>OU611792.1:12532570-15065140 GCA_914767645.1 Hydraecia micacea
CTTCAGATGTCCCCATTACTCACTTTTGCTCGGAAAAAGTGTGTGACTTTTTTTGTCAATGAACTTAACAAACTTAAAAATTTGTGTATTTCTGTTTGTTTAATAAAAATTGAACTTGATTTTTTTAACGGGCTTCAAAAAAAATGGAGCTTCTTTATTCAACCCCATATTTATAAGTTCGAGATTTTCTCAAAAACTAATGAATCTGTTTTGATAATTCTTTCACTAATGTAATCTACATACTTTCAGAAAGGTTTTAACATACAATATATTAGGTTATTGTTAGTAAAACTTCTTGAATTATATTGTTTCAAATCGAAGAGCATGGGGTGGGTCAGTTTTATTGCTCGCAAGTGTACTTTCTTATAATTATTATAATGTACTGTTTTGATATTCAATTGCTGGGTTCCGCATATCTTTTCAATATGGTCCTTATATTATAATTCCTATCATTCAACTACTTCATTCAGCCAAAGATCTAGCCACATATTGTATTAAGAACAGCGGGGTAATTGCGTAACACACTATCAGTAGCAATGGGTTTCATTTTGACAGTTCAACAACATTCATGGCGTTATTTACGTTGTTGAGCAGACATATTTTTCGAACACATGGAGCAATGGATTAGCAATATACTTCAAAATGATTCCAATTGAGAGTGATAGTGTGTTACGCAATTAGGGTGCTGGTTGTTCGAAACTCGAAGTCAAAGCGCGTATTTTTCGTTTCTAAACAATAGAAAAAATGTCTTCTTCTCCATTGTGAGATGTTGTTAAAGAAGACAGATTTCCTACAATAAAACAAATCCTATAAACATAACACTCAACATTTCCATTGTTTTCGACGCCATTTAACAGCAAAGGGCGATCCGATACTCACGCCCATTGTCTTCGAATTGCGTTCTCGACTCGAGGAAGTTAGATTGTAGGATTAACGTACCTACCCTCTTATCTCCTGTTAAAACAGTTCTCAGTATCTGAGCAAACAGTGACGAAATAAGAGGCTAGGTAGGGATCGTCCTGTGTGAAAGCATTTTTGCTTGCTTTACCATTTTTTGCTTTATCAACTCAGTTTTTGAGTCCATTTTCTAGTTTGCGAACAAAAAGACCAAGTTTGATGGGGTTGTCTTGACACACATGCTAAATGGGAGTCTAAGTGCGGAAAAGGGAGCCCCATCATCATCACACATGCTCAATAGAGCTCATCTAAATTATAGTAATAATGCTGTAAATAAAAAAAAATAGTTTTGTTGGTTAATAGGTACCGAATTCTAATATTGCAGAGCCGGCGAACTTCGTATCGCTTTCTGAGGCGGAATATCATTAAGAACGAATGTATGAGAAAATGAATTACCTTAATTTTTTTTCGTTAATTTTCCCTTGTTTTAATATTTATTATGCTATTCAGGGTGAAGGCAAATCTAATAAATCAAAATTCATAAAAATCGGTCCAGCCGTTCTTGAGTTATAAATGGCGTCACTAACCCGACTTTGTTTTATATAATATAAAGATACTGAGTGCTAATCTAAAGTCACGGCTTTAGTTGTTCATTTCTTCTTGGATTTATAACCTTAAACATGACAAATAATGTACCTAACGCCTTCAGATATAAACCTTCCTGAGCAACACTCAAAAACTAATTTAACTTATAATTCATAGTCCTGACAAAACAATGTTTAAATGTTTATAATACTATGTTCCCGTTTAAATGCAATTTGAGCATGCAGCGTCGGTCGCTCCGCCGGGAAATTGGAACATCGCACGAAATGAAGTAACTTTGTAATACATTATTGTTAATATGCGGTGCTTTGGAAAATGAATTTACGACGTTAGTTATAATGTCTTTATGTTTGAGTTTGTTTGAGTCGAACAGTTGATATCAAATCTGTTAGTTTGTGAGCAATTGTTGTTTCTATAATTACATACATGTAGTGTGTGGGATCTCCAGGAAAACTTCAGGCTCACACAAAACAACAGTTTAATTATTATATATCCCCCCCACCACCTCACCTTCACTTATCACCTTTTACATTTCAACACGTCTTTAATTTTTCCGAATCGCCATCTTCCCTTTCATCCTTTCTTTCACTCGTTCTAAAACATGCTTTTATAATAGTTTAGAAACGCTTAGGTGTAGGTACCTACAGCCTATTAAGTGCACATATTAACTTAATCCTTCGTACATAATCTGCATTCGCTATTTATTTGCCAAAATTATTAACACATATGAGTTTATGGAAAAATAACTTTAATTCCTACATGATACAGTTCAGTTTACGCTAAAACTTCAAACATTTTTATACCTTTTTCAATAGTGCTAGTTACTGCAATCAACTTAATTACCATTAAAATAAAGTTGATATTTGTTTAACTTGAAATAACATCAATTTGAAACATACAGTCGGACTTTTAATACACAAACTACAGAACACCACTTACTACGATCGTTACATACCTACTCCTTTTGCTTTGTTTCGTTCTACATATTCTTGGATATAATTTTGACCGACATTGCCACTAGGGATTGGTCCAAAAGGACCAGAGGCATTTTTTCCCAAATAACCAACTGATCTGTAAATACCTCGAATCAACTCATGTTTTTTTCCGCTACCTATCATCAAATACCAAAGCCATAATATCTACTGCTTTCTGTTTTCATTTTTTTTTTCCGATTTAATATACAAACAATAACTTCTTTGGAAGAAAAGAGTTTATAAGTCATAAAAATAAGGCTTTTCCCAGTATCAGTATTATCTATAAAAAAAAGAACATTTTCTCAGGGTTTTCCATGAAAAACATTTTCTCACTCAATTTATTTCAAAACATGGTGCACGTTGAATGTTATTATAGGAACAGCGCAAGACGTTGAGCACCTACTTATTAAAATGAAACTTCATAAGACTCTGTGTATGCTGCTAAAAGCTCTCTACAGCATTTACGTAAAAAATACAATCGTCTTATTATGTGAGTATGCAATTTTCATGTATAAGTGCTTTCCGTAACAATTTATATTACATTATTTTATAGTATGCTATGCAATTCGCTTAACTTTGTCGTAGGTATTATCTCCCTGCCCTTGGCCCATGTTACTTGGGGTCAACACGGCAATACGTTTTCTTCTTCCATTCTCCCCTGTAAACCGTCACGCTACCATTCTTCTATCCCTTCTCTTTCATATCATTCCTCACACAATCCGTCCATCTTTTCTTTAGCCTCCTCTGCCTCTCCATCCATCAACATTTATAGTCAACACTCTTTTGTTCACATGCGTTTTTCTCTCCTCATCACTGGCCCATATCAAGCCAAACGATTTCCTTTCATCTTTTCTATCACTGGCGCCACTTTCAAACTTCTCCTTATATGTATAATGATTTACTTCATCCATTTTTTTTCCTATCTCAACATTCTCATCTCCGCTGCATGCAATCTTTTTTCATCTGTCTTCTTCACGGCCCAGCATTCCGATCCAGTACAAGAGGACTTATCACGGACTTGTAAATTTTCCCCTTTAACTTGAGGGGCATACGTGGGTCGCAAGATGATTCTGTGACCTGTCGTCATTTTATCCATCCTGAGTTTGTAAGTGGCCATACATAATATTATAATCAAGTAACTCGGTAAAAAAATACAACAACGATATTTAAATAAAGCAACATTAATGAAAAACCCTTAACAAAAATAAACTCTAGTCAAAATTCATCTCGCGATTGTCACCCGAAGATTTCATCAAAAGATCCAACTCTCTAATCCGTAGGCTGATCGCGTAAATTCAAAAATACAAGCGGCTTACGGCTTTTCAAGGGTTAGCAACAAAAATGGCCGCCAAATTGATAAAGCAGGCACCGTGATGGCACTGATAAGCCGCGATGGAACGATAAAGCGCCATGGCGGGAAACGACGATATTTCACGAACAGCTAAATGGTTGAAGACATTTTTCAAGAAATTTATAGCGTTTTGTTAAGTTGTTTTGTGTTTTTTTCTTTTCTTGTATTTGCGGTTATCATTTCTATAAAATAACTTGTCTTTTTGAGCCTCTATTTTCTTGGTTATGAGATAATGTGGTTGGTACGAGGAACATAGAATTGAATTCTTAGACATGCAGTCTTTTTCCAAATAATCATTGAGAAGCCTACTCCAATAAGGTACTTGGTACTGCACTAAGTAACAGCAACGTTGAAAGCAGATTCTTCATGACACGGAAAGTGAAAACTGTTTAGGAGTCAAGGGTTGAAAACTAGCGCTTCTCAAACCGCTAGAGGATCTTAGCATAATACTGACGCTTAAAGCGCTTCACACACAGCAGCTGCTATAATGTATATTAATGTACATTGCATCCCGCTATAATGTACATAATATACATTATAGCTATCGTGTGTGGTCTCTCCTGACGATTTCTATGGAAAGATGTAATGAGATGTATATATACTCGTACATCTTTACATTATAGCTGCTGTATGAAAAAACACTAACCTATTGCTTCCAGTATTATAGTTTTGTGTATGTACAGACGCCAGCACATCAAGCTACCCGAAACTGTAAAATTTTCCCAATCAACTTTGAACCTTATGCTTTAAAGATAAAGTTGAAAATCTGTTAAAGAAATTTGACAGATTGTAGTAGCTTGACATGCTGTACTGTACAGTCAACAAAAGAGATAAAAATTTAATTTTTAGAAAACGCACAGCTCATTTATCTAATTAAATTTTATTCGAGAACATCCATCGGTTTCTTATTATTCTATTCTAGTAAACCGCACAAATTCATAATTTAAAACAAAAAAAAAAACCTGTATATAATTTTTTTTTTAAATGTATCTCCCGATGCTAAGCTCCACTAAGCTTGAATGTCTAATAGATGCGTCATCATGCCGGAGCGAAGGACCATTCAAGGCTCTCAAGCTCAACCCTGCCCCTCCTGTGTTTAGACGCACACAATGACCCACCATCGTCTCTTCAAATGGCTTGTACTCCTTATGTTATGGCCCATTTTTAGCGTGTTTATCGAAGGGTTAACTTTGAAAGTGCTGTTCTTATACGTGATCGGGAAATTGGTCGGATGATTCCGGTAAAGTCTTGCTAGTCCTCCTTCTTATGTATTTAAATTATTTCAATGACAAGTTGTTACAAGTTGGGTGTGGTTTTGGGTAGCTACAATGGTTATATACTGGAGTATTGGCCATTGCTCGAATTGCTCATTTTCTGATATATTTTTTTCGTATTTGTGCAAAGGTAGGTACCTTCTTATTTTCATTTTAAGTTGAGAGGCACCCCATAGATACCTACCTACATAAATATAATAAAAAGATAAATTTCAATCCAAAGTATTCAAACTACAGTGCGACCGACGAGAGAACGCGTTCTTGACACCTGTCAGTTTCATACAAACCAATACTTGGTTTGCAAATTTGATCTTTATTAGCTACTGGATTCGTTCAATTGTCGTCACTGACGGGTGTCAGGAACGCAGTCTCTCTTCAGCCGGACTGTAGGCTGAGTATCAGTACTTCTTGAAAGTCAAAATTACATAAGACAGTTCCCCAAAACGCCCGCCCTTCACCACCTCCTAGTGCTTTAGCTAGGAAGAAGCGACGCAACAAACTCCCCAGAATCACAGCTATTCCTTTAGAACAACTTGATTCTATACAGGGTGAAATTTTAATCACCGTTTTCCTCTTAAGGGGTCATTAGGTACTCATCATTATGAATAACTTTTACTATGGGACCAAACCTGAAATCGTAACAAAAAATCAACTGTTCCCTACATTATGTTCGCATATCTCGTCAACATGTTGGGAACAGCTGATTTCTTTTTCGCGATTCACCACGCGGGCCCAGTGCGGGTTGATTGATTATAAAGCAGAATGTGCGAAAAAATATGATCACGGAATAGATTTGATTTTCAATTTTAAATGGGATTAACTTCGAAGTATACCCTTTCCAATGACAAAAGAATTATCAAAATCGGACAACTCTGTAAAAAGTTATGCGTGAGTAAATTGAGAAACTCCTCCATTCGACATGCGACCTATAATTCGTAAGTCGCGGACTTTACCACTGGGCCACCACTGCTCTCCACTATCGGAATATTATAATCAAATTAAAAGCCTGTTATCATAACAGACCATCCATTATAATAGCCTAGCATCATAAAAAAAAACATTCCATGTAATAAAAGACTAGATAATAAAGAAAATTCATGGTTATTTTATTTGTTACGCCTTATTAGGCGTTAAGTAAATTAGTCGTAATTCCCTTAAGTTGATTGTAAATATAATTTTCTGTAGTAAAATGATATATTCCTTTTATTATATTATTATCTGACCCGGCGAACTTTGTACCGATATCGAAATCAGTCAATCCGTTCTCGAGATATCATCAAAAAAGCCGTTCCATACAAAATAAAGAAAGAAAGAAAGAAAGAAAGAAAAAGTATTATAAAATAAAAATAAAAAAATAAAAAAAAAATAAAAAAAAAATGAAAAAAATATATAATATATTATTATAAAATGTGTGAGAAAATTAATTATCTTTATTTTTTCATAAATTTTTCCCATGTTTTTATAGTTTTTCTGCTATTCGAGACGGAGACAAATCCAACGATTCAAAGATCATAAAAATCCCTCCAGTCGTTCTTGAGTTATAAATGGTGGAACTAACCCGACTTTGTTTTGTTTATAAATAGAGATGTTAAACTAGCTTCTGCCTGCGGCTACGGCCGCGTGTATGTCGGAAATTATCCCACGGCGACCTGCTACCGAGACAAAACGTAGTATCTGCCCTTCTCCAGGATGCCATATATCTCCTTGCCAAATTTTATCGAAATCCGTTCAGTGGTTTTGGCGTGTAAAGCTAACATACAGACAGAGTTACTTTCGAATCTATAATATTAGTATGGATTGTTCCTAGTTTTTTGACGAAGAGTGGAAAAATTTGGTGCTAGTGTAAGACTTTAAAGTTTTCCAGGGGAAAATTCAGTTTCATCAGAGACGGGGGAAGGAAGATCTATCGGGCTTAAAATTAGTTATTTTCACAATTTTTCAATATTGATAAATACCTATTGAAAAAAAGGGTTCAGCCAAACATTTAAAAAAGGCAGGTATCTACCATGCATAATGCCCATAAAAAATTGCAAGACAAACGAAAACGTCACATTTTTTTTAAATCTTAATAATAACTCTATCCTTTATATCTTAGTATAAGTCCCTAGGGCCTCCGTTCAAAATAAGAACTCAAGAGAATCAAAACGTCTCAAATTAATCAAGCAATAAAACGGTCGACGAAATCACGGGTTGTTCAACTCTGAACCCCTCCCATTCGCAATTCACTCATTTATCATTCCCAGCGACGAGATGGTTCATTCACTCATTCACTAAAATGGACAAAATTCTGTGCTTTTCACTCGGAGCCTTAATGCCTATTTTCCACGATAAATCTTCGCTGGGAAACACGTGTGGCCAGATTTTTACTTACAAAATATTTTTCGAATTATTGGATCGAGTATTTTTATTTTCTATGCGTAGATACTTTATAGCTGTTTTGATACAGATTTATATAAATTCTCATATTTTATTAATCAGGATTTAGTCCTTTATCAAAACAGTAATAAAAAAGAGATGATTCCTTTTTGATGACGTTTTTATCAATTTGTTCATTTAACTGAAATAATTTAAAAAACACGTCACTTTAACATTATTTTTTTAATATAAGTGGCAGCTACACAATAATGCAATGCATATAATGTAATTAAAATAGGTTAGATTAATTAAATAGACGTCAAGTAATTCATTAACAAAGAGTGGTGTGGCTTAGAATATAATACTAGAACAACATTACAACACTAGAAGCTTCACTTAGACATACTTAGAATATACCTACTACTATACTATCTATAGTCCGTTCACATTTTATTTTACCTCTGACAGCAGCAACTTGGGGTGCGTTCCGAGTTAGGAATGTAATCGATATAATCGATTTGAGCGTGCTAAACGCTAATTCGATACGAGTCTAAAGTCTAAGCACGCTCAAATCGATTACATCGATTACTTTCCTAACTCGGAATGAACCCCTTATTGTAACGAGAGTAAAGATCACAATGATTTTGACAGACTTGTCAATGGCAGCAACCCAACAGCAATCTTATTAGAATGAGAATAAAGATCACTGTGATTTGCAGTGATGTAGAATTATAGGTAAAATAACTGCGAAAGGACTGTAGATTTAACATAGAACATAAATAACAACGTATTGTGCCAATCTAACACCAATAAGTTATCGCTCCGAAAAAAGAAAAACTACTTACTAGGTACAGACGCCAGCACATCAAGTTACCCGAAACTGTCAAATTTTCCCAATCAACATTGAACCTTATGCTTTAGCGATGAAGTTAAAAATCTATTACAGAAATTTGACAGATTGTAGAAGCTTGATGTGCTAGCGCCTGTACTAAAAAGTTTTCGATATCGTGCGGTATCGATGTCGATTTATTATGATACCGATCATAATTTATCGGAGCGGGAACACGTATCACCACTATATTTAATTGTCTTTGAAATATGACAGGCAGCTTTGATGTTTATATGTTCTTATTTTAAATATATACCTACCTATACTGAAAGTGTAGTATTTTTGCGTATTTTTTTGCTCTTTCGTTGTCTGTTTATGTGTGTACAGACGCCAGCACATCAAGCTACCCGAAACCGTCAAATTTTCCCAATCAACTTTGAACCTTATGCTTTCGCGATAAAGTTGAAAATCTATTTTTTTTTTAATGACAGATTGTAGTAGCCTGATGTGCAGGCGTTTGTACATAAATGGTTAAATAAATAATTGTACTTAGTTATAAATACGAGCAGAAACCTTGTCAAAATTCAAGTAAAACATAGATAACAACTTCTAACTTGTAGGTACAACTCTTGAGTCTCTTAACTATAATACTAAGCTGCCTGTCTCAACAATTTCACATACAATAATGCTAAGCATATCAAAGAGTATCTAACAAAGCATGTGCTAACTAATGCGGGTGCACACTGTACCCTGCTCTGATTACACGTGCCTTTGTGAGCTGCTCGTCTTGAACGGTATGTATCCAGTTCTAACTGGATCGTGCCGGAGAATTTTGGTTTGGAATACAGTCATACACTGTGAGGAGAAAGGGGTGATTAGATTCGAGAGGGACAGTGCATACTTGGAAACTAGGTTAAGAACGGATTATTTGACAAAATTTCAAGTATTTTTTATTCTACATTCTTCATGAATTTCGCAAAAGCGAATCTTAAAGTTCGTGATTATCTAAAAAGCGTTTAATTTGGTTCACATTTATTACTAAATGAATCCGTAGATAATAGAACAAATCAGTTTTATTGGTAACAAGAAAAGTATCGAAAGTGTATTGTATTTTATATTTTCCTTATTTTTTGCTGAATGGGCCTGCTCTTGACCTCGATCTCGCCTGATGGGAAGCGATGGATGAGGTTTATGATGACACGAGCTTGCCCAAAAGATGCTTGTTCACTCTTGCTATGAAGGCAGACGGGTTAAACGTTTGAAGGGAAATAAACCGCCAAATTAACACTAACCGCTATAACTGCCAATCTGCCCTTTAACAAGTGTATTACTGTATTCTAAATGTTACTAACAACTGAATGTTAATACAGTGTATGTACCTACTAACGCAATTTCTTCTACAGCGGACGAGAACGGATCCATATCGGAGACGATACCGGACCGGCCCGTCGAACTGAAGAACTTCCCAAAACTCTGCGACCAACGGAGAAAATATCCTGTATTATACAAACTAGAGTTTCAAGTAAGTGGCTAAGTTATTTTAAGGGTATAATGTTTATTTTAGATTATTATGTGCTGTGCAAAACTCCAAGCATATCCTTGAACTAGGCATTCTTTAAATTGCTAAAGACTTTTATAAGAACTGAAAAGCTTGCGAAATAAACACGATGATGATCTTCGCTAGAATATATTCCGCAAACATGTAAAAGAGCAATATTAACCACTTGTTCGCGGTAACTTTCGGGCGTTCGAACATTTTTGTTCGCGGTCACTTTCGTCCGTTCGGACATTCTGCGGTTTTCGATCGCTGTCACTCTCGTCCACTGTCTGTCTAACCACTGCAATGTAAGGCGGACGAAAGTGACAGCGATCGCGAATAAAAACAAATAATTATCAGAGTTCCCAAAAAACCACGAAAAATGACATAGTTACAAGGACCTAACGACTGGAACGCCCAAATTGCCCTTACTTCTACTGCAGTGCCATTGTCAAGTTATTACCATAGACATGCTGTTCAATTATACCTTTGATCTTTACTTATATCTAATATTAACATTGATAAACTGACTGCCGCGTTGGTTTAGTGGTCGCAAGCGCTTCTGCTGAGTACGAGGTCCTCGGTTTGATTCCCAGGTCAGGCAAAATGTTATTGGGTTTTTCCAACAGGAATTTCTCAGGAGCAGCCTGGAGATTTGTGTCTGGTTGATGGCAACCGGTTATTACATACGGACTTAAACATAACTGACGAAATGCTCCTCTGCCAACCCCTTCGAGGATTACAGACGTGATGTTAGGTTATGATGGAACTCTATAAAAAAAAAACAAATTACATCAATTAATTACTTATAAAAATTTAGACTATAATTCAAGCCATTTGACCTACTGCTCCCGAGATTCGTAATATCAATAACATTCCACATAGTACGTTTTGGTGTGAGGCCAAAAGACTCCGTCTTAGGAGGTAATAAGTTACTGTAATGGCTATTCGGACACTGCCACGTACCCCGCCTGAGTGTAAGCTTTGTTCATTGATAAACGCTCTTAGGAAATTAAGTGTCGCCGAGGATATGGGAGATTTAACTTTATCCTTCCTTGGTCGTTGATTTTTTATGGGTTTTTTAACCTTTCCGATTTAGTTGGGTTAATTTTTTTACGAATTACTACCAACCAATGGGCTCGCATGGTGGTTTATAGCCCAGTCTCTCTCAAAATGAGGCGGCCTGTGTCCCAGAAGTGGGTAGGTACATTGTAGGCTGCTTATAATATTGTGCTTATTATGCTTCCCTATGCTTACGATATACGTAGGCCAATCATCCATATTAATACTAATAAAATTATAAATGCGAAAGTGTGTCTGTCTGTTACCTCTTCACGCTTAAACCGCTGAACCGATTTAGATGAAATTTGGTATAGAGATAGTTTGAGTCCCGGGAAAGGACATAGGATAGTTTATTTCCCGATAGTCCCACGGGAAATTTATGCGGGTGAAACCGCGGGGCGCTGCTAGTGTAAGAATATAAAATTATGCTTGTTTTCTCTAAAAGGTTAAAAGGCAGAGTGTTCCTACAGTGTAAATTACCAAACCATTTTGTCAGCATTATCAACACATTACACACCTTTTTGGGCAACCGTGGTAAAAGGATAGACTTAAACGCCACTAAAACGAACTTTTGTCTCGAAGGACCGCTCTTGGTACTCGACTAAAAATATGTAATAGATTTTTTTGTGGTTAAATTACACACATAATTTAAATTAAATAATGTAGGTCTAACATTAACGACTGCTTTGATTCTAAGTGTACATACACGTTCACGTGCATGTGTGTTTATCCCAAGCTCTTACCTCCTCAACATGATTCAATAAAATATGTATATTCGCGATCTAAGGCCAACAACGTTTTACCAATAATACCCAAGACAGAAGTGAAAGCAAAAGAAGACTATAATAAATATTTTACATCAAAAATCAACATTTTCGAAGTAAAAAACGATACTATAATTAAAAAGAAAAAAGAAACGAAGGAGAAATACATGATTAAATTGTCAATTTATGAGCCGGCATCGAAAGAAATTGTCTACGAGACACTGCTTGGAGATATAGCAGAATTTGTAATTTTGGAGCGAAAAAGCGGATTGTATTAAGTCCTTTGTATAACATTCGTCTATTCTTCTGAGACGGAAAAACGGCTCCTATAACAAATTAAGTCCCTAAAGTAAAAGTCTTCAAAAGGCTTCATAATTTTGTGTTTGTGAATACAAAATCCTGCTTTATAACTTGATCATCGTCTTGGTCGTTTTCTTTTGTGGAGTTAATAGAAATTTGAGATTTATCAGTTATTTGAGTACTGCGATCGTTTGAAGTTATTTCTTTTCCTTCTTATTCACCTATTTATTGCCACTTAGTTTTATAAAGAGGCTTGCCTTGGTACTTCTCAAAGTCAGTTATTCTTTCATTGTGATTTTGATTTTGTAAGACTTTATAAACGAGGACTCAAATTGCGGCCATTATTACGCCTACGTTAACTTGGAAGATATTCTTCATGCTTCCAAATACCCTAGAAAAGAACAAGGGAACCAATTAATGTAAGACTAAAAAACAGAATTGAAAAAAAAATTGTCGGCAATAGGCTCGACCCATGTTGCATGGGACTTAAACATGATTGGCGAAATGTGGGTACACCTCTGCCCAATAAAGGCGTGATTTTATGTGGAAAAAAGACAGTGGCACTCCGGGAGTGCCGACAGAAGTGAAAACAAAACAAAAACAGAATACTTTGCCATCACTCACTGACATATCGGATATACATTAAAACCGAGTACATCCTGAAGACAGCCGAACACATCCGAAGCGGTGGCGGTTACGGTAACAGTGGCGCGAATTCAATGCTTTGTTCCCATCTCAAAAAATGCCCAACGCGCCTAAAGAAGTTTTCACTTCAAATACAACGTTTCTCAAACAAAAATCAAGAAGTAAAACAACTCCAAAGACCAAATTTAATTAAATCAGTAGGTAAATATAATTGCTATCTCACTTTTATCAATCTTTTAAAGCTTAAAGCAAAATTTAAAGACCCAAAGCCGCGAAACTTCTACAATAAACCATACAAATTGAATCATAGTCGAAGAGTTTTAAGAAATAGATTATGAAGTTGAAGCATAATTCAGTTTCCCGAGTTAATATTTAGGTTAAGTTTAAAAAAAAAAATTGTATTTCTTTGTTGGAGCTTCTCCCTGTGCGGGCTAGTTTCAAACTACCGGCGGTTTCATATGAAGAATTGCTAGTGGGAAAATAAAGTAAAAGTACAGTTTTCCGTGCATAGTCTGCCAATAACTGTTGAAGGTAGCTTCAGTTTTATGCTACCAATATTATCTCCTTATTCTACGGGGTCAAATTAAATAAGCTAGCGAAACTTTGCAGACCTGATGGGTATGACCATGCCATGGAATATACTTGAATAAAAAACATCCAAATCACACAGACAGGACTGGACACGCTAGTGTCCCAGCTTTCACTCACATATATCTAGATCCCTTGGGAATCATCATCTGCGTAGCCTTTTCCCAACCATGTTGGGGTCAGCTTCCAGTCTAACCGGATGCAGCTGAATACCAGTACCAGATCCCTTGGGTATATCAGGATAAATCTATTTCCTAATCCAGGACATGGTATACCTACCCATGTGCCAAATTTCATCGAAATCCGTTTAGCCGTTTTAGCGTGAAAGCGTAACAAATACAAAAATCAAATCTTTTCTTTTAAGAATATTATGTTTCGAAAAAACAAAAATACAGTTCAAAGAACAAGAGGTAACTACCAAAAGGCATTCGACACTAAAAGACAGCAATTACAATGAAAACGAACTCCTTCTACAACTTTTAAAATTCGAACAGTGAGGTGAAATTAAAAATGTTGAACGCTGTCAGGTGACATGGCCGCCTAGTGCCCTGAACATAAATTATCTAGGTTAACCCTCGCCTGACGTGACCCACTTATAGTGCTTTATTCCGTTATTTGGTACGATGGATAAGCACCCGTTTTTCCAATGGCGGATGCGGAATTTTCAGTGTGAAAAGTGACTGGATTTTGCACCTACTAAATATTTATTAGTCGTTACGGGTCGTCAGAAGCCCGAAAATCTGTCAACCAATCTTACCAAGGGGTATCGTATTACCCAGTAACTGAGTTGTGGAGATCAGATAGGCAGTTGCTCCATGTAAAATACTGGTATTCAGCTGCATCCGACTGGACTGGAAGCCGACCCCAACATAGTTGGGAAAAGGCTAGGCAGATGATGATGATGGTTGAGGTAAAGATATTTAATGCTACGGGCTTTAATAGTCTAAAAGTAAATAACAAAAAAAAAATTGTATAGTGCGTGAGGTTCTACATATATTAGAGGGTTTGCTTTCCGCACTTAGTCCTTCAGGTATAGACCATTGTACATGAGCCTTGGTTGCCTTCGGTATTTATTCCAACCAACGCACCTCCCTCCAGGAGTTGATTACATCTCCTGGTCTGTTAAGAACATCTGTGTAAGATAAGGGAGCCTCGAGGATCTCTGTCACAGATTAGTCTGGGTGACGCCTGTGCATTCAAAGAGCACATACGCAATCGTGCGTGCATGCGATTAACTTATTTATCTTGCTTGAATTCTCCATAGATTGAAGCTACAGCAGCACATTTACATTTTTTTGTCTTCTATGGAATGAGTAATCGCACAATTTAACCAACAGTGCAGTTCAATTAAAATCGTTAAATTGATCCTCTTTAAAAAAGGAATGTCTTGTCTGCCAACACCAACCGTCTATCGCAACCTCCAGCAATTTTTCCGATATTCCACCTTCAAAAGCTAACGTACAAAAAAAAAACTTGGCACCGTCTTTTGTCACTTTATCGGAGCATCGGGAGTTCGGGATGAATGAAGTTTTTCTTTTTTTTGTTTGCTTTCCCATCACATCGTCAGCGTCCGGTGAGATATGACCTCGAATAAAAAAATAAAACTTACGGTCGACCGGTAAATTTTATCTGCCCTTTGCCCTTTTAATAAGTTTTTATCATGAAGGAGACTGGGAATTTTACACACAATATGTGCTAGTCAAAAGTGGTGCCAAACTTAGTACCTATCCTATTTACTTAGTTTTTTTATTAAAAAGAAACGGTTTTAGGAGATTTGAAATAAAAATATATTTTAAGTTTCTCATATTTTAGGGATATTTTTCGATATTTTTGTTCTTTTGAGAGAGAAAAAATAAACTGAAAAAATAATTATCCTGTTTTTATCCAGAAAAACGATGTAGGTATATGCATTTAATTTCAAACGTATTGTTAAGTTCCTTAAAACCATAGTAATGTGAAACCTTCCAATCACTGCTTTTGGAAGAAGTGTTTGAGTTGGTAGCAAATTCTGCGACGTAAATTTTTTTCTTAACACAATAAAAGTATTCGCCGACGCCAGGGGTACGCTTTGGCTTCATATTTCAATAATCCTATATTTTTCTACCAACGCGACCAATGAACTGGTTTTCCCGATAACCAATTCAATGACTGCAATATCTTTCGCCATCCCGTCAGCATTTTCTGGAGCGGCGACAACTTTTAAAATGTTGCCAGCGCATTAATATTGATACTGCTTGGAATTTTGCGTAAACTACAGATGGAAATAAACCAAATTATAAGCAGACTATTTCCCAATTAAAATATTCTTGTAATAATAAAAGATAAACATACATATTAAGTTCATGTAGGTACGAGTATATACAGCGTAGCACGCGCAACCTGTGGACCATGGATTCACAGTACATGATTCTGGAACACAATGCGTTTAAATTTTTCGTCAGTTATAAAAAAAAATGCCGTCGCTTATGAAAGAATTTTACTGGAACCCCCTGCGGGTTCCAGAATCATGTCCTGAATCCATGGTAACAGGTTGCGCGTTGATCTCCCTGCCACTCTGTATAGTTGGCAAAAGACCTAGGTAGGTATACAGGCAAAAAAATTACATATCGCTCATTTGGAGAAACATCGACGTAAATGTATTTTTTCCCAAAAATTAGTTAAATATGCCCAAGCACTTAGAAAGGGTATTTACGTTAGGGAAGGAAACACTTTAAAAAAAAGTAGCAGTTACTTACGTCAGTGTTTCTCCAAGTGAGTGATATATTTATTACACTGTCATTATTTTTATTTTTATAATTACCATGTACCCTTTAAAACTTGTACCTAAAACTTAAGACAGACTTAGATGGGATATCAAAGACTTGATACGCACATATTGTGCATACACACGAGCGCCACGCGTCAACGACATAGGCAACTGCAGCCGTCGACAACGTGCAGCTCGTGTATTGAGTATGGTACTCAAATACTCGACCAGCACGCAGGGACTTAAAAACAACTTCATGAAGGTTACAGAATTATAAGTGTTACATATTCAATTAATAACAGAATTAAATATGTAACCCTTAGAAATGTGTTTTTCAATTTGTTAACCCAAAACACTTTTTTTTTCTGCAATTATATCTACAAATGCTTATTTCTGTTACACATATAAAAGGTTACACTTTGATTCTGTAACATTATTGTATCTGTTACATTTAGAAGTATTTTTATTTTAGAATAGTTTAAAAAAACAGTGTTAAAAACACTCATTACGGTTACAGTTTGAGTAGGGGCCAGCACGTCGACTGTTGACGTCAACGCGCGTCGACGGCTGCAGTTGCCTCTGCCGTTGACGCGTGCAGCTCATGTGTATGCACACTTAGATTTATTTTGAAGTTACCTACCTATCTCTTTTGTCAATTGTACAGACGCCAGCACATCAAGCTACTCGAAACTGTCAAATTTTCCCAATCCTCTTTGAACCTTAAGCTTTAGCGATAAAGTTGAAAATCTATTAAAGAAATTTGACAGATTGTAGTAGCTTGATGTGCTGGCGTCTGTACGTACCCACTTAACATAAAATTCCGACATACATAACTTAATTCAAGTAAAAAAGGTAACATAATCGGTTAATGTGTACATTTCTATTACAGACGGCGGTCAAAGTGGAAACACACTCGTGTCGACACGCCACAAAGAAGACGAATTCACATAAAAACCAAAATCAAAAAGTCATACCATGTAAGTAACTAAGGACCACTTATTTTCCTCTTTCATATAAATTCGTTGGCTGAAGTTTTTTCGCTTCTCTGCTACATATTTATGACTTTTATCTCCGTTGTTGTATTTGTTTGTCAGTTTGAGTAGGTATGACTTACATTACGGTTTGTGTCTGGGGATTTAGAACACATAACATAAATTCACACCTTATTCCCTTGGAATACCCAAGGGAATAAATTAAGTAGGTACAGAACGCCTACAGAATAATTATGTTAAACAATAGTAAAATAAACAGTTTTGATTTAAGTAATAATGATAAACGTTTATTTCTGGCATTGGAATCCATAGAATTAAAATTACAAACCTTTACTTAGCTTCGACTCAAAAGACCAAAATATTTACTTGTAATGTGTGAGACACATTTTTTTTATATCCCAAGGTTTATAGCAACATAATTACGTTATATAAAAAAGCTTGTTTTAGTAACTATAAAAAAGCCTTTTTCCATATTAAACGCGACGATTAAAAGGTAAGCCAGTCCATGTACGAGTTTATAACGTCATTCCTAACATTCCACAAAGTACGTTTTTATTCCTGGCTCCCCATAAACCTTGCTATAAAAGAGAAATCTTTTTTATGGCTCCATCGTGGTCTTAGCACGTTAAACTTAGATCTTGGTTCATTCAATGGCGGCAAAGTCGTTTGTGAGTGGGGAAGATTATTTTAATGTTACTTGGTTTTGACACGGTCGTTTTTAACTATAATTTGGTCTTTTCAACTTGTCTTGGTCTGAGTTAAATTGGGGTGGTTATAAAACTTTTCTTTGGCGCCGCTTTGATGGTAAAATGTCTAATAAAGAGTAGATTGATTCAATAAAAAGGCTATTTATGTCTAATTTTTCTATGTTGTTAAGAGAGGTTGTGTTTAAATAAACTGATATTTAAAGAAACACGTTTATATACGTGATAATTTTACTATTAATGATTTCATAGATATGCTCAATTCTAGGTTAGGCAAAAATAATCTTATAGGTATTAATAATATAGTAATAATGAAAAAGGCACTTTTCTTCTTTCCTGATGAATGACTAAGCACAGTTCTACAAAAGTATAATAAAACGCATGTAAGAAAAAAATACGCACGTTTCAAAATATTTTACTCTTATCACTTTTGTGCGCTAGTGTCCTTTTTTTAACCGACTTCAAAAAAGGAGGAGGTTCTTTCTATACTTTATTACTTACATAAAGTTCAAAATGTGCCAATTGCCTAACACAAATATTTGCGGAGTTATAGATTCGTCCACAAACAAAAATAACTTCGTGCGAGTCGCCTATAGAAAAAATAATATTTTTTAAAAGTGGCGGTCGTTCGTTTCGTGCGAGTAAATTCGTGCGAATCGACTAATATGCCCCAACACTTTGATAGCTAAGTTATTCCGTATGAAATAAACTTTAGCAACCAGATTAAGGGCTGATGATTTTTCCAATGCCAGATACTTTTATCCGAGGAATAATTTTGATTTTTTGACAGTTCTTCCATACAAAATCTGTCAGACGTCAATTTTATTCTACGAATAAAGATTACCTGTCGATTGAAAAATTTGCCCCTAAGCAAAATCCTAAAAAAAACCTCCGCCTCCGCTTGAATTCCTTAATTACCAATGATGAATATGGATTATTTTAATTCATAATATGTATTTTGTAACTACCTATAAGTGAATAATGTGTAGTCTCCTACCGGAGGCTCACACTAGTGTTTGTCCCTGTTCTTCTAAATTTGCATGTAATTGTGCAGCCTCTGTTAAGGAACCAGTAAATAAATACATAATAACAATTAAAAAATAAATCAACTTCAGAATACATTGCTCGTTATTAACTAAACTGAAACAACCAACACCGACACCAACATTCAGTTTATACCAACATCAGCAATTTGTCCGCGAATACAGACACAATAGGAACTTGTGAGCTTCGGAAACTGCGGTTTGCTGTACAATGTCACTGTTGAACAGCTTCGTTACCGCGCGGTTTTGTCTGGCGACGTCTGAGACAACCGCTTGTATTGTCTGAAAGAGCCTTTGATTTGAGGGTGAATTTTGGTGGTTTATTTTTTGAGAGCAGTGCTTGGTTATTATGGTTGATGGTGGTTCTGAGTGTATTTATATATTTTATTAGGTTCACCAACAATTGATTACATTGATACAAACACATAATACATTTTTTAAAGTGAAATAACAGTAGATACAATTATAGGTAAATTAAATACCGCATGCATAAAATATGAATCAAATAAATAAGCTAACATCATTGATATAATATATCAATGGCTAACATAAAGTCTATTTAAAAGTATGTTTCAAATTGATGTTGTTTCAAGTTAAACAAATATCAACTTTATTGTAATGGTAATTAAGTTGATTTCAGAGTGACTAGCATTATTGAAAAAGCTATAAAAATGTTTGAAATTGTAGCGTAAACTGCACTTTATTGTATAGGAATTAAAGTCACTTTTCCATAAACTCATATTTGTTTACATTTTTGGCAAATAAGTCGCGAATGCAGATTACATAAATACATAAACTCACGCCTTCTTCCCATGGGGGTAAACAGAAACTACAGAACGCCACAGATCTGCTACGATCTTTACATACATACCTACTCCTTTTGCCTCGTTTACGTTCATACATCTGATACACGCACGCCGGTTGCGAGTACTACTCACCTGACCTTTCTGATGAACCTTTGAGAAGTTTGTGTATGGAACCGCCGGGGGGGGGGGGGGATTCCCCTTCGGCGTTTTCACTCGCATCTGCATTGTAAATAAGCTGACTTACTAAGTAATAAGCGCCAATATTGAAAAATTGGTAAGTCTGACAGGCAGTCTTACCAAGGGGTATCGTATTACACAGTAACTGGGTTGTGGAGGTGAGATAGGCAGTCGCTCCATGTAAAATACTAGTATTCAGCTGCATCCGGTTAGACTGGAAGCCGACACTAACTTAGTTGGGAAAAGGCTAGGCAGATGATGGCGATGATTGAAAAATTGGGTAACATGGCTAAAAGGTACATTTAAATTAAATTAAAATAGATGAGGAGGTGTGACTATACACACGAGTGACACGCGTTGGCGACACAGGGAACTGCAACCGTCGACGGCACGGTAACGCGTCGTCGGCTGGCGCTCGTGTATTTGAGCTCTCTTTACAACCTACACGCGTCGACTGTTGTAGTTGCCTGTGTCGTTGACGAGTGTCGCTCGTGTGTATGCACACTAATAGAGAAGTACCTAAGTATGGAAGTAAAAGACGTGGCTCTGATCCCAAATAAATTGGGATGAGGACAAGAGAATGATGATGTCATAGGAATCAACAGCAATCAAATATTAATTACAATATTCAAAACTCTAGCTAACCTATTTAATTAAACAACAATGGATCACTCGTTTGAGTTTGTAGAATTTGAAATAGAAATTTTGTTAATTAATAGTCAATAATTAACAAAATTTCTATTCAAATTCTATAACACTATCATAATATGACATCATTAAAACTGATAAACAGACACTCCATTGTAACAAAATCGCTGGTAGTAAAACAATACAATGTTTATATTCATTTACACACATCTTCATTGTTGCACTAGAGACTGAAGCTAATTAAGAACATTTTTGGTCGAAACAATATACACGTACTTACGTATTGTTTAAAATTTTCGCACATTTCATATTGTACAATGTGCAGCCATTGGTTATTTTATCTTATTATTGGCTTGTTTATAATAAAGCGTTGTAGGTACCAGGCTTTGTTGGTGTAACGTTATTATTGTTTTCATCACATTAAGTATATACTTAGTTAACGATCTCAAAATGGTGGCTGGGACAGACTGGACGCGGAAGGCAGAGGACAGGGTGTTGCGGCGCAGCCTGGAAGAGGCCTATGTCCAGCAGTGGACTGCGATAGGCTAACTCCAGTTCTTTTCCGGATAATTTAATGTCTGATTTTATCCTTCAAAGAAACTCCGAGCATACGAGTAGCCCTCTCCACAACGCGCTGAATAGATAACAATGCAAATAAATACATTGGCAATGATTTTTTGATAAATGGTCGTTCACGGACAGGCTTACAAAATTCATTATGACCATTCAACGGCCACCTTTTTTTTAAAAAATGGCTCCCAAAGGGATGCCTAAAGTGGTTTAAGCCTTTGAACGTCCGAAAGGGTTACCGCTGCCCCGGAACATAAAGGAAGAAACACGAGTGGGTTTTAGTCAGTAAGAGTCTGACACTCCCTTCCGCTCCACCCAGAGCGGGAGGAGTCATTAGATGATTTCCCATCCAAAAAAAAAAAAGCCTTTGGCTAGGTCCCTAAAGCAAGAACTGGGGACAAAATAACGACAATGAAAACCAATGATATCTGCAAAACGGTCATAAAAGTGTTTAATGTTGGGTTTATTCATTTGCTTTCATTCACGTGGCCACTTTTTCATAACGATCAGCGAGGTAATTGTAACACACTACCAGTAGCAATGGCTTCCATTTTGACAGTCCGGCAATAGTTATTGCGTTATGTAAGTTGTTGAGCAGACAATTATTTCGAACATAATTATGCATCAATGGATTAGCAACCCAAAATCATCTGCATGGGCTGCATGCAGTCCAGTCTCGATAGATACATTTACAGTTTTAATTATAACTGCCTCGTCGGTCTAGCTATCGCAAGAGTAGGATATTATTGGGCATTCTACCCCACCTTCCGTTCCATCGGCTCACTCCGTTCGCCTCGTCACTCTCGGTGGAGTAGAATGCCCAATAATATAAAAGAAATCCGTGCATAGGTACTGGTTTTGACGTCTATTCCAGTTCGACGTCTATTCCACCTGATGGAACGGAAATATTTTCCAGTGAGTGGTTTGGGCGTACTGCACTTTTCGAATCTTGTGTGGTTGACAATAACATAAAAAGATTGTCCGTTTGGTTCCTATAATACTTCAGTTTTAAACACGTTTTTGTTATTGTCAACCATTTTTGTTATTGTCAACATTTAAATTGGTTTTGACTTCTCAACAAATATTTTTCCTTTCACAGCATTTAAATAATAGCATTCAGGAAAGTTTATAGCATGCTGTAACCAAGGATCATCGTGAATCTCCCAATCTTCGATACTACCTCCACAAGAAAAACACATGACTTTATCGGTTACACCATTTCCACAATAAAAAAATCAACCATTTCCATCACCAATCTTTTTCGTGAATGAGCGGTCGCCCAATAATGTCTGAACGAAAATAGACGAATTTGATGTTTGTTATAAAGATCATATCGAGGAATATAATTTATTGGATTCATTTTAAATAGCTGTTGATACGTTCGCCTTCAACGCTCTCGGTGGTTAGAATGGCGGTTGCTCATACATTTGATCGAGTTAGCGACAATGAGATATAAATGTCAATGTAATACATTAATTGACTCATTATTAATATAACCGTTTCAAGCAGTTATCATGAAATTTGTAAAACAACCACAATCGTTACATGTAAACAAACTTTGTGTTGTTGTAAGTGTAACCTTTCTCAAAATTATGTTTGTATTTACTTATACGAACGCAATCACCAACTTTGAATTTAGGCTTCCGCTGAACTAAATCATGTTTGTTTATTTTTTTAATATTTTCTTTGATTATTTGTTCATTAGATTTATTCACATCAACCGGTTTAAATTTAATAGTGCGATGTTTTGTGTTGTTATATCTCTTCAATGTATCTTCCAATGGTAGACCTAACCACTTATAGTTTCCATTGAGACTAAAATATTTATATAATTTATTTTTTACAGTTCTAATCAGTCTCTCTACAATTGATGCTTTTTTAGTAGAAAACGATGAGTAATGATTAATGTTGTGCTTTTTCATAAGCGTTTGAAAAGTGATGTTATAAAATTCTGTCCCCATATCAGTTTGTAAGTTAACAGGATTATTACGACTACTAAGCAGTATATGTTCAAATGCACGAGCAACATCAAATTTATTTTTCGATTTTAACGGTTCAGCCCAGGCATACTTTGAGAAGCAGTCAATCACCACTAAGATGAAAGTATAACCTTTGTTATACTTTTTCAGGTTTTGCATGTCCATCAAGTCTGCTTGCCATAAGTCATGGATTCCTTTCAGAATAACAGAACGTCGAAGGAAATTTCTTCGTGCCGCTTTGTGTATTTCATTTACAATTTGCTGTTTTACCATTACGGAGTTTTTTCAAGTAATTTATCTACCTCTGCTTTAGTATAAAAGTTATCTTGCAAATGAGTAGAAACCTCAGGTATCCTTGCTTTTAAAGTAGCTTGAACTGTAGTCTTCGCATCTTGTATGATTTGAGAACGCAATTTACCAATCAGATTATTAAATTCTTTTAACATGTTAGCATTCAATCGATCTACATAATCCTTGTTCACAGCATCGTCTGCTTCTACTGGAGATCTAATTCCTCTCAGTCTTGATGTTTTTAAATCAAAATCTCCGTTTTCTGATTTTAACAATGCATTCTTATTAAACTCGAATAACTCTGATAAACGCATTCTTTTGTGAATGTAGTGTCCGAATTTGTCTACGTTCATGTTTAAGGTGTATTGTATTGAGAGGCTGATAGTAAAATAAACACATTTTTAAATATTTATTTATTTATAACTTTACTTTCACGCAATTCTTCAATGATAGATATAATTTCATTATCTAATCCTGTGTTGCCAGCATCTCTAGAGGCAATTAATAATTTCAACCTTTCCACTAATTCATTAGGATTGTCCCAGTACACTAAATCAACGTTTTTTCTCCACTTTTTTACTAACGGTAGTCCCGTTCCCTGAACTGCATTCTTTAGTTTAAAAAGAGGTTTAATAATTTGCAAATATTTTTGCCCTTTATTACTTTTTATTGGTTTACTTGGCTCATAGTCTCGACGATGTGCATTTGTATCAAGTAGCATTGACTTATAATTTTGCATATCATTATCTGTAACCAAGCTTAGGTCTACATCTTTCTTAAGCAACAACTGTTTTAAACCAGGAGTATTTCGGTATTTACGTCCAGCCACGGTGATGTATTGATCGTTGATCGTTATGCAAGCAGAACCTAACATCAGTTTCCCACGGTCTGCTCTAACCCCAAATGGAATATCTACCAACGCTTCTGAAGATACTGACCAGGATGACGTATCACAATCTTGATTCCTTTCAACTACTGATTCATAAGAAGAGTCACTGTTGATATCGGATTCATATTTGTCTTCATCACAATTATTATCATTACTTTCTGCGCTACCAGTTCCTTCTTTCTGCAAAGATTCGTTAATAAACGGAACATCAGCAAAATCATCATTAGCACGCAGGAGAGGTGTTTGCTTACCAGCATTAGCAATTATGTTGAGAGGTTCTGTTACAGGTTTGAAAACAGATTCCAGTGCTTGTTTATTGTTAATCTCAGTATCTCTCATTTTTCGTACTTTTATCTTTACAGCTTTTGCCGCATCAACAATTTGTCGTTTCAATGATTTTTCCATATTGGTAAAATAGGTTGTAATGCTTGTGTTTGTGTGTTGTTGATGCGGTGTCGTAAGGTGAATAATAATGTCAAGCAGGTAACACCCTTTTATATGTATTTGTGTTCTTAGTCAAAGACTACAAACGTGTCAAATTTACTTCTGTAACATCCTTTGTTTTTTGAACAATCTTTATTAATTACAACATAATTGAAAGGTGTTCTCCATATTTTAGAACACATTTCTCGAAATTCAATCCATGTCATGTCAGTGTTGACGTGTTCTTCATAAACATGTCTCATATTTCTTTCATCTTGTTTAAACAGTACGATTAGATTTGCGTTGTCTCTTATTAACTGCTTAGGGATTTTACTATATGTCTGATTTAGATAAAAACAATCGATGAACTTGTGTCTCCCCATAGCAAAATAATCACGTATACTGCTTTGATTTTCACAAGCAACATCATCAAATACAATTACAGAATTCGGTTTTGCGGTCTGAACACTCAGTACTTGCTCATTTTCATGATATTTCTGAAATGAAATGCCTGGTACTCGTTGCAAGACTTTTTCTAAAAAAACGTACTTGGGTTGTTGCAAGGTTTTCGAATAAACATAAATATTTTGAAATCTTAAACCATTCTCGTGTATAAGAAGACCAATTAATAAATTAGTTTTTCCACAATTTGACGGTCCGCAAATGATGCATCGTACCGATTTAGGTAATAATTCTCCATGACGAAAATCAGTCTCCTGAGAATGAACACAAAGTTTGTTTACATGTAACGATTGTGGTTGTTTTACAAATTTCATGATAACTGCTTGAAACGGTTATATTAATAATGAGTCAATTAATGTATTACATTGACATTTATATCTCATTGTCGCTAACTCGATCAAATGTATGAGCAACCGCCATTCTAACCACCGAGAGCGTTGAAGGCGAACGTATCAACAGCTATTTAAAATGAATCCAATAAATTATATTCCTCGATATGATCTTTATAACAAACATCAAATTCGTCTATTTTCGTTCAGACATTATTGGGCGACCGCTCATTCACGAAAAAGATTGGTGATGGAAATGGTTGATTTTTTTATTGTGGAAATGGTGTAACCGATAAAGTCATGTGTTTTTCTTGTGGAGGTAGTATCGAAGATTGGGAGATTCACGATGATCCTTGGTTACAGCATGCTATAAACTTTCCTGAATGCTATTATTTAAATGCTGTGAAAGGAAAAATATTTGTTGAGAAGTCAAAACCAATTTAAATGTTGACAATAACAAAAATGGTTGACAATAACAAAAACGTGTTTAAAACTGAAGTATTATAGGAACCAAACGGACAATCTTTTTATGTTATTGTCAACCACACAAGATTCGAAAAGTGCAGTACGCCCAAACCACTCACTGGAAAATATTTCCGTTCCATCAGGTGGAATAGACGTCGAACTGGAATAGACGTCAAAACCAGTACCTATGCACGGATTTCTTTTATATTATTGGGCATTCTACTCCACCGAGAGTGACGAGGCGAACGGAGTGAGCCGATGGAACGGAAGGTGGGGTAGAATGCCCAATAATATCCTACTCGCAAGCGGTCAGGTCGCAAGCTATACTGTTGAGCATGAGGTCCCGGGATCGATTTCTGTGTTGGGCGAAATGTTATATCAAAATCTAAGTAGCAGCCCGGAGCGTGGACTTTGCGCCAGCCAGGTTAATGACAATAGGCTCACCCCCTATTACAGTTCGCGTCAAATAACTTAGCCGCTCTGAAGCTTGGCTTTCCGAACGCCGCGCATGCGCGCTGCTGTTTTATAATTCCTATGATTAAACCACTGCGCAGTGATTTGTTGCCTACTTCAGAGGGGCAAAGTTGTTTGACGCGAACTGTACGTGGGACCTAAACATAAATGGCGAAATGTGGGTACACATCTGCTTAATCCTTTGGGGAATACAGGCGTAAAGTTATGTTATATTAACCTTTTAACCGCCCGACTTTATATGAGTTGTCGTGCCCCAAGCGCCAGAAAAAAAAAAAAAAAATAGTTACCGATGAAACGAGCTGTGATGATGTAATAATAATTCAGATTAAACGACCTGTGGTATTTGGACGTATATATACGACCCTGGCGGAATGGACACGAAAATATTTGTCGGATTAATCCAACGTAAGCGTAAATGGTTAAATATAAACATTGCTTAGAATTAAGTAATGATCAACGTCTGCTTTACCATATAATTTTACCTTTTAAACGTCTCTTAAGTAATGGTGCCCAAGATAAAGGCTGTGCCTAGTTTGGGATCCATATTGTACTTTTGAATGTTGAAATGATTTTTACTTTACTTTAATTTTAAGATCAGGCCACCTAAAAAGATTTACAAAAGATTTTTATCATCTAAAGTTCACACAAGGTGCTTTTCCGCCAATATTCTTGTAAAGCTGAACTCTGACGTCACTAAATCTCATTACTTATTCTCCACAGATGACTACAACCGCGTGGTGCTAGAGACGGTGGACCGGGAGCCTGACTCCGACTATATTAATGCTTCCTACATAGATGTGAGTATTACATTTTTAATTCTTTAGTAGGTTTTATCTTAAGAATACTTGAAGAGCTGAAAGAAACAAAAATTTTACGATAAAAAGTCTGGACTAAGGGTGCTTTCGTAGCCGTCTTTGGGCCAGCGCACGGTATCAGCGTAGACGCTGCGTAAACGCAACTAGGACGCTGCGTAATTACGACTTATTTTCGTTAAAGACTCGTCTACACAAGCAATAGCGTAGGTAGCATTTACGCAGCACCTTCGCGATGTCAACGCCTATGTTGGTTCGTGCAAGTAGGTATAAGGGGGTACTCGAATCTCCCTTTAAATGCAAGGCATTTTTCCATTCCCCTTTTTTTTAGTATTTATGGTACTATTTTGAATTCTGGTAAATTAAAATAGAAGCCGTTTTAAAAAGTAAATAAGTAGCTTTATATTTTACGCTGTAGAAACTACTCAAGAATCGTTACTTTTTCAGAATATTTACTACTAGCAGCGCCCCGCGGTTTCACCCGCATAAGTTTCGAGCCCGTGGGAATATCGGGATAAAAAGTATCCTAAACTATCTGTGTGCCATTTCAGTAGTTTTTGCGTGAAATAGTAGCAAACATCCATCCATCCATCCTCACAAACATTCGCGTTTATAATATTAAGAATTCAGCACATGATTGTAGACCTAGTGTGATCAAAAAAAAAATTGCAGTTTCATAGGAAAGTGCAATACGTTCGCGGTCAAAGAGTCTAGAATCATGTGTTGAATTCATGCAAAGGTATGATTCCGATCTCGGCAGCACGCAGCAGTGCTGCCGCATCACTACTGGTCGCCATACATTTTCTAAAGTAAAGTAAAATAAAGTAAAGTAAAAAGTAAAATCGTTTATTTCATAATTCAAAATTACAACAATATGATAGGTTACATTCCGAGCCCAGCAGCAATATGACGCAAGAATGTCGCGCAGCATTACTGCCGTGCACGGAATGTAATCTAATATAAACTTATAGAGAATATATGGGGACCAGTAGTGCTGCGGCAGCACTGCTGCATGCTGCCGAGATAGGAATCATACCTTTACAGTTTACGCGTCAATATCCTTGCCACCCTGTATATTTAAGATTCTGAAAATGTATAGTCCGTGCCACCATGCATACAACCACAGAACAGTAATATCTGTTCTGTGCATACAACGTCCCGACATCAAACGTCGGTTAGTAGCACACCAGACACCTGACGACATCCTTCTAGTCGGAGTTTCCTCCATTTTCTATAGAGGATGAGTGAACTTTACACCCTGCTCCTCATACCCTTATAGTACCTCGTCTAATGATTTCAAAGAATATTATCCCCAACATCAGTCTTTAATTATAGCTAAAGCACCAACAGCTCATCTTGCAGCGTATTATTATGAACACATTAATTAAACGGTCTTACTAAAGCCAAATTATCTTTAATTAATAGAGGGTAATTACTAAGAAGCGGTCGGTGGTCGTTAATTAGCTATCATATTGCTTATTAGTTCGGCGTAAATTGATACTAGTCAGCCTTTGTTTATGGGTTCAAAAGGGGCTCGTGGCTAAATGACAACAACCTCAAGGCTAATATCAATTCTGCCAGCAGTTTTCAAAATGTCCGCCCCTCTAGTACATAAAGGTTCCAAAGTAACAAACGTTTGAATTCACCATTTTATAAGATGGGTTCTGACCCATCATGATTTCAGTCACGTCCGCACATAATGACTGTACGAATTGTTGGGCTCAATATCCGTCTGAAAAGACCCGAATCAGAAACTGAACGACCCTGAAGGACCGAAGAATATTTAGATATTGTGTAGAATTGAAATCGGTCCTAAGGTTTCTGATAAAAGTAAGTTGGGTAGTATGGATGTAAGGACCCAATTTGGCGACAAAAGAGTTGCGAGTGAAGAGACTAGAATATAATAGAATACTAGACTATACTAGACTAGGCAGATTTAAGGTTGTAAAGAATTGGTTGAATGAAGAAAACACCTACGTGATGCGTACCTAAATGCATGAATAATCATAAATTACTAACAATGTACTATACTAGACTCAATTATATTTTCGTACCCAAAAATTGTCAAAAAGTGCCAGCCAGAAAACGAAGTGTCGATTTCTTATGGGAAATTACCTCTTGAGCATTTTTTACTATTACACTGAAAGCCTTTTTTTTTTTTTTCGCTGCGAAATGCATTACGCATCACCGCTCGCGGGGGTCGAGACAGGGTATGTGGGACTCCTGTCGGAATGGCACCGACAGTATACCCACTAAAACTCAGCGGTGTACCCACATCGCCGTGATGGGAGGGCCATGGGAAACCGGCTCAGCCTTTACTTCCACAACCCTCCCGGATTACACTGAAAGTCTAACCTAGCCCTGCCTAGCCTAGGCTGTTATTATTTAGCTTGTGGCTAAATAATAACAGCCGCACGGGTCGATCGATCAGGTTAAGCTCAGCTTGCCGCGGCTGGTCCGTGGATGGGTGACCATCTTTACATACCAAGACCCCTCCGTGCCTCGGAAAGCACGTTAAGCCGTTGGTCCCGGCTGTCATTCGTGGATCTTTGACAGTCGTTACGGGTCGTCAGAAGCCCGAAAATCTGACAACCAGTCTTACCAAGGGGTATCGTATTACCCAGTAACTGGGTTGTGGAGGTCAGATAGGCAGTCGCTCCATGTAAAATACTGGTATTCAGCTGCATCCGGTTAGACTGGAAGCCGACCCCAACATAGTTGGGAAAAGGCTAGGCAGATGATGATGATGACACTGAAAGCCTACAATTAAGCCCTCGGCTGCTATTTGCGATTGAAAATGCCAAAAAACATATTTTTATAACAAGTTTAGGTATAGTTAAAACATGTTCTCAGGATGTTCAATGAAAAGTTAGTATTTTTTAAATGTAACATTTGTTATAAAAATATGATTTTTGACATTTTCAAATCCCAATCCCCATGAAAAAATGTCATCATATAGATAATTTTCAATTCCCTTATGGAAATAGTACCTACTTTAATTTAGGTATGTGTATAAAATAAATAAAATAAAATAAAATAAATAAATCATTTACTTCAAGTATCACTGACTCATAATAGAAAAAATACACTCAGTTCGACATTTGAATGATGTCCTTTTCATATTTGACTGACTTTGTATAATTGATAAAGACTCTAAAACAGCTGAACGAATAGTTATCCCTATGGGTAATCGAAAATAATTTTTGTATAAATATTCAAAGACTATAAAACTTAACTGTCATTCAATGATTGATCGATTACGGAGTCTTAGGACCGGAACAGATTTATCAATCAAAAATGTTCACACCCTCCATTCTAGGTATTTTCCTGGTTATCTCAAGATTGTCACACAATATCCTTGTTCTTCCTTAAATTCTAGACTACCAACACGATAGTTTCACAAAGACTACCGTAATAATGAAAGCTAAACGGAGTCTAGATATTAAATTTCATATTTACGCCAACAACGTCTATTTATCAGACAATATTCTCTGAAGCAAACGCTTAGCGAAATTAAAATCCTGCTGAGGAGAATAAATGCACTTTAGGTACAGTGTACTATTAGTTATTCTGTGGTACAGTCACAAAATAGATAGATGGAGAAGGTTGAGTCAAACAGCTTGCTGTTTAAAGTTCCTAATTTGCAAGCCAGTTCGTATTTTAAATAAAATCTTTGATATTTATCTCCTTGGTTGCCATGTTGCCAAGTAAAAAGTTCGTTCTATTTTTAAATTACACGAGTTGACCAGCACATCACTTTCGATTTAAGTACCTCGAAGAAGGTTGTCAAAATTTTGCATGTTTGAGAAAAAGTAATAGTAATTAAAACGTCATCCGATATTGCCTTCGACGTCTGAAGATTCTCAATTTAAGTAGGAAAATCTTTTGAAGTTACAACCAGACAACTGCGACACACACACACACACATACCAAATATTACTCACACAAAGACTTTCAAAGATAAACCACAGAGTAAATAATTTTAATCCAACAAACAATCCTTGGTTTTTTTAAAAGGCATCTCGGCTTTATCTTTTTTGCCAGCATCCACATTAGATTACATTATAAAAACAATGTTATTTACTTGTATTAGATATGCTAGGTAGGTACACACGCAACGATTTCAGACACACAGATTTTGATAGGTAATTTGTCACCAGCGACGTCAAAATCTGTATGTGGACGTGAAATAAATACAACAAAAAAACAAAACCGTTTCCCTAAAAACTAAAAAGAAAACAGCATCTTGCGAATATTGGGCAAAAAATCTTTATTTAATGATTGAAACTCAGAAAAATCGTGTTCGAGGCGATTCCAACTACGATAGTGTTATTCAATAAAGATGTTGTACATTTCACTGACGATTCCTTTACTTGACTGGAATCGTAGATTGCAATCTTATTCAGGTAAAAACTTACCTTTTCCCTTGCTCGACCTTTGGCGTAACAACTTTATTATTGTTATACTATCTGACCCGGCAGACGTTATCCTGTAAAAATGTCTATGATAATTATGGTCGGGAGTTCATAAAAAAATCCAAAAGGACGCTCAGTTTTTTTTCGAAATTTGAACATTTTCCAGCAAAATTTTCCAATTTTATTTCATAAAAACCTAATTCAAGTGATGGGCTTACCATCGAACAGCATTAATATTTTAGTCGCTATGATATTTATTACGCAATAAAAAATTGTGACTAAAAAAACACTAAGGCTGGTTTTATAGTCACGCCGCTAGACGCGCCGCCACTGGACAGCGCGCGCGTTCGAATAAATGTAAGGGGGGTAGTAGTGGGTAGCGGGATTGTCCGAAAGGGTTACCGCTGCCCCGGAACATAAAGGGCTAAGGAAGGAACACGGATGGGTTTTAGTCAGTAAGAGTCTGACTTCCGCTCCACCCAGAGCGGGAGGAGTCATTAGATGATTTCCCATCCATAAAAAAAGGGGGTAGTAGTTTCGTTTCAAAGTCGCTCGCTTGAGAAGCGCCGTTCAGTAATACAGTGAACCGTGGTTCAAGCGCACGCTGCCCAGCGGCGCGTCTAGCGGCGTGACTATAAAACCGGGTATCTTGTACTCTTTTCATAGGCTGTCAATGATTTCCAGTGCTTACTTTTTTTTATTTGTTCCCGCTCTTTTAAAAAACAAAAGAGTAAATCATTATACTCTTTTGTTTTTTGTAATGAAATCGAACTGTGATTTTTATGTTTAGCTTGAATCGTAGAAATAGGCAAACGCTAGTCAGATTGATATTGCAGGTTAAGAAAATGTGTCTAGTTTATTGATGTAAGTAAGTAATTACTTTTTTGATCATCGCATATCTATTATCATATTAGTGCGGATATGAGACTAATAGAAGATTAGATTACCTAATAACCTAGCCTCATAAATCGCGTAGCAGATGAAGTCCATTAAATTTTATTGTGGTCGTAAAAGTCACGCTTGATATCCTGTGCAGCCTCCGCGGGACTGTTAACTATTACATGTGTATTATATATGTACATACACCTATACAATCATGCCCTGCCAACACAACAGTTACCATACAGTTACCGTTTAGTAAGAAACCGATGGATGTTGTCGACTGAAATTTAATTTGATAAATGAGCCGTTTGTTTTCTATTAATAAAATTAAATTTTATTTGAGAACATCGATCGGTTTCCTACTAAACTTATCTCTTTGTTGACTATACATTGGTGATCATTTTGAGTTCGGGTACTAAAGGCATTTTGGTAAATTATTTTGTAATTAGGCTTGTACAAACCCGTTTTTAGTTTATGATAATAATGATGATTTTGATTTATAATTTAAATATTACTTAGTTAATTTCTTACACTGCTGAAACTCCATTATTAACCTTATTTTCTTTGTTCACAGAGTATATTAAAACCAAATGCGTACATCGTAACTCAGGGTCCAACCGAAGACACGGTGGTTGATTTCTGGCGGATGATATGGCAGGAACGAGCCGCAGCCATCGTCATGCTGACCAAGACTTTCGACTTCATCAAGGTAAGAGCTCAGACCAAATAAAAAAGTCAAGGCATAGCGCTGCGAACAATACAGTGAAGCATTCCAAAACTACACCTCCGCTCTGTGCATACACGTTCACACGCACACATTTACAATCAAACTACACCTCACTAAGTGCACACATGTTTACGAAACCGTCTTCACTTTACTGTTGCCAGCCCTGTCTTGATTTTTCATTCGCTCTGTGGGTAAGAGTTTTTATTTTATTACAGTACTATCGACCAGATGAGTGCGGTAATTGGGTAACACACTAAACAGTAGGAATGTCTTTCACTTTGACAGTTCAACAACATACATTGCGTTATTTACGTTGTCTACAAATTTTTCCAACATATGAAGCAATGGATTAGCAATATCCTTCAAAATGATTCAGATTGTTATTAATATTGTGTTACGCAGTTAGGGTACTGGCTTCACAGATAAACTTCCAGAATAAAATTCTCTAAATTATGATGAAAACCGCATCAAAATCCGATGGGTAGTATAAGAAGAACAACGCGGTCACACAGACACGAAAAGCGACTTTAATTTATATGATGTATGTGACGGAGAAGGTACAGACGCCAGCACATCAAGCTACTACAATTTGTCAAATTTCTTTAATAGATTTTCAACTTTATCGCTAAAGCATAAGGTTCAAAGTTGATTGGGAAAATTTTACAGTTTCGGGTAGATTGATGTGCTGACGTCTGTACCTACATCTCTCTCGTTATCATCAGTCATATTTTAACTACACTGTAGGCGTAATATGGATAGTGTTGGTTATTGCGCAATAGAAAAACCGTTTGAAGTTCAAATCAAATTGTTATTTACGAACAAATTAATCACACTAGCGAATTTCACACTGTATGTAGGTAGGTACATGACACAACGATACGGAATGTGCAACAGTTTCTGAGCACATGTTGTCCGTACGATGACCGATGATCAAGAGATCTGCTCCACACTGCTTCACGCTGGCGTCCTGAATAGTTAAACGAATAACTAAAGTATTTCCGAGATATGGATATAGAAGCCACAGGATTGTGGGGATTTGCTAAAGAAAAGAAAGGCCTAAGACCAAGTGGGTGAAGTCGGGCTGTAGATTATGATAATAAAGCCTTTCAACTTAATTTCAAATTTAAATACGGAAATATTTCCCAAAACTCGTCTCAGCACTGTTCCAGGAACATTTTCGGTTAATTCTCGTCTTTATGTTGTCTTTGATATTTTGCAATGTTACAATATTGCTAGTCTTTTAAAGCCCAAGGCTTTACGGAGCGGACCTTTCAGGGAGTTTATGTAGTAAAATTCTGGAACGGTCGCCTAATGTTTAGGTGCTACTAAGAACATTTTGTAACGTACTGCTTTGATAAACTAGGTTTTTTTTCAAAATAACTCAAATAAACCTGAAATTAAGGTGCAAAGACGTACTTCCAAGCCCCTCTTAGGCACTCTGGACAAGTGCCTAGGGCTCCGCCATCGACGGGGGCCCCGCCTGCCATAAAAAAAAAAAATTATTTGCAGCCGCCGTTCCATTCTACGCATTCAATGACAAAATAATTGATGTGCAGTGCGATTTACAGTAAGTTTCTAGTCCCAAATGTATGAAATATTAGTCCTATGTTTTAGCAAAATATTTTACGGTTCATAATTAAAATTAATTATTACTTATCTACACAGCTCCCCCCGGTGATCCTTATCCGTGGTTAAAGATGGTCCTGTGAACTTCCTAATAAAAAAATTACAATCCAAGCATTCAAACATGACGATAATATACTTAATAAAATATACACTACAAAAAAAATATACCAAATAAAAAATTCCACTCTGCAAAATAAAATAAAAATAAGTCCCTACTCATCAACACCAATTCGCAGCATAATTACTAAAGACCCACTTGCAAATGAAGCTATTCCGTTCGCGCAATTCGCTTTCATTGCGATTCTTGCACAAAATTTGTCGCTATTTCATACTCCATTTCCTTGGAAATGAAATACTGAGCACCAGACTTGCTAATGGAATAAGAACTCTTGATGCCTAGTGAACAAATTTATTTTCGCTCGGCCTCATACATAATTCAAGAAAAAAAAATTGTGGAATTCTGGATGGGGGATGCTGAACCTTTTCGAAAAGGTGTTTACATAATTTGTACAAGTTTGTAAGTTTGGAGGTAATCTCTTAAACATCCGATTTCAAAATTTCTTTCATCTTCACTAATCTACATTTTTTTTTTTTGTTAACCTATATTGTGTACCACTGCTGGGCAAAAGCCTCCCCTTTTTCCTTCCAAACCTTGTCTATACAGACGCTATACAACGTTTATTAGTAAGGGGGATAATGTGAAGAATTAAATGTTTCAAAGCACTGTAGATCTGAATTATCGAACAGAACTTAGGATAAAAAAAAATGACGTGTAAATGACATTTGATTTTGATTTTTTTTTTTGAGTAGTGCCCAGTTTTTTTTTGTCACGCGGCTCCACTTTCCTCGCTTTCCATAAGTTCTTCACCTCTGATACAACATTTGGGCATATTTATTTACGAGGCAAGTTTATGCGGAAGATATTATTACATAATACTGAACGAACACTTTCTTAGCAGAGTATAAAGTAGAACGTTCAAGTTTTACAAGTATTCGTAAGGAATTCCTCGTATTTGTTTTATGACAGGCAGTTTACTATGTCTTTTTATTGGTGCGTCGTCTTCGCTTGTTATATATTTCTTCCGCGGGTACCTACGGAGGCCTAGAGGGTATTTGTACCCCTTTCTAAATATTTAAACATTCTACAGTTGAGAAAAGAGTTGGGTATACAGGCAAAAATTAAAAAACATCTTTGCACTTTGTATAACTTTTTAAACATAATAGACACTTCTGAGACAAACTATTTAATTTTCAAATAATGGCCGGCCATCATGAAGTTAACGAAGTTAACTGCGTGCTCAATTATCTCCTTTGTTGAGGGTACATTTTAAAGCCAAAAGATCACTCAATCTATGCTCGATCTGCGATCCATGTTATATCTAAACCTAAGCCGGCTCTTGGTTTTCAATAAAAAGGATTTTTCCTAAATTCCTCCGTAAGGAAATATTAGAGAAATCCTTTTTGATTTTTTATATGAACGAAGTCACAGCTTGTAATTTAATATGAACAAATAAAGGCTTTATGAACCTGTCACCAAAGACTCTTACTATCATTGATATACTCAAACAGTGCGATTTGGAACAATGATGATTTGCAGGCCATACAAATATTTGTTCCGAGGAGCAAATGAAAAGCGACCCTGAACAAAGAAGGCTGGGTCTGTCATTGCAGTATTCAGACCGTGCAATGCAATTATTTGGTATCGGCTTTTGCGGGTCGAAACACCATTATTTTGTCCTGCATTCAGCTTTGATGAAAGCAGGTTTCAGTTATTTGCGGTCCCAATGTGGCTTCGGCAAAGTCATTGATGAACTAGTCTGAAATAGTAGATTGTTATACGAGGGTCGAAAGGAACCTATTCCCATACGAGGTATTTAGACGCCCGAGCGCAGCGAGGGCGGCTATAATCCGAGTGGGAATTGATGACTTTCACCCGTGTTAAACACTCTACTTTTCATTTCGAATATAAGGACAGTAAAAAAATTGTGGTTTTTCTGAAATATATATAATAATAACAATATGAATAGTAGATACCTATTTAAAATTAATTGAGATGTTAGAACAATTTGTGTACTATTTTAAATATGAAACACACCGCGTCACTGCCGCGGGCCATCCCGCTTAATAGGTATTTTTATTTAATTCACACTGGCTGTTCGTATACACTCACAAGACCGCAACATTTTTCTTAATTATGTAAAAAAATTCGTAGCTGACTACCTAACTAATTTAGTTCTATTTTTAAAATTCATTCCCGCCCTAGAGAGGGAAGCAATTACTATGAGTCTTTCCCGTCCTAAGGTGGGAAGCAGCGTCTTCCACCCGCTCGGATTCGGATCAAACAAACACTACTTTCCGAGTAGGAGAAATGAAAAAGCATTTGTTTGATCCAGCACACCAATAAGTAATATACTTTCTTTCAATCACAATCCGCAGGATTTTAAAGGAAATTCCTAATCCATTGCCTCATAGTTTTGAAAAATTCGTCTGTTTAACAACGAAAATAATGCAATGAATGTTGTTGCACTGTCAAAATGTAAGGCATTGCCATTGTAAGGCGCAATTCCCACTGGTTCACTTTGACGAATCTCCACAGTGGTTCAATGTATTTTTATCATCACGAAGTCTTTTTTCATTTACCGATTTATATTTGATGTGATACGGAGAAATGAGGAAAACGTCTTGAGGTAATTTTGATTATGAATGTGGATGGCTAAGATTAGGGGAAGATCAAAGAAACGATGGATGTAATGTGTGAAAGATGACATGGCCTAGTTAAGTAAGGGGATGACTGAAATGACGACTAAAAGAGAAGTATGAAAGAATAAGACACGTTGCTCCGACCTTAAATAAAGATGATAAGAGCGTTTCGCTAAATCTACATCTACTCTGTCTTTTGTACGCAAATATCAAGCATAAAATAAAAGCCTCTAAATTCATATTTCAACCTGAATTTTGTTTCAAGTACTAAAACGGTTTTATCTCGTATACGTTAGAAGATTTGACACTCAATTCGTGTCGCCTTTATCTTCTGATTGTAAAATATGTTCCCCGTTGTTACCACAGAGTAAAAAAGAGCAGAAGGACAAGCGGAGTGATTAAATCTTTATTTATTTCATACGGTCTTACAGCAATATCAGTTTATCGCGTATCATCGAAACCAAGGATAACTCCTTGGTTATTAAAGCACGATTTAATGAATATTTCACGCCCTATTTGTAACTTTACGAATTTTCTGTCACGCTTACCTACAAAATGAAATGCAAGCTCGCGGCGGTTTTTTAGAGATTGGTAACTCCGGATTGTGGAGTTAAGAGGTGCGGTAAAATTTATTGAAAGGAATAAAATTGTTCTTGTGTTGAACATATTCATAAACTTTTCTGGTAGGATGTTGTACGGATGTTTGTGTTTTGAATATGACGCAAAGTAAAGATCAATGCGCTTAATAAAGATTAAACAAATATGAGTTTATGGAAAAATAACTTTGAATCCTACACAATAAATTTCAGTTTACGCTACAACTTGAAACATTATTAGGTATAACTTTTTCAATAGTGCTAGTCACTCTGAAATCAACTTAATTCCCATTGAGATAAAGTTTATATTTGTTTAACTTGAAATAATAATATCTAATTTGAAACATGAGTTTGAATAGACGATAATTTAAACGTGTTTGCTATCGAATCGGGATTTTTCATAATCGCCACACTTTGCAAACAGAACAATGACAGAGCTATCTATGATCTTACTCCTACAAACACCTAGGTAGGTATAGAAAAGGAAGAATTTCTTAATCCACCAACAAAACTTCAAGACCATAAGGATGTTTTTGTTCATTCTCTTGAGATAAATCCTTCAGAAAGTACCTACTATAGCAGAGGTATGTGTTAATCATACGTTAATTATTTTCTGCGTTTATTCCAAGCAAACGTCTTCACATCACCCCGGCTATACCTATTATCACTCCTCCTTCCAACCAAAAACCTAACCTAAAATTCAGAGTGATTATTTCAAACATCTATGCAACAAGATGTAAGCAAGTTAAAGTGCTGTTTTAAGGTGTATTTATTTTGCTATAATGCCAATAAACGCATATGTACTTTCTTTCAAGTTAAAAAAAATATGGATGTCACGTGATCAACATTGAACGTTAATATCTAGTAAACGTGACGCTATGGGGTTTGATCTTATTATGTTTTCTGTTTGCATTGATGTCAGCTATCGATTTATATAGGTTTCATGCGTGACCACCATTTTGAAAATAAAACAAAATGGCGGACAGATAGGTATGCCAGGTTCCATACAAAAATCTTCAATCCCCATTGAAAGCTCATTCTAAATTTGCTTGACTGTTTGAATGCAACCAGAATTATTGCCAGACTGCACCACATACGGTTGACTTTAGCAGACAACCTTTACATGAGCTACCCATGAATAAAAGGCTTGACGTAGTCCTGTTGCTAAACAAGACTGTTATTCATAACATTCGAACACTCAAACCCTTCCTGCTTATGTCTATAAGCCAAAACCCAACACATACAACAAGACAACAACATCCAACATTACGAAGCTCCTCCATAACAAATTCAAAATTATGCGATACATTTGCGAAGCGCACAAATTGCGGCCTCGCCCTCACATTATAATAATTCGCCATGTATCTACAAATGTCAGAAACATTCTACTAACTGAATTTCGGAAGGACAGACCGTGTTTTTGACGGTTCTGACGCTTACCCGACGGGTTCTGTACGCCTACATATAATATTATAGTGTTTTATATTCAACCTTGTAAAAGTATGTATATCCCTCTGTACGGTCTGTACTTATTGTTTCTATTTGGGACATAATATTGTGCTGATTTTGGAATCGACAGATATTTTTTATTCGTAGAATCAAATTGATGTCTGACAGATTTTGTATGGAAGAACTGTTAAAAATTCAAAATTGTCCCTCAGATTAAATTATCTGGCGTTGGAAAAATAAGCCCTAAACCATCTAAACGAATAATATAGAGAGAAAAGATTTGACTTTTTGTATGTTTGTTTGTTACACCTTCACGCTGAAACGGTTGAACGGATTTAAATGAAATTTTGCACATGGGTAGACCATGACCTGGATTAGGACACAGGATACTTTTCCCGATGTTCCCACAGAATCGAGACTTATACGGGTGAAACCACGGGGCGCAGCTTAAATTCTGCAAATTAACGGCGATATTTCCGTTTAGGTTTTTGAGTCAATATGTAGGTATAGAAGATAGAATTCTCTTTATTATGTATAAGTGCCATAAAAATAACAGATATAAATGTAGAAATTTTACATAGGGTGATACAATGGGCGGTCTTATCGCTAAAAGCGATCTTTTAAAGACAACTTAACAATTAATTATCCGAACTATACATCCTTTTTTTGTGGATGGGAAATCATCAAATGACCCCTCCCGCTCTGGGTGGAGCGGAAGGGAGCAGCGGTAACCCTTTCGGACAATCCCGCTACCCAACAGACAATCTCGCTACCCAACTGTACATCCTAAGTTAAATTTTCGTGCCTTTCAAGTTTCTACCAGAAACTAAATCACCATTCAGCCTTGTAAACGCTTAGCGTTGAGATACCTTTTTTCCTTTTGCTCGGCTCCTACGGGTCGCGGCGTGATCTTAAATAGCCTATAAACTTCCTTAAAGATTGGGCTATATCCAATGCAATAAGAACTTTCCAAATCCGACTGGTGGTTCCACAGATGCTGAAACTAGCCAGAAAGCTGAAGAGTGTAACTGTATCTCAGAAGGGAATCATAGAATTGAAACGACGAATAAATCAACGCAATAACAATGTTTATTATAAATTATTCAACATAGTTCAGTACATATCACACTATTTTACTAACCTTAAGACTTGCCACTTCGGTACCTCGTTCAAGACTGAGTCATGTCCGCGACTTGTTAAACTGACAATTCACTTCAATGTCAAAATGATTTTATAACTGACAGTCACACTGACAATGACACTTTTGAAGGATTTCAAATGACACAAACATAACCCGACTATAACAAGTCTATCGATGGACTGTTTACTATGACATTACTAATATGAATCTACCCTCATATCGATAAGTCTTGTTACAGTCGGCCATCCTTCAAGAACGAGTCCCTTCGTTCCATAATATTGTAGAGATGATTATCTTCTGTCTATCAACAATTAACAAAAAATCATTAACAATCAATCATCAACAACAATCAATAACAAACAAAAACAACCAAAACCATTCAACAACAACAATCAAATCAACAACAATCATTAACAATTATAAAAAAATATATATATTCTGTACATAATTAGATTAGGTATTATTTGAAAACAATAACAAAAATAAATAGTCTCAATTCTTACAAAATATAAAATATAATTATCTAGATTATCATTATCGTTTATTTTATAGCTTGAGCGATGTGAAAGCTACTTCCTTCGCTATCACACCGCTTTAGCCGCAATGTTTTGAACCACTCATGGGCGACGAGTTCATACGCCAATCCTGCCCGGTTCAAACATTCTTACTCAATTTATCATGTCTACTGCCGAGCGAAGTGAGGCTACTTCCTTCACCATCACTCCGTCATCGTCAGCAGTACTTTGAGCCAATCCTGGGCGGCGAATCCCAACGCCAATCCTGCCCGACTCAAAGCACTCTCACTTATTTCTAAGCGACTGGCAAGTTCATATGTCAGACGCCTTATATAGCTTGTACATACATCGCAAATTGTGACCATCCCAAATCATAAATTAAATTGAATAAATCAAATAACTCCTAAGAATCACTCACATTTAAATAACAATATTATTCCTTTTAATTACTATCACTCTCATCGTCGTTTTCATCGCTGGACGAGCAAGCAGGGGCATTAAAACTCAACCATGGATAAATTTTATCAATAGCAACAATTGATTCGTACTTTGCCCCTTTTCGAGTCAAAGGGGTGTCTACAACAAGGAAACGATCGTTTGGCAAGACTTTCTTTATCCTATAAGGACCCTGACACTTCGCTTCTAACTTTTTAGATTGGCCCGGCGTCGATACTATTGCCCTAGTTATCCTAACCAAATCGCCCTCCTTATAATTCGTGGCCGTTTTCCTGTGTTTGTCATACCGATTCTTATTTTTCTCCTGATTTATTTTAATTCGTTCACTCGCTTCAGACCTAATTTCTTCTAAACTTTGATTACTACTTTGTCCTATGTCATCAACTACGTTATTTAATATGCCTTGGCTCGGGTTCGTCACCGTTCTACCTAACAATAGTTCTGTAGGTGTTTTCCGTGTTACGTCATGAACTGTTGTATTGAGTCCTAGTTGAATGTCCGGTAGGAGTTCGTCCCACGAACTTTTGTTCTTACCGTGAGCCATGGACCCCAGGGATGCGAGGATCGTCCGGTTATACCGTTCGACCTGCCCATTTGCTCTTGGTGTGGCGACTGAGTTCAGGATGTGTTTTGCACCAATCGACTGCGCGAATGTCTTAAACTTTTTGCTTGTGAAACTTGTGCCTCTGTCTGTTATGAGACGCGAGGGAGACCCAAAGTAACTAAAGAGAGTCTTCATTGCTTTTATAGTCTCTTTGGTTTTCGTACTCCGAACCGGTGTAATGCTGACGTATTTTGTAAAGGCGTCGACTATCACAAGTATGTAAGTGTAACCTCGCTTACTTCGTGGAAAAGGACCCAAATGGTCCGCATGTAAAGTGTGAAACGGTATCTCTATTTTATGAATCGGGTGAAGTAATCCCTCTTTGCTTCCCGAAGGCAGTTTATGGTGAGCACACTCAAGGCATGCAGCTACATATTTTTTTATGAACTTCCTCATCTTCGGGAACCAAAAGAGTGATTTGATTCGGTCCAATGTCTTCTCGAAGCCAAAGTGACCTACGTCATCATGGTTGGATTTTAAGAGTTGCCATCGCACACCTTTTGGGACCACCCATCTGGTAACCCCCTCACCTAAAGTCCTAAACACCCGTCCGTTTTTAATTGTGTATTCTTTATAAATACCTGCAATTTTAGATGTTTCCGGGTCTTCTAGAACATCCTTAATACGTCTAACTTCTTCGTCGGAAGACTGCACCGTAGTAATCCAGTCCTCCTCACTAACCGACATAATGTCTAGAACGTGAATGTCTTCAGATGGTGCTGACACTGGACCCCTACTGAGTGCGTCTACATGTGCCATTCTTTCCCCAGGACGATACTCGATTTCGCAGTCGAATTCTAAAAATTGAATCCACCATCTAGATATGCGAGGTATGAGATCTCTTTTGGTAAAGGTAGAGCGTAACGCGTTGCAGTCGGTTATAATAGTAAACTTCATTCCAATGAGGTATGTGCGGAATTTGTTCAAGGCACAAACGACTGCAAGTGTCTCTAGCTCGAATGAGTGCAATTTCATCTCATCCGCTGATGTTTGACGACTAAAGTATGCTATTGGCCGCCAGGGAATGTCGGAATCTTTTCTCTGTAATAAGATGCCTGCAACTCCGAATTTACTCGCGTCGGTGTGTAATTGCGTTTCGGCGTTGGGGTTGTACAAGGCTAGGACAGGTCTTTCGGTTAGGTGTTTTTTAATGGATTGAAAAGATTCCGTTTGTGCATCTCCCCAGCTCCAAGGTGTGTCCTTTTTCAAAAGGTTTGTCAAGGGCTGAAGAAGATTGGGGTAATATCCTCCAGGTGGTGCGAGGACTAAAACACGGTGACTCGATTATAGTGGACTGTATTACTTTTTAAGGCTCAACAATGAGAAAACAAACGGTAAAAACAATGTATTTAAACGACGAGAAAGAATCGCTCAGTAGCGTGGACGATGACGCAGTGTCGTTCCGGCCGATGCGCGCCCGCACGTCGAGCGCCCCCTCCGCGACCGCAGCTCACCGCCCGCGGTCGCCCGGCGCGGCGTGATATTCTCGACATGCTCCCGGCGTTGAAGACTTGTCTTCAATGATTTATGCTGGAAGAGGACAGATGGTGTTGTAAGCGCGTCGGACTATTCCCTTTTTGGTTTTTACGTCTGCGACTCTGCTTATGCCGTCCCTCCCAGGTATGAGACGTACGATGCGACCCAGTGGCCACATCAGTGGTGGTGTCTGTTGCTCCTTGAGTACCACCATGGCTCCTTCTTCAAGCACCCCATCGGAGTCCGTCCACTTGGTTCTCTGTTGGAGGTAAAAGATGTACTCGTTAGAGAATCTATTCCAGAACTGTTGCTTCAGGTGTTCAATGCGCTGGAAACGTTTTAGGCTGGAGATGTTCTGGTTGATGACTTGCGGATGCGGCAGGGATGTGAGAGATCTCCCAATAAGGAAATGGGCAGGAGTTAAGGGGTATAGGTCTGATGGATCAGTGGAAAGAGGAGTGAGAGGACGAGAGTTTAGTATTGCTTCAACCTGAATCAGACACGTAGACATCTCTTCGTAAGTGAGATGTGCGAAACCTAATATGCGCCTTAGGTGATGTTTTATGGATTTTACGGCAGACTCCCATAAGCCACCGAAGTGTGGGGTGTATGCCGGAATAAAGTTAAAATTGATACCTGTGTCTGCCATTTCTGAAGAATAGTCCTGTTTTAATATGTCAGCTATTTCGTTACAGGTGCCAATAAAGGTTGTACCATTGTCGGAGTAAATGGTCTTTGGTTTACCACGACGAGCAATGAACCTATTCAGTGCTGCAATAAAGGCATGTTTTGTTAGATCTGAGACAAGCTCCAGATGAACCGCCCTTGTGGCTAGACAAACAAAAACACATATATATGATTTAACTAATCTACATCCTCTACCTTTGCGGTCGGCTAGGAGGATGGGTCCGGCATAGTCTGTGCCAGTCTCTAAGAAAGGAAACTCTAACTGAACTCGTTCCTTAGGCAAGTTACCCATGATGGGTTGAACTGTTCCACCGTTTAATCGCTGACACTTTACGCACTTATGGACAGTTGATTTTGCAAGGTTTCTACCACCCAAAGGCCAATACTCATGTCTGATTGTGGCTAAGAGTAACTGTGGACCAGCATGGAATAATCGTAAGTGATAGGTATTAAAAATAAGTTTGGCAAAGTTATGTTTGCTGCAGATAATAATAGGGTGCCTGACATTATAATCGTAGCAAGAATTATCTAATCTGCCTCCTACTCGTATAATACCAGACTCCATAAAGGGTGATAATTTCTTAAGGCGATTTTTATGTGGTAATGGTTTACCTAATAAAAGTAGCTCGTACTCTTCAGGGAACATTTCCCTCTGAACTGTTTTAATTATGAAATCAGCGCTGTAGGACAACTCTGAATTAGTAAGAGTAATACTATGACTATGTACCCTTTTTGAGCGATTAATGAATCTAAATACGTATGCTAGTAGACGTAGTAAATGTAAATAATTAGATGAATTATTAATTAAAGTTTGAAATGAATTATTGTGTATAGGATTAGTGATAGGTAATGATTGATTATGAATGTTAATAGAATGCGATTTTAATAGTTCAGGCAGTATTGTGTTCACATCTGTGTTAGGCATTGAAGGCCAAAGAGCTGGGTCTGTAAGTAAGAATGAAGGCCCTGACCACCACATAGAAGATTGACTTATGAGGTCAGCGCTCAGACCACGGGAGACAAGATCTGCAGGGTTGTCCTTGGACGGCACATAGCGCCAGGTATAAGCACCAAACCCTTCCCGTATCTCCGAAACTCGATTCCTAACAAACGGCTTAAGCGAGCCAGGTGAAGCAGACAACCAACCCAAGACGATCATAGAATCACACCAAAATATGCATTTGTCTGGTTTAAGTGTTAGTGATTCCAGTACTTTTGCACACAACCTGGTCCCTAATAAGGCACCACAAAGCTCTAGCCTTGGTATTGTGGTAGACTTGATTGGGGCAACCTTACTTTTGGAGGTGAGCAGATGTGTATGGACGGTGCCGCTACTTGCTACAGAACGAATGTATATGCAAGCTCCGTATGCCTTTTCTGATGCATCCGTAAAAATATGTACTTCCACGGATAAAGGGCTGTCGCATACCACCCAGCGTGGTATGCTGAGATGATTAAGCTGTGGTAAAGTTTGTATGAACTTCAGCCATAATTTTTTAATGTCCACATTAACCTCGTCGTCCCATGCACACTTGTTTATCCATAATTTCTGCAATATTATCTTGACCTCGATAATACATGGACAGACAAGACCAAGCGGATCGAATACTTGCGCTATTGTGGAAAGTATGTGTCGTTTTGTGATTGTAGTATCTGTATGTGAAGGTATATGAATGGAGAATGTAAGACCGTCAGTATGACAACGCCAATTAAGACCGAGGGTTTTACTTGGTTCGTCAATACTCAAGCTGACTGTGTCGGGTGTGTCTGTATGTGTTGTTGTGGATGTGGTATGAGCGGATGAGTCAAGTGTGTTTGTAGTGACTTCCTTAAGTATTTGGGCATTGTTAGACTGCCACTTGCGAAGATTGAGTTGTGCACTCTTAAGTATGCTGGTTACATCTCTACACAGCGCTATAGTGCTCTCTATAGAGTCACTTCCCGACAGATAATCGTCGACGTAGAAGTCGTGCTGTATAGAGTGTTGTGTACGTGAATGTGTTGCCTCCTTTGCTAACTGAGACAAACATCGTGTACTAATGAACGGAGTGGATGCTGTTCCGTAAGTAACGGTGTTTAATGCGTATGTTTTAAGTGGTAATGATGGATCAGTGCGCCATAATATCTGCTGTAGAGGTCGCTGTGATTCGTCAACTAAGATTTGTCGAAAGAACTTCTCGATATCTGACGATATGACGTATTTATGCTGCCGGAACCTCAACAATATAGATATTATGTCATCCTGAACTACAGGTCCTACGCATTGAATGTCGTTCAACGACTTACCAGAAGTTGGGACGGCTGATGCGTCGAAGACAACTCGAAGCTTGGTCGTTGTACTGGACTCTCTGAAAACACCATGATGTGGAAGAAAATATGCCTGAGACGAAGAAGGCTGAGATACTTCGCTCATATGACCTAATGCTTCGTACTCCTGCAAGAACTCTACGTAGCGATGCTTAAGTATTGGGTCCCTATCAAGTCTCCGCTCTAACGACAGAAAGCGACGCTTAGCCATCTCAAAGGAGTTACCCAATGCTTCAGGGGATTCCTTCAAGGGAATGGTGACTATGAAACGGCCATCAGCATTACGCCTAGTTGTGCTTATGTAGTTCTGTTCACATGTTCGCTCTTCGGATGTGAAATTGAACTTAGGTGAGATGGAGTCAAGTTCCCAGAATCTTGAGAGATCCATGGGTGCTTGTACGTGTGTGTCGTGCTTGTCATGCACGAACATACACACTGATGAGTTGCTTATGTTAGGTTGAGGTATGGCACCTGATATGAGCCATCCGAGCTTAGTCTCGAAGAGCGTCGGCATATGCCTACCTAACTGTATACGATTGCGACCAATCACACTCCAAAAAATATCGGCTCCAACAAGTACGTCGATAGAGGAAGGGACATCGAAAGATGGATCAGCCAGACTTATGCCTGCTGGCAGCTGCAAGTCACTTATGTCTATGTATGTATGAGGTACATTAGTGGTTATATTGGGCAAGACAAAACAATCAACGTCAATGTTATAAGACCCATCGCATGATTGTAAATGTAAAACACAAGATTGCGTAATGGTAGACACTTGACTGTTTATGCCTGCAACGTGTGAGCTTACCCTACGAATAGGTAAATGTAGCTTACCACAAAGGTCCTTAGTCACAAAATTTGCCGTGCTTCCATTGTCAAGCAAGACTCTGGCGCTGTGCGGCATCCCGGAATGGTCCGTGACTCTTACCAATGCTGTGGAAAGCAATACATGACGAGATGAAACATCATAGTTAGTGCCTGCTAAAGTTATGTGCTCCCTACTTGGGCTAGGATCATCATCATGAGAATGCAACATTGTATTATGCCTTTTTTTGCAATACTTGCAATGACCAAGTGGACAAGCTGCCTCAAAATGACCTGGGCGTAAACAATTCAAACAAAGTTTAAATTCTTTCGCTTTAGATACGCGTTCTGCGATTGTAAGCGCCTTAAATTGATCGCAACTAAATATGTGGTGACTTTGTTTACACAGGGGACATGAATTATTAAATTTTCCCTTACTTGATACGAAGCTTTTTGGCTTACTGTGCGATGACTCTGGCTTCGACTTTAAACTCTTAGCCTCCTCAAGCGTTTCTAAAAGATTGCATCGGTTAGAAATAAATTTAGTAAACATGTCCAAGGATGGATACTCAGTCAGAGTATTCCTATGTTCTTCCCACTGTCTGCTAGTAACCGGGTCCAACTTTGATGCCATTAAATGTATGACCATTTCACCCCAATGCTGTACGAACAGCCCTAGCGTTGCCAGTGATCTGAGGTTCTTGCTGGTTACATCAATAATCTGGCGTAAACCCTGACTGCTCTCCCTTTGAAGTGGTTCCACATTAAATAATGCTTGAATGTGATTATTTATTAATAATTGCTTGTTATCGTACCTCTCACACAACAACTGCCATGCGTTGTCGTAGTTGTCCCCTCTGAAATCTATACTCTTAATAACAAGTGCTGCGCTGCCATTGAGTGAAGAGCGTAGGTAGTGAAATTTATTGATATTATCTATACTTTTCTCCTCATGAATCAACGAAATATAAATATCTTTAAATTCCAACCAATCCCTATAGCCGCCGCTAAAGTGAGGTAAATTTATTTTAGGAAGTCTAACATTATTATGTCTAGTAACCACTGAAAGTTGCTCATTGGAGCCTACCTTAGACGCTAGTTGAGCGCGATGCTGCGACAGGAGCGCGCGAGCAGATGCTAGCTGCCTGTAGTAGTTGCTCTCGAATTGCTCACGTTCAGAAAATTGCTCGTCGGGCTTGGCAGACAGGTACTCCAATTGACTCTGAAACTGATCATAGGTGGCATATAAGGTAACCATTTTCTCAATTCTTATATCTAACTCCACAAGCTGTTCCTCACTGAGCTGTTCGCAAGATTTAGTGGTAGCCATGAACGTTGTGAATTGAGTAAGCTGAGATTTTACTGAGGCACGCTTCTTTGTAAGCTCTTTAATTTTCATCTCTTCAGCCATGGCTAAATAGCAAGGTAGCTGTAAGCGCTAAAGGAAAAAGAAGTAGGCGAGAAAAAGACTGATTAAAGAATAAATGCTAAAGCACTGAAATAAACTCTTATAATGCGCCTGTAAAACAACAAAGAGCAAACAGCTGTTCGATGAAGCGTTGCTATTCAAAACCGGTAGGCGGTTAGAAAAAATATTTGAATTGAAAAAGTTAAACTGTTAAGAAAAAAAAAAGTGTACCCACTTATGGCACTATACTACGGATGCTATAACTAGATTAATAAGCACTTATTACTAATTATTAATGGTTGGAGTTCTACTTTAATGGGACAAATCTACTTGAATGGGTTGATAGTTGACACAGAACAAAAAAAGATTAAAATGACAACATGGAATGAAATTATATGATTATTACTACTGGATAAATAAGGTAATAAGTAATGTTATGCGATAGGTAGTAATCACTAAGACGAATAGGTATCTACAAATGTATGATTCACTGGTCTAATGCACTATGTACTACTCTTGTGGAATGAAAGTTAGTATATGAATTATGTACAAATGTTAGTAAGATTATGGAAAGATCTCACAAAATCCGTTGACTGCGAGTCCAAACTGCGCGTCTTCTTGCTTCAAATGGATTGCGATGTTCTTGGGCACTGCTTGGGCTGCTACGTTGCGATGACCCAGCTACGATGACCACTGAAGAACTGCTTGCTCCAACAAATGCGCCTCTTCACAAAGACTCCGAAGATGATGACCGAAGACTGGAACCTGGTTCGCATGAATCGCGAGAAGTCGTCTCTTGATCACGATGTCGTTTCGTAACGGCCGTTTTCAAATTTTGAAAAAACCGCTTGTCATTCCCAGTAACTGGTCAGTTACACGTCGAAGGACCATGAAGAAGATTGGGGTAATATCCTCCAGGTGGTGCGAGGACTAAAACACGGTGACTCGATTATAGTGGACTGTATTACTTTTTAAGGCTCAACAATGAGAAAACAAACGGTAAAAACAATGTATTTAAACGACGAGAAAGAATCGCTCAGTAGCGTGGACGATGACGCAGTGTCGTTCCGGCCGATGCGCGCCCGCACGTCGAGCGCCCCCTCCGCGACCGCAGCTCACCGCCCGCGGTCGCCCGGCGCGGCGTGATATTCTCGACAAGGGCCTAGCAATTAATGCAAATCCCTTCACAAACCTTCTAAAAAAACTAGCGAGTCCCAGAAACCTCCTAACCTCATGTTGATTTCTGGGGGCAGGAAACCTGGACACCGCATCAATCTTTTGGATCCCAGGTCGGATTCCATCTTTATCTATTTCGAATCCAAGAAAATCGATTCGTTCTTGGAAGAAATGGCATTTTTCCATCTTAAGAGTAAGTCCTGCCTCACGTAGGAGGTTTAGCACTTCCTCGAGGCGTGTTAGTCCTTCCTCAAAATTTCTTGAGGGAATCATAATGTAATCCATATATATAACTATATATCCGACTTTGGCCTTACTGAGGATCTTGTGGATCGCTCTCTGGAAAACTGCTGGAGCATTTGCCAGCCCGAAGGGCATACGATTGTATTCGTATTGCCCATCGGGTGTGACAAATGCAGTTTTCTCTCTAGATTGCTCGGCTATGGCAATTTGGTGATAACCCGAGGCCAAGTCAAGTGACGTGAACAATGATTGACCTGAAAGCTGATCCAACAAGTCATCAATTCTCGGCAGGGGATAGTGGTCTCTTTTGGTGCGGCTGTTCAGGGCGCGGTAGTCAACGCAGAGACGCTTTTCGCCTGATTTCTTTTTGACTAGGACAATTGGACTAGCGTAAGGGGAGTTAGACTCTCGCACTATACCATGGTCCATCATATCACTGACCATGTCCTGAACTAGTTTACGCTCAGAGTAAGGTAGTCGGTACGGCCTATAAACGACAGGGGTGGAATCCTTGAGGTGAATTTCCATTTCCGTAACGTTGGTAAATCCTAAGTCATGCATACCAGTAGAGAAGCAGTCCTTATATTTTTCCAGCAATTCCACGCATTGACGGTTCTGACCTTCCGACAGCTGTGTTCCGCAATTAGGGGCGACAGAGACGTGATTATTCAAATCATTCGTAATTCTTAAAACATGTAAGTCTGAATTCGACGATCCTACAAACTGAGCGCGCGTAATGAGGGTGTTCTCTTTGAAGTGCACTGGGTTAGAACCAACATTTTGAACTAATAAATGACATTCAGAATTATGAATTTCATATTCTCCCGGTAACAAATAGTACTCATTACCCGCGCAGCCCCTAACCGATCCGCCTACATATATATTTCCGGTACATGCAATGTTTGACCTTATAGGGACTGATACCATCTCACCGATGTCCACTGTAACATCACAAGTTGTATAAAGATGTAATTTAGAATAGTCGTCTACTCCTACCCGTTCAAATATTAGATCTGTTGGGGTCTTAATAATCTTAAGTGTAGGTCTTTCAGTAAAGCTATGTCCAAGCAACACGTCATAATTAATTAAATGATTATCTACAACAAATACCTCGACATCCCTTTCCGAGATACCTTGCACATCTATATTCACTAAAGTACGCCCTAGCGGTAAGTATGGTACATTCCCTAGTCCTCTCAAATATGGGCCATTAACGCCCTCCCAGTTCAATCCTAATCTTATTGCATTATTTTCACGAATTAATGTTGCCTCACTACCTAAATCTAATTGGCACACTGTAGCGATTCCGTTAATATTTGTCATAACCTTGTATTTGTCGTTACTATTTTCAGTGAAGGAAACCTCAAGGACTTCCTTATCCTTTGAAGGATTCTTTTGATCCTTTAATCTAGGACAGTTAGGACTCTCGTGTCCCATAAAATTACAGTTAGTACACTTGACTATCGGTTTAGGGCACTTAAAGCTGGGGTGACCGACACCCTTGCAGTTGAAGCATTTAATTTGCCCTCTCACGCCACTATTTTTGTTTGACGCTGTATTCTCCATATTCTTTGCCGAGCTATTACCTACCGATGTACTGCTAGGACGCTTATCCTTATTAAAATCTTTGTTATAGTCAGACTGATTTCTATTATGATACTTAATGGTCTTAAAGAATTCAAGTACATCTTCTGGTTTATTAAATTTTGCTGCTTGAGCACCTACTCGAACTCCCCTGTCTTCAACCCCATAAAGTAAACAATCCACTGCTTGCTTTCCAAATATCTTACATCTGTTCAGTAAATTAATTTTCGCAAAATAATAAAGTTCATAAGATTCTCCAGAGCGTACCCGTCTATTAAGCATATCTGTCAAAAGTTCCGCATAATTTTCGGTTGCTGGAAATGATTCCTTTAACATCGACTTCCATTCAAGCCAAGTATGCTTAATAGAGGGCAGACCCTGGAACCATGTCTTAGCCAGTCCGGTGAGTTTAGGCAGGGCATAGTGAACCGTTTGCTTATCATTCCAATTATAAATCTCGGAACATTCATCGACTTTATCGAGCCAGACATGAATAGTCTGTTCTTTCGACATGGGGTCAAAGTCTGGAACGACGTTATTCAAAGTTGTACCAGAAAACGGTTCACGATCCCCTGCTTTAGACTTAAAAAGTTTTAAAAAGAAATCTTCAAACAGGTCCGTAGTTACATATTTAGTTTTCTTGTTGTCATGTGCTTCGTGTTTTTCAACACTGGGCGAGTGTCGTTTCGCGGGAGTGACTAAGGAACGGTACAGTGTTGGGCTTTTATTGCCAGCATTTGTCTGCGCACGATCGCTCAGCCCAGGCTCAGGCGTCTCGAAACGCCTACGTGATCTGTTCCGTTCCGTTAATCTCTCTCGTCCTTTGCGTACCTGGTTTTCAAGGGTTCTTAATTTTTCTCTCTCCCTGGACAGCTCACGTTCCTGCTCGAGTAGCGTTCGCGTACTGCTTGTGCTTCGGCTTCTCAGCTGATGACGCGTTGCGCTGCTGTGCCGACGGTCACGAGCTGGACTGCGCCTCCGAGATCCTTGGGGTTGTTGTTGGCCATCATCACGGCCACTGCGACTGCGCCCCTCGACTTCACCTAGGTCTCGCTTCTGACTGCGGGATGATTCACTATACATCCTCTGTCTTTCGTAGTTGCAAGAGGGGTTGCTGGTGCGTCGATAATCCGCATTGGGTTCTTTGTCGCTCATTTCTCTGAAACTTAGAACATTTTTGTTAATGTATTGTGTACAAATCTAGCAACACAGTCACTGAATTTAAATGTTAACGTAGGTATTTTAACATTATTTTAATAACAATTTGTTAGTCTCAGTCTACAATAAAATTATTGCATTTTTATTTAATTCTCCTACGTATTTATCGGATTTGTTTTTAATCTGTTTGCATCACGAAAATGGCGACATATTTTGGGGTTCTTTATTTATTTCTAGTCATTTTGTTCACTATATTTCTCGTTAAAATTTGTATTTCTACTCATAATATGCTACCTACCTCCAATGAGGGGCTCAAAATTGATATGATTACGGAAACTAAAATAGTTCACCACTTTTTTTATCCGTTTTCATCACGAAAACCGTCGATAATTATAAAAGGATTTTATCATTCCTTGACGTTAATCATACTCCATTGCTAGTTTAAACTGATATTTCTACATTATTACTCGTATCTATCTACCTATTCTATTTTTCAGAAAAAAAATCAAAAAGAAACCGTTGAATGCATCCGCTTCAAACGGCCAAATTGGGGTTCACAATGCTATCGTTTAATGTTAACCACGCATTCTCTTATTTTTCTTCTTGTAGTTGCGTTGATTTTCCGTTTTAAAATGAATTTAGTATTGTTTATCGGCGGTCGAGCTCGTGGGGTGGTTCACCACGAAACGAAATGTCTCGCGAATCCCACTTCTGAAATGTAACTGTATCTCAGAAGGGAATCATAGAATTGAAACGACGAATAAATCAACGCAATAACAATGTTTATTATAAATTATTCAACATAGTTCAGTACATATCACACTATTTTACTAACCTTAAGACTTGCCACTTCGGTACCTCGTTCAAGACTGAGTCATGTCCGCGACTTGTTAAACTGACAATTCACTTCAATGTCAAAATGATTTTATAACTGACAGTGACACTGACAATGACACTTTTGAAGGATTTCAAATGACACAAACATAACCCGACTATAACAAGTCTATCGATGGACTGTTTACTATGACATTACTAATATGAATCTACCCTCATATCGATAAGTCTTGTTACAAGAGTTAGTTTTTTCGTTTGAACAAACAAACTCTACAGCTTTATTATTAGTATAGATATAGATGTGTCATCTCCCGAGATCCAACATCAACATTTACAACATCTACTAATTAATATTTTAAACGCAAAAGTTATGTTTGTTCTACTTCCAGATGCCAACATAGCTTAGGATCCCCAAGGATATGCAGAAAACTTTATTAAGGGCAGGTGAACTTGCGAGCAAGAGATAGTTGCTAAACATTTGGCTAATTGAGTAATAATGAAGGGATAGGTTAAGTAAGTGTTTCTATCATTTGCGGGGTAATTGCGTAACACACTAACAGTAGGAATGGCTTTCATTTTGACAGTTCAACAACATTCATTGCGTTATTTACGTTGTCGAGCAGACTTTCGAACATATTATGAAGCAATGGATTAGTTGCGGCATCTACACCTCCACATGCGAACTACGACGTCACGCAAAATTCTGCATCGCGCAAGCAGAGTTTACCGCGCAACTAGCATAAATACAAACGTCGGGCAGTTGCCCATCAGACACGACACCCGTCTGGTCGGAGGATCCTCCCCTTTTCTATAGAGTATGAGTGAACTTTACACCCTTTTCCTCATACTTCTATAGATATGATCGACGTCACAACTCAATCGATATTCCTTATTTTTTCGCCATAAAAATCTAATATCGCCAGTTTGCGTGGAACTAGTTGGCCGCGTCTTAGGTATGTGAGCGATGGGCCGGAGGGGCGGGGGCGAATTACTCAGTACGTGCGTTGCGAACAGCCGCCTCACCCCTGTCCCCACCTCAGCGGCCAACTAGTTCCGCGCGGACTATACATCTCAACCCTCGACAGGCCCTCAAAGTTTACTACAACTTCCCTCTTCCCTCTTGAGGGCAACTGCCTCAACAAATCATAAAGCGATCAAACAATACAGACCGATCCGTCCCTTCTTGTTTGTTTAATCCTGTCAGATTAGGTTGCTGCCTAACTCCGGCCTTACAGATACAACAAGATATTCGGATTTCCAGATTACGGTAATGTTAGAATATTAAGAGAATGGCCAGCCATCACCACTGCTCTGACATTAATTCGCAGAAGGGATTTCACTCGCATTTTACAGGAACAGTTTCATGTAGTCATATAACAAGTAAGTGAACATGATCTCTCTATTTTCTTATCCGTTCTTCTCCATAGGTACTTACTATGCTTTGGAATGGGCGACTAACTTCATATTTCTGATTGCCCGACTCCTTGACAATTAAAAAGTGCCTGTTTAATTGAAATAAACGCTTTAAGTTTGAGTCTGAGTGCTAAACTCCATCCAAATCCGGTCAGTGGTTCAGCCCTTTTGATTATGTTATTACCAGATGATAAGAGATTAATGTCAGTTTTAATTTGCACTAAACGCTGTTGTTCGTGTGATTTTCAACTTTCAGTCCTGAGCCGAGTAGTAAAAATGCGCACTTTTTCTTGCCAGCTAAAACACTAGGAATTGGTGAAGGCGGTCGTTTCTTATGTCATTTTGAATAAATGTCAGCGTTTTTTGTACGAATTACTTTTGATTTTGAAAAACTCTTTTATTTAGGCATTTCTTTACATATTGCCTTTGATTATATAATGTCTAGATAGAGCGTCGCCCTACAATCAAAACAAAGAAAACGAGGCAACAATTTCAAACATGTGTGCGTGCGGGCGGTGTTTTACACTGTGCATCTATGTCTCTGTGTGCGTGAATAATGATACCAGCTACTACAATTCTCCCATAAATTACATATTAAAAAAATTGACTATACAAATAATATAAGTAAGTTTTAGGTGTATGTTTGTAGTATTATTCAGTTTTAGTAGTGTCTTTATTTACTTGTATTTATAAATAAAAAACACTATTTAATTGAATTAGAGTTGTGTGTGTGAATGTTGTGTTATATTAAATCAGCTAAGTTAATTCAATTAGAATATTTAACTTTTTAGGCAGTTTGTATTTGGAAATTTCAAATGAAAGATCACAGATAATACGAATGGAATAAATTAATCTTATTAAAATTACTCTTGGCACCTTTGAAATCAGTTTATTGGACCCAATGCAACAATAATCATTAAAATGGGCTCATAAACAAAAAAGTTATACGCGAACATTATATTATTATAAAAAAGTACAGACGAATTGAAAAACTTCACCATTTTTGAAATCGAATAATAAAAGTACATCAACTAAATAATATAAACGTAACCATAAAGCAACGAATATACCCACAAAAAAAGGACGTTAAGTTGGGAGAATGGAAAAAGAAACTGGCAACACTGATAAAATATGGCGTAATAGGGCGTAATTTGGTAAATATAAAAACAAAAAACAAATACGTAGTTTTTTTGGTTACTTACTGATGATATGTGATGTGTTTGGTGTTTTTTACCCTTCCTTTATAATTTCGGCACAGTTTAATAGCACATACCGTCATTTTATCGCTGTTATTTGTTTATTACTTAGCGCGCGTAATACGTAGTGACACCAAAGCGGTACGATCGGCACTAATCGGCGGGTAAGTACTTACAGTCCAACAGTTGGCTGGTATTTTTTGACACGTTTGCGCGCAATTGATGCTCTATCTAGACATTATATAATCAAAGCATATTGCCTATAATGTAAAACTTATTAATTGAACATGAGCACATACCTAGAAGAGCAATCCCAGTGATAACGGCGTGGGTCGTGGGTTCGAACCCAGGCAGACTTTACTTTCTGCACCTACTTAAATATTTTCATCACCAGTGCTATCAAAACGGTGAAGGAAAACATAGTAAGGAAACCGGCATATCCTAGAACCAAAAATTCGAAAACATATGACACCTACCAATCCGCACTGGGCCCGCGATTACAGCCCACTCCCTCTCGAAGAGAGGAGGCCTGGGTCCTCAGCAGTTGGAATATTGTAGGCCGATTATGCTTATGCTACATGCCTTGATAACATAAAAGGATTTCGTCTGTCGCCAGCAAATGCTTAAGCACAAAATAATGGTTTGCTCACACTAACAAGCAGTAAATCCGTACGCTCGTTAAGTTTTTAAGCAGTGTAAAAAATGCAGACTATTTGTAAGCGCTAAGCTCGTGCAGTCTCGGTTTTATTTCATGTTGCAAAAACGCATTCGTGTGAGCGAGTTATAAGCAGTTCGAATAGTTTAGCGTGCGAATCGTGCGAGTTTTACTTCTGAGTGCATTTCAACACCCCTTTGAGGCACGAGAGTTTTTGCTAGGGTTTTTTTTTTCAAGTAGATGGTCTTTAACAGTGGGATCGAGGAGGGGGGGGGGGGGCTCAGGGGATCAGACCGGAATAAATCGTATTTTCGAATGAATCTCTACACGTCATCGTCATCATCTGCCTAGCCTTTTTCCCAACAATTTTGAGGTCGGCTTCCAGTCTAACCGGATGTGCACTGAAAATAGACGGTTTTCTGATTAAGTATATCGTCCATAAAATATTACATTCTATTCTATACGCCGTTATTGTTCCGTCTCTTACAACTCTGTATATTTAGTAAGTATTTACCAATTAATATTTGTCTGTCCTCACCAGGTGATGTGCGTCCAATACTGGCCGCCGAACAAAGAAAAGGACGAGACGTACGGAGACATTAGCGTCGGCATCGTCCAGGAGGAGGAGCTCGCCAACTTTCACATACGAACCTTCAGGCTTTACAAGAGCGAAAAGAATGTAAGTACAATGAACAATTGAATAAACATCATACCTAGACAGCTAAGAAATATTAGAACTTCTTGTATTGCGTAAATAACAAAATAAAAATAATAAGCAACAAACTAAAAATAAAAATGTATAAAAAATTAAATAAAAAAATAATAATAAAAAACTACCAACTTAATTAATTAATTTATTTATTAAATTTTTAAAATGTATAAGCCTTCTAAGCATTAAGGTAAGTCGGGGCAACTTTCAATACTCAATATTCCATTTGCATTCCACAATGTATAAGTACCACATTATGGACCTTGTCGTACAAAGGAAAATAGTAGGAGAGAGGAAGCTTTGAAAAACTTAGATTATAATCAGTCTTTTGAACTATTAATGGTGCTTCAACTAATGGTTTACCAGAGGCAATTAAATTGCACCGTTTTGAAACCGATCGTGAGGAAACTGGCATATCCTAGAACCAAAAATTCGAAGACATGTGACATCTGCCAACCCGCACTGGGCCCGCGTGGTGGATTACGGCCCTCTCCCTCTCACTGAGAGGAGGCCTGTGTCCCAGCAGTGGGAACATTATAGGCTGTTTATGTATGTGTGTGGAATATCAATCCACAATAATGTTGTAATAGGTAATATTTAACAGACAGAGGAGTTCTCTTTCTACCACTTACCTTCTAGGCGCAGTGGCGTGCATTGGTTTTCAGAATAGGTAGGCACTAGGCCAAATCTAGTCTAGGCAGACGCGGTCACTAATCAGAAAAAAGTGAGGTTAAAAGTACTTGTTATTTGAGTAGGCATGCCTACTTAAGGGTGATAAATTGCGAAAGTCGAACGTCACTACTGCCGCGCGTGTTTGTATGAAGATTTTGTTTTTTAATAGGTATAATAATTTAGTGAGTTTCTTAATTGTGGGGCATACACTAAAATATAATTGACAGGCTTATCGAGGTAGGCACTGCTTATATGCAATGCACGCCACTGTCTAGGCGCACCTGATATTATTATGCTAGTCGCTTTGTATCTCGGTGGACAGTATTTTTTTTTCTCTCCGAATTGTAATCAAGCTTATTTTTCTGTGGTTACAAAAGTAACACAGACAAGTTTGTGACCACAGAAGTTTAGGTTATAGGTAGTAATATCCTTTACTTTTGATCTCGAAAGTTTAAGCTAATTCTCCTCTACCTTCCTCTTTCTCTAAGAACAGGCGCGATGTTACACAAATAAACACAATTTTATGTTTGCAATTTCCTAGAGAATCCCTTTGAAATATTTGAAAGAATCTCTTTTATTTGAAAACTTTGTTTGCACAAAGGGGTTGTGGAAATATTTCTCAGTCCCAAGTAGTCTGCACATCCATTTATATCGTGTTAAGCAGATTATTCTCACTCTACAACAGAAGTTCAAGATTGTATTATTTACTTTTTGAATTTTCTTCGTAAACTAGAAAACAGAGCGATGAAATCCATACTAATATTATAAATGCGAAAAGGTGTCTGTCTGTCTGTCTGTTACCTCTTCACGCTTAAACCGCTGAACTGATTTAGATGAAATTTGTTATAGAGATAGTTTGAGTCTCCGGAAAGGACATAGGATACTTTTTTTTTACTTTTTTGGGACAGGTCAACTCTAAGCTGCAATGGCTCTTACTTCAAAAGGCTCTTCCAAACATGGCCCTGCATTGTTAGTCTCACATAAAGTCCTAATAATATAATGCTTAGACTTTAAAAGAGACCGTGACCTCTGAGTTTATTTCGGCGTTTCTTCTCGGGGAAAACAGTAGCTAGGAAATTTCGGCGCCATCTAGTTTTAAAATATTGACCAACAAAATATTGACGTGTAAAAGTATCTTAACAGATATTACTAACAGAAATAAACATTTCATTCAGATTTACTTTCTAAGCTTATCTTGGACATCACTGACGTCCATGAAGGAAAACATCGTGAGGAAACCTGTCTGAAATCGCCAATTCGCCTTGAGCAAGCGTGGAAGTCAATGCTTATGCCTTCTCTATATGAGAAGGGACCTTTTTTATCCGATATTCTATATATATAGACTTATGCAGGTGAAGCCCAGCTAGTCGTTTATAATGTAACTAATGAATACAATGCAACACGACAACTACTGGCGATACAATTAATAAAATCAGTAAATATTTGGCCAAGTAATGAAATTAATTTGATTGTACACGATTTTCATTTATTAACTCTGACAATAGACTCGCCCATTGTCCGCTTGATAGTACCTACATTAATTTTTAATTATGTCGGCACAGTAATTACTTGTTGATGTTGCTAACAAATTATTAAGTACATATTACAAAGCTGATAAATCAGTACTAACATGATAATAATTAGGCTGGGTTCACTCCAAACGTATAGACAGCCGCCGACTATGATTATTTTTGAAGTAATCATGAAGCACACAATGTCGCAAGCCACTGCGACTATCACCAATTAAAAGATACGCAGAAAGATGGCACAATATAAAGCATGCGTGCTATTTCATATTTTTGTGAAAGTAACAGGTTTGTGTATTTGGGGCACTAGGCACTTAGGCACCTACTGGACAAGTTAGTGATTAAAGCTCCTTTTTAACCGACTTCAAAAAAGGTGGATGTTCTCAATTCGGATGTTTATATTTTTTTATGTATGTTCGGGCATAACTCCATCATATATAGATTTGATTTGGATTTGCTAAATTCTTTTTGGTTCATTGGTTATCAGCATTGCCCTGTTCCATAGCTCCTCTGCGCAATAATTTCGGTCTTGCAACTTTTGTTTCTTATGAATGTTTGGTGTTTTAAATCTCATTTTTACACATTTTATACTCCCTGAAATAGTAATAAAATCGTGTTTTTAACAACAACATTTTACCTTTATCTGTAAACCGTTCAGTCTTACCAATGAGTACTAATCGTATTACCCAGTAATTTGCTTATGGAGGTCAGATACGCAATCGCTACGTTATGTGAAATACTAGTATTCAGCTGCATCTCGTGAAACTGGAAGCCGACCACAACATTTTTGAGAAAAGGCTAGGCGGATGATGATGATCTATAAACTTCGCTATACGATTCTCACCTCTATTCCTTCGATAGGTGGTGGTAGAAGAGCGGTTCATCCTGCAGTTCCACTACACGCAGTGGCACTCACACACGTGTCCGTTCAGTAACGCACTCCTGGAGTTCAGACGACGAGTCCGTGCCGTGGTCGGCAGGAGACTGGCTACTAACCCTGCTGCAGGACCGATGGTGGTGCACTGCAAGTAAGTAAAACTCGATCACATTATCTCTGCACCTCGCTCGATGACGCCGATGGTCGCTGATGATGATGATGATAATAAGCACCTCTGGAAATATGATTTTTTTTACCCGACTGCCGGATGTATATGTATGAGCCTCAGATTGAAGGATTTTGTGATTACACAAGTAAAGGAAAAAATCCGGAAAACGTAAATTTGTAGTTACATTACAAAAAAAAAACCCGTGATAAATTTACATTTAAGTAAGTACCTACAAATTTGTACGGAACCCTCGGTGCGCGAGTCCGACTCGCACTTGACAGGTTTTTTTTGTGTTTGTGTTCTCTCTGCGTCACGTTTAGGTACCGCGAATAAACGCATTTTTTTTTCTTCTTTCTTTCTCTTTTTTTACTTCTGAATAGGCGAAAAGCTTGCTGGCTCTGTAAAAAAACAAAAATATCAACATTATGCCACAGTTTTAATAGATTTAGTAATCAGAATCTAAATAATTCCAAGGCAAGATATATTATTTCAAGTTTGAGGGTCAGTCGATACCAGCGCCAGACACTTGTGTTGTAATACACTAAACTATGTGTGTTTCTGTAGCTTATTTTATATCCTTCTTTTATAAACTGTGTGCCATCTTGTAACAAAAAGTCCTAACTCTGCGCTTATACGCCACTTATTCTACACGACTTTAGTCTGGCCCGTGACCTCCGGGAATACCCTCTGATCACTGCTACTACTACACCTCTGACAACTATAGAAATTCTGTAACGGTGTAGCGAAGCATATAACAAATTAGTTTACTCTGTGACGAGTGTGTGCCGCTCCGGTAAACAACGTTTGATGCAGCCCCTTCATGTGTATAGTACAGAATTGTTATTCTGGTGTCAAATTAACATATTGCGATGGTCTGTTTGTGTTTGACGTGACAATATTAGCCCAGGTATGCACGGGCGATTTTTTCCTGCAGCGATTATTTTTCGCGCTCTAAATTTTCAACACACTGTTTAGCGCCGACATCCATAGTTGAAAACCCAACAGTGTTTTTTTGACGCGCTGGGATGCACTCTATTGAATTTTCAATCAGTTGAAAATCGAGTGCGCTTAAAAATCCCACTGCGTTATTTTTACGTCCGTGCAAACGTGGGTTTACTAGGGCTGTAATTAAGTTTGATACGTGTCTTGTGTGTTTACTTTCGCTATGCCTAGGGCGTGACTTGCTACCTAGAGGGTGCGGCTGTGTGGGCGATGGGCTAGGCAACTAAAACAAGTGAAAATCGGGCTTGGTCTGGGACATTTAGGGCGTATGCGTGACGAATGGTTTGTGCAGATTCGCTTCGCTAACGTTTCGCTGATCACCTCGCCACCGCATGTCTTTTTATGTCTTAAATTCTTATGAATATTATAAATGCGAAAGTATCTAACTCTGTCTTAGACTATGACCTGGGCTAGGACATAAGATACTGTTTATCCCAATAGTACGTTTCTATGGAATAATTATCGACATCCAGGCAGGCGAAGCCACGGGTATAAGCTAGTAAATACATACTACATAAGCTATAAATTGCTCTATGAGAGAAAGTAGAAATAAATACAGGCGTTAATGCTTTTGACAGCAATTTATTATTGCACAGCGATCTTTCCAGCTGTCCACACGGCAACACATCAAGCTATACATTTCCTGTTTTAGCTGACCTCGCATTGTATAGGTTTTTCGTACAATCATAAGTCAGCTTATACTTGTTATGTATAGCTTTTTTTTTGTGGATGGGAAATCATCAAATGACCTCTCTCGCTCTGGGTGGAGCGGAAGGGATCTTACTAACTAAAACCCACCCGTGTTCCTTCCTTAGCCTTTTATGTTCCGGGGCAGAGCGGTAACCCTTTCGGACAATCCCGCTACCCCGGTGTTATGTACCTATAGCTTGATGTGTAGCCGTGCGTACTTACGTGCATGGTACTGCAGGCCTACCACAAGCTCTTATCGCTATCCATTTTAGGACCTAAACTGAACTGTTCTTCTAATTCGTACCATGACGTCAGTTTAACGATTCAGTTTAGGCCGTGCCATCTGCTAACAGCGATTGTCCCAAACTGAGTCGCAAGTTTTGGTTTCATTCATACTTGTTTGGTACCATGACGTCCATAGAGCAGCTCAAGCGATGCAATTTAGGAACCTAAACTGAAATGTCTTGTTTTTGAATCGTTTTTAATTAGATCATGGTAGGCCACCTGCTCTGCCCACTCACTAGAATCTCTTCCACGGCCCTAATTCACTATGACTACTTAATCATTTCCTACTTCGAAACCACGTCAATTCCATAGTTAATCACTAAGTACATCTGCTATTAACGTATTCTCTATGACACAATCAACGGAACCGCGCGAAATGAACGCGAAGTTGGCGTGGTTTGAACTTTCAAAATATTTACAGTCAACAAAAGAGATAAGTACCTATGCAGGATCGTCGGATATAGTTGAAGTTTAGTAAGAAACTGATGGATCTTGTCGACTGAAATTTTATTTGATAAATTAGCTCATTGTTTTATTAAAAAAATATATATATTCGAGAACATCAATCGGTTTCTTATTAAACTTCAACTATATCCGACGATCTTGCATATTTATCTCTTTTGTTGACTGTACATGTTGTCAGTACGATTGACATTTTGGATTCCTTGTCGTTTCTACAAGACACGCTATTGACGTGGTAAGATTTCACGGGGAATAATAATTACCATACACAATAGGGGCCCAGGCTAGCTATTCACAACCATTTCATAGTCTGTCATGTCATTTTCGAATAGGTACCTAATTTTCCTTGCCCCCGACAGCAATATAGCCGTCGGAAGAATAGCGGTCGTCTATTCGATTTAAACTAACAAAATTTTCAGGTTTCGGATTTGTGAACTTAAAAGACTCCTTTGATAACTTCGAATGGTTGTAAATAGCTATGCAGATATTCTCATTCCACGAAGAGAGGAGAGTGCCTGCTTAAGAGCTATTTCAAATGTGTTATTTTTTTTCAGTGACGGCGGTGGTCGGTCGGGGGTGTACTTGGCCATTGATGCAAACCTGGAGCTGGCTGAAGAAGAAGACTGCTTCGATGTGTTCGGATTTTTGAAAAAACTCCGGCAATCTCGGAAAGGTCTTATAGAAAATGAGGTAATTCCAAAATGCTGTCTTGAGATTTATGGCCCTTGTGGCTTCTGTGGCAGTGCCCGTTGGTACAGATAGTGCAATCCACGAAGACGCGCCCCACTCTTTTTCCTAATCGTAATATCGCCAGTTAATTCCGCTATTGTTTTGTTTTTTCGATACACGCTAATTACCCACTAAGTAATAAGTAATTAGTGTGTATCGAAAAAACTAAAACACTAGCGGAATGTTGCACACTTGTAGTGTAAGAGATTAGGAAGAAGAGTGGGGCGCGTCTTCGTGGATTGCACTATCTATACGACTCGAGCACCGGTAGATATGTACTAGTCGAAGCTGCCGGGCAATCGCGTAAAACACTAACAGTAGGAATGGCTTCCATTTTGACAGTTCAACAACTTCCATTGCGTTATTAACGTTGCTGTGCAGACAAATTTTTCGAACATATGAAGCAATATCTTTCAAAATGCTTCAGATTATGATTGAAAATGTGTTACACAATAAGTTTTTTAAATAGACTCGAACTATTTGTGTTATTTTTTTGGGTCACTCATTTCGATGCGGCACGAAACCGGTAGATATATCATCTAATACTCATCGATTTCCCAAGAAACGTGTAACAGTCGTGATTTGACACAACACATAACCTCACGCCTGTAATCTCTGAAGGATTAGGTAGAGGTGTAGGTACCTGTAGTAAATTTCACCAGTACAGTTTGAGTCCCATGTAATAGGAGCCGAGCCTATCATAAGCATAATCAGCCTATAATGTTCCCACTGCTGAGACACAGGCCTCCTCTCTGTGAGAGGGAGTGGGCCGTAATCCACCACGCGGGCCCAGTTTGGGTTGGTAGATGTCACATGTCTTGGAATTTTGGATTCTAGGACATGAGGATTTCCTCACTATGTTTTCCTTCACCGTTTTGAGAGCCGTGGTGATGAAAATAAGTTACACAAAGTAAAGCGCCTGTCTGGGTTCGAACCTAAGACTTACATCTCGTAAGTCGCGGCCGTTACCACTGGCACACCACTGCTAACAACCGGGCAAAACTCCGGGCTGCTACTCAGAAATTCCTGATGAGATTGATTTGGCCGATATGTAAAATGCATTCTTTACATGTTTTTTTTTTACTTTTTTTTTTGGCTGAGAGCTCATTTTCACTTTCGTAAATCATATTTCACCAATTCTGTCAGAACTCACTGTAATTCCGCAACGATCCCTCACAAATACTGCAATTCTGTGCTCCACAAGAAAGCAAGCTTGCAACAAACGACTCATTCCCTCTAATTGGAGATTTCCTTCTGACGGTACACAATAACTGCAGAAATTGAGCACCCTGTAGTTACGTGTATAAGGCAGTGCCCCCACTGTGTATTGACCATTTTTAGGGTTTTGTAGCCAAAGCGTGCCAACTGAACCCTATCTGTATATTAATATTACCTACGAACAGGCTCCTGCTTGATCTAAACAAACTTCAATATTCGTTGTTTTAAAATCCGTGTTCGTGAGATTATCTTAATGCAATTTTTCAACTACATAGCTAAACGAACCCTTACGAACGAGCCTTTGTACCTATTTTTTTTGTTCTGTTTTTTCTTGTCTGTTTATATGTATTATGTGTGTACATAAATGGTAAAATACATAAATAAGATTGTTATTAAACTGCTTTACACAATTAGAAAGCAGATCCATAAAAATACCAAGCCTTTTTTAACGGGCTAGGTTAGGGGATGCGCTGTGGTACACTGACGCTTTCGCCATTTTAGGTCGTCAGTAAGACACAGTGAGAACAGGGCTTTACTCGTCCTTGTGCAAGTAGTTACTATTACAGTCCGCGCGCAACTAGTTGGCCGCTGAGGTGGGGACTGGGGTTCGCAACGCACGTACTGAGTCCCCCCGCCCCGCCTTGCCGTCCCACAGCTCACATACCTAAGCCACCTAAGGCGCGGCCAACTAGTTCCGCGCGGACTATATTACGATAGTGATTTACTGAGAAAATGTTATAAATCTTGTAACCTTGCACAGAATTCGAAACGAGAACTAACCCTTTGTCTGAACTCGTTTTAATTGGGTACTTATAGAGGAGATACAACGTGATTGTACTGACGACTTACGTACGTTGATAGAATATTTTAAAATCAATATTTCAGAGTTTCACAAAAAGCTACTTAACTGAAATAATTTAAGACAGCTTATAGATGAGGTTGTATTCACTTAAGATTAAGATAGGCGAAATTAAAATACAAGTTTTTGAAAGCGATTTTAAATCTGAAGTTCAAGTTTAAACCAGGTTTTTATGAACAAAGTTTGCATAGAAAAAATTTAGCATACTGTTAATCAAATATTTTTTAATGTTACGATTGCTTAGTAGGTATACACATAACATAGTTTTTTTTTTTTTAGTTTATGTAATTACCTTATTCCGCAATTCCATGAAAGAAAAACATCCAAGTCTATAAAAAAACAACTACACTTCTGCATAAAAAATGCCTTATACGCAATAAGTAATAATCGACAATTTTCGCCCTCTAGGAACAATACAAATTCGTCTACGACACTTTAGAAGAACACGTGGTCTGTGGAGTATCATGGTTCCCCGTCTCGGAACTCTCGCAGAGACTGAAGCAGAAATCCCAGAGGGATCCAGTGTCGAAGCTCAATGAGTACCAGAAGGAATATCAGCAGATCTGCAAGCAGACCCCAAGGTTCACGATAGGAGACTGCGCAGGGGGTCACCGGGGAGATAATAGGGAGAAGAATCGGGATGTCCTGGTGGTGCCACGTGAGTTTGGACTGTGTTTTTTTTTTTTTTTACTTTTAGAAAGTATAATATATTATGCAGTCACCATGTTTGACAGATTAAAAAGTCTTGCGAACAAGTCACCACTTCACACACCTATGAATGGGTGACAGCAAAACTGACCGATATTGGGATGCTATGTAACCTGTCCGCTGAATAACTACATACAGGATCCACCAATGTGCCTGCCAAATTGCCCATTTGCAATAACCCTTTAACGAAATTAACCCTAAAAACTTTAAGAGATGCTTTAGACCATCGAACTGAACAACTTTCACTATGGGACCAACTCTGAAATCACGATAACAAAATCTGCTGTTTAAAACAAAAGTTCAATACCTAATTGACCAAAATGTTTGAAACAGCTGATTTTTGTTTTTGCTATTGCTAGTTTTATCCCCTTTAATTTACCTGGTAAACCTACTTCAGTGACCCAAAGTATGCGTAACTTTAATGTTGAATTTTGTTTCAGCTGACAACTTTCGTCCATACTTGACATCCTTCCAAGGGAACAGTTTCACAGACTACATCAACGCAGTCTTCGTGGACGTAAGTACTTCATCACTACGTATATCTAAGACCCAATTAGTTCGCAATTGGCTTGCATGTAAAACAACAGTTTCATTCTGCAAACTACTTGAAAACTGCTTGTTTCTGAACATGATTTGTAAAATGGAAAGATAACACAAAGGCCGGCAAACAATATAGAATTATGTAAAGTTCACTCATCTTCCATAGAAAAAGGAGGATCCTCCGACCTGACCGGTGTTGTGTCTGGTGGGCTACTCCTCGACGATTGATGTCGAGACGCTGTAGGATGTTAGTTGCGCGGTAAACTCTGCTTGCGCGATGCAGGATTTTGCGTGACGTCAGTGTGATGCGTAGTTCGCATGTGGCGATGTAGATGCCGCTACAGATAAATTAAACTTCGAATGGTGATGCATCACTACCCTCAATTTGGGCTTTACTGCCTATTGTTTAGAAACAGCTAAAAAAATATAAAAACTCCACACTATTCACGCTAATAGACAAAAGTTTGTCTCTCCGCACAACTTCGGAGGCTATTTTTCATACCGGACAATTAATAACTCCTCACGCAGGCAAGGCCACAGGCTCACTCAGTATGACATAGTCCTGCTCTCTCCTACTGAAATGAAGCACAATTTTATAACACAAATGCAATTTCCTCAGAAAAGTGTCACCTGAGTTACTTAGAAAGTTCATCTCTTAACTTAATGTGACTTTATTATGACACCACGACCACACTTAGTTGTTAATAGTACGTTCTTTGAAGTTGAACAGTGGTTTTAAACATAATTTAAAACTGTACGAAGTAGGAAAGGTACTTTATCATTTAGAAAGGTAAGCAAACACACACACTCGCACCCTATTCACTTATTCAAACTATAGCTGTTTGGTTTCTTCACCACGCTCTGCTACAATGAAGATTTATTATGAGTTTGGGGGTGGTTTGGGTACTTTAATAAAATTATAAAACGAAGAAGTGAAAAATTGTAATGGCGGGAAAACTGAGAGGGGAGATTTTGACACCTCAGCCATTTGACATTGACATTATTACATCATTAAAGAATGCTGCCAATAAAAAAAATTTGGTCAGTGTTCCATTCATTACTTAACAGTCCAGGTTCATAGTGACCAAGCTGCGTCGGTGCAACGCGCGTTGCCTTTCAACATACTTTACGCGTTTAAACGTTTGCCTCGCGAGGCAGCTAGGTCGGTCTGGACCCGGCCATTGACAAACTCATTGATATCTTAATAAAGACGATACACGTTTCTTCTTCTTCTGCTCACGAAAGAAAAGAGTAAGGGTTCCTGGCCCGTTGCCATGCCGGGTAGAAACTGATCCTGAACAAGAGCCCTATTAGTACGAGTCAGTCGGGACTTAAATAAATATCGACACTCAAACCGCCTTAGTATAACTGATGACATTTTCAGGGCTACACTAAACCCCGCGAGTACATAGTGACGGAGTGGCCTCTGGTTAGGACCCAGGGTGAGTTCTGGTCGCTGGTCTACGACTACGAATGTGCGGCTGTCGTCGTGCTCTGCGTGCCTCCCAAGAATTCTGTAAGTACTTACCTAAAACTTTTACTTTTTCTATTATTCCAACAATGTTTTATTAAGCTATTGCATAGCTTTTATCTTGGGCTTTGAGCGCGGCGACCGAATGAAGAAATTCCGTAACGAAAATAAACCTAACACCCCCCACTCCGACCGGCACAGCGGTGCAGCGTTGAAAGCCGTGCATCGTCTAACGTCGTATCAGTTCGGCAGACTTCGGCACGGTGTTTATGTGCGTGCGACTAGACGTATGCGTGTAGACTGTACGAAGCTCGCACAAAAAAATATTGCATAAATATTATAATTGCATAAGTTGATAAAAATGCTATGCAATAGCTTTACCGCGGCAGTCCCCGAGTGCCACACGTATTTTTTATTTTACCATTTATGTACACACATATTATACTAGCTTATGCCCGCGACTTCGTCCGCGTGAAATTTCACCCTCCCCCTTTTCACCCCCTTAAAGGTAAAATTTCCAAAAACCCCTTCTTAGTGCTCCCCTACATTATAATAGGAAGCCGTGTGCAAAATTTCACATTCCTAGCCCCAGTAGTTTCGGCTGTACGTTGATATGTCAGTCAGTCAGTTCTCCTTTTATATATATAGATAAACAGACAAGAAAAAAAACAGAACAGAAAAATAGGTACAGACGCCAGCACATCAACCTATTACAATCTGTCAAATATCTTTAATAGATTTTCAACTTTATCGCTAAAGAATAAGGTTCAAAGTTGATTGGGAAAATTTGACAGTTTCGGGTAGCTTGATGTGCTGGCGTCTGTATTTGCAAAGGTGTCTTTTTTTTAGGTGGGGTTTTGTATGTATATTCGTACTTGATTTCCTCGAAAAAATCCGTATTTTATACCATCTCTTACGTAAGAATTTGTCAGAAACATCCCAGCGCTGGTTTGCTGGATTCGTTTTCTTTTCTACTGATTGTTATTTCTCCGCCTCTGTCGATCGTTTTTTCTACAAAAAAAATTAATCTGTTTATATGATCTATGTATTTGTTCTTGTATTTTCCCTCCCATCCTTTATGTGACACCTGCCATGTTTTGTCTCTGCATCACCCTAAGGTTAACTGGTAGAAAATGCCTCAGACATTAAGCCCGCTCTTGTACGATATTTTAATAAATAAATATTGTCTTACTAGAAATTAAGCTAGACTAATTTTTTGCTCATCAGGATTCAATCGACACGGAAGGTCTCCTTGGTGGAGATTGATACATTGCCTGAGCCTAATTTATTTGTTGCAGCAACAATTCCCACCGTTCTGGCCAGAAGGTCGCCATTCCAAGAAGTACGGCCCAGTGTTCACGATAGACCACGTCTCCCACAATCACTACACCAACATCAAGACTTGGATATTCAGGATCAATAAGAAGGTAACTTATTAGCCACTCACATGGTCGAAGTCAGGATGGCTGGTAGCAGCTGGATGAGAGTTGCCGAAAATCGTGTTGAATGGCGCGCAATAGGAGAGACCTATGTCCAGCAGTGGACTGCCATAGACTGATGACGATGATGGTCGAAGTCTAAAAATTACCGCGAGAAGACGCATGCCAAAATGTCCAAACGCCCGAAAGTTACCGCGAACAAACGGTGACGTCAATCGCGTTCCGACCCGTTAGTCTTTTTTTTTTTTTAATTTTGTCTTTTGAGGAAATCGTTTATTTGCTAAAATACATACATGTATTAATTACAGTGATTTCTACATTCAGGCACAGAGTAGATAACAGTATTTAACTTAAGGCCTGAGAGAACGCTAAACGAGATTAAAACATCGTGCTATTTCATTAAATTATTTGAAGTTTACGAAGACAGGATGATGTTTAATGATGTTAAAAGTTTAGCGGTAACTATAACCTTTATTTATAAACTTTGCTTAAAGTAGTGATTAGCGACTGTTGAACCATACATTTTTGACGTTTTATAAATAAACCCCTATTGTGGTGCCAGCAAGCCCTAGGATTCTATTGTATTCACCAATAAATTGTGATAGAATATTGTTGTTTGCCTTTCAATCAAAAAATTTCCTACTTTTCATTTAACACTTTCAAAAGTTACATAAGTTTAATTATAACTCCTCTATACAGCAAAAGCCAAGCAAATGTCAAGTCATGTCATATTTGTCCAACAGATCATTTCACTGACTGAGCTGATGGCCGGCGTCAAAGCTCCCACGAAGACTGTGCAGCTATTCCAGCTGACCTGCTGGCCTATGGGCCACAAGGTGCCATCGTCGACCAACTCGCTGGTCGAGCTTATGAACATGGTCGAGCGATGGCGGCAGCGCACCGACTATGGACCAGTCTGCGTCGTGTCGCCGTGAGTACTCAGCATAGGCGAAAAGCTGGATAAATTATGAGGTTTTCCTAGGAACTGTTCTTTATGGTGCTTCCTATTGTTGTTGTCCAGTGACGGGCGAAGTCGTGCCGGCGTATACTGCGCTGCCAACGCGTGCATCGAGCAAGTGATCCAACACGGCGAGGTGGACGTGTTCCAGGCGGTGAAGACGGTGCGCCGGCACCGACCCCAGCTCGTAGAGAACATGGTATGTATCCAGTCGTCTTCAGCGTTACAGTAATGTAATGTGTCTCGTCGGCTCTAACACATGCTGTCCTCCACAGACCGAGTACAAGTACTGCTACGACCTTGTGCTCCATTACGTGCTGCATTATTTAAATAAAGACATGAATGAAAAGAAGTGAGAGTGCGAACTCAAGGACGAACTCTGGTTCATCGAGTTCGGTCGCGGCGCGGCGCTGCCCACGACGCCCGAGGACACCCCCCCTCTGGCCCCGCGCGCGGCCCCGCGCCGCCCGCGCCGCGGCCTGTCGCTGGACCGCCTGCTGCCGGCGCCGCGCCCGCCGCTGGCGCACGCCGCCACGGACGAGCCGCGCCGGCCGCGCCGCGAGCGCCCGCCGCTGCGCCGCTCCTTCCGCCTCGACGAGCACGACGCCGCCGCCGCCGAGCGCCGCCGCGCCTTCGTGCGCGGCCCGCACGCGCCCTCCTTCGACGAGGGCGACGACTGCGAGTGCCGCGCCGAGCTCGACGAGCTGCCGATGGACCCGCCCGACGACGCAGACTTCGAACCGGAGTTCGCCGCCTCTCCGCCGCGCGCCGCGCCGCCGCCCCGCGCCGGCTCCTCCGACCGCGTGCTGCACGACGCGTCGCCCCGCGCGCCAGCCCGCGCGCACTCTCAGGGCGTTTTCGAGCGACGCCTCCCTAAGATATACAAGTTCGGCCTCATGGACAAATCTAAAAGGGCAAGCTCGAGCGCCCTCTACGAACGAGCCGAGCGGTCGCCCACCGAAGCGTTCTACAACGCGACCGGCTCCACTCGGCTCAGCTCACAGGAACTATTCGAGAAGTTCTGTTCTGAAGAATTCACGTCCCTGTACGGACGAGACGACGACCGGCGCCGCCGGCCACCGCACTCCAAGTCAACGGGCAGCAGCGGCTCCGACGTGCGGCACGAGCGCACGTGCTGCCGCCGCACGCCCTGCGGCTCGCAGCCGGCGCTGGCGCGGCGCCACGTGTGCGCGGCGCCGCGCTCCGAGCGCTCCACCGACTCCGACGACACGTCGCCGCGCCGCGCCGCGCCGCGCGCGCTGCCGCTGGACCCCGACGCGGACCCCAGCCAGCTGGATGACTGCTCGCGCTCCGCGCCGCTGCTCAGCCCGGACAGGTTCGAAGCCCGTTTTACTTTTGATATCTCCGAACGCAGCGAGGTCACATCGAATCGCGACGAGACTCCTTCCGATGCGACCGAAACGCGGAATCTGACGCTATATGAAGAACCGCATTCGGACCGCACGAGTCTCTGCGAATTGTATGATGCAGCATTCTCCTCACATCGGCCTTCGTTTCGCCGAGACGGATCGCGACGCCGCGCCGGTCCCGTCGACCTGAGTGCGCTCGATTTTCGCGCCATCGACGATGAAAGCCCGCGACACAGTCGCCGTACTTCGCAGCGGAGCGTAGACGATACGTTGCGACAGAACTCGGAGACACGAAGTTGGGCTTCTGATTCTGTGTTTACGACACCGGTACGACACGCAGCAGGCGACGTGTCACCGTCGTCGAGTGGCACGCACCAGTCGCTCACCGTGCCCGGGGACTCGCCGCGCGCCGACTCCGCCGCGGCAGACTCCACCGTCGCCGACACCACGATCGCCGACACGACCGTCGTCGAAGAGGAACCGGCGAGCGTCATCGAGCGCGCCGAGTACGCGCTGGCGCTGCGCCTCGGCCGCATCGAGCTGGACGACGAGGCGTCGGAGCGCGCGTCTTCGACGCCGGCCGACAGCGCGCGCCTGTCCAGCCGGCCCTCCATGCACAAGCTGGAGCCGCTGGAGCCGGAGCGCAAGCCCGGCGCGCGCGGGCCGGACGGCGCGTGCCCGGCGCGGCGCCGGCGCGGCGCGAGTGAGCCGCGGCGCGCGGCGCGCTGCTTCCCGCTCTGACGCGCCGCACGCGGCCGGTCGCGCCGCAGCGCCGCCGCGAGCCCCCCGAGTGCCTTCCCGCGCCGTGCGTCCGGCGGCCGCGCCGCGCCGCGCGCCGTGTGCCGGCTCCCGGCGCCTCGTCCGGCCGCCGCTGTCCCTCTGTACATTCGCCCCCCTCTAGTTCCCGCCGGTCGCCGGACCCGTAACTGCCAAATTTCTAAATAAATATATGTACCTATTAATTATTTCGTCTAGGTACTCGTAAGTAGGATAGCGCCGTCTTTTTCGGTATCGTTAAGTAGGCAGTGCCTAAGTCGACTACGTGCGTAGAGCGTAGATTCTAAATCTCGTAGATAGAAATTGTTCCCGGGGCGCCGCGGGCGCCGCGGGCGCAGTCCACGACTGACACAGGGTCATCGTATAGCTAATTACACTTGAATTAATGCACCGCCCGCACTGACGTGCGCTGCACGCGAACTAGTCTCGCGGGATGTGGAGCTCATTTAATTTTGCTATAAAATCATTGAATGATTGATCAGGAATATGTGCGACGTGGCTGGGCGTGTACGCTTCACATTCATATTTCAGTAGAGATTAGAATAAGTACGTAAGCTAGAAAAGCAGGATAAGAATCTAAATGTAAGGTAACGTCATAATAAATCAGTGACGTCAGTGCGGGCAGTATGTGCCGTCGCTAATGTAACGAGCGATGTGAATTAGTTAGTACATAGTATATAAATATATTACTTTTAGGTGATTTATGTGCTTTTTATATTGAGCTGAAGCGTTTCTTCACGTGTGTAGAGTTCCTGGGCACACGTCAACTACCGCAGTTAGACTGAACCTGGTACTGTTCTGTATAAAAGTGTTTCAATATTTAATATTCTCGATACCTTACGTTAAAATGTTTTGGTGTCGTATATATTTGTCGATGTTATTCAATGTTTGTCTAGTTTATTCCAATGTGTTAATATTTTGTGTCATTATTATATTACACATGACGGTATATAAAATTATATATTATTATATAACGGATTACGTATAAGCTTGTAATTTGCTGAATATTTCGCAAAGATATGTCGATATTTAATATTTGCAATATCGTACTGTTATTTTTATATATAATATTTCAAATGTGCCAATTCTTCCTTAATATTATATTATTTGTGTTGAAATTGAAATATATTTTTAGCTCGTTGAAGTTACATTTATTATTTTATAAAATATAGTTTCACTAAGTGAAACCAACATGTTTTGTTGAATTTTGACTTAATATTTGACTGTTTATAATTTGTTGTTGATAATTTTATCCTTATAGTTTTACGTGAACAAATAATTCTTAAAATTAATGTTATCTTATTTTTATATATATTTGGCAAAGATGCTATTCTCCAATGAATAAAACTAATTAATATTATGAATTATGTTTTTGGGCTTCAAGTCCTTGGTCGATGTTAAGGTAATTATTAAGATACTTCCAAATATTTATTTTAGTGGACGTATTAGTAGCTCATTTATTATTGTTGTCCTTCCATTATTTATGTATTAAATATTTAAAATGTATTATGTGTATAATTATTGAAAATTATTCAAATAATTTTGAATGGCGATGTCAAAGTATCGATGCTTAAATTTTTAAACATAATTATATGAGTTTCTTGTGTGCATTGCGTCGCAACGTTGCTATCAAATCGCTTGATGGATCTATACTCTTATTTATAACAAGCATTGCTATTAATTACAATATTTTCTAAGCTTTATGATGTGAAAATTATATTTAAAATTACGTTTATAGTTCGTCTACAAATATATTTATGCAAAACGTAATAATTTATCGAATGTAACGCACAACCTTAAGCCAATCCTAACATTTACTAATATTATAAAATATAAAGTAATACCCTTTTGACTGCAAACATTTTTATAGTGCCATTTTTTGAACAAGTATACGCTTTTCGAGAAACTAGCGGCTAATCTAGAGAAAACCAACGTCAATAGTTTACAGTAATTCAGATATTTTGTAACAATAGAATATTTACCAGCGTAAAATCGCTTTTGTAATGTCTTTAAAATGGACACGCTTTGCAAAAAATACGAATTCGGAATATATACAATTTTGATAGACGATAACAACTGTTTTGGCGACTGTACAACGTTTTTAAAAGACATTATTGAGAGTTTTATAAGTTTATTTTGTAATTTTGCACTGAGGAAGGCAGAAATTACAGTTATTTAGGTTCGCATTAGAAGTACCTATAAACTGCACACAAAAGAAAATTGATGTACTTATATAATTTAAAAAAAACACCTTTCCTTCCTCTGACCTCTGACATTATCTGCTACCAGGTCAGGCTGTCTTGTTGTAAAGAATACAAAAAAAAAATATTCAACCGAATTGAAAACGTCCTCCTTTTTTTGAAGTCGATTAAATAAAATAACTACGAAACTACTCCAAACAAAATATATAAACTTTATGTTTGTGCCAAATCGCTCCACGGACCCCAAAAGAAATCCAGAAAAGCCGAAATGAAATTTTTTAATCTGTAAATATGATATCGGAATCATTTTTACGGCATATTATAAATTAAAACAAATTGAGGATATGAGGGCGGCATTTCCTATCTGACTACTCCGAGAAGAAAGGCCAAAACAAACTCAGAGTCACAGTATTTTTTAAACTCCAGACATAATCTTGGTCAGATCATGTGAAGACCATGTAGATTGATGTCTGAAATTGTCACTTTTGTTTTCTCTCACATTCAAATCAACTTTCCTAATAAAATGGAGGAACAAAATTGTCAGAACTATCAATACCTATATTTATATCTGCCTTCCTCGGCATATTCCTGTTTTATATTTTTTGGATTCAATGATTTGTTTATTCCCTAGGTACGTAGATATGGTGTTGTAAATGCTTTATTGTAAGTTAAAATTTCATGATGTGGACCATATTCGATGTTTTTTTAGTAATAGCTATCTATTAACATGTAACAATTTCCTTTATAATTAAGTGAAAAAACTTTGAATATAATGACGTCTCGCCACACCGACCATCTTTATGTAAATAAATTAGAAAAAAAAAACTAATTAATGTAGTCAAAAGTACCTACTTATACCAAATTATGAATATTGTATACCATATACATAATTAATGAATTTGATTATTTATTATATATTAGGAAGAAGATGAAAATTGTAACTATTACATAATTTATATAGAAACATTGTGATTTCAAATTTTCAACTTCCAAAATATTGTAAAATAACTTATTGAAATATTGTTGTCATAAATGTTATTTGAAAAGGTAATTTTAAAATTTATACATGGAACTTAATGGGAAATATATTTATTTGTTGTATAAAATCATTTGTTTTATTTTATTTTCTATGCTCATAAATAAACCCACTAGGTCATCCTCTGCTTAGCCCTTTTCCAACTATGTTGGGGTCGGCTTACAGTCTAACCGGATGCAGCTGAATACCAGTATTTTACATGAAGTGACTGCCTATCTGACCTCCATAACCCAGTTACTGGGTAAGACGATACCTCTTGGTAAGACTGGTTGTCATAATTTTGGGCTTCTGACTACCCATTACGACCTACGACTGTCTATGAACGACGGCCGCCGGGACCAACGGCTTAACGTGCTTTTCGGAGCACGGAGGGGTCTCGATATGTAATGGATGGACATCCGAAGCGGCGGGTGTCGATTACGGTAACAGTGGCGCGAGTTCAATAGATTTTCCCATCTCAAAAAATGCCCAATGCGCCTAAAGGAGTTTTCACTTCAAAAAATACTTACAGTATATTCTGCGTCCCTTTTATTATTTAATTAAGACGCTTGTGTCGTAAACAATAATTAATTTGTTAAACAAAGACGCTTAATCACGAGCGAGACTACGGAAATATTAATTAGAAAAATTTTATCGTGTCATAACTTGAAGACAAGCCATGTGCCCGATGAGAGTACCCATTCGCAAAAATTACGAACTTCCATAAACTTCCATCCCCTTAAGGGGGTGAATAGGAAAGGTCGGGCAAAGCTAATTGTAGCAATTAGTTGACATGTATTTTATTTATTTGAGCAGAATAAATAAAATATAAAAGAATTATAAAATTCTATCGATTCGTATTCAAAAAAATCTCAACCATTTATGCAAAGGCGGGTCAGCTAATTGCTATAACTGACTGTACAAAGATGGCGTGTTCATAGCTAGGTCCCTACGGCCTACAATAAATTTGACAATTCATTCAATTTCGTGTTCATTCATGAGTTTGGTTTTATTTAGATACTATTTCCATATTTTCGGTGATATCAATATTTAAAATCATAGTACGAAATGCCTGTAGAAATAATGAATAATGCGAGGTCAGCTAAAACTGGAAATGTATAGCTTGATATTTCGTCGTGTGTATCAAGCGTGAGTCTCTCAACGAGTGTTCTAACCGCCAAGCGAGGGTCGCTGATTGTGAGTTTTCTCAAATTCAAATTTATTCACATATAATCATCATCATCATCACATATCTCTTTGATAGTTCTTGTCACTGCGACAAATGAGTACTCGCCGGCGGCAATGTGAACAGTCAGCGATAACACGGGACCTAGTAGACGGGGAATAGTTTGTACAGACGCCAGCACATCAAGCTTTTATCGTTAAAGTATAAGGTTCATAGTTGATTGTGAGAATTTGATAGTTTCGGGTAGCTTGATGTGTCTGTACGTTTCATTACCAGCCACACCATTCTGATACATGCTGTATAGTGAGGTGAGCAAAGCAGATTAGAATCCATGTTATATGACATCCACGAACACGCGCAGGTCGTATTGAATTACAGCCCAATCCCGCCAGAAAGAGAGGAGGCCTGTATCCCAGCAGTCGCACGCTCTCTCTCGCACCCCGCGTACAACAGAGAGTGCGCGAAGTTTAGTTCGCGTTGTCGCGACAATTTAGCCATAGAATAAGGGTATAAAATCATTCACAAAGTCGCTTCCTCGTCGGCGTCAGACAGCACCCTTACTATCAATCACAATCTGAATCATTTTGAAGTATATTGCTAATCCATTGCTACATATGTTCGAAAAATTTGTCTGCTCAACAACGTAAATAACGCAATGAATGTTGTTGAACTGTCAAAATGCCATTCCTACCGATGGTGTGTTACGCAATTACGCCGCAGGATTTTATCAGGATTACGCCATACGGATCCAATTTATGCCAATGGAGAACTCAGATTCCAAATATCAACATACAGCGAGGAACATAGATTGCGTAGGTATTTGTGTAGAATTGTCTTAATTACCAGGAATTACACAGCGTGTACCCACTCGCGACACTCCGTACTCCAATTAGTGAGTTAATTTCTTGAGGTTTACGCGACGACACCGTGTTTTCGAAGACGTATGGATAGACACATAAAATTAAGGGTGAAGGATGGGGACATTTTATCGTAGATGTAAATGAGTATGGAGATGTATGTTGATATGGCAATCAATTTGTCAAGCGTCTGGTTAATTTCTGCAGTAGCGTGCCCAAAAGGCTGGCACCATTAGCAGTATTTAGGCTACGTACAGACGCCAGCACATCAAGCTGCTACAATCTGATAGATTTTCAACTTTATCGCTAAAGCATAAGGTTCAAAGTTGACTGGGAAAATTTTACAGTTTCGGGTAGCTTGATGTGCTGGCGTCTGTACCTACGCACGGACAGGGGGGTTGCTTAGCGTCTAAAGCCTAGTGACTTAACATCTTTCGATACTAGCGACTAGCGAAGGCGCCAAGCGCGCAGTGCGGCCGGTTGCGAACATTCTAGAGCATTCGTTACACTTCGCTAGGTACTCGTAACGTGACTCGCTAGGCTCTAGAGTTTGTTGCTAAATAAGCCACCTGTCAGTACGTAAGATCCGACCGCGCCAAATTTGCCAAAGATGTAAACAACAATGGCCGCTCGAAATTGAATAAAATCGATAAACAAGCATTTTTATTTGGAAGCTCGTAATCTGGGTGTAGTGTTTGACGGGCAGCTGCATTTTGAAACACACATATTGGAGGCCGTGCGCAACTGCTTCTACCGACTCAAGGTCTTGTATCGTATCCGTCCCTACATAAGTGTGGATGCGTGTCATGCTGCGCGAGTCACTTGTTCTATCCAAGCTGAATTATGCTGACACTGTATATGGGGCATGTATTCTCGGTAGAAGCGAAAGACTGATTCAGCGGATGCAGAATGCCTATGCAAGATTTTACTACAATGTCCCACCACGGTCCCACGTCACTCCTTTTCTAAATAAGGGTAATTTGATGAGAATGTCGGCACGCAGAAAGCTTCACCTGACTACCCTACTCTTTGGCACAATTCTCACAAAGAAACCAGAATATTTATATAATAAACTGTCTTGGTCACGCGATGTTAACAAAATTAAAACTAGGACATCTTCTTACCTCATGTTAGCCTCATCGCATAGAACTGCTGCGTTCCGTGGTAGTTTCAAATTCGCTGCCTCCCGTTGCTGGAACGACTTGCCACCTCCTTTTCGTGCTATAAAGACAGTTGGTACTTTCAAGCTAAAATTTAAACAGATTTACTGCAGCTTCAAAAATATACCTAACTTTGAACTTACCCTTGATTTGCACGCAGCTAGCAATGGTGGTCCGAGCGATTGGCAGCGATTTTTTTACTGGACAGGTGCAGCAGTTGTTTCGCGTCTTGTTTTTGTTTTGTGTTCAATAGGTACATGTTCGATAATTCATTAATTTTATTGTTTATTCCGCACTTTTACTGGCAGCATCAGACGAATTGTTAGTGCTGGCCTACACAATGTTTTGTTTCGTTGTCACTTGTTTCTTGTAAAATTTGTAACTCCGTAACACTCATCATTAGTTTATTTCTCCATTTCATCCATGCTGTTAATTGACTACCACTTTCCACTTTTCACTGTAATACTGTTCCACCGGACAGCCATAATGTTATTTATTTTATTCATGCCGGAAGGTCGGCGCCTGCGACCCTTTACTTGTCACCATAGAGTAAGTAATGTTCATTATATAATACGTCCATGGTTGCGACAGACTGCTTGTCACAGGAAGGCCACAGACACACAAGAGTGCCTCTGACACTCAAGGCATAGACAAGTAATGAGGTTACGTCTGGCGCGGATTAAAAATTAATATTTTACTGTATTTGCTAATATTTTACTTAATTATTATACCTATTTTATTATTTATTTATTTCTGTAACTGCCCGTGACATCACAGCGGGCCCTATCAGAATACCAGCGCTGTGACATTTATTTTTTAAATGTTGTAAAGAAACCGTGCCGTGCTCAGGGTCCCCAATCAATTGCAATGGTAAATTTTTTGTGGGTCTATCAATCGCTTCCATTGCATTTGGTAGACAATCAATGTGCGCATCAATGTGTAGTTGCAATTGATCATTTCGGGGACCCTTTAGATGCCTAATTGCCCGAAACATAGTACTTCATTGATTTTTACGAATGAAAATCGTATCAACGTTCATCATGATCATCATTTCAGCCTGGAATCACCCACTGCTGGGCCTCCCTTTTCTTCTGCCACACTTCTTGGTCCGGTGCAACTCTCATCTAGGTGTTTCCCGCGACTTTGACGATATCGTCAACCCAACATTCACACTCAACTAAACAAATAACAAAATGTTAGAAAAATTTAAAGCTATCAAAAGCATACAACTACACGTACGAGACTACGAGCATATAGGTAAACCTGGATATCCATACCTACTAATATTATAAATTCGAAAGTAACTCTGTCTGTTACCTTTTCACGCCTAAACCACTGAACGGATTTCGATAAAATTTGGCAGAGATAGATTGCTTCCCAGGGAAGGACATAGGATAGTTTTCATCCCGATATTCCCACGGGATCGACACTTATGCGGGTGAAACCGCGGGGCGTAGCTAGTTCAATATAAAAATTTGACGTGAAACGTGTTATACAAGGTCAGATTAAATTAGCTAGCAAAACTCTGCAGACGTGATGGGTATCGATATCTAAACACGCAGCACCTACCTACTACCTCGTTGGTCTAGTGGTCGCAAGCGCTACTGCTGAGCATGAGATCCTGGGTTCGATTCCCAGGTCAAGCAAAATATTATTGGATTTTTGGATCAGGAATTTCTCAGTTGCAGCCAGGAGTCTGGATTTGTGCCCGGTTGATGGCAATAGGCTGGCTTCCTATTACATGGGACTTAAATAAAACTAGCAAAATGTGAGTGTAGGTCTGTAGGTACACCTCTGCTTAATCCTTAGGGGATCACAGGCGTGAATTTGGTGTAAACAAACTATACATACCTACATCCAGAGTAAAGTATACCATGTAGCCCTAATCCGATATGGATGACACTAACGTTTTTGTCACTATGCCGGATTGCCGGCTGCGGTCCGTATGCGTTATCCCTCGGAACATGACTATCATAAATCAAACCACGGACGTAGAACTGGCCATATTTCAATTTGATTCTACGTGCTATGAACCATATTTTGGAGTTACAGTTTCTCGAATATCATTACATACCTACTGTTAGCTTGCATCAATCCACTGCCCAGGACCTTTCCCCATAACTTTCAGCTCTTTCGATCCAGGGCTAAAGTCGACCACTGATCGATTCGTTTTCCGTGACGCCTTCTGACTGTGTCAGCGCTTCTCGTAGTGGTTATTTTGGATCACAGCTCATTGGGTATACGGCAGACGTGGCCAGTATCATAAAGTATATTTTATTTAAAATTTTACTTATTTATTTACAACATAAAATAAGGTGTTTCTTAGGGTTCCGTACCCCAAAAGGAAAAACGGAACCCTTATAAGATGACTTCGTTGTCCGTCTGTCTGCCCGTCGGTCAAGACCCTTTTTCTAAGGAACGCTAGGAGTTATCGCGTTGAGATCAATATCAAATACTCAGGGCTGCAATCCCTTGAAGCCGTAAAAAAAAACAAACTTCTAAGCCAACGCAATCAAAAGATACGGCATTTATGTTCCGGAATCAAAACCTATTAAGTATTAGGGTACCTACATCCCGTTGACCTAGAATCATTGGCAAGAAGCAATGTCATGTAGCACAAGTAAAGGAAAAAATCCGAAAACCGTAAATTTGTGGTTATATTAAAAAAAAAACCGTGATAATCTATTTACATACCTACAAATTTGTACGGAACCCTCGATGCGCGAGTGCGTTTAACCGTTTTTTTTTTTTTGAGATAACGACCGTTGGTAGTGTAGTTACTTTTGGTATGAATTGAAAACTGTAGGTACTTTTTTTTTTGTTTTAGCGTGTTAATACCTACACCATCACGTCTGTGAAGTTTACACAAAAAAAAAACAGATTTCTTAAACTGTATTTTCAAGTAACTACACTACAGGCGATTGATAACCCAAAAAAAAAACTAAACATTTGGAGACTGATCAAAAGTGGTCTATGAACCAATAGCGATACCGTTGTGGTATTTCTGTGGTGGGATACCTCAACTGAACCTTGTGCAAAGTGGCATCAAAATCATAAATTAAATGCATAAAATGTTGTCTACAAAAATGAGCTAAAAACGTTGATAAAAAATAAGACCCTTCACTAAATACATCACGACAGTAATTCGCTTGACTCGATTAAGCTGCTGGACCGTATATTTTATACGAGCCGGTAAAAAGCCCCGGCTCCCCCGGGCATCCATTTAGTATGTTTTGCAAAGTAATGCAGTTTGTGAGCAGCAGTTTGCATTAGTGCACTGTGTTTTTATGACAGTCTGTGATGCGTTTGTTATTAGCAGCAAGACTAAGTTGCTGTTTTAAATAATAAGGAAGCTATATTTATTATATAATAGGTATCAGAAAGGTTACTCTAGAGTGGGTGCAGCCATTATGGGAATGGCCGCACGGGGAGGTGGGACCCGCTGAGGAACAGCGGGTCGAGGCCTGTCGGGGGAGCGGTGAATGCTTACGCGAATCCCGCACCCCCAGCCATGGCAGAAGTGGAACACCGCGGTGGTTTCAACTGGTAAGTGTCCGGCATGCCCCTCTGTCACCCCCACGATGGAGGAAGTCCATATGGATTTCCACCGCGCACCAACAAAAAGTGTGGTATAGACCACCAAATGGAACGACTTTCTCCATGGGACCAACATCGTACAGACGCCAGCACAATATCAAGCTACTACAATCTGTCAAATTTATTTAATAGATTTTCAACTTTATTGCTAAAGCATAAGGTTCAAAGGAAATTTGACAGTTTCGAGTAGCTTGATGTGCTGGCGTCTGTACCTTTCATTACCAGTCACCCTTAATTATGACCACACCTTTCTGATACATTCTGTATAGTTAGGTGAGCAAAGGAGATTAGAATCCATGTTATATGACATCCACCAACACGCGCAGGTCGCATTGGATTATAGCCCAATCCCTCTTGAGGAGAGGAGGCCTGTATCCCAGCATTGGGAACGTTGTACTTAAACTGATTATGCTATACAGTAATGTTATAACTACATTGTTGCGACAACACGAATTACACTTCGCACGCTCTCTCTCACACCGCGTACAACAGAGTGCGCGACGTGTAGTTCGCGTTATCGCGACAATGTAGCCGTAGCATAGGTAGTATCTAAAATCAATCACAAACTAAACAATTGAATTGGATTGGGTTTCTTAGGTACGGGGTGAAGAAGTACCATGTACCATTCTGTGGCACTGGTTTACAGAAGGGTCGATTTGTGGCCTTGATTAGGTAGGTATACGTATTAAAATACTAGCGACCCACCCCTACTTCGCACGGTTTTGACGATTTGATACAACATCGTGGTTTCTGTATTACATGACATGTAAATTTGATCCCACCAAAAACATTTTCATGTAAAATGTTGCCAAGACGAGACCATATGGCTCGCACTGTCAAAAAGTTCAGATCTCATGTAGAACCAAGCTTCTAACTCTACACGCCCTAACTCTACAAGCCCTAACTCTACAAGCCCTAACTTCACAAACTCTAAACCTTAGTCAAAATTGAGACTCGGCCGTTTCGTTACTACAAGAACTATATTGTATAACAGAAAAGTAATGAACAGTGAATAAATGTTTCACCTTACGCCCATGTGATGGTAGCGAAACGGAAACTAAACCTTCCGGAATAAATTCTCTACACGATGGTGCAAACCGCATCAAAATCTGTTGAGTAGATAGTTTAGATGAATAACGCGGTCACACAGACAGGCATGTAAACCGACTTTAATTTATAAATTGATATAAATGTGTTACAGTTTGTGGGGGCTTGTGCCTAAGTGAGGGGCTTGTAGCTAAGTAATAACGGCCGCACGGGTCGATCGATCAGGTTAAGCTACGCTTGCCGTTGTTGGTCCGTGGATGGGTGACCATCTTTACATACCAAGACCCCTCCGCGCCTCGGAAAGCACAGTTGGTCCCAGCTGTCATTCGTGGATCTTTGACAGTCGTTACGGGTCGTCAGAAGCCCGAAAATCAGACAACCAGTCTTACCAAGGGGTTGTGGAGGTCAGATAAGCAGTCGCTCCATGTAAAATATTGGTATTCAGCTGCATCCGGTTAGACTGGAAGCCGACCCCAACATAGTTGGGAAAAGGCTAGGCAGATGATGTGAGTCCTAGAAAAGCTCATCTTTTTGTTTTGTAGTCTACCTGAGTACTAATTATTATGAGGTAGGTACCTGTGAACTGAACTTCAAAGGAAGTAAGGAAAATAACACACACACACAATACAGCTTTTTACCCTACCGACTCAACTTTCAGTCCACGTAGTATATAAATTATTTATTTGAATTAGACACCCGACGTTACTCCAAACGTTTTTGAAATAGGATTGTCGGCTCAGCAATGCATACTAGACGAACTGAAACATGGCCACTACAACTTGACCTCTGTTACTACACCTAATCCCCTTGTAACGTCCTTAATTTGAGTATATCTAGGAGGGGAGGAGGTTCAAGTTACGTCGGTGGTATGGCATAGAAGTGCTTTTGTTAGTTCGTGCATAACACAAGACTAACTACGCGTTTGCAACAGAGAGGAACAGCGTTCATTTTGAAACTGAGGTTTTTCGGGCGGGTTTGGATCGCTTGGAGCAGTGGTAGCCAAGTGATAACGGCCGCGACTTTAGAGTTGTAGGTTGTAGGTTCGAACCCAGACCGGCGATTTACTTTGTGTAGATTATTTCATCAACGCTGCTCTGCTGTGAAGGAAAACATCGTGAGGAAACTGGTATGTCCTAGAACCAAAAATTCGAAGACATGTGATATTTACCAACCCGCCCTGGGGCCGCGTGGTGGATGACAGCCAACTCTCTGTCACCGAGAGGAGGCCTGTGTCCCAGCAGTGGAAACGTTAAGGTTGATTATGATTTGCGACACCCCCTTGTTGTTTGTGCGTGAAGAAGTAACAAACATACAAACACATTCACAAACTTTCGCTTTTATAATATTAGTGTGATATGTGATATGATGTGTGGCTATATGGCCAGAACATTACTGCAATATTGCATGGTCTGGCTGATATTGCTACCAATATTGCAGTAAAACATTGCCCGTTTAGAAGCACCTTTATGGATAACCTTTACAAAAAATTGCCTAATATTTTCTGAAAATAAAAGATAACAAAAATAAACAAATTAGGCTTATAATAAAAACACACAATTACACAACGGTACAGTTCCAAACAATCAGTTAAACATTCATCTAGTATCCGTGTTCTTGGTATCCTCCCCTGTGGACCCCATGGCTGTGGCCCCCAGAGCTGTGACCCCCTGATGGATAAGCGTTGTTAGTAGGACCTGAGCCTCCAAATCCAGTAGAACCAAAGCCAGAGTTGCCATGAGGTCCACCAAAGCCTTGAGGTCCACCTTGTCCAAACCCTTGATTTCCAGGCCCGAATCCGCCCTGATTGCCAGGTCCTACGATGCCTCCTTGAGGGATGTTAGATCCGGGTTGGGGAAACCCTTGGGAGCCTTGACCAAAGCCTCCTTGACCGCCGGGGTAGGCACTCTGTCCGCTTTGACCGTAACCTTCTTGGTTGCCGCCATAGCCACCCTGGTTGCCACCATAGCCGCCCTGGTTGCTGCCATAGCCGCCCTGGTTGCTGCCATAGCCACCCTGGTTGCCACCATAGCCACCCTGGTTGCCGCCATAGCCACCCTGGTTGCCGCTGCCGTAGTGAGGGTAACCTGCAAACAAGACATTGGAGGTTACAGACAGAACGAAAGAATGAAGAAAAAACAAGTTCATGTGGCATATACTTGCCAACCTACTGAAAGGCAAACAATATACATACAACAAATAAAATGAGAAAAAGGAATCTGAAACTAGAATCGATAATAGATTTATCTTGTCAATATGTAACTTTGTAACTTTGATGAGTTTTGGGTGGCATTCTTAGCTAGGTAATGTTACACTACGACCGTATAACTTAAGTATCTAAAATTTGTGCCAAACAATACCGGGACCTAATTGCGAACAATCTGAATCATTTTGAAGGATATTGCTTTAAATGTTCGAAAAATGTGTCTGCTCAGCAACGTAAATAACGCAATGAATGTTGTTGAACTGTCAAAATGAAAGCCATTGCTTCTGATAGTGTGTTAGACAATTACCCCGCGGAACTTATTGACTGACTGACAATTATACCACACAGTCTGAAACACTGAAGATAGAAGACATTTGAAGATAATAATAATTATAATTCCCTTGACTACCGTTGAGTGTGACGGTAACACGCACAAATTAATGTAACTGTATGAAAGTAACTAGTCAAGACGAAGGGAAAAAATTTTTTCAGATACAATTAAAGGCGTAAGAGCGGTTTCGCACTACATTCTGTAAAGCCTATATTTGTTACGAATGCAAATCATTGCAAAAAACGTAAGAAAATTTTAATTTCGCGGGCTTCTTTAGCGCTACTAGGTTTTTTCTAAGTGGGACTGCACTTTACAAGGTCCATTGTGAGAGCAATAACATTATGAAACAACCGCATCACGCAATGAACACAAATGTTATTATCAGATACATACATAAAACATTAATTAAATTAAGTTAATCATCGGAAGAGCAGAGTTTATCACATATCTCCCCATGTACATATATAATAATATAAACATATTTATGTTTATAAACAGATAGGATAAGTTTCAGTTGGAACGTTGTTTGTTGTTTTTTGACGAAAAGGGTCAACTATTGGGTGGTATTTCTGGAAGGTTAATAATATGAAAAAAAAATAAGAATAATTTATTTGTAAAACATAGGTATTTGTAATTACATACAAAGATCTTAAAAATTGGTAGCGCGGTATTCTTTGCCAATATTAACATACTAATGATTAATGTGATTAAAAACAATTAAATGAGTGGGTACTATTAAATTACAATGCAAAACATAGCGCCCATATTATTAACCTAAGATCTTTATGTAAATACCTGTGTTTCACAAATAAATATTCTGATCTGATTCTGATTCTGAATGATTTTATTACAATTTATTACAGTATATATAAAATTCAAAGTCACTGACTGATATATCAACGCACAGCCTAAACCGCTGGTCCTAGAGACATGAAATTTGGAGGGTGTGTTCTTTGTGAACAGTAGGTATCTACTAAGGAAAGTTTTTTTGAAATTCCACCCCTAAGAGGGTGAAATGGGGGGTTGAATTTTCTTTGAATAATTTCCGACCTCCACGCGAACGAAGCAGCGGGCAAAAACAGTTACAATCACGGACTGTCTGATGACCTAGCTGAAGGCCAATTCCGAAAAACGAATGAAATATAGTCGCAATCTCATCTCGGCGACAATCAATTGTCAAAAATGTAGGGAAGTTAGTGGTATTTTTGACAGATTGAACTCATCATCAGATCAGACTGTGATTGTTCTTAAAATTGAAGAAAGAACGAAAAAAAAAAATATTTGGACACAGTTCGTGAAACACAAAATACAAAATTAACAAAACAAAAAAAAATCTTTCAAATAAAAACAGCGTGTGCCTCACGGCTGCGCCAAAAAGGTTCATTTCAGCATTAATGGCAGACAGATGCTGTCTGACGCTGGTTTTGTAATGAACCTTTAAGGAAAAATTACGAGAATTGCCCCTCTGATATAAGGCGAAAACTACTTCTTAATAGTTCGTCAATCTAGTTTGATGAGATCTACGGTGGGTCATTATCACCCAGATCGAAAGACTCGACAAACGTGATGAGTTTCGATATCTAACCATAAAGGATAAAAAAATATGATGTTTTGGGGGTTAACGACCGCAGGTAGATATTGTATAATTAAAGTAGAGTTAATGATATCAGTTCTTTTTGTTTTATAGTATTTAGATATCGAAATCGAAAGCCACCACACATCCATTGAGTTTCGCTAGCTAATTTCATTTGACCCTTTAAAAATGTAAGTTGAACCAACACAAGACAATTACAATAACAAAAGACGTCTTTCAAACTAACATAAAAAGAGTACCTAATAACACAGAAAATACCAGATTACCAGTGCTATACTAGAACAGATTGCTTGGGGTAGCAGCAAACTATATGGTTACAGTCAGGGCTCGGAAACCGGTTGAAATTCTTAACCGGTTACGGTCATTGACCCCAAACCGAAATCGATTTAGGTGAAAGGTTGCACTACCGGTTTATGCGGGAAACCGGTTTTTCATGAATGTTGGTTTTGATAGTGAAAATTAACCGGTTAAAACCAAGTTTGAACCCCCCCGGCCCCCGCCACTCTCGTAACTTGTAGGAAGTGTTAAAAAAGTAGATGAAAAAAGTTTACGAATTACGGAATTAACCGGTTAATTTGGGTATCGAAACAGTTTGTGCTTATGTAACCGGTAACCTTTATCATTTGGGTCACATAAGAACAGTTCACTTGTTTAACAGGTTAATGAAGGAACGATATGTTTAACGGTATTTAATCGAAATTAACCGCTCTTTTTAAACCGGTTCAGAGCCGGTTACAGTACGTTCCTGGACAAAACATTTTACATAAAGTTGTGCAATACACTTAATAGTATTTAAATAAACAAATTAGGACCTTTCATTTTAAAACACAGCACACAAGAACACGACTGCACAAGTTCTTTTATCAACGATGACTAAACTGCTATCTTCTTCATATGCTAGATGTATATAGTATATACTACCTAGGACCGGTCGTTGACCCAGTTCTCTAATCTTCGCGAGCTTGTTGTGGAATAAGATATAACCACGCCAGTATTTCTGGATAGGACTAGGCAGTGGGGTGGTTTGAAATATACGCATTTCATTTATTCTTATATTTGTATATTTTCCTTCACTGGTGACGGAAAACATCGTGAGGAAATAGATTAGTAGATAGAAAAGATTAATCATGACAGTAATAAAGTTTATATATCATTGATTAGTATTACTTAAACGGGCCGATTTCCTAACACTTTGTCAAAACTGAGAATTTCAAATAAAAATACTTTATGCAATTTGACAACTCAAACCACGAGCGTTACATATTCAGTTAATAAAAATGTAGGTACAACTTACCGTGGCTAGCCACAGCTAATGCCAGAACCAAGCACACGATCTGAAAGGAATAAAAATATTTCAATAGATATCTTGGAAATAAACTTGAAACTATGAAAGGTGACTAATCTTCGAAAAAATGGTGATTTGCCAAGCACTACACAAGTAAGTTAAACAGGGAACACTATTTGCATGTCGCACTTTTAAACTCAAACTCAAAGCATTTATTTAAAATAAACCAATTACAGGCAAAGGTCGGTCTGTCTGAAAGCATAATCTAGTAGCTTTGAGAACGTCACTTTAACATTAAAGTTTTTAACTAAAATACTAACCTTGAAAGCCATATTGTAAAATAAACTGAGATTAACGAAGAAGACGATAATTTCAAACTATATGTCCAACAGTTTTGAAGCATTACCTTATATACAGTACGTTATCTAAAGCATTTGTGCGTCTGACCCCCAGAGGGGTGACCGAGTTGTTCTCAGAACAGATAATAATTATAGTAAAGCATATAATATCATATGATAGAAACAATAACAGATGTCTTATCGTGTTATATGGAGTAGACCTCACTTATATTTGTTTACAAACATTTTTGGACCCAAAACGTGATCTCAAATTCGTAGAACTCGTCGTCCGAAACATCATGAGGAAACTGACATGTTCTAGAACCAAAAATTCGAAGAAGTGTGACATGTACCAACCCGGGCTAGGCCTGCGTGGTGGATTACGGCCCACTCTCTCTCGGAGAGAGGATGCCTGTGTCCTGGGAAAATTATAGGCTGATAATGTATGTTATGTGTGTACCTATATTTATTTACAAACATTTTTGGACCCAAAACGTTACCTAAAATTCGTAAAAGTTAAGAGTAATTTGGTTGAAGGAAATATTATTTCTTAGGTGTAACACTTTGTCAGCCCGTAGAACAAACCCCGGACTGCAGCTCTGCAGTCATACTTGCAAGTCTACTATAGTTTTCTACCACTAGACGGATAGTCAACTATAGTCAGATTCGTATATTAAAAAAGAAACCGTCATCTACTTTATGAATGACAGTGAAATTACTTACAGCTAATGCCAGTGTAGCGTTATCTTCAACGTCACATGCGAACAACGCGTCATACTGACGTCACGCAAAATCCTGCATCTCGCAAGCAGAGTTTACCGCGCAACTATAGATACAACGGCCCGACATAAGTCATCGGGCAGTTGCCCGCCAGACACAACACCTGTCTGGTCGGAGGATCCTCCCTTTTCTATGGAGGTTAAGTGAACTATACACCCTGTTCCTCATACCTCTACACCAGCAATAAGTATGCGATCTGTAAATATGATACAACATGTTACTATTTTAGTAACATCGAAACCATTTGTGAAATTGTCACAGAAATTGTAGGGTTGTTCCGTTTATCCACTACAAAAAATCCACCCTAAGATGGATACGCGGAAACGCATGTCCGAGAATCCGGATTTTTTGGGGTGGATAAACGGAGTAACCGAAATTTTATTGATAAAACAATATAGCGGCATTCTTTCCGATTTTGGCCACGCGCCATCGATCCTTGCACAGACATAACACTAACCTTGAATGCCATTTCGTATCAACAATTGAACTTGAAGTGAACTTTCCTCTCTCTTATATAGGGTACGTTATCAACCGAATACAGACGTCCTCGTATGGCAATAAACAATTGTTTATCGAACCAAGTTTTAATCTATTTCCGTTTATTTACAATATTCTTGTCAAAACGAATTTTTCCATTAGACTTTGTGGATCTTTATCAAAATGAATGCTACTGGTGTTACAAACTTAGTCACTGATACCTTCGCAGTATCTTTTATACAGCAGGATGGGTTTTTACCAAGGAGACAGATTACCCAAGGATCACTAGAGCAGCTGGCACCTATGCTAACACTAATATGACGCAGCAGGTAACACGTATCCCAATTCTGATCTGATGACGAAGAAGGTACCTGTCTCTCGTTATCATCAGCCATGTTTTAATTACTGTAGGCATACTATGGGTAGTGTTGCTTATTGCGCAATAGAAAAACCGATTGCAGTTCAAATCAGATCATAATTTACTAACAAGTTACGTCACATTAGCGAATCACACACTATAGGTACACGAAACGATGGTACGGAACGCGAAACAGTTTCTGAGCACATGTTGTCCGTACGATGTCCAATGGTCGAGAGGTGCACGGTGCACCACGCCGTTGTTGTAGCTGGCTCTTCTCAACTCCCACGAACTCAGGCTAGACTTTGTCGAGCGCCACTTGGCGCTGGCGTCCCGAATAGTCAAACGAATGACTGACGTTCCGGCACATAGATACATGCATGCATAATATTAATCAGCCTATAATGTTCCCACTGCTGGAACACGGGTCTTCTCTCGGTGAGAGGGAGCGGGCCGTAGGCAATCCACCACGCGGGCCCAGTGCGGCCAATCTACTATGAACATGTCCTAAATGATTAGTTTTATAAATTAGTAGGTAATTACATATGCAATACGTAACATAAGCAGGCATTCCCTTGACTTATTTGTATTGTGTTACTATCTGACCCGGCGAACTTCGTACCGCCATCGAAAGCAATCAATCCGTTCTAGCCGTTCCATACAAAATGTATGAGAAAATGAATTACCTTTTTTTTGTCAATTTCTCCCATGTTTATTTATTCTGCTATTCAGGGAGTAGACAAATCCAACAAACTAAAGATCATAAAAATCGGTCCAGCCGTTCTCGAGTTATAAATGGTGTAGTGTAACTAACCCGGCTTTGTTTTTTTTCCTACTCCTACTAATAAATATAACACATATGTATATATTATTAACGCGAAAGTTTGTGAGGATGGATGGATGTTTGTTACTCTTTCACGCAAAAACTACTGCACGGACTTTTTATTCCGATATTCCCACGGGATCGAAACTTATGCGGGTGAAACCGCGGACCACTGCTAGTTTATATATAAGATTCTTATCACACAATACAAATAAGTCAAGGCGAATGTTTGTTCGTAATAAGTTTTCAACTGTAAAACATTCCGGTCCACGTCCAGACCTTGAAGTAACTTCTGCAATATATTTTATTATCTCACTATTTATCTTTTCCTGTTTTTGAAGGTTTCACCGCAGAGGTACGAGTGTTCTGCTATCGGTGACCTACATAAGTGACATACTTATATAATTTCTCTTTGTTCGTAAGGCAAAAGTTTTTTTTCGAAACTGTGCCGTCGTATCTTTTCAATTTAACGAGTACATTCCGGCCGTCGAGGGAATGTGACACCTGTCAGTACGACAATTCGAGTAACTAATAAAGATCACATTCGCAGAACCGACAGGTGTATGAAACTGTATGAGGCTGAGGCTACAGTAGGCAGCGATTTGCGATGCGACTGGAAGAGCGAAACGAGATAATCATGGTATGTGGCTACATTATAAGCGAAAATCCGGCGTATATTGGGCGATGACGTGGCTACAGTACACATGCTACCAAATCATCCATCGCGGTAATATAACCACACGCATAATGTAGCCACACGCATATTTAGTAGCACTATGGAACTAGTCGTGCAAATAAGAAATTTTCTAATAAATTCGCTTCAATTTCGTTGATATCTTGATGTAGCCGATGCCGTGATTACAGTAATGTTGTTCCTATCACATAAAGAAATCAAAGATCGCTAGTAATATTTGATGTACGGTGTAGCCATATACGTGAGAATTCATTTATTTGTTTTAATCGCTCATGTGTCGCAGGTCGCGTCGCGGCCTAATGTAGCCTCAGCCTAAGACTGACAGCAGGTGTCAGGAACGCATTCTTTCGTTTGTTGAACTGTAGGTATCTAAACAATGATGAAAATGTCCCGTAGTAGGTACTCTAGGTACCTAAACAGATAGAGCATCAGACCGGTGAACCAGAGGTACCGAGTTCAATCTCACCAACCAACTCGTGTTAAGGCGCTACCAGGAAAATCTAAAATCCTCGAAACCTACTAACCGAGTGAAAGTGATGCAATTACTTTTGAAACGCAAAAGAAGGGTGATGGCTATAGTGTGCGTGCGCTCGGAATAAAACGACGTATTTGCCAAAACGAATTTACTCCTTTTTTAACAAAATAAATGAATTTTTAAAACTATTTTGAGTTAACTTTGATATGATAATTCTCTGTTTTAAAAGTAAATTCCATTGAATAACTCTTGAGCGTTACGCCGCGCCGTGATGTCGAAAAAAGTAAAAAAAAATAGACATTCAGTTTGTTGTTCCATAACTTGAAAAATTGTGAAAAATTCTTCATTCAAATATAGCTTAGTTAAAGGCTGTAACCTGTAAGAAACCTTTATATAATAGCAATATTAGAAAAAAATGACATTAACAAATACTGAGAAATCACCAAGGTATTAAAAGTAACACTTCACCATCAGCCATATTGTCTGCCAGAGCTACTTTAGTTACAGTAAGTGAACATAATATTCACACAAGTAACTGCTGATGTCCTACACGTACCTAATATATCACAAATAATCCCAGTAGGTATATCAGATACTTAACTCATAATGTTGCAACAACAGAAAATAAACGCCATATTGCCAGCCCCATAAACGCAGTTATTGCCGAGATTATGAAACGTGTTACACCGTATTTGGCTTTGTCACCTCTTTACCTACACTTTATTAGGAATACTGTCCTTGTGGTCCCCATGGTCAACCCCACACACGTCCGGAAAATTTCACGGCATTTCATAAAATTAATTAGGCTTATAACTTTTATGACATAATTGTTAATTCGCCGTAATTTATACCTTCCATGTTTACATCGTGTTCTTTCGCTACGTGTTTTATGTCTCCTCCAGTGTTATGTAGCCTTCGTTCGTAAAAACTTTGACTGTCAAACTGTCATAAAATGAAACAGCAAAATCTAGGCAGAGACAATTTTTTTTTTCATGAACAAGCTGCTGTTGTAGACTTGTAGGCCATAGGTAACTGCCGCGACTTACGAGTGGTTGGTTTGAACTCAGGCAGGCGCTTTACTTTGTGTAAATTATTTCATCACCACTGTTCTCAAAACGGTGAAGGAAAACATCGTGAGGAAACCGGCATCTCTAGGAGATGTTGTGTGGAGAGTTTTATTGGCTAACCAAAAAATCGAAGACGTATGACATCTACCAACCCACACTGGGCCCGCGTGGTGGATTACCTACCTACGGTGGTGGATTACCCTCTCACCGAGAGGAGACCCATTTCCAGCAGTGCAAACATTTTAGGCTCATATGTACAGTCACCAAAAGAGATAAGTAACCAGGGTCGTCGGATATAGTTGAAGTTTAGTAAGAAACCGATGGATATTTTCGAATGAAATTTAATTTGATAAATGAACTGTTTGTTTTCTATTAATTAAATTAAATTTTATTCGAAAACATCCATCGGTTTCTTACTAAACTTTAACTATACCGACGACCCTGGTTAATAATCTCCTTTGGTGACCGTACAATGATACAGTACATTAGGTAGGTACTAACCCCATTTTCTTTCATTCATTCTTTTGCTGATGGCATTTAAATAAAGAACACTGGCGTCTGGTTAAAAAAATATAAAAGGGAAATATTAATTTGACCCTGTAAAAACGTATTGACCTTTTAATGATGGACAATTTTTAAATTACGAAAGTTTAAAAAAATGGCTTCTAATAAAAATAATGCACACTTTTTTAAATGATTGAGCCTCTTTTTATCTCTCTGGTCTTTTCTCACAGTTGGTCGCAGTAACTAAGCGAGGGTACCCCAACCAAACAGGTTAGGTTGGAACTGTGTCCATCTACATCTAAGTTGGTCGCAGTTACTTGGCCATTTAGTATTTTTAGAACCCCAAAATAGGAATTATATTGAGGTTCACAAAAACAGGCGCAATCATTATTAGAGTGTTCAAGAATATTTTTAGAGGCGCAAAGTGGTAATTTTTAGAGGTTCGATTCATGCCTTTTTAAAATTAGAACAGAATATTGTGAAAAAGGAAAAAAAATACTACCTAATTATTCAAAGTATATAGGTGCCTAGTCATTTTAATTACAAAGCTTTCCATGGCGTTATTTACAAAATACAGAGTGGAGTCCAATATTAGTTTTCTCTTTGAAGAGTAATGAAAACTTTTTGCAATATTCCTCTTTTTTTATTTTATTTTGTTGCACTGGACGCTTTGCAAACAAAATTGTCAGGGACCGTTGATTAATAATGTTTTCTTTGTTATAGTTTTACTGCTACGTAATCGCTACATCCCTATCATCATCTGCCTAGCCTTTTCCCACTACATTAGGGTCGGCTTTCAGTCTAACCAGATGCAGCTGAATACCAGTATTTTACATGGAGTGACTGCCTATCTGACCTCCACAACCCAGTTACTTGGTAATACGATACCCCTTGGTAAGACTGGTTATCAGACTTTCGGGCTTCTGACTACCTACCCGTAACGACTGTCAAAGATCCACGAATGCCAACCGCGACTAACGGCTTAACGTGCTTTTCGAGGTAAGGACCTCTCGGTATGTAAAGATGGACATCCATCCACAGACCAACCGCGGCAAGCGTAGCTTGACCTCTGATAAATAAAAAATAGCAGAGTTTGATACTGATGATTGATTGAGAGCAGTGGTGGTATCGGCCCCGACTTACAAGTTGTAGATCGTAGGTTCGAACCCAGACAGACTCTTTACTTTGTGTAAATTATTTCATTACCACTCTCTCAGTTGAAGGAAGACATAGAACCAAAAATTTGAAGATATGTAACATCTACCAACCTGCACTGGGCCCGAGTGGTGGATGACGGCCCACTACCTCTCACCGAGAGGAGGCCTGTGTCCCAGCAGTGGAAACTATATAGGCTGATTATGAAGAAAGAAACGCCGAAGAAAAGTGGGCTCAGCTCTAAATGATACATAAACTAACCGAGTGAATTTAAGAAAATGAGAATATATTTTCATTTAATCAATTTTATTTGATATTCACAGTAAGCTTTTCAACAGTTGAGCAAAATCGACAGTCTATTAAAAAAGACTTCTGTTCGGAATCAGGCCAGCCAACGCGCCACGTTTTTTAAAAGAATGTAGACCAGTAATGCATTTAGAGCTGCAGACACACAGAATTGTATTAATAGATCGCTGCAATGGATTTATGCTCTTTAGTGAAGACTTTTAGACTTTATATATTTTCGCAAATTGAAAAAGATGTTCTGCTTTGTAATTTTATTGAGAAAGAGAGCTAGATAAAAGTCATATAACTTTGACGCATATCAATGTAGATAAAAACTGGACATGTATAGCTTGATATGACGTTGTGCGTACAGCCAGGGAAATTGGTTGTTAAGCAATTCCCTTGGCCCACAATGCCAATTTGTCATGTTTATAACCATTTCATATAAATTTCAGAGAATAATAGTTGTGATTTAGATAAACAGACATTATTAACTTTGCTTGGGCAGTTTTTGAGTTAGCTTCAATAATTAATACGATTTTTTTCCACTTATTTAATATTGATGATGTTATAATAACTTCCTGTCATTGATATGTACATAGCAAGAATGTACGATTTGTATGGGGTAGGTACAACTAAAAACTGAAAAATAAAATCTTTAAAAAAAAACAACCGACTTCCAAAAACAACAAGCCGGTTGTTTTCTTTTTTGTAAAAAGTGTTTAGGTTGGTAGTAAATTTTCTTAAAAATTAATTTCCACGACTTTACCTATATATGCTGTTAAGATATTACAGTTATTAGTTAGTTAGTTAACACTATTTAATTACTTAACTCTAGTTAAGTAATTGAAATATCGCATAGAAGAAGTATTTCAAAGTTGTCCCCTAAATAAAAAGAAGATCTTTGGAACATTCTGAACGATAAATGTTGCAAAAACGTTGTCATTGTAATGAACTCACGCGTCGTGTATACATTATCGTACCTGGTAAAGAGGGCTACCTCGATGGAACGGCAGCATGGTGTGGATGTGGAGCTGCCTGCTTTCTCTAATGATGATTGTATGAGAATTACTCGCGTACGGTTAACTCCTACTCCTTATTCCCGTGTTCCGTGTCAGTTTGTTCTGACTTTAGTTGGTAGTTTCGATGTTGGTGCCTTTATTCCCTTGGGAGTTTGCGAGGTTTTATCCTAACAGTTGACTTGGATGGGTTGGTTTTGACGTTAGCTTGGCATTAATATGTAAACGAGTTTCGGAGCGTGTAAAAATCAATTTATTATGTTTAAACGAGTTGTAAAAACAGCGTCTTACTGTGATGCACCTTCCGTGAAAGAAGAAGCTCCAGCAACCAATAAAAAGTAGCGGTTGTTTTGATGCCACAAAGTTCATAAATGATTTATCATAGTGATTCAAAGTACCTTTTTATAAAGCAGTACCTATAATAATATAATATTATCATCAGCCTATAATGTTCCCATTGCTGGGATACAAATCTCGTCTTTCTGTGAGAGGGAGTGGGCCATAATCCACCACGCGGGCCCAGTGCGGGTTGATGGATTATAAAGCAGAATGTGCGAAAAAATATGATCACGGAATAGATTTGGTTTTCAATTTTAAATGGGATTAACTTCGAAATATACCCTTTCCAATGACAAAAGAATTATCAAAATCGAACAACTCTGTAAAAAGTTATGCGTAAGTAAATTGAGAAACTCCTCCATTTTTTTCTTTGTTTAAAAAGTATGGGGAATTCTTATTCCCTAGACCTATAATGATAATCACGGGCATTGCTTACTCTTTAAAAGACCAATCTATAAGACTACTATTATAAACACACACACAAACACAACACTTACATTATTTAATGGACTACAATTTTATAAAAGCCTGAACCAATGAAAACATAGCAAATACAAATAAAATAAGCCTCTGTTTTCTGTGTAAATAAAAATCACGATTGATTAGATGCAAAATCTTTGCAATTCCATCTTCAAAGAAAGGGTCTCTGTAGGTAGACATATAGCCGGGTAAGCGGTGACGTAGCCGCGGGTATAGCCTCAGAGATGTTTATAGCCGTCGAGATGGTTATAGCCGGCCATTTGTCTATCCATTTGTCACAAGACACGCAATATTTGCGGGGCAGATAGCGTCGGTTTTATATCGTTGGTGGGAATTGGGAAGGCGGAGCGGAGAAATGCGTGTGGTTTGATTGGCGTGGAGCTTAGATAGCATTGTGGATATCCAGTTTTAATTGGACTTAGACCTTGTAAACTGTAGATTTGTTTACCATTTTTTCTGTTTTGCTAAGTACCTGGTACTTGACAGGCCTTCACTGTCCTCCCAATCCTCCCATACCTAAATTTGAAAATATTGTAAAAGCCAATTATTTGGTAAAAGAGTAACTGTGGAGTTTCCTGCCGGGTCTTCTCATTAGGATACGACCAATAAGAACCGCGCCCCAGCGTCTGACGTTTCATGAGTGCCCAAGTATGTTTATGTGAAATAAAATATATTTATTTTGATTTGGTTTGACTTAGTCTATCAAAAAGTACTCTGTGTTTGACTTTGTCAACAACAATTACTAAACTATTTCTTTGAGAGGCTGAACAATACCGTCCTATAAAGTTGTGTCAGTAATAAAAAAACAAACTGCGATCGCCAAACTGTCAAGGGACAGCTCCTGTCAATGTTTATTTGCGGCCAGGCTCTGACAAGCCGAGACTTCTCATAGAACCGCAAACATTTCAACATTTTTATCTTTATCATCATCATCATCAGCCCATAGCAGTCCACCGCTGGACATAGGCCTCTCCTGTTGCACGCCAACTCGATTTTCAGCAACTCTCATCCAAGTGCTACCAGCCATCCTGCGAAGATTGTCGCTCCACCTAGCCTGAGGGCATCGCTTACCGATTCGCGGTCTCCACTCAAGAACACGTCTACCCCAACGGCCATCAGTTCTACGGCTAATATGGCCGGCCCATTGCCACTTCAGCTTGCTTATTCTGTGAGCTATGTCGACAACTTTAGTTCTCTGCCGGATCACCTCGTTGCGGATTCGATCCCTCAGAGAGACTCCAAGCATAGCCCGTTCCATAGCTCGCTAAGCGACCTTGAATTTATGGACCAGCCGTACCGTGAGTGTCCACGTTTCGGCTTCGTAAGTCATAACTGGCAGAACGCACTGAATGAAAATCATTGTTTATGTCCAGTTTTAATTAGACTTTAATACCAATTAAAATATAAGGTGAGACTTTGAGAGTATTTGCAATAGCGTTCAGTCCTTTAAAACTACGGTTTCCTCCGTGAAGAGTTGTTCCGTCACATTATAACAACCGTCATAAAAATCTGTCATTTTCATTAGTGTTTGACATTACGGTGTCAAAAAACGCTCTGTATTCGGACAGTGGCCGGTCACCGCAATCTTAGGTAACCAAAGCTTTAGTAATAAAAACAAACTGTGAATTTCAAATGATGGTCAAGCTTGATAATTATGGCGATATTCTCTATGGTCGTTAATTAATGATTCACGTCTTTTAAGGCCATGCCATGACATGCCAAATCTTCTCATAAAACCGCAAAGATTCAAGTATTTTCATGTTTCATTCCTCGACAAACATATCCAAGACAGGATGCGTTTTTTAATGCGAAGACCCTCCACAAGAGCGATGTGTGCAGACTCAGGGAATATTGTTTAAAAGCCGAAGTATGTATGCACCGTGATGTGGTCGCAATGGACAAGGGGCTCACCCCGCTCTCCATGGCTAAAGAGAACTGGAGCAAACCTGTAGACTTACTATCGATGAAAAGATAGTTCCAAAACCACAACCATAGATAATATAATACTCTCCACAACAGAGTTTTTATTCAACCTTGATCCTCATTCCTTCTCTACACAAATACATACGAAAATCTATAATTCAGTAAACAAAGTTACATAAATATTTAAACCTTGTATCTCAATGCCCGAAGCCACTCTCTGGCTTATTTAATCGGTCGCTGGGGCCCAATTACAACGTGGGTAGATGCGAGGAAAAATTCAAGTCATTTTTCTTCGTCGAGAAAAGCGAGTGTCATTCGAGATTAAAGTGTTATTTGAAGGTGGGAAGCGTTTACTACTTTTATTTTATGTTAAAAGGATTACGCAAGTACGTAATGGTTTAACTTTCGCGACTTTTGTCTTCATCTTAACTAAGTCAGTATCTTAACTTAGTCTGGTCATCTTTTAGCTGCCACGGCTTATTTTAATTTCTGAATTGTTTTTATCTTTTTTATAACGGACGCTTTTAACGTGCACGTCTTTCTAGATCGTTCTCACATGTATAGGCAATTTCAACATGAATGATGTAACCAATATTTTGTAACAATTATATGATTTAAAAGAGACCTTTGGAGAAGAACGGGCAAGCTTCGCATTGGAATGGGCAACTAGCTTCATCTTTCTGACTGACCGACCCCTTGACAATTCAAAAGTGCCTGTAATTGATTTATTTCAAATAAATTATTTGCGTTTGAGTTCAAGTTTACTTAAAAAAACAATTTAAGTAGTTTGTTGAATAAGTACTATTTAACAAACTAAATAGTTTTTTTTTACACAAGGTTGGGACGACAGTACGGCAATAAGTTAAACTTCTTATAACAAATGACGTACTCAGTCAGCATTCAAAAATTCAATAAAATAATATCCAATAGTTTAGTCACTCACTGTTGCGGTGGCTTAAAGCTTTGGCGGAAAATCGAAATTTTCTTAGTGAACTGTATCAGGGGCGGTTCGATGATGCGAGTAGGTGTTTGGTGGTGTCGGAAAATGATAATCGTACCTGCCTGGCGAGCTATGGCGGAGACACGATGATGAGGGTTCCTTAGCCACGTAGCGGTGGCGGCGCGTCCACGATGTCACGTACCTACGTACGGACGAGGATCGACACTGTCCACAACACAAAGACACGCACTTGCAAAGTTTAATGACAATCTTCGTTCTTCGCGGTGATGAGTTCTCTTTGACTTAGGGTTTAATTTTTGACCCGCGAGTCTTGATAGCGGTTGAGAAACTGGCGGTTTTTCTTCATGGCGGCACGCGGCAGCGTTCGCGCATTGCGAATCTTCTTTCTCGCTCTCGCTCAGGCATTATAAGGGTTGCGGAAGGGAAAGGGAAAGCGGAAGGAAATTTGTGTCGCACAGATACTAATATAATTTTAGAGTTGCCAGTAATTAGGCATGAAAAATATAAACAAATGAATTATGGCGTTAACACTTAGAAGATCTGTAGAACCTATTATTTATTTCGTTTGAAAATCACTTTTTTAATTTCGAAGTTAGGATTTATTTGATAGTTTTCAAATTCTCATATACATTATTATTAAAATTGTTTTCATTTATTGGCGAATTGTTGTCAGCATAGCTACATACTGTATATCTTTGAGACATGATCACTTTTAAGACATGATTCAGTATCTAGTTTAATTCAGACGCTTGGCAACATATTAAATCACGCAATTACTTATGATCAAAAGACAACATTTTAATAAAATGTTAAATCTATCCATAACTAAGCTCTGTAAATTCATTAGGTACTTAGTTACAGTCATCGAAATTAATTGTGAAGTAAATTGACACATTACATCAGTTCATAGTGACAAAGGATAACATTTGTGATTTGAATATTGGGACAATTTGAGTTGATAGTCAATAAGCTTAAGCAATTATTTCACTGAGTTTACTTTTAAGATAGTGCTAACCAAAAATACAATTTTTGTAAGTATATTAATAGGTAACAAATGCACACGATTACGAATTAAATCTCAAACTTGCAATCGTCAACCCTATTCCAAAAGAATTCACACTGCAATGTGGTTGACACTTAAAACTTTTAAATCCAAGATGGCGAAATTCAAAATGGCGGCACTTTAGCACGGGACGATTTGTAATCGAAAATGACTTAATGGGCACTGTGGAGACCCTCACTTTATTACTGAGGAAGGATTCAAATTTATTCTGACCTTAATCTATCGAATAAAATGCAGCGCGAAGTCTGTCTTAAGCGATCCGTGAAATAAAGTAAAAAAGACTGAGGTTTAAAAGATTTAATATGGCGCAGTTTTTTTTTTTCTCGGTGCTAACGCTGTTGAGTTAAAAGGATTACTAACTGGTCCATACTGTTTTAAATCGCCTTTTCTGTTAAGTAAAGTTATTCATATAACTGCCTCGTTTGTCAGCTGGGGGTCCTGATTTGATACCCAGAAAATTTTAGGCATTTAGTTTTTTTATCATTAACTAGCAGCGCCCCGCGGTTTCACCCGCATAAGTTTCCCGTGGGAATATCGGGATAAAAACTATCCTATGTCCTTTTCCGGGACTCAAACTATCTCTACACCAAATTTCAATATTAGTATGGATTTCTTGGTTTCGGGCTGCTGTTTTGTATTTTATGAATATAATATTGAATCTATATTCCAAATGTTTTGGCTAATATAGCCACCTTATCAATATTTATAATAATTCACGTTACAAAACCTTAGAAATTCCATTATTTCAAATAAATATTACTATGTTTCTGCAGTACTTAATAATACCCCTCTTTATGGAGCTTATTAGTTGATTCTCTCGAATTTACATGAAGAAGAATTTAAATGAAGTTAAGAAAGAAGTACTTACACGTTTTATAATTATGTAACTCTTATTACTTCTGTGCGCTGTCCTTTTTTCTATAGGTAGCTACTTTATTGCATAAAATTCAAAATGTGCCAATTCGTGCGAGTGCCTATAGAAAAAAGAATATTATTTAAAAGTTACAATTCGCCCGTTTCGGGCGACTAAATTCGTGGGACTCGACTAATAAGCCGTTTATGGTGGGATTCACCACCATAAACTCAAACTCAAAGCATTTATTTCAATTAAACCATCAACAGGCACTTTTGAATTGTCAAGAAGTCGGTCAGTCAAAAAATATGAAGCTAGTTCCCCATTTCAAAGCGTAGGTACCTACCTATGGAGAAGAACCGCCCCTACAAAAGATTCACCATACGAACACATTAATAATATCCGCCATCTTTAAGTGACGTCATTCGCCCAAATAATTCGATCAATAAGAAGTTGGATGGATGAGCCATCAATCTTTGAGGATTACAGTACGGAGGATCTAATCACTGCATATCGGTAGGTAGGTAGCTGAATAACCTTACAATGAATGCCAGTCATCCATCTTTTAACGTCTATCCGGGGTTTGGTTTTCTTGGTAATCTTCGTTTAATTAATTTTTTTTCGAGCGAAAATAGTGTCAATTCTGTTGCTAATTGGAAGCATAAATTCAACGAGCAAGGACTTCAACGAGCCCACAAGGCATAAGGCAATTTGGGAGCGGTGAATGCTTAGGTATGCGAATCCCACACCCCCGGCCATAGGTAGAGGTGGATCACCGCGGTGGTTTTAGCCGGTAAGAATCCGGCATGCCCCTCTGTCACCCCCACGATGGAGGAAGTCCATGAGGATTTCCACCGCGCAACAAATAAAAAAAAGGCACCAGGCAATTTGCTAATATGGCGAAATAACCAGTAACCAGAAGGCCAATTCTCGTAATTAAAAACGTTCAAAATCTAGTCGCAAGCTCATCTCAGTGACAATCAATGTCAAAAACTTGTCAAAAATGTAGGGAAATTAGGAGGCATTTTGACAGATTGAGACTGAGATTAGACTGTGAACGTTCCTAAAATTACGAGAATTGCCCCTCAGATGTTTAAGATGGATAGCATATCTCGGTATCTTCAATACTACTAATAATACCTAAAGCTGAACAGTTTGTTTGTCTATTTGTTTATTGTATGTTTATCTCTGAAACTACCAGTCAGATTTGACCAAGATACAGGTCCGGGACCAAAAGGAGCAGAGCTAAAAGAAAAAAGTCAAAAAGAACGCTAAGCGAGTGAGTGAGGGTGGGTAAGTGAGTGAGTGAGTTACAACACGGGCAGCGATGCGATGCGACGGGATGGGTCCGGGGGAACAAGAAGTTTCACGCGGACGATGTCGCAGGCAGAAGCTAGTCTATAAATAAAAGTTTTAAACACAATAATTATGACTTTGTAATTTAGAATTAGCCCGTCACCGCACGAGACCATACTTTTGCCGGAAACTTTTAAAACTAATTACTTACTTTACTTCTTACACTTTTACTTTGATTTTACTCAATTTTAAAAGAGCGTTTTCCCTCCAAGTCGCTGGTTCATCATTACAGAAACCGATCCATTTTCCACAACACAATGACCTTTTAAACACCATACAATGAATAAAGCTCATCTTTTCGCAATACATCCTTTTGTTTTTAATATTATTTCATCATGGGTAACATTCGTTACCTAATGCGCTATGTTAATTATTACGTAATTAGGATGTCAAAATGTCAAACTAGCATAGATACATCGGCCCAACATGAATCATTGGGCAGTTGCCCGCCACCCCTCCCCCCCCTCCAGACACAACACCCGTCTGGTCGGAGGATTCTCCCTTTTCTGTGGAGGATGAGTGAACTTTACACCCTGTTCCTCATACCTCTATATCTTCATCATTTTTATCGCAAATAGACGTATCTAATTTTCTTTATTTTCTTTGAATATTTTATTATTTTACAGCTAAAACGGTAATGGGACCGCAAGTTCAATATAAATTAAAACGGACAAAACTTGAGATCACAAGCTCACAAGCTCGTATTGAACGGAGTTAATTCGAACGTCTCGGCACACTTTACAGTTGTTATAAATTACTTTGGAACTTACAGATATTCATTCGGACTACTCTTTAGAAGGTTGGGACTTTAAACCAGCGGCGCGGCGGTGGTAAGGAAAGACATAGTTTTAGATAAATAAAAAAAATTTCAGTGCACATAAAAGACTGCACAACACAAAAAAAAGATAACAAATTACATTATTATATATTAAAACTAGGTGCCAATATATAAAAAGAAAAGCATACTTAAAGAAATAAAGTGACACTATGACAGACTATAAATCACATAACGAACAAAGTGCGGTGTGCGTTTCCTCAAGGTTGCACCAAATGGGACTCCAGCTCAGCATGTTTCGGGCAAATACCTGACGCTGCTATTCTGCTGGAACCCAGTGACATACGGACGTCGAGCAGACGAGATAAAATTGGTCTTCTGACAAATTGTATTGTGCGGAGTATTTTTTTTTTACCCATCAGTGTCTTCGATCTACCTATCCATTAATTACTGTACTACTTTTATTCATAAATCAAGACTATCTAGTTATATTCAACTTTGATCTAGATTAAAAACATAATAGACGTTTTGGATACACACCGTTTACTTTATTTGTGATGTACTTAGTGAGGTTTCTCGTATGAACATGAAAGAAGCAAACGAAATATGCAAGATTGCAGTAAGTCTGTGCTTTCTGCAAAAGTGTGCACACGAGCGACACGCGTCAATGTAGGTGTTACATGCTCTGTGGTAGAGGCAACTGCAGCCGTCAACAGTTCAACACCCGTCGGCAACCGCCGTCGTCGCGTCGGCGGTTGCCATCAACAACGTGCAGCTCGCTTGTGTACGCTGCTCAAATACACGAGCGCCATGTTGTCGAGGGCAGTTACAATGCGTGCCACGAAAGATGTGGCTTGGCACACCACGTGGTTTGACTTGCGCAGTACATGATTTTAGGTCTATTTAGCGGTATGAGGTCTGAGCGCGGGACGGGACCGCACGTCATAGGGGCGGCGGCGGAAAGAGCGCGGGAGGCGGGGCCAAGTCTCATCTTTCGTGGCGCTAACTATACCTCTGCCGTTGACGCGTGTCTCAAAACTCAAATTGTTTAGAGTCTGAGCACCAAGCCCATAAAAAAGCTATGTGTTTATGTATGTTGTAGGTACTAGGTATGTACATTTTTAACCACTCGAGCCCGGCGTGGTACAATATCGGCCCATTGCAATAGAAAATCAAATTGCGTCTCATTAGAGGTGATTAAGCGGTTAATCTCCACCAATGAAAAATCCCGTACTATGTAGATTATTTAACCATTATCTCCGCTAGTTTTAAAGCCTTTTCGCCCCTAGGGGCTCGCAGAAGTCACAGTACATGGGAAGGGTTTTAACCTCCAGTCCAACGACTTAATTAATTTTAGGGGCCAGTCGCATCACTTGCAAATTGTCGGGAACGCCCACTTAACCCTTGTTACAGTTCTCCTGGAGATCATCTATCGATGGAAAGTTGTTTGTTGACCTATTTGCATTTGATCTTATTGCTAATAGTGGCAGCTAAGGGTTATGGTTTTGGTAATGTTAGGAAAGGGAGCGTTGGGGCGTCAAGCGATTTATTTATTACTAGCTGCACCCCGCGGTTTCACCCGCATAAGTTTCGATGCCGTGGGTATATCGGGATGAAAAGTAGCCTTTGTGTTAATCCAGGATGTCAGCTACCTCCATGCACAATTTTATCAAAATTGGCCAGCCGTTTGTGTGTGAAGAAATAACAAAACATACAAATACACACACAAACTTTTGTCTTTATGATATTTGTGTGATTTTTAGCCTATGTTGTTCCACTGCATGGCAATGGCTTCCTTTCATCTTTCTACTACTCTCTTTCTTGAGCTAGTGTTGTGCCAAAATTACACTTATTGGTTGATTTTTTCCTTCTTTATTCGTATTTCTGATGTGTTCAAAATAATTGCAAGGCAGTAAGTTCGTAGAAAAACTGCACAAGCCTTCCTGTAAGGTCGTGATTTGCTTAACCATATTTTAGCTATTTATCATTCCCAATTATCTAATTTAACAAACCAGTTAGTACCATAATAATCTCACCTTCATGCTATTCTCACAATAACTTAAGTTTCTTCCATCAGACTTATTAAGTTACCGAAACAACTTACACCGCTAATGTTCGTATAGGTTACCTCGAATTATACCTAACAAAACTTAGGGTAAACTTAATTTTGGGAAAAATTTTAGATAATCCAATTATCTCACAGTATTCCAGAAATTATCTTTGTTTCTGACAGTCTCAGAACAGGTGCCTAATTTAGCGAGTCTTATAAAATAACTATTATCAATTTTGTTTCTTTCTATCTCTTTAATTGTGGGCCTTTTTCATTTAGGTTTATACTAGCTGTGCCCGCGACTTCGTTCGCGTGCATGACGGAAAACGTTTTAATTTTTTTGCGCGGAACCCTAATTCTTTTTCTAAAATAAAAGTAGCTTAAGTTACTCCTTATTACATCAGCTATCTGCCAGTGAAAGTCCCGTCAAAATCCGTCCAGCCGTTTCAGAGATTAGCCGGAACAAACAGACAGACAGACAACAATTTTAAAAAAATGTTATTTTGGTACATATACCGTGTATATATCCATATGAATTTAGTAAAAAGCGGTTATTTTAATATTACAAACAGACACTCCAATTTTATTTATTTAATAGATGTATAGATAGCAGATATTTTTTTTTTGTGAACTATTGTCCTTCCTAGACTTAGGAGTGACGCTCGGTATACTCGTAGGCTGAGACAAGCTTTGCTATTATTTATTTCCTTTGGAAGACTTACAGCTAAACAAAATAGACTAAGAAATTGAAAATGTGAATGACAGCCAATTACAAGTCTTCACATATAATTAACAGTATAATAATAAAAGATATCTGTGAACAAGACAATACTGCTAACAAAAACAACAAACCGCCCAAGCCAAAACTATACATATTAATTATTATATACCCACAACAATACAATATAGGTGGTAAAACTATAACTTGAGCAATATCAAGCATCAGGTGAAAAGTTTTTAAAGCTCAAGCACTTTTTGGCCATGGACTGTTGTAAAAGGATCGAAGTCATGCTGTTCACACAAGTTTCTGCTTGCACGCACAAGGAATGAGTTCTGCCTGTAGTTAATCGAAGCAAATGGCATAGATACGAAGCGGGGGATTGGACTGCTTCGACCTTCCGGGGACGTTAAAGTAAAATTTAGATATAATTTCTTAGCTAATATTATTATTAAAGGTCTGTAGCGGTATCTACAACGCCACATGCGAACAACGCGTCATACTGACGTCTCGAAATCCTGCATCTCGCAAGCAGAGTTTACCGCACAACTAGCATAGGTACAACGGCCCGTCATGAATCATCGGGCAGTTGCCCGCCAGACACAACATGGCCGGAAGTTCCTCCCTTTTCGATAGAGTATGAGTGAACTTTTCACCCTGTTCCTCATACCTCTATAGGTCATTAGTACTGTAACAAAACAGTCGGATATCTCACGACGATTAATTAGGGGCAATAAATTATATTTCTTACAGAGGTTTAAGTAATTATCAGAGTGATATGGTACTCTTTGATGGTAGCACCAGTACTTTATAAATATTTTATGGATGCTCTCTATTCGATCAATGTGTTTGTGCTATTACGAGCTGATGTATTGAGGGCCCACGGTTCAGTCATGATAGAATAGTATTAGTAACTAAAAAAAAAATTGTCTCGTATGACACACGTTAATTTACCTACGTTTGCACAATATCACGAGTGTATAGGTACGCTACATACATATATGTATCCTATCCTACTAATATTACAAATGCGAAAGTTTGTGAGGATGTTTGAGTAACTCTTTCACGCAAAAACTAATGAACGGATTTTGATGATACTTTACAGTAATATAGCTTATACATCAGAATAAGACATAGGATACTTTTTATCCTGATATTCTCACGGGATCGACATTTACGCAGGTGAAACTGCGAGGCGCAGCTAGTATACTATATATCTATAATTATACTTTATATTTCTGCCTAGTATATCTACATTTAGCGAGTTATTACCAAATCCCATTTTGCTAGGTTTAACAATGATACCGATAATATTACCAATTTCCGTTTACAACTTCACAGAACCTTCACCCCCAAATCTGATCGAATGTTCCACTGATCAGCCCGGTCAGAGTGATCAGTCCGAGTGCATCAATCACGCAGCCAGGCACGTCGACTAAAATGATTGATCACGTTAATGAGACAAAGGCTCGGCTACACTGGCCGATAATCCGGTTAATGGTAAATACCAATTGGAGGATTGCGTTGTATTGTGTGGCTTGCTATAAAGGATCACCCTTCTCGTTTCATAGAACTAGTACCTATTCATGAGGTGATTACAATGAGCCGTGTATGTGAATCTGACAATGGAATATTGTGAACCATAATATTACTTATGAACGAACGTTTTCTTTATAAAAGTTGGTTAATATTCCAGCTAATAGGTCTATTCTTTTAGAGGTGCTCGTAGCTAAATAATAACAGCCGCACTGGTTGGTCAAAGGTTATCGCAGTCGGTTCGTGGATGGGTGACCATCCATCACAAATCGTGCCTCGGAAAGCACGATAAGCCAAGCGAGATAAGTTAAAGTTTTTGCTTATGATATTTGTAATAATAGTCCAGAGAGGTTGTTAATGTTTTACCAATAACCCTGTATATTAAAGATAATCCCCTTTATTCATAAACGTTGCTTAAAGTGTAGTAATGATTAGCGACTGTTTAACCCACAGATACACCTAGATAACGCAAGAGCAACTACTTCGCGTGTCCAGCTTACGTACAAAAATCGTAAGCCGCCACTTACGCGCTCAGTCCTGCCTGACGACTGCTGGCTGGGTGAGCGTGAGCGCTGGCGCTAGGCCCCGGGGCCGCGGGGGTGAGGCGAGACGGGTGCCGCATGCGGCGGCGTCTTTGAATCGATTTGATTTTCCCATCCATAAATACAGTGCTTGTGACGTAGGTAGTCAAAAATGGCACGCTTAGTTTTCATACAGATTGTGATACTTGCGTTATCTAGGTCTATCTATATCTGTGGTTTAACCGTACATTTTTGACGTTTAAATGTCACTTAACTTTAATCGTCATTTATATGTAAATAAATTATTATAAATTAAAGTCGCTTTTCATGTATGTCTGTGTTGTTCTTCTGAACTGCAACGTATTTTGATGTGGTTTTTTCCCCATCGTTTAGAGAACTGCAAGGTTCTTGTGTAGGTATAATACATAAATATTAAACTTACCCATAATAAAAAGGGAGTCTGGATTTGTGCCCGGTTGATGGCAATAGGTTGAGGAGATCGTGGAGTACATGCGTGTGAAGACCAACTGGACTTTGAGGGTCGAGAAGTTGGAGTCGCGTCACAACACGAACTTCAAGTCGTTTGTGGTGCGTGTTCTGACACATCATCTCGAGAAGTTCCTCAAGGAAGAGTTCTGGTCGAAGGGTGTTGTGTACCGCCGGTTTCGTGGCCGGCTACATGACACCCTAGTTTATAATAGTAGTCTATGCATGACACCAGTCAGCGAAACACGACGCAGACACTTCGTATGCGTTAGTTTTTAGTGTAATTATAATGTTGTATGTATTCATAGTATTTTTAAGTTATATTTGATATTGTATTGAGAGCAGTAGTGGCCCAGTGGTAACGGCCGTGACTTTACGAATACCACCACAGACCAAGACCCAGACAGGCGCTTTACTTCGTGTAAATTATTTCGTCACCACTGCTCTCAAACGGTGAAGGAAAATATCGTTAGGAAACCGGCATGTCCTAGAACCAAAAATTCGAAGACATGTGAGATCTACCAACCCGCACTGGGCCCGCGTGGTGGGTTACGGCCCACTCCCTCTCACAGAAAGGAGGCCTGTGTCCCAGCAGTGGGAACATTATAAGCTGATTATGTATGTATGTATGATATTGTATTGTATGTGTTTATATAGGCTTTAATGCCTGAAATAAATGGATAAATAAATAAATAGGTTCGCCCCGTGGTACATGGGACTTAAACATAACTGACAAAATGTGGGTGTTCTATAGACCGTACACCTTTGCCAAACCCTTCGAGAAACACAGGCTGTTGTTTTATGTTATTTAATAAAAAATCTCGATGTTTTGTCAAATCGTAAAAACTGTACGAAACAGGGTTGTGTCGCTAGTTAAATAATTAAATGTATCTCCACCCTTACCATATAAACACTTATCGCCGTAGAGCTAGTGCACACTGCAGTTAATTGTGTTTACAGACAGACGGACTAATTAGCATATACTGTGTTTGTCTAGTGTTTGCTGTGTCGTAATTAGCTAATGCACACGTCAGTCAAACGTCCTCCCTAGGTATTAGCAGTTACAATAACAATACCAATTAATGTGTTTCGAACACAAAACACATCTATAATTACATTAGTATTGAACCGGCAACCTAATTTAATTTAAATGAAATGACAAATTCGTGCGACTTCTGCTGTTGCAATCTAGATGACTTAGATACTTAAATTCCTGAAATGATGCCGTGCCCAAATTATGTTGTTTCGTGCCACCGATGGCATGCGTGCCATAGGTTCACCATCCCTGACCTAGGAAAAGGAAAACATTGACTCAAAAAAAACAGTTTCTCCAGTGGCATGTACAAAATAAAAGCTCAAACAGGTAACACAATATCAATCGTGTTAAACGAAGGATTCCTTTTAAAGTAATCCTACACTAAGTGTGGGACGTCATCGATTCGTTGGTACAGGAGAGTGCCGCCCGCCGCATTGACGCAGCTGAGAGGAACACTTAGACGTTTTTGTTATTCTTTAGCGGACATACTGTGAAAATGAGTACAGAGAGGATCAGAATGATGGTGGATTTGCTCTTAATTTATCCTCTTATTGGTTTGAAGATCTTCATTTTTGTAGAAAATAAAAATATTGACGTTAAAATATTGAAGCCACAGAACACAAAACAAATATTAGCAAACCTTATACAGGCTGGCAGGGACCTGTTACCATGGATTCAGTAATACATGATTCTGATCCCCTTGCGTTGAAATATTCCGTTGGTTATTAAAAATATAGCCGAACCCACAAACTGTACAATTTTCTCACTGTACAATATTATAACAACTGAAGGGCAATTCTTTTAATTTAAAACGTTCAAAATTTAGTCGTAGTCTCTTTTCAGCGACAAATAAATGTCAAAAACTTGTCAAATATAGGGAAATTAGAGGTATTTTTGACATATTGAGACTGAGATCAAAGGCCAATTCTACTAATTAACGTGCAATGTGAAAAACACGAGACTAGACTGCGATGACATTGTGAATAGACCAAAAAATGGTATTCTGCTAATCTTAAAGTTCGGTTTGTTCACATTCCGGTCGCAGTATCATCGCAGTATAGTCTCATAGCGGTCAACTTTGTTCTCGTTTACGAAATTAAACATATTTTCATGTTGGTTCAATGTACGTAGACGATATTGTGATACTTAGTGATACTTTAATTTTTAGCAGCCTTATTTTCTGATTTTTTAAATTTATTAATTAGTTTGCTTGATTAAGTGCATACTCATAGTATTTTCATTTCTCATTTGTTATTATATATCTTTGAAAATATAAAATCATTAAAATAAAATAATCGGCTAGAAAGCTAACATGGAACGTATTCGTAAACGCTACGCGCATGCGCGACGCGAATGATTAAAGATGTCAAAAAGAGACGTCATTAGATATATTTTTACTAATATCAAACTATAATTCAGTAAGGTGAACAGTTTTTATTTAAGCCTTACACAAATTATTCAAAATCATTACAAAATAAAAATAACAATATTGGTATAATACACATTTTTAGGGACCGACACCCTCCGAAGCGTCGCCGTCGTCCTCGTCGCTCGTCTCACCGCAAAGGATAAGAAATACCTTTTTATTACAAGCTTATTATACTTACCTAATATTATTAACTTGCTTCTTTTAAATTATATAATCATCATTTCAACCGAAAGACGTCAACTGCTGGACACAGGCCTCCCCCAAGCACTACTTCTTTTAAATACTTAATGTAGGTATATTGCATTATTGTTGATTGGTTGACTATTGATAATAATGCAACTGTTCATTACTGGTTTTAGATGACAAAGAATTTGAAGGGGCCCAACAGCATCTAATAAAAATAGAGCAGTCTTGAATAGCGGTCGACAGAGAGTTGGCACGAGCCATGAACAGGCAAGCCTCTGCTATGGAGGAAATAGGAGGGGCTACAAACTGTTTTGTCGGCCTCTATGATGAGACTCTTCGGCTGCGACGACGTACCGCAAGTGTAAGTATATAAGCGAATAATAATTAATCAGAAAATCATGTCGCAACAGGATTTTTTGTAAAAAAAATTGCTTGTTTTAGAATTCAAGCATCAGCAGCATCCGAATTGCCGAGTCCTATCGATTAATGGCCCAGGTATGTAAATGTAATTTGTGAACGTATTACTAATTAGGTATTAGAATTAGACATTTGTTAGGATTTTTCAGCAAGCATAGGTATTCGTTTTGAATATGCTCTGATGAAAAATCCTCTGGGCTTCCCCTGTCATTTGTTGTTTTGTAAATAAAACGCTGAGTTTAAAATAAAACAAAATCTTTTTAATAATAATATGTACAATATGAAAAACTAAATTGTGTTTTCTTTCAGGGCTTTTTGACGCTGCCGCGCCGTGCTCCACGCAAGCGACGCTCGACGCGCCACGGGCCATTTTTTATCTGTTTTTATTACCTTTTTAAGTTAATTAAGTACTTAATAAATACTATTAATTATACTCAATCTTATTTATTAAACAATACCTATAAGGCGCTCGAGGGTAAGTAACAGACACACGGGTCCATCAATCAAAGTTAAGCTACGCATGTCACGCAGTCGGTCCGTGGATAGGTACCTATCATCTAAAAATGGTACTTAGCTAAAACCAACCGGACCGCCGACCTCAACATAGTTGGTACCTAACCAAAGAAAACATACCCAAACTCACGCCGTTTTCCCATGGGGTAAGCAGAAACTAAAGACAGTCACCCGCTACGATCCTTGCACACACTTTTTGCTTCGGCCACGTTCATACAGTCATACACGCGCACTGGCTGCTAGAATATTTATGGCATGTATTTCATCCATCCACAAATAATTCTCTCATTTTGATTTCCTAAAAAAAACTTTTTTACAAAAAAACAACATTTATCACTGTAGTTTTTTTTTAGTCGGTTGTTTTTCTTGTTAAAAAGTTTTTATTTTTCACTTTTTAGTTGTACACACGCCAGCACATCAAGCTACCCGAAACTGTAAAATTTTAACAATCAACTTTGAACCTTATGCTTTTGCGATAAAGTTGAAAATCTTTTAAAGAAATTTGACAGATTGTAGTAGCTTGATGTGCTGGCGTCTGTACCTACTCCACACAAATTCAAATAACACTAGTGCATTGAAGAATTGAAGACACCGACTAGAAGAATCATCAAAATTCGCATAGAAATGCCGGAGATGCAGTACATTTATGCAAACAACATCGTACATAAGAATAATTAAATAATGTAGTATATACTAAAACCTTCCTGAAAGTATGTAGATCACATTAGTGAAAGAATTATCAAAATTGGTTCATTAGGTTTAGAGAAAATCGCGAACATACATACATACATACGGGTCGAATACAGAACCTCCTTTTTTGAAGTTGGTTGAAAATACTAATCGATAAGTCAATATGCTCACTGATCATCTTTTTCGGATGATGTACCCTATCTTATAAGCCAACTTGGATGTAGTGGTTTGTCACCATTCTAACCTAACCCATTTGGTCGGGGTGCCCTAATGCAAAAACTTTAACAGTAAAGACAGTTTTTAAAAAGATTAAAAAATAAAATAAGATCATAAAGTAAAACCACAGCCATCAGTAGATTGCTTAAAAGGGGATGAAGGGACATAGAATACCATAAATTATTCCTTGTTAATTTATTACCATGTCACAATAAAAAATCTCATATTTCTTTTAAACATTTTACTGAAAAATGAAAATAAGTAAATCTTAAATTCTTATTTATCCTTGTTATGAAAACTTGTAATAAACTAAACTAATACATGTACACAAGATGAAAAATTAAGATATCTTGTCATCATTGAACTTAGAAAAGAATTTATAAATTAATAGAAAGAAAACAATAGACGGAGAGAAAGTTTCATGTATTTATTTTTTAAAGAGTTTCTTTTCTTATTACTATTTAAATGTTAATGATGTTCTTCAATATTATACTTGTATACATAGAACAAATTATACTGTACATACTGTGAATACAATATTACAATACAATTAAACTATTATTGTGCCTACACAAAATTTTGACAAAAACTGCTTTTTTTCAAAACTGTCATTGTGTGGGTTTATTCCAATAGGTCTAAATACTTTTATTAAGTAGTTTATTAAACAACACAGAATCAAAGACTTCTTAGATGTTGAAAATAGAGTTATATCAACACGGAACCATGTAATTCAAGTCTTTGTAAAAATATAGGATTATGCCATTTTTAATATTATGCAAACAAGAACCAACCCGCCTGGTTCTACATAATTGTTTAAAAAATAATTTAAAAGGAAACATGTGGTATGAAAAATAAACCTTTCAACAATTTTTTAGATTGTCGGGTTACCATGGGACGTGGATCTTGTTAGTTTATTGAACAACAATGTTACATGGGTTGATATCCTTGTCATAGAAATGTTTTGTTCTGTTAAAATTGTCAGATCATTTTGATCTTTACAGGGTCAATAGAAGTTGCATTTTTTAAAGCTTTCTATATCTCATCTTGATTTTGGCATGTGTGTGGATTGGTTGCTGTTTGCATAAGTAGGTCTTACCTACTGACATAAAGTTACACTTAAAACAATAATTATTGTGTAAAACAACATTACTTACGGCTATCAGTGTTATCAAAAATCTTATTGTGGTCTAACATGTTAATATCGAGAACAGAAAATGATTCCTTAGTACTATTTACACTATATACGGATATCTAGGGCAATTAGATTGTATGACACCGTTAGCTCCACAACCACAACACTTCACTGAACTTTTATCGGTTATATCTTTAATATTTTTGCAAGAGTTGCGAGTAGTCCGACTTCACGGCAATAAACACAAAATAACCATTTCCATTCTCCAGACGAGTTTTTGCTATTGTTTACCACAGTCGTCAGGGGCTAAGCACTACGCATAGCGCTCGTCGACGCAGTAGGTATGTCTGCCGGCGCACTCGTCGCGGTGACGCGGTCTCGCGGAGGCCGAGATGCGAAAGCGCGCGCGGGCGACGCAGGCCGGGGCAGCGCCAGCGGCCGCGCGCGTCTTTCTATACTTCGGACAGTCCTTTATGTTTAGCGCCTTCTCAACGAACATAGATCTATGTTGTAAACGGACTCATGGGTTAACGTTTCCATATGCGTCGATGAGACGTCGACGTTGTTGGCCGACGTAGTAAAACAGGCTCTGAACCAATTGACGGTTCGATTCCACTTGAACCTCGGCGACCGCCTCCAGAAACGACGTAGCGTCCCTTCCGATAACGGCGCGGACGTCGGGGACGCCGGCGCGCCTCTCATCTCATGGTGTTGTCATCGTTGCCTCTACTTTTACGGTCGAGGCAATATTGTTACCTACACAATAGTCAACTAAACACTAGGAAACACTATTTAGTTACGTTACGATGTGCACGAAAGTTCTCGTAATGAAGAAAACCGTTACTTTGTAAATAGGTACTTTGAGTTCGCGTATCGGTCGCGTTGAAGCGCCAGTTTGTACTTTGTATGGTCACATGAAATAAAGTTTTGCGGCATATCATATTAATACACGGTACTTATAATCGTTCACACAATACAAAACACAGAAAATTCGAGTGGAACACTGAGATAGTGCAAAACTCGTGCCGTTTGCGATCGTGATTTCAGCCGGACTGACGGGCGCGGAGAGGGGTACGGGCGACGGAGCAATCTGCGAAGGGCGCGGGAAGCGGGCGCGTGGATACGATACGCGTGTTTATTCGCCTTACAGAGTACATAATTCGCCTCGCCATTCGCCTCGCGATATGTTCGTGTGCGAATTTCAAAATATTCCGGCCCGCCAAAGGCGGGAAATAAGAATTTTATACGCATAAAACTATACAGAAGCTAAAATTATTTGTCACAGTCCGGTGTACAAATAATCTCATGCTGGCGTCAGTTTTGACGTTTTTATTTTTAGTGGAATACCAATTTTTTTTTTGATGTCATGGCTAAAGTTTAGTAGAATACCGATTTGGTACATTTTTTGTTTTCGGTCTAGTCGCAATCTCATTGCAGTAAACGTCACGTTTGACTTACTTTGTTGGTTTAGTAGAATACCAATTGTGACATTTTGGAACTTTTGAGGCACTGCGACTTGAATGTGAACGGTTTTTAGTTAGCAGAATTGGCCTTCTGACTGTGAACGTTTTTAAAATTACGAGAATTGCCCCTCTGTTATAAAACCTCAAATAATGCTACGGTCAGAATGTTGTACGTAGCGTTGCTACGAAGTTCGTAGACGCTCGTAGCTATTTTGTAGGCTTTCTCGTAGCGCTACTTTCAATTCAACCGCATATTTGTGTGATGCATGAAAAACACTACATCAACTTTTATTATTAAAATCACACACACATAACATCACGCCTGTAATCCCCGCATGGTTAGGCAGAGATTTAACTATAGTACACCCAAATTTCGCCAGTTATGTTCAAGTCCCATGTAATAAGAGGGCGAGCTTATTGCCATTAACCGGCATCAAAATAAAAATAAATGATTAAATAATATACTACTATCGACATAACCACTTATTGCAACAGAGCTAAGCAGAACTCCATTTTTCTCCCGTAACAACAAAACCATTAATTACTCACAGTATTCGAATAATACCCGTATTAACATCAAATTAATCCGTACACTGCTGATTGAGGCCAACGAGTCCATAATAATGGGTATTATTATAATAATAGCGATGACTGAACGATTGTTGTTGTTCAGTGGACGAGCGGGGGTATGTTTTGATAGTTTATTACCTATAAATATTTAGAGTTTATGTGTAGGGTAGGGGCCCGTGGCTATATAATAACAGCCGCACAGGTCGATCAATCAGGTTAAGCTACGCTTGCCGCGGTTGGTCTGTGGATGGGTGACCATTTTTACATACCGAGACCCCGCCGTGCCTCGGAAAGTCAGAAGCCTGAAAGTCTGACAACCAGTCTTAGCAAGGGGTATCGTATTACCCAGTAACTGGGTTGTGGAGGCAGATGATTAACGTAATTCAAACAATGTTTGGAAAAACTGGTGAGATAATATAGTAAAATTGAAATCTACTAAATACAGCTGAATATGCTAATTAATTCATTATTAATCTAATAATATCATTATTTTTCCTCCTTAAATATAATAACAAAAATAATTAATAAAAAAAAAACAAATCCAAATCAAATCGTATTTTTTTTTTGTTATATTTTTTCTGGTGTACAATAAAGTGTACAATATATAACCTTAATCTGCTCAATACAATTTATCATACCTTTCATGTAATGTTTTATGTCAGCTTGTACGTTACATAAGGCCTGTTCCCACCGCAGATAATTATGGCAGTGCTTTATCTAGACGCCTCAAATGTGCCGTGTGCCCCCGGCCTAATCACCCCACCCGTTATTTATACCTACCACAGACTAAATAGCCAATGGAGTCTTAAAACGTGGAGGATTATGCTAGCACCAATGTTCTGTCAACCCAACAACAGGGGACAGTGTCAGTCATTTCAGCCGAAATACGTTCACTACTGGACATAGTCCTCCCCCAACTATCGCAATTTGGACCCACTCTCTCTCTATGCTTCTCGCATCCAGCGGATTCTTTCACAAGGTCATCGGTCCACCTTGTTTCGGGAACTCTTCAAACACTACGTGTTCTTAAGTCAATAAGAGTTCCATTCCCAGTCCATGTCGACAGGACTAAGGTAGACAGGTACATGGAATTCTTGTTAACCAAGAAAGGGGTAACTATAACAACATGCAAATATATTATAACTTTAAAATATAACGGTTCAGACACTGATTTAGAAGATTCAGTCAAGTCGAACAAATAACCTGGAAAATGCTAGCATACCCACCATTATTATCGACCCAACATCTAGGAAAATAGAGAGAGTTCTTATCTGCGAATCTAGTGTGACATAAAGCAGACATCTTTCTCATCCAAGCACGCAATAAATTTAGTTAGCAGTACGACGAAAATGCGTATGAGCACTCCATTTTCTGACCACTCCGTGTCATCTACTACCCTACAAATGGAGATGAAGATTCATCTTTTTTTGCTTAAATTTTGATGTCGGTTTTATCTACAGGCAATTTATCTTTCAGTTCAGATATCCCTTTTAATTAATGTATTTTATGTTAAAAAGTCGTGATGAAACCCTGCCGGGTAGTGGCTGTCCTTTCATTTGCAAATTAATTGAGAATTTTGAGATCCTTGTGACATTACCAAGGGAAAAAGAGTATATTAATAAAAATATATTAAGACCTGTCACCAAGTCGGATATTGCGATCTCTCATTTTCTTTTATCTTTATCAAAAAAATTAAATTTTTAATTTAAAAAAAAAATTTTCAAAAAAAATTAAATTTTTAATTTTTTGTAGTTTTAGTAGGTTTACCTCACCAGTTTTTCCAAACATTATTGTTTGAATTACATTCATCATCTACCTAGCCTTTTCCCAACTATGTTGGGGTCGGCTTCTAGTCTAACCAGATGCAGCTGAATACCAGTATTTTACATGGAGCGACTGCCTATGTGACCTCCACAACCCAGTTACTGAGTAACACGATACCCCTTGGTAAGAGTGGTTGTCAGACTTTCGGGCTTCTGACTACCCGTAGCGATTGTCACACGAATGACAGCCGGGACCAACGACTCAACGTGTTTTTTGATGCACGGAGGGGTTTTGGGGTATTGTTTGAATTACATCATTAAGTTGTAATTGAAAAATCATAGACGAAAATTGACGTTATGAAATTAACCTCAAATTGTCAAATGAAAAAATCTTTAAGGTTATAAAATAGAATTTCGGATTGAAATAATCAAATCAAAGCTCTAAATTGATAAGTGACAACACAAATTGCCATTCACGAGTAGGTAGATACGTTTACTGATCCATTTGTTTACATTTTCGTCAGATACAACTTGGAACAGACTATCATTGTGTAACTAGTACTAACTATTCCTTCGAGCAAAACTTTTAAAATGTATGTTTTCAGGTTTCGAAGATTGTAGTACTTTAGGGATGCTTTATAATATGCAGAACCATAAGGCAAAAAATCTCAAGACTTCTTTCGAACATGGTTAGCCTAGCACTCTGTTACTGTTACTAGGCCAATGAGACGTTAGGGGCTGGCGAGGAGGATTTATGGCCATGTTCATGACCCGACCAGCGCCCTCGCACTAAACACAGTACTGAAACATTATTTATATATTACTGTAACGTTTCCAGACGGGCTATGAAATCAGCGGACTGAAAATATAGTTTTGTCAAGTATTGTTTATTTATACTAAAAAGTCGGTAAAATTATAGCTTTCAGCTTATAGTTATTCGCGTGTTTTTGATACTGAGCATGACTTATTACTAGCTTCCTTATCAAAATCAATCAACTCAGCCTATCGCAGTCCATTGCTGGACATAGGCCTCCCCAGACTGCGACATTACACCCTGTCCTCCGCCTTCCACATCCAGTCTACCCCAGCCACCTTCTTTAGGTCGTCCGTCCAACTAGCTCCCCAGCTAGTTGGATGGACGACCTAAAGAAGAAGAAGAAGGTGGTCTCCACTCCAGGACTCGTCTGCTCCACCGGCCATCATCGGTCCTTCGACAGACATGGCCAGCCCACTGCCACTTCAGTTTGAACCAACCTTATACATGGTAAAAATAATACTATGAAATCAAGGCATTCCAAGAAGACAGTATCTCCGAAAATTACGCAATTATAAGTAGGAAAACACGTGAGGTAAAATTTAATGGGAAATGAAGGCGTCAATTTATGACGCCAACGCAATCACAATAATTTCGTCATTATATACTGTTCTTGTTGATAGTTTGAACGTATCGCATCACTATATAACCCAACACATCGCTGTGGACTAGATCTTACATTTCCGTCACTTACATTAAGACATTTAAGTTGCACCAATGTTTCGCCGCAGTCGCTATTGCTAGGGCTTTTTTTTTGGATGGGAAATCACCTAATGACTCCTCCCGCTCTGGGTGGAGCGGAAGGGAGTGTCAGACTTACTGACTAAAACCCACCCGTGTTCCTTCCTTAGCGCTTTATTTTCGGGGCAGCGGTAACCCTTTCGGACGATCCCGCTACTCTATTGCTAGGGCTCAACTCTTCATTATAAATGTTTGTGCTGACAGGCGCCATACCCCTCGACTATCTATCTGCACTATTGTTACGCCACTAACGCTCAACATACCGCTATTTTTAAGGCTCAACTTTCGATACACTCAGTATATTGACGACAGGCGCCACACACCTCCACTATCCTACCGTGTTAGATAAATGCACTACTGGTGCGCCACTAAAGCTCAACATATCGCTATTATTACGGCTCATCTCTTCGATACATACCCTGTTTATTGACAACAGGCGCCACATGCCACCACTATCTATCTTATCAACTGTTGCGCCACTATCGCTCAACAACTCGCTATTGTTAGGGCTCAACTATTCGATACACACCCAGTTTATTGACAACAGGCGCCACATGCCACCACTATCTTTCTTCTCAACCATTGAGCCACTACGGCTCAACAAGTCGCTATTGTTAGGGCTCAACACTTCGATACACATACAGTATATTGTCGACAGGCGCCACACGCCTCCACTACCCTGCTGTGTTTGATGCCGGCGAGTAGGGTTGCAACATAACATTACTCAATCTTTATTACTCTCATTTTTATGGCAATCATAGTATTTATCTTTCTTATGGGGGTGAAGCACGTAATTGTGGATCTCTTCCGAGTTTTGGTACGTCTATTTAGTTTTATTATGAGTAATGTTTTGATTGCTTATACGAGTTGAAGATCAGGAAAAAAAAGAGTACGTTTATAACACTAATAAGCATCGCGTTAGTTATAAAAATCTTCATAATTTTTAACTACAAAAAAAATTGTCAAATGGAAATTGATAATCACCGTGCTTAGCGGATGGATCGGCGAATGGTGTGTCTTTTCACAACGACTAATATTTGAACCGAGATTGATTTTAATCATCGTCATTATCAACATCAGCCTACAGCAGTCTACTGGTGGACATAGGACTCTCCTATTGCACGCCATTCAGCTTGATTTTCGGTAAATCTCATTTAGCTGCACCGTGCGAACCATTCCCTGCGATTTTAACCAAATTCAACACTTATTAGCATCCTTTCGTAACACAACAAAAACCCTGATAAAGCTTTACTTACACTATACTCTTACAAAATGAGAACATACACAAATATTTTATATTATTATAATATTATGGACAGCCCTGACCAGCTTTCAAGCGTGCTTTGATCAACGCGCGGAAGGCGTTCCGACAGCTAACCACCGGCAGAATGTCCAGTATATCCACCTAACACCAGCCCGTGAGTCTATACTCCCAGAGCGTCATTCAGTGTCGGGAAATACCGTCAAACACTGATGAAAATGGCGATAGTAAATTAAAGGATTAGCTTACTGAAATACGTACAGATTTGTGGCGACATCTGCATTGTCACATGCGAACTACGGATCACACTGACGTCCTGCATCGCGCAAGCAGAGTTTACCGCGCAACTAGACATCCCCACACCAATTATCGGGCAGTTGCCCATTAGAAACAACACCTGTCTGGTCGGTGGATCCTACCCTTTCTATCGATGACGAGTGAACTTTACGCCCTGTTCCTCACACCTTCATAGATTAAATTATAGACAACCCCGAAATCAAAGGAAGACCTCCGGCATAGTCATAGTATTGATCACGCTTCAATTATGATTGGTGATGGCCAAAGAGAAGGAAGCTGAATAACAGTACCCTCGAAGATGTGGACTTTGCTTTTCACCCATGTTCGCTTTGTTGTCCGCCCATTATGTCACCCTATGTATCTACATTCATGTCTGTAATTTTTTTATTGACACTATTGACAGTTCACTTCACCTTACTTTTCAAGGTGATATTTTTACAGAATAGGTCCGCAGGAATCACAGAAATAGGGAACGAATAATCGTGTAAAGAGACTATCCAACTTTTTCTAAATTCTGATCATGCAACCTCAGCTGCAACGCCAGCAGGTAACGATGCAACTTTGATCATAAGTGATCGAGCGTACAAACTAACTTGACAATAGTTTGGGACCCAGTTTGTGTTGCGATACTGAGGAGATATAGGTAACTTAGGTAAATGATATACCTACTTATTTATAAACGCTGCGTAAAGTTAAGTAATTATTTAGCGTTTCGTTAACCATACATTTGTTGACGTTTAAACGTCTACAACGCTTTTTACATATCAATCAAAATCAAAAGACATTTATGCAAATTAGGTTGACAATCATCACTTTTCGAACGTTCCTTCACCACTTCCTAGCGCTTTCGCTGGGAAGAAACGGTGCAATAAACTCCCCAGCAGCATAGCTCCCTAGTATCAATATGCCCACCCTTTTTCCCTATTATGGTGGGGTCGGCTTCCAGTCAAACCGGATGCAGCTGAATACCAGTATTTTACATGGAACGACTGCCTATCTGAACTCCACAATCCAGTAACTGGATAACACGATACCCCTTGGTAAGACTGGTTGTCAGACTTCCGGGCTTCTGGCGACCCGTAACGACTGTCAAAGATCCAAGAATGACAGCTGGGACCAATGGCTTAACGTGCTTTCCAAAGCACGGAGGGATCTCGGTATGTAAAGGTGGCCACTCATCCACGGACCGACCGCGGCAAGCGTAGCTTAACCTGATCGACCCGTGCGGCTGTTATTACATAGCCAATATGTATAATATCAGCTTAGAAGCAAGATTTTGGCTAATGTAATTTTATTCTGCAAATAGTTTTAGCAACCTGTAAATGTAAAGCGTAAAGAACATTCCCGACACTTTGAATGTGCCATTTATTAGGCATTACCCTCTAATAACAAACCTATTGAATAACTACTTCGAAATATCAATCAATAGGGTTTTATGAACTAAGAGGATTGTATTGATGACTTTAATGACAATAATTCTGTAAATACATGCGTGGTCGCGAATCATATTTTGTTCGACAATCAACCTGACACTGAACTGCAAATTGCAAAAAACGTAAGGTGAATTTCGTTTCATTCTAAAAAACAGAAACAAAATAGCAATGACTATCGCAGAAGGCAGAACTCATTACGTTCGGAACAAACTTGAAATGTTTGCATGTTACCGAACGGTCACCGAACATAGACGAAGTTGGAACGCAAAACTTTCAACAACTTCTGACACTCGGGTTCTAGAGAAGGAGGACAAAGTACAAAGTATGATAGGGTTCAATACTAAGTGCATTATTAGGCCCATGGTTCACGAAGCTACTCAAAAGAATATAAAGTAACGTCCATTTCTTCATTTTTTTTTTTTTTTGTCATGAATATAGAAGATGGAAAAGAGTAACTAAATAACTTGGCCACGAACAATAAAAAACGACATGATAGCGAGCAACATAACAAAAGAGACGACCAAAAACCGTAAGGTGTGGTGCAGAAGTAATAGAAGGGCTGATCCCAAACAAATTGGGATATTAGCCAGGAGGAAGAAGAATAAGAGTCCATTTTGTCTGTAGGTATACCTAAGTCATATTGTTATATAATTCAAATTTTGTTCTTTTCTCATGCTAGGTACTATTTAAGAATTCTCGGCAGGTACGAATCAAGAATTGGGGCCTTCGAAGCTTAAAATCAAAACAACTGTTAAGAAACACGAATTTAGCCTTAAAAAAATATATCTTTCTCGTCATTTTCTTTTCGAAAATAGCTTACAAGACGTGAATGAAATTTTAATGAAGACAGTGCGGTGAAATCTTTCTTTTTCAGTATTTTTCTTCTCCGAAATCCAGCGAGTTACCCACTCTTATAATTACTCATGGGAATAAATGTAAATAGCATATTTTGACATCATTAAATGTCAGTTTTTATAAATAGCGGGGTACCTACAGATAGCGCCATTCACGAAGACGCGCCCCACTCTTCTTCCTAATCGCTTACAGTACAAGTGCGCAACATTCCGCTATTGTTTTAGTTTTGTCGATACACAGTAATTACTTATTAGTGTGTATCAAAAAACTAAAACACTAGCGGAATTCACTAGCGATTAGTAAGAAGAGTGGGGCGCGTCTTCGTGGATGGCATTATCTATAATTGCGTAACACACTATCAATAGGAATGGCTTTCATTTTGACAGTTCAACAACATTCATTGCGTTATTTACGTTATTGAACAGACAATTTTTTCGAACATATGAAGCAATGGATTAGGGCATAAACGAGCCATTTTACCCTCGACTCAACTATCCAACCTCGCCTGCTGCTCGGGTAGATATAAACATCTCGGGCTAACATGGCTTCGTTTGTGCACTAGTTGTACAATCTACTTTTTCTTTCTTTCTAATTATTTTTGACAGGGTTTTTTTCACTCCACCGCAAAAAAAATACAATTTATTGTTGGCTGATGTCGCCGATGTTGAAATAAATTCAGTAGGTCCTAGTACAGAAGCCTTAAGGCTTAAACAGACTTTCCATCCAAATCCTTTGACAGGCGCACTCAACTGTTTACCAAAGCACTCCCATTCAAGACAATGGAGCACTCTTTGTCTTTTAATTCATCAATATCTTCCTTCTCCGGGGTATCATCTGCAACCCTGCCTTTGTTATAAAATGATTTATGTTGTTTACCGCCACTGAAAGACATTATTTACCTTCATGCTGTGGAAAGCAAAACATCACTTAGTAGGTATAATGCAATTGTATGGTCCGCTTAAAAAAAAGTTCTAAAATCACACAATAGTACCTCTACCTACTAGATCTGTTTTTTACATTTCTATGTACTAGATAGTACAGTGATTTGTGAAGGATCTCGTCCAGGGAACTACTACTACTATTTCTATTTCATGCCATCAAACAGCGTTGCTGCATAATCAGACTATAATGTTCTGACTGCTGGGACACAGGCCTCCTTTCGGTGAGAGGGAGTGGACCGTAATCCACCACGAGGGCCCAGCGCGATTGGTAAATGTCACATGACTTCGAATCTTAGGACATTCAAATTCAAATTCAAATTCAAAATATTTTATTGTGGGCATATGTTAGTTACAGGTCTTAACAATAAATTAATGTTCCAATATGTCCTGCCTAATAGGCATACAATAATTACATAGTGGCATTACATTTAAAATCATTTTCAAATTTAGTTATTCTAAATGTCAAAATATCAATGTACAGTCAAATTAATACATGGTCAACAATTCAATCAATAATTCAAGAAATCTTGGATCGTGTAGTATGTTTTATCAATTAAAAAGTAACGAAGTTTATTTTTAAATACTGGAAGTTCCTTAGTGCTCAGAATGTCAATAGGTATTTTGTTGTATATTTTTGATGCCATGCCAAAGAAGCTTTTGTTAAATAGCCGCCATGACATGCCGGTTTCTTCAAGATGTTCTTGTTTACCGTTTTGATTTTGAGAGCCGTGGTGCTGAAATTGTTAAGTTATTTAAAAAGTAAAACGCCTGCCTGGGTTCGAACCTAGGACCTACAACTCGTAAATCGGGGACGTCACCACTGCGTCACCACTGCTCCACCGATTCGGTTTTAAAAATATTTGTACCGACGTAGTTACACGACGCTTCTAACCGCACTCTAAACATTGCCTACTTTAAAAAAATATCCTAAATGAAATTAGGACAAGTAAAAGTTTTGTATTTTAGACTAAACTAGCGGCCCGCCCCAGGTTCGCACGGGTGCAATTTCTTTTTTCGAATTTCCGAAATTTTCTTTACAAACCTTGTCCTGGCAATGCCGAATACAACAAAAAAAGAATGATCCAATTCGGTACAGTCGTTCGGAAGTTATGCGCGTACATACATTTCGGCAATTCATTTTTATTTATATAGATTAATATTTGACGTAGGTACCTGTCCTATCAATCAATGTGACTTCTTTTATAGCAACTAAGATGCATCATCATCGGCCTAGTCTTTTCCCAACTATGTTGAGTTCGGCTAACAGTCTAACCGGACGCAGCATCTGTCCTCCACAATCCAGATCAGTAACTAGGTAACACGATACCCCTTGGAAAAACTAGTTATCAGACTTTCAGGCTTCCGAAGGTTATGCTAAAGAAAATTATAATTATGACGATAAAATCAATATGTTCACAAACAACCATGCCAATAATCAATTATGCAAAAAAAAATATGCCGAAATTTTTTTGCCTTTTTATCAAGGGTAGGTACGTCCCCTTGGTTCGCATAATGTGTGATGTTTCTTGGATGTTCCCTGTTTGTAAAATATTATATTTTGGTAAAATTCAGAATTTATCGATTGTAAGAAGGACTTCAAACTTCTCGTAAATATTCTGTGTACCTATTTACTTTTGCAAGTACCGTCATCTGCCGAACCATTTCACGACAATGTTGAGGTCGGCTTCCAATGTAACTGGACGCAGCTGAATACCAGTATTTTACATGGAGCGACTTTTTACAAAAGTCGTTGAAACAGAAATATAGAGAGATAATAAAAACACAGGTTTAAAACCAAACAGGTGAACGGACGGGACGTGCCTCAAAGCACAACATTTTCTAGTTAGTATCGCTTCGTAATAAACACGTCCCTGTTTTATTTACTTCGTTTTATTTTATAAACGTATTCCTTGCACGCTGACCAGGGTTTAAAAGAGTTACAGAGACTATTTCCGACCATTATTTAGACCATAAATAGGATACATACTAATATTAATAGTACAGCCCCATTCAAACTTTATGGCGATTCGAAACATGAGGCGAGTCGCTGCGCAGTAACAAATTCACCTGTCAGCGGTGTGAGAGGCGAGGTACTGCGCAGCGAGTAGCGCACTTCAAAGTCACCATATAGTTTGAATCGGGTTATTTTATGCTTATGCATCGATTTTTAGAACAAGTAGGCAGTCTGTGCTGCTTCACAAAACAAAAAAACTCCATGTGAAACTAAATTTCGTCTTTAACATGTTCACTTTTATCTAACAAACACAACTCCCAAGAATAATTGAGCCCCACACAATCACAAACTTGTTTTATTTATTACAAAATAAATAAGTTTTCCTCCCCATTCCACCGCTGATCTCTTTGTAACCTCAGTATAATGATAATATGATTTATTTGATGCGATGACTCCCTGTGTCTGATATTTTATTATTTTTGGAGGCGAATCTTTGATCTTGGGCAGCGGTCGTCAAACTGAGAGCCGCGGGCCTAATACGACCCGATACTCACTGTAATATTGCTTTTAAAAACCTACATAGTTTGAAAGGCAATATTCAATTTATTACTGCGGATACATGGGTACGTGGGTGTCGTGGGTGAAGCTTATGCCAGCGTTTCTGGAGAATAATTTAAACCCTATTATAATAATAGCTCCCTTCCTGCTGGACTGAGTTTTTGTACTTCCGTTTTGAGTGCATATGAGTGAGTTTGAAATCAAATACATGGGACTCTAAAGTTCTACTAAATACTAGCTATGTCCACAACTTCGTCGAAAAACAAATTGTATTTCATGAATTTGATTTTTTTGCGTGGCACTCCAATTCTTTTTCTAAAATACCTAAAGTAGCCTACGGTACTGGTTATACATCAGCATCTGCCAGTGAAAGTCCTGTCAATCGGTCCAGCGGTTTCGATGATTAGCCGGAACAAATTTATATATAAATAAATATATATTGTATAGAAGCAAGTTTTTCTTTCTGAACAAACAGCTGTGCTGCTGAGGAGTTTGTTGCGCCACTTCATCTTCTCAGCGAAAGTAATAGGAAGTGGTAAAAGGCGGGCAATTTGGGGGACTGTCTTATGTAATTTTGACGTCTGAAAAGTGCTGATTCTCAGCCTAATTTGAATAAATGACTTTTGTCATTTTTAAACATATAGACAGACAAAATTAAAAAAAATGTGTTTTTTTAGCAGTTCCGTATATACATACTTTCTCATGCATTTATAGACACTTCAATTTTATTTATCTGTATGTATGTATGTAAGTATATGTTTGTAAGTATAGAAGATTAGTCGTATTCTTTGAGCATGCAAAAGATAGTTGCAAATCCACCAGTCGTGTAATAGTCATAAATGGGCCCACAAAAAGGTTTAGAACCACAGTCTGGGTAGCAGATCAGCAGTATACAGTGACCAAGACCCTTTTATGCCTTATGGAGTAAGCTGAATAGGACTACCTTTCAACGTATTTTATCCCTTCATCCTTTGCATTTAAATAGATTTCCAAGCATTTGCTTCACTATTTGAACCAGCGGTTCTGCTTCATAATCATTGCAGCAAATACATAATTTTATCCAAAGATATTTTTTTTTCTTTTCCTCAACTTCCTCGTTGGTCTAGTGGTCGCAAGCGCTACCGCTGAGCATGAGGACCTGGGTTCGATTCCAAGATCGGCCATTTCATCAGGAATTTATTGCTAGCAGCCCGGAGGCAATAGGGTCATCCCCTATTACATGGTAGTTACACATAACTGGCAATATGTGGGTATACTACAGGCGGACCTCTGCCTAACCCTTTAGAGATTACAGGCGGTGATGTTGTTTTTTATATTTGCTTTTTTTGGCAAATACAGAGCATTCTTTCTTGATTTATCTTAACGTAATTTACGTAGTTCTAAATGCCATTCTGTAAATAAACAGATCAACAATATTCCAATATTTTAATATTTCCGTTCATCCTTTTCCAAACTGGGCCCGATTTTCAGTCTAACCAGGAACGGTAGAATATCAGTATTTTCCACGAAGCGTCTGCCTGGCTTCCGCATGCCAATTACTAGGCAATACCGATGTCCTAGTGTTTTATTTTCCTACCGGTCGTCAAACTTTCGAGCTTCGATGACTGGCTGTAACTAGTGTCATATACAGGAAGATTTTTTAATGACCATCCAAATTTTTACAGGGTGTTCTTCCCATGAATACATGAACAACTTTCACTATGGGACCGACTCTCAAATCACGAAAAAGAAATCTGCTGTTTAATACAAAAGTTCAATACCTACTTGACCATGTATAACAGAGCTGTTAGTACTCGTATGCGTTTGACAGCCGGGAGCAGCGGATTAACAATATTAACATACTGTCCAGCGAGGTAATTGCGTAACATATAACAGTAGCAATGGCTTTCATTTTGACAGTTCAACAACATTCATTGCGTTATTTAAGTTGTCGTGCCGGGCAAATTCAGACATTATGAGGCAATGGAGAGGGATTTCTTTCAGACTCTTCAGTTTTTTCTATTTGAGGTTGTGCATTAGGTATATTAAACAGTGCCTGTAATAACATGTCGAGATAAATAAAGAGTTGTGAGTCACTAGTTTTTGCCCGCAGGTCGAACCTATAAAAATATCCTATTTTTTAGGTCATAAATTATCTGTATGCCAAATTTCATCCAAATCCGTTTAGCCGTTTTTGCGTGATTGAGTCACAAACATCTAAACGCCCAAACATACAAACTTTCATATTTATAATGTTAGTAGGATTTATGATTTAGTTTTTTTTTCAAAAAGAAAGATGGCATATATTCAATAGCTTTGTGGTGTGATTTACTACTGAATAAAACACCTAGTAGGTAGATCCGGTACCTTCAATATTTTATAATCCATCACAGAATGAAATGAGTTTGAGTGAACATACAAAAAGCTCTCAAAATTCAATGTGAACCGACACATTTAAAATGATATCTGATATCACACACACATACAACAGTGACCCAGGTCTGTATTACTACCGCCACAGTATAATAAAGTAACCAGTATTACATCTCGACAGTAGCATAATCAACCCCATGTTCCCACTGCTGGGACACACGCCTCCTCTCGGTGAGATTGGGCCGTAATCCACCACGCAGGTCCAGTGCGGGTTGGTAGATGTCAAATGTTTTCGAATTTTAGGTGAAGGAAAACATCTCCTCACAATGTTTTCTTTCACCGACACTTATGCCGGTGAAACCGCGGGGCGCTGCTAGTATTATAAATGCGAAAGTGTGTCTGTCTCTCTGTTACCTCTTCACGCTTAAACCACTGAGTCGATTTAGATGAAATTTGGTTTAGAGATAGTTTGAGTCCCGGGAAAGGACATAGGATAGTTGTTTATCCCGTTTTGAGAACAACGGTGCTGAAATTATTTAAGTAGGTACACGAAGAAAATCGCCGGGCTCGGTTCGAACCCACGACCTACAACTCATAAATCAGGGCCGTTACCACTTGACCACCACTGCTCAAAAACGACCTAAACAGTGTGAAACAATATGAAATTCCGGTAAAAAAAACCCTATTAAATTACGAATACTGGTATTAACACCGTCCCACTCAACAGTACTCGTACAAAATCATTTGGGAGCACTCTAATTTAATTACGCTCTGGCTGTTAAGCTGTAGGTGTTCGTAAAATTGTTCTAGTTATGTTGTTAGCTAGTAAAGTAACACATTAGCCGATTACAAGCCCGCTCGTTAATTACACTGACGATTTGATGTGGTTTTTACTATCTTAGTTATCAGCACATAAACGTATAAATACTACTTACGAATAAAACATGCCTCCCAATTTTCTGCCTAGCTTTTTCACTACTTTTGGGGCCGGCTTCCAGTCTAGCCGGATGCAACTGAATACCAGTATTTCACGTGGAGTGACTGCCTACGTGTCCTCCACAAACCAGTTACTGGGTAACATTTTTTCAATAGATTTTCGGGCTTACGACGACCCGTAACGACTTTCAAAGATCCACGAATGACAGCTGGGACCAACATAACCGAGGCACGAAGTAGTCTCGGTATGTAAAGATGGTCACCCATCCACGTCTAACCGTGGCAAGCGTAGCTTAACCAAATCGATCGACCCGTGCTGCTGTTATTACTTAGCCATGTATGCCCCTCCAATGCCTGCTATAATGCTTAAGTGAACAAGAAGAATAGGAAGCCTGGGTTCGATTCCTTGGTCGGCAAAGGTAAACATGGTGTGTGGTGTAATTGAATGTTTCCATGAGGAATAAGCCCGAAGTTTGGATTTGTACCCGGTTGACGCCATTAGGCTCAGCCCCCATAACTTGTGAAAGTTGGGTTTGAGATCCTTGCATAACCTTTCGGGGATTGAAGTTGTTATTTTGGGTACCTACTTATGTTGTTTTTTTTTTACTAGCCTGCGCTGTCCCACTTCTGGGCAAAGGCCTCCCTCCACTCCTTCCATCTTTCGCGAACCCGCACGTCCTCCTTCCAGTTTTGACGGAACCTATCCAGCTCATCCCGCCATCTCCTACGTGGTCTGCCGCGACCCCGCCTCACTGTCTCAGGGCACCAATTCTGCGCTATTTGCGCCCACAGTTTGTCCGGCAGACGTGTCCTGCCCAGTCCCATTTAAGTTGAGCAGACTTTTCAGCCACGTCAACTATTTTTGTTTTAGAGCGCAGTATTGTGTTTCGAACACGATCCGTTAATTTAATTATGTTGTTAGCAAGGAGAAATTAAGGTTTAAGAAGGAAAAGTTTTTGAACGAGTTCCTGCTGCTTTTACTTACTCGTACTAGTAATAAGCACTTTTACTTATTATTAGCATACCGTAAAGGGAGATTTACACTAGGTCGATCTTCGCCGTGCGGCTGGTCGTTTACCAAATCGCCTTACAAGCCGAATCGCTACCCCATTTACACAGGTCGATAATAATCGCTAGTTCATTTTGCATCATTTCGATCTTCATCCGGCGCGCGATCGCCTGCGACTGAGCCTTTTCGCGGTTGATTTTAGTCACCCACCGCACCGCTTGCCGCGCCGCACGACAAAATTCGAAACCTACTCTATCTTGGAATTTGCGATTTTAGGCACCTGCGGCCTAGCAGAATTACCATTTAGATAGTCGATTTTCGCCGTGCGGCTATTGTCACCTGCATAAAACCCGCATTAGCATCTATAGTAGCACAATATACCAAAATAAATAATTTCCAAAATACCATTACAGCTCGTCATTTATTTTTCTATCAGGAAATAACTCATGTCTCAGCTGGTCCCAGAACTCCATCCTCTTCTCTTCGGGCAGTCTCATCATCTTCAGGGTAGATCCCATGTTTAGGCCTCTCAGTCTTGTGTTGGGAGTCAGAGGCAGCCATTGTAAGCCTTCTAGAACGTCGTCTGAGGAATGTGGAGTTGGGTTCCTGAAAAATAGACGAAAACGATGGTTTAATTGGTGATACTGGGATAACTAAACATAGCTTGCAGAGTCAGCAGACTGGAGTGGCGATGGGCTGGCCATGTTTGTCGAAGGACCGATGATCGGTGGAGCAGACGAGTCCAAGAGTAGACACCGCGTATCGGCAAGCGTAGCGAGCGACGCGCGGAGGACAGGGTGTTGTTGCGCAGCTTGGGAGAGGCTTATGTCCAGCAGTGAACTGCGATAGGCTGAGTTAACTAACTACTACACAACTATCAGAGGAAATATTCTATTAAAATCTGTATTTTTATCTTTATTTCATCAGCCCACGCCACTCAATGCACAACAGCCGCAAAAATTTCCTTGGGCACGTGAGTCCAGCCAAAGGCAATCCCTCCACGGAAAGATATGACCTTTGGAATGAACAGCTTAAACCTCCTGATCTCTTTATAAAACCATCAGAGAGTCTCTCATCTGGGCACAAGTTACCGTGGCTTACAAGTGAGGACCTAATGGCCGCGTCAGCGAATGGTATCCGCGTTGCTGAATTTTGGGCCAAACAACTATAGAAAACTATACTTATTTTTTCTATTGTTGCCATCTACACGCTAAGAAGAAGAAGATCGTTCTGGTACCCTTATCCCAAATTGATTTTGGAGTTGGCGCAACATTTCCTTTTCTTCCATACTTCCCTATCATTAACAACTTTCTAGTCATATTATTATATCATCTTTCACGCAGTCCATCTATCGTTTCTTTGGTCTTACCCTACTCTTATAATCATCCACATTCATACTCAAAACTCTCCTCACGACATGTTTCTAACTCCTCCGCATTACATGCCCATACCATGACAACCGATTTCCACACAACTTTTCAGTCACCGGTGCAACTGATAGACTTGCTCTCATGTACTCATATTTCATTCTATCGATTTGCGTAACACCACACATCCCACTTAGCATTCTGAATTTTTATTTTTGTTATAAACTAGCCCTGGGCCCCGCGGTTTCACCCGCATAAGTCTCGATCCCGTTAAAATATCGGGATAAAAAATATCTTATGTTCTAATCCATGTCAGAGTCTACCCATGTGTCAAATTTCACCCAAATCCGTGCAGCCATTTTAGCGTGAAAGCGTAACAAACAAACATACATAAAATCAAATCTTTTCTTTTTACAACAATCGTTCAGATAGGAGATAGAACGTAAACACGTGTAAAAAGCCATAAAATAAACTAAGTGAAAATGTAGATTGAAAGATAATTATATGTACAAAAATACAACCTCTTTAACATCCTAAATTGTTATTATTCATTACCATTAATAACGCTGATGAACCACTATCAACATCAAACAGATTTAATTTAATTGATTAAAATACTTCTCGGAATCGAGGTTCAACAAATAAGCTCCTTTGTAAAGTCGCTCAAACAAATTTTAATTTCGAAATACCAAATGAGCATACCGCACAAAGTACCTCGACGCTCAGGTAACATTTAACTACGCAATCTTTTAATACCATCAAAGCATGCACAATTGCACATCGTAAACTGACAAAACAATTAGAAAATAACTCCGCATTAAGGAGTTAAACCTCATCCATTTAAATTAAAATTCATTAACAAGAGAAAATAGCAAATATTTAATCTGCATTAACCTTACCCGTATTTAGCAAAATTCGCCAATAATCTCGCAATCTTCTTAATGAAGATCCTTTCATCTGAAGTCGCGGCTGTATTATAGCTTCTACTCAAAGATTTACATTTAAATTGGTAACAGATTTCATCGCCCGATGTAGCTCCACTCAGGTTTAGATAGCGGAGGAACGTGTTCCACATGATGTTGAAGGACCCTCGGAAGGTGAAGCGGTACAAGTAAACGTTATTACACGACACTTGGGAGTGCAGCCTCGCTTGACGGAGTATCGGATAAATCACTTGGTCCGACACATACTTTGTGTACCTCCGCAGGCTCCTCTCCCCAACGGTCCCATTAACGAAATAGAAATCCATTATTTTCCTCCTTATCTTCCTGTACAGTTTCGATCCGTATTCGTCCCTCCGCCCTTCAAATGGCAATAAATACTGAAAGTTATAATTTAAATACTTTAGAAGTTTCCTGTTTTTAACGAACCCGTCCAATTTGTGGAGGGAATCTAAGTTGCTGTAGCCAATCATAACTTCCACAGCATTATTTGTAATCCTTCGCTTGTATACTTCGAAAGGGAATTTGTTCATGAAAGCACTTTTTCCTGATACTTCGACAGTTGGGGAGAATGAATTGATAAGCCTCTGATTGTCCCTGACTTCTGTGCTGTCGTACAGGTCATGACTAGCAACTAATAATTTCCTAACTGTGCTCTTAGAAAGTAATTCATACAATCTCGTTCGATTGAACTTTTCAAATGGTCCATTCAGATTCCAATACAATTTGTTCGTGATTTCAAAGTTGTAGCTTCTGTAATCAGCAGGTGATAATGCGCTGCCGTCTTGAATTATTACTCTGTTGAACAAATCTTCACCAGCAGCAGACAATAATAATGATGCTACTATGGGAGCAGTTGTTCCAGATCCAAATACTGTCACCTTATTTAAATCACCATTGAAGTAGCTAACATTATCTCTTATCCATCTCAGAGCAGTAATAATATCTTTAGCTCCCATATTGCCTTCAGCAAAGTTGTCCCCAGTATTGAGAAAACCGAAAATCGAAGTCCGAAAGAAGACAGTAACTATGACAATATCTTCCTCTATCAGGAAGTCTGGGCCATGCATGTGGGCTTTATCGTGGATCCAGACAATAACAGGAAAGTAGGAAATGTGTTTGATAATGGGTGTATATATGGACAAATACAAACAGTCTTCAGATAAACCAGATGCACAACTCTCATTGTATGGAATGCTGTAGTTGTAGACTGGTTTATTGAACCAACGAAGTGGATCTGGTGGCTGAAAGTTGAAAAACATTGAATAGGTATATTTTATTCCTGTATGACTATATGTCTACAGTATAAAGTAGCTAGGTCAGATTTTCGTCAAACGCAAAGTACCTACGTTTCATCTAAAAAGTCACTAGATATATATGTCTTTAGCAGTACAAGAAAAACAACTAAAAACTAATTAAAAGCTGATTTTCTGCAAAAAAAAACTAACAGCAAAATACCGCAAAAATAACACTAATCAATAAAAAAAACTCACCTTGAATCTTAACTTCCCAATCGGTGGAACCGCATACGGAATTTTCCAAAATGCAGCAAAAGGTTTTTCTTCAAAAATCGTAAATAACTTTCTTCCAATGATCTTACTCCCATTTGTTTTAATAACATACAGGTCATCACTATTCGTAGCACAAATAACTATAGAACAGGTAATAGGCAACAAGACTTTATAAAAACTCATAATAGTTTGGTTAAAAATCTAACTAAATTCAGATTGAATGATCAAGTAAAAGTAAATACTGTCACTGAACAAAATGTAAGTGAGTTTAAAGGACACGTCATTATAAACGTTAATAAAATCCGTGAAAATGTTTTCATAATATTTGAAACTGTTGTAAATGACCACGCTAAGGTTTTCAGTCAGTGCATTTAATGGTTTATCTGAAGGTTATCTTACATACACTATTTAGTTTTCATTAATCATTTTCATTGCAGTCGAGTTCTGGAGTGAAGACCGCGTATCGGTAAGTGTAGTGTGGGATGGCCCCAATTAGATGGACCGACGACCTAAAGATGTGGTTGGGACAGACTTGATGTAAAAGGCGGAGGTCAGGGTGTTGTGGCGCAGCATTATGTCCAGCAGTGGACTGCGATATAGGCTGAGTTGAATAATTTTCAGTTCTGTCCTACCCTACGAAAATATGTTTCATGTTTACATTTTATATTCCTTAAGGTTAAACTATGAACTCAAATCGACTCTTGACATAAACTTCTCTTAAATAACCCTTATCTCGATATTATCTGCCTAGTCTTTTCCCAACTTCTTTGGAGTCGGCCTCCAGTCAGCTGCATATCAAAAGTGTACATGGAGCGACTGCCTATCTGACACCCACAACCCAGTTACTGGGTAAAACAATACCCTTTGGTAAGATTGGTGCCTATTCCTTACAAAAACTATAATTATCTTAATAGTGAAATATATCAAAATAAAAAACTGTACTATGTGATAGTTTGTAAGCCTAGTGAACTATGAAAATGGTCCCCTTGCCTTTTGTCTTGAATATTTATCGTCAAATATGGGTAGCAACCGTTAGCACTTCACAATTCTTTTGTAATTTCTAGGTCACAAATTATTATCTGTTTTCCCCAGTTACTTAACAATTCTAAATTACCGGCATTTTATAGGCATAATAAAGATAAATACGTGGTCCGATAATCTGATATCATTTAGCAGGTGTAGTAATTTCAATCGATCATTGCACTAATATGGTCATGACTTAAACAAAATGGATTTTAATATAATTTTAATTTGTTTTGTTCTATGTGTTAATTTGATAGTTTGTAAAGAAAGCCCAGTGGTAGAAACGACGCATGGTCCAATTCTGGGGAAAGTCTTGAGGACTCTAATAAAGAATGAGGAATATTTCGGGTATATGGGTATACCATATGTCGCTCCACCTGTTGGTGATCTAAGATTTATGGTAAGTGAATAATTAGTAAATAAATAATTCGTTTTAAATGCCTTTTTAGTGCTTTATTTAATCCCATACGTAAAATATTGAAATAGCTTTTTCACATAATAAACAATTTTAACCAAGTCCGCCTTTGTAAAATAGTCATAGCTGTCATAGTAACTTTAATAAAAACTTATAAAACGAACCAAAAATATCCGTTCCCAAAAATCATTCACAAAAACTACATTGAAAAAGATTTATGCGACCATAGAAATATAACAATACCATATCATATATTTTCCAGCCACCTCAATCCGTCGACCCTTGGGACGAAACGCTGCCAACGATCAAAGAAAAACCCGCTTGCGTTCAATACAACAATGATGTGAAGAAGGGAAACCCTCACGGCATGTACGGGGTTGAAGACTGCTTATACCTGGACGTATTCACGCCAGCTATAGACGAAAAGGAACGAGCAGTAATCGTGTTGATAGTCAATGATCATTTCCATAATTCCTATAACAAATCTAAGGACTATGCCCCAGATTTCTTTATAGAAGAGGATGTTATTGTAGTAACTATAAGCCACAGATTATCAGCGATTGGATTTTTATCACTAGAAGATGAACTTTTACCAGGAAATGCAGGTTTGAAAGACATAGTTGAAGCCTTGGAATGGGTCAGAGATAACATAAAACAGTTTGGTGGTGATTCGAATAGAGTTACTCTAATGGGTTTGCAAGGAGGTGCAGCTGGTATTGATCTACTCATGCACTCAAAAGCTAAAGACCTTTTCAGTGCAGCTATTCTACATAGTGGTACATCTTGGTCTTCAGGATATTTGCAAGAGAATGTCAGAGAGAGGGCGTTTAGGCTAGGAGAGCTTATGGATGTAGCTTCAAGCAGCGATGTCAAACTCTTGAAAGAATTGCAAGGAATTCCTGCTTCCAAATTGCTTTTTAGAGATTTGCATGCAAGTCCTACCGATTACTTTAAACAGACTCAGAAGAGTGTCATTGCGTTTGGTCCGATTGTTGAAAAACAACCAGATGGTCTGATAACGGAATACCCAGAGGATTCAACAGAGAAGATTAACATCCCCATTATGATGGGCTCAAACTCTAGAGAAGGCATGGAGGCTATGATGCAGTACCTTATAGAACCAAGATACATAAGTTTTCTTAGAAAAGACTTTCCTCTACTAATGCCCAGACGTTTGAAATTCCAATTTGATCCCATTAAAGATGTTTACGATGAAGCTGCTAAAGAAATCACGGATTTTTATTTCAAGAAGGGTGAAATTAATATAAACACTGTGCCGGACCTGGTAACGTATATGGGAGATGCATTAACGAGTTACGTCGTAGATTATACAGCAAGAGTATATTCTGAAAGGTCTTTGAAACCCGTTTATTATTATCATTTTGATTACGTCAGCGATCTGAATGAAAACAAGAAGAGTTTGATGAAACACTCAACAGTGCAGGAAGGGACATGGGGATCAGCTACTGGAGATGAAATGTGTTACCTATTCAAATGCCCAGGTCTGATAGATAAGTACTTGAAGCTAGAAAAGAAAGTACCAGAGGAGCAAATAGTGCAGAAGAAAATGATAAAAATGTGGACGAATTTTGCTAAATATAGGTAAGTTTTGTAACAAAATATGTCGCTGTAACGAAACGCAAGACTATCTATTAAAATTATCATCTAGTATTCAATACAATACATTTCAATTCGACCATCTGGTCTTATGGATATAACTTTTTTTTTTATATATTTTGGTCATCATCATCATCATTCACTTCTGGGTTTAGGACTCTCCTTACTGACATACTTCCCGGTTCCGTGCGTCCCTCGTCCAGGTGTTTCCCGCGACTTTGACGATGTCATCAAGCCAACACGCTTTTGGACGGCCCTGGTTTCTTTGGCCTAACCTTGGCCACCATTCGGTCGCAGCTATACTCCATCGGCCATCTCCTCGTCTAACTAGATGTACTGTCCAACTCCACTTGAGGCGCATCACCCATTATTTAGTTAATGTGCCTGAAAAAACAACGTATGTTACAAGGGACAAACTATTTTACAGCTCTATGAGATTAGCAAGGCCATGCTTTGTGATAGTGGCATCCTCGTCGACGTAGTAAATAAGTTTACGAAAAAATATATAACAGTATATTATTATCATTCAAAAGATCAGACGATGGTTAGGAAGATACGAGTATTATATAGTATGTAAACAAGACGGAAATCACACTAATATTATAAAGGCGAAAGTTTGTTAGTTTGTGTTTATATGTTTGTTACTTCTTCGCGCTCAAACGGCTGGACCAATGTTGATAAAAAATTGTATGGAGGTAGCTGACATCCTGGATTAACATATAGGCTACTTTTTATCCCGATATTCCCACGGGATCGACATTTACGCGGGTGAAACCGCGGGGCGCAGCTAGTGGGTAAATAATTGTCATTGACTTATTTTCAGGAACCCAACACCAGACAATGATGAAGATCTCGAAGGCTTGCGATGGCCACCATACACCCTCCAAAACAAGGAATACCTCCACATTGACGAACGCATGAAAATAAAACAAGATTTATACAAACGCAGGTTCAATTTCTGGGACCAATTTATTGAGAAATGGGAACGAATGGCCGTTGGTGGTATTGTCACTGAATCTGTTAATAAAAAGGATGAGTTATGATGACAAGGTGTTGTTTTCATTCAATTGTACTCGAGAAATTAATATATAGTGATAAAGACTGTTTGATGTAAAGTCGAACTCGTAATTTACTAAACTAAACGGAAACTTTACTGAGGATGAAACTATTTAACTGTTATAAAATCAGTCGAACTGGATGCAGCTGAATAGTGAATAACAATGTCTTAAATGGAGCGACTGCCTATCTGACTTCCACAACCCAGATACTGCGTAAAACGATACCCCTTGGTAAGACTAGTTTACAAACTGGTAAGAGGTAAATCACACATGATAAGCTATAGTGGTAAAGTCATTTTAAGGTAGGTATTAAAGATTTATGTAGAAATCTAGGTTTTTGTTTTTACAAGTAGTTAGTTTCATATTGCTTGTTCTCGATTTTTCCGATTCATTGAATTTATCGAAAGCTCGGCAAGCTGGAAACTATTGAGGTTCTGGTTGCGATCCCGGTGCGTCCAGACGCATATTATATTATTTATTTAGCGCAGGTGGGCGATGGGATGCGACGCGCTGGGTCCTGAGGCCGAAATGTCACGCGGACGAAGTCGCGGGCAGAAACTAGTATTACGTATAAATTAACGCATTTGGATTTGTACCCGGTTGATGGCAATACGCCCGCCCCCTGTTACATGGGACTTAGACATGACTGCCAAAATATAGGTGTACAGTCAACAGCAAAAGTAGTTGATAAAAATCAGAAATTCAATACTAATGAACAGAGCTCGCGTCAGAACTGTGTGGCGTCGAAGTGATTCAAAAGTATGTGATTGTAAATTATACCAAACATTTACTACTAGTACAGTTGCCATATATTCGTGATCAGTTTTGACTCCAAAAGTTCAACATCATCATCATCTACTTTTGCTGTTGACTGTACTACAGGGGCATCTCTGCCTAACCTTTCGGGCCATACAGGCGTGATATACCATTTCTTTAATTTTCTGCTTCAACTTAAGTACGAACTCTACGAACATTTCAGAACACACTTCCATATTAACATGAATGGTGCTGATCTATGCGTCATGGTCGTGAACGGGCGCCGTCAGTTGGGGCTGGTCATCACTTAGCTGCCTCGGCTTATTTTTAATTATTTTATTTTTGGATTGTTGTTTACTATTTGCTGTACTCTGGACGCTTTTAACGCGTAAGCCTTATTTTTTACATCGTTCTCACATATAATTATAAATTCAACATAAATGATGTAACTAATATTTTTGTAAAAATATAATTTAAAAGAGTGTCCATGGAGTTTCTTGCCCGTTCTTCTCCATAGGTACCTACGCTTTGGAATGGGCAACTAGCTTCATATTTTCTGACTGACCGACTTCTTGACAATTCAAAAGTGCCTGTAAATGCTTTGAGTTGAATTTCAGTTTGAACAGTTAGGAGTATCCTCCAACCTCTCCTACATATTCAGGTAGAAAAGCAGTTTAACCAGCTTGTAGATACTTAAGTTGTTTTACGATGCCTTAACCCGATAGTGCTGAACGTGACTCAATACCGCACCTGGAACTACTTGCTTTAAATAAGACCGGGAAAGGCAATGTACTTTGGTTTTTATCGGCTGCAGGAAACGAGGAGGAATCAATTACTTAAGTAGATTCTTTTTTGCGTTTTGTATTTACAATTATTGAGCTGTAGAATCCTACACTAGAAGTAGGTACACAATTTTTTTTTAATACTATGACGTGTAAAAGTGATTCCGATATCCTACTTCCAGAAGAAAAAAAATCATTTCATTTCAAAGATATGTTATGCTCTTAGATATCACAAACAAAAACCAAACGGTGAAGGAAAATATCTTGAGGAAAGGACTTAGGTATCTGGTTCTTCGTTTAAATGGTACGATTTCTTTTGGACTGGAAAACCTGGAAGGCAATCCTCGCGCATCTCGCATTCACTATTGTCGTTCGATTCATACTTTCCCTCGTAAAAATCATTTCATTTCAAAAAGATGGTTATAAGAATTCGTTTTTTATCCACAGCAATCTTCTGGGTTAACCTTACGTTTTAGCCCATTTTGAGATTTTTTGAGGATCGTCCAAGGGTCAATGTTATCTCCAGCTTATATTGCACACATTACTTAAGCACCCGTTATGGCAAATCCATTTGGATCTGATTCGTTTTCATATTCGCTGTATGTTATTTTCCCAATCATCAATTTTTAAGTCACCTTTGTAAGTTTGTTTGAACGCACTAATCTCTGAAACTACCAGTCGGATTTGAAAAATTGTTTTCGCATTTGATAGCCCAATTCTTAAGGAAAGCTATAGGCTAAAGTTTAACATCACGGTAGAACTCTTAGGAGCCGAGTAAAAAAAAAAAGTAAACCAAAACGCTAAGAGAAAACGAAGAAATAGCGCAGGCAGGCGATGCGATGTGACAGCCGGGTGGGAGTAGCAAGAAATTACACGCGGACGAAGTCGCGGACAGAAGCTATTTGTAGAATAAGCTAACAAATACTTTCGTCATTATAGTTTGACGACATTTTTATTTCAGTTCGTGTGGGTCCAGTTGACCAAAGACTCGTGTCACCAATATTCAAGTAAATGACAAAAGCAGAAATTAAGTTTTGTCAAATTAACCAACAGTTATCCTAGCCCTGATAAAAGTCACATCATTTTCATCGTCCGTCGCTTCAGAAATTGATATTATTCATAAATATTTCTTTGGCTTTCAATCTAAGATCATGGTGATTTGAAGCCCTTTGAGTATCCACCCAAAGACTTATTGGAGCGGAAATTAAGGGAGCGAAGTTCATCTCAGAAATATTATATCTACCTACTAATAAGATCGTTATGAAAAAAAGATAAAAAACATAACGATATTAGAAAAAAGAATTTTCATAAAATTGCCCGTCTTCAGTTTTCCAGCGAACGGGAATTCATTTAATTTAGGCGGGTCTCAAAGATGAAGCTCATCTTACATCGTCATTTTCATCTTTATTAATTTTAAGACTCGATTTCGATGTGTCAAACCATAGAGTTGATACTTGAGCAGGTGCGGGTTCGAACTTCGGCAAGTGTAAACATGACCATTTTAAATTCTGTACCTTCAAAGTTATACTCTTATCCACTTACTAATAAACGTTTTATAGCGTCTGTATAGTTACACAACGCTTTGTCTTCTTCTTTCGAAACTCAAATTACTGATTACCGAAAGATAGAAATCGGTGTGTAACTATTCATCTGATATAATACTTTTATAAACCAAACAGTGAAGAAAAATATCGTGAGGAAAGGGCTTATCTGCTTCTTCGTTTCAATTGTATGATTTATTTTGGACTGAAAAAGCCTTGAAGGCAATCCTCGCGCATCTCGCATTCGTTATTGTCATTTGATTTGTTTTCCCTCGTAAAAATCAAGTTGACCCATTTATCTCGGCATGTCGGATGTATATATTTTAGTGTTTGATTGTAGATATATTGTATTTAAGATTCGTTACATAAATATCTATGAATAAAATTACTAAATTAAATTGTTGTTCTCAGAAGTGGTATTAACTAGTGATACAACACTATTACCTAGTGGTATCGTTTAACTTTCAAAGACCCACCGTGCCACCAGAGGTACGGTGGGTCTGCAGTGGTCGATTCGAGCATTTGTCCCAGGAAAGCCACGGGACCTGTCTTAGTTTATATGCGACATGCAAAGAGTGGTCGGGACCAGTCGACACATACATACATAACGTCATGTCGACCGCCGTACGAACGTCAAACAGTTGTTATATCAATCATAAATATTGTTTTAACAAAATGAATAGGATTTATAATGAACTGAAATTGCCAATCAGCATGCAATAGTGGTGATATTTGAAAGACCCCGAAAAACGATGCTTATCCTCATTTTATTAATGATTATCCATCGCTATATTTGTACCAAAATATTTCCAGTAGCAACAAAAATCTGATAACGGACAAAGTACTTAAGTCACCATAATATTATTTATCGTACACAAGATAATAAATACTTAGTGTTAAACCCAAGATTAGTAACAACTTATCTATAGGACACGTCAGGTCTACCGACATGCGTTATTGTGGTGTAGTTAAACAAACAAATTATTAATAAAGCATAACCAAGATGGAAGGAATGAAACCGTGTTTAGTAGTTTTTGGACTGTTTTTAATCAAAATAATAAATGCTGATGTCATAGTAGATACTAGTTTAGGTAAAGTGGCTGGTGTAGAAGTAAAATCGATATTAAAAGATGAGAAATATTACTCGTTTATGGGCATTCCTTATGCGAAACCGCCGGTTGGTGAACTTCGGTTCTTGGTGAGTTTTCTTTTACTTAATTCATTAAAATTAAGTAGGTATATGTGCTGGTTAAAGGCAATGCCTAAAGGTTTTGTTTTTCGAAAGGTTATTAATAATACAAATATATCGTGAGCTGATAAAAAGTAAATGAGTGTGGCCGAGGATGGGCAAGGAGTGGCGTGTACCTAATTATTTATTTATTTATTTTACCATTTATACTTATACACACATACCTATATAAACAGACAAGAAAAAAACAGAACAGAAAAATAGATACAAAGGTGATGCTTATTTTATAAGAAATCTCTTCCAGCATACCTGCGATAGGACAATAAATAGAGAGATGTAGACCGCGTGTGAAAGAGTAAAGGAGACAAAAAAAGACATAAAATCATTCACAAACAATTCACTTAATAAAAGTAACAAATATTTTTATTTATTATTTAATTAGATATTAGAGAGAATCCAGCAGTAGACTGCTCCTGAATTCTTATAGATACCTAAATAAATATGACTGTTCATAAGTTTTATTTGGTTCAATACAAATGAGAATAACATTACGGATACTACCCATAACAGTTCCTGTATCATGAATTCATGACAGAAGTTGTGACGTTAGATGAATATAAAATAACAATGTATTAACAACACCGTATCTGCATCTATCCAAGTATGCTCGTATATATTAAAAGTTGGGTCCATATTTGCGAAGTTATAATAGTATTCACTGACGTCGCCCACTGAGTCTCTCACTATTTTATTTTCCAATATTGACATCAAAACTTAGCTCATTCTCATAGAACTTCTTCCATAGGTTTCTACCGTAAAGTAAACAATATACTTACAAAAGTTAGTAGAACATCTGAATTCTCCCCCATTTTTAATGAGTCCAGAGTATACGAGATTTAAGAAAACAAAATATAGCATAAGCATAACATAAATTATTTATTTTCTGTAAGTAGGTTTGTACACGTCAATCATATTTTTTTTAAACTAAATGAGGTCGGCGTTTCCTATCTGACTATTCTAAGAAGAAAGGCCGAAACAAACTCAGAATCAATCTACATATAGTGTTCCCACTGCTGGGACACAGGTCACCTCTCTTGGAGAGAGAGTGATCTGTAATCCACCACGCGGGCCCAGTGCGGGTTGGTAGATGTCACATGTCTTCGATTTTTTGGTTCTAGGACATGCCGGTTTCCTCACAATGTTTTCCTTTACCGTTTTGAGAGCAGTGGTGATGAAATTATTTACACAAAGCAAAGCGCCTGGCTGGGTTCGAACCCACAGGCCACAACCTACAACTCGTATGTCGGGGCCGTTGCCACTGGGCCACCACTGCTCTCGAAAATAAACAATTGGACATTAATCAGCAACTTTGCTTCTATATTCCAGGCTCCACAACCGCATGAAGGATGGAGCGACGTTCTAGAAGCCAAAAAAGAAAGAAAACCATGCTCTCAAATGAATCTCCCGGTAAGGCCTATAAAAAGATATGGATTCAGTGGCCAAGATGATTGCCTAACCTTAAGCGTATACACTCCAAAACTACCAAGCAATGAGGAACTTAGCATGCCCGTCATAGTCTTTCTATACAATGAACATTTCAAAGTAACACACAACGCATCCCGGGACTTTGGTCCAGACTTCATCGTAAAAGAAGATGTGGTTCTAGTCACAATCAATCACAGAGTTGGATCTATAGGCTTTTTAGCTTTCGACGATGAAAAACTACCAGGAAATAATGGAATTAGAGATGTTATTTTAGCTCTAAAGTGGCTAAAACAAAATGTGGACAAGTTTGGTGGAGACCCCTATAGGGTCACGTTAATGGGAGTCGATGGCGGAGCAGCCCTTGTAGATCTTTTGGTAAATTCACCCAAAGCTAAAGGACTTTTCAGTAAAGCAATACTACAAAGTGGAACTGCGTGGAATCCTGCGTATATGCCAATACACCCAAAAGAAAAGGCGACCGCATTTGCCAAAGTACTCGAAAAAGCGGCGGTAACCAGCTCTAATTTACTTGCTGAGTTATCACCTTTATCTTCAATAGAAATTGTTTCCCAAGATTCAGTTTCGGTGGATGTCGACGAAGGTAGAAGAACACAAATAGCGACTGTACCCTTTGGACCTGTAGTTGAGCCAGATCACCCTGATGCGATCATCACCCGTCTACCTGACGAAGGCCCGATTGACATAGATATACCCATCATGATCGGATACAATTCTAGAGAGGGTATCGAAATGAATGAACGTTTTCTTCGTAAGCCTCAATACCTTACATTCGCTGATCGAGATTTCCTCTTGGTGATTCCTGTAAGAGCTGATTTCCATTTCGAATTGAACTCGAATATCTACTTTCGTGCTATCGATGAAGTGAAAAAATTCTATTTCGATGAAGGTTATGTGAAGATAAGCAAACCTGGAGAATATCTGACTTATACGGCTGATGTGTTGAGTTTTTATCCTTTAGATTATACAGTGAGAAAGTATGTGAACGAGTCTAGTTCGTCTGTGTATTACTACACGTTTGATTATAGCGGAGAACTTAATATGAGGAAGAACCAGGTTCTAGACAGGGCGTTGACGATGGAGGGAACATGGGGCGCCGCCACTGGCGATGAATTGTGCTATCTCTTCGTTTGCAAACCAATTAACAAGCTTTATAAAAAAGTTTTGCAAGATGAAGACGCTGAAGAACTGAAAGTTATTAGAAACATGGTTAAGTTATGGACAAACTTCGCAAAATCTGGGTAAGTTTAAAAGAAAAACAAGAGATTGCTTTAATAAATCAATTAGAGAGTGTATTTTCGTCTACCTCTCGTAAATATAAAGTTTCAAATGCAAAAAAGTAATATTTGTGTAATAGATAACACACATAATATCGCGCCTGTATTACTGAAGATATGCAGAGGTGTACTTACCTAGGGTTAAACTCAGATTTCGCCACTAGAAAATGATATGTTCAAATTAATAGAACGAGTAATACGTTTGCTAAATTGAAATATTGTAAACTTACCAGTATAATCACTATGACACTTTATAACAATTAAGTTTATTTACCTAGTAATTTAGGTCTTCCACAAGTTATTTTAATTGTTATGTTCCATTCACCTTCCAAGTCAGTGTAAACCCCCTATTAAAAAATACAACTAATACTATTTTTTCCTTTGCTCTCAGCAATCCCACGCCTGAAGGCAGCGACTTCATCTGGACCCCAGCTACCAAAGAAAACAAGGAGTGCCTCGTCATCAGCGAGGAACTGCAGATGAAGAACAACCTTCACGAAGACAGGATCAAATTCTGGGATGACTTCCTCGCTAAATACAAGGCTATGGCAGTCAACGGGGTTGTCAAAGATGTGAAAGATGAACTATAAAAGTTTATTAGTGATTTTGGATTTTATGTTTGTAAATAATGTTGAAAATAAATTATTTTAAGTGTAGTTTGTCGTTTTTATTTAAACAGATATATCTAATTCGTCAGAAATTCAATTTGGCCCAATACTTATAATCGCACTCTTCGAAAAAAAAAGCAAGTAATATGAGTAAGCATTTTCAATGATTATTGTTAGATTTTTCTAGCGATTTACTTCTATATATCTAGTATTATCCATTCTTTTGTCACATCATCATGCACTATCATCAAAACGTGTATTTTTTTTTCTTAGCTTTATTGCATAAAATTCAAAATGTGCCAATTGCCTACATATCTCTGGAGTTGTCGAGTCGCCCACAAATAAATTTTATTGGGATGAAGAGCGAGTGCGAGTCACCTATAGAAAAAATATATTATTTAAAAGTGTGGATTTGCCCATTCGAACGAGTAAATTCGTGCGAATCAACTAATAAGCCAATAGCGGTTGGTTGTTTGATTACCAAACTGCTGAACATGAGGTTCTGGGTTAGATTCCCGGGTCGGGCAAAGTGTTATTGGGTTTCCCCATCTGGAATTTCTCAGTAGCAGCCCGGAGTCTGGGTTTGTGAAGAAACCATAACTGGCGAAATGTGGGTGTATAGATGCACCTGTGCCTAACCTTTTGGGAATTACAGGCGTGATGTTATTTGAAGTGTTCCGTTATACCCGGCTCAGAACAAAGCTGTCTATAATCGAAAATAGATGCCTAATAATCGGTTAAACCGAATGTAAGGAAAATCCAGATAAATGGGTTTTGGATAACTAATTATCTACGAAAGATAATACAAAGAACACGTACTCCTTTTGTTATCTGTAGTCTTTGTAAACTAGTCGGTATCAAACACAATGTGTTAATTCAATACTCAAAATAATAAATCGATAAAAATATTAAATTCAATCAACAAAATGAGAACATTAACATTTTTGTTTTCAATTTTTATAATTAGTCAGTGTTTCTGTGATGAGACAGTAGAAATTAGTTTAAAACAAGGTGTTGTTGTGGGTAAAGCAGAAAAAACTATACTTAAAAAGCAAGATTTCTACACGTTTAAAGGAATACCTTTTGCGGAACCACCCACCGAACAATTAAGATTTCAGGTAAGGCCGAAGCCCGTAAGGGTACCTGTAAGGTATTTGGGGTAACCGAACCTGTGAAAAAGCTTAAATATTTAAACGACTCTCTTAGATTTATAGATAAAATGAAAAGTAAAAAAGGAAAAGCTTCAGGGTTTATTCAAGGGAAACGGATCTAATTGTTTTCCGTGGTGGAAAACGATTTTGTGAGTTGGTTTTAATTAATGGAAGGTTTATTTTATAGAGCAGTATATGTTACCGAGTTATTTCAAGTTTTAATCAAATCAATTAAAACTTTAACTAAATATTTGTGTCAGCGTAGAAACTACAATTTATCTTAATCTCACTCATATGAAGACTCTGTTTTATTATTTCAGCCCCCAAAACCGCACAATGGTTGGAATGGCAACCTGGAAGCCTTTGAGAACAAACCAACATGCATGCAGTTCAGCTCCAGTATGAGGAATAACGAGCCTTTTGGTATATCTGGCTCCGAAGATTGCCTCTACGTGAGCGTCTTCACACCCGACGTCAAAGGAAATGCTCCCGTAATTGTCTTTGAGTACAACGATCAGTTCAGGACTTGGTTCAATGGCACCGACACTTATTCTCCAGACTTCTTGGTTGAAGAGGATGTCATTGTCGTCACCATCAGCCATCGACTTGCAATTCTTGGATACTTGACAACTGAAGATGGTGTCATTAAAGGAAATAATGGTTTGAGAGACTTTATATTAGGACTGGAATGGATTAAGGACAATATAGAACAGTTCGGTGGTGATCCCAAAAAAGTAACACTGATGGGAAGCCGTGGTGGAGCTGCACTTGCTGATATACTACTATACTCAGAAAAAGCCAAGGGTCTATTCTCTGGTGCAATTCTCCAAAGTGGAACGTCTTTGGAAGCCATGTATTTCTCTAAAAATCTTAAGAGGAAGGCATTCAAACTTGGAGAAGCGTTGAATATTACAGCGGCTGATAGCAAGGAGTTGTTAGAGGAGCTACAGAAATTGGATGCCGAAAAAATTCTACACGCTGAAGTTGATACCATGGACACTGATTCTATCGACCAATATCAGATAAGTTCGTTTCCTTTCGCACCAACTATTGAAGATGATACTGAAGATGCAGTTCTTACAACATTACCGGAAAACGGGAAAGTAGTTAATGACGTTCCCGTTATAATTGGCTTCAATTCCCGAGAGGGTCTAGACACAGTATCTCATTTAATATTTGAACCGAGCCTCGTGACGGATTCCATTGAAAAGAACATAGTAAAGCTTCCGATAAGGACCGACTTTAGATTCGTACGTGAAAGTTCTAAATATAAGGAAGCTGGGAAAGATATTGTGAACTTTTATTTCGAGGATAAGTCGCTTCATTACGATAATATTCTGGAGTATGCTGTGTACATGGCGGACGTCTTACAGAACTATGCTGTAGATTTAGCTGCCCATAAACTAGCGGGAGGTCTGTCATCTGATGTCTTCTACTATGTCTTTGACTTCAGAGGACAGTGGAATGAGAACAGCCAGTTATTGATGTCCAGGGCACGGAGAAGTATGGGACACCATGGAGCCACTGTCGGAGACGAATTGTGTTACTTGCAAGTTTGTTCTCGTATCAAAAAGAGTTATGATCAGATTCTGAGCCTGCCAAGTGAACAGAATGAGGTGAAAGTGATGAAGAAGATGGTCCGCCTCTGGGGCAACTTCGCTAAAACGAGGTATGTTTAAATGTGTTGTGTGGATAAAACATATTTTAAGGGCATTACGTTGAAGTATCGACTGACAATACTAGACACACACACACACACATTTTTGTTCAGTTGTTTTACATAGGTAAACGAAGCTGTTTTGTAAAACAGCGGATTCGACAATCTATCTGCGACATCAATATGTCTTGTCCATACGCCAGTCTGCGTCAAAATGTGGCCTGCATCAAAATGTGGGCCGAGAAACTAGTGTTGTGGTACTATTTATATTCTAAGTACACACTACTGCCATGTTTATAAATTGAAGGCCAATTCCCGTAATTAAAAACGTTTAAAATCTAGTCGCAATCTCATCTCAGCGACAATCAATGTCAAAAACTTGTCAAAAATGTAGGGAAATTAGTGGTATTTTTGACAGATTGAGACAGATAATTCTTAAAATTACGAGAATTGCCCCTCAGGTTGCAAACACGTCCACACACGTCAACATTGTTGATAAACACATGTTGGCGCTCTACAAGCGAGAACTTGTCAACATGCCGTGATCAACTCTGCAACACGCAGTGTTGCCAGCAACATGTTGACTTGACAGCAACTCAGCAATATGTTGATTAAACTTTGTTTGTAAACAAATGTTTACCATGAATACGGGGGCTTTTAGTATTTAGAGTGATCGTTGTTAACGTTACAGAAGGGCAAATCTCTCAATAACTATGTCATAATTATAATACGAAACCTAACACACAATTCTAATCCCAGGAACCCCACACCATCAACAGATGACCAAGTTCTAAAAGGCATCACCTGGAAGCCAATAAGCAAAGACTCTGACACCGACTACCTCCACATCACGAAGCAACTCAGAATGAAGACTAAGCCTCTTGGAGAGAGGAAGCAGTTCTGGGACGACTTCTTGGAGAGGTATTCCAAAATGGCCGTCGATGGGGTTGTTGATGATGAAGCACGGGAGGAACTGTGATGACCTGTTACGTGTTTGGTCTAGTAAATAAGATTTATAATAAAAATTATTGAATGTTTTTTTTTGTAAATTATTGTCTGATTACTTTTTCCAAAAACTTTCATATATTACACGACACAGCCTAACTTCTCTTAAAATTGGAAAAATATAGAACACTTAGCTATAGATCCATCAGATCAGAGAGCATCCATCAGATGCACGTAAAAGGGTTCCTTGGTGACGGAACCCTAAAAATCTCGAAATCATCATCAGCCTATAGCAGTCCACTGCTGGACATAGGCCTCTCCTATTGCACGCCATTCAACTCATTTTCGGCAACTCTCATCATCAATCTCGAAATAAAACAAAAAAAAAACTTTTCTCGAAAACTACAAAATATCGCGGAATATACATAGGGGTTCAATCGATGGGTATTAGTGTCCCCTGACCACATACCTTCGCTGGTACAGGTTTCCTGGAACATCCTGTAGAGATATCTACACAGAAAGAATAGGATATCAATATCTGAGATATCTATCTACCTATCTATTTATATGGTGTACATAATAAAGAGTATTCTATTCTATTCTACCTACAATAGGTACCTACCTGCTTCGCATACTTTCATACCAACTTATTATAATTTAAAGTTAACAACTTCCATACATTGTCTCAATTCGTGAACATGTATTCAAAACATTCTTGAACAACAAATAATGACTCGAAGTTTACCCAGGCTTTAATAATCTTATTGGATGATAATTAAGTTGTAAGAGAAAATAACATGTAAAGTACCTAACATACATAGGGAAAAGTTTTAACAAACCAAAGTTTCACTGATAGATTTAAAAAAAATTCAATAATTAAAATCATTACGTGAACCACAGAACAGATAAAAGAAAAAGAAAATCTGTTCTGTGACGTGAACCATTCATTCGCCTAGGTTCCGTGTGGTTTCTGACAAAGATTTTTCTGGAAAGAGTAAGGAAGCCCGCCAGCTAGATGGACCGACTATGGCTGGGAATGACTGGATGCGGAAGGTGGAGGACAGGGTGTTGTGGTTGTGGCGCAGCCTGGGAGAGGCCTACCTATGTCCAGCAGTGGACTGCGATGGGCTGAGTTGAATGAATAGGGATCCGTAGCCATCCCTTTTCTATCCGGGAAAGTTCCTAACAGAAAAGACGGGATATCGTCAAGAAGATAGACAGCCACGTCATCCTGCCAGTTATTTAACAATCAAAGTGATGATTATACAATTATACATAATATTATTCCCTGGATGTTTACTGTGGTAGGTAATGTGATAAGGACGCAATTGATCAGCAGTAGACAGTTCCGAGGTAGAGACACAACATGGAAAAACGAGTTCACTCCTGCCTATCCTTTTGTGAATTAAACTTCTTTTCAAATCGCATTTCGCTCAAGAATGAGAAACCATCGCATCGTTCAAATCTAACAACTAGCGCCACCTGGTATGAATAATAGAGAACTGCATACACAGTGTAGTTTCGTATCTTCAACATAGATGGCGCTAATATAGAAGTTCTGTGGAAAATTCACTTTTCTTTTGTAATGTCCTTTTCCTTCGAACCTACACAGCATAAACCCAAAGTAGCACTAGACAAGTACGTATAATTAGGTAAGTAAGACAGGTATATGCTAGTAACATACTTTGAAACTTAGGTATCTGTTAGAAACAGTGTAATTAAAAAAAAAATGTGGACGGTCCACAAAAATTTCTATACAATTACAAACATGTGTAGGTAAGCAACAAGCAGAGAGAGGAGATGTAGAGGGCGTGAAATTTTAAAGGACATCATTCATTTTGGACCAAAAACTGAAAGTGCCGGCCAGGATAAAAATGTGTAATATTCGGATAGAACTCACAATTCCTATCATTTTTTACTACGACACCAAATCTGTGCGCCCTTTGGTTACGGTGTTAAACACTTTTAAAATACAATAAAAATGTTATTATGAAGTTGTTATTTTCATACATTTGATCATGTATATTTAATTATTCATACTGTGTATGTCCTTTTGATGCGCAATAAAATGAATTCTATTCTCTATTAAGAGAGTATTTTCATCATTGATACTCCACGCACCGCACAGGCACAGACAGAGCGTCACAATTCACAACAAGTCCAAACCTGTTTTAAGCAGGTACCTGGAAAATCACCGGTTTGTCCCTCCCCGCCGCCCGCAACTACTGTACCCCGCGTCACCCGTCTTTTGTTTTGTTCAGTTATCCATGCGACTCTTGTTACATCGGACGGCTAAATCGCGACTTGCACTCCTCAGTTAATATTGTTATTCTTGTTTGTTGTTATTTGTTTATAGTTATTTTTTGTTATTGTTATTGTTTTAACTGACGTTATGAGTGGACAATTGTGTATTTCGTGTCGTACGCCTGTCGGTAATCGTCGAAGTTATACTTGGACTTCCCGAGAATCACAGCATACGGATGTTGCACAGTTTGTTATTGAAGATCTATTAGTTCGACAGGTATGAATCATTATTATTTTATTTCATTTTATATACAGACCTTTACCTACCTAGAGTTTTATATGATTTTGACTAAGTCTTTATTTCATCATTTCCTTGTCTGTATACCAGTTTACCTGATGTCGGCGCAGTATGTTTTCTTTTTCCAAATAATTTGGTCACTTGCCATCAACTCATTCATTTTGACCATTTATTAGAATTATTTATTTCACACGTTTTTGTTTCTATATACATATAAGTACTCCTTTGTACTTAACTAATCATTGTATCACCTTGTATGTATATACCGTGAAATAGAACCCTTCTTGCTTAGGAAACAAAACGATTAGAATATCACGGCTCATGTATGTACATGTGCAACGAATAATACATGTTTCTTGTTTTACAGGAAGAACCTACAGAGGTTATTTGTCGACCCTGTTGGCAACGGGCTGAGCGTCGGTATCTCCGACACCAACGTGAAGTGGATCATGATGTTGCAGACGAAGAAGTCAACGCTGAACCTCATGCTTCACCAACCGTTTTACCCAATTTAAACCGAAGGCGATCACAGTTCCAACCCATGGCTGCGGATATGACAGATTTCAATGATTTTCCAACATTGACAGAAGAAGATTTAATATTATTCAGCCTTGGTGTATATCAGCTCAAACAAGCAAAAAGTTATTACGGAGAGCACCTTCAATCCGACGGAGTTTTTATCATTGAGCTCGGTGGTGGGATTCCTCTGGAAATAGTCAGGGAACTTGAAGGGGAAGACTTGTGGATTATAAGAGGACGAATACAATCCCGCCACATCCAAGCCAAAAAATATCATGTGTACATTGCACTAGATCGGGCAGCAAATGGTCGTCGAGCATTAGCTCATTATTATTGTACATGCAATATCGGCAAGAGGACCATTGGATGCTGCTCACATACCATGACCATAATCTGGTACATGGGTTATGCTAGACATGACCCATACCTCACCCCACCTGCAATAGGATTACATGATGTATATGTTAGATTAGGACAAATATAAATGAATTTATACAATTTAATGTTGTTTCATTTTGCTCTTTTTTACCTAAATGAAAGGTACTGAATCTAAATGAGGTACTGTTGGTATTGTTGCTTGTTTTTTTTTTTCATATTTACTATATTTGACCAAATGTATTAAAATAACACACATCTTATAACATTTTATTTCACATTTTTTTTTAAAGCATGTAACAACATAACCATAGGGCGCACAGGTTTGGTGCCATAGTAAAAAATAATAGGAATTTGGTGATCTATCCGAATATTACGTTTTTTTTTTCTGGCCGGCACTTTCAGATTTGGCCCAAAAATGTATGAAACGTGAATGATGTCCTTTAGAAAATGATCTATTATTATCTTTTTCTTACTTTTAACTATGCAAAGATAAATATAAAAAGTATAAAACACAAGAAGGATGCTTAGGTAATTTCAATACTTTATGTTTAATTGCTTAACAATAAACATTCCGCAATCAACATGTTAATATAACAGTTCAAATTATTAACACCCTTAAAGTCTAAATAGACACAACAACAAACAAGCAAATGTTAAACGATAAATGATTAATTTTATTTCGTTATAGGTTTGTAAGCATTTTACGTCATCACGTCAATCGTATTTAAAAATTTAAAAAAACTAGATGAGGTCGGCGATTCCTATCCGACTACTCGGAACGCCGAAACAAACTCAGAGGTCACGGTCTCTTGTAAAGTCTAGATATAGATAATCTTAGTTAGCACATTTGAGGACCATTTCGATTAGTGTCCGAAATAAGCAGTAAATAAAAATGAAAAAAACATTGATCTGAACTGCTTTAAACAGTTCCATATGAGCCCGACGTTCAAAACAGTATTTTTACTGATCCAAAAACAGTTAAAGCTTGAGGCAAAATGTTACCGTCATGACAGTAAACTTTAATGTTTTGGGTAGCTAAAAGGTCACAAAATTAACTGTTTTATTCATTTGGTGATATCGTTCAAACCATTGAAATTGACTTACATTACAGTAATTGTGGTTTTCCTTTTTTTTGTTGTTTTTTTTTTTCAGTAAATAGTACGTTCAATCATTAAAAGTTACTGTTTTACAAATATTTCTTCTTACTGTATAAAGTCAATAAGTCTTAATGAAATCGCTTTAATGTGGTGTAGTAAAAAAATTTTTTTTTCAGTGTGGTCTTTCGAGGATATACCCAATTGACTAGAGAGATTTGAGATTTGAGTGGGCCTGGCCACTCAGTGCATTAGTCAGTAATCGTGTAGCTCAACTCAGAACTTAAAGAGCTCAACAACTCGACGAACAACACCAAAAAAATCACATTTAAGTAGGTCGCATAAAGTACCTACCGTACCTACTCAAACTGCCAGACCATCATTAAAACTAACTAAGAAGGAAAAACAAATGAAAAAATCACCCACATAGTCCTCATATTCACAATAATTAAAGTTTACAATGTAAATATTGATGTCATTTTGTGTATGCAAGTGAATGGTTGCATTCAACTCGTTAAAATAATCCTAAATTAATGGTGATGTCACAGTAGCTGGGGCGATGCTTTATTTCTTTTAAGTACCTAGAATACAGAAGCAGAAACTAGGATCTATACCTACACATCGCTTTCAAAGTTACTTAAACTAGCATTAGCGCATCGTTAACTGTGTGCGACCTTAACGGTCGTCAATATTATCTGTTATATAATCTTGTAGGTTATACAGCATACCGACCGGTTAAACCAGTCTTTAAAATGTTACCAGCGGTTATTTGTAAGTAACTGCTTTAGTAAACAAACCTCCAACGTAAATGATGAATGATGAGGAATTGAGGAGTAGGTACCGTACGCTAAAAGACATCATTCAAGTGTCGAACATTTTATAAGTACCTACCCAAAAATAAAGTACCGGCCAGAAAAAAGTACAACGAGTATTTTCTTATGGGATATAATATTTTGAGCATTTTTTTCTATTACGGCGAAAGTCTATAATTAACCCCCCGGCTGCTATTTGAGATTGGAAATGCCATAAATCATATTTTTATAACAATCATCCTATAAATCTTTCATCATCTGCCTAGCCTTTTCCCAACTATGTTGGGGTCGGCTTCCAGTCTAACCGGATGCAGCTGAATATCAGTATTTTACATGGAGCGACTGCCTATCTGACCTCCACAACCCAGTTACTGGGTAATACGATACCCCTTGGTAAGACTGGTTGTCAGATTTTCGGGCTTCTGACGACCCGTAACGACTGTCAAAGATCCACGAATGACAGCCGGGACCAACGGCTTAAAACGTGCTTTCCGAGGCACGGAGGGGTCTTGGTATGTAAAGATGGTCACCCATCCACGGACCAACCGCGGCAAGCGTAGCTTAACCTGATCGATCGACCCGTGCGGCTGATATTACTTAGCCACAAGCCCCTCCATCCTATAAATCTTTATTGTATTCAAATCGTACCTACTTATATTTCTCGAATATTTTTTTCATACTCTGATGTAATAGGTTCCATGCAGAATTGGACAAGGTTCTGCAAATGCCAATGATCCAATAATCGATTATCTAATACTAGCGACCCGCCTCTGCTTCGCAAGGTTCTTAAAGAACAGTCTCTTTCGAAATCTGAAAGATCGTTTTGTGAATGAACAACTCAAATTCGAAATGTGAAGGTCTCAAATACTGTTCTGTTTTGTTCTGTACTGTTGTGTTCTGTTTACTGGCAATAATATCGTGATAATAACACCAATAGATTTTTTTGGCACATCTCGGGACCCTCTGGTCCCGGACCTTTGGAAGGCGTACGAAGGCCGAACCCAACTCGCAGAAGCCCCTTTGACAATGTTAAATGATGAGGAGGCACCAACCGACGATTATCCCTGTATTCACTCTGCAAGTGTACCCAAGGCCAACCCCCGGTTACACCAATAGATGTTTATTATTTGCAGTCTCGATCTTTGCTTCATCAATCGCGCCAAATGTGACAAATAAACATGAATATGCACTACCACAGATAATTAGTTAATTAGCTGCTAAACAGTTAAATTTAATACAACATCATACATTAAAAAAAACGACAAAAAACTTACTTTGAGATAACTATTTGCTTCCTACATCGATAAAAACTGAAATAAAATGTATAACGTATACTTAAGCAAGAAGAAACTGATAATCCTTGAAGTGTTCTTGTACCTACATATTTGCTTGCTATTATGATAATGATCACTATTGGCAAGTAAGTATTTACAGTAGCAGTGATTAGTACCTACCTATAATATTTACTTCAAACACAGAAATAGCTAGACGAGCTCACAATGCGTCACTCATCTATTAGCTCTTCAAAACTCATCGGGGGAGCATTCAAAAAAAAATTTGGAAAATATAAAAGTGCACCACTCATAATGCTCATTGGATCGTATAAAAAACCATAGATATTGATATTATATTAGTTAGGTTTTTATTAATAAATTAAACTACTTTTTTTTTCATTAGGGTTCCTCCTATGAGTGAAGCGAATCTATTAAAAAAAATTGACTCAATTATTTGATTTTTTCGCAAGTTACAACGTTTCAGGTTTCACACTTGATTGACGGGAATTTTTTTAGAAATATTTTGATGGTAACAGATTGCGTGTCGATGTCCCTGTCCTGTCCCCCTGTATAATTATAAATGTTTCGAGAATTTTAACCAAACCGGCCCCAAGTATCTTCTCATCATGGTTAGCAACCAACTTGGAGATTTCAGAGCTAGTCTCGACTACTTATGTTCTTGCCCTTCACTGACCCGTTATCTAGATATTTAACTACTTAGCTGCCAACTCTTTGAGATCAAGGTAAATGCACGTACATTTACGGAAAGTTGTTTGCTACTTCGTAATAAACGCTTAAATGAATGACCTGACTCTGAACTGTTAAAGAAAAACGTAGTTTATGAAACGATTTTCCTCATGAATAACAACTGGTTATTACTCCGACACAATGCATCGTTTAACTCGTAAATGCCCTACCTGCTCTACCTGTATCGGTACCTAAGTACTATGGCAGTAAACCTAATACATCAGACTTACTGATGCTCAGAATTGGTACAGGCAGTACACTTACGCAAAACTCAAAAGCGATTTTTAACTGACTTCAAAAAAGGAGGTTCTGTATTCGACCCGTATGGTCTATTATGTTTGTATGTCCGCGTTTTTCTCCAAAAACTAATGAACCGATTTTGATAATTCTTTCATTAATGTGACCTACATACTTTCAGGAAGGTTTTAGTATATAATACATTAGGTAATTATTCTTATGTACGATGTTATATGCATAAATGTACTGTATCTCCGGCATTTCTATGCGAATTTTGATGATTCTTCTAGTCGGTGTCTTCAATTCTTCAATGCTACTAGTGTTCATTGAATTTGTGTGGCTACCCCACACAAATTCAATTGGGCATTGCTGTTTTGTTGGTTGGGAATAGGCTAGGCAGATGATATACATATATTATGAGATAGGCCTTCTCTGAAAGTTGCAATTTTCATCATCATCATCAGATGATGATGAACATGACAGCGATTGTCCCAAACTGAGTCGCAAGTTTTGATTTCATTCATACTTGTTTGGTACCATGACGTCCATAGAGCAGCTCAAGCGATGCAGTTAAGGAACCTAAACTGAAATGTCTTGTTTTTGAATCGTTTTTAATTAGATCATGGTAGGCCACCTGAGTTAATCACTGGAAGGCTTAGCTTAGCTTCGTACGTGTGACGGTAGGTAAGTATTTCAAATAACAATCCAGCCTTTTAACCACCAACGCAAAAAGGTGAGTTGCAAGTTAGAAGCCTTTGTCAGTATGTTTGTCACGTATTTTGTACGTACTACCTACCTATCTGTGTGTGTACGCACGGATACACTTCAAGCTATATATAACCAGTATAAGCTGACTTCGTGTAAGAAAAACTACAATGCAGCTAAAACCAATCTAAAACTGGAAACGTATAGCTTCAAGTGTATCCGTGTGTACATCTAGTGCCGCAATAGATGGACCGATTTGTTTATGCTTTTTTGTATTTATTTTGGTGAGCACAAATTAATTCATAATTAAGTACTGTGTGAAAATTGCAAACAATAGTTAATGTAACCTTCCTGATGCCAAAAAAAGGATGTAAACTTATCGGTCCAGCGATTCTTTATAAAACCCAAAATCCGACTAAAACAAAAAGCTTATTATATTTAAGCATTGTTAAATATAATAAGCTTTTAGTTCCATGAGGAAGTGACATTCTCACTATATAGCAAAGAGAATTATAGAATAAATATTTTTTTTTGTCAATTTTGACGTTCTATTCTAAAAGTGTCTTTTATGTGCCTATTTGAAATAAATGATTTGACTTTGACTTTGAGTGACATTCTCACAGAATCCTAATGTTCAAAAAAGTGCAAAATGTTATCAAAAAACGTTATCATTTTAATATAAAAAATCGAACTGCACCGTTTGTAATTCGAATCTGCTGCGCCATTTTGTCACAAAATACAGAGAGTAATTTTGTCATAGAGCAAAGGAAATAGAAATACAAATCATTTTTTTGCTTATAATGTTGGTAAACAGATAAGATGTAATTTTTATAAATACTTAGTCCCGATACATTTTACCTTACGGCATACAAAAATTTCAAACAATAGAATTTATTTAAATATAGAAGACAATTTACTTTAAATACCTATAGAGAACAATTTATTTTTTAACAAGCAACACTACACTAACAACTAGGAACACAGTAACAGGATCCGAAGCCAGTAGTTCCGACTTCCATACAATTCCTTGCAATTTCCGCGATATTAGTGAAAAACAAAGGGATATCTTGTTGCCTGTTTTCCTGCGTAAAGTTTCTCCCCTCCTTTTGTTTTGCTTGTCTTTTCTGCATGGTAGATTCAGTTTCTTAAGTAAACGTTTTGTTTTTAAACAGGGACTCGGTTCTACCAGAGTTAGAACAATGCCATACACCGGGTCAAATTAAATTAGTTTGCGAAACTCCGCAGACGTGATTGGGTATTAATATCTAAATATGATGTACACAATGGGATTTTCTTTCATCCAATATTTAACCCCTTTAGGGAAAGGATTTCAAAAATCCTCACTTACTGCTTCGTCACGTAAGGAAAACTCTTGTGCAAAAATTCTAACTTCTAATCTGTGTTCGCGATTTATTTGCCAAAAATGTAAACAAATATGAATTAATGGAAAAATAACTTTAATTCCTACACAATAAAGTTCAGTTTACGCTACAACTTCAAACATTTTCATGACTTTTTCAATAGTGCTACTCACTCTGAAATCTACGTAATAATCATTGAAATAAAGTTGATATTTCTTTAGCTTGAAATAGGGTGGGGGTGTGCCAGCACTGCGCACTTTTACTATAGACCGGTTAGGTTGTGCGTTGTCTGTCAGTGAATTCAAGATTTTTATAGAGTAGAACAGTGGTGGCCCAGTGGTAACGGCCCCGACTTACGAATTGTAGGTCGTGGGTTCGTACCCAGACAGGCGCTTTACGCTGAGTAAATTATTTCATCACCACTGCTCTCAAAACAGTGAAGGAAAACATCGTGAGGAAACCGGCATCTCCTAGAACCAAAGATTCAAAGACTTGACATTTAACAACCCGCACTGGGGGCGCGTGCGTGATACATAGGTAATAATAGCCCACTCCCTCTCGAAGAAAGGAGGTCTGTGTCTCAGTGAGAACATCATATTATGCTGATTATGCATTAGGTAGATGACGAGTTCTTAGTTTACTTCTTGTCCAAAGTAGCATCATCCTTTAAAATAAGGTCGAAAATTAGCCAAACGCGAACCAAAATACCTAACCTAGGAAAATTACCTAACCTTTGCCTTGACCGTGACCTTAATCGACCTAAATGTAATAATGTTTGAAGCACGAAAGAAAAATGGCGTCGCGTTGGAACCAGCACGCTAGGGAGTAGGGACTACCTACGCAGCCCTAGTGATTATTAAATCAATGTAATTGACCCTAGATCTTTAGGGGGTAAGTTGAACATTATGAAAAAATCGGACAAGGTTATGTAGATTATCCAATTATCCATACTATAATCCTTGTTAATCCATACTAATTAATTTACCTACTTCATATTTGCCTAGACTTATTCGAAAGTAGCTCTTGTGTGTCTGCCGGTATTTACCTTTTCATCATTCATGTCTAAACCTAAAACCACTGAACACAAAAAATCAGGAAACCCATAGGTACAGACGCCAGCACATCAACCTACTACAATCTGTCAGATTTCTGTAATAGATTTTCAACTTTATCGCTAAAACATAAGGTTCAATGTTGATTGGGAAAATTTTACAGTTAGGTGTAGGTTGATGTGCTGGCGTCTGTACATATATTTATGTCACATTGCTTGAGAAAATTACTGTATTTTTACATGGAGTGACTGCCGATTTGACCTCCTCAGTTACTGGGTAATACGATACCCCCTGGTAAGACTGGCTGTCAGACTTTCGGGCTTCTGACCACTGAGGTAAAGTATCGCTAGTAATAATAGTTCTATGCTTCTGACGACCCGTAACACATTATGGGTACCTGCAATATATATAATTGGTATGCTAGTGGTTGTGTGAGTGACCGGATTTTAATGCTTGCTTCGCGTTTTTGTAAAAGTATTATTTGCGTTTTAGAAAAAATTGCAAACCTACGTAATATTTTCATAAATGGCTTTAGTTTTAAAGTTCGCGTGGAATTATTATGGCTAATGCTAATGTAACAAAAAAAAACAAAAACAAACATTACGCTTTGAATAGCCTTGAAAAGTTATTTTTGTTTTTGATTGTTTTGATTCTTTTAAACAAGCAGTAATTTCGTCGACATAAAATCATAATTACGAGACAGTAGGTATTTATTATTAATAGCCATTAATGTCCCATTGCCGAGCAAAAGCCCCCCCCTCTCAGGGGTACTCCCTTTTCACCCCACTCTGTCCAGAGCTGCCAAGGACCAATCTTTATTAGGCAGTAGGTAAATAAAACTTAATAATCAATTTCAGTAAGTACCTATGTTTGTTAGCATAGATAGGTATGTTTGTTAGTATCCAGATAATATCATGTTACTCTAACAAGACAAAAAGATCCTTTTGAGTATCAAGAAAAGCAATAAACTGACCTGGGGTTTTACTCTCTAAGTCCGTCAATGAAGATACAAGCCCATCAGAAAGTAGTTCATACGTCAAAAAAAATTACAAATTCAATTTTTCGAACGGGCAAAAACACGTCGCGAGTAGAGAGTATAGGGACAACTGTCAAATCTTGTTGTCATTCATTCTTAGTTCGGGCTGCGAACTAATTATGTCTGTACGTCATACGGAAACGACAGGTGGCCTACCATGATCTAATTAAAAACGATTCAAAAACAAGATATTTCAGTATAGGTTCCTAAACTACATCGCTTGAGCTGCTCTATGGACGTCATGGTAGGTACCAAACAAGTGTGAATGAAACCAAAACTTGCGACTCAGTTTGGGACAATCGCTGTCAGCAGATGGCACGGCCTAAACTGAATCGTTAAACTGACGTCATGGTACGAATTAGAAGAACAGTTCACTTTAGATCCTAAAATCTTGTGGTAGGCCTCCACAGTTAGCTCGGCCGAAACTACGGATTTCGTGAGTAGGGTGTAGACCTCTGTTTCAGAGCTTCGACGAAAACCCTTTCAACAACGAATGATACTAAAATTAGCAATAAATGATCTATAAAAGACATATTAGCTTATCTGAACGATTTGTGTCATTTGAACCATATTTTGAACGAATGGTTCGTCTATTAAAAGTCGATCATACGTCGATGAACGATAATATAGTCATTAAACGTCGGCGGTAGGCGGCCCCATTACGATTTGCTTCTGTTTAAAAATACATGAAGCATCCACGAGTGTATTATTAGGTAAACATATTTTCAGCACTTGTCTATCTATAAAATAATAAAAAATAAAAATAAAATATTTCATCAACTCATGTAAATAACATTGTTAAGTTTGGAGTCATCTTTTAAGCAAAGATTTGCATGTAAGTATTTCTATCCCCGCGAGCAAGGCTCATAAAACTAGTGGCATTGCTTTGTTTGTTCAATGTACAGACGCCAGCACATCAAGTTACTACAATCTGTCAAATTTATTTAATAGATTTACAACTTTTTCGCTAAAGCATAAGGTTCAAAGTTGATTGGGAAAATTTGACAGTTTCGGGTAGCTTGATGTGTTGGCGTCTGTACCTCATGAATTTATCAAAAAGGTCCAATGTACAGAGGCCAGCACATCAAGCTACCCCAATCTGTCAAATTTTCCCAATCAACTTTGAGCCTTTTATACTTCAGTGACAAAGTTGAAAATCTATTCAATAAATTTGACAGATTGTAGTAACTTGATGTGCTGGCGTCTGTACCTCGATCATTTTGATAGAAATCACGAAAAATCGCCTCATCAATCCAGCGGCCCTTGGCTGTATTGCGCTCGTAATACATAAAAAAATATTGATCACATATCACATCTACTCCTAACGTACCTCTCGAATCATGTATTAAATTCAAGGAATTTTTGATAGAACAGGAGAAATTCAGCATGACAGTTTTGCCTTTCCAGCAGGGCCCTTTGAAATTAGAATGAATACGAACAGAAAAAGTGTATCATTTTTATTTATTACCAATGTACAGACGCCAGCACATCAAGCTACTATAATCTGTCAAATTTCTTTAATAGATTTTCAACTTTATTGGTAAAATATAAGGTTCAAAGTTTCGGGTAGCTTGATGTGCTGTGGCGTCTGTACCTCAAACTTCTTCACGTTTTACCAAGTTTTGATACAAAATTATGATAATACATAGTAAATAGTACCTAGTATTCGCTTGGTAAGGTAAGATCAACAAAACAGACATGCTACATTTAGCCTAACCATAATCTATGAGCCTAACAATAAAACTGTTATGTTTCATTAAATATTTATAATTACATTTGTGAAGTATGAGGTATTTAATGTTGTTGTTTATAACAATAATTTGTTCATGATAATAGGTCCATACTTAACTCGTTTTCACTATAGGCACACGGCGGCACACCTCTGCCTTACTTTTCGGGCAATGTTATGGACTGAAAAAAGTCTCAGTCGTTAATTAAGTTTGTCGGCCATTCTCATCACCATAATTGCCTATTGCTCAACACGAACAACGACAACTATACATATGTATACATGGTCATATTAAATTAGCTAGCGAAAATCCACAGACGTGACGGGTATCGATATCTAAGCATGCAGCATGTGTGGCATTAAGTCCGCCTCTGTACATTTGTGTGATGTCTGTGTTTGTGTGCTTAAAGTATTAAATATCTCTAAACATGATAAAACAAAAAATAAAGTAATTTGACGATTTTTGTGGGGTCATCGACCTTTTTTAGTGTAAATTTTTGAAATATCAGTTTATCCGTTTTTCTTATGTAAACTTCATAGAATATGTGATTGTTACAACACATTTTCTCAACTCATACTTCAAGTAGACATTACCAGGGGTCGTTTACTCCTATGATAATAAACATCAAATATGTTTTTTTATTATTTTTATCGTATTTATACATATCGATACCCATCACGTCCGCGGAGTTTCGCTATCTAATTTGATTTGAACCTGTATATCCAAGTAACAAAGCAAGCCATCATAAATTCATAATATAGTGACGCGCAGACACGTGTGAGCCATTAAATTAATTTATTCCAATAATAAAATAACGTTCCTGCAGTTTTCATCACGCGATGTTGACGACTGGACATACATGGACTATTATAGGTCTGGTCAGGTGGTGACTTTTGAACTTCACACGCAACTTTTAGACACTAGGTGCATAATAACGGCTTTATTTCCAGAACGGTTCAGCAGTAGTGTTATTATTATTATTACATCCACATTTCGCCATGTAATAGGTAATACGGGCTGGTGTAGGTAATACGGGCTAGTGTCCGCAACTCCACGTCAATGCGCGTCTCTGGTCACGTGAAGTATCGATTAGCCGCGGCGAGAAATTTCTTTAAAAAGGAGACGCGCATTCGGGCCCCATTACCCGAGCGTTTCGACCCGTAACGGCTCAAAGCTGTAGTTACCCATAAACATAAAGTTACAGTATTTGCGCCGCTTGAGGGTCTCAGCAGCCACAGCAGCGACGCCAGCACAGCCCTCCAAAAAAAATAACACTTTGTCGTCCGACCTGGGAATCGCAACTAGGACCTCATGCTCAGAAGTAGCGCTTGCCACCACTAGACCAATGATGCAGTCACCAGGACAGAATAGATCGTTTAATATTATGATGTATTCGTATACTCGGCAAGGCCAGCTTGTGAATTTGAAATTCTATCAAATTTTACGAGTTGTGTGTAATTTGATGGGTAGAGGAGAATAGACTAAGTCAATTGTGAATTTTAAAACTAGTCCCAGGTAAATTGGTAGCCTACAAGCTTATTTGCAAAATTCCCCTACTTCCATACAAAGCGAAGTACGCGTTCCTAGCAGCATGGTTTCCCAATGTTGTCGAACCCTAGTGCGTTCTTCTTTCTAGAATCTAGATGATTCCGTCGAGCCATATTGCTGCTCCAGAGATACTTTCACAAGTTTCTGTTCTTCAGAAAGGTCAGGCACGCCCAATGGCGTGCAATTGCATATAGGCAGGCATATTAAGCAGTGCCTACCTAGATATATCACCGTAAGCCTGTCAATTACATTGTAGTGTGTGCTCCATTATTAAAAAACTCACTAAATTATCTTACCTAACAAAATCTTCATACAAACACGGCAGTAGCACAAAATACAGAGAGCAGTTAATACGACAAAATTAAAAATACGTACGTCTCACGCGTAATACCATGACGTTCGACCTTCGCAATTTATCACCCTTAAGTAGGCATGCCTACTGAAACCGAACCGAGTATGAATGTTGGAATAATACTTCGTAATTTGACCGTGCGAAAAAAGAAAGGGATTGATATTGGATAATGACGTCGCTGATAATAAAGTCAAAATGAAAATCCAAGATGGCGGCTGATTTTTTTTTATTTTTCATCATGGGTGTCGTTTTTATGGTTTTCAAGGGTGCTAAAGCCGATAGTGAGGTCAAAATAAAAATCCAAGATGACGGTTGTAATTTTTATTTTTTTTCATCATGAGTGTTGTTTTCATGGTTTTCGAGGGTGCTAAAGGACGGTAGTGAGGTAAAAATTAATACTTATCCAAGACGGCGGCTGCGAAAAATTTAAAATTTTATCATTTTAAAAGTTTTACAGCCGCCATCTTGGATTTTCATTTTGAACTTCGGGGGTTCCTCGACCACACGTTTTTTTTTCTGATTAGTGGCCGCGTCTGCCTAGACTAGACCCGGCCTAGTGCCTACCTATTCTGAAAACCAATGCACGCCACTGGGCTCGCCCCCTATTACATGGATTTGAACTTACATAAACATAACTGGCAAAATGTGCGGGTACAATAAAACACGTGTGCCTAGCTCTTCAAAAATACAGGCGTGATGCAATTGAGTTATTCTCAGAGCCATGAAATTCAAGTTCTAGTTCAAAGCCTCATTAAACCATACATTTTACTAATCCTACCTACTACTTAATTAAACCACCTTCGTAACCAATATCAGTAAAATTAATCAGAGCACAGTAACGCTCCGTTACGAAACGCAACGTAACAAGTTACCGGTAACCCGGCGTAACGTGAATATTTCCTCGTTCCTTATACAATTATCCGCTGTGATTATTCGCCATTTAGTGTTATAGGATATGGCTATGTAACCTAGGGTTGTTTGGAAATGCTTCTTTTATTAACCATTTTTGAAGTGAAAACTTCTTTAGACGCAGTTAGCGCTCTTCCTGAACAGTGAACGAAACTGAACCGTCACGCTCGGGACGATGACGCTGAATCGGGTTAACTCGGCTCCAGTCGCTCGGTGACGCCGAATCGGGTTAACTCGGCTCCAGTCGGTCGGTGACGCTGAATCGGGTTAACACGTTCGGTGCGGTATCGGGTTGATTATATCCGATGCTCATTTTTCCTCCGGTGCGGGGTAAAAATTACTGTGCCAGCCGCTGGTGCGGGACAGATATATTTGGTCTCCCTATGAATATGAATGAGACGGTTAGTGTTTTGGAATTACCTCGTTAAATAGATAATATAGCTTCGAAAAAATCGCATCGGGTTCTTACGACCCGATGCCGACTGAAGCAAAATTTTTTACGTCTAGTGCGTTTATCGGTTCTAAACGACCTGATGCCCGATGACCCGATAGAAGCACTAGATTACATGCTTGTTGAGTTAGTGACGTCCGTGTGTTTAGATGAGTTTTTATGCAACTGAGAAGAGAAAGTGTATGGAAAATGAAGCGATCCAGGAAAATGTTGTTTGAGTCATGTGAGGGTGAAAAGCTAACGAAAAATAAAGTAAGCGAAGGTCCTCCAAGACAAATAATATTGGGTAACACTAAGTAGCAAAGTAGCCGGAAATAAAGTTAAAAAAGTTGTGTGTAACGCATGTGTAACGCATGTAAAAAGACATTATGTCGAGAATGCTATAATGAAAATCATACGTCTAATATTACGGTATAGTTAATTTTATATGTAGTTAATGAACAGTTCTGAAAAATATATACATTTTATCGATATCGATGTTTTTTTTATCATCCACAACACTAAAAACGTATCGACACTTTTGCTAACCAGTGCGGATAACGGGTCCTTAAGATCCGACAGGCAATTACTTTATTTACAAACAAACCATTCAGTGCATCTACCTACGATTTCAGCCTTTTATTGAGTGTTTATTTGTCAACATATTGCTATAAAGGAATATGCTTTAATCATTATACCTATAAAGATAAGTCCTCCTAAACAAATGGGAGTCGAACGGATCTTTTTGACCCAGCAACGCACCAGAAACAAATCGTGCTTCGGATATAATAGACCCCATGCCGCACCAACTGAAAGTCATCAAATTTGACTTACGCAGTGAGCGTGTTAACTCGGCTCCAGTCGCTCGGTGACGCTGAATCGGGTATACTCAGCTCCAGTCGGTCGGTGACGCTGAATCGGGTATACTCGGCTCCAGTCGGTCGGTGACGCTGAATCGGGTATACTCAGCTCCAGTCGGTCGGTGACGCTGAATCGGGTATACTCAGCTCCAGTCGGTCGGTGACGCTGAATCGGGTATACTCGGCTCCAGTCGGTCGGTGACGCTGAATCGGGTATACCCGGCTCCAGTCGGTCGGTGACGCTGAATCGGGTATACTCAGCTCCAGTCGGTCGGTGACGCTGAATCGGGTTAACTCAGCTCCAGTCGATCGGTGAATATTTTTTAAACAAGTTGTTTCTATTGATTCGTCAAATGTCTGAACGTTTTATTATTCATTTATATCAAATGCTTATAATGGTACGTTTTTGGATACTCACAAAATAAACGATTTTCCTATTTATTTGTTAAGTACTACTTATTTTTGTCTCCGAATGTACTTGTCAACTTTGTTTTTATTATAACAAAGAAGACTCACAAATCATTCAAGCATTTTTGACAAAATAATATTATAATAGCAAATTACCATAATATTATACTAACTAATATTTCCAAAAAACAAAATACCTACATTTTTGTACAGTATAATTTAGACGTGGAGCGAAAAAGCACGTGCATTTTTTATATTTCAGTTTTTGAAACGTGTTTTTGTGTTGTGATCTTGTGTTTCACTACTGGCTAAAATGTCGAACAATTATAACAAGGCTGAGTATACGGTCAGTATAAATCGTCAAAAGCATTACTATTTAAAAAAATCAAGGTCAAGATAACTATTAATTAAGTACTGGGGAATAAAGTTATATGGCAATTTGACAGCTTTTGTATAGAAAATAATGTCAAAACTCCAATTTACTTTATAATGAAGTCGGTCAGTAAAAGCCAAAATTGTGAGTTATTCCGTTCTGATCCCCTGAACCCCCTCCCCCCCTCCACGCCCCCCTTCTACATTAAATGATTTTGAAAAAAAGTAATTACTACGAGGTGTGGTAGCTGATGCCGAAAATATATGGTTTTTAGAATTTTTGTTCGTTTGTCTGTTTGTCTCTCTGTTGACCTGGATGAATGTTCCGGATTGGCGCAAAAACTGCTAAACAGATGGCACACAGCTAGTTTATAACCAGCGGGGCAATTGCGTAACACATTATCAATCGTAATCGGTTTCATTTTCACAGATCAACAACATTCATTGCGTTATTTACGTGTTGAGCAGACAAATTTTCCGAACTTATGAATCGCGAAAAAAAAATCAGCTGTTCCCTACATTTTGACGACTTATACGAACATAAATGTAGGGAAAAGCTGATTTTTTTTCGCGATTTCAGGTTTGGTCCCATAGTAAAAGTTGTTTGTTATCATGAGTACAATCACGTGTTTAAGTATCGGTCACTAATTACCAGTCACCCTATATAGATATCTATTTTCAAAAGTCGTAGAACACAATAATGTTTCCCAAAATGAGTTCAATAGACCTTCATTTGTCTTAAGGACCGTTGGCACTCTTTGGGTACGGAACCCTAAAAACTAAAACAAAGCTATCAAAGCCTAATATTACGTAACTTCCTGCTTACTGTTATAAAAAAAAAAAAGGTTTTTCAGGCAGTCGTGTTTGGTATTCTCGCCGCGCGGTCATTTGCTTGAAAGCCAAATACCTAGTCAAGGACGTAATAATGAGTTCGTAGAAAGAACTTTTTTAGACCAAGTGATGTGGACAATAAAGAAAATGGTATATAATATTATTTGAAAAGAGTGCGTTACTAATATAGTATGAAAATTAAGGCTACTGTAGTACAACCAAAATTAACTATGGTCTGCTCCATAAGTATTTGTTGAAAGTGTAAACAAACTCTGTTCATGTTAAATTCTTACCCAATCAATCACTAAAAGGAAGGAATAGATTCATCTGTAGAACACATTCATCTGTAGGTATTGAGAAGGTTTCATTCAACTTTAAATCTCATCACTTTTTCCAACAATTTATAATTAGAATAAATTAGAATTTCGGGTTTTTAAGTACTTATTCAAATAATCAAATCACTCAATTCGTAAGTGACACTACAAATTGACGTCCACAGGCCTACGTTTTTGCATCTATTTGTTTATATTTTAGTCAGATACTTTTGAAAAGGACCATAAGTACCTTTCGTAGATCGTAGTTCCCTGCTGGGCATGGTATAGTCACCTCACAAGCTACTGTTTCCAGGAATAGCGGTACCGCCACATGCCTAGTGTCAATAATTTACCGACGAATGACGTTATTTAATTATGAAAGTACCTAAGTTAGTGTGTTTTTTTTTTCTAGAGAACGATTTTTGACCCCGTAAAGTCATACCCCGCTGCTGTCGTTTCATGACAGCTGTCATGCAGTAATGTGACAGCCACCGTTCTTCTAGGAAACCGTAGCTTCAGTGTCGATGCTAGGCAAACAGAATGGTCGGCAGTGAAAGTGACAACCCTGCTCTATGTAAATAGTACGCATTATATACAATTATTATTGGACACAAATAGAAGTGTGAAACAATCACTCCTTAGCCGGTGCTTACCTGCGACAATTTGACAACCGACACGTTTGAAAATATAACAGTCAGTTTACTTAACTGTTTGTAAATAATAATCATTTACAACATATTATTATTATTTGTGTACGTAAACGGTAACAAATCTATATCTATATATATACATATAATAAAATTGTAGAAAAGTGGTGTCTGTACAATGGAAATATATAAAAAAAAGTAGCAGGGGTTGTTATTATATCGATGCCGAACCCGAAAGTGTAATTAAATTTTTTTTTTCTGTTTGTCTATTTGTCTGTGTGTTTGTGCACGCTAATATCAGAAACGGCTTATTCGATTTAGATGCGGTTTTCACTAAAATATTGTAGTAAGCTTCACTTAACATTTAGTGTTTATTTCATGTCAATCGGTTCATAAATAAAAAAGTTATGTCAATTTAAAGAATCACGGCGAACATTTGTTAAGGTAATACAGAGAAAAATTACTGTAAAGTAAATTTTTAGCTACCCAAACGACGGTATGTGTAATTTAAAATGTGCTGCCCGAAAAGTCACTATTCCACGCGGACGAATTCGCGGGCACAGCTAGTATATAAATATGTCGGCGCGTCTATAGAATTGGTTCGATGATGCCAACCTCTTTGGTTAATATTGTTTTTTTAGAAGATAATCTGTCAACTGTCTATTTGACGTAACACCATGTACTGGGGAGGCGGCCCGCCATTATGGAATAACAAAAGAAAGTGAGGGATACATTTATATGGATTGATCGTAAAAGACGATATTGATTGATTGGAGGAATTGTGCTATGATATCCAATTGTGTGTAAATTGATTGCGCTCGCGCCCCACGTACTTGGTGGATCGTCGTTCACGCATTAGTTAATTAAATAATTGGATTAGACATCTTGTGATTGTTCATAAAGGCGTTCATATACTTTCAACTCCTCGCCCGCAAACCCACGCAACATTACCTCTTCTGATAAAGATGATCTATTGCCTTTAAATATTTAACATTCATAGCTGTCGTATATTGATTGGTATTTTATACACGTGAGACCGGAATAAATCGTGAAGGCAGCAAAAGTAAACATGATCGTTTTTTGTTTTAAGATTTTATGAATGAAAAGTTGCCAAGAGTCATCATTCTTTTGACCTCATCTATACTCTATAGGTACTTAATATTATAAAGAGGTAAAATTCGAGAGTTTGTATGTAGGGGTAATCTTCGGACCTACTGATCCAATTCCGAAAATTGGTTCACCAATGGTAAACTACAGTACCTATTGCAGAGTATCATACCAGAGTGGCATACCTACCTATCCGCCATTTATTTTTATTTTTTCAAAATGGCGGCGGAGTGATTATTTCAAACATTTATGCAACCAGATGTACGCAAGTTAAAAAAAAATATGGATGTCACGTGATCAACTTTGTACGTTAATATCTCGGAAACGTGACGCTTTACGGTGTTTGGTCCTAGTATGTTTTCTGTTCGCATTGATTTCAGCTATCGATTTATAGGTTACATGCGTGGCCGCCATTTTGAAAAAAAAAAACAAAATCTTCAATCCCCTTTCGCACTAACGAAGTCGCGGGCACACCTCAGAAGCTAGTCCTTATTAATTTGGCGTCGGCGCAACATGTCTTCTTTCATACTTCTCTATTAGTCGTCATCTCGGTAGTCCCCTTTCTATCCATATCATCTTTCACAGTCCATCCATCGTTTCTTTGTGTTGCCTGCATTATCAGGTATTATGTGTAGTTCAGAAAGAACGACATCATCATCATTCATTTATTTGGACATTTCAACGATGATGTTGCAATCCACATCAAAAGGTGCAAGTCCGTAGCCGACTGTAACTATTTAGTAATCTGTGACTACATGCCAACCATGCTGGTCCTGCTCCATAGGACAATCTAGAGTCTAGACAAAATCAAACTGGTCTCTAATTTAATTTATATTTTTTTTATGACATTAGTTTTACTTTTTGTGGCTACAGTAACTCACACACTTGTTAAAATTATATAAAAATAATCTACTTTAACAATAGTTGTAAATATGTGAGCACCATGTATCTATCACATAATTGATTTACCTGTCATTGCTTTATTTTTAATTCTTTTTACCTTTTGTTGGCAGACTAATTTTTATTCTAGATGCATCGTCTTCACATATAATTATATAATTAATGTACCTATACAGAACTTGTAAAACATTTTAAAAGAGTAACGGTGGAGTTTTTTGCCCATTCTTCTCCATACGAAAACTACCTTTTAGAATGGGCGACTAGAATCAATTCGTTTTACTATAATTTTTGACGTTCAAAAGTGCCTTTAGTGTGTCTAATTGAAATAAATGATTTGACTTTGACTTTGACTTTACAGGCAGCAGCAGGTAACAAGTCACCGCGACACTACGGGTTTCTATGTATTTCTATAAAATATCTTCTGTAACTAGCGACACGTCGCGCGTCGTCTGCCACGTATTTTATCCCAGCTAGTAGTGTCGCGGCGACATGTCGCTCGTTGCTGTCGTCTGCAGTCGGCTAAGGGAAGATTACCTACTTACCTACCTTATTTACTCACGTCAAGATCCGCACCTCTGACACAGTATAATATTTTGATTTCAGTATAATAGTTATGTATACTGTGCCTCTTTAAATGAAGGATGGATCAATTTCGATTTTAGACCTAATAATATGACAATTTATAATCATGCGGATGAGATGACGTTTTATACCAACATTTTTGTAGTTTTTCTGGGGATCCGATCCCAGCCGCCAGATTACAAGTGAATAATTTATTGTAGGTATTATAATATAAACCATTTCGCATGGATGTCATTGCACCCAAAATCACATAACCTACCATATTATTACCACGTAAAGGCCTATTCAAACCTAAGTGGTATTCGATGCCGCTGTGGGTAGAGGTGCATCCCGCGCGGGTTTCGCTCAAGTAACAAGTTCCGCGGCTCCGCGGCGGAACATGTACCTCTACCATAGAAATGTAAAAAAATCTTCTTTCATATAAGCCGATGCATTGAAGAAAGAAATCTTAAATGGCGGCTTGTACTTGCGTTGACAGATAGTACAGTTAGCATGTAAAATTTCAAGCCAAAGTTTTTTTTTCAAAGGAGGCATAATAACTGTCTCCACACAGTACACACGACCAAACAACGAAACAACAATAAAACAAAACTGAACAACAATAACAAACAGGTAACAACGGAATATATAACAAGGAATTCGTAAAAAGGATCACTGAGCGCGTCAAGACAGCGTGGAAGCAAATCAAGACTAATTTTTTTTGCTTACGGTACGCGCGAGAGTGAGTATAGACGGCACTAGTGTGCGAGCGAGAGAACATGATAAGCGCCGCCATTTAAGATTTCTTTCTTTAATGAACCGGGTTATATATCTATGACCTCTACCCACAGCGGCAGCGAATACCGCTTAGGTTTGAATAAGGCCTTAGAGTATTTGTATTTTTAGTAAGCCTCAAATCTGTGAGTCCGTTTCATTTGTTTAATATGGTGATGTATGTCATGGACGTCATGGTTAGGCGCTGACTCCACGAGCGAGAGAATCGCGGCGATATTATCGTCGTGCCACGTATTTCTATACACTCTCTATGGAACCGTCTCCACACGGCGATATTATCGCCGCGATGCGACGAGTGGCAATGAGCGCGCGAAACGTCATTACATCGTCGCATCAACTTTTTTTATATCAAATAAGTACCTAGGTGTATTGTTTTCGAAGCCAAATGACAGTAAAAATATAGTAGATGGCGAAAAAAATAAATAAGTAGTAGGCATGTTTAAAAATAATTTTGTATTGAAATGCAAGTAAGTATAGTAGTTTCGCCTACTATTTTTTTTTTTTTATATATAATATTTCCGCCTCTAACATAGCAGGATAACGTTTTTATTTATCACCAAAACACATAACTTGATTATACCGCAGACGGTAGCGAATACCGCTTAGGTTTGAATAGGCCTTTACACAGAGAACCGGTTTTAACGAACTAATCAATGTTGTTTTTGATGTGTAGGTCATGTTTTCTATTATTCATAATTAATCTTTTATTCATATTTATTCATGGAAAATTCTAAAATAAGCGACTCTCGTAAACAAAATTCCATTCGCCAGGGATATTTCGTAACGTAAACACAGCAGGTAGATCGAAATAGTCCCCGAAGACACATTAATTTGACTAAGTAACGGAAAACGTTTTTGTTTCTTTTTTTTATTAGCCATTATTGTCCCACTGATGGGCAAATGCCTCCCTACTCTCCTTCCGCCTCTCTCTGTCCAAAGCCGCCATGGACCAATCTTAAGGCGACTACACGACCTAAAGCGCGGTCACTGTCGGACTGCATAGAAAAGAAAGAGAAGCGCGATGACACAACGGTGGTAATTTATTGCAAATATGAAGAAATTATCTATTTACAAAAACTATTTAATAATAAATAATCCATCACTGAATGCAGTTTGGCATTAGACATTTAATGGTATATTTTTAATTGTAATTAAAATTGTTAATGAAGGGATAAACTGCTTTTAAAGAAAATTAAGAGGTGTATTTGAACATTCTTTTGATGCATTAATGTATATTTATTTATGATTTCAGTTCCATCACTGTATTAAAGTAAGACTTGAAAATATCATCATTTTTTCTTTGGTCAAAAGTATTTACGGTTTAAGAGATACACTGCTTTAAAAAACCAACTTTTTGACCATTTTCGGAAACCTCCGCCTTAAAAAACGTAGATTAGTTTTTCTAAACGTAGGTACCACCCCTTCATTAGAAAATCATCGATGTAGGTACTGTAGAGGCTGGCTGTAAAGCCCCACCTCTTTTTGGGACAGGCTGGTTATAATTGAGGCCGTGTTGTGTTGTTAGTGTTTTTCCCATAAAAATTCTTTCATATATCTATGGTTTTTGTTACGCCCCCACATATTGGTGGAGGCGCCGGGTAGTGCTTGAGCTAGGGTGAACGATAATATCTGTTCGTAAAGCGGTTTTTTGGACGCAAATTTTAGTCTAAGGGTATGGTAGGACTCTTCTTCTCCAAAACAGGCAAAAGGCCCCCAGCATCCATTAAAAACCATAGAAGATATTGTGAAGAAAAAAAAATAGGCAGTCATGGGGACTGCCAACAGAAGTGAAAACTTGAAACTCCAAAATGACAGTAGTTTCTTTCAATCATCAAACATAATTATTGTATTAGGGTTATTTAATAATTAATAAAAAAAATCGCTACTAGACATTAAAAACCAATTACTGTAGCTTATCAATATAATAAAAAAAAATATGTGTTCCATTTTTTTTCTTTTTGACTATAAGCTACACCTTTACTTAATAAAAATAAAAATTTTCAACCTTCAAAAATGTCACTTTTATTAATAAAAAAAAAACAAACGTAAAAAATGGGTTTTCATTCAACCGAAAAATATATCGCTCATTTGGAGAAACATCGACGTAACTGCTACTTTTTTTTACGTCTATGCTTTCCTAACATAAATACGCTTTCTAAGGGCTTTGGCATATTTAACTCATTTTGGGAAAAAATACATTTACGTCGATGTTTCTCCAAATGAGCGATATACAGTTCTGTATGGACCAAAATTACGATTAATAATTATCACGAAATTATTCTTTATCCATAAGCGCAGATAAACAATAGCAAAATAACTGCTTTTATTAGTGTAAGAAACACAGGTTTAACTTGAGAATCTTTCTCACTTTAACGCATAGGCTCACTTTAGTCGTCTTTGTCTGTTTCACACAACTGTCGTTCGATTTTTCATCTGCTTCTGTAGATAAAAAAAATATATTTTTTTTGTAATTATTTATCGTAGTTTAGGTTTATGTGGGACTACCTACATAAATTATAATTATGAAAATTCGAAAATAAAAAGTTTATTTTTTATCAAAAGTAAGTATGAATCAGAAATCAATTTTATATAAGTAATTTAATTTTTTTGTCTGTAAAATTATCATTTTTAAGAGTTGCCTATTTTCGTTATTATTAATTAGATGTGTATCTCTCAGTGACTAAGACTTAGTCTGAAAAAAATCAGGAAAATGTTAATTTGTTGATCAGCTACAGCTATTTATTTACTGAATTGTAGATTTTGTTTTATTAAAAAAAAACAGTTTTTCGACAAAATGGCAATTAGATGAGTAATATTAGGTATTAGCCCAGGGCCCCACAAATTCACGATCCGCCCCTGGTCAAGTGACTAATTTAAACCGCGAATCGAAAAAAAAAACAATCACATTATTGTTCAGCCCTCCATTCGAGGCAAACATTCAGACATTCAGCCAGTAGTAAACACTCATTTGTATCAGTTAGTTGAAATGCCGGCGCCGACGGGGCAAGACGCGAGTGCTAAAGACAGTGACGTGCATGTCATCGATATCGACACTGATGTCGATCAAGTTGTTGCTCCTATAGATAATTCGGATATACCAGTGATACATATCGATAAGCCGAAGCAAGTTAACACCATGAACGGAAATGGTAAGTTTTTTTTTTATTTTATGCACTTCATTTTTGGAAAATTATTATTTTATAGGTAAGTAGGTACCTAATGGTACTTAATTGTATAAATTATTCTTAATTTTCTTGCCATTAGTTAATTTCTCAAAACAGTGAAGGAAAACATCGTGAGGAAACCGGGATATAGGTACTAGAACCAAAAATTCTAAGACATGTGACATTCACCAACCTGCACTGCGTCCCGTGGTGGATTACGGCGCACACACACAGAGGAGGCCTGTGCCCCAGCAAAGGGAACATTATAGGCTTAGTCCATCTAAAACGCCTTATGACTTTGAAATCGTAACAACAAACACATTATTTGAAGTTCGTCACAGGTTTAATGGCAAAATGCTTTTGCCGGCTAAACATTTAGACATACACACCTATAAATTAATTAAGACTGTTTACGTAGTCACGCGTAGTTCATCAATGCCAGCCATTGATATTGACTAAGTTGATGATTCCCACCCTAAAAAAAGAAAAAAAAAGCCATTGATATTGATTAAGTAAGCATCATAAAAGTAATTATTAACGTCTAATTGTTGGAAATACAATAATAGATAAAATAACATTATATTGTAACAAATTTTCCAATCGTAATTACACCTATCTACGCTACCGATAAAATTGTAATTAGACTAAAACAATAAACAAACCAATTAAAAATGTCGCCGCTTATAAACGGTTGTTCTTTTTACTGACGTTTAGATCTAAGTATTTGTTTCGGGTTTTTCACTTTCCTAGTGCATACACTGGGAAAGTGAAAAACCCCAACCCCTAAAATGTGTGTTGAGATATTATCCTTCCTTGTGTATGCACAAGGATAAATGTCAACATTTAGGGGTTTAAGTTGTTAACTATGATTCAATTTAAGTTAGTGACGTTTAAACGTCAAAAATGTATGGTTAGACAGTGAATAAAGGTGTTAATGCAGTGCATATAGGTCATCATCATCCCCTACCCTTTTTTTTAGTTACAGTCTGGCCGTAGATACGATATTCTGTGATCTAATAAAGATCAAATTCGTAAAACACGTATTTGTTTGTATGAAACTGACAGGTGTCACAACGCATTCTCTCGTCTGCCGACTGTAGCCTACACTGTCCCACTGTTGAGCAAAGGCCTCCCCCGGATCCTTCCAGGCATCCTTTTCCAGAGCTACCTCGATCCAACCCTTGTGGTACCTACGCGTCCAGGTCGTCTCACCACCTCTTTTTGGACCAGCCTCGGCGGCGCCGCCATTCATCCTCAGGCTTCCACCGTGTGAAGACTGAAGACTGCCCCCTGCACTTAACCCAATTTAATTATCAACATCTCTATTAGCTGTCATCTCAGAATTCACTACCGTAGCCCAGTAGCCATATCTTTGACGCATTTATATTTTTTTTTGGTCTACCTCTTTTGTCAAAGCCGTGTAGGTACATCCAAGGTGGCCAGTTATTATTACTCTAAAAATATTTGAATGAAACTATTCTTCTTCTTAGCTTGTCTATGGAAATCGACATTGAGTCAGCTGAACTAACTATGAGTTTATCGTTATCAGGTAGCGTCCATTAAAGGTTCCTGTAACGTGCAAAGATTAATCTGCATGGTCCTCACAATGGCCCGACCAAGATTATGTCTGGACTTTACAAGAGACTGTTACCTCTGAGTCTGTTTCGTCTTTGTTCCGAACTCATCTAGTTTTAAAACATAATTTAATTTAAACGTCTAAAATGTTTTGTTTAAACCAAAACAAATATAATTTATCAATAATCAAGGCACGTAGGATATGATACCAAGTGAACCATTGACAAGAAAAAAAAATACAATACGACGAGGCTAGTCGGAGTTCCCTTGTTACATAAAAAAGTGATAAACCTCATTATTTCGATACTGCTCACACAGTTACTTATGATGTAATGACTTGCATAAGTAAGTAAATAATAATAAAAGTAAGCCTTAACAATGCTGCGTGAAAGTGCTCGATGAAAAAACAAGTTTGCGCTTTATTTACAACGCGCAACGGTCTTAGGCTGGCCGCATACGTCCGGTTTCCTGATTCAGAATTTAGATTTGGAGACCCTGAATGCATGCATTTCATACAAAATCTTCTCTTTAGCGCACACATTCTTATACCTATCTTCCGTCAGGGTTTCCGAACGGAAAATATAAGAACGTGTGCGCTAAAGAGAAGATTTCGTATGAAATGCGTGCATTCGGGGTCTCCGAATCTGAATTCCTGATTCGGAAACCGAATCAAGAAACCGGACGTATACGGCTGGCCTTATTTTATCGTGATCAAGTTGTTATCTTGGACTACAGTCCGGTCGTCAAGAAAATGCGTTCCTGCATGACACCTGTAAATGCGACAATTCTAGTAACTAATAAAGATCTAATTCGCAAAACACGTAAGTATTCTTCATATGAAACAGACGCAAAAGGGAACGGAAATAGAAATGATCAACACAACTTTCTTGTAAGAGGTCCATGAATTGCAATTTGTAGGCTCGTAGGTAAACCTTACGAACATACAATTGAAAAGAAAAGAATCTGTTAATAGAATTAGTTGAAACTATCGACCCGCCGCGCGTCGGTCTTTTAGGTACTACTTGACAAAATATTGTGATTTTTTAATTATATTTAAGTTTAATATTAATGTATTCATGCAGATTGAATTTGAAAACATGCGACAAACTGAAATTGGAGATTGTTTTAATCATTATGAACAACTTTTACCAAGGGACCAAAGCTGCAATCCCGAAAAAAACCTGTTCCCTACATTTTGACGAGTTATGCGAACAATGTAGGGAACAGCTGATTTTTTTTCGCGATTTCAGGTTTGGTCCCATAGTAAAAGTGGTTCATAATGATGAGTACAATCTCACATTTCGATTTGTCGCGTGTTTTCAATGTAAATAAAAAAAACTTCCGGAATAAATTATCTAAATGATGGTAAAAACCACATCAAAATCAGATGCGTCACACAGCCAGACGAAGCGACATTAATTTTTATGTTGAACTCAAACTCAAAGCATTTATTTCTCTCAAATAGTCGGTCAGTTAGTTAGAAAGTTGAAGCGAGTTGCCTATTCCAAAACGTAGATCTCTATGGAGAAGAACGGGCAAGAAATTCCAAGGACACTCTTTTAAATCAAGATATTACAACATAATCCTGGGTACTTATATTATTCTTGTCGCTTCTTTAAGTGAGAACAATGTAAAAAAAATCAAATAAAGAAACAATTCAAAATACCTATAAGATTAAAAATAAGCCTAGTCTCAACCGACAGCGCCCGTTCGCAAACATGACGATATTGATATTGAAATATTCCTAATTTTTTTTTATTCTTCTGCGAACAGCTAGCATGTAACTTAGGTCAAAAGAATTTAGAAAAAACGATTACGTACTTCCGAAGTACCTACACAGGAAAAATATACGGTATTTTGGCTAGTTTATAATTCAAGGATGCACTTCCAAGTCACTAAGTTTTGTCCACGTGCAAAGAGAGGTCATTAGTCGAAGTCTTAATGACCGCTGCAAGCGCATCCATAACCCACCTCCTCCATCAAAATACTGCGCAGTAGCAACGATCAAATAGAATTTAAAACTGCAACCTGAGCCGTTGTTTGTAGAACACATCGAGACACTTCATAGGATTGTTATATTAACATGACATGGAGACGTAACAATTGTTTACATACGCCCGTCCTGTCACACGATATGCGCATGCGCCTTGAGTGTTGAGTTCCACAAATATTTTCACACGTAAGTAAGTGATCTTGGGTTAACGATGTTTGAGTTGTTTTATGAGCTATGTTATGGACCATTGTACCTCTTGTTACACATGCTTGTCATTTTACCTTTGAGTTCATAACATGACATAACATCACGCCGCTAATCCTCGAAGGGTTAGACAGAGGCACGAATATCAAGTACCTATAAATAGTACACCCACTTTTTGCCAGTTATTGAAAAAAATGTGGTTTATCTATTTCGTGTAACTTGTTATGTGGATTATCGAACATATTGTTATGGAGCATTGGATTAGAAATATGCTTCAAAATTATTCAAACTGAGAGTAATAGTGTTTTACGCGGGTTAGTACTGATATCGAGATGTCGCATGTCTTCAAATTTTTGGTTTTAGGACATGATGGTATCCTAACGAAAAAATATTAGTATGTAGGTACTTTAAAGTTATTATTTAACATAGCAATATTTCCTAGCTGTACCTATGCACCCACGGTTGGTACACGTGATGATGTGTAAATTTTAATAATTTGGCCACATCTTTAGGACATCAACATTTTCCTCTTCTTATGAAATGAAATGAAACTATTTATTCTGTAAATAGGATATCGGATTCGGAATCACTTTTACACGTCATATTATAAAAAAATAAATAAACTAGATGAGGTCGGCGTTTCCTATCTGACTACTCTGAGAAGAAAGGCCGAAATAAACTCAGAGGTCACAGTCCAGACATAACCTTGGTCAGATCACATGAAGACCATGTAGATTGGTGTCTGAAATGGTCTTTTGAGGAAATTACCACTCAGATTTGAGTTGACCAGTCCAGTCAGTGCAAGCTTTTGTCAGTAATCATGTAGCTCAACTCAGAACTTGAGGAGCTCAAAGACTCGACGAACAATACCAAAGAAAGGACATTTGGGTAAGCCGCATAAACTATAATCAAAGATTCAAACTAATAGAGAAAAATAAAAGACCCAAATAGTCCTCACATTCACAATTGTTAAAGTAAAATAATACTTTACAAAGTAAATATCCATAGTAGTAAATATTAATAGTATAATAAAATGTGTAATATGTTTTGTGTCTACAAAGTGGTGAATGATGTTTTGCATGATAATTAAAATGTCAAGTTTTCTGGTATTATAAAAAAGCTTAGCAGAGCGAGCAGCTCAATCCCAAGCTTTTATGTCTTCTAAATAAATAATTAAAATAATTGTCTTATATCATCGACGTATCACACCATCAACTTCAAAACTTCAGGCTGATACTAGGAAATACCTAATGGAAAAACCCAATAACACTATCCCGGAACTGGGAATCGAACTCAGAACCCCACGCTCAGCAGTTGCTCCTGCGACCACGAGACCAACGGCACAGTCAACTTTAAATATACAAAATGTATGGTACAACTTCCTCTACCTTCGTGCCATCAGCGTGCGATATTGACATTGTAATTACCACCTTATCTACCTTGCTGTTGACGTCGATCAATACGGATGCATTTGTATTTTAAAATTTACACAACTAGGTATAATTTTCTAGCTTCACCTTAGCACTCGTGTGTTATAGGATAATACAAGTTACATACAAGTAGGATTCAATATGTTAACTAGCAATATTTGCTAACGTACAGACGCCAGCACATCAACCTACTACAATCTGTCAGATTTCTGTAATAGATTTTCAACTTTATCGCTAAAGCATAAGGTTTAATGTTGATTGGGAAAATTTGACAGTTAGGTGTAGGTTGATGTGCTGGCGTCTGTACATTGGCGCCGGGAGCGGGGTGCAACAGGGTGCACTTGCACCTCCCTGGCTTCAAAATAAAATGTAAGTGTAAAAACATTCAGAACTAAAAATATCCGAATACGCCTAATAGAATAATAGAGAACTCAACCCATTTGCGGCAAGATCCTAAAATTTTCGATTGTATTCTGCAATCTCTCGATTCTAAACCTTTTTTTGCATTAGTGAACAAAGTACCGAACTCCTATTTCCTAAAATCTAATCGACTTCGAGTCGAAAAAGTGACTTCTTGTATGTATATGAACAAACGACAACCTAACATATCCACTACATCATAGGTGAAGTGCAAAAATGATCGAGCCTGCTTCGTTGAGCTGCACAGGCCTCCTGTCGGTTTGAGGGAGTGGTCCGTAATCCACCACGCGGGCCCAGTGCGTGCTGGTAAACTATATTATAAAAAGGCAAAATTGCCTGTGTGTTTGTAAGAAGTAATCTCTGGATCAATTTTACAAAAACATATTTCACTTGCAGAAAGCTACACTATGCCCAAGCGCCATAGGATATGTTTTATGGTATGAGACTTCCACGCAGACGGAAATCGCAGGCTGCAGCTAGTTGCTCATCAACTTAGAATTTAAGATCTAAAATTAAAAAGGAATGCAAATAGTAAAGCATTAAAGTCTTACCTTACATTACAAATGTAGCATTTGTTTTTGCCTTATTTTTTTTCCCTCCTCGATGACCTAATCTTTGTTTTAATTTTAAGTGTGAATTAATTATGTATGAGTAAAAACCGCAAGAGGCATATCATTAAGCAAAAGGTTATTTATTACGTTGTTATTCCTTTCCTATACCTATTAGTTTTTTCCTTTTTTTTTTTTGCTTCTGACCCCAAAAAAAAATGATAACAATTTTGATATCGAATATCAAGCATGGAAAAAAACCCAATATATGAAATAAATAAATAATATCTGAACGACACGCGAACCAGCCATGTTACTTTATAAAACCAGATTCAAAGCTGATACGAAATTTTCTTTCCGTAAAACAAATATTGGTTTAACTTCTGCCAATGAGTCTTTGGTTAACTGGACCCACTCGAACTGGACCCGCGGCCCCAGCGGGTCCAGTTGACCAAATCACTTCACGAAAAGTAGTCTTTGAAATTGATGTACAGTCAACAAAAGAGATAAGTATGCAGGATTGGTGGATATAGTTGAAGTTTAGTAGGAAACCGATGGATGCTGTCGACTGACATTTAATTTGATAAATGAGCTAAAATTAAATTTTATTCGAGAACATCCATCGGTCTTTTACTAAACTCCAACTATATCCGACGATCCTGCATACTTATCTCTTTTGTTGACTGTACAGTCGGATTAGATCAACAGCCTGTTATTGCTCCTCTGTTGAACAATTATTATTATAACTAAAGGTTTCACTGCTTACTTTCCTACTCCGTCAAATTAGTTTTGTGATTTTAAATCAAAATCATCCATTTAGGTAATCAATTAGACATTCCTCGTTCATCACTGGACTGAGAACCACTTCCTAGTGCTTGCTGAGAAAAAGTGGTGTCCCAACCTGTGATTGCCGGTCACCCTATATAAGAGCTTTTCTCAATCGAATGCAATTAGCTCGTTATAGACGGTGTAACAAAATGATGTGTCTAGAGTATAGATTATGATTTATTGTCTATCAGGTAATCAGGTTAGAAATGACACGTTACATCTAATGACAAAGTGCATGTTGCAACTACGAAGGATTACGAGGATGCATTTCGAAAGTTGGCAACGTCGCTAGCAACAGTCAAATATTTAAACGGAATTGCAATTCTAGTTCAAAAGACAGATAAATTCTTGGAATTATTTGAATAGAAAATTTGTTGAAGGTAAAATAAGATAAACAAACTTGACTTTGAACCTCCAAATTCAACGAACTTTGATGAAATATTTAAACAAACAGCTCAAGTAGGTATTTACCTAGTTGAATTTGCGATCATAGCTTGCTAGTCAAACGTCAGTGATGACCACGGCAGCCTTATTGTGTAACTCACAATCGTTTTTTTTTTTTTTATATATATTTTAATGGCCTGGTTGCTGGGACCTTTTAGCCAACAATCGGTTTTCTTTTTTAAACAGTAGGGCCTTTTCATCGACTCCGGCTAAGTTCCGGTTAAATAATTCATCTCAGGTTAATTTCATTTATATTCTGTTCCATTCCTAATCTATTTAAATAAAACAAAGTCGGATTAATTACACCATTTATAACTCAAGAACAGCTGGACCGATTTTGTGATTGTTAATTTGTTGGATTTGTATCCGCCCCGAATAACAGAATAAATATTAAAACATGGGAAAATCTCACGAAAAAAAAACAATGAAGATCATTCATTCATTGATCATTTTCTCATAGGTACTTACATTTTGTATTTATCAAAGAGAGTAAAGATAAGTTATCTAAGACTTCAAGTCAGACCTGCGGATTGACTAGTCAAACCTAGGAGCGCCGGAGCTTCGAGGTTTGACTATAACACATACACATTAGTTACACTGACTCTCCGCAGATCATTGTCAATGTCAAGCGAGGAAGTTAAGTAGGTACTTATGTAACACTTAGGTAACACATCTACAAGTTTGTATGTTTGTCTGCAATTTGCAGGTCGCAGGTTGTATGTTGAACAAAATATGATTCGCAACCGTAACAAGTATGTATTTACAGAATTATTATACCCAACCCTCTAAGTTCATAATAACCCTATTGATTGATATTTCATGAAATAGCCATTCAATAGGATAGCAAAAAACGTAACAAAAATTTAAATTTCGCGGGCTATCCTGGCGTTTATATAAGCTGGATATAACAACGACAATAGTCATCTGCCTCATCATCTGCCTAGCCTTTTATTTATTTATCCATTTATTCCCAACAAAAAAAAAAACAAATCAATCCAAACAATCAATAAAAAAAAACAATCATTATCTTTTTATTTCTGTTCCCAACTAAATTGGGGTCGGCTTCCAGTCTAACCGGATGCAGCTGAATAAGTACCAGAATTTTACATGGAACAACTGCCTATCTGACCTCCACAACCCAGTTACTGGGTAACACGATACCACTTAGAAAGATTGGTTGTCAGACTTTTGGGTTTCTGACGACCAGTAACGACTGTCAAAGATCCACAAATGACAGCCGGCGCCGGGCTTTCCGAGGCACGGAGGGGTCTTGGTAGCTCCTGCCCGCGACTTCGTCCGCGTGAAATTTCTTTTTCACCCTCTTAGGGGTGGAATTTTGAAAAACCCTTTCTTAGTCAAGAATCTGAGCAGGCGAAAGGACAATAGCAAAACGTAAATAAATAACACCATTCTGGTCTATTAAGTAAATTTCCACGGAAAATGACTTAATGGTTTCAGTTTTTTCCGTAATCCGGTCGTTTAATACTTTTTTTTTTTTCAAATACCATGTCATTTAGCAACGTGTATCAAGTAGGTAATTAGGTATTGCTCCTAAATGTAGGCCTTGTGTTAGATCGCTATGAAATTATAGCGTAGGTACGTCAAACGTGGTCTATTGTTAAAATCACCGTGTATTTATACGAACTAGAATTTTATTGTACTACATTATTGTAGTATATTTTTTTAATAAACATTTAGGTACATTAAAACCTAAAAATCTGCCAACCAGTCTTACCAAGGGGTATCGTGTTACCCAGTAATTGGGTTGTGGAGGTCAAATAGGCAGTCGCTCCATGTAAAATATCTACCGGTATTCAGCTACATTCTGTTAGACTGGAAGCCGACCCCAACATAGCTGGGAAACGGCTAGGCAAATGATGATGATGATGATGACTAAGACGTAAATTCTCTCTCCACAGCGGACGGACGCAGATTGATTGATTGAATTACATTTGACATTATCATAATGGTCAACACGTTATGATGAACTGGTACGAACAAATAAAAGCTATTGCGATCGCGAGAGCTGCAACAAACACTTTTGACATAGCATAAAAACACTTCTCTTTTTTTGGAGTTGATATCTATCGATATTTTTATTGATCAAATAGTTGATGCTAGAGTTGCATGTGTGCATTCAGTGACTGTGACTTTCTAGTGCCCGCCCCATTTGACCATGTGTGCCGTATCTATTACTTTTGGTTTTTGTGTGAGTTTCCGGAGTGGGGAAAATGTGGCGACACTTGAACTTGAACAAATATGCAGTGAAGGCATATCTCTCGGATATCTATGATAATGATAATCAGCCTATAATGTTCCTACTGCTGGAACCTATGGCTGGGACACAGGCCTCCTCTCTTCGAGAGTGGCCTGTAATCTACCACGCGGGCCCAGTACGGGTACGAGAAGTTTAAACATAAGTTTTCATAAAAATTTACTCAAAATGATTCGATAAAATGCTTTTTAGCTTTCCTATTTTTGTGTGTCAACATGTCTACTTGGCCTTCACAATTCTTCACATTCAAGTAGGTCTTCCATTATAATTTTCCTAATAGGTAGGTAAAGAAAATAAAGAAAGAAAAAATATTTTACTGTCTCAGAAAAATGTGTATTTCTTGAATACTTAAAAGAAAAAAAAAATAACGAGCGCAACATGAAGACTTAATTTCCTATAATTTTCACCCAATTAGGTATAGAAAAGTTTCAAATTTTCTTCATATTGCAAACCATTATTATGCAGAAGAACACGTGTGAGCTCCCACGTTGAGACCTAGCATTAGCGCATTCACGCGCTATAGCCGGGAGACATGACAGCCCGTTGGTGAGGTCACTTGTCACCTGTACATTGTCGGTGTTATTAGTTAAGTACTAACATAGGTTAACACTATTGTTACTAACCCAATGGATCTCTGTTATCTGATAATAATAAATAAAATTTTATTTCAATATAAAACCTACGGCCAAGACCTAAACTAAATCGATACTTACTTTGAAGTGCTGTAAGTTCTACTTCTTTTATTAATCATTCGAAGAGGTTGACTTTTGACTGACTGCTTAAACTACTTTGTTTATTCCGTATTCTATTTCTACTAAAAGTACGTTAAAGTTTCATGGTTTCAAATGAATACCCTGAAACTTTAAAGTTTGACTCGATTCCGAGTAAGGGTCACTTATTTTTAAATAACTAAACTGGACGCTGCTCTTCAGCTCATAAGTCATTTATTTTTGGTTATTTAACAAAACAGACAGACACACCCAGAGACAGACAGACCCCGTGCCTCGGAAAGCACGTTAAGCCGTTGGTCCTGCGTCTGATCTCTCTCCGGTCGTGTCGGATTGCCGTCCCATCGTCGGACTACCAGAGTGAGGGAAGAGGGAGAGCACCTATGCACCTAGCACCTATGTCTGCGCGCACACTTGTGCACTATAATATCTCCCGTGCCGATAGCTACCTAGTATCCGTTGAGATTGTTCGCCGTGGCCGAAATACGATCTGGAGGACTTTATTTACATGATAAAAGCAACAAGAATAATTAATGTACCCAGGATTTTGTAATAGTACTTATCTTGATTTAAATGACTGTCCTTGGATTTTCTTGCACGTTCTTCTCCATAGAGCAGTGGCGTGCATTGCATATAGGCATAAAAGCAGTGCCTACCTCGATATATCAACATAAGTCTGTCAATTACATTTTAGTGTGTGTGCCCCACAATTAAGAAACTCACAAAATTATCTTACCTAAGAAAAAACAAAATCTTCATACAAACACGCGCGGCAGTAGGCAGTCGCCGGACGGCCTACTCGGCTCCCGTACTATTCGCACATTTTCATTGGTCTTTACTCGTTCAAGTTAATACGACAAAATTAAAAATAACGTATGTCTTACGCGTAATACCATGACGTTCGAAATTCGCAATTTACCACCCTTAAGTAGGCATGCCTACTCAAATAACCACAGTTTTGACCTCACTTTCTTTTTCTGATTAGTGACCGCGTTTGCCTAGTAGACTAGACCCGGCCTAGTGCCTACCTATTCTGAAAACCATTGCACGCCACTGCCATAGAGATCTACGTTTTGGAATGGGCTGCTCCACTACACCCTGTCCTCCGCCTTCCGCATCCAGTCCTTCTCAGTTAAAAGAAATTTAAGGTTGTCGGTCCATCTAGCCGAGGGGCGTCCCACACTACGCTTGCCGATAGGTACGCGGTTTCCACTCCAGGACTTGTCTGCTCCACCGGCCATAGGTCCTTCAAAAAACATGGCCAGCTCACTGCCAGTTCAGCTTGCTTAAGTACCATGCAAGCCACGTTGGTAACTCCGGTTGTTTTCCAGATAATTTAATTTCTGATTGTAGCCTTTAAAGAAGCTCCATAGCTAACGTGACCATTCGTCCCCGCTTTGGGCGGGACAGTCCCGCTTTCAGGCTGTCTGTCCCGTTGTCCCCAACCAGAGCAAAAATGTCCCGCTTTTAGGAGGGACCAAACAAAGACTATGTGGTTATTTTCTCTTTGGGACCAATGATATAACTACGTCATTGTTTGGGACCAAACGATATTCAATTCAATTTATTCATGAACAATTTAGATTGTATCTGAATATTCTGAATATCAAATATAAGACAGCATAATAATCGATACATTTTAATTACAAAGACTAACATCGACGAATCATGTGATAAGCTCCATTCCCATTTAAATAAAAACTGGACCCTAATTTGCTCCACCGAAAATACAAAACAAATGCGTCTTCAACCGCAATGTAATGTTAAAATGAAATATTATTTTTCATGTGCGTTTCTCTTTTTAATAAATACCTATTAAAATAAGTTTTTTGTAGCGTGATAGCGTCCCGCTCTGACAAAAAAAATAAATGGTCACGTTATCCATAGCGCACTGAACAACCTTTAATTTGTGGACCAGCCCGACTGTCAGTGTCCACATTTCGGCTTCGTAAATGGTTTAATTGAAATAAATGCTTTGAGTTTGAGCATTGTTGGTTATGTCGGTAAGTACCTATGTTAACGAGACATAGTTGTATAGGTACGATTTGAGAAACTACGATCCAATAATACCTAGCTTTTGCTACTAGGTAATGGTATTTTCAACAATCCACGCATGCATATTATGCTATTTAAATGCGCTCAACGTCGCGAACGCATTAGATCTGCGGTAGATCTATTTAATTAATTCATGTCAGGGCTCTGCTAATGTCATTTATTTCGACAGTAGGTATAGGAAGGCCCTTGGTTACATAAGTGACCTACTCTTTTCACGTATCAAGTGACGTATCTAAGTAAGTACGGAGTACCTATAATTAATATGGAACGTCACATTCTTTGTTTTATGTTTCGAGCGCTATGGTTGTTTAAATAATTACATAGGTAATAATGTTACCTATGTCTCAATTAACAATATTATTTTTGATCGAAAAATAACTATCGATTACTTAAGTAGGTTATCTTATAATAGTTAGCGCATTCCTAGGTCAGCAGATTGCTTTGCTTCATAACTACCTAGGTACCTAATAAGTAGCTATTTCGATGATTAGATTGGTTGGCAAGTTTATTCATTATGAGGGCAATGACACACTGTATTTTGTGGCAATGATGACAGCTGTTGATCAGAGATTATTAGAATTGGTGCCAATAATTGGCGTTAACAGTAATGTCTGTTACAGTAAGGTGAAGCAAAACGCATCCCGCCCTAAATTAATTCCCTACCCCTGATTAGGTATCCCACTCCATTATTTTGTTCTCACCATGTTACTTGTTTTGTGGACCACCATCAAATATTTTCAAACAGATCTCGGTAAGTGCAGTTTCCCGAATTTCCAATGATAATCTTGACCTTATTCATTTTTCCATTTCGTTATGTTAAAAATTGAGTGCGCTGCCATCTAGCGTAATGGTACAGTACTACGGAAATACACAATGAACTCATTGACTAAATAGTATGATGAATTAACGACAATGGCGCTAGTGGACATATCTTCATTCAATAATATCATTCATTCAATCGTTCATCGCCATTATTTGTATATTGACATCATTGACATACGCACATTCACTTTGCTGTCAAACAGCTGATGGAAAGTTGGTTGTTCAAAAGAAGCATTATTATTTCTGCTGTGAATTGAGCTACTAAGATAATTATTCCGAATCATTGCTATCGATAGCGTGGTCTAAAAAAGTTTGTGGACTTTGTGCGCTGATAATAGATACCTTATCGCGTTATTATTTTAATCTCCTTTTTTTTATTTACTTGTTAGCATTGCAACTTTGAACTTGATTCACTATTGTGTGTGTAAATAAGTTTACAAAATGACGCTGGGTGAGTGTTGAAGCTGTTTATATTATGTATTTGCTTTGTAACTGTGTTCGTGTAGTTCTAATCGTTTCGGGGCTTATAAAACCGGTTCCCTGCAAACGAGTAGCATTCTCTGCAGAAGCATCCTATAATAATATAAAAAAGTATACTCATTTATTAAAAGTTTTGCTATTTTGATTGATACAGTTAAGATTTGCTTGCGAAAACTTATTCTACTGAAATCACCACTGACCGTAAAATCGCTGTTTACAAGACTGCTTTCTTAGCATTTACCAATTTTCTGGTCCAAACTTTCGTAAACTACTTAAATCACTAATTTTAATAATCTACCTAAACCAATGCCGAGTCCTACACATTTGGTACTTACTTATTTGAAACTAATTCAGTAAAAGAAAAATTTATGTAAAGAGCATAAAATATCATGGTCTATTGGGTACAAACAAAACCAAAAAAAAACCATTTAATAGCATTTTGATGAATTTTGAGTAAGATCGGAAAATTTAATTTGTGTTTTAATAAAACTAGTAAACTATGTTAATTATTTAAGATTTTAAACCTGACAAACTACTATGACAATACTTAATCACACTAATATTATATAGGCGAAAGTTTTTGAGTGTATGTGTTTATATGTTTGTTATTTCTTCACGCTCAAACGGCTGGACCAATTTTGATAAAATTTTGTATGGAGGTAGCTGACACCGTGGATTAACATATAGGCTACTTTTATCCCGATATTTCTATGGGATCGAAACTTATGCAGGTGTAACCGCGGGGCACAGCTAGTGATAATATCATTATGATAGTTCATGCTTACTATAATGCAGGTATTATTAAAAGCCTATAATGGCCTACTGCAGGGCAAAAGCCTCCCTACTCTCTTCTATTTATATCCATGTAATTGAATGGATACAAAATTGATAATACATTTTTTAAATATAGTTTCAGGCCAGCCCAAACACAACCTTAAAAAAATTATAATAATTAAAAATATGCATTATTCATTCATAATATTAAATTAAATGAAGGTTTACTTACATGACATTTACATGAATATTTATTAAAACAATGCAAAAGGCCAAAAGCCACATCTGTTTATAATATTAGCCTTGACAGCAAATATTTACTAATAGAACCAATAAGGATATTAATAGAATATGTAATAGTTGTAAATAGACTTGATCTAATATAATTTACGTATATAAATGATTATTTATAGGTTTACTTACAAAACTTTTACCATATTTAACACTACTAAATATCTGAACTAGGTACTAAATTAAATGACTAACTATATAGTGCTATAAATACAAAAACAAAAGGATGCTTGGGCATCATAACAGCATTGCTGTCATCTGGAAACCAGAAGGCTGGCAGCATTGCCATTCAATTCTAATTCTTTGGCCAATACATAATATTGTATTTATTTATACAAAAACAAAAAATACAAAAACATTCTAACAACAAAAATAAAAAAAAACGATTGTAATAAATTACCTACTGACACCTACTATAATTCTTTAAACCTACTGTAATACATCAAAACCACAAAAATAATAACTAGGTATCTTTAGGAAATACATAATCGAAAATTTGTTGCTGTCACATGTAGCAGAAAAGTTAATAATATCCAAAAAAAAATATTAGCCATAATGTCTATGTAAATAAAAATGAAATGTTGTCTGTTGGTTGGGTTGTCGGACGGCTGGACCGATTTGGCTATTTTTTTGTTTTAAAATTTTAGTAATGTTCCGAATTAGATTTTAATAGAAAGAAAAATCGGAAAAATTACCTGGAAAATGTTTAAATTTAGGAAAAACTGAATGTTCCTTTTTCTATGTGTTTTTGAGTTGAAATTTAGACGGGACAACAACTGCCAGGTCAGCTAGTCTTAAATAAATATACAGGTGTATGATTTTATGCAGTCAATTAAGTCAAATCACACAAACTCATTATTGGTGTAATTATTATATTGGAACAAATTAGTGCGAAACACACCATAATCTTGTTACTATGGATTAAATTGATAATAATAATATCATTGTCATTAGGACTTTAATATAAAAATACCTATTATATTCATAGCTTTAAGATACTGTTCATTTTTTCCCCTTACATTCCCAAAGGGTTAAGCAGAGGTGTACCTATACTGCCGTCATAAGGAAAAAGGGCATAACTAACATTTTTTCCGAAATTGTACAAAAAATATTAGCAGATGGGCCTTTTTTTTCTGATTCCGAATATGTATAGAACTCAATTTCGGAAAAAAATTTAGTTATGCCCTTTTTCCTTATGACGGCAGTATAGTACACCCACATTTCGCCAGTTATGTTTAAGTCCCATACTGTAATAAGGGGCCCATGTTGTGTATGTGTAAAATTAAAGAAAGAGCCAAAAAAAATAGCAAGGCCAAGTCAAGTTAATCCAGTTACTTGTTCACTGCAAAATAGAAACCTGTATTTTTTAAACCTGTTTTTAATATGTAGGTACCTTGGAGTTGGCAAAAAGGCCAGTTTTTTTTTTTATTCAAGTTAGTTGCATAATATTTGTTCTTTAAGTCGTCGAATATTGTGGTACCTACCTGCATACTATTGTATGCAATCAGGTTATTTTTACTGAACAGACACCTGTGCTGCTGGGGAGTTTGTTGCGCCACACTTCTTCCCAGCGAAAGCACTAAGCTGCTTCTTAGTGCTTTCGCTGGGAAGAAGCGTGTTTGAGGACTGTCTTGTGTAATTTTGACGTCCAAAAAGTGCTGATTCTCAGCCTAGTTTTAATAAATGACTTGATTTTGAATAAATAGAAAAAAAATACCATAAGAATTTCACTTGAATGTGCAAGAAAGTATGACGATCCTACGTCAATCCTATTCGTTTTCCAGTGCCGTGTTTGAAACACCAAAAGTTTTCACGTTTCACACTACAGCTGATTTACATACCAGACAATTATAATAATATATTCAATTCTTTTGTTACAGGAATAACAAATTTGAAACCCAAATCGAGTAGTGTTGCTGAGGTGAGCCATTTTAATTTTTATTTACCTACATTATTTTATTACCTACAGATTGTAGTAAGTAACCTTCATATCTACCGGCTTTAGTATTACCAGGCATACTTCCGTAAATAAATCTAATTTCCGTGTCTTCATTTCTTTTTTAACTTGAAAATATAAAGTTTGGGAAAAAGAAATTAGATAGATACATAAAAAAGAAAACGACTAGCATATTTGGTACTTTAGTTCCATTTCTAGAACCTATCAAAATGTAGTACTAGTGAGAACAAAATTTCCCATTAGTTCTACCGATGGAACAGGTAGAACAAGCGGGAAATAGAGACTCCCACTATTTGCAAAATATCCCATTAGTTCTACCGTGGAACTGTTTCCCATTAGTTCTACCGTAGAACTGTTCAGTAGAACTAGTGGGAACAAAACCTCAATAGAGAGTCCCAATAGTTCTACTATTTTGTTATACCTGATATCGTAGAACTAGTGGGAACGAAATTCCCATTAGTTCTACCGTAGAACTGTTCAGTAGAACTAGTGGGAACAAACCCATTGACGTAACTGCTACTTTTTTTTAAGTCTGCTTTCCTAACGTAAATACGCTTTCTAAGCGCTTTGGCATATTTAACTAATTTTTGGGAAAATATCATGTACGTCGATGTTTCTCCAAATAGGCGATTTGATGTTATAGCGTTAATAAAAATACACTTTGTAAAAATATCAACTATTGCTATTATTACCTATTACCACGGTAATATTATCTATCACGGTTCATAAAAGAAACGTGTTTTTTTTCGGCATTTTTTTTTTCACAACTAAATGTAAACAGCTGTTTATTACGGTTAAATTCGTTATTAGGCGAAACACAAATTAATAGAAACACTTGAAACCGCTGGTTTGTTTTCTAATGAATTGATTAAAATACTATCTGCACTCCAATCAGTTTTTTTATTGCGCTTATATCTATAAAGAATCTCTGCTAGGTAGTATATATTGTTTGTCATAAATAAAACAATGTAAAATTATTCCTACAGTTCCTTAGTATCAACAAACAGGCCTTTGACTGATAATGATAACAGTTCTTTATTGGGGCCAATGTTCTAAGATAACTGACACGTATTTGTAACACAACTTACTGTATGTACCTACAGATGCCAGCACATCAAGCTACTACAATCTGTCTAATTTCTTTAATATTTTTCAACTTTATCGCTAAAGCATTAGGTTCAAGGCTGATTGGAAAATTTAACAGTTTCGGATAGCTTGATGTGCTGGCGTTTGTACAATACCTATACAGTAAACTATAGAAAAAAGTATGTAATTGAAGTAAACATCACGCCTGCCTGTTATCCCCGACGGGTTGGACAGAGGTGTACCTAATTTCACCAGTTATGTTTAAGTCCCATGTAATAGGGGCGAGTCTATTTCCATCAATCGGGCACAAATCCATACTCCCGGCAGCTACTGAGAAATTCCAGATAGGAAAACCCAATAACACTTTACCCGACGTGGGAATCGAACCCAAGACCTCATGCTCAACAGTACTGCTTGCAACCACTAGACCAACGAGGAGATATATGTACCTCCCTAAAAATATTTCTCGGAACCAAGGTGAACCCCCCAAATCTTGGGCTGCGACCGCGCCTGCTAATGATGGGCTGACTATGGGTTTTCTTAAACTGACGAGCTTTAGCGACACTAAACTATTGGATTTGGTTGGATTTTTCTATGCAGACTCGGAACGACCTTAGATATACGAGGTTTAATTTATTGTCGTACTAGCTGCGCCCCGCGGTTTCACCCGCATAAGCGTCGGTCCCGTGGGAATATCGGGATAAAAAGTATCCTTTGTATTATTCGGATGTATAAGCTATATTACTGTAGAGTTTCATCAAAATCCGTTCAGTAGTTTTAGCGTGAAAGAGTAACAAACATCCATCCATCCATCGTCACAAACTTTCGCGTTTATGATATTAGTAGGATTGTCGTCTCCGTCGTGTAGAAATAATAATGTAATTGAAGTAAACATTATTTAAAATTAAAATACCTGTAAGCTGGTATTTACAAGTAAATGTATTCACTAAGCCCAGAATAAATTGTATGTGAAGTTGCTAGTTAAAATGCAATGAAAACAATGAGTATACAATATTGTTGAAGCTGCTTATGTTTGAGAATTTCTATAGAATATATTATTTAATACGCATATGAAGTCTCGCTTGACACTTACTTACCTACAAATACAGGTAGGTACTAGATGCTTATTTTAAACTAGCTGTGCCCGCGACTTCGTTCGCGTGCATGTCGCAAAACAAATTGGATTTCATTTGATTTCATATTTTTTCGCGGCACCCTAATTCTTTTTTTTTTTTTTCTAAAATAAAAGTAGCCTAAGTTAACTCTCCAGGGGCCGTATTCTTTATAACACAATGAACAACTGCGCGAAATGGACGCGAGATTGGCATGAATCATGATTAGCTGAGGAATTGACGTGGTTTCGAAGCAAACAGAATTAAACTTCGAAGTAAGGAATCATTGAGTGGTCATAGTGAATTAGGCCTCTTATAACATTAGCTATCTGCCAATGAAAGTCAAATTCGGTCCAACCGTTTCGGAGATAAGTCAGAACAAACGGACAGACCAAAAAAATTGTTTTAACTGTTTTTTTTTATTATAAGTACCGTAAAAAAAGCTGTTATTTTGACATTACAAACAGACTTCAGTCTTATTTATTTGTATAGATCATTGACATACAATTATGTACCTCAATGGTATAGATACAAACCAAAGTCCATAGCGACCTCTAAATTCCAGATTTACCTAGTAGGCCCCTAGTAGTTTTTTTTTATTTTATTATCTAGTTTTAAACAAATAATGCCGCCTGTAGGTATATATCCATTTTGGTGATAAATTATTTTAAGAGCCGCTTAGCGCTTTGACCGTAATGAAATGATTTAATGAATCAAACGTAATACCGACATTATTATAATATTTTTAGAATATAAAGAGTAAAGTCCCATGTAATAGGGGGCGAGCCTATCGCCATCAACCGGGCACAAATCCAGACTCCGGGCTGCTACTGAGAATTCCCTCAGTAGCAGGTAGCATCAGCCCGGTCATGATGACCCGCGAGGTAATTGCGTAACAGACTAACAGCAGAAATGGCTTCTATTTTGACAGTTCATCAACATTCATTGCGTTATTTACGTTGTTGAGCAGACAAATTTTTCGAGCATATGAAGCAATGGATTAGCAATTTCCTTCAAAATGATTCAGATTGAGATTGATAGTGTGTTACGCAATTAGGGTGCCTCATTCCTGTCTCATAATGATTTTTACTGAGTTAATATTTTTTTTTACTAACAATGAAGCAACGAGAATAGTTACTTCGTTGTAAATCGTGTTGACAGCTGAAATAAATAAGCAGAAATTCTTCTTACAGTATTTTTCAATAAACAAGTATCAAAATAATTACATACACCGACTACGTATTTAATTGCTGAAAAATAAAACACTCAATAATATCTAATAAATACCTAGTTATTGAATTATTATATCTATTCAAATATCCTGCTAGTTTGTGAGAAATATTTAATTGTCTGTTCGTCAGTTTCTAACACATTAGTTCCTGCACTGTAATGTGAAATCGGTATCCACTAACAAGATAGCATATGTTTGTTTAATTACAAATATGTTTGCACATTTTTAATCATAAAAATTACAAATAAGTATGAAAATGTTTCGCAACAAACCCCCATAATTATGTATGGTCGAAATTAAATAGTTTTCGAGATATTTGAAACTTTTTGAAGCGTAAAATGTAAATAAGATAAATAATAACGTAAGATATTATTCTTAAATCGCTCATCACTTTAATTATTTTGTTGAATTAAGTAGGTACTTTTAATTATGTTCATAGCTTAATATTGTAGCTGGCACTATTTTTTAATGGTACCCATTCAATATTTAGTTTTTTTTTTTCATTTGAAATTATATTGAAAAACCCTTAAAATTCAAATATCTCGAAAACTATAGAATTTCGGCCAAAAAGGGGGTTCCATTTGTTGCATTTTGGCCCCCCATCTGCTCCTGACGGATATACGTCGAATTACAAATAACCCTGTATACAGGGTTATTTACATGTATATAAAGGTAAACTTGAATACTTAATACATAAACAATGCACGTTTCCAATGCATGTGCGAGATCCTAATATGACTTGCGATAATTCAGTTGTGAATGCTGTAAGTATGATCCAGTCGCAAAGAACTCGCGATGCTAATGGATTCTGTCTTTTACCTTGAATTCTTGATCTTGCGGTATATCATTTGCAGTTATTAGCTAAGTCGTATTATATGATATATTGATAGAAAAACAATACAGCAATGAATTAAGTTGATCCGCAAGCAAAGAATTTTGGTCCTTTGGGACGAACTTTATTAGGAAGAACGTATTGTGACGTAGTAAAAAGGAAGACATTCCTGCTCTTACCCCTTAAACGTCCTAAGACCCGACGATGGTCCGTAAGCATTAGTGTCATTTCCAATTGTTCTTAAACTCCTTTACTTGGATGTAGCAATATTGAAACACATCAGGGATAGTGAACCTCTGTACATCTGAACTGGAATCACCTGACAAATTGTTTCTGAGCGAGTCTTTATTGTTATTACTAGATTCTGCCCGCGACTGCGTCCGCGTGAATTTTCACTCTTAGGGGTGGATTTTCGAAAAACCCCTTCTTAGTGGATACCTACTCTTCACAAAGAACACACCATCCAAATTGCATGTCTCTAGGACCAGCGGTTTAGGCTGTGCGTTGATATATCAGTCAGTCAGGAGTCAGGACTTTGAATTTTATATATCGCACATTTGGAGAAACATCGACGTAACTGCTACTTTATTTATTTTTTTATGTCTTTGCTTTCCTAACGTAAATACGCTTTCTAAGTGCTTTGGCATATTTAACTCGTTTTTGGGAAAAAAATACATTTAAGGCGATGTTTCTCCAAATGACCGAGATATAAATATTTCTTAAGGGGCCGGAGCATGCGTAGTTCATACATACGTAATACCAAAATAAATTGTAAATCAAAGGTAGTGTGGTAACGTGTGTGTGTAACGACTCACATGCATAGGCAGATGAAAATATCGCGCTCAGATTTCTGTCTGTTACTATGACTTAGGTACTTACCTAAATTCCTCGATTGATGTTGTACCCAAAATATTTAGTCGCGTTCTATTGGTTTGCCATCCCTGACATGTGATAGTAGTTTATCCAACACTATAAGGTATTTTTTTTTTCAACATCAACCGAAAATGAACAATCTTTTTTTTTTCGCAGGCGGTCCAAAGGGCAAGAGACACATTCAACCGCGGCGTCACTCGCCCCATAAAATGGCGTCTCCAACAGCTGAAGAACCTCCTTCGCATGTACGAGGAGAACCGCACCGCAATGATAGAAGCCCTGCGCAAGGATCTGAGGAGGAGCAAGATGGAGGCAGTGCTTCTGGAAGTAGACTACTTGGTCAACGATCTGAAGAATACTATCCATCATTTGGAGGACTGGGCTAAGCCTGAGAAGGTGAGTGATCTTGTTGAAGCATTTAATCAACCAAGCCTATCGCTGTTCCCTGCTGGATATATGTTTAGGCTTCACCTAAGTTATGCCAACTACCTACAGCGGGTGATTGAATTCAATGTTGGGTTAGATAAGTCGGATGTCAACTCTGACAACCAGTCTTACCAAAGAGGTATCGTGTTACCCAGTAACTGGGTTGTGGAACTTAGATAGTCGCTACATGTAAAATACTGGTATTCAGCTGCATTTAGTTAGACGGGAAGCCGAAATATACAAAATATATATATGGGAGACAGTATTTTGTATATACAAAATACTGTCTCCCATTGAAGCCGTGGCAGATATTTTTATAGCACCTTATATAGCATCTGCCCACGACTTCCTCGCATCGCATCGCCTCCCCGCGCTATTACTTCGTTTTCGCTTAGAGTTGTTTCTGATTCTTTTCCTTTTTACTCAGCTCCTAAGGGACCTAGCGTGATGTCAAATAGCCTATAGCCTTCTTCAAGAATTGGGCTATCAAATGCAAAAAGATTTTTCAAATTCAAGTTTCAGAGAATAGCGTGTTCAAACAAACAAACAAACTCTTAAACTTTTATTATTAGTATACAAGGTGTAACAGAATAAATGCAAATCCTGAAAGTACCTAGTTTGTTTATAATTGACTACTGAAATTTCAAGGCAATAAGAATCAATTTTAAATCCATAAATTATTGCTAAAGTCAACACGATTTCCTTAATAATAATAGTTAGCTTTAAAGAATTTAAGTTTTGGTCATTGTAGGTATTAGGTATGCTTTTAACTCGACACGAATTGGGGTGTATGAGGTCTTGCTTGCGTTGATTATGTTACACACTCATGTATAGATTATGAACCAAAATCTATCTAGATTATGATTTATGAACGTATGATATACACGATGCACTTAGCTGCCTAGACCAGAAATCTATGCAGTACCCTACCTAACTATTTTTCATGTTTTCCTTGTTTCATTGAACGAAAAAGCAAATTTATCCGGTTGATCTGGCTTGTATCTTGAGATCATTACGAGTTGTGACTACACAATAGGTACTTACCAACGATGATGATAATATCATGTGGCTTTCGACTCCTATTAAAAATACATCAATTATATTCTTATCTAAATTATATGTGCGTTTAACACTCACATTTTAAAATAATAATATCATTTTCGTCACCGAAGGGACTTGTGGCTTCAGTACAAAGTCCATACGCGGCTTAAATTTATATTTAAATCAGACCACGATGAACTGTAGGCTTTTGAGTTGAGTCGAGGCATTGACCCACAGACATTGACCTTTCTTATGGGCTTACTTGGATATTCTACATAACTGCATTTTTTTTTTAATACGCTTTCTAAGTGCTTTGGCATATTTAGCTCAATTTTGGAAAAAAAATGTACGTCGATGTTTCTCCAAATGAGCGATATTATCTATAATAAAAGTAGTGGTAGGTTAGGTATCAGATATAAAAGTAAAAAAAAAACCTCAAATATCATGAGGAGACGAATCAAGCCAAGAATTTAAACTAGCTTCATCATCATTCTTCTGCCCTTATCCCATATATTTTGTGGTAGGCGCAACATGTTTTTTCTTCCTTGCTTCTCTATTAGTCGTGTCGATAGTCACCCCCTTTCTAGCCATATCATCTTTCACACAGTCCATTCATCGTTTCTTTTAATTTGAAGTTACCTATACCACAGAATAAATGGTACAAGTCCTATCAGTGGTGAAGGCACCATACAACTCGATTCCCACCGGCTTCCCTTCGAAAATTCAGAACATAACCACTCTATAGTCAATTCGTCATTGAAATTTTCTTTTGGCATTTTTTTTTTGCTCCGGCCTACCTCTGTCATAAATTCGCCCTTCGCCACTGAGTCCTATACTATGAAATAATGATGTGCTGGCCCTAGTGAATGGGTTAGACCAATTACATCAGGGCCGTAATTCTCTATGACAAAAAGAACGAAACCGCGGGAAATCATCGCGAGATTGGCGGGATTAGCTAAGGAATTGACGTGGTTTCTGTAAGGAACCTTAAAGTGGTCATAGTGAAATAGGGCCCTGCAGCAGTTATTTCTTGAAATATGTGGCCGCCTGTACATACATTTTATTACAAATGCATATTGTAAACCATAGGTAATAATATTGTTTTTATCACAAACTCCAGCTAATGCATAACAGTTTCACTCATGCTCGATATAAATGCATATAAAACTAACATCATCATAGGTATGATTGCCAGCATATTATTATGCAATAAACCCTGCCTCATTACATTTATTTATATGCATTATTTTCTCCATTGTTCTACAAGTATTACCTTGAACTTCAACTATATATATTATGTTGGATTACATTGCTCATAGGTATACAGACGCCAGCACATCAACCTACTACAATCTGTCAGATTTCTGTAATAGATTTTCAACTTTATCGCTAAAGCATAAGGTTCAATGTTGATTGGGAAAATTTGACAGTTAGGTGTAGGTTGATGTGCTGGCGTCTGTACATACGGCTACACATCAAGCTATAAATGTCCAGTTTTAGCTGACCTCGCATTGTATATGTTTTTCGTACAATCAGGAGTCAGCTTACACTGTTTATGTATAGCTTGATGTGTAGCCGTGCATACAATTTATTCTATTGTTTACTACCGTTTCTAAGCGCCTTTACATAATGTATTAGATGAGGTCAACAATTTGGTAGGAAAACTTCACAGACGTGATAGTATAGTCTGTATAGGTCCGTATGAGGAACGGTGTGTAAAGTTCGTCATCCTCCATAGAAAAGTGAGAACGCTCCGACCAGACGGGTGTTGTCTGGTGGTCGCATATGGTGATGTAATTTCAATTCGCGATTTAGTTGCCAAACATGTAAACAAATATGAGTTTTTGGAAAAATAACTTTAATTACTACACAATGAAGTCCAGTTCACGCTACAACTTCAAACATTTTTATAACTTTTTCAATAGCGCTAGTCACTCTGAACTGAAATCGACTTAATTATCACTACAATAAAGTTGATATTTGTTTAACTTGAAAAAACATAAATTGGAAACAAAAATGGACCTTAGATGCCGCTACAATGGGTACCTGCAAAGTTTTGGTAGCTAATTTACTTTCATCCTGTATATTGTAGTTGCACCTGTTTGTAGTGTTTTATTTTTAGAACCAAGCTAGCAGGCCATTGAATGATTAAAACCTGATTCTCTCCATACAGGATTGAGGGTGACAGGGGGACATCGTCGCATAACCTGTTACAGGGATTCAGCACATGATTACTTTTATTATGACAGTGTACGCGTAGATTTCCCTGTTAGCGTCTGTGTTCCCTACCAACTATGTATAACCCGACTACATCGTCTGGGTACGCCCATTCTATCTTAGTGACCTCATCCATCCTGGCTACGCTCGTTCTATTGTATGCCCTCAATCTCTCATCCATCTTTTATCACCAAAACCGACCGAGGTCAAGGAAGAGTCCAGTCATTCGGTAGAAACATGGATTCATGCGGGCCATCACCTGGCCGGGGGAGCGTGACGAAATGCGCAAGCACTCCAGCACCCCGGCTAAAGGTAGCAGCAGGACACCGTGTGGTTTTAGCCAGTAAGAGTCTGACAGACGCCTCCACCCACCCCAGGGTGGTGGACATCCATGAGGATATCCACACGATAATAAAAAAATAAATAAAAAAAGGTAGGAAAAGATTCTGTAGGTAGTAACAAAAATAATGTGACTTGTTAGTGTAGCTATGATGCGTGTTAGACTATTATATCGACATCATCTAAATTGTCAGTAATATAATTCTTATCTGGTTAAAAACTCATAATATTACACGTGAGTAGGCGGCGTTTTTTTTGCCTCGCGCAACTTGTTTTTTTCGACTTTAGACTCGGCTAACGGATTCTTCAATGTCTTTACTCAAACTTGTTTTTTTACTATCAACTTTATGCCTAAGCATCGTTTTTATAGCAACATCATTTGCTTTAAAACCATATTGCGTGCAAAAACCTGTTTTCCAAATAAAGTTCTTAGCTATTTTGATTTATTTCCTACACTACCAAAAACATGGTTGAAGGTGAAAAAGTCGTACTTCATTAATTTTTAGGCGTCTTTTTTGATTATTTAAACTGATATAAGTTATTTTTTTAAATGTACATCTTTTAAAGAAGCCTAATTTGCTAATATCGCTAAAATCGCATCTAGTCACTAGAAGCTAGAAGCCATCATCACATGTCACCAAAATCCAAACATGATACCACTGAGTCACGGTAATGAGATAACATTACCATGACTGAGTACATAGAAATCTTCTTTCATATTTTTTTTAATTTGATTTTCTCTTTTAGTTTTTCAATTGCATACTTATTATCATGATAAGTGGAAGAGCGGAGTTCACCTAACACAAGCATAAGGTGATCTCCAAATACTGTTGTTTTCATTTGTATGTAATTGCAATAAACATTTTTATTTTATTATATCTATGAGTACCAACACGGTAATGTTTAGATACTTACCTAACATTACCGTACTTACGTAACATATCCGTGAATCCTTATAAGTTTTTGGTTGCAATGGAATTTGGACTTTGTTAAGTATGATATTCAGCTGGTTATTCCATAAATTGAAAATTATCTCTAATTCTTAATAATAATTCAAATAATTATAGTCGTTCTCGTAAAATTACTTCCACGTTAATTTATCGACTTTCTCCTACCTACTTGTTTCGAATTTAACCAAAGGCCTCACGTCAAGGCTGTAAACAGAATGACTTCTTCATTAGTTTCTTAGTGAACATAGGCGTCCTCTAAGCATCGTCAGAACAGGTCCTGCGCTACCAGTATCCAGCGGATTCTGTTAACCTTTTCTAGGTCGATGATCTACCTTCTACCTACCCACGCTAGGGCTATAGGAACCGTACCACTCATCCTCATCATCTGCCTAGCCATTTCTAACTATTTTGGGGTCGGCTTCCAATCTAACCGGATGCAGCAGAATACCAGTATTTTACAGCGACTGCCTATCTGACCTCCACAACCCAATTAACCGAAAAATATCGTATCAGACTAAACGCTTCCATAGTGCGGAATAAGAAAGTGAATAAATAAATCTAGAAACTTCACATTTCCGTTTCAAGCGTTGTTTATAACAAGCGGAGTAATTATAGGCACGCAAATAATATGGAAAACCCGCTGGCTATTAATCGCTTACAACCATGATTAAACAATGAACTATGCACTCGAAACTACATCTGTAGGTTCAGTCCTTGACTATTAATAGGAGAATAACGTCATGAGAGATAAAGCATTCTAAAAATTAACACCCCTCCACTAAAATTTCTATGTACAAACATTTGAAATGTGTATACATACAACAAACAGTGGAGGGGCGTTCATTTTTAAAATGGTTTATCTCTAAGTAAATGCTCAGCATATGAAATTACCTATTATTTGAACTTTAGAATACTTACCACGTATGTGGGTTTGTATATTTTGTTAGCTTTATATTCAAATTCAAATTGTTTATTCATCATAACAGCATTGTAGTACATGGTAATTTACAGGGTTGACAAATTAGTGTACTAAAACTAAAACTTGAATGCTGGTGAGGTGCTGCACTCCCAGCTAGGTTATAGAATAACCTGAATAAGAGAGTACAGATATTACACTAGCTTCTGTCTGCGACTTTGTCCGCGTAAAATTTCTTGTTCCCACGACCCACCCCGTCTCATCGCATCACCTGCCCGCTATGTGTGAGTCTATCTGGCAGGCCCGAACGAGATTTATCAAAAGGCCCCTTATGATTATTTTTATTGTTATTATATTTATCAAAAGGCCCCTTATGATTATTTTTATTGTTATTATATTTATCAAAAGGCCCCTTATGATTATTTTTATTGTTATTATATTTTCAGATCGCCCAGTAGTGCTCGGAGTTAGAAACTATTATGTACATTACAAATCCAAAATTTCGACTTCCTGTGAGCTATACTTTAGAAGATATTCGTTACTTAGACAAACGTCCAGTCAGCGGGCCCCTTTTTTAAATACTACTCTTTTATATCATACAATAGCATTCAAAATCAAAATCAAAATATTTTTATTTCACATAAACCAACATGGGCACTTATGAAACGTCAGAAGCTAGGTGCACGGTTCCAATTGGTCGTTTCCTATGGAGAAGAACCGGCAAGAAACTCCATGGTTACTCTTTTAAAAATAATTGGCTTTTACAATGTTTTCGAGTTACAGTAGGTATGGGAGGACAGCGTAGGCCTGTCAACAAGTACCAGGTACTTGATAAAATAAAAAATGGTCTACAGATCTAAAGTCTACAAGGCTTACAAAGTTAAGGATGTATCAAAAGGATAAACAAAATATAAAAATCTACTAAAACCAAGAGATATGATTGCCATTTCAACTAAGAAAGAGGTGAAAAATTAAAATTGTCTGTATATAATGTCAAATAATAAAAAGATTATGTCATAGAAGTATGTACAAATAAAAAATAAACATCGTATTAGGAGCTTGATACTATTATGTTCCTTACAAATCCAAAATTTCGACTTTTTGTGAGCTTGTCCTTCATTCCTAACCCAATCTAAACTATTACTCCAAATTCCAACAACACTAACGTAAAATTCCTCTTCTCCAGCCAGGAAAGGGCTTCGTAAACATGCTGGACGAAGTGGTCATCTACAATGACCCCTACGGCGTGACCCTCGTCATCGGTGCCTGGAACTACCCGCTGCAGCTACTGCTGCTGCCGGTGTCTGGTGCCATCTCCGGAGGTAACACCGTGATTGTGAAGCCCAGTGAACTGGCGACCGCGTGCGCTGCTTTCGTGGCCGAGACTCTGCCTAAGTATTTGGATAATGTGAGTATGACGTCATATAATAGCGCTTCTCCTTCTCATTTATAATGCGCACTGTGTTTCCTTCCGCATCTAACCCGTCTGCCTTCAAAGCAAGAGTGAACAGTCATTTTCTGGGCACGCTCGTTCCATGACAGACCTCATCCATCGCTTTCTATGATGCGTGATCGAGATCCAGAGCAGGTCCATTCAGCAATAAAAAAAATATTGACCATTCAGCATTAAACCGTCATAATACAGCACCTGGCCCACCTAAACCGGTGCTCAGTCATCCAAAACTGATACAGATCTGCAGAAATAAAGGCCAAATATCTGAAGGCCAATTCTCGTCATTTAAAAAGTTCAAAATCTAGTCGCAGTCTCATCTCAGCGACAAACAAATGTCAAAAACTTTTCAAAATGTAGGGTAATTAGAGGTATTTTTGACAGATTGAGACTGAGATCAGACTGTGAACGTTCTTAAAATTACGAGAATTGCCCCTCTGGTTAAGCTTTGTCGAATATTGGGAAACAATGAAGGTTAAACATTATTATAATTTAAATCGTAAACATAATAATTATCTCCTTTCACTTGGTCAAAATTGAACTTTCATTTAGTACAATGTCAAACACAACAAAATTTGCTCCGCTTTTCGAGCTATTTTATTTAATATTGTAATTAAGGATTTCCTTATATTGAACGTGACCTTATCCTCAATTTAAAATAAAAGTTTAAGGATGATCAGCAGTAACCTTGCGCCTCCTAATAATAACTATGTTAATACCTGATTTGTGAGGTTCTCTGATAAAGTTTGCACAGCTTTTGATTATCTATGTAAACGTACTTCCTTCATTGAGAGTTCTGAATACAATATGTCAAGAGATATCGACCCAATAGCGCTATCCATAAGGTAAACTCTGGTTAAGAAAACCTCAGAAACCATATCAGTCGTGCAAAAAAATAGTAACCTTAAAACCCTCTAATATTCTAGGATGCCGTAATCGTAATAGAGGGGGGTCCTCAAGAAACCTCAGAGCTACTTAAACAGAAGTTCGACTACATCTTCTTCACCGGAGGCACCAGCATCGGGAAGATCATCTACGAAGCGGCCGTCAAGAATCTCACGCCAGTCACATTGGAACTTGGAGGCAAAAGGTACATTGTTGTGGGGACGGGCTGCAGATATTGATACTATCTTCATTCTGCAAAAGAGGGCTGTCAGAGCCATCTACAAGCTCAGCAGACGCGAATCTCTAAGGGAACTGTTCAAAAAAATTAACATCATGACGGTTCCTTGTCAATATATATATGAAAACATTATGTACGTTCGAAAAAATCTACATCTTTTTAATAAGATAAGTGACAGGCATAATTTTAACACTAGAAATAGGAACAAATTAGATCAACCGCGTTTCAGATTGTCTAAAGTAAAAACTTCTTTTATGGGTTACTGTGTAAAATGTTATAATAAAATACCACTCGATATTCTTCAACTAAATGAGAAGAAATTTAAAACATGCATTAAACGCACACTATGTAGACAAGCATATTATAAGTTGGATGATTATATTGTAGATAAAAATGCTTTGCTAAATGCTGGTCCTGCTCCACAGGCACCTGGGCTCACTAGTTAAAATTTTCAATATTTGGAAGAGGTGCTTCCCTTTTTCTCTTTTTTTTTGTGTTTCTGACATTACGATCTCAATGTTAATTTTTATTTTTTATTCAATCAAGTTTAATTTGTTTAATACATGAATACTAAACACCTTTTGCTGTTTGGTAGTAAACAATTTTAATCATCTTTTAAATAAATTGCAATCTATAGTTATGTATAATTTAGATGCATTTTTTTTTTCAATTTTGTAAATGTAAGAACCATGGATCCGTTTATTATGATTTTTTGATGTTGACTTGAAAGAGCATGGCAGTTGAGAATGTGTCATGCTCACTTAAATGTCTCACTGATGGTGGCGCGTGTGTTGGATCGTTCGGTTCCCTACAAAATGGTTGAGCTGGACGGTGCTGATCCACGCGTCATGTTCGTGAACGGGCGCCGTCGGTTGAGACTGGTCATCTCTTAACTGCCAAGGCTTATTTTTAATCTTATATTTTGAATTGTTTCTTCACTTGTGTTTTTTTTTTTTTTTACATTGTTCTCACATATAGAAGCATCAAGAATAATGTACACAGGATTTTGTAATATCTTGATTTAAAAGAGTGTCCATGGAGTTTCTTGCCCGTTCTTCTCCATAGAGATCTACGTTTTGGAATGGGCAACTAGCTTCAACTTTCTGACTAACTGACTGACTATTTAATTTTGACAATTCAAAAGTGCCTGTACATGGTTTAATTGAAATAAATGATTTGATTTGATTTGACATATCAATGAAATATCAACTTTAAAATTATAATAATTGAAAAGTCGATTTTGTTTTGTAAATAGTTATAGAAAATGTCAACAGCAACCTAAACGGCACTTTGAGTTACGGAAAGAAGGTTTTTAATTTTAAAGCATGCCAATTAGAACATTCTTATTTTTCCCAAAAAGTGATCTATTCGGAGCATATTTACTATAAATGTTATATAAAGACAGAATATAAACACAAAAATGAACAAGTTGGGGGAAAATATGCGTCACATCCAGGCAAAATAAATGAATTTTCCCAATCTGAATTCATAAGTTCCAAATCTGAAGTATGACTTTTCCCAACCTTGCAACGAACAGATAGGTAGTAATTATTTGATGTTACACGTGATAAGGCACTTTTAAAAAAAGTTCGACTACAGCAGATTTCCTAGTACTTTTGAATCCATACTAATATTATAACTGCGAAAGTGTGTATGTCTGTTACCTCTTCATGCTTAAACCGCTGAACCGATTTAGATGAAATTTGGTATAGAGATAGTTTGAGTCCCGGGAAAGGGCTTAGGATAGTTTTATCCCGATATTCCCACGAGATCGACACATATGCGGGTGAAACCGCGGGGCGCCGCTACAGTGCTAGTACTAATAATAAAGCTGAAGAGTTTGTTTGTTTGAACGCGCTAATCTCTAGAACTGCCAATCGGATTTGAAAATATATTTTTGCATTTGATAGGCCAGCTCTTGAGGAAGGCTATAGGCTATTTAACATCACGCTATGACATTTAGGAGCCGAACAAAAACAAAAAAAGTCAGAAAGAGTGCTAAGCGAAAACGAAGTGTTGCGACGGTGTTGGTCGGGGGAACAAGAAACACGCGGACGAAGTCGCGGACAGAAGCTAGTCAAATAATGTTCAGAAAAACGCCCAACAAACAAAATCTAAAAGCCAAATTGTTTAGATTAGGTATCTGTTGTAATCGGATAATTAATTTAAATCTACTTGCATTATTTCACATAATTATGACATTGATGTCCGAACGTTACACAGCAGTGATAACAAAAGTGCCTAGGCATACTTACTAAGAACATATTGTTTCTAGCAGAAATTTCCCGATATAAGCCCAACACATGCTAAGATTAAATCTCTCCCATTTTTTACTACTAAAACCCTCATTAAATTCTATGCTGCAAAGATGTAGAACAAAAAAATAATTGTAACCATGGATTCAGCACATTATTCTAATCTGCGTTCGCGATTTATTTGCCAAAAATGTTTACAAATATGAATTAATGGAAAAATAACTTTTAATTCCTACACAATAATGTTCAGTTTTCGCTACAACTTCAAACTTTTTAATAACTTTTTCAATAGTGCTAGTCACTCTGAAATCAACTTAAATGTCATTGAAATAAAGTTGATATTTGTTTAAATTGAAATAGGGTGGGGTTTGCAGCATTGCGCACTTTTACTATAGACACACTAGCGTAGAAATCTATCGTCGGTTATAAAAAAAAAAACTGCTGTTTCGTAGAAAAATGCAATACCTACGCGGTCAAAATGTATTGAACAGCAAATTTTTCTATTAATAACCGACGAAACATTTCAACGTAGCGGGTTTCAGAATCATGCACTGAATCCGTGGTAACAGGTTGTACAGACGCCAGCACATCAAGCTAAATTTCTTTAATAGATTTCCAACTTTATTGCTAAAGCATAAGGTTCAAAGTTGATTGGGAAAATTTGACAGTTTCGGGTAGCTTGATGTCCCAGCCACTGTGTATAACTTTATTGCCATGCCTATACCTACTAAGACCTAAATTCTCTCTCCACAGCCCAGTATACATCGATAACACAGTGGACTTGATAGTGACAGCGAAGCGGATCCTCTGGGGCAAGTTCATCAACGCAGGGCAGACCTGCATCGCGCCTGACTATGTCCTGTGCACCAAGGAGGTACAGGACAAGTTTGTGGCTGCTGCCAAGAAGATTCTCAAGGAATGGTACGGAGCCGATGCACAGAAGTCGCCGGATTTCGGCAGGATTATTAATGGAAGGCATTTCAGGTGAGTGGCAAAATTTCTGGACTTTGGCGTTCCAGATATTTTAGCTAACTGATAATAATAAAGTGTATTAATCAAAAATTAACAATACCGAAATCGAAACTTGTCCAAAGTGGTGAAACAAGCCATAAAACCGAATGACATTAGTTCTCCGCAACATGTTCAAGGCAAAAACTTTCAATAAAGTAAGTCAGTAGATAACTCTAATCTTGAAGAACATCATTCCATCCTACAGACAAAAAAAACACACTGGGAAAAAAGATAAAAAAATATTTTAAAAGATTCAGAAAACTAACCCGTTCACAATTCATCTTTCAGCCGCCTCCAAGCAGTAGTCGATGGAAGCAAAGACAAAATCGCCATCGGAGGTTCGTACGACGCAAACGACAAATACATTGAACCCACGGTGATCACAAACGTTGTGGCGTCAGACAAGATCATGCAAGACGAGATCTTTGGGCCTCTACTACCTATAGTACCCGTTGAAAACGCTTATGAAGCAATACAATTCATCAATGAGCGGTAAGTCTATTTTTGCCTATTTTTATTACGTTTCGTGATGTTATTTGTTTTGATTTTCAAAATTTACGTGATTTAGGCCCACTTGCACCACCGATCACTAAATACATTTTGTGACAATTTTAGCAATGAAATTGAACGCGATCAGCACATTTAAACTGCGTTCAAGTACTGTCAGTGTCAATGTTCCACTTAAAATATTGACCATTAAACGTGGTTTATGTACTGATCGCGTTCAGTTTAATTAGTGGAATTCGCCCGTCGCGCCATACGTATTTAAATCATCATTCTGTCTCAGTCATCTTCAGATAACTGACAGAAACAGAACGATGTTCTAAATTCGTTTATCGTTAAATGTGTTTAGTGATGTGTGGTACAAGCGGGCTTTAATGTTGGTTTTGCCTTCTTCGAAAAAAATACATTGTTTCACCAAAATATAGATATTATAATTTAAAATTTTGCGTCCCTCCACGGGTTGGTTCACACTTATTATAAATGATTGTGTGGATTTTTTGTGGAGGAGCGTGCAATTTTTAATTATTTATTGTTTTTGAAATTAATTTTTAAACACCTGAGTTTTGGTTATGAGCTGGCAACCCTGACTACTGCTGTTTTGTTTTTGCCGCTTGAAGCGACGGCTAAAAAACGCGTCGTCTGGTCGCGCGACCAAGCGGCCAATTTAACGCATTCGGGTCGCTTGGTCGCAGGTCAGAGCCTCAGAGGCGCAGTGTGCTGTTTTTTCTTTAATGTCTCTGTGCAAAGATTGTGTCAGTATTGTTTGTATTTATATTTTTAACGATTTTTACTGTTCTATAGATAATATAGTATCTAAATGATGAGGCCCACTTGCACCACAATCCACTTAATATGTTTAATGCTATACATACGTATTCAAATCATCGGTCCGTCTCGCGCCTCTGTCATATTTAAACGGTTAACAGAAACAACGATTTTTTAAATACGTTTATCGCTAAAACGCATTTAATGAGTTGTGGTGCAAGCGTGCCTTAGTTATTTGGAAAATTAAATAAATTATTTATTTAAATAAACATTGACTTTACTTTAATTTGAATATATTGAAATGATGCCTTATAAGTGCATTGTAACAGTAAAAAACTTAGATTTGTTACAACTTTTGCTATCGTGAAAAAATACATAATTATTATGTATGTGTGTCTGTGTGTTTTTGAGTGTTTTGCTACATATACTTCAAACTGTGGGAATATCATCTATTATCATTTTAGGAGTTTTAAAGTAAAATTAATAGCACATATTCATTGTATTCAGATTATCGTGGGAATTTCATAATTAAGCCATAAAGTTCTCTTACTTTACATCTCAATTGTAATTTATGATAATGATAAAACACATTTATCATAAATAATTCAAATAACTGTCACTTTAAAATATAAATCAATATATTCCATCGAACTTATGTCACGTCATCCCCATACAGTGCACAGGGGACAGTCACGAAATATTTTTATTTAATTAATATCTACATGTCGACCCATTACTACCAATATTGATATCGAATCGATTATTCATCGAAACTATAACTAAATAGTTGATTTTATTTCACGTTAACGTCGAATCAACTACATTTTTATACTAAACGAATTTTAATGGACCACAATTAAAGTTTAAAAATTAGACTCGTATCAAGATATACATACGCGTTGAAAACTCGCTTTGTGATATGCATAATATATGTATATCAGTTTTCAATTTATATTAATTATCTTTGTATTAAATGACTAAGTAATTAGTATAATTATTATATTTTAATTAAACCTCTAAAATAATAATCGATTCGCATTATGATAATCGTAACCGGGCTGCTGAGACTGGCCATCATTACCAGTTACCATATTTCCATGGGAGGGAACCATGGAGTCCGCAATGGCCCATCATTACCAGTCTACCATTATCCATGGAAAGGAACCATGGCGACCACAGAGTGAAACCATAAACAATTTTCAGGGAACATCCGTTAGTGCTTTACGTGTTCAGCAAACAAAGCAACATACAAAAGTTGTTCACTGAACAAACCCGGTCGGGCAGTATCAGTATGAACGATACGATCATGTTTTATGGCGGTAAGGACAATACATTACCATTGGCTGTTTGTAAAAGTATACAAAACATTTACAAATCATCGATTTAAAAGGAAAATGTAGGAAGTGTGTTCTGGAAAATATTGTTTGAAGAAATGCATGTGTGGTAAGCGTAAAAATACGTTATCTGTGGTCGATAAATCGACTAAGAAAATATCGAGTCGACGACTAAATATGTATCGATTACAGAAGTTAAAATATGATTGTAGGATAATTCAAAGTATGTAATGATACATTTGTGCAGACTGTATAAAACATGGACTGTCTGTAAAACTAGTTACATATTTTTGCATTTTAGACTGACAAGACCACCAAATATCGATAACACGACTTACAGCCTCGATAGTAATAATAATGGAATAATACCTCTTACTCGAGAATACGTTGCGTAAGTAATTAAAATAAGCGCATACGCACAGCACCATTTTTTAAAGGAAACGGTACTGCACTTTGTCAAAGAGCTTATATAAAGTTAAGCTTGGACTTTGTATTATAAAATTATACACATAACTTCATGCCTGTATTCCCTGAAAGGTTAGGCAGAGGTGCTCCTATTATACACCCACATTTCGCCCAGTTATGTTTAAGTCCCATGTAAAAGGGGGCGAGCCCAATAAAATTAAATGCACTTAAAATTCTAGTTGACAAATGTATAGCCGCTTAAAAACAAAAACCACACGCAAACTTCTCTTCAATATATTTTGCTAAAATCACTTATTTATTAATAAAAAATAAATAAAATACTTACAAATGAATTATAAATCGTTTTGTATGTTATTGCAAACAGTCGTCGGGATAAGGTGGTACATTGGGTTGGCTTGATCTCTTCATTCCAAGGAGTGGGTTGAAATAGGTTTGATGGTGGAAAAATAATACTTTGCTATACTAGACCATGTAACTAGACAATACCTTTAAAAAAACGGTTGGTTCAGGCACAGTGCATTCGAAAGACTATTTAGAAACTCTGAATATGACTATAAGGCGTGCTAGACACTTGTTCTAGTCGGCATGATTCGGCACAGCCGGGCGACAAAATATACATTCGATTTTGCCTCCCGAATCATACCGACCCCCGAACACGTGTACAGCATCCCCGACTAATGTAATTACTCCATGTAGGCTCGCATGTCCAGGTCTAACGAATCATTCGTAAGAAATATAAGTGCGCCTGACTAATAGCAAGCTGCAAGAATGTATGTTGACACTTGCAAGTTACTATCGAAAAGCCAGTTATTTCTCTCGAATTTCTTTCAGGCTCACAATGGTCTTGTATACAAAGTATTTATTTATAACTTATACGTGTGGTTACATCTTTGGTGTATTTCTGTTCACGTTGCCTTATGGTGGTCGGTACCGGTGAAGGATGGTGGTGGACTTCTTTGTTAAATTGTATAATTTCTAGAATGTAAAATTTTCTGTTAATTAATATATTTTTGTCGCAATTTGACAAAAAAATGCTGTTTAAGTTTACTGTCAAAGTTGTTGTTGCCAGGCTTAAAAATTATACTATTTTTTGTCCAACTTTTTAAATTGTTAGTGTTGCAATTATCGCATAACTTTGGCAGAAAACTATCTTTAAAAAATCTAGAATATTCTTTACTCTTCTGTAGTAAATAATAGCCTGTTCGGTGGAGGTCTGACGTATTCTGTTGTATGTAGAGAGAAGCCGCTAGTGCTGTACGTGTTCAGCACGAGTAAGAAGGTTCTATCGAGTATTGTGGACAACACTAGTAGCGGAGGGATGTGCGTTAACGATACCATGATGCACATGGGAGGTTTGGATATTTTTCACTCTTATATGAATAGTTTTTCTTTATAGGAGGTTAAAATTAATAGTGCTATAGCTTGTGACGAAATGGGAGCGGGGTTGTAACGATGTTTAGATAAAACATCATTCTTTGCTTCGCCTCTCTGTCACTTTGTTGCAAGCTGCAATTATATCAGCTGTAGGAATGCTAGTGGTGTACCAAGACTGGAAGAATCGGGAACTTTCCTAGTAACATTTAAAAGGATAATTCTCATTTTTTTTCCGGGAAGCGATACATCACTACACATCCTACTTCTTGCTTTATTGTTGTAAAAATAAAGAGAACAAAATTAGGCTTGAAACTGCAATGACTGCAAATGTCTTGTTGTAACTGGAAGTAGACTGAGCTTTTGATTTTCAAGCCAAACAGCCATTTGGTGGCCAGAAAAAAAACATTATCTTTCATTATTATTGTTGAATGTTACAAAGTGAGCTGATTGTTGAATTACTCCAACATTAATGGTTGCAAGCCTGTATTACATGTTTTCGTAGACTAACTATTTTATTACTGTAACACGTTCTTTCTATCTGCCAGTATATATTAATAGCATGAATTAGCATGATTTGAGAATGTTGAACTTAGATCTTTGTTTTGTACAAAAAATAACCTTTTTGCTGTTGAGATTTTCAATTTTCCATTTCTTTTTATTTAATTGATCTATTCAAACTTAGGAAAAATCTGACACAAACACCTCTCACTCTTATTATTACAAGACCTGGTTCATAAACAGAATTTAAAAAAAAATGCACAAACAAATGAAAATCTCAGCAGCACACAATCAATAACCAACCCTATCTCCCTACTAATAAAGTCTTCTATAACAGTTGAGACCCTCCCGTTCGGCGGCGTCGGCGCGAGTGGCATAGGCGCCTACCACGGCAAGAAGACTTTCGACACGTTCACACACAAGAAGAGCTGTCTCATCAAGAACTTCTCGCCCATCGGAGAGAAGCTGGCTTCGTAAGTGAATTCTGATACTTATTTTATACAGTTCATAGGGGTGAATTTTGAACAAGAACTATACGGTTGGCAGAGACACCGACGCGCAACCGGTTACCATGGATTCAGTACAAGATTCTGAACCATACATTTTGACCGTGTAGGTACTGCACTTTTCTATGCAACAGTTATTTTTTTATGATACCCGACGAAAAATTTCTACGCTAGGGGTCTAGAATCATGTGCTGAATTCATTGTTACAGTTTTCGTGTCGATGTCCCTGCCACCCTACTGTAGACAGCTTCAATTGATTATTTCGGAATTTTAGAACAGAAAGGGATTCGATTCCCTGGACTACCTACAATACTGTCATTCTGTAAATCTTTAATATAAAATTTACATCCATATACGAAATATCAGCTGCAGTGTTAGAACTCTCTTCTCGATTTTGCAACCACAGTGAGAGTAAAACCTGTCTGATTTATTTATATAGACATAATAATTTTGGCCAAGCAGACTTGACAGGATTGCATTCGTTATTTTGACACGTAACAAGTGATAACTTTTTACGACCCGTCTATCGATTTAATTAATTCAAATGTGATATTAGCATAATCAGCCTACAATGTTTCCACTGCTGGGACACAGGGCCACTCTCTGTGAGAGGGATTAGGCCGTAATCTACCAGGCGGGTCAGGTGCGGGGGTTAGTGAGTGTCACGTCTGCGATTTTTTTGGTTCTAGGACATACCGGTTGACAATGTGACATTAGTACCCAAATATTCCGAAAACTGACTCCTAAACGCTATACTTACGGTATTTTTTTAAAACAATATTTGTTCTTCCTTCCAGCGGCCGCTACCCTCCGTACTCGGACAGCAACATCAACTTCCTCAGCATGTTGATGCGCAAGCGATTCGGTCCGTCCCTCAAATTCGTGCCCTACCTGCTCGCCTTCGCACTCGGCGCAGGAGTCTCTTATGGCTTCTTCGCTTGGCAAAAGGTAAAGAAGTAATGTCAATTGTGATATTTTAAGGTCTAGTCAAACAGAGGTTAACACCGCGCGGGATGCGGGGCGAAATGCGCTCGCGCCGATTGTGTTACTGTTTTTTGATTGTGTTGCTGATTGTGTACTTTTCGTGTGCCTTCCTTATTAATAAAACAGATGGATCGCGCAGTCGCGTCCCGTGTCCCGCACGGAATTCTCCTCAGTGTGGCCAGGCTTTAATGGGTGTGTTGTAAAATTTTTGGTATAAAGCCGTGTATTCACTAAGACAGCACATTGTTTCAGCAACATGTTTTTGTGTTGCGGGAAACAATTCCAAATGCCAATGCAATACAATTAGTTAAATTAAAGCCCACTTCCTCTCTCCTACTTTCCTGTGCCCGACAGGGTCCACAATGATCATGTCTTTATAAAACCTAAGTTCACATTTTGGAATGGAAAAAATATATTGAGTAATCTTGCAGTGTTGCTGGCAACATGCTAATGTTCCGTATTCATGGTAAACAAAAGAAAATCTCGTAACATCAAATGTTTCTGGTTACGACTTTGACCTAGACTAGAGTCAAGAGCTAGTCCATTTCAAATAAAAAAAAAAAAAGAAACGATGTTGCGCAGTTGTTGCAAAAGGTTTATTTCAATGAAAACGGGAAATAAGTTGTAATTTGCTGGGGGTTGGTCTTTCAAGAGTACAGCCTTTAAGATCCAATGGTGTCTTCGCACTGAGCGTAGAAGTTGGCACACGGTGCGCTTTCGTTGCATAGACGTAATATTTACGACAACATGTCGCGTCCACGCTGCGTCGCATCTGTAAAGCGTCTACGCTGCGTATACGTTCACCGAACGTCAACGCTAGACCAACGCCAGATGCAAAGGCACCCTAGTGCGGGAGCTTATACATAAAAGATGACTTTGAGCTGTCCTAATGTTTATCCACCAAACTTCAACCAGGACCCATAAATCCCTAAATATATCTTGCTAAAAATGAGAAATATTGGTAAAAACCCCCTCAAAAATTTTATAACACACCCTTTTAACTTAGGTAAAACATATTTGTGAAACTATGCCTAAATACATTCCATCAAGGTTTAATTCCGTTTAAAACAGTAATTCTCTCTTTATTTGTTTACAGGCGTAGGTATTATCAGTTATGTAATGGATATTATAGTTTATAAATATAGTATTATCTACATAGTATTAAAAAGCTATCAATGCAAAAGCAGAAATTGTAAAAAGTAATCTATTGATCGAAAAAACATGTAAAATAATGTAATATTCCATAAAAAATCTTTAAAATTTATTGACTTGTTTTATTTCCCAAAATAATCTTATAATATCTTCTCAAAACTTGAAATTATTCATTGCATCATTAATTATGCCCTTGAAGTCCAAAATGCTACTGCTATTGCCATTAGTTGCCAGTTTAAAAAATTAGTAGCCCATTCCAAAAATTTGGAATCCATATTTTTACTTTATTTTAACTAAAGACACTCTTTCTATAGCACAAAAAAAAAACATTAGTTTACAGACGAAACATGTAGAGATATAAATATAACGACAAAGAAAAGTGACTTTGATGAATGATTACTCTGAGTAAAAATAAAGATGGCATTAATGAACTATCTCCCTCACTTCCACGACTAAGGAAAATTAGATTAAAATAGTATTAACCTTTCAGTTGCAAACTTGTCGTTAGTCGAATAAAATAATCGACTATTCTACACCAATTCACTAGCTGAAAGAAAACAAACCAGATGAACAAAACTGCTACAAGTTTACCTTGATTTTAATTTTAATTCAATTTATTGACTCAAGTTATCAGTATTACTTTATCAGGTACAGTGTGCCTAGTATATTACAATGCATAGCGGTGCGAGCGGGTTTTACTTGCAAACAACCCCGCATATTATTTTGATTATTTATTGTATAGCCTGGTATGATGTATAACTGCCCCGTTGGTCTTGTGGTCGCAAGCGCGACTACTGAGCGTGGGGTCCTGGGTTCGATTCCCGGGTCGGGCAGTGTATTTGTAGTTCTTGAGATATCCAGCTGTGACAGACAGAGTCGCACCATAAATGTTCCTTTTTACCATTTTGGTACAGAACCCTAAAAATAAGTAAGTAACCTTGGCAAAATACGAGGAAGGAAATAAAATGAATAGTTATGGAGAGTAGGCTACGTTTACCGCGCCCCACCACTTGCTAATTAGATATACCTACCTACAGGTGCGTAACGGTAAACTTCTATCAGAAAGTCTGCCCGAACCTGCATCTCTGCTCTAAGCAATGATACGTGGTGATTGTCGACGATCATGAACAGGGCACTTGAACTTGTTAGTACCTACTTTATTTTTACGCCCCGAATTCTTTGCGAAACAAGGTTGCACAACAGAATTTCCGATTTAAGACTTCCGCAGACAGGCGCGACACGACACTAGTATAACAATTTCTATGAAAACTTCGTGGAATTTGTTCTACCAGAATAGCGTCGCGCCTGTCTGCGGGGGCTTTTAGCAACATTTTCTGCCTACACGGTCGTATATACAGGGTGGGCAAAAAATCGTGGATCAAACGAAACAGGGCGATAGTTGAGGTTATTTACAGTAAAAAAAAATAGAGAAAAAAATAAACATAAAAAAGTATCATCACTACAACAGTGCTTTCATGACAGTGGGTACCATGATTTATCAGTATTGGCACTTTTTTCAATATCTTTTAAAAGGCTCAAAAAAAATATTTCTAACATTAGAACCTTACTGTAAACACTCAAATTGTCATAACTTTTAAGGAGGTCAAGTTAGGGCTCTCGCACAATTTTTTTTTACTACAAAATAACCCCAACTATCGCCCTGTTTCGTTTGCTCCACGATTTTTTGCTCACCCTGTATATTGGAGAAAAAAGTTGCGCATTATTTCCAGGCACACATTTGATGTTGCAACTACAATGTTGCGCAATTGTTTTTCAACGTTGCTTCTAATGAATACTCGGCTTTAAAGTATGTGGTTAGCTTAGAACTTTTCTCATATTGGCACGAACTGTGAAAGAAGTGCATATCTATCCGGAAATAATAGTCAGTGACTAAGGTGTTTTCAGGTGCAGATCTAGATTTTCGCTCAAGGTGGAGAAAATCTTTCACTCTAGGAGCCGGGGGGAAATTTTTGAAGCCCTTTTAAAAAGCCTTCTGCGCCTATTTTGCGTAATCTCAACAATGTGCCCCCATTTTCGAGGATGGCGACAACGTATCTACATCTAAAGGTGGATCCACACATTGCGAGCATGCGCTCCGCACGGCGCACAACGCATGCCTCGCCAAGTGTGGACCTGTATATTCGTGGCGAGGCATGCGCTCCGCACGCGCGAGGGATCTTGAAGCATTTGCCGACATACGTTGGCTCGCCCTCGCGCGTGCGGAGCGCATGCCTCGCCACGAATATACAGGTCCACACTTGGCGAGGCATGCGTTGTGCGCCGTGCGGAGCGCATGCTCGCAATGTGTGGATCCACCTTTAGTAATATTGAATACAAAGTGAAAATACAAGTTATAAAACTATGTTTATATCAAAAGAAGCCCAGGTAGGGGCAACTGCACCTGTTGCCTCTCCCCTTGTATCCGTCCGGATGTTTTAAGTATTGTCATTCTTCGAGACCAATTTAAAAACTGCAATTCAATAGGTTTAAAAGTAGTTGTAGGAAGCTGTCTGCATACTTACCTACTTGTCTTTTTTTGTTGAATGTAACTAGGTACCTACTTCAAGAAATCCGCAAATTTATCACAAAGATGTTCATTACATTTTTTTCTGTATTTCAGATGTCTTCGGAAGAATAAAGACGCTGAGACTGAAGTGGCATCGACCAGGATTGCTGCGAACCTATTGTGATAATGTTTTAGAGTTAAATCATACAAGCCTGGTTCTGTAAACGAAAGTCCTTTAAAAACACACAAAAGTATAGTGTTAGACACATTTTAAAATAATCGAAACAGATATATTGTCTTTAGGAAAGGCATAATTAAAAAAAAACAAACACTGGTCGATAGGAGTAAATGTGATGTGCCTTCACTTTAGTTGTAGGTGATCGCAACACACTATTAATTACTTTATTTAATTACGAAGCAATATTAGTCTTATTTATTACTCTACACTATGTAAGGAGGTATCTGCCATGACTTTTACGAATTCTCGTGCAATTATTGTCTTAGTTTTATTTATCAAGGAAATAAGCATTTATTTTTATATATATTTTATAAGCCAAGATTTTTTTCGTTTGGCAAGCAATTCAAGGAATGTTAGCATGCAGTTTAAGATTCGAATCACTTGCCAAACATGCTTGGCTCCTTTTTTGCTGCATTCCGTTGGCTTGATTTATATTCCAAACTCTTTATTGCATTTATTAATCACTGAGAAATCTACGTGTTTTATTTTAGAAATAAAACTGCATTATTGTTATTCTGTGTAGGTATTTTATTTGTTTCTTTTCGAAAGATAAAATGAATAATTTATATCAATTTAATTTTAACTTACTTAGTTACTGAATGTATGTAAAATTTTATGCAATATGAAAACGCACGTGATTTTATTAATGTAGTGATAAAATATTTAAAATCGTATTCTGAACAAAATGTTACTAGAAATATATTTGGTAACCTATTGTAGTTGTTTTAAATTATGAATAAAACGTTATTCTCGTTGATAAGCATTAAAAATGTAAGGTTGTTGGATACTACGTATATTTGTATTTGTAGATAAACGGGAACAATGGATAATACGAGAAATGCAATTGTTTTTATTTTTTTCTTCCTCTTAACCTTCTCCTCTGTTTAACATCCAAATTATCTTGTAAACCCTAGAGAAGAGTCCAAGTAATAATAAATGCAGAATGAACCAGCACAGGGTAATTGCGTAACACACTATCAGTAGCAATGGCTTCCATTTTGACAGTTCAACATTCAACATTCATTGCGTTATTTGCGTTGTTGAGCAGACAAATTTTTCGAACATATCGACGCTTGAAAGGCAAAATTGAATAAGCGACATATGGCTAACTTTACACGAGAACAGATAAAAGTTTCAGGGAAAAAAAAGAAAACATTTAAACTGTTGTACTTAATCATCCCACAGGCGTAATTATTACTATTTTGGAAATCTTATTTTTTTTTTTTTCTGAAAAGTTGTTCTCCTGTAAAGTTAGTCCAATGTCGCTTATTCAATTTTGTCTTTCAAGCGTCGATATGAAGCGATGGATTAGTAATATTCTTCAAAATTATTCTGATTGAGATTGATATTGTATTAGATACGCAATTAGAGTGCGAGTTCCGTACAACCGAGGAAATGACTGCGTGACAAGCATGAGCTACAAAGATCTCCTTTCGAGCTCGAAAGAAAAATTAATTCGAGTAAAACCACATTAGTACCCACCCTAACCTGTAACCTTACGGCTCTTTATAAAGATGGGGCTGACCTCCATCTCCAACCCTAGCTGCGCAGTCCCTGTAGTCCCACCTACCTGCCATTTTGAACTTATAGGCTTTCCTATTACCTACACAAAAAAAAGGTAGGTACCAAACAAAATAAATACGAGTGCCAAGTCTCGCAGAGACGAAACACTTCAGGATTCTGCCTAAATCCCAGAAGACAAGTGTCAATTTCTGATCAGCCATTATTTTTTAGAGCAGCCCGTTCGCTTTAGGCTGGTTTTATTGTTACGCGTTTCGGCTGCGCCGTTGGAGCGCGCGCAATCGGAGACGTATGGGGTAGTAGTTGCGTTTCAATGTGGCGCGCTTGAGGAGCAGCGCCGTTCAGTAAACGCGTGCTGTTCGCCGGCGCTGCCGAAGCGCGCACCCCTTGTGCGCTTCTACGGCCAGGATGGATGCGTAGTGTGATGCTGTTGAGACGCGCCGTAAGAAATTTATTTACAAAATGAATTACATCGATACGGGACGAGTAATTAAGGAAGTATGATTTAGAAGATGTTTATGGGACCAGACCTCATACCGCTAAAGAGACCTAAAATCGTGTACTGCGCAAGTCAAGCCACGTGGTGTGTCAAGTCTCATCTTTCGTGGCACGCATTACTAATCTCATTTCACAATGCACTGCTGTTCAAGCGCGCGCTGCCCAGCGGCGTGACTATAAAACCAGCCGTACTCTTCCTAAAGCTAAAGTCTTCAAGACCGAATACGGCCGAGGCGACTAATCTTAGCGGAGACCAGTCTTCGGCGTGGAAGATAATAAACTGTATAAGTGTTTGTGCAGACACAGGTTCACTCTCTTCCCTCACTCTCATTGTCCGATGGGACGGTAATCCAACACGACCGGAGAGAGAGATCAGGCGCAGCGCGCAGCATACAATATCCGTGAGGCGCAGGAACAACGGTTTAACGTGCTCTCCGAGGCACGGGGGTACCACACCGCCAACTTCCAAACTCCGGGCTGTTACTAAGAAATTCCGAATATAAAAACCCAATAATAGGTACTTTGCCCGACCCATGACTCGAACCTAGGACCACGAGACAACGGGGCAGTGCTTTTTCCTCTTCCTAAGCTGTTCGTGTATCTACCTACACACTCTTAGCGTCTTTTCGTATCCAAACCTGCACGGTGAACTTCTGCATGCAACTGGCGTCATTCATAGTCATTTCAGCCGAAAGACAGTTTTCGACAGTGGGCTGTCGAAAATAATAAGCCTTCTCCGTCCCTCAAGATCCTGTGCTTCTCCAGCGGATACCCGTCTCGTTCACGACGTCATCAGTACACTTTGTGGGAGGCATGTCAATCCAGAACCTTTCGACCCCAGTCGGCTATCTATCATTAATCCCAACTACCTACATGTTCCCAGCATCCACCTTCCTGCTTAGGCTGGTAAGTTTGTATGGCTACAATATACAGAACCTATATCACCAAAGTGAGTGGAAGTCTATATGGTGTTTAACTCTAAGGTGTAGTCTTGATTGCAATCTGAGGAAACTCGATTATGACGACTGCATGAGTCACCATTATGAGGACAAAAAATGTAATCTAAGATGAGTTTTATAAATTAACTACCTACGTAAGTTACCTACATCCTCAAGTAATTATAAAAGGAAGGAAAGCATTAAAAATGTCTTCTAGCTCTAAATAAATGAATGTCTTCTACCTATTATAAGTCTGAAAAAAAGCGGATCATAGATTAGATATAAACATGAAGAGTAGATAGGAGTCACCATAGTTGGTTTACTTATTTACATCAATGAGACATGAATGAGAACATGACTCATTAATTCACTACTACAAACACAACGCAACGTCCGCAATAGTCTAAATAATTCGGCTTCCGGCCAGTTTTCCGATAAGAAACGGGTCAATCAAACGCAAATCAGCTGTTAATCAAACACGAACTAACTCCGTAAGTACTTAGGTATACTGAACTACTTTGTGGTTTTTGCTGAGGGTTTTTGCATGTTCTTACTTCTTGTCCTTATTCATTCTTTATGCTTTAATTTACTATGGACATAGAAATTTACTCTGCTATGGGCAACGTAGACGATTATAGACTAATGTAGTCTACCCAATGCCAAAACTAGAAGTAGGTACCTAATCTAAGAGTTGGAGTTTATCATCAATCAATGTAGTGTTGTTATGACGACAGTAGTAATATAAGAGTTATTTTCTTCTACGTGTTAATATAATAACATCATTCATCATGTTTATATGTTTGACGATAAAATTATCATGGTCAAAAATACGTGACGTCACATCATAGAAATACTTTGCCCACTAAGATACCGGTCTCAGTCTAGCTAGCATGACGTTTTTTTGACCTCATGAACACCGTTAACTATACGTGCCTACATATTATGTATGACCTCATAGTTCGCACTGGCGGTGTCAACAGTTTATTTATATCCATGCAGTCATTTTCACATAAACCAATGATTACATTTAAGCAGTACGCCTAACTGAATATTACATCATTGCAATAACCCCTTATAGGAAGAAGACAGCCGCTAAAACAAAAAAGTCCCTATTGTAAAGCTTCTGTAGGTAATAGGTAGGTACATACGTTCTCGCATTATTTTATTTATAGGAAAGGGAAATCGTGTCCATACAAAATCTCGTCGTATTTTGATAAACAAAACTTAATGATTTTAGCATAATACTTTTAAAATATCCTAGACTACGAAGAAAGTCCACAAACAAAATGCTCGAAGATTGTGTTTGGCCCACCGTTCCTTCATTATCTCATATCGTAGCTAAAGCTAATGCATGTTGTTTTATTAGCACTAGCGGAATTTAGATTTTTTTGAAACTTGCTACGTATACATGAACTTGAGAATAGGAAGTAATTGAAATCAATGCATTTGGACGAGGGTCTACATTTTTTACTTTTACTCAATGTTTACTCATAATATTTTTACTCTACGCACCCTAAACTGGTTTTGGACGTGTATCCGAATTTTAACAAATGTCAAAACAACAATATTTTAGTATGGCAAGCAATATTTTAGGTGTATTTGCTATTTTTACGTTAATTACACCATTATTAATCATTATAATATCATCACAATCTATAAAATAAGGCCCTAGATGTTACTGCATTTTTGTACGCAACAAATTTATTATTTAAACAAAATCTTTTACGATTCAAGTTGATGGTATATTTTGTAGCGTTGCAACATTAGTGACTTACGAATACGAATGAAAGTGCTTGTGATGAGCAAAGACGATTAAAAAGTGTCGATAAGCCAATATTCTGCAGAAATTAGCCACAATCTTCAGGTATCTACAAAATATAATAAATAACACCCTCGCATGTGAGGGTACTATGTGGTGGTGCTGTACTTCTTCCGCTAGTTCAGGTGCTTATTCACATTTGAGGGCTTGTCTGACTACTCCCTACCCATAATCCTATACGGCGGCCATATTTATAAGTCATGAAAGGCGTTGACGCTCGACACCATCATAATTATTTGCGTTGTATTGTTTCACAGGACCGATGGCTGCGATACGCAAAAAATTAGTGATCGTCGGTGACGGTGCGTGTGGTAAAACATGCCTGCTCATCGTATTTAGCAAAGATCAGTTTCCGGAAGTGTACGTGCCGACTGTGTTCGAAAACTACGTCGCCGACATCGAGGTGGACGGCAAGCAGGTTGAGCTCGCCTTGTGGGATACAGCTGGTCAGGAAGACTACGACAGGTTGCGGCCGCTGTCGTATCCCGACACTGATGTGATCCTCATGTGCTTCTCGGTGGACTCGCCCGACTCGCTCGAGAACATCCCGGAGAAGTGGACACCCGAGGTAAAGCACTTCTGCCCTAATGTGCCCATCATTCTAGTGGGAAACAAGAAGGATCTGCGCAATGACCCGGCCACGATTAACGAGCTCCGCAAGATGAAGCAGGAGCCGGTGAAGCCGCAGGAGGGTCGAGCCATGGCGGAAAAGATTAACGCGTTCGCGTATCTGGAGTGCTCCGCCAAGAGCAAGGAGGGAGTGCGCGAGGTATTCGAGACGGCGACTCGCGCTGCATTACAGGTCAAAAAGAAGAAGAAGACTAGGTGTTCCCTGCTGTAATTGTGCTGTTGTCGGGAGAACTCTGATTTAATGAATTGTACGCATACTGCCTGATAACTTAGTTTGAAACGACTCGGACTGTGCAGCAGTCGCGAGGTCGGCCACACAGTGCTTCCTTCCGATACTGACTGCTGACGCGACGTCGCGGCCCGCGTCGCACGCACACTCACTCAGTATTTGTGTGGCTACTCTTTCACAATTGGTACTTTGTATATTTTATAGATTATCTATAAAGAGTAAGCGTAAATGCCTTAACAAAAGTAGTCGGGGGCATGTGGACCTCCCGTCTCCGGCAGGGCCACTGGAATTTTGCTATAATATCACGTTATATAATCGAGTAGCATTTCTTCTACATATAGATTATTCCTCGACCGGTGGCATCTCACCGAGACTTGTTTAGTTCGGTATTTTGTATTTTAATTTTTCAATAAAATAGTGGTGTATAAATTGTGTAGGATGTTTATTTGACACGGAGCGCGAGCCCCACTCATCTAAGTGCCTGTCAGCTAGACGCGTCTCTGAGACGTCCAATCTGATTCTGTAGGGCAGTTGTATTGTAATCTATTGTTTGTGTGAAATCATAACTTCCTAATATAATTTATTAGTAATAAAGGAACCCCATGTCAACAATTCTTAACTAGACTCTTTTTGACTTTTTATAAAATTTTAATGCAGCATTTATAAAGCAAAGGTGTTTAGAATGGGGGATATTTAAGTTAAATATGATCATTTATGTTATGTTTCATTAGTCTTGTAAGTACAAAATTATCGTCAAATATAATTAACAAAATAATTATTAGATTTCCTTTTATATAATTTAAGATTTATTATTTTGGATTTACTCCAATTACAAATTTATTAACCAATCATTGAAAGTTTCAATTTAGGCACTCCTTGACATTTTTAGTAGTTGTAGTGGGTTGAAGCGGCGCCTGGGCGACAGCATGAGTTGTTTCTGTCTGTAGTTAGTGGGGCTGCGGTAGGGGACCGCGGTGCCGTCGGGCAGCTGGCGCTCCGGACCCCACAGCTCGGGCGCCCAGTCCGCGTACACCAGCGCGTCCACTGCGCACAGCCTGTCCCCATCTAGCGGGGTCACTACGTACACAACCCACTTCTCATAGTCCACACCGCGGACCAAACCTGTAACAATACAAATAACTCCAGTAAACGCCTGAGTATGTCACGTTCTTAGTTATCATATTTAATCAGCACTTTATTACACTTATTGATAACACATTTTACGATATTAATTATATTTCTATGCATACCTCTTATGCTATTTGTTTGGAATTACATTATATACATTTTGAGTAAACTGCATATTTTTTAACTGTTAAGTATTTGTTTGCTTGAAGAACATTTGCACCTATTTCAGTGATATCTTAGTCATTAGGACATGCATATTTAATAATCAATATAGTATAATTTTGTCATTATCACTTTTCAAAAACGAGTTTTTAATTTTAAATTAAGAGCACCTGCTTTTGTAGACGTTTGAAAACATGAATACCAGTTATTTATTTGGGATATCAATAATAATAAGTTTATTATGGATGATCTTATTACCAAGTTAATTTGGCTACCAATATTCAATATAAAAACAGAATTTTTGCCCTAAGTAAATCAATATTGTAAAAAAGAAACAAGTTTTTTGTTTCCCAGTCTTTAACGTGGCTTTTGTGGCCTAGTGGAGTATTTTTTTTCTAAAACAACCAAAAGTAGTTACCGTGTCCGTGGCATAGCAGTGCGTTATCTTGCAGGGTAAACACTTTTCCCTTATCTTTTACGGCGAGTTGACAGAGCGCTACTATTTTTCCGTTAATCACCTTCAGTACCACATCATTTGCTACTTTCACGTTCGTTAGCACGTTCACATCTGACAAGCTCACTCTAGAACAAAAAAAAATACAATAATTTTGTAGTTTCCAATGCCATGCTAGGTCTAATAAATTTATACAGTATCATAAACAGCCTATAATGCTCCCACTGCTGTGACAGGTTGGTTTATACTGTATACTTGTACCTAGTAACTACATAATATAGAGAAGTTGGTAAGCCACCTGTTGCTTTTCAGTGGAGACGTGAAAGCATACCCCAGATGCTTTCGAAAGCTGTTAGGTAATCACAAGTTTAAAAAAATAGGCAGGTCTATTGCGTATATTTTGACGTAAGCTTTATTGTGGTGAGACCTAGGTGTAATAATTAGTTGCGGGCATTGCAAAGACAATGAAACACGTTAATGGCATAGTAAACATTTTTTGAAGCAGTGGACATCTAGTTCTCTCTACATATACCGATATTCCGGCTTAGTTCTGAAGTTACAAGACTTTCATGGAACCTGAAATGGTAAACTGAGCCGCTGATTGATTAATGAGCCATTGTTAGCCTTCGCGTGAATCACGCTCAATTCCCGGACAAACATTATCTTATTACTCATTTGTAGCTCACAGTTATTGTGATAATCGGGCGTTCGAACATGTCATTCATAACAATCCACCAATTGAAATAATCAAAATATAAGAATGGAAAACCCCGTCAAATGTTCCATCCTGTTCATTTTTACTGGTATACAAAGTATGACTATTTTATTACTGATTATGTAAACGTTGGCTTTGCATCGTTATAACTGTAAAGTAGCCTTGTTTTTTGCCCTTTAAGTACATATAAAGCTTGAACTAGCTATCATGTATAGCGCATAACTCCAACAATGCATTTATATCTAAAATTCCACGAATGCATATATTTTCCGTAACTTGTAGGCCAAGGTGGACAATGAATCACAGGTGATAAAGCCACGGGGAGACTGCAAACGGTACCCGACTCCAGAGATTCCACCAGCATCGAGTGTTGCCGGAAATAGCACGGGATCGTGAAATCGCCGAAACAGATGGAGGCATTTATCGAGTAGGCTAATGGGTAAATATTGTGTTTCTCGCTCACTCCCACGCAGGTAAAGCAGTCGTGTAATATACGCGTTCTCACATAGAACATATGACCGCTCGCATATTATGTAGTAAGTACTTGGCAAATGGTGTCACTGTTAACTATTCAAGATCGCTACTGGATATTATCCTAGACAAGCGACTTCTTTACCGTTTGCCTTCACTTGTACCTTAGTGAGAAGAGAATCCGACAACAGACTTTGTACCTGCGCAATAAGAAAAGCTTTGATTTATGATTTTACTCTTGCCCTTACCTATCCCAATTTATTTGGAGTTGGCTCAACATTCCCTTTTCTTCATGAAATAAATAAATAAAAAAAATATGTTGCTAGAAAGGGGTTTACTACCAAGATGATGACTAATAAGAAGTACTTATGGAAGAAAAAAGCTTATTTTTAGTATACCTTCATTACTTTCCTTTAGTACATTCTTGGATTAGGCTTGTAGTTTATATTGGTCAGCCATTTTAAGATTTTCAGAGCCATTTTAAAACACGCAGTGCATGATTTAGCTGCAGATAGGAATGAATATTGAGTAGGTACTAATTTCAGTAGGAGTGTTTAAATAAGCAGCTCTTTTTTTTAAAATAACCGCTTTATATCGAAAAGCCTTATAGCCCTATACGTTTAGGCAGGCCTATGTATTTCCAGCAGTGGACTCCAATACGCGTTGTTCCTGGCAAATATGGACTACGAAAAGCATTATTTTGCATTTCTTACATGCATGCAAGCTCGACAGCCGTAGGTTACTTCTAGTATCTGCTGATTACGGGAACTCTTGCTGCTATTGATCAGTTTTAAGCTTTTTCAACATAATGATTGTATACTTACACCTAAAAATTAAGAAGCCCTCGTAACAAAAATGATACTTACTCGTACGGTACAATACCCAGTAACTGTGCTCCTTTGTGAATGTTCATCAGTTCACCGAAGTACGCCAAATAGTTCAAATATCTCTGATCCTTCGGCGACAACGCAGTATTATGTTTATCTGAACCTTCCGGGTGCTGCGTCAAAATGAATGTGTAATCCAATTTGGGAAGCTCAACATTTCTGAAGATGCGTTCATTGATGAAGTTTTGATACATATTTCTAACAGTATTAGGTTTAAAATGGCATTCGAAGCGTTTTTTGGCGACTTTTGTGTCTATTTGCATCAAGAAGGTTGGTTGTGCTTGTAGGATGGTGAGGAGGACTAACTTTAGCCCCATTTGCGTGCACATGCCCATTGTATTAATGATCCAGGGCATAGTCCTAAATGCCTGGTTGGAGCGACAGCGGGCGAAGATTTCATTGACTGCACCCACGTAACGGTTGACGTTGTCCATTGTGTTGATCATGCCAATGTTCAGCATTCTGGAAAGAAGGAGGTTGATTAGTTATCTCTGTGGTGTCTGTGTAAGTGATATGCTTTGGGGGTCACGTTAGTTCAAAAACACGCTCGGCAGGTAGGCAGTTATGACATGATAGTGTGGTGGTTGAACTGGTGCTTCGTTAGGTCTTATATTATGCCACAATCCATATTTGAATTTCGCCTGCTACCTTAGTGCATACGCACTTGTTCTTTGAAATATAAGGGGCGCGTACGCGTATTATTCCTTCCCAACATCCTCGTCCAAATAGCTTGGCGAGTATGCTGTGGGGTTCATCCAGTCGCGCGGCCACTATAATTCAAGCCTAGCCTAGTGTCCAGTAAAGGCTAACGCAGTAGGGGCGGCGCAACGCAACGCATTTCAAAAATCCTCTTTCAGAACTTTCGTAAATTTTCTATGAACCAACGCACACTAATGCGCACTTTTGCAAAAATGCGTTTCGCTGCGGCCCCTTGCGGCTGTAATGTACGCTTGGCTTGACTGTTGGCTTTTGTTTAAGTCAAGCAGTCTTTTCTAAACGAAATAGAAAGTTATAGCAAAAAGTAAATGTTGGTGTTTATACATACATATCTGGATTTTGTAAATGCGTATAGTTGGGGCCGAGTAGAGGCCTATTGACTACAGTGGCGGACACATTGCCTGCCACAGTGAACTCGGCCTGCCCTGGATCTAAGTCTATGACTAGCACTGGTCCATTAGTGAGCAGTCTGTTTACGTAGTATCTGAGGAATGTTGACTTGCCCAGTCCTTTGCCACCGCACACAATACCTCGGCTGTGTCTCTCTGAAAATCAAAGATAATATTGTTTAGACCAATTTTTTTGGAGGTATATTTTTAGTTGCACATATTCATGGAATCGGGCTTTTTAACCAACTTTAACACAATAATAAGTCTTGGGTTTTAAAATACACCTTAACTGACGGGGACAGAATGAGACCTTGTGGTGTCCTAAATTAAGTTGAGTACTGCTTTAAGTAGAAATCATTCTATTATTTTCACTTACCAAGTCCACAGCTTACAGCATGATCCCAAGACTCATTCTCTTCAAAGTACCTCCAAGGCTTCTTCAAAACGAGGCTGCAACCAAGATCTGCTGAAACCTTTCTAAGACTACCATGTGCCTTATTACACTTTGAGAACAGGTCCATGAAGACATTGCTCTCAACAAAATCCATCCTTGCATCATTTAATTTTGACACACTTATTATACCATCAAACAACCCAATCCTGGTGACTATTTCTTCAGCTTCACGCACTGTCAGTCCTTCCCCAGTCAATGTTCTAAACAATCCATAATCACTATTAGGGCTTTTAATAGTCTTAAAGCATTGAGCAAAATTATTATTTGGGGCATACAACTCAACAACATTCTTCAGTGTATGCCCAAAAACTTCTACTGTGCCCCCTATAGGTTTAACTCTTACTTTTCCATTGAGGTACAGCTCTGCCGGATGTCTTAGCACGAAGATGTAACAATATTTCCCATGATAAACTTTAACAGGGTTCATGACTTCTTCCTCAGTTGACAGTTCTCTTTCTGTGTCTGACTGTATTGTGCTGTCATAATTTGTAGTTGCCTCTTCTTGACGGAAGTCTGTGCTTGTACCCACACCTTCATCTAGGGTGTCAATAATGTTGTCATTTTGGATTTCTTCAATAATATTAGCATTATCTAGCTCCTCAATAATATTATCATTGTCTAGATCCTCAATAGTGTAATCATTATCTAGCTCCTCATTAATATTATCATTATAGAGGTCCTCAATAGTGTTATCATCACCTAATTCTGGTACTAAACTGTCTGCATCTTCAACTACCATGTCTGTTTCTGAGGAGAACATGCCAGTATCATAACTTTCACTTTGAACATCTTGTAAATGTCTGACTGTAGGATGCCTGTACTCCTCTAAGATGTCACTGAGCCTTTGTTTCGGCATGTCTTTTACAGTGATTGATATAAACGGAGACGATTCATTGGTTGCTATAGAATTCTGAGTACTGTTACTGTCAGACATACTTGCTTCGTCACCATTATTAATTGTTAGGGCTTCCATTGCTATTACATCGTCATCATTATCATCATCAGCGTCATTATCAATACTTTGCTTTTTATTAGAAGGCTTGGTTTTTATTTCTTTCTTCTTAGATTTACTTTTCTTTGGCTCTTCTTCTACTTTTCTTTTCTTACTGTTTAATGTTGGTTTGCTTTGATTTTTACCAAGATTTTGAAGTATCTTAGATGCTAATGCTCCATCAGGGTCGAAAGTTTCAGAATCTCTGCCATCAGTACCTGTCTCTGATGATATCTCTTCTATGTCTGAATATGTCACATCTCCACTTGTTTCTAAATCTTCACTGGACTCAATATATTCTGATAGAGATTCGTTGTTTTGCCTACATTCAGATATGGATTCGTGACTGTCGGAATCCTCCAAATTAAGTTCATCTAAATTATCATCTGTGTCAGAGTTCATTCCAGATAAATGAGACAGATTAACATCATCAGTACTAGCTGTACTCTTGCCGTAAGTTTTAGAAGTTGTTGCTCGACTAATGTCTCCTTCGCTTTCAGAATTTGTGAGATCTAGATCTGAAAAACCGCTGACAGATGCCGAATCATCCAGGCGCCTGTGAGCCTCAACTATATCGTTACTAGAGTTTCCGCTGTGCTTAATAAGCTCATTGTCACTTCTCTTAAAGCCCTGTAACATTTGCCTCAATTGTTTCTTTACAATTTCTTCTGATTTGTTATCTTTTTTCGAAGGTTGCTTCTTCGAAACATGCGCTTTCTCAAAGAACTCCATTTATTACCACAAATTCTCACGCTAGAATAATGGATAGTTTAATAAAAGGTAATAAGTTTAATTTTCACTTTTTAATAGAAGATTTAAAGGGGTTTTTCAACCCACAACCTGGAAATTAGGAAAACAACCGGGAAGAGAGGCAACAGAAACAATGCGACAACCCGCGCGACATGCGTGAATTTCTGTCAATGTCAAATTAGAATTACTGTCAAGTCAACTCAATGTCAGAAAGGTATTGATTAGAAAACGTTCAGAAATTATTCAAGACTCCAATCGAAACAAATAAAAACTAACACTCCCACCAAACACCATACAAGATGTTCCTGTAGTAAGATTGTGGAATAAATACGATGATGCTTGAAGTAGAACGACTAATATTTTCAAGAATGAGTAGGTACGCGTTGGAACTAGAATTTGACTGGATTATTTCCCACTATGGAATTAGTCCCACTCACTGTCACCATTGTTTGCTCCCGTGCTGCCTGCATCCTCACATGTCTGACTCGATACCTAGACCATCGTGCCAGCTACACATTTTAGGCCAGATCCAAAGTAGATACAGACCTAAAGAACATAATGCCTGCCGCCAACGAGGAGCCACCAACAATACAACGATTTTCTCGCTCAAAAAACGTATAGACGCCAGCACATCAACCTACTACAATCTGTCAGATTTCTGTAATAAATTTTCAACTTTATCGCTAAAGCTTAAGGTTCAATGTTGATTGGGAAAATTTGACAGTTAGGTGTAGGTTGATGTGCTGGCGTCTGTACAAAAGGTGTTGGTCCGTAGGTCGCATGGACCTATCAAAAACAGTAGCACACAGTGGTACCTGGCACACATACCACGTAGGTAGTCAAATTCGAAGTCACGGTGCGGTGAGGCAATCGTCAGATTATTTAGACCTTTTTCAGATTCATACGCACAGAGTACAGACGCCAGCACATCAACCTACTACAATCTGTCAGATTTCTGTAATAGATTTTCAACTTTATCGCTAAAGCATAAGGTTCAATGTTGATTGGGAAAATTTGACAGTTAGGTGTAGGTTGATGTGCTGGCGTCTGTACATTTTTGTACATACGCGCGTCGGCGGGCGAGGTTACCAAATACATTCCATCCACAAGCATGTCGCGAATTTAAAATATGTTACCTTTTCACGGAAATTTTGCATATACGTTGTCAGGTGTACAAACGGACATAGGGTACCTTTCATCCCGAAAAAGTGCTGTTCCCGAGAAAAACAACAATACCGTTATTATGATAATAGATGACGCCACGTGTATTGTTGTTTTCCTAGGGAACAGCACTTTTTTTAGGGATGAAAGGTACCCTATGCAAATTTTCAGGATGACCGGTTCAGTGGTTTAGGCGTGAAAAGGTTCAAGCAACGAAGCAACGTATGCGCGAGATTCTCGTCGAATTCGTCCTTTCTGGACAATGTCTTACAAACATTCAGCATAACTCTTTCGTTTCGTTTCGAGGCGTCGCGTTTAGGTTGTCATGATAATGGGGGATAAAAATAATAAAACGTAATACTAATTTTATGTACGATATTTAATAATATATAATCACTCCTGACGTTCGAGATAAATAAATTCCATGATTGTATCAACATTCAATACAGTCCATACGAATGACAACTACTACTAGGCCGCTGATGGAAGCACCCCCAGGTTTTACGAAATAATAGCTGATAGAAATGCTTCCATGAGCGAGCCGTTAACATGTTACAGTGGTGTTTGACATGAGACTGCCTACGAAGGTATCAAGTTGACGTGTCCTAAATGCGACTCACAATCTCTTGTCAAAGCCCGTGTTCGTAAAAGCTAAGACTTTTATTGCGCCGCCGCCTGGGTGAAGGTAGCAATGAAGTCGGTGACGATCTTCTTGAGGGATTCGTCGGACTCCTTGGTGATCTGACCGTCCTTGGCGATGGTGGCCAACAGGCCCGTGTGGGTGGTCTTGATGTGCTGGGTGAACTCCTTCTCGAAAGCGGTGATCTTTGCGGGGTCAAGTTTGTCGAGGTGACCACGGACACCACAGTAGATGATGGCGACCTGTCGATGGAAAGATACAAATTATAATTTGACAATTTTCTGTGTTATGTGAGGTGAAGTTTTTTACTTTATGGTTTTGATAGGGATGTGTAAAATTGGTAACTGGAAAATAGACCTCATTTTTATATTCTACTGTCTAGTTTGTGCCCTGTTCTATTCTAAATATCAGCCAATCAGCGGATTAAGGAATCTGATGACTCAGTGTGCTATTTGCGATTTCGCGCGGACTCTTTTTGGGGTTGTATTTAAATACAACCCCAAAAAGAGTGAACTACTTGTATTTAGACCAGGTACATACTATCCCACTTATGTTCCCGTTTTTACTATCCTTTCCAAAATCAGTGGAGGACAGCCATTGGCATCAGTTAGGTAAAGGTACAATTTTGTTACTAACACACTAACATTTTGTGGTTTGTACTATAGTATAAAAAGTATACATTACCTGCTCCTCAATGGCCATGGGCACGTACTGTCCCTGCTTCAACAGCTCAGTCAGACGCATACCACGGTTCAGCAGCTGCTGTGTGGCGGCGTCCAAGTCAGAGCCGAACTGCGCGAACGCGGCGACCTCACGGTACTGGGCCAACTCCAGCTTCATGGAACCGGCCACCTGGTACAAGCAAAATAATGTTTAGAGATTGATTTTGATAGTTGATTTATAAACATTTAACCTCTCATTTTTTTTCATCTGGTTTTGAACCTTTCAAAAATGAAACACTCAGACCAGGACTTTAAATTCACGAGGGTGAATTGATAAGATTGTTTCTAAACAAAGTCACATTTGCAAAGGGTATACGTTCTTAAAGAAAACTTAGGCTAGCGCCTAAAAGATATCTCCTACAATAAAAAGCTTTGTTTTGCTTTTTTTGTGTATTTTTTAGTTTTTTTTTGTGTTCCACGGTGTTGTAATTAAAGCCCAATCCTTTAGGTAGGAGTTTAACTCGTCACGCAATCTTTTTCAGGGCGTACAAGATAACCTTTTAGAGGTCATTTAAAAGTCACAAACCTGCTTCATAGCCTTAGTCTGGGCAGCAGATCCTACACGGGACACAGACAGACCGACGTTGATGGCGGGACGGATACCCTTGTAGAAAAGCTCAGTCTCCAAGAAGATCTGGCCGTCAGTAATGGAGATCACGTTGGTGGGAATGTAGGCAGACACGTCACCAGCCTGGGTCTCGATGACAGGCAGAGCGGTCAGGGAACCCCCACCCATCTTGTCGGACCTGAGGATGAGGTAGACATATTGGTATTTGGCATTGAGTTGGTAATATTGTAGTTTGGTAGATGCAAGGCAAGTGTGTGACACTTTTGGCATTGTAATTTTGAAAAGAAGATGATTTTAGCTAGCTATGCATAATATAGTTACTGTTGAAAAACTTATTGTTTATTTCAACATTAAAATTCTCAAGAGAGTTCTATTAACAGTGGAATACTGGTCTGCTTCAGTGTTGGCTTAGCTTTATGAGTATGACCTTAAATTACTTACATCTTAGCGGCACGCTCGAGCAGACGAGAGTGGAGGTAGAACACATCACCGGGGTAGGCCTCACGACCCGGGGGACGACGCAGCAGCAGAGACATCTGTTAACAGAATTCAACGTTATTTGACTTGTCGCATTTTTATGTTATTTTGGGGCAAGTAAGCAAGAGAACATCTGATTGTAAGTGGCCATCGCCGCTTATAGACATTGCAGGCATTTGAGTTACATTTAGGTCGCGTGATTAGATCACAAACACGAAGCATGTAGTAAGGCCATTTTTATTCAGAGTAACACTTCTGGCCTTATCTGAATACCTGCAGAATTAATTAAATTATTTGTTTTAAATATTACAGCACTTTGCCCCTTTTTGACCTTGTGTAGGTTTATTTACTTTGGTGTCTAATATATTTTTTTTTTCATAATAATCCGATAATAATACCTGACGGTAGGCAACAGCCTGCTTGGACAGATCGTCGTAGATGATGAGGGCGTGCTTGCCGTTGTCACGGAAGAACTCTCCCATGGCGCAGCCCGAGTAGGGGGCGAGGTACTGCAGAGGGGCGGCGTCGGATGCCGTGGCAGACACGATGATGGTGTAGCCGATGGCACCTAAGGGGAAAGTGTGTTATTAAGATACTTGTAGGAGTGGAACCGACCAAACTAGTTGAGTAAGAAAAACTGCTGGTTAGGTAGATGTGGTAGAAGTGGAAGACAAGCTCTGGATTCAATCAGTGCAGATTGGGGAGGATAAATACCCAAGAAATTGGTAATTTATACCCAACACCCAACCTGTGCACAAGATGATGAAAGAAAAAAATCTCTACGCTTTGTAAGTTTTCTCTATAGAGAAAATAGCAGTAGAAGCATCAGGGTTACTCTAAAAATGCTTCAATTTCACAATCTCCTCTATTTCTGTGATACTAATCGTCCAAACCACTAGTATACAATTTTCTACCAAAAAAACTGAAGTTTAGCTACAAAATAGTTGCCAAAATCAATTCTCACCAGCATCAGTCAACCTCTTCACGATCTGAGCGACGGTGGACCTCTTCTGTCCGATGGCGACGTAGATGCAGTACAGCTTCTTCTTCTCGTCCTGTCCCTTGTTGAACCTCTGCTGGTTGATGATGGTGTCGATGGCCAGGGCAGTCTTGCCGGTCTGACGATCTCCAATGATCAGCTCACGCTGTCCACGACCGATGGGTACTAGGGAGTCGACGGCCTTGATACCTGTGTGGAATAATGGAATTTTTTAAGTTTTATGATGTCATTTTTCTTCCTATAACTTTTTTGTGGTAGTGTTGTTACATAATGTCGAAAACAAAGCGCATTTTAAAAGGGGTGTATAAACTAGTGAATAAGATTCAAACAAGTCTACAAGTATTGTTTTGGTACTTTTCATGTAGTAGATTATGTAATCAAGATATTAAAATGTTAGAGCTTATTCGTGGTTGGAGATACAAACGATTGTTTAAGTGATCTCCAATTGCAAGACACTTGACAGTTTCTCTCAAGTGATTATCTCAAATTCTTAAATTTTATGTTGAACTTTCTAGTAAAAAATACCAACAACTCACCAGTCTGCATAGGCTCGCGAACAGACACACGGGGGATGATACCGGGGGCCTTGATACCCACACGCATACGGGTCTTTGTGCCGAGGGGTCCCTTGCCGTCGATGGCGTTACCCAGAGCGTCGACTACGCGACCCAACAGCTGCTCGCCGACGGGCACGTCTACAATGGCGCCAGTACGCTTGACGATGTCTCCTTCCTTGATCAGCTTGTCGTTACCGAATACTACCACACCCACGTTGTCGGGCTCCAAATTGAGGGCCATACCCTATGAAAGTGAAGATGGTTGTATACCAAAATTATTGTGGTAGGAAGTATCGGTTCGGCGATTATGGATGTGGATGTTTAGGTATAATGACTGGTGTGAAAGGATTAGCTGCAATACAGGAGTTGTTAAGAAAATGGTTGCAACTGGAGATAAATGGTGTCATAATATTGAGACAATGAGTTGCATTGCTTTGAGGAGTTTCAAAAGAATTATATAATTATAAAAATAGTTATAATTCCAAAAGACAAGAATGCAGAATAATAGGTCAAATCCTAGAAAAACATCATAAGGAGCCCAGGAGCAAAGAAATCGTAAGATATTCTTATGGCATTCATTTGATGTAAAGCACAAATTCCCAGTTGGATTCTGCTTAGACTGAAAGCCAACCTCATTATGTTTGTTAAGTGTGATAAATATATCTGAGGGACATTTCTCGTAATTTTAAGAATGTTCAGTCTGATCTCAGTCTCAATCTGTCAAAAATACATATTATTTCCCTACATTTTGACATTTGTTTGTCGCCGAGATGAGTCTGCGACTAGATTTTGAATGTTTTAAATTACGAGAATTGGCCTTCTGTTGTATTCTAATTACTGTGGTATTATATAAATTTACAATTATACATCGCCGTCGAGGTAGACCAAGGCGAAGGTGGCGTGACGATCTAATATCTTTCGCAGGGCCAACATGGCCAGAGATCGCACAAGACAGGGAGGTTTGGAAGGGAAAAGGGGAGGCCTTTGCCCAGCAGTGGGACACAAAATAGGCTAACAAAAAAAAAAAAAAAAAAACAATTATACTATACATATTATACATTTCAAAAACCATCTATAACATTAATTTGATATAGCCAATGACATAACTGAAAAAGAATATTGATTTTAATCTATTATCTATTAAAGTCATGATCTGTTTTGGGTTTGAGAAGTAAAGACTTGAGATTTTCAGCAGCAGGAAATCTTCCTGAGTAAAAATTCCTTAATAAAAATAAAAAAAATATGTATTGTAACCATTAAATTTATACAAACCTTAAGACCGGAGGAGAATTCCACCATCTCCTCAGCCTGGATATTCTTGAGACCATAGACACGGGCGATACCATCACCAATGCTCAGTACACGGCCAGTCTCTTCCAAGTCAGCCTATTTGGAAAACAATTAATATACTATAATTATTGTAAAATATTTATAAAAAGAATGTGTGTTTTGGAGTCTATTATGGTTTATAGGGGTTGGGTAATTTTTATTATAATCTTTGTAATTATACAGAGTGAAATTGAAAACATGCGACAAATCGAAATGGGAGATTGTACTCATCATTATGAACAACTTTTAATATGGGACGAAACCTGAAATCGCGAAAAAAATCGGCTGTTCCCTAAATTTTGCCGAATTATGCGAACATAAAATATGTAGGGAACAGCTGATTTTTTTTTCGCGATTTCAGGTTTGGTCCCATAGTAAAAGTTGTTCATAATGTTGAGTACAATCTCCCATTTCGATTTGTCGCACGTTTTCAATTTCACCCTGTATATTTTTTTAAACTATGATGGAAAGATCTAACTGGAACCGCTAAACCATAGGATTCCTTAAACCCAATGAAGTTTGACATACTTAGTTAATCCAGAGGAAGACAAGCTGTTCCAGAAAAAAATTGTTTCATAATCAAAAATAGATTTCCATGATACTGCCCAAAAGACTAGAAATTAATTTTCCAAATAAGGATTAGATAAACCAGTTTCAGTCAGTTTTAAGGCAATACTCCCATTATATCATTGAAAATAAGGCTGCAGGATATGTACTAAGTGTGAATGAACTCCATAATTGAAATAGGTCATGGATCAATATCACCTTCACAGTGGGACATCTCATTCTGTAAGATGGAGTAAATCAGTGTCGTCTAATTACCCAAGTACTGATACTAAATTGATAAGAACAAGTTTATGTAACACTTGAAACTAACCTTGGGTGCGGCACCCAGGATCCTTTCCTCCAAGATAGTGGAGATTTCGGCGGCCTTCTGGGTGGGAGACACATGGAAGTTGCGTGCAGCAACAGCCACGGCGGGGGCCGCGATACCTGCGACCTTCGATACCTGCCGACCGACATAACCAACATCAACACATTTCACATTACATTTTCACTCTAAACTGACACCAACACACTCCTTTCCGCTTGTCACTTAACATTTTCTAGTTTGTTTCACTAATTTTATAATTCTGAAGACCTGAAAATCGAATCGCCCATTATTACATAACACCGATCATACACAACAAAATAATGTAATAACCCGTCTATATGAAAATATTATCTAGAATGGTCATTTATGGAAACTTATAGTTACATAACTAACTAAAGACCAGTAATTAAGTACAAATCATCAATGATTCCTAACCCGTGGACATTCCGCGAGACGTGATAACCGGGTAGAATTTTCATGTTACAACTTTTCATACACTCTTATGTTCTTGATCTAAATGATAATTACCTGCGAAGCAGCATTGGGTAAACGCCTGGCTACTGAGCCGGCAATACGGGCTGAGATGAGAGACATTTTTCTCTAATTCTTATAACTATGGCAGACGAATAAAGAGGCCCAAGGTAGTCGAAGTTCTCCGCTCGCGACTCGTTGCGGTAGAACAGGAAGTGACTTATTCGATCGCTGTCTATGGTTATGTCCGCAGTAGAAGGTGCGTTTGGAAACTCAGACGTTTAAAATTTCTTAATCATAAAAATACAAAAATAACAATACTGCATTAAACAAATGTAACTTAGTTTAAATAAAAAATTAAAAAGAATGTCTCAAGAATGCAAGTGTTAAGTTTTAGTCTAATTTAAGAGCACTAACTCCAATCAGTTTGTTGAAATAAAATTAAATGTGTCAGATTTCAGAACAAAACCTGAAACGGAAATAATCTATACAAAAGACAAATCATCACGTCCCGGAATTTATAAACTAAAATAAATTACTGAAATTAAAACTTTTGCCCACAAAAACTGTATTAAAGTATAAAGGATACTTTTTTTAGCCGAATGTGGTTCCATCATTTTTAACCAATTACTAATTTAACATAACTAGTGAGATCTGTGGATGCTTATGATTCCCTGTAGCCCATTGATGTAGCCACGTTTCAGCGTCAATGTTTTCAGAACGACATAGAACAGCTGATTGCTAAAAATCGTTTTGATGAAAATAATCCTGTTATCTCTAGTAGTCTTTAGAATGCTAATTTAGGAGTATATTTTCATTTTAGGATTATGTTGATGATTTGAGTAAAGTAGAAGAAATATTGTGTAAGCCAGAAATCCCAAACATTTAAGAACTGGACTACTACTGTCAAACTCAAATTGACAGTACTTCACTGTCAAAAAGGGAATTCATTCCATGGCAAAAGGTTTTCTATCTGTAGTTATTTAGCATTGTTATGATTCTTGCTCATATAATTATTTAGAATGTGAAAAGAGTTACACAAAATTCATTAAATTAACTAGTGTTGGAACTTGGAACACACCTCACTAAATAAAATTGTGTGATTGATACGACTCCAGTTTCTTTTTCAATATTTAGTGATAACATAATGTTTAGTGGTGTTTGTCTTATTGTAATATCGATCAATGTGTTATAAATACCTGGTGCAATGGCTATATTTGAAAAAACATCGCATACCAAAGCCTTAATAGATGACACAGAAAAGCTTAGCTGCACAGTGGAAAATGCACAAAACATTAACAAACACACAGTAAGTGATCTTTTTTGTTTCGAAATAGCTTACGGTCTGGTGCGGAGACCTTTTACTTCTTCATCATAAATGTGATGATGTGAACATCTGGATCTATTTTGAAAAAATCGTAAACATAATAAAGCGATCTATGTACCGATTTGTCGGCTGATTTACACGAATATGAGCATAATGAGCCGAGTTAAAATATTCAGTGTTCTTCGTCATAGTATCAAGTTTACCATTCAAATACTATAATATCTGTCAACTCATAATAAACTCTAAAATGGTTGAATGTTCTAGGAATATATTTTGCGTGTGCAGCGAGGTCCCTCGAAGGATAACAAGTGGAATGTGTCGCGTCGATACCGGGACTTCGCAGCCCTACACGTAGGGCTGCTGCAGGCCAACATAGACCTGCCCATACCACCAAAGAAACTCATAGGAAACATGCAGCCAGCATTCATAGCTGAAAGACAAATAGCATTACAGGTTTGTAGTGTTATCTTAGTATAAATATTAGGTAGACGATAATAAGCTTACCTTAATTTGGTAAAACTAATAATAAATATAATCAAATCTAACAATTAGATATTTCTTTGAAATTGGTAGATAAGAATTGTTTTTCACATTCTGGAGACATTACAAATATTTTTCTGAGAATATACAATAGTGACCATACATCTGGTTATTATTGTATTACATACATACACAAACTCACGGTTTGATTATTGAATCAAACTGTCTAGAATAAATGTGATATGGTGTTAATGTAGCAATCATTAGGGGTTTTATTAATGTCAAATTAATAATCACCTATGATAGTAATGGCAATGTTATTTGATTTTAAATGGATATTTAAAACCAAATAACGTTAACAAAGCTAACAGCAACTTGTTATAGGTTCTAATCTGAATATTTAAAGATAAGTTGTTGCTATCATTTAATGATGCAAAGACGCACTGAGAATACTGTTGGTGTTGCTGCAAACACGCATCATCAGGGAATGAGTATAGGAAAACTTAAATCGCTCATACCTGACGGGAAAGACTTTTCTTCCAAAAAAAAATTTATGGCATCAAATAGGTTAAAGAAATATAATAATAATATATAATAATAATATGTTTATTCAAAAATTATAAGGTATGATAATTAGTACAGTTTTGCTTAAATAAAATTATATTGCTAAGACTTACGTGCCTGAACTAGGTAATCCTGTGTTTCAGGCGAGATGAGCTAAAATAGTCTTTTAAAATTAATAAATAATCAAAAGTTGACAATAGACAAATAATTATATAATAACTCTTATTTTCTAAAGATAATTATTTAACTTAAGTGAAGTTTGTATACCAACATTTACTTTAACACAGTTAGTAAATTTTCTGTTTCTTCATATGACATACTTTGGAGAGCATCCTTGAGTATTTTCTTACAATTTGTATAGTTCACAGAATAAATGTTTGTTTTCGAATTTAGTCTATTGTATAGGAGAGGTCCGAGGTACAGGTAAAATTTGGATATAAAAGCATGTTTTGTTGAAATTTGGGGACAAACTATATCTTTACGTCTTTTATTAATATATCTAGTGCTGTAGGGTAGAGCTTTGTGTTGTTTTAATACAATTCCCATAATAAATAGCTGTCGAACTGTTAATACTTCACAAGATTTGTACAGGAGGTTAGTAGGAAAAAGGAAAGGGCGGAAAGTAGACACTTTGAGAATTGCCCTCTGAGCTCTCTCGATGGTTAGGTTAGGTTATTATAATATGTATCCAATAAGCTAAGAAAAATAGCAATATCTTAAAGAAAACCCTTAAAAACGTTTCCCTATCTCAGATTGACCTCAAATCTCTAAGAGAATAAGAGCAAAACTTAAATTTTCTCGAAACTAGGTTTTCCTTAGATACCGCTTTTGCGTTTAGCACGGCAGTATATGTATTACTTAAAAACCTCACCTAACTCAGTAATCTTAGCCTAATCTGCTCCATTATACCTAATTGACATTCCGCTAATCTATATCTATACTAATAATAATGCTGAAGAGTTTCTTTGTTTGAACGCGCACTCTGGAACTACCAGTTGGATTTGAAAAAATTGTTTTGCATTTGATAGCCCAATTCTTGAGGAATGCTATTTAACGTCACGCTAGGATCTCTGATGCTTAGGAGCCCAGCAAAAAGAAATTAAAAAGTAAGAAAGAATGCTAAGCGAAAACGAAATAATAGCGCGGGGAAGCGATGATGCGACGACGGGTCGGAGGAACAAGAAGTTTCACGCGGATGAAGTCGCGGGCAGTAGTACTAAAGACACCAAGTGGAGTGAAAATGTATGGACATTTTTTTTTTGTTTTTTTGTAATATACATAGTGGTAAAAACCTGCCTATAGATGAGTAAATAAAGAATGTTATTTATCGTTTATGTATTATAATGGTTTGAGGTGCCCCAGCACGAAAGAATTTTGAAAAAAAAAAGGATAATTTCGTTCATTTTTGACAGCCTCATTCAGATGTATATGTTCCTTAATAATCTACCGGAATAGTATTTTTTATGACATTTTTCAAAACATTGTCCTATCGGGGGCATCTTTAAATATAAACCTAGACAAAAAATATTTTCGCTTTTGCTTATTGTGCCTATCACGCAGCTTTTTGCGGGTATGCCATAGTGAAAATAAAAATTTCACTCCACCCTACTGTACACCCTTCTGTTAAGCTTCCACCCACCCACCCTTATTCTTAAGCCCCATTGTTCCTTTGCACCTGCTGAAAAGTTATAAAATTCAATGAATGAATTGTATGAGTCAATAAGGAAACCCCAAGAGTTTACTGCCTACTGAGTTCAATTCCCTGTATGTTGTTAGTGATGATTCATAATTTTATTGTCAATTTGATGAAGACTGAACTGGCATAATGCTTTTTTTTTATTCTTGTAAGGATGTTCTGTCTCACTCTTTTCCTGTTACCCCCTCCCGCCCCTTATAGGGCTTGCAATGTCATTAAGATATGCTAAGATAACCCACGATATTAAAATTTTCTTATATTTTTTTAAATTTTCAGGTCAGCGTTAGGTTGTATATTGATTAAAATATGATTCACGACCGTAACAAATATGGCTTTACATATTATAGATAGTGCCATCCACGAAGACGCGCCCCACTCTTCTTACTAATCGCTAGTAGTTATCGCTAGTTTATTCCGCTAGTGTTTTAGTTTTTTGATACACCCTAATTAGCTAATTACCCACTAATAAGTAATTATTGTGTATCGACAAAACTAAAATACTAGCGGAATGTTGCACACTTGTACTGTAAGGGATTAGGAAGAAGAGTGGGGCGTTTCCGTATTATTATTATACTGTTTGGTGGGGCGCGTCTTCGTGGATGGCGCTATTTGTACCCTAACTCAAGGAGTTGTATTGCTGATGTTTATGATTATAATTTTATTCTATAAATGAACTTGGTACTGACCTGCAAATTGCAATAAACGTAAGAGAATTTGAATATCAAGGGTTACCTTGACGCTTTCGCCATAATTAGAGAATGTTTCAAGCCTTTTTGAAACTCCTCCCATTTAAAACCTCTTGATTTATATTGTAAGTAATTATAAAATATTCACAAAATGATTTGTTTTCAGAACTACATCAATGAAGTGCTGTCATATGAGGTGTTAGCTTTATCTTTACAAGTGAGAAGTTTCCTAGACCCTAGCAACTACCCACTGGATATAGCAGGTAAATACTACTTACTAGGTATTTTTTAAAGTATACCCAGTAACTGGGTTGTGGAGGTCAGATAGGCAATCGCTCCATGTAAAATACTGGTATTCAGCTGCATCCGGTTAGGAAGCCGACCCCAACTTAGTTGGGAAAAGGCTGGATGCTGGCAGGATGATGAGGTATTTTTTAAAGAAAACAGTATAATCAGGACAGGACCAAGCTCCTAACCAACACATAACATATACTTACACCTGTTTTACCCAGAGGGTTGGGCAAAGGAGTTATGTTCTAGCCCCATGTAATAGGGGGCGAGATGGGCAGACGGTATGTTGCCATCGCGGCTAGAACCTGGATGAGGCTGGCACAGGAGCATGGAGACTGGCAAATGAAAAGAGAGGTCTATGCTATGCTCAGAAGTGTGTGACGTCATGCTGTGGATGATGATGAGGACCCTCCACGTTTATTATGCGCACAACCAAAGTGTGGAACTCTCTGCCTTCTGTGTTCCCTTCCACAATTAACCCGTCTGCCTTCAAAACAAGAGTGAACAGGCATCTTTTGGGCACGCTCGTTCTATCATAGACCTCATCCATCGCTTTCCATAAGGCGTTATTGAGGTCCAGAGCAGGCCCATTCAGCTATAAAAAAAAAATGATGATGGATACCAAAATGGTGAACCAAAACCAAAATGGTGTAGGTATGTATCAATCAATTCAAACTTATCAATTTTATCCATTTCAGTGCAATAGTTTAGCAGCATAGATGTGTCAAACAGACAAAAAACATGTAATATAAAATAGACACTGCTTTTACGAGTTTACTCACATGATGTTTTTTTTAAACTTGTTATCATATTATCTGAAGCTATATATATACATTGCAATAGTTGAGTGATCTGTTTTATAGTTTTCGTATACTATGTATGTGTATATTGTGTATCTCTATCAATCCATCCATTGTTCCTTTGTTGCTTTAGTCTTCCCGACTCTAATTCTGGGGGTATAGTCGTAGTTTCATCTGCAGTTACTCAAATTTCGTACTGCATTCGGGCAAAGATTATTTCGGGGCCCGAACTAAGAATGAATGCACTTGATTTGACAGTTGTCCTTACTCCCGATGTGTTTGTGCTCGTCAAAAGTATTTAATTAATCGGGAGTAATATTCATACCGATGTATCGAACTGCTTTCGTACGGGTCAGTATCTTCATTGATGGACTTAGACAGTAGGCCCTCAGACTCAGACTCAATTCTTAGGTGAATGTTGAACTATTTAAACAAAGGATCTCACATATCTATTGTTTACTAATGAACAATATATTATTTTAATGCTAAAATGAGTAAGGATGATAAGAACTACATTATCTTAGGGATGAAACCAATTTTCAAGCTAGAGTCCAAAAAAACATGTTTGTGTTCATTGAGGTGAACACACTTTAATAAATGAAATGTTCTTAGAGAATTCACTAAAGTTATCATTATTATTAATTCAATACCAACTAGTTGAGCCAGCCAACTTCGTACCGCCTCAGATTTTTTTTTTTTTGTAAATTGTCCCCATGTTTTAAGAGTTATTCTTGCTATTCGGGGCGGAGACAAATCCAAAAAATCAAATATCATAAAAATCTTTCCAGCCGTTCTTGAGTTATAAATGGTGTAACTAACCCGACTTTGTTTTATCTCAGTTGCGAGGTCTATATTCGTCAGAGAATTTTTACACTGCGCGCTGCGGTGTAGAATATTGCAGTTTTAGGTCAGCGTCATCTCTTGACCGATAGCGGAACTAATTTAACCTTTGTTGATGATTTCTGAAAAAGTGTGTTATTTAGAGTCATTGTTTTATTTTTCCTGTAATCTTTACATAAACTTCTATCACATAGAATAATTTCAGATTTTTCTCTATGCAAACTTCGGAGATAAGGGGGAACGGTATTTTTTAACTGTAAAAGTCAAAAACTATGCGGCCTAAAAAAAAGGAAAAATGTTCAAGAATGTGCAAACTGCGCTCTTTCATATATGATACTCCACATGCCCTACCCCCACTTCGAATTTTTCAGACCCCCTTTCAGTCCCTGTTGCAAATTTAATTTCTTTCTTATTTGCAAAATAGTTGGGCAAACGTCATCTAAAACTATTCCAAAATAGCATTTGTAGTTCTTGAGATATCCAGCTGTGACAGACGGATAGACAGACACAGACAGACAGACGCACTTATTTTACCATTTTGGTACGGAACCCTAAAAAGCATCCTATGTTTTTATTATTTTATATTTTTTATAGTGCTGTTGATAAGTCATAAGGATCAAATACTGCAAAGGAATACTTCGTGTAAAATCAAAGGAGGACCCAGTTTTTGTCATAATTTTTTGCTTATGTAAATAACGTTTTTACTTTACCTTCAGTAACAGTATCGTGCTAATGCAAACTGACACTTATTGGTCAAGGCTGCAAGTGATCCGTTGCTATTTGAAGTTCATTTCGTATAGCTAGAGAATTATTCAATAGACCACATCATTATTATTAAGTACTTATATTGTTGTAGAATTCAATCGGGCAGATGTCTACCGAACTGATGAAATGAGTAGCATTTGTTTTTTACAGCTATTTGTAGACAAGGTCATAGACCAACAAAATAATCGTGTGGAAACCGTCATGTCCTATACTATAACTAATACCTAATTCTGAAACATGCGACACCCACCAACCCGCACTCGGCCCGCGTTGTGGATTAGACACAAAATAAATAACATAAATAAAAAATGCTATTGTGTGCCTCACGGCTGCGCTAAATAGGCTCCGGTCAGCAAAATGCCAGACAACTGGTGTCTGACGCCGGTTTTCAACTGGACCTTAGGTTGAGTACTGCCCGCTCGCTCTCACAGAGAGGATCACTGATTACCAGCAGTGGTAAAATTATAAGCTGATCATTATGTATTTTTGCTTAAAGTTTTTGATGTTTTTTACAGAACAAGCTCTTCAGACTGTGTCGATCGCGTTGCGGGGCGACGGTAGATACGAACTGAAAGGTCCGCTACCCGAAATCGGATGGCGGATACGAAAACATTATTTTTTAGTAAGTAACTGATTTGTTACCTAATTTGGCAACGAAACGATAGATAAATAACGTTACAGTCCTAGGTGTTTGAAAATCCAGACGGATTTAGGCCAGTGATAAAGGGTTTTTAAATACTCAAAATGTAGCTATTTGGGTAAGCTATTTGAATAAAAGGAAGCTATTTGAGCAACGCCCGTATCTCGATGCGAGTGTCTAAACACACTATGCCGAAGGTACGCGACCGAAAGGTTTGGCATGATTACGCCTGCAATGCAATATGAATTACTGACGACACATTATGCCAAAATTACGTTTCGTTATAGCGTAGGCTTACAGTATAATCAGCCGCGGAACTTCGGTCACGTACCTTCGGCATAGTGTGTTTGGACACTAACTTTAAAAGACGCGTGAGTTTGTACAATTTGTGAACTATGAAAGCTACATTTTACTATGAAAGGATGTTTTTTTTTTTAAAAAAAAAAGCGTACGTTTCTATTTTCTTTTTTTCATAACGTTTTTAACGTTCACATAACTTCAGAATTATTTGCTCAATCGCCTTGAATTTAACTGAAAGTTCGTGATACACGCACATCCCGTATGTCATTATCGGTCAACTGAAAGACGCGTCCTTGTCAAGTTGTCACATACATATTGATTATAATGCTAATAATAATACTTTAGTAATAAATTACTTTTTTACATTACATTATTTGGACACGAAAATCTAGCGACTGTCTGATAACTCGCATCGCATGTATGTGTGTTTTAAACGAGGGCAATGTACTAGAAAATAATCTGTCTAGATTTCTAGAACATGCAGAAATGACCTTACCTGCTGACATACTTTGTTTACGTATCTTTAAGATTAATACCCTCCTGAGATAGGCAATGATTAATTCCATATTATGTGCAAATCATTTTTAAAATAAAAAGTTAAATTTTGATGATCGTTTTAAAGCATCCGGTGTGCACGGTTCGAGAATTATTGGGCGTTACCTTTTTTCATTACAGTTTTAAGCACATGGATAACTGCCCATTCTTCACAAAGTTTCAAACATGGTTCCCGTCTTTTTTAATTTTCGTACTAAATCCGTGATTGGAATGTGCCACAGCGTAGCAAGTTAGCAACAACTGGCTAAATAGAATATTATATTGTAATACATCGTACAATCACATTTCATTTAAATAATTTAAGTAAAACTATTCACACCTGTATCACATTTTAGCTTTTTCTCTTAAGCCCCGGGTCTCATGTACGTAAAAATATCGCGGCGGGATTTTATCGCGCACTGGATCTTCAACTCTCGGTGTTGAGCCGAGCATTGAAAATTCAACAGAGCGCATCCCAGCGTGTCAAAAAAACACACTGTAGGATTTTCAACTCTCGGGGCTAAGCAGTCCGTTGAAAATCGGGTGCGCGAAAAAAAAACTCCGCAAGAAAATCGCGCCCGTTCCAATCTGGACTAGGACGACAACTCACCTGCGTCTGATGCCCCTATGTTTATAGACATGATCATAGGCGACGGAGACCAACTGGTGGGCAGCCTACTTGTTTTCAACCTACGTACATCTTTAAATGAAGAGCACAATATTATGTGCTAGCTTTCCAAGTCCAACGTATAGGCAGAAAGTGTCAAGTGCCTTGGGCACGTATAGGCAGAAATAATAAAAACAACGCGAAACTTTTACTTTAAATTATTTTATATAGATATAATGATTGTCGCATGTCGTGGGAATCCATTGACGTCCATTGTTATGAATCACAATAACTCCACACTCGGCTTATCGGGCACGTGATAAAAATAAACTAGACATACATGTTTTTACTTCGTATTTACGTTCAAAGAGCCTTAACTTTGTAATGAAGTGCAGATAATTATGTAGAAAAAGTTCAAGCACCTAGTCTAGGTTAACAAAGGATTTATTATAGCTACCTACGTCATTAAATCATCAATCATCTTTTACGGATACACGTCCACTGCTGGACATAGGCCTCCCCATAACCACAACGACTGGTACTGCGCTTCCCTCTTCTAGCGAATTCCAGCGACCTCACGCCGTTTAAATAATTACATAAAATTCTCGTATTTTTCATAGAGGGTTACCCAGAATTCCGCACATGATGTTCATTATTTTTAAATATACGTCAAATACTAAATTAGTTCTAGATGAGGGGTCCGTGGCTAAATAATAACAGCCGCACAGGTCGATCGATCAGGTTAAGCTACGCTTGCCGCGGTTGGTCTGTGGATGGGTGACCATCTTTACATACTGAGACCCCTCCGTGCCTCGGAAAGCACGTTAAGCCGTTGGTCCCGGCTGTCATTCGTGGATCTTTGACAGTCGTTACGGGTAGTCAGAAGCCCGAAAGTCTGACAACCAGTCTTACCAAGGGGTATCGTATTACCCAGTAACTGGGTTGTGGAGGTCAGATAGGCAGTCGCTCCATGTAAAATACTGGTATTCAGCTGCATCCGGTTAGACCAACATAGTTGGGAAAAGGCTAGGCAGATGATGACTAAATTAGTTCTAGATACACATACATTCTGTATATCAGTATCGGTCAACTGAAAGGCACATCCTTGTCAAGTAATTGTACAATGCATACAGTTTTTGTAACCTGTATTGTCCTACTACTGGAGAAAGGTCTCCCTCATAACCTTCCACACTTGTCTTTTCCGGCCAATCTTCCATAAACGTTTCTAATTACCTAATCTTTTTATACACATGTAAAGAAAAGAACATATCGAAGTATAAGTCTATTTTTAGGTTAAAGTACACTGTTAATCGTGTTATCGTGATATGTAATCCTTAACATTGAAATTCTCAATGGTAACGTTTTATTATTACAGGTCACAGACACGGAAAGTCGAACAAATTGTATGCTGTCATACCAGAGCTATGGTGCCGACAGGTATCTCAGTGACAAAGACTTACAAACGGCTTTCAAGAGCTTGATGAATCTTTCTGTAAGTATGCAACTTACTAGCCCACACCAACTTATAATAAGAATTTCTGCAGTTTGGGTCTGTTTGCTTTACCGCATAGAAAGTTTAGACTCACGTTACTTAACATAATATTGAAAAATTAATGTGACACTGTTGTTCCACTTATGAGGCACTATTAAAGTCTTGACGCAGAAGCAGAACGTCACTTTCGTAAAATCATAAAATGTCATCTGAAAAATTTGGTCACTTTCGCAAAACGTCATTTTCGCACGTAATTTTTCATTTTTTTTCTCGTCGTTTTTTTGTTTCTTCTCTTTCTTTCACGTCCGTATAGTTTTCGCCAGTTAATTTCACATTGTACAGTCAACCGCACATCAGTGCGAAAATCACCCTTACTGCTACGACATAAATGCGCAGTCAATGTCGAATTGTTATCTCTGATGCACGGTTGAGTGTACATCTGCAGGATGGCTCTGTTAATTTGAAACGATCAATATTTAAGATCCTTGACATCAAAACCAATGTATATATTGTAAAGTGAACTTTATTTCTATTAACTCGGCATAATCAGCCTATAATGTTCCCGCTGCTGGCACACAGGCCTCCTCTCTGTGAGAGGGAGTGGGCCGTAATCTACCACGCGGGCCCAGTGCGGGTTGGTAGATGTCGCATGTCTTCGATTTTTTTATTCTAGTACATGCCGTATGCCGCCGATATCATCTCGTGCATTAACTGAAGTTACATAATAATACAATAAATTTTCTTTATTTTCAGCACCCCCACATAGACACAGTATTAGCTATTCAAAATTTAGAAACAGGAGCATACGTCGTTAGAAAGATACATGAATTCGGAAGTCTAAGAGACATACTCTATGGTACGGAGTATAATAAGAACCATTTAGCGAAATATGGCAACCCTAGGATAAGGAAACCGTTTACATTAGGACAGCTTGCGCATTATGGATATCAGATATTGGTAGCGTTGAAGTTTTTACATGAAAAAGGCATACCTCATGGTACGTATTACTTACAAAGGTTATTTTACATCTCTATAGTAGAATCCTCTCTAAATATTGTAGTACCATAACGAGAACAATTTTTGATATAAGTTCAAATTGGATTGTTGTGGAAGACTGAATAAGACCAAGACCTTTACATCCCTAAAAAACACACTGTATGTGGTTTTGGAACTACAAGGGAGTGTTCACACTTATCGACGAGGAAACGGTTTGGTCGGTCTAAAAGAGCTTTATGTCCATGCAGTAGAAGCGAAAAAGAAGTCATTCGCCTCGTTTCGGTTTAACCGAAGCGACTCGACGCTGCATCAAAGTTAATGCGACAAGTGTGGTGATAGGTGATCAGCTTAAGCCGATTTCGCGCCGATAAGAGTGCATAATCAGCCTATAATGTTCCAACTGCTGGGACACAGGCCTCTCTGTGAGAGGGAGCGGGCCGTGATCCACCACGAGGGCCCAGTGTGGGTTGGAAGATGTCACATATCTTCGAATTTTTGGTTCTAGGACATGCCGATTTCCTCACGATTTTTCCCATCAACGTTTTGAGTTCGATACTTGAAAATTGGCAAGCCAATCATTTTTTCTTTTTGGTCCCTGCCTAATATAACCCCAACTAACCCAATTAATGTGTAATCAAACTTTCTCTCATTCCCCAGGCCACATCCACCCCGGAAACATAGCGATAGAAAACCAGCGGGCCCTTCTAATGGACATAGAGAACATTCTAGTAGGTGTCCCATGTCTGTACAGGCCAAATCTCCTACAACTAAGGCGAGGGATCACGGCGGAGGCCATCGATGTGTACTGCTTCGGACGGACGCTGTATGAGATGGCTGTTGGATGTCCGTTGACGGATTACTACTGTGATCATTTTGAGAGTGAACAATTATTGCAGAATGAGGATTTAGGTAGGTGTTGTGTGATTATTTTTTGTTTTGTCGGTGCGAAACTTTGTAAGATTGTAGTGACGAAACCCTTTAAGGTAGTTCCCTCAATAATGACTTTAGTTTATTAGTAAATATCGCTTATTATTTACATAGCAATCGTGGCGATGCTTGAGGGAGGCCCATGTCCATAATGTTCAGCATTGGACGTCTTTCTGCTGACATGATGATGATAGTAGACTAAACTTGTATATAAAATCTTATCATTTTATCAACTATCTACTTTAGCGTTATGTAGTCAAAAGTTGAATTTTGATCGACCGTTACCGTCCATAAAAAGCTTAGTAGACAAAAAACATACTTATTTAATCTTTTTTTTTTCTCAGAATCAGTTCTCCGAATGTGTCTATCAAAGATCTCATGTAAGCACGGCGGCCCGACGATAGACAACTTGCTACAACACCCGTTTTTCGTGCGCGCCCCTCTCAACGGGCTCACTGCGATCCCACATTACGAACGCCTACACCTCAAGTTTCCTATCGCGTTGAAGGATGAGCTGAAGATGGCGGTGACAAATATGGAGGCTAGGTTGAAAAGTGAACAGAAATCGGTATGTTGGGTTGATTTCAAATATGATCCGTACCATTAATTTTAAACAAAGGGTGTGTGAACTTATGGTGGAGTTTTTGGCGGCAAAAATTGTGTGCAAAGATATGTTGTCATCAATATCAACTTTATATCCATGTAAATTAAGTTGTTTTCAGAATGACTAATACTATACATAAAAATGTTTGAAGTTGTCGCGAAAACTGAACTTTATGAGCGGGTATTAAAGTGATTTTTCAAAAACAAATATTTGTTTACATGTTTGGAAACTGAATTGCAAACGTAGTATAGGTTATTTAGTGGAGACTGACCTTACATTGTTTATCCCGTAATAAAAAATTAAGAGGATAAAATATTCCTGTTAAGCATCCTCAGATTTTGCGCAAATGTGTATAAACGTGCTGTTGGATTTTCAACGCTCGGCCCAACGCCGTAAGTTGAAATTCCAACAAGGCGTTTGGTTTAGTCATTCATTTAGGTCTCACCTAGTGCTAGTAAAAACTGCCATATTGTTATGTTATGCTGTGAATAAGGACTTTACCAATTGTTTTAATTTTGTTTCAGGTGCGAAGCGCGAAAAGAGAAGTCCGTATACAAGAAATACTCGGTTCCGAAGAAGAAATAAAGAAACAAAAGCGAAGAGCGGTAAGTTATCGATTAATTATATATTTAATTGTATTTGAAAAGTTAAAAGAAAGATGAATGAATCTACATGCAGCAGTGAATCTGCATGCAGCATGAATCTACATGCAGCAGTGGACTGCAAAAGTTTAATAAGCAATTAGCTTCTGCCCGCCACCTCGTCCGCGTAATTTTTTTTTTTCTTTTCGCTCAGCTCCTAAGGGTTATAGCGTGATATTAAATAGCATATAACCTTCCTCAAGAATTTTGCTAACAAATGCAAAATGAATTTATGAAATGATAGTTCCAAACATTACCGCGTTCAAACAAACAAACACACTTCAGCTTTATTATTAGTTAAAACATTAACAGTCCTTCAGTATCGCTATCAAACTTCTTGTCTTTTTTATCTTGCAATCGGCTGTAATTGGAAACCTTCAGCAGATTTTTTGAGTAAAACTTCTTGACTGGCTCATTTTTCTAAGCTGGAGCTACTTTGAATGTTTTGTGTTGACGCGAGTATTTGGGCCAATGTAAAATGAGGGTAACTTATTTGCAGAAAAAACGTGATAGTCTATGGAAGTCAACGTCATCATTGGCAGAGACAGTGCGGTCGCAGAGTGCAAGCACCGCCTCATCGCCGACGCCACCCGCTCTATGTAAGCATTCATTGTTATTATTTATTTAGGGCGTTCGCTACGTTCGCGCGTGCGCACGCGCAATGCACGCGGCACTGCGCGGGCGCACTGCATGTACAAGCCCATCGCACGCGTCCGCGCCAGAGAGCACTGCTCATATTATCTTTCAATACAAACACGCGAGGCGGGCACCCGCCGCGTGCGCACGCGCGAACGTAGCGAACGCCCTTATCCGGGCCGTATTATGAAGTCAATAAGTGCCATCATGTTTCAGTCCGAAACTGGGATGGTGTTGTTGGGCCTGATTGATAGCAAATTATATACGTATAATATCCGTCATGTATACCTCTGTCTCTCTCTCACATTGGAAGTGTAGGCAACTTATTGTATCTATTACTTTATTTATCTTTATACAGGATGATTGGAAGCTGGGTGCAAAGCTTTAAGGCGAAGATAGTACAGACAATTTAGAACCATTTAAGCCATGGTTGTCTTCAACGAAGTCTTACCAATTTTTTTTTACCTACTTTTTATGTTTTTTATGTCTAATGACACAGAGGCCTAAAACATGTTTTGCTAGATTGTTTACACCTTACTTTAATTAAATAAATGATAAATTAGTTCAGTTATCATTCAATTTGTCCATAAATAAGCAGTTTACTTAAAATTTTGGAAAAAAACAAAAATTTGGTAAAAAAAATTGGTAAGACTTCGTCTAAGACAACAGTGGCTAAAATGGTTCTAAATTGTCTGTACTATCTTCACTTTAAAGCTTTGCACTCATCTTCCAATCACCCTGTATATTAAAAACCATAAAACATCTACAGGAAGCATGACGGAATTAAAACGTCATTATACGGCAACCGGACCGCCTTCAAAATGGCGCGCACAGTCTACAGTCCTTTCACAGTTATTTTATCTCTGATTTTGCATCACTGTCAAAATCATTGTGATCTTTATTCCCATCACAATAAGGTAGCTGCTGTCAGAGGTAAAATAACTGTGAACGGACTTTACAGTATGTATGTGCCGGGTACTATCCTGACCAGTTGAATGTATCATAAACCCTGAATGTCTTCAAAATCGCTGCTAGCCTTTAGTTTTGACGAACGCGTTCAAAATCGCTCTACTTCTTCTCGTGTCGATCACTTATATTTTGTCTTACCCGTACGTAGCGACTTAAAGCCCTGTTCTTCTTCTCTTCTTGGAGAATGCAGTTGTGCACGACGGGCAAGATATAACCGCGCAGTCGCGCTACTGTATCGGGGCGTATGATACGCACATTCTCTATACGCAGTGTTCATTGTCTATGGTAGTAGTTATTGTAGTAAATTGTTCCCCAGTAGCCCACGACACAGACAGCCGCGGCACCGGCCCGTGCACGCCGGGCGGCGGCGGCGCGTCTCCGTGCGACGCGCGCTCGTCGCTGCTGGCTGCCATCTGCGCCTTCGATAAGACGCGCCTCGCCAGCGTGGTGGACTCGCGGTGAGGGTCTAGGTGGGAAAGTGGAACTACGCATTTATGTTCGATACAGGCGTTTAGTGATGGCATTGACATGATTGCAGGCTTTGGTTTTACTACTAAATTACCTAAAGAAATTGAGACAATATTTTATGGACCGTTATTTGAAAACACAGATAATTTTAATTTCAGACTTTATAAGAACTCGTAAATTAATTGATGTATCAATCAATCTAATATATGTATTGGTAAACATCAAACTCAATTTGAGTACTATTAATGAGCCAGTGGCGAAACATCAAATATTTTGGTGAAAATAAAACTCAATTTGACTTCTATTCATTTTACTTACATACAAGACTTACTTTTAGTTCAGCGCTAAAAGGCGGTTGGACTCCCCAAAGGCCTTGCTTGCCACGAGTGCCATTGCTAAATAATTTACCTGTATATTACTCTAAAAGGACCTCTCTTATTCAAATTGTTTGTGAGACATCATCAGTGGCGAGAAAACCCGCGTTTAAATCGTATAAATAAAACTTATAGGTATGATCGCGGTCTGTTCAGTTAAGAAAAGTAGAATACAAATAATTAAAAAATTGAGAGACCAATGTTATCAAATTTTGAGTACGTTTTGTAAAAAAAAAATACTTTCAAAATATAAGTAAAACTTTAACTTTCTTGCGCCTTGCTAAAATAGTGTGGTGTGAACATTTTTTTTTTTCGAATGTATAAAGGTATTTTAATAATAAATTTTAAACGCGCATTCCAAAGGCAGTATTGGAAATAGCCAAATTATCTTATCGGTTTTAATATTATATAAAAGGCAAAGATTTAAATCGTAGATCCGCCCCACCGCGGCACCGCGTCAAAAGATGACCGCATTTCTCGTTTTGACACTACCTCTGACATACTAGACTCAAGGTTGCCAACCGTATACGAGGTTCCTCGTAATATGAGATTTGTGTTACGCACCGTGTACATGAATTTGGTACCGGTACCCAGATACCGATACAGGACCTGTACTTTTAGTACCGGTTCCAAGACCTGCACGGCACTGATATCAGAAACTTTAAGGAATTTGAGGTTTGAATGTTGTCCGCATAACACATGTCACAAAACCATTCTTGATAATATGTGGAATTATATGCAGTCTTTGTATCAAAGGAGGGTGCCGAACCTTTTTTTACTGCGGCAGACCGGTAGTCAATGAGACATACGATAACTTTCAGCTTTTTGCAAATTTCCATTTGACTGCTGACTTGTACGTTATTTCTACCAAAATATCGAAAGAATGCGTTTCTGGCACCCGTCAGTGGGACAACTGTAGTAGCTAATAAAGGCCAAATTCGCAAAAAGTATTTGTTTGTATGAAACTGACAGGTATCAAACGCATTCTTTCGTTGGTCGGACTGTAACACTGTAAGTATTCGTAAGAGATTTCCTGTAAAACAGATCACTACTGGTATTTTACACCTGATTTTATTTTATTGAGGTTATTGTACCATTACTGTGTATTTTCGTTGTTAATCAATTAGGAATGTATACTTTATTTGATCGAAAAGCATCGTGGGCTGAAGTGTATTCAAATTATGAAATATTTTTAGTCGTACACTAACAAAAACCCATTGATAATATTTTCAAGCATATAAACGTGGAGTTAAAGTTATTTTTAGAGTATACTTTTAGCCCCGTACAACTTGTCAAGTATAAGATATTATTTGACAGATCTCTAAAAACTTGTTTTCGATATTTTCATTGGTGTTTTATGTAACTATGAATAGATGAACAGCTTAAAATAGCCAAATGTAACTTGTTTATGTTATTTGTGGTGGTAATTTTAATCCACGAGAAAGCTTAACTATACAATGGGGAGCGCAAGCGCATAGACAAATACCTGTATATTATGTTCATATAATCTGGACTTACCGTAGGTATATAGTGAATCTACTATTAATGCCCTGTTGATGGTTATTATCTATTGATTAATAATCTCTAATGATAACTATTTTGCATATCTGATTTTCCCTGTAATATACAATGTGGCGATTAGGTTGTCATAATAATTATAACCACGTATTCAACATTACGTATTTTAAACATACACAATTAAAATAATTCATAAAAATTAACATTCTAGCCGTGAGGCCTTTTTTTTCGTTTGAGTATTTAACAACATTAAACTTAATTTGTGACTTTGTTAATAAATACTATAAACTTGTGTTGAATTATCGATACCATCGCCCCGCGGGTATCTAGTGCCTTATTATCAATAGTGGTTTATTTCGTGCCAATTTTTAAGCTATATATTATTATATTGTTTGAAAAATTCAGTTTTCTATTTTTAGTACAGTTGATTATTGTAACAGACTGATAACTTGTAATAACCGCTATACTGTTTAATGTGATAAACTAATAACCTAATCGCCATTCTGTATTATATTTGGTGCTCGAAATTTATTTCAGAAAGCGGATTGAAGCTACCACCAATAAGTGATATTATTTAGTACAATATAAATAATGATTCATACAAATCCAATGCAATGTATTAGCGTAACATTAAGATATTTTGATTTTTATCGGACAAATAAAACATTAAACACTAAAACACGTAATTCTTGTAGTTCTAAGTTCATTCAAGATCTTGTATGATTATAGGAAGTTATTAATTTATATAATTTTAAGTTTCAACGTGATATGCGACTGGTCAGGCATTATGTTATTGGTTTATTATGAAATTATTTTTGGATTATATATATGTAGAAGCTTTAATGTTCTAGTGTAAGGTACGTAAATTATAAAATGTTTAATATATTTTGTTGTAAGTGTAAGAAAATATACAGTTGCGATAATTATTTGGCTTTTATTTTCATGAATCAGTGAACAGAAACACTAGTATTTTGTTTCTATTTATTTGTAAGCTTACATCTAATTATACAAAACATAACATTGCAATCCTTTAGCTGGAAGATAAAAATAAAATGTGATTATCACTAAACTAACTCGAGTTGTATTAGACACGTATTCCTTGTTTAAAATTATTATATGACTTTAATGCTCTATCTCCGAAATTGAAATCAAAACACTAAAGCCAAGGAGGTCCACATTTAAAAAGGTTTATTTTTTATTTCAATATGTGAAACATACGACTCAAGCACATACTTAAAATATACGAAAAATTATAAATTCTTAATCAATTTACAGAAATTATATACGAAATAAAACTGAACTTGAGATAGCTGAACTGAATAGTATTCCAGTTGAGAGATAAATCTAAAACCGATAATTTTGAATTAGCTAATCCTAATAGTATAATACTTAAACTAACACCTAAGTTATGTATAACTTAACATACTCTGCCATTTTTTAGAAACACTAAATAATCAAATGGGACACATAATAAATTGTCACAGTTAAAAAAATCATTCATTTATCACAATCAGAACGTAGACACAACTGTACTTATCCACTTTGAAGATGAAACTAAAAATCAAGTAGCACTCTTATTTTAGTTGGAAATCACAAAATATTACGATTTTTAATTATAGTTCCTAACGTTTACCGCTACACGACGCCACTGAGAAACCATGTCCAAGCCAAGCTACACACCTTTTACATGAATTTTAAAGGGGATTGATTGTTTTTTATATGGAATCTGGCATACCTGCCTGTCCGCCATTTTGATTTCCTTTTCATAATGGCGGCCAGGCATGAAACCTATATAAATCGAAGGCTGACATCAATGCAAACAGAAAAGATTATGATAAAATCAAAATGGCGGACAGGTAGGTATGCCACGGCCCTTCAATGCCCTTTCAAAAAGTTTTTTAACTAATTCAGTGAAGTTGAACATGGTTCTTAGACGTTAATGGTAGTCATAAGTTTCTAGCTTCATATTCATGGTAAACGATAGCTGCGCAACATTGATGCAGTAACATGTTTTTGTCAATTTGGCACACACTATGCAGTGTTGCCAACACAAAATCATGATCCTGCAACAATATTGCGCAAGTTTTGTTTACCATGGACTATGAAGCTTTTTAGTGCTATTATCAATAGACACACGTAATATAATTAGATCAGCGATGCTCAACCTACGGTTAGCCCAATTTCTCCTTAGTCCAGTCACATTCAAAGGCTACTATTCTATAAGTTATTACTTGTCAATATATTCTGTGAAAACAAATCACGTCTTGAAATTTGACCTTTATAAAAATATATATTTGATAATAGCAGACGCTGATATGAACACAGATACGGTTTCAGTAAGGTTGTGGCTAAAGCGTCAAATATATCTATGAGTATAGATAGTGCCATCCACGAAGACGCGGCCCACTCTTCTTACTAATCGCTAGTGTTTTAGTTTTTTGATACACACTAATTACCCACTAATAAGTATTTACTGTGTATCGACAAAACTAAAACACTAGCGGAATGTTGCACACTTATACTGTAACCCCCTTATTAATAAACTTGTTGTAAAGTTATGCCAGACTTAAAACGTCAAAAATGTATGGTTAAACAGTCGCTAATCACTACTTAACTTTAAGCAACGTTTATTAATAACGCCATAAGCGATTAGGAAGAAGAGTGGGGCGTGTTTTCGTGAATGGCGCTATCTATATAAATGGAGAACGAGAAAAAATCACCTAAGGTTGAGTATAGCTGCTTTACATGATCAAGTAATCATATTTGAATCACGATTAACATATTGCTTGATGGTAAATGTTTATTTTACTTAATTCGTTTATTTAGCAATACAGTGTAAACTTTTTGTTTTCTGGAAACGACGATATTTTCTATCTTTAGATGAAAATTATGCTTTGAGAGTATGTGTAAATAAAAAACATGAAATACTAAATCTAAATAATGTCTATTTTACACAGAAATTTCGTTTTAAAAAGATTACACTGTATATTTTTAATATCCATGGTTTTACAATTGAATTCTTGTTGCCACTCAGTTGAAGCGTTGCCTGTAAGCTTATGGGCTGCTGATCGTATAGGGCAGAGTCGAAAGTCATCCTTGGTCCAGGGTGAAAAGCGATGGAGCTATACATGACGTATAGCGGCATCCCGTTTTCGCACTGAAACAATAATGACTTTGACACTTCCCTATACGACCCCTGCACAAATCTTGAATGTTTTCTTAGTATAGCTGTTATGGCATTATGACGTAGTAGCTACGTCATAAATATGACATAAATAGTAAGTCAAATCGAAATATCGTTTCAAAATCGAACTGGAACACGAGTATTATTGATACATTTTTCAATAATTTATTTAGTACGCTTGTGATTAATATAATGACATGCTTACATACTTCCAAATAGGAATTAGGTACCTTAAATGTAATTCGAGGTTCAAAAAGGTTAAAATTGCCGTTTCGGCGCGTAAGTCGAACTCGCAGTGAGTAATGGACATTGTCCCTTGGTTTGTCATGGTTTATCAAAATTCCCAATAGTAGCTATTCCAGTTCAATGATATCGTCGATATCGTCCAAATCGAAGTCCTTGAGGGTCATTGCTGTGAAAAAAAAAACCATGTTATACTTGCATCGTTTGAAAAGGTTTATTTCTAGCACAGAAAGTTATGTAGGTATAGTAAAAGCGCGCAGTCCTGCACACCCCCACCCAATTTCAAGTTAAACAAATATCAACTTTATTTCAATGTCTGTTAAGTTGATTTCAGTGACTAGCACTATTGAAAAAGTTATAAAAATGTTTGAAGTTCTAACGTAAAATTAACTTTATTGTGTAGGATTTAAAGTTCATCAACATCATTTCTGCCGAAAGACGTCGACTGCTGGACATAGGCCTCCCCCATTTAAATTTATTTTTCCATAAACTCATAATATCTGTTTACATTTTTGGCAAATAAATCGCGAACGCAGATTATGTCATTTGCAAAACTGAACAACCAACCTAACCGCAACCCTATTGTAACGAGAATAAAGATCACAATGATTTTGACAGGCTTGTTAGTGGCAGCTAAGGCCTACTTGCGCGACTAATCACTAAATGAGCTTAGCGCTAAACATATTTAAAACATCATTCTGCCTCTACAGGTTGGCAGGGACATCGACGGGCAACCTATAACTATGGATTCAGTACATGATTTTGGACCCACTGCGTTGAAATTTTTTGTCGGTTATGAAAAAAAAATCCTGTTCCATACATTTCGACCGCGAAGTGAGGAATTCATGGTTACAGTTTCTGCGTCGATGTCCCCTGCTGTATTATCTTCAAAAATATTGACAGAAATTAGTTTACGTACGTAAACGTCTTTAGTCATTTGATTGTGGTACATGCAGTCCTAAATGAAGCTGTTTGTATTATGTCAAATGATAGCGGGAAGACGTGCAATATTTGTAGAACATTCGATTATGCAACTTATTGTGCACATAATAAGGTGATATTTTAAAGTGCATCGTGATGCAAATAGGTTCAGCTCCTTTTTTACGGTACCTAAGCCCAGACACGCAAGGGCGTGTTTTGATTTTCATCGCTCTAAGAAGCGCCTAGAGTTGAAAATCTTACAGTGTGTTTTTATTGACGCGCTCTGTAGGATTCTCAATGCTCGGCACAACACCGAGAGTTGAAAATCCAGTGCACGATACAATCCTGCCGCGATATTTTTACGTAGATACATGCGTACGTGAGCTTAGTGGCACCTAAACATAAATACTTACGTGCAGGCTTCTTCTTTTTAACCGGAGTGACCTCCGTAGAAGACTGCCTCTTCTTAGTTTCGCTCTTAGTTTTGACTGTAGTTCCAGGTGGGAACATGTTACTGTAAATAATAATAACATATGAAAGAAAACTGTACTGATCCAAAAAAGCATGCTTTCGTGGGTTCATAGCTCAATCGCTAGGTGGTCGTACATTGTAAAAGGTCGGGTAAATTTAATTTTTTTGGAAATTTAAGGTTTTGGCTCTTCACTCCCTATGCTATGGAATCTTGGATTAAAGACTTAAAATGAGTTTGTTTAAATACTCGTAGGGACTATTTAACGCGATAATGACTGGGCTAGTTACAAGTTTGTATTTTTTATCTACCTACATATTTGTTCGGAACATCTGTTGCATAATTATGTCAAATACAGTCCGGCCATCGAGAGAATGCGCTCCTGACACCTACGAATAAAGATCAAATTCGCAAAACATGTATTCGTTTGTATGAAACCGACAGGTGGCAAGCACGCATTCTCTCGTCGGCCGCACTGTTAGTCAAAAATTAATACTTACGTAAGATCCACAGTTTCCGTGGTCTTCACGACAGATTTGCCTTTCTTGTCCGTCGATGTACCAGTTCCGGTATTTTTCAATAACTTGCTAGTGTGAGCACTACTCAAATTGTCAAAGCTTATCGAGTTCTTTCCACGATTTTTCGGTTCTTCCTTAGTCTTCGTTTGGTTTTTACTTAATAAAGGCGTTATTTTCTTCATGAGAGCTTCTTTTCTAATTTGTTTCTCTACTGCTTCATCTATATGTTTCGGTACTAGCTCCTTTGGTACCTTGGTTAATTTTAACGCTTTTTTTGAATCTGTGGCTTTGGTTTTAGTGTCCGTGGACACGACATGTTGCACGGAAATGTTGGAGGTTTTACTTTTTTCTGATGTTAGGGTTACAGACTTCTCGGCATAGTCTACAGCTTTTATGTGCACGACGTCCTTCAGGATTGACAGAGGGTTCTCAGGACTCGTGGGCCGGTTTCTAATGCTAGAAGAATTACTAATCTGCCGTGATTTCCGTGCGTCTGTTTTCTTCTCGGCTCTATTTTTTTCCATTCTATGTGACGTAGCCTTTTTCGGTGACGCATCGTTTGTATCGGTTAGATCAAACGTCGCAGTAGTAGAAGGTTTTGGAGCGATCGATTTTTGTTTAGCAGCAACAGGTGATATGCTAGTTAAGTCGACAGTCGAGGACTTGTAAGTTTTCTGCCCAGTCGACTTTGATTTCGAAACCTCGGGAATTGTATCGGTTAGGTCTAACGTCCCATATGTACTGGTCTTTGGAAGAACCTTTTTAAATGTATTACTCGCATAAGTTTTTCTATTTGGTTCCTCGGGTGATTTCGGAGCAGTCGTCTTTGGGTTCTGTATGAGTACATTGTTTGTGTCCATAGGGTCAGAACCCGGTTTATTCGGTTTTGTATGTAAATCAGCTCGGGTTATCACTTCGATGGTTCCCGTTTTAGTTATTCTGAGTATATCGCCCGGTTTGCATGCTGTTCTGTTGACTGCGGGGCTAATTTCAGGTTTCTTAGCGGCTAAAATGGGCTCGCTCGGTGCGGTGTTGAACGAACTAACTGAAACTTTTTTCGGCTGCGCGGGAGTTGTCTTTGGTGGGTCTGCGGTGGATGAGAATGGTAACGGAAGTTTATCGGAAGGTATGAGAACAAATTGGGGTTGTGCGCCGTTGGACGACATGACTTGTCGTAGCACCAATTTCTGTGGTGTCGATTGAGAATGAGTGGCTGGAGCAGAGTGGTGGAGAAGGTTCTGCATGGGCGGGAAAGGGAGTTTGACTCCTGGGTTCTGTGCGCTGGTGAGGGACACGGGGACTGGAGCCTGGTGCGGGGCTGTGGGAGCCGCGGAGGTTATTGTTGCTAGAATGCTCGTCGGAATTGAATCCTCGTCGTCGCTGTCTAAACAGATGGTGTCGTCATTCGGCAGGATTCGTTCGGGCACGACCGGCATCGGTGCAGTCGCCTGAACGATGGTCGGTGTTGCTGTAGTTGCGATTATGTTTAGCTTTGGTATTTGTACCGGAGGGGGCACGTAAGTCCTTAGGATGACTTTAGGTGGCGTAACTAATTTAGGTGTCGATACGGGGGGTCCGGTCCCGCTGCCGACGGTAACCCTAAAGCTTTGTTGTGCTTCTAAGCCGCGCGTGATTGGCTTGTACAACAAGCTGTTGAGGTTGATGGGCTTGGTGCTGGGCACGTGCGGCGCGGGCGCGGGCGGCGCGGGCGCGGGCGGCACGTGCGGCGCGTGCGCGGGCGGCGCGTGCGCGGGCGGCGGGGAGGCGCGAGCGGCGCGCACGTCACTGATGATGACGTCATCGTCGTCGGGCAGGATGCACTCGACGCGAGGCTCCACGCGCTCGCTCTTCACCTGCGGGAGGTCGAACGGCTTTCTGCCTCCAATACACGTCGTTGTCTTGATACTAAACAAAAAATATCATTTATAACAATGGCCATAGACTCGTCCCCTGTTACATAGGACACAATACCTGGCGAATATGGGTGTACTATAGGTATACCTCTGTCTAACCCTTTGGGGAATACAGGCGTGTTGTTATGTTATCAGTTATAAGTTATAACATACTTCCTGTATTCTTCGTAGGGTTAGGCAACCTACGAAGCAAATAGTTTATCCCGGGATTTTTTTTACGTAACTACTAATTTACATTGCTTCTTGCCAAATTTCATGATTCTAGGTCAATGGGAAGTACCCTATAGGTTTTGATTTCGGAACATATACGCCAGTATCTTTTGATAGCGTTGACGTAGGAGTTTGATTTTTTCACTGCTTCAAGGGATTGAGCCCTGAGTATTTGATATTAATTTCAACTTGGTGACTCCACGCGTTCCTGACAAAAAGGGTCTTGACTGACTGACAGACAGACGGACAACGAAGTGATCTTATAATTGTTCCGTTTTTCCTTTTGAGGTACGGGACCCTAAAAAATGAAGTCGTGTTCGTCGTTTCGTGTCCTCTCTGTCTGCCTAGTTCTTCGAAGCTCCATTATGAATATTGATGCGGGTTTCACCATCATTTACAGAATTTATTCCGGAAGGTTTATGTGTATAGTGCATTTACACTTAAACTATATCATCATTCTCCTGCCCTTATCCCAATTTATTTGGGGTCGGCGCAACATATCTTTTTCTTCCATACTTCTCTATTAGACGTCATCTCGGTAGTCACCCCCTTTCTAATCATATCATCATTCACACATTCCATCCATCGTTTTTTTGGTCTTCCCCTACCCTTATAGCCATCGACATTCATACTCAAAACTCTCCTCACGACATTTTCCTCATTCCTCCGCATCACATGCCCATACCATGACAACCGATTTCCACACAACTTTTCCGTTACCGGTGCCACTTTCAAACTTCCTCTTATGTACTCATTTCTTCATTTCTTCACACTTAAACTATATAAAGAAAAAAAAATACGTGTGGCACTCGGGGACTGCCGCGGTAAAGCTATTGCATAGCAACGCACACAAACACCGTGCCGAAGTCTGCCGAACTGATACGACGTTAGACGATGCTTAGGTTTATTTTCGTTACGGAATTTCTTCATTCGGTCGCCGCGCTCAAAGCCCAAGATAAAAGCTATGCAATAGCTTAAAAAGTAATTAAAAAAACTAAAAAACCCGACTGCAACCTTAAACTAAAACTAACTGAAAAGCTAAACACAAGCCCATTTTAAATTAAATAAAAGTTGTAAGCAGACGGGACCCGATACCATTATTATATTTTCAAACTTGTTTTTGCCTAAATATAAAGCTCAATACTTACAACCCAACCGGCACCACAGTACTATTAACACTGGCTGCAGGCGGTGTGACCACGGCCTTAACTTCAGCCGCCTTTGCCTTATTCATAGCGAGTTTCTGCTGAATCATATCTTCCCGGAGTTGAGCACTCTTGACTTTGGAACTCTTTGCAGCGGTTTCTTCGAAGGTTTTCTGGGTTTGTATCATCTGTTCCTTCATCTGTATGCTGGCAACAGCGTCATGGGTAGATGACACGGCAGCTTTTGGGTTGGCACTGTGCATTTTCTTCAGTATATCTTTGCCGATTACCTGTTGGGAGTTAATTGTTTTTGAAATAAACAAAGAAAAAAAAAATGGCTTGGTAAAAAAAAAAATACTTTTAACTGTTTGGCGAAACATAAAGGTTTTAAAGCATTTTTTTACAAATATGCAAATACCAATTATAAGATATCGACATCCGTCAAGTCTGTGAAGTTTCACCAACTAATTAAATGTTGTGCATGTCATTTTAAAGTCAGGGAAATTAATTGTTAAGCAAATAGACTACTAACAACTGTCCGTTCAAATACAAAAGTAAACAAATGATTTCTATTTAGCGATACAAGGTTTATTTGGCGCAGTGCCCCCTGGCAACATTATTCGAGCACCAAAAGATTCATGTACAGTCCCAGTTATTTTACCTCTGACAGCAGCAGTCGAATAGCAACCTTATTGCAACATTAATAAAGATCATTGTGATTTTAACAGACTTGGCAATGGATGCAACCCAATAGAAACTCTATTGCCATAATCATAAAGATCAATTTGATATTGAAAGTGGTTAAAAATCAGAGGTAAAAACTGTCAACGGACTGTAACAGTTTATATTCAATCACAACTGTCCTTATTTGAAGTGATTATTGTGATTCTTTGAATGAAATAGCTATAACATCGGCATATTGACGTAGGATGCCAATTTACTTAACAATTAATTTCCCTGTCTGTATGTTTGTAATCTGAACAAATATTATAATGAGCTTTCACGTTAAAACGGCTGAACGGATCCGGATGAAATTTGGCACATGGGTAGATAGGTTAGGACATAGTATACTTTTTATCCTGATATCCCCACGGGATTGAGATTTATGGGGGTGAAATCGCGGGGCGTAGTTAGTCATCATCTGCCTAGCCTTTTCCCAACTATGATGGGGTCGGCTTCCAGTCTTAACTGGATGCAGCTGAATACCAGTATTTTACGCGGGGCGTAGCTACTATGATAGATAAAGTCTGGGTTTTGAAAACAAATAGTTCATAAATATCTAAAAAAATTGGCTTACCTTCACAGCTATATCATAGATGGGTCCGCTACACACATCCTTGCCTGTCTGTTCGGCCTCTTTAAACGCTTTCAACGTACTATACTGCGCAGCGAGCGTGGCCGCATCTTCATCTAACATAGGATTACCAACCAAGTACGTATGCGCTACGATATTGATAAAATTCTGATTTTTCAACAAAGACATAGGTAAAGGCACTACTTCGTCGTTCAAAGGGTTTGGTACAGGAGGTTTTTCAGGCACCTTTTTGGGACTATCGACTAATTTCTCAGTAGTAGCGAGGCTTAAGATTAGATCCTCATCATCACTTAATAGTATGCTTGAATAATCTTTTTCTGGGGGTTTGCTTGGATAATCATTTTCTGGGAGTTTACTGACACTCGCGGTTGGTTCATCCTCAACTGGTTTGCTAGGTAGGTCTTTTTTTTCTTGTCTAGAGTAAGTCTTAATAATTCTATCTTTCGGTTTTATAGGACCATACTTCTTAGGAATACTTGTGTCCTTGTCTTCATTCGTTGCGACTTTATCTTCATTCGTAATACTGGGTTTCTCATTAGTTTTCAAGCTGTCAAAATTGGTCAATATTGTTCGTGACTCCTCAGAACTCATAGTGCTTTCGTCTGTTTCGAAAATTTTTGAGGGTGTTAAGTTTTTTGACTTTTTTTTTGGTTTGAAACTAGCCACATCTTCGTCCGGTATGAAATCGGTATCTCTTGCATCGAAATCGTCATCATCTAAATTGATGACGACTTCTTGTGCTAAAGAATCGATACTTTTCTCGGCTGCTATTGCTGCTTTTCTCTTTGTCCTTTGCCCTTCAGGTTCGTCTGATTTCCTTTGACTTGTATAGAATGTACTGGGAGTGGGGTCACTCGTTATCAACTCTGGGTCGGCATCGCTGGACAGTACGTTAGGTTCCGCGGAGTTGTTGATAGACTCGCACATGATGTTAGTGACCATGGGTAGAGACATGTGCTGTGGGAGTAACACCCTCGCTATACTGGCAGTCAAGTTATCTGACATATCTTCCTCACTGACATATCCTCGCTTCATTATATTTCTGACTTTTTTGACTAGATTGGCTATGTCAGGCGTTCCTTTTTTGTTCTGGAAGTCATATCTGATGAGTATGTCTGTGATTTTTTCCACCATAACTTCCTCTTGGTTGATGGCGTCAAAAGGCTTTTGGTTGACGGATGAAGTGGATGCTACGTAGTCCCTGTATTGTTTGCTGGTCCCTGGTTTGATGATGGACGGTTCTTTTCTAGGGCCGCTTATGGTTTCTGGTTTGTCGGTGTCTTGTATGGGTATGCAGCACTTGATGATGGAAGATTTCTTTCCCTTCTTAGTTTTAGGTTCGTTAGGAGTGTAGTCGCTGGTGTCTTCTTCTTTGACGACGGTGGTTGTTGCAGGTGCTGGCGCGTTGTCGTGTACACGCTTTAGCGCAACCTTTGGGATGTTCACAATCAGTTTGTTTTCCATTTCTGTGAAAAATGTAATAAAAAAACATTTAAAGTGAGTATTTTACATTACGCAATTTGTTGTTATTAAATCGACAACAATAGCCGACTTTTATTATGGGTTGGCATAGTTTTTGATATATTTTCCTCTGGTAGAGGCACAATAAAACTAACGTGGAGATAAAAATACTTATTCTTTGTGATATTAATTTAGTAAAGATCAATGCAAGTTATAGTTACGTTTATGCGCCTGCTCTTGCTGGAACTGCATCCAGGCCGCGTTCCGCTCATGCTCAGGCAGGCCCTGCTCACTAGAACCTCGTAGCAGCGAGTCGTGCTCATGTACCGCGTGTAGCAGCACGTCGCGTGCTACGCGTAGCAGTGCTACGTCGTGCACGCCTACAGCTACCCCGCCTGCTACGCAGGAGCCGCCTTCGTCAAACCTGAACGAGAAAAACTCTATTTAGGTCACATCAACGTTGCTGAAAACCAGCACTGTGGCTCTACCTCGCAGTATCATAGCATTATGATGAGCGATTGCCTTTATTAACATTAACTTTTTTTTCTTTATCCATCACGTTTAGTGCAAATAAATGTATTTTCTGTCTTTCTTTTCTTTCTTAGTAACAGTACAGATGGGGAAAAAAGCTACAGCAAAGCACTGATGTTATTGATGATAAAAGACTATTTTAAGTGTAATTGTAAAGGAGGACTAGGAATATTAATTAAGGTTGTTATTTACTTGTATAGCTCAGTGAGTTCGGCCATATTGTAATGGCGGTCGATCTGCTGTTCGTCGACCACGCGGCAAGCGACGGCTTGTTTCGTCACTGAACGCTCGTAAATCTTCTGCTCCATCGTACCCTAGAAAATGATAATTATATTAATACAAGAGTTCGCTTCTACTCTTTATATTTTATAGCAATTTGTAGGCGAAAATTGCTTAAACAAGGATATTGCGAGAACCTCTCTTGGTTCTTGTAATATCGGTGGAAAAAATGGGCCTCGAAATGTGCGCACTTTTATGATATTTTTCTTACAATAAATTATATTATTGATTGAGTTCTCAGGTTAGGCATCTTAACATTCCAATGTTAGCGAGCGGAATTTTGTATTTTATCATTTTTATGACTTGATCATCATCTGCCTAGCCTTTCCCAACTATGTTAGGCTCGGCTTCCAGTGTAACCGGATGCAGCTGAATACCAGTATTTTACATGGAGCGACTGCCTGTCTGACCTCCACAACCCAGTTACTGGGTAATACGACACCCCTTGGTAAGACTGGTTGTCAGACTTTCGGGCTACTGACGAACCGTAACAACTGTCAAAGGTCCACGAATGACAGCCGGGACCAACGGTTTAACATGCTTTCCGAGGCACGGAGGGGTCTCGGTATGTAAAGATGGTCACCCATCCACGGACCAACCGCGGCAAGCGTAGCTTAACCTGATCGATCGACCCGTGCGGCTGTCATTACTTAGCCACAAGCCCCCCATTAGTATTATACTATTTTTATGACATGATCATTTATTTCAATGCTCGATAGGTGTCTTGCCTTGATAGGCTACCTTTGTTTATTAGGCCAAGTCGGGTTTTTCGGTTTGTATGAAGGTAACGTCATTGACTCGGAAGATGTTCTATACAGGGTGGCAGGGACATCGATGTGCAACCTGTTACCATGGATTCAGTACATAATTCTTGTGACACGTCCCCTGCGTCGCATCTTTTAGGCGGTTATAAAAAAAAAAAACAGCTGTTCCATACATTCTGACCGCGTCGGAATTGCACTTTTCTATGAAACAGCTGGGTTTTTTATATAACCGACGTAAAACTTCGACGCCTAGAATCATGTGCTGAATAGGGATGACGACGGGGTAAAATAAACGAAATTCTATTTAGTCCGTCAGTTAGATTATCAAAAAATAATGGACACATATTTTTTCTTGTGTCAATCAACCAAAAAATTACAAAGATAAAGCGTGTCAAAGTTTGGGAGTGGGGGCTCGTGACGTCACTTGTAGGTAAAAATTGTACCAACACGTGACGTCATGCGACATTTCAAATCAATATATCTCTGTAATGTTTTGTTTATGTGAAAAAAGAAAAAATACGTGCCCAATACTTTTTAATAATCTACCTGATAGACGAAGAAAAAAAAGTTAGTCGTCACCCCTATTCACGGTTTCAGTTTGTGCGCCGATGTCCTGCCACCTGCATATCATGGGTGAGCTAGTAGATTGTGACTCACCATAGCGACCAGGCGGTATATGTAGCAGTCCTTCTTCTGTCCAAAGCGGTACACTCGGAAGATGCTCTGTATGTCGTGCGCGGGGTTCCATGACGTGTCCATGATGATGACGCGGTTGGCGGCTGTCATGTTCAGGCCTAAGCAGCCGGCGCGGGTTGATACCAGGAACAGTCTGTGTAGAAAAGGTGAGTTTGTCTAACCGTTTTGATTAATAAATCTGCGAAAAGGAGATGGCGGTATACTTGCCATATAGTACCGTCTCTTTTTCACAATAGAATAATGCTGACTTTGATACTGATTACAGCACTTGATTCTGTGGCGGCATCTACATCGCCACATGCAAACTACGCATCACATTCACGTCACGCAAAATCCTGCATCGCGCAAGCAGAGTTTACCGCGCGCCTAGCTTAAATACAACGTCCCGACTTCAATCGTCTGGCAGTTGCCCACAAGACACAACACCCGTCTGGTCGGAGGATCCTACCTTTTTGTATGGAGGATGAGTGAACTATACACCCTGTTCTATAAGTCAATCTATATATATATATATATAAAATTCAAAGTCCTGACTGACTGATATATCAACGCACAGCCTAAACCGCTGTTCTTAGAGACATGAAATTTGGAGGGTGTGTTCTTTGTGAAGAGTAGGTATCCACTAAGAAAGGGTTTTTCGAAATTCCACCCCTAAGAGAGTGAATGGGGGGAGGGTGAAATTTCACGCGGACGAAGTCGCGGGCAGAAGCTAGTATTATCTAAAAGCAAAATTATGTTATACTGTAATAATCACCCTAATAGCAGACGCAAAGGTTTAAAAATAATAAACCCTATTGCTAGTGTCTTAAAATGGAAATGAGTTCGCGCTTGAGAATTTGTTCGATGTCTGTGTCGCTGTTCGCACAATCACGTACAACTTTGTAATTTATGGAACTCATGATAAAGTTTATTATTCACTGTGATCAGAAAATGTTCTGCTCTGTGCTTGAATTGGGTACAAACTCACTTAGTTTTATAGTTGCTGTCAGCGTTAAACTCGCGGCACCACTTCTGCCGCACCTCGGCCGGAACAGACCCGTCCAGCCGGTAGTAGTCGTTCCCTAACGACCACTTCTTGATCTTCTTCAGGAAGTATTCTAGGGCATCCAGGCAGAATAGTGAGGTGGAGAATATTAGTCTGTGGGCAAGAAAGATATCGTTTGAAAGTGTCACGCCTAAAAGGAAACTAATTTAATCTATTACCGCCCCAGTCGGATTAATATGACAAATGTTTTCGTGCGTAATAAGACTGAGAATCTGTGTTCGTTTTTTTTTGCTTTTTATTTGATTGCACGGCCCTATTCGTAGTAGATATTTATTTGTCCGTCAACTTCCAAACTCCGGGCTATTACTGAGAAATATCTAATGGAAAGACCTAATGTAACACTTTGCCTGACTTGAGAATCAAACCCAGGACCCCATACTCAGCAGTCCCGCTTGCAACCACGAGACCAACGGGGTAGTTACAGTTAGGCATTTACAAGGCGCTCGGAGTGGACGTTTCTCCTGTATACATTCTTATTCTACGCTTAAACTATTATAACTCACACTTTGTCCCCTAGCGCGACACACTCGTCCAATATCCGGAAGACTACAACGAACTTGTTGGAGCTATCAAGCGTCTCTAACATATTGCCGCCGTCCAAGTATTCCAGCCACCACAGGTCTTCAGTCGCATTCGGCTTTATTTCTTCTAGGTCTTCGGTCGCCAAGTCATCTTCAAGTTTCTCCGCTGTGAAAATAACGATGCGGTTAGAGTGTATTAAAGACGGATGCAGAATTACACCGTGTGATTTCATTGTCTGTGGCATGCATATGTTGAAGCAACAAACACCGTTTATAGCATTTTTCATAATCTCAGATAAATTTACATTCCACCGCCACTTAATCAGTTATCTACTTTAGTGAAATGTATTCTAAGTTTATTTTTAAGTGACCACTTGTAACAAAAAGGTCATTATAAATTTTTGGTTGCAATGGAATTTGAACTTTGTTAAGTATGAAATTCAGTTTCTTGTTCCATAACTTGAAATTATCTCAAATTCCTGGCTCTAATATAAACAGTGTTTAGACGATGCAAGTCATTTGTTGCTTTAACTTTATTGTATGCCACAAGTAAGAATGAGGCTTTAGTTTGACAAAGTATGAAGGCACTACTGTTAGAGCTAAATAGTAAACGCATGCGTGAGAGAGAACTCTATGGTTATTCTTTAAAATTCCAAATGAAAAGGTCTAGGTCATATCAACGCGCTCCGTATTCAGTGGAAAACGAAGATGCGCAATATTGTTTCAGCAACATATTTTTGTGTAGCGGGCTTTGTCTTGTTGGCTACATGCAATGTTGCAGTGTTGCTGGCAACAAACTTATGTTCAGTATTCAAAATAAACAAACGTTGTGCGACATTGCTGCCAGCAACATTCGATGTAATGCAACTAAAATGCGGCTTTAGTGTATTACGTTAACCTATGTGAAGGTTAGGTAATGGATATAATGCATTGTGATCTAATAAACGTGCGCCAACGAAGTTAATGGACGAGATACCTGTACTTTCCTCTTTCATTTCCACCGCTTGAAACAACAAATTAAAACAATTGATAATTTTATACATAGGGATAAAGTCAGTACTACAGAAAAAGGATATGGGGACACTGTGCCATAGACAATATAAAATGTCATTGAGATATGGCGTCGCAAAGCTCACTAAAGCGGTTCCGTCATATAACGGCCTGCATGAAAATCTGTAATTTTCACAAGTATTTGACACTAGCTGCGCCCTACGGTTTCATCCGCGTAAATGTCGATCCCGTTTGAATATCGGGATAAAAAGTAGCCTATGTATTAATCCAGAGTTTCAGCTACTTCCATACAAAATTTTATCAAAATTGGTCCTGCCTTTTGAGCCTAAAGAAGTAACAAACATATAAACACAGTGTGTGTGTGTACACACATTCACAAACTTTCGCCTTTATAATATTAGTGTGATTAAGTCAAACCTCGCTGGACAAAGATTTAAATTAGTCACAAGAAAAAGTGTCCATACTGTGAAGAATGTCACATATTATTACTCGTAGCTGATGTTGCTGTCAGAAACAGAGAACTATAAAATAAATATACCTTTAATCTTATTCTTCTCATCCCGATCTCTAGCCTTCGTCTGAAAGTTGTGCAACACCTGTGGATGCGACCAAATCTTCTGTAGTATATGGAAGTCCTTCAATATGCTGTGTTTAGTCTTGTTCCCATAGGTATGCAAGTAGTGCTTGTACAAGTCCCACTGGCATGGCGTTAGTGTTATAAAGACTGTATACTCGTGCTTTTTAGGCAAGTACGGGTAGAGTACTGAAGCTTCCTGTCTTTGAAGGCAGCCTTCTAGTACTTTGTGCAGGATGTGTGTACGAGCCTTCATTAGTTTTATGTCTTCTTCTAGTGAGTCGCGGTGCTGACCGTTCATTATTGGATTTTCGAACCTATACGAAGGGATATAAAGGTTATTTTGGAATGAAAAATACTTTTTATTTTATGCTTTGAAAGTTCATGCAGACAGGGCAGGTCAAGCTTTGGTTTCCTAGGAAAGCGGTTCCGTCATATTATAACGGCCGTCATGGAAATCTGTTATTTACATCTGTATTTGACATTAAGTCAGCTGCATCCGGTTAGACTGGAAGCCGACCCCAACATAGTTGGGAAAAGGCTAGGCAGATGATGATTTGACATTAACTCAAACCCTACTACCTAAAGATTTAAATCGCCAGATTTGCTGTCACTGTACTTAGTCACGAAAAAACACGTCCATATTGAGAATAGTGAGCTTACAAATTATTAAATAAATACCGTTTTCATGATAATCAAGTCAAGTCACTGAGTCATTGTGTGTCAGGGGTGTAAAAACGAAACAGAAACCCGACTATCTTTTTACGCTGTAGGGCGAATCTAACGATTTAAATCTTTGTCGCTGTCATCATTTTCATGACAGCCGTCACTGCGGCCACCGCTCTTCTAGGAAACCGTAGCTTAAGACTTTAGACGCATCAAACATTTATGATAAAATCACAAAACATACCGAATTAGCTAGAATAATCAACAAAGTAAGAGATAATAAGAAATAATCAAATCCCAAGACTTTTTCACAGAAGCGGGACAGTACAGCTTGGAAAATTAAATACACACAACCCGATTCAAACTTTATTTTATGGCGGCTCGGAACATGAAGAGAGCCCCTGCGCAGTAACAAAACTACCTGTCAGTGGTGTGAGGGGTGAGGTACAATGCGTGCCACGAAAGATGAGACTTGATACACCACGTGGTTTGACTTGAGCAGGCGGAAGGCGGGGTCAAGTCTCATCTTTCGTGGCGCGAGCTATACTGTGCAGCGAGTAGCGCACTTCACCATAAAGTTTGAATCGGGCTGTACTACACAGTCAAATTCATATCTTCAACTTACCGATTAGAATACTCCGAATAAGTTCCCAGCAAATTAGGCTTCACAAAGTTCACCATACAATAATACTCTCTTAAATTATTTTGCATCGGTGTCCCCGTCAGTATAATCCTTCTTTTCGTGACCACCCTGCTCATTGCTACCGCGAGAACAGAACAATCGTTCTTTAGTAAATGTCCTTCGTCGCAAACTATTATGTCTGGGCCGGGGTCGAGGAGAGCTGTACGTATTTTGTTGACGATTGTAGGTCGTACGTCGTCGAGGAACGGGTCGAGAGTCGATAGACTTCGGAAGAGTTCGTATCCTATGATGAATATACCGCCTCCGTTGTACCAGTCTTCTAGTTGGTAGGCGCGTTCGTATGTTTTCTTCAGTTTTGATAGTTCGAATACCTGTGGGCACGGAAGTGTTATGTGTAGACTTCTTTGTGTTCGTGACTATTAGCTATCTATTTTGTCTTTTGATAGACTCGAATTATTGATAAACTAGTGTTTTTTTTTTCCTTCGAATTTAAATTGTTTGGTCCTGCATACCCATCCCCACTCCAAACGCCTCTCCATACCCACAAAAACTGATCCTTCTTTTTAAAAGAAGCACTTGTTACATATTATTTTTATAACGACGCGACGCGCGCTACCTTGTGTTTACCAAGTGTACAGACGCCAGCACATCAAGCTACCCGAAACTGTGAAATTTTCCCAATCAACTTTGAACCTTATCTTTTAGTTATAAAGTTGAAAATCTATTAAAGAAATTTGACAGATTGTAGTAGCTTGATGTGCTGGCGTCTGTACAAACACGCTGTGTGTGCGTGTGTTTGTGTTATTTGCTGACGCTACTCGTCTTCACGCACACATAATCACAGCGTATTTGTACACTTAGTTACCACAAGTAAAGCGCGTGTCGCTTCGTGAGATACAAATACTGTACAGGTGATTATAGACTAGAGCATTTACTTGTAACAGAACATCGAGCATTCGCCGTTTTTAAATATTATCGAGCCGCACTTCGAACACGACGGTCGATGTTTTGTTACAACCTGATTTTTAAAACCAACAAGCGTAATGGTGTAACATTTTATAGAGCAAAGGCACGAGCGGTACCTGTAGGTCTGACATTTCAACAATGAACGCAAGCTAGAAAGAAATGTTACAGGTAAGTGCTCACTCGCCGTGAGCATTACGTCGAACGCAGCGTCGTCGGTCGAGCATTAGCAGAAACGTTACATTACATGGAAATGCTCGGAAAAATGCTCTAGTGTATACTCACCATACAAGAAGCAAAAAGTATGAAATGCAGCACAACAAACAAAAGCATAACAAACATAATTATCATGCCAAGCTATATTTGTAGGAGGTCCGTAGACAACGGATGGTCTTTAAGGCTCGGTTCCTATAAACAAAAACGAATCGTTTTGCTCACCTCCACCACCACACCACACATATTATTATTATGCCAAATATTGTAAAACATTTTAAAAGATTAATGGTGGAGTTTCTTTCCCATTCTTCGCCATACGAAAACTACATTTTGGAAAGGGCGACTAGAATCAATTCTATTTTAATTGTAATTTTTAACATTCAAAACTGCCTTTTATGTGCCTATTTGAAATAAATGCTTTGACGTAAACTTTGACACTAATGGCAGCAGCTTATTGCGAAACTGGGCATACAAATAGATTCGTAAGCTAATTTTATGTGGCTTTTTGATAGCCATTTCTATATGGGAGGGTCTGCTATGCAAAGCTATGAGTTATTTGCTTCATTATTGGTAAAGATAGAAGTCTTAATTTTAACCAATAACGGCCCGTAAATTATAGGAATCGGCCATAAATAACCTGGTTTGCCTGCAAGGCTAAGGATTTTCAAGTAACTTACCTGAAAAACCCTCAGGCCCATGTACCTGTTGTGGCAGGTTAAAACCCTATAGGCTACGTATTTTTTTTTAACAAAATATAAATGTAATACCTGTAATTTCCTCTTTATTTTACGTTGCTTGAAAAAGAAATGAAACAAGTTGGTCAGATGGTACGGAAAACAATATTTAAAATAATATGTTATAGAGACTACGGCTCAACTTTAGGGCGGCTCTGAACTTTGCGCAGTTTTTATTTAAACTCACTCAGCATCACACAAGTTCGCAGCCAACAATCTCGCACAGATTAACCGGTTGATGCCGTAATTACAGACACAATTAAACAGCCATTGTGTCCCGCGTGGATCCACGTTTAAGCATACGAAGGGTTAAACCTAATTATTTTAAAATTTAAATGCATAATTTGTAGGGTGGCAGGGACATCGACGCCCAACCTTTTAGCATGGATTCATACATGATTCTGTACGAAAAATTTCAACATAGGGGACATTGACATTTTTCACCGGTTATAAAAAAAAATTGCTTTCGATACTTTTTGACCGCGAAGGTATTGCACTTTTCTAAGAAACAGCAGATTATTTTTGTTAACCAACGAAAAGTTTCTATGCTAGGGTGTTTAGAATCATGTGCTCAACTCATGGTTACAGTTTGCGCGTGGACGTCCCTGCCACGCGTACACTTATACACAACTATCCTCTATTTCTTACCTTGATCTGATTCGTTACTGGTCCGATCCATTTGTGTATCTCGTCGACCCAGTTGAGTACGGTCGACAGAGGGCAGCACACGAGGACGCGTTGCATTTTCACGCCAGGGTGAGTCAATACCTGGGAACAAACGTGGTCAGCTGTTAAAACACATGGAGTGACGTGCTGTGATATCATGACTGTGGAAACATCATTGTGTGCGTCTGCGCAACGTTTATACGTATACCTATGTTAAGCAGCGGTCCTCGTTTCTCTCCTAAGTTGTCTCTAACTTGCGCAATAACAGCTGCACCGCCATCTTTTTTCAAAAAAGGATTGGCTTTTTTTTTTAAAGACGATTCTCTGGGTAGCAAGCGTAGCGTGACATATCACCCTACGTTTGCTACCAACTGAAGTTGGAGGAGGTAAGTACGTACAGTGTGTAACAGGGCCAGCACTTGCAGTGTCTTGCCAAGTCCCATGCAGTGAGCGAGGATGCAGCCTCCACCCGGTCTTCCTGCCTCTAACTCCGCCAGGCTCTCGAAGCAGGCGTCCCACATAAACTTCACGCCTTCGTACTGTAGAAAAAACAATTTCATGATTACCAGATACAGCTACGCCTACAAATACACCTACCATTCATCCATCTTTGCTCACAAAAAAACTTATTGTAATAATCATTAAGCAGTAACATACTACTTCAATTTTTAAATGTCAAATCTCGTGCAGAGATATATTTTGATAGCCAACGCGGCTACAAGTGACGCAGATTCCAAGACAATATTACAGTTAACAACCCAGTTGCCGAACACAGTAACTATGAGAATTTTCTACATTAATGACCGATTTTTAATAACTTTTATCCCAAGAAAACCTGTGCGTTCAGGAACGAAGGTCCTTACACGATACTTGCACGAACACACAAAAAAAAAATGTTCTGTACGACTAGCCTCGTAGCTAAAAAGCCATACCTGATGAGCCTTCATAACTTTGGTGAAGAAGGGGTGCACGGTGACGACGGGGCGGTTCTCTTCGAAGTCATACTCCAGACACACCTCGTCGTTAATGACTAGCACGTTCACGCCCTCTTCGCAGCCTAGTAGCTCCCTCTGTACGAACGAGACAGAAATGTTGGCAATGCAAAATAAACTTTGTAAATGTAGAGATAAGGTATATTTTTATTGGTCAAATAAAGCTCCCTTTGTACTATTGCGACACAATTTGATGATACTGCAAAATAAACTTTGCGTTCGTAGAGATAAGGTATGTTTTGTATTGGTAAAAGGTGGGAAACGTATACAATACAAGCGATTCTTCAAAGGAATAGTAAATAATTATTTTTAAATTTCAGTTACTTAAATAAAGATAAGATTGGTCAGTAATGTTAGATTTTTCAAGCTTACCAATTTGGCTTGCTTAGCATTCAGTCTTCTCTTTCTCTCGAATTCCTCCATATTTGCCACTACAGTACTGCGCGCCAGAGATTTCTTGTCTATAACCTGTGAAACAATATTTGTTAATATTTAACTTAAATACAGGGTTAAATTAAATTAACTTGGCGAAACTTCACAAACATGACGGGTATCGATATCTAATGACAATAAAACAAATATCTAAACTCATTTCAAGTACAAACTATAGCTGATTTAGCGGGTCAACGGCCGCTAGTTGGTTACTTAAAAGGATGAGTTCAGAAAATGTTTTTTGTATTGTTTTTTGTAGTCATTGGATATGGGTTCCAATCACGTCTGTGAAGTTTCACCAGCTAATTTAACCTTTTATAGCACAGAAATCCCAATTTTTGACATGTTAACACATCAGTGCCCCCGTGCGAAGCAGGGGCGGGTCGCTAGTTTTCTAGACAATAAATTGATAAGCTGATTTACCTTCCTAATATTACGTCGTCCTCTAAACAAGCTAGCTTGAGATCTTTTGGACATATACGCGTCTGGTGATTCTCCGAACAGCTCTCGTGATAATATTCTGAAAAATAAAATACACATTTTATAACTTTCTTCAACCTTATTTTTACCACTTATCCATCGATTTTGTCCCCGACATGGCGATGAGACTTCAAAGCCCAGTACATACCAAATAGGATTGCAGAACAGAGAATATTTTCATGATATTTAATAATAAACCTTATTATACCATGTCCAGAAAGCAAACGAGAGCGCGCGAACGCTCTTGAGGACTGTATAATTCCCTTGCTAAGATGGGTGTTTTTAGTCTAAAGCATTTGCTTCCAAAGCGATCTGTGGCACGGGTATTGAAGCAAATTTTGAATACAAATTTTGACTTTTGCCAAATAAAATGAGTGTTCAAATCTTCGAAGCTATGTCTAGCCATCTGGCGCTGGTTTACATCCATACTAATCGATACTAATATTATAAATGCGAAAGTGTCTGTCTGTCTGTTAACTCTTCACGCTTAAACCCCTGAACCGATTTAGATGAAATGTGGTATAGAGATAGTTTGAGTCCCGGGAAAGGACATAGGATAGTTTTTATCCCAATATTCCCACGGGATCGACACTTATGCGGGTGAAACCGCGGGGCGCTGCTAGTAGAGTATAGTTATGTAGTTTTTCATACCCGAGTTGTTTCTGCCTCTCCAGGAACTTCTTGCCGGAGCGGCGCGTGCGAGTGCTGCGCGATCGTATGTGTGAGTCGGGGCAGCCGCCGCGCCTCTCTATGAACTCGCTCACAAGCTTGGCGCGCTTGGCGTCGTCCAAACTGCGTAAATTCAAATAAATATTTTCTGTAATTATTTAAAAAAATATTATATGATATTTTTTATCATCTAAGTTTTTAAAGCTTGTGTAAGACGAGCTCATGTTACAGCTGCAGCGGGCTGCAAAAAAACCCGGTGCGGCCCTTCCGGAGTGTGCGATGGTTCATACAAAATGTACGAAAATTATATGGAAGGATATGTTCAATACGGCGCGGCCCGCCCAAATGTGCGTTAGCCTTAAATCTAAAAATTTAATTGGAATTAGAAAATGATAGATACAGGGTATGTTGTTCATTATAGAGATGAAGAACTCTAATCCACAATCCCTTTAAATTACAGTATAGAAAACTAACTCGCAACCTTTTCAATACAAAATTTACAGCACCTTACTGAGGAACTCAATTTTTTGCATAGTCCCTTTACATTACCGCCTTTAGAAGTCTGATGCAATAAACTCATTTTACACTACGTCTTCAAACTCGGTTTTGAGGGAACTAAAGTAAATAGTTTGTTGAGTACGTACGTACTCTGTTTGGCACGTGTTAACGTTTAACCATCAAACCGATTTATTTATCTTTGACAAAATGGTAGAATTAACATCCAGGATAAATGAAAAACAAGGGACATAGTATTAACACAGAAACGTTTATTATTTATTTTCTTAATTATTATAGACTAACATCAAAACACCTTATTACTTATTATTATTATTTCCCAATTAACTTATTATTTATTACTTAATCCTTATTATAGTAGGACTTAAATCTAATCACCTAATTCTACTGTGAGATAGATAGATACATTTCAATTTTATAAACGACAAATATATGAAGATATGGTTGACAATACCTGGTTTGGTCCTTCTTGCCCATTCTTTTGAGAAGCTTCTCCTTGGTGCTCACCCACTGCTTCTCTTCTTCAGAAGAAGAATCTTCTTCATTCTTCGTTTGGCTAGTAGACGGCTGGTTCTTCGTTACGCTTTTCTGAAACATAAAAATAATTAGCTGCTATTTGGCTATTGTTATTGGCTTTGTTTGGGCCCTAACTCGGATAAGGAAAACAAGGTCATAAATGAAGTTGTTCGGATAAAAGCTTGATCCGTTCGAAATAATTAAGACATATAAAAAAGATCTAGAGCTATATTATGAGTTTAATGCTATCATGATTCCAGTGTAAGAGAGAAATGGTGCTATACATGACTGATAGCAACATCCTTTATTTATTTATATATTTATACAGGGTTATTAGGAAAACGTTAACAACCTCTTAAGAGGTCATTGCACTCATCATTATGAACAACTTTTACTATGGGACCAAACCTGAAATCGCGAAAAAAAATCAGCTGTTCCCCACATTTTGACTAGTTATATAAATGTAGGGAACAGCTGATTTTTTTTTCGCGATTTCACGTTTGGTTCCATAGTAAAAGTTGTTCATTAATGATGAGTGCAATGACCTCTTATGAGGTTGTTAATGTTTTTCCAATAACCCTGTATATACTTTTTTTTTTCACACTGGAATCATGATGGCATTAATACTTCACCCTCCTGGAATTCGCAATATCGAGATACTATTTTTTAAAATAAAACATTAAAAAGCATGAAGATCAAGAAATACCTATGAAGAGGTTTATATAATATTGTCAAAAGAATTTAAAAAAATAACTGTTATAAACGGAATGTCCATGTATAACTGCAAAGTAACGGCAGTGCTAATTTATTTTGAATGCTGGTGTGAAACACCAAATGAACAAACTCAAAGTCATTTATTTCAATTAAACCAATTACAGGTACTTTTGAATTGCCAAGGGGTTGGTCAGTCTCAAACATCAAGCTAGTTGCGAAGAAGAATGGGCAAGAAACTCTAACTCGCAAACATAATAGCGTATTACCTGTTTATTCCTCGTCACAGGTCCCTTAGACGGCGTGTTCTGAAGATCGTCAGTCACTACAACGGGTGCATGCAACAAGTTTAGTTCTTTGTTCATCATCTTGTCAGCCGTCAGCATCAGGTCTGCGCCACCGTCTACCTCAACTTCTACTTTCTTCTTAGACTTGCTACTAAGTTTGGTCTTTTCGGCACCATCTGTAGGTTCTTTTTCCACCTTGACGCCGGAATCAGACTCACTGTCGTTGTCGTTCATTAGAAGGTTCTTTGCTAATGTGTTTTCGGTGTGCTTTAGTGGCTGTGGATGTAAGGTAATCTTTTGTTATTCATTTTGAAAGTATTTTTTTCCTCATTTATGCCTAATATGGGTAGGAATAGTTTTTTTTTTTTTGTTTTTACAATTTTTACATAAAATTAAATAATAATCCATTTTTTGACAAGAAAACTTAAGAGCTTTGAAGGTCAGTGGTGTACCCACCTGTCCGCCATTTTATCTTTTTTTTTTTTCAAATAGCGTCCTTGCATGAAATCTATATAAACCGATAGCTACCATCAATGCAAACAGAAAACATAATATGACTGAACCTCGTAAAATGTCATGTTTCAGAGATATTAACGTTGAATCTTGATCATGTGACATCCATATTTTTTTAACTTGCTTTGCTTACATCTTGATGCATAGAAGTTTGGAATATTGTTTACCGTTTGCAGTGATGTCAGCTATCGATTTCTATAGGTTTCAAGCGTGGCCGCCATTTTAAATCTCTTCAGCTTTATTATTAGTAATAGATATAGAAGAGAGATATGTGTAGATACTTACAACAGGCAGGGCAACTTCATCATCAACATTGGCTCCTTCATCGTCTGAAGGCTCCAGCTCATCATAATGGTCAGAATAAGTGGGACTTTCAGCCCGACTGCCGGCTTCAGACGTGTGGTCACCCTTTGCTTCCCGCTTAGACTTTAATTTACTTTTACTCAGGTTCAACTGAGCTGTTCTATTCAAGGAGTTTAGGTTTGTCAACCTGAAATTATTACAAACATTAATATTATAAGCAAAAATTACTATAAAATTAAATAAATTATGCATATTTAACTTACTTGTAAATATTTTTTTTTATATGCATCTGTAAACTAAGTATTAAAAAGCCATTAAAAAAGAAATGGTTACTTTACCTGTCAATCTCTTGGTCATCAACAGTTTTGCTTGTAATGCCTTGATACTCAAAATATGTCTGGACAAAAGATTCAGGCAGTTTCTCCAAAGCTACACAAGAACTTTGGTATAGCTTTCCATCGGCTCCATCAACTGGATAGCAGTGCCAACCATGGCGGTCTACAAATGAAGGAGTTTCTTCTAAAACCTTTTCCTTTAAAACATCTTCTTTCATTATAGATATTCCTTTCTTAAAAGTTTCTTCCGTCTTTGCTATTTCTTCTTTTTTTGATATTTCTTCCTTCTTTGATAATTCTTCTTTCTTTGCTATTTCCTCTTTCTTTGATACTTCCTCTTTCTTTGATATTTCTTCCTTCTTTGATTTTTCTTCATTCTTTGATATGTCTACCTTCTTTGATATTTCATCTTTCTTTGATATTTCTTCCTTCTTAGATATTTCAACTTTTCCTTTGCTTCTTCTGGTAGATCTTTTAGAGCCTACTGCATCATCAAAAATAGGCATTGTGGGTTCACACTCCAATAATTCTACAGGTTCATTAGAAATTAATGTTTCTTCACGAGTTTCTTTTACTTCAGCAACCTTATTATTTATTGTGACACTCTTATCTTCTTTGTCTGGTATAATTTTGTCATACACATATTGCATGTATTTTTGATAGTTAGATATCTCGTTTTGATCAATAGCTGTAAAGCCAGTAAAATCGTTCACAACATCATCAATTTGATCAGTAGAATCAACATTGTTACATTGTATCTCACTTTTTTTGGATTTACTGGCCTGCACCTGTTTTGACTTTTCTAGTTCTTTCCTGCGTCTTAGGCGTAACGGTAAATTGTCAGGTTCGGAATCTGTAGAATCGTCTTTTTCCTCCTCTTGTCTGATTCTGTCTCTCATTTTTTTGGTTAAATTAGCAACTTCGTTATTAGTTGGCTTATCTTTACTCGCCGATGTAGGTGTTTCTTTGCTTATAGTCTTTGGATCAGCTTTTTTCTGTTTACCTTTACGTTTATCAGGTTTCTTCTTCCCTGTTACCTTTTTATTTTTTGCACTATCATCATCAGAACTACTTTCCATTAACCTCCCTTTGGCAGTTTCAATATTCAAAGGTTCGTATGTCTGTGGGACTAGGAGACTCATGCTCATGTCATCTTCATCGTAATCAGGTTCATGTTGTCTGCGTATCCTGTACGAACTTTGGCTGAAGATGTCGTCGTTTTGAAATTCGTGCATAATTTTGTTGGAAGAAGCAAATTTTTCGAATGCGTCGACATCGTAACTACTACTATTTTGTCTGTGGAGTTCTGGTTGTGCAGAACCCAAGACATCTATAGCTTCTGGCTTGACTTCTGGTATGATTGTCATTTCGTTAAGTCCATGAATTGGTTCAGTTTTCACATGAGCCAGCGTATCTAGATTATCAGGCAAATCATCTTCAGGTTCAAGTTTGATTTGAGTAACAACTGAAACCATTTCCCCTTCATTGACATCTGTGTTAGTGTTGCTGAAGCATGACCTAAATTCCTGCATTTGCACTTGTGATACCCAACTGGTTTCGGTTTCAGCTGGGTTTTCCTCCTCAATTTCATTATTAAAGTCTGGTTCATAATGGTCATCATTATCAAAGTCATCTAAGCACTCGGAGCTACCTGGATTATCCGCGTGTGAATGTTCTAGATTCAGGAATGCTTCCTCTGATAATGTATTTACACTGTTTATTGTCAAGCCTTCAATCATAATTCCATCATTATGATCACTTAAATTGAACTGACTAGTTTCAAGTAAGGTATCATCCATATCTCCATATATCAATTGTTTGACACACTCAAAAGCAGAGGTTTTTAATGATTTTGGTTTTAATATACTAGTGATATAACTTGATTCAATAACTTGTTTTCTTTGTAAGAATTCGACACATAAGGACATGAGTGACTTGATTTCATTTATCTTAATCGATGGTGATGAATATTTTGAAGAACAGATGGAAATCGGATAATTCGATTCTTCTGTACTACAACTTACTTCTGCCAATTCTTGTTCTTCTCTGAGATCCTTTATGCCTGAGTTGGATAGTAATGGCACCATTCTTTGGTGGCTAATAACTTGTTTTCTTTGTATGAATTCAACACATAAAGACAAGAGTGACTTAATTTCATTTATCTTAATTAGTGATGATGAATATTTTGAAGAACAGGTAGAAATCAAATAATTAGATGTTTCTGTACTACACCTTGGTTCTGCCACTTCTTGTTCTTCTCTGAGATCCTTTTTGCCTGAGTTGGATAGTAATGGCACCATTCTTTGGTGGCTAATAACTTGTTTTCTTTGTATGAATTCAAAGCATAATGACAAGAGTGACTTAATTTCATTTATCTTAATTAGTGACAATGAATATTTTGAAGAACAGGTAGAAATCAAATAATTAGATCTTTCTGTACTACACCTTGGTTCCACTTCTTGTTCTTTTCTGGGATCCTTTATGCCTGAGCTGGATAGTAATTCCACCATACTTTGGTGGCAGAGCATTCTAAGAGGTGGTACAGTTGATACATCCTTAGGGGTTATGTTTTTTGAGGGTGTTGGGCTCCTTTCCAGGGTTTTATCAGCTGTACTAGTCAGGACTCTCAGGCATTGTCGGAATAATGTCATTGGCTGGTCTTTCCCATCTGTAAGTTCATTTTGTATGTGTTGATGACAAACTTTTTTGACATATCTCTTATCATGTATTTGATTTTTCACAATCCGAAAACACAGTTTAAGAAGGGTCTCTGGGCATGTTAATATGGTTTTGTTAGGTATTTGCATTATAGCATGATTTGTCTCCGAGGTACTGGCATTGTTTTCTGTGCTAATTCCTCCATTGGCAGAATAATTTACATCATTATTATTATTATATAGAACTGGCTTTACAACAAAATAGTTGCACACACATTCTTTGCTCACATTAAGCCAATCTGTGGTTATGAAAGGGGCACAAAGTGATATTGCTTTCTGATGGTAATAATTCTTAAAAAAATCACTTACCATTTTTGTTGTAATATTATTATCAGGAGGTTTTTTATTTCGGCTGTCCTGGGCTAAAAAAGACTGCGGAACCTTTTTTACCATCACTGTGTCATTAATCCATACAGTATGCCGCCCCTTAATATCGAGTTTTTTGTTGGACTCAGATGGTTTTTTTGCAATCTTAATAGAAAGTTCTTTGTTGAGAAACACAGTTTTAGGATTAAATTTTGGTTTTTCCTTAGATTTATTCACTGAAGTTGTTTTAGCTGGTTCTTCTACGATTTCACAATCACTGTCACTACTTGCTTGTTTGGCTGAGGCCTCTATTTGTTTTGGTAGTTCCCTACACGCTGTTAAATTGTTGGTTTTTAGAAATTCTTCATATTGTTTAGCAAGATCCTCTTCCATCTGCATTAGATTATGTTTAGCTAGTTTGAATAATAAGAATGACTTTTTCACACAGTAATCCATCTTCATGGTGTCGGTGACATGAGTAGTGTTTATTTTCTTTTTGATAAAATCTTCAGATTTTTGTGTCATCAATGTACCTAGCTCAGAAGTTGTTTTCACAATACTATTTAGGAAATAACAAGCTTTTTCGGACTGTTCTACTGTTAAAGCTATGTTTTCCTTCATGGGAATATCATAAGGTGTAGTAGTTTGCACACCAGTGGTTGCAGTATGAATCACATTTGTTTGGCTGCACATCTCATAGGTCTTCTTTGCTCCTTGGTCTAGCACAGGTATTTCAAGAGTTTTATTCTCAGTTGGTGCACTTGCTGACACTTTTTTAATTTTTAAATTAGTACCTTGAATCTTTTTAGCAAGGAAGCTTTCAAACTCGTTGCTACAACCCCAGACTTTATAATGTTTTGGTTTGTCGTCATCAGTTGGTTTTACTAGTGTAGTAGGTTGTAAACATACTTCTACGTCATCACTTTCCACATCATGAATTGATTGATCCAATTTTCCTTTTTTCTGTGGAGATTGATTGTCTGATTTCTTACGTAACTTTTTCTTCTTCGGATGTGTTTCATTAATCAGATCAATTTCACTGTCTGTAGAATCTATATCTTTATTTCCTCTTCTGCCAGGTACATATTCATCATCAGAGTAATATTTTTTACCTTTCCTTGGTTCATCATCATCAGATAACTCAACATTAGCAAAGGGATCCTCATCAGACTCTTCTTCATAATGTAATTTTGCAACTTTTCTACGAATAGGTCTTTTAGAAGTGTCTTCAACAAGTAATGCATTATTAGTATCTGCTTCATTACCGGTGTCTTCCTTCTCTATAACACTGTCAACATTGTATTCAAAGTCTGACATGACTGGCATTTTAATATTGCGTTTTGTTGGAGTTTTAATAACATCACTGCTGGTTTCAACAGCTTCACCGTCAACATCAACATCTTTATCACTAGTAGTTGATACAATGTTTGTGTTATTATTTTCAGTATTTTCCAAGTCATTGTTAGTTTCTTTTAATTGACTCAGGGTCAAATTTTCATTGTCATCAGAATCTATATGGGAGCTTTCTAAATTAGTTTCATTATTGGATTCTGAACTCGCTACCAAAGAGTCAGATTTTTCAATAGTTTCCATTTGATCTTTCTCAGCAATGTCTGCAGGTACTTTTTTAGGCTTTCTACCTCTCCTTTTTTTATGCAAGTTTCTTTTTTTACTTGGTGGGGGATACAAAACAGTAAATTCAGATCTGCTATCTGTTAAGTTTTGATCCTTGTCATTTTCAGTTAAATTATTTTCATCAGCAGATTTTGATGTTTCAGGATGCTTTTTCAATTTACTTAAAGAAATGTCATCAAGCCCATCATTATCTGAGTCACTAAATATTTTCTTATCCAAGTCCCTATTTTCTATTTTAGATATATCTAAATCTAACAACTCCTTGCTCCTTTCGTGTGTGTTTGTTAATTGTTTCCCATTTAAATCTTCTATACTTATGAGGTCATTTGATAGGAATTCTGTATTATTTTTTATTTCATTCGGAAGATTTACAGATTGTATTTTTCTTGGTCTTCCTCTCTTGCGGGGAACAAGCACATCATCAATTCTGTTGCTGTCAGAACCACTAATCTCGCTTGAGAAGTCTTTGTTAGAATTATTTTGGTCATTTTGAGTAGATTTCCGTGGCCGACCACGCTTTCTCTTACCACTGGCTACTATATCAGAAGTTTCTGGATCTGAACTAAGTCGAGAGCTAGAGATATTCAAACTATCCTGATTAATCCCTAGTGAGATAACAGGTTCTGGAGGAACAGGTTTAGGCTTAGGTTTTCTACCTCTTTTACGAGGTACAGTGCTACTTATAACTGAGGATTCTTGTTCAGAGTTTACCTGAATGTCACTGCTTTGTTTTGCACCGAGGATCGTCATGTTGTTGGAGACTGTTTTGGTGTCATTTTTGATCACATGTTTCTTTTTTCTGCCTCTTCTGGTAGCATTCTGTGGTACATAGTCGTGGTCCATTTCGTTTATATCGCCGTCGTCTAAGCTTGCAGTTGCTTCTAAGTAAGAATTATTTTCGAAGGTTTCTTGCTCCATCTCGGACACCATCTCTTCCGTGTTGTCATTGACTGTGCTGTTTACTTCGTTCTCGCTAGTTATAACTACCTCATTAACATAACTGTGATGACTTAACTCGCCGGGATCTGGTTCCTTGGGCTTTGCCGATACTACTGCAGGCAGAGTGATGTATTCCTCTTCCTGATACATTGAAACTGCTTGGAACTGATCAAATGCATCCTCAGTTAGACAGAGGTTGGTCGCCTGTGAATCCATATTCTCAGACATGTTGTTGGAATTAGGTAGCTTCAACCACTTTAACAGTTACATATTATTTATTTACACGGCAAATGAAGAAATATCGCGTTACAAACACAATTATTTTCATAATATTCAAGAAAAAGAAGATTTTTTGTTGTTAGCATCGGATTGCTAAAAACCCAGTGTTGCCAAAATAAATATAAACTTTAATTTTCTCTTTTCTTATTTTCTTACAACCAAAATTCAGCCAACTTCCGAAGCCATAGAGTAAATAATGTTAACCCATTGACATACAACAACCGAAGCATGACCGAAAGTGGTGGTGCCATGCATAGACTATTGGTGCCACAGAGTACTTTTTGATAGACTGATTGGTGCCATGCAAGGAACATACCGTAAAACGGGGTGAATAGGGATGGATGCAGGGGTGAATCGGGACGAAACTTTAAAATGGATTTTAACATTGAAATAATTTTTTTTTTGCCAAAAAGGACTCTAATGTGTTTATTATATTATAATTAACGATTAAGTGTCCTTGTTGGCAATAAACTTTATTACATCAACGTTAAAATCCATTTTAAAGTTTCGTCCCGATTCACCCCTGGATCACTATTCACCCCGTCTTACCGGTATTTACTCTAGGTGCCATGTGGCCACAGAACACATATACTCCCCTAGCATATTGTTAACCAGTGGCTGCTTACTCCACACTCTCCCTCTGTGCTCTCCCTAGAGTAAATATGTTCCTTGCTCCACACACACCTGATAATGCTCCCGTATTATTATTATACTCTTTGAATCAATGGTTTGCACCAACCAGAATGGACTGCGCGTATGACAGTGAGCAGCAAAGACTACAATATAATATAGGGGTGAGCAGTAGGCCATGCCACGCCATGCTGCTCTGATGCAGCTCTTGATAAAAAAAAAACATATCGTTTTTTTTTTTCAGAAATCATCACAATATTTTTATTTGAAAATATCACAATAGTTTTGGAGACCTAGGGGCTTACCACCAGCTCTTATAGCAGGGCAGAAGTTGAACTGCATTGCTTTTTTGTACTATGACGTCATATTAGCAGGCCTGCAGTAGGCCTGCTACGTTGACGTTTACAAATACTGTTCACTGCTGTTCACCTTGTTTTTTGTATAGAATTTCATACCATGACGTGCTAATTGACAGCAGCAAAACGACTAATTGAACGCCTGTAATGTCAAAATAACCCGTCTTGAATAAGTTACTACTAGAGCAACTTATTCAACATTGTTTTGTAATTCAGTGCCCAATATACAACACTAATTTTTATTATAAGCTCTCATTTTGTAGATGTGTGACGAGCACGAAATATTTGAAGAGTGAATATCGAAAAGAAGAAGAGAATAAAGAAGGAAATAAATAACCCTTTTGAAATAAATAAAGGGAATTTATGAATTAATGTTTTTCTTATTTGACCTAGTACTAAAAATAAAATAATAGTGATCACACATAGTAATTAAGTAACTAATGCAATCAGTGTACCCCTATGCTGCTTAACATCTACCTACACTAATGGTCAGTCTAAACACAATCCGCTTTCTGTACGCAGACGACCTGGCAATGGCATTAACTTGCCAAGCCAATGACTTTGAGGAGATTGAAAACAACCTTTCTAGCGCCCTCTCAGATCTCGGCCATTATTATGCTGAGAACGCCCTGAAACTAAATCCCTCTAAAACGCAGTCTTGCGCATTGCACCTTCGTAACAGAAAAGCGGGTCGAACACTGAATATCTCATGGCAAGGGGTTCCAATCATCCACAGTACTCACCCAAAGTATCTTGGCATCACTTTGGATAGGTCCCCTAACTTCCGGAGAAACTGCGAAAAACAGAAAGTGCATACCTACCAGAAATCACTTATACTCCGTCGCCTAACATCCACCAGATGGGGCGCATCTGCTCAAGTCCAGCGAACAACTGGAATGGCGCTTTGTGTCTCCGCAGGCCTGTCCAGTATGGGACCAATCAGCCCACGCTAAGTTAGTGGATACAGCTCTAAATGAGACATTAATGATTATTACTGGTTGCTTAAAACCGACCCCGTTGCGATTGCTGTATCCACTGACTGGCATCGCGCTTCCAGAATGTCGCAGGACTATAGCCAGCCGCATCGAAAGGGCGAAGCTACACGCTACCCACGCCACTCACTCAATGCACAATTTTAATTCAGTCACAGTGGCTTAAAAGCCGCATGTTTATGTTCCCTAGATGTGATTATAGTGGTACCGTAATAATAGTTACGTCTAACGGGAATACCTACTGAGAAATACGATCATACCTCCCGTATTATTATTAAACTCTTTGGATCACACCCTAAAACAAACTAAAAGAGCTATCGTTTAGTGAGTAGTTCGGTCTCGGTTTTATAATTTAGTAAAATAGTGCACTGTTCAGTAATAAATAGTAGGAATTAGGTAGTGTACGGTCAAAGAGTAAAGTAACTATAGAGGGAAAGAGTGACAACTCTGTGGTAAAATTTGCATGTATGGAAAGTGCTGCCACCTTGAGTTTGGTGGGTGACCTAAGGCTCTAATAAATATACACATACCTATAGTTAAGCATACTTACTATAAGTAGCGAATCTTTATTATAATGTTTAGGGTCACAATCAGGGTTTAACAAATAACAGTAACAAGTAACAATTTTAACATAATTAGCTGAGATAAACTCGGGATTTCGGGAAGCGCATCAACGTCGGGAAAGCCGGAGTTGCGGAGTTGACAATGATAATGGCGGATCAAAGAGTAAAGTAACTATAGAGGGAAAGAGTAACAACTCTGTGGTAAAATTTGCATGTATGGAAAGTGCTGCCACCTTGAGTTTGGTGGGTGAACTAAGGCTCTAATAAATATACACCTACCTATAGTTAAGCATACTTACCAAAGAGTACTATAACCGGATACTTACTATAAGTAGCGAATCTTTATTATCATGTTTAGGGCCACAATTGGTCACAATCAGGGTTTAACAAATAACAGTTACAAGTAATAATTTTAACAGAATTAGCTGAGATAAACTCGGGATTTCGGGAAGCGCATCAACGTCGGGAAAGCCGGAGTTGCGGAGTTGACAATGATAATGGCGGATGGCCGGCGGCGACAATGACATTTGTTTAGCAATTTTATTGGTCAAACAAGACAAGATGGCTGCCAACAAGTTTTTTTAACCCACCAAACTGCAGATGTCGCTGTCGTCTATGGAAATTGATCACAGTGCTAAGTGTGCCCCCCCTGTGGCGGATGTAGTGATGGGTAACTCATCAATTTTATTTGAGGTTGAGGGAGCCCCTCAATTTACCTCGTGAGGTCCTCACGAGTTACCCCTCATTTGAGGCGAGGAATCGTACGACGGTGTATTCACCTCACGACTCGTGAGCCCGAGCCGAACTCAGACGAAGCTCCGAGGGAGTGAGGCGGGCGGATGCAACAACGAATCACGAGTCACGACTCTCCGATAATCCGATTATTCACGTTCTCACTCTCTCACACACATAATTTTCAGACCTCAATTCTCAATACAATTTTTGAGTCGGTTCATTCGCTCACTGAGCTCACTCAATCACTCAATACTCACTCGCGAGTACTCGCGAGTCACGAACCCGCTCGCCTCGATTTCCTATTCCCGAACGAGTGAAGTGATGAGGGATGAGGTGGTTCAATATTGAAAGTCGAGTAACTCTTTCAATTTGCGATCACGAGTACCTCAAACGAGGTGCCTCATGAGTGAGGGACACATCACTAGGCGGATGGCCGGCGGCGACAATGAATGACCACAATGACATTTGTTTGACCATTTGACAAACAAGAAAATGGCTGCCAAGTTTTTTTAACCCACCAAACTGCAGATGTCGCTGTCGTCTATGGAAATTGATGACAGTGCTAAGTGTGCCCCCCCTGTGTACGGTTAACGGTTTATGAAATCAAAAATCACATAATTTTCAAAATATTTTTATTACTTCATGTAGGATATCAATTTCAACGTCAGACGACATAAAAGTAAATAAGAGTCCGTGGGTCGTCTTAGGGGCGTAGTATTTCATCTAAAATTATGCAGGTCGCTCCACTTCTCATCTTGATACCATGTCCAAGATCTCTACATGTGCACAACAGCCAAACGCGAACAATGTCCTCAAACATTGCCTGGAGTAAATGCTGTACCGTCTTGAAGATTCCATGTTCATTAAAATCCTTCAATTACACACGGGAAAACAGAAATATCAATTTCATGCAATTTGAAATAAACGGAATAAACAAATTAATGAAATTGAAATGTTGTTGTCACTTGACAGTCTTGACACTTGTCTTTCTGACAGTGTCAGATAGTGCTGAGGCTTGATTATATGTAACTCGTTACTCTAAATAAAATAAAGTCTGGAGTTAATTTTCTCTCGATTTGATCTTTCGATTTTTTTTGTGTGCGTTTCAAATATACGAAGCTACTAGGTATGAATTTGAGGTAGGTACTGGAGGGAGGTAGTACATATCTAAGATATAAGATATGATATCTTATATTCAACTTTTCGAACTACATAATCGGGACGAGTATACAGGGTTATTTTTCAAAGACCAGCCAAATTTAAGGGAGTGGTACAGGTACAGACTATAAAACTGAAGAACTTTCTCTATGGGACCAATATCGAAATCGCGAAAAATTTATCAACTGTCCCATAGAAAACTTCAATAGGTACTCGACTTAAACGTATGGGACGGCTGAATTTTTATTCGCGATTACGATATTGGTCCCATGGAGAAAGTTGTTCAGTTGTGATGGTCTGTACCGCACCCTTAAATTTGGCTGGTCTTTGAAAAATAACCCTGTATAATTATGTTCTGTGATCGGGTCAATCGAGTGCCTGACCGTTAATCACAGAAGTACTAGTATGTAGCAAATGACTGAGTAACAACACTAGTCAAACTGACAAGAAACCAAAAACTGCAATCCGTTTCACGTTGATTTTTAAACTACTTTACGCGAGAGTAAGCAAATATAAAAATGGGATTAAACACAGGAGGACTTACTGCAGCGTCAATGGTAAATTTTTCTACTTAGTTTTGGTTTCCACCGAACTGTAATTAGGTATATATTATTTTTTTATATATTAGTCGTTAAATACGTTTCAATACACGTATTTATTACGCTGACGACATCTGGAATATTGAATCAATTGAGTGCATTATCAAAACATTTTCTTTTTATTACGATTTCGTGATCCCGGTTAAACTTTATTAAAAAAATCGATCATTTTAATGATAATACGGTTATTTTTTTTAGGTATAATATAATTTATTTGGCGCGCAAAATTTTTTTTTAATTGTTGCATGAATTATCCACACACGTTCAAAATCACGTTGAGTCTTTCAAATATACAAAGTTGTTTTGACCGTGAAATTGAGCTTTATAGTGCTTTTAGATAATGTATCAAGGTAACTTGTTATACATAATCATAGTTAAAATATGTATATACCCAAGAAAATCAAGTTTCTATTATTTAAAAAAAACCGGTAATATGAAAATAGACTTAGATTTAAGTTTTTGAACGATGCCTAATAAAAAGACAATAGCATTAAAGCAGGCCACAGACAAGCATTACCATTCAACTTTGGTGAACTTCGTTCAATAGTCGTTAACTTTTATTACTCTCATAGTACGATTATTAGCAGGGCAGAAGTAGGCCTGCATTTGAACTGACTGGAAATTGAACGTTTCTGTAAAAGGTCATGGTAAGCCCCCTAATCACACAGACTACCTACTTAGAGATACTACGCCTAATCATTACAGCTTACCGAACGAAAGGTCCTGTTTCAATGCTTCTGATTGTGTCATTTTGTGACAGTGGCGAATTGTGTTGACGTTTTTGGGAAGCTCAAGTTAAATTACATTTTTAATATCTATAAATCATATCAGAACTTCTTATTTTACAACGGAAACTAGTGACACAACTTAATCGAGGTGTCTAGTGTTTCATTATATTTCTCATAAAAGTGGCAAATGTTTTACAATCAAAATGTACTTTCCAATAGGATGGCCCAAAGTTCTGAAAAATCTAGGTGCAGATAATCAAATTATAAAACAAATCGTTTCGAATAGAGACAAGATATTGTTTGCTTCGTTGAGCGATGACTGCCTCGCAGTATGGTTTTGTAAGGTATGTTTATTTTTGTGTGAACATTGAGGTCATATTGACAAACTGACAACTATATGTATCCCACCTCTGGTTACAGTTTGTACTGAAATTCACAATGAATTGTATATTATTATGACTATTATAACAATCTGTTGTATAAGATTAGAAAATTAGAAATCACTGTAATGTCGTTATCCGGTAATCATATCTTTATAGTATCAATATTAAACATCTCTAATATTTTTTTGTACAAGTGCAGTTATCTGCTGCAAAATCTTTGAATGTTTAATAAACTTGAGTTTACTTATGAATCAGCCGTATATCATAGTAATAATTATTTTTTGTGTTGTTTATATGTTATTGAATAATATCAACCATTTTTTTTGTATTCATCTTGGTTTGCATCTATATCTATATGCCTGATGTCAAAGGCAGTTACAATACAAAGTATCAATTTACTAGTGGTAGTCAACATAGGATTTTATGAACTTTTTGAATGAAACAGCTCATTTAATATTTTAGTTTAACCCTAGAGTACTCATCATCGCCTGAGGGGATGATAAAAATCTGCATTCTCATACTTGATAGTAATTTTTTATAAAATATTTCCATAAGGCTGTGTCAGAAGGTAAGATGAAAGGAAGGTGATATATAAAAGATTAATTAATGGACCAATTAGTTTTTCTGAAAAAAAAAATACAGTTTTTAATTTATGAATGGTATTTGCTTGCCTGTTATTTTGTTGAAAGATTCTTAAATTACAGTAAAAGTTTTAAAATAAAACTTTCGATTTATTTATAAAATAGCCAGTCAGGTGATTATTAGTATTAAGCTGTGATAAAATAAGATCAATATTCTACCATTAAAGGCCACTCAAGTTTTGTACTGCAGGTTGTGTACCGCTTGTGTCAATTTCATATGCTCCTAATAATCCAAATGTTTTTGTTCTAGCCAACTGTCCCCATAGTGTACCATAAGAGGAGTGCTGAATCTCTCCAGAGACTCGGAGTCAATGTCGGAGTGGAGTGGAAACCGGACTCTTCTATGATATGCATTTCTGTAAGTAAAGTATTGGATATCAGAACTATTTATTGCATTGTGTTATTATTGCTTCAGATATTGTAAGAAGACCTGTTTGATATTACATAAATATATAAACTCTCGCCCTTTTCCCATTGGGGTCAGTAGAAACTACATAACACCACCTGTTACCATCTTACATACTCCTTTTGTTGATATTAGTGTAAATTAAAAAAGAAAATAATATACAACGAAGATAAACACTCTTTAAATGGTGAACAATAAATTCTTGTCACTCACAGACAACTAAATGACTTAATTTAAAATAAATAATACCACCGATGATGCTGTGGATGTGGTAAAGTTTTGGGCCAACAAGATCTGAAATACAGTTGTGCCAGCAACACAAAGAAGGAGAAGAAGAAGTACTGAAAATGGTATATATCCACTCAGGGAGCTGGTACAAATTTGTACCACTTGTTGTACACATGTGTACCAACTCACCCTAATTAAGTTGACTAAAGCCTAGCTAAAAGATTTTTGACTCTTCTTTTAGTCTCCCTTAGGCTATCTTACAGTTGCTATCATTACGTTCTCTATTCCAGACATCAGAAGGCCATCTTATACTGTATAATGTAGAAGCGCACAGTGAACAGACAGCATACCAACAATATGACCCCCCCACTGCTAGCCTGCGACGAGACTCCGCTGAACTATTTGTGAAAGAAGTCATACCATCACTGAAAATCACTCTGGTAATATTTTTATTATATTCTTATTATGTTAATTGTATCATAGTTAATTTTCCTTTTTTTCTGTATATTCTATTCTATTGTATCTTCAAATTGGATAATACAACAGACCGTCATGCAGGACAGATCATGGCAAAAAAGTGTTAAAAATTTAATAAATAATAATTATGATCTATTGACATCCATCTATACAAATAATAAAAAGAGGTACTTAGTTAGGTTGTTTATAAAAATTTATTGAATGAGTAAGAAAATAAGCATACGTCCGGTTTCCTGATTCGGTTTCAGAATCAGGAATTCAGATTCGGAGACCGTGAATGCATGCATTTCATACAAAATCTTCTCTTAGCGCACACGTTCTTATATTTTCCGTCAGGGTTTCCGAACAGAAAAGCCATAGAACATGTGTTATGTCAAAACACGTGGACGAAGTCGCTGGCAGAAGCTAGTATGGTGTATATTGAAACCCATGATAATGCATTGTAAATGAATTCACCTGGCACACTGGTTTGCATTTTATTTGATAGTAAAGGAGTTATTATCTAGTAATAAAACACTTTTATGACCAGTAGTTTAACATTAGACTTTTGGGAAATAGACAAGTGAGAGAGTTTTGTTTGTTAAATATTCATAACCCATGAGCATAGATAGCAGAAAGTACCTACTTTATATTTAAAATAAAGTGTGACCTACTTACTCAACGATACAAATACTAATTTCATTACTGTAATTATTCACGGTATATGCAGTGCATATTATCTTTTACTAGCACGCCTGAGACTTCGTCCGCGTGAATTTCGTATTTTCCCTTTATACAAAATTTAAGTCCTGCTCCACCCCGTTTAAAAGGTAGTTTTCGAAAATGTATTATTACGCTCTTTGCTATTTATTTAGATGAGCATTTGGGTTAATTTTAAAGTTTAAAGGAATAATAGTTTTCTTATAAGTAAACTATATTAAGTTCCCCTTTTCATCACAACGGGGGTTGATTAAAAAAAAATCTTCTAAAGTGTGTTTCGGCATTACATTATTTATACGAACATTTGAGTTAATTAAGACACGCAGTAAAATCAACCTCCTACATATTATCCAAACTTACAAACTTTACCTCTTTATAATATTAGTGTAGATATACTAGATTTATAAAAGCTAATTTATTTTAGACACAATATAGAATTATCTATATTGTGTGCAAAACTGTCTACGAATAAATTAGCTTGAATAGTTTATTTATTAGAAAAAGTTTGGCTTTGTAAAGCGTTGTCTCTGTCACTCACACCCCTGTGACAGACTCTTCTAAAGCTATGCATTGCCTATATATTGGGAATAACTTTTTTTTATCGAGAGATTTGTAATGTAGGATTTTTTTATCTGATAGGTCAAGAAGGATTTAAGTCGAGTGTTATTTTTTAATCTTTCCTTCCAGTTAAAAGAGGTGCTGGTATGGGACGGACAGATAACTCGAATGTGCTGTATATCAGGCACGGAGATCCTCGTATGCACCACCAGAGCCCACCTACTGCGGTACCGATGGGACGGTACACAGAACCGGGACTATTGTCTCGATTTAGGACGAATACCATTCTCTATTAACCAACAGGTTTCTAAAGGTAAAGAAAATGAAGCTGCTTCTAATCTACACTAGCCATATACAGGACAAAGTACTTCGGTAACCCAGGTATCTTTCTGTGAGATTGTCAGTAACACCAAGGCATATCTTGAGGAGCTGGGCTGGATCGAAGGATCTTATTTATTTATTTCTTAATAACCAACTTAACAGTTTGCACCAGACAAACAAGTTATCGGTCAACAACTAATACTAGTTATACATACAATTCGGGCAAGAGCTGATTTTTCCAACGCCAGATAATTTTATCCGAGGAATAATTTTGACTTTTTGACAGTCCTTCCATACAAAATCTGTCAGACGTCAATTTTATTCCACGAATAAAAATAATCTGTCTATTGAAAAATCAGCCCTAAACATAATACTAGACAAAATTAGATATAGAATAAAATGATTAATCTTTAGCGATTTTCCTTACGCCAAATCCACTCTTGGATGTGGTGTTGCTGACACCAGCCCGTTATACAAAACAATGCAAATACTTCCAATCTGTCTGGGCCCCGTTTCTTAACTTGGAATCGGCATGCAAGACTAGGTAATTATTTAGTGACAAATAACTTCGCAGAATAGATACATTACTGTATGGCCTTCATTTAATATTAATACTCCGACCCTGGGAGTTTGTGCATCTGTGACCTAAGTCTGCAATTACACATGACTAGGTACTTACAATTTATGGGAATTAGTTTTATATCAAAGAATCATCATCTGCCTAGCCTTTTCAAAACTATGTTGGGGTCGGCTTCCATTCTAACCGGATGCAGCTGAGTACCAGTATTTTACATGGAGCGACTGCATATCTGACCTCCACAACCCAGTTACTGGGTAATACTATAACCTCTTGGTAAGACTGGTTGTCAGACTTTCAAGCTTCTGACGACCCGTAACGACAGTCAAAGATGACAGCCGGGACCAACGGCTTAACGTGCTTTCCGAGGCACGGAGGGGTGGGTCCTGGTATGTAAAGATGGTCACCCATCCACGGACCAGCCGCGGCAAGCGTAGCTTAACCTCATTGATCGACCCGTGTGGCTGTTATTACCTAACCACAAACCCCTCCCTAATAACTTTAAAGTATTTGCCGATTTTTTCAGCTGAACCGATATTAGAAGACAATACGCACGTGAACGACATAGAATACTCCCCGCTTGTGTGCGGTTTTGGAATAACGCTCAATGACGGACGGGCGGCGTATCTAACAGCGCCCAATCTCAAGTTTGATCCTAATGTGAGTATAAAAATGATTTATTTTTCCTTAATTTTTATCGGCGTTTTAATAATAATGCCGGATTACAACTTTCATACAGGATGACAGGGACATCGACGCGTAAACTGTAACCATGGATTCAGTACATAAACCTGCGGGGCAATTGCGTAACGCATTATCAATCGGAATCGGTTTCATTTTGACAGTTCAACAACATTCATTGCGTTATTTACGTGTGGAGCAGACAAATTTTTCGAACTTATGAGGCAATGGATTAGCAATTTGCTTTAAAATGATTCAGATTCCGATTGATAGTGTGTTACGCAATTAGGGTGCTGTTCATAATTTAAACGTAGGGAACGTTTAGTCCCTAATTTTCCGTCGGCTATTTAAAAAAAAAACTGGTTTTTCATAGAAAGGTGCAATACCGACGCGGTCAGAATGTACTGAACAGATATTTTTTTATGGTAAAAGGTTGTGAGTCGATGTCCCCACCACCCTGTATAGGACATTATATAATTTTTACGGTTTCAATCGTATATTTGTTTCGGAATTTCCCGACTTATATCTAAGAGCGGTTTCGCACTACATCCGATCCGAATCCGAATTAAAGATCCGACTTCAATCCGAATTGGGAATGTTCTAAATTCTGACGGATAGAGTTCGGATCTAGTGCGCAATCTCTCATACAAATAGGACTATGGTCACTTCGGATCGGCATTTCTCGGATTCGGATCGGATTCGGATCGGACGTAGTGCGAAACCGCCCTTAGGGTGATCATGATTAGCCGCGGCTTTAGCTCATGAATAAGCTTTGCGTTTGAGTCCGAAACTAATCGGGTAGAAATCGTTATTACTATGTTTTTTTTTTTGTTGAGAATATATACTTATTATCACGAATTTCACGCAAAATTGACCCCATGAAATCCAATATGCACGATTAAAAAATTAAACTACATTTTGCTGGCTAATGAAATATATGACGTTTTTCGAGAGTTCTTGGTAGAACGAATATGAATAACGAGTGTTTTTATCGATTTATCAGTAACAGTAATTCCTTTTATTACCAACAATAAAACAATTTGCTATATAATATTTATTAAAACATGTTTTGACAATCCCAGATATTATTGGACACAGATCTAATGGTAAGAAATTGTAAAGCGAGTGTTGTGGTAATTGATTTTAGACCCTAAAGCACGCTATTGAGTCCCCTCAATATTTTAAATTCGTGTGTTGTCCTTGTAGTTTTCCTTTATAGGCACAATTTAATTAATTTCCTAGCCAGATCCTCTGTGTGATAAGCAGTGGTAATGGGACAACCTATGCCAATGTTTTTGCGTGCTTCATACCTTCTTATGCTCCTAAGAGATAAGAAGTATAGTCTTCGAAAGTATTAGTCCATCACTTTCTCAACTATTTATTTTTGTTAGAGGAAGTTGGTCTGCTAGGATAACTCACGTAATAAGAAAAACTTTGTAAAATATATTTTCTTATTTGTAGGCTGTTCAAGGCATTTGGGCACCCGGCATCGATGACGCGACTTGCGCAAGAGTCAACCATAAGTTTAGATTAATTGCTATTGGCAGGAAAAAGTAAGTATCACTGACAATACTTTTTTTTTAAGGCATGTATCCAATCAAACCCCAAACAATTCCCATTTTGATTTCCTAAAAATGTTAATAGGCACTAATATGATAAATGTGCCTCTTTTTGTTCGCCCAAAATAATGTCTATTTGTGTCCTAAAACACTAAGTAGTCAAGTAACTGCGACCAACTTGGATGTAGCGCTTGCCGGCTTGTTAGTTTTGAGAGGGACAATTAAATATTACCCTTTTTTAACCGACTTCAAAAAAGGAGGTTCTGTATTCGACCCGTATGTATGTATGTATGTATGTATGTATATTTGTTTGTCCGCGATTTTCTCAAAAACTAATGAACCGATTTTGATAATTCTTTCTCTAATGTGATCTACATACTTTCAGAAAGGTTTTAGTATATAATACATTATATAACTATTCTTATGTACGATGTTATATGCATAAATGTACTGCATCTCCGGCATTTCTATGCGAATTTTGATGATTCTTCTAGTCGGTGTCTTCAATTCCTCAATGCACTAGTGTTATTTGAATTTGTGTGGAGTAGGTACAACTAAAAAGTGAAAAATAAAAACTTTTTTACAAAAAAAAACAACCGACTTCAAAAAAAACTACAAAGTGATAAATAACTTTAATTTCGGAAGTCGGTGTCAAACAAAAAACGAAAATGCGGAATCAACGACACCGACTTCCGAAATTAAAGTTATTTATCACTTTGTAGTTTTTTTTGAAGTCGGTTGTTTTTTTTTGTAAAAAAGTTTTTTTAAAACACTGGGTTTAATAATTAATCTATGGCTACTGTAATATCTGTTGGTGACGATTAATTATTTATTTGTCAATATTTCAGTTCTCAAGTGGATGTCTTCACGATAGACGAAGCTACGGGCGGCTTGGAACTGTCACATACGATGGTGCTCAGTTCCAAAGACTTCCCCGGCGATCCTGGACCTGTTAAATGTATGAGGTAAAGTCCCCTTATTATTAATTTATTCACAAGGTAACAACAGATAACAATCACAGTATATCTCTAGGTGCAATTTGTACTGATAACTGCTTTTCTCGTATCAGCTCGTACTGTGTAAGGTCAAACTGAATTGACTAGCAAAACTTCACAGGCTTGACGGGAACACACAATACGAAAGTTTTTGTTTACTTTTCTTATTATTTTTGCTGATGAGTTCTTTTAAATTCAATTTGAACTTATATAGTTCGAGATTGAATTTACTAGCGAAACTTCATAGACTTAATGGAAACACGAAACACGAAAGTTATTGTTTACTTTTCTTTGTCATTTTATCTCATGGTATTGTTTCATTGCTTTGCATATACATACTGTAATGGAAGATCCTGGTACTTACGACACAGGGAATCCTCGCGTGAAGACCAGTATATTAATGTAATGAGAATTTTCGCTAGATAATCTAATTTGACCTTGTATAGAATAGCGCAATTCATGGTAAAAATATTAACCAGTCAGCTTGGTTCATTTTTGTATTGCCACTTGTATGTGGTTATTGACTTTCTGATAATATTTTCAGATGGACAGCAGACGGTCGTGCTGTGGCTGTAAGTTGGGAGAGAGGGGGCGTGTCCATATGGAGTACTTTCGGAGCCCTACTCATGTGCTCGCTAGCGTGGGACTACGGACTCAACCAGGATTTAAGCAAGTCCAACCCACTGGTTGTATCTAGTTTAGTAAGTGTTACATAGTATATTGGGTTTATCTGGGCCGTTGATATGATGGTGCTTATAATTTTGTATAGCTTCATGTCTTTATATCTTGCACTGGCGAGCATTCAAGATTGCTAGCTCGATCATTGCCCGTTTTAAAGCCTTCTGACCTTGTTTAATGTCTGAGATATTTTAATTTGCTTATACGAAGATATTTGGTTGTGTACAATTTAGTAGTGTAATCTCTACATCTGAAACAACAAAATATTCTACCCGATATCAGACATTGAATACGAGTATTAACTCGAGTTAATGTTCATTTTTGCTTCATTCCAGAAATGAATGTTCGTTTGCTCAATTTTTCGATCAACAATGAACTATGTCGAATGCTGAAATTCAACATTGTTGAATCGGTTCAATAATGAATACCTACATTATACATTTTCTTTTCAGACGTTTTACTTCGAGTGAAAGATACCAAATGAAAGACATAAGTAAACGAAAAGTGAGACGTCTGATATCAGCTCCTTTAGCGCGTATTATAAGTATAGATTATATTTTGCCAAGTTATCGATTGTTTTTTTTTTTTTACTAGGAATGGGCAACAGAAGGATACCAGTTATGGATGGTGAAAGTGGAAGGAGATTCAAGTACTAACATTATTCAACTGGACTTTGTTAAAAGTCCACTCAGCGTCAACCCTTGCATGGTAAGTTATCGTGTTATTCAAATGTAGCTCTACTTTGTAGTAATTTTCAGCACTATCTTGCAATTTACCTCGTAATACTAATAATTTTGCAAATGATAGAAAACGCAGTCAAGATTGCAGGATTAACTTATTCAAATTAATCTCTTGATCCCCGCTAATGAGACACAATTCATTTTCTATTGTACCGTGCCACATGTGTTACTCGCGGGGCTTGACCGGAAGCTCAAGCAGCTTTCAGTTCACCTGTTTTCATATAACCTTCCGTTATCCCGAATTTACTAGAAACAAACGGAGTCATTTTATATCAAAAGCACTATCGAAGTTGATCGATTAAAAATGAGATCAACATAATTAAGTCACCATCCATTCACCTCGATCAATGACGTTTATCGACATCAGTCCGATGGCTTTATCAAGATAAGTAGCGGCAAACTACATATAAGTGAAATCAAATCATAGACAATCACACACAATATCTAACTTTCCAGAGCAACCAAAGACACCTCTACCTACAAGCGGACGACAAACTCTACATCAACCTCGAAGACAACCTAACAAAACGAACAAAGATCTCCATCATAGACTCGTCATCAGAGATCTACCAGGCAGAGAACGGGTTACAAGACCAGCCTAACATGGAGTATGAGAGCAGTACTAACTATAGGGAGTTTGTTGATGATAACGAGTGCAGGAAACAGTGGATTATCTTGCCGCTACCCGCTACCTATATTGCTACTAATTGGCCGTTGAGGGTGAGTTTGTTTCAATTTTAATGTAATAGTTGACTGTCTCGTTGGTCCAGTGTCATAAACGCTGCTGCTGAGCATGAGGTCGTGGGTTCGATTCCCAGGTCAGGTAGTGTTATTGGGTTTTCCACTAGACCAATAAAGCAGTCAAGAGGTACCATCGCGGCCTTTTTCGCCTGATCACTTAAAAATGTATCGCCTAGATCCTGCGGCGGCGCCAAGCCACGCCCCCTTAAAGTTTTCGCCTATTAGGAAAGCGATAACGCAATTAGTTGCAACCTGCACTGTGCAGCTTAGTGACGCATCACGTGTACTCCTTTTGTGAATTTTACGGACGAACTATTTGACCTTGGAGCGCTTACTAGAGAGCGCTTCTGTTTTTTGAGTGCAAGCAAAAATGAACTTAGTGGTGGTCAGGCGGGAATGTCCGCGATAGTACGAGGCACGTAACTATAAATAAATTAATCGTCCTTTCAGCGAATACCACCATAACGTCCACTGCTGAACATAGGCCTCCTCCAAGCACCGCCAAGTAAATTAATAGACGAACTTATTTCATTTCTCAGTACAGCGCGATAGACGAAACTGGTGTAAACGTATGCGTGGCCGGGCGCACCGGACTAGCTCACTACAACTGTTTGTCAAGGAGATGGAAGTTGTTTGGCAATGAAGCGCAAGAGAAGGACTTTGTCGTCGCAGGCGGCATGCTGTGGTGGAGAGAGTACATCGTTATAGGTAAGGCGCTAATAATCCACAATAAAAAAAAAACAGTGCACTCCGGGAGTGCCGACAGAAGTGAAAACAAAACACAAACAGAATACTTTGCCATCACTCACTGACACATCGGATATTACATTAAAACCGAGTACATCCCGAGGACAGCCGAACACATCCGAAGCGGTGTCGATTACTGTAACAGTGGCGCGAGTTCAATAGTTTTTTCCCATCTCAAAAAATGCCCAACGCGCCTAATGAATTACAGAAGTTTTCACTTCAAAAATCTTTAAGACAGCCAAGAAACTCACAGGACCACGACAGTTATTCTTTAGGTACCAGCCTTCAGATTTTTAATTTGATTGTATATGTATTCTGGCCCGAGGGGCTTATGGCTAAGTCATAACAGCCGCACGGATCGATCGATCGGGTTAGCTATGCTTGCCGCGGTTGATCCGTGGATGGGTGACCATCTTTACATACCAAGACCCCTCCGTACCTCGGAAAGCACGTTAAGCCGTTGGTCCCGGCTGTCATTCGTGGATCTTTGACAGTCGTTACGGGTCGTCAGGAGCCCAAAAGTCTGACAACCAGTCTTACAAATTTTTTATTATTATATAAAGGCCTCCCTCTTCCCTCCTTCCACTTATCTCTATCCAGTGCTGGGGTATCGTATTACCCAGTAACTGGGCTGTGGAGGTCAGATAGGCAGTCGCTCCATGTACAATTCTGGTATTCAGCTGCATCCGGTTAGACTGGAAGCCGACCCCAACACAGTTGGGAAAAGGCTAGGCAGATGATGTATTCTAGCCTGAAATGCCATAGATTATAATTATATTACCATAGATAAAGAAACAATACTGGTAAAGAAAGAAACAAGACTTTTTTAAAGCATCCATACACGCTAAATAGTGCGAGTTTGGACGCGTTCGGAGCGAGCGTTTGTTTTTATACGAAGTATTATTTATTTTTCTATGCTATGACTTTTCTATTAACTTTTTACTTCTCTCATCCCCCAGGTTGCTACAGCATCTTAGACGGTCACGACGAAATCCGCTTCTACCCCCGCGAAGCGAAACTGGACAACAAGTTCGCGAAAATAGTTCGCGTTCAATCGCAAGTGTTCGTACTGGACATACTGGACGATCAGCTCGTAGTATTCGGAGCTGACGCGCTCGTCACCATATACGAGCTCAACTGTGTGGATAATGGTCAGTATATTATGTATAGTGCTTAATCTTTATGTAAATGTTTAAGTCGCGAATCACAAAGGGGCGGTAACCGTCCGTTAAACGCGCACCTGCCACGCCTGCTCTCAAAAATTCTGCTGGATCTCGCTTCTCTTACAGTGGCTCGAACAACTTTTGATTTTTCTAGCTGTAGCTACTGACTGGACTGAATAAACTCCTGTGGTAGCCTGTGTTATTTGTACAGTGTCGGGTCGAAACGAAAGACCGTATTGTAAAATTGTCGTGCCCGTTCATCGTGCCGTGAATATGTGAACAGCTCGATTTCAATAAATTAACAAGCCACGACTATCTGTCGTCACGACAAATTGGAAACACTCTTTGAGTGTTCTTTTTTTGAAGTGAAAACTTCTTTAGGCGCGTTGGGCATTTTTTGAGATGGTAAAAAACCATTGAACTCGGCAACACTGTTACCGACGCCGCGCTACATTCGGATGTGTTCGGCTGTCCTCGGGATGTACTCGGTTTTAATGTATTTCCGATATGTCAGTGAGTGATGGCAAAGTATTCTGTTTGTGTTTTGTTTATATGACGATTAAAAAAATACACACGTAATTGTTCAAGTTTTCACTTCTGTCGGCACTCCCGGAACGCCATTGTTTTTTTTTGTCTATCCTGTTGATCATGCTAAAATATATTTTTCTTTGTAGCGGGTAACATAGAGATGCGCTGCGTACAAGCAGTAGATGTATCAGCGCTATCACACCCAGCTTGTGTGGTATCAGCGTCACTGTGTCGACTACAGGACCCGCCGCAACGCCACCGCTCGTCCACAGTTTTCGTGCATGTGCAACGTCACCCGGACTCACTGGTAAGAAAAGGGTGAAGAAATCCTTCGGATGGGTAAAAATCGGTCTGTCTAGCCGTCCTGGACAGTCCTGGTCCAATTAAAGGGCTAATTAAGGGTGTTTTTCCTTTAAGTTTAATTTTTATATTATTTATCGATTTATTCGTTTTTTTTTTAATCTTGTTGTTTTTAAGAATTTTTAACTTTATGTATTTCCAATACGGTTCATATTTCCAGGTGATCAACGCCAGCGGTAAGCTGATGATGGTGCAGAGGGAAGAGTATGATGTTGATGAAGACAATAATCCGGTGAGTTGAAATTGTATACCTTTGTGTGCAATGGCGAATGTGCTTATATGGATAATTAGGCTTGTCGAGCTCTATATTAGCCGAGCTTACTGATTTATTCCGCAAAGAAATCATGTCGACTTTTTTAATTCTAAAAATTATATTAAATACTCTTCCAATTGTGTTTCAACAAGAAGGCCATGGTCCCGTAATTAAAAACGTTCAAAATCAAGTCACAATCTCATCTCAGCGACAATCAATGTCAAAAATGTAGGGAAATTAGAGGTATTTTTGACAGATTGAGACTGAGATCAGACTGCAAACGTTCAAAAAATTACAAGAATTGCCCGCCAGTTCTCTGTAGCGCTTAGTAAATGGGACAAACAGTGACTGTTTTTTTTTTTACACAATCTGACGAAATGTTCTGTTACATAACGGTTAATCAGCGTGCAGAACCTAATTCTTGAAAAGAAGTTTTTATAACACGTTGTCGGTACAAGTAATTAACCAATTTACGCTGTTATGTAATGAAAACGCATACATTACCAGTTAATGACCGTGTCATTGAATGCTCGGCACGCATAACTAAATGAGCCCATTTTACGCTGCACTACCCACAAATACGCTGAAAAAAAAAAAACAAGTTCGTTCGTAAAATATTTATTTATTATTCAGGTACACTTCGTTGCTTTGGATTATACCGCTCAAACTTAACTTCTAATATGGCCTATGTGTATTTTTGCATGTACAATGTCAAATGCAAGAACACACTAGCGCCGTGAGTAACTAAATAGGTTACCTATACACGGAGAAGTTAGTTATAGGAGATATTTACATTTGAAAACTTAAATTAACTTAATGGTGTTTGGTTCTGATGGTGAGCGTCTTGCCATCTAGTGAGATTGGTCCGGCGGCCCAGCGGCGGACGATGTTGCCCTTTCTTCCGCGGGATGTGCCCGACAGATGTACCCACGGACCAGCCGGGGGCAGCGGGTAGATCAGGGGGAGGTCGATAGTCGGCACAGGCGCGATGACTGGTGGGGTGTCGATGACCGGGGTTATGATTGGCTGATGATGAACTTCGGCTACGGGTGCGATTCCAGCGATTGGGGCAATTGGGATTGGGCCAATAGGTCCATGTCCGATAAGGCCATGGGGGCCAATAAGTCCATTTCCGATAAGACCACTGTGGCCAATAAGCCCATGTCCAATAAGGCCAAGAGGGCCAATAGGGCCGATGGGTCCGTGTCCAATGCCAATAGGTCCGTGGCCTATAGGGCCAACATTTATCGGTCCTAAGTGTGGCCTAGTAATTACGGGCGTGATCGGCGCAAGAGTCTCTACGATGGGCTTGACTATAGGTGTCGCTATCGGTAACCCCACAGAGTGTACGTTCGGCCCTGTTCGTTTCACGATAGCATTGAATCCTGTCAAGGAGTCGGCAGTGTACTCGACCAGGCGGACATTGCCGTCAGGTTCCACCAAGGAGTATGCTCCTCGCACCACGTCACCGTCGCGAGTCTCCCACTGCGCTTTGTTGTCGCCCGTGGACGGGTCGTTTACCGCGTAGTTAAATCCGTAGTTTGGGTTCGGCTGCAACACATTCATTTGTAAAATAAGAGATATATTATTTCGTCTAGTTTAGTATTTGAATGTACACTGTCATATTTCGTAGAGCGATAAAAACTATGAGTGTAAGCGAGCCATAATAAAATGTCGGGTTTTACTTACGATTTTATCAATTGTGGTAATGGGAACGTATGACAGCGTCGCGGGTGGAATCGCCGAAGCGGCCGCAACCAGAGCCAGCAGGCAGGTGACCTGTTAAACACAATAAGGATTAAGTCATTTTCTTTCGACTTAAAGTTCTGTTCACAATTATATTATATGCCATTGCAAAATACTCCTTTTGACTTAAAAATAGTCCTTTAGGAGGACACCAGAAGGCCAATTCCCGTAATTAAAAATCCAGTCACAATCTCATCTCAGCGACAATCAATGTCAAAAATGTAGGGAAATTATAAGTATTTTTGACAGATTGAGACTGAGATCAGACTGTGAACGTTCTTAAAATTAAGAGAATTGCGCCTCAGATAAAAACCACTAAATTAAAAGCCAACACTAATATTTTCTACTTCTTCTTCCAAAAGGACAAGACCAAATTTTATTTTAGAGAAAAATTGCTTCTTCTTTAAAATAGTGTAAAGAAAAAACAGTTTTTAAAATTCCGGAAGCTATTACCGTGATATACATGTTCATGTTGCTGACAAGGTATTCCAGTGAGCAAACGAAGTGCACTGTATTTTGTCATTTGCGACATGCCTATTTATACTACACTAATTATTCGACCCGGCTGCGCCCCGGTTTCTGTCAAACGTCTTTTTCTGAACCGGTCCGTTTCAGTGCTTTTTGCCTGTTTTAGTATTCATAAATAGTTCATACATAACCGGTAGTTAGGCACGTATAATATGATTAACTGATGAGTTAATTAGGGTGGTTATGTGTTAGAGTGACGTATTGTTTTCTTGTTTGTTCGGTTGACGGCCGACACCTAGATCTAGTATTAATTAGTACTTTTATACAAAGTAATTCTCGTGGCTAAATCAAGGGCTCGAGGTTAAATGATAACAGCCGCACGGCTCGATCGAAGGTTAAGCTACGCGTGCCGCGGTCTGTTCGTGGATGGGGTGTCATCCATTACATATCGAGACCCTTCCGTGCCTCGGAAAGCAAGTTAAGCTGTTGGTCTCGGCTGTCATTCGTAGATATTTCGACAGTCCTACCAGTTTTATCAAGGGGTATCGTGTTACCCAGTAACTGGGTTGTGGAGGTCAGATAGGCAGTCACCCCATGTAAAATACTGGTATATATTTAGATTGGAAGCCGACCCCAACTTAGTTGAGAAAAAGCTAGGCAGGTTGATTGATATGAAGTCATTATCAAAATCGTTGTTGAGAACCTAGAACTCCTTTCGAATAATCACCAGTAATTACTCATAATTATAGAAATCTTTAGTAAGAATTCCTACATGAGAATCCTTGATAGGAGATGGCCGAATAGGTTCTAATTTTCTTTATAAATCTTATTTTTATACCAACAACAAAGCTTGACAGTCACCTCGTACCTCTAGGTCGTTTGTATCTTAGATGACGTATAATAGTCAGGGAGTGATAACGTTAAGGAGAAAAAAAAGTCAGTTGATCCATACATTATGTCGAGTTATGCGAACATAAATGTATGGATCAGCTGATTTTTTTTCACGATTTCAGGGTTGGTCCCATAGTAAAAGTTGTTCATAATGATGAGTACAAATGACCCCTTTTAAGGATTAAAACGATCAAAATGTAACGGTGTATAGGGTTTGCGTCGACACAAGAGATGATTTTATTTGATTTTCAGAGTAAGAATAAAGACATATCATTTCTTCCGATTTAACTCGAAATAAAAAAAACTATAGAAGTCAAAACTGACAACTCTAATGTCGAAACAAAATTAGAGTGGGTCCCATTATCCGCCTGCCTTTATTCCAATATAAAGACCTCGTTACATTTCTTTATCTTCCATACATCTCTTATCACCTGTCTTGTCAGTGTTTAATTCCTTCCTACTTCCTAGCCACATAACATCACACCTTTCTGGCCAAAGGTAGGTACCTTTCTCCCTACCTACCTTTTCTTTGGGCTGCTTCTTTTCATACAACCATCCAGATTAGTACTTAAGAGAGGTTTTGCACTACATCCGATCCGAATCCGAGAAATGCCGGTCCAAAGTGAACATAGCCCTATTTGTACCTATGAGGGGTTGCGCACTAGATCCGAACTCTATCCGTCAGAATTTAGAACATTCCCAATTCGGATTGAAGTCGGATCTAATTCGGATTCGGATCGGATGTAGTGCAGAACCGCTCTTACACTTTGATCATTATTGCTGTAGTTTTAAGCTAAGTGCACATGACAGCCGCTTCGAGCCGCAATGCATCACATTTCATTACAAAAAAAAGCGCGGTGCGGCCCGCCCGTAGGAGAATTTTTGCAATGCGGTGCGACCTGCCTAAAAGAGCGACAGCCCTTAATCAGCAAAGAGGTCGGGTCAAAAAGGATATGGTTGTGAAACTCGGTGATAACGTCAAACCAGTTATCTGTAATAAAACTCTGTCTCAGCATCAGTAAAAGGTAGACTATTAATATTTTCAAGATTTTATACTCTTACTACTACTTTCGCATGGGTCTGTGTCAAGAAAGAATTAAATGTTTGTAACACTGATTGCTCAAATTTATCTCAATTTTGATCGAATTCGGATCGTAACTAAAGCAAGTCGTTTCTTGTTTCGTTCCCATTTAACTTTCGACTCGGTGGGTGTGGACAGTTTTTATTTAAATATATGGTTTAAGCAGGATGCGCTAAGGTAGCCCACGAAATACAAAATTTCTTATGTTTTTTTTTGCAATTTGCAAGTCAGTGTCAGGCTTTATGTTGATTAAAATATTATGATTCGCGACCGTAACAAATATGTGTATTTACAGAATTATTGCAATTAAAATTATCAATACTTTCTAATTTAGAATTGGCCTCCAATCTCATGATCTCATGAAATATTTATTCAATAAAGTAATTAAATTGTTTTTGTAAACTTATGTAGCTTAATACTTACTACAGTAAAAAAAGATATCCAATATTTATTCTTAGCTCTACGAAAGAACAACTACAGCAACTACACGGTTTAAATACCTTTATTCACATATTTACAGTAAATTCGTCGCTGTACAATTGTATTTACAAAGCATTTATAGACTATAGTTATTTTAGCCTCAATTCTGACTAAATTAGTATCAATACACCAAAACGCTCAGAAGACATCGTAATACAAGTAATATGGCTGCTTCAATTCAATGAATAACACCTCAGACAAGACCATAACTCCTTGACCAGTATGGTAAAATAATAAATATACCGAGGCTATATACAAAACCAACATATTTCAAATACAACTTCAATGTTTCGTCTTCAAAACTAAGGTTCTACCATACAGCGGTATTGGTCCTGTCGACCACTTGTGTACTTTACCGTCGACATATTTCTTACTGAATATTGTGACGTACGGTTTGTCTAGTAAGGGACCTGCTAGTGGCACCCATCCTCCGTAGGAGTGGGTAAAGGGATCCCAAGGTAGACTCCACTGTCCGAAGTTCGTTAGCTTCGGCAATTTGGCAACAATGGGTGCTGTACCAAAACCATAGCTCACAGGACCAACTATAGATGTTAACGGAGCTACAGTTTTTCCTATTGGTAACACTGGAGGGTGTACGTTCGGGCCGATCTTCTTGACGACTGCGTTGAACCCAGAGATGTCATTGGCTGCGTAGTCCACGACGCGCAGTGTTCCGTCAGGCTCGACCAATGAGTAGGAGCCCTTGACGACGTCGCCGTCTCTTGTCTCCCATTGCGCTTTGTTGTCTTTTGTTATTGGATCGTTGACAGCATAGTTGTACGCGTAGCGGGGGTGATCCTGGAATGGTAAAGTCAACTAATCAGGTTCATTCATTTGGAAGCTGTTAGCTTGAACAGATTCAGTATCCCGCCTACGTAGGAATAGCTGCATGTGTTATGGTTACCCCATTTTTTTTGCATTTTAATACGTAAATTGGGGTATCCCCGTTTTATAGTCTTTATTTTGCGGGGTAATTGCGTAACACACTAACGGTAGCAATGGCTTTCATTTTGACAGCTCAACAACATTCAATGCTTTATTTACGTTGCTGAGCAGACAATTTTTTCGAACATATATTATGAAGCAATGGATTATCAATATCCTTCAAAATTATTCAGATGGAGATTGACAGTGTTTTACGCAATTAGGTTGCGGTTGGAAATCTATTTTCCTTCATGTCAAGAGCAAGCAAAGGCTATCAATGTGCTAGTACTGGTTGAACAAGTTAAGAAATACATAACTGCATGACTTGGCTGTGTCGGAATCTCGGATACTTACGATTTTGTCAACGACTGGAACCACGTTAATGGCACCAGCGGAAGCAGTAGCAATCGCTACGGCGAGTGTGCACGCAATCTGAAATCATATACATTACAAGTTAAACTATGGGTTATTTAAATTATTTTCACTTCTAAAACAGCAAAAATAATCTGAGCTATATTAACTATGTCTTTATCGGAAATAAATAATAAAGCAAGAGTGAGCAGACATCTTCTGGGCACGGGCGTTCCATCAAAGACCTCATCCATCGCTTTCCATCGGACGTGATCGAGGTCTAGGACAATTAAGCAGTTTTTTTTTACATTTTCTGCCTAAACTCAAAGTTCTCTTTTAGATCAACTATCCGATACAGACGTAATCGTCCAAAGAACGTTCAACTGCATATCACCGTTCACTTTCAGACAAGATATCTAACAATTAAGTACCAACCGTTAAAAATCGATTCATATTGTCAGCGAGTGATACGCAGAATGTTCAGTTGTCAGCATCAACACGGTCCTTTTATAAGTGTAACGATGGTAGAACTTGTGTGACCCGTTTCAATATACTGGTTCGTTATTCACATGAAACATGACCCAACGTATGCAAAAAATGTATGTAGTCAATGCACAAATATTTTTTTTATTATGTATGTTTTGGCATCAGTATTTGGCATAGTATTTAGGGTTACCTGTGAAAGTATCCTTCAGGCTCAAAGGTAGATACCAAACGTAAATTTGCTATACCTGTCTATATAGGAGGGTATTTTTGACGTTCAAAAGTGCCTTTTATGTGCCTATTTGAAATAAATGCTTTGACTTTGGTTATAAGTTACTAATGCCTGGATAGAAAAAAGAAATGGGGTGAAGGATGTTTTTTTTCCTGCGAATTGATAATTATTTTGTTGTTCCTATTTATAAAAAAAAAACAATGTCTCCCTTTGTTCAAATAGTAGATTTGATGAGACATTATTCCAGCATGAACACGCATCTTAGCTACCTCACTTTTAACCACTTTAAGGCAGACACCAGCCAGAACCCTAGCTGAAGAACCTTTATCAACTTGACTCACAAAAAACAATCGTGTTTACATTGATATACATAAATTATACAGTCAATCATGTGATTTACGACCATCACTGTCAGTCTTGCATGTCTCCAATCGTGTCATAACACAATCGGCATTGGTATAATACGGTTCTGTCCAAAATAGTAGTCAAATTAATTATTATTATTATAGGGTGGCAGGGACACGACGCGCAAATTATAACCATCCTAAAAACTATATTTTCGGCATCAGACTCGTTCCCACACCTCGTAGCAATTACTTTTTTTTCAAAAATATTGAATGTACCTACAGTTTTGACGTCGTTACTATTTTATTCTAAGTAAGAAATATAGAATATAACGAGCAAGTGTATTCAATCTTAGTCTCAATATTACACAACGAAATTGGTTTTTCCTTTGATTAAATATTCAAAGGGAAATAAAGATCAGATGTCCGTTCAAGCTTGTTTACTATAATAATTTGCGGTAACTACCAATTGGCCGGATTATAGTTAGATTAATAATTACAGATTTTCAGAAGGCCAATTCTCGTAAAACGTACAAAATCTAGTCGCAGTCTCATCTCGGCGACAAGCAAATGTCAAAAACTTGCAAAAATTAGAGGTATTTTTGACAGATTGAGATCAGACTGTGAACGTTCTTAAAATTGCGAGAATTGCTCCTCCCCCTCTGTTTTCTGATTTTCTTTTTAGTAGAGCACTCCCTTGAGATAAATTTCTAGAGTGTGGTGTTACCATGAACATCACATCCCCCATTTTGTTATTTGCGTTTGTTTTTTTTCTTTGCGTCATGTTTTATGGCAATTATACTTGTTTTCTTTCTTTTTTTTCTGTATATCATGGCTTTTTTTTATGGATGGGAAATCATCTAATGACTCCTCCCGCTCTGGGTAGAGCGGAAGGGAGTGTCAGACTTACTGACTAAAACCCACCCGTGTTCCTTCCTTAGCCCTTTATGTTCCGGGCAGCGGTAACCCTTTCGGACAATTCCGCTGCCCGTATATCATGGCTGAACTTTGTATTACGGTAAAGATTGACTCATTTTGTAAGTAAATATAGTGGTTTATATTCTTTACTTTTTAATGAAGTCATTGTCAATTCAATTATCTAATTACAGGGCAATAAAACAACTCGTTACTACCACATGGTGGTATAATGCTTTATTTAGTGCTAGTCTGACTTATAAATTAGCAACATAAATATGAAATATCTTATGTACAATAGTTTCTTGACTTATCCAACCTTAAAGCTCTCTTAAAGGGAACTTCAGGGACATTTGAAGGCAAAGTATAGAAGTAAGTAATGGACAGTGGCATTAGGACGTTTTTTCTAAGATAGCAGATTTGTAGTCAGTCAGTGTTTGTCGTAAGATCCGCCCGCGCCCCACGGGTTTAGTAAGCCTTGGCCAAGGTCAGCTAATGTCCCGGTGCCACCAACGGGGGCTTTTACGTAACCTGCACCCAAACCGGGCCCGATTCCTACAAGACCATCACCCTTCAATCCTCCGTATCCGATTCCTACAAGACCATCGCCTTTAATTCCTCCGTATCCACCAATTCCTATTAAACCATCCCCTTTAAGTCCTCCGTATCCTCCAAGTCCTCCAAGTCCTGCCAGAAGGCCGTCACCCTTCAGTCCTCCAATACCGCCAATTCCGATCAGACCATCACCCTTCAGTCCTCCAATACCGCCAATTCCGATCAGACCATCGCCCTTCAGTCCGCCGTATCCGCCAAGTCCTGACAGACCAATGCCCTTCAATCCTCCAATTCCTCCAAGTCCACCCCCGTAACCTCCATAGCCTCCGGCCAATATTGGCCCAGCCTTGATAATTGGACCTGGCAGAGGAACAGGGTATATTGGTCCTTGTTTATAGATAGGCAGAGGTGCTGAATATACAGGTCCGGCCTTGTAAATAGGACCTGGGAGTCCTGAGTATGAAGGTAATAATGGCGATATAGGTACATAGGGTTTAGAAATCGGTCCTATTGGTCCTATTGGCCCGTATGATGCAATCGGCGCGATTGGTACGATTGGGGTCTTAATGATTGGTACGATTGGAGCCTTAATGATTGGTGCGATTGGTGCTATCGATATTGGCTTAACAAGGTTGGCAGTAGATATTGCTCCACCGACGATGGGTCCTGATATTAGGGGAGCGCCTGCTAATCCTCCTAACTTAGCAATTGGTCCTACTGAAATCGGGGCAATGGCCGATGCATGGCCCAACACTGGAATGGGTGCCTTGTAAATGGATGTTGGTATTGACACTGGGTGCAGGTTAGGTCCTATGCGCTTCACCACAGCGTTGAATCCTGATTTGTCGTCTGCCCAATAGTCTACGATACGTATACTGCCGTCTGGTTCCACTAGTGAGTAAGCCCCTGTAAACAAAAGACAAATGAAATAGATGTATTGTCAAAATTTTTATATCAAAAGTTTTTTTTAAATATTATGTTAGGTACCTTTTACTGTGTCTCCGTCTCTCTTTTCCCATTGCGCCTTATTGTCTCCCGTGTGAGGATCTTTTACTGCGTACTCGAAGGCGTATCTGGGATATGCCTACAAGAATTAAATACCCGATTAATAAAAGATGGCATAATTTTAGTAACGTTTGAGATGTCGTTAAAACTCACATAATAATCTACTGAAGCGTGGCCTGGCGCATATACAAGTCCTCCTCCTAGTCCGTCAGCCGCTACGGACGCCGTCAAGGCGAGGAGGCACGATATCTGCAAAATTCAAACACCACTTCACAAACATATCCTTAAAACATGATAATTCAAAGCAAAAACTGATTACACGAACCGCTACGTAAATATTCATTATGCCGGAGACGCACTGACGTGATGTCAAAAACGCACTGCTTAGCAATCAGCACTTTGAAGGCATTTATAGGCGATTGGTTTAGACCTTCATGTCCTATGTTGCGGATGTGGAATGTTTGGCGCGCACTCGCTCTAGCTGTAACAACAATCACCCAGAGTTGCATCAGGTTTCCTCATTTTCATAGAACAGCCTTCGGGCAGTGAAAACGTGAGTTAATATGTAAAGAGGGCTCGATGCCTCGGAATGCAGGACGCGCGGGTCAGCGCGCGAAAATTTTCAGTTAGCTTCAGATCGGAAACTGATCAATTGCGCCTATGATTTATATGATTGCCATCCGTGATAACATAATATTTGTAAATCTAAGGTTTCTACGCATCGTGTTATATTGCTGCAATAGATCTAAACGCGTTAATGATACGACGTTTTGCTCCAGTTGCGTCCGTGCGTGCGGTTCTGGGCGTCGTAAACGCCCTGTTGATTGCACGCTCCACTGACGGATGTCGGTCAGTGTGATCATTATCAGATATTTACTTGTATAACATTACGCATCAATCTTTTTGCACCTGTTTTATATGCTCGTGAACTTGATAGTAATTATATATTTCAAGGTAGGATTCACACTATGCATAATATGTAGATTCTCTGCAATCGTTCAGTAAATCCAGCAACATAAACGTACACGAACAAAACTTTCTGTTACAACTTATAAAATATAAAGTACGTAACTGATTTTATGCTCAAGGTGTGAACTTCGTGTCCGATACATGCAATTAAATGGCATAAAATTGAATCTATTTACTATCGGCCCGTAATAATATAATAAGACAGTTATTACTAGTCAATTCTTGTGTTTTGTTTGACTCGTAATAATGTAGATCGGATCCGCTTGGTTGCCCTACATTTGTATATTAATTACAAGATAACATGATAGCTGTCCAACAATATTTTAGAATTTTAATGACTTTTGTTGCACAGTAGTGCAGGCCACGAACACATCAAAAAGCAGCAGCTCTAAATTTCTTGAGAATGAGTAGAGGTATTTGCATTTGTTCTGATAATAAATCTGCTATCATCAATATTTTTTGACTCCTAAACAGCAGTAATAAATTTATACTTTAATTAAACAATCGTCTTCATCATACCAGATAAAAAGACGTCTACTGCTATACATAGGCTCACTCAAGCAACATCCAAAATATCGGTCCTGCATATGCAGGGTGTAAGGAGACCCATCACATAGCCATTATGCATCAAACTAAGTAACATTGACCAAACATTATTACTGGGGAACGACTTTTAATTATTTTTGGTATAAATAATTGCTATTTACGGCAGCGCGCAATGTAGTTTAAGCAAAACATTGTGCTTTTAGGTGCATTGCAACCTTGTGAGGGTATTTAAAGCTAAGTTATAACATTTCAAAACTGGTTTTCGTGAAAAGAAGTTAGAACTTTGACCTTCAATATCTCCGTAACCAGAACGTTTCCAGGCATGCTCTAGCACAAAAATAAACCACAATTGTCATTGTGATAATTTTTAGTAATGAGTACAAGTAACTCTTATAAAATGATTTTCATCACATTGCCCTCAGGCGTACAGCTGCCTCCCAGCCACAGTCCTTGCATCCTGTGTCGAAAGCGTCTGGTCCTGTGGCAGTGTCACTGGTTCCCAAACCCAACTCTCTCGAGCCCTATGGCTGTGGTGTGGCGCCCTAGGAGCAAGAGTGTGGCTCCCTCTGCTACCAAGAGATGCGACCAGACATCCTGATTCAGGAAGACATACGTTTATGGCTAAAAGGATCATGCTGCCGTTCCATCTTAATATTTATCCACTAAGTAAGTACCTATGCTCCTACTACAGAAACTCTTTCTCGTTTGGTACCATGGTGGTTGATAGGGTAAGATAAAAAAATTGTGCCTACCCGAAGTAACATGGGGTAAGAAACTGAAACTGCAGTTTGTTCAGTCATTTCATTTCGCAATTTTGGTTTTTCGTTTTCTTTGTTTCATTAATTGTTTTATTGTTGACAGCAATTTTATTCGACGACGCTATCCTACTGGGAGCTGAGAACGACACAACGCTATACGCTTCAGACTCCAACTCGGTCTTTTCGCTGCCGTTTTGTGTCGTCAATAGAACAGTAAGTTCATTTGCAATACTATTACCGATTATAAAATAAAAATTTTGGCACGTCAGTTTTATGTCTGACAAAAATTAAAAGTGCCACAGATATTCGCATAAGTTTCATCCCTAGTATCACTAAAACTATTCAGCAAAAGGAACTTATTAAAAACCTAAATGTTTCAGTGGCATCCTGCCTCCTCCATTACAAATTCAATTATAGCTCGTAATCCAATAAACATTTATAACAAAGACTTTTCCAAGAAACAGACTATTTTGCACCTAAATAACTAATGATATCCTAGTTATTAACCTGACAAAGTTGAAATTGATGCATGCACCAGATATCCTTATTGATAAACGCACTTACTGAAGCTATAGCGCTAATTGCTGAAATATGGTGCAACTCTTGAGTCAGCATAGGCAAATGGAGCTTACGATACTCCCTCTGTGGTTTATTATTTTATGCCAATTTCAGCCGTATGTGAAAGTAACTAAAGTTGTGATTCAATTGGTTTTGAAATAGTAGCTTAAATGCCACACGCAATTGCCCGCCGTAATTTATCATCACTAGGCTTAGCTCGTCAAACTCTCTAATATATTAGACTGCCAGCCGATATTAGACGATGAGATATTGACGGATCAGTAAATAAAAGTATGTTTTTGGCAGATTTGTCATACAAAATCTGTCAAAAAATATAAATGTCGAGATTATTGCAACGTTTGTAAATTAGTAGATTAGACCCCAGTAGTTTGTCATTAGGAAAACCCTGCATAGTGGATAGTTCTGGCATTCACATAATGCCATTCAAAGTCAAAGCATTTATTTCGAATAGGCCCATAAAAGGCACTATTGAAAGTCAAAAAATTAATAAATCTTCCGTCATTCCTTTTAGAGCCAAGTCTACCTCCACCAAATCCTACGTCAGCTGCTCCGTCGTAACTTGGGCTACCACGCGTGGGAGATAGCGCGCTCTTGCTCACAACTAGCATACTTCCCGCACTCCCTAGAACTGCTTCTACACGAGGTGCTGGAAGAAGAGGCTACGAGTAAGGAGCCCATACCGGATGCTCAGCTGCCCTCGATTATTGAGTTTGTTCATGAGTTTCCTGTGTATTTGCAGGTAAGTGGACTTTTTATATGATAAAAAATAATGGTGAATATTTTCTGATGAAAATAATTGCTGTGGACAGTGCTATGTGACTTGAATTGGCTTTTAGAACTATTTATTTGGTGTACCTATTAAATTAATTTAACTTGGGTTTATTATTAATTAAAAAAAAAACTTGTGTATTACTTAAATGGGGTTTGTGGCTAAGTAATAGCAGCCGCACGGGTCGATCGGTCAGGTAAAGCTACGCTTGCCGCGGTTGGTCCGTGGATGGGTGACCATCTTTACATACCAAGACCCCTCCGTGCCTCGGAAAGCACGTTAGCCGTTGGTCCCGGCTGTCATTCGTGAATCCTTGGCAGTCGTTACGGGTCGTCAGTAGCCCGAAAGTCTGACAACCAGACTTACTAAAGGGTATCGTATAACCCAGTAACTGGGTTGTGGAGGTCAGATAGGCAGTCACTTCATGTAAAATACTGGTATCCGATGAGGCAGGAAGCCGATTCCAACATAGTTAGGAAAAGGCTAGGCAGATTGATTGACTTGTTAAATGAGCTCCATTAATATTCTTCAAACGAATAACAAAATTGTCAGCAATTATCGTATTTCGTATTGGTTTACCTGTAATAATTTCTGTAAACTGCTTTCTAGTAAGTAGAACAAATGCTTTACATACTTCACACATTAAAACCTACTAAACGTATGCAAATGGATTTATAAAAGATTGCACGTTAAACAGACAAGTGAACGAACAGCCCATTATACATGCTGCTAATCAAATGGGGCGGATAGCATGTAAATCATTCGTGGTACAACAGGCGTTGCAATGCAAAAAAAGCATTACACCTTCTAATAAAATTAATATCTATTACTGGCTCTTATTAAATTGGGTTATTTCAAGCGCGTGCGCATTATCTTAGAATTTCACTCAACGGTTCAGTTTCAGTTAAGTCAAAACAGGATTAAGAATCACAAATGTAAATCTTTAAAAAATGCTTATATTATGTCCATTAAATTATAATGCCTTTCTGTATTCTCTCTTCTAGCCTCTCTGAAGATCGATTCTATTGCATCCCAACAGAAAATAATATAGCGAATCAAACAATTTCTCTTTCAGACTGTAGTCCAGTGCGCAAGAAAGACAGAGATAGCACTATGGGCGTATTTATTCTCAGCAGCAGGAAAACCAAAGGAATTGTTCCAAGAATGTCTACAACGCAAGATGCTTGACACAGCCGCGTCATACCTAATCATACTACAGGTATATATGCAATGTTCTCAGACAAAAACTACATTAATTATAAAACGTAACGATTCTGAATTAATTATGTTTTCTTCTTGCAGCTGTTTAAGGTACATTTAAACAATACTGTCCGCTTGTTTACGCGAATTTCTTCTTGAACGTAGATTCGACCAAATGTACTTAGTTGAGAGTAGCGATACTTCTTCTTTACTCAAAATTTGGGTGTACCTTTTAAGCCTCATGTAGCTTTTGCTTTTGCCACATAGAAAAGTGAACCTAAAATGTGGCGTAGTAAAAGCGAAATTTGAATGTGCTACGCTCCGCATTCGCTTTTCTGTTTGACGTGATGCATATTATCACTTTTCGCCTCGCTTTTGGTTCGCCATGCCTTCGCTATGTGGCAAGAGCTTTAGATATTTTCTATACGGCCTGGGCACGCGGTATAGTGCCTTAACTCTTCTTTATATATTCAATGAATCTAATATTATGTAATTGTTTAAAGCCGGATACTCACTAACCAAGCTGTAACTGTATCAGTTACAGCAACGTTTACACGTTACATTACAGCCAAAATTTAGTATCTGGCTTAAAGTGTCTGTGTGTAGATTCGACTAACCAGTAAACATTTTTTTCTCAAAAAAAAACATTGACGTAACTGAATATTCATTGAAACATAAATATCTGTTGCCTGGATATTGTTCAATGTTAAATATATATGTTTGTTATTAGAACTTGGAAAGTTCGACGGTTAGCAGACAGCTAGCGACACAACTACTCGATACTGCGTTGCAGCAGGAGAGGTGGGATCTCGCCAGGGATCTTGTCAGATTCTTGAGAGCTATAGGTAAACCTTATTTTACTCCAGTTTGAAACTTTACTGCTGTCAAAAATGTGTGTAAGAATCGATAAACAGTGTTACAAAAAGAAGCATCATTATCTGCAGCCCGACTTCAAGGGACGAACTTGACCCCTATGTGAGGGATTGGTCCATATTGGCTCAGGATCGAGTTGAGTGGGAAAAGGAAGGGGAGGCCTGCGGGCTAATTATTTATTTATTTATATTTATATATACTTAATTGTACACCAGAAAAAACATAACAATAAAAACGATTCATCATCTGCCTAGCCTTTTCCCAACTATGTTGGGGTCGGCTTCCAGTCTAACCGGATGCAGCTGAATACCAGTATTTTACATGGAGCGACTATAACAATAAAAACGATTATTAACATAAAACATACAATGGGCGGCCTTTTCTCTTTCTGCGATCTCTTCCAGACAGGCAATTATTATAATATTAACTAGCAGCGCCCCGCGGTTTCACCCGCGTAAGTTTGGATCCCGTGGTAAAATCGGGATAAAAATTAACCTATGTGTTAATCCAGGAAATGGTCTATCTATGTGCCAATTTTCATCCAAATCTGTTCAACATTTTACGCGTGATTCAGTAACAAACATCCAAAAATCTTTACAAACTTTCACATTTATAATATTAGAGTAGGATTATTATAAATTGACACTTCACTAAGGTTGAAAATATCTAACTATAACATTGAGTAATTCAAAAATACAGCTTGTTGTTTTATGACGTGCAAGTAACGTGCAACCTTAGGGTGTTAAAGCAATTACGAGGTCGTTTAAACATTTTATTGTGTTCTCTATAGATCCCAATGACGTCGACTCGCCGAGGAATTCGGTGAACGTTCAAGCGAAGTACGGGCAAGTGGTTCAGTCGCAGACAGTCAGCCCTAATGCCGAGGACTTGTCTGTTATATTGGGCAGCATGCAGGTAAGCAGCCGAGTAAAAATGTTGCATGATTTTATTTTAATGTAGATTAATGTGGATTGCTTTGAACTTGTAGTATTCTGCCAAAAGCGACGTTTTGTTACAATAATTAATTAGCTATGTCGTTCCCCAGCTGGCGGGAGGTCGCGGGCGCAGCTTCAGTACGACCGTGTCGCCCCGCGAGCCGTCCCCGCCCGCGCACGCGCCGCCGCCGCCCGCGCCGCCGCCGCACGCGCCGCCCGCGCGGGCCACCGCCGCCGTCAAGAGGAAGAAGTCGGTTCCTGCCAGAGCTGATAGGTACGTACATTGGATAGAAAACTGCTAAGTATCATCACCAGTGTTTTGCGCCAGCAGCATAAACAGTAAACAAACATTGTTTTCTCAGAGCATGTTCAATTATGAATGATATTTATTCCTGTAAATTAGTTTTTTTTTTAAACTCGCACCTCAAAAATAATTGATATCTTAAAACTAGATGAGATCGGTGTTTCCTATCCGACTGCTCTGATAAATACATATATATTAATTGATATTTTATAAATGAGTTGACCTGGACATTATTTCATAAGGACTGCGTCTTCAGGTGTTTTAATAAATGAGTTATTTCATCTAAATCATTGATTATTTCAATGGACTCTGCCATGTTACAGGATGTTGAAATAGAAGGGTATTTATTATTCTCCTCTTTCGGTACTCAGCCTGTGCTGCTGCTCAAGTCACGATATACACTCACTGTTTTTTGTTACGATAGTTTTGATATCGCCCGACGAAACTCCGAATTACCGAAATTACGTGAGGAGCGATCCGGCTCCAAGGACCAAAATAGTGCGGGGTACGTAGTGGGGTGGCGGTGGTTGTAATGTGAAACAAATATTTTGGAAGGGTATTAACCGTCCTTGTAAATGTGATTTAGTTTCCAAACATACAAGCTGTTGATTTGCATCCTCGTCAAATTTCAGGAGGTTGTCATAAAAGACATAAATAAAATGAATAGAAGTACGGCAGGGGGCAATAACTAGTAAGCGCTGCTTTTTTTTGTTGTTGAAATTTTACAGTATTTCAGAATTAAACCCTTAATTCAATACAAATAAAACAGAATCACCCGACTACTCACGCAGCGACAATGCAGCTGTGTGCGTGAGTGTCGACGTCTTACCTACGATTCGATTCTACGAAATTATCTACAAGCGCGCGCGTCGCGCGACCGAGCAATGACCGGTAGCAATAATTTTAATTTACCTAATTTTATTTCGAAAATCACCTACATTATTGTCATAAATTTCGCTTGATAATTAACTCATTTTTGAGCATCATTGGAATACGGAAATCTTACTAATGACAGTAATACTAGTGTGCCAAAGAAAAGTTCACTGACCTGTTATCAGATGATTAATAAAATGTTAGTTTTGCTATAGCCTTCAACCTAAAGTTTTCGTAGTGATTTTGTTTTTATTTGTGGATTAAATTGGTTGATTTGTTTGCTTAGGACCAGCAATAATACGTCTACCTTAGTTGGTGTACCTATCTACTAAGTCTAAAAATGTTTTCTACGTTTGATGGAATGGAAAGACGTGCTAGTTAAGTGTAAGTACGTGGTATACTTTCTACTCTTAGGTATTATTGGCGTAATTAACTAATAAAATTGATTAAGCTAACAACGTATTTACAAAATGTACAAATAAATAAATTACCTAAGTACTTAAGTTACCCGGAGGTATTGTTCAAAGTGACCACCATCACACTCTTCGCACAATCGAGAACGACGTAGCTGGTTTTCTTTCAGCTTACGTAACACTAACACATTCGTTTTTAAAGTGTCGAAAGCACTAATGATCCTTGCACGTATTTTCTGTCTCAAAATGTAATCCGCACGGCATTATCGCCTGGGTGAATGTCTTGTGCCATGCGGTAGTGGAATGGGTGTTGCAGCTCACGCTTCAGTAGGCGCCAGCGCCACACTGTAGTGTGGTGCAATCCAAAGCGTTGACCAGCCTCCCGCGTGCTTGCCCATGGGTCTCGCTGGAAGTATTCCAGGATGTCTTCCTGCAAGGCGACAGGCCGCGAGCTTGAGCATGCCGGGGAACGTCAAAACTGCCGATGATCCCGCAGTCTGCGTAGCAGCCAGCATGACGCTCTGTGACGGGGGTTCCCGATCGGGAAACATTTCCACGAACATCCGCATGGCTCCACGTAGGCTGTCTCCACTGATGGCATACAGGCGGACCATCTCCACCAACTCGACATTTGAGTAGTTGTCCGTCATCTTGCACTTTGTACGTACGTCTCAATGATGTATCGCGAAGCGGAAATTGCGCGCGAGCGCTTCGGCGACTTCAAACACACTGTTAGTTCCGGGGCGGCGGGGCCGCGGGGGCGTGTCTAGGAGCGGCGCGGGAGAGTACCCGCTCCGTGATTGGGGGATGGGATTGATTACTTACGAATTTATGAATGATCGTTGCGTATGCGTTGTGTATGTATTGTTTGCGTTTGTTTGTGTGTGAAAGCGCGGTTATAGGGCTAGTAACAGACGGACCGCGTTTAAATACGGCTGGTTCACACTTACTGATTTCCGTAAATAAGAAAAAAAAATAAAAAAAATACCTACTCATTTTATTGTTGATTTGGGTCGAGAATCATTAGCATAATTACGTCCTTGAATTTGACTAGGATGCAAATCAACAGCTTGTATAAAGAAATATGAGTTATTGGAACAATACCTTAAAAACCTATACAATAAAGTTCAGTTTACTCTACAACTTCAAACATGTTTATAATTTTTTCAATAGTACTAATCACTCTAAAATTAACTTAATGTAAATTAAAATAAAGTTGATATTTGTTTAACTTGAAATAACAACAATTAGAAACATGAAATTTGAATTGACCTTATGTATGGCGGTATGGTGTGAACTTACTAAGCCGTGACGCAACCGCTTATAAGTGCCGTCTCTGTCCATCATAATTATAATTCAAAATAAAAAAATGCTATATTTATGTCTCCTACCAGGGACTCATACAGCGGTACAGCTGAAGAATTCTTCATAGACATGATGATCCAACGCCACGCACGTCTCCTCCTATCCACGGCCCGTTTATACGCGCTAGGCAAAATGGCGGCCGCTTTAGACCTGCACTTAGTCGCGTGGCTAGCCGGAGAGAGGGAGAGAGCAGCTAGGGTGGATAGTGCGGTGCTGTGTGTGAAGAGACTTCACGAAGACTTCGCGTGGCCGTACCCTGTAATTAACGATACGGAGCAGTATCTACAGAGGAAGGGCAGCACTGTTACCAGTAAGTGGTCCCTACATATCATCATCTTCATAGATATATACACTTGACATTCCACAAACACACACACATACACGCTTATTCCAATTGTTCTTAAATTCGTTAACTGTAATTAATTGAAGCATCATTGAAATTATTGGTGGTTATCCATCTATACACCGTGTTCTTCACGTTATCCATAAACTTTGTCAAACGCTTCTATAGCTTTTACAAATTAAATCTAACAAAGGAAGTACTACTTAAAAAGGCTTCGTTACAAAGATATTTGTAATTTCATTTAATGAAATTTAATTGAGCTATGCAGTAAGAAAGGGTCTTAACTTAGTTTTGACAACTTTCAGCCCGCCAAATCATATGAATGAAAATTACGTCGTTGCCAATTCGGATAAAGGGGCATGCATATCGGGTGATTTACGTCAAGGTATTTAGTTTGTATGAAAATTAAAACTAAAACTAAAAAATAAGAATTCATTAATGTGTGCATAATGAAAAATGCTTATTTCCATGGTCTGAACATCAGGTCGAAGTTTATGTATATCGTCCGGAACACGGTGTATAACGTTTATATTTGGCCGATTTCAAAGCAACAAACCAAATAAACAAACGACACGGGCGTTAGATGAGACTTTCGTTAATGGAAAAAAAACAACCAGGACTTGAAGCAGTATTTTTGAAGCCAGGAAAATATACCTAATTGAAAGAAATATTACCTAAGTCGCTTAAGCGCTATTCTGTGTTAATAAAAAACCAGCATTGTTCAAGATCGCTCACTAGCCTGATAATTGTTTGTCCTGACATTATTCAATTTTCCTACTAAACATGCAAATATTTTAGGTTCCTACACACCGTCAGCCGAGTCGGACAGTCTATGCGGTGATAGCGGGTACATGAGCCTACCTATACGCGCCGCGTTGCCTTTGATGACAGGCGCTGTACCTGTGTCTCCAGGACCTGTTAGGTAAGAAAGAAGATACATTAAATAGGCAACCTAATACGCGGTATCAGACAGAGTTGTGGAACAATAGTACAGACAATCTGTAAAAATTCTTTAATAGATTTTCAACTTTATCGCTAAAGCATAAGATTCATAGTTGATTGGGAAAATTTGACAGTTTCGGGTAGCTTGATGTGCTGGCGTTTGTACTTGGCTCTCAGACTTTATTCGAATGCTTCGCAAATTGACTTCAGCAGTTTTTAATATATTCTACCATGAAAACACTTATGGCAAGTCTTAGGAATCTTGCTGTAAACATTTCAATTCTGGATTCAAGGTTCTGTATTCGACCCGTATGTATCTAGGTATGTATGTTTTTACGTCCGCGATTTTCTCAAAAAGTAATGAACGAATTTTGATAATTCTTTCATGAATGTGATCTACATACTTTCAGGAAGGTATATAAAATCATAAGGTAATTATTCTTATGTACGAAGTTATATGCATAAATGTACTGCATCTCCGGCATTTCTATGCGAATTTTGATGATTCTTCTAGTCGACACCGACTAGAAGTGCATTAGTGTTAATTGAATTTGTGTGGGGTAGGTACAACTAAAAATTGAAAAATAAAACTTTTCCAAAAAAAAAAAAACAACAGACTTCAAAAAAAAAAACACTGCAAACTGATAAATAACTTTAATTTCGGATGTTCGTGTCAAAAAACGAAAATGCGGAAGCAACGACACCGACTTCCGAAATTAAAATTATTAAAGAAAAAACACTGTTTTTTTTTGTAAAAAAGTTTTTTGTTCAAGTATAATTTTATGTTTACTACATAAAGTACAGTCACGGGTACTAATGAGTAATTGTGTACACTTAGCAACTTTTAAAACGGTTTTGTTCCATTATATTGATTCTAATTCTATGTTGTTATGAACATAGTATTTCGAAATAGGTGTAATCTCGAAGTTGTAATAGCTATTCCATGTGAAAATCGGTTTTGAATTTTCCTATTTTGCTTTTTTATATTGTCATGTAATCATGACGTCCAGCTGCCGACTATTTCTGTTTTGTGCTCGTGATTATATGTATGGTAAAAGTGCGCAGTGCTGCACACCGCCGCCCTAATTCAAGTTAAACAAATATCAAATTTATTTCAATGACTATTAAGTTGATTTCAGAGTGACTAGCACTATTGAAAAAGTTATAAAAATGTTTGAAGTTGTAGCGTAAACTAAACTTTATTGTGTAGGAATTAAAGTTATTTTTCCATTAATTCATGTTTGTTTACATTTTTCGCAAATAAATCGCGAACGCAGATTAGATCTATTTTGTTTTATTTTTTCTGATTACTCGAGTTAATTATCTTTTTGTGTGTACGTTTTCTGTGACAAATAAATTTATATTTCTTTCTTTCTTCTAAATTAGTGGTCGTGAAGTCCTGACTGTAAGTACAGTATTGCCAGTGACGATCGTTCTACTTTTGGCGCGAGAATTTCACCTTTACTTTCATGAATTGAATATTGTTCTGTTGAGACAAGCTGCACTTTCAACGCATTCTGTTATTCGATGCCATATGTCCGCCAGCTCCGCGGGTGAGTGCAGCGTGGCCGAGGGCGGCGGCGTGGCGTGGGGCGGCGAGGCGCTGGGCGCGGGCGAGGAGCGGCGCTACGCCGCGCTCATGGAGCGCCTGCATCACCACCAGGCCGAGCGCGGCGACCACACTTCTCACGTGCAGCTTAGGTCAGTAATATGGAACTTAGTCATTGTCTGCCTTAAAAACCTCTATACCTTGAGTATTTTTACCGCTGGGCTTACATTACTGTGTTCCAGTTTAATGAAAGGGTATGAATGAGGATAAAATTACTGAAAAGAATCGATTTTCGTCTGTCACTAAGGTCGGTGATTTATAGAAAATGTGAATAGGCAGCTATTACTTATTAATATCAGATAAACCATCTGCTTGTTTGTCAACCTACAATAATATGTCTAGGAATAATGTGGTTAAAGAATATTTATTACACAAAACAAATTTACAAAAAAAAAATCACTTAGGGCTAATTTTTAAATAGTCAGATAACTTTTATCTGAAGAATAATTATGACAGTTTGACAAATTTACTATATACAAAAACTGTCAAACCGCAATATTTATAACTCAGATAAAAGTTATCAATCAAATCAGCCCTTAATTAGTAACATAATCCTCCCTGTAAAATGATACTAGCGAGCAAATTAAGTTACAGCAAACATACACGCTCAGTAGATTAAAAAAAATATGTAGATGAAGATGAAGATGCATTTATTTGTTTAAACATGTGTAACATGATACATAGATATGCACATATGGATGGAAAAATATTGCTGGTTCAACATGTTTTGCCATATTCGGCGTACAAAATAGTTTTAGTTTGTAGTATTAAATTGGAATTATAAAACGAAATAATCAAATTATAGACAAAAACATACTCACAAAAATATAGTAAAAAAATAATAATAATTAAAACAATAAAATTAATAAAACTAAATACCTACATATTAAATTATCTTAATTCAAAAGAACATGGCCAGTTTTTATAAGGACGTCGGCATAGTTATCAACTTTAAAGTACACCAATGATTTTTGGTGTCTTATATTCGTGAATATTGGCCTATTAAATTGCTATAAATAAAAAACTCTGAGAACTTGTCATCACAACATACTAGACAAAAAACAATTTCATTAAATCTTTTAATCAAAACGCTAGCAATAAGGTATATACTTATATAGATTATAATTTCGCTATTAAAAAACTTAAAGACGCTTTAAAGTAGCGAACAGTTGTGAATTATTACGTATAACTGATATGGCATGGTTGGTGATTATTAAGCATTTAAACAAAGTAATGGCCACCTAAATGAAGGATTATAAACTGTGTATTGATTTACATTTATTAAACTGGGTAATAGTCTCAAAAAATGTGACAATAATAACAAACATAACATCGCGCCTGTATTCCCCGAAGGCATGGGCAGAGGTGTACCTATAGTACACCCACATTTCACCAGTTATGTTTAAGTCCCATGTATTAGGGGGCGAGTCTATTGCCATCAACCGGGCACAAATCCAGACTTCGGGCTCCTACTGAGAAATTCCTGATGAATAACCCCAATATCACTTTGCTCGACCTGGGAATCGAACTCAGGACAGTAAACCAACGAGGCAGTCATAATAACAATATTAACAAAGCATATTCAAAACTAATAAGTACATTTTTACAGGGTGCCCTTATATTTTTTTAAATAGTTCAATTAACAATAAACAAGGGAAGCACAAAATAAAACAAAAGAGTTAAAAAAAAAATTTATTTATTAAATAAAAATATTTTGCTATATTATAATTATTATATCTTAAATGCCTACCTAGGTAACATACATTACAGCAATGCAGCAATAGTGTTAATAAAGAGACCGAGGGAGGTCAATCAACCAGCTTTGATAAAACAGAGCATTTTTATTTCACAAATACACTAACCTGGATAAAGTGTAAGTATAGGGCTTTTTTTTTTGGATGGGAAATCATCTAATGACTCCTCCCGCTCTAGGTGGAGCGGAAGGGAGTGTCAGACTCTTACTGACTAAAACCCACCCGTATTCCTTCCTTAGCCCTTTATGTTCCGGGGCAGCGGTAACCCTTTCGGACGATCCCGCTATAAGTATAGGGCTTCAGTAATTACATAAATAACAAATGTAACAATCTGTTTCTGCATTGTTGAAATATACAGTGAACAGATGTGATTGAAGCTGGCTTATAATTAGGTAATGATATCGTATTACTATCCCATTGAAGTGGCCCTCTTTGAACAGGCGGCAATGGTGATGGCTCTGGTGGGCTAACAACTTGAACATTAGGGGCTGCTGCATCATTGTTCAAAGTCAATTCCTGCATGTCTCGTGATGAGTCATGCACTGCCTGTCTATTTGCTCGCATCCAACACACATGGCAAACATAGTTGTTTCTTGAGGGCTGAAAGTAAACCAGTTAGAATAAACACAGATAAATGCTTATGTTTATATAATTTTTAGTAACAAGAGTATCTTTTGTATACATCTCTTTATGTTTTCAAGTATTATGTTATTGTTACACATGCCTTCTTTAGGCAAGTATATGTTAAAGATGGAAAATATATAAAACGCAGATATTACAATCACAGAAACATAGTATGAAAACTCCTTTTTTTATAGATTAATACAAGTAGGTATTTATAATAATGAAAAACAAAATGCTTATCACATAATTAGTATTTTGTGATAAGGACAGCCAGCAATGGACACTCCATACTGACAGTATGGTGTCTTATTTTCCTCACAGATTTGCCACAACCAAGGCAAACCATGTTATTCCCCAGTAGTCTCTCGTGTTCACCAGCTTCGGTATTTAATAATAATAAGCATGGATGCCAAATAAATGTATCCATAGGCAACTGAAAATAAGATACACTGTAAGTTAATTTCGCATACCAGAATTATATAAAAACATCGAGGTCATAATATGTACTTACATAAATTACCTCAATGTATAAAAATAAATCAGAAGTTTTTTCTAGTCCAACTTCTTACCTGGGTTTGAGCATTGGTTATCCAACGCGAAAGTCTTGTTTGATGGTGTGCAGAAAGCGAGGTTATGAGATGCCTCTGCAACCTTTGCATGGCTATTCCCACAGAGTGCACTATAATATACTGAAAGCTATTCCGCAGTTGATGCACCTCATATTGATCCACAAAACAAATCCAAAACGCAATGCAAATCAGAGTCCAGTGTTAATAGCAAGGTAATCGAGTGGTAGACGGTATCAGTCCGTAGAAATAAGCAGGGGTAAAAAATATTAGAAAATAATCGCAGAAACAAACACAATAAATACGCAATGAAGAATCTGCAATAACATTACATTGACATAGACAATGACACATTGTCAAACAAGTAAACGCGTTCCGTTTTAAGTTTTTTTTTGTGTGAAATATAAAAAAAACTATCTTACGCATCAACATTATGGAAAGATAAGTTTATTAAATGCGACAAATACCGATGAAGCCAGTTTTGTATGAATAAAATGTTCCTAATAAAAACATTTTGTCGTCCATATCACATATCTACAAGTAGTATGCATGGTGTGGAACGCCCATTATTATATTTATCTTTCTCTATGGTCCATTATGGCAGACGTTGACAAATGATACTTTGAATTCATCTTTCATTACTAATTATTTTGAAATAAAAACTGACGAGTCCAGAGAGGTTAAAAACTACGAATCAATTCATTTTTCTATTTTTAATATCCAATATTATTTACTATGTTTGTGTAAATGGAATGTACTTTTTTGTCCATATCATTTGTCATTTAAAAACTCCGTAACATTATAGTATCCCTTACTAATTAGCCATTTTTTTAGCTCTCTCTTGAATGAATTGATATTCATTTCCTGAACGAACATGTAAAATATGATATTTGGGTACTGAAACTATTTGAATATTTTCAGATACTACCTACAACTGATGACGGAAGCAAGCTGCGTAGAATGGGCAGTAATCGTAGCAGTTGTACTACGGGACGCGCTCGCGGTGCTACGGACTACGAACGCAGCGAGAGGGAATGACGTCAGTCTGGACGCAGTTCGACGACTGCGCAGGACTCTGCAGGATATATGTGCGTGGACTGATGCCGAGTGGTATGTATTGTTTAGTTAAATGTTTAAATATTAACTGCAGCGGTAGTGCTACGCAACGCGCTCGCCATACTACGAAAGCCGCGCGCGGCAATGACAGTCAGTCTGGATGCGGTGCGACGCCTGCGCAGTACGCTTTTGTCTTTAGCTCCAAGTGTGACCGAAGCAGCTAAATACGGTGATTTAAACGGAGTGTCTGCTAACGAAGATCTAGTCAAGTTACTTAATCAGCGAAAGACCCCTGTATTATTCAGTTACCATAGAAATAGAAGTCAAACAACTTTTACGTCTGTAGGTTAAACTGTCATAAATGTGTGCGTAACTGCCGCAATCAACATCTGAACGATGTAGGAAATGATTTTGTAAGATTTCTTACTTGATCGTAATTGTGTCACATTGCACACACTTTCACAACACACTTTTATTTCCAGTCTCGGCTACAAACCATTCATGATGGCGATCAGCAACCAGATTCCCTTCCTAACTTCTATCATCAACAACCGAGAGCGACGCCTCTCAATGTCCAAAACCCGAGTACGTACTGCCAGCACCAGTTCCTTAGGCCAGGAGACGAAGGTGAAACCACAGACCCAAGAAGCTAAGCTTCCTCCGCCACAAAAGGCTGAGGTGTCGAAACAAGCGGGGAGGAAGGAGTCAGGGGGGGCGGAGCCTACGCCCTCCGTAACGGTGTCTCCGCCCCGCCCACCTGCGCCCGCGCGAGATGACGTATCCACCGGCTGTGTGGTTATGTAAACATCTTTGGCAGTGTTTTTTGTATAAAACTCGGAGTTCAATTAAAGGCCCGTGTTCACCGAAATTTATTTATTTATTTAACCGTTTATGGGCGTTTTTCAAAAAAGCTGACCGTTACGGAACCGGAACGCTATTTTTTTTTTAATGATTTTGTATTTAATTTTTTAATTTTTGGATAGCTTATTAAATGAGCTTTTTGAAAATACCAATTGTTTTGTAATTGAACAAGTAGTTGAGCCAAAAAATGAGTTTGTATAGAGCACTGTAGTTCCAGTTAGTAACACTTTTATTATATAATTTTATTATTTTGATATAACAACCAGTTAAAAGACATAATAAAACATAATTTCATATTGTTTTACCACGAGCCTAGTGATTTTGATATGAGTATGATGAGAATATTTGGGGATTATTCACTTCAAAGTTAGGAAAGTATGCATGGGACATCGTGAAATTGGGGTAGCATTAGTACATATTTTTTTTTTTTTTATTGAATGTATATTTTAAATTATTTTTCTGTTTTAATTTACTTTTCTTGAAATGTGCTATCGATTGCCATTTTAAACATGATATTTTGACTAATAATTATTTAATAAGTTAATTGATAAGTCAGTGGACATTATGTTATGGCAATGGTCAAAAAATTTGAAAAACGCCCTTATGCACACATATAAACATGCAAGAAGAAAGGAACAGAAAAATATGTACAAAGGTGATGCTTATTTCTAAAGAACAACAACCAACCAGGTTTTTTAATCAATCGCCTGCAAATTTGAACAGTTCAACGGTTAAATGGTTGATTAAATGTTGGTGAACTCGGGCGCATGTTACGTCAGTTTGACCTTAATTTTCTGAATTTGGTGTAACTTTACTCCGAGTAATGGATGTAGTGTAAGTGAAAAGATTCTTGTCAGTATCAATTTTATTGGAATTCAGTAGAGTATAGGCAATCAAACTGAAAGTTTTTTAATGTATTAGGTTGTGCAAAATTGATACTGGCAACTATTTTCCTTACGTAACGTTTTTTAACATGAAATTTTGTTGAACCTGAATTTTCTTCTACAAACGGTAGAATTAGCATAGTAGACGTCAGTCGAAATATTAGGTAGTCGTAAAAATTAAGAATTAAATATTATTAATTTAATACATTTCGTACTTTCGTACTCTAGAAACTTTCTTGTAAATTAAAATTTTTCACCTTCGTCTCGACGTGTTTCCTAATCAATGTTCTATCTTGTTTTGTAAATAATTAGGGAAAATTAAATGAATCTTATAGTAAGTGACTTTTTCAACCTTATGAAAATATGATGAATATTATGATACTTTTTGGTGCTGATTAATGTATACATCTCAATATTTATTTATGTAAATGGATTCATTATTTACTTGTCTAGTCTATGTGAATGTTTAATAATTTATTTCTATCAATCAGTTTTTGAGGTCGGGGTCTAGAGTTGAGGATAAAATATTTAAATACAAGATGATGCCTCGTTCCGTTTTTGGATGGGGTCATATTTTTATACGATTGTTTTGATTGGACAACGCTAGCTTGCCGTAACCTTATAAAAAGCACATCTTTGGTTTGCTCCTCCCACATTTTATTTTTTCTCTAGACCATGGACTCTAAATTAGACTAATTTCACTATTATCTATTTGAATATTCATTATTGTACTTATAAATATATAAGTATTAGTAGTAATTTAGTAGTTAATATTAAATTATCTCATATTTTATTTGGAAATTGAAGCAGATAGTGTGTTCGTAGATATTATGTCCATGGGTTAGACTTCCTGGACGATATTAGTATAAATTTATTTTTTAATATTATATCATTGTTTGGTGTATAAGTAGCGAGTTATATGTAGTGAATATTAGGTAGAATTGTGTTAGATCCGATGCCAAAGACGAGAAAACTTTCAAAGGAAAAATATCTTCATTCTATCTTATTGGTACACAGTAGTTAATCTGCGGGGTAATTGCGTACACACACTAAAGAGCACACTAGCGTGCGGTAAGTGCACACTATCAGAAGTTATGGGTTTAATTTTGACAGTTCAACAACATTCATTGCGTTATTTATGTTGTTGAGCAGACAATTATTTCCAACATGTAAAGCAATGGATTAGCAATATCCTTCAAAATGATTCAGATTGAGATAGTGTGTTACGCAATTAGTGCTGTGTAAAAACATTTCAATGTAAGGTCTCGATAAGAAAATTATGTATCTGTACCTCAGTAAAATAACCATAAAGGTCACACCACAAAAGTTTTCTTGTCTATGGCAGTGTCAAAACCATCAAATGGCAACTCTTTAGATCGCTCCTCTGCCAAATAAACAGAATTTATTCGTTGAAATGTTATACAGGCTAGTAGTTAAATAAAATTCGATGTGTTTCCTATTAACAATATTTCTGGTAGTGAAATTAAAATTAGTGAGTAAAAATTATAAAATTGTCTTGCTAATACAAGGATTAGGTTTTTCTGTGGGGCAGCCTCTAACGATCTAATTACAAAGAGATTTGGGCTTCGAGTGCAGTCAACACCCACTATCCTTGGATCAAGGCTACTAAAAACCAGTTTGATTCAACTGTAATGTTTTTTTATTATAATTGAATGCTATAGTTGCAAGATTATTTTACAAAAATTCGATATTATTTTAGTCGTGTCGATAGTACCGCCATCTATCTTGCACTCGATGCCTCAGTCTTAACCTTAGATCGAACTTTTAAATACTAACAGTACAAGTAGATGTAGACTAAAAATGTAAGAATATGATTAATTATTTAATTTAAAATAAATTATAATTATTATAATTCACATTTAAGTCGTCCATGAGAACACGTCAGCGATAACATTATTGGTTTAGTGTTGTAACGTGTTTTGCTCATTTTAGTGATGCGATAAATTTATTTTGTGTTGCTCAACTTATAATCTCAAAGTTTAATTTTTGCTCACAACAATACTTTATATAACTGATTTTACTAAGTTTCTTTTCATATCTTGCTGTGATAAATGGTTTTAAATAAAAGAAAAACACACAGATATGTAACAGTTGCTATTATGAGTTCAGAAAACTATACAAGGACTCAACAAAAACATATATAAATAATTACTTCATTATGAAGTACAGCTAACCATTTTAAATGCTAGCAATACTATACTTTTGTGCTAAGTCACAAAAATCAACCAATACGAAAAACAACATGACGCTACAAACAGTAGACGCTCAGCTTTAAATCGTTTCCCGCCATCTCGGTGCCAATTTTTCATATAATAGTATCCCCCAAAATAAATTATAATTATTTTCATAACTTATTAATGTTTAAAATGCCGATTAGTACAAAATATTGGATTTTGTTGTGACCATAATAAAAATTTACAAATTTTTATTTTATAAGTGTAACATCTACATAGTCATCTTTATTTTTAAGTTTTATTTTTTTTCTTCAAATGATATTATTTAATTAGATTAGATAATGTATATAGATGGAAACACATTGTTAACGCCAATATTTATTTATCATTTTTTATCAATCACCACTGTGGGTTATCAATCTAAATTGGGTTCAGTGGTGGATTTATCCTTTGTGCCTGTCTGAGGAAACTGAAATGTTTCACAGCAGCCTCCTAGATTAATTTGTTTTTGAATCATTCCCGTATTACCGAAGGCTGGGATCTATCTGACCACACGCCGACCGCGACCGACGACGTGGAGCCGTCACCGAAGATGGCCGAATGCTGTGTTCGTAAATACACGGGCGCGGTCTCGCTCACACGCCGCCGCGACCGTCAGGTGCGACAGCGGCAACGAACGTTTTGGCAACCGGCGACATGTCGGGTTATCCGTCGTGACGTCACCGCGCTCTGTCGGTAGCGTCTGAAGTTTTAAAGAGACCGTTACCTTACCAGTTTGTAATTTAAAAACCGAACCGTGTTTTTCTAGGTTACTTGGTAAATCCAGCACCGACCAGAAATAAATTGGCGTTCTCACTGTCTTTTACAAATTAGATAATTATTATGTTAGTATTGTGAAAATTCGAAGATAAATCTTAGTAATGTCGACTTACTGTGGAATTTAACATAGGTCATTCCAAAATTGTCTTTGTGAATTAAAATAGCAATAATATGCCTGCATTCCTTTTACAGTAAGATTAGTATTATAATTAGGTCAATTATTAAATGAGTGTAAGCGAATTTACTGGGGAATCATCTTTATTTTTTCATGTCATCTGATATTCATACCGGTGCTAACATAGTTTAGAGAGCCAATATCTTTTGGTTCGATATTAATATGCAAATAAAAACTTAAATTCTTTACTTATTTATGGGTGGTGGGTTTGAACGTAACAAAGATGTGGAAAGGGAATGTTAAACTCTTCAACACCTACAGTCCGGCTGTCGAGAGAATGCGTTCTCGACACCTGTCAGTTTCCTACAAACGAATAGTGTCCGACCGAAGGTGCAATTCTGGCCGAAGCCGAAGCCGAAGCCGATTAATCGGTATTCACCAAAACCTTCGGCCGAAGCCGAAGCCGAAGGTGTCATTGACCTTGAGAAATACGATAGTTACTTTGATCTCAGAATATACTAGATACATATTGTGAGAGCTTTAGAGATTTAGCCCAATAGGCCAATAACGAGCCGAGTGACCAACATATACATGTCGTTTGGTCCGGTGCGGCGGCGCGGCGAAACTCTGCTGCTCTGCACACTCTCCGTCTCGCTCTAGCATCGTTCAGTAAATTTCAAATTTTGACAACTAGCAAACCTTCGGCTTCGGCCAAACCTTCGGCAAATTTTTGGCCGAAGCCGAAGATTTGACCGAAGGTGCTTTTTTGGCCGAAGGTGGCCGAAGCCGAAGCCGAAGCCGAAGCTTCGCTCGCACACTACAAACGAATAAGTACGTGTTTTGCGAATTTGATCTTTACTAATTACTAAAATTGTCGTACTGACAGGTGTCAGGAACGCTAATGCGTTCAACATAATCTTTCCGCCAGTTTTCGGAGAGAAAATACTTAAGAACACCTTCGTTCTACCTACTTCTAGACCCTGTCAAGAGCTTCGGTTATTTACTAAGAGGTGTTATGGAGTCATTCATAATCTTCTTTGATACGTTCAAACCTTGTTTAATTCCCTATTTGTTAGTGTTATTATATCCTGTCATTATCAAAATATCATTAATTTAACATTTTCAATTACGGTACTAGCAAATTATTTTTTATAAAATTAATAAATGTAAAATTATGTTTGGAACTATTAAATACTATTATGGTGTTTCCACACTGGATAGCTCTCAAAAAGCTGCGCAATCAGTGTGTAAACCCCTTTTTGTTACATTATCCGGTTATCATCCCTCACTTTAATTTGATTTGGATGTTCGTCGTTGTAATTTTTATAACAAAATTTGTAATTATTGTCAATTTGGTGTTTAAAAAATAAAAAGTTAATATCACTTTCTAGTCTTTGTTTAATTTTTTCTTCAAAGCCGATTAGCGATGATTGGCTTTTAGTAGCTCCACTTACCACTGATCAAAAAAGTACGGGGGCGGACTGGAAACTGGAAGCGGAAGGCACTTCTTGTTTCGGTGCTAGGATGAAACCTATGTTCAGCAGTGGACTGCAATAGGCTAGTTGATTAAATGGACTGTCTGTGAGACGGCACTATCAACTAGTCAACCTTCGGGCTAAAAAAAAAACAAACTGAAATAGCTACTTTTACGATTATATTCTACCAAGTCTGAGCATTCAGTAAAGTTCAAGGTAAATAGTCGGTACCTAACAAAAACAGTTAGGTAATAATCAGTCAAGACAAGACTATGTAGCTATGCACGATGATTTTTTGTAGCTAGGCTGTAAGGCGTAAGCTGAATGAGTGATTCTCTTTTTTTGGTAGTTTTTTTGGCATTCAGATTCCATGCATTTGCCTCGGTTTGTTCTTAATTTTTTTAGTCTGTTTCTCGTGTTGCCAGTAGTAAAAATATGAATCGCAACTCGGGAGTTCCGATTTGTTGAAATAATCAATTACCAAAGAAAAATAATGTATACCAGTGCTATTAATTGTGAAATATAATTCATGTTACACCTCCAATTATAATTTATTATTTAGAAATCCAAAATATATTTTTCTGTGGTAGTTTATTTACGTGACATCGGTCGGTGTCAGAGTCAAACATCGCATTGACCACAGGCATTGACAACACTGAAATGAGCTGTCAAGACGTTTTACCTTTGAGAGAATGTAGAAACAATTGATTTTACACGTTTTATATAGTTGTTTTTCTGAGATTATTTACTTTGTTTATGAAGATTGAATATCTAGCCGTCTAACTGTCACACGATGGCAGCCGCGGCTCAAAGCGATTTATCGATCGCGGAGCTGAAGGCGGAGATCGAGAGGCTTGGCCGCGAGCTCGATCAAGCCAGCAGCGAGAAGATCCAGTCGGCGCAACTGGGCCTGGTGCTGCTGGAGGAGAAGAGCTCCCTGCAGCAAAGATGCGACGAGCTGGAAAGCCTGTACGAGAACACCAAACACGACCTGGAAATCACACAAGAGGTTAGTGGCCTACATTCTGTTCATTTCACTCTTCATGCATTAATGGGTACATTAAAACGTGCCGAAACGGACATTTTAATCCGTCTTTATACAATTCATATTATGCACTACTTTCAAAAGTCGCAAGTGAAAATTATGAGTATAACCTACATACACTGGTACAGTTAGCTGTTTCATCTTCTTGCATTCAGCATATATTGTACATAAGTGTTATTGCTACATTAATATCAGATTAGTTATTCCTACTTTCTTAATTACTATTCAGAAAAGTTAGACAAAACTTTGTTGCCAAAGCTTAGGAATAGTTTTTCTGTATGAGAAAGTTTTATGTCATTGTATTAGGTACTTTATGAATTATGTTTCATACAATTTCTTTATTACTATTTATTAAACTAGTTTCTATTTTACAGTAAAAAAGAATTGTAATATAACTGTTATACTTAGTTCAAAGGCTATTGTAAAACTTATGTCGATCTATACAACATTATATTTGTGGAATAATATTCTTAAAACTTATCTAATAATAATATACTACTTCTAATGAAATGAAATGTTCATTTATGTGAGTAGATCTTTTAAGACACGTTGCTCAAAATTTTAAAACTTGATGGCACCGGCATTTGCTAGTTCTGGGCCCCAAGTCTGCTAATTTACGAATGGCTCAATTGAATATCAATTGAATCTCAGTAGCAGTTTTAACTACATTTGGTATTCTGCTACTAATTTAAGACCAATGGTTTTCCAGTGACATACCATTGAACTGCTATCAGAATATTTGCTAGTCTGCTCTTCAATTGTGTTACAATTGTAAATCGATTGTGGTCTAAATCGGTATTCTACTCTTAGTTGACGTTTGTTTGACATTTATGTCAATGGACACTCAGTGTCAATTTTGCAATTGAAGTACGATCGTAGTACGATTAGGCAACAATTCACTCATTCAGCTTCTTGATAGATTTTGAATGGCAACACCTTTATCTGTTCAACTGAGAGTCAATTACAATTACACTACGATTCCATTACGACTCTATTGAGTTTACATTCAAGTTTTTGCAGAATACCAAATTTCTTCTAATCGTAATGGAGTCGTGATTGAATCTCAATTGAATTTCAATAGCATGTGAGTTAAATAAAATTAGCAGACTTGAGGCCCTGATCCCTGAGAAGAAATACCAAAATAAAGTCAGGGATCATGGTCTCTATTCAAGTCTGAATGTGATTTTATGTGAGTTTAACAATGCAGGACTACATTTAGAAGGACAGTTTGAAGAACGAGCCATTGCAGTTTTGAGTCAACCTGAGAAAAAAAAAAAAACAGGCACTCCGGAGTGCCGACAGAACTGAAAACAAAACACAAACAGAATACTTTGCCATCACTCACTGACATATCCGATATACATTAAAACCGATTACATCCCGAGGACAGTTGAATACATCCGAAGCGGTGTTGGTTACAGTAACAGTGGTGCGAATTCAATGGTTTTTTCCATTTAAAAAAATCCCAATGCGCCTACAGAAGTTTTGATTTCAAAAATATATTTACACCTATTAATATTTTTCTTAAAACAAGTTGAATATTTCTTTGGTTCATAAATAAACTCTCACAATTTCTGCTTATCAGTGCATACCATCCCAATTAATTTCATGTCGACTAATGTAATTGACACAGCTTTCAGGAAAATAGTTAAAAACTACTTGAAACTGATTATGTGTATGCTATAATTAGCTATTCATTATTTTACCTGCTGTATGGGAGATGTAATTTGTAAAACCATCAGCAGACTTTTTAACAAAAAAGTTTTAGTTTATTAGAAATTCTAATTAAGATAATGATTTATTTCACCTTGAATGGCATAGTAGTAATGAATAACTGTATTCTTGTCAGCATCAATATTCCTCATTAGTAAGGAAATAGAAATGTTTCTAAAATTTTTATTATTTTATATTTATTTGCTACTAGATGTACTGTGAAAATTAGAATGAAATTTAGAAACTGTTTTACCTTCTTAAAACATAGTCTATTTTTGAAGAGGCATACCGATAAATGCATTTTCACATCCTGATACGTTATACAAAAAGATTGAAATTAATTTGTAGGGTATCCAAAGGGTGCCAACGGGACCCTATTTCTAAGGCTCCTCTGCCAGTCCGTCTGTCACAGGGCTGTATCTTTTGAACTGTAATTGGTAGAAACTAGAAACTTCACAGAGTGTGTACAACTATGACTGATATAACAACAAATAATAAAGGGAAAGACCATACAAGAACATGTTTTTTTTTTGCAACACTGAGCGTGTTTTATGTTTGTATTGGAAACTACAATAAATGGATTACAATCTTACATTATGTTCCTGAAATTAGAGCCTCAATACTAAACATAGTTATATCAACTCAATAAAGTAAGGTGGTCACTGTGGTCAGTTATTATTATCATCCCTACTACTTCCATACTTATAATAAACATGTGAAAGTTTATGGTGACTTGTTATACCGTCACTCATAAAAAGCTGAACAGATTTTGATGATATCAAGTACACAGATAGACTTGATATCCTGAATTAACTCATAGGATACCTACTTTTTTATCTAGTTACATAAAGAAGTTCACATATGATTGTGGTAAAACTCCACTCTACATGACCGAAAATCAAAACCTTAAAACACTTTTTCTTGTCAACAGGCTCTTATGAAACTAGACACAACACAGAAGGTAACGACCCGGAGTGGAATAGAGCAAGAAAATGCTCTCCTCAACGAGTCCGCTGCAATGGAGAGCTCCCTCACTCTTCAGATCCTGGAGCTGGAGAGTGAATCCAAACAGGTATTATATTTAAACATTATTTTTCATAAAACGCGCGAAGGTGATAAATGATCCAGGTGAAGACACTATTTAGATAAAATTAAAACTCAACTTTAGCTGCTTTTGAATAAGGGTATAAGTTCAATAGCAAAACAATATCATGTGGCTCTTCGTCAGTGTTATCTTGCCACCACTTGGAAGATCTGAAAAAATTGTAGTTTTTTTGTGCTAATATCGGGCATTATACACACGGTCTTTTCTTTACGCGCGTAATGCACGTCGATGGCGAGTTTTCGGCCTTGGAAAAGCAGCTCTAGTTCCGTTTGCAACGCGAATAAGCGCGTCGACGGCGCGTAAAAAAACGCCCTATGCAATGGCCCTTATTTTTAGTGGTATTTTAGAATTATATTCTCTTTTATATTCTTTGTCACCAAAATACTTTAATTTTAACTTTAATTTAATTGTAAATTATATTTCACCGCAAACAATATTGTTTATTTGTTTTAGAAGCTTTTCTCTTAGAAGAAAAACTTATTTACTAGTAAATAATCATAAAAAAATCATTATAAATCTGAATCATAGGCGATATGACGTCTTATCGCTTTTGTTCCGCAAAATTAACTGAGTCTAATTGAAGGTGAGTAAGTAAGGAAAGGACTGATAAGGATTTTATAGTTTTAAGATTTATAAATAAATAATATTTATGTGTATGAATTTTTAAATATTGGTATTCAGCTGCATCCGGTTAGACTGGAAGCCGACCCAAAAGGCTAGGCAGATGATGATGATGTGTATGAATTTTTGTCTAATTTTATCTTTAGCTAATGTAATTGGCAGATTGCCGTTTTATGTTAAAGTTAAAGAGATAATTTTATAACAGATTTTATAAAGTAGATTTGTTTGTAGATTATATCTTCAAATCTATAAGTAGTACGCATAAAATAACGATACGTGTACTTACACTGCAAATTAATACCTATTACTGATAGTGTGAGTAATGCTGCAAGGCTTGAACTGATAAGGGAAAACTAAAATTAGTTGAATTATCGTTACGAATTATAGCCGGTGGTAAACTGCACATTCAGAAACTGCACATGGTGATGTAAATCAGTTTAATTTTAAGTTATGACGAGCCTCTCATTATCTAATTTAACAATTTACCCGAGACACATCTGACAGCATGCCTACGCTCGGTTTAATGAAATGGGAGCAATTGACGTGAATCATCCGCGGACCCTCGGAACAGTGCGCGCGAGACGCCCCTACTCAACACACTACAACTACATGTTGTACTGAAGTTCTTACTAGCAAAAATATTATTTCCAACGCAGGAAATACTGCTAACTGTGGTTAATCACAAGTAATCCGCGTTGCAGGAGTTAATTTACCCGCGAACCAAATAGACCTCTCGTCCGTGATGTAATGCTCCGAATGGCGTAAGCGCAGCCGACGGGAATCCATAACACTGGTCCAGAAATACATTTTTATTTGCCCGGCCTTGATTCATGTATTCACGTATTACTCAATGGTGTGTGGATTTTTAGCAATGCACACGAGTTCTGTGCGTTAGTGTTTTTTAAATTATGCCGAATATTTATTGCGTGTGCCAAGTGAATGTGTGTAAATATTATTATGTTTTAGTGTAGTGCACGCAGATTGTCGGAGACACTGAAAAATGAATGAAGGAGGCGAGGTATTAATCTGTTATTATTTCGTGTTTATTCAACTGGCTATCTCGAAGGGGAGGTTGGAAGACATTACTCGTGTTTCACGTCAAGGAGTGTTTACAGTAATAATGGAACACTGTTGACACTTGTTTAGTTGCTGGCAGCTCGCCAGGAGAACAAATACGGCTAGATTTAATCTCCATTTACGGGTTTATCGACATAAAGTTGTCCCGTCCCGAACTTTATGTCTCGCACATGCATAATTCATGAATTCATTCAATAGGGTCCTTTTATGTCGCGACTATTTGTGAGATAAAGTCCCGATAGGGAATTGTTCTGAAAACTATTATTCGGTTAGTTATTTGTAAGGAATTCTATTCTCTCTATTATTGCTAGAAACTGAATACCATATCTGTTTGTCCATCTAAACTACAAAGTAATTCGAACTTAACGGCCTCATTCTCCGACAAACCGCACGGAGCTCTCAGGAAGATTATTTTACAATCACTTTACCTCGAGAAATTAATGACACAATTTATTCAACGTGTGAATTTCACCATCAAGTTCCTCCACTTCGTTAATTAATCACGTATAGCTGGAGTCACGAGCTATGACTAAGTGCGGGTGCCCGCGAGCCTGTAGGTCGATTCTCTTATCACTTGTAACAGATTTGTTTACAATGCCTGACTCAGAGCAGTCAGAACGCATTATATAGTCCGGTGTGGCGGTGTTGTGCCTGCTTGTGTCCCGGTGCACTTATTGTGCTCTATACGATTGGACTTTATGTCGGATTTTATTGGCTAAGATGGAACAGGACGTGTGACAATTTTATTGCCACTGGCAATGACAAGTTTACTTCTTCTTTAATTTGTTCTGTGTTCACAAACTATCGCCAAAATTTTCTTTACGACCAGATTTTTCGCAACTTTGGACGGTGTATCACGCATCTTGCTTTACAACTCGATTTTCGAAACTTTGGACGATGTATCACGCATCCTGTTCGATCAAATGTTTACCAACTTCTCTCTCTCCTCTTAGTCTTATTCCTTTTCATTTAAGGTCGGCTGTCCTCGTCATTTATTGCCAGATGTGTTTGTTCTGGGTCGTCAGATTTTTACCCTTGGGTAAAACAACCGGTAAAATTCCTTCGTAAATGTCTAATTTGAGCCTAGCTTTAGCTACGTTCCCACAGCATGCCTGCCATGTGGCGAATGTCATCTAGATGGATGACGGAAGCTGCTAATACCAAGCGGCTGTGCGACAGGCTTATTAAGAATGGCAATGACATAAATAAGTCTACATAATATGAGTCACACCTGACTGTGACTCGTAATAAAATAGGTACCTATAGCTATAAAAATCGATAGGGTAGCAACTGGCTGCGTCGTATAGATTGCCTTTCTTCGTGTTCTATTCATGAATTTTAAACGACCTTACTGGATTTAGTCTGTTTCAATAACAAGCGACCTTGAAAGATAATGTTATAATTACAAGCACAACTCTAAAAATGATTCCTAATCGTAAAATGTTAGGTGAGAGTGAGAATGATGCTATACTTATTCGCCTCGTGATACTTTATCGCTCCTATCCTTCTTCACTTTTACGACCACCACCTTGGTAAAGGAAGCCAAGACACGTTGTCATTTTGATGATGTTTTGTTTTTACAAGAAATCTCTTGGATATCTAGATGGAACCGACAGAAAAAATCCTGTGTTCAATTCCAGAACTACTATTCAAAGTAATTTTAAATTGTGATACCTCCAAAATGCTGCTCATTACTTCATTGGCCATCATTCTGTATTTCCTATAGTTTTGGCTTTGGCCAATAACCCAACCTGTAATAAGCTAACACCACCTTATATTTACGTTACATTACAATACCTAGGAAGTTTTCTGTTAACTTATTGACACTTAAGTGAGGCCTGACCGTGTTACGTTTACGATCGGCCGCTCCCTGACGCTCGCCTATTTGCGAAATAGGCGGGGCTCATCACCGGAGTGCTTACAGTCTGTATTAGTAAATCAATAGTATGTTAATAAAGGCTGAATAGTTTACTGGAACGGTTGCTGCGGTAGGTAAAATACCACCTTACTGCCGCAGGAGAGCAGTGGTGGCCAAGTGGTAACGGCCCCGACTTACGAGTAGGTCGTGGGTTCCAACCCAGACAGGCGCTTTACTTTGTGTAAATTATTTCATCACTCCTGCTCTCAAAACGGTGAAGGAAAACATCGTGAGGAAACCGGCATGTCCTAGAACCAAAAATTCGAAGATGTGTGACTTCTAACAATCCTCACTGAGCCCGCGTGGTGGATTACGGCCCGTGCCCTCTCACAGAGAGTAGGCCTGTGTCCCAGCAGTGGGAATATTACAGGCTGATTATGCCACAACAGCCGTTTCAGAACACTATCCTGATCATCACAAAAATTAAGACTCAGATCTTCACAGTACTCTAGGACAGTTGCTATTTTAAAGCACCTTTAGACCTGGAACCACAGATATGTATACTGGAACTGCGTTGTAAGAGTTCTAAGCACTCTGACCGTTTTCTGATGTTAAATAACAGCTACTTATTACCGTAGTTAGTTTTCGAATCGGCTTTCCTGGGGCTGTCACCCAGGAAGGCCATGGTTAAAAGAAGCCAGTTAAGTTTCCGTATACAGGATGGCAAGGACATCGACGATCAAACTGAAACCATGAATTCAGCACATGATTCTAGGGTAGAAAATTTTCGTCGGTTATCAAAAAACGTCTACTGTTTCATAAAAAAGTGCAATACCTACGTGGGCACAATTTATGGAACAAGTTTTTTTTTTAAATAGCCGACGAAAAATTTAAACGCAAGGGGTTCAGAATCATGTAGATAATGAATCCATGGTAACACGTTGCGCGTTGATCTGGCTGCCACCCTGTATTTTTGAAGTGGAACCATGACGTATGAAAAAGTATTGGAAGTAAAGTTGAATCGGCCTTCGTAATAAACCCTAGCCTGAAATGTCCTTCATAAATAACCTCAGCGATATCGATTTATTGAACACTAGCGGCACGCCCCAGCTTCGCACGAGTGCAATATTTTTTTGGAATTTTCGCGATTTTCTTTCATACTAAACCTTCTCCTGGCAATACCAAACACAACAAAAAAAACAATTATCCAATTTGGTGCACTCATTCGGAAGTTATGCGCGTACAGACATTTTGGCGACTTTGTTTTATATTATGTACGGATGAAGTTTCATAATTAATGCTTTCACATTCTGTGTAAAGGCATGTAGACCGTGATGGTCGTGGTAGGTACCAGTCCATTAATTACACTCAAAAAGAGTGGTAATACATAATTATAAAAAATAATGATCGTGGCGTTTCAACGGCGCTTTATGATATCAGGCCGTAAATCAACGTTAGTGCCCCAACCCCCACAGGCCGTTACATACAATGAAGACTTAATGGGAGGGAATAGTTGCAGTCGTAAAATAATATTAAGTCCGGAGTTGTTGATGTTTTTACTGTCTCTCTCTCTCTGCTTTCGAGTAATGTTGATACGGGACCATTAATACGGCACATCAAAGTCAAAGGATTTATTTTAAATGGTCACATAAAAAGCACTTTTGAAAGTCTAAAATTTCAATAAAATAAAATAGAATTGATTCTAGTCGACCCTTCCAAAAGGTAGTTTTCGTATGGAAAAGAATGGGCAAGAAACTCCACCGTTACTCTTTTAAAATGTTTTACAATATTTTGTATACATTAACGACCAAATTTAAAAAATAAAACGATTTTAGTAAAACGTCACCGCTGTCAGTTATTCATACAGTACAGTATAGTGGCAGGAACATCGACGTACAAACTGTAACCATGAAATTCAGCACATGATTCTAGTCGCCCTTGTCGTCCAAATTTTACGTAGGTTATTAAAAAAATAATTAGCTGTTCAATACATTTTGACCGCGTAGCACTTTTTTTTTTGATAACCGACGAAAAATTTCAGTGGGGCTTTCAAAACCATGTACTGATTCCACAGGTAACAGGTGGGGCGTCGATGTCATGCCACTCTGAATATTATAATTTATGATAATGATAAATTATATTTTTATCACATCTATTAAAAAACAGCTAGTGTATTTTTCGTAAAATAGTTCTTTAATCCTTAGGGACTAAAAGTGATTTGAATTTGGAATGTGAATATTGTTAGTAAAAGTCTAATCACCAAAGAGAATAATCACGAACATTGTATGAACAAGTATCAGGCTGCATGATAAAGAAAAACATGCGCGAGCAAATAAAAAAAAAAGTTTGTGAAAAAATAAAAAACGTGCGAAAAGCGTTCTGCCTTCGTTCGTAATTGTTTACTCAAATTAGGATTTTACTTAGTTTTATAAAAAAAATAGTATATCTTCCTCAAGTAATTGTATGTAAATAAATAAACTATTCTATATTATATACTATTCATATTCATAAGTTGCGCTTACTTATTTTCTTCTTCCTTACACTCTCACCTTCAAAACAGTTGTTTGCTCCCTTGGCAAACAATCTACTATTTATTTCTGTATATTGATTGTAAAAACCATTATTACACGTCAAAAGAAATAATGACATTTTAAAACTAGATGAGGTTGGTGTTTCCTAACCGACTACTCTGAGATGAAACACCGAAATAAACTCATAGGTCACAGTCTCTTTAAAAGTCCAGTATAAAATGTCGACTGAAAGGCATAAATGAACGAAAAATGAAGCGTCTTATATCGGTTTTAGGTTAGCTGCACAGCGGAACTAATTAAGAAACAAAGCTAATTGAATTAAGCGAATGGAACTCGACGCTAAATGGCTCTATCGCTCATAAACGATCGACAAATATCCTATTAATATTCATGCATAATACAGTTATAGAGTTATCTCTAAATCCGACACATAAATTCAGTTTATAGTCAAGTGGTAGCTACTGAACAATTGAACATCGCGTGTAGGTACAGTCACGAGCATACATCCTTTACACTTACGGCAGATTCAAAAGCGATTCTCTCCTAAAATATTGATAGAAATATTATGGTATTACGAACATAGCATTTTCGAAAGTATAGTATTATAAAATAGGTCTTTTCTCAAAATTGCAGTTGGTATTTCATGAGAAACGTGCTATTCAATTGCAATGTATCTATGTTTGTGACTGTACTCAAGCTTCTATGTTTCACACCATAAATGAAAACTCCGTAACGATAAATCGTATACAATACGCCTTCCGTTTCCTTCAATAACGTTTTATCACGTTTCGAACACCTTTATAATGTTAAAATTGTATACATGCTAGATTTATTACTCGTTAATGTTTTTATATTCTACAAAGTACATGTCGTATTTCATACTGCCAGGTTTTTATAAACCTACTCTGCTGTTAATATTATCTATGAAATATTGTTTTTTTACTGCCGCGTCGGTCTAGTGGTCTCAAGTGCTACTGATGAGTGTAGCATCCTCATTGGTTCGATTCCCGGGTCGAGAAGTGTTAATGGAATTATTCCAAGCCTGGAGTCTGGTTTTGTGCCCGGTAAATGGCAACAGGCTCGCCCCCTATTACAAGGGCGCAATGCTAATAAGGTAATTACATAAGAAATGTTATTGTAAGTACCTAAATTGATTCTTTTTTCACAGTTACGTCATGAACTAGACCGCGTGGTGAGCGAAAGAGATCGCTTGCTGGCCGAAAGTTCCGAGCTCGGCCACGACAAACAGTCCCGTGAGTCGGAGCGCGTGGCCCTGAGGGCAGAGCTCCGGGAGGCGCGGCAGAGGGAACAGAGGCTGCTGGTTGACATAGGGGACTTGGAGGACGAGAATATATCTCTACAGAAGCAAGTGTCCGCGCTTAGATCGTCACAGGTTAGTTTACCCAGCTTTTATTAATTAACCGACTGCGGTGGAGGCTCAAAGGAGGGTAATGTTTTTTTTTCAGATAGTTTAGGAACTGCTTTTTCTATCTTAGGTCTCATCCGTCATTTCACGGCGTGATTGGAGGGCAAGAGAAGAACCATTAGGTAACTACTTAGTAAAAATAAAAACAGTGGCACTCCGGGAGTGCCGACAGAAGTGAAAACAAAACACAAACGGAATACTTTGCCATCACTCACTGACATATCGGATATACATTAAAACCGATTACATACCGAGGACAGCCGAACACATCCGAAGCGGTGTCGATTACGGTAACAGTAGCGCGAGTTCAATAGTTTTTTCTCATCTCAAAAAATGCCCAATGCGCCCAAAGAAGTTTTCACTTCAAAAAACTTCTGCGGTTGGGGGACACCCGTCAGGTTCGTAGTTCCACACACACGCGTATGTAATAGAAAAAGAGAGAAAGAAAGTCGCCTGGAGGGGGCATAACGCTTTTTTCTTACGTCACTTACATGACGATTTCTACCAGTCAGCTCCTACCACAAGACGTGTTAAGGAACTTCGTGCCAAAAATAAATGTTCTTTAAGATCACGTTACTGATGATTGTTTGTATGAGGCATTTAGGATAATATCAAAGCAGGGTGAGCACTTTATCAGCTCATAATACCACCTAAATGAAACAAAGCAAAAGAAAATGCTGCTTTCATTACGCTTCATTTATTTTAATCAGGCTACAGAGGCTCATAACTTACAAACGCCAGATTAGTATTCCATAAAAAAAGGTATCCACGCTAAATATCCTAAGGATATTTCCAGGCATTCCCTCCATCACAGTTTATTATTCAATATTCTCCCGTCCCAACTATTCGCATCACAATCCACCATAGATACTTTATAATGCCTTCACTATTGGTATTTTACGCGCAACTTTGGAGCCGTGCCCACCGCTAGTCGCGAAACCTGCCGCCTAATTGATTGGCTCATATATCTCCATGCAAATCGAATCTGCGACTATTGAATTTTCCACACTGTTTGAGAATTTCGTAGTTAAGGGTGGAATATTGCTTACTGGAACAATGAATTGCTTTGTATGATAAGTGCTACTTTGTAACGATGTGGAGATAAATGCATTTAACTATGCTAAATGAATTTGAAATATCATTCTGTCTCTTTCATCTTCAAACGATTGACAGAAATAGAACTATGTTTTAAATTCGTTTAGCGTTAAACATGTTAAGCTATTTGTGCCGCAAGTGCCTTAATAGTTCTAGGTTCGATTCTCAGGCCGCGAAATATCATCGTTTTTTGGGAGTCTCTATGAGCTGTCTGTTACTTTAAGACCTGTCGCATAAGCTATTGTTATAGGCAGTTCCAAGATTCAAGCTATTATTCAGATTTAAAAAAATGTACCAACTAAACTAATTTGAAACTCTCAGAGATCGGTACGTCTGTTGTTAATCCAACAGCACAATCTTCTTCTTCGTGTCGATGGCACGACAGTTTATTAAATTCTGTTAATTTCTGTTGGCCCAACACTTCGCAACTACCACGGCGTTGTCGGTGGCAACGCAGAGGTCACTTTGGCTGCATATTTTGGGGGATAGGAGGTAGAGCATAGTTTGCGACACAGCCTGCTGCCCAGCACAATATAAAAACTCCAAGATTAGAAAGCTAACGATACTAATACTCTCATCTCCTTGCAGGTCGAATTCGAAGGCCTAAAACATGAAGTCAGACAACTACGCGAAGAGGCTGAGAATGCGCGCGCCATGGCTGAAGAGACCGCAGCGCTGCGCCGCATCGCTGAGCGCCAGCTGGCGGAAGCGCTTGAAGCGCTGCAAGCCGAAAGAGAAGCCAAATTCGCAGCTAAGAAGGAGCTGGATGCTCACCTTAGCAGGGAAGCCGCCTACAATATTACTAACTTGGCGTATAGTATACGAGGTATGATTATTAAATAATAAGAATACCAGCATGTTCTGTCCCACTGCTGGGCAAAGGCCTCTTCTCCTACAGAGAAGGCCTCTTCTCCTACAGAGAAGGCACGAACATTAATCATCACGCTTGCTCAAAGAATGTTGTCGATTTCATACTAATATTAAATTATAAGACCAGCACCCTAATTGCGTAACACATTATCAATCATAATCTGAATCATTTTGAAGGATATTGCTAATCCATTGCTTCATATATTCGAGAAATTTGTCTGCTCAACAATGGAAAAAACGCAATGAATGTTGACGAACTGTCAAAATTGCCATTACTACTGTTAGTGTGTTACGAAATTACTCCGCAGGTTTACTCGCGATGTTTTCCTTTACCGATGTTAGTGAATTAAAAAAAGTCTTGGTACTTACCCGGATTTGAACACACAACCTCGTGCATGAGAGGCGAGGCAGTAACCACTGAGCCATCACGACTAAAATCATAATTTTTGTTAAAGCAGATAACTTCTTCGCATCTTAAGGATGTTTTGCAGAAATCGCTTTGAACTCACCCGTCATTACACATAAAAGTTGTTAACGTCGATTTACATTAGTTTTATACGATCCGACATTTTGTCTCAATAAGTATTACGTATTATTTTAATTTCAAATATGTATCAAGCGATTCAAATTGGAATATTAAAAATACAGAAGAAATATTTCAAAAGTTCCGTTGTCACGTCTTTCGTTGTTGAGTATCAATTCTTTACGTCTTCGAATTTGAATTTGGAATATAAATATTTTGATAACAGTTCGTTGTTATAGAAGTTTACAACTACCCTCTTCTGACTAGCATCAAAATACTGATTACGTAAAAATACAAAATCGATATTATTTATGAAAAAATAAATAGTGCAGTGCTCCAGTAGTTTATAGGTTTGACAATATATGAAAAAACAAGCCCGATGGCAGAGATGAACCAAAGAGGTAAGTTGGGAGTTCATACCCTCGATGGAATTTGGGTGTTTTGACAATCTTTACGCACTATCGTAACGACATTTGCATAGACTACTTCCAAACAAATTTAAGCTATTACAGCAGCTAGTTGAATACCGTACCTACTCCCAGATATAGTTCAGAATGTGTGACGTGAGTGACGCTTTTCCTGTCATCTTGTCTTAAACCACCAAAGAATTACTAAGGAAAAACGGGAACCAAGCAAAAGCTTTTTCTCCATAATTCACCATCTACCATGTTTTCTACATCAGGTATGCCAGAAGACGGCACAGAAAACGACGGTGAACTTGGCTGTTCATCTTCAGTTTAGTTTTTCTAGTCAACTTATCTTAAACTACCAAAGACTTTTATTCATTTATTTATGACTGACTTAGGAAAAACGAGGTCCCCGCAATTTCTTTCCCCATAATTGTCCAAAACAATGTGTTTGCGGTATCAGGTATGGCAAGAAGACGAGGGTGAACCGGGCGGTTTATCGTCAGCTTATTTTAAACCACCAAAGAATGACTTGGGAAAAACGGGAACTCTGAAATGTTTTTCCCTAAATTCACAATCAAACCATGTTTTTATTGTCAGGTATGCCAGATGACGGTACAGAAGACGACGGTGAACCAGGCGGCTCCTCATCAGCCGAGCTTGCCAGCGCGATGGGCGACCACCACGCCGACCTGTTCTCCGAAGTACACCTGCACGAAATATCACGACTTGAGAAACAACTTGAACAGGCGCATAACGAAAATGTAAGTCGTTGTTCTCTATTACTTAGTATTGTAAGTTTTGTGTGACATATTCATTTTAATGGTTTTAAATTACTTAATCATTTCGGTTTCTAGCAGCTTACTACTAGGACTTAGTAAACTAGGTATTAGCGAGTCGAACTCGAAATCATGTGCGCGCAAGTTTCATTGCGCCTGCATCTAACTTGCATTGTGTAAACAATCAAATAATGTCGGCTTGCTGCGAGTTGCTAAAAATTTCAAGCTGGAGTACAAAATATGATGGCAGACATCTTGCATAACAAGATATCGAAATACATCGACAACGACTACACGATAATCGACGAATATGGTAGAGGCTTCGGTTAAAAATGTATTCTACATAAAGTCTAGCTTAGTCCACTGATGGACAACAGCCACTTCATTGTCTAAATACACAGCTAAAATACTAGTCACATATTCAACTTCAAATTACGACCAGCAGTTGTTTCGCTATTCAAATATTGAAGGTAACTTCACTCCACTCTGTATGCATATTTCAGTCTTGTTTAACAAAACTGACCTCATTCGTGAACTTCAACGTTGTTACCTGGAATGTTTCATGAGATTTGGGAATTGATACTAATTACATAAAGCGAGATAACTGTAGGTAGACTGGATGTAATTTAGCTGTCGGAGTTTTGAGTTAAAATGTGTCATGAGACTGAGTGTATCATCTTCCGAATCAACACAGGTTTTGCTGGATGAATTGATTAAAAAGCACATTTAAACCGCGTTCAGTGTCAATATTCCACAACAATGATGACACTGACAGCTCTTGAACTCGGTTTAGATTATGCTGATCGCGGTCTTTGGTGAAATTCAACCTAAATCATTCAAACCTAAAGTATGGATGGATTACAATAAAATTGTGACGATGGGATGTTGGACTGTTAGAAATGACACTGGTGAAAAACTACTGGTAGCCACTGAATTTCTTTCATGTTAATTAAGCTAAAATTTCACTAATATTCGTACTGCTCATGGTAACTATTGCAAGTAATCAGTTACCATGAGCAGTACGAATATTAGTGAAACTTGAGCGTGGTAGCCAGTGCTCGCTGTTCCTTTGTTTTGAAGTGGGAGAGTAACAGCACATTTTTGGAAATAGTTTGTATTTAATATTCTTGTCGTGTTTCACAGAGTCAACTTCAAGCATCCATGCGCAGCGCACAGGTGACGGCAGAGAGCGAGAGTGCGGCGGCCGCTTTACTGCGTGCTGGACTTACGCGCGCTGCTTCCCGAGTTACTGCGCTACACGCCCTGCATTCCGACTGCGCGCCTTTGGTCAGTTTCACCTTTGTTTTATGATCTTTAATATTACAGGGAGCCATGTGAAGGAAAGGAAGGAAGTCCGTGTGAATAAAAATTGGAAATAACATGACGAAAACCAAAAATAAAAGCAGAAAAGAGCGGTTGCGTGCTAATATGCTCACGGTTTATTTGGACTCGCACTCGCTATCGTGCTCGTTATACTACGCACGTCCTTATTACCCTGATCTTATTAGCCGGGTCCAGACCGACCAAGCCGGCTCGCGAGACCGCCTCGAACGGGCAACTCGAGCTCAGTCGCCGTGGACACGCCTCGTGGCGTTACCAGTCCAGTCTTTCCAAAGTTTTTTTTTGGCAATTATAATTGTTTTCGAACAAAATAAAAATGAATGTTCACAGGACGATGAGAAGGTAGAATCAGGCGGCGTATCAGCGCGCGCAGCTAAATGGCTAACCTGGTGGCGTGTGTCGGGCGGCGAGCTGTCGGGGCTGGCCGCGCTGCTGGGCGAGCTGTCGGCGGGCGCGCTGCCGCCCGACAGCACGGCGGCGTCGGCGGCGGCGCTGCAGCGCGCGGCGCTGGCGCAGCTCGCCGACAGGGTGGCGGAGGCTGAGGTGCGCTGTGCTGCGCTGGACGCGGATGCTGATTTGCTGAGGACTTTGGCTGGAGGTATGAAACTAGTTACGGTTTGATTAAATATATAATTTTAGTGACAAGATTATACACTTACCTGAATGTGTACAAGAAATAAAGTCTATGGTTTCTGCCTTCCTCCACGGGAGCCGCAGGATATTATGTTTGCAAAATGCCAGTATTTATTTGTGCACACATAAAACAGTTAATAGATAAAATTACATAAAGATAAAAGAACACAAAGGTTAGGTAGTATGATGTAAATTATGATTTTAAAAAATATGTGTGCACGTAAACTATATAGGATCACGGACTCCATTTATTCCACAGCCAGAACATTCGCCATCCACCCTACACTAAGTTACTAACACAATGGTCCCCCCTCAGGCGCGGGTCGCGCGCTGTCGTCGGCGGCGCCGGCGCTGCAGTCGGCGGCGGACACTCTGGCGCAGATCTACCACCACGTGTGCGCCGTCAACGGGACGCAGCCCGAGAGAGTGCTGCTCGAACACGCCGGACAGAACGACGGTAACAGTTGCACTTGATATTAGTCCTTCAATTGTCCTTGCACAGAGTATAGATCTGAGTGGAGGTATTTTGGATAATCATCGCGTAGAACAGATACGTTGGCCAGCTGATTTTGATAATTGCCGCAAAAGTAAAGTATTTAAAGTCTCGTCAAGTTTACCGACTTTTAACTTTATTTTACTGTTTAAATTAAATGGTCTGTACGTTTTAAAATAGATAGTCAGGGAAGAAGCGAAGCAACCTCAACACTAGCACATTTTGTCTGGGGTTACTTCTTACTCTGAAATATATTAAATTATGAGAGATAATAAAAAAATGGTCAAGATCTGTTTTAAAGTGTTAACACTAATTATTAATTTACATTCTGTTTTTTCTTTCAGTATCCGGCGCCGAAGGCCGTGGCGCGGAAGCCGAAGCCCTGGCCCTGGCAGCAGGAGAGTTGGAAGGCCTGCGTGCTGCGGGCGGAGTGGCGCGCACGGCCGACACATTGTTAGACCAGCTCACACATCTGCGCAGAGCACTCGACACCGCGCTCGACTCCAGGAACAGGCACCAACCTGGTATGTGGATCATTGATTTATCCTTTACAGCTGATGACGGAAAATTACATCGCGGAATTAACCGCCTCACTTGCAGTTTTATTGGGAATTCCAATTGTCGACAATGTTCTTTTTAGCATATCGATGGCCACCAAACTTTTTGTTTTACTACGAGTTCCCTAATCGCCAAAATGTTGGCGGCATATATATGTAGAGTCGACCTCGTAATTACTTTACCGGTTTTGAAAAAAAATCCCAGTAAATTGAAACATCACTAAGGTTAAAACTATCTATCTGTCACCTTCTTGTCAGTGACCTTTGTGTGAAAAAGCAATTACGAAGTCGACTATGCCTTTAAATTAATGTACATAGTGAGGCGTAGTCTGACCACTGTAATATCAAACAAAAATAGCATGAATTTACAAATAAATCCAAATATCCCGTGATACCTCTTCATCAAATCATAAATGCGATGTTTGTTTGTTGCCCAAACAATTTTATAGCTGGCAACACATAACTTGAAACCTGCGAAAAAAACAGTAGCTTTCATCCCCAACCATTTAAACCTTTCACTCCTTGTAACCCATATAATTTCACCTCACTTTTTTCCCATTACTCAGGTATTCAAACCGACCACTATTCCAAATCCCGGACCCCCTACTACACTCCTATAAAGAAACTGAAAGAACAAAACAATTACAAGCTAAAGATAGCCGACACCAAGCGAAAGCTACACAACTTAATTTGTCACCTACAATCCTTAGACATTGATACTACCAAAAAATATATACCTCAACAAAGAAGTGTCAAAGAAATAACTAGCTACTTCGAAAATATGTCGAAAGTTTCGCAAACTAACGAATCCGATGCGAAAATACAAGATTCTTTAGATAATTGGAATGATAACACCACTTATCAGAAACAGAACATCAATCCTATGGTACCATTCCCGAATACTGCCCTTCCTTTTCATAACTCTGGAAACATAATCACGTCTAATAATAACGTTGGAAATTCAATAAACTTGCATTCGGTCTGGAGAAATACTGTGTTAAATGGCGGAAGTGTATATTGTAAGAAAGTACCATACCAAAGAAGCGATTCGACCTTAACGTCGGGAATTAAGACGTCTTTGAGAACCAGTCTGGTGACGTGTGTGATGATGCTGCAGTATATCATATGATGGCTGCAGGAACAGGATGGTTCGAAAGGTTTTGCAGGCTTTTTATATAATCTTGGTAGTTACTGGAAGCTCGCTGGCTGTAATGGCGAATTGGTCGTTTAACCGCATTTAGATACCTATTGAATGCGGGCTAACGACTCAGTATAATGCGCCTGCAAATTATTAACTAATCGTTCCATCAGCTTTTTACCATTGACTAATTAATGTAATGTAATTCATTAGTAATGGTCAAATAAATAGTCCATAATTTGTGTAGAATTAAAGTAATTTTATTTCGTTTTCACCTGGTTATCTTCATTGAGGCTGCAAGATAAAACCAATGGATAGTAGAAATTCGTCATACTCAATGTCATTCTACTCACACGACATGATGAGCTCTGGTGCACGACTGGGGAGCGTGACCGAACGCAATCAACCGTCTCTGTGCGGGGCTCATCCGGTATGGAAACAGAATTGGGGAATCGGATCAGGTATCTGACATATGTGGCCAGCCAGCCTTATTTAGACTCGATAAGAGGTTTTTAAATAACTACAACCTCTTTTCCAAAAGTACATTCCAATCTTAAAACTAAGCTTTTTTAAACTAAGAACCCGACACTTTCGGCCAGACCTTTTAGATTAAATCGAAAAGAGGTTCCCATATAATTACATCCTCTTTTTCAAACCATAATCACAAAACTAACTTTTTTTTAAATCACAGTAATGGACACAGAAGAACGCGGCGCAGAAGTAGTAGAACTTCAAGAGCAAGTGATCAAGCTGAAGTCCTTGCTATCTACGAAGCGCGAACAGATCGCAACCTTGCGTACCGTTCTCAAGTCCAACAAGAATACGGCAGAGGTCGCTCTGGCTAACCTCAAGTCTAAATACGAGACCGAGAAGATCATTGTTACTGAGACTATGCTGAAGCTGAGAAACGAGTTGAGATTGTTGAAGGAAGACGCTGCTACTTTCTCCAGTGAGTTTTATTAATGATATTGGCCTTTATGATGAATTATTTGTAACTTTTTTCTGGCTTCTCTGTGAAATGTCAAGGTATGCAGTTCTTTTGATATTTTTTTTGCATTTCATTGATTATTTCTTTTATAACAGAGAAGTCGCTATACCTTTTCTGTTTGATCTAATGTTTTTATACATCAAATGTGTAGTCCACATGCGAGAATTTACTCTAGTGGAAGGCCATTTTCACGAAAGGACGTTTACGCGTAGGACGCTAAAGACACTTATGTGAAAGGCCATTTGTTTATAGGTGAAATTATAGTCATTTTTTAAGCATCACATATCTTCGGATAATCACTCGCGAGAAATAAAAATCAATCAAATAATACTTCGTGTTGTGTGTAGGTCTCCGCGCGATGTTCGCGGCTCGTTGCGAGGAGTACGTCACTCAAGTGGACGAGCTGACCCAGGCGCTCGCCGGCGCAGAGGAAGAGAAGAAGACCCTCAACCAGCTGCTGCGACTGGCTGTGCAGCAGAAACTGGCGCTCACACAGCGGCTGGAGGAATTGGAGGTAATGTCTCGGTTATGAGGACAGGATGTAAAAAGATGCATAACGAAATCAGAGTCACTTGTTCTCCCCGTCATTGTGATCATTATTATGTACTGGAAACCTTCTGGTTACAGAGATATTGAAGGTCAAAGTTTAATTTTTTTTTACGTTTTTTCGACCCATGCTAGCATTGCATGCACCCGTAAGCACAATGTTTCGTGTACGTTTCATTGCGCGCTAAACTGCGACTTTTCACTCCAAAAATAAAAGTCGCATCTTTTTGCTCAATGTGGCTTAGTTTTGTACAGAATGCGTAGATAATGGCTATGTGATGGGCCTTTTTACATCCATACTAATATTATATATGCGAAAGTCTGTCTGTCTGTCTGTTACCTCTTCACGTTTAACCGATTTAGATGAAATTTGGTATAGAGATAGTTTCAGTCCCGGGAAAGGACATTGGATAGTTTTTGTCCCGATATTCCCACGGGATGGAAAGTTGTCTGGCAGTGAATTGATGCATTTAAGATTTTGCTTTTGCAATGTATTACTGCATAGAAAATGGATAGTTGTCGATTTTTTAGCTTGCCCTTTAACTAACGGTCGGTGTGACCCCGCAGGTGGACCGCGAGATGCGCACGCGGCGCGTGCCGAAGGCGGGCGGGCCGGCGCGCGCGCGCGGGAGAGACTTCTAGCGACTGGTGACCGCGCTCAAGGCCGCCGCCGCCGCCCTGCGCGCGCTGCTCGCACCCTCTCCCTCGCACGCGCACATGCGCAGCTAGGGGGAGGGAGACGAGTGACTCATTGGAGCCGTCGTCACGATGGACTCTCGCCGGAAGCGCCTTGCGGACGTGCCGCGGCAGTGTGCGGGCGGCCGACGCGATCGATAGCGTCACGAATTTATAGTGTTAGTGTCGGGCGCGGCTCGCGACCGGTCGCACGTGTCGCGCGCGTCTGTCGCCGCGGACGCAAGCAGCCGAGCCGAGCTCGCGACATTTTTTATAACTGTGAGTCCCCCTGGGACTAAATTCTTTATACGTTTTATAAAATTTTAATCTAATTAATCGTACGGGTGTGCGGCCGGGGGGCCTCGGCGACGCGCGGTCGAGCAGTGCGCCTGCGCGGCCTCCGTAGCTCTGTGAACCGTCAAACTGTGCAGTCGCGCATGCGCGTTGCTCGACCCGTTAGCATATAGGAACGAAAACATAGAATTAATTGAATAAAAAACAGCCCATTGCCGCGGCCCCCCTGCCAGTGAACGGTTGGTGTTGTAATATTAAAGTTGACTGATTTTTACCGTGAGGCAGGCCACGCCGGGCCGGCTGGTTGTTGTTGTTGCCGCACTGTGTGTGTCGCGAGCTGCACGTGTCGCGTCTCTTCGCGAACTTCACCCGCGCACCACCGATCCAGATTTGATATCGAATTTCCTCAATATATCTATCTATCTATTGCACGTCGTCAAATTGATGTTTATCGAGTATTTTTGTAATAGGATCAGTGTATTTTATTACGCATATGAATTTATCACCGTTGTTACGATATCACAGATGACACGGCGGGCAGACGCCGCACTAGGCACCCGGCGTGATAGCCTGGTGAAGTACCCGCGGTACATATTCACTGCCCAGTGCGCGGTCTGCGCCGTCGAAGGCACATTTTCTTATACGTGTGGAAGTTGAACGGAGGTTTCGATGAAACAGTGCGACGTTATTTTTTATGATATACATTATATTTATCGTTCGAATCTTATTATATTCATAGAATCCTCTACTCGATACGAATGTTTAGTACGTCCAAATAAAAATTTCTAAAATGAAAAAAAGATATTCGTCGACGTCCATCCATTGTGTGCGCAAAAAGACTATGTAATCTGTTCTGTAGCGGATACGTTTGTTGTGTTGTTGTGGCCCTCTGCCGAATACTTTCGTCCATCTTGTTCTAGTTGTACTCGTAGTGTTTCAGTATTTTTTGTTAGTGACGTTTAGACTGTTGTGGCTCGGAGTCGGACTGTACCGGACTTAGTAGTCTCTCAAACTGCGGACCGCTGCGAACGAGAGAAATGTTGCTTAGTTTAAATTTACCCGGGATTTGTTGATGAGCGTTATAAACTTCATTGAAATACATATAATGTGATGATAGTTGACTAGTGAGTGAGCGTTCGCAGCCCGCCCGGCTCCGGCCACAGTTGTGTTCCTGCCGTCCTGTGGCGTCGCCACTCGCGTCCATTTCTTGTCCATGAGCTGGTCGCGCCCCGCTGGTGTTACGCGCACTTCTATACCGAACCACGAACTTACAAACATCACTTTATTCGTAATATTAAAACAAATGTAACAAATCAGTTCTCGTCCTTGTTGCTCAAAACTTTGCTCACGGGCGCCGACCAGCGAATCTATTGATAAGACAAAATTTACAAAAAAAGAAAAAAGATTTTATTAAGTGTTACGTATTTATTGTTTACGTTATCGGATGTGATATTGGCAGCTTCCCGCGGGTCGCGTACGACCGCGCGGTGACATAGTCGTTGACCTTTCCTAGCGTCTCAGTGACCTTAGGCTAGTTGGACCGTTCCATGTAGCATGGGCACTCGCCCTGAGTAGGTATTTTTACTGGTTTAGGATAGAGCTAGATACATTAACCTTCAAGTATACTTAGTAGGTAATCTAGCGAGGACAGTCTCCTCGTGTAGTGAAATTAATTTGCAATATTAACTGTCGTAGCGTAATTAGTTTGCATAGCTCAACGGGCGGCGGACGCTCGGCTCAGAGCCTTGCGCGCCGCAGGACCATCGCCTTGCATTTATTGTTTATAGATATAATAATATATTGACTAGCTTTCATTAGAGCATTCTTCATGTACTTAAACGATGGACTTACCAATTGTTAGCTTTACTATGTATTTTTCTTTCTAGTATTATTTTGTTCGTATGTAGCTTAGCAGCACACATCGTTTATGTATTCTTATGTCTAGTCAGGGATTCCTCCGCGCGTCTAGTGCTTGTTTCATCGATATCATTTAAAGCATAATGAAACTCGTACTAGAGTCGGTTTGCATCGACATAATAATATTTTTATATGCTATTTGTTATAAGAGCAGTATGTTTTTCGATAAATGATATTCATTGCAAGATTTGAATTTTGTCTGTATTTTACGACACTGTTGAGTTTGCCTTGACATGTTTTCGACATCGTTTATTTGATTCAGATGTATTGTTGATTGTTAAAAATGGCCGACTATATATTTAGTGTGCTGAAACTATTTCGCCACTACGTATTATGAGTTAAAGTATTAGTGCAATTAAAAATTTGGTTGTTTCATAGACATGTTATATTGTTCAGTGTATTATCACGCAGTATTTGTACTTGTGGGCATCGCTCGATGTCTGCTGCCACTTGCCGGTGGTGCTGATCACAGCGATTAACCAAAAATAATATTTTTCTTTATACATTATTACATAACATTTAGATAATTATTTTGCCTAGGCATAGATATTACGTTATATTATAGAGTAACTATTGATTATGAGTTATATTATTTAAAGATGAACTTTTTGTTATACATTGCCCGCTACTTTATTATTGTATTGCGACATGATTTAGGTGTTGGACAACTCGAGGCATGAATGTTCCCACTTCCCGTGGTCTCATTTTAATCTGTAGCTGAGTAAAACGTCAATTAACTTGAAAGCTGGGTGCGGCTGCGAGCTCTGCATTATCATTTAAATCGTGTGAAATCAATGTTCTGATGTAAAGTGACTTGAGATACAAAGTGCTCGCCTCCGAACCCACGCTTTTCGATAACATTGCACAGTTTGATGGTTCACTCTGAATGCAGAACAATATTTATCCTCACTTTAATTTCAGATGGACACTTATTTATTTGCTAGTAATCGAACCAGATTACAAGTCTTTTTAGAATCTCTTATCCCCAATGAGCTTGTTTCTTGTATAATGCGGTGTTGTGTAGATATTCACCGACAGATGTAATGAACCCGCGCGGGAACATATCATGGCAGAGCGGATTTATTTTCACTGTGTAAGGCACACCGTGTTGTCACAATGACTGATTTGAATCATGTATGAGAATAATAAATTATATATTTAAAACATTTTGTGTGGTTTCTTTTTTGTAACAGCCTGTACTGTTTGCGATTTTCGTTAGCACTTGAATTACGTCATTTCGGGCAAACTGCAGTTTGGTAAGAACCACTTTACGAAAGAAGACTCAGGCTTCAGCTGGGCTGTGCAGCGTTTGGGAAGCTTCGAGTCTTCTCGTCGCGTATTCTGCAGAGCCTTAGGCTGGTTTTCCTGTCACGCTGACGGTCGGCGCTGATGGGTCAATATGTACGGCCGTCAGCACTGAGCGGTCAGCGCGACACAAAAACGCTACCTATATTCCGTTTATCCACCCCAAAAAACATCTAAAGGTGGATCCACACATTGCGAGGCATGCGCTCCGCACGGCGCACAACGCATGCCTCGCCAAGTGTGGACCTGTATATTCGTGGCGAGGCATGCGCTCCGCACGCGCGAGGGCGAGCCAACGTATGTCGGCAAATGCTTCAAGATCAAAGTGCCTCAGTGCGAGCATTACGTTAGGTGTGGACGTAGCCGCGCATGCACGTTCGAGGCGTGCGCCGCGTAGAATATCAACGCACGCCTCGACTGCGAAAATGAAACTGCGTTTGCTCGGGCCAAACAGCGCGCAGCGCATGCTCGGGCCGATCCAACCCACACAGCAGCAGTCAAGATGGCGCCTTTGCATCGCGTGCGCGTATCCGCTGCTGCTTTTATAATTATTAATTCAATTATTGAAAAGAAAAGGAAAGAAAACGCCATACGTCTTCTTTTTTATTTTTATTAAAATAATGATTATGTTTAGGATCCCATAATAATCTATTACTTTCGTATAATAAAACTGCTTTTCTTAACATTTCTTTGTCGTTCATAATGCGCGCGTACATCCGCAGCGAGGCGGACACAACCATCCAAACGCAACGCACTGCTCGCAATGAGCCGGCCGCCACACGGCGCACAGCGAATAGCGCGTGCGGCGCACACGCGCTGTGCGTTGTGCGCCGTGCGGAGCGCATGCCTTGCCAAGTCTGCGCGCCTACTTGCCTCGAGCATTTGCTTCGCACGCGATGGCTCGACCCGAGCATATGTTGGTATAATTTGTCAACACGCACGCCTCAAGCCGAGGCATGCGTTGTGCGCCGTGCGGAGCGCATGCTCGCAATGTGTGGATCCACCTTAAGGTGCCTAGTCGATATTTTTTCCATACAAATTTCGGGAGAGTATTACTCCACTGTTTGACATTGTGCATCCAAAGTTAAGCATGATATCTTTACTTATTATTATTTATTTTGTTTGTACGGAAACAGAATAGTAAAATAAAAAGCCATTAAAAAGTTATGAGCCAACAAAGATTCGTTTTTCTTGCTATTTTTAACGTAACTTTGGGTGTAAATAAGTAATAAAACAACTGTAAAATCTTCAAAGCAAAGTCTGTCGGTACAGACTTTGTTTTGAAGATTTTACAGTTGGTTGGTTGGTTTGTCGGTACAAAGCTCAGTTATCGAAGAGTTCAATAAACTTTATTTGTAATTGATGAAGTGGTCTTTTCATAAAACTCGATTTTCCAAAACACTCCGATTTTTTTTACGCGCGTTTCAGTTCGGAACGTTGTTTCTGTGCGTGGACGTCGTCGGGCGTGTAGACTAGCGTCTAACATCTCTGATACTACCTCTGTCGGACACGAAGCCAGGTGAGACAGCGTGCTTTTTGGCCATGACCACCAGTGCGTTCGAGCTCGCGACTAGTTCCACCTTAAGGTGGATACGTGGAAACGCATGTCCGAGAATCCATCCTAAGCCTATAAACCCTATGAAATTACTTTTTTACTGCTTTAACACAACTTTTTCTTTATTTTGGGCTAACCCACGATTGGAGCAGCTGACGATCAGATGACCACCAGTGCGTTCGAGCTCGCGACTAGTTCCACCTTAAGGTGGATACGTGGAAACGCATGTCCGAGAATCCATCCTAAGCCTATAAACCCTATGAAATTACTTTTTTACTGCTTTAACACAACTTTTTCTTTATTTTGGGCTAACCCACGATTGGAGCAGCTGACGATCAGATCTAATAAAAACAACTTTTAATCTTTAGGAACAACACAGGTAACAAAGAAAGGCAAGCTGAATATAGAATAAGGATTGAAGGTATCATAAATAAAACGACCTGATGAGTTTAATACGCATATTATGTACATACAGACTGAGAATGCTTCAAGTTACAAATTGAAAACAAATAATTTACTCTTACACAAATACAAATGCATATTTACAAGACGTCTCTTGCGTACGTACCTACTGTCTCTTAATTACGAATACAATAGTATAATATTTACAGATACACTCGAGTATTTAGGTCCTTATGTACAGTTAGCAACATAAATGTGTACACACATGTTATGATGTCTACCTACTAGTACATATCGGGAGTATTTTGGAGTAAAATGTTCTAAAATTCACATTGAGCTTCTCTACAGATTATAATATATAAATTTACGCATAAATATATTAGTCCTAAAAAGTGCAGAATATGCATGACAACATTTTGAGTATCACAAAAAATGTGAATGCTTTCTTTCATAATGTAAGTGTGCATGCACACGAGCGACACGCGTCAACGACAGTGACAACTGCAAATGTCAACGCGTGTCGGCGGCAGCTGACGACGCGTCGGCGGTTGCAGATGCGTCTGTCGTTGACGCGTGTCGCTCATGTATATGCACATTCAGAATGAATGAATGGAATGGTTTAATGAATAATCCTTCTTCATTCCTGCATTTTTCGGAACTAAATTACACGAAAGGCTTTATCTTTATTAATGAAAACATCGAATCTATTCTGTATGACAAGTGTAGTACCCGCTCCTAAAAATACTGTGACTACTACATAAGCAAGTGACCTTACTAATCCATTCTTAAATATAAGATTATTCATAAAATATTAATGAGTACGCTCTACGTAGCTGTAAAACTTATGAGCGAAACAAAATGCTTTATTACACAGTCAACTGTTTTACCGTCATTGGATATCATAATGTATGATTTTACACTTACAATAATTTAAAACTACTCTTTGTAAACCACGTGATTAAATGTTAAATAAAATACACAATTTTCCTTTGTGGTAAGTATTACTAAAATTTGGCAACATTCCCTAGCTTCAAAAACCCTTGTTTCTTGACTCCTTACTCCAATAATTACCGTACATCTTATTGATTACAGCAATTTTATCACAGTCTGTAAACATATGCGTTCCAGTTTTTCTAATTCTAAAAAGCTGACTAATATAAGGTGCATTGTTTTGCGAAAAACCTGTATTTTCAGGTCATTTAATGAAATATTAAAATCAGAACTTGCAAAATTTTAGATTTTCAATCGTCCAAAAAGAAGTACTTACTTAGACAATTTATGATTACCCAAAATATTTGGTAAGATATTTGAAGTGAAATGCAAAATGTCTTTTCTTTCTTATAAACAATGTCGAGAATGTATCGCGTACAACTTAGTATTCAATTCTGACTAGACTGATATAGGGAACACAGCCGTACACGCTTACTGCTACATTCTTTGAAAGAACTAGAGTCACATTATTTACAATTTTATGAAGGTAAGCCCAGGTAGCCCAGGCGATATTATCCCGCGGAGATTTTTTTTCGTGCACTTTATTTTCAACGCACTGCTTATCGCCGAGAGTTGAAAATCCAACACTGTGTTTTTCGACGCGCTGGGATGCGCTCTGTTGGATTCTCAATGTTCGGCTCAACATCGAGAGTTCAAAATCCAGTGCGCGATTAAATCCCGCCGCGATCGTTTTACGTCCGAGCGAACGTGGGCTATGAAGCCTCTTTGCTGCCTCTCGATGCGTTTTATAGCCATTCGTTACTTAACGTTAGCTTCTAGGCGTAATGTGCGTTATGTACAAAGCTTGCAAGATTGACAAAATGTTTGAATTTCATGCGTTTTACATTGAACTAAAATATGCGATTGAATAAACTGTTATGCTCAACCGTACTGAAAGCAACAGGTTTTTTTTTGTAGTGAAGAAAGCCTTTAATTCAGTTTTAATAATAATATTAAATAAATCTAGATGGCTTTTTAAAACTACCCGCCGCCCTCCTTTTTCGAAGCTATAGTCAGAACTAAGGAATTATTCTACGGGCCGGCGGAGCATGCGTAGTTCATACAACGTAATACCAAAATAATTTGCAAATCAAACATATTCTTAAGTTAGTGTGTATTTATTCCGATTGGATTACAGAATATCTAGGTTCCCAAATATATATTTTGAAAGGACACTGGTATAAAGACGAGATAATGAGGAATTTCAAATTTCTATAGAAAACTTATTTTTCTCATAACTCGTCTTTAGTGTCCATTCAAAGTATATTTGGGAACCTAGATATTCTGTAATCCGATCGGAATAAATACACACTACCTTAGAATATGTTTGATTTACAAATTATTTTGGTATTACGTTTTTATGAACTACGCATGTTTCGCCGGCCCCTTAACCAAAAAAGGTTGAGGTGATGAACACTTACGGAGACAATTGAGCTGAAAGTCATAGATATGTTTTATTTTATACGTTTTGGGCTCACAACAAAAATGCAGAAATATTTCTTAATTTTCATCTACATAAAAAAAAGGATTATCGCTTATAATTTTAGTAAAAAATAACACCAAACTAAAACATAGACAGTTTGTCAAACTTGCAATAAATTGATAAATAGGTTTTAACTTAAAAATGCTCATACAATGTCTATAATAAAAACATGTTAACAAAAAAAACTAAAATAAATTATAATTTCATATTTGTAGTTACAAAATAAAATCTTGTCACTTGTGAAATACGTTGAGTTGATTAAGAAGGGAATACGATTACAAATATTATGTTATGAGTTACGAGATATAATGTTATTTATTATATTTTAAGTTTATAAATGACTGGTTATGTATTTAGAGTGGCCACGAGAACAAAGCTGATATAACCCTTAAGTTTCTAGCTATCAAATTTACTTAAATAAGGGATGCGCTAAGGTAGCCGGCGAAATTCAAATTTTCTTTCGTGTTTTGCAATATAAAAGTAAGTGTCAGGTTGTATGTTGAACAAAATATGATTCACGACCGTAACAAGTATGTAATTACAGTATTACTATCATTAGAATCATCAATGCAACCCTCTAAGTTCATATAACCGTATTGAATGACTATTTAACTCGTGACCTACAAATTTGAATTTCGCGGGATAAACTGGCGTTTCCCCTTAAATAAATGTTGACGAGTGTTAGGCTGAGGCTACAGTAGGCAGCGATTTGCGATGCGACTGGAAGAGCGAAACGAGATAAACATGGTATGGCTACATTATAAGCGAAATCCCGGCGTATATTCGGCGATGACGTGGCTACAGTACACATACTATCAAATATTCAAATCATCCATTGCGGTTTACTATACGCATAATGTAGCCACACGCATATTTAGTAACACTATGGAACTACGCGTGCAAGTGAAAAATTTTCTAATAAATTCGCAAGAATTTCGCTGATATGTTGATGTAGCCGATGCCGTGATTACAGTAATGTTGTTCCTATAGCATAAAGAAATCAAAGATAAGTAATATTGGATGTACGGTGTAGTAATATACGTGAGCATTCATTTATTTGTTTTAATCTCTCATGTGTCGCAGGTCGCGTCGCGGCCTAATGTAGCCTCAGCCTAAAGCCCTCCTCCCAGCCCTTCATAGTTAGGTTTTGGTCCTTCGAGACGGATGGGGTATATGTGGACCAATTCGTCCTGAACATCACTTAATACTTAATAGATGCAATGCCAGCTCCTGCAAAGGACATAATATGATATTATGACATAATATGATATTATGACATAATATGATATTATGACATAATATGATATTATGACATAATATGTCATCATATCTTACAGCTTTGTGCTTTGAGACCCTAATTTGAGTTTGAAAATACCAAAAATCTAATTTTTGGCTACACTACAAAAGTTGAACTTAGCTATCTTTTGGTAAAAAGCCAGGATATTAATTCTCGTAAGAAAAGAGAATTTAAATATTCAGTCTGAATGATCTCCTTTGAGTCACTGTTGTTCTCATGGCCTTACAAGATCATCAATACAAATGTAAAGGTAGCCACATTATTATTAATATTACACGGTAATAAATTAGAAATTACGAATCAGTGCAATAATAAAATTGTGATAGATGACTAAAATGTTTTGAACTTTATTTTTTCTTAATATTTTAAATGTCGAATTATTTGGTGATAGGCAGAACTTTAACTATTTTAATGGTGGAAAAAAAAACTCAGTTTTTGAGCACTGAGTATAGAAACACGTATGCCTTTAATTTGTCTCTTATAGTACGCTTATTTCGTAGTTTTCTACAGAAAAAAAAAGTATATGTAAAATACATACAAGAAAATACGGAAATAGATAAACCGAACTTAATCATAGTTTACGATAAGTCTCGTTTCCCGCGTTTTACCAGAGAATTTACTTACGCGCCTGACGACCATAAATTTTTTCTTAATGTTACACATTACAAAATAGGTCTGTTCATGGTGGATACACCACCCGATAGATACAAAAACGTCAACAGCTTATCAAAAACGTCACAAAATTGCCGTCAATTAAAAACTTGGTCTGTCTATTCACCACCTACCTGCCAGAAATATTGACCATCCAACTGTCGTTCAATCACCCATCATACCTACCACCTTCCACCAACATTTTACAGCGTGACCAAGTCAGTGATGTCTCCCTTAGGTGGTACAGTCGACGGCCTAAAGAACTGGCATATTTTGTCGTACAGTACGATGCGTTGTGCGCGCTCGTTCCATTCGGGAGTGTCGTCTCGTTCGCCAGTTAGTTCGTCGTCTTGTCCCACGTCCCAAGTATCGGGAGTGGGCTCTGATACCTCTTCGAATGGTTGGATTGGCTCGGGGGCACTGTCTTCGGCTCCTAGGACCTGGAGTGGAAAAATGGTCTTTCAGGTACAGTCTGGTTGGTGATGTACTTCTAATCTCATCTAAATTAAACTTAAAATAAAACATTAGTTATTCCAGAACGTGATTCAAGTTTCAGTTCAGTTGAAGTTTTATCTTATTCTGAAATGAGTATCGTTTTGATGACAACGAGATCGTGGGATAACTATGAAGTTAACCCTTCGTATGTCGGAACGTAGATCCACGCGAGACACAATGGCTTTTTAATTGTGTCTGTAATTACGACATTCAAGCGGTTAATCAGCAAAACCTCCATCGATGATGAGAACCCGAATTTTAATTAAGTCAAAAATCGTATAAACTTTGATCGGCAGTATAGATCATCTATCTATGCAGGTTGAAATTGAAAACATGCGACAAATCCAATACTCTATTATGAACAACTTTTACTATTGGACCAAACCCGAAATTGCGAAAAAAAATCAGCTGTTCCCTACATTTTGACGAGTTATGTTAACATAAACGTAGGGAACAGCTGATTTTTTTTTCGCGATTTCAGGTTTGTTCCCATAGTAAAAGTTGTTCATAATGATGAGTAAAAAGACCCCAAGAGGTTTTGTGTTAATTCAATAACACGGTGTATATAAAATTCAAAGTCCTGACTGACTGATATTTATTTATTTGCTCTCATCATGAGAGTACAGACGCCAGCACATCAACCTACTACAATCTGTCAAATTTCTTTAATAGATTTTCAACCTTATTACTAAAGCAAAGAGTTCAAAGTTGATTGGGAAAATTTTACAGTTTCGGGTAGGTTGATGTGCTGGCGTCTGTACATCACACATTTTACAGAATAATTACTGTCGGTTTTTGTACATGAACCATGTCAGGGCGCTGCAAAATAATGTTGGTTTGCTGCTGAGTTTGTGGTTTGTGTGGATATATCAACGCACAGCCTAAACCGCTGGTCCTAGAAACATGAAATTTGGGTGTGTTCTTTGTGAAGAGTAGGTATCCACTACGAAAGGGTTTTCGCAATCTTCGAAAATAAGACTGTGAATGGGGGGAGGGTTAAATTTCACGCGGACGAAGTCGCGGGCAGAAGCTAGTTCAAGCTAGTATAAATGCCGTTAATCATTGATTGATTTACGGCATTACTATAAACATGACATATATTTAGTATGAAACTTGCTAGGAGGGTAACTAAACAGTGTTGCACGTTACCTGCGCCAGCGCATGCGCGAGGTCGGCGGGCGCGGGCTGCGTGTGGCGCCTGCGGGCCAGCGCGCGCGTGCGGCGCGGCGACAGCGCCACGGCCGCGCCCTCGCACGGACCTGCACCTGCGAACAGCACTGTAGCTAGCTTCTGGAAACGGGCCACCTGGAATAGACGATTTGGTGTAAATTATGAAAGGTAATTGGATAAAATAGGCTTTAGAAAATGTTAGTAAATGGAAGTTATTAAGAAATAAAAAAACTTGACGAATGCATAACCTTCTCCTTTTTTTTAAGTCGGCTTTTAGTAACAATGCCTAGAAATAAACATTATCGTCATCGATGAAAATTATTTGATGAAGTTAAATTTAAATAAAATCAAACTACATAAAAAAGACCAAAATAATAGTAATTAATATTCTTCAAAAGATGACACTTTCAGCAGCGTTAAACCTAAATCTTATCTGGGGTTTATAACACAAGCAAAATTGTGTATGGTAACAGCTTTTTGTATGTAATCACAAAAAGCATCACCATTTCGAACAAATGTCACCTGTTCCGGACAGGAATGGTCCAAGGCCTCGTAGAGGTCGTTCCTCAGGTAGTGCAGCGCCTCAGCCGCGGCGGCGGGGTCGGGGTCCCGCGCGGCGGCGGCTGCGCGTGCGCGGTAGCAGGCCTCGCGCAGCGCGGCGCGGCCGGCGCGCGCGGCGCCGTGCAGCGAGGCGCGGCGCAGGCGCAGCGCCCACAGGTCGTCGAGGCGCACTCGGGGGCTGCTCTGGTTGCCGGGGTTGCCGCCGAATAGGTAGTGGATCTAGAGGGTTTTGGAAGAAAAATTTTCGTTTAGGTGAATGCGCAGTTGTAGCCCGCGAAATTCAACTTTTCTTACTTTTTTTGCAATTTTCGGGTCAGTGTCAGGTTTTATCTTGATCAAAATTTGATTCGCGACTATAACAGGTACGTATTTAACTATTTACAGAATTATAATCATTAGAATCATTAATACATCTTTCTAAGTTAGATTTGTACCACAAGAACAAATCTCTTATGGAAAAGTGCTTATGGTACAAATCTAACTTAGAAAGATGTATTAATGATTCTAATGATTATAATTCTGTAAATACGTACCTGTTATAGTCGCGAATCAAATTTTGATCAAGATACAACCTGACACTGACCTGCAAATTGCAAAAAAACGTAAGAAAATTTGAATTTCGCGGTCTACCACTGCGCATTCACCTTAAACAACTTTTGATGCCCGTTTCATAATATACACCAATTATTGTGAACGCTTTTGGGTTTTTTTTTTTAAGTCTACATACATACATGCCTTACCCTCAAACTCTTTACTACTGATTTTAATATTTGTAATGACAAGTTTTCATAGATTATGCTTAGGAGCTGTTTTCACCATTTAAGAGTTTCAATGAAAATTGAATCTTCAATATTTTTAAAAGACCACAAGGACATTTCAAAATGAAAATAATCGTCAATAAGCTAACAACCATAACAGTCTGATTTCTATTTTTAGTAACGTGACATCTTTATCATTAATTCAGTCGCCTGCGCAAAAAGACCAATAGTTTTTATATCTTAAAAGGACCAACTGCCATTAACATCTGTAACTTCAATGACATACCTTCTTAACAGGATCATATACAAGCTGGTGTGCGAAGCGCGGGCGTGGCTCGTTAGGTCCGAGACTGTCGTTGCGGTACACGCACGTCCACGTCAGACGACGGAGAGAGAACACCCACAGGGTGTTGTATACGCGCTTGTCTTTCTCTTTGCTCATGCCCTGTAAGATAAGATTATGACATATATCCACGCCGACATGGCAGTGTACAAAGAAATATGTAAACAAAACACTATTCATCGTCATCTGCCTAGCCGTTTCCCAACATGTTGGGGTTGACTTTCAGTCTAACCGGATGCAGCTAAATACCAGTATTTTACAAGGAGAGACTGCCTATCTGACCTCCAAAACCCAGTTACTACTCTTGGTAAGACTGGTTTTCAGATATTCGGGCTTCTGACGACTGTCAAAGATCCACGAATGACAGCCGCGACCAACGGCTCGAAACACGGAGAGGTCACGATATCCAATGAATGGTCACCCATCCACGAACCGACCACGTCAAGCATAGCTTAACCTTCCATCGACCGTTCCCAAAATCTGTCTTTTTAACTCACGATCAAGGTCTGGCCAACACTAGCAACTGCCTACATTATATCTAAGTCCAACATACTCACGGACAGCACAAACATCTCATCAGTGTCGGGGTCCAGCGTGGCGCGCTGCGTGAAGCCGGCCTGCGGCGGCGGCGGCGCGGCGGCCCCGCGGCACAGCGCGCCGCACGCGCCCGAGCCCACGTCCCACCACCACAGGTCCACCAGGTGCTCCTTGTTGCGCTGCCCGGCGAACATGTACAGGCGGCGCTGGATCTGAGGATGGATAGGAGGAATGTCATATAACATCTACAATAAAAAAGAGAACTTCGGGTATTATGAAGAATTCGGTATCTCTGTGGCTTTGGAAGTTAACATACGATCAAACTGAGAATATATGCTGACCATCTTGAAATAGTGATACAACAGTATGTCGGCTTGACCTAAAGAATCTACTAGCTAAAATTATTTAATTCTCTACACACCGTCTCACACACATACATTCCCCTTCTTTACCTTACACACTTTCCCCCTTACTAATAAACGTCTGTATAGTTACACAACGCTTTGTCTTCTTCTTTCGAAAGTCAAATTACTGACGACTGAAAGAGAGAAATCGGTATATAACTATTCCGAACGTGTATTCGTAAGGGGCTAGAAAACAGCAACCTTTCATTCTTTTGAAATAATTATGGTTATACATATTTTAATACTGTTTCCTTTTGTTATTAAGCTCATACTTGCATACCCAGTCCGAGGGCTTGAGGCGCTGCGTGCTGAAACACATTGGTTCAAAACTACTGTGTGGAGCCGATAATAAAGTCAAAATGAAAATCAAGATGGCGGCAGCGAAAATTTTCAAATTTTTCATCATGGGTGTCGTTTTCATGGTTTTCGAGCGTGCTAAAGCCAATAATGAGGTCAAAATGAAAATCCAAGATGGCGGCTGCGAAAATTTTTATCATTGGTGTCGTTTTCATGGTTTTTGAGGGTGCTGAAGAAAATAGTGAGGTCAAAATAAAAATCCAATATGGCGGCTGCGAACATTTTCAAATTTTTCGTCATGGGTGTCGTTTTCATGGTTTTCGAGGGTGCTGGAGCCGATAATAAAGTCAAAATGAAAATTCAAGATGGCCGCCCCTAAGACGAACCACTGACCGGCCGGCAGCTGCTAAAATTTTAATATTTTGTCATTTTAAAAGTTTTACAGTCGCCGTCTTGATTTTCATTTTGTCTCACTATCGGCTTTTTTTATAACCAGTACATCAATAACTTTTTACTTAAAGTGCGTACGTACCTAACGAAAAATTTTATTGTAAAGTGAGTGAGACCAGAGAATACAATAGAACAAAAACGTTTTTTTTCAAAGCCACCACAGATATCCATCAAATTGCATGTTTGTGTGACACATTACGCACTATAATGTGCCATTAGCTTATCATTAATTTTTTTGAGATACTTGTGGTGGTCCAGCTGCATCCGGTTAGACTGGAAGCCGACCCCAACATAGTTGGGAAAAGGCTAGGCAGATGATGACTTGTGGTGGTAAATAATAGTTTCCTTTCGCCCGACCGATGAAGATTTTTTGCAGTTAAAGTTCGTAGAAGGCACATAGTGGGTAAGAAAATAATTTGAACATTCAAAATAGATACTTTTGTTTTATGTTTCTGATTAGTGACCGCGTCTGCCTAAACTAGACCCGGCCTAGTGCCTGCCTACCTATTCTGATAACCAATGCATGCCACTGAGTAGTTAGGCAACAGATGCTATTGCTAATAATTAGACCCAATTATAACTAATTCACTCTTAAACATAATAATACAAATTGTGTAACTTGTTTATTCTTTTTGGTCTAATAAATATATTATTATTATTCCAGTGCGTCTGTGTAACGTTATGACCTCTTCGTATCACTATTTACTTGCAAAATTGTTTGAATTGAATTTTGGTCCTTCGAGGCGAAATTATCCCAACGACCATATGGAATTGTTTTATTCACGTAATTTTAATGACCATAGACTTGTCCTTTCCCCTAATTACAGGATTTGCGACTACAATCACCAATCAATTAATAAAGCTTTTCAAATTAGTCCAAAGTATCGAACGGTGAAGTGGCTCAGGGGAGATCCAATTCAAAGCAATTTCTTACAAGGTCTTTTTTTTTTGTTAGCCTATAGTGTCCCACTGCTGGGCAAAGGTCTCCCCCAAATCCTTCCAGGAACTCTTTTTCCGCGCCACCTCGAACCAGCCCTCGTGGTACGCGTCCAGGTCATCTCGCCATCTCTTTCTAGGCCGGCCTCGGGGCGGCGCCGTCCATCTTCAGGCACCCATTGTGTGGAGATTTTTGCCCAGCGGTCTTCGTGCATACGGCTAATGTGACCCGCCAAATCCCATTTCCACAAGGTCTATTACGAGTATATTATTCAGTAAAGGTCATTTAAAACCGGATACTTATTAACTACGAGTACCTAATACTTCCTCGCTGTACTAAATATAAATAAATATGAAGTACTCACAGGGTGGAACAGCATAGAGTGAGAGACGCGCGCCTGCGGAGCGTTGAGTTCGTGTCGGTCGCTCAGTATCAACTGCCAAGTGTTGGTCGCGATGTAGTATGCGAAAAGCCCCGAGTATTGAGGACTTACTACCTCCTCGCTGTGAAAGAATATGTTGATTTAATTAATATTAAAGAATTCTTCATATTGTGGACATTTCTATCGAAGTCGATGTAATGTATTAGATGAATAGGAGAAAATTTATTATACTCCTTCTAGGATAGTCGGGAATAGGCGTTTCTATTGTAAAAAAATAATAAAATATAACCATAGAAAAATTGCTATAACATTCAATTTATATTTTTGTCAAATATGTTACTTTCTTTTAAATAAGGAAATAAAGTAAAATGTTAACGTATTATGCTTATCATCTGTTGATAAATAAATCTATGACACTGTTGTCTTAAGATTACATTATATTCATAACACGTATAGGTACCAATCATACAATAATATTGATAAATAATGCATAACAGCATAATGTGTTAGTGCAATCCATAGATAGGTAGTAATTTTTCTATTAAATTCTTACATAGAAACTAAATACAAAATCTTGCTTAGATGATTAGATCCTTGTCATATTATACCATACAAATGGCGACGTCAAAAATGTGACGTATTACATCATTTGACAAGTAACGAGTATAATGGGACAAAGTCCAAAAGTATTTTTTTTTTTATGGTTGTACATACGTATTAGCAGGCAGCACCCTTCCCCCGAACACATAGATGGTCTGTGTATCAGGGTCGATGCACATCTGATGGTCGAACACAAGTCTTGGCCCCCCGGCAGCTGCTGTATCGTTGCAGATCTGTGTCCACTCCCCGGAAGATACGTCATACATGTACAGGTCACTCTGTGGGGTATTATCAATGTTAATTACTTACATTCTCTAAGATAGCAACTGAGGGGCAATTGTCGTAATTTTTAGAACGTTCACAGTCTGCTCTGTCTCAATTTGTCAAAAATACCACTAATTTCCCTACATTTTGACAAGTTTTTGACATTGATTGTCGCTGCGATGAGATTGCGACTAGATTTTGAACGTTTTTAATTACGGGAATTAGTCTACTGGTTATGGACTGGACCTAGGTTACGATTTTGGTCCTTTGTTACTTAAGGATGAAATGCGGAGATTTGAAACAGTACATTCTAATATAATTTAATAAAAATATCAAATTCATTGACAATGCACAGTCTGAAAACGCTGGCTCTAGAAGCTTGAAATTGTGCATAAGATTTCCTGTTAAAACGAAGGCAGCACTAGGAAAGGGTGTTTGAAAATACATCGCCTAAAGGGGTTAATAGGGAATTACAGTTTGTATGGGATCCCGTCCTTTTTTGTGATGGGCACTCTGGGGATGGGAACTGGGACTTGTTTTCTATAACCAACTAGCAGCACTCCGCGGTTTCACCCGCATAAGTCTCGATCCCGTGGGAATATCGGGATAAAAAGTATCCTATGTCCTTTCCCGGGACTCAAACTATCTCTATACAAAATTTCATCTAAATCGGTTCAGCGGTTTAAGCGTGAAGAGGTAACAGACAGACACACTTTCGCATTTATAATATTAGTATGGATTAAACTTAAAATTGAGAAGACATCGTAGACAACACATCACTTTTTCATCAAATAAGATCGAGGTCAAGAGCGGAATACCCAGTTTTAAACAGCACATTTTAATTATTGTTTTGTTTAGCATACATTATCTTTTTATTGTCGAGTTGAATGTATTAGTACGAAGAAAGAAATTAAACTATTAAAAAATAAAACTTACGTTCATATTGCTGGGTATTCTCTGGGCGTTATCGAGGTATCTGTAATAAAAATTTATATTAGACACGTTATTTATTTCTGACTAGCTTTTGCCTGCAGTTTCACCCGCGTGTTCGTCGAAAATTATCGCATGGGAACGTACTACCGGGATAAAAGTATGTCCTATGTGGTAACCCATGGTCTGTCAGTGTGACAAACATCCAAATTCGTTGAACCGATTTAGCATGAAAATGTAACATAGGTACAGATAGAAACAGTTACTATCACATTTATAATAAGTATTAATATTATGCATAGTATGGAATGGATATGTGTCGACTGTTTAAAATAGTACCTAAAATATTTTCGACGTGAAAATCTATACCACATTTTGTTTTTTAACCTTCACAAGGTCTATAAAACCTACCTGCCAACGGTAAAAAGCCGTCGATGCACAGGATCGAACACCATCTTATGGCAGGACCTGGGCGTGGGTCCGCCTACCAGTCCGCTGTGGTGGCACAGCAGCGTCCAGCGCTCGCTCGTCGTGTCGAAGGACCACAGGTCATCCAGGTCTTCTGAGCCGTTCCAACCACCGAAAAGGTAGAGCGTACCTGTGTGATATGATAAGCATTATATGTTACTTCTCAAGTCAGGTGCTCTATGCTGGTGAAACCATTCTATTTTTAGTAGTCATCATTCTCTTGCCAAACTTTTTCAAGCTTTGTAATTTTTCTTTTTTTGGCACAGTTTATACATACCAGTGGTGGAGTCCACAACAAGTTGATGTCCACCGCGCGGCCCGGGCTTGTTGCAGCACACACTCGCGCCGCATGGCTCGCACAACTCATTCGGATCCACGCCGTTTATTGGCGCCTCCTAAATGATAATAAGATACGAAACAGTTTTAACATATTTGTTAAAAAACAACGACTTCACTTGGATGAGGGACGGCCGGAACTAGGAAGTATGGCAGAAAAAAGAGGACTATACCCAGCACTGGGTAACTGCGGACTGAAGTGATGATAATGATGCAAATCATATGATCATATAGTATTGTGCACAAGGGATATTGTGTTAAGTATATTTTTTCAGCGGCGGCCCATCGATAAGATCTCTGACATACGAGGGTCGCAGTTTTTAACCCAGACATGCTTTACTTTGCACGATTAATTTGCGTAGAAAACTGTCCTAGAACCCAACAATAGAAGACGTGACATCCACCAATCCATTACAGGTACGAATAAGACTCATTCCGTCTCACAAAAAGGAGGCTTGAGTCCCAGCAGTGACATAATGTACTGATTAAAATGTTGTGATAACACCAACATTGAAGCCGTAACTTAGCTACTCTACTCACTGCAGTATCAGGTCTCGGATCTCTATCAGTGCACAGCAGGTCATGTTGCCGCGCGGGGGGAGGGGGCGGCGCTTCGCCACTCCACAGCCGGTCCTCCACTTGTGACGAACAAGCTGACATCTGCCGCCACACCGGCGTGTAGGGCTGCCATGACATGTACCAGTCTAACTCACCATCTGTTTGGGTAAATGTAATACGATATGAGACTCTTCTGATTACAACATTACAACGCCCCACAAATCTAGTCAAAAATAGCTTGTTCATAGGTACTATTTTTAACAAAACCGTTTCACGGTCTGACTTACAAACTGCAATGGTCTTTTGTTTACCTGTGTGATAAGATTAGAGTTACTTCTATGAGTATTCGCTGAATTAGCTAAGAATTTTAAAGGGGAAGTTCTAAGGTAGATGATTTGTTTTCAATAAAATTGAACTAATACCATTTCCTTATAGAACCCCTGCTAAAAAGTGTATTTCAAACCTTAACTTGTAATACTTTAGTTCACACAACTTATACATATTCTTGAGTTCAAGGTATTGTAAAATTTTGAAAATAAAAGGGATTATCATTTCGAGTGTGTTGTGCCAATCTTCTTCTTCTTAGCGTATCGATGGTAATCTAAATAGAGTCGGCCCAGAATTTGGCTATTAGTTGTGTCATTACGTATCCAGTATTATGTCTTAAAGTAAAGATGAACACAATATCTTACCAGCTACAGCCTCGTCAAAGATCTCCTCAGCTAGCTTGTAGTCTCCATTCTCAACGAGCGCGTTCCACAGCCTGGCCTGCAACGGTCCTTCGAGCCTCACGCCACTCTCCCGCGACAAAGCTTCGAACGCGTCCTTGTAACGCCGCCGGCGCAAGTGCTTTAGTAGCATGCGTACTGCTTCTTCTTCCTTACGCTAGATTTGTAATAAAACCTCATTCATTTGATGTTCAAAAGTTAAGCCTAATTAGAATTAAGCAAGTTCCAGAAGGCTTGAAGACGGGAGCAGTGCTGGCCCAATGATAACGGCCGCAACTTACGAGTTATGGGGGCTGTCGAATTATGGGGGTCTTATGTTCGAACCCAGTCAGGGTCTTTACTTTATGTAAATTATTTCATCACCACTGCTCTTAAAACGGTAAAGGGAAATGGTAAAAAAACGGGCATGTCAGAAACCAAAAATTTCATTGAGAGGAGGCCTGTAACCCATCAGTGGGAACAATATAGGCTGATTATTGTAAGAAGTATGTTGGAAGCAGTTCCGAGCTCATTGCAGAATACCGTAAAATTGGAGCGCGTTGTAAGTGGTCGCGACCCTCAGCATTGAGGGAACGACGAAGAAGACAATTAAGTAATGAACTTTCAAATATCAAACATTACAATCGTTTTTCATAAAAACCCTGTCACTGCTTCCTGCTCTACAAAAATGGGAGATTCCCTAATCATTTAAATTTCAAGTTTTATATACTCGTAGATAGATAGATAAACCACTTACTTAGTGCACACAAAAGCACAATTAAATGCTAACAAATATGTATTTTCTTGTAAAAATGTATTTATTTATATGTCAAGTTAATTAAGTCTCATTTCTTAAAAACGAACAAGCTGATATTTATATGTCCTCGGTCTGTTTAAGTAAAAATTCAAAAATAAAAAAATACTGTGGTAACTAAAACTATATTATCTTTTTTAATCTCATTAATAAGTGTTTTAATTTGCATTTGTCCTTGACATAAACAAAACTAGTGGCTTGCAGAACTATGTCAACATTCTCAAGATGTTGTAATTATTTTATTGTATGGTCTTTATTCACATGCTTTACTGTCTTGTATGCCTATAAGGATACGTAAACACTGTTTTTGGCAAATAAACATTATCTTTCTATCTATTTGCAGTAGTATAAGCATAGAACAGAGCAATGGCGCTGTTTATGGTTTATCTCACTATTGAGATATGTATTATGTTATCATTTACGATTCTCATATTTAAAGTCCTTGTAATAAACCTCCTATACTCTGTTTATAATAATATGGTACGAGAACTGAAAATAGTAACAATGACGTAAATCCTTTGTTTAAGGATAAAGGGAGAGAATACAAGTGCCTCGTTCATTGGTTTGGTGATTGCAAGTACAGCTGCAGAGCCTGCTGTCCTGACTCCTGGGTTCAATCCCTAGGTAGGGCAAAGTGTAATTCAGTTTTACTAGATTAACCTAGAATTACCTACAGGAAAAACCTAATTACAAAAAGAACCCAATTTACCCAATTAAAGTCTAGTCTGGATTAAAGAAGACTGCTGTATGACTATCACGATTGAAAAACAAATACGAATTTCAAATTCTACCCACACTGACGCGAATCCCGCACGGGACTCGGGTCGCGACTTCATGCGATTGCACTTCACGCACGCGTCGGTTTTTTTTAACTATTAGGAAGTCACGCGACTCTATTCGCGCCAATAGGAACACCTCCTTACAAGTTAGTTGACACATTCGGCGCGAGCGAGTTTCGTCTCGCCTGCGCATGATCTGCTTCAGTTTGCCCAGAACTTAAGATAAACTTACCAAACTGATGGTCTCCATGGCATTAGTGATGATTTGTTCCTGGTTCTTTCCATTTAGTTCCACATACCATATGGTGTAGTTGTATGCTGGGCCCCAAGATTGCAAGGGCACAATCTTCACATACTGTATGGGGAGGTATAGGCCTTCTGGAGTGCGGTAGCGAAGCCTGAATGTCTCTGAGGCACTGTCCTTTTTGAGACCACTGTAGGTGTACTCTACTTATTTATTTACTGTCTTATAAAATGGTGTAGGCAAAGGAATATCGATTATACACATTATTTTATAAGGCTTCAATGTATTACACATTATTTTACACTTTATGATAAGGAAAACTCCATAGCCAAAACTTTATAATGGGTAATTGCAGTAATGTTTGTTTAAAACAAACACATTTAAACCTTTTAATTAAAATGTGACCCATAAAATAAAATAAAAATCTTTATGTGTCACATTTTGTGCAAATAAATGTATTCTCTTTATTCTTTCTTTCCTTCAATTATTGTGTAAACTGGTGTTATATAAAATAGCAACAAATAAATACATTTTTTTATTTATTTATTACTATTTGATAGAAAATTATTAATTTATTTATTACAAGCTTATCAAAATGACTGGGAAATCCATTAATTTATGAATATACAATTTTTTTATTGATTACAAACATTATAAGCTTCAAATGAGTAAAAACAATAAAATTACTGTATTTCCCGGTAATTTTGATAAGCTTGTATTAAATAAGGTAATACTTTGCTGCAAAGGGAATTCCATTTTCAACTATATCAAAGTTACACAATAATATAAGAAAACAAAAATTATAATATTTTTATTTCCAATAAAATATGACAAAGAAATAACACAAGTATAATAAAAAAGAACAAGATGGGGAGAATGACAATGCGTCAGATCTACGCAAAACAGCATTCTCTAAGCATAAATACCCTATGAGAGACTGAACCACGGCACTGGTTTTCGGCGACAGCCAGAAAAATATTATTTGTTAAGCTCTCAATTTATAGTGCTAATTAACTTAGTTAAGTAACACTTAAAATAAATTAAAATGATCTTAAATCCTTAAAGGTTGTTTTAATGTGACTCCTAAAATAGGAATTTAGAGGTTCTTTGAAAGAGTCTCTATTAATGTTACAACCCGTGGGTTGTAGCCATGATTATAATCAAGTTTCTAGTACAGAAAAAATACGCAAAAACTATAAATATTGATTAATATTATAGGTTTATTTTTATGTTAAGCCTTTGCCACCATGGTGATCCTGGTTTTGATTCCCACATTGGGCAGTGTTTTTGTGTTTTTCTACCTGGAATTTCTCAATAGCAGCCCAGGTCAAGATGTGTGGTTGGTTCATGGCAATAGGCTCGCCCCCTGTTACATGGGACTGTAACATAACTGGCGAAATGTGGGAGTACTGCTGGTACACCTCTGCCTAATCCTTCAGGGATTACAGGTATGATGTTTGTTTCTTGTAAAACTTTTAGAATTTGTAAGATAAGTAGTAGTAGTTTGTAAGTTTTTAAAGATTTCTGAATTTTTTACTTTTATTCAATGAATTGTTTGTAAGTAGATCTTAATCTTAATAAAAATCCTAATCTTATTATAAAATATATTTACAAAATCTTACTTTTGATAAAATTAATACTTACGCAGTCAGCAATAAAGATAGGTTACTTTCATCAGTTCCACCGAAAATTTGAAATTTCTTAAGGTCACTGACATGGGCCTTTATGTACTTTCCGAATTTTATAGATTCCACTATGGCTGGTGTTTTTAATCTCAACATGATGAACTGTTGCGGCGTATTGCTGTCTGTGAACCATCGGGATAGCTGGTCTGTGGGGTTATTTACCATGATATTCCTGAAAATGTGTGCATGTTTTATATCATAACATAGCTATAGGTAAGCACTGTCCTTCTACTAATTAATATTGGCACAATCAAAACAATATAATAACACATTATGCAGTTGTATTCTTAGCAAAAATCAGGAATAAATAGCGCACACCGGGATTTTGTCATGATTATTAAGAATAAAAATTGCACAAAACACACTGAAATATACACATACTCGGGTACATAGTTAGCGGAATAACTTGAGTATTTGTTTATAGTATAAACAAGTTTAACAGTTTCATATTTATCATCCATTTTGATGTAATTTTATACGAAAATAACTACAATGGAATTTTTGTTATTATTTCAGAACTACGACGGCTGATTGACTTTGACAGATGAAGCAAATGTTCATAAATGTTGCCTTAATGAATAATCCTTTCATTTTATTTGTTGAGTACTCTCTACTCACAAAGCGTGATCTTAGTATTGATAAGATTCATTTCATTTTTGTTTTGCATTCTATAATTTATTGCAAATCAATTATTCGAATAAGAAAATGGAACACAAACATTAAATTAATCTTATAGATATCTTTTTTGATGATAAAATAAAAGCCCAGTCATTTATTTTTTTCACGATTTTATAATCTTGACCTTCACCCATGCATTCTTCGTTAGCTGTGTGGCTGTGATATATAAACAAAAGTCGACGTAGGTATTTATGTATAAAAATACGTAAACCTGTTTGATAACGAAGTTATACCGAGGAAGAAACAAAGGCACTAACTATTCTCGAGTGATTGGTGATTGATTTGATTTTACAATATGAGACTATATTATGTTTGTGTTATTGTTTATTTATCATTACTTTTAGTGAAATGTGATGAAATTGAAGATATGTGTAATTTTTTAGATAGAAAACTTCAATCGAATACTTTTAGACTTCTTAGTAAATCAATTCTTCCTGATACTATTAATAAAAGTAAGGGGGATGCGGGTAAGATAGGAGTGATTGGTGGCTCGGTAGAATACACAGGAGCACCGTATTTTTCGGCGATAACATCGTTAAAGGCACGTACAAATACATAATTTTTACTTTGATTGAATTATAAAACATTTCCTTAATTAAAAAGATTTTGTCACGCCGCATTGAGTTAGTGCCTTTTCACACGTCCCGGTAACCTGGTAGCCGGTGTCGACTATCCGGTAACCGGGTACCAAGGTTACCGGATTGCCCCCGCTACCCGGTTGCCAGGACGTGTGAAAAGGCACTGTTTTAATAGTAGTTTTATGGAGATTGCAAATCTGCTGCTCTCCAGCCCCACCCCCCAATCCTCTAATCACTTGCAAAGTGCAAACGTTAAAATACATGTACTACGTGACACTCATTTAAAATATTAAAGGGCATGATGAGTTTGATGAGGGCTAAGAGTTTTACATCGCACCTCTACCTACCCCTTTGGGAGAACTGGCGTGATGTTTTAATGTAAGTACTTAAGTAAATTTTATTAATAAAAAATCGTACTTTCAGGCTGGGGCAGACTTGGCGTATGTAATAACTACGGATAGTGCTGCAAATGTCATTAAGACTTATAGTCCTGATCTTATCGTCTACCCTTATTTAAACTCTAAATATGCGTCTAAAATAAGATTATTATTGCCAAAAATGGATGTAATCGTCATTGGTCCTGGCTTAGGACGAGAACCCGAAACATTACACTTGATATCTGATATTATTGAGGATTGCAAGAACTTGGGGAAACCATTAGTTATAGATGCCGATGGACTGTACGCTATTTCTAAGAATACATCGTTAATAAAAGGTTATCCTTGTCCTGGAGTGATCATGACACCAAATCTACGTGAAGCAAACAGGTTAATGGCAGCCGTTTCCAGAAATGATAGTAATTGGTATAGTTACTGGGGAGATTGCGTAGGTGTTTTGGTAAAGGGTGAAAAGGATAATTTCTATACAAATATGACTACCTACAGTTGGATAGCAACAGGCGGAGGTTCAGAACGTCGGGTTGGAGGACAAGGAGATATATTATCTGGATCTCTAGGAACATTTTATCATTGGGCTTTGAAGGCGGAACTTTGTAAGAACGAAAGTCACACACAACTCGCCCAAAGTGTCGCTGCATATGCAGCTGCAAAACTTACGAGGTTAAGTAATTATAAGGCTAACGTTTTATATGGACAATCAATGTTAGCGTCAGATATGATTAATCAAATTCACTCGGCCTTTGAATCAACTTTTTCGTTATTTAAGAAATGACTACCCCTTTGGAATAAGTACTCTACTATCGTCATCGGGAGGATTTGGAGGTAATTCCAATAAAACTGTGTAAATGCAAATGTTGTTTGATTTTCTTTTCCTTAAAGTATTGTAACGATTCCTATCCTAATTCCTCCACATCACATGCTCATACCATCAAACCGATTTCCGCACAACTTCTAAGTCTAGCTATTATAGTGTCTTATCTATGTATCGGTCACCAATGCCACTTTCAGTCTTCCTCTTATGTACTCATCTCTTATTCTATTCATTGGCGTAGCCCCATACATTCTATTCTATATACTTTGTTAAATCCCTGCCAAATTAAATAAAAATATCAGAAACCGAAAAATTGCTGTTGTCATTGTAACTGTAAAGTTTCGGCCTTTCTTCTCAGAATAGTCGGTTAGGAAACCTACTCTAGTTTATAAAACATAATATTTATAAACAAAGCGTCAATCTGCCCATCGATGTCCAAGCTACGGTATAATTATGTAGTCTACTTGAATGAGTCAATTCCGGTGCGACATGGCCGAAAACCATATTTACCAAATGAAAGATTTACTTTTTTCATTTTGCAAATCTAAAGCTATAGTCCACATGTTTTTGTGCAGAAGCTCAGTTTGTAAAAAAACCTATTAGACAAACTTATTATAGGTATGCTAAGAAAGTGTTGAACATATTTTTCTGTAAAAATGTGTAAGTGAATGTCTAACACTAAAAGCTCTGTGATTTTTGCTGTTTATACATTTTAAAAAGCATAATTTAGATGATTATAAGAATAATATTTTTATAATCAATCATTGCAATCATCAATTTTATTATAATCAATCAATCGATTGCCTTTCTTAATTCATGGCAACTTTATTCTAATGTCAAATCAATGACAGCAAAAATGGTACCACTTACGTTCAAAAACATGATCAGTTTAAACTTTTTTTGAGGCTAATTCAATAAACTGATAAATTAAGACTGTACTATCAAAATCATGTTGTTTTTTTTAACATTTGAAATGACTGAATAAGGTTTAAATAAAAACTGTATTAATTAGTTTCTTTACTTCCATTATAATTGGTTTTGTATGTAATACTTCAGTAATTCTGTTATTTTATCATTATTCTGAACGCGCGCTAGTATTTGCTTGATTTTACTTATCAAAAATATTTTGTGCAGTTTATCCATTTATCCAAGGCCGTTATGAGTTCCTCGCTATCAATGTAATTATTTATAATCATTATTTAAATGGTCAAGTACCATGGAAGACGAAATTGAGGAATGTATTCGAAAAAAGACACAGTGGTTGCAATTACCTGCGCCTGTGAAGAAGGTAAACTATTATGTTATTGTTTTACAGTGTCAATGATTCAATGATAATGATGTTTATCTTCGGTAATTAGAGTACAGAATAAGTGGGGTTAATATCACGAGCACTGTATTTCCCTATCACATACAAGTGACATGTATTATGTAGGTACAAACATTGCTTTGTTGTTTCAGCTGTTGGGTGATTCTCCTAAAGAATATGAGAGGTACATATTCGAATTCAGTATAAAAAATCAATTAAGGTACAGAGGAAGTCTTGGTAAGTTGCTATTAACTTATTTAATATGGTCAAAAATAAAAATAAGTCTGATTTTTTTGATTCATCAAGAAATTAAAACTCACTGACCTTATAATTACAGATATGTTTATGTATTGTTTAACAATTCAAATCTATTCTCAACTACATAATCAATCCAGATGTTAAAATATTGGTACATGTCTAAAAATTGTTTTTTGTCTACAGTCAGGACAGTTCGGAAAGATGAAAAGAAATACTATGAGACACTTATACAGAGCAGCATACAACGACTCATGCTCTACCCCTATCACCTAGCAGACATGATTGTTAAAGGTAAGTTGTTTCATTAAGCCCTACAAATAAAAAAGTTTAAAAACTAAAACCCAACTACTGAAAAGGATGAAACAAGAAAGTACCTTCCCGTGGTCGCATGCCACTGTACTAACTTACATAATTATAAGCTATGGTAGCATGCAACCACGGGAAGGTACTTTCTTGTTTCATCCTTTTCAGTAGTTGGGTTTTAGTTTATAAACTTTTTTTAATTTCGTTATTTTGGGGCTTATTTCAGTCATATTTATATTTTTGAAATGTGCTAATTAAGCACTTTCATTTGATACCCCACAAGGCACCATCCCAAAATATTTATTTTTAAATTCATTACTTTATGTCCTCTAGAGAGCGCCATATTGAATTTAGTGTGACGTCACATAGCCTATAACCAGAGGATGGTCAAGACGCTTCTAACGATACCTCATTTGTCAAATAATTATAAGTACTTTTGAAGTTATGAGGGAACAGATGAACATACATACTTGCATACCGGTCAAAATCATAACCCTCCTTTTTACTTTCCCGTAGTCGGGTAAAAACAGATGTATGTTTAAGCATTGCATGGATACTTCATGCTAGGGAATGTTTAAATTGATGTTCTGCACATCTAGGGCAGTCAACCCTACCAGAACCTTGCTGACCAACTAGTATTTTGGCCTCAAAATTATTTATTCTTTTTATGTTTGTGCCTTCATCTTATCCCCTCCCCCCTCCCTCTTAGTCCTCTTCCTCTTTCCTACTTGTTTGTGCCGAATGGTCCACAATGATCATGTCTTTGTAAAACCTACCACCTAAAGTTCAGATTGTGGAAGTTAACTTAATATTAAATATTAAGTATTAATAGTATGTTGTCAAATCTAATTATTGGTTGGTTATATCTACAACAACTGGCAAAGGCCAAAGGTTAATTTTGTGGACTGGTGAGTGCGAGGTTGTGAGTTCAAACCCCACCTGTTGCACAATTGATGGGAACTCACGATTATACTATGCAGAATTACTAGAAATCTTGAAAAGTAAAATAGTTGTAAGTTTGAATATTTTTGTTTTCTTTCTAGGTTTAAGAATAACCCCATTCATTTATTATGTGGAGGTGGTCGCTCTGCTGATTGAGATGGAGAAGAGCTATGATACTATGCCTAACTTTACTGCTGCTGACTGTGAGTATTTCTTAGAATACATTATATTTTCTAACAAAAGTTCACGTTATTAGAATTTCATGGATTTTAAAGAATTATTTTATTAGGCTATTTTTTTAAGTAAGGGCTGCTCCGTACTAGGGCTAGCCTAAAATTTTTTGCAGCAGTTGCTGGGCCAGAAACAATTTAATTTCTTAATGGTGCCTTGAGCAGTGTGCTCTTGTACAGACGCCAGCACATCAAGCTACCCCTAACTGTCAAATTTTCCCAATCAACATTGAACCTTATGCTTTAGCGATAAAGTTGAAAATGTATTACAGACATCTGACAGATCGTAGTAGATTGATGTGCTGGCGTCTGTACTAACAAGTCTTTCAAATATTTCATCACAATTTCCGTTTGGTTTCAATTGAAAATGCTGTAAGCCGTAGAGATGTTCTTTAACTTTGAAATCACGTATAATAAAATTTTAAAATTAGTGTGTAATGACTACAATCTTACCCGTAGGCCTGAGACTGCTAGGTATTGGTCGGAATGAGTACCTAGAACTGGTGGCAAAAGCCCGCTCTTTAGGGCGGCGCGGGCGTTCCAAAGCGATCCGTGCTTTACTCCCGCGCGTCCCTCTTAACATACCCATGCAACCGTGGTGGCGAGTTGAGCTTGGATATGTCCTAGAAGATGATGTTAAGGTAATATGAAACCCTATTGTTATGTTGATTAAGTGGACTTTATTTTGTTTTGATTTTGAAACATAAAATGGTTTTGAGATTATAGTGGTTAACTCCGTACAGTTGTGTAATCAAATAAATTAGATGAATTTGTGCTAATCTTGCTTATTTTGAGATACAGTCTTGACTTAGATAGCATTCAATAGTTCGTCTAACTAAAACATTTGTATAAGTATATTATGTATTATACATTTTGGCCTTGACGCACACCTGGCATGTTCAAGCATAAATAATTCTCTAAAGTTGTAGAGAAAGTGGTTCATTCTCTTAATGTATTCATAACTTTCACTGTGTGACACAGAGCGAGAAAGATTGGTTGCAAGCGCCTGCAGTATTCGGCATAGGGCGGACCAATTCCGTGACTACTTCTTTCTAGCTATATAGTGTAATGTGTTTCCCAGCGACAGAATGGGGGAAGAGATTCGGGAAAATAGGTATCCGGGCGTTAAAGGGGTAAATGGGGGGAGTTTGATGCACCACTTCTTCCCAGCGAAAACACCAGGGAGTGGGGAAGTGGTGTTTATTTATTTATTTTCTATAAGTAAAAAAATTATGTATTAGGTATGTTGAAACTGTTTGTACTCCCCATCACTTGTCCCTAAAGGTTCATTAGAAAACCAGCGTCAGACAGGCAGCGTCTGTCTGGTATTAATGCTGCAATGAACCTTTTTGGCGCAGTCGTGAGGCACACACGAGTGTTGTTTGAAACATTATTTTTATTTTGTTAATTTTGTGTTTCACGAACTGTGCCCAAGTAAACTTTTTCTTTCAAGTGTGGGCGTTTTGGGGACTTTCTTACGTAATTTTGACGTTCAAAAAGATTCTCAGCCTAGTATGAATACTTAAATGATTTTCGATTGTTGAAATGTTTACCGGCCGTAGCAGTCTCTTCTGACTGATTTCTTTTTTTGCTTATTAGTTGTCATACTTACTATTAACTGACATAACGCATCGCTTGTTTCACGACAGCCTCTAGGCGAGAGCGAGAGAGCGCTAATAGACTTGCTAATCGACCGCGGATCGCAGACCGCCGGCACGCTCGACTACTATGTCGTCAAAACTTTGTACAGGTATGATATTAACATTTAACATGGCTGATAATATTATCAATTAACTTAAAAGTACAGATTTCCAAGGAAAAGTATCGAGAATCATCGTGTATCTTCAGAAATACGAACGCGCGATGATGAGATCAATATGGAGTTGTTACTGTAGCGGTATCTACAACGCCACATGCGAACAACGCGTCATACTGACGTCACGAAATCCTTCATCTCGCAAGCAGACTTTACCGCGCAACTAGCATGGATACAACGGCCCGACATGAATCATTGGGCAGTTGCCCGCCAGACACAACACCCGTATGGTCGGAGGATCCTCCCTTTTCTATAGAGTATGAATGAACTTTACACCCTGTTCCTCATACCTCTATATTATAATCATGGAAGTACTTGCCTATTTTGTATTACCATGATTACAAAAATGTAGATTATCAAACTATGCAATTCCACAAACATTTCAAGAGTTTTAAGTGGCAAATGACAATCTAGGACCAGGAGTAGGTAACCTTACAGAGACCACTTCATACAAACGCCCAATGATATGTGTACTACTACAAAGCGCGTCAGTACAAAACACTGCCTCTGTAGGGGGGCTACTCCGTGGTGCGCCTTTCGTGCTAATTCGGAAACACGAAGATTACCGAATCACATACTGTTACTATAGTCCGCGCGGAACTAGTTGGCAGCGCCTGGTATGTGAGCGGTGGGACGGAGGGGCGAGGGCGCATTACTCAGTACGTGCGTTGCGAACCGCCGCCTCACCCCTGCCCCCACCTCAGCGGCCAACTAGTTCCGCGCGGACTATAGTTTACCTGTATGTGCTTATAAAATGTTGGCCCCAAAAACCAAAACACATTGACAATCATAAGAAAGTTTATGTCCGGCACCGGACTGCAAAAGGATATGAGTTGATTGAATAATGTCGTTATATGAAGCAGTATAATTTCGATTGTTACCTGATTGAAAGAGTCAAGTATCTGTGTACTGAAACATACATGACTCACAAGCCGGGTCAACTAGAAGCAAACTGCTGGGAAAATGTCTCCATCATTCCAATAAAGACTATAAATGATAAATGATTTTATTTCTGTAAGTAGGTTTGTACAAACACTTTTATTACACGCCAATAAACTAAATAATGCCTTGAAAATGACTGCTGGAGGCAAAATATTTTCCTATCCACAACTCTCCCCCAACCACAAAAAGTCACATGTCACTTACTCAACCTACAAACCATTATCAACCTTAAATGAAGCACATAACGTCTACATTACCCTTCTCCTCACAGGCGCGGCCTAATCTACCTGGACGTACCAATAACAACAGCAGACAAGGTGTCAGTACCTCCACTCAAAGGGTTCGTGATGAACCGAATAGCTGGGGATTACTTCGAGACGCTGCTTTATAAGGTGTTCGTGTCCATTGACGAGCATACCAGTGTGGCTGATCTGGCGGCTGTGTTGCAGGTTAGTGGGGTGCCACCTTTATTATGTAGATGTCAGATTATTACGTGTCTAAAGAAAGGGCTTTGAAGACCCGTGGCACCTGTCCGCCATTTTTTTTTTCAAAATGGCGGCCATGCGTGAAACCTGTATAAATCGATAGCTGACATCAATGCAAACAGAAAACATAATAAGACCAATTTTGTACATCACAATAACTTGCTTAAAGGGAATCACCAATTTCGGCTAAGCGTGGACAAGATGCCCGGTAAAAATTATTTTTACTTAACAATATTATTAATTCTGGAAGAAATATTTTTGCATATCACATAGTAGCCAGGTACAAGTACAAAAAGTCGAAATAAAGAGTATTCAAATTGTATCCACCCGTTAAAAAGCATTGACATTTTGTTTGACGCAGTGTTACCAGCTCAGAAATAAAACATCAATTTCAGTCTGTAATCGATTAGATAATCAATTAATATGGTAACCAAAAAAAAAAGTGATTGTATGCAAAACGAGCGTACCGATCAATACTGTATGAGATGATTATACTCATTTACATTATTTTAAAATAAAACAATCAAAAACGTTAGTAATATTTTAACATATTTTTTTAGATTAGAATAACGGTTCTCTAAATCGATTATTGTCAGATTATTATTTTTTTCCTGACAACTCCTACTGTATCGCTTATTTATAGAGATGATCGATCCGGTTGCTTTGTATCGATATTCTGCTTCGCAATGGATCATTTTGGTCCGTGTATCGATATAAATTCTATTTTAATTAATAATAAATAGTTGAATCGATGTGGAAATCAATCAAATCCCGTTCGTTGTACCGACCCCTTGAATATCGATACATATCGAATATCTCTAACGTCAAGTGAAATGACATCTGACATTTGACAACAATTATTAAACTATTCGCTTTGCTTTCGTGCGCTGTGGATGTTATTTTGTTTTCTCGCTGCTTCGAACGTTTGTTTTTCTTATCATGGACTCCGATACCGCTCCTCACGATGACCCGGCCCTACCCTCGGACACTGAATTTGCACCTCACGTTGAACCTGGCGCTATTATGGACTTCGAACCGGCTATATATGATAACCACGGCACGAACTTGGACTCCTCTGCTACACGTACTTCGAGTGAGAATGAGGAAGCAATGCGATGTGTTAATTGTGGCGTTGATTTAATGCATCGCAGAAGACAGACTTTGCAGCTTATTGAAGTATTATCAATAATCCGGCAATGGACTGCTCCTCAAGTCGTAAGTATACATTTTTCTATCTAGTGTTTAGTTCAGTTTATGTCTTGTCGTTTGTCTATATAAACTGAATAAAAATAATATCTTATTTACAGGTTACAGCTCATAGCTTGGTCTGTCACTCGTGCTGGACATTAGCAATGCATGTCTTACCTGAACAGCAAAATGTACCAAGCACATCAAGTGGTCATCGAAGAGAACTATGTGTTAATTGTGGATGTTCTATACGGCGTACCAGATCTCATATTCTCAACACAAACTCAGAGAGAGAAACACATATAAGAAATGTTATCACCGAATGGATAGCACCACAACAAGTAAGGACAGATTAACTTTTTATTTATTTATGTTTGAATATGTGAATTAGAATTATGCTGCTAAAAATGTATTTACATAAATAACACTTACTTGTTTACTGAAAAGTTATTCTAACTCCATGAAAGAGCAACATTTTATTTACTATGTAACAGAATAAGAGAATGTGTTATTTTTTATGTGTCAGTTGTAAACTCTAGTTAGAATTCATTGTTAAATATAATCTCTGGGTAGCAAAAACAATTCAAAATCAATTGTTAGAACTCAATTGATTAGTGTTTTGAAATGGCACTAACTAAGAATTAAATTGTTTTAGGTTCATGGCTCAGACCGCATTTGCCATCCATGTTGGCAACGAGCTGACAGAGTACCAGTTCCTGCTCCAGCTGTGGCAATTGTTCCACCTACAATTAACTTGCCGAATTTCACAAGAGCCCCTGACACACAAGCCAATTGTTTTTGTCCGGATTGTGAATCACCACAGCGACTCGTAGTCCCAACATGGCTAAGGGTGAAGTTATTCACAGATTTTAATTTTTATGTCCCTAAAGACTGCAGAATATGCAGATTTCATTTGCTGCAAAATAACTGGGATGAGCTCCTAACAACTTTTTTACATCCTTGTCACTCATTTACTGCAGAACATATCCAAGATTTTGCATCATTTGTAAAAGAAAGAAATCAAACATTTGATTTCCAAAACATTGAAGTGATGAATGATGACTTAGTCCATTACTGGATAGGGCTGTCCAAAGACCAATTTATAAATCTGAAGGCACAGCTGCCTAGATTATCCGAGATGCACAATGGTTCATTGGCACTCACAGCATATTTAATAAAACTTAGAACTGGAGACAGCGATGAAAGGATTTCTACATTATTGAACATTGCACGCTCAACTCTATCAAGATTAATGAGCAAAGCTCGGGATATACTAAATCAAGGTTTTGTACCTGGTAACTTGGGTATAGGTCATATTACAAGGGAAGAAATAGCAGAGCGAAATCTAATTATACCTAATGGTTTGTTTGGTAGAAATGGCAGGAATCCAATAATTATAATGGATGGTACATATTTATATGTTCAAAAGAGTTCAAACTATTTATATCAAAAAAATACATACTCCTTGCACAAGTATAGGAACCTCATGAAGCCATTCCTAATGGTATGTTCTGATGGATATATTATAGATGTATTAGGCCCCTATCCAGCAACAACATCTGATGCTAATATTATGCAACATGAATTCAGCAATGAATCAAACACATTGCGGCAATACTTTCGTACAGGAGATGTTTTTATACTGGATAGGGGTTTTAGAGACTGTGTGCCTCTTTTGCAATCATGCAATTACTCCACACATATGCCTGCATCTTTACACGAAGGTGAAACTCAATTATCAACGTTGGCAGCAAATAAATCTAGGTCTGTGACAATATGTAGATGGGTGGTAGAATGTGTAAATGGTATATTTAAACATTCTTTTAAGATATTTAGACAGGAATTTTTTAATTTAGCATCTAAGCATGCAATAATAGATTTTAGGGTGGCTGCCGCATTGATAAATAAGTTTCACCAAAGATACAGTAATAGAGAAGATGCAGGCCAAATCCTAGATATTGTAAATGATAGAATGTACCTAAACAATGCTCTTGCTGATTATGTTATTGAAAATAATTTAAATAGAAGGCGTGCACAGTTTTTGAACATAAATGTAAGCATAAATAATGTATCATTCCCAAGGCTGACATACAGTGAATTAATATTATTTAGTTGTGGTACATACCAATTAAAACAAGCAAGATCATATTATGGAGAACATATAAGGAATGACAGGCCTGATGGTCTAGTGGTTAGTGACCCTGACTGCTATGCCGGAGGTCGTGGGTTCGATTCCCACCCAGGACAAATGTTTGTGTGATGAGCACGATCATTTGTTCTGTGTCTGGTTGTAATTTATCTATAATATGTATGTATTTAGAAATATATAAGTATGTTTATCAGTTGTCTAGTACCCATAACACAAGCTCTGCTTAGCTTGGGACTAGATGGCGTTGTGTGATAGTTGTGGAATATTATTAATTATTATTATTTATTATTAATGACGGTTCTTATACAATCGAAGTGTGCATGGAGAGAGCCAGCAACCTGCTGGAAGGACTACCCATGACAGGCAATTGCACACTTTTAAGAGGAAAAATACAAAGCAGGCACATAAGCCGAAAAATATATTTCGTCTATATATTATATAATAATAATCTACAGGGCAGAGACGCCATAAAAGAATATTATTGCAATTGCCTTGTCGGCCGAAGAACGGTGGGTTGCTGTGCTCACGTTATGACTATTATTTGGTATTTAAGCTGGGCTAGGCACGAAAATAATGTTACACCGCCTGCCCAGTTTTTAGACAATATTTTAATAGTTTACGACGCTGAATAAAGGCAAAATAACAAATAAAAACTAATAGTTTTATTTTTACCACCCTAATACAACCCTATAATCTGTAAATAATCAGATTATCATCAAAATACTACTGGCAAATAATATATTATAGAAAAGAATATGCTTATTACAACGATTTTACCCGGCAAGGTTTCAATTTTTCACATGACAGTTGAAGCATATTCTTGCATCTTGCTACAACTTTATTATAATATTTGCTTTCCTATAGATAAGTAGTTTTCAAAATGCAAGTTTTTTATTAATAAAGATCTTGTCCACGCTTAGCCAGATCACCCTAACAAAGTGAGCAATTCCCTTTGTTGTATGATGGATGTCACGTGATCAACTTTTACGTTAATATCTCAGAAACGTGACGCTTTACGGAGTTTGATCATTTGGTCCTATTATATTTTCCGTTTGCATTGTTGTCAGCTATCGATTTATATAGGTGACCGCCATTTTGAAAAATATCAAAATGGCGTGGCAGTAGGTGTATGACCAGGCTCCATATAAAAATCTTCAATTCCCTTAAGTTTGTCCTTATTGACATTAAATCAAACCCCGCTCGGGTTTGATTTAATTTCAAATACTGTACTACTCCTGGCAATGTATTCTCAACATTGGAAAATATTTTGAACCCTCTAAATTAACTCTTTTTTTGTACAAATTAACGTGAGGATCTCGCCATAATTCTTTTGACATTCAAGTGCCTTGTATGTGCCTAATTGAAATTAATTATTTGACTTGACGTGTCGAATTAAGTAAAAAAAAGACCACACAATTATAATTCCTGTAAAAATCGAATTACGTAAATTTAGTATGGCCATTTTATTTCCGTGTCGTCCGTGCAGCTATTTGTATAATTAATGTTATAACGTTTAGTAGGATGTACGATAATACGATAAATGAGATAGAACAGAATAGTATATTCCGTATTTTTGTCACACGTGAGCTCTATAATTGCAATTGCAAAGTGAACTCTATGCCTTTGGCAATAAAGTTCGCTTTGACTTCAAAGTTGGCGTACCTATTTTAGCGTAATGAGCTCTTCCCACGGAATTAAATGTTATAATTAATATGACACTGACGCACTGCTGAGGTGATATCAATATAGAGAGAACTATGCAGCTATTTGGCAATACATACTATTCCGTAAAATCGTACAAATAGGGCAGTAATAAGTCTGAACGACTTACCTACGGAAATTCGGCGGAGACATTCTTAAACCATAAAGGTTAAAAAGAAATTCAAATTATAAAAATACCCGATAGTGTTTCGGTTTTGTAGATAGCAAAATCTTCAAAACCGTCTAGCATATGTCTATGTCCTAGTTTACTGTACTTTTAACAATAAAAATAAACTATTGGCATGAAACGAAATCTCTCCTTTACTTATTTACTCTGTACAGGTTGAATGCGAGTCAGTAAAGCAAGCAGTCTCCCTGTACTGCCGGCTAGGCTTCGCCAATAACCTGCAGCCGCCGCCCGTGGCGCCGCAGCACGCCACCTGGAGGGACGCCGTCACCACGCACAGCCATCAGCCGTTAGTAGCCATCATTCAACATCACTGTAGCAGATGTTCTGTTTTTCTGTTCAAATGTATAAACGTAAACGAAACAAAAGGAATATGTAAGGATCGTAGTAGGTGTACGTCTTGTAGTTTCTACCGCGTGAGAAAGGCTTGAGTTTATGAATGCATGTGTATGTAGCATAGTAACGGCCAGATATGCGAGGAATTGCGTAACAAATTAACAGTAGCAATTACTTTCATTTTGACTGTTCAACAATATTCATTGCGTTATTTATGTTGTTGAGTAGACTTTTCGAACATATGAAGTAACTAGCTACGCCCCGCGGTTTCACCCGCGTAAATGTCGATCCCGTGGGAATATCGGGATAAAAATGTAGCCTATATGTTAATCCAGGGTGTCAGCTACCTCCATACAAAATTTTAACAAAATTGGTCCAGCCGTTTGAGCGTGAAGAAGTAACAAACATATAAACACACCCACAAACTTTCGCCTTTATAATATTAGTGTGATGAATTAGCAATGTCCTTCTAAATTATTCAGATTATGATTGATAGTGTGTTACGCAATTAGAGTGCTGTTATACTTGCATGAAAGATATTTGGCGAAATCTATAAGTCGTTTATTCATTTGTTTTTCTTCCATTTGCGCGAACGCCATTGGCGCGGAAAGATTCTGCGAAAAACATTTATGTGAAAAGCCGTTTGTGTGAAGAGACACTTGTGAAAGACAACATTCTAAAATAATAATTTTCATTGTAAAAAATATAATATGTAATTGGCTATAAGAGTACGGGAAGACCAAGAAACGATGGATAGGCTGTGTGAATGATGATTTGGTTAGAAAGGGGGTGACTACCGAGATGACGACTAATAAAGAAGTATGGAAGAAAAAAACATGTTGCGCCGACCGCAAATAAATTGGGATAAGGGCAGGAGAATGATGATGACATTTCGCTGAAAACTTTTGTGCATTCGATCGGCAGAAATTGAATTGTACAGACGCCAGCACATCAACCTACTACAATCTGTCAGATTTCTGTAATAGATTTTCAACTTTATCGCTAAAGCATAAGGTTCAATGTTGATTGGTAAAATTTGACAGTTAGGTGTAGGTTGATGTGCTGGCGTCTGTACATATAAAAGATATACCTAGAATTTTAATGCCGAACTTATCTTTCCACAGATACAGACAAATAGCTCCGTTGACGTTCGACCCCAACATGGACGATTATACCATACAAATGGAACCGATCCTCATAAAGCAAATGCCATCCACTTCCAAACAGGTGAAGTTTTTATTTAAATTCCTCTTCATAGCTCAAATAGACTGAAGTGACGGAGGGTTTTTAAGGGAGTTAACTTTTAACATTGTAAGCCAGTCGAACGTAACAGTTAATTTAATTGGAAAGTTGATTTTTCTTTTGCAGAGTCCAGAAGAAGGGGTTGAACCTTCAAACGGTGGTGGACGAAGAGTTGCCGTTTTGTTCGACTCTACCTTAGCAGCTTACCTTATGATGGGGAATCTGTCACCGGTAGTTATAATATTGTTTTTTTTCTTTTTATAATGAGGCTTTATATACTTACATTAAGAAAAAAAAAAGATTAAAGATGTTTTTCTATGTATGTTAAGGATATGAAAAGTAATAACAGCCGCACTGGTCGTTCGATCAGGTTAAGATACGCTTGCCGCGGTTGGCTCGTAGATGGGTGGACACCCATCTTTACATATTAAGACTCCTCCGTGCCTCGAAAAGCACGTTCAGCCGTTGGGTCCGTCTGTCATTCGTAGATCTCTGGCAGTTGTTACGGGACCTCAGAAGCCCGAAAGTCTGACAGCCAGTCTTACCAAGGGGTATCGTATTACCCAGTAATTGGGTTGTGGAGGTCAGATAGGCAGTCGCTTCATGTAAAATACTGGTATTCAGCTGCATCCGGTAAGACGGGAAGCCGACCCCAAGATAGTTGGGGGAAAAACTAGGCAGATGATGTATGTTAAGGTGCCACTAGTCGATATTTTTTCCATACAAACGGGAGAGTATTACTCAACTGTTTGACGTTGTGAATCCAAAGTTAAACATGATATCGTTTTGTCTTATTATTAACTAGCTTCTTCCCGCGACTTCGTCCGCGTGAAATTTCACCCTCCCCCATTCACCCCCTTAGGGTGTGAATTTTGAAAAATCCTTTCTTAGTGCACCCCTAGACCTCATAAGGAACCTACGTGCCAAATTTGGAATCTCTAGACCCAGCGGTTTGGGCTGTGCGTTGATATGTCAGTCAGTCAGTTCTCCTTTTATATATATAGATTTTGCCTGTACGGAAACAGAAAAATAAAGTAAAAAGCCATTAAAAAGTTATGAGCCAACAAAAAATCGTTTTTCTTGCAATTTTTAACGTAACTTTGGTAAAAAAATAACGTGTTCATCTTTAGTCTATTTATTCACAATAGGTATTTACAACTACTTTTCAATTATTTCAGGACCTGAAGAGTCACGCGGTAACGTTGTTTGAAGTTGGCAAGCTACCTGATGAGAGTCTTGATAGTTTACTAATGGAGCTTGATAAGGTGAGTTTTATTACATAGGTACAGTCCGATTCAAACTTCATGGCGGCTCTGAAGTGCGCTACTCGCTGCGCAGTACCTCGCCTCTCACATCGCTGACAGGTAAATTTGTTACTGCGCAGCGACTCGCCTCATGTTCCGAGCCGCCATAAAGTTTGAATCGGACTGTACTATCAACCCACCTCTGCTTCGTACGGTTTCTATGACTTAACAAAACTTGATTTTTTTTTATTGTATTATGTTAAATATTAATTAATTATACACAAATATAAACCTTCCGGAACTTTTGTAAATGATGTTGAAACCCGTATTCAAATCCGTTGCATAGCTTAGAAGAACAACGCGGTCACACAGGTACGAAAAACGAATTCAATTTATAATAAAACATATTTTTATTTGTTTTGTTTTGGAATATTTGTTCTCCTTTTGTTTTTGTATTTACTTTTAAATGTTTTTTTTTTGTTCTTAACCAACTTATAAATGTTCCATCATACGCCAGGTGGTAGCAGACCCCGAGATAGAAGGCGAAGCGCGGCGGTACCTTGCAGCCGCTGCATGCCTACGGATAGCGCTGCGAACTCTTCGACCAAAGTTACGGCCGCTTGATCTGTTGCGCTGTGAAGCGCTGCATGCGCTGGGGGCGGCTGCGAGGAGCAGACTGTTGTCTACTAAGTACAAGTGAGAATCACACGACCAATATAAACGATTACTGCTGTTAGTTATTTCTCAACCGTATGTCAGTAGTATACTCGATCTACGAAAACAGCTATTATTGCTACCATTAACGAAATAAAGGCTTCGTTATGATATTGAAGGCGCGGAATGGTAAAAAACACGTGCGAAAAAGTTTAGAGTTGATGTTACAACAGGTAATCGCATGTTGTAGCATCAACTGTTAAACTTTTTCAAATAGATGTTTCTTAAATAAAGTAAGCTAAAAAAGAAGAGGCATCCTACCCACTACCCCATACAAAGAGGTTCCAAGTTTACATCACGAAACTGCAGTTAAAACTACTGCTACAAAAGGCGCGTGAAATATCTTATTTAATTTTATCGTAAATTTATGTCCAAAAACTTCTATTCTAACTTTATTTATCTATGAAGCAATTGTTTACGGTATTCATTTTATTTCATGTGTTATAGACTTGCCATATCTACGGCGCCATTATGTCGAGAAGCCCGCGCGGGCGCAGCAGCTGGGTCATTACCACACGTTGGACCCGCACCTCCTGAGGCACACACTCCATGGATGAGGCTGTATTTATATCATGTAGCGGGATATGGACCTCCGACATTGTTGCTGACTAAGGGTAAGTTTAAATGAGTAGTGATTTCATTCAACAAATTATCATTTCGTCGAAAAATTCACACCCAGGATGCTTTTCGAGTTTATTATACATATAAACCTTCCGAAATATGTTCTCTAAATGATGTTTAAAACTGCATCAAAACCTGTCGCGTAGTGTAAAAGAACAACTTTGTCACAGACAGATACGAAAAGTGACTTCAATTAATAATATGTATTAATATAGAAACAGTAATTCATTACCTTTTCACATTGCTTAAGACGTCCAGTAAACCTACTCGTGTTCCACCAGGCAGCCAGCTCCGCGGCGTGCCGCGCCTCCTGCTGGGCTACTCTTGGCTGGGCGTGTCGTGGTGGGGCGCGGAGGCGGCGCTGGAGGGCGCGGGCGCGGCGGCGGGCGCGCTGGCCGCCGCGCCCGCGCTGCTGGCCGCCAACACGGCGCTGCGGCGCGGCCCGGTGCTGCTGCAGGCGCTGGGCGTGCGGCACCCGGCGCCGCTGAGGCATCTTATGTTCCCACCTGATGCTGATACTTGTACAGGTAAAATGATCATTTTCTAAACATACATATCTACCAACTACCATCTCAGTTTTCACCTCTTTTCCAGACATATCATCTTGTACAGACTCCTGAAGAAGACAATTTATTTATCTACGAATTTGTTTAGTTAGTAGAGCTGAATGAGGAACAGGGTGTGTAGTTCACTTCACTCATCCTCCATACAAAAGGGGAGGATCCTCCGACTGGTGTATGATGTTGTGTCTGGTGGGCAACAGCCCGATGATTAATGTCAGGACGTTGTATATATGCTAGTCGCGCGGTAAACTTTGCTTGCGCGATGCAGGATTTTGCGTGACGTCAGCATGATGCGTATTTTGCATGTGGCGATGTAGATGCCGCCACAACTTTAATAAACTTGTGTTGTTTCCTTTCCTTGGTAGATCTACGTAATTTTGATCAACAAACTATAATATTTTCTTTAACACAAGCCCCACCACATTTACACTATCTTTTTCCTTCCAGAGTCTCAAGCAATGTGGTCCCGTCACGCTGGGCTCCGTCGACTACTGAAGCGGCTGCGATTAACACGTTCGGTGGGCTACGTCACGCTGGCAGATATCGGTGTACCCGACCTGGGCTGTCCACGACCGCCTGCTACTGTGCAACTAGGTAACAATATAATATCTTAAAATCTTAATTATATCCTTTCTTACTTACTCTTCTCTCGATCTAAAACTAGCTTCATGCGATGCAACATGATATAACAGCCGGTCTATTCTGTAAAAATCTCATTGTGAAAACTTAGATGAAGTGAGCTGTCATTCCACCATATGCTAGGGAGTATTGACTATTACTGGAATATTGACAGCTCACTTCAAGTTAACTTCACCTAAGGGGTCTCGGTGAGATTTTTACAGAATAGAGGTGTCGTGGTGGGAAAGTCGAGTCATTCAGCAAGGTTCGGGGTTGATTATCCAGGGTTTGCCAGACTTACATAGGTATGACGCTCATGTAGGTTCTTTTAATCCCCTCAAAAATAAAGTTTTGTCTGTGGAGCAGAGTATTGGGCAAATGGAACAAATTGCAAGTGCTAAGTGACGAATTGCTATGGCGGGATGAGTACCCTAATGGCGTAACACACTATCAATCACAATCTGAATCATTTTGAAGGATATTGCTAATCCATTGCTTCATATGTACGAAAGGTTTGTCTGCTCAACAACGTAAATAACGCAAAGAATATTGTTGAACGTAATTACCTCACAGTTTCAGTTTTTGCAATATCCATTACTGGTTCAAAATTTACTTTTTTAATTCTACAGTACAACAACGAAAGAAAAAAGACATATGCGGCATTGCGAAACCAGTCAGCGAAATATCTATATCATCAACAGACTCCACAGAAAAGTCCACTGAAGAGTACTCCCAAACCCTGACAAGGCTACAATCCCCCATAGAGTCTCACTTCGCCGTCACTCCTACAAAAGAGAGCAAGAACAGTTCACCAGCAAATGGCTTCACTAGTGTGGAATGTGGCCAGTTACTATGCGATGAATTAGACAATATGGCACTCGATGACATCACAAAACACGCTCACAGCAAGGAGTCCATAGCCAATAGCGACGACTTGGTACCTATACATTCATCTTCAGCCAGTATTGAAGACCTAGAAAAGAAACATTCCAAAGAAAACTCAACTAGCAAAGAATCTATCGCCTTATCCGATGACTTAGTCCCGATTCGTTCTTCGTCAGTTAGTAGCGAGAATTTGAACAAGAAGACGGCCAACCAGTTGGACGATTTGTTGAGTCCTGCCGAGGAGTCGATCTCTATGTTTACGCAGTTGTCCGATAAGTTGACGGAGATGTCGGCCGCAGAAGGCGATAGTGGGGTGGATACAGCGCACTATGTGTCTGATGAGGAGGCTTGTAGACCAGAGGTATGTGTACTGTTTTGTGTAAAAAAATATGTTAGTAATTCTTTAACTTCTTTAGATTCTTTAACTTTTTCCCCGGTTGTTATTGAAACCTGCACCCTAATTGCGTAACATACTTTCAATCACAGTCTGAAATATTTTGAAGGATATTACTAATCCATTGCTTCATATGTTCGACCGTCATAAATGGTCAACAACGTAAATAACGCAATGAATGTTGTTGCAACTGTCAAAATGAAAGCCATTGCTACTGTTAGTGTGTTACGCAATTACCTCGCTATACTGTGATGGATGAATAAACTGGTATAGTTAAAAACTAATTCTCCTCCAAGTCTCCTATTTTGTCGAGTAAAATAACAACAGCGATTCAAATCACGTGACATAAAATTTGACGACTAGAATAAACTTTCAGATTTTAACAAATACGTGTGCGCATTGTTTGCTAAAACTGAACTATATTTGACTTTTTCAGAGGTGGACAATAGTTGATCTGCAGTTCGGCATCCCGCTGTTTGACGAGACGTTATGTGAGAAAACATGCAAGTGTTTAGTAGAACGAATAGCTAAACCTGAACTGTGAGTATTATATTAAAATGTATCGTAATAGATATAGCATAATCAGCCTACAATGTTTCCACTGCGACACAGGCCTCTTCTCTTCGAGAGGGAGTGGGCTGTAATCTACCACGCGGGCCCAGTGCGGGTTGGTGGCTGACACATATCTTCGAATGTTTAGTTCCAAGACATGTCCATTTCCTCACGATGTGTTCCCCGTTTTAGGAGCAGTGGTGCTGAAATAATTCACACTATATTTGAATTAAGAATTTGAGATAATTTTCAAGTTATGGTACAACAAACTGAATGTCATACTTAACAAAGTTCAAATTCCATTGCAACCAAAAACGTATTAGGATCGTTTTGTTACAAATGGTCATTCAAAAATCAACTTAGAATACATTTCACTAAAGTAGATAACTGATTAAATGGCGATGGAATGTAAATTATCTGATCTTATGAACGCCTGCCTGGGTGGTATAGGTATAGTTGGGTAGGTAATTATTATTATTTTCGTGTTTTCAGATTGGAGAAAGTGAAAGAGGACAATGAATTCATTCGTTCAGATATATTGAAGTTTGTTTCACAGTGCCAGGTAAGCTATATTTATCTTATTTAAAATGGTTATTCTGTATACATAATCAGCCTATAATGTTCCTACTGCTCGGACACAGGCCTCTTCTCTTCGAGAGGGAGTGGACTGTAATCTACCACGCGACCCCGTGCGGGTCGGTATTCTGTATAACATATTGCAATGCTAATAGAAAGTAAGGATTCTATGGGGATTGTCAGCCCGCGCACATCGCAAAGAACGACATTTAATCTCTATTCTAAAGATTCGTTGGTTAAATGCTGGTGCTGGCTTGCATTAACATTGTAAAGCATGAACAAGCCATATTTTCGGTCAGATTTCGTATCACGTCACACAATACTCTTTACAGCTATCCCATTATTAATTTTATTAATATATTTTCAGTACTACCCCGGCGAAGACATGGGAATCGTCAAGCGGGGTACTTTAGTTCCCCTGCCTAGAAAGAACTTGGCGTTCGAGAACGGCAGGATCAGCGAGTGGACCGGCAAGTGAATGCCGTCTTGCTCGCACACGCCATATCTACCATTAGAGCGATAGAGACAGACATATGTTTGTCGTTCCGGATTTGAGCTTTACTAGACGTTATGTAGAATGTTCTTATTTTAAACTGTTGTATTGTCAGTGGATGGGAAAATTATTCTTATAGGCCAGTTTCACAGTGTCCGGAAGGGCACTATCTACCATTAAATAAAAAAAAGAATTAGAATTAACATAACCTGTGTTCCCCAAAGGGTTGGGCAGAGCTGTACATCCACATTTCATATACAGAACAAATAAAGCTTTTCATGCTGGATAGGATCGATTTTGGCCATTTTCCATTTCTTATGTCCACTGCAACACCATATTTCTGCGAGTAAACAGCTTCCATAAGTTAAAAAAAAAACAGTATTTACTTTAGCCTTGTTCTAAATGTGAAATCTCTGTGTGTAAATTATTAAAATATTTTGTGAAGAATATAATTGGTTGCCTACTAACCGGAGCGCCGGGTACCCGGGTGAAATCTCTGTACGGTAACCAATCGCACGTCAGTAACCTTTGATTGATGAAAACCGGCCTTACTGCTAGGTATAGTTCGCGTCAAACTTTACGACGCCTCTGAAGTGCGCTACATGCTGCGCAGTACCTCACCCCTCACCCCCGCTGACACGTGAATTTGTTACTGCGCAGCGACTCTCCTCATGTTCCCAGCCGCCAGCATAAAAGTCAATGACAAAGTTCACATAAAGTGAATTCGTCGCCCGGCGCCGGCTACCGGTCAGCCAGAGCGCGTTAAAAAAGCGAAAATTACAATAGACAACTTAGATTTGTCTTGGGATACTAAATCAATGAAATTTCTGATGTCTGTTAATTATATTCGACGATCCCCTCGTGGTTGAGCCTATTACTAGTATTAGTATATTATTTTAGCGAAATTATAATTTTATTCCCTATAATTGTAAAATAATAAAAAAATATACTATTAATATAAAAGAATAAAACATTAGTCTTACGACATTGTTAAGAGATTCTGATTAATGTGCAACTTTAATTTTTGTTTTAAATTTGTTTTTTTCCAATGCAAATGTCAGTATTGTATTTGTTATTTCTTCATTATGAATCAGAGCTTTATTTATTGTTATATTTGTACTTATCGATACGATTTTAATGATTCCTTGTTTTTTTAAGATAAATAAATGTATAATGAATGCCTGATTTACTTTAGAGTCAACGTAACTTGGTTTCTGTACGCTACACTACAGTGGGGTTATTTTCGCAAGTAGACGCAATGATAATAATTATAATACAAAACTGAGTTATGTCACATTATAGATGACTAGATGACACGTGGAAGTAGGACGGCATGTCTTATATATCGGAAGTGAAAAAGAGACGCATACAGTTATGTTGCGTGCGTCCGTTGACGTCGACGCGACACCGGGTTTGCTGACTAGCCAAGTTTTAATTTAACGTGCCCCTTGCGGTGCGCGTATAACCTACGCCCACAACCCAAACTTATAGGGCGATAATGACCAAAATTATATTATGTCGGACTAGAGCTGTTGACGCTAACGTAATATCAGGGTAACGGAAATTGTATTACTATTAGTAAAAGTGAGTGGATTTCTTTGACAGTGCTCAAAAAGCCGACAGAGCTGAATTACAACTAAGCGTAAAGCGTATACGCTATTCCCTACCGTTCTACCGCGAGATTGATACGTGCTCTTCGCAGATTCTACTAACTGTTACTACTTAGTGAGGAACACATTTGGAACCAGTATAATATCATTCTTTAACTTTATACCCTTAAGGGTAGACGGCCATAGCTATTATACTACTAGTAAGTATCCGTCCCTTATGCCTCGACCACACTTTGAGATTGAATCCGTCAATTAGAAGAGAACAGAAGGAATATTTTCGTTTCTTTATTTTATTTAGTGTAATGAATCAGCAAGTGTGGTTACGCCATAATACGAGCAGTCTTATTTGCTTGTAATATAACACAAATTAATCAACTTTATGTTTTTATAGCTTACTTCCGTTTTTATTATAATAAGATAACAATAAAGTATTTGTAAATAATGCAGATTTTTTATTTTTTATTCAAAATTAATTTCCTTTGTTTTAAGTTTGGTAAAAAAGTACTAAGTATGAAGAGAAAAGGGCCTAAGTCACAGAATAAATAGTAGGTACCCTAAGTGAACACCTTGGTTGGCGTATATCCCTTTTACACCAAACTTCGCCGTGCAAGTTCTCTGTATTGTATAGCTAGCATGATTATAAATGATGACATGCCATGCGCAATGCTAGATAGGTACCTACGTCCCGAACGACCATATAATAACTGAATAAAAAATCCTGGAATTCTATATTAATTTTCGAATTTCTGTTTGTACTAGCTTTTGCCCGCGTGGAGATCGGATATTATTTCATGGGAACTACAAGGATAAAAAGTATCCAATGTGTTAATCCAGGTTATAAACTATCTGTGTGCCATTTCATCTTTATTCGTTCAGCCGATTTTGCGTGATTGATTAACTACAAAACATACAAACCTTCACATCATCATCTGCCTAGCCTTTTCCCAACTATGTTGGGGTCGGCTTCCAGTCTAATCGGATGCAGCTGAATACCAGTATTTTAGATGGAGCGACTGCCTATCTGACCTCCACAACCCAGTTACTGGGTAATACGATACCCCTTGGTAAGACTGGTTGTCAGACTTTCGGGCTTCTACCTGTAACGACTGTCAAAGGTCCACGAATGACAGCCGGGACGAACGGCTTAACGTGCTTTCCGAGGCACAAAAACATACAAACCTTCACATATTTTATAATATTATTATATATTGACATTATAAATGATTATATGGGGCTGAAAGGTTCTCGAGAGGCGACCGCGTACCGGAAGCAACGCCGTCTAAGGGCAGGCCGGGGGCCCTTGGGCACACAAGAATTTGGGGCCCCTTTGGAAAGTAAAAGAGACCGGTGAAGTGCGAGTCGGACTCGCGCACCGAGGGTTCCGCACAGTAGGTATGTAACTACAAATTTACGGTTTTCAGATTTTTTCCTTTACTTGTGCTACATGACATTGCTTTTTGCCAAATTTCATGATTCTAGGTCAACGGGAAGTACCCTATAGGTTTTGATTCCCTTGCGAGTGTCAAAATATGCGCTTTTGAATGTAGCTTGCATTGTAATATCTGCCTTCCGGGGCCCCCGTGAGGTAGAGGGCCCTGGGCACGGGCCCCGTGTGCCCTTATGGTAAAGACGGTAATGATCGGAAGACGTAGCGTTGGAAGGCCTCCCACGAGGCGGACCAACGACCTTGTGAAGGCCGCAGGAACCCGCTGGATGCGGGAAGCACAGAACCAGTCGAAGTGGAGGTGCTTGGGGTAGGCCTATGTCCAGCAGTGGACGTCTTTCGGCTGAAATGATGATAATGTCATTGGGTTTGCCGTTTGGTTATATAGGACTAATTAGATCAATGTGGCAAATCCGTTGTGTGGCTTACATAAATATCGGTAACAAAAAAATAAAACATTGAGGACGATCTCTCTTTTTACCCGACTACCAATAGAAGAAGGGTAATATTTTACATAACTTCGTTTCTTGATTTTTTGTTTTGCTGCAAAATAAATTATCTGGCAAAGATGACATCACTTTATCGTTCATCTATCATTTTACCTGTCTGCGCCATGCATCATCAAACAAGTTGGCCAAAAGCCATCAAAATAATTATTGTAAAATATTGAGAATTTGAGACGGATTGGTTGTCTTTACTAGTTGAAAGAGGTGGCACTTTATCTGTTATTAAAAAATAAAGTATATTGTCTATTATTCATCCTTGCTATTGGTTTTTGCAGTGGGCGGGGAACTCGGAAGAATACAATTGTAGCTCTTATCACTGCTACGTAAAGTTTAATCTCGAAATACGTTAAACAGTAACTTCTATTGTTCAAATGTCATGTCAATTCATGACAGTTGTTCTTTTTTTTCGGAAAGTTCAAGAGAATTTGAGAAACGTCAGTCAATTTGTTTTGGTTAGTTTGATATTGACGTCTTGGGTGAAAATTGTTCCTCCTGTTTATTAACTATTGTACTTTTGTGCGAAATCTCTAGGGTTATTTGTAAAAAAAACTGGCCGGATTGAGAGGCACCGATTACGACATAATGGAAGTGGATCAGTTCGCAGTGGACTTGTACACCGCCGGTGAGAGCTCGCGGCTGCCTCTCATCGATGAAACGTCGGCGTTCGGGTCACAGGCGCCGAAAGACAGGTAACCTTCCACGAAAAGTGCATGTAAAAGACCATATGCGAAGGTAGCGTGACGATTGCGAGGTGGCAGAACGCGTGGTCAGCCTCCATAAAAGGTCAACGCCAAGCGTTACGAGTTATAAAAAAGTTTCTCTATGTGCTCACCCACGCAGCCGTTATGTTTCTATGGCTTATAATTAATTACATTACGATGTTTTCCGACAACGTTAGAGCTAATCGGCCTTTTTTGTTAAATTTTGAGTGGTTCTTTTTAAGGAAACGATTATAAAATGTAAGTATAGGCATGGTGGACATACAATTTAAATAAGAAGTCATTGATAATACTTATAGAGTATGAGTTATCTTTTGTTACACCACAGAGTGCAGATAAGAGCTACAATAATGTTGCTTCATACACTGACAGTGAATTATGTTAGCTAACATTAATATTGAATATTCACTGCCAATTAAGATTTGAATCTGTTTTACACTAACATGTGGAACAGAGGGTATATTCTTTTTACTTTTTGTTGGATGTATATTATTAAAATGATGTGCTTGTTGCATTTAACATACCTACCCTCAGCATTGTTTATTTAAATATTTACTCTACTATAGCATCAAATCTGAGGGGCAATTCTCATAATTTTAAGAATGTTCACAGTCTGATCTCAGTCTTAATCTGTCAAAAATACCTCTAATTGCCCTACATTTTGACAAGTTTTTGACATTTGTTTGTCGCCGAGATGAGACTGCGAGTAGATTTTGAAAGTATTAGATTACGAAAATTGGCCTTCTGGTTAATTTTGATATTTAATTGTGGCTAAGTAATAACAGCCGCAAGGGTCGATCGATCACGTTAAGCTACTGTTGTTGCGGTTGGTCCGTGGATGGGTGACCCATCTTTACATACCAAGACCCCCCTGTGCCTCAAAAAAGCATGTTAAGCTGTTGGTCCTGGCTGTCATTTGTGGATCTTTGACAGTCGTTATGGGTCATCAGAAGCCCAAAAGTCTGACAACCAGCCTTACCAAGGGGTATTGTATTACCCAGTAACTGGGTTGTGGAGGTCAGATAGGCAGTTGCACCATGTAAAATACTGGTATTCAGCTGCATCCGGTTAGACTGGAAACCGATCCCAACATTGTTGGGAAAAAGCTATGCAGATGAATTTCCAAGTTCTCAATAGCTAGTAACACTATGATTGCAAGTGTTCTTTGCATACAAGCAATCCCTAACAAAGACGTGTGGATATCTATAGTCTGCCTTCCACATCTGTGTGTCAGCAATCTATACAATCATAATGCGTAATAAATTTATTCAAAAGTGACAACCTATTGATCCACAGTGGTTATTAGAAATGCTTGATATTAATAAATTCTTTAGTTCCTAAAGTAAAATAAAACCAAAATTAAATTAAAACCAACCAACAATTCTACAAACTGAAAAACAACTACGCAAACTAACAAACAAAGTCAAATCAAACTGTCTGCAGATTGATAGCTGTATTAGACCAAGTGGAGATGCGTGTGGAGCGGCTGCGACGTGACACAGTCCGTATCGAGGAGGAGCGTGATTCCTTGCTGTCCACCCTTGACAGTATCAAGCATTCGGAACTGCTGGGCGATGTAACTGACTGTAAGTAGTCCTTAGAATATAATTGAGAAGTTATTTTGGATAGTTGTAAGTTACTTATTTAATCCAAAAGGAAATATTCAAATGGGCATAGGCAATATTCCAAGGGCTAGAGGTGGCCATCAATCTCTTCGAGGCAACAAATAGGTAGATGAGAGTAGCCAAAGGATTCAGTTGTAAGTTGTAATGAGGGGGAGCCGAAATCTAGAAGTGAACTGTCATAGATTGAGAATGATCATAACATTAAAATGTCCCAAAACTGTTTCACTTTTCACTAGTACTCTATAGGTTCAGGGAGCAGTGGTATTGATTGGCCGCGACGAGTTGTAGGTCGTGGGTTCGAACCCAGACAAGCGCTTTACTTTGTGTAAATTATTTCATCACCACTGCCCCCAAAACAGTGAAGGAAAACATCGTGAGAATACTGGCATGTCCTATAACCAAACATTTTAAGGTATGTGACATCCACCGACCGGCATTGTTCTCCCGTGGTGGATTACGGCCCACTCTCTCTTACAGAGAGGATGCCTCATGCCTGTGTCCCAACAGTAGAAACAATAAAGGCTGATTATGCTTATACTACTTTTAACTTCCAAATATCTGTGGTTTCACTTTTCAACAACCATATCTTGTCCAGGTGATAAGGATGACATAACCCGGTATGCGGAGCGCATCCTGGCGCGTGCTATGACGGTGGAGGTAGCCGTACGCACCGACAGAGATCCCCAACAGGAGGAGGCCTTGCACCAGGTAAATATGCTAGTGGAACTCTTGACTGCCAGGCAAATTATATATTAAATCTCGTCCGAAACTGACCTTACCTACTAACACAGAACCGTATTTCTCAGTTGTTTAGTATAGGAATTTTAAGCTTGGATTTTATTTGGTAGCATAAATTCATTATCGTTCACTGGCACCCTTTGACGCCGCAATAAACATGGCCACCAACTGAGCCCGAACAGTATAAATAATTTAGATGTGCGGTCGAAACGGAAAAAGGAGTATGAATTTAGTTTCATCAGCAAGCTGATCTGAGGGGCAATTCTCGTAATTTTGGGAACGATCTGTCAAAAATACCTCTAAAAACCCTAAAAGTTTTTCACATTGATTTTCGCCGAGATGAGATTGCGACTAGATTTTGAGCGTTTCTAATTACGAGAATTGACCTTCAGAAAGACCAAAACTGTAATAGTAAATTATCTGCCTCCCATGAAAATAATGACTGTGTAAGTTGACAAAAAACTAGCGCGCTCTTTGAAAAAAAATATGACTGATAACGTGATGCATAGTTTTAAAAATGCGGGCTTTTTTTTTTCCAGAAATACGCGGTAGATATATTTAACAAGAAATACAGTCATGTATATTCTTTTCGGTTGTCCTAGAGTCTCAAATATAGTATGAGTAGGTATGACAAATGATTAGAAATTCGTCGTAATAATTTAGTTTATATATTTATCGTGTTTAGATATAATGACGCATAACATTTCTTGTGTTTACCAAATTAGGCCGTTAGGAATGAATAAAATATAGTTTGTACTTTTGCAGATTGAACACCATGGCCTCTATAATCCCATAATCGCCTTTCACGACACCCACGCGAAGTAATTCGATTATTCGTAGACCAGCTATCACAGCTAAATCCTAATCTGTTCATTAGAAGTTGTATGTATACTGTCTGGTATCGTTAAAGACATTAATCTGCACTTGGTTCTTCATTTATTTAATGACATCATAATGACCAGGTCGAGAGACATAAGATCCGGCAGCGATACTTATCAATATAGCGTGGGAACTGTCAGACATTACTTACCCTACGTTCCGAATTGCGTCAAAAGCGATAATATCGCGAATCCGACCAACGCGCAATGTCACAATTATTATTCAATAGCCCTTATATTTTGTGACTATTAAATTTGGTCGGATTCGCGATATAATCGCTTTTAACGCAATTCGGAAGGCGCCCTTAACTAAAACACTAATCTATTGTGCTGTGCACTGTGTGCACTAATTGCTACATATTAAACTTGTTCCAGCGGGGTAATTGCATAAAACTATCAGTAGCTATGGCTTTAATTTTGACAGTTCAACAACATTCATTGCGTTATTTACGTTTTTGAGCAGACAAATTTTTTCGAACATATGGAGCAATGGATTAGCAATAACCTTCGAAATGATTCAGATTGAGATTAGTGTGTTACGCAATTAGTCTCGTATCATTAACAATGCAATGCTGATAGGATACTTAATTTCTCTGTTTTTATCCCTCATTCTGATCAATGCGAAAACGACATTTAACTCGTTACTTAAAAAGTTTAAAAACAATCTCTCGACTCGATTCCTATACCAGGAACTCGACGATAAGTAGGTAGTCAGTATTCTATCAAGGGGGAACTGACATAATCGTATCAGACTACAATAATGGTAACTAGGTACCTGTATCCTGAATGGCTTGAACCCCAATGGCCGCTACAATGAACGGTCAGAGGGCCCATTCAATTCATGGATCATCATTATAAATTATTTCATAGCAACTATAAGCAATGTTCGGACAGGGGCGTTTTTCCCGCGGCGATTTATTTTCGCGCGCTGGATTTTCAACGCACTGCTTAGCGCTCAGAGTTGAAAATCCAACAGTGTGTTTTTTTGACTCGGCTCTTTTTGCATCGGATCGGAAAGGATACGAACGGATGCGGCGACAGCCGATCGCGTCCGGTAGGATGTCGACGCATACGATCGGCTCCGTACGTCGCTTGCGAACGTATCCGTTTCTGCACCTAGTCAAATAGTTTCATTCCTACCGTGGTGACGTGTTCTAATTTTTGAAAATGGTTGAAGTTGACGTAGTATTGTTGGGTATTGCATTAGAAGAAGAAAATAATCATAAAACACAGACGAGGAAAAGAAAAACTTGGACGACAGCCGGAAGGATTTGATCGGATATTACGACCGACAGGCGCACGGACGCGTCGCAGCGTACTTTCGGCTACGATCGCGTGTCGCGGAAGACGCCCGCCGCGGTCAAGCTGCTGTGCGCGGCTTGGTAATATGGACTTTACTGGGTACACGATTTAATATCGTTTAAAGATTTTGAAATCCGTTCCGATCCGATGCGGTGCGAGCCGTTTGGTGCAAATCATCCTTTAGATTCTTAATGGTCCGCTCAACACCGAGAGTTGAAAATGCAGTGCGCGATAAAATCCCGCTGCGATATTTTTACGTCCTTGCGAACGTAGGCTAATAGCACTAATAGTGGTCGACGAATATGATTCATACAATTTGAAAGTCGTTAGCTCTATTTTATCGATAAGTACCTCCTACCATTGTCTTTTAAGGAAGTACTCGACTAATATATAAACCAATCAGGAAAATGTTTCGAATTACGATTAACGTTTTTATTAAGGAACTAGTTGACCTAACTTCGTATCGCCTCAGAATTAAATAATGTGACAAAGTTCAATAGACACTTGGCGCCATTTATTATCATACAGTTATTGTTGTTTTCCTCGGGAACAGCACTTTTTTCGGGATGAAAGTTATCCTATGTCCGTTTCTGTACACCTGACAACGTATATGCAAAATTTCAGGATGATCGGTACAGTGGTTTAGGCGTGAAAAGGTAAAAAACAAACTTACTTTCGCATTTATGATATTATAGTTAGTTTTAATGAAAAAAAATGCACTTTAAAACTCACCATTGTTTTGTACAGTTTTATTTTTATAAAGTGAATTCCTTGATAAAAAGTTGAAAATAATTACGGTAAGCGGGCTAAAATACATAACATGTAACTGTCCACCCTGGCTTACTAGCCGGGTTAAAATGTCAATGCTTCAGAAATAAATTGTAGTGAGTCGCTGTCGGTAGTCAATTCTTTGTGTTAAGCTCAGCCATTCGTTTTTTGCTACCAACCTAACCTTCATAAATGATTATACTTATTTAATTCTGCGCAAAAATCTGAATCTAAATATGTACAGACGCCAGCACATCAACCTACTACAATCTGTCAGATATCTGTAATAGATTTTCAACTTTATTGCTAAAGCATAAGGTTCAATGTTGATTGGGAAAATTTGACAGTTAGGTGTAGGTTGATGTGCTGGCGTCTGTACCTGTGTAATAATTTTATAATCACCCGGAGTAATTTACGTTAAAGGTGGTGTGGTATTCAGTATTGTCTATTTTTTAAAGGTTTTTGTAAGTAATATCAATAATGCAAATCATTATTGTCATATATAGAAGCGAAAGCACTTTTTATGTCTTCTAAAGGTATCAACTCGGAAAGGGATCGTCACCGTATCAACTCGAGCCATTTAGTATTCTTTGTATGAAACTCCCTACTGCAACACACTAATCGGAATCGTAACGTAATCGCCCCGCCTCGGGACAAGCTCACGAACTGCGGTGCGGTGCGTTGTCAACTTGCCCCTCTCACCCTCTCGCGCCCTGCTTGCAGCACCATCAACCAGCGCCAGCGGTCGAGCTGTAAGCGAAGCGCGGCGTCGCTTAGTATAGCCGTAGCCGAGTCGACATATCGGAGCTTCTTGCTTTGGTTACGTGCTTACGTTAGGTTGACGCCTGTTTGACGGCGAGGCGAAAGGCGATACTATGACGATCTCTTCCCGAGTTAATATGTGTGCTATGACCCTTAAGCGCCAGTCTTTAAACAAAAAAAAAAAAACTGAAAAGAGAATCCCCGAATATAGTTTAGCATGGCTTCAAGCTACCACTTGCTTCAAGCTATGTACCGAATGTTCTAATTAAACTCCAAATAACCTAAATGTCACTTTAATATAGGCATAAAAATAGACTCAATCAATAAACGAAGTTACACAACGCAGTTAACCACACACAAAGCTTTGGAACCAAAATTCTAAAAGTATGCAAGTATTGTCGAGGTTTACTAATATCCAACTGATAGGTTCGCCTACTTGATAGTTACTACTGCCGACACAAACGCTAGCCCTCGCTAAATACAGTCCATCCTCACAAACTTTCGCCTTTATAATATTGGTGTGATTCTGTGGTTCTAGTATGATATGATAAGAGCAGCTGCCTTTTACCCTCCAGAAAAATATTTAGAGGCCACTCATCTTTATCCAACTCAGGAACAAGGTAGTTTCTTCTTCACTGTGGAACTATCCAGGCATCTTGGCTAAGTATAACCACACTCCACCACGCCTTCCTTAGCTTCACTGGGCCTTGACCTCAAGTACCCAAACACCTTTGTTGTTACAAAGCCAATGCAGCGGTCATACCATTACATAATAGTTCAATTAAACACGAATCTTACCATCTGGGCATTTGCACTGGAAGTTAATTAGCAAATTGTTTGCTTCAATCGACTGTAATCTTCATAATTAGTTACAAAAAGATGAAGACAATACATAGGGATACAGACAGAAGGTGCGGAAAGGAAGCTTTCCAATGCCGGCGCTACACATTGGCCCAATGTTGAGCAAAATCAGTAAAATCCTGTCCAATATCTGTCCAGGCCCGATACAGTGGAGCCAATGCTCCAAGGCTACATCTTGGGTCAAATTATGTCCAATGTGTGGCCCCAGCATTAAAAAAAAAGTATCGAAAGATGCGTTCAAATGGTAAGCCACGCATAAAACGGCCGCCTCAGGCTGGGGCACCTCACATATTATTAACCTTTTCACCGCCAAGCACTTCTATAGAAGTTCGGGATTTTCGTGCCACCAGCGCCACAACTTCTATAGAAGTTGTTAATTTTAACTATCTTATTAAAATAAATTTACTGTGATTAAAAGCTTTGTTCCATTTTATTATTTAAGATAGCACTGTCTACTACCCTGTTTTTTATTTTTCTACACAAAATAAGCCCTAGTTTGTCCTAAAATCGGCAAAAACAGAAAATCCGAATTTTGTTACTTTCCTCAGAACGCCAATCACTTCATATCAAGTTGGCCAGTGATGTGCCGTGAAAGGTTGATTTCACCATTGAAATATTTATAAATACAGAAAATTACGAATATCGAAAACAATTTGAGGTCAATAAAATATGAACTTAGTTATCTACTTCATTACAAAGGAAAGTAGATGAATTTCGACCTTCAGGTAGATGCCGATACGTAATTATAAAGTTGTTACCAATTCTTGTCGATAGTTATTTTCCCATCTCTACAAAACAATTGGTCCTCTATGCCCCTGTGCGCCACCGAGTGCCACGAACTACTATAGAAGTTGGTCAGTGACGTCATAGGCGTGCGGCTGTCAAGGTCACTTTGGCATAGTGCAGCACAAAATCGGATTCGCGCGCACGCATCTTTCTTTCTTTCACTTGATAACAAATAGAAAAATGAGTGAAGAACTTGATTCGGACGAACTTCTTAAAATTTTGCAAGGTGTGGAATCGGACTCGGGAGTATTTTGTGGAGAACATTGAACCAGAAGATAATTCTGAGGTATGTCTAACTGGATGATAATAATAATGTTTATTCATCAAAGAGTAGGAATTCAATAAGTATGTAAAATGTTCGGTGAGCCCAGTGTCTCCAGATGCACTGTAATTACAGTAGATTTAGGTACTGTTTTTGTACTCCATACACTATTATGGTAAATACAATACATGAGTTAAGAAAAGAACAGAAACAACACTTAAAAAACAATGCTTTGATAAGTACACGGCTACAAGCGTGATAGAATTTAAATATATAGTTACTTTCCATTTCAAAAAACACTTTAAAAACAATTAAAAATTCTGCCACTTAGATACCTACGGTAAAAAACGTTAACTGAAGTTATTAAAAAAACACAGGAATAAACAAAAATAGAAGAAAGAAAGACCATAGACCCCATCCCTGATCAGAATCGAATTCAACGTGCCCTCAGTGCCAATAACTTGATATGAAGTTAAAGAATGAGATCATGAAACAAATAGAGATGTACCCCATTCCTTATAGTTCTAATTGAGTTATGTATTAGTTTCTTTGATACTCATAATTTATACTGTTTTTTCTTATTAAGGATACTGTGAAACAAAACAAATCTGGAAATATTTAATCAGTTTTTATTTATATTCGTAAAATCAACTTTAAATCTTAACTTTACGCGTACAAATCTTATTCATCGATATGACGATATCCCCATCACTACTGTTTACTATATATTTAGTTATACATTTATAGCTTGGCGCTCGGCGAGGCATTGCGTTTTGTGTACGTTGGCGGCGAAAAGGTTAAAAAAATCATTTGTAGCACATGCCTCGCTCTATCTGGATGCACCCGTAGAAGCCATAAAAAAATAAAAATTAATTGTGCTGAAAATTCGTATCGGTGTCGGATGTCATTGATGGAATTTTTAGGGCACCTTCTCTATGAATCAAGAAGTATAGTTGTCGCATTTTATTATGGCAAAAGCGGTCATTGACCTACATTTTCCAGAGTTTTTAATTACAAAACGAATGAACTAATAAAGTTAGTTAACATGCCGAATCAATATATCTATCGTGATCTTCAGCATGTTCCAATAACGAAGAAAACTATACTACTTATTAATTTTTTTTTATCCTAATTTATACTAATAATAAAGCTGAAGAGTTTGTTTGTTTGTACGCGCTAATCTCTGAAACCACCGGTCGGATAAAAAAAAAATTGCATTCGATAGCCCAGTCCTTGAGGAAGGCTATAGGCTAACATCACATTATGACGCTTAGAAACCGAACAAAAAGAAAAAAAAGTCAGTAAGAATACGCAGCGAAAACGAAGTTATAGCGCGGGCATGTGATGTGATGCGACGGGGTGGGTTAGGGGAACATTAAATTTCATGCGGACGAAGTCGTGGGCAGAACCTAGTGAGATACATTAGGGAAAGGGCAATGACGGCTATTGCCATACATTAGGGAAAGGGCAATGACGGCTATTGCCATGCTAAAACGCGACAACTATACCTAAAACTATCGCCACTCGTTGTTATTTTTATACAGCTGACAACTCCAAAGAAAAAATTACAATTTCTTGCTAAAAGCCACGTGCAGAGCTGTTATTATTTTTCTATCTAGAAAGTAAACCTTCTGTACTTATTTATGTAACGTAGAAACAGTCACAACAAAAAACAACGATGACATAATACATTTGTATGAGTGCGATGTCCTCTCCAAACGACGCACCATTGTTTACTAGCTATAGCTACATGCAATCGCACTTACGATTTGCAAGTTATAAGACCTGTCTAGTGATATTGTGATGGCACACTGGGTTAGGGTCTTAGGGAATGAGTTTTTTTTCTGCTGAATGGGCCTGCTCTTGACCTCGATCACGCCTGATAGAAAGCAATGGATAAGGTCGAGCGTGCCCAGAAGATCCCGTTTCTGTGCTAAATGGAAAGGTTACTTAAAAGCAGTGATGGTAGAGGCAAGAAATTGTAGGGCATTGAGAAAATGATCTCGTTCTTTATTAACTATATTTATTCGTTTTTATTTGGACAGCTATTTCATGCACTTTTATCATTCCTAACGTGCCTAAGCAAAATAGTGTTTGTAAACTCTATAGCGAAATTGAAGGGACCGGGTATTTTATTGCGTTATAAAGACTTACTCCCCCTCTCTTCTCTCTCTCTCTCTTGTTTACTCTCCGTTTAAACGGAGAGTAAAAGAAAACAATATAATTTTACGAATACACAAATTCTTTGTTTTACTGGCCATGTTTCCAGTTCAAAAATTTGAAAGCAAATATGACTAAGACACAACCCATAGCAATAAGACGATAGTAGGAAGTAATGTAAGTAAACACGCGCTAGGCAATTACGACAAACAAATGAACACATTTCTAAGAATTCCATTTGTACGAAAATATATTTTAAGACTATATCAGTATTGTGTATTATTGCGTATCTAATCTGTTACTAACCAGTAACCACTAACAACTTATGGACTTATTTAGGTCTGAATTAAAGATATTTTTGATTTTATTTATTTATTGTTATTGTGTTTATAGGTCAGTAAAATTAATGTTTATTGGGGTCTAAATAATGACGTATTGTTTCGCTATTAAGAGTGGTTGCCACGCTATAAAGAGTGTTCCAATATAAGAGTAACAATGTAAACCAAACGAACCTTAGCAATTTCTAAGGAGTTTTTTGTTCGGTATATAGAGTTTACACTATGGAAATAATTATGAGGTCCCTTCTATATTTCCGTCGACGAGGACGTATAACGTGCACGTATTTCAATTTTCTATATATTTTATGGACGTGGACGTACTTACACGATAATATCGTCTCGTTAAGTAGGTTAACCCTTTGACCGCCAGAGCGTAAACGCATCGCCGGGCCTTCCACGCCAAGCCACAAATTCAGCGCAAATACCTACAAAAAAATAGGGATTCCAACATCTTATCGATAACCAATTAATCATTGCTTTTCGACCCGTATTTTTTAAATTAAATATTACTCATAACATCATTCTTTTATTTATTTTGACCCTATTTCGAATTATACTATCATTAAACAGCAGTTGCAAAGTTTTATACAACGTAAAACTAGACTTTAGAAACACAAATGAATAAATCATACAATAATAAGGTGCATCACTAATCTCGTTCGTGACGTCGTCCGCTGTCGGAAAGAGCCGTCTCTGGCGTGGCTAGCACACCTTTTGACAACTGCCTCGCATGCGACTAGGGATGGGATATTGCGGCAAATAATAAATAACAATCAAGGAGTATTTAAAACAATTTAATCATCATCATCATCTTATAATTATTATTCAGATTCTTCGAAACTTGGTAAACTTATGTCATCCAAGTCCTTTTGCTGTCGCACTTTTCTAATAACGTTCAGTATGTTTACAAAAGTTACTGAACGTTTTTCTTCTGGCACTCGATCCAGTTCAAAAGCGACCAGTCTTGCGAACGCCGCATTTCGTGGGTCGCTGGGTCTCGCTTGGTTAGAATCCAACGGAGGTAAATTGGAGACGTCACACCTTAGTTCATTTGCGTAGTAGTCATTTGACTGCCAGCCATTTTTATTTTACACTCGCACAATAATAATGTCGTTACAAATATTACCACCGATCATCATAATAATAAATGTAGGAAATCACTAGCGGTCTCCCGTAGCGCTAAAAACGTCACCGCTTGCCGTCTATTCCCGACTGTGGTGTACAGGTTACTATTATGCGTTTTTGCGTAGGGATGCGCGAGAGTGGATAGTAAACTATCGATCTATGGATATCAATTATGATTTTTTTCCACAATTTTATAAATATTATGCATTAGGAATATTCAGATACGAATAGTTGTCATTAAAAAATAATTGTCGAAGTAATAGTAAGCTACTTTGAATAAAATATTTCAGAAAATTTAAATATAAGTTGCCTTACTTGCCCATCACTAGCTATCGTGTCTTGCCGTCCGTGGCGTGAGGAAGAACACATTTTTACGGATTTCGATTACCAATTTTTGATGATTGTTTTTCTAGTGAAATGTAAATAATGAATATATCTTTGTGCCATTTTACAATATTTCATTAATGTAGTTTCAAATAATAGGAAAAAGAAACACAGAAAATTTAATTTAATATATTTATTTTGTACTTAAAAAATGTCGTTTTCTGGACGGCTGTAGACGTCGGTGGCGTGTTTGTCACGTTTTCGTTTGTCGGCTATAGCCGTCCGTGGCGGTCAAAGGGTTAAAAATTATAAAAGCACACATTGGAGCCAGGTTTTTTGACCGCTGCGCAAATAAAACAGGGTGGCAGGAACATTCACGCGCAACCTGTACACGATTTGAAAATTTTCTTCGTTTATTAAAAAAGAAACTGTTTCAGACATTTTGACCGCGTAGGTATTGCACTTTTGTATAAAACCGCAATTTTTTTTTTGATAACCGACGAAAATGTCTTCGCTGGTCTAGAATCATGTGTTAAATTCGTGGTTACAGTTTGCAAGTAGGTTCCTGAAACCCTGTATACAAATCTACATATTGGAAGTTGTTCCAAATGACAAGCGTAAAATACCATCGAAATCACAATATCAAACGTTTTTGTCGTGACTAAAGGCCATTCATATTTCATACAATACACACAATATTTTTGTTGATTGCCGCCTACGGGCAACTTATTTTTTCCATCGGTTGATTTATAACTTGACCGCAATGACCAACTTCTATTAACTGTTCTTTCATTCTGATATTTTCATACAATAACCGCTTGTTTATGCGGGCCAGAAATAACTTTTATAATTAGCTACAACGCGTAAAGGAAGGTTCTTTGCACTTTTCCAAGTAGAGTTTAATTAAGTACATTGTTTATAAAAATATTTATATAAGTAATAACAGCCGCACGGGGTACGCTTGCCATGGTCGGTCCGTAGATGCGACTATCTTTACATACCGAGACCCCTCCGTGCCTCGGAAAGCACGTGAAGCCGTTGGTCTCGGCTGTCATTCTTGGATCTTTGACAGTCGTTACAGGTCGTCAGAAGCCCGAAAGTCTGACAAGACAACCAGTCTTACCAGAGGGTATTGCATTACCTACTCAGTCACTGGGTTGTGGAGATCAGATAGGCAGTCGCTCCATGTAATATACCGGTATTCCGCTGCATCCGGTTAGACTTGAAGCCGCCCCCAACATCGTTGGGAAAAGGATAGGCAGATTGAGATTGATTTTTTATAAAAATATTTGCAATGCCATGTTTTTTGTTTTTGTGATGTAAGGTTTTATTATTTTACTAGCAGCGCCCCGCGGTTTCACCCGCATACGTCGCAATCTCGTGGAAATATCGGGATAAAAACTTATCCTATGTCATTTCCCGTTGCTCAAACTATCTCTATACCAAATTTCATCTAAATTAGTTCAGCGATTTAAGTGTGTAGAGGTAACAGACAGATAGACACACTTTCGCATTTATAATATTAGTATGGATTATCTTTTTTCTAAATAAAGTACAAAAGTCCCTATAAACAGAAAAATTGGATCGAAGTCTTTGCCAACCAGGCAGTATAGCATTAATGTCTGCCACAACTTCATATCAAATTACTAACCAACACTCTTCTTATTCCAGGTCAACATGTACATAGACCAACTGGTAATTTCGGTGCATGACGACGCCGTCACTGCGCACACCCGCTGTCAAACGTTCATGAACGCGTGCACGTCCCAGCCAGACCCCTCCACAGGTACCGACAAGAACTTCGAATCCGCCATCTTGGGCTGTACACTCGACGACCAGAAACGAGTCAAGAAACGCCTCCAAGGCCTCTTAGCTTACATCGCTAAGTTGAATGTCACCACCTGCTCGTGAGTAAACGCTCTGCTTGACAGCAAGCTCGTTATTCGCTGAGCACCTGTACTGCCAGATTCTCGTTTATTTGAACTGTGCCTGCGGGGCAATTGCGTAACACACTTGCAATGGCTATGCCTTTCATTTTGACAGTTTCGCATTATTTACGTTGTTGAGCAGACGAATTTTTCATACTTACATAATATTATGAATGATTGATTAGGTATTTTATCAAAATCTTTCGGATTGTGATTGAAATTGTGTTACTCAATTGGGATGCTGGAGACGCGATGCCTATTGTGCATATGTTGTTAGTGTAACTGAAAGACTGTGAAAGTTAAATTGTATGTTTTATAGTTCGTTTGTGATTTTAGGTTAGGTCTCTTTTTTTTGCTACAACTTTTGGTTAATATCACGATGGTTGTATGAGGAAAATTAACTGAAATAGTAGCTTGCTATCTTAGTAGAAGTTCATAATCGTATCAAAGTTACCTGAGTTAATTACAGTTAATTACTACATGACTTGTTCTTTCGTCCGTAACCAGTAACGTTTAAGTGCTTAGAACGACAGTCATATCAAAGAGAATTGAAGATTTCTTTTTGGAGCCGCCATACCTACTGTCGCTAGGGTTTGGTCTATGTTTTCTGTTTGCATTGATGCCAGCCATCGATTTATACATCGTGCCGCTAAAATGGCGATATTAATTTAACACACGTATTGACACGGGTCCGCGTTTCGAACATATTTTCATTTAATTAAACATCATTATTTATTTACAATTTTCTGAAATAGCAACTTGGAGCATCCTGTACTTAAAGAACTGTAACGCTGGGATCATTTGCCGGGGTCACGGATCATAACATCGCATCAATGAAATTAAAACGAATTACGTGCAAAGAGTAGGTGAATTGAAGGAAAGAGAGAGAGAGAGCGCTTTGTCGGCGAGCGGCGCAGGCGGTAGTTGTCAATTACGATTTTTTTTTAAATAATTTTTATGATTACTGGCCAATAGCCCTACTCGTGTGTTAAATTAATGTCGCCATTGTAGCGGCACGTTGTACAGGTTCATGCGTGGCCGCCATTTTGAAAAAAAAAACAATATGGTGGATAGGTCAATATGCCACGGATCTTCAAAGTCCTTTATAATGATAAGGTCTTCATTGGCATGAAAAATGTGTACAAACATTAAACGAAAGTAAAGCCTTGACTCCTAAGCTAGGTAACAACATCTTTGTTACATTAGCCAAAATTTTATCAGCGCGAAATAAATATAAAAGTTCCATGTATAAAATTGCATTGAAACTAGTCTTGCATTTATGAAGAAAATATGATTTCAGTGTCGTTATAATTTTCCCAGAATTTATTTATGTACCAAATCCCTTAATTCCCATTCATCCAGTCACCTTTTAAATTGAGCGCTAAAAGCCATACATAATGGGCAAAAGGCCAAAAGCACGAGATGTTGAAAAAATCTCAAGTTCTTATCTATTATTTTCAGTACAATATTCTATTTGTACCTTAAATTATCTGTGAACCAAAACTGAAGTATATTGCTGTCTCATTTTATTACAAACAGTATGACAAAGACAGGATAATATACGTGGATTAAATAATGTTAATAATTTCATAAAAATAGGCACCTCACTCATTTAGGCCCTGCAGTTTCAAAAAGCTTTGATAAATGTGATAATCTATGTTTATAATGTTCTAGTATTTTTTTATTATTTTTTATTAAGTAAATAAAAATTCCATTGATTGTCACAGTGGAGTTTATTTTTCGTTCTTCAATGGACCATTAGTTTAGATAACTTTAATTAAATCCAGATGATCTTTTAAATCGAGTTAGGATATACTCTACGACAAAAGAGAATACATATACTTACAGGCAGCTAAGAAAACTGCTTTTTAAAGGCGATCCGCTAAGATAGCCCGCGAAATTCAATGTATTCCATTTTTCTTATGGTTTTTCAATTTGTTGGTCTGTGTCAGTGTTGATCAAAATACATATGATTTGCAACCGTAACCAGTATGTATGTATTTAGAGAATTATAATTATTAAAATCATCAACACAACTCTTTAAGTTGAAATTAACATATTCAATATAGCATAAACATATAACCTAATAATGCCCTGTTATTGCAAAAAAACGTAAGAAAAATTGACTTTCGCGGGTTTTTTAACCCAGCTAACAAACACACTGTCAAACTTCGTGTTAGGGGCTCAGGGGACGTGGTTGGTTGACCGAAACAGTCGAAGGTCGATCACTTGACATGATATTTGACAAGTGTGTTTCTTGCCTGTAAACGAAACTCTTCTGTTGACTGTACAGTGTTTACATAGATTTACACTAAGTGTGTGTGTTACGCTTGCTAGTTCCATATTACATTCTTTGTTTTTATTATGCTTGCTATCCGTCTGTGTGCAAGCATATCAACGAAATTGTCAGTTGTTTGTCCTACAGCAGTCTGTATTACCTTATAACCAAAGATTTCATTAGTTTTGCTCTCACCGTAGTTAGAACGCGCGACAAAATGTGTCCTTGCTGAGACGAGTGAGATAATACTATTCAAATGTCAACGAATCAGAAATGCGACGATCTTTTGACGCGGTCGGGCGAATCTAACGATTTAAATCTTTGCTTATAATGTAGTGAATGGGTTTATGAGGAATTGTAGTAAAAAAAAATGTTTCGAATGCCCCGGAAATCGTCATAGATGACGTCATGACATGCGCCATCTTGCGATAACGCTGACCATGCCATAAAATAATATAAACGTGAGCGCTGTCAAAAATGACAGTGTGTGTGTCAGTGTGTGTTTTGTTTTGAGTTGCATCATATTTATTTATTTATGTACACACAGTAAAATACATAAAGATATGACATAATTAAGATCATATCTTTAAACTAACGTAGCATTTTCGTGCTTCTGACTGACAGTCGCCACCTAACCAAAGAAATAAAGAAATAGTGTGTATACACAAGAAGTACTGTAATCCAATCATGAGCATTCAAATGAATAAAGTTTTGACATTGAGCGAGCATAGTGAATTGAAAAAAAAAATTGTTGACAGCTCTCAGCTGTCATAATCGTGATATCATCTAAATCGGAACGCAAATTTTTGATGTTACCGCTGTGAGCGATTATGGCATAATTCGGAATGCAGCCTTATTGTAACCAGAATAATGATCATAATTTCAGTCCCGTACTGATCCAGCAAGCTCTACATTGTATCAACTAGATCAATCAAATAATTTTATTCGTTTAAAACTTTTTTTTTCTCATGCACACTTGTTCTTCCAGCTCACTTTAGACATCAGAGTAGTCGACATCGGCTTTGCTTGCCATTTACTAAAAATAGAAAATGATCATAATGTTTTTGACAGACTTGTCAGTGAAAGCGACCCAACAGCAACCTTATATGAATGAGAATAAAGATCACTGTGATTTGGACAGTGATGCAAAATCAGAGGTAAAATAATTGTGAAAGGACTGTAGATCCACTTGATGAAGGCCCGAGTTCTGTAAGCATTTTTAATAAGAGGCTCAATGTCCTCCTTTTGCACGTTAAGTGGATGATAGTGGACAAATTACAGCTGAAATGACTTGTTTTTGTGTTTGCTTATTTATCGTAAGTCTTTTTATGAATACATTTTAAATGTAGTGAATGTATGTATGCTCACTGGTGATCGTAAAATTTTGTATAATTTCCTGTCGATTTGTTATCATGTTGATGCAAAATTAATATTTATTCATCAACAAAATTTTCATCTGTGTGTGTCAATAGTAACTTATTTCCAAAAGTATATTTTGATTTGTAAAATTATCCCCCCAAAAAAAGGAAAATATTCGATAGAAGGAAATAATATTACTGTAAGGGTATTAAAATTGTACTTACTTCATCCAATAAAAACCTATGCTCAATTATATATTTAAATTATTACATTTTATACACGGTGTCCCTGGAAGTATGGATCAAATCGAATAGGGGCGTGGGCAAGGTCATTTCCAATTTATTTTAATGTTTTTTTTTTGGCACTATGCGAAGTGATTGAACAAAAAAATTGGTCATAACTTTTGAACCGTAAAAAAATTCACCGAGATTCTCAGGGTTAAAAAGTTTGGAAATGACCTTGCGTGGACGGACGTACCCTATTCGATTTGAGCCATACTTCCAGGGACAGCTTGTATATACCTAAAGGTTAAAAACTATCGCCACATTATAAACAGGTCAATACTGTTGTCTTTTACAAATTGCTCTGGCCAAATATTCCTTGAAAACCACACTGTGACAAAGTGATCTATTTTTTTAACTACCTGCGGGGTAAATGCGTAACACTATCACTAGCACCGACTTTGATTTTGACAGTTCAACAATATTCATTGCGTTATTTACGTTGCTGAGCAGATAATTTTTTTTGAACATATCGCACCTTTAAAGTAAAACCGTTACTAAACGAAATTATGAAATTTTATAGGGGAGCCAAAATTAGAAAATAGTCACTGTTTTTTTTTAAATAAAATCTGAGCTCATGGTTTTTTAAGATGTTTAATGAGTTTCTATGATAGATCTCTGTTTATAATATAACAAATTTATCTTGTAGTTTACGTTTATTTTAGATAGATGGCATTGATACCTTAATTCATGAAAATTTTCGTTTAGTAACGGTTTTACTTTAAAGGTGCGATATGAAGTAATGGATTAGCAATATCCTTCAAATTGATTTAGATGGAGATTGATAGTGTGTTACGCAATTAGGACGCTGGTCTTCATATAATACTGTCCTGGCCCAGCCAAGAGCGTGATAAGCCTTAATCTTCAGGCTTCCCTTCCCTATTTATTAGAGAGTAGAAGAACAAAGAATATTCCCATGTATGTATCGTCAATTATCACCCAGTAGGTATAGTCAACCTCGTAATTGTACTTTTGATAAAATCTCCCAGTAAATTGAAACTTCAGTAAGGTTGAAACTATCTAACTGCCCATTGGTCTTTAAGCAAAAATAGCCCTTGGCGTTTTATAACGCGCAAGTGACATTCAACCTCAGGGTGGTAAAACAATTACGAGGTCGACTATACTACCTACATCGAATCACCATCGACTCGTAGTCTTTCAAGATCTTCATAGTAAATTAAAATTGTACTTTATTACTTTTTATTGGTTTTATATTTGAAAATCATCACATTATTTGGTAAGTTGTGAAGAAAATTGATAATGTTGTGTGCGTATGAGTGCTTGAGATCGCCAATTTCCAATGATCGTACTGTACCCGGCCTTTAATATGGCACATCGAGTTTTTGAGAAAGATCGGGTTTGTATAGTGTCTACTCTGTCACTCATACCTGTCTGTACCGCGTACTGGATTTTCAACGCAGTACTTAGCGCCGAGAGTTAAAAATCCAACAGTGTGCTTTTTTGACGCGCGGGAATGCATGCTGTTGGATTATCAATGCTCGGTTCAACACCGAGAGTCGAAAATCAATTGCGCGATAAAAAATCGCTCGTGGGACGTACGACGGATAAAGCTCGATGTGCTCATATTTATTGCCGAGTACACTGTAACCTTATAGTACTATGTGTAAGTACAACGTGTATGTCTTATTTAGTTACGATTAGCTTGTTAAGTCAGCTTAAGGCGAGTCTACACTACTGATGTTATATCAACCGTGGCGAGTGGCCACAAATGCGCGGCTAGCATGTTCTGCTGCCGTTTTTAATGTAATAGACGTTTAGCCTTATTCTGAGGATCTCTCTAACATGTTAAGGTGCTCATACATGAAAAAAAAATCGTGATTCGATAGCCTCATGTTTGTGAACGACATTTTAAATACAGGGTGAAGTATTTTTATCACATGTTTAAAATTTGTTTTGCTGCTTAAATAGTTAATGTTATGGGACTTTTTTTTGCTTATTAGTGCCTCAAACAGTGTTGATAGTCAGTTTCACCCTGTATTTGATAAAATGTCGTAAGAAAGTTTTTGTAACAGTATCATTGTATTTTTCATTGCATTTTTTAGTGATTTAGCAATTTCTTGAACAGTTAGGTCTTTAAATTGTTATAACTACGTCGATTTAAATAAATACCATAATGTATAATCTTATTTGCTGTGTTTAATTTAAAACCAACCTAATCACGTCGTACTAAGAGTCAATTTACATTGGCGTAAGTTTCAAAGTGCAAACATACCTGAGCTGCATTTACATAAATTATGATTCGGCCGCAACGTAAACGTATTACGTGTTTCGAAAAAAAAAACAAAGAAGTTCTTAGTTTATTATATTCGGTCAAAATTTGAGTGAGCAGTGTAAAATACGTGCGCAGGTAGGTGAACTGACATCAGCATGGAGACCTGAAAAATAAAAAGTGTTACCTTTTAAACTAAAAAGCATATGAACGTAAGATTACTGTGTATTTTCATATAAGTAGCGGTATGTCGAAGTAAGGAAGTCGGGCAAGAAGCAGTACCTAAACCTAGTAGGCTGGAGAAAGGCCCTGCGAGACTTACAAATAAAAGGCTGCGAGGAAAATCTAGTGGACCAACCCTACTTGGGATGATAATATGAAGCACCAAGAGAGCGATCCCCCCCAGGATGTAGCTATATTATCCAGAGGTACAAGCGTTGCATTCTCTAAAATACGCCGTTAAAAGCATTAGCAAGGTAAGTTGGTACACATACATAAAGTCTGTTCAAACTTTGTTTTAAATTAATATTATTTCAAGTTAAACAAATATCAACTTTATTTTAATGATAACTAAGTTGATTTCAGAGTGACTAGGACTATTGAAAAAGTAGTAAAAATGTTTGAAGTTGTAGCGTAAACTGAACTGTATTGTGTAGGATTTAAAGTTATTTTTCCATAAATTCATATTTGTTTACATTTTTGGCAAATAAATCGCGAATGCAGATTACATTAAACTCACGCCTTCTCATGCGGGTAGGCAGAAACTACAGAACGCCACCGGCTACGATCCTTACATATTCCTTTTGCCTCATTTACGTTCATACATTTGGTCATATACCCACGCCGGTTGCGAGTATTACGCACCTGACCTTTCTTAAGAATATCACCAATAAGGTCACTATATGTCCTCGTACACACTATGTCTCCCTCTCATAGAGAGGAGGCCTTTGTCCGTCCCAGCAGTGGGAACATTGTAGGCTGACTATGCTATGTCCTCCTAGGGCGGTTGTCCCGGCGCTTCCACTCACATAAGTTGGTACAATTTTGCATAATGTAAGGACGCCTGCCTCAATAATGTGCCCAATATTTCTTAACAATCTCCTTTACTTTGGTCCCTAGAATTACAAGTGATCCAGTATGTGCTGTCTGTAAACTTACAACCATTATGGTATGGCGGTTACTCCAGGGAAGTCGGTGATATCAGGTATTTCAGTGTTTTGAGCCACGTTTTCCAGCGCGTAAGCCACGTAACATACTGCGCAAACCTGTCGGTAAAACAAAATGTAAAATGACGCATAATCTTTGTAAGAATTTTCTGCCTGCTTGTTGATTTTGGAGGCAGAGGCCGCGACTTTCGAGTTGTAGGTCGTAGATTCGAACCCAGTCAGGCACTTTGCTTTGTGTAAATTATTTCATCACCACTGCTCTCAAAACGGCGAAGGAAAACACCGTGAGGCAACCGGCATGCATGTCCTAGAACCAAATATTCACATGTGACATCTACTAACCCGCACTGGGCCCGCGTTGTAGATTACAGCCCACTCCCTCTCTAAGAGAGGAGGCCTGTGTCCCAGCAGTAGGAACATTATAGACTGATTATTTTATATGATCTTATGTATGGCCCGTTGCAAGTGGTTTGACATATGAGTGTTAGGCCGGTGGTGATATAATAATCTGGTTATAACTTACCAACACAACGAATAAATTGAACATGTTGATTACAGTTTAAGCTTAAAGTCGTAAACTTCACACTTGCACTGAACAGCGGCAGTATCTCGTTTATTTTATAGACGGTTAGCAGTAAATAGTGCGCGTTCATTATGCAACTAGTACCGGTAAAGGCAGGGTTATACTGCTAACATTTTAAAGGGTGCTTCTATACAACGTTGTGTAGGTAAATAATGGTTAAGCTTCTCTCCAGAGATTTATTTATTCAAAGGGTTTAATGATAAGTACCTACACACGGTACTTACTCATAATTAAGTTAATTATGGGCACCGTGCATCCATTATGGTGCTTTACTTTTAAATAAATGTACAAGACATTTTCATGGAATAATATTAGCTTTTACATAGACGGCTTTTAGAAATGCCGCAAACCAGCGCGGTAATTGCGTAATAATAATAATAAATCATAATGCCGCATTGGAAAACAACACTACAGCTAAATAACCACCACACTTCTCTTATAACACGACAGATATCCATTAGGAAGGGTATCTATCAGGGAGATTCCTTGAGCCCTCTGTGGTTTTGCCTCGCCCTTAACCCCTTGTCTCACTTGTTGCGTCACTGTCAGGCCGGGTACAACCTTAAACATAATGCTGAAGAAACAGTTATCTCACACCTCATCTATATGGATGACATTAAATTATACGCAAAAACCGAAAAAGAAATGAAGAAGCTTATAGAAGTCACGACAGAATTTAGCCAAGATATAAATATGAAATTTGGGTTAGATAAGTGCAAGACATTACATTTCATAAAAGGTAAAATCAAACCTGGTAGCTATACAGTTAACGACACCGACACAATTGCAGCAATGGAACCAACAGATCTCTACAAATATTTAGGATACAAACAACTTAAAGGCCTAGACCACACATCAATTAAACAGACACTAAATACAGAATATCGAAGGAGAATTAACGCAGTTTGCAAAACACAACTATCAGGAAAGCATCTTATTAAAGCCTTAAATACTTTTGCCATACCAATATTGACCTACTCATTCGGAATAATAAAATGGTCAAAAACCAACATCGAACAGTTAGAGAGAACCACACGCACGGTACTCTCAAAACACAATAACCTACACCCTAAATCTGCGATCGAACGACTCACCATCAAAAGACAAAATGGAGGGAGAGGCCTAATCGACATCCACCACCTTTGGCAGAAACAAATTACTAGGCTAAAAACATTCTTCTATTCAAAATCTCGCAGTAGTGACATACACAAAGCAATATCTCTAAATGATCTTAACTACACCCCACTTAACTTAAATGAACAAAATATACAAGACTCGAATAACCCTGACCCACAGAACCAAAAAATTGAAAACTGGAAGAAAAAAGTCCTCCACGGTAGACACCCTCATGATTTAGAACAATCCCATATTAACATAGTGGCGTCTAATAAGTGGCTTAAAATAGGTAACCTGTTCCCTGAAACAGAAGGCTTCATCATAGCTATACAGGATCAAATCATCAACACCAAAAACTATAGGAAATTTATCATTAAAGACCCTACCACTACAAACGATAAATGCCGCAGATGCCACATTCAATCAGAAACCATACAACATATAACTGGAGCATGCATAGCTCTCACACAGACAGACTACACTCATAGACACAACCAGGTCGCAAACATTATTCATCAAAAACTAGCACTCAAACATAATCTTATACAAAACTCTAACACCCCTTACTACAAGTACACACCACAAACTATACTAGAAAATGATACACACAAAATTTACTATGATCGTGCCATACTTACAGATAGGACTATCCACTACAATAGACCAGACATAACCCTACAGGATAAAATAGGAAAAATCACTTACCTTATAGATATTGCAGTTCCTAATACCCATAACCTACAAAAAACAATCGCTGAAAAAATAAGTAAATATGCTGACCTGAAAGAAGAGGTCACAAGAATCTGGAGACAAGAAAAAGTATATGTTATCCCAATAGTTCTCTCCACGACAGGCGTTATCCCCAACCATCTTCTCCGTAGCCTGAAATCAATAGATTTAGAAGAATCCGTCTATATTAACCTACAGAAAGCTGCCATCTTAAACACCTGCAGAATAGTTAGGAAGTTCATGCAGTTAGACGAAGAACACACTCCCTCATCTTAAATACACACCACACGCTGCATTTACTTGGCTTTGGCCCGTAAATGTAGCTAAAACCAGCCTTAGAGCTGAGAAAAAGAACACTCCCGATAATAATAATAACCCCATCGCCGTATCTCTACGTTGACGTCGTGGTGGGGCTTGCGCGCTCCGAACTCTGGGCCTGTGCCGGGAGAGTTTACTCTCCGGAATGGGTCTAAGGTGAGGAGCCAGACCAAGAGAGATACAGAAACCCGCAGGGCAGCATGTGGCGAGCTGTTGGGCAGTAGCGACCCCACGGACCCTATCTCCCGGGAGAAGTCTTGTTCCTCACCTCTGGCTTGCCTTTATTGGCCGGCTGGAGTGAAAAATGACGAGGAACAGAGCTCCCACCTCATTCTTGCCTTTATTGGCCGGCTTGAGTGGAGATTCGCAAGAGCAAACGTGCTCGGAGGAAGGAAGTATTCCAGTAAGATGCTGGTAGGGATCTTGACCGTACTTCCGGGATTGTCCTGATAGCCGTGGAATACCTCTCCACTCCTCATAAGCACCTCAGGACATGTTGCCCCCTTGTCGCTACGTCACTATGTGCTAGCGACCGTTTCCGGGGGCCCATTATTGAGTGTGCAAGTCACCCCCTGCCATTTTATCCGTGTATATATAAAACATTGATCAGGCAGGGGTCATAGTTCTTCCATAGTTCTTGGTAACCACTCCACTTCAGCCACCCAAACCCATAGTCCAACTTTTTATTTTTCCTATCCTACAATAGTCCTACACCAACCGGGGGTTATCCTTGGGTGCACTTGCATAGTGCATACAGGGATAATCGTCGGACGGTGCCGCATTTCCTTAAAATTTCCTAAGGGGCCTCTGCGAGTTGGGTTCGGCCCCTCGTACGCCTTCCAAAGGACCGGGACCCCATGGTCCCGAGATATATAAATTCAAAAATAAATAATAATAATAACCCCATCGCCGTATCTCTACGTTGACGTCGTGGTGGGGCTTGCGCGCTCCGAACTCTGGGCCTGTGCCGGGAGAGTTTACTCTCCGGAATGGGTCTAAGGTGAGGAGCCAGACCAAGAGAGATACAGAAACCCGCAGGGCAGCATTGTGGCGAGCTGTTGGGCAGTAGCGACCCCACGGACCCTATCTCCCGGGAGAAGTCTTGTTCCTCATCTCTGGCTTGCCTTTATTGGCCGGCTGGAGTGAAAAATGACGAGGAACAGAGCTCCCACCTCATTCTTGCCTTTATTGGCCGGCTTGAGTGGTGATTCGCAAGAGCAAACGTGCTCGGAGGAAGGAAGTATTCCAGTAAGATGCTGGTAGGGATCTTGACCGTACTTCCGGGATTGTCCTGATAGCCGTGGAATACCTCTCCACTCCTCATAAGCACCTCAGGACATGTTGCCCCCTTGTCGCTACGTCACTATGTGCTAGCGACCGTTTCCGGGGGCCCATTATTGAGTGTGCAAGTCACCCCCTGCCATTTTATCCGTGTATATATAAAACATTGATCAGGCAGGGGTCATAGTTCTTCCATAGTTCTTGGTAACCAGTCCACTTCAGCCACCCAAACCCATAGTCCAACTTTTTATTTTTCCTATCCTACAATAGTCCTACACCAACCGGGGGTTATCCTTGGGTGCACTTGCATAGTGCATACAGGGATAATCGTCGGACGGTGCCGCATTTCCTTAAAATTTCCTAAGGGGCCTCTGCGAGTTGGCTTCGGCCCCTCGTACGCCTTCCAAAGGACCGGGACCCCATGGTCCCGAGATATATAAATTCAAAAATAAATAATAATAATAATAATAACCCCATCGCCGTATCTCTACGTTGACGTCGTGGTGGGGCTTGCGCGCTCCGAACTCTGGGCCTGTGCCGGGAGAGTTTACTCTCCGGAATGGGTCTAAGGTGAGGAGCCAGACCAAGAGAGATACAGAAACCCGCAGGGCAGCATTGTGGCGAGCTGTTGGGCAGTAGCGACCCCACGGACCCTATCTCCCGGGAGAAGTCTTGTTCCTCATCTCTGGCTTGCCTTTATTGGCCGGCTGGAGTGAAAAATGACGAGGAACAGAGCTTCCACCTCATTCTTGCCTTTATTGGCCGGCTTGAGTGGAGATTCGCAAGAGCAAACGTGCTCGGAGGAAGGAAGTATTCCAGTAAGATGCTGGTAGGGATCTTGACCGTACTTCCGGGATTGTCCTGATAGCCGTGGAATACCTCTCCACTCCTCATAAGCACCTCAGGACATGTTGCCCCCTTGTCGCTACGTCACTATGTGCTAGCGACCGTTTCCGGGGGCCCATTATTGAGTGTGCAAGTCACCCCCTGCCATTTTATCCGTGTATATATAAAACATTGATCAGGCAGGGGTCATAGTTCTTCCATAGTTCTTGGTAACCAGTCCACTTCAGCCACCCAAACCCATAGTCCAACTTTTTATTTTTCCTATCCTACAATAGTCCTACACCAACCGGGGGTTATCCTTGGGTGCACTTGCATAGTGCATACAGGGATAATCGTCGGACGGTGCCGCATTTCCTTAAAATTTCCTAAGGGGCCTCTGCGAGTTGGCTTCGGCCCCTCGTACGCCTTCCAAAGGACCGGGACCCCATGGTCCCGAGATATATAAATTCAAAAATAATAATAATAACCCCATCGCCGTATCTCTACGTTGACGTCGTGGTGGGGCTTGCGCGCTCCGAACTCTGGGCCTGCGCCGAAAGAGTTTACTCTCCGGAATGGGTCTAAGGTGAGGAGCCAGACCAAGAGAGATACAGAAACCCGCAGGGCAGCATGTGGCGAGCTGTTGGGCAGTAGCGACCCCACGGACCCTATCTCCCGGGAGAAGTCTTGTTCCTCACCTCTGGCTTGCCTTTATTGGCCGGCTGGAGTGAAAAATGACGAGGAACAGAGCTCCCACCTCATTCTTGCCTTTATTGGCCGGCTTGAGTGGAGATTCGCAAGAGCAAACGTGCTCGGAGGAAGGAAGTATTCCAGTAAGATGCTGGTAGGGATCTTGACCGTACTTCCGGGATTGTCCTGATAGCCGTGGAATACCTCTCCACTCCTCATAAGCACCTCAGGACATGTTGCCCCCTTGTCGCTACGTCACTATGTGCTAGCGACCGTTTCCGGGGGCCCATTATTGAGTGTGCAAGTCACCCCCTGCCATTTTATCCGTGTATATATAAAACATTGATCAGGCAGGGGTCATAGTTCTTCCATAGTTCTTGGTAACCAGTCCACTTCAGCCACCCAAACCCATAGTCCAACTTTTCATTTTTCCTATCCTACAATAGTCCTACACCAACCGGGGGTTATCCTTGGGTGCATTTGCATAGTGCATACAGGGATAATCGTCGGACGGTGCCGCATTTCCTTAAAATTTCCTAAGGGGCCTCTGCGAGTTGGCTTCGGCCCCTCGTACGCCTTCCAAAGGACCGGGACCCCATGGTCCCGAGATATATAAATTCAAAAATAAATAATAATAATAATAACCCCATCGCCGTATCTCTACGTTGACGTCGTGGTGGGGCTTGCGCGCTCCGAACTCTGGGCCTGTGCCGGGAGAGTTTACTCTCCGGAATGGGTCTAAGGTGAGGAGCCAGACCAAGAGAGATACAGAAACCCGCAGGGCAGCATGTGGCGAGCTGTTGGGCAGTAGCGACCCCACGGACCCTATCTCTCGGGAGAAGTCTTGTTCCTCATCTCTGGCTTGCCTTTATTGGCCGGCTGGAGTGAAAAATGACGAGGAACAGAGCTCCCACCTCATTCTTGCCTTTATTGGCCGGCTTGAGTGGAGATTCGCAAGAGCAAATGTGCTCGGAGGAAGGAAGTATTCCAATAAGATGCTGGTAGGGATCTTGACCGTACTTCCGGGATTGTCCTGATAGCCGTGGAATACCTCTCCACTCCTCATAAGCACCTCAGGACATGTTGCCCCCTTGTCGCTACGTCACTATGTGCTAGCGACCGTTTCCGGGGGCCCATTATTGAGTGTGCAAGTCACCCCCTGCCATTTTTTCCGTGTATAAATAAAACATTGATCAGGCAGGGGTCATAGTTCTTCCATAGTTCTTAGTAACCAGTCCACTTCAGCCACCCAAACCCATAGTCCAACTTTTTATTTTTTCCTATCCTACAATAGTCCTACACCAACCGGGGGTTATCCTTGGGTGCACTTGCATAGTGCATACAGGGATAATCGTCGGACGGTGCCGCATTTCATTAAAATTTTCTAAGGGGCCTCTGCGAGTTGGCTTCGGCCCCTCGTACGTCTTCCAAAGGACCGGGACCCCATGGTCCCGAGATATATAAATTCAAAAATAATAATAATAATAAATCATTTAAACAGACTATATAGGTTTCATTTGGACAGTTCAACAACATTCATTGCGTTATTTATTTACGTTGTTGAGCAGACACATTTTTCGAACATATGCAGGGCCTGGTTAACCCTTAGGCTAATTAGGCTGCAGCCTAGGGCGCGAGGATCGGGGGGGCGCGCTGAAATCGTGTCTTCGCATGCACTAATCTAGCATCATTGCATCTACCCTACATATTTCAACTAGACCGAGACAAAACACTAAAACTAAATGCGCTTGAGAGTCCCTAATTTTAACAATAACTTTTGAAATTTTTAAAAAGCGCGCGTAAAACAAACACTGACTTGTTACTAGAATCGGTCAAACCAAACAAAGTTTGGTTTCTTATGGAAACTGAATGAACTAGACGACAGTGAATTTATTAGAAGCAAAGCAAAGGAGTTAAAACAACTATGTATATGCCACTGATTTAGCAGAAACCTTTGCAGAAGAATGCGTCCATTTGGCGCAGTTTTTAAAATCTGACACGAGGCCGAGCATTCTATTTCTGCCAGAACCCCAAAGGGTTTGTTGCAGTTAATAAAAAGTTTTAATATTTCATGCATGTTCCCGAATGTGGAAATAATATTAAGATTTTTTTTGACAATGAGCGTTACCAACTGCAGCGGTGAAAGGTCTTTTTCAGTACATTAAAAGAGTAAAATATTACTTGCGCTCCACACTCCGCCAGCAAAAACTTGCAGCGCTATTGCTTATGTACAGACGCCAGCACATCAACCTACACCTAACTGTCAAATTTTCCCAATCAAAATTGAACCTTATGGTTTAGCGATAAAGTTGAAAATCTATTACAGAAATCTGACAGATTGTAGTAGGTTGATGTGCTGGCGTCTGTACCAAGAAGCTTATAGATAAAAGTGGAGGCAACACTCTGAATACCTATCTGAAGCCGACTGTGGGCTAACGCTCTCTTTCTAAATACATACATAAGAACGAGACAGTGATATGTGCTTTCTTTGTCATATGTATGTATTTAGAAAGAGAGCGTTAGCCCACAGTCGGCTTCAGATAGGTATTCAGAGTGTTGCCTCCACTTTTATCTATAAGCTTCTTGGTCTGTACAGACGTCAGCCAGCACATCAAGCTACTCGAAAATGTAAAATTTTCCCAATCAACTTTGTATCTTATGTATTTAAGGATAAAGTTGAAAATCTATGAAAGAAATTTGACAGATTGTAGTAGCTTGATGTGCTGGCGTCTGTACATAGAAAGTATTAGAAAGTGATTTTTTACAAACTATTTGAAAAAATTGTGGAAAGATTTGCAAACGCTAAAGCACTAAAAAGGACTTTTGTATAATCTAATACTATAATTTTCAAATAAATCATTAATCAGTTGCAAAAATGTTTCACTTGTATGATGCCTCTCCTCTTTTTTTTAACAATAACAGAAGTGTAAATATTTAAAAAAATACTCAAGTTAAAGCAACTTCACACACTAGATGACCACGCTCATGGTCAATGGCAATGGCAACTAATTTGTCTATAGAAACTAAGCCCATACAAGTCATGCGGCCAAACACGACATGGATTTGGTTTTCTACTTGGTAGTCTGCAGTCACTTGTCATGATTTTGGTGTACCTATAATGTGTGAGGTACTTTGCCTTTATGTACGGTCAGCTTAAAAATGGTTTGCCACCCTACGGTTGAATGTCATGCAGATTAAAGGACAACGTTAGTTTCGCTTGCAGATCGATCTGAAAACTTTTATAGGTAGTATGAACCATGTTAAAATTTTCACACTACTATACTCTACTCACTTACTACTTTTTAGTCCGTAACACACCTGGCGGGGGCGTGTCCTCATAATTAGCCTAGGGCGGTCAGAACTCTTGATCAGTCGCTGAACATATGAAGTAGTGGATTAGCAAAATCCTTCAAAATTATTGAGATTGATAGTGTGTTACTCAATTAGGGTGCTATTCGACACTTTCTGGTCAGCCTTTCATATCGTTCTAATCAGCTATAAGTAATGTCATCGCCTACTTTCTTTAAAATATTGTGGACGTGTGTTTATGTGTTCAGATAACAGCAGCATGTTCTACCTTCATTTTCATAATATAACGCTAGTAACGCTGTTCTAGTGATAAATATACGTGTTACTCGATAAGGGAACATTATACCCTTGGTGTAAAACTTGTAGGTATTTTAAGGCGCTGCACTGCCCAAACGTAGGACACCTTAACCTTTTAACCGCCCGACTTTATATGAGTTGGAAGTGCCCCCAGCGCCCGAAAAAAAAAACGAAAAAAAAAATACCGATGAAACGAGCTGTGATGATGTAATAATAATACGGATTATTGGCTAGCTAGACTATTGTAACTATTTCTGTCCCAAGTTTTAGGGAAGGGTGATCTAACCTTTGATTTGTAATAATATTAAAACAAAACACGATATTTGCAAATAATTTATTTTTTATAAAATGAATAGTTAGATAAGTACAAAATATTTACATAGCTTTGTTATTTTAATATCAACTAACTAAAAAACATTAAAATATGACTAAACAGCTTTCTTAATCGACTAAAATTAGGGTCGTTTTCAGGAAATTCAACTTAGTGTTAGAGACTATTGCACTTGAAAGATGTACTTGCAATATTTTTTTTTTAATTCGTTAGTTTTGGTTGGCTCTAGTATATGTTGTCCCATAAATATTGTCACAAAAAAAAAACGAATTCATATTGTATTTTGTTCTGGAAACACTAGATGCCTACTAAATACTTAATAGGACAATACATTCTAGAAGATACTTTCGAGCGTTGAATCAAGTTTCAAGGCAATTCCATTGTAAGTTCGTCCAGCGGGGACTTTCACGGGTGAAAAGTATTAAAATAAGTTAAAAGTTGAGCAGTTACACAGGGTTGTGTTAACATCACAGTAGTCTGCAAGCGTTTCTTAGCACGTTCTTCTTCTTGCCGCCTGGCCGGTGCTTCGTCGGCCGCAGCAGGATCGTTCCGTTGCTGTTGTGATTGGTAAATGTTCCTGAAAATAGTTTTGGTTTCATTAGTAAGAATTGCTTAACTCAAACTTCGAAGAACTGTTTTTCAGATATAGATATAGCGCTCGTTTCATTTTATCACCCTAAAGATTTAATGGAGAGCAAGTAGACTTGCCACCTCTGGTATAGTGATTGGTTGGGTCAGTTGTGTATTGTGTAGGTATATTTTTTGGTTGTTCATGTCGAATTGATTATAGATCCGCATTGTTGCCATCGCTACACGGGCTGTGTATTGTGGTTTTAAGAATTATGTGCCCCTGGCACATCATCTTGTGTCGTTTTACGCCACAATAAGTGTTATCTTTGGGAAGGAATGAGGACTGGCTACCAAGAGTCCCAAGAATAGAGAATATGAAATGTAGGTACTTGCTATCAAGACTCGAAAGGCTCAACTCAAGGAAACCTTTATGTATTACTGGGTATAAATATGTCGAAAGGTGAAGATCTGTACCTATAACGGGTGCTTGACATGGCGGCATTGCATCAGCGTCGTCTCGCCGCATGTCGGACAGACATCTTGCTGCTAACGCTCTGAACACCGCCCCCACGTTCACGTCTTCCTTGACCGACGCCCGCATCAGTCGACAGCCCAGCGCACGCGCTACCAGCTCCGCTTCGTCTCTGGAAAGTAGATATTCATCATATATTAATCGTCATAGATTTAGAGCCGCAGTTGGGTTTATGTAAAAGTATTTTAGTGTGTTTAAATGCCTATGATGTCTCGATAAGAAAAGATAAAAAAAATTGTGTTCCAACAAAAATGTAAGTGTCAATGTTTCACAGTCACTTATCACTTAGAAAAGATATTGGTTAGTTTAAAGTAAAATTTGTTTACATTTTGATATAAATTATCAGGCAGACAATATCTCGAATGCAGATTTGTAATACGTAGCTTTTATGTGACATCAAAACTTTTATACACGAATAACATCTTGAACTAGTTCAACAAAAAAGTGTGCCCCGGGGCTTAATACTCGGTCTATTTATATTCTAGCCATGTATCATTGAAATATGTGGATAATACTAATGCTTACAAGTCGTTACGGGTAGTCAGAAGCCCGAAAGTCTGACAACCACTAACCAGTCTTATCAAGGGGTATCGTATTACCCAGTAACTGGGTTGTGGAGGTCAGATAGGCAGTCGCTCCATGTAAAATACTGGTATTCAGCTGCATCCGGTTAGACTGGAAGCCGACTCCAACATAGTTCGGAAAAGGCTAGGCAGATGATGACTAATGCTTAAACTTGCACCACCCTTGGAAATAGAGAGAAGGATAGCGAAGTATTTCAAACACATAAAAATATAAACGAATACTTAGTAAAAAAAACTTACGGTCCAACGACGCATTGGTCCATTAAATCAATTTTATTTTGAACTATGATTGTGGGGATCTCCCCGCACTCATTCTCCACCTGAAAATAAAATAAAAACTGATATACTTTCTGCATTTCTCAAGAATACATTAAATAATCACATTAATTACCTATTCCTTGAAGATAACATGGATAAATTAATAACAACTCGTATTGAAGTTCACGTAATTTTAATAAGTAGATTACTATATAGGCAATACATAAAATATTTGTACGACTATCTACGACTAAGACTACAGTCAGGGCTTCCTTCTCGTCCACTCATGATTTCTATGCTCTCCACGACGGTTTGCACTTCCGAAGAGCTTGGCAGAAACTTGGCATACAATATGCCTCTGCCACCAGCCGAACAATTGATCCCCAAAACATAATTATCATTCACTTTCTTAAATATATACTTCGCTATATTCTTTTCACAACCACGATACATGTCCTTCACTTCCGCATCGCCGTAGTAAAGTAAATTGACTGTCTTCCCGGCGTTATTGATGTATGTTGCTTTCATCACAGTCTCGTTCACCGGTAAGTTAAGTTTGCTACACTCATTGCTCGCCACTGCCACATCTTCTTGCGTCAACTTCTTGAAGGTGATGTTCTCGCAACTGTCTCTCTGCCTCTGATTCGGTGGCCAGAAGTACACTCCATACATTTGTGCCGGCAGCTCGTTCAGATCATAGTTTTGCCCAGACGCGTAGTATTGTGTACATGTCAACTCTCTGCTAACATGTATTATAGAATTCACTCCACACAGTAAACAGCCGAAGGTGAGAACGAACGCGTGAGACCCATGCATCTTCGCAAATGATTCTAAGATCGGAGATGAATGTACCCGGTCCAAATATAGTTGGCGTAATGTAAACAGTCGATGTGCGTTACTTGATATCTGTGTATTAGATAGTGAAGCCGTGTCGGGACACGGGCGGCTGTGTGAGCGAGTCACGACCTCACTTATCTTAATGTGCTGCTTTAATTAACAAAATACCTAGGAACATGGAACTGAATTTTAAGAGCTAGGCATTAAAATGTATGTTTTGAAGACTTATGTTCCGATAGACCGCTTTTTGAATAGATAAATACTGTGTTCCTAAAAAAATACCAACGTTACTCAGCTGCTCGTGACTTGGTCTCAATAAAAATGGCGCAAAAAGTGATCTCTATAATAACCAGAACGAGAAACATTAACATGAATGTATCTACAAGTTAGTTCAATCGTTAACAGGGTCAAATGCGGCCAATGTGCGAGTATTAAGGTACATGTAGCGAGTATCTAGTATAAAATTATCTGCACTTGCCAAATGCTTTCAGTAATACGGTCCTATTACATGGTTATTACTTGCACAAGTAGCGAAATCAAATATCTTCCAACTATGTAAGATGTTGCGATTCGATTAGCATGAAGTTGCTGTCCAAAGCGGTTTTACTGCAGAACTTTATAGAGGGTATTTGGTTTCATTTTAACTTATTGAATGTTTTTCTTGGTAGCTACGAACTATTTGGTGAATACATGTATTATATTTGCAATACATAGATCAAGTTGATTCATATGTAGCCAAGCTTTTCATAACTCCCTATTTCGACGTCTACGAAAAGAATTATCTTTAGTACCCAATTTAATGGGCAATAATAACGATCAATGTTTATTAATAAATAATCTAATTTTGAATTAACTGTAAACATAAATTATATCATTTATGTTTACTGTTAATTCAAAATTAATTCTAGCAATTTCCTGATTGGAGAATCGTTATCTAACGTTTCACCAATCAGGAAATTGCTAGAATTCAGAACTCGTTAAATACAGCTCATAATTTTTAATTATATATTCGGCTGGCCAATTTGGTTTGCACTTGCGGCAAGCAGTAGGATGCTTTCAGGTTACTTAGAGCGCCGATCTTCGAAGACTAGCTGGCATAAGTATGCATAACTGGTAGAAGGATGAGAGGGGCCTGCACTGCAATTGCGTAACACTCACACTAATCACAATCTGAATATCAAGGATATTGCTAATCCATTGCTTCCTATGTTCAAACAATTTGTCTGGTTAATAACGCAATGAATGTTGCTGAACTGTCAAAATGAAAGCCATTGCTACTGTTAGTGTGTTACGCAATTACCCCGCTGGATCGAGTTAAACGCGTGCGATTGGAGGCTATATCCAGCAGTGGCCTGCTATAGGCTGATAATTACGATTCGAAGTTTAAAAAGATAAGTAGTCACCTTAAGTTTCCAAGAGTGTAGCGAGAGGAACGAGTCGCGGTCTGTGGTGCTGAAGGCGAGAACGCATGCGTGTGCACCGCGGTAGTACGCCTTCGTGATAGCGTCGAACTCTTCCTGTCCTGCCGTGTCCCATAGCATCAGCCGGACTTCCTCGCCGTCGATCCTGGGGATGAAGGAATATAATTTGTTAGAATGTAGATTAATGAAACATGAATGCTGTCGGGATGCGGCAACAAAAGAACGTCGGTTTAACGTATTTTTTGGATTTATAGATTTAAGAATTACCTATGCCTTTTATCTAATGTGCCAATGTAGTCCTGGCACACATACATACTGTGTTCACTAGATGCATATCGAAAAACAAATGCTGACGCTTCTGTACCTTGATGGTTGCTAAACATTTTCTTGTTTCAACATTAATTATACAATACCTATTATAATGAAAACAGTATCATTAAAATAACACGGGAACGTAAGTTAAATGCAAGATGGACGCAAATCAAAAATGTTATTTAATGGAACTAACTATTGGTTTCCTAAGACATGTCCAGTTAATCCAATTACCATCATTTCCTCCAGTTGCTTGCCTACATTGGATGACTTCCAAGGATGCTATCAATTCTACATCAGACCACACCTGCGGTGGCTGCTTGATTACCCTAATTAGAGTACATATTCTGCATCTAGAACACGCCATCTCAGCATGTCTTCATTTAATTAAAGCCCATAATTATCTAGCCTTTTTAGTTTTTCTCGGCGATCTGTTAATTATTTTTAATTCTTTATTCTTCTCTTTGGGTAGCTAATTCAAAGATTATGTTGGTTTTAATGATCTAGGTCTCCATTTTGTTTTTGTTATCTAAAAAAGAGGTCTTCGGGTTATCTAGGCTCGGTATTTTGATGGTAAAATACTGTTTTTATTTAAAAAAAATTATGATGGATGACTCAATAGTGTTGATTGATAATTTATAGTACTCGTACTTTGAACTTTTTCGGGGTCAAGAAAACAGTTGCATCCAAGTTTTACTAACTTAGTTACAGTTCCTTCAAAGCACTCGAGTTTCGAGCGGTACACAAAATGTGTTTTAATTTTAACATAAACCTACCAGAAATAAAACAGAACAGAGAGGTGGAGGGGTAAGTACAATGCCCCTGTTTTTAAACAACTTGCCAAAAACGAAGAAAGAGTGTTAGTTTTATCCTTTAGCTCAAACAACTGAAACCCTTAAGACTCACTCAATCTGTCGTTCTAAGAGGTCGACTCCTATGGTCTTCTTGTAGTCCCTACGACTAAGAAAAACTTGACCTAAGACTTGCCTACGCCGCCGTCGCCCACGATGACCACCTTGAGTGCCACCTTCTAAGCCTTAGCTACTACATAAACTTTATCTTCTGGCTGCTTTACTTTACCAGAGCTACCGATGGTGAAATGAGGATTAGGACTAAAACGTGGTTTCTGGGACTAGTCTTGATTCAAGGGTTCCTAATGTTTCTGTCTGGTCTTCATTCACAGGTTCCTGTTCTTTCTTAAAGATGGACCTTCTAGCTAGCATTCGGTCCGTCAAAACAACTCACTCAATCTGTCGTTCTAAGAAGTCGACTCCTATGGTCTTCTTGTAGTCCCGGGTGAAGGTGCCGCGGCAGTAGCGCTGGATCATGCTGGACTTGCCCACGCCGCCGTCGCCCACGATCACCACCTTGAGTGCCACCTCCAGGTCCTCCTCGCGCATCGCGTCACAGCCGACCCAAACATTAGTGTTCAGTGCTTTGGTTCTGAAAGGAGAGAAAGTTTGATTAGGAATATTTGATTATTTACACCTTTACGATGCTACACAGAGTTGAAGGTCGTAGGTTCGAACCCATTCAGGCGCTTTATTTTGTGTAAATTATTTCATCACCGCTGCTCTCAAAACGGTGAAGGAAAACTATGTCCTAGAACCAAAAATTCGAAGATATACCAACCCGCACTGGGCCGCGTGGTGGATTACGGCCCACTCCCTCTCACCGAGGAGAGGAGGCCTGTGTCCAAGCAGTGGGAACATTTTATAGGCTGATTAAACTATGCTACAGAAGTTTGGAAGTTAAAATGCAAGGACCCGCGTATCAAATTAGTATTAAAATTTTTGGACGAGTACAGACTGAAGAAAAAAATGAAAGAAAAAAAATACAAACGACGCGACCGTTACGTAGTTGTATTGTGATGCGCAGAAGATATATTGCTACTACAACTTGCAACAATAAAGAGTTTTCACAGTTTCTTATTCGATTATTTATTTATTTATTTATTTATTTATATATACTTTATTGTACACCAGAAAAAACATTACAATAAAACGATGGTTCACATAAAACATACAATGGGCGGCCTTATCGCTTTCTGCGATCTCTTCCAGGCAACCTTGGAATGGACAGTGATTGCGTGGATATAAAAAAATGGGGTTGTCAGTGGTGCAAAATAATATACTATAATAGATACATAGATACATATATATAATGCTGTATAATAGATACATAAATAAATACATATTATATATACATATAAACAACGAAAATAAATGATGACTACAGATTATTGCAGCTACGAAAATAAAATTACAACAACAAGTAATGCTCCTTCACGAGTCTCTTAAATACAGCTAACGATTGCGCGCGTTTTATTTGAACTGGCAATGCATTCCATAAACGAGCGGCCTGAACAGAAAAGGATTTGTCAAAAAAAATTAAAATTAATTAATTAAAGCGATTCATATTTATATTACTAAACAAAAAGTATGATCAGTCAGACGTATGAACGTAAACAAAGCAGGAAGGATCGTAGCAGGTGGCGTTTGTAGTTTCTGCCAGCCCTCATGGGAAAAAGGCGTGAGGTTATGTACGAGTATGTTTGCAGGTTCAAAAACGAGCACCCAACTGTTTAACCAACAAAGGAAAACTGTAAAAACCATGCGCAAGAGCAATATTATGGAACGACTGTCAGCCCGCCATTAATGTGTTACAAAGTATGCAGGTGGCTGCGGTTTTGTATCAAACTTGTTTTACAATACGAAAAATAAGTTCGTAATTGGTCCGTGGCCATAAGCGCCGGATTCAATGACTCACAGGCGCCTTTAAAGTTATGGCCAACATAAAATGACCCCTGTAGTAAAGCATTAAGTTAATAGTGTCAGGTCTCACCTAATTAGCGGTTCTTTTAATGGACTTTGTTATTTATGGCAGGTTATTTATAAGGGTAACCCTTTAGTTGATTGTTTTTTTGGATCCGAGATATGAAATGAGATATTATGAGGCTTTTGAGGTCAGTATCTCTAGATTGATATCAAAGTAACGAAGGGAGTCATTTGCCCGGTAGTCTAAGGTCCGGTCGCGCTAAATTTGCCAAAGATGTAAACAACAATGGCCGCTCGAAATTGAATAAAATCGTTCGAAGTTAGCTCGGAGATTTAGACGAAAACAAATATTTTTTAAAGTAAATGTTCTTGTATATCGATTTTATTCAATTTCGAGCGGCCATTGTTGTTGATTTGCGTCATGTTTACAGCAAATAAACGTATTTTCTTTCTTTCTTTTATGGACCTTCTAAGCAATTAGAACGTTGTGCTTAGGTAGATAGGTACTGGGTCCATCAAGTACAATATAATGAAGTGGCAAAGTTTTGGGAAAACTCAGTCGTGCTAGCAACACGAAGAAGAATATACTTACTGAAGAGTAAAAGAAACAAAATGGTAGCCAAGGATCTATCAGATAGTCAATTATAATTAAATCCATCACAAACAAAAACCGACTCTTGATCAGTTTATTATCCTTATTAAGTCTATATTTGAAAGTGTCGAAAGATCCGGTCTTCCAATACATAGATCTCGTTCACTTGTTCATTTGCTAAGCATGACGGGCGATTCACAATTCGTTAAATCATTGTAATTTTACTTTCGACGCATTCCGCGTTTCTCCCGTCGGCGGCAGATTCCGGCAAGTCATGCGAGCAGATGAGGCACTCTGATTATGTCAACATTTGCAGAATGTTCGTTTTTCTCTGCAAAGCTTGGGAGTGACGCGGAAGAAGATTTACGATATGCGCAGGTATATATTAATATTTAAACAGTGGTTTGAGTAAATAAATTAGATTGGTTTGTGTGCTAGATTTTCCTTTTGGCACATGCAATGGTAAAATGACACTTTCGAAATGCTATTTTTTCCGCGATATCGTTTGATTTAATAGCTACTGCGAAAGTAATGGCGTACACCATAAACTTTTACTTGTAACCAAGCAAGCTGTACCCTAGGCTTTCGAGAGAACATTTACGATATTCCACGACAAAAGGCAGTCGGTTGATAATTTATGGTGTAATGGCTACACGTAGGTTTACCCAATTATGTTGAGGACCAATATAATGGAGCTTGTTCGGTAACACGAGCGATAGGTAGAGGATTGTTCAAATAAACTTCACACTTCTTTATTGCATTACATAATGTTGGTAAACAGGTAGGCTTAAAATTAATGAGACAGCTGTTATGGACCCTGACGGTCACAGCATAGTAGAAGAGAGGAGGAATTAGGAACTTGGATGCTACAGTAACAATAGCTTGTAAAGATCTTCCTAGACTACCCTTCAATAAAATCAACAGTTTGATCCGTCGTGAGTAGGTACTGCGGTTTCATTAGTTTAGATGGATGATCTGTAGGTATATTTCCCACTAGCATCTGCCCGCGACTTCGCCCGCATTTTCTTGTTTTAACATAAACTATATATGTATCCCGTGGCTAAATAATAACAGCCGCGCAGGTCCATCGATCAGGTTAAGCTACGCTTGCCGCGGTTGGTCTGTGGATGGGTGACCATCTTTACATACCAAGACCCCTCCGTGCCTCGGAAAGCACGTTAAGCCGTTGGTCCCGGCTGTCATTCGCGGATCTTTGACAGTTGTTACGGGTAGTCAGAAGCCCAAAAGTCTGACAATCAGTCTTACCAAGGGGTACCGTATTACCCAGTTACTGGGCTGTGAAGTCAGATAGGCAGTCGCTCCATGTAAAATACTGGCATTCAGCTGCATCTGGTTAGACTGAAAGCCGACGCCAACATAGTTGGGAGAAGGCTAGGCAGGTTGATATACATAATGGCGTTTGTTTTTAAACGATGATTAAAGATAAGTGACGTTTAAAAGTAAACAATGTATGGTTAAACAGTCGCTATATAAGTAACTAGCTTCAGCCCGCGACTTCGTCCGCGTGAAATTTCTGTTTCCCCAACCCACCCGTCGCATCGCATCGCCTGACCGCACTACTACTTCGTTTTCGCTTTCGTTCTTTTTTTCTTTTTGCTCGGCTCCTAAGGGTGCTAGCGTGATGTTAAATAGCCTATAGCCTTCCTCAAAAATTGGGCTATCAAACGCAAAAAGAATTTTTGAAATCCGACTGGTAGTTCCGGAGATTACCCCCTACATACAAACTTACAAACTTTTACCTCTTTATAATATTATTAGTATAGATCACTACTTAAGTTCAAGCAACGTTTATGAATAAAGGGGAATATATCTGCAAGTGCTTATTCTGCAATTGTGCAAATTAGTCGTCTGCTTTCTAGTCTAGCGTTACTTCACATTAAGCGGGAGTATTCATTAGATGTAAGTAAGTACTTATGACCATTATAATGTAACGCAGGGTGTCATTTACGTAGCTACCTACGTTACGCATCCTGTCCACACTTATCAATTCATCATAAATATTCATGGAAATGATAAACTTCACGGCAGGCAAAGTATTACATGTCCGTCTATTTTATTTGCCAATTTGACTGAGGAGGTCGCATAAATTAAAGTTTTATTGCCAAAACGAGGTAAACTGTCCAAATAGATTGCGAAATAAAGATGTCTATACTGATTGAGACGTGGAAAGTTTTGTTAATGCTAATTTTTTTTATTTAACATAAAATAATATCACCCCGAAGAGTTAGGCAGAGGTGTACCCATAGTAGGTACACCCACATGTCGCCAGTTATGTTTAAGTCCCATGTAGTAATTATGGGGCGAGTCTATATTGCCATTAACCGGGCACAAATCCAGATTCCGGGCTGTTACTGAGAATTTCTTAATGGTAAAACCCAATAACACTTGCTCCGACCTGGGAATCGCACCCAGGACCTTTTATGCTCAACAATAGCGCTTGCGACAACTATACCAACGAGGCAGTTTTCTTTATTTGTTGGTGACGAATCACGTTGTGTACCTACTCTTACTAAAATGACCATATCCCTTGCTTCCTCTACAAGGAGTGCCGGCAGAAGCGAAAACTTTTTAAAATAATATTTTTAAAATAATTTCGACGATTTCGATTTGTAACTTTTGTCTTACGAATTTTCGATCAGGTCACGTGTCCTGACGCGAGTTTAACATTTTTACCCATTACAAAAAAAGTGTACAACGCCGCTAAAGAAGTTTTCACTTCAAAAACCTTTACCTAAAATATCCTGCTGGAGGGCTAATATGCTGGGGGTTCTAATTACACTTCCCATTTTACGGTTTATCAAATCCATGTTAGGAAAAAAACATGTCAATATCGGCCATCGTCAAATACCGTGTCGAACAATTCTTAATAATCTAGCGTTAAAATGAAAAAATATTGGTAATGAATTTCCCATGCATCGTATAAGTTCATCGGAGCGTGTAAGTAGGTTGATTGCATTATGATTATAATCCGTGTTCGCACTTGTATTGAAAAAGTGTTATGCGTTTTGCATGCTCTCTTGTTTTGTGATTGTCTGGTCAATTTTAGTATACGTCTTGCACCTTGCGGTTAGCCGTTCTATACTGTAAAAGTCACATAGTGAAAACTAAGATGAAGTGCACTTGAAGTGAGCTATCATCCCACCCGTCTGATGCTAGCATTTATACTATTGCCAATTTACTTACTTCACCTTTCACGGTGAGATTTTTACAGAATATACTGGCTAGTGGCTGTTTTGGTCTTCATGATTTTGATTACCTACATTGTAATGAGATAATCTAGATGGTCTCAGCCCAGTGCTACGAGGACTGCATCATCAGTAGCATCCATTACTTCTTAGTAATCAATAATCAGCCTATAATGTTCCCACTGCTGCGACACAGGCCTCCTCTCGGTGAGAGGGAGCGGGTCTTTATCCACCACGTGGGCCCAGTGCGGGTTGGCGTCACCTGTCTTCGAAATTTTGGTTATAGGACATGCCGGTTTCCTCACGATGTTTTCCTTCACCGTTTTGAGAGCAGTGGTGATGAAAATAATTTACACAAAGTAAAGCACCTGTCTGCGTTCGAACCTACGACCTACAACTCGTAAGTCGCGGCCGTTAGCACTTGGCCAACACTGCTCACTTCTTAGTAGTATCTAGCTGTAATAAGAGACGAAAGGATGCTAGCTCTAGTATTTAAGTAATTAATTAGGTTTAGATTCGTTTCACAAAAGCAAGCACGTTACGGGATCTTCATTTAGTTTAACAATAAAAAATGTTAAAGTAACAATTTATTTAATAATCTTTTCGAATATTAAATTAAGAACCATAGTAGTACCTACTTAAGTAGAGATGTTGTAAAAATAATGATCATCATTATAATTTTATTGTTATAACCTTAACAAACATTATCCTCATGACATTGTTTTACGAGACTGGAAGTTATTTCACAAACTTGTTTTAAGTAATCTGCCTTGTGTTGTAAACTTGTTTCCATTTTTATCAACTACGCGGTAATTGAAAGAGGTCTCAAGAATTCGGTAATGCAGTTTATAACTGGTTTTTGTAATCTAGATTATTATCCGTTTACTTATAAACTATCGCAGCGAATTGGACTGTTTCTGAACAGTAACGTTTCAGGAATGTAAAAGAATATTGATAAAATATTACGTAAAATCCGAGAAATTAAATCCGCCTGTACAAGTGTCCTTAAAAACTCAGAGAGTGAAATGAAATTGTTTATTCTGTAAATCGAAATGATATCGGAATGACTTTTACACGTCATATTATAAAACAATAAGCTAGATGGAGTCGACATTTCCTATCTGACTACCCGTGAGAAGAAATGGCGAAACAAACTCAGTGGTCAAAGTCTCTTTTAAAGTCCAACCAATAATCTTGGTCAGATCATGTGAGGACAATGTAGATTCGTAGCTGAAATGGTCTTTTGAGGACAGAACCAAACAGATTTGAGTGGACCAATTCAGTCAGTGCAAGCATGATTTGTCATGTGATCATATAGCTCGACTCAGACCATGAGGAGTGAAGGCGGTATCTATTGAGTTTCTTCAGAATCAAACTACTGAAGCTGATGTTCAACTAACTTTATATTTAGTTACCAGAAATGTCTTTGTTACCTATGGTCCTACTATGTATATCACCAAGTCTGATTCTAATTGGACTGTAACAATGAGCTGGAGGCCTACCACAAGCTCTTAACGCGATCCATTTTAGGACATAAACTGAACTGTTCTTCTAATTCGTACCATGACGTCAGTTTAACGATTCAGTTTAGGCCGTGCCATTCTGCTGACAGCGATTGTCCCAAACTGAGTCGCAAGTTTTGGTTTCATTCATACTTGTTTGGTACCATGACGTCCATAGAGCAGCTCAAGCGATGCAGTTTAGGAACCTAAACTGAAATGTCTTGTTTTTGAATCGTTTTTAATTAGATCATGGTAGGCCACCAGGAAAGAGGATATGATGAAGAACAAATAAATCATTGGTTACGACGGCAGTGCCTACAATTTAGTGAAGAATGCGGTAGTCCTCGGCTTGCCTATGATTAACTTATGATTTATGAACTATTGTAAGTTCAATTCGACATGTTATTACTATAAAACGAAAACACAATGCATATTCGTTTATAAAACCCTGGTGAAAATAGTTTTACTTACCTACATAAATGGTGGCATTTTTTATTTCCCAAATACTTAGGTCTTTAATAAACTCAAGCACCCTAATTGCGAAACACACTATCGATCGGAATCTGAATCATTTTGAAGCAAATTGCTAATCCATTGCTTTATAAGTTCGAAAAAATTGTCTGCTCGACACGTAAATGACGCAATAAATGTTGTTAAACTGTCAAAATGAAACCGATTCCGATTGATAATGTGTTACGCAATTGCCCCGGAGTCCTTATTTATTTTTGCGTGTGAATCCCAGGCGCTAGCGGTCAGTAAAATATAAGAATCAGCGAACAATTAAAACAGCCACGCATCGTCATCATGTAGAATTGTAGAGACAACTCGACAACATACGTTGAAAACATTGCCATAATTAGTTACCATGTCTCGTTAAATATCTATACGTTAATTGTCTGTTATTATTACAAACGTAAAAGCATCGGAATAAGCGTCAAAGTGCGAGTAAAGTGAAGCTCTGGGAAAGTGCTCGACCCAGTTTGTGCGGCTTGAAGACAAGTGGTCTTGCACGCAAGTACCTGCGTAAGAGCTGCTCACATTTCACACGAGATGAAAGATCCGATCGTTGATAAATTGATAGTTTCATTGGTACTGAATGATGATGTAAGTAGGCAGATAATGCTGTCAGTAGGTACATCTTTATCTGAGAGTTAGGACTGTGATGTTATATGGGAAAGGAAAAGTTAGGTAATGAAGAAATGAGATCATTAATTAAATGAGTATGGAAATAAAAAGATGATAAATCAGAAAGATTAATGATAAGAGATTAGTTATTGTGAATGCAAAACAGAGAACTAAATATTGAAAGTATTCCAAGAAATTGAATCGTAAATTAAAAGTGTATACAGGGTGAATTTTTCAAGTGGGCGTGGATGGACAAATCTGAAACTATAAGGAATAGCGAAAAGTACTCAAAGGAGTCCCGGGCTCGATTTTGACGAAAATTGCATCATTGGATTTTTGAAAAATTAATATTTCTAGCCAGAAATCGAACCTGTTGATTTTGAAAAAAAAACACACTGTATTATTACACCATTCGATAGCGTCGCTGATAAGGATCGAATTTTGGAAAGTAATGGCATACGTCAAACTTAAGGAAAATGTAGAATTTTAATAATCTGTTTCTTCTTTTAAAGTATTCATACATACACTAGCTGTGCTCCGTGGTTTCACCCGCATAAGTTTCGATCCCGTGGAAATATCGGGATAAATAGTAGCCTATATTATTATGTTAATCCAGGGTGTCAGCTATCTCCATACAAAATTTTATCAAAATTGGTCCAGCCGTTTGATCGTGAAGAAGTAACACATATAAACACACACGCACTCACAAACTTTCGCCTTTATAATATTGCCCCAAAAAAATCATCAAATCATTTTTTATTTTGTAGTGTTTAGGTATCGATACCCATCACGTCTACGGAGTTTCACTATCTAATTTAATTTGACCCTGTAGAGGCAAGACAAGACAGTGGGCAGATTATCTAAATAAGGAATGATTTAAGCTCACTGAAACGCAATAGAAGAAAACAAGCCAGAGCTTTATTTATTAGACACAAGATATATGAAAGTGTAAGAAAATCAACTATTCGAACAGCACAAGAAATTTCACAAGAGCCCATCGTATCTCCAGCAATTTCCTTACAAACCTTTCCAAATAAGGTAATATTACAAAGGCAGGCAATCCTGAATGGAATATGCTAATTTAATTGGCGATAAATTGCGTCTGCGCCGATCCATCGACCGATTGCCAAACGTTTTATCTCTCTCATTTATCTACTCGTATTGCAATTAGCTGCTTTGCACGGGTCTGCGGATTTATGATCGCCGTAGCAAATCATCTTTTTTACTTGAATTCAGAGTTAAATGCTGCTTTTTGTGTTCATTAATGCAGGCGTTACGATGTTTGTTATCGTTCGTTTTTTTAAGACCTACAGCTGCGATTAGTTTTGCTATGGTATTCGGTGAAAAATAAAATATTGTAAAACATTTTTAAATTGTAGGTAACGCTGGAGTTTCTTTCCGTTGATAAGTGCCTTAAATGATTTGACTTTGGCGTCCTATTTGCATTTCTATCATCAGTTTTAAATTACTTTATCATATCGATTCCTGTTTGTGTGGTCTATTCAGCTCCAGTAGTTTAATTTACTAAACTATCGTTTACTTAATGTATAGGTAAGAAGATGCAACACCAGCGGGATAATTGCGTAACAACTGAAGGCCAATACGTTCAAAATCTAATCGCAGTCTCATCTCGGCGACAAACAAATGTCAAAAACTTGTCAAAATGTAGGGAATTTCGAGGTTTTTTTGACAGATTGAGACTGAGATCAGACGTTCTTAAAACTACGAGAATTGCCCATCAGACTGTGAACGTTCTTAAAATTACGTGAATTGGCCCTGACTATGAACGTTCTTAAAATTACGAGAATTTTCCCTCAGATCGCAATGTCTTTCATTTTGAAAGATCAGTCACGTTCATTGCGTTATTGAGCAAACGAATTTTTCAAACCTATGAAGCAATGGATTAGTAATATCCTCCAAGCCCCTCAGTTTATGTTTGAAAGCGTGTTAGTGCACACGAGCGATAAGCGTCAACGCCAGACGCAACTGCAGCCGTCGACGCGTCAGCGACTGCCGTCAACAACACGCCGCTCGCTATATTTGAGCACTGTACTCAATACAGACGAGCAGCTGCCTCTGCAGTTGACGCGTGTCGCTCGTGTGTATGCACACTTATGCAATTAGGGCACTGCTTTAACCACAAGTAACCATTAACCAATAGGAACTTGGCAGCTTTATGTGGGTCAATACTTTTTATCAAGTTGCCCTAAGCGATACTTTCTTCGTTAATAAACTCATCATTCAAGGTTTGCCTCAGGCTGTTTTCGAAGCTTGCCATTGCTTTCCATCTCGCCAGAACATGTACTTACATTTACAATTTATGTAGAAAGTATGTCAAAGACGAGAAAATGTCGTTTCAATGAGTTGTGGTAACCATCATTTGCTTTGAAGACAATGATAGTTAATTACTTATTTTATAGCTGGTTTCTTCAGTAAGCATTACCTACGCTAGAAGTGATAACGGGATGAAAATCTTCTTTACTTTGTATTTATTAGGCAAGCGGGACTTGATTTTTCGTGATTTCAGAGTTGGTCCCATAGTGTGAAATTTGTTCAGTTCGATGGTCTAAAGCACCTCTTAAAGTTTGTAAGGTTAATGTTTTAACACCTTATACATATAGGTTAGGTACATGAAAATTTGTTGTTGACTTGGTGAACTTAATATTCGGACAAACTATTCAGCTGTGTACGTTTATTTACGTTTTTCCTAGCTACAAACGTGGCAGATCTCTAGTAGAAAACAGCTTATCCAATGAAAGATGAAATATTTCATATCGCATTACAATACTCGTGTGATTAACGAGGCGAACACAATAGGTGTCAAGATTCCTTTCCTTCCAACACTACGTTCATTGCATTCTTGATTTTTTCAAAGACTTTCAGTATTTTTTATTAAATGTTCTAGTTTTATGATCCACTTTCTACTTTCAGTCTTTTTTTTGTGTTTAGGTATTAGCGTGTGATCGATGACTCGTTAAAATCAATTCAATTTCTGAACCAGCAGCTATCGAAAGTACATACTGTAGAAACAGAAAGATCATGAATGATTTCTTAATCATCGACCTAATTATTTTACACTTATTGATTCGCACGAATTATCTCGCTTCTATAGAATAGAATCTCTCTATTATATTTTTTCTTTTTAGAATTGGCTAACGACTTTCTGGAATTGACAATTCGCACACTAATAAATGAATTCCGTACGAGTCGCCTACAGAAAAATAGTATTATTTAAGTGTCAACCAATAAGCTAATAATATAAAAGCTGCTGTGGCTATTTAGTTAAAATATCGAGGATGTAGGCCATAGTCTACAATTCTACATCTTCATTCTATTATCTTTTAATTGATCTATCGTTCAGTAATTTCCTGTTACTTGTTATCGTACATGAAGTAAGATATTGGTCCAATGCATAAATGTTCTATACTATTTACTAGCTTCTGCCCGCAACTGCGCCCGCGTGGATGCCGGAAATTATACCACCAGGGACAAAAAGTAGTCTATGTCCTTCTCCAGGATGACATCTATCTCCTTGCTAAATTTTTATCGAAGTCCGTTCCGTCCGAAGTGTAATTGGCTTTTTCCATCTGGAATTTCTCAGTAGTAGGCCGGTGTCTGGTCGTCTGGATTCTGGATTTGTGCCCGGTTGATGGCAATAGGCTCACCACCTATTAGATGGAATTTAAACATAACTGGCGAAATGTGGGTGAAGGTACTCCTCTGCCTAACCCCTGGGGTAATACCTACAGGCGTGATTTTATATATTTATGAAATTATTGTTTGTTTTATAGAGGTATGAGGAACAGGGTGTAAAGTTCACTCATACTCTATGGAAAAGGGAGGATCCTCCGACCAGACGGGTGTAGTGTCTGGCGGGTAACTGCCCGATGATTCATGTCGGGCTAGTTGCGCGGTAAACTCTGCTTGCGAGATGCAGGATTTTGCGCGACGACAGTATGACGCGTTGTTCGCATGGGGCATTGTAGATACCGCTACAGTATGTTTTATTGAGGTTCAATCCTGATGCTCAATGATTTCTATATGCTCAAATGTCGATTTTGTCCAACTTCTCTCCCTACCATTACTGAGATCAGAGACGGAGGTAGGTACTTGACGTAATAAGCTGTATAAGAAACCTAATAGCTGAGCTGCATCTAGAAATCATGCTCATATCGGGTATCCCTTCCTCATTAGTTATTATGCGATAGGTACATACGCAAGGCGATGTAGAAAAGAAAATCATAATGGACAAGTTTTACGTATTATGTAAGTATATTCTCAAATTATAAATGTGTAATTTCAATCTGTGATTAGATTTCATGTGTTTTATTTTCTCTTCTATTCTTAAACACGATATCTTTTTAACTACTTTCGTATCGCAATGCTGAAAGAGATTTCTTTGTAAATAATGTAAATAGTTACCTCTGTTCCTACGTGTTTTCTGTTCCTTTCTTCTTGTCTGTTCATATGTGTGTATAAAAGTGGTTAACCATTAGGTTTGTAGGTTTATCTTTAGAAGAATTTAATTGTCGACTGTCAATTTGTAGTTTGTAGGTAAATACATTTTGCCAGTGATTCGTAATTTGATGAAAAATCTGCTGACATAAAGTATTATGTAAATCTCATGTTTTGTCTACATAAAGTTAAATAATTAAGTCTTAAACATAATGTTTTCCGATTAGCCCGTAGTGCAGCCCGTCCGAGAACCATGTCGCGCCAAATTGAAATGACAATACGAGTATTTACTTTAGTTAAAAGTAAATATGTCGCTAAACCTTCGTATAACCAGCCACGAATAATAATGAATAAGTATGATTGGTTCACTGAACTGAATTCAAAACCTCTTGAACATCCTAGCAATTTCAAATCTCAGTTTCAAATACCTAGATATTTTAAAAGCGATGACTCGGCAAAACATAATTGATTTGAAATAAGAAGACTGAAACTTTCGTCTGTACCAAAACACACAAATATACAGTATAGTAGTTACCTACTAAATTATTACTACTAAATTATTACCAAATTATTTAATTCAAAAAATTATTTAATTTAAATAATTTGTTTGAATATTGCACACATGTGCTCACCTTTTGGTTGTATAGGTACTATAATTCCATAAGGTTTGTAAAAGAGGTTTTCTATGCTTCTGATAAAAGCAATTCTTCCCTCGTCGGATTCTTCCAATGCCCGAGCTTTCGTAAACATGTCCTGTCTTTCAATGTTTTGCACATAATCTGTCTGCTTTGATTTCTAGGTTGGTTTTGGTTTCTGGTCCGGTTTATTCCAGAAGCAAGAACTGCCCGCTACGTACATAATGTCCAGTGGGATTCATTTTCATTGACCATCCAAATCTTGTTATATTCATTTATTTGGATTTTTCTAGCACTCCTAAGAAGTTGCACCCAACTAAATATTGAATAGGTATAATCAATGGACACATGAAACGGACCCCCAAAATGCATCACCTAGTATGATACGTCTATACATTAGAGGATGTATTGACCGACAAGATACAAAAAACAGATGATAGAATGATAGATTCATCGCTACCGTGCCCCAACATCGGTGATATGATATTTATGTTCAGACTACGTTCTCGAGTCAGTGCGGTGGCCGATTATCGATACCCGATCGATACAGTTACGTATTCAGTGTCGAATGTCTGGACGAGGCTTAGGTTTTGACGAATCGTTTGCACTGCGGTTACTGCAACGGTATCCTCTGCCTCCGTGTTTACTATTACAGTTTTTGTTGCAAATACGGTTTTCCAGCGGAATTATACCCAATAAATGGTGATGATCTTGATTTTGACTTGAAGTCTAGGCTAGCCAAGCCAAGGCAAAAGCTACGATTTTTAAACTTGAATAAGTCGCTTGTTGTAAAACATCATAGAATCTACAAAACCATTTGGCTTTTCTATTTGCTGTGGTTGGTATTGGTATGTTGATCAACAGACAATCATGAAAGTTTTCCGCGTATGAGTCAGCAAGTTTTGTAAAGTTCTTAACAGCATGCAGCACAGTGTATCTCAAGATTCTCATTAAAATTTAATTCATGGGCTTGTACCAGATTTTAGGCTTGTTAGAAGGCGTCTGACGTCTATTGCTGTAATTACCAAGTATTACGAGCAGACGAATCCTGGAGTGGAGACCGCGTGTCGGCAGGCGTAGTGGGACGTTTGATTTGACGTTCGAAAAGTGCTGATTCTCAGCGTAATTTGAATAAATGACTTGATTTTGATTTTTTTGGACGCCCCCCAGCTAGATAGATTAACGACCTTAAAAAGGTGGCTAGGACCACAGAACAGTTATTTTATCTGTTCTGTGGCTAGGACAGACTGGATGCGGAAGGCGGAGGAAAGAATGTTGTGGCGCAGCCTAGGAGCGCCCTATGTCCAGCAGTGGACTGCGATAGCTGAGCTGTTTTTTTTTTTTTTTTCTATTTCTCAAAATGTTGAAGTATTTCGATTAGACGCTTTACAGGTTTATTCAATGATAAGTTAGTTGCCCGTTCCAAACATATGACCATTCTTATTGGCCATTCATCCATGGTCTCTATTGGCTATATGGCCATTCAAAACGGCGTTCTTCAAAGTAATCTATACTTTGCCTTTCCTGTTAACTACAATCATGACCTTGAGTGGGCAAAAATTAATGCCCCATCTTCCAATGTAACTATAAAACAATAAAATGGACAATAACTCGGCCCATAAAATTAGCCATCATAATAAGGAAATTACTGAAAGCTTGAAATGAAATGATTCTATCAAGTTTTCACCGTATACAGCTATGCAATAATTTTATATGGTTTATTTAGTGTGTAGACTGTAGACTGTCTTTTGTACATTAGACGTACCTCCTTGCTATAGCCCAAATTACTCATAGATACACTTTAGGGAACAGCTGATATTTTTTTCGCGATTTCTGGTTTGGTCCCATAGTAAAAGTTGTTCATAATGATGAGTACAATGACCCCTTAAGAGGAAAACAACCATTAAAATTTCACCCAGCATATTATTTTTATACACGTAACTTGGCAAGAGTCCTGTCCTTTCTTTAACTTCCTTCTAAACAGAAATGTTAAAAAAATTATTATGGCAACAACCATAGAGTAACGACAAGCGACAGAAGTGAGCTTCTTTTTGTTGCACCAAGTGTGATTTGCCAAGTTACGACTGTACTGAAAGTTTTGCTGTAATCGCACAGCCCATAAAATCGTACTGTAATAGTCCGTAACTGAAGTAATTCTCATTGCTACTAGTCTGTCTGGATAAATGTATTTTATTTCTTTCTAAACGGAGTGGTTATGGATTGCGAATACCGATTTTTTATGGCCAGTAATAATAGATATTCAAAGTTTTGAAATAACATTCTCAAGCTTATAAAATTTTGTTTCAGTGCGGTTAGTCGAAGTGCTCAGGTGCGGTTCGTCAATGTGCGGTTGAAATCAGTGCTCTGAGTGGAATACCTCTATATTTTCACATTTTCCAAGCTCAATTCTGTCAGAAAAAAATCCATATACCTACGATTGACTAACTTTCTATATCCCTTATAAGTAACTCCTTGACTTTAATTCTTATTTTCTGGTACTTAGCGTATGACTGCAAACTGAGTGGCTTTCTAAACCAGTTTGGTAGTGGGCATCGATCTTAGTAATTGTGACTTCCTGAAGCAGCCGGCACGCCGCAAATACACCATGAAATGATGTTATAAATCACGTACTATAAGGTGGACGATGTAGGTCGTGACAGCTACTTAATGATGCAACGAAAATATTCCTCATGGCGCTGGAATGTTGGCACGAGATGTGCATTTTGCATGAAGTGGCAGGGTGTTGATTTGATGTAAAAGCATAATTTATTGATTGATGGCTGATGCAAGTGATGATTAATTTATGGCGTAACTGATGTTAAGTTAGTGGCTTCGTTTAGTTAGTCTGGCAATCATTATGGCAGATTCTTATTTTTCATCTGACAGATTTCTCTGAATTTTTAACTTTTTCTGCTAGCGTTAATCATCATCTCAATTTTTGGGCAATTGACTGGTCGGTCAGATACGCTACCGATCTTGTTGTCTGGCGTATTGATCAGGGCAAAACTTTATCTCGTATTGGTATTGTGTACAACTCATCGGATATTGTAATTTGGTTTAATAAGAAAAGATAGAAGTTTTTCTTGTTTCAGTGACGTGAAATATCAACGTATTACATCTTTGTAAAAAATACCTCTGTCTCTTCTTCTTGTCACACATAAAGTAGGTAGGTACACCATCAGTATTTTCTAAGACCCAAGATCCCAGTGACGAATCAGAAAACAATCCGCAACAAACATTCACAGGAGTCAGCCATTCTCCCACAAATAACGGACTGGTGACGCTTAGGCATCACAATAATAATTATATCGACACGATACCCCCGCGACGGCCATTGTCTTGTACTTGGAACTAAGGCCATGGGAGTCCGGGGTTCATTATGATGCATCGAGCACCTTTGTAAATGATCTGCGGAAGTGGGGTGCAATGTCAGTATGTGTCGTTTGTGTTAAAATGGTATACCTACCTACCTCTAATGATTCAAAACGTAGATATAAAGCGTGTTGACTGTTTAAGACTGGTTGTAGGACGACTAATTTTCTAATTTTGTTGTCTGTCGTGACGAAGCCACATTGGTGTAAAACTTATTTAATGTTCATTGACTTCCATAAAAGAATTTCATGAGCTACGTTACTGCATACGGTGAAGTAACATTCCGTTCCCAGTCGTAAATTGTAACAGGAGATTTTTGAATGACAGCAATTCGACCTACAGACCTCTCACCAACACATGGCCATTTTACTTGATTATCTGCCTAGCCTCCAGTCTAACCGGAGTATTCAGCTGCATTATCGATGGAGCGACTACTTATCTAGCCTCCACAACCCAGTTACTGGGTGATACTTGGTAAGACTGGTTGTCAGATTTCCACCAATGACAGCCGGGACCAATGACTTAATTTGCTTTCCGAAGCACGGACGGGTCATGTTATGTAAAGATGGTCACTCATCCACGGACCAACCGCGGCAAGTGTAACCTGATCGATCGACCGGCCATTTTACTTCATACAAATCGAATTCCATCCGATAAACACGAGGAAGAAGACCGCTATCTGCTTACACACGTATTTATAAGCACGCATAACGTTTTGCCATACAAGGTGAGCAGAACAGCAGGTAGTAAAGAGTATTGTCGGCATTGTGTAAGGTTGCCCGTAACAATAATGTGCTAGGTTTAACGAGCGCAATACTTCAGATCTAAACTGCGCTAGGCTAGCTGCGCCTACGCGATAATAACTCGCTTTTCAATGTGTAATTTTGTGTGATGCGATATATGTATCTGCGTGGTGTTTTCATCTTTGAGCTCGTTCATATCTTCCATACTCTATACTAATAAATAAAATTGAAATGTCTTTTAGTAATTTCAAAATAACAGTTTTTTACTAAATAAATATGAAAGTTTATACGGTACTTATAACAAAAAAAAATTATGTTCAAACTCTTTGTCTATCCGTCCGTTTATTCCGGCTAATCTCCAAAACGGTTGGGCCGTTTCCGACGGGACTTTCACTGGCACATAGCTGATGTTATATCCTTATAAAATCAGCTACCTGCCAGTGAAAGAAGCCTTAATTACTCCTGTAACTTAGGCTACTTTTATTTTAGAAAGAGAAAGAAACGCAAAAGGTATTAATGTCACGCGAACGAAGTCGCGGGCAGCAGTTAGTGGTTAAAAAAAGCCTTTGTTTCGTGAAATTAGAATAGTGGTCCCATAGAAAAAAACACTGGCCTGTAAAAAATAGGTAAGTACCTACCAAGGTAATGTTATTTTTTGTTATTCTTTTGAACAAATTTTGCTTTATTTGACTCTACTTATACTTAGGGAGGGATATAGTGGGTCGCTAAGTATATGCTTTGATGTTTACGGCTGACAATGCCAAATCCCATGAAAAAGGCCTATGTCCAACAGCGGACTGCTGTAGGCTGATGATGATGATGATTCGTAACTTAGGTAGGTGCCTATTAGATCTTAATAGTTTACAAAGCTTTTGTTTCTTTTTTAACATTGATTTATAATTATTTTTGTCTGTTGTCTTTTATGGTTATTCATTATTTCTTATTATTAATTTGTATTGTTATTATTCATTTGTTATGTAAGTAATTCACTTTGTTTCCTTTGTATGATTTTCGTGTTAAGTTTTTTTATTTATTTTAATGTTTCTACCTTGTAAAACTTACCTAGATTATAAGAAAGTGATGTGGTCTCCTCCTATACTTAGAAGCGCACAATTGTATTTGTCCCTGTTCTATATATAGGTACAATATAAATAAAGCCACCTTGTACTAAAATTATAAAGTAGACAAATCGTAAGCATACAAACATGAATGATTCAAAAGAGGATCCATATTGAATGTAAATTCGACAAACCAAGAGACCAAGCCATGATCACATAATGCCTATAATAATAACACGAACAATGGCTTGACCTCGACACGTAAACCGACATCCGCGAAGCTTTATATTTTAAGTTTTATTGTGAACCAATTTGAGCTGAATTTGATTGAGACATCTTCCATTGTTATTTTTTTGTAAGACGAGATATAAGATATTTTTGAAAAGCGTTTTTGTTGCTTCAATTTCCATTAGGTTATTGTGTGGAGGTAAGTTAATTCCAGACTTATTGGATCATGCACAATATAATTATGTAGCTTCAGGGGAACTACTCAAGTCCGTCCGTCCCGAAGTTTCGAGTAATTCGAAACTTCGAGTAATATTTATAAACGAAGTTTCGAGTAATATAAACGAGCCATTTTACCCCTCGACTTAACTATCTACGTGGCTTCTCGGGGTAAAATGGCTTTTTTATGCACTAGTTTTACAATTTACTATTTTCGGACGGTTAAAAACATATCGGGAGTTGGGACAGCTGTTAAATCGTGGTGTCATTCTTAGGTCGGGCCCAAAACTAATCGTAACTATGTTCGTTGGTGATGGGGAGTAGGTAAGAACCGCCCGGACCGGCCCAAACTACGGATTTCATACTTCAGGGAGTAGGCCTCCGGATACGTGGTTAATCATTTATAAAATCGTGTAAAAGATTTTATAAGCAAGAAATTCAATTATAGAAATTAAATAGATTTAATAACAAGGCTGCTACAGTTATGTACCTATGTTACTATTTATGCACGGATGACGGAATCACATATTTCAGTATTCTGAGCTACTAGTTAGAACTACATCATCAATCACTGACACAAGTGGTTCTATAAATTTAAAAGTAAAAGTACAAGACCATAGATAAGGCAATAAAAAAATCGTGAGGAATTCAAATGACGTTCGATTTTTTTTTTTAAGATTACGTATTTACGCCTTTCTGCCTTGAAATCTAGATCGAGTTGTTATAAATCTTTCACATAAGCGTCGATTATCGTAAGTTGGTAAGTAAGGATGTGATTACATGATGCGGTGGCGATGGCGAGGTGTCGGCACGCGGATGGTCATTCAACCTGTAACGGAATGCCAGCGATTGTTCCCAACACTTGATCGCAGATCGTACATAATTGTCGTAATTTCATTATCAGTGCACTATTGTTAGGAGGAAAATTATAAACAGTGACTATGTTATACAGATATTTTTGAATAAATAAGTGTTGAGCGCAGCTTGGAGAGAATGTTCTCTTCACTTTGGCGGTCGTATCATATGTAGTCATCATCATTCAGCCGAAAGAGGTATCTAGGTATCTTCTAGTCGTACCTATAGTTGTAGTAATGTGGGAATCATTTGGTTCAAATTACAAAAGAGGAAAATTGGAAAGATGTTCATATGTGTAAAAGAAAAACTGGATCAAACCGGAATGAGAAAGCTTATAGTAGATAAGACAAAGTTTAAAACAGAAGACGAACTGGCAGGGGATCGAGGAGGGTAGAGGGGGGAGGGGTTCAGGGGATCAGACCGGAATAAATCAAGAATCCATGTCTACCTCTACCTAAATTAAGTTATTTATCTTTTAGTAAGTATGCACTTGTTTATGTGACAAATAAACCTATTTTTCTTTCTAAATTTTAATAAGTAATACAAATTCCTAATCTTGTATTACCTATAAAAATATAGATATAGATGTCAAGCGACACATCCTACAAATAGCGATTGGAATGCTCCTCGCTTCCAAAGAGAAAGTGCGTGATGTTATGTGGATATGTGGCGGCAGCGACCATAGACAGCTACAAGGACATTTCCTTTTACACCTAGTGGCTCGGGGTACACCACGGTATTGAGAAAATAATTAGATAGGTACGGACGTAGGCTTGAACAAGACATAAATAAAGACTTCTACAGCGGGTCATAGTCAACTTGTTTTTGGTTTCACTATTGTAGACGTTTCCATCAGATTTTGTTTTTTTTTAGTCTATGGTTTTTTAGAACTTCAAACCTTTGGAATAAGGCACGTTTGCTCTAATATATTTTGAACTTTACACAATACAACGAGGCAACATACGAGAGCAACAACAACAACAACAACAACCCACGACACAGGGTATCCTAGTGTGGGGTCTAGTCTAGCGCTACTTTTTTGCAATATATTTTTTATTTTTTTTACATTACTATCGTTTGTTAAATGTGTCTAAATAAATTTATTTATGTAAATATTATTTCTTATTTACAATATTACATACGAGAGTTTTAAAAAGTTGCAGTTTGAAAAGTCGAAATTAAAAGTTGAAAATGACGTAGCTCTCGTGTCTATTTAACTTATACAGTGACATTAATTTTGTAAAGTCATCTGACAAAAGTTGCAATAATTTATTAAATTTTCGATTTATATAGGTAGTATTGGCAGGTGGGCCTAGGAAATACTTTCATATGCATTTAGTAAAAGCTGTTACTTTGACATCACAAACAGACATTCAATTTTATTTATTTGTATAGATATTATAAAGGAGCAAAACCAAGAATGCATAAAATAACACACGTTTAATTGTTTACTGTCACAACCCATCCTAATTAAGTTATTAATTTATTAATATAACATATGTAAACTAAACGTATGCATTTGCGTCTATAATATTTCGTAACGACGGCATTTAAATATGATAGAACATGAATATATTTACACACTAATTGATATGACGCTTTATATCAAACGATGTTGTGTAACTTAATGATATATAGGATTAATTATAATTAATTTTACGATAAATAAATGGCTTTATCTTTATTTTTATTGCTGGCTTGCCAGTCTTCTTTCTAATTTACATATAATTAATCACTGTAAGCAAATGGCTAACATACGTTTTATTTGTAAGCTCTGGAGAAAGTTTAACGTGTAGTAATTTAATATGAGTAAGTGTTAAATATTAATCAAGCTTGTTTTTTTTTTTAAAGTGACTATTACAAATCTTTAAAACAATCTTGTCTACCTACACTTTTTATTTTGACGTTTGGCTATTGCTGCGTAACTTCCGGTACATTTTCCATTACCTTAGTTCGGCCTTTTCACGTGTAGTTTAGGGAACTACTTAAATACATTATAATGATGTACATCATACTAATATTATAAGGGCGAAAGTTTGTGAGTGTGTGTGTGTTTATATGTTTGTTACTTCTTCGCGCTCAAACGGCTGGGCCAATTTTGATAAAATTTTGTACTTTTTATCCCGATATCGGGATAAAAAGTAGCCTATATTAACATATAGCTATTCCCACGGGATTAGCACTTACGCGGGTGAAACCGCGGGGCGCATATAACAATCTCGATTCATTATAATTATGGTACTTTTATAATCTTGCTCATAAAATTTATTATTAGCGCAAACTACATTTGAGAATTCCTTACATCTGTAGTGTCTATTAATGAATATTCACATATACAGCGACGCGGGCGTAGCGTTTTGTCTGCCTCTAATGGCTAGCGGTTATTTGGTTTGGACCACTATTTGAACGGTACATAGCACGGTGAAGCTGCATAGTACAGATTGTCCAAATAAATGGGCGGGTTGCGCCCGCGCATCTATCAAATTCTAAAGCACGAAATGCTATTATTAGGCTATAGACTATTCGTTGAAAATTGATAAGATTTTTTGGGTCTCTAGTACCTCTCTCTCTTCATTAAGTAACTGTAGTTTTAATTAAAAAAACATGCATGATATATTTGTTACGTGCAAAGTAAGATCTGTTCCCATAAATTGATCGTGCTTGCAATTTACTCTACTGAATGTCTAAATACCTAAATAAAAATAAAATAAAATGAAATAAAAAGCCTTTTACTTCTTGCCCTAAATTACACGATTTCCTTATTTCTAGTTTCCAAGTATGGTCTAATGGGTTAAAATAACTTAAGATTAATTTAATTTGATTGTTACTTTTATTAGTATTTTTATTTTAATTGAAACTGAACAGGTAATGCTTGTAAATGAACAAAGGAAACGCAAAGGAATAAACGTTGATCTGCAATCATTGTAATTGCATATAAGGTACCTAAGTATCTATTAAAATTGTCTAAGGGGCCTCTGCGAGTTGGCTTTGGCTCTCGTACGCCTTCCAAAGGTCCGGGGACCCGAGGGTCCTTAAATACGTCAAAGTCATTTTAAAAATAATATAGAAGCGCTGAAAATGATAAATAGATAGAGATCAAACATATTGATAACGGTAATGGCACATTGACATCACAAGCATCAATTCCTCGAAAAAGTCCGTAAACGCATTTGGAGTGAAAAACAGAGCCTTCTTTTCGTCTGTCCGTCCATCCGTAACCATCCGTAGCCCGTCCGTACAACAGTTTCATTGACACGCGTGGAGTGAAAGACGAGTATAAATAAGTAAACTTGTTTGCAGTAATCCTGACCCAGTAAAAACACAGTTATTTCGCTCCCCGGCGCGTCGTTTCTGCATGCGCTGGACTTGCACTTCGGTGGTGAAAACAACCTGAAGTTTGAGTGCCACGTGAATATGTGAATGTATTATGTGTGAACGGCAGCGTAGAATGCAATTGTTGATTTTCTAATGATTTTATTGGTTGTTTCTGTTTGAGTGGCTCTATATTATCTAAATGCTTGGATAATGGAGGTAAACTACAGTCTCTTTTCCAACCTTGAAAGTAAAATAACCGACCAGCCGAAAGATTCAGCCGACCACCATATACCCCATCGCATAGCATCGCCGGCCTGTGTTTCTTCAATTTCGCTCAGCGTTCTTTCTGACTTTTTTTGTTTTTGCTCGGTTTCTAAGGGTCCTAGTGTGATGTTAAATAGCCTACAGCCTTCCTCAATAATTTGGCTATCAAATGCACAAAGAAGTTTTCAAATCCGACTGGTAGTTCCAGAGATTAGCGCGTTCAAACAAATAAACTCTTCAGCTTTATTATTAATGACATAGTATTATAGATAGATGAAACTTTTTTTTTGTGAATGGGATATCATCAAATGACTCCTCCCGCTCTGGGTGGAGCGGAAGGGAGTGTCAGACTCTTACTGACTAAAACCCACCCGTGTTCCTTCCTTAGCCCTTTATGTTCCGGGGTAGCGGTAACCCTTTCGGACAATCCCGCTACCTAGATGAAACTTTAAGTTGAGTTCAGGAAGCCTTTATTCAAATATTGTTAAAGCCTCATAAAATGTCTAGACTGGAAAATCTGTCTGAAACACGGCCTAACCTAAGAAGAACACGCAAACGGGACACAGCATAAAGTGAACATTTTCATCGCAGACAACCAGAGACAAAAGACGTGGAATGGAAACTGCTAATAAAATGGCCAATAACTTCAAGTGATTAATGTTTTAGAACGCGCACTGAAAGCGGTAACGGTGCAGCAAGTCTAATAGGATTACGGAGACTGAGCAACACATAAACTTAGCTTCTCCATTCACTGGCTCTTCATTTTGGAGTAAAGAAACGATTTACCTGGAATACTGCCAGCTTGCAATTCAAAATTTGCTAACTTGATGTTTAGTTTCGCAGCACAAATATTTACAGAACGGAATTTATATAACGTTTAATATGCGTTTCATTTATAAAATGTAATTTCGCTGACAGATAAAATTGGTGACGGATCATGGCTCATTAGATGATTTTAGTTTGTTGAATGCCAACGAAATTCTAAGTATTTGGGAATAATAATTACGAAAATTGAGTAAAGCTTCAAGTTGATAGTTTCACCCGCATAAGTTTCGATCCCGTGGGAATATCGGGATAAGAAGTAGCCTATAATCCAGCTACCTCCATATAAATTTTTATCACAATTGGTCCAGCCGTTTGAGCGTGAAGAAGTAACAAATATATAAACACACACACACACACATACACACTCACAAACGTTTGCATTTATAATATTAATGTGATACATAGTCATAGAGAGTTTTCTCTTTACAATGTTCAAAGATCATTCATCCTATCAATTCCAAAACTTCATTTGTTTTCCACCTGTAAGTCATTAGCAGTACTAGTTATATCAATAAATAACCCATAATATCCCCAGATCACTAGTATTTTAATACATCCTACGCTTGGTGTCGAAACCAACTCGTTTATGAATGGCGCGCGTCCTTGCGCGCACGCAGGTGACTGCCCTTGCCGTAAACATGCGACTACAGACCCAATAACATGTGCATCTCTCATGCGCTCTCTTGCTTTTGTTTTAATAGCTGTTTGCAGCTGCTTCATCTTCAACTGTGGGAGCTGCTGCAGTTTAAAATTACAAGGATGAGTTTCATTTAGTCTTGCATTAAATTTATTGGTGGTTAGGTAGATGCGAAGTTGGTAAATCGCGGTTTTTTCTATAAAGTTTTTGATAAATCGGTTGTTAAATCTCATGTACACTCTAGGGTGATATACCTAGGTACCTACTCTACTTTATGTAGGCACTCAAAACATTGACCTCCTATGATTCCGTCAGTAATCGCTTAAACTACCTTATCTTTAAATCCTATCCTTCAAAGACTTCCAGACTTTTGGCAGAGTCCACAAACATCCAAAATTAATACTGAAATAGTCGAGCTTTAAATAAGTAATGTATATGCAAAGCGGTTTACTTGTTAACGCTGTACTCAACTTTCTGCTAGCAAATACACCAATAACTGTACGTTCTCCGATTCACAAATACATTACTGTAAAAACATTATTTTCATATCTTCTCTTGTATGCACATCGTAACCGCAAATAGTTGATAAGTAAGCATAAGCATAATATTATCATACGTAACGGACGGAACATAGATCATGTGATCACTTCCCATAGCTGTTGTAAGGCGTGACAAAGGAATTACTTCAGAACAAAAGGCCCTCCCTTTGTTCATAATTAAAATAATCGCAAGTATTTACAACTGCGCGGTTTAACTATGAGTAAGTTATGTACAGTCAACAAAAGAGATAAGTTTGCAGGATCGTCGGATATAGTTGAAGTTTAGTAAGAAACCGATGGATGTTATCGAATGAAATTTAATTTGATAAAAGAGCTGTTTGTTTTTTCTATTAATAAAATAAAATTTTATTCGAGAACATCTATCGGCTTCTTACTAAACTTCAGCTTTATCCGACGATCCTGCATCTCTTTTGTTGACTGTACATATCTAGTAGTAAGTACGCTTCTTCATTTTAGCGTGTTGATGGCAAAAAAAACATGAAAAAAAAAAAACTTTTTTACAAAAAAAACAACCGACTTCAAAAAAAACTACAAAGTGATAAATAACTTTAATTTCGGAAGTCGGTGTCGTTGGTTCCGCATTTTCGTTTTTTGACACCGACTTCCGATATTAAAGTTATTTATCACTTTGTAGTTTTTTTTGAAGTCGGTTGTTTTTTTTGTAAAAAAGTTTTTATTTTTCACTTTTTAGTTGTACCTACTTCACACAAATTTAAATATCACTAGTGCATTGAGGAATTGAAGACACCGACTAGAAGAATCATCAAAATTCGCATAGAAATGCCGGAGATGCAGTACATTTATGCATATAACATCGTACATAAGAATAATTATATAATGTATTATATACTAAAACCTTCCTGAAAGTATGTAGATCACATTAGTGAAAGAATTATCAAAATCGGTTCATTAGTTTTTGAGAAAATCGCGGACAAACAAACATACATACATACATACGGGTCGAATACAGAACCTCCTTTTTTGAAGTCGGTTAAAAACATATGGGCCCAAAATTCAGTAACGCGAATACCATACCACGTGCACAGGCTGTTCATAAATTACGTAAGACAATTTTAACCATTTTTTCAGACCCCCCCCCCCCTCAGTCTTATTTTTTCTTACGTAGGGGGGAACGTAAGAAAAAATAAGACTTGGATGAACTCCCCCCCGCACCCCCTTTGAATCTTACGTAAAATCCAGTTTCAGGGTAATACGAATTCCAGTACAGAAGAATGTGATCTTTAATCTCAAAGCACCTGCGTTTTGTCCCTGAACACTACCTTAAAGGCATTTCGTGACTTGCGTAGGTGTTAGCGCTTTTAATATTCTGCCATTATTAACCGGACCATATCAATTAACTATAGTTTCGGCATTCACAATCCTTTGATTTAACGACATTGATATATAACCTACCTAACTCTGTTTAGTGTGTATATTATATTATCCTCAAATAAAGAAGGGGCTAAGCCACCTAGTTTCTAAACAGGAATCAAACCTCCCTGGTCGCGCGACAGGTGCGCGGGAACATCTGCTGTTCCGCACAAGTTTTTATATCGAACACGTTTAATATAACCGGCGTGCAGCGTGTTAAACCGGGATTGCTCGCCTTTGTTCGTGTTTTGGTATTTCTAAAGGTATTCCGGTCATTAAGATGATGACGAGGTTAATTTTATTCAAATGAAGTTGCTGTAACATTTCTTTCTTTTTTGTTTCTAAGATTAAACCATTGAGTTTCAGCGTTATTTTTTCTAAATCATTACACTGATTACGATGAATTGATTCAAACACAATACCTAGGTAGGAACCTACGTATTGTTTTTCTATCTAATGATGTCAATCAGGTTACTGACATCATTAGAAAGCCTATTACTTTGAGAGTTCCTCTCGAATGATCTTATTTACTTCAGTCGGTATTTCATAATCAGCCTTTGATGTTCCCACTGCTGGAACACAGGCGTCTTCTCTGTGAGAGGGAGTGGGCCGTAATCCACCACGCAGGCCCAATGCGGGTTGGTAGATGTCACATTTCTTCGATTATTTTATTCTAGGACATGGCGGTTTCCTGACCATGTTTTCCTTCACCGTTTTGAGAGCAGTGGTGATGAAATAATTCACACAAAGTAAAGCGCCTGTCTGGGTTCGAGCCTACGACCTACAACTCGTAAATCACGGCCGTTACCACTGGGCCAGCACTGCTCAATCAGTCGAGATGCTGTTATAAAAATGTTTTAAATTCAGACGTTGTTTACGCTTTGATAACTCTAAAACGAGAGCAGTACCACAAGATATAAAAAATTACGATGTGATGTTACAGTCATATCGAGTACACTGCCAAGCGTGACTGACGTGGGTGACATGCTACCTGACAGTAATACATACAACATACAAGACAATTAAACGATGTTTACTTTCTACTACTGTTTGTAATGAAACTAATTAGTAAATAAGTAGTTAGTTACATTGGCGAGTTTGATAGCAGTGTAACTAATCGAAGTCATATTATACATAATATATGCCAATTTTATGAATTCGTTTTCACATAATTGCTATGAAAAGGTTTTCAGCATAGTCATTTTACAGCACAAACTACGTAACAAAGAATAGTTAATTATAGATGTGATTAAATTATAATTTATTTAACAGTTTTTTAAAAGTTTGTTAAGCTTCCAAACACTTCTCCTTCTCAACACATCTTCCAGGCTACACCTATTGTTTAAAGAGGCAATGCTTGTATATTTTCATAGTTCTTCATAGTTTATTGTTTACCCAGTTTTCTCTTATCTCTGATTGGATCAGTAAACGCGTACCTATTAAAGCAGACAGGTACAGTTTCAATAAAATCTCCTAATCCAGTTAAACGACTTCCAACGGAAGCTGCAGGGTGGTCTGACTATTCTTAGAACATGTATATCTTGTAACGATCGATTTGCCATCGTTTTTACATGGAAACTTCCATACAAACTTTCAAGTAAATCTAAGGCGGATCATACCGTCATACACTACAACGCGCCACGCGACGGGGTGCAGATAAGGCGCCCCCCGCGTAATTTTCACATACAAAGCCCCATAATCCCGCGCGTCGTCGCGTAGCGCGTTGTATTGTGTTACGCCTTTTTTTATGGATGGGAAATCTCAAATCATCTAATGACTTCTCCCGCTCTGGGTGGAGCTGAAGGGAGTATCAGACTCTTACTGACTAAAACCCACCCGTGTTCCTTCCTTAGCCCTTTATGTTCCGGGCAGCGGTAACCCTTTCGGACAATCCCGCTACTTGTGTTACGCCTGACAAAGGATTTGATTTACTAAATATTTACAGACACCAGCACATCAAGCTACTACAATCTGTCAATTTTTTAAAATAGATTTTCAACTTTATCGCTAAAGTCTAAGGTTCAAAGTTGATTTGGAAAATTTGAGAGTTTCGGGTATAGCTTGATGTGCTGGCGTCTGTACTATCGGTTTTTAAGTAAATTTCATCTGAATGCAATAATCGTTTTATTATAGACGTAAATCCAAACTGTAGTTATACTGTTGTAATCGGTAACTCTTGAGATGCTGGCCTAATTAATAAACATCATCATCTAACGCAGAACTAGTAGGTTGTAATAACGTTAACATTTCGACAGCAACACTTGAGATTCTACACACGAGTGTGACGATGTGAGTAGTTCATTAATGAGTCTAGCTAAGACGCATACATTAAACTATCAATTAGATCAATCAAATCAATCATAACGCCCAGAGCAAAATAACTGCATTCCAAAGTGAATCGAAAGTTCACTCCCATTAAATTTACTAGCCAACGGCCCATACAGCCATAAATTATAAAATGTACCTAATCATCGCGACCTACTTTTACTGAGTATAATATAACTCGTTCATCAACAACAGGCTACCATAAACAAGTAAATTGATGTCTATGGATGCTTCCGTGCTCTGTTTCCGTATTTTACATAATATTACATCATGTTTACAAATTTTGACATCCAAGATGTAATCGAGTGTACCCATTGTAAAGTGATGTAACAATTCTAATGAATAGGCAGGTTTTTTTAATATCTTTATTTATTAATGGAGGTGTGTTCTAGGCAGGTTTTATGTAACGAAATGTCACATTAACTTTACGTTTGTAATGATGAACTTAATGCATGTGAACATGTTATAGACTACGTGGTGCATGTAGTTTGTGTTGTTTATGTCAGGGAGGGTGATTAAACTTCGACCTCGTGTTCATCATAAAGTTGCCGGCGACGATATGTTATGTAATTAAGTAAAATGTTTATGAGCCGACAACACTGGAGCTCTTATTATGGTTATTTATATGTGTATCTAGGAGTGGCTCGTGGCTAAGTAACAATAGCCGCACGGGTCGATTAATCAGGTGAAGCTTGCCGCGGTCGGTCTGTGGATAGGTGACCATCTTTACATACCGAGACTCCTCTGTGCCTCGGAACGCATGTTAAGATGATATAATGAAAAAAATGTGGTAGCGCCTTAAGCCGTTGGTCTCGGCTGTCATCCTTGGATCTTTAACAGTCGTTACAGGTCGTCAGAAGCCCGAATGTCTGACAACCAGTAGTACCAAGGGGTATCGTGTTACCCAGTAACTGAGTTGTGGATGCCAGATAGGCAGTCGCTTCATGTAAAATACTGGTAGGTATCCGGTTAGACTGGAAGCCGACCCCATCATTGGGAAAAGGTTAAATAGATGATTTATATGCGTATATAGTTTCATTGCTAATGATACAATAAAAGTTAAAAAAGCTACAATATTATATTATTTAATTAAAGTCACAGAGCAGCGTAGCGCGTTGATGTCTTTTGTTCTACACATTGAATTTTGTACAAAAAATCCTTAATTCTCTCGAATACGATAACTGTATAATAATAAACATAGGTAACGAATATGATATAGTTAGTGAAGGAGCCGGAGCCACGGAGCGTGAACCGTGACGGCTCTGGACGTCGACCCACTCGCCAACGCCGAATTTATATAATTGTCTTTTCTCAACTTACATGAGTTTTGGGGGAATTTGATTCGGTAGCTTTAGTTTTTTTAAAGAATATTCAAGGAAAAGCTAATATCCCTACAGGGTGGAATTTTCGAAGCAGATCCTTATGATTGATCCTATCGATTGATGCCGTAAAAGTATAGGATGCATTTTTTTGGATTTTAGTCGGTTCAATTCCCGGATGTGGCAAGCGTATTTTCAAAAATCTCTAAATGCGGTTTTGCTTCTTTTTTAAACTAAAGGAATGTTTCCTTTGAGTAAAATTTGCTGTCTTCAGTATTTAGAGTACTTTTCCTCCAGGTACGCTTTGAAAATTCCACCCTGTATATCGTCAAGTCGGTATATTATTGGGTTGGATTTGAGGAAAAGATCAACGCATGTGATGTCTATTTGTACTGTAAAGCAGGTCAGCTCGGCCGAAGCCTGCCGGGGTAGCGGGATTATCCGAAAGAGTTACCGCTGCCCCGGAACATAAAGAGCTAAGGAAGGAACACGGGTGGGTTTTAGTCAGTAAGAGTCTGACTTCCGCTCCACCCAGAGCGGGAGGCGTCATTTGATGATTTCCGATGCCCAAAAAAAAAAGTAGATCAGCTCGCCTGAAGACAACACTCTCGTAACGAAATGAAAAGGTGTAATAGATACGTAAGTATTACACAAAGGTGTTGACATGATCACATCGTAATGTGAATACGTGCTGTTTATTTTATAACATAACACCCGTAGTGGGTTGGAAGGACGGAAGGGTTAGGCAGAGGTGTACAGTCACCAAAGGAGACAAGTCACCAGGGTCGTCGGATACAGTTGAAGTTTAGTAAGAAACTGATGGATGTTTTCGAATGAAATTTAATTTAATTAATATAAAACAAACAGTTAATTTATCAAATTAAATTTCATTCGAAAACATCCATCAGTTTCTTACTAAAGTTCAACTATATCCGACGACCCTGGTTACTTATCTCTTTTGGTGGCTGTACTTACAGTTCACACACATGTCGCCTCTTATTTTGAAGTCCCATGTAATAGGGGGCGAGCCTATTGCCATCAACTGGACACAGATCCAGATTCCGGGCTGCTATTACGAAATTCATGATGGAAAATCCCAATAACACTATAACCGATCTGGGAATCGAACCTCATGCTCTGCAGTACTACTACCACTTGGTACTAGACCAACGAGGCAGTCTGTGTGCCTATGTCATACTACTCTTGAAATCACACCATGTATTGTCAATTTTATGTCATTCGACATTTTACAACCAAACATTTTCTAGCATTTTCATTATCGTATTGGCAATTACTATAATTTAGCATACATCTATAACAATTAAATTACTTTATTCAATAAAAATATTTATTTATTTACTTATTTAATACTTTAAGCACAAATGTACAGAGGCGGATTTAATGCCATAGACATATTTTTCCTCGACAATTACTGTAATAAAATTATAATTAATAAAATGAAATCTCTCACGTTTACACTTTTCATTTATAGAAAAGCTAAGTTTTTGTGAAACAACGGAGTGCGCGAGGAAGATTAGATTGAATCTTTATGACGGTGTGCAATTAAAATAACGATATCAAATCTATTAATTACTAAGACTTGTAATTAGAATTTCACAAAAGATAATGTTTATTTGCGTGTATACCTAAGATAGCAACTGTAATTTTTAGTGGTACAATTACTGTTCAGTCTGATGAGGTGTTCACTTTCGATCAACATAGAGTCTACCCATTGGGATTGCTGTAGAAGTTGTTGTCTCAATTTAGCTCTGATTTATGATTAGCATAATCAGTCTCCTCTCTTCGAGAGGGAGTGGGCCCTATCCAACGGGTCCAGTGCAGGTTGGTAAATGTCATATGTCATCGAATTTTTAGTTCTAGTACATGCCGGTTTCCTCACGAGGTTTTCCTTAGCCGTTTCAAAAGAAATATTTATACAAAGTTATGTGACTGCTTGGATGTGAACCTACAACCTACAACTCGTAAGTTGCGGCCGTTTCCACTGCTCCTAATTTTGTTTTATTTCTGATAGATTTCATTAATAGATTTAAAAAGCACGTGATTGTTTGAGATCACTTGTTTTAGATACAAACTAAGGATTACGATCATAATATAGATTATTCAACAAACGTGGAACCGTGTTAACTAAATTAAAACAAGTTCTCTGCTAGCTGCTAACTTGCTTTAACATAGTATCATTGCGCATTGCAGAAATAAAACTAGATAACATCGTCATTTACAAATACATACTGTAATATACAGGAGGCCAATTTCCGTAATTAAAAAATGTTCAAAATCTAGTCCTCGGTTACCATCAATGTCAAAAGCTTGCCATTAGTGTTGGTAAATTCCAGGTATTTTTGAAAAAAAAAAAACATTATTATTTGATTTGGCAGGGTTAGAACAGTAAGGGCACTGTTTCACAATAGGTACAGATTATTCATATTCAACGACAAACTTAATAAGTTGTCTGCTAGCTACTTTAATAAAACATAACTTGCTTGAATATGTAACATTACATAAATAAAACTGAATACTATCGTCATTTACAACTAGAATGACATTTATTATGTAATCCTGTAATAAACCTAGTGGTATACTCGTGTGTCTGGCATAGATATATTATGATCTCTCAACCGATACCACTATTATTTATTACGTGATATTCTCCACACGTATTGTGATAAATCAAGCGTATTCATAGGTTAGCAGAGAAAGTTTTGGCAACACTGTAATTAACAATGGGTATATTTCTAACATGTATCTTGTAGATCGTATACTTTATATCTTTTTCTTATTTATGCTATTGGCTTTTCAAAATTGTAAGTCAAGCCCGCCAATTTTTTTCCAACCATTGCAACCCTTTTTTTTTTTTTTTTTTGTTTCCGGGGTGGAAAATCCTCATGGATGTCCGCCGCCCTGGGGCGGGCGGCGGGGTCTGTCAGACTCTTACTGACTAAAAACCACCCCGGTGTTCCGTCTCACACCTACGCCGGGGGTCGCGGAACCATTGCAACCCTAGCCGAACTATTCTGTAATAATGACACGTAAAAACGTAGGTGAAGTGAGCTGTCAATAGTATCAATTCGTAGTATCAAGTGGAATGACAGCTAAGTAAGCTGTCATTTCACTTCCACATCAAAGTTTTCACGGTGAGATTTTTACAGAATAGCACTACTGGCTGCTACAATCTAGAATCTATAGTGGCAACCAACCAGCACCCTCATTGCGTAACACACTTTGAAGGATATTGCTAATCCATTGCTTCATATGTTCGAAAATGTTTTTGAACTGTCAAAATGAAAGCCATTGCTACTATTACCCCGAAGAACAGCGTTGAAGCAATGACTCTCGATGTGTCTCAGAGAAATGATTCAATCGTCTTAGAACCCGCAACGAAATCAATAGTCTAAAATAAAAGTATTTAAAACCACAGTTTTCATTCTTTTAAATATCAAGCATGAGGCGGATCACACACTACATTACAACGTGGCACGCGACGGGACGCAGGAAACGGAACCAAATTCTCCGCGTGGAAGCCCGTTTTTATTGAATTTATATGGAAAAAATCACGCGCGTGGGTGCGTTATCTACCCCCGTTGCGTGACACCGTATTATAATATACTCTGTGCGTGGCGCGTTGTAAACTTGTAGTGTGTGATCCGCCTATATGTATCAAGTATGAAAAACCGTAGTTATATTTCTGTTCATATCATTAACAATCTCTTTGAGCTAGCTTAGCTAGCACACGATATCTTTGGAATAGAGGAATTACTGCTCACAACAAAGGCATAGTATTATCTCCTAGTCTTAAAAGACTAGAGAAACCTGTGATTATCCACAAACTCTTCAAATTTTATTGGTTTTCCCCGCTTTCATAATAACACTGACACAAACACGTTCGTGGCAATATTTTACCGGCCACTCATTTGCGTCGTCGCTTCGTAATTAACATATATTTTATGTTTACTGCTATGAATGGCGCGATTTGTTATATATAACTTGTTCAAACGTTTCTTTATGAGTATTTTATGTAAGAGTAACGAGGATGCGTAGCGAGGAATGTGTGTAAAAGTAACCAATAACAACGCTAACTTAGTTCAAGCTATGAAAATGACGCGATGTTATTGGTTGGTTTCACACTCATCCCACGCTACGTATCCTCGCACATCTCTGTTGGAAACGCAGCCTACGAGCACAGATAATATAATACTCTAGTACTACGAGGGTAGTTTACAAAAGTCCACCTACATTTCACCAGTTTAAAACCGTGGTCCCGAGGTGCCCTTATAATAGACTACTATTTCTATTTCTCTTCCAATTAGGCATACTTAAGAACATAACATAACATCACGCCTGTAAACCCCGAAGAGTCAGGCAGGGGTGTACCTATAGTACACCCACATTTCGCCGGTTATGTTTTCGCCGAAATCGCTGACGGCAAAACCCAATAACATTTTGCCCTACCTTCGGGTCGAACCCAGGACCTCATGCGCATACAACAACTAGACCAAAGAGGCAAAAACGATGGTAAAAATGTATCGGGTCCCTCGGGCCCCTGCTGCATCATATTATGAGTAGTCCTATCTGTCCTATGTATTTGGGGACTATTTCCAACAATTAAGTCTCGTTTAAGGAACTGAAAATTCCCTAATTAAAAATCCCAAATATATCTGCCCGATGCAATAAAAATCAATAAAGCCTAACTATAAGTAAATCATCATTATCCTCCCCTTATCCCAATTTATTTGTGGTCGACGCAACAAGTCTTTTCCTCCATAATTCTCTATTAGTCGTCATCTCGGTAGTCACCCCCTTTCTAACCATATACAGGGTGTCCAGTAAATAGTACGACATATTGCAGGGGGTGATAGCTTGGGTCAATACCTGCCAAAACAACACAATATATGTTCCGCAAAATGTTACGGATTTACAGTTATACAAAATGTTCCGAAATATTGAATAATCTCTACCTTGAAACAGATTTTTAAGCATCTTGTAATGAAAAATTCCTTTTCTAGTATTTTTTTTACATCAAATTATTCGTGAATAGTTACTCTACTTATTGATAAGTCATTTTTCTATCAAAATCAAGAGTGTTTTCAAGAAATACTGTTTTTTGTTTAAATTCTCGCAGAACGATTTTCTTATTGCTTAACTTTAACCTACAGTGGTGAAAAAAAAAAGTTACATTTTGCGGAACATATATTGTATTGTTTTGGTAGGTATTGACCCAAGCTATCACCCCCTGCAATATGTCGTACTATTTACTGAACACCCTGTATATATTCACATTATGTTATTTTATAGTATACTTAGCATACGTAATACGTAAGTTTCAGCACAATCATTTTTGTTTTTTCTTTTTAAATTTCCAAAATTTGTAATTCATTGTTAGACGAGAACAACTGCCGACAAACTGTTATGCAGTTTGGCAAACTTTATGTACGTAATTATGCTATTGTAAATACAGATTTTGAATAAATAAAAAAACACAGTCCATCCATCGTTTCTTTGGCCTTCGTGGCTTCAATGGCAATTTGACTCTTATAGCCATCGACATTCATACTCAAAACTTTCTTCACGACATTTTCCTCATTCCTCCTCATTCCTAAGTATTAAGTAATATGAGACCTTTAATCTCCCGTATTATTATACTCTTTGCCTTTAATATTAGTACTTGCACAAACCAAAGATAATAAGTTTCTTAATTAACAATCAACCCTCTAATTAAAACTCAGCCATTATGTCAAGGAAAACAAAAACCACTCGAGAAAGCCTGCGTGCATTGAGTGTTACTAAGAACAGCATATAAAAACTATGATTAATAGTTTCACTGACTATTAAAATGTGATCAGAGCCGTGAGACATAAAAATTAGCGATCGGCAATAAAAACGTTAAAAGCTATACAGTTGACCTTCTTTTTAGCGATACTTTACATGAGAAAGTAAAAAATATCCCCATGTAGAGTACATGGGGATAAACGTTAAAATATTATCAATGACAAGAAAAGTTGACTCTATAAATGTGCCTTTAACGCCCTATGGTGAGGCTAAATGATAATAGATTAACAGCGCCAAGGATCTTGCCGCGGTTGGTCTATGGATGGGAGACCATCCAATACATAATATATTAGCTCAAATGTTACTAATGAGACACAATTACTTTTTCTATTGTTAAGGCTTCCTAACCGGCGAGGGGATATCAAGACCCCTCCGTGCCTCGGAAAGCACGTTATGCCGTTGGTCCCGGCTGTCATTCGTGGATCTTTGACAGTCGTTACGGGTAGTCCAGACAGAAGCCCAAAAGTCTGACAACCAATCATACCAAGGGGTATCGCGTTATCCAGTAACTGGGTTGTGGAGGTCAGATAGGCAGTCGCTCCATTTAAAATACTGGTATTCAGCTGCATCATCTGGTCTTTGGTATTGTTCGTCAAATCGTTGAGCTCCTTAAGTTCTGAGTTGAGCTGCACGGTTACTGACAAATGCGTGCACTGACTGGACAGGTCCACTCAATCTGTGTGGTTCTTTCCTCAAAAGACCATTTCAGTCACCAATCTACATGGTCCTCAATGATTATGTCTGGATTTTTATATACACATTGACATTTATTCATTTTATATATACAATGACATGAATATTTACTTTGTAAAGTATTTTTATTTTATTTAATTATTGTGAATGTGAGGACTATGTGGGTCATTTCTTTTTTCTGTTTTCCTTCTTAGTTAGTTTTAATCATGATCTGGCAGTTTGAGTAATTTACGCGGCCTACCCAAATGTCCTTTCTTTGGTATTGTTCGTCGAATCGTTGAGCTCCTCAAGTTCTGAGTTGAGCTGCACGATTTTTGACAAATGCGTGCACTGACTGGACAGGTCCGCTCAATCTGTGTGGTTCTTTCCTCAAAAGACCATTTCAGACACCAATCTACATGGTCTTCACATGATCTGACCAAGATTTTGTCTGGACTTTAAAAGAGACTGTGACCTCTGAGTTTGTTTCGGCCTTTCTTCTCAGAGTAGTCAGATAGGAAACGCCGACCTCATCTAGCTTTAAAAAAATATGATTGACGTGTAAAAGTGTTTGTACAAACCTACTTACAGAAATAAAATCATTTATCATTTATCATTTATCCGTTTAGACTGGAAGCTGATTGATTTATTGGTGTGCTCCATTCTAAGCACCAATATGCAAAATAGATGCCAACTTAATTTAGCGCAGCCCTTTTCCTACTTTTTTACATTCTGGTTTGGTTATATTCTGCAAATCATTTGATGCAGCGGATTTAGTCAACTTATACCATCTTATTCATGCAAAAATTCAAGATGATAAAATTAAATCGGTAGGTATCATTATAAAAGTTTCATTTTTTTAAATACACGGAAAAATAGAGGTCTATCTAAATATTATGTGCATTTTTATTTAGATGAGTTTAAATTTTGATTATTTTGTTAAGTATTCAAAATTTCATACATGTTGCGTATAACTAAATACGTAATATTTTATTTATAAGAAGGATGCAAATATTCATCAATTTGTACCTACCTATTTTACGTAATATTTATCTTGGTTTTTAACTTTTTATTAAGTGTGTATTTTGTGGATAAAGGCTGTAAAAGCAACCCTTTGTTTCAAAGACTCCAAACCACAGGATTAATCGGTCTGTGGTTACATACTTTCAGTTTTTTTCGTGGGAAATGTATCTTTGTACTTACCTACATAATTTAAATAAAGTCAATGCTTAAATTGGGTCGCACTGAAAAAAGTTATTGGCGTTTGATGAAGACGAAACAAATTATAAAATCAATGCGCTAATTTTAAACTATTCAACAGTTAAAAGAATTCCACCATCAGTTTTAAAAGAATTGACTGCCTACACAAAAATTATATAATCCGCCATTTTGGCTTAGGTTATTTCCCAATGACCACCATTTCTTTTTCTAATTTATAAACATGATTTAATATTACCTTATATGTATTATGTAATTTCCCGCCGCAAATGATGATAAACTCTCCATATTAGTACCTACGATAAATAAAATCCAGGTATTAATTGGCTATAATATAAGTTACTTGCCAACGGTAATAAAGTCAAGTAAATAAGTTAAAGTAAGCGAGAAAGTAGGTATTGGACGTTCATTGCGCATAATTAGCGTTTCAAGTCGTTTTAAAACTAGTTAATTACTGAAACTGGTTGAAAAGGAAACAAGTGACGGCCGACTAGTGTTGTGTCCTTCAAGACGAGCTTTTTTATTAACATGAGCATACATACCTACATTTAGGTATATATCTGAGGTCTATTTTTCTTAACTCAAAATTATATCATATTGTTTTCAGCTTATTTTTACAGCAGCAGTTCTATTACATACGTTAAGGAGATTGTGTGATTTTATTGAGTCGTTAAATTACTAACAAGTGCTTCTGACTCTGCGCAAGATTTTCACAGATTATAGAGTAGGCACTTCGAAAAGCTCGTAAATTAAATATTTAAACAAAATACTCGTACATTTGTTACACGCTCTTATTCGTCTTCTGGATGTAACTGCCACTTTGGGGCAGTGTTCCTTTTATGTCCGAACTATATATAATGTACTACGATCACCAATTTGTTTTCCAAGCAGTTGATCATGACAATATTTCTGCTGAATCTGTCAATCGAGGGTGCAATAAGAAAAATGGCAACGTCGCAAGTAGAAGCTACCAAATATTTCACTGTTTTTAAACCACCCTGAAAATCCGTTCAGATCGATCTCTGACATTAGGAACTAACTTGAATTTGTTTGAAATTTGCTTCTCCACATAAGTTGAAGAACGTTTTGCGCTCTTAGTTATGCATTGTAAACTTAAGTGTCCTCATTTCATTCTGAGAATTATCAAGTGGTTCCCCGAGTAGGTACCTACTGTTACTGTTATTCTTGAGCGATGTTGTATCTCAAACAAAAAGCAAGAAGTCGCAGAGCGCGAAAAACTTGAGATTCAATTTCCGACCGAATTAGAAGATCAGCATGGTGTTTATCAAGGCGTATTTTGTTTTAAAACCGTGTAAATTTAAAAACTTGATACAATGAAATCAGAACAAACCTTTAAATGATTAAAGATACTAAAAACGCAACAAGGAAAGTGTTACGAAAAACTACGGTCTGTGCGCTTAGCACGTAATTAATCATTCTTTGGCTTTTTACGTCCAAATATTTTCAACGCATTTCTTCTCGACGCACAGTGGGCCCATACTGAAAATTTGTGGACTTAGGCAACAAAGTTCCAATATCGATGCGATTTTTTTTTATATGACGTGTTATGATATTCCTGACAACTTTTATTCTTATAACATTTCTTCTAAAGTTGATAGTTTGTCTTGAAAAAAATTAATTAGATTATTTTGTATGGAGCGAATCACGTTTAATTTTTTTTCTTCAATTGTACTAATATGTTGGGTGTGTGGCGTGAGTATATGATAGCTAGGGTCATTCTCTATCCACGAAAAAAAAAACAGCGCCGGCCATCTGCGGCAGCGCGAGTAATCATTCGGTAAAAAAAAAATGTTATGTAAGATTTTTTTTTGCCATTTAAAATAAATTCAAAGTAAATTTTTTGTGTCATTAGGCTAATTCACCTTCTCTTTATTAAATATATAGTTTTAACAGCGCATAGGTACTTATAACTAATTATTCTGGTAGAAATTTAGTAATTATTGCTATGTTATCGGTAGCACCTGCATTGTGATTGATGACTCATTTGTTATTGCGCTCGGCTAAGCGCATAACTAATGAGTCATCGAAAAATGCTCGTCTCTGATTGGCTGTGTTATTTTTTTAACTGCACGTTATCTATTGTTGAATAAATATCGTAATAAGTTTCAGGTTATACTAATTTTGTTAATGATAGGTGAAATAATTTAAATTTGTACGGGCAAGTCGTTGATAATTATCTACATAATCAAGCGTATGAAACTGTGAAGTAATTGTAGCCCTGAAAAGGGCTGTTTGTCATATACCTAGCCCTGATGGGCTTTTGTGAGGATAATCTAGAGCCGGATCACATTATTTCTTGTTCCAGAAGTGCTAGTGGGTCCGGCAAATTTTCGGACTCTGCTATGAGGCATTCTTCTTCCTCCATAATCTCACTGTCACAGGGAGGCTCAGTAGTCTGTAACAACTGAATTGCTTCAGGCAACAACTCATTATGACCCTGTTTCAATATTTTAGGCCTTATGTAGGATATGTGGGGATCAGAGCTTATTAGAAGTCCATGGAGGATGTCTTCGTTTGTTGCTATTCTCCCCGTTTTCCGAGTGTGCCACTCCCTGACGTTTCTGAAGTCCTTATTACGGGCTTCCGAAGCTTCTTCAGATAAGATACCTAAAACGAATAAGTACATACATTTTAATTTCAAAACGCAATTGAGTCAAATAATACATCAAACTATATTTATTTTTTACTTACCGATTGGCAAAACACCAAAGTGGTTACAGATGTCTGCACCGTGCATTAGAAGTTTATGTACACTAACTGGCATGTAGTACCACGAATAGTGTTGCACGTACACATCAGCTGTTTCTCTGCAGTATCTTCTAAATTTTTCACAGTCAATGTTTTTGCCTGATGATATGGCTTGTAGAATAACGGAAAATCTGAAAATCAGATTTTCGTCAATTCCCGTTATTCTGGATGATCTTTTGTAATCTTGGAAAAAGCGCCTCGCAGTATTCCCGTCATTTGTAGTTCCAAAACCCTAAAATGGGAAAACAATACTGTAATATACAATACATAGAGATATAATACACAAACAACATAAAAAGAGCCAAAATTAAATACATACCTGTTTGACTATATCAATCAGCATTCCAGTTTGCTCACGAAACTCTTGTTGCGTGGTATTTTTTTTAGCTTGTTTCAAAGCCTTATGTTCGCCTCGAGCAGTCCATCGTTGAAAATCCAGATTATAAGATATATGGAGAAGACATTCCATACACCGAATCTTCATATGCAGTGAAGAAATTCCTTGTTTGTAAATTTCTTCACGAAGTGGTTTGGAAGTCAAAGCGTCTAAATTATTCATCTCGCTCGGTTTTGCCAAGCAAATAGGACACGTTGCATATGATGGTACTTCAGCAATAATATTGGCCACTTTTCCATCAATCATGGTCATATGCAATTCATGTGATACAATAATATTTCCACACTGTGTAGATATTCGTTCATCAATTTGTTTTTTCATCTCAGACTCTTCAGACATTATAAAATCAGCTGTCTCCGAAGTGAAAGTGAACTTCACCGGTCGACAGTACAGAGTTGAGCAAGGTGTGGGGTTCTCCCAAACTATATTTTCATTCCCAGAAGATGGGCTAGTAGACACTAGCCGAAGAGGGACGATGCTTATCATGACTACTGATGAATCATCGAACTCTGTAGACGTTTTCTGTTTATAATTGCTCTGCGACGAAGAACCATCAAGTCCCCATTTCCAGGTCAACTTGAGTTCTTTATTTTGAGACCTATCAACAGAATTACTAATACCTAGTAAAATCCTTTCCACAGTGTGGTCCAATAGCGCTTGCAATTTAATTTGAGCTCCTTTTTCGGTAATCTCCATACTCTCTTGTGGTGGGTAACATCTTTTCTTGGCATTTACAAGCTTTGGATAAGATGGAAAGGCAGCACAGTTTTCTTCTTTCAGAAATTGTCGAAGAGCTAAGTACTTCCATTTCGAGAGCGCAAGTGATGTATAAAGAGCTAAACAGTTATCTTCAGAGACAGTACTTAAGCTCTGCTTTTTGAATAGTCGCTCGTCTACTTCGGATAGGGCATCTGGATTACTGGAAAGGTATTCGATCACTTTTGCCAGATTCGTTTTGCCGTTGTCTTTCAATTTTGTTATGTACCAGGTCTGCAACTCTTCTTCGGAATTTTCTTCTACTATGGAAGTAGAACGTCTTTTTTTTTGCTTCTTACTTAACTCTTCGAATGGTTTTCTGTGCTCCTTTTCTGTAGATGTTCCCGCTTCCGCAGTACATACTGCAAGAGTAGGAACATGGGAATCTATATCCACAGGTTCAGAAAAGACTGCGTCCGAAAAGCCCATCTCACTTCTCAGGTCAACACTGTCACAAACAGGCCAGTTGATGTTTTTTTCCAACCACTTGCGATTACTTACACGATTCATAAAAGTTTTTTGGTTTCTACTTGACTCTATCCACTTTTTATTTAGATTTACACAAAAAAGTCGACAGAACTCCTTGATTCGGTTCTTGTCTTCTTCAGAAACTTCGGTAGTCAAGACAGAAATGATACTTTCATATAGAAACATATGATTTTTCAGATCACCGCCACTTCTTAATTTCACAAAAAAATCTAGGTTGGTACAAAATCCAGCCATAGTTCTAATGTAAATATAAAAATAAAAGTATTTCACTGCGTTCACAAATAAGCGACAAGAGCGAAACTAGATGGACTTAATGAATGTCTTTATATTTATAGACAGTGTTAATTACTCAAGTAGTGGACACTGTTATCAGTGAGTGAAAATTATTCAGCCAATCAGAGACGAGCATTTTTCGATGACTCATTAGTTATGCGCTTAGCCGAGCGCAATAACAAATGAGTCATCAATCACAATGCAGGTGCTACCGATAACATAGCAATAATTACTAAATTTCTACCAGAATAATTAGTTATAAGTACCTATGCGCTGTTAAAACTATATATTTAATAAAGAGAAGGTGAATTAGCCTAATGACACAAAAAATTTACTTTGAATTTATTTTAAATGGCAAAAAAAAATCTTACATAACATTTTTTTTTTACCGAATGATTACTCGCGCTGCCGCAGATGGCCGGCGCTGTTTTTTTTTTCGTGGATAGAGAATGACCCTAGCTATCATATACTCACGCCACACACCCAACATATTAGTACAATTGAAGAAAAAAAATTAAACGTGATTCGCTCCATACAAAATAATCTAATTAATTTTTTTCAAGACAAACTATCAACTTTAGAAGAAATGTTATAAGAATAAAAGTTGTCAGGAATATCATAACACGTCATATAAAAAAAAATCGCATCGATATTGGAACTTTGTTGCCTAAGTCCACTAATTTTCAGTATGGGCCCACTGTGTGACGTTTCATTCATCAGCAATGATTATTTACTAACAAAAATAGTGAGAATCAGTCCATTATTAATAATGTTGAGTCAGGTTTAGATTTCGTTCGCTTTTCAATGATTTTGTAGTGTTGAGAACGTTTAGATTAGAGTAATCAAAATGTGATCATGGTGACGTTGATTTTGATTGATTTGGTTTTGTATTCTATTTGTCTACGATCTTTTTGGTGCACCTCATCACGCTTGAATATTATTATAACGGTAGATAATATACATACATACAGACCGTATGAGTGCAGTTAATATTAATGGTGCAAAAAATACTTTAGAGCCTGAATTTGTCAGTACAAAATCTGTGTACAACAACCTCCAAGTACTAGGAAAACATAAGTACAGGGGAGCGTTGAGCACGACAAGAACAAGTAAGTAGTAAAGCGAAATGTTATCATTATGGCATCTGCGCCCGCGCGGACAGCGGCCGGGCTATTAGCGTCAGGTAAATGAAACGTAAAGTCCTGGGTACCGCATTATAAATTCCTCACGCCAGCGGAGGCAAAAACATCACAAGGAATCCGTTCGCGATCGCCCAAAGCTTTTTTGTATTCTAAGCAGAGCGCATGCTAATATGAAGGTAAACTTGACTTTTGAGCTGGATTTTCGTTTGTTTGGATTGGACAAAGTGACTTTGTGTTATGCTAATCCTTGTCCGAATATTTTTGGGCGTTCTTGAGTTGTTTGGGCTTGTTCAACAAATAAAAGGAAACATTTACGATAATATCATTCATCGTCTGTATTGGTTTGGCTTATTTTCGTCGTGTCTTCCTTTATACCCATTTTCGTATCTTGCGGGGAACCAGTTACTAAAATTAGGGCATTTTGGGATAGGTAGAGCCTCATAACTCATAATACATATGAGGCTCTACCCTACCTATCCCAAAATGCCCCAAAGCCCCAAATAGGAAGTCCCTAAATAGCTAGGGATTTCCGGTTTCGGGTCCTATAATAATTTTGATTTCTATACTTTAATTTCTTTCTCGCTACATGCCTAAGCATAAAGTTGTAAAATAACGCCTATAGGTATGTATTTGAAGGGCGTATAATATTGCGCCTAAATTGTTAGCAGTTTTAAATTATTTTTCATAGAAAGGTAAGTTCGTAGAATGTTTTGAACAGTCTCCAGTATCATTAAATGTCTATAAGCAGTTAACACCCACTTCCGTACGTCACCCGTAGAGCCACCGGCAATAAACTTATTGCCCTAATCTAACCACAAAAGCTTGCAAACTTACAGTAGGCTTCGGCAGTTGATGTTCCTTCACAAGTCCGATTACCATCCCGCATTCAGATTTTATTGCATAAAATATTAATATCCACTGACAATAACCACTTTACGATCACTTCACAAAGCACTAGTACAAGTGAGAGCATTTACTGTGATGTCGTGTGAAAATCGCGGAATCACGACTAGATAGTGTAGCAACGTCCAACACGCCAAGAATATGTACAGAGACTGGCGGGACTGGCGTGCGCATGTCGCGCCTGGGGGCGTTTGCGCAGCCTTCGCCGGTGGAAAGTTCATCGAACGAATAGCTCCCGCGTGAAGTGAGACGTGCGATCACATGAGAAAAAGCCTTCGAGAAAATTTTACTCACCTGTCTATACAATCAAATAGGCTTTTATAGGTTTGTGTGCTGCATGCGTGAATGCAATGAATGTGGACTAGGTTGCATACAAATACTATAACGTGCTGTGTGGTTGAAAGTCATTGAAACCCGCTACATAAGATAGCCTGTACGTCTGTTGAATGATCCAGTGTTTTTTTCGTACAAGAATTAAACCAAGTAGCATTTTAGGGTTTAAATTCACTTCAGTTCAATGGATTAATTAATGAAAATGTCTAGAGTGCTTCTTGGATTCATCATATTTAAAATTATTTATGATGTAATAATGATCATATTACATTTACATCTATGGCCTTATTAGAAGACTAAAAGTCAACCAAAGGGCAATGGAGAGGGCTATGCTTGTAATTTCGAGTCCGTAGTGGACATCTCGTTCGCCAGCCCCGCTCTGTCACAGCGTGTCATTGACTGGCGCGTCATGGAGGAGGTGGAGACCTACTCCGACCATCGGTATATCCGATTCGAGGTCTCCGCCCAGACCTCTAGCGCGCTGGTCCAACAGGCCCCGAGTGGTCCGCGGTGGGCGCTGAAGCAGCTGGACCGGGAGCTCCTCCTGGAAGCCTCGATCGTGCAGGCCTGGGTGTCATCACCGGACAGGCCTGCCGATATTGACGATGAGGCGGAGTGGTTCCGGGAGGCCATGTCCGAGATTTGCGACGTGGCAATGCCCCGAGCCCGGCCAGGATGCGCCCGACGTCAGGTGTACTGGTGGTCGCAGGAGGTTGAGGGGTTACGCAAGGAGTGCGTCAACGCGCGACACCGGTACACCAGGCACCGCAGGCTCCGCATCCGCCCTCCGGATGCGGAAGCCACGGAGGCGGAGCTGTACGAGGGGTACAGAGCGGCGAAGACCGCCCTCCAAGAGGCTGTCCTGCGGGCCAAGGATACGGCCCGCGAGGAGATGGTGGAGACTCTGAACAGAGATCCATGGGGGCGCCCTTACAAAATGGTGCGGAATAAACTCCGCACCTGGGCCCCCCCGCTGACGCAGAGTCTCCGCCCCCAGCTGGTGGAGGAGGTGGTGAGCGCTCTGTTCCCTTCACGGGGGGAGCATACTCCCCTGCCTATGGCTCCGCCACTTGCGGTGTCCGAAGCGGACCACGCAAACGGCGACGACGACATCCCTGAAGTGACCGGGGTAGATCTGAGAGCGGCGGTAGGCAGGCTGAAGGCCAAAAATACCGCCCCAGGACCCGACGGCTTGCCGGGTAAAGCCTGGGTCCTGGCCTCGAGGGCTCTCGGGCCTCGACTGGAGGCGCTCTTAAGCGCATGTATGGAGAGAGGCCAGTTTCCACTCCGTTGGAAGACGGGGAAGCTGGTCCTCATTCAGAAGCCAGGGCGCCCTGCGGACTCTCCGTCCGCATACTGGCCCATTGTGTTGCTCGAAGAGGTGGGCAAGCTCTTTGAGAGAGTAATTGCAGGCCGCCTCGTCGGGCACTTGGGGAGGACAGGGCCGGATCTTGCGGACAGCCAGTTTGGCTTCCGCAAGGGGCGCTCGACGGTGGACGCCATCATGCGCGTGAGAGCCCTCACGACGGGGGGGGACGCGGTGTCCCGGGGTGGGGTCGTCGTGGCGGTGTCACTCGACATCGCCAACGCGTTTAATACCCTGCCTTGGAGCTGCATTGGGGAGGCACTCCGGTATCACCGGGTGCCGACCTACCTCCGTCGAATAGTCGGGGCGTATTTGACGGACAGAGCCGTCATCTACCCCGGTCGCGACGGGAACTGGAACCGGCGAGAGATGTCGTGCGGTGTCCCACAGGGATCGGTTCTGAGGCCGCTCCTGTGGGACATCGGTTACGACTGGGTGCTGCGGGCCGACCTCCCTGATGGCGTCAGCGTGGTTTGCTACGCTGACGACACGCTGGTGCTGACGCAGGGGAGGTCGCATCAGTCGGCGGCCGACGCAATGACACGAGGGGTTGCGATAGTCGTTGAGAGGATCCGGCGGTTGGGTCTCGAGGTGGCATTGCACAAGTCCGGGGCCATGTCTTTTCATGGGCTCCGGAACGGGCCACCATCGGGATTCCAACTGATGGTAGGAGGGGTTCACATCGGCGTCGAGACAACGATGAAATACCTGGGTCTCGTCCTCGACAGCCGGTGGAACTTCGTCGAACACTTTCGACGTTTGGCCCCCAAATTGGAACGGACCGGGGCCGTTTTAAAGCGGCTCTTGCCCAACCTGAGGGGGCCAAACGCCTCCTGCCGGAGGCTTTACGCGGGGGTCGTGCGGTCCATGGCCCTATATGGGGCCCTGGTGTGGGCGCGTTCACTGCGGCTGCGAGCCGCCCACTATCTGAACGCGCCCCAAAAGGTGGTAGCCGTAAGGCTGATCCGGGGCTACCGCACGATCTCGGGCGAGGCGGCAAGCCTCCTTGCCGGAATGCCGCCATGGGATCTGGAGGCGATAGTCCTCGCGCGCCTGTATGAGTGGCGCGCGGAGGCACTACGCCGGGGGGAAACTCCGCTTCCGCGGCAAATTGCGGCGGAGCGGACAGACCTCCGCCGCGATCTCATGGCGGCATGGAAAGAGCGGCTTTCGCAACCCAGCGCAGGGCACGCCACGATCGTGGCGATAAGACCCCTCTTTGAGGAGTGGCTAGAGAGGCGTCACGGCGTTCTCACCTACCGCCTGACGCAGGTCCTCACCGGACACGGATGTTTCGGGAGGTACCTGCACATCATCAGGCGGGAGGAGACGCCCGGGTGTCACCATTGCGAGGACCGCCCAGAGGACACGGTGGAGCATACGGTGGAGGTCTGCCCCGCTTGGGCGGAGCACCGCCGTGTCCTCGTGGAGGCGATCGGCAGCGGCGGCGACCTCTCGCGTCCGGCCCTGGTTCAAGCCATGGTCCGGGGCGAGGGGGAGTGGGAGGCAGTCACCTCCTTCTGCGAAGCAGTCATGCTAGCGAAGGAGGTGGCGGGACGGCTCAGGGAGAGAGCCTCTCGCCTCAGCCGCCGCGGGAGACGCTACGGGCGTCGGGAGCCGCGTGACGACTCCCGGCCACCGTAGGCGCGGGCCTGCGGACGGAGAGTAATGGGTAGCTCTCCGTCCAATCAGGACCAGGCCCGTGCCGCACGGCGCGTATGTGTTCCACGCGCGACTCAAAGAGATGTCAGCATAAAGGAAGGGGCCCGCCAGGGCCGAAGCCTGCCGGGGTAGCGGGATCGTCCGAAAGGGTTACCGCTGCCCCGGAACATAAAGGGCTAAGGAAGGAACACGGGTGGGTTATTAGTTATTACTGCGTAGAACAAAACGTTTTAATTTTTTATCTATGAATGTGGCTGTCATTCTCATTCAGCTCATTCTATCTGTCAATTTTGTCATCAGATTCAGTCCGGATGCGAATCGTGACTTTCAATTTCTTGCAAGTTTATGTGCATATCTATTTGTTTTCTACACCTCAGTGTTGCGTGGACATAATCCATAATGCCTAAGGTTTCAGGTAATTACTAAAGTTGAATACTTGTTACTTTCAGAAAATGCTACATCATCTTTTCGCATTGAGGTTATAGCTTTTGCAACTGTCATTTTACTTTTGATATTTTTCTTATTTTACATTTGAAATTCACACAATTTGTACAAAATCCTTGTAATTATAGCATAATCGACCATAATATACGATGAGGCTTTCGTACCAAATATGCATCGTCATGACGCGGCCCCCATTTGACCGTAAAACATACCCGGCATTTGTAATGTTTTCTTGCTTAGAAAACGTCAATTTACTCGCAGAAGCTTAGAACATTTGTATTTTAGAGTGAATTTGTAACTGCACTCAATATACATAATGTATAAAATATACAGTACTAACATACCCATCATTGTGTTATATATTTTTGCCCATTTTCTCCAACCACGAAAAACAAGAGTACTTACCTATCTAACAAGAAAATGTGCCTAACAGACAAACAGATTATACATTTTTGTAATCATATTACTCTTATTAGCGTCACACAAGCTTAACTTTTAAAATCTCTAAATCCAACTCATTAAAATCAGCCTATATTCCTTCTTTGCTCTCTCATTATGCAATTCAAATCAACAAATAAGGATAAAAAAGGAGATGAAAGTATTCAGAACAAAACTGCCGTTTATGTCTAAAGACATGTCTGCCCATGTCAATGTAGTAATTAATCATCATAGCCATTACAGTGAAGGTAAAATGGGGCAAGGAGCTGTACCCAGGCGTGGAGGTGAACACAGAAGATGATCCCGTGGTGTTTAAGGCGCAGATCTTTGCCCTCACTGGCGTGCAGCCTGAGAGGCAGAAGGTGGTCTGTAAGGGAGTCACGTTGAGGGACGACACTTGGGCCAACTTTAAATTAACTAATGTAAGTTTTGTAGTGTATTTTATGGTTTTTTGAGTAAACTGATAATGCTTATGTGTGTTCACTCAAAATTTTCATGCTAACAACACTGGCAAAAGAGACAGGTAGGTACTGAAATTGTAGATTATAATTGAACAAATTCAAGTGTGTTTTTTTAAACAACTCAGCTGCTTAGTGTGTTGTGCACACCCAAAATTTTTATGCTAACTATAACTGTCAAAAGAGAGGTAGATAATGGAAGTAGATATATAAACAAGATAAATTCAAGTGTTTCTGAATATTTATGTGCATAAAAACCTGTATGCAATAACATTGGATATTAAAAAAAACAAAATTTCTGCTTTTTACCTAATATTATGGTAATTTCTTTATATTGCAAGGTTTTACACAGTATTCCTACTACTACTAACGTTAGCCTGCATCATCCCACTGACTTCCAGCTCTTTCGATCCAGGGCTAAAATGGAACACTGGTTGTTTGGTTTCTCCAGCTCATCGCGCGGTCTTCTATGGGGTCTGCCACGACGCCTTCTAGCTGTGTCAATTCCTTGAATTGTAATTTAACCTTACATCTTAGATATCCATCCATACCATTGCGCTGTGCTGTGGGTCACCCATAGCACAGCATCATACTGAATGGACGCCATGTCACAGTGATGATGAGCAGCCGCCAACTATTTGTGATCTGTGCTGTGTCACATATTTCTGTAACAAATAAACCTATTTTTCTTTCTTTCTTTCTTGTAATTTTACATTATAATGTGGCTACTTATCAATATCATTACTAGTGAAAGTAGATGACCTGTGTAACCTTGATCTTTAATGTAAACATGTAACAAAGCTTATGACTCATTTAGTTATTAGTTATTTTAATATGTGTATATCAATTTCAATAGCTTAAAAATTGACAAAAAAAACAATTATAACTTTACAATCATGGGTGCATGGATGTGTTTTTTTATAATTAAATCCTTCATGTTCCACCATCTCTATGTCTCTGTATATCCTACAGTATAGTAAATAATTATACATATACAGTAATGAAAATATTACTTAAAACAAAAAAGTTTCCAATTTTTTTTTTTTTTGCTGTTCCTACCTATAGCAACTTGCAATACCAAAATAATTTTAATTTCAATCACAAATATTGCTGGACTACAGATCAGCAACATTTGTGACAGAAATTAAAATCCAAAAATGTAAACTCTTATTGGGACTTTTGAAGGTAATCTCTCTCTGGATTACAGTACAACATAACTCTTGGCAGAGCCTTTGCCACCTTCAAACACCATTGAAATGACCTACATACTTTATTTATTAAAGGAGTCAGCGGAGATAAATACCACACTATTTCTCCATAATATAACAAAGTTGTACTATTCTAGAATGCCCTGGTGCTGGTTATGGGCAGCAAGGAGGAGGACGTGCCGGCCGCTCCCGTGGAACAGACGCGCTTCGTTGAAGACATGAACGAGGCGGAGCTTGCATCTGCTGTGAGTAAAGTCATATTTTCGGATAATTTTAATTTGTAGCATTCAGCAGTTACGCGACACAACCGAAGGAAGGCGGAAGCGTGTGGCATTTTAAAATACGCGCTCCCCAACTTGTAAAATCAAAAAATTCGAAGTCATGTGACATCTACCAACCCGCACTGGGCCCGCGTGGTAGATTACGGTCCACTCCCTCTCGAAGAGAGGATGTCTGTGTCCCAGCAGTAGAAACATTATTAGACTGATTATGCTTTGTTACACTCTCTCAGATAGGTAATATTTTCTTTTTTCGAATACCAAGAACATATAATTGAATAAATATCCATGCAATTAATTTTTTGAGCAGCCGCGACCCCCTTGGATCCCTCTACGTCCTATAAGTGAGGCCCGCCCCACTGGTTGGGAACCCATGTTCTAGATGAACCGTTACCATAAAATAATATCAAATCAAACTGACAAGCTACAATTATTTTTAGGAAAACTTCTTTAAAAAAAGACTCAATACTCTGGATATGTCTTTTTTTAAGGTTGGAACAGCTAACTGCCAATATGCAAACAATAGACTTTTCTTGCAGCTGATTGTAAGCTTGTATGATTGTTTCAGATGGATTTGCCTGAGGGTCTGATCAACCTGGGCAACACATGCTACATGAATGCTACAGTACAGTGTCTGAAGACAGTACCTGAACTTAAGAATGCCTTACTTAGTTATGATAAGAGTAAGTATGTTTACTAATTGAGGCTACTTGTCACTACAGCAAAATGGAGCAAAGACAACAAAATTAGACCAATAGGAACCGAATTTGATCACGCCATATAGATAAATGGAGATCCAATTCACAGCGAGCAACACTGGTGTTTATTTACAAGCCATAAAGCCACGACAGCGGCGGAAATCTTGGTAAGCTAATTGAAAAATGTGTGTAAAAATTCTAAGAAAGGAAAAACAAAAGTATTTTAAGTAGACCCTTCGTCACTAATAATAATAATTATGCTCCTATTAGTCCAATTTTGACTTTGGTTTTCAGGACTTTTTTTCACTTCTAATCATTCTACAAATTTTTTTACTATTTCATTTTCTATCAGCATCGGGCGGCGGTACAGCGGGAGAATTGACCTCTGCCCTCAGCGACACCATGTCAGCGCTGGAAGGCGGCGGCGCGGGGGCCTGCGCAGGCGCCGCCGCCAAGCTGCTGCGCGCGCTGCACTCCACGGCGCCGCGCTTCGCGGAGCGCGGCCCGGGCGGCGGCCTGGCGCAGCAGGACGCGTCCGAGTGCTGGGCTGAGATCATAAGAGCTTTGCAAGCGAGGCTCCCGTCTGCGCCTGATACTCCTCCGGAAAGGTATGTTAAAGTTTTTACAGTATAACTACCCTTTTGATAAGCTAAACGGCAGGTAGGAAGGAGCTGGCGTAACAAGACGCGTCGGAATGCTGGACCGAGATCATCAGGCGCAGACGGAACCTTCGCTTGCAACTTGCAAGCGCAAAAGCTTCTGTTTGCGCCTAACACTCTTCCAAACAGGTAGGACAATTGACATTACATAACTCCAAAAACTTAGGAGGACAATTTGTGAAAAAGACTAGCCTGGCCTAAACTGAGTCAGTCCTTCGCGAAACAATTAAAATGCGAGCCAGCCAGCCAGTTAGCCAATTTAATACCGTACTACGTAGGGTTCGAAATATTGTCGTTTTATTTATTTATTTATTAATAAATGTAACTAAGTTTGTACACCCGAATTTTGACACAGTGAATAACAACCAACAAAAATGCCCGCCATACCTAGAGCGGATGTTAAGCATCGGAAAATTCCGAAAATTTACGCTCTAAGAAAGTGTACCATACCATTTTGTCACCAATTCAACCAGGTATGCTACCCGAGAGTTTTAGTCAGAACCGTCCATATAGTATTACATGAATCTTGCATTGTATTGCTACAATAATATTATTTATAAATATTCAAATGACACTATTATCACAACGTCATCTGTCACCAGATCATCAGTGATCGAGCAGTACTTCGGCGGTACTTTAGACGTGGAACTGGTCTGCTCGGAGGCCGAAGAGACTCCCTCTCGCACCAAGGAGACTTTCCTACAGCTGTCCTGCTTTATCTCGCAGGATGTCAAGTACCTGCAGTCAGGGCTCCGATCAGTGAGTTGTGTGCATAATAATTATCATTTATTGCCAGATCATACAATCGTTAATTAAATAAACAGCTTGGCCAGATTTGGCAGATATTGGTCTTATTATAAGAAAAAGCTGTACCCTCGGTTCCATCACCACCTTTAAATTTAAAAAAGCAAATCCAATGATATTATAAGTTAATTAGGTAGATAGGTTACTTAAATACCTACTCAACGTTTGGTCTTCGGAATCGTCACAATGTCACACTATTAGATGGCATGTGGAAGTAGGACAGCATGTCTTAATTATCGTTATTCCCTCTCACAGAAAGTAGGCCTGTGTCCCAGCAGTCGGAATGTTCTAGGCTGGTTATACTACACATAAAAACACCACTGTAATTGGTCATTCAAATGCCGGTTAGCTTCTACCAATAACAGAAAGGGCATTTCTCGTAATTTTAAGAATGTTCACAGTCTGATCTCAGTCTCAATCTGTCAAAAATACCTCTAATTTCCCTACATTTTTGACCAGTTTTTCACATGATTGTCGCTGAGATGAGATTGCTTCTAGAATTTGAACGTTTTTAATTACGGAAATTAAACCTTCAGATCTACCTCTTTTTATTTATAATATAATTGTGTAAATCTGATAAATAATTCTCGACTTAAGCGCACTAACGTGTACATATTTATTTACAGAAAATGGCAGAGCAAATCACAAAAATGTCACAGACTCTAGGAAGGGATGCGATCTACACAAAAACCGTAAGTCACATACATACTTACCAATAAAAACCTCTTAATACTCATTAATCATTCTCGTTGTCATTATCCTGTCTGATACTCATTATCCTGTATTGACTATTCTGTCTCGCACTAATTTTTCAGTGTTCACCATTTAATATTCTATATCCCTTGCAGAGCAAAATCAGCCGTCTGCCAGCGTACTTAACGGTGCAATTCGTACGCTTCTACTACAAGGAGAAGGAGTCCATCAACGCCAAGATTCTGAAGGACGTGAAGTTCCCCTTAGAACTGGACGTGTACGAGCTGTGCTCGCCCGAGCTGCAGGAGAGACTCATGCCCATGAGGAACAAGTTCAAGGTAAGGTGATTTTACAGTCGAATACTCAAAAGCAGCTCAATTGTATGGCCGCCATCTGTGATAAGCAGACATTTGCGACGGTGGCAGGGCTGGCACAACTTGCTACAAAATTCGATGGATCGCACCCGTTTTTTGTTGTATTGAGTCTGTGAACTTTCACCAGTTAATTTTAAAGAAAGTCTGTAGTATAAATTGATTCTCGAAGGTTTTCGTTTGGTTAACACAACCATAGATAATTTTTTCAATGAGTAATGGAACACAGAAATGTTTTTAATCGCCTCCGCTAACTCTGCTCACGTTTTATTTTATGTTGTAATTTGACGCTTTTAGGATTTCTAAGTCATGAAGAAACAATTAAATTAATTTGCTATTGTAGGAATTCGAAGATGCAAACGTGGAGTCATCGCTCAGTACGAAGAACCACGGCGACAGTTCAAAGGAAATTAAGAAAAAAGAGTCGACGAGGGCTGTACCTTACTGGTTCCCTAATGGTAAGTTACTATTTTAATAATTTTACTCGCCATACTCGGCCAGCGGTCTTCGGGAGATGGCTGGTACGTAACTGCTGGATGTGAGTGGCAGAGGATCGAGCTAAATGGCGTACGATTGGGGAGGTCTAGGACCAGCACTGGACTTACTTATTTAAAAAAAAAAAACTGGCACTCCGGGAGTACCGACAGAAGTGAAAACAAAACACAAACAGAATACTTTGCCATCACTCACTGACATATCGGATATACATTAAAACCGGGTAGGTACATCCTGAGGACAGCCGAACACATCCGAAGCGGTGTCGGCTACGGTAACAGTGGCGCGACTTCAATGGTTTTTTTCCTATCTCAAAAAATGCCCAATGCGCCTAAAGAAGGTTTCACTTCAAAAAAAACTGCCGATGGCCATAGATAAATAGGTACTATAACATAAAACATGAAGTTTAATCCTTTTTTCTCCTAAGCTGTGTCTACATCCTGAAATTGACGGATATAGGCTGATGATGATACTTTTTATTGCAATTTGTTTTTCTGGGTTATCTGTTGCGGAGTCTTACCTAATGTATCCAGAATGGGACGGCTGTAGGCTAGCCTACAGTACAGCAGTCCCATTAAATTAAGTTATTTTTGGTAAGACACTTCAGGAGTGTTCCTGACTTAATACAATATAATGCGAGGTGTTTAGTATAGTCACATTTCCCCTGTTATCTCTTGTTTGTCCGTGCCTCGGAAAATACGTTAAAAGCCGTTGGTGCCGGCTGTCATTCTTAGATATTTGACAGCCATTGCGAGTCGTCCGAGGCCCAAAAGTCTGACAACCAAGAACCAAGGGGTATCATATTAACTGGATTGTGGAGGTCAGGTAGGCAGTCGCTCCATATAAATACTCCATGTATTCAGGCATCTGGTTAGACTGGAAGCCAACCCTGACATAATTGGGAAAAGGCTGTGCAGATGATGATGTTTTGTTTATTAAGTTCTTCTACTTGCTATCAGACGTAGGCAGCAACAACAGCGGCTACTACCGGCTGCAGGCGGTCCTGACGCACCGCGGCCGCTCGTCGTCGTCCGGGCACTACGTGGCGTGGGTGGCGCGCGGCGACACCTGGCTGCGCTGCGACGACGACTCCGTCACGCCCGTGCAGGAGGAGGAAGTTCTGAAGCTCAGCGGAGGCGGTGAGTTAACATCTAACATGTTCAGTTCTACCATCATATCAGTCCGACCACATTGGAATAAGTAACTGGTGTGGATGTTAACGGCCTCAAGATCTACGTGCCGACGATGACGCCATGAGCGTTCAAAACGTCTAAATGTTTCATGTATCGGGTCAATTCAAACTAGCGCAGGTTCCTCCATGCAAGATAAACTTTACAGCCTAAATGCGGTTGTTGCCGTAAACTGAGCAAGCGATTAGCTGTTGGAGCAAACCTATATTATAATCTACCAACCTAGTAAAAGTCATTACCACAGATATAGATACACCTAGATAACGCAAGAGCAACTAATAGGTAATACAGGCTGGTGTCCGCAACTCCCCATCAATGCGCCGATTTTGCGTACAGGTGGGAAAATCGATTATTCGATCCACCCCAGCTCCTCAAGGAAGGCCAGCAACGCCGTGATGTTACTGACCGTCTCACGTAGGGTACCTGGGTTACTGAAGTACTCTGCCCTGTGCGCGGCGACCATCGGGCAGTTTAGAAGCACATGTGCCGCTGTCTTATCATCCTCTATGCAGGCCCTGCACAGCGGACTGTCTGTTACTCCTATGACAGAGATATTTATTAAATAACCCGTGGCCAGTTTAAAGCTGCAGTAACTAGACGTAGCTTTTGTTTAGTTAGAAGGAGCAACTACTTCGCGTGTCCAGCTTACGTAAAAAAATCGTAAGCCGCCACTTATGCGCTCAGTCCTGCCTGAGGACTGCTGGCTGGGTGAGCGTGAGCGCTGGCGCTAGGCCCCGGGGGTGTGGCGAGGCGAGTTTCCGTACGCGGCGGCCTTTGAATCGATTTGATTTTCCTATCACTAAATAGTGCTTGTGACGTCATATTGCAACGTCAGGAACAATTATAATCTATAATCATCATATAATGTTACAGGAGACTGGCACTGTGCATACCTCCTTCTCTACGGGCCGAAGATCCTCGAGGTGCCCGAAGTGACCGACAAACCGGAGCCGATGATAACCGAACGTGATGACGAAGACCCGCCGATCGCGCTCGCGTAACACCCCCCATGTTGCAACCTAGCTTCTATTTGTTCCAACCCGCTTGACTTGACTGCGACTCGCACAACTTTCTATAGCCTTCTATTTTGACAAGACATGTGTTGGTTTGTGACATGCGTCGTGGGATTGTGACATTTTGTGTTGCGAGTTTGTGACATTTTGTGTTGCGAGTTTGTGACATTTTGTGTTGCGGGTTCGTGACATTTTATGTTGTGGATTTGTGACATTTTGTGTCGTGGGTTTGTGACATTTTGTGTTGCGAGGTTGTGACATGAAGTGTCGTGGATTTGTAACATTTTGTGTTGCGGGATTTTGACATTTTGTGTTGCCACTTTGTGACATTTTGTGTTGCGAATTTGTGACATTTAGTATCGTGGGTTTGTGATATTTTGTGTTGCGAGTTTGTGACATTATGTGTTGCGAGTTTGTGACATTTTGTGTCCGGGTTTGTAACATTTTATGTCGCGAGCGTGTGACATTTGTCGTAGGTTCGTGGCCATTTGTTGCTTGTTTGTGACATGTGTCTTGTCACAGTAGTGTTAGGCCGCCTGATGTATAGAGGGTCGAGAGATGGGGTTCACTTTGTACTATGCTATAATATTTTATTAGAACTTGATAGTCTTGCTGAAGTTATTAGCAGAGTTCGATTAGAATCTTAGATAGTAGGATAAAAAACATCCTACTAAACTATTTACTACCGTTAATTTTTTGGCGTAGATAAGAGTGTCAAAAAAAGCCCCAAACAATATCCGAAATGAAAATGTCATCATATCCAAAGTACGTCTTTTTACCTTCGGTTATTCCGAACTCAGATATAATAATGTCGAGTTTCTTGTTATTGGCGATCGATCTTTGTAACTTAAGACAGATATTAGTATGTATTGTTAAAAGCTATGCTGTAGGCTACTAGTACAGTACCCGGTCATAAATATGGCACATCCAGCTACAGAATATTGGTCATTGTCAAGAACTTTGTAGAGCATTCTCTTTCACTCATATCTGGATTACAGTATCTTTCTCTTTCACTCATATCTGGATTACAGTCTCTTTCTAACAGCCGATGTGTCATATTTAAGTCCGAGTTCTGTACATCGCTATGCATAGTCGCTCCTGCCTTCGGCATTTTGTGTAGCCTAAATAATATGGATAGTGAACTGTAAGTAATGCATGTGCGTCTATAACCACGACTGGTCTAGCTACTTCTCATGTTGGTTATTTTCTGTTAACTGTATGTATAAGATAGCAAGGTTGTCTCGATTTATATTGAAAAGCAATAAACTATGATAATGTTATAACCAGAAGTGAACCCTTATATTTTTATGTACGAAATAGCATTTATATTTACACGAATATTTATGTAATAGAACAGCAGCTTTATAACGAAATAGATGAAATAGTAAAATTTTGTTGAACTGTGTTGATGTTGAGACGTAAGTCGCGGGATTAGTGATTCGTTAATTTATTGTAAATTGGCATAATGAATGCTGCTGTTGATTGCTTGAGGCATTTTCGTTTAACTCATCTCAGTAAATATCTAGGTTCTCTATACAAGACGTATTGAATTTTATAAGACTAATTATACTAAACAATTATCGATAATAAAATTTGATTATACATTTAGAATTGTTGTTTTCATTCATATCTTCAGTTTAAAATAGTTGCTTACTGGGTTCACGCGGTTAGATTTTAGTTTTGTTGTTCAACAAAAAATATGAATATGAAATTAAATTTTATTGAAAGTCTGTTCAAATCGCTTTCGACTTAGCAGTTGGATCAACTAAAATCGAACCGTGTGAACTTCAAGGCCAATTCCCGTAATTAAAAACGTTCAAATCTAGTCGCAATCGTCTCAGCGACAATCAATGTCATAAATGTAGGGAAATAAGAGGTATTTTTGACAGATTGAGACTTACGTTCTTAAAACTACGAGAAATGACCCTCTTTTATCACATCACACTAATATTATAAAGGCGAAAGTTTTTGTGTTTATTACTTCTTCACGTGCAAACGGATGGACCAATTTTAATAATGGAGGTACCTGACACCCTGGATTAACACATAGGATACTTTTTATCCGGATATTCTCTCAGGATCGACACTTATGCGGGTGAAACCGCGGGGCGAAGCTAGTTAATTAATAAAACTGCACCAAAAGTAACCCAGTCATTTTCGACTTCAAGCTCGAAATAAAGCCAAAAATACAGTCTGAAAACGAATTAATAAAACCTCTTTAAATCACTGATGAAACCTAAAAGAAAAACAAACTTCTTATCACAGAGTACTTTTTGATTGCTTCTTATCCACCACAGATAATTATGTCAATCAATATCAGTCTATCAAAAAGTACTCTGTGATCAATATCGTTGATACGACATTTCATAACAATAATATTTATTTACCAAACGTTTATAAATGTGCTACTATTTACGTAAATTCTTAACGAAATGCTTGTGTGTGTTCTGTCTGCCGGTGTACAGGCTGTTCTTTTCAGATTGTAATCAAAGCAGCAACCTGAGATGCACGAGTTTCTTTGCTGGATTCTTTTTAGGACAAGCTTATTATTATTACTTGTTAAAGCGGATACCCTTCCCTAATAATTTAGGATCTCATTTGTCTCTAGTTTTAAGTTTATTACTTGGTTAGTGATCATACAATTCTAATAGTGAAAAGAAAGACACAAAAAATCTTATCTAATGCTTGGCGGCTTGTTTTGCGCTTTAAATCCATCGATAGGTTAACTGCGTTTTACAGGTCGCGGGTTTGATTCCCGCACGGATCAGATGTTTTTGTAACCCACAACAGGATAGCAGCAAGTGGTAGGCACCCATAGTGGTGGTGGTTGTATAGATTCCTCCGAAAAAGTCATCATTGCCTCCAAAAAAGTATAATTCAAGATCCACAACTACATACTTACCTGTATGAAATTGTCTTTCTTATTATCAAAGCACCACTCCATATTACATATTGTATTGTATTTAGGCTTAAGGATCATCAGTTGATACTATCGCAGTATCGCCCTACTTTATTATAATTACAGGTATAGGAAACGCTATATCAATACAAGTAAGATGTATATGCCTGCTAATATTTCCTATGTATTGCGGCAAGTCTGGGCGAGGAGTTGTCAAGGCAGTTATCTTGACCTATGTTGTGGCTGGTGAGTAACAATTACATTTCATAATAGCGAATAATTACGATATATTCAGACGTAGATCCGATATGGCGTGTATGAATTGCTCATAAAAGTTTAATTTACACGGCACAATTTAATTGTCGGTGGTGTAAGTGTAATGAACCATAAAAGAAAGTGCAAGTCATTGTTGCTTCAATTTTATTGTATGCCACAGGCAAGAAACTTGCATTGTGTTAATGGGCATAACAGTACTACTTAGTAAGCAAGTAACAATAGGTACCCTCACACTTGATTTGTGGACTCGCGAGCGAGAGGTTGCAGATCGATTCCCATCCGTTGCACTGCACTATTGATTTCAACTCACTTCTATGGATATATTTAGCTTCGTCAACAGGTATATAAAGTAATGTGCAGCCCAAATTATTTGTAATTTACTATTATTTAAAAAAAACTGAAGTTGCATCATCAAAGTTAACACACATGAAACAATTCAAAACATGGCGACCAAAACCAGAAGCTGTTAAGGTATACAATTCATATACTTTCTGAGTTTATCTTGGACATTATCTACCGACATCGGTGAAGAAAAACATTGTGAGGAAACCTTGGATTTATAGTCTGAAATCGCCAAGAGTCTTGAGAAAACGGTGAACAGTGGTCGTGCCTATGAGAAGAGCCCTTTGCCCTCATCATCGTCATCAGCCTATAGTAGTCCACTGCTGGACATAGGCCTCTCCTATTGCACGCCATTCAACGCCCTGCAGTCTTCTTAGCGTAGTTAGTTTGTTAGTGTCGATAGCAATCTAAATGTACTCGGCCCAGAATTCGGCTACTTGTTTGGCGCCATCACTAGCGTCCATCAGTTCCTGTAACGTGCAGCTGGCAGGACACGCAGGGCACGATATTAAGTGTCCCATTATTTGTAGTGAGAAAATAATAGGCTGGTATCATTATTTACATCCAGGAGCACTATTGTTGTTCTGTGATTCAGGTCCAATCACAAACATGGGATTAAACGCAAGAGAAGTGGTGCGAGTGTTTGCCTGCAGCACTCAACTGTCATTCAATCTGTCCAAGGAGAGATACGGCGTGATGGTCGAGCCCTTCAAAAGGACGGCGGTCAGTCTGCAAAGTGAAATGGAACAGATGAAGGATACTTTGAGGTTTGACATCAACATCATACACGGTAGCAAGGACATCGACGTGCAAACTGTAACCATGAGTTCAGCACATGATTCTAGACCCCCTAGCGTAGAAAGATTTTCGTCGGTTATCAAAAATAAAATCAGCTGTTTCATAGAAAATTGCAATTAGACGCGGTCAAAATGTATGGAACAGCAATAACCGACAAAAATCTCAGCGTAGGGGGTTCAGAATCTTATACTGAATCCATGGTAACAAGTTGCGCGTCGATGTCCGCCAACCTGTATAATATCTAGGATAAGCTAAGGAAGGCCACCGCGTATTTTTTTGTGGCAGGAATTCGACACCACTGGCGGACTAAGGGGGGAGCGGCAGGGGCGGCCCGCTCCGGGGCCTTGGTCCAGTGGGGGGCCCAAATCTTAAGAAGTACTTTTTAATTAATCCCAAACCATGTACAAATATGTTCAGTAGTAGTTCGAGTTGGAGGCCGAAGTGACTTGAAAACTTAAAAAAAAAATTCGAGCTCGTTTCGGCCGCTCTCATAAATAAATCGAAAAAGCAACTCCTATTTCTGTACGAATACGAATGTTCAAAAGAAACTGACCGAGTATTCAGAGTTAAGGTGGTATATATCGATTTTTTCGAGCTCTTTTCGCTTGCCCTCGCATCCTTGCTTGCTTTTCTTGAACACCATAATGAGGAGATGAATTATGCACCTCCCTGAAAAAAAAATAATCTGTTGCTTGCGGGCCCATGATATAGGTAGATTATAATTATTACGCACGTTATACTTTATTTTTTAATCATTGTTTATTTTTTGCAAAATGTTACTAGAAATACAAGTACCCACATAAACTGAGAAGGCCGGGGGGGGGCTCATTATGTTTTGCCGACCCCGGGCCCCCGACAGGCTTAGTCCGCCACTGTTCGACACATACCATCGTCTTTCTGGAAATAAATAATAGACCAACGAGGGAGGAGTTTTGCTAGGGAAATATGAGACGGGGTCCTGGGCCCAATTCCCTCGTCGGGCTGATGGCCAAAGTGTTATTGGGTTTTTCAATTAGAAGCATGAATGTGTGCCCAGTTGATAACAATAGGGCGAGCCCTGTTACATGCATCTAAGTCTTAAAAGTAAATGCTGAAATGTGGGTTTGGAATACAAGCGTGATGTTATGAAACTAAAGTCTATTCAAATGTATGTTTCAAATTGATGTTATTTCAAGTTAAACAAATAACAACTTTATTGTAATGGTAATTAAGTTGATTTCTGAGTGACTAGCACTATTGAAAAAGTTCTAAAAATATTTGAAGTTGAAGCGTAAACTGCACTTTATTGTGTAGGAATTAAAGTTACTTTTCCATAAACTCATATTTGTTAACATTTTTGGCAAATAAGTCGCGAATGCAGATTGCTATTCTTTTTTTGAAAACGTTGCAGGTAAATCGAATGTCTGGCTAATTTAGATATTTTTAGATATATTCAACAGTTAAACAGTCTACCTAGCTAGGTTACAGGCTAGCCTTCGATTACCTACGTCGCAGCACCCATATGACCACCCGTGCGTGTTCAATAGAGCTGTAGTTGACAGCTACGGGTCAGTGATGAGTCGTTACATTATAACGAACTCGTGGCTTATTTTTTTAATGTTAACCATAACCATAAAGTAGTGTTTACTTAATAAATCTGGAATACCTACTTAGTTCTCTATCTAAAAAACTTGCTTTCGGTTGAATAATAAAATTTTACCTCGCAATTTTGCACTTGTAGCAGCAAAATATTATATGACTGGTAACTTTAATTTTACTATAGTAATTTTTCTTTTTTATTTCTACACAGTCCCCCAAGGTCTAGTGTAATAATCCCTTTATTGCACCAGATCGGGGTTCTTTTTTATACAAAGTGTTAAAAAATTAACCTTGAGGTGCTTTAGACCATCGAACTGAACAACTTTCACTATGGGACCAACCCTGAAATCGCGAAAAAAAAATCTGCTGTTTAATACAAAAGTTGACCAAAATGTATGAAACAGCAGATTTTTACTACTTTAAATATGACAAAAAAAAACTGATAACTAGATAATTAGGTATGCTTCAATTTCGGAAGTCGGTGTCGTTGGGCTCGCATTTTCGTTGTTTGCCACCGACTTCCGAAATTAAAGTTATTTTTCACATTGTAGTGTCTTATTTGGAAGTCGGTTGTTTTTTTTTTTTTTTGTAAAAACGGTTTTTATTTTAACGGTATGATAACGTTTCCTCACTCCATTTCATTTCTCTCTCACAGGCACTGGCCGGCGGCGTGAGCACTTGAAATGCTCAAAATCGTCAAAATTTTATTCTTACTAAAATAAATAACCACTTATATAAAAATCTTCCTTACCCAGCGCTTTGATATATTAGTTAGATGGTTTCGTAATATACTTAATACATATATTTTACTAAGAAAAACGACGACGAACGACGAGTTATACCTACTTACGAACATAAATGTAGGGAAGAGCTGATTTTTTATTCGCGATTTCAGGTTTGGTCCCATAGTAAAAGTTGTTCATAATGATGAGTACAATGGTGTTTTTCCAATAACCCTGTATATAATGGATTTTCGGTGATGATTTGCTTCCAGATCAATTCGTGATATAGTAGCTCCCATAAAACAAGAGATAGAGGACACGGAAGAGGTGGACATTAAACGTCAACAGAATGACAACTCGGATGGCTTGCTGAAACTGGGCTCGCGGTCTAGAGATATTGAGCTCAAGTATCAGTTAGTATTACTTTACGTACTATTGTATATAGAATCAAGTTCTTCTAACTGAAGACAGCTGTGCTGTTGGTGGGCTTTTTGCGCCACTTCTTCTTCCCAGCTAAATCACTAGGTAGTGGTAAAGGGCGGGCGTTTTGGGGGGACTGTCTCATGTAGGTAGGTACAGTCAACAAAAGAGATAAGTATGCAGGATCGTCGGATATAGTTGAAGTTTAGTAAGAAACCGATAGATATTGTCGACTGAAATTTAATTTGATGAATGAACTGTTTGTTTTCTATTAATAAAATTAAATTTTATTCGAGAACATCCATCGATTTCTTACTAAACTTAAACTATATCCGGCGATCCTGCATACTTATCTCTTTTGTTGATTGTAGCTACTGATGTTAAAAAAGTGCCGATTGACAGCCTTGTTTCAATAAATGAGTTTTGATTTGATTTGAACCGTGGTACATTAACAGAACCAAATCACAAACAGTTAAACTCGCAACTTATATTCAGACTATACAAATAATTTTCTTGTATTAAGGAATTAACTTGTGAAATTCACTTAGAACTATTTTTCTATGGACTCCGAAAGCACTCAGTGGAGACGTTACTTCAATCTCTTATGTAGATCTAAGTAGGTCTCCTACTACTTGATCTGGAAAACCAATACCTACTTAGTTACCATCCTTCTTCTTCCTAATGTATTTTAGACGCACAGTATGTAAACACAAAGGAGACCATTATCTAAAGATATATGAAAAGAAGTTGGAGTACAGGTGTCAATACCAGTTGACCCAGGCGGGGGCCGTGTGCTTTCAAGCCTTTACCACAGCGTACGAGAAATGTTATGACAGTATGCCTTGGATCACGGCTTGGATGCTGTGTTCGCCTTTGAAGCTCACCTATATCTGCAACTTTATGCAGGCCTTCCAGAAGAATGATATGTGTGACAGTAGGAAACAGGTAAGACATACGAGTATATATACTCGACATAAACATACATAGTCGCGGATCTGCACCCTAATTTCGTAACACACTATCAATCATAATTTGAATCATTTTGAAGGATATTGCTAATCGATTGCTTCATGTGTTCGAAAAATTTGTCCGCTCAACAACGTAAATAACGCAATGAATGTTGTTGAACTGTCAAAGAGGACTTATGTACGACTGTAGCAATGCCTCAATTACGATAAGAGATAACATACCGAAACGATTGACAGCGAACAGCCTAAATAGAAAATCTTGCATGGACGGTCTTAAAAACCGTCACTGAACTGTCAGGTAGGAATGTAACATTATGTAGGTAAGCCCTAGACGTCATTAGATACCTTGAACCTGTTTAAGCACCGGATTTTTCGTTATCCGGTTATAAATATAATAAACATCTAACATTTCCAGATGGACCGTGGTTTCGGCGAAGGGTACCTCGGTCTAAAGAAAGCTCAACGACAACTAGGCTGTGGTTTAAATCATGTCAATCTGAAATACCAAATTATTTTTGAGCGCAACTTGTATGATATCCAGGTAATTTAATGTCGAATCATCGTTATCATTATCATCAGCATTTCAGCCAAATCCGTCCACTGCTGGACATACGAGTAGGTAAGTGCGGTCGCCACATAAGTATGACCGGTCGTGTGTTGTCGAATCATGATGATCGCCGTAAATTCAGCATGAATTGTTTTATCCACGGCATAACTAGGTAGATAATTAGTAGTTAATATTAGGTAATTTTAGTTTTTAGGCACTCATTTTAATTGCGAGAGAGTGTAAAGTGTGACAGATGGCGGTATTCATAACCGATAGAACTATTATGGCATTAATACTTCACAATACGGCCCCAGGACGCAAAAGAAACAGGCGAGCGCGTACTACACTCCTTCGAAGAGAAGCACATAATAATGGGAGTGGTCTTCGTCGCTCTCAACGTCTGCATGGCACTGCTGTTCTTACGCATCGTCTTGGCTGCCGTGACGTATCACGAAATGTACCTCACCAGCATTAACTTCGACAACGTGTACATTACGGGATACTTTAAGCAGTTGGACGAAAAGAGAAAGAAGAAGGATAAGGTCACGCTGTTGCCATTGAAGAAGGTAATGAGAATGAGATTCTAATAACGTTAAAACGCATTATTATAGGTCTGTAGCTAGCCTTTTTCCAACTACATTAAAGTTGGCTTCCAGACTAACTGATACAGCTGAATACCAGTAAATGGAGTAACCTTTAAGTCCGACTTCAAATATTAATTAAGGTCGCAAAAATTGATGCTGGTCGTAAAAATTGGTGCCGAATCAAGTTAACTGCTTAACTATGACTTACTAAGTATGCCAAAAACCCTTTTGATATAGATAAGTTTGAAATTTAAAACCATTTTGGATGTAGGACATGAGGTTTAGTAGCAGCATACGGTGTCCACCTCAAATTAGCGGTGCACGATTTTGCTTTTTAGATGGAACGATATAAATACGTAGACATACATTCAATGTGGTACTCGACATCGCCGCACAGCAAACTTGTGACGCAGATACTGAAGGTGATGCTAGAGGTGGTGACGGCCACCACCTTCGTGATGCTGGACCGCATGTTCTACGAAGCCCTGGACGTGGTACGCCAGCATGCCCAGGTTGAGGGCGTGCAGAAAGGGACGCAGGATTTGAAAATTGAGGTGATAAACTGCTGAGTTTTTTATCCTCGAAAAGTTGAGCAGTAGCGTCTTAGAGTCCATGCCACCTACAGTTGTCTGGTGGTTACGGTGGTATCCTTAATTTAATTAAATGAAGTTCTGTAAATATAGTCATCACTCAAGTATCCTTTCTTATTCCACTGCTAGAGATAGGCCACTCCAAAATAGGTCTACTTGTGAGACCAAACTTTAGCCTTTAACCAGGCGTCTGTTCTAATATTTATCAAGAATATCAGGATCCCTCCAAAACCAGGTTTTCCTCAAATGTTCCACGTCTATCAGTCAAAAGCCCATTGTTTTAATTCGCACTCAGGTGGAAGGGACAGGCCTGCTAGCCACCCTTCTCCGCAAGCTGATCTCCAACCTCTCGTCAACCCAGGGGGTACATCGCGAGGTCACCAACAAGCTGTGTGTGCCGCGGCCGCGCGCCATGCCTCCTATTTATTTCGTCAAAATCTATGGAGGATACTTGTGGATACTGTTGCTGCTGTATGTGAACCCGTACACGACGAGGCTCAGAAGGTAAGGCAGAAAAAAGGAAACTGACTTGTTCCTTGTTTCTGGTCCTGATTTCCCTTTTACTGTAGAGAATTTTTTGAGCAACTAGGTATTTCAGTAAGTGCTCATACACTCGAGCGACACGCGTCAACGCTAGAAGCAACTGGCACCGGCAACAGCATGCCGCTCGTGTCTTTGAGCACCGTATTTACCTAAATACTTACACAAGCGCCGCGGCACGTTGTTGACAGCTGCAGTTCTCTGCCGATGACGCGTGTCGATCGTGTGTAAAATTTTCCCAATCAACTTTGAATTATTTTAGCGATAAAGTTGAAAATCTATTAAAGAAATTTGACAGACTGTAGTAGCTTGATGTGATAGCGTTTGTACACTTAAGAGTTCAGGTGCCGATTTCGCCATCTTTCTCTAGGCGTTTTGCTGGTTTTTTAACCATTTAAAAAACCTCGTGAAAACGGTGCAACTCATTTCAGACAAATCTGCAGTTACTTTTATCCACGTCGGGAGAAGCAGCGCGTATTGCATCTTTACAACGATATTCTCAAGAAACGGATGAAAATGGATAAAACATTGCGCAGGTACAGTTAGCCTGCCTGCCTACTACCTTCTCAACTGTTACTTTATAAAGAAATACGTTGGTTTGGTTTCAAAAACATGTAGTTATTTGTTGTTCGCACATCGTCGGTGGTCAAAAATTAGAACCTGGTAGGGATGGGTAAATGATAATTATTATAATACTTACTAGCTTCTGCCCGCGACTCCGCCCGCGTGGATGTCGTAAATCATCCCACGGGAATGTGCTACCGGGACTATCCTATGTTAGTCCTTATAACATCAGCTATCTGCCAGTAAAAGTCCCGTCAAAATCGGTTCAGACGTTTCTGAGATTAGCCGGAACAAACAGACAGACAGACAAAAACATTAAAATTTGTTTTTTAGTTATAGGTACCGCTTATACTTTCATATTATGCATTTAGTAAAAACCTGTTATTTTTACATTACAAACTTGAACAAATGAAATTGAAATGTCTCGTCAATTTCATTTATTTGTGATTATACTTTTGAGAAAAAAAAAAACTTCGATATTTCTTCAGTATTTCTTCTATATTGGATTTTTTTTTTTTTTTTTTTTTTTCTGTTAGATTACTTTTCTTTGGATTACTTTTCTAAAAAGCATGTTTTATGGCTCATCATCAAGATTACTCTTAAATTGTTGTTTCGATCTACATTCAGGAAGGCGATCCAAGCCATGCGCGCATACTACCTCGCTGGCGAGAACCTCCTTAGTTTGAGGATGAAGTTTCCTTACCTGCTGGGCTGGTTGAATGGCCTGCCCGCTGCAAGGATGACCTGCCTGATTTGTGGCGAGACGGAACCTAGGAACAATGAGGGTGGGAAAGTAGTTTGTAACTATGTAGATTGTAGCTTATATCGAAGCTTTGGGAAAGAACACTGACTGCCGCTAGGACCGATTCTGAATTAAGGACGATTTTCCAGTGAGGGATCTGGATAATAAACGTGGTCGTAAATAATGAGTTGCCGTAACATCCCGATTCCGTTTCATTATCTTAGTTCGACATTATCCCAGCTCACAGGACCAAGGGTAGTATCCACTAACAAGTATTATACTCATGAGAATTTTCATAGAAACATAACTTAGCTGCAACTATTGCAGATTGGATATAGATAGGTACCTACCTATTAGCAAAGGTCGTAGACGGCCACCGGGATAAAATCTCTCGAAAATCTGTACCTAAATCCGTCTTAGGTTTTAATTTAGACCTCTTGAAACGCAACCATCATTTACAGGGCAGCAGTCATCAAGTCGTTGGCACTATTGCTGCGTGCCGAAGTGTCCATTTGTATTCTGTGCGGAGTGCTGGAAGGAGGCGGGCGCGCGGTGCCTCGCATGTGACCCCAGCCTTAACGAACTGAGCGATGTGGACTCGCTTAGTGATGATGATCAGCTTCGCTATTGACAACCGTATTTGCGTAACACACATACATACAATGGCAATGCTTTAAATTTTAACAGTAAAACTAAATTAATTGCGTTATTTACGTAGGCGTATTTTTCAAACATGGAGCAATGAATTTGCAATTTCCTTTATTTTTTTTCGGATTGTACTTACTTAATTGAAAGTGTGTTACGCAGGACTAGTTTTGGAAACCTCTTTTATTAGTGGTCCACTTTAGCCCTGGATCGAAAGAACTGGAAGTCATGGGGAGAGGCCTTTGCCCAGCTGTGGGGTGATGCAGGCTAAGGAACATAATTCATCGTCTAACCTGTCTAACTGCAATGTTTCTTATACATAAGGGAGATGCGCTAAGGTAACCCGCGAGATTCAAGTCAGGTTGCATGTTGAATAAAATATGATTCGCGACCGTAACAAATATGTCTTTACAGAATTACTTATAATCATTAAAGTCATCAATACAATCCTCTAAGTTCATATAATCCTATTGAATGACTTATTTAGTGAAATATCAATCAATAGGATTATACAGGATGAAATTGAAAACATGCGACAAATCGAAATGGGAGATGCTCATCATTATGAACAACTTTTACTATGTGACCAATCCTGAAATCGCGAAAAAAAATCAGCTGTTCCCTACATTTTGATGAGTTATGTGAACATAAATGTAGGGAACAGCTGATTTTTTTTTTCACGATTTCAGGATTGGTCCCATAGTAAAAGTTGTTCATAATTATGAGTACAATCCCCCATTTCGATTTGTCGCATGTTTTCAATTTCACCCTGTATGAATACAAATTGCAAAAAACGTAAGAAAATTTTAACTTGTGGCCTCTTCTGGCGCTTCCCCCTCAATAGCCAAGGCTATCTTATCATCATAGCTATGCGAGAAGGCGTAGCAGTAAGTGAAGACATTGCTTTATTTGTACAGAAGACTTCAATACTACTAGATATGTTTAAGATTAAATAAAAATATTATTCACTACATCGGCTTTTTGACTGTCGTAAGTCGTAACCCAATGCTAGACGACTTGACTTTTGATTTCCAAAAATACCAACAATTCTATCGCGACCCCACCGTTATTTTGACTAACAACTCAATATCTGAACATAGGGCAATATAGTCAAACTCAATTATTTTAAATAGGTAACTTTCAATAAAAAATACTGTTGTATTCGTCGTGAAGGGGCGTGTTGTCCCGCGCAGGATGACCGGTTGAACGAGAGGGGTATAAAGGAAGGGTGTGAAGGGATCAGAGAAACGCGGGGTACGCTTGTTGCAACGAGGGCCTTGCCCTTGGTAACGCGTCCTTCACTGCCATCGCTTGATCATAGGTCGACAAACTATTGATCTGTCTTCTAAATTTTGACAGTCTTAGGCCCGTGTTGTTACATTCGCAGGGCTTTTGGCTAAAAACGCGCGGTTGCGAACACTTTTTTTTCATTTGTTTTAGTATACCCTAAGGCTAGGTTTTCACTGAAAGGCGGCTTGCTTAGCGCCTCGGGCCTAGCGAGCCATCTTGCGAGTAGGGAAATGAAACGAACAACGCAACCGACCGTACCGCTTGGCACCTTCGTCGCTGATCGCCTAGCGTGTATCGAATAAATGTCAAGTCTAGCCTCTAGGCGCTAACCGAGCCACCTATCAGTGCGTACGTAGCCTAGCGATAAAACGGTGATGTGCGAAAAATCGACGCTTTTGTGATTCGACTACCGCAGTAATAATTTGTTTGGAGTTTGTTTAAACGTAATCGCCATCTCTTTGCATTTGCGTTACTATAGCAGCTGCGGCCGTATAGCTAAACGCATATGATGTCCCATTGCGACGACTGAAATAAATTTCCTCCTACACATACACATATATCCATTTTCGTTAACACTAGTCGTAGACGACACCTAAATGAAAGCCTAAACAAAAGAGCGCTGTTGGATCTTCAACTTTCGGCGCTGAGCCGAGCGACGAAAATCCAACAACGCCTTTTTCAAGTGTCGCTTAGTGTTAGTGAAAACGAGCCTTAAATATATAGAATGAACACTTACGTAATAAAACATCATTAAAACATAATAACTAAGTACATATATTTAAAACAGTCCATACTCGAGCTGCTCGCCGACGGTTAGGTTGCTCACAAACTGTATGTTCTCTGCGACGTCATTGCACAGGGCTGCCAGACCGGCCACGCGGCCCTCTTCTGCCGGGTTGAAATTGTACACCAACTGCAAACATGGTTCGAAGTGAAAATATAAACATAGGTTTTTGACGAAATACTTGAAGGGTAAAGATTCGAAATATGGCTGACTTTGAAATCTACCCGTGACATATTGAAATTTTGCCAGGCCAATTGAGAAACAGGAGCAGAAATGGGCGTTTTTCCAGTGTAGCGTAGCAATACCTAAGCATAGTGCAGACGTCGGGTAGACTCTTGGCCAAATTAAACGTCACGTAGATGCTGCGTCGACGTTTAGACACGTAGGCGTTTCGTAGGCGCTGTTGTAGCGTCGGAGACGTTTCGTACACGTCGTCGTAGCAGTGTAGACGTTTCGTAGCCGTCTTCGTAGCGGCGCGGCGTAGACGTATCGTAGTCGTAGCGGCTTAGAAGTTTCGCAGACTATTGCGTAGCGTCGGGGACGTTTCGTAGCCGCCACCATAGCGGCGTGGACGTCGTGGCCACCGTCGTAGCGGCGTAGACTTTCTGTAGACATCGTAGCGGCGGCGGCGGCGGCATGAACGTTTCGCAGACGTCATTGTGTAACGTCGGAGAAGTATCGTAGACATCGTCGTAGCGCTACTTAGGCTGCTTTTCCATCAGAGATGTGCTATGGTATGTTGCTCTGGATGCGATTGGTATCCATCAATCATATTCATTGGTCCACATAGCATAGCACTGGTGGAAACGGGTTCAACTAAGCTATGTTTTTTTATACGGAAGGATGAGTGCCATGGATGGGAGCTATGGATGCGCGCGTGGTGTAGCTATGTGCAGAGCAGAGTACTCCCCGTGCCTTCGAACTGCGCAACTTCCTCGCACAGCTACCCCACGGCGGCGCATCTTCATAGAACATCTTACTCGCTCTGCTACACAGCTAAGCATTAGTAGAAACGATCGCATAGTTTCGTAGCTTAGCTTTCACATCCTCGCAGCATAGCTGTATAGCACATCTCTGGTGGTAAAGCAGCCTTAGGCTCTACGCAGAGGCTGGTGAGGACGATACGTAGACTTCTTAGACGTTATACTTAAGTAATCGTTCCATCAATAGAATCAATACCTATATGTACAGGAAAATTATTTCGAACGAGGAAAACTTTTTGCTAAAATCGATAAGAGCACGAACTAATTAAAAAGTTAAGCGTGATGTAAAGTCACGTTTTGCCCAGTAAAGGCCGGTTGTCGTCATAAGAAGACTTTTTGACTGGATTTCGTTTGCGCGGTGTTCACACTGCACATACTTACGTTGGACGAACTTCTAAAATATTAGGTAGGTATACTAGAACAGCGCTCCAAATTCGAAGGTACTTTTATTCTATTCATTCGCTTACCGATAGAAACTCGTCGTAAGTGATCCAGCCATCGTTGTCCGTGTCTGCTGAATTGAATTTCTCCTTGCGTACCTCCATGCTACTCTCATCGCCTAGACTTTCCAGCACTGCCCCGCTAAATGGGGATGACGGAAATCAATATATTACTATCATAATGAAGCAGCAAATGTTTTCTTAAAACAATGTCAATTAAAATCTCTAGTTTTTGGATACTCAGATAGGTGCACGGCTACACGTTACATCAAGCTATACATACCAGTACCTACTCGTATAAGCTGACTTCTGATTGTACGAAAAACCTATACTTACAATGCGAGGTCAGCTAAAACTGGAAATGTATATATAGCTTGATGTGTCGCCGTGTGAACGGACCTAGGTAGTGAATCTCGTTTCCTGGAACATAGGCTGTTCCCAAAGTAGGAAATAAAACATCAGCGGCGTTTTTTGTTACCAACAATCAGAACAGTCTGAAAGTGCTGTAGCCTATTTTGAATAAATGATCATTCAAGAGTTACAGATTTTTTTTTAAATTGCAAATCAAGTCATAGCGGATTTCGAACCGATATCACTGTCATAAATAAACACTGGTTCATAAGACCTTTATACTAAGTAGTAATATACCTTACTTATTGCTATTAAATCATAAAACGCGAGACTAACAAATCATCAAATCCGAGCATGCCGTTGGACTGGTTGTCAAAGAGTAGGAACAGGCTGTGCAGGTTGGCGATGGTCACCTCGTTCCAGCCGGGGAAGCGCTCCACCACCTTCTGCATACTCCAACGCCGATCTTTCTCCTTCATGTCCTACCATACCAGATAATTTCACTCTTACCACAAAAGTACAAAAATAAACCTGCGCGACCAAAGCGACTGGGAGCGTCAGTCGCGCGGCGGACGCTGCGCGTGTTTATCTATGGCGCCTAGCACACCTACGCGAACGCGACCGCTGTAGTCGCGCTGTCGCGCAGGTGTTCACGTTTAGTTTCGCGTTGTTGACGCTCCCGCTTCGCAATCGCTTTGGTAGCGCGGGTTTGCCCGAAGCTTTAAAGCAGGCGTTTTGGGAGATGACTTAGTAATTTTTGACTCTCAAAAACATATTTTAGGTACCTAAGCTTATGAAAGTATTATTTTGGCAAGGAACCTAGTTTGGCCATACCTACTTTGCCCTGTTGTAAAAAGGTGGATTACTGGATAGCAGTCTAAATCAGAGATATAGGTAACATATGAACTGCAGGAAAGCAAGACAATAATAAAACAAACCAAGTGTGTAAACCGCACTAACAATACACACCAAAATATAGGTACCTACTTTCCAGAAGTCTTCGAGTGAAACACGTGTACGTGTAGGGAGCGCGTAAACCCGCAATGACGTATAGCGGCGTGTTCACAACGCTTATTCATGCCAACACTTATACGGGGTTGTGCTTAAAAAGTTTCCTTGTTTTACAGTAATTCATAATGTGATAAATATATTATGATTAGCTAGTCGGCAAGTTGGTAATGAGGCTGACTACCTACTTATTTATTTTACCTCTGATTTTGAATCAGTCTATATCACAGTGATCTTTAAAATCTCATGACAAGGTTGGGTTGCTGCAACTGTAGTCTTCAGTGATCTTTATTGTTGTTGTTATAAGGTTTCTATTGGGTTGCAGCTGTCACAGGTAAAATAAGAAAGGACTCAGGGTGCGCTATATAAGTTTTTCACTCGTCATGAGGGTCCGTCCAATGAGATTTCAAAGTATATGTAATTTTCTTATCCATCAAATAAAGTACTCGTAAATCATCTTACGTGGTTATACTGGCGTTGCTCCGCTAGTCGCGTATAGAACAAATCGACTAGTTTGTCGTAGTCCGTCTGGATATTCCTCTGCTGATCTGCTGCTTTCCTATGAGCTTCACCTTTTATTGATAGAATTCTTTGCATTATAGTTTGTTTGATTAGGTTTTTGAAAACTGAGATGACACACCCTAATCCTTGGAAGCACCTATTAGGCCGGCAGCATACGTCAGGTTTCCCGATTCAGAATGCGTGCATTCAGGGTCTCCGAATCTGAATTCCGAATCAGGAAACCGGACGTATGCGGCCGGCCTTACTGTGTACGGGGTCAAATTAAATGGTGTGTTCCCAACCAGTCACACTGTAACATGTCACAGTGTGACTCGTTGGGAACAATCGGTTAGGTTAGGTTAAAACTGAGACCCCTCTACGCACGAGCCGAGCGAGCGAAGCGAGCGGTGCCGCGGCAGCGGCCGGCGAGTGCCAGAAACGACTTGCGCAAATAGAAAAAAAAGAGCTAGAAAGAGAAAATTGCGAGTTCCCGTGACTGGTAGTGTGACCGGTTGGGAATTTTTTCAGAAAAAAATCCCATCGAGTAACAGTGTGACATTTGAGGGTGTTACTCGTTGGGAACAAATGAATTAAATCAGCTAGCGAAACTCTGCAGACGTGATGGTCGACTATCGAATATCTAAATATGATAAAACAAAAAAAAATCTGCTGTTCCCTACATTTATGTTCGTATAATGTATGGAACAGCTGATTTTTTTTCGTGATTTCATGTTTGGTCCCATAGTAAAAGTTGTTCATAATGATGAGTACAATGACCTCGTTAAGAGGTTGTTGGTGTTTTTCCAATAACCTTGTATATTACCATTAACCGAACACATATCTAGACTCCGATCTACTACTAAATAAATAAACCTGGGAATCGAACCCAGGCTAACCCACGCTCAGTTGCGCTTGTGACAACACATTTTTACCACTTCCGATTGTATTTTACCTGTTTACCTTGCACTACTGTTACCTGTTGCACTAAAGTCCTCCTGTCTGTAGAAACAGATCGGTTTCCGCTTCACCGGGTACTCGAAGAATCTGCCCAAACTGGAGAACATCGCACTGACTTGATGACCCATGTTATGATATTTTATTTCTATTAATGTTTATGTATTATTTATTTATTTAGCCTGCTCAACTTTACTAGGGAAATAACTACTTTTCCATATAGTTTATCGCCATCTAATACGTCATGCAATTTGGCATTGACATGACAGACAGACATACCAACTAGACTTTTCAAATCGGTTTGGTTATGGTTCATCCATGAACAGCGGAGGCCAGTGGCTCAATAGTGATTGTTACCACGACTTACTAGTTATTGGTCGCGGATTCGAACCCGGGCAAAAGATAAGGAAAACATCGTGAGGAAACCGGCTTGTTAAGACATGCCGGTTTCCTCACTATGTTTGAATCTTCGAATTTTTAGTCTTAAGGCCCCAAAAATTCGAAGATAATATGTGACATCCACCAACTCTCCATCAGGCCCACTGAGAGGCGAAGGTGTCCCAGCAGTGGGCAAATTATAGTCTGAATATGCTTATGCCTTTATCAGAATTCTCATTGCGATTGTTTTAAAAATATACACGGCGTATTGCACCGTGTATATTTTTCCCCTTTCCCTTAGAGGGACATCGACGCGCAAAATGTTACATACATGGAGTTTCTTGCCAATTTCTTCTTCATACGAAACTACATATTGGAAAGGGCAACTAGAATCAATTCTTTTCTATCTTCTTGTACTTATATGACATTCAAAAGTGCCTTTTATGCGCCACATTGAAATAAATCCGTTGACTTCGACTGGGGGCTCAAAGTCAAAGGATTTTTTTCGTCATGTTATTAATATTTCAGTGCATGGTAACAAGTTGCGCGTCTACGTCTTTAACACAAAGTATAATAACTATCTACTTACTGGTTATAGAGTATTTTGAATTTTGTATCAGTGAAATGTTTATCAAAGGACCAGATTTAAAAATGTGTTTACCTAGCTTTAATAAATATTATTTTAGTATGGAGAACAAACGAGGGCGTCCTTCTTTTATTTACAAGAGGACTGCGGCAGGGCAAGTGTGTGGAGAAAAATAAAAGACCATTTTCTATCAATCACTTGATTAATTTCTCATACAAAATTCATTTAAAAAATTTCAAAAATTTGACATTATATAGCGTCGTACATAAATTGATAGGATTATAAGGATGAATGTAATGTAATGTAATGATGCATGAATATGTATCGAAGGTAAAAAATAAAGTTAATGAAATACGGTAGGCAGTAAAATAGTCTAAATTATAATATAGGAACACTACAAAAAAAAATTCAGTCTCATTACACACATTAGAGATGATTACAATAATTACGTAAGCTAAGGTAGATAATATAATCTAGCGGAAATAGCTGTGAGTCTTACCCCAGTGACACTTCCCGTCATCCACGCTCACCCACTGTCGCCGCTGATTGGGCGGCGCGGGTGACAGCCTCACCAGCCATTCCTGCTAGGTGCTTATAATAGAACAAGACTGTTGTCCACTCGCTATGACAATTGTAAGCTGAACTACACTACATGAATATATGTATATGCAATTGCTCAAGTCAAACTAAACGTGACAGTGCTATGGACGCTTCTACGATTACATTCTAGAGAAAACTAAAAATTAAATAAAATAGTAGACAACAGGCTTCTAAAGCGGTGATCAAACCACCATTCCACCATTCATGGTTACTTCACTCCGTCAGTCTTAAAAACTTTACAAAAAAGAGGTAGTTTATGGTTGATCTTTGAACACCACTAAGCGCCTCGCTGGGAGCTAGGACCAAAGAAGTTGGTCCTGACGCCCAGCGAGTCACGTGTACAAAAATACTACTTACTGTTACACATTGATATTGACAATATCATTCATCCACCCTTTGCTGACGATGCAGTAGTCCTCTGCTTGTCCTCTCGAGGCTGGGGTTTAAAGAAGTAAAGCAAGCATCGCTTCAAACAATCTAATGCACAGTGCCCACAAGACAAGATTTGCGCTTGACCTCAACAACGACCTTATGACGGTTTTAGTTGTTATCATCTCGTCTAGCTGCGAATGTTTCTATAAAGCAAGTCAGCTGCGGACTTAAAAGTTGTGTAATAAAACTTGCTAGTAGACATGGTGCATCAGGTGTGGCGACAACGAATAGAAAAGCCAGGCTTGTTTGTCACAGCTGGATCACGTGACATTTCGACAGCCGCCAACTGTCATGAGTCATGCATTGACTGCCTTGTCTATGCGCTATCTATTGCAAGAAGCGAGCTCGTCTGCAGGGACACTCGCGAAGGGGAGATGGATGCACATAATTTCTACACTAAGACTAACACAACACAAGCTCCTAGTTAAAGTTACAAAAATAGCACGTAAATGGCTTATTACATTCGCTAAAATCTCATAATTGTATCATTATTATTATGCAGTTTTAGTGTTGCGTCTCACTTCGCTCCCACACCCTTACCACAACATTGTGACGTGTCTCAACTAACTGCTGAATGTTCCGAATGCTTTTACAATAGTCGTGATAGACATCAAAAAACTTGTACAAAAATTATCATTAAGTTCCAATATTATTTAGTTCTCAATTTTATTGTATTTATCACAAAACCACAATTATACTGCTAGCAGCTAGCAGATTTCACAAAGTACACATCGCTTCACGACAAAATATACCTTTTGATTTTGTGATCATCACCGAAGTATGTTTACTAAGGTCGTCTGTATGCCTTATTCAGCACAATATTACATTAAACGCGACACTTCGTTTCTCTTTACTTTCACTTTCAAACTGAAAATAAGTAAACACACTTTGTGAATCCACAGAACCATTTGAGTAACGAAATAATTTTAAATAAAACATAACCAAATTATATCAAAATTAAATGCAGTCATAAAATTAAGTAATGCTTCAGCAGCTTTCAGCTCAGTTGTACAATAACGACCTCGGGTCTAGTTGTTACCAATACTCGACTTGTCTGATAAAATGATAAAATTTACAATTTTAAACAAAGGTAACTAGTAGTAATGTGGTAGTCAAAGATCAGCGCGTAATATACCCTTGATCAGATGTCACCTGCTGTACCGTCAAGGGGCTCTGAGACAGCACTCACACGGATCATTTAAAACTTCGTTCACGACATGCCGGCGGCACTCTAGGAGTGCACCAGACGCAAGATGGAGGGAGTTGCTTTGCAAATCCGTTACCTAAGTTCCAAACGACAATAGAATCAGTATTTACTATAATTATGAGATTCGTTGTCGGCTAAAAAACATACTGTGATCGAAATCAAGAAAAAAAAAAATTGAAAGTATAATAATGATTAAAAATGCATTTCATGCAACACATTATTTTAAAAATAACGTAATACTTTAATAATGGCACTGAACAAAAAGTAAACGTTAATTCCATCACTTACTGGAGAAGATAAATATTTAATTATTAATTCATATGCGGAATTCGTCAACACCGTTAAGACGCAAGACACTGCACATATTTAACCTAACTATAACGCGTTGCTCGGCACGGCTTTCGCTTTAACTATTTCAACTAACTTGGTGTTATTATATAGGTACGTGATTATCTTATTATATTAAGGTAAACAATTCACACTATTTTATTTACATTCCTGCATAAGAAAATAAAGTAAGTCTATTATGTACATTTCAAATGCGTTAACTGCAACAAGTTATAGTGGATACATGCTTGTGCAACGTGTAATGTAATCAGCGCAATGCTGTAACATGTTACATGGACGTTCAACGAACAAAAGACAAACAAAGAAAATAAACTTACTCTATGGCAGTGATCAGACAATCATTGGTTGGAGACCGAGCATTTCATTACACGATTATGACTGATCATCTATCAGTAGTGGAATGCGCGGGTCCATGACACTTCGTTACGTTAACCGATGTTACATTACATGTTACAAAAGACTGTACTTAGCCTAAGAGAAGCTTTGCTTCAAAACTACGAAATGCTGAATAAGAATAAATTCACTTTAAGTGGGATAAACGTGATTAGAATAAATAAGCTGAAAAAGTTACTAGTTGTACCTACCAGATAACCAGAAGTATTCACTTTGTAATGTTTCTGGGCTCTTGTAAAGTTCCCATGAACAGCATGTAATGAAAAGCCTGTCCGATCCATGAAGGTAGTAATTTGATCTTTACAAAATATTTATGGTATGCATAAACAAATTGAAGGTTTAAATATAATAATAGGATATTCTCGCAAAAAATTTATAAACATTTTCATGATCACACTGATCGAGTTGCCCCGTACAACAAGCGTGCGACCCTCATGAAAATTGCACAATGATTTTGTTTCATTCACTCAGTACATCGAGTAAATGGAAAAATGCATGATTCAAAGTTATAATAAATGCAACAAGCACGGGCAACATTTGCGGGCGCCATCTTGTTTGCTTCCCGCGCTTCTGTTCTACTTGCTTGACACATGCGTGACACCTTTATATTATAATTGAGGAGCGTCGGAACAAAAACCGATATGTCGCATTTATGCCATTATTTTTTTATATTTTTTTTCCGTTGCAAAATGTTGTATTACATACCCTTCAGGAAAGAAATCTATTCAAAAACAGACATTTCCAGCTTTAAAAAAATATCACAAAACAGTGGTCCAATCAAAACCCGACACATACATATCTAAGGAGCTGTAACATTAAAAAAGTTACAAACTTTTTTCTAATTTGTGTAAAATACGGTAACTTGGATATATCGTTCTTTGTTCCGATGCTCCTCAATTTTCATTATTGTATTTGTAGAAGTTTTAGTACGCCCTCTCAGGTCGGACAGGGTTTTCATTACAAAATTGTACTATTAGATATGGCTTAAAGCGCTGACGATACACATAGTGCACCGTATAACAAGAATATTATGTAATATATTTGTTTACTTTATGTAAGTAATATATTTGTTTACTTATCCTATTAAGGGAAAGACTGCTAATAAATGCGAAAACCGTACCTATGCGAGCGTTCTTAGACCACGAATAAATAAAACGCACCCAAAATTAATTCTACCGACGTCTTGTGACACAGACTTCAAACAATAATTTTCCCATCTTAAGTATTTAATTTCAGACTCATATTCCAGTCAACGTTATCTATAATTATCAGTACCTTAATTTATGTCTACTGTCCACACCGTTACTAGAAAATTTTTGTTTGAAGCATCAAATTTTTAGGAATACCACATATTATTTTAAGAAGACTTACGCTAGAATAATCCTAAGTACAAACGTGAAAATGTATCTCTAACCGTATAGTAACTTACAGTAATTTTATTATGCTTTAGTTTAGTTTATTGGGAGAAAGTTCTAGCGTTGATTACGCAATATACACGAGCTAATTACCGCGAAGGGATACAAGAGCTACCGGACAAACTACTGCGCAGGAATTACTCAGTACAAGAGCTACCGGACAAACTACTGCGCAGGAATTACTCAGTACAAGAGCTACCGGACAAACTACTGCGCAGGAATTACTCAGTACAAGAGCTACCGGACAAACTACTGCGCAGGAATTACTCAGTACAATTTAGGAGTATGAGAAATTATTCTCTGCCCATATCGAAGCAATAATGGTAACACAAGTCCGAGTCGCAACACAATCGAATCTTTTGCGAGCTGCTGGTGAGACTCCAATGAAGTGCTTTATACAATTAGCTACAATTAGGAGGGTACATTGAAGCAGTAACTACTTGCAAGTATAGTTTGTCCATGTAAGCCTTCTCAATGGATTGCAGCTAAGTTTATTTCAATTCACTATAAATTTGATTTACTTATATATATTTTGGGGTCTAACACGCTTTAACAGTATTATATTATAATACGCAAATCAAAAGCTTAATGGAGGAAAAGATTCTGCAAAAAAAACAACGGCGAAGTCTAGGCAAAAGAAACGTTAAGACTATGTTTGCTACAAATGTCCTCCTTCCTCATTTGGAGGCCTGCTCGAGAAAGTAAACAGCCTCAAACGTAAGCTTGCCTCGAGGCAAGGCACGAGGCATAGCGCGAAATTAAAGCTTTTGCCTCCCTCAATCAAAGCCACAGGCGTAAATGTACTACATTATATTGAGAACAAAGGCTTTTCCTCCCACTCAGCTCCCGATAGACATTAGATATTATACCATATAAGATTAAATCCCGTATAATATACATGGTTTTCATACAATCTGTCTTAACTGAACAATTCTCTAACTACATTTCATCAAAAACTGCGCAAATTGTTTGCAAACGATAAATTGTAGGATAACTTAGATCAGCTATTGTTTTTGAGACTTGACGTTAGAAAAAAATAAAATAAGTAATAGTATATATATAATAATATATAACAGACTCGTGCTAGGATAGTGTGTCAAATTATTGAAAACCATGACGGGAGAAACAGTGCACACAATCTAATATAACGATACTCGAGTGTTGACTTAACCATCTCGCATGAACTAAACTTAGATTTAAATTATTTATCTAACAATTAATTATATTAAGTGAACACATACTGACTGAACACATAGGGATTTATCTCGAAGTCACCTAACATACATTTTGAAAAATATCATATCGATTTAATAGTTTTTTTTTTATTCAAAAGAATTTCACTATAATATTTGAACTAAAACGAAAAATGTAGTATACGACCACGCGAATAAAAACTAATTGAAATTATTTTTAATTTAGATAAGATTATCTATTAATTAGCTAATAAGACTGAAATGCGTGGAAATACCTTGTACGCACTCGCAACACAATATCCGATTTATGTTGTACGCGGGGTGACCGTATGTTGACTTTACGCCGTCAACAGGCATTACACTAATTATTAAAATAAATAAATCAGTTTAAAAGAACGCCATGCCATCCTCACCCAACTCTAACTCAATTCTAATATTACGTTTAATTAACCCGATCAAGCCGGCAGTCAAAGTTTTGCGACATAGGGAAAATTACAAATAAAATAAAAAAAACTTTCACATTTTACGTATGAAAATAAAAATATCACGTCTCATAAGCAAATACGACGATAAGATCATCAGCTTAGATTCCAAACGAGGTACGTTTGTACATTTGCCAAGTGTTTCAATAATACTTAGAATTTTGGTTTAATCGCGCGACACCGCCAGCCGCGACTGCCGCCGCCCACCGGTCGACACCAGCGCCGGCGCAACTCAACTTCTTTAAGACAGTCTTCTAAAGTCAGTCTTAAAGTTTTATTGCATTGATTCTTTTGCTCATCCATACATTTTCACATCCCATCGTATCAAGCCGCGAAAAAAAACAGAAGAAGCCTTCGAGCGATAAGAAGTAACTAATACGAACATAATTCTAGCCGAGCGCGAGCACCGCCACAGCGCGCGCCTAACTACAATAAAAATATTATATGCACCTAAATCATTATGCAAAATAACTTATCATAAAAATACATATCAACGTCTGCATTAATTAATTAACCAAGTTAAAAAACGCAAAATGTAACATTGTGGAAAAATACTTTTCAAGTTATCCTTTAATTTATCTCACATAAAAACATCTTTTACATCACATTGTGATTCTCTATAATAGTTTATCTTTACGATTTCTCTATTCGATTATATTAGCGATACATCGCAGGGATCGGACCGGAGAGTACATTTATAAGTAATCGACATTAAATATTTAGTGCACCGACTATGAGTTTGGTGTGGTCTACAGTTATACAGAATAATGACAGCTATTTATAATTGCGGCATCTAAATTACATCGTAAATTACACTGCAAACATTGTTTGGTCCTTAGAGACTAGTCAAATACGGAAACGAAAATCAAAGTACTGGTAACGAAAAATACATCAGGACTCATGGAGAACATGATCCGCACATCCACGTTAGGTCGATGGGCAAACTAAGATTCTCCGCGCAAGCTATGCTCGATTGAATTTTTCCAAACGTTAATAATAAAATTGGCACATTGTCAAATAAATCACAAAAAAACGAAACAAAATAAAATACGGCAGACCTTAGGTCCACGAACTTAGTTGGCCTTAACATTAGGTAGGTACAGTAATATAATATTAATATACTTTGATGTATTGCTTGCCGTGGGAGGAGATGTCGCGCGCGGTGTCGGGGAGCGTCTCGAACAGCACGACGAGGAAGCCCTCGGGCGTGAGCGCCACGTCGCTCGGCCGGTCCTTGTCGTCCAGGCCGGGGCTCTTCAGGTCCACGGCCCACAGAATACGCAGTTCTGACGTAAACACTAACACACGGTGGTTTTTAGAATCGGCGACTATGATGCGTCCGTCATCGTCAGTCACTATCCCTGATGGGCGATTGAGTTCACCGATTCCAGAACCTTCGCGACCCACACAGTGCAGCACTTTAGACAAAGTTGGGTCCACCATTAATAGCCGATGATTCTCAAAGTCCGACACTATAATGTTGCCCGATGTCGTGAAACACACACCTCTAGGAGTCGTGGGCCCTTTCAGCATTTTAGCCGGGTTCGCACCTTCAAACACGAACTTCGTTATGTAAGTGCCGTCACTGGTAAACAGTTGAATGCGATGATTACGCGTATCAGTCACTACAATATTTCCTAACGTATTTACAGCGACATCCCACGGATATTGGAATTGTCCACATTCCTTACCGAATGAACCGAACTTGAGAATAAAGTTACCGGAAGATGTGAATATTTGCACTCTATGATTGTCCTTATCAATCACAATGATGCGTCCGTAAGTATCCGTGGTGATGCCTGCCGGGAGATCAAACTCCCCAGGCCCAGTGCCTTTAGATCCGAACATTGTCTTGAATTCTCCTCTACTGCTAAATATTTGAATACGATTGTTTCTTCTATCGGCAACAATGATATTTCCTTCTCTATCTACACAAAGACCCCAAGGTCTAGATACTTGTCCTTCGTCCTGCCCTTCGCGAGCGAACGAGAACATTGGAACACCAGGAACAGGGCTCCGTGTAGGTCTCACTGACACAGACATCCAATATCCTGGTATCGATTGACCAATTCCGCGGCCAGGGTTCGAATCCATGGCTAGACTTGAGGAAATGCTATGGTCATAATAATTAGTTGATCTCGTATGTGGTCCACCATAGTCTGGTAATGATCTCAAGCTGCTGGATCCGGACATGTTATAATTGAGATGCTGAAAGCTCTGAGCCGTCTGTAATGACTGTAAGGATAGTAAGGACTGGCGGGACTGTATCGATGATGTGGAAGTGAGAGAGTGCAACGAACTAGACGGCGCGGACTGCACGTCACACTGTCTTTTCAACTGGTCCACTAAGTCGTAATTAGGAGGGATGAACACGATTCGTTCCTCTGTTACGTACATATTCTTAAACATACAAGAAAAATAGTCAACTTGAGCTCTTCCTTTTTCTTTCGCCATAAACAAATCGATCCCTTCAGAGTCCATGCTACGCACTAGTGTTTCATTTGTATGAGCTAATCCAGCTAATATGCCTCTAAGTGTATTCATATGATCTGTCAATTCATTCATTTTAGCTTGACGCATCTTTTCTACTTTATCCAATAAATATTTTTCACGATCTTCGATAGCCTGAGCATAACATCGCATCGCTTTCCTTATTTTCATATTAGCCTCTGCGGTTTCTTTCTCATAAGCTTTCGACATAGCAACAGCGCGATCTATGGCAGTTTTTATAGCTTTTGTTCCCGTCTTCGTGTCTTCAATCGCTCTAAAAACACCGATACGACACATGTCAAGGGCACCTTTAATGGGCGTATAATTGTGATCTTTATGCACCCACAGAGTACACTCCTGACATATAAAGACGATGCAAGGTTCACAGTAATATCTAACCTGATCGCCGTGTATGTCGCAAAACATGAGTTCTTTCTCGTTATTCACCGAGTTAGGCCTGGCCCCTATGGGCGATATTTGGTGTATAGGGAGCAGCGTATGCTCTCTCAGCTGGCAGTCAGATGTAACTTTGTGACAACATTCGTGACAAAATAAATCGTTGCACTCGAGGCAGCGAGTCGTCGGTGTGCGCTCCTCGCAGCGGAAACAGGTGATGGACACCGACGACGAGGTGCCGGGCGAGCCGCTCGAGTTGTCTTCTTTGGATTGATGCTGGTGATGGTTGTTATTAGAGGTAACGTTGTACTCACGACTTATGGGTCCAAGTGGGTTCTGCATGGAGCTACACGCCGGCAGTGCCCAGATGTCGTATGGCATGCTGGACGATGCGGAGGTGGATGCTGTGGTCTGCAGGTTCGATGGTTTATTCATGTTCTCGAGTAGATTGCATATGATGTGCGTCATGGCAAGCGGGTCCTCCTGGTCGTTGGAGCTGTGCCCGGAGCCGCTGGCTGTCGACGTCGATGGCAGGTTCGATGCTAGCGACTGCGTCAGGTTAGCGAACGACGTCATTCTTCGCGTCTTTCGTTACGTCATCAGAACTGTAACAAACAAACGCGATATTATTTTCGTGAAACACTGGGGGGTATTAATAATCATGACGGTTTTGGAGATTGGGAAGCGCTACAGCATTTTTGTACGTAAAATACCACATTGTGTTTTATGAAGAAAAAGTTTATAAGCTAATTTGTGACTTTGCTGTTTGCTGACTAAAATTCCACAAAAATAAGATATAAAATATGTCTTAGAAGTTAGCTCTTAGGAGTTAAATTAATAATTTCCACCACCACGCACTAACACACCAGTTTTAATTTAGTAACAGCTGTACTCACAATTAAAAAACAAACACAAGGAACATAATGTAAATGTTGTTTGTGATACAGCAAATTGCTGTCACTATCACTAACACACAACAACTGATATATTAATTTACCTAAAAACAAATGAATTAACTAATAACAAAATGGACGCAGTAGCGCACCCTATCGATGCTTCTGCGATGAACTGTTGCACTGAATCTTTTCATATGGTGCAGTTTGCGAAAAAAAATCCATCCCAAAATCTTTTGTGCGCGCCCTACCACTACCCCTTGTGATATCGTAGGTAGCGAGAGAGGGAGATAGCAACACTTAATAGACGAGGGTGCGATAGAGAAGCTCTGTGTCGCATTCCAAAATTTTCCATAATTTAGATAAGGAGGTTTGCTATGATTAGGGTTGGCAAGGGACGGACTATGGACGCGGCAGTCAAAGAGAATTTCGCAAGTGTTTGGAATTTGTTTCAATGCTTCCTGTTGCCTTAACATGTGGAATCTTAGCATTAAGTTAATGTTTTATTACTCTTGTTGAGGTGTTGTATTCGTGGGAGATTGCCTACTTCCTTGCTCCATCAAGGAATAAATAAAATTCATCAAAAACAGGATTCAGGTTCAGAACTTACTAGAACAGTAACCAAAATCAACATTAGGAGCATCTATCACTATGGTACAAAGCAACGAGCGGATGTGGAAAAGAGACCAACGTAGTTGTCATAGATAAGAAAGGGACAGAAACTATTTCCTATTACCTATCGAGATTTTGTATTTTGGGAGGCGCAGCGGTGGCACCACATGCACCGTGACCTTGTGAGGCGAATGCGCGTGAGGCAGGTCTGGGTAGACCCTACCGCGGCCATCTTGACGCCCCCGCGCTCCCCGAACTTTATAGAAGTGCGTAGGGTGCCGAAAATCGATGCCTTCCCTAGCTGCCCTTACTTTCTGTGAAGGGCGAAACCACGGATAAAAATGCTGTAATAATATCACGATAGAAAGAGTCCTTTGAGAGTGCTACCGGTTGTGGGGCAAAGCTAGAGAAATATTTTGCTCCAATTCCGAAATAATTGCGCGATATTGTTCGATTTCTGCACACACATTAAACTAGAATCAAATAGCATAATTTGCGCCTGAATTTATTACTTAAGACAGTAAGTATATTTATGGATAATTACAGCAAAATCGATCATGGCGTAGTTCTTAAAACCCTAAATGAAAGCAATGAACTAGTCTAAACAAAACATCTTAAATTAAAACTAAATGTAACGCTTGAAAGCGCTGACGGGACAAATTCAGATACCTACCGCGGCGTAGGGATTTGCATTTCATCCCTTTAGTGCTGAAAGGGGTAAGGTATTTTCACGGACAATAATACAGGGAAGGATAAAGACGTAATAAAAATAAAAGCAGCTTTAGTTGAAAAGATTCTTGAATGAATTTGGAGTGAACAAACGAAATAAATAACACTAATTAGGTGCGGTGACAATTAGAAGATGCCATTGTAATTTTTATTTCGCTTTTAATGACAAATAGTTTAGGTACAGTTACTGGTTCTTATCTTTGTTTCGAGAATCTCGTCAACAAAGTCGTTAACAAACTTTTCAAAAAATTTAGGCAAATAGATAATAAGAGTTGTGTAAAAACTATTCTAAATATTATGTTCTTAAGTATTAGGAATCTAAAATACTGCGCAGATTGTGAGAGTCGATTGAAGGAGACTGTTCGGAATAGAGACCGTAGACTATGGACTACTGACGCCATTTTACGCATAAGATAACACTCACAGTGAGTGAGTGACGCGCCACGCACATACACGTCTAACTATAGATCTGCAGAATGAGCATGACTGAAATCATTCCTAAACATTATAATCGATAGAACAGTGATAACAGTCCCAAACAATGAAAACTTACCTGCGATATATAACTAAAGAACAGAAACCTATAGTACAGAAAGGTTACTACGCTTGACACACACTAATAAAATAAATAAAGGTGGAAGAAATGCATTGAAATTGTAAATAATAATATGTATAATATACCTTTCATTACGCACATACACCGTTTTACTAAGTGCAGGTAACCTTCTTTGTACATTTGTAGTAAAAAAATGAAAGCTGGCGTTTTTTTCTGTGGGTTTGAAATTGGAGTGAAACAATAGGTTTGCGCAGAACGGGCATGTTGCGACGCTGCTCCACTGCTCTGCACCTTTCCTAATAGCGCAGTGGTAGCTAACATTGCTAAATGATTTTGTTTGCAGGCAGCTGGCAAATAAAATAATTTAGATTTGGAAACGAGATGCACCAGGAACGAAAGTGACATTGTTGGTCCTAAAATCGGCTAGATTTTATTCTGTTACCATATTGATATTTGGTTTACCTTCTCATACACAACACACAATATTTGTGGGAGAAGAAAACCATGAACTTACCGAAACCAAAATCAATTCTAGCAAACCTTTAATCGAAATAAAAACCATAATAATATTCCGAAGGTAAAACAGGAGGGCTGAAATAAACGTACTACAAAAGTACCACTTTGGAGCAGAACAATATAGTTTCAGGTAAATTAAAGGTTAGCAAATCTAAAACATTGAGCAACGCTGGACTGTTCCGGAGAAATCTACCTGAATGAACGACCAGTTGTGGGCACACTCACTGCCAACCAAGTTCCATTGAACATTACAACAAATTAACATTATAACTTTGGACAGCTTTGTTATAAATAATTTGAATTATCTCTCATGTTCGTACATCTATCAAAAATACTACAGCTGAATGTACGGGGATATTACAGGATCTATCAATCCAAAACAAATAAGATCGCCAAGAGGCGATGTTTCTAAAGTTACACACGTTTTTTTGCAGTCTTAATATATTTTAAATAATATATGAATCATATCCATCAGGTGATTGGTCTCAAGACTAAACGAAATATGATACTCGTAGCTTCGTTTGCTACGCTTTCTACAGACGTGACTAACTTAGGTGTCAGTGGATAGGTCGGAAAAGTAAAAAGTATTGATAGCAATTTAGTAATGGAACTTGCCCTAAGACACTAGTGATAGTGGAATTTGGAGAAGTGGTCATTAGTCTGAGTAGATAAAATTATAGGTCAGACGGAATTTGCTTGTGAAAAAGTGCAGTTTTGTGATAAAAGTCTACAAGGACTGACCTGAGTTTATTATTTACTTTCGAGCAATGTTTCTCGACTTTAAATCTTTGTTCTTTCTTTCTAAAACTTCAATCTCAACTACCCAAAACGGAAATAAATAAACTAGCCGTGTGGTCCCGGCTCCGACAGTCGTCCCATCACGTCCTACGGGTGTCGTAAAAGGCGACCGGCCAATCATCTGTGTACTAATATCCAATTGGGATCTCTAGTTGGACAGACTCATATTATATGATTATTATAATATTATACTATTTTTCTCAAAAACACACGATTTCGAGAGTAAAGACATAACTCAAATCCCCAGTTTCGTGTTATAAACACATCTTCAGGAAATGCGGATCCTTAGGACCTGAGGGTTTAGATCAGAATTTCCGGAATGCAATGAATCTTTGCTGGGAACTGTTTGACGGGACAGGAAACGGCTGTTATCCCTACGGAATAAACTCTTTGAGATGAGAGACGATTTTCTGCAAATTGACGGATTTCCACCAAGATAGAATCTTGGTTTCTCTAAGTTACGCTACGCTTACGCTATTAGCCTATAGTCTTTAAATTTAGTCTCATTAAATACAGGTTAAGAAGCTGTCGTTAACATATTGTAAGGTTATTAATATAATGATAAGATATTATAATGTCAACAACAACAAGGAAATGAAGAAGATCATAGGCTTAAATTATCTTTTAACTGCCTAATTCTAAAGGAAGGCAGATACGTAAATAATAACTGATGTAGCGCTATGGAAATCAAGCAATGACTCAGCTTTTAGGACATAATAACATAATCGATTATCAAAACCACTGATATCATCGGTATTTTCGTACTTAGTTATCAAACAAAGGAATATTTGAGGCGTACGTACGTTTAAAGCTTTCTTGGAGATCCTTTATTAGGAACTACGGAGAAAGGAAGTAATCGTAGTGGTACTAGTTGCTTAATAGTGCCAAAAACTCAAGTTAGTTAAGTACTAATGACTCAGGTAGAATAGATTGATCATTATGGATATTCAGCCTATAATGTTCTCACTGCTGGGACACAGGCCTCCTTTCTTCGAGAGGGGTGTGCTATAATCTACCACGCGGGTCCAGTGTGGGTTGGTAGCTGTCACAAATCTTCTATTCTTTTTTGGTTCTAGGACATGCTGATTTTCTCATGATGTTTTCCTTCACCGTTTTGAGAGCAAACATAAAGTAAAGCGCATGTCCGGGTTCGAACCCACGACCTACAACTCGTAAGTCGGGGCCGTTACTACTGGGCCACCACTGCTCTACCGTTCGGTAAGCCTGAGCATTTTATCAAATGATTTCACATTCAGAATCTAATACTAGTGTTAGATCAACTAGACTAGACATTTTAAATCTTCAATTTCTTAGACAGAGCTTTGCTAACAGCATAGCTACGTGCCTCAGGCCTTCTCATAAGTTAAACCAACACGGCCAACTACCCTTGAAATAAATTGAATGATCAAACGTTAAGCTATTGGCTAGTTTATACTTATTTTGGTCAATAAGTTTTTTTACTCCCAAATTAATGAAAGAAAGTTTGAAACAACAATAGTCAAGTAATACTTTTGAGTAAAAATCATACAGACCTTTTAAGGTTCAAACCATTTAACATTTTCTCCAGTTTTAAACTTTGCTTTACAAATTAGAGCCTACGTCACACTTTTGAAAGACGTAGTTAAACTAAGGTTTCTCGATCGCACTAAGGTTTCATACATTTGTCCGTTCTGTGCGTCAAACTATTCGGTGTACTCACACACCCGTTTGAGTTAATTGGTAGGGTCAACAGCAACATTAGTGATGCATCATGCGTTGCCAGAATCGTTACAAAAAAAATACTGCGCCCTCTATGGTATTGATTTTTACTCGTTCATTATAAATGATCGGGAGCGGGACGTGTGATAGAAAACTTTATAGATTCCGTCTAGAATACAACTGAATCGATGTTGGTCTTTAAAATCGTTTAGACTTTGTTGTTGTATAAAATTAGCGGAAGAAAACCCGGGCTTCTAGTTAATCCATAAATTAATAATGTAATGTGCAATCTCTACGCATAGATAAAACTAGAAAGATGCAGTAGCTTTAGTTTGCGTATCTTAGTTACCCTATTCGTTTATGGATTTTTTATACAAGCGTGGGACGGAAAGCAGTTGATACGTCCTAGATAATTAATTGACTCTAAAATAGCGATACGCAACTCTAAAATCGAGTTTCGAGACTCTAAAATTGAAAAGCAAAACATCGCCAAATAGAATCATCCGTACGAAACGTTTCAAGTATTGTAGATGCGTAGTACGGTAATATAGTTATATACATATAATTGCGGAGTCCGCATGAGGGGTGAACAGCGCTTGGCGCATGCGATCTCGCATCCCGAAGGGTAGGCAGGATTACCTTGCTTGAGATTACGAGAAATATGCCCCCTTACACAGAGCTACAGAAATCAATAGTTTTCCTTAATCAACACTTGGCCTGAAGCTCCCTTATTATAAATGGGGGAGAATTTTGACAAGTATTTTTGTCTTGAAATAAGTAATAGCAGAATACGATGATTTATAAAATTTAATTATTAAATCAATAGCTTAATTTAGTTTGTATAGTCAAGAAATGCTCTAAACATAGTAATAGGTATTATTATAACTAGGCACTGTGCACTACAGGTAAATCATCTAGGAATCATTTGACTCCTACTCCTAGAAGTAATACCTTACACTTAGGTATTACAGTTCAGTTAAGCTTATAACACAATGTCTTCAATTATGTACTTTATTACATACTTAAAATTGAGTACAGAACAAGCACACACAAACATCAATAGGTTTCAAGCTCACATGAAACAAATAAGTTTGATACCTGGGTCTATATACATATTTATATATACCTCATTTGAGTTAGAAGCTAAAACTTTCCATTCCCAACGTAACTGGAAGAAAGTGAATGAACCTACTGTAGGTTACACCTCTGCTTGACCCTTTGGGGATTACTGGCGAGATGTTATGTTAAATTAACAATTACATATTATATTTTTCAGAAGTGAATTATATATAACAATAACAGTGAAGATTTTATACATCAATAGGATCAGAACATCTAAAATTGAATAAAATCTTCATTATATTACTAAATTGCCTGACTCACGTGCCAATGCAAGTCTCCAAAGACCTTGCACTGACCCACTGAGGTCATTGAATCTCTTGTGTAGCAATTTATGATCGCACAGATCTAAATGAATATTAAAGGCTAAATATTGCAGCTAGAATGCAAATTTTCAAGTCTAAAACTATGAATATTTCCAAAAAGGCTTTCAACAATCAATATTTTAATAGTCATCATTTGGCTCAGGTATTTGTGTATTTATGAATAAAGGTTACTCATGAAAATGAGGAGCGCTTAACTCATATTAGATAAAGATTAAAAAAAGAACTTTCTTACATGCCATGCCATCTCCATAACAAAAAAAAAGAACATTAAAAAAATAAAACTATTTCAATTTCAAGAATCTAAACACATTGGAGATTGGCATTATAACACATTAAAATGATGACTATTCAAATCTCATGTCAGATTTACAATTTTGTACATTGCCTTGCAAACAGGGGTCAATGACCTCTCACCTCAATGGCTCAGCATGCAAACATGAATGGGTAAAATTATTTTTATTTGAAATTGGAATAAGGGGATCATTTTAAGCAGGAGAAAAACCAGAATTTTTAAACATGGTTGAGCACATACCTACCTACAGTTTTTATCATTTTTATTTAGGTATTGCATGGTTATCAGGTAAACATAAAAAAATAATCATGGATTAAAAATAGAACTGCGGTTCTAAACATAAAAAGACTGTTGTTGCAACCAATTTTTTTTTTATTATAAAAGAAAATATCAAGACAAGATCAATATTTAGAAGTCTACCTTGAACTTTGAAGAGGGAAATTGAAAAGGCCATGTTGTCATTGATTCTATGTAAAACCATAACTTTAATAGTTATTTTCTTATAATAAATACCTCCTTAAACATGTAAATTATAATCTCTTTACAAAATGATTAGTTTTATGATGAAACTATGTTTTTTCTTGCTTCAGTCATAAACAATAACAATTATTTTATTTTGACCTTTTAAAACCTCACCTGTTCCTAGAGTCCCTGGCTCCTTCGCCACACTACTGGCTGCTCTTGTAAGGATTATGATCTGGGATTTCTTTAATTCTAGACTTCTACCCTACTAATACTATTTTTATTAGGAAAAAGGTACCCCTTAATTTGCATGTTATGCATGTTATATTCATAGAGCGTGATAATTGTGTACCATGCGTGGAGTCCCATCTAGTTAAATATTAATCGCGAGCACCGTATCCAGGACCTTTACAATGGAAATGCACGCAGAGATAAAATGATTCATCGCGGTACCTACCGATACTTACCAAAATATCTTCAGACCTTGTGGGAGAACCGCTGAATCACAAGTAAACATACGTACTACGCAATAATGCGTACACACTTTACATTGTCCATTTAAAACGTATCTTATTTGTCCCGTCAAAGATAATTATGCACGAAAATATTTTCTACGATGCAGGTAGATTGCACAAAGATAGCTTTTACAACGCCAATCAATATTTTAGCATAGAACATTGATTCTGATAATTTTATTGCACTAATTTTAAATACTGCTGAGCATCACAATCGCCTTTATTTCGCAATTATCGTTATATTTATTTATTATCATAAAATAACACCGTAAAAACATCAGCGGTGAATGAACGATCAATTGATTTAAAAAAGTTATTTGTCTTGTTTATGGAAAATTGACAACAATAGAGTTGTCACTCAATCCAGAGACAATTTTATTTAGTCAATTATTTCTTCTGGAACTTACTTTTCCCAGAACTGGGAATTAGAAATCTCTGATTTGATTTTTCTGTTACAGCAGATTTCATAGAAATAAATAAAATTTCTTAAAAATAATTGATCAATTGCGTTTCGGGCCATGCACAGTGAAGGGTTCCGTAGTTGGGATCACAGACTATGGTTGGGATGAATACTTACGCATGCTCAGTATTATTTTTATTGAGTCCCGCAAAAATAAGTATATATTTCCTAGTATTTTCCAAAAGCTATGAAAAACAAAGTCATTTCTGCGGATGTTAATGAAAAAACAACCATTTACACATAATAATAATTAAAAAAAAATAAACTAAAAGGGGTACTCGATTCGAAATTCATAAACTCGTTTTGAAACTCCGTTTTTGTGAGAACTGAGAACTAAAAAAAAAATGAGTACTGACAGATGTGACAGTCGCTGTCAATATTTCGCGCCAAATGAAAAGTAACCTATTGTGCGAACGCCGCGTTTGTTTATCATATTTCTGAAAACAACGTAATATTTAGTTTAGTGTTCAGTGTGAAAGGAAAAAATGTCTACACCAACGAAACGCCCGGCATCACAGGCGTCGTCGGATGCTCCAACGCCGTCACGGAGGACCCGTTCGTCCCAACAACTTGTTGTTCCAGAAACGCCACAGCGTTCCTCTGGCACTCCTAAAAACAGTACGCTTTACTTATTGTAACGAATATTTCTTTGTTATATTTGTAAAAATGAGGATATTAGCACTCATTCATTACAAATTACTTGTTGTCGTTGTTTTAATAACTTGGAAAAGTTTTTAGTAAGATCAGTTGAAGAACAGAAGTTTTGATAGTTCTTGTCGCCCGCTCTCTTTCGATACTGTAATACCGAAGCATAATGAAATACATCGACTTCTTATATAGAAAATCAAAACAATTTTTCAGATGGAACCCCTGGTACTCCTCGAGGGACCCCACAGAGCCCTGGCACTCCCAGAAGGACGCCGCGCACTCCTCGTGAAGCACCCGGCACATCACCAGCTCGTGCCATAGCTTCTAGTCCACTAGGTATGTTTCTACCAACATAACTGAAATACAACTGCCTAAAACTGAACAAAAGCTAAACTAGACCAAAATAACTGGATATCACGCATATAGAGGCTTTGCCCGGCAGTAGGATCATGCAGGCTGACAGTAAGTTAGATAGAATAACACACCTTAAAAGTCTACACTTACAACAAAGCTCGTTTCTTTGAACACCCTAATCTCTGGCACTCCCAGTTGGTTATAAAAATATTTTTGCATTTGATAGCCCAATTCTTGAGGAACCGCTATAGGCTACTTAACATCACGCTAGGACTCTTAGAACCTGAGCAAAAACAAAAAAGTCAGAAAGAAAGCTGTGTGAAAATGAAGTAATAGCGTGGGAGGTGATGCAATGTGATGGGTGGGTTGGGGAACAAATTTCTTGTTGCAGATATGAAGTAGCAAGATACAAGGATAATTAACTATGTTCTGTAAAAAGGTAGCTAGCTAGTACAACTTAATTTATTTATCTATACTATATAGGGTGCCTGGTAATTAGTGACCGATACCTAAACACGTGATTGTAGCTGTTCCCTACATTTTACGAACATAAATGTAGGGAACAGCTGATATTTTTTTCGCCATTTAAGGTTTGGTCCCATAGTAAAAGTTGTTTGTTATCATGAGTACAATCACATGTTTAGGTATCGGTCACTAATTACCAGTCACCCTATATAATATTATAAAGAGAGAGTGCATTTTGTGAGTTTTTGTAATGTGAATGGTAATCTCTGGACCAGCTGCAACAGCTCCTATTTGTAAATTCTTTAACCATTTGAAAGGTACATTATGCCAGATGATCATAAGCGATGTATATTATGTATGAACGTTGACGAACATACATACAAAACTATGCATGTTGTTTGTCATACGTCGTGTTGTGTAGTGTGTTATGTACAAGTATTTACAAGAGTTTATGCTATGATATACTGCTCAGAATTTGAAACAAATCTAAATAAAGAAAAAATTATTAACTGCTTCAAGAATTCACTGGACAGATTAAATATCTCCAAGCTATACAATACACACGCATCAGCTAATTAGATGCTAGTGTGTCTAACCAAATAATAATAAATCAAGCAGGAACATGCAAAAATTACTTTTCAACTTATCAAAACAAACAACAACATTTTAAATAAACTGTAAATATTGTTGGACATGTAATTTCAGAAATTACTTCTAGGTGGTGTTAGCACTTTCTGCATTTATGCTTGTGTAGACGTGCCCCAGTTACTATAAATTGTATACTCTTACAAATCATATGTAATTTTTACCTTTGTGTATGCTGCTGACACTAGTGATTTTACACTTTAATGTATGTAAGAAGCTAAAAATACAAGTAAGATTTGATTTTATTTGGCATTACTGTGTAAGCTATAATTGAACTGGTTGTGTAAGTTCTTAAGTGAAGTTTTAAGAATTTTTTTAATTATTATTGACTTGTGATTTCTTGAGAGAGCAGTGGTCGCCCAGTGGTATCGGCCACGCCTTACAAGTTGTAGGTCGTAGGTTCGAACCTAGGCAGGCGCTTTACTTTGTGTAAATTATTTCATCAGCACTGCGCTCAAAACCGGTGAAGGAAAACATCGTGAGGAAAACGGCATGTCCTAGAACCAAAAATTCGAAGACATGTGACATTACCAACCCGCACTGGGCCCGCGTGGTGGATTACGGCCCACTCCCTCTCGCAGAGAGGAGGACTGTGTCCCAGCAGTGGGAACATTATTGGCTGATTATGATGATGTGATTTCTTGTACCCCCGACCCTCCCTGTTGCATCGCGTCACCTGCCCGTATTGTCACTTCGATTTTGCTTGGTGATCTGACTTTTTTCTTTTTGTTTGGCTCCTAATGGTCATAGAGTGGTGTTAAATACCCTATGGCCTTCCTCAAGAATAAGGCTATCTAATGCTAATTACTTTTTTCAAATCCGACGAGTAGTTTCAGATACTAGCATGTACAAACAAACTCTTCAGCTTTATTATTAGTATTGGTCTAGATTATTGATGCGTGCGATTCAAATAGCTTGGAGATATTTCATCTATCCAGTTATCGTTTACCATTTCTTGGCAAGTTGGAGTTGTCAAGAACAACGAATCACCACTACAGAGTAGTAGTATTAGTTGTAATAAATAACGTGAAAATATGGTTCACTACCCAGGTACGGACATAGACATGAGCTCCCCTCTCAACTACGGTACACCCAGCTCCCTGAGCACCCCTCGCTCCAACTTACGCGGTGTCATGACGCCTGCAAGACAGAGAGCTGACCTGAAGAGCAACCAGCCTGGCCGCAATGTACCAGCTCCTAGTGCTCCTACACCTACTCGAGCGGTAAGTTTGGTTGCATACAAAAATATTGAAGAGTCTTGGCAATTATTTATCAAAGGTCAAGAAAATGTTGCAAAATTCATCTTTGGGTTATCGTACGCAAAATACGCGCATTGACGTGGAGTTGCGGACACCAGCCCGTATTACCTATCTTTGGGTTATTCAGTATATTCACCCAAAAATACACCCTAAGGTTGATAGCTGGAAACGCATGTCCGAGAAACCATACCTAGGCCTAGTTGGATAAACGGAGTTTATAGGCTTAGGGTGGATTTTCGGACATTCGGTTCCGCGTATCCATCTTAGGGTGGATTTTCTGGGGTGAATAAACGATCTTTGCCTCTGCCTGGTTCATGTCTTTGGACTCTCTCTCTCATAATTTGACCAAATAAGTACCGACATACTTCCAAAATTGCTTTATAACCAGTAAAAACAGGTAATGACTCAACATCACAAGGGTCAAACACAGCACACAAGCCTATAAAGTCAACTGTAAATAAGAAAAATATTTTACTTTGATGGCAGCATGGGCGCTAAGTGAAAACAAAAAATAATGTTGTTACATTTCGTCTTTATTATAAATATTAAATTAACTATTACACAATACTATCGTAGCTGAACATGTATGCACAATTTCAATTTGTTATATGGTTACGTAAGTTGGTGAATAGGTGCAAGAGGGGTATCTTGAGCCATTTCACTAAACAGTACAAAGCGGGCAGGAGGACACTGATTTTGAAGCAAAATATCATTGCTTTGGTGACGTCTGATTCGTCCATGTTGGTCAGTTCTGTGAAGGTTTTTCTGAAGTCTTCCGTTGAAGCGCGTTTCTCCCTCTGTTGAAAAATATTTTGCTTATATGTTCAATTATATTTGTTGAATAACGCCTAAACAATTTTGAGAGGCAGATTCTTCGCTGGAAGAATGGACCTCAGCAGCCAATATCCGCACAAAAAATCTGCTAAAGGTTTACCACCGATTGCAAGATAAACAAGGAAAAAAAAATAATATGTTCAAGGAGTAGGGAGGACTTTTCCCAGCAGTGGGCTAATAATAAAATATGTTCAAACAGAATTTAAAGTTATTCTTAGCTGCGGTGTAGCTATCAAACCTAAGGAATCATCAGGTTACTATCAAGGGGTCAGAACAGTGCTATGAGTAGTACTGTTTCGGCATACTAGAGTTTTCAAACTGTTCTTAACTATTATCGTGAGTTTCTATTTAAAAACTACCTCCCGTATCAACAAACTACGAAGAAGAAGAAGATACGTTGGAGAAAGCGGGCAATAGGCTCGCATACCTTAGCGAAATCCACGTTGAATGCGCAAGCGCGGCACAGCGGACACACGATGTAATCCGGCTTCTCCCGTATCCGCCAGTACTGCGTCAGGCACTTCTCGCAAAACCTGTGACCGCACGTCAAGGCTGCCGGGTCCAGGATCGAAGACAGGCAGATCCTGCAGCTGCTGATAATAGACGAAGCCTTCTCGTCCAAACTCGTAGCAGACTCGAATTCGCTTCTAGGAAACGAGGGTTTGATTTGTAGGTCACATCCGGAAACGCGCATTTTCTTAATTATTTTTTTTATTTGTCTCTTACTACATTTTTTTTGTACTTTTCCATGATTTTATAGAATGAGTCATGTCAGTTGATGATTTTGTTTTTTGTGTGTTATCAAAAGTTTTGTAGGTTTTATTTTGGTGATGTGTAGAAATAGGTTGAATGTCGTCATTTATATGTAATCATTTTCAAACACCTTGTACCTACATGATCTCGCGCATCTCATGCCCCTTCGATTCAAGGTTTATTTTTTTAAATTAGATTGGCTCGTTTCTTACTATGTCCTATCTGATGATAACTACTAATGATTCTATCGATGATGTACAAATGTCATACATTCCAGACTTGTAGTCTAACGAAAACATCCTGATAGAGAGCCATACCCCTTTTTTTTTTTTTTGGATGGGAAATTATCTAATGACTCCTCCCGCTCTGGGTGGAGCGGAAGGGAGTGTCAGACTCTTACTGACTAAAACCCACCCGTGTTCCTTCCTTAGCCCTTTATGTTCCGGGAAAGCGGTAACCCTTTCGGACGATCCCGCTACCCCGGCAGGCTTCGGCCCTGGCGGGCCCCTTCCTTTATGCTGACATCTCTTTGAGGCGCGCGTGGAACACATACACGCCGTCCGGCACGGGACGCGTCGTCCGGCACGGGACGCGTCGTCCGGCACGGGCGCGCCGTCCGGCACGGGGAGCCATACCCCTTAGTCCACGTTGACCACGTTCGCAAGGACGTAAAATATCGCGGCGAGATTTTATCGTGCACTGAATTTTCAACTTTCGGTGTTGAGCCGAGCATTGAGAATCCAACAGAGCGCATCCCAGCGCATGAAAAAACAAACTGTTGGATGTTCAACTCTCGGCGCTAAGCAGTGCGTTGAAAATCAAGTGCGCGAAAACAAATCGCCGCTGGAAAAATTCGCCCGTGCTTGCCTGGGCTTAGGCGCCATCTCCACGAGCGAGAAAATCGCGGCGATAGTCATGCGGTGCAGTGGCGAAGGTACTATACAACTCGATTCCCACCGGCTTCCCTTCGAAAATTCAGAACATAACCACTCTATAGTCAATTCATCATTGAAATTTTCTTTTGGCATTTTTTATTTGCTCCGGCCTACCTCTGTCATAAATTCACCCTTCGCCACTGATGCGGTGCCATCAAACTATCGTCGCGATGATATCGCCGTGTGGAGATTAATTCATAGAGTTTCTATTGAATTAGGTGGCACGGCGAGACTATTGCAGCGATTCTGTTGCTTTTGGAAATGGCGACTTACCCTTACGCCTAAATATAACACCAAATCACAACCATAAAAAGTTGTCAACATCATATAATTTTAAATAACCTACTATCACTTGCTCTTCAGATCGGTGACACTGGCGCAGAGGTGGCATCAAGCGAGCCGCAGCTGGTCGTGTGGGGTACAGACGTGGCCATCGCCGAGTGTCGCGACAAGTTCATCAAGTTCTTACAGAGGTTTGTGGAGCCGACTGCTCTGACCAACGAGCCGTTGTATGAACAGAAATTGGAAGAGGTGAGAGTTAAATATTTCTTTTCTTTTTTCACACAAAGAATTTCTTCTATATCGTAGATGCGTTTAAAATACTGGGTCAAATTAAATTAGCCAGCGAAACTCTGCTGACGTGATGGGCAACGATATCTAAACATGATAAAACAAAAAAAAAAAAATGATTTTTTGTGGAGTCGTCGACCGCTTTTAAGTGTATTTACTTGAAATATCAGTTTAAAAAATCTGTTGTTTTTTTTTTAACTTCACAGACATGATTCGGATCGATATTTAAACGCGATAAAACACATTTTAATTTTATCGTGTTTAGGTATCGATACGCATCACGTCTGCAGAGTTGCGCTAGCCAATTTATTTTGACCCTGTATAAGGCTAAAAGTCCACCTAATGGAAAGTGAATAGGAACCGCCACATTAACAGTTGCAACCCAACAATTTCAGATGAGTTGCTGCTGACTGTAAAAATAATTGAGCACCATGTATCTATCACATAATTGATTTACCTGTCATTGCTTTATTTTCAATTCTTTTTACCTATGGTGATTTTGTTCTAGGTGCATCGCCTTCACATAATTATAGTTATATAATGAACTAGCTTCTTCCCGCGACTTCGTCCGCGTGAAATTTCACCCCCCCCCCCATTCACCCCCTTAGGGGGTTAATTTTGAAAAATCCTTTCTTAGTGCACCCCTAGACCTCATAAGGAACGTACGTGCCAAATTTGGAATCTCTATACCCAGCGGTTTGGGCTGTGCGTTGATATGTCAGTCAGTCAGTTCTCCTTTTATACATAAAGAACTAGCTTCGTCCCGCGACTTCGTCCGCGTGAAATTTCACCCCCCCCCATTCACACCCTTAGGGGATGAATTTTGAAAAATCCTTTCTTAGTGCACCCTTAGACCTCATAAGGAACGTACGTGCCAAATTTGGAATCTCTAGACCCAGCGGTTTGGGCTGTGCGTTGATATGTCAGTCAGTCAGTTCTCCTTTTATATATATAGATAGATAATGAATGTATAAAAAATATTGTTAAACATTTTAAAAGAGTAAGTAACGGTTGAGTTTCGTGCTCATTCTTCTCCATACGAAACTACCTTTTGGAAGGGGCGAATAGAATATTTTATTTGTAATTTTGACGTTCAGAAGTGCCTTTATGTGCCTATTTGAAATAAATGATTTGACTTTGATTGAAAACTGTTTTGTGATTTTACAAGCAGCCAAGCCATAGCTTTGTACCCTAGTGATCTACTGCACAGCTACACTACAGTGGACTGGCACTGATTTATAATTTTAATAAAATTATGTTACATGCAGAATGCTAATAAAACATTTTTTTTTAACAGATTAATACATTAGAAGAGCCATTCCTGGATGTGAACTGTGAACACATCAAAGCATTTGATTCTAAATTGCATCGTCAACTTGTGTGCTATCCTCAAGAGGTAAGTTTTTGAAAACAATCCCTAAGTTGTTGTAAATAATGGTGGTTCTCGGAAAATAATAGACAACCCTGACCCACCCCTGAGACTTGAGCCTATGTCACGCCGTAGGGAGCTCACTAGTATTTAGAATAAGTGTAATTTTCCAACATTTGTTATTTTCCATGTAGGTGGTCCCAGCATTCGACGCGGCTGTAAATGAGTTGTTCTTCGAGCGCTACCCGGCGGCGGTGCTGGAGCACCAGATACAGGTGCGGCCCTTCAACGCGCCGCAGCGACACATGAGGGACTTGAACCCGGAAGGTAACTAGTTTGTTACTCACAGCAACGGCTGAGGTAACTTGAGTGAAGAAGTAAGACTAGTCTGTTACAACATGAGCTGGGTGTATGCGAAAATAGGTGGCGAAAAGTCAAGATTAAAAAAAAAACTGAGTATTTAAAATTTTTTTTTTCAGTGATAGCGTCTTAAACTGGCTTTCAGAATGACACCACTTCATGCTGTTTCCTTCAAACTTCGACTGATTTTAAAACAGAATGAATAAGCTAATTATGAGTTGAAAAAATCCGTTATCATTGGATTATTTCAAAATTACGGCTCACTTGCAGCACATTGCATTTAGCGCTAAACAAATGAGAAAATCATTATATATCTGTCAATCGTCTGCTGAAAACAGAGACAGAATGTGGTTTTATATTCGTTTAGGTACCGTTGCATTCATTAAGTGATTTGTTATGCAAGTGGGCCTAAGTCTTTTCTTTTCAACAAAATTGTTTTCATAACCTTCACTCACTACCCTGAAAATATTGAAAAGAAACCGAAGACCTACGAATTGAATCAATACCCATCTCTTCCCCAGACATCGACCAGCTAGTGACCCTGTCCGGCATGGTGATCCGCACGTCCAGCATCGTGCCCGAGATGCGCGAGGCGTACTTCCGCTGCGCCGTGTGCGGCGGCGCCGCGTCGGCCGAGCTGGAGCGCGGCCGCGTGCCCGAGCCCGCGCACTGCGCGCACTGCAACACGGCGCACTCCTACAGCCTCATACACAACAGGTCGCACTTCAGCGATAAGCAACTCGTTAAGTTGCAGGAGTCGCCTGGTAAGTACCTACATAATAATAATAATTACTATTTAGCAAAATCATCCTACAATCTTCCCACCGCTGCGACACAGGCCTACTCTCGGTGAGAGGTAGTGGGCCGAAATGCACCACGCGGGCCCAGTGCGGGTTGGTAGATGTCACATGTCTTTGACATTTGGTTCTAGGACATGCCGGTATCCTCACGATCTTTTCCTTCACCGTTTTGAGAGCAGCAGTGCTGGGAATAATGATTTATTTGCTCTAAAATATACATGGATATTACTTATTTCTTTACAGCACTCATCATGCTCCTAAGACTAAGCGCTCCTCAAGTTTTGAAAAGGGACTTTCTTTGCTGATATTGCAGCCCCCTTTTTATAAGATGCTGAAAATATTTTTATTCATGATGTCTCATGTTATGCTTATGTCCGACGAAGTTGTGATACAATAGTCGCCCAAATTATTTCTAAACTGAAAACTCGTGAATTTAAAATGGACTATTTGTGGTGAAGTCTTAATCCTCATGTATGTCCTCCTTCCTGGGGCGGGCGGAGGGGTCTGTCAGATTCTTACTGACTAAAAACCACCCCGGTATTCCCTTCCCACACTTAGACCGGGGATCATGGGAAATTATGCGCCTTCCACGATCCCCGGCTGGTGCCGCTCAAGTCCGCGGGGGGAGGGAGCTGGGCGACTCCCTCACTAGTCCTATAGGGGCGCACGTGGAATACTACGCGCCGCGCCTCGTGTGCTGTTGGTGCGAGGGCAAGGACGGCCCCTCAGGACCTGTGTGCGGGCTGGAAGAGGGCGTTGTCCGCCCTCGGCCAACGACGACCGGTCCACCTACTGCGGATCGGAAGAGTGGCCTCGATCGATCTACCGTTCTGCAGCCTCCCGCGACTAGCTCCCGACCAACGAACAAGCGACAGCTGGCAGCGACAGGTCGGCTCCGACTTCTGATACGAAGGCACGGTGCGGCTTCTCCCATGCGGCACACTGCCACTAGTCTGCAACCCAAACTTAACTTCATTATGTACTTCCCCAGACGACATGCCAGCAGGCCGCACGCCCGCGACCGTAAGCGTGCTAGCGCACGGCGCGCTGGTGGAAGCCGTCGCGGCCGGCGAGCGCGTCAGCGTGACCGGCGTGTTCCGCGCCGCGCCCGCCAGCGTGCACCCGCGCAAGGCCACGCTCAAGGCGCTGCACAGGACGCACATCGACGCGCTGCACTACAGGAAGGTGCACAACGACAGGCTTTTGGAGACGGAGGAGGGGTACGTACATATATCTAGACAAATTTCCCCCGGGGCTTGTGATGTATTCCACAGGAATCGTGAATTTTCTCGTGAAAAAAAAAAACAATACTAGTACATACATCGAGTATCATACAACACTATATTTTACATCATCTTTCTAAAACATTAATTTCTTCTCCACAGTAAAGAACACCGCTTTCCTCCCGAACGTATCGAGGTATTCAAAGAGTTAGCAGCTCAAGCAGACAGCTACGAACGACTAGCGCGCGCCATCGCGCCCTCTATCTATGAGAACTTGGACATTAAGAAGGGATGTCTGCTACAACTGTTGGGAGGAACCAAGAAGAACTTTAACGCCGCTGGACGGACACATTTTAGGTAATACCAGTATAGGCGTGCGACTGGGGGAGACCCCAGGGGTCTGTAATAATAAGCTGTACACATTCTATACAATGACAGCGTGTTTCTAAAATCATCTATGCGCAGCGTCGCATAGCGTTGCATATCGGTGTAAACTGATCCTAACTATTAGTTATACTCGGTTAACTGAGCGATCATTCACGACTATTTTCTTTGTTTATTTTTAATTTTATTAACCCTCCATATTACAGATCTGAGATCAACATCCTGCTCTGCGGCGACCCGGGCACATCGAAGTCGCAGCTGCTGCGCTGGGTGCACGCGCTGGTCCCGCGCGCGCAGTACACGTCCGGCCGCGGCAGCTCCGCCGTGGGACTCACTGCCTACGTCACTAAGGACCCGGACACGCGCCAGCTGGTGCTGCAAACGTGAGTAATACTGTTGTAGCCATTTTCAGGATTGGCAGCAGCATTCTTGCACGGTGTCAGAAAGATCTCAATTTGTGTTAGAGGTAAAAAAGAGCAAGCCCATTTCTCAATTTAAAAAAATTGAGAATCATAAAAGTTCATGTTTTGGTATTCCCTGATAAATATCAGGTTTAATTAATTATAACCGTCATTGATGAGCTGAAAACTCGTTGAGATCGTGAGTTGTACTTTCATAGCGGTTATAAAAAGAACGATGTAAATGTCTCGTAAAATACAATGTCGAATGTAAAAGCTATTTTTTTTATTTTTCCAGTGGAGCTTTGGTGCTGGCAGACAATGGTATATGCTGCATCGATGAATTCGACAAGATGAATGATTCTACGCGCAGTGTGTTGCACGAAGTAAGTTTATATTTTCTTAATAAAATATAGAAACTGTGACTAAGATCAGACAATCCATACTAATGTTATAAATTCGAAAGTAACTCTGTCTGTATGTTACCTTTTCACGCCTAAAACACTGAACGGATTTCGATAAAATTTGGGAAGGAGATAGATGGCATCCTGGGGAAGGACAAAGGTTACTTTTTGTCCCAGTAGCAAGTTTGCGTGGGATAATTTTCATCATACATCATCATCCACACGGGCAAAGCCGCAGGCCGAAGCTAGTTTGCTTATAAATGACAAAGAAGAAGTAATTGTGGGATCGAAATGTTCTATTGTTCATCTTCGAAAAAGCCGAAACTTACTTTGAACTTGTTCGAACTTTTAGCAGGGTAGACTGCTCAAAAAATACTGATAATCCTGAGTATCTTCTAGGTAATGGAACAACAGACCCTATCGATCGCGAAGGCGGGTATTATCTGCCAGTTAAACGCGCGCACGTCAATCCTAGCAGCCGCCAACCCGGCGGAGTCGCAGTGGAACAAGAACAAGACCATTGTGGAGAATGTGCAGCTACCCCATACATTAATGTCTAGGTTCGTAATATTTATCATTGTAGTTGATATCCCTACCACATCACAGCTGCCCAGGTGTGTTCGGTAGCGATATTGGTCAATAATGGTACTTGGAGTTATTTATTAAGGATCTTCGGGCTGTGGGATCAGAGTGCTCATGTTTGTTCAAAGAAATTTCCAAACCGCTGCTTGACACTTCCCGTGATCCAAACGCTGGCTTTTACCTTGGCCAGAGGCTAAGTATTGCCATACAACGTGTCAATGCCGCCAGTCTCTTGGGTACATTACCAGTCGACAGCGATGCGGAGGAATTTTTCGACGCCATATTTTAGTTTGTTAATAGTTTTATTTTAATAGTTTGTTATTTAATTTAGGGCTGATTATTCCAACGCCAGATAATTTTGTATTTTTGACAGTTCGTCCATACAAAAACTGTCGGACGTTAATTTTATTCCACGAATAAAAATTATCCGTCGATTGAAAAATCAGCCCTAGGTATAAGAAGTTTATCCAGTGTATATATTTTTATCTTAAAAGAGTTACGTGAAATTAGGTTTTACTGTGTAGGTATATGCTTATGCTTATACCTACCCCGCAATAACATCAGTCTATGTGATGGTATCAGTCATGATAGCAGTCTGGCATGCCTTTTAGTAATGCCTAAGTTCACATCTAAAATCCTAAAAACTTGAATTTCCGCATCCAATCTCGCCCATCTGCCTTCTTCATGCGAGAATTAAGTTGTATATATAAAACAGTTTTGTAAACTATGTTCTTGTTTTATCATGATATTATGTATTTCAGGTTCGATCTAATATTCTTAGTACTTGACCCACAAGACGAGGTATTCGACCGACGTCTCGCCACGCATCTTGTATCACTCTACTACAAAGACTTTACCAACTCACAGGACGACGAAGATATTGTTGTAAGTATTCAAAACTTAAAAGGCCGAAAGTTTCTGAAGTGGCGACCGTTTGTGGGCCTCCCATAATGTGGACCGTGGCCTGGTGAAGGACGCAGGAATCCGCTGGATGCGAGTAGCACAGAACCGGTCGTAGTGGAGGCGCTTGTGGGAGTCCTATGTCCGGTAGCGGACGTCTTTCGGCTGAAATGATGATTCAAAACTTACCCCCGGATTCTGCAAATTTGATGATGTTATGAATAGACAATGTTAACTGGCAAGCTTTATTTATCCACTAGTTAAAACGTTGACAATTTTAGTTCTAAACTCGGATTTGCTGCGAAGTTGTACATTGTGCACAGATGTTGGTGCGATCGTCAACATGCTCAATATCTGATGCTAGTGAGCATGGTTTTATATAAGAGCAGGCCTAAGAAACAGTGATCAATCATAAAAGAAGTATACACCAATAAATCCCGCAGATAAAGGCTTATCATTGAACAATCGCCAAAGATTTAGTAGTCTACTAAGATCAGAATAACAGTGAACTGGTAATAAAACATGCTATTTTGTCTAATTTCAGGGTATGTCACTAATGCGAGACTACATAGCGTTCGCGAAGGAGCACGTTCAGCCGACACTCAGCGAGACCGCGCAGCAGAGGCTCATCGACTCATACGTCGATATGAGGTAACATAACACTACATGCATGCTTGCATTCCCCAAATGGGTACTTGGGTAGCCACTTAGCCAGTTACGTTGAAGTGTTATCACGCTACTGTAATTAAATCAAAACAAATCCACACTCCTACTGAGAAATTCCTTATACGAAAACACCAACCACAAACAACCTGATACTGAACCGGGAATAACACTACAAAATTATAATTAAGAAAAAACCTTATTTTGTTGCGTTTTTGTTTGTGGATTTTCATGATCAATTTTAATTCTGAACTAGCTGTGCCCCGCGGTTTCTCCCGCGTTAATTTGAGGAAAAACTTACTAAAATTATATTCCATTACTTTATAACTATGATATCTGCTAAGATATTCATTGAAATCAAATAATGGTGATGAATAATTTGATAAAAACACCTTCGCGCAAAGAATGCATTATTTTAGAACAAATTTGATTACCAAGGTTTATAGTGAGTCAACCTTCAAAGATATTGTGCTATCGCGGACTTTTTTTAGAACTTTTAAAGGTGAACAATTCCGTCATTTTTGCGTAACTTGAACCGTTTACGCAGCGCACGCAACGGAAGCTCTCAAAAGGTAGGTATAATTTTTCCTGTTTTTGCAACATTTTTCATTGATGTTCCGCTCCTATTGGTCGTAGCGTGATGTTATATAGTGGCTATATTATAGCCTTCCCCGATAAATGGACTATCCAACACAAAAAAAAATATTCAATTCGAACCTGTAAGTAGTTCGTGAGATTAGCGCGTTCGACCAAATAAACAAACTCTTCAGCTTTATAAAAAATAATATTAGCAACCTGCCAATGAATCTATACTAAGGAACCGGCGGGGAAATTGCGTAACACACGATAGAAATGCTTTTCATTTTGACGATCCAACAACACATTGCGTTATTTACGTTGTCGGGCAGATGAATTTTTCAAACATGTAGCAATTTCTTTCACACTGGGGTGCTGGAATGTTGCTTATTGAATCCAGACTCAGCTGGTTTTACAATTTATTTGTTGTTTACAGGCGTGTTGGCAGTGGTCGCGGTCAGATCTCTGCGTACCCGCGACAGTTGGAGTCTTTGATACGGCTTGCGGAGGCACACGCGAGGCTGCGGCTCTCGCCCGTCGTCGAGATATGTGATGTTGATGAAGCCTCCAGGTAACTTATGCAAATAATACTAGTTGTTTCCGGCAACTTGCTTCGCATGCATCTTTCAATTCCTCTGTAAACCTACCAAATGCTTACGTAGTTTAAGGAAGTTTGTAAATATATCGATTTCATAATGTGCGTTTGTGCTCCGAAATCTTCAAACAGCAGTGAAAAGACAGTCACTTGTCAGATGGAAATTAAACTAATGACTGCATCGTTTGTAGTGAAGACGTCATCGTTGTTTAGTGAACTCCTTCAGCGCATTCTTTAAGTTTTCATATCATCCACACCCAAGACGAAAAATTACTTACGTTCTGACGTTACCTTTATTTTCCAGACTACACCGCGAAGCCCTAAAGCAATCCGCCACAGACCCGGCCTCCGGGCGCATCGACGTGGGCATCCTCACGACGGGACTGGGCGCGGCCGCGCGCCGGCGCCGCGCCGACCTGGTGACGGCACTCAAGGCTCTCATTCAACCCTACTCCAAGCCACATACCATCACACATTCCAAGCTGCTGCAGGAGATTAATACTAATTCACAAATTGTAAGTAGAATTGGTATATGTATATATTTTTTTTGTTTACCTCTAAACGTAGCTATCAACTGCAGGAGATACTGATGATTCAGGAGGCGGAGTCAGCATCCATTTGAAACACATCACATTTGACTAACCCAGTCGTGATAAAGCACATCGTTACTAGTACGACGTATCTCTATAACAACTACGCACTTTAACTAGATAGGTTCGGTGGTTCGCTATTTCCTATCAGGCTACTCGAAATCTCAGCATAAATACACCCAGTAAAAGATTTGTAGTAACACTACAGACACTGGTTAAGTATAAGCTACTTTGCTATCCAATTCCCAAAAAAAAAAGCTTGTCCTAATTAACTATATCTCTCTTATTCCAGACGGTATCTCGAGAGCAACTAGACGAGGCACTGCGCGACCTGCAAGACGAAGGCAAAGTGACGATCGTGAGCCACACCCACCTGAGGCTATGTTGATCTGTATACCTGTATTAATTTAATTGTAATGTTCGATTAATTTTGTAATCTGTTTAATATAAGCCATATTTTTTGTAAGCTTTTGTTTCATTCTAAAAACATCGAAATCTCCCAATAAAAATTAACCCCCTTACTAATAAACGTATTATATCAGATGAATAGTTACATTCTCTCTTTCAGTCTTCAGTAATTTGACTTTCGAAAGGAGAAGACAAAGCGTTGTGTAAAAGTCAAAGTTAAATCATTTATTTCAATTAAATAAAAATCAAAATCAAAAGTCATTTATTCAAACTAGGCTGAGAATCAGCACTTTTCGAACGTCAAAATTACATAAGACAGTCCCCCAAAACGCCCGCCCTTCGCCACTTCCTAGTGCTTCCGCTGGGAAGAAGAAATGGCGGAACAAACTCCCCAGCAGCACAGCTGTCTGTTCAGTTAGAAAATAATTTGATTTTATACAACACTGTATGAAAAGTAATTAACGTTAACACAGGACATTAAATTACATTATTTAATTAGGCACACTAAAGGCACTTTTGAACGTCAAAAATTATAGTAAAACGAATTGATTCTAGTCGCCCATTCCAAAAGGTAGTTTTCGTATGGAGAAGAACGGGCAAGAAACTCTACCGTTACTCTTTTAAAATGTTTTACAAGTTCTGTATAGGTACATTAATTATATAATTATATGTGAAGACGATGCATCTAGAATAAAAATTAGTCTGCCAACAAAAGGTAAAAAGAATTAAAAATAAAGCAATGACAGGTAAATCAATTATGTGATGATACATGGTGCTCACATATTTACAACTATTGTTAAAGTAGATTATTGTAACTATACAGACGCTATACAACGTTTATGAGTAAGGGGGTAAAACCGGTATTACAGAACCTCACTCAAGACTAAAGCAAATAAATAAATTGTAATGAGGGCAAGAGACAGATGATGACTCAAGTATTAAGTAAAATTAATTTAAAGCTATTTGATTTCACTATTCGCATTGTGATGAGAATAAATTGCTTAGCAACCATATTTAAGTAATCGAATCGCAACCCGTGAAGTATTTATTCTTCATCGTCAGTTCCACTTCACCAAATGGTGCTTTCCGAGAGCAAATGCACGAGTTACTTCGAGTATTATTTATTATTATTGTGGAATATTATTACTATAAAAAATTCCCAAATCACTATAGGTGTGCCTATAATTTTTGAGGTAACATCCATAAAAAAAATATCCAACCGAATTGATAACCTCCTCCTTTTTTTGAAGTCGGTTAATAAAACATAAAATAGACGAAAGTTTAAACTAGTTTGGCAACTCTAGACCGTTTTTTTTTTCTTGAAGTGGCTTTAAGTTAGAGCAATGCACTAGTTTTAGTTTAGTTGGCAAACAAGAAAACAGCAGCATTATTTGCGCAACAAGCGGTTTTGTCTATTAGGAAAGTCATAGGAAATTCTTAATAAAAAATAAAACAGAGTATTCAATAAATTATGTTTATTTACACAATATTTCAATCCGTGTATCAAAAAACCTGTGGCTAAACAACAATACTCAACGAGCTCGCATACTCTACACATAGTTCAACAACACCGTTGTGCTTGTTAAGACGAAAGTAACCTCTTACAAAATGTTTTGTGTTCGTCTCCAAGGCAAGCGCACATTACGGCCGCATCGTATCGCATTCAATAGAAAGAAGCCCGGTGCGGCCCGCCTGTTGTGTGTGATGGTTCATTCAAAATGTACGAAAGTGATGTAGAGGATTTTCGCGATGCGGTGCGGTCCGTTCAAATGTACGGCAGCCTTAATAATGATGTAACCAATGCAATGCTAACTTCTTGGCTTCACTGAACTTGGGCAAGCCAATGACACAAAAAAAATAAATTGAATTACTATCCGAGCAAAAGAAAAAGACAAAATGGAAGTTGTCTGCAAATATTATGGTTACAGATACTAAAGAACTTGGGACCGGAGATGGTAAGACGGCCGCATTATACACATTTGTCTTAATTGTTTTGTTACTGCTACCACATACCTAAGCATTTATTGGTAAATGAAATTTTATATAAAATTAGGTTTGACGCACACAAGACATTTTGGTTTTATACTTTCAACATCTTAACAAAGTAAAAAAAACGTTGGATAGTATTAGTCTCATTATTTTGTGATCCCTATATCTGTTCAAAGCAGGTACTCGGTAGCTCCACAAGCCAAGTATAAAAACCTTACAGTTTAGAAGAGGCGACGCCAAAAGTAACAGAACTTTGAAGAATATTTTTGTAAAGTTTTAGAGGAAAAGTCTTATATTTGCCAATAAATAACAAATGTATGTTCCTAATTGAAGAGAAGATTCGTTTTTAAGTCATACCGGTCATCACCGGTGACCGCCAACAATTTTCTATTGTGTCTGTTGTCTGGCAGTCAACGTGTTAATACTAAAGGCACTGGTATTTAGAATTAAAAATACCAGAATATGGAAGTTTTCATACTTAATATTTATACTGTAGGATATTGGTCGTGTTCTAAGATTGTTGACTAATAATAAAATACAGTTTTTAAAAACATAATTAAAACATTTCGTTACATAGTCAAACTTTAACAAAATCATAGCTTTTACCCGTAACCTGTCGTTATAATATACATGAAACAAATTCTTTGAAGATATATTTAAACATAAATCGTTCTTATGTAACCCTTTTGTTTTTGCTATAAATAGGAGTTTGACGTCTAAAATTAATTAAGACACTTTTAGATTAATTAATCAAATGTTGAAGTAGTTTGTCTGTTTAATTGGTCTGTATGAAGCATATAAATAGTTTTAGAAAGGGCCTATAAGATTCAATTACTTTAATACTTTACTTCGTACTAACTAAGCCATCTACCTCTCGCGACAATCCAGACACTCTAGGCCTGTCTTAGTGTTGCCACATATGTGACGAAGTTTGGGACAATTTTAGTCGATTATACAACATCGACTAAATCAAACACACATTCATAGATCTCTTAAAAAAAGATCAATAACAACTCTTGTTTAATCAGGAGTAGTAGTCAATGGAGGATTAGCGTGAAAGTAAAATCTCGCGCCCCAGCACACGTAGAGCATTTTGTTACAGTACTAGTAACGTTCATATGACACACCGAGCTTTAAAATGAGACTCGGACATGGTGGATAGACGCACCTTAAAATCCAAAGTTCTAAAACACGAAATGCCATTTTTGGTACTGTAACTAGGTAAAAAGAACAATCGAAAAGTAATGTTACCAATTCGATTGTACAATGAAAGGCGATATTTAAGAGGTGTCGTATTACCCAGTAACTGGGTTGTGGAGGTCAGATAGGCAGTCGCTCTACGTAAAATACTGGTATTCAGCTGCATCCGTTTAAGACTGGAAGCCGACCCAAACAAAGTTGGGAAAAGGCTAGGCAGATGATGAATGAAAGGCGTTATTTTCACACAAGACAAATACTGTAGCACCCTGTATCACCTCTCATCCTCCATTTACTACCCGACCATGAACACACGCTCAACTCAAAACAATACAAACGACTCGTAGCTATACATAACCGAATGTGCGTAACAATTGTAACAATATAACTAGCATATTTTTATTATCAAGAGGTTTGCGCAGTTCCCGAGGACTGCGCCTTCCCGGGGGCGTCCTCTATCGCGGGCGTGGGGTGGGCGGCCTGGATTGCGGGGCTGGGGGGCGCGCCCTGGACCGCGGGGCTGGGGGGGGCGGACGCCAGGGAGGGGCGCGGGTCGTGCGAGTCTGCGCGCGCGCACGCTTCTAGAACGAACTTGTTGAAGAGGTCCGGCTTGTCTAGGTAGACGTGATGGCCTGCGCCGTTGATAACCTATGGATAGACAGAGAGAGAGCATATTACTTTTTTATAAATGCGAAAGTAAGTTTGTTATCATAATAACGTTATTGTTGTTTTCTCCGGGAACAGCACTTTTATTCGGGATGAAAGGGACCCTATGTCCGTTTCTGTACACCTGACAACGGATATGCAAAATTTCAGAATAATCGGTTCAGTGGTTTAGGCGTGAAAAGGTAACAAACAAACTCTTTCGCATTTATAATATTAGTTAGGATAGTATGGATGTTATTAACGGTATATATTATAAGGTATATCTAATTCCAACCAGATTTTCTACCAAATCTAAAAACGAAATTTAATCTTTACCTGAACAAAAGTATTAGCAGGTCCCCGATGTTCAGCCAGCACCTGCCCCGTGCTGTTGTCAACCCAGGACCGGGAGCCGTACAACACGGTGATAGGGAGCGCCTGGTCGATCTCATCCACGCGACGTACCATCGGGTTCTTGGCCCAGCCGAAACCCGTCATTAGGGTGTGGAAGGCACTTTCACCGCTGTGGAAGATGAGTTTATAAGTCAGATGGTAATTTAAGACTACATTTTGATGACATATCCCCGATTGTCTAGTTAGGAATGCTGTAGTCCAAAAATCAAATACTGATATCTAATAATCTAATCAAGAATTAGATTTTGAGGTATCCAGCCGATTCCCAATATTGGAAATGCATGAATCAGCTTTTATGGGTTACCTACTCAAAATTGTAGCTATTGCATTGTTAAATTATGTTTTTGAAACATCTTTGTGGACTGATGTTGTGAGAGTTGTTGATTCTTGCAAAAATGTTATATCTTCCCGGTCAAAATATATGGAACAGCTGATTTGTTTTCAGTGTTTCAGAGATGGATTGGAACCATAGTGTAAGTTGCTCATATTCACGAGTATAATAAATCTTAAAAAAAATTGGTAGGTACACTATTTAATAATAATTGTATTTCAAAAACTCACCTAGGCGTCTGCGAGTTACACTGATAAATATACTCAGGTATAATCCTCTCCGCGTCAGGTACAAAGTTGAGGTACTTCCTCGAGATATCGGGGCGGGTCTTACTAACAAGCCACTTGCCGGCAGGCCCGGCGGCGCGGACGGCCCACAGTGGGTTGAGAGGTTGGACCGCAGTGGCGATTGCCCTTACCCACAATGGAAGCTGGGCCTTCTCGTAGGCATTTGGTGGACGTTCCGAAAAGCCCCATGGATCGGCTAGGACTAAGTGGCGGACTCTGCAAGGGAATTAATAGGAGTAAGTTATGTAAGTGGCAGTTGGCCCATCTGCACTGCTAGTCACAACCATTGGATACGCTGCCGTGCCGAATCGAACAGCAATCAATGTTATCGAAGGAGTATACTAAACGCTGGTCACAAATTCAAAACCCGAATTTTTTTACATTTTAACCCAAATAGCCCACCGCTATTCCTCCGACGGCTATTTGCTGTCGGGAACTAGCCAAATTAGGTAGCCGAAAATGTGTCATTTTCGACTCGGAAGCCTGCAGTCGAATGTTTGTGAATAGCTATGCTGATGCTCGTTTATCTACTGGCAGCCATGCACCATCATCTGCCTAGCCTTTTCCCGACTATGTTGGGGTCGGCTTCCAGTCTAACCGAATGCAGCTGAATACCAGTATTTTACATGGAGCGACTGCCTATCTGACCTCCACAACCCAGTTACTGGGTAATACGATACCCCTTGGTAAGACTGGTTGTCAGACTTTCGGGCTTCTGACTACCCGTAACGACTGTCAAAGATCCACGAATGACAGCCGGGACCAACGGCTTAACGTGCTTTCCGAGGCACGGAGGGGTCTCAGTATGTAAAGATGGTCACCCATCCACAGACCAACCGCGGCAAGCGTAGCTTAACCTGATCGATCGACCTGTGCGGCTGTTATTATTTAGCCACGGACCCCTCAAGGCCATGCACCATCCTAGATTGAAAATAGTATTTCACATAGGAGCAAGAACAAAAACAGTATAAGATTATTATTTGGATGCGAAAATTAGTCTTAAGTTTACTAATACTACTGCACGAATTCACTGTGGTCTGATAATAAAGGTTTATTATTTATAATGATAGGTACCTTACAAGTGGCCATTCCAAAAAATCTGTAACTGCATTAGATGATATAGCTCTTAAATCAGTTGGAAGCTACTTAAAAAACATTAAAATTCAAACATATCCTAAAGCAGAATGCGACTTTGAAAAAAGGCCAGAATGGGGAGAAACAAACAAGTGTTTACGCACTTATTTACAATAAATTCCTTCATTACCTCTCAGGGTACTTGATAGCGTATGCCGTAGCAATGTACCCGCCGAGACTGTGACCTAGCAGGATGAACTGCGCGATGTTCACCTCGCGCCGCCATTCCTCGACCGACTCCACCCATTGTGCCTCTGCCTTCTGGGAGTCTGACGCGAACTTAGGACGGGAGCTGCGCCCGAAACCTGGGGAAAAATTATAATAATTTATGAATAGAATACTATTTATTATGTACAGCATATAAATTACAGACGTAACAATAGAAACTTTACAAAGGATGACACAATGCGCGGTCATGCATTACATCTATCTACATCATGGGTTCCCTTTGGGGGCGTAGTGACCCAGGGGGGTGCACGGCTGCTCCAAAAATAAGCTATACATATAGGTATTTATTTAAATTGAGGTTCTTGATATTAGAAATAATGATGACAACAACCCTGAGGAAGCCGTTTTGCCAAGGGGCTCAGTGATTTAGAAAAAAATAAAACAAAGTTAGACGAGGCACATAAACTCTTTTGCAAAAAAAACGGGCACTTTAGATTTTTTTCTCTACTTCAATGAAGAAGAACAAGAAAGAGGTTTTATTCATTTGACGATGTACTGGCATGTTATTTGAAGCATCCTGGCATGATTATTTACGTTCCAAATTTAAATTTTTAAATTAACAAAAGAAAAATAATGATTATTGTGGATTATAGTAAAATTGCTTTACTAATGGCGCGAATATCTGAAACGATTTTTTCACTGATTACTAAAATTTGAAAACTTTTTGGATATTTTCTGCAAATTAAACAATTTAATCTTTCTTATTACATTAAATACCACTTTTTGATATGAGTGATAAAGCGATAAGAGCCGGTAAAATTATAGCCCTACTTGAAGAAGGTTGTTCGCAAACTTATGTGTCTCAGCGGCTAAATATGAGTCGTTCAACTGTCCAGAGGACTTGGCAACGGTATCAAGAGACCGGTTCGGTCAAAAGAAGACCCGGTTCGGGAAGAAAACGATGCACAGAACCAAGAGATGACCGCTTTTTGGTGAGTCAGGCGTTGCGGAATCGTAAGGCGTCAAGTGTGGACCTGAAGAAGAGCCTTGAAGAAGTAAGAGGAGTAGAAGTTAGCTTGTGGACGGTCAGGAGGAGGCTTTTGGCTGCCAATATCAGGAGTTACCGCCCGGCTCGGGGCCCTAAATTACTCCGTGAGCACCGTGTTGCTCGACTTCAGTTTGCTCGAAACTGTGCTTCATGGACTCTGGAGGACTGGAATAAAGTATTCTTTTCTGATGAAGCTAGAATCTCTTTGTGTGGAGAGGATCGACGCCGGCGAGTGCTGCGGAGACCACGGGAACGCTATGCGGAAGTGTGTTTAGAAGAAATCACTCCTTATGGCGCAGGCTCCGTTATGTTTTGGGCAGCAATTAATTCGACGGAGCTTACGGAGTTAATTTTCATAGAAAATGGAACATTAAATGCACACCGGTACATAATGGAAGTCCTAATTCCATATGCACAACCCGCATTGACTGCACTTGGGGAAGGTTCCATTTTTATGGACGACAATGCTCGCCCGCACCGTTCTGGCGACGTGGAAGCGTACATGCAAGAAGTTGGGATCCGTCTCTTAGATTGGCCAGCTCGAAGTCCTGACCTCAATCCAATTGAGCATGTTTGGGATGTTCTAAAGAGACGGGTTAGATCAGTGCAACCTGCTCCACAAAACATCAGGGAGCTAAAAAGAGTAATTGCAGAAGAGTGGGAACGTATTCCTCAAAACGTTATTAAAAACATCGTGGAAAGCATGCCCAGAAGGATTCAAGCTGTGATTTTGGCAAGAGGAGGTCACACTCGTTATTAGGTTTTTACATTTGTAACTTTATTTAATTAAAAAAAGTAAAAAAAAATCTTCTTGTCTTTATTGCCGACCACTTCTTATTGTTTGGCCGTTTACATCGGTTTTAATAAATTCATCGAAAATTAAAAAAAAAAATGCCAGAATTCACTTCACGTGTATTAATTTACACGATTATAAGTATACAGACTACGTCAAACAATTAAATTTCATTTAATTAACTCAAATCGACCTTAGAACGTAAATTTCCTTAGGTGCCCGTTTTTTTTGCAAAAGAGTGTATATGTTAAAAGGTTAAGATTAAGAACCCCTGATCTATATGGTCCTCAATTCCTCATATTATTATGATCGGATATGTTTTGTTTTTGATTTAAAAGAGTGTCCATGGAGTTTCTTGCCCGTTCTTCTCCATAGGTACCTACGCTTTGGAATGGGCAACTAGCTTCATCTTTCTGACTGACCGACCTATTGACAATCCAAAAGTGCCTGTAATTGGTTTAATTTAAATAAATGGTTTGAGTTTGAGTTCTGATCTAGGATAATGTCTGAACTTTAACCGGTTGAATGCCGTAATTACAGACACAATTAAAAAGTCATTTTGTCTCGCGTGGATCCACGTTTAAGCATATCTACGAAGGGTTAAAAGAGACTGTGATCACTCGAGTTTTTTTCGGTGTTTCTTCTCAGAGTGGTCTCTCAGGAAACATCGTCCTTATCAAGTATTTATTATACATGATTGACGGCGGAAAAAGAAAGAATTTTGATAACATTTTTATTTCGCGTCGTCCAGTTTACGTATTGAGGAACGTATCTGCACACTAATTGCGTAACACACTATCAATCATAATCTGAATGATTTTGGAGAATATTGCTAATCCATTGATTCATGTTTTCATAAAATGTGTCTGCTTAACAACGTAAATAACGCAATGAATGTTGTAGACATATCAAAATGAAAGCCATTGCTACTGATAGTGTGTTAAACAATTACCCGGCTGCTTACACAAATAAATAAATTTTACTCATAATAAAATAGTTGATTGTAAATTACCTCTATTTCTTTGGTCGATATTTCAAAATGTCCAAAGAAAAGCACAAAAATAAATGAGAAGACTAATAGTCACCGCTTATGGAGACTACGAATCAGGACAACACATTCACAATGCAAACTTTAATTTAGGTATGAACGTTTAGATCTTTGCCAGAATCACAAATGGTACGCGAATTACATCAAAAACTATCAATTAAAAAAAACATGGCCTTCCGGTTTCCAGGTTGTCCAAATTTCTGTCAGGAACGGGAAACAAACTGCTTGTATCATCCGGTTTTTAGTATTCCAGTGACATAAGCGGTCAGTAAGCCCAGACAAGTCGGAGCCCGGAAAGCCCTGACCCGGAACAGTCTGGCTTGAATAAGTTTTCTTTGCCCCAGTCTCGTCTGTCGACATATTACTTGGGTGAGTGACACTTCCTGGCTCAAGTCCAATTCGTTTCCGCATTACAGATTTACATGTGGACTCTATTTATAACGACCTTTCTTTGTTGCAAATAAGTATATACACACGAGCGACACGCGTCTACGACAGAAAACTGCAGCCCTTGACAACATGCCATGAAAACATAACATGTGTTTCCCGAAGGGGAATATATAGGTAATAGGTACGGGGTTTTCTTTTGCCATCACTTTTGAATCACAAATCCAAACTGCTGACTGCTACTGAGGATTTCCTCAAGGAGGAACCTAATAATACTTTGCTAGACCTGGAGCATGGCAACTAGCGCAACGAGGCAGAAAAACAAATTAAAAATATATTTACCTAACAAATCAATAGCATAAACAGGTCTGGTCGCGGCAAACGAGTCTAGATTAGGGCACCAGAGCGCTAGGCCTGCGCCCATGCCGTGAAGGAGCACCAGCGGAGTCTTGGGCGACTCGTCGTTCAGCGATATCGTCCATATCTTGTCGCTTTGCCCCACCACGCTGCCTATGTCCACGTAGAAACGTTTGTATGCAGTTTTCAAGCCTGGAAAAGAGATTAACATTTATTTCTTGGAGGAAATTGGACATGTCTTGTATAGGAAAAGGTGTCTCTGCTGTCTTTGGCAATATCACTTCGAAACTTAACACGATTATGAAAGGCAATTTCTAGAAGTAAATATCTAAATGTATCAAAGGACCAGAGTTGCAATTCTCGTAATTTTAAGAACGTTCACAGTCTGATCTCAGTCTCAATCTGTCAAAAATACCTCTAATTTCTCTACATTTTTGAAAAGTTTTTGACATTGATTGTCGATAAGATGAGATTGCGAATAGATTTTGAAAGTTTTTAATTATGGGATTTGACCTACAGTTTAGTATTAGTGGTCCTTTTGAGTTACGACCAGCAAAAACATCGGAACAGAGTATATTGCATATGTATTAAAAAGGTGAGTTTATTGTAACTTAACAACAGATCTATAAAGACAAAACACAACGCTATCTAAGTATTTCGCTCAAAACGCAATCTCATCATGACATATTTAAACTTCCGCAACATTACTATTAGTATGTCCCATAGATATCCGGTATGTCCCCATCGAGCGTGCGCGATGTCTTAAATCCGCAGTCCCTATATCTAACCACGTAAGAACTGCTTTCCCTAAACAGATAGCTATTATTATTCGCTCGATATACTCGGAGCATCTTTTAATACTTGTAATTTTTCTGCCGAATCACTAACTATTGCCGGGCAAAAATATAACTACAATATTAATCCTAACTAATATTATAAATGCGAAAGTAACTCTGTCTGTCTGTCTTTCTGTCTGTCTGTCTGTCTGTCTGTCTGTCTTTGCTTCACGCCTAAACTACTGAACCGATTTGTGTGAAATTTGGTACAGACATAGTTTGGAACTTGAGAAAGGACATAGGATAGTTTTTATTACAAAAAATAAAATAAAAAATAAAATTTATTCCGGACATACAGCGCCATCTATTGGTCAAGAGTCGGCATCAATTCAGTACTGAAAATTCATCGGAAAAATGTAAATAAATAGTAAAAAGGTATGAAAATATAATATAATACAACTTTCAGTACAAAGAAAATGCTCTAACGGAGTATAGATAATTCTATTAGTACTATTATGTCGAGTTGGTGATCGCGCAATGGTGTCGATCGTTACACGAGTTCGGTTCGTGTCATTGTTTTAATTCATCGGAAAAAAGTAAATAAATAGTAAAAAGGTATGAAAAAAATAATATCAATATAATAAAACTTTTAGTACAAAGAAAATGCGCGAACGGAGTATAGATAAATAATCCGAGTTGTCACTATGCTCGATAGATGGCGTTGGGATCGAAATAGATCGCGCTATGGTTTCGTTAGAACGCATTTGGTTGGGTTCCACATTTTATTTTTGAAGAGATCCCGCGAGATCGGGAACTATGTGGGTAAAACCAAAAATCTGCCGGAAGTCACTATTCCACGCGAACGAAGTCGCGGGCAAAAGCTAGTATTCAATAATCTTGTTTGATACCAAAATGACCAAGTAAGTTTTAAGTGGTCTTGCGTCAGTATTTTTTTTTTTTCGTTTAGGTACTATATAAAAGGCCCGTTATCGAAGGAGTCCGCTCTTGACCTCGATCCAGCCTTGTGGAAAATGCTGGTTGAGTTCTAAGATGGAACTAACGTAGGTAATCAGGAGATCACTGATGTTTACTCATGCTTTGAAGATTGACGGGTTATAGGTAGGAGGAAGTAGGAAACAGAATCTGGCAAGAACTAAGTGTTTGATTATGGACGTAATAAATTTTGAGGAGAGCGGGATATCAATCAAATACGGATATAAGATTAGGTTCAAAGACACGTTTATATTATTTAACGCAAGTCGGTTGCAATTGCAAAGCATATTATCTCAAATATCTTCGTAGGTAACAGATAATTCTCCGAAGATCGATATCATTTGGATAATTATGTAGGCACATTAGGTTTTAAAAATTGATAAGTGACCTAGTTATCATTATAAAACATTAGAAATGCGAAACTTTTAGGGATTTTTCAAAGCGACGGCGACGGCGCGCAACGGCGGCGGCGGCGCGGCGACGAGATTAGATGAGACTTCAGATTAAAATCAACACAATATTATCTACTAGCTGACCCGGCGAACTTCGTACGGATTCGTACCGCCTTAGAATCAATAAAAACCGAATGTATGAGAAAATAAACAACTTATCTTAATTATTTTTTTCCCATGTTTTAATAGTTAAAGCTGCCGCAGACAGGCGCGCCGCGATGGCGTTTCGCGATTCTGGCGAACCAATATCCATTAAGTTTTCATAGAAATTGTTCTACTAAAGTCGCGTCGCGCCTGTCTGCGGGAGCCTTTATTCTGCTATTTGGGGTGGACACAAAACCAACAAATCAAATATCATAAAAATCTGTCCATGCAGCCGTTCTTGATTTATAAATGGTATACCTACCTAACTAACCCGACTTTGTTTTATTTAATTAATATAAATACCTAATAATAGAATTTCTTTTCTACTACAATTTTAAATCTTATTGGTTCCGATCAGCACCCTAATTGCGTAACACGCTTTCAATCACAATCTGAATCATTTTGAAGGATATTGCTAATCCATTGCTGCATATGTTCGAAAAATTTGTCTGCACAACAACGTAAACAACGCAATGAAAGTTGTTGAACCGTCAAAATGAAAGAAGCCATTCGTACTGTTAGCGTGTTACGCAATTACCCTTCTGTTTCCTCTTATTCTCTATCCTATAGTCTAAAATCTTACTGGATCGTTTTAGCGGTATTTACGAGAGATCCAATCAACTTTTTGAAGTGAAAACTTCTTTAGGCGCGTTGGGCATTTTTTGAGATGGGAAAAAACCATTGAATTCGCGCCACTGTTACCGTAACGACACCGCTTCGGATGCGTTCGGCTGTCCTCGGGATGTAGGTACTCGGTTTTAATGTATATCCGATACATAGAAATGTATCTTTCATATATCTATGATCCGATATGTCAGTGAGTGATGGCAAAGTATTCTGTTTGTGTTTTGTTTTCACTTCTGTCGTCACTCCCGGAGTGCCACTGTTTTTTTTTTTAATCTAGGAAGTGTTCCTAATTACTACGTTAATAATATCCGATATCATTTTCCTAACAAGGTCGAGTGAGAGGATTATTAATCAGCAAGCCCGCTGAGGTCACCCATTGTTGATAATCCCAATCTTATCAGTGCATTTATAGTAGGAAATTGATAAAAAAAAAACAAAAATAACCTACGTTATTGAACTAAGTCAGATACGCAGGGGAGGTCAATAGGGTCATGATCTGCTCTCTTTTGTAGCCAGTTAATAGTCTGTTTGGTCCACGCGTGTCAATGGCAAATTTTTGAGGACAAAAACGGATATTTGGTTAGATGGAAGATATCTATGTGGTCTTTTTTTTTGTGGATCATCAAATGACCCCTCCGCTCTGGGTGGAGCGGAAGGGAGTGTCAGACTCTTACTAACTAAAACCCACCCGTGTTCCTTCCTTAGCCCTTTATGTTCCGGGGCAGCGGTAACCCTTTCGGACAATCCCGCTACCCATCTATGTGGTCTTGGCTCAGCTTTGCTATAACCTGTACAGGGCTTAGGAGTCGATTTAATTTCAGTTAGTATCTGCTCAATAGGTCAACTCTCAAAAGGTTGAGGGAAAGCGGTTAGGTATCCGCTAAGCTAGATCTCACTGATGCTTATTACCGGTCTGAGAGTTGAGGCTAGTCTATCGAATAAATGTTACATCAGGCGGTTGATAGAGGTTTGGTTTTGCCTTTTGGCCTTATGAATAACTAACTTCTGCCCGCGACTTCGTCCGCGTGAATAATAATAATAATCAATTTATTGACACACTCAAGTTAGGAAACATACAAACAGAAACAATGATAGTTAAAAGAGTGCTTAAGAAGAAGTAGCCTGTATCTTCAAACTTCTTGTTCCCCCGACCCACCCCGTTGCATCGCATCGCCTTCCCGCGCTAATACGTCATCTTATTTATTTAAACTTTTCGCACAAAAAAGGTACAAATTAGGCATTCTCTACCAGTCAACCAAGGGTCAATCATTTTCGCTTTCGTTCTGACTTTTTGCTTTTTGCTCGGCTCCTATAGGTCCTAGCGTAATGTTATAGCCGTCCTCAAGAAATGGGCCATCAAATGCAAAAAGATTTTCTCAAATCCGACTGGCAGTTCCGGAGATTATCGCGTTCAAACAAACTCTTCAACTTTATTATTAGTAGTATAGTATAGATAGATAATGATTTACTGGTCCTTAGTCGCTCGTAAACAAGGACGAAAATTCGCACAAATCCTGGTCCGAAGTCCAAGCAATAAAAGTTCATTATACTCTCCAGTTATCTTGTTGATAACACGTCATCCTCTTGATTGTTATCAGTACGTAGGTTTGTGGGCATCGCGTACTCGTATATGTAATGTTTTATCGCGAGGACTACATCCCGGAAAAGAATTAAAATGATAACACTAACACACACTTACACTCATACTTGATAGACACTTTGACTTTTGCAAACCTGCACCCTAATTGCGTAACACACTATCAATCTCAATCTGATAAATTTTTAAGGATATTGCTAATCCATTGATTCGTGTGTTCGAAAAAAATTCTGCTCATCAATGTAAATAACGCAATGAATGTTGTTGATCTATAAAAATGAAACCTATTGCTACTGATAGTGTGATACGCAATAACCCAGCAGTATTTATTTCGCAGTGTGGAATTAGGCACGGTTTTACATTTACAGCATACGCATAGTTACAAAATCACGTCAAGCGTTCTTTATGGCTAGAATAATGTTACAAAGAAACTACACTCACAATATGACTACTATGGCTAGACAGTAGACAGGGGGTGACTTCCGACTACAGTTGAGCTCCATAAGTCCTGAGATGAGCTACACGATTACTGACAAATGCTTGCACTGACTGGTCAGCTCCACTCAAATTTGTGTGGTCCTTTCCTCAGAAGACTATTTCAGACACTGATCCATGGTCCTCACATGATCGACCAAGATTATGTCTGGACTTTAAAACAGATTTTGACCTAGATGGACTTTAAAATAGACTAAGACTATCTGACTACCTTTTTTTTTTTCAAAATAATAATAATCTTTTATTTATGAATATGAGACAACCATACAGAGTAACTTAATAAAACTTAGTAAAATGGTAGACCGTAAAAATGGTATGGTTGTCTTTGGACTGATTCGCTTTGGACCTTTGGTAGTCAGACAGGAAAGGTCTACTACATCTAGCTTATTTTTTTTTTATATGAATGTGATTTCGATATCCTATATACAGAATAAACAATGTTTTTGTTCAATGTTGTTGTTCAAATTTTTTGGTGGGATTCAACTTCGTTTTGTAAGTTGCATGACAACACATTTTTTTTATTCCACGTTTTAGAATTTCTTTGTCGTTTGTGGACTAATACTAGCTTACATAACAAATTTCAACTTTCTAGGACTTCAGGAAGTATCCTAAGAATTATGATGATCATTAGTGAGCCAGTGACGAAATCGGGGTTTTTTAGATATCAATAAAATCTAAAGTATAAGAGCTATGCAATTCAAACTTTTTAATAAGTCTACTATTGAAATCATATCCCGAGAATTTTGTTTATCTGGTATAATCCAAACTCAAGTTATGAGGGTTCAAAAAATCGACGAAGCACTTCGAGAAAAGGTATGTAATGCCCTTGCGCTTCGCTTGGCTCGTCTTGGCGGGGGCAATACCGTGCCCCCAGATTTCAATGACAACTAATAGAAAAGTAAAGAAAAAGAAGACATGTTGCGCCGACCCAAATAAATTGGAATAAGGGCAAGAGAATGGGTGAATATAGTACGTAAGCGGAAGGATCCGATTACGTGAGCTAAAACAGGTCATCTCCAAAAGCACTTGCAGATAATAACAACCTACATTAAAAATAGTGTGTCGTAGGTAGATCTGATGCATTGGACCTAATCTCTTGCATGCAGTCTCCCCCACAATTACAGAGACATTACCGCTCAGTAATGGCCAGGTTCCGGTTGAACGTGACGTAAGGGGAGGGGTGTAAAAAACATTGAGTTTTGCTCAGGTTTACGTTTACATTTTCGCTTATCGACTGTTATTCCGAGGTGACCGTTTCCCGAAAATATTTCCTGGCATGAAAAGATTTTGAACGGGTTTTTTTAACGATTTTACGAATCTAATATCTGGTAGCTAGCCGCTAGCTTGCTGATGTTGTTAAATGATTAAAGCTCCGCTCATTACGGTATTAACTTCACTGACCTTGCCCTGTGTGTTATTACGATTGCGACGGTCACGGTCACAAAGCACTCAATATGAAAACGTCTTTTTTTTTTTTTTTTTTGGATGGGAAATCATCTAATGACTCCTCCCGCTCTGGGTGGAGCGGAAGGGAGTGTCAGACTCTTACTGACTAAAACCCACCCGTGTTCCTTCCTTAGCCCTTTATGTTCCGGGGCAGCGGTAACCCTTTCGGACGATCCCGCTACCCCGGAATATGAAAACGTCTTATGAGCCTGTAATTTTTCCAGCACAAGACGGAGCTTGACGGTTAAAATAGGTAATCATTTTAATGCACTGGTTTCCCAATAAAATTTAACGACACGTTTGGCGCAGTAACTGCCTGTGCTACGTGTCGTGGGAATGCGGGATCGATACCAATTCTAACACGGAACAAATGAGAATTTTGTATCTGTAACCGCATATAAAAACCCAGAAAATGGAGAAGGAAAGAAAAAAAATGTATATAACTAAAGAATGTTCTTACATGATAATATTTTTTTCTCGACATTACGTAGCATCGCATCTGACTGACGGGTCCAGCTGAACCACCCACCGGTCCAACTAGAAGAAGAAACATAAAATTAATAAAACAGGAGTCTTTGTTCGAGGTATTTTTTAAGTAGATGGAAGGTTTTTGTTTACTGAGTCACATTAAACAATCAAAAACATCATGTATAATGGAGGTTTATGTTATATACTCATTGCCCAATTACTATCTTGCTGAGAAGACGAAAGAAAAATTAGAACCAAATAAGGCCCTTATGGTTAGGGTCTTCAGAGTATTAGGGCCTTATCATACTAGCGGATTGCGAACGTCCTCAAAGCGGAGCGGGCGCGCAACGAATTCGTTACGGACACACAACGAACACGCCGCGCATGCGCAGCGAATTCGTTGCGGACGCGCAACGGGATCGCCGCGAACAGCAAAGTGGACGCCATTTTGTACTTCGTCTCCGGCGTCTTCGAAGTAATAAAGCCAACAGGAGTGTTTCCTCGTCGGAATCCATTTTGTTACTGAGTGTATTGTAAGGCGATAATTTGCTACAAACACGCGACGAAAACGTAACGGATTTGCCACGCGTCCGCGACGTCCTCGCTGCGCAGCCGCGACATGTTCGCGACGCATCCGCTCCGCCCCGCAGCCGCTTCCAAACCGCTAGTATGATAACGCCCTTAAAAGGTAAAATGATCGACGAGAGGCGACTTGTGTCTCTAAAGACCAGACCGAAATCAAATAGCAAATAAAACGATTGACAACATAGAAATCGGGCATTATTCTAACAAAGAGTTCAAGTTTTTTTTTAACCACTGGTATTTTATTAGTATCAATTACAATTAGTTGGCTCAATAAACAATTGGTTTTAACAGGTCAACAACACACTCAATTAACTAAACATAAAAACAATTGAAAATGCAAATTAAAACAATGTTAATTTCTTAGTAAATTGGCTTGGTTATTCTTAGACGAATTTGTTAGTATTGTTAAAAATAAATTAGTCATAGCTATTTAACTACTTAAAAAACATTGTAAAAGGAACTAAGTATAAGCATTGCTCAGTACCTAGGTACGTTTTTGCAAGAAATAAACAAGTCCTATCTAAGTACGCAGTTAGTCATTAATTTAACATGTAGACGCTAAAAAGTATCCGGTGAAGTAGAAGGCGTTTACATTTTTAACAGACGAAAAAAATGGAGGAGGTTTTCAAGTCGACGTGTATATACAGGGTCAAATTAAATTAGCTAACGAAACTCAGCAGACCGTGATGGCAATCGATATCGAAACATGATAAAACCACAATAAAAATATTTGATGACAATATATATTTTTTTTTTGTTTGAAAAATCTTTTTGAACTGATATATCGAGCAAACACACTACATACGGTCGTCGACCTCAAAATAAATTATCATTAAATCTATATATTTTGTTTAGTTTATCATACTTATTAAATAGTGGATAAGACAAAGTTTAAAACAGAAGACGAACTAGCAGGGGATCGAGGGGGTGGAGGGGGGGGGGGGGGTTCAGGGGATCAGACCGGAATAAATCTTAGTTATCGATTCCCATCACGTCAGTGGAGTTTCGCTAGCTAATTTAATTTGACCGTGTATAATTGTATATATGACCACGCATATCTTTTTTTTTATTTAATTTTGTTAAGGTATGGTACTCGTTTTAGCATATGAATAATTAATATGCGACAAACAAACACATCCTCTCACCCCAAACGCATATACCGTCTCCGTACCGTCGTGGGTAAAAATACCAGAAAATACACTGCTCGAATTTTTAGGCGAACTTAAAATAATGCAGTACCTATTCTATAATCTGAGCTAATAAAGTATTGATTGATATGTTTTGTTACAGTGACCAATATGTTCCTTGGTTCATTATCAGTTGGCCAAGCGAAGGTCAATTCTAGGCGCAGTCCAAGGCCACAACTCGCAGTCATTATAAGTAGTGAGTGACTCACAGAGCAAAGTTTGAAATATGCCCAGTCATGTTTTAGAACCAGAATAGTTTATAGGTAATACAAAAAATAGACCTCGTCTATATTTAATTGGACATTCTACTTTAAACATTTTTATTGACTAAACAGACAGTTGTGCTGCTGGAAAGTTTTTTGCGCCACATCTTCTTAACAGCTAAAGTATTAGGAGGTGGTAAAGGGCGGGCGTTCTGGGGGACTGTCATGTAAACAAGTGCTGAGTTGATTATTAAAGTCATTTATTCAAATGAGGCGCTGTCATTTGAATAAATTACTTTAATAATAATCAATTACCTAGTATTGGATTTAGGTTTTTAGTTTTTATTTATTTTTTCCTTTTTCGCGCGTTTTCTCCGAATACATCTGACAGTGGCAGAATTGTCAACATCAGCCACATTTCCATAAAGAAAAATAGAATACAATTAATTACTTTTGATGTATTATTCATGTATACCCCTCCACCTAGAGAGCACGAAACGTTAGCGTTATGTCATTCAGATTCCTACCGATTAAAACCCCACGATGTTTTTCCGGCTATCTGCAGGATTTGCTCGCGTATGCTCCGCAACCCCAACAGGAGTAATTGCTTTAGCATCGACTAACTACAAAGCAAAAAAATATTTATTTAACATGTTAACATGAATTAATTAATGTTATTTTTAATTAGTTCTGACCTGAAATATTAACCTAAGCTTGCAGAGCAAGAGAATTTAAAAGCAGTTTACAATTTTTGATCATAAAAAAATTTGGGTTATTTTTTTCAGATTCTAGTTTTTATACTTGGTTTTGTGATAATGTTCTTAGTAATTACACCTATGTTATAAATTGGCAAGTGTTACATTTTATAATGAATACAACAAAATGTATAATGTACAGTAGAAATTTTGCTACATCCCTTTTTTTTACATTTAACAGAAAAACCCCACAATTAGTATAATTGATTAAAATAAATAAATAAGAAGTATCCCAAAATAAATAAAACTAAGCATTGACAACTAAAATGGCGACATCAACTGGAAAGATATCTTACTTCCATATAATGGATAAAACAGTTCCAATCCATGTCCTGCTAACTGTACTGAAATTTAAAAAGAAAAATCCATCGATATTTAATTTTAACAATATAAATATGAACATTTGGGCTATATGGAGGGAGTACAATACAACAACACAAATTCTTAGACAATTATTTGTTAAGATAGCAAAAACATGCCTGCAAAATAATTAAAAAAGAAAATTACACAGAAAAGTGGATCATTCCAAGCTTGAAAGGGGATCAAAGATTTTTATATGGAGCCTGGCATACCTACAAAACCACCATTATTTTTTTCAAAATGGCGGCCTCGCAGTGTCCAAGATTTTGAAAAAAAAAAAACAAAAATGGCGGACAGGTAGGTATGCCACGGACTTTCAAAGCCCTTTATTTGGAATACTTTTGCTGTGAAATCATGAGAGGGCAATTACTAACATGTTGACTGCCAGACAACAGACACAATAGAAAATCTATTGTTCGCGGCCACCGGTGACCGCAGTGGCAGTCAATGCCTTAAGTTTAGTATTTGTTAAATCCATTACATTAATTTTAAAGTTTTAACTATTGTGGGTTACACCAGAAACTTATCAGTACATAAACACATACTGATGTGGTTTAATTGTGGTATTAAACACTGATGAATCATGGTAGCTTGCAACATTAAATGTGGGTCAACTGAACATGACTGCTAAGTCACTGTCTGGCAACACTGCACATGCATACACAAATATTGACTCCTATACACAGTGGCATCATATTGTACACAGCTGCAGTAAATGGGTACTTTTCATAGATAAAAGACTGCAATGAAAATTGAAAGAAACTTGATTACTATTCCATCATTGTGTTTGTGAGTGACATTGCACAATTCTTATTGATATGATGTCATGATGAGATAGATACACTGTTTGGACTGGTAACCATTTTATATTAAAACCACAAAATTATTTTATGAACAAAATGCTTATTATGAGTTCACTGATACATTTATCTCATCATATTAATATAATTGATACTTTACATGAAAAACAGAAAACTTTTTTTATGTGTCTGTACATTTTTCATATAATATCAGCCAATATGTTTAGGAGTCATACAAAACAGACTTCACAGATAATAAAAGGAATCACACAAAATGAACACAACACTTAAGCTAAATAACTTGCTTATTGTCGAACACCATTGGTGCTTGCTGAGTTATATTATTATCTGAAAGAATATCAACATAATGTTATTATATTGATATTTATCTTTGTACATAAACAAATTACAAATTGTGAGCAATTTTACTACCTAGTCAAAACCCACATTGTATTATATTCATAAAATGAAATAAGTACTAGTGGTTTTCAGGCGTCAGTAATTTGACTTTCGAAAGAAGAGGACAAAGGGTTGTGTAACTATACAGATGCTATACAATGTTTATTAGTAAGGGGGAAAGAAATTTATTGTTTCATGCAATACTTTGAAATTGTCACTTTGTTTGGACAATGAAGATAACAAATTGCATGATTTTGTTATGTCATGTATTAATTTCTTAACAATTATAATACTTTTTTCAATTATGAAATTTAAATTTACAAAAATACCAGGCTGGTATGTTTTCCAAAAATTAGATACTAGTAAGATATATCAAGAAGGTCAGTAATGGGATTTTTGAAGAAAATTCTTCATACAAAGAATTATTACAAAATATAGAAACAAAGTTTAAGCAACTATCTCATACTATACTATCAAGTTTTCTGTTTTATTTTCTATAGTCTTTCCTACAGAAAAAATGTAAAACTCTTGAAGGCAGTGGATTCGATTTGTTTAGAAAATAAGGTTTTAATGTCCGTAAATGCATGAGAAAAAAAAAATTAAATACAGCAGAGCTGCAGTGCAATTTCATAGACTTGTAAGTGAAGGAATAAATAATGTTACTACTACGACAATTACCTTAGGAAGCCAATAATGACATGATAAATGAACGGCATGAGATATTGAGTCCAAATATAACAACATGGAATGTGAATTCTTGGCATTACAGACGAAAGGCATCAAGTGTACCTACAAAAACATGATATCCTAAAACATTTAATTAAAAATATCAGAAGCAGAGGCAAAGGCGGCTCGATATAGAAATTATGAAGCAATTGCGCAATAATGATAGGCCGAAATAACTCGACTCTTGAGATTTCGAGATACAGATCTAAATTAAAATATTGAAAAATACCTGGATTCCGTAGACTCAAAATTCAATTCACTACCCATTTGATCACTTGTACTAATTCAATAAACACATAACACTTCCGCGTTACTAATAATGTTATCGTTATCGGCACGATTTCAAGAGCATATTATTTCTATAAAAGCGTAAAACAAAATGCCAAAAAAATAGACTGATTTTGACAATCAAGTGTCAACTTGACAAGTTGACATTAACCCTTTCGTTGCGTTCAAAACTTAATATTTTTCCGATTCTTAATTTTGCTCAATTGTTGTTTGTTTATTTATTTATATAAAATTCCGTAACTGTTATGACTTAACTCAACGACTCAAGCAAATAACATACTGACACTCTGTTTTAACACAGTAGGTTTTTGAACGCACACGGCACAATGAACACTTCAAATCAACGCAAAAGACGACTGCAATGGTACAGTCAACAAAAGTGATTAGTATGCAGGATTGTCGGATATAGTTGAAGTTTACTGTTTAGTAAGAAATCGATGGATGTTCTCGAATAAAATTTTATTTTATTAATAGAAAACAATCAGTTCATTTATCAAATTAAATTTCAGTCAACAACATCCATCGGTTTCTTACTAAACTTCAACTATATCCGACGATCCTGCATACTTATCTCTTTTGTTGACTGAACCTATCTAAAAATAAATACAGAGCAAAAAAAATGCAAACAATAATTTCACGCAAAATTGATCAAATAATCGGTAGAAATGCTTAGTATAAATCCATTTATTTCCTATTTCGTTATGGTATACCTACAAACAACGCGGCACGTTACTATGGCAACTAATAGGAAAACAGAAAAAAAAAACACGTAAATAAATATCTGGATACAAATAAAACACAGTCGATAACAAAATGCAACTATCAACAGTTCAGCCTGTGTTCAAGTTGGAGTTGAATCATAAAGTTTCGCCTGATGTGGTGATCATTGCGAAATATGACGGAACGCACCCCTGTCTCACCGCATCTGCTGGATACGATAAAGTTAATACTTCTGAATAAATTAATACTGGCCTTCTAGGTACTACTTGAACTTGGAAAAGGAATAACTCATTTTAGATGTCCCTTTTGGGAAAAGGAAGCAGCTGGAGCCTGGAGCAGCATGTTGTTGACACCATGTTTGAAGCCCCTAATAATTTAATGTTCTTCATTGGCCTCCTAGGCCCTGATTATTGACTATAGGACTAAGCAGCCGTAATTATGTCTATCAGATTCATAGCTTATTGTCTTGCAGGATCACCTATTGACTCGGTAACAATTAAATTAAAATTGGTTCTATTGCGAGAGACCTTCCTAAACCAAATTGAAGAGTTCGATAGAAGTTATAGGAGATTCCTATATTCTTAAATTCGCAGATAATAATCCATCACCCCCATGGTGGAGTGACCAGTGGTCGAGCGCAACGGTCGCAGGCGCATGGCGAGGTCTCAGAACTGAACCTCAGCCAGGCTATCATAGCACTCGCAGCTGGACCACTGCGGCCTGACACTGGCAGAGATATGTTGCTTATTGGGTCACCTACTCAGATACTAGGTGAGGCTGTTCTCTTACCGTCACCGTTCAGTACTACCTACCTACTTTCAATCATACAAGCCCGTTTGGTACGTACAGACGCCAGCACATCAAGCTACCCGAAACTGTCAAATTTTCCCAATCAACTTTGAACCTTATGCATTAGTGATAAAGTTGAAAATCTATTAAAGAAATTTGACAGATTGTAGTAGCTTGATGTGCTAGCGTCTGTACCTACCGTGCGAGAAAAAATATAATAGTTGCTTGATCAAATGCATTTTTTTTTCTTCCGACCAGTACAGTTCAGTTCTAAATTAGACGTAGCCTGCCAGGGCATCAGAGATCAGACCATTGTTTATGCTGATCAAAACTTTCTCACACACCTCAATCCTGAGACCACTTTACCTAAACACTTTTCAAAATCCCAGTTTATTTCTACAACTTCAGCATACGATGTCCACGACAACACAGACCTCTTCTTCAAAGAGGCTCCTGACGGTGTCAACGTGATCATAGCTGGCTTCTTCGGCAAATACACGGAGACGCTGGCCATCATCGGCGGCAACAGTTCCGTGCAGGCCATAGACTGGGAAGGTAACGAGGTGTTTTGGAATGTCGTTAGCGGGAAAGTTTGTGCTATGATCACTTTCGACTTTGATAAGGATGGGGAGAATGAGGTAAGTGAAAAGTCAACGTTGTCGGTGCCTTTGATGTATTGGTAATTTGATTCTTTATTTTGACTTTAAACAAATGCAGGCTTAAAGATACAGACAGACATACCTAATCTAGATAGGTAGGTATTGACTCGTACCCAACTTTGACCGTTGACAGAACCGGTTCTCCAACTGCTTCGAAGGGCGGCGAATTCCCTAACGGTTTTTTTCTGACCTCTATATTTTCCAGCTTCTCATTGGGTGTGACGACTCATTTATCAGAGTTCTGAAGAACAATCAGTTCATAGTCGAAATCGCTGAGACTGGGCCGATATTATGTCTCTCTCCAGTCAACGAAGTAAGGTTTGCATATGGACTCGCCAACGGCACCATTGGTATCTATGAGGAGGGGATTCGACTATGGCGAGTGAAGGTATGCAAGTAGAAAGTCTAGTGAGGGTAGTAAACAGGCTAATGAAGTAAACATACACTGAATTGAGATTTTCTCGGGCAGTCCAAACAAAACGCCCTGGCCCTCCAATGGTCAGGCGAGACTCTGGCGTGCTGCTGGTCAAACGGTCGCATAGATTGGCGCGAAGGAACCACAGGCCAGGTGTTACGACGTGTGCAGATGCGCGCCAATGCAGCAGCCATGTTGCTAGCAGACTACCGGTCGGTTGGAGTCCCTGATCTGGTCTGCGTGTCTGATAGGGGCGAGGGTAAGTAAATAAGTTTAATTTTTAAGCGGCGTAGGTAGGTACCGTCTGTTATCCTTGGCTTTGAACCGAATATGATACGCTAAGTTTTTGCAGGCGGATTCTGTAAATACGAACGATGGTTGTTGTGACCTTCGTTCGGGTAGATTCTTTGATTCTGCATAGAAGGCTCGGTAGTCATTTGAATAAGCACATTTTTTTTATAAGGACCTTCCTTGTGTTGTCTAAAAAAATAACATCTCAACAGTATTAGGATATCCGCCCTATCAAGAGAACACTGGCTTTAACACAGCCTCCAAGAACATGCCTTCAGAGGAAGACCGTCAGGCAATTACGGAGCTATTCAACCAGAAGCAGGCGCTCATGGTGGAACTGCAGCACTATGAGGCTAATGCTGCCAGTGGTAGTGCGAATGTGGATAGACTGGAGCGTCCAGCCTCAGCTATGCCTACTAACACCAGGCTGCAGGTGGCTGTTCTGCATACTGCTGATGAGGTAACTGAATGTCCTAATCTTGGATTTCTTTCATGGCTTCATCATGAAGGAAATCAAGATTGGCCTAAGGGTCAAGGGACGTCATAGACAGTTGGACGAATAGTCAGGGATGCTTTTTAATTTTTTTGCATTGAGGACACGGGTGGAAGACGACGTTGTACGGGGAAATCAATAAGGTGTAGTGGATAGATATAATAATTATATGGTGTAGACTGTCTTTTCATCGGCGAAATTGAGATAGGGTGTCCGTTGACAAGTATGCCTTGATTCATATAACAATCTGCCTTCGTACGTTTTTGTTACATAAGGTTTAATAAAAATAAATCCCTTAGGAAAACTATTCCGTCTTTAGAGTTCATGTATTTAAAATAATTACTCTTACCTTTTGACCGGCATGGACAAGCATGTCCAGCATTGGACGTCTTTCGGCTGAAATGATGATGATGACTTACTTTTAGGAAAGCATACAACTAGTTGTATCAACAAATAATGAAACCATAGTCCGTTGCGCACTGGTTCTGGCGGAGGGTATCTTTGAGAGCGGGGAAACCTTCGTGCGCCATCCTCAGCCCAGTCAGCTAAGGTCGTTGCTTCATGTACCGCTGAAACCACCGCGCGATGTGCCGGTTGATGTTCATATCAAGGTAGGCTACTTTTGCTACGCTGCAGTACCCACATAGGTAATACACTAACAGTACCTACACGCAGTTAGCGACGATAACGCAGATGAAATCTTTTGAAATTTGTTTATTCAATTTCTACTCTGGAAGTGGCCGTGGCGGCCATATACACTTATACAGCCATTCAAACAATTAAGTTTTAAACTATTTTGTATATTTTTGATACAGGCTCTCATTGGTTACCCAGACAGCGAGCAGTTCCACATATTCGAGCTGACGAAACAACTCCCAAGGTTCGCGATGTATGAGCTGATCAAAAAAGAAATTCGCAATAAAGGGAACAGCTTCGTCACTTTTCGCATTACCGAAAGGGTGCAAAGAATCTGTATTTGGATAAACCAGAACTTTCTACTAGATGAAGAGTATGAACTTGAGACAGAAGAAACTAAGGAGCTTCATATAAATCTTCTGTGTTTGAGAGACCATTCTTTTTTGTGCATGGATTTTGGGGCAGATGGACAAGTCAAGATTAACACCCATGATATTAGGCTGGCTGGTGATCTGATACAGAGTTTGGCTGTTTATTTGAATTTGAGTGATTTGCAGGTATGCTCTTAGATAATGATAAAAATATATGTATAGTGATACATTAATAGAACTACAGAAATTCAATGGTTGTTGAAAATCATGATTGAATGGTAATTTTTACACACATACAAATAATCCGATTCACTCAATTGTATACTTAGTTGCATTTCACAAATGCATAATATCTGCTGCAACTGTGCAATTTTATATGAAAATAAAATCACTGAAGTGTACTTAAATAATTTATTAATCTTAAGTCAATATTGCTTACATTCTACACTGAATAATGAATTTCACTGACCATACAGTTCAACAAAACCAACACACTTGACAGGGTTGAAGAAGAACATATTATTATGAGGTGGTTCTCTCTGGCTCACAGCCTTTACAACCTCTTGGCCGATTACACCACCAATAACAGCCGCAGCACCAGACACTGTGCCAAATACATCTAGAAGTAGAGCATCAACTATAAAGCCGGCAGGCAAAGACAGCTCCTTCACAAGCTCATCTCTCATACGTAACAGAATCTTGGTATCCTCTTTCCTCTTAGCTGGGTCTGGGTTCCTATTGTACTCATCTTTAAAACGCAGTAGAATCTTCATAACAAAGTACGAAGGGTCTCCGCGGCGTAGTCTTGATCGCATCTCTGGCTTCATCCAGTCCACAGACAGAGCGTTCTGTAGAGGGACATATATTGCTCTGCGCTTTACATTAATACTGACAGTTTCTCTAGCATTCTTCTCCGCGTCGTCTGATCCGCGTTTGACGGCTTTGTGTTGTACAATTTCTTCAGAGTACTCGTGGTCGACGAGGTCGGCGAACATGTAACCGTACATGCCCCAAACATCACCACATAGAAATTTCTTGTTGCTGTCGCGGCAAGCGTTGTTAATGCGCTCCAGTTGCTCTTGTTTCAAGCCTGTTGCACAAACAATATCATATTGTTGAAAGAATTTATCAGGGAGGTTATCAACCGACTTCGTCTCCGATGTAATCTCTACCATTGGGTTCAAAGCCCTCGCTCTCGTCAGCGAAGCTTCTGCTCTATTCTCCCCGATTTTCTCAGGCGGGGCCAAAAACTGCGAATACAGATCTATTTCCTTTAGCTTCACATTGTCTAACAAACATACACTTTTGACTCCGGATAAAATAACATTCTTGGCGATTTCAGCGCCGAGGCCCGCTATTCCGATGATCAAAACTTTCGATGCACGTAATCTTTTCTGAGATTCCAAGCCCCACAGACGAATCTGACGGTCATACTGTTCTGCCTCTGCTTCAGACAATTCAACATCGTTGTTCTCAACCATTTTCATATAATTTTTCACAAAAAAAACTCCCAAACCGGGTTCTAACGATTCCCAAGAATTTGACAACTCCCCCACGCCGGCAAAAACTGACGCGGCGCCATATAATCGTAGAGTTGTCAGATGTAAAATCGACTAAATTCAGTTATATAGAGTAGTAAAGTCTGTTTTATTCCTTTCATTTAATTTCTATGGTGTGGCCATAGACAATTTAATTTTGGCGGGATTTTTATAAAACTTTCAGTCCGTGGCCCAGTTTCCCGAAGCTGAAAAGAAACTTCGTGAGGAAATGGAGCACGTATCACAAATAGGAGAGATGAGATCACGATTAGCTGCAGAGACTGCGGAGAGAGCACAACTTATAACTGCATTACTACCAGCGGCTCAAGATGCGGCAGCTTATGATTTGTATGACTTTCAAACTTTGTCCACATATAATATTAATTATAATTAATAATTAATATTTTCTTGTATTATGTGGGCAAATTTTAATTCAACCACATTTTCTAGGAAGGAGATGCTAAACCGTTACAAAGAAGTAGTAATGCTGAATGAGGAACTTCTCACAGGATGCTATATCAGACGATCTACTCAGGAACAAGCAGTTACTGCTCTAAAAAGTTTGCACAAAATTTTGCAGCAGGCTGTTAGACTCAGAGGTACATTTTATTTTTCCAGTCGCAGGATAGGACGCCCATGTTTTAATTCTCATAAAATGTTGTCCTACAGACCGAATTTCGGCCATGGGCATGGGGAACAATCTCAGCGAAGACCAGCCTTCGGCGCGGGAGATATTATAGTGCACAAGTGTGTGCGTAGACACGGATGCACTCATTCAGTCTATCAAATGTGGTACACTCTCTCTGGGTTTTTCCATTGGATTTTCTTAGTAACAGCCCGGAGTTTGGAAGTTGGCGGTGTGCCGTGTGCGCCTGATCTCACTCCGGTTGTGTCGGATTGCCGTCACATCAGACTATGAGTGAGGGAAAATTTTGTATAAAAAAATATTTTCACATTTTACAGTGGGAAAATACGGCAAGGCAGTTGTAGCAGCTAGTAGAAAAGCAGTGCAAGACAACAATATTGAAGCTCTTATCAAGATCATACAAGTTGGGGATTACTCAATGACATAACAAAATAAAAATATTGTAATAATTTATTATATCATTAAAAAACTTAAACTATCAGTCATTTTAAATAACAGATCACTGTGTCAATAGAAAACGTTAAAAATCATTTTATATGTGTACTTTACAAACCTCATAATCGTGTAACAAATACATGTCCATAATTTCCTTTATAAAAAACACTTTTCCCTTACTTTTAAAATATTGTACTTATCAATTGAATACTGTCTATTAGAATCGTATCAATGAAACATGAGGCGGACGATTTTCAACACTGCACGTAGTTTATAATATTATGATTATGTCATTCGCGATTCACGATTCTAATTCATTTATTTATTAGGAAATCAGCAAAAATAGAAAAATAATAAAAATACTGCATTTCAATCAAACAGAAATTTGCTTTGTGGCATAATGCACATCATCAGCACTAATGTTCAACAGCAGTCTCGGCTCAGCCGGCTTAGGTTCTAGCAGCAACAGTCTTAGCGCGGCCAGTCGTGTGCATATAGCCTGCGCTTGCGATGGCGTGGGTGCGCGGATACATGGTGCTGTCTTGTATGGGCGCCCATCGAGGGAGATTATCGCGGCAGCTGTTTGTAGCGCACGTGAGAGGGTTGTCTCGTCTGAGCCTGTTCTTTCCACCTGTAGTAAAAAATATTCCTTTAGAATCGAGAATAAAATTTAAATTATGCTGTCTTGCTTGTCGTTCTGCTTATAAAAAAAATACAATATTTTGGAAAAAAAAAAACTTTTATAAATTCCCCACATTTCTGTCTCGTGGGTGCGTTTCACAAACTGTTTAAATCCACAAACGGCCTTACTCGAAACAAAATATATTTATTACTGTAGTTCATACAGATATTTGGTATATGCAGGAATTGAGCCCGCGGCACGCAACGCAGTAGTCAAGTCAGTCGTGACCTTTATCACCATGCAAGTCATTTCACACATACAGTTTTTAGACATCTCCAAGGATTTCTAAATTATTACTTATAAATAAAACTCACCTCAGCAGCCACAGCCCTCAACATAAGTCTCTCAGCAGGCGAGCAGTTCTTAATAGCCCGTACAGCCGCGCTCGAGGCGGCTTCACCGAGTGCTTGTTGCACCTCCTTCAGACCAGCGCCCTCAGGTCCCGCCAGTTCTAATGCGCGGGAGCATAGGGCGAGCGCGCGTCGAGCATCGCCTGATACTGCTGCTACTTTTCTGGAAGAAAGTGTTAATATTGATTAGTATTGAATTGACATGTCATACACCTGGCTACGGATTTCCTAACTTTAAGACTGTAACTTGGATTGTTTGAAGGAGAAATCTATTAAAAAAAAAAAAGAAACATTGACATCGTTTTTAGTGTTCTCAGGGGTTTAACATCGCAAGGCTTTTAAAAAACGTAATTCATATTCTTTTAACATACATTTTTTTAAAGAACTTTCGTATGTTACTCTGCAAATTCTTGCAAATTCGTGGATCGGGCAGTGCTCATTCAAATGTTTTTATTCATTCTATTGGGTTATTTTTAAAGCATTGTATATTAGGAACATACCTAGCAATAAGCTGAACAGCATCAGCAGTAACATTAGCCCCGGCGAGCCGTGTAGCAACAATATTCTGTAGCTGCGTATGAGTGTAAGGCGGGAAGGTAAGCCTGGTCAGACCGAGGCGGGAAGCCACTCTTGCCGCCAGCGCTCGTTCGGGCAAGTCCATAGTGTTGGCTACTGCGAGCACAGTGAGGAGGGCGGTGTTGTGCGCAGCCCACTCCATTATACTGTACAGGACGTCTTGGCGACGGGTGCAGAGGGCGTCTAACTGAAATATTATAAATTAGATGATTATACTTGTTGTCGACATTTAATTTTTTGTTTTTTAAATTACATTTTCTAGTTGGCTATTGTTTCTTCAACATAGAATTAGAAGGAGCTGCAACAGCAATAGCATCCGTCTATAGTGAAAGGTTAACGGCATGAAATCAAAAGTATCTGATCTATTGAAACGGAATTAAGATATATGTTGTTTAGATGATTTGCTGGCGTTTTTTGTAATTTTGCATAGTAAAAAAAAAAATGTTTTTCTGTTGGCCAAAGGCTACGGCGCGCGGTTGTGTTGCTTTAGATTATCATTTGAATACTAACATAACATTACTTTATGGATTATCAGTGGTCTAAGGGTGGTTTCGCAATACGTCCGATCCGAATCCGAGATATGCTGGTCCGAAGTGACCATAGTCCTATTTGTATGATCCGAACTCTATCTATCAGAATTTAGAACACACAAACGAATTTTGACAAATGCGTGCACTGACTGGACAGGTCCGCTCAATCTGTGTGGTCCTTTCCTCAAAAGACCATTTCAGACACCAATCTACATGGTCTTCACATGATCTGACCAAAATTTTGTCTGGACTTTAAAAGAGACTTTGACCTCTGAGTTTGTTTGGACCTTTCTTCTCAGAGTAGACAGATAGGAAACGCCGACCTCATCTAGCTTAAAAAAAATATGATTGATGTGTAAAAGTGTTTGTATAAACCTAATTACAGAAATAAATCATTTATCATTTAACAATTTCCAATTCGGATTGATTTCTCGGATTCGGATCGGACGTAGTGCGAAACCGCTCTAAAGGTTTAATATAAAAAAAAGTAAGTTACCTCATCCACAAGCAGTACAGTTGGTGTCCTTCTAGGACCAGGATTTGTGAACCTTTTTTCTAATAATGCACAGGCCTGCTCCCACACTACTGATTTACCTGTAAAATTAAATCAAAGCAATAAAATTAAAATATGAACCTTATTTCAGTAGTAATAAATTACACATAAAATTATTCAAGAATTATTTTTTTATTTAGTAAAGTTGTAGCGCCTCAACTGTCACCCAGTCATAAAAAAAAATTGTCTCACCAGTAAGCTGTTTGTATATTTGCACATAAGCTTGTCTGGGTTCAGCTATCTTCATGCCGTTCACCTCAACCAGCTGGAAGTCAGGCAGCTCTACTTCCTCCTTCAAGTACTTGAGAGCTGTGCTAACTGTGGCAGTTTTTCCAGTACCTGGTACTCCTGATATGTACATGCACCTGAAACAAATGAGAGACTGTATTAGTATTTTAGGGTTATGTTTCAGCAGTAATTGATAAAAGGATAGGATGTGAAGGGGTTTTGCTGTCATAGGATTTAGATTTTAATCAGTACAATGCTGGTTTTACGAAGTTCAATTTTATTTATTTATTTATATATACTTTATTGTACACCAGAAAAAACATTACAATAAAAACGATGATTCACATAAAACATACAATGGGCGGCCTTATCGCTTTCTGCGATCTCTTCCAGGCAACCAGGCAGGAAATTTTCTTCCTTATAAACTTATGCATGCGAAAAATACATGAAATTACGCAGAGCGACAATAAAATTGGGTTGCGCGAGTTGTAGCGAGCTTTGGTAAATTCAAAGTGCTACCCAGCTAGGACAAGGAACACAATAAAACTTACCCACTAGTCCCATCCAAAAGTTTTGATCTTACAAATGATAGAATTTCCTCCATTTGACCTTCTCTGCCAGGGAGGGACTTGTTATCTTTTAGGAATTCTGAAAAAGCAACAAAATGTAAATTATAAAGTTCACTTTACCAGTGAATCAGAAAATATTCAATACAATTAGAATAAAAAAGTCTAATCTTTACTAATACATAATTAGGTATACTATATTTATTTCTTATAACAGGTATAATATCACTGTTTGTCTCTGCATCACCCAAAGGTTGACTGGTAGGAAATGCCTATGGCATTAAGCCCACCATTGTACATTTCTGTGCTTGAACAAATAAATAAATTCAAAAGATCGAAACCCTGTCCCTTACCATCAATATTATCAATGGAGTGTGCTCTATTATGCAAAGTTGGGGTCAGCTGACTAGTCAAAATCCTTTTAGTCACAATGCGTTTCGGAGTTTGTGCTGGTGTCCTAGTCCTGGGAGTTTTAGGAGTCTTAGGTGTTTTCGGTGTCCTCAAGGGGGGAGCGGGCTTAAAGTCATCATCACTCTCTGACATCTTATGGACTGCTTTTCTAGGAGTCCTCTTTACTGGTGAAACTTCAGGTTCCTGGTAATTAATAGCAACCTTTGCTCTGCCTCGTCTAGTAGTAGGAGTACTCTTTTCTTCATCCTCAAACACTAAAACCTTTTTAGGAGTCTCCTCATTAGTTATTTTAGATATTGACTGCTTTCTTTTTGGTGTAGTTGGTACATGCTGCCTTATGATCAAAGTTGGGAGCTCATCATCAGAATTTTCTTTCAGTTCCATAGACAATAAATCTTCTAAATTCTTCTTGGATAATTTCTTAGAGCTCTTTGGTGTTTCTGTGACTTTTTTTGGAGTAACTTTTTTTGGTGAATCTTTTTCGTTTTTGTCAGCTAATATAGCTCTTTTGAGCAGTAGTTTTGTTCCATCATTTTTGCTGACACTCCAGTTCTTTTCTGATATGGATACTCTACTCATTCTTTTGACTAAACTACTTGGTGTTTTTGGAGTTGCTGTCTTTGACGGTGTTTTATGGGGTGTATTTAACAATGCAATGGCATGTCGTTCCTGTTCAAGCACAGGTTCAATCTGTACTTTGCGCCTGCTCATGGCCATGAGGCGGTATCTGCATATGTAATGATATGGCTCATTTATTATTTCATACATATCCTTTGTAATGGTGAGAGTGATAGTGCATTTCTTGAAGAATGTTTCTATTGATACATCTTGGTTGAAGGGACGGTGGTCTTCTATTACCTGGAAATAGTTAACATGATTAATAAATTAATTTTTAGTTAAAAATAAAAAATAAAAAATTCACATTCAATAAAAGTAAATTATAAAGTATGTAAATAAATACAGTTTTCTTTATAATATATATGTAACTTCATTGTTAGTATTCTCACTAGCTGTAAGGTATGTCTTTAAGCTTTTATTTTTTTATCATGACAAGATCCCAAAAGTTAAAGTGATTTTATGAAGAATTTGTAAGTAAACATAACAACATGTTAACCCACCTCTTTTTCATAGAAACTAATAGGTTCCATATGGCTAAAACACCAGTTGGGAAGGTCAGTGGGCCTCGAGTACCACTGGACCTTGGCTCTGAAGGGGTCACTGGCGTTGCTGCCATCTTCATACAAAGAGATAATGCGAGCTGCATCACAACCTGCCTCGGTATCCGGTTCAGCCGCATCAGCGTTAGAAATGAGAACAGAATCTCCAATTCCAGCTATGATATTCCCGAACTGAAACTTCCTGGTAAAAAGAAACTATGTTATAGGCTGGGGACGAAAAAAAAAATAAAGTTGTTTTAAATTTGCAGGTTAACTTACTCGTAGTGGTGAAACGATGGGGTTAAAATATGTGGTACATGTATTTCCTCACTTAACCACGTTACAGTCTTCGGCAGTACTCTTCTTCTAGGCATTTTGGTGGTTAACTTTGGAATATATAAGCGTATTTATTTGTTTGAGGCTGCCTTACTTTTCTTGTCAAACAAAAACTAAATGTCAATTTTCGCGCCAGTTTAACGAATTAACGTTTCATTTGATTATACAAATGCGCAGAGATTAGTTTTCGAGAAAATTGTTAATCAGCCGATGAGTCGATAAAAAAGCTTGTAGATATTGGATATGTCTGTTAATAGTTTAATATCACCGTTACTATTAATTGATTAAAGCTTTTATCAGTTAGTCTCCGTATTCTTTAATAAAAGCAATTTAAAAGTATACTACGTAAACAGAAACTGAAAGTGTTTACAAAGCTCTTTCATCAGAAGGCCAATTCTCGTAATTTAAAACGTTCAAAATCTAGTAGTCTCATCTCGGCAATGACTGATAAAACTTTCCCAACTCAGTGCATCTCGGCGACAAATAAATGTCAATCAAAACGTAGGGAAATTAGAGGTATTTCTGACAGTTTCGAGACTGAGATCACTGTGAGTGAAGGTGAACGTTCTTAAAATTACGAGAATTATCCCTCTGAACTTTCATTTTAGTTTTCTTATCAAATTATTTATGCTAAGTACAGACGCCAGCACATCAACCTACACCTAACTGTCAAATTTTCCCAATCAACATTGAACCTTATGCTTTAGCGATAAAGTTGAAAATCTATTACAGAAATCTGACAGATTGTAGTAGGTTGATGTGCTGGCGTCTGTACATACTTGTGCCCAAAATGTTATCACTAAAATCTGTTTGTGTCTATTATAATAACGGTTTCATTATATTCAAAGATAAGTTTAAATGTAGCATACTTCGTAAACCTTCGGCAGAGAAAAGTCAAGATTGATTGACATTTGACAAATAATTAGTAAAGTAATGTCAAAAACACGTGAAGATATTTTGTTGGTTAAAATTACAAAATAACTCCAAAATGAAGTTAAAACAGAAGAAAACACCACAGAAGCTACTATCTGATAAAATTGCCGATGCTCTAACGGTAAAACCTCGTGCTGACATCGAAGACGACCAAGTTTTCGGCACAAAACCAAAAACTGTTACGCGTGATGATTTAGGTTCTTCAGACAGCGAAGTTGAGGCGGCTATCAGTGATTTCCGTAAACGAAACGTGGGTTTATTGAGTGAGGTTAGTAAAAAGTATGAGGGACAAGTCGTATCTCGGAAAGATGTCGAAGAATCTGATGAAGAAAACAGCACCTCAGACGATGATTTGCCACACCAAAAACAACCTCAAAAGAGCAAACAGGACTTTTCAATCGACTCAGATGGGTCAGACTCGGAGAATGACCTGTCTAAAACAAAAACTAGTGACGAGAAATTTTCGGATTTAGAAGTTTCAGATTCAGAGGCTGAAAGTGAAGATTATAGCATCACTCAGTTCCAAAAACAATTGACTGCTGATACGGATGACGACGAAGAGGGTAGTGGCGATGAAGAAGGCAGTGACGAAGATGATGATGAAGGAGAAGGATATGATATTAGTCAAATGGAAGAACCTATGAAAGAAAACTTTGAACATGTCAAAAAGCAGAACTTATCTGAAGATGCTAAGAAGGGTATTTGTATTAGGAACCAGCTGTTGCTATGGGAGAGTTTGCTAGAGATGAGGATCCATCTACAAAGATGTGTGAACACTGCTAATCAGATGCCCATGCCTGAAGCTTACAGTGAGTTGAAGGAGAATGAGGAATATGTAGAGGAGGCTAATGCAACTAAGGCAAATGTCAGCAATGTTTTGGATAAGTATGTTGCATTCCTAATAATTACTATTTGTGTAATTTTATATTCCTATCAAGTTTCAGGCCCGTATTACAGAACCTCATTCAAGACTCAAGCATTACTTAAAGGTGGATCCACACATTGCGAGGCATGCGCTCCGCACGGCGCACAACGCATGCCTCGCCAAGTGTGGACCTGTATATTCGTGGCGAGGCATGCGCTCCGCACGCGCGAGGGCGAGCCAACGTATGTCGGCAAATGCTTCAAGATCAAAGTGCCTCAGTGCGAGCATTACGTTAGGTGTGGACGTAGCCGCGCATGCACGTTCGAGGCGTGCGCCGCGTAGAATATCAACGCACGCCTCGACTGCGAAAATGAAACTGCGTTTGCTCGGGCCAAACAGCGCGCAGCGCATGCTCGGGCCGATCCAACCCACACAGCAGCAGTCAAGATGGCGCCTTTGCATCGCGTGCGCGTATCCGCTGCTGCTTTTATAATTATTAATTCAATTATTGAAAAGAAAAGGAAAGAAAACGCCATACGTCTTCTTTTTTATTTTTATTAAAATAATGATTATGTTTAGGATCCCATAATAATCTATTACTTTCGTATAATAAAACTGCTTTTCTTAACATTTCTTTGTCGTTCATAATGCGCGCGTACATCCGCAGCGAGGCGGACACAACCATCCAAACGCAACGCACTGCTCGCAATGAGCCGGCCGCCACACGGCGCACAGCGAATAGCGCGTGTGCGGCGCACACGCGCTGTGCGTTGTGCGCCGTGCGGAGCGCATGCCTTGCCAAGTCTGCGCGCCTACTTGCCTCGAGCATTTGCTTCGCACGCGATGGCTCGACCCGAGCATATGTTGGTATAATTTGTCAACACGCACGCCTCAAGCCGAGGCATGCGTTGTGCGCCGTGCGGAGCGCATGCTCGCAATGTGTGGATCCACCTTTAAACTAGTTTAAGAGCCAATTGATTGGTTGAAATTAGTTTTAAGTAATACTTGAGTCTTGCAAGGTTCTATAATACGGGACTCAAAGTTAATAACTTTACAATATTTTAATTACAATGGAGAAGGTGGGTTTATTAATCCATTTTATTTTATTTTTCAGGTTACTATCCCTTCAGAATTTGCTTCTAAGCAAATATCCAGAAACAAAGACCATTTGCAATAAGAAATTAAGCAAACAACAAGCTGATGCGAAACAAACCTCAAAGGAAGACAGTGATGAAGAGATCCCAAGCGATACGGACAATGAGGAGATACCATCGGACACTGATGCAGAAGAAGAGACTGTTAAAGAAGTATCAACACCTAAAATTAAAACTAAAACAGCCCCAACCAAGAAACGCAAACTTGAAGAGTATGAAACTGATATCTCAACTTCCCATAAAGCTTTCAAATCATTCAGAGACATCTCAATTCAAAAATGGAATGACAAAACACGTCTGGCTACAGCTACTAATATTAAAAATGCACCAACAAACACAGTCTTGCAACAAATATCTTATATTCTGTCTGATAGGGAGAAGTTGGTGCGACGTACACAGCTTAAGAGGTCTGAATATGACATTATTGGTTATAAAAAAGATATTCCAGAAGAAGAAAATAAAGATACAGAAGACGCAGAAGTTAACCCAGTAACAAGAGACCGCAAGGATAATGATGAATATATCCCAGAAATATTTGATGACAGTGACTTCTATCATCAATTACTTAGAGAGCTAATTGAATGCAAGTCTGCGGATATTTCGGACCCAGTACAGTTAAGTCGTCAATGGATAGCGTTGCAGCAAATGAGAAGCAAGATGAAGAGAAAAGTTGATACAAAAGCCACTAAAGGAAGGAAGATAAAGTATGTTGTTCATAATCAGTTGGTGAATTATATGGCTCCAGAAAAATCTGCCTTGTGGACAGATGAAAGCAAGAATGAATTGTACAGTTCTCTATTCGGTAAATTGTTTGAGCATAATAATATAGGTTTAAATGCCAATGTAAATGGTTTTAAGTTAAAAGATTAAATAAATATTAATTTATTAGAGACTTTCACATCTTGATTAATAATTAAACTGTTTGGACTCTGATGAAAATAACTTTGAAAAGTTAAAACATAACTTGCCAACTTGTACCTAACTGTTTATTAAAACAACTTGTAAATTATCTATACATCTCTAAAAATAAATAAAGTTGAAGTGTCTGTCTGTAATATCAAAATAACAGCTTTTTACTAAATCCATATGAAAGGATATACAGTAGGTATGGAAACCACATAAATTATACCACATACTTTTTATCGCCTTTTCTGACGATATACAAAAATTTAACGTAATCGGTCGCGAAAAAAAAATATCTGCTGTTCCCTACATATATATTCATATTTATTCCCTAGATATATATAATAAAATACCAAGTTGTTGGAAGGACTATAATTTTACATTATTCAAAAAAAGACTTAGGAACTTTTTAGTAGACAAAGTTTATTATAGGGTTGAAGATTTTTTATTGGAAAAAGATATTGCTTGACTATTTTATATATTGTATTTAAATAACTATTAGAAATTGTTACATTAATTTTATTATTGACTGATGAATTAGAATTATTTTATGTATTGAGGGAATTTAATAGTTGAATTGTATTATGTAATGGAATAGTAAATAATGTTAATTGTAATCTCTAGACTTTTGCATGCCTTGTAATTGGCAAAATATGGCTGTTTCTGTATTGATATTATGTACCACCATGACTTGTACCTGTATTTGCAAAATAAAATATCTCTATCTCTCTCTATCTCTATCTATCTACATTTATGTTCGCATAACTCTTCAAAATGTAGGAAACAGCTGATTTTTTTTCGCGACCGATTTCGTTTATTTTTTTTTATATCGTTAAAAAAGGCGATAACAAATATGTGGTATAATTTATTGCATAATGTGGTTTCCATACTGTATAAATATATGGTATTTATCAAAACAAAAAAAAATTGTTCTGGCTAATCTCCGAAACGGCTGGACCGCTTATGACGACGAGACTTTCACTGGCAGATAGCTGATGTTATAAGAAGTAACTTAGGCTGCTTTATACTTCGGATACTTTTATTTTAGAAAAAGAATTAGGGTACGCGCAAAAAATTTAAACTCATGAAATCCACATCCTCGCGGGCGAAGCCGCGTGCAGAAGCTAGTTTTAAATAAATTGGTAATATTTGAAGAAATAAAAAAAAATATCAGACGTCCAGGTAGTTTCACCTTTACTGGAGAACTTTTAATAACCTGACATTATTGCTAATTTTGAAAGTATTTCAAAGTTGTTCATTAGTTCTGAATTTTACCTAGATCATACTCTTGTATCAGCCAGCACGACTAGCTATCGAAGGAGTTCTTAATCTTTTTAACCAACTTAAAAAAAACGAGCAGATTATGCGTTCGACGAGTTTTTTTTTGTTAAATGAATATCACTGCCACTGCTCAATACTTTAACCTTGTAGACAAGATGAAGTGTTATCTAGATACAGTTCCACAGTTCTACTCGTATAATTTTAATAAGTTATGCTTACATTCAAGACCGAGATGACCCGTGGTTGTCCACACAAGTCCCGCTGTGTGGCGTGCAGGTCCTGCGGAGATCTGGCGAAGCGCAGTAAAGCGCGATTTATTCTGCTCTTTCTTTCAACTTTTAATAATAGAATAGAATAGAATAGAATACTCTTTATTATGTACACCGTGTACACCATATAAATTACAGACATAAATATAATAATCTTCCACCCTTGATGGTCTCGGACTAATAGAAGTTTTTTATTTTATTTTCAACTATATTCCAAGGGAACAAGGTTGTTGTTTGTTTGCCTTGTGGCAATAAGTCCGCCCCTGATTATTGTACAGACGCCAGCACATCTAGCTACCCGAAACTGTCAAATTTTCCCAATCAACCTTGAACCTTAAGCTGTAGCAATAAAGTTGAAAATATATTAAAGAAATTTGACAGATTGTATTAGCTTGATGTGACAAGGTTATTGGAAAAACACCAACAACTTAAGAGGTCATTGTATTGTATTGTCAATGAACTTTTACTATGTGACCAAACCGGAAATCGCGAAAAAAACATCAGCTGTTCCCTAAATTTATGTTCGAATGTAGGGGATAGCCCATTTTTTTTTCGCGATTTCCGGTTTGGTCCCATAGTAAAAGTTGTTCATAATGATGAGTACACTGACCTCTTAAAAGGTTGTTGGTGTTTTTCCAATAACCCTGATGAAGTTTCAATAAATAGCTAAATAAAACCGCGCTTCGCTGCGCTCGCTAGATGTGCGTCGCCGCGCCGCGCGCCGGTCCTAAAGCTTAACCACCTCACGTCTCACCACTAGGTATCACCACTAGGTATCAGACTTTTAATTACAGTCCTTGGAGATTATGCACATACTAAGTGCGTGTTTCAAATTCTTGGTACATTCAAGTCCCACCCAAGGTGCGTATTACCTCTTTTAACTGTTCTGTGTATTACACCACTGATTTTATAGTCAAGGTATCTTAAAAATGTACCAATAAACCTACATAATAAATAAATCCATAACCCGAGTGCTTCCGGGAGCATTGCGTAAGGGGCTCGGTGCGATCGTCCGCTGTTTGTAAGCGTGACGGGCACGTGCGCCCGCGCCGGTGTCCATGCCGCAGTCGTATGCTGCGCCGCGATACTGCCCATATGTCTAGAGCGGGACTTTTAATATCTGACGGACTGTGGACTGCACTGAACTCGCTGAGTCATCGTGCCTAGTTGGAATTGACGGATTCCCGGCCTTTATGGCGCGTTTAGTTCATCTTACACTGTGTTAAGAAGGTGATACAGATAAGGATTCAACCTTTAGGTAGGTACCTACAGGCCACGCTAGTGGCCATTATCACAGTTGCATTATTGCCATTGTTACAGTTGACAGTCCCATGGTAACCTACATTGTCCGTGTTAAAACTATTTGGTAATAAAGCCTACTCACTGTCTAGTGAAACTTGGGGTAGAAATATCCATCAGATATGGTCTCTATCTAGGCGCAATAACACTAATATTATAAAGGCGAAAGTTTGTGTGTTTGTAAGTTTGTTACTTCTTCATACACAAACGGCTGAACGGATTTGAATGAAATTTAGCACACAGATAGTCTTGTTTAGCCACCACTGGGGGACAGCGAAACAACATTTAAAAATTATTCTCGTTGTCCATCACTGGGGGACACTTCATGGTTTGACTAGGTCAAATCTGTTCCAAAACCGAATCGGGGCACCCCCAACTTCACGTAGTCTTTTGGCTGCTACTCCTAGAGTGTATATAAAAACCGGAGGCGCGAAGGGAGAGCAACCTCCGCCCGCTGTAAAAAAGCATAGGCACCCGTGCGAGCCGCAAGCCGAAGCTGCAGAGGTGAGCATGGGTGCCTATCCTTTGTTACGTAAGGGCCGGAAGGGTTGCACTTCCCGCAGCGCCGGAGATGATGCAGAAACAACTTTAAAGTGTTTTGAGGTTAGGTTACAATAATTTATCCCCCAGAATAAAAAAGTTGTTTCGCTGTCCCCCAGTGGTGTGCAAACAAGTGGTGGACATCGGGAATAATCGCGATATTCCCACGAGACGGGATCGACCATTATGCGGGTGAAACCGCGGGGCGCTGCTAGTATAATAATATAATAATGCCAGCCTATATTGTTCCACTGCAGGGCAAAGGCCTCTTATTACATAGAGAAGGCACGATCATTGATCACCACGCATGCTCAGGACGGGTTAACGATTTCAGACTTATCTATACAAATAAATAAAATTGGAGTGTCTGTTTGTTATATTAAAATAACCGCTTTTTACTAAATGCATATGGATGTATACACGGTAGGTACATAGGTATTCCAAAATAACATTTTTTTAAATTTTTGTCTGTCTGTTTGTTGCGGCTAATCTTTGAAACGGCTGGACCGATTTTGACGGGACTTTCACTGGCAGATAGCTGATGTAATAAGGAGTAACTTAGGCTTCTTTATACTTCGGATACTTTTATTTTAGAAAAAGAATTAGGGTTCCGCGCAAAAAATTAAAACGTTTTCCGTCATGCACGCGAACGAAGTCGCGGGCACAGCTAGTATAGTAACTATAAGTCCAGGATTCTTCACGATGTTTTCCTTTACCGATGTCAGTTATGTTCATTTTCAATGCACATTGCTCTGTAGGTACATTTTCCTTTCACCACGTTTTCAGACATCTCTTCAATCGTCCAGTTTCCCGCGCGCCCTCAACGCGCTATCAGCTTCAATAGCCGAGGTTGAGAGGGTTATCTCAGTGCCTCACATACAAAACATATTATTGTGTATGTGTCTATCTGCAAATAATATTGAGATTTTTTAACTAAGTACCTAAAACGTTGGTTAATTAACGAAATTAAGAAGTTGCACACGTTGAACTTTTAACCTGCCGTGATGAATTCATGTGCTCTTGGTTAGGTCAAGTAGGTATCTTCCATTTCTTTCCTTAGGTAACTGAATAATTAACATATTTGGTAAACAAATAAGCAATTTGGGTTTTTCCATCAGGAATTTCTCAGTAGCAGCCCGGAGTCTGGGTTTGTGCCCGGTTGATGGCAATGGACTCGCCCCCCTTACTACATGGGACTTAAACATACTGGCGAAATGTGGGTGTACCTACCTACTAAAAATTACTCCTCTGCAGAAATCCTTCGCAGGCGTGATGTTATGTTATGATATAAACTTCCTTTTCACTGAGTAAACTACCTATGTTTAAATTATTTTTTAAATAGTTTCCAGGAATCGCTCGCCTTTTAACCTCGATGTGTCCGCTATCTCGGGTCATCAAAACTCATAACATACAATATTTTGTAGGTTTGTGATTATTGCAATATTTGTTTGTGACAGTTCTTTAGATTGCTTGGTATACCTATTCCTCCTTTGTAACCTAGCTGTAGGTAATTTATACTTTAAGTTACATAAGTTCTCATCATGTATTTAAGAGATCATTTAAGTTTAAACTGCATTCCTCTTTGCTAAAATTGCTATACAAACATTTGTACAAAAATAGTAACATAGATAAAGTGGATAAGACAAAGATTAAAACAGATGAAGAACTAGCAGGGGTGGAGGGGGGTTCAGGGATCAGACCGGAATAAATCCAAGCAGCGGAGAGGCGTGCAATTTTAATGTCCCTACATAGGTTTTAGGTACCTTTTTTTTTGTTTCGCGGTGGAAATCCTCACGGACTTCCTCCATCGTGGGGGGGAGCAGAGGGGCATGCCGGACTCTTACCGGCTAAAACCACCGCGGTGTTCCACCTCTACCTATGGCCGGGGTGCGGGATTCGCATAAGCATTCACCGCTCCCCCGACAGGCAGGTTTTAGGTACCTGGATAATAAACATTGTTCCATTTTTTCTATTCTTCATTAGATACTTCTTGGAGGTATGACTAGAGGTAGACAATAAAATACCCAAACTTTGTTTGCTTTAAACCTTCTACTGTATTTACTCAAGTTGCTATTGAACATCCACAGGCAAATGATGAGGATATGGGCCTTCTTATGTATGAAAATGTCGAATTTGTTAATAATCAGTCTCATTTTTTTATGTGAAACTTAACAATTTTTTTTGTTAGCCTGTACAGCATAAGCCTCCCCAACTCTTTCCAGGAACTCTTTTCTCGCGCCACCTTGAACCCTCGCTGTACGTATCCGGGTCATCTCGCCATCTCATAACATAATTTATTACTAACAAAATATGAACAAAAATACCTAGTCGGAAAGAAACAATGTTTGTTTATGAGACTACTTCGGTTATTCTTGAATATCTGCTTAAACCAGTTGGTATTTGAAGAGCTTTCAGCGTCAACGTCCGACGCAGTAGCACTTAGGGACGCGGACACCGCAGCGTCATTCGTTTTAAAGCTTTCTTAAAACGTCCATTAGGTACTGAACCGCTTTCTAACACTCGGTTACCTCAAATGCCTTTTAGGAAACCACAGGTAGGAAAGAGTTGGGTAACATTACTACATTATTATGTGTAAAACAAAGTCGCCGCGTTTATCTGTCTGTCTGAACGCGATAAACTCAAAAACTTCCGAACGGATTTGGATACGGTTTTACCCAACAATGGACAAAGTGATTCATGGGGAAGGTTTAGGTGTATACATCTTTAAGGTTTTGCGTCAGTTGGCTGAAATATGACAATTATATTGTTGAAGATGTCGGAAAAAGTCATGCCGACTGGGAGGTTTACTGGCATGCGCCGCGTAAATGAATACAGTTTTATGATTATGAAAATAATGTATTACGATTTTATTCCTGGTATTTTCAATACCTCTAGTGCGTTCCCGTGGGATTTTTTCCGACATCAGCAAAAGCTAGTAGATTATATATAGGCAGATAGGATATTTTTTATCCCTATATTCCCACGGGATCGAAACTTATGCGGGTGAAACCGCGGGGCACTGCTAGTAATAATCATTTTATTATAAGGCAACTAAGGCCTATAGATAAAATACACAAAATAATCTTATACAATAATAAATTAATACATATTATAAACCTTAAAACTATGACAATACAGGTATCGTTGTCGGCGTCGTGTTTCGCTGCGTGGTGTCGCGTAACCGTCCTCGGAAAATCTCTTTTATAGAAAAGCTCTTATACTTTACCTGTTCAGGTTTTTTTATTACATACTTGTCTTGTCTGAGAATCTATTTACGTATCCTTTTCATTTCGTTGTGTCCCAGTTACCGGTATCCTCGCTTCGATACCTGCCTCAGACATTCGACACCTGCGGGGTAATTGCGCGACACACTAACAGTAGCAATGGCTTTAGTTTTGACAGTTCAACAACATTCATTGCGTTATTTACGTAGTTGAGCGGACAATTTTTTCAAATATATGATGCAATGGATTATCAACATCCTTCAAAATTATTCAGATTGTGATTGTAAGTTTGTTACGCAATTAGGGGGCTGTTGGTTTTTTTTACTACCTATCAGAGAATCGATTTAGGTACCCTTTTCGTCGTTGCATCCCAGTTACCGGTATCCTCGCTTCGATACCTAAGTACGACTTTCGTTCGACACTTGAACTGTAGGTAGGTAACCTCAGAATTTAAAGTACTTAAGTAGGAGACACGAGATGTTCTTTAGACTTTCCTATCACTTTAACCTTTATTTATATCAGTAGGTAGGATCACATTAAACGTGATACATAATATTCAAACTTAATTAAGTGTAAAAGTAGGTTTCTGATGAAATAAACCTAATTAGTTATGTAAAGATGGGTTTTGTTGGTTTAGTGTTCATACACACGGGCGGCACGCGTTAGCGGCAGAGGCAACTGCGGCCATCGACAATTTTTACCCGACTGCGCGACGCAAAGGAGTGGTAATGTGTTTATCAGCCTATGTACTATGTATGTTTGTATGTTCCTTTGAAGCACTATACAGACCAAACGCCTGGGCCTTTTTTTATGATTCACACGTCAATCGATTCCTCTTAGTCCGGCGAGTGTCACTAAAGACATGACGTTAGTGAAAATTCAATATGGCGACTGCTGGACACCATATTGTGAAATGAAAAAAATGAAAGTCAACAAACTATGTCAAGTAGGGTATCGTTGTTGAATAGTTACCTGACTGCGGCGAAGCCCAAAAGGAGGGTTATGTGTTTGACCTGTGTATGTATGTATGTCAGTTTCTTTGTTCCCTCGTAACTCCAGACTCTACTCGTAACTCCAGACTCCAGAATCCTCGTAACTGAACGAATGAACGGATTTGCATAAATTATACGTCTTTAGATTTGTCTTGGTGGCGCGAGTGATACTGGCTACGAAAATAAAAAACAAAGTAAAATGGCGATTTGGGGTGCCATATTCTGGAGTACGATTTTTTTTTTCTTCTAATACCATCGAGTGGGATATCAAAATGAAGGGTTTTAAAAGGTGATTTCAAAAATATATACAACTTATATGGTTAAAAGTAATAGACAAAACGTAAAAAACGAAATAAAACAAAATACCTATAATCTTTCACATTTGTAAACTAAAAAGTTGGAAATAAAAAAAAGTAATTAAATAATCTAAAAAACCCGACTGCGGTAAAAAACTTGAGTAAAAAAATAAAACTAAAATGCTAAAAACAAGCCCATTTTAAATTAAATAAAAGTTGGAAGCAGGCGCGGCGGGAGGGACCCATTCCCTTTTTTTATATTTTCAAACTCAAATGGGTCCCGCCTGCTTTATACTTTTATTTAAGTAATTTAAAATGGGCTTGTTTTTAGCTTTTTCGTTTTTTTTTAACTTAAGTTTTTTAGCGCAGTCGGGTTTTTTTAGTTTTTTTAATTACTTACTTTTTTTTATTTAGTAAATGTTTTTCTTGGGAGCTAGTTAAAAAGAACCGTCTATTATATAACTAATATTTATGTGTTTACTTGTGGTTCTTTATGAGCATGTTCTATTAAAATATAACAGGAAAAAAATATAAAGGTGTAGCTCAAAACTATTCGGCCAACTGCGACTAGTCGCAGTTAATACTCGTAAAGTCGTAATAGTCCTCCAGACCGTATATTTCGGGCATGGCGGCCAATCCTAATGGAGACTACAGACTTCGGCGCGGGAATTATTATAGTGCACAACTGCACAAGTGTGTGCGCAGACACATGTGGTGCACTCCCTACTTCCCTCACTTTCATAGCCCTATGAGACGGCACGACCATAATGACAATGATGTAAATATTGTTAAAACAAAGTCGCTTCCCGCTGTCTGTCTGTCCCTATGTATGCTTAGATCTTTAAAACTACGCAACGGATTTTGATGCGTTTTTTTTTTAATAGATAGAGTGATTCAAGAGGAAGGTTTATATGTATAGGTAATACATGCATATTAGGTATAGTAGAGAAAAGCAGAGAAATTCAAAGATTTGTAATGTGATGTCGCATTGCAAACGCTGGCTAAACCTTACGAGATAGATCAATTTAATGTACTACGGAATTGTATATATCTTTAAAAGATCGATAAAAAACTCCGCGATGGTATGTTTATCTTCTAAGGATAATCCACAGTAACCATTTTTATCTTTTTCATATTACAAAAAAATTATGGATTATTTACCAAGCTATTTTAAACAATACGGTATTATTCCTTATTCAATTACATACATTAGATACGTTGTGCATTTCGTTTAAATTAAAATTGCCCTTTCTAGCATATCATTAAAATGAATATCTTAGAAGATATCAGAGATTTAAAAAGCGGGGGCAGAGTGGCTGGCGATGGCGGGGCGGTACGAAGTTCGCCGGGTCAGCTAGTAGAAATAATGTCAATGGTGTAAATCAATAAAATAATGTACCTACTTAAATAAATGAATAAATATGGTAAAAAAAGACGTTTATAATAAATCTTTAAGACTAAAAAGTAAAAAATAAAATGTAAATAAAAAAAGTTTTTATAAACAAGTTTTATTTAAATAAAAACTTAACCTAAAAAATAACGCGAACTAAAAAGAAAAAATAAATTTAAGTGACATTTCAAATATACATTATAAATTTTAAAAGCTTGAGGCACTGATGTACGGTATCCATTATACAATACAGGTACACACAATACCAGTGCCTCAAGCGTTTCAAATTTATAATGTATATTTTAAAATGTCACTTATTTTTTTCTTTTTAGTTCGCGTTATTCTTTATTTTTAAGGTTAAATTTTTATTTAAATAAAAACTTGTTTATAAAAACTTTTTTATTTAATTTTTTTTAAATGGCATATCGTAGTTGACCTTGAAAGGTCGTGACTACTTAACCGGACTATCCTGTGGTTGCTTTAAGTAAACTCAAAGCCTCCAGCCAGGGGTGAATATCTAGTACTTATACTAAGCGACTACACGCTTAGGGCGTCGCTGGGGAGAGGGCAGCAAGATGGGACAGGCTGGATCAAATTATAAAGCTTGAAGAGGGTCAACGACAACATAATGCCGCTCGTGTATTTGAGCACCGTACCTACTCAAATACTCGAGCGGCACGTCGACGCGTGCCGCTTGAGTGTGTGCACATTTCGTCGCTAATCTATGTGACGTAACTGATTCGAAGCATATTTTACAGGGCAAGCTATTTGCAGTTGAGGGTTACCTATGATTGAGGATAGCATGCTCTATATAAATTCTACTGATACAAAATTGAGCACGTGTGTAGTTCTGATTAAGATCTTTATATTGGTATTACTACCTTTATTTAAGTAAATACATATAAATTATATTTTTAAATATTAGAATATAAAAACATTAAAAAATATAAAAAATAGTAGCCCACCGGTATCGGGAACAGGGTCCAAGCTACCAGCGGTCTGGGCTCCAGAGAGAGGAACCTCCTAACAATGCGGGCCGTGTCCTGAAGTACCGCTTTCTGAATCAAGCCTTGATCCAGCTGCCCAACGAGAGCATCCTCAGGTGTAGGTCGAGGCTCTTGGCTATTAAACCATTGGCCGTGTATTACTACTATTGTTATCGTGTTAATATTATTTTAATAATAAATATTTTAACAGATACGTCACTTCGTGAGATCTTTGTTTTTGTTTTGTTCGGAATACATGATCAGATATCAGATTCGACTTGGAAAATGTATCTAATTACTATAGTTACTGACGTATCTGACATTGTGGACTACACAATGTCAGATACGTCAGTTAGATTAGCGACGATTTAGTGCATACAAACGCGTCGACGGCTGCAGCTTTTGCCCCCGTCGTTGACGCTTGTTGCTCATGTATATATGAGCACTTAGTAATTGCAACCGCGACTGCGTAGCTGCTCAAAGTATTATATTATCTGTACCCAAAGTAAATTTTGCTTCGTAAGTCTTTGGGTTTGACCTTTATCCAGTTCTCAGTAGCAGCATGGACTTTGAATTTATGTTCTTTAAATGGGAAAGAATAATTTAAAAAAAGAATGGTTATCCCTACATAAGCAGCCTATATTGTTCGTACCGCTGGGATACCGGCCTCCTCTCTTTTGAGAGGGAGTGGCCATCCACCACGCGGGCCCAGTGCTGTCACATATCTCTGAATTTTTGGTTCTAGGACATGCCGGTTTCCTCACGATGTTTTCTTTCACCGTTTTGAGAGCAGCAGTGATGTAATAAATTACACAAAATAACCCGCCTGATGGGGTTTGAACCCACGACGGACGTCGTAAGTCGCATGGTTCTTGCCATAGATATCCGAAAGATATGCCTTCACTCTATATTTGTTCGAGTTCAAATGTCGCCACGTGGTTCTTTCTATTGCATGGTATTTATAACGTAACAGATGAAATGATTTCAGTGCACTCTACCTACCCTTCCGAGGAATACAGGCTTCATGTTATGACTTTTGTTGCTTGTAAAAGTTGCCCTTTGTTTTGTAGCCTCTTGTTAAGTCAGGGGGCAGGTCAGTCAAAGTGGAGTATTTTAGGATCGCAAGATTTTCTTGGAATTTTTCACATTTTCATTTGCCTAAGAATTAACGTTGCTCGAGGATTCAGAGCTCTTGAAAGGCAAGATGAAAAGGGTAATCTTCCAACAAAGCAGGTCGTCCCCCGTCCTTCCCCCAATAATGCAGAATCCCACACGGAATCAAGTCTGTTGAACAACCTACTTTGAGCTTATTGCATCCCAAGCTCCACAACGAGGACGCTTATTAAAATAGTTAGATACTCGTATCTATATACTTACTTGTACATGTATGTTTGTCATTAATCTTTGGAACTATCGGTCGGATTTGAAAAGTTCTTTTTGATTTTTGATAGCCCAATTCTCGAGAAAGACTTTTTCTTCTTACTATTTTTTTAATTTATCTATTTAACATGACCCTTAGGAGCAGAGCTGAAAGAAAAAAAGTCAGAAAGATCGCTAAGCGAAGTGAACAAGAAATTTCACGCGAACTAAGTCGCGGGCTAAAGCTAAAGTTAGGTGCGTATGGGCTCAAATTAATTTTGTAATAACCGGTAGATGAAATTAAAACTGTAAGCTATTCAGGAATGTTTAATCTCAAACTCAAACTCAAAACATTCAATTCAATTAAACCATTTACAGGTACTTTTGAATTGTCAAGAAGTCGGTCAGTCAAAAATAAAATGAAGCTAGTTGCCCATTCCAAAGCGTAGGTACCGTAATACGTTAGAAGTTTTTATAAAAGAGCTTAGGAGAGCTTATTGTTAAGTATAAAAGTTAATTATAAATTAACAACAATGATTTGCATGAACTAAATATACTTCTTATACTAAATTAATTAACAAACTTTTAAAATGAAAATATAATAAACTAACCTAACTAAAACTATTAACAAACTCGTCAAAAATTCCTCCGCATCCGATCGCTGTCGACTGGTAATGTACCCTAGAGACTGGTGGCATTGCCACGTTGTATGGCAATGCTTAGCCTCTGGCAGGCTCTGGCCAAGGAATTTCGTTGAAGACTTGGATGATGAATAATCGTGCCTTTTGGTACCTACATTATCTAAATATTCATCCCGATGAATGAATCATATTTTAATTAACATACAAGTATACAACCTGACACTGACCTGCAAATTGCATAAAACGTAAGTAAAGAATTTCGCGGGATACTCCCTGATGCTTTCGCTTTAATCGCGTTGGACACTACTTAAGGGGCTTACAGGACCTAAACGCAAAAAAAACGCAAGTTTTAGAAACAAACTCAAACTCAAAGCATTTATTTCAATTAAACCATTTACAGGCACTTTTGAATTGTCAAGAAGTCGGTCAGTCAAAAATAAAATGAAGCTAGTTGCCCATTCCAAAGCGTAGGTACCTATGGAGAAGAACGGGCAAGAAACTCCATGGACACTCTTTTAAATTATATTTTTACAAAAATATTAGTTACATCATTAATGTTGAATTTATAATAATATGTGAGAACGATGTAAAAAAAGATGTATGCGTTAAAAGCGACCAGAGTACAGCAAATATTAAATAATAAAAAAAAAAACAACAATCCAAAAATAAAATAATTAAAAATAAAAATAAGCCGAGGCAGCCGAGTGATGACCAGCCCCAACTGACGGCGCCCGTTCACGAACATGACGCATAGATATAGACAATAAAAGTATATATATGATCGACTACAGTAAACAAAATTAGAAAAATATATGATATTCTTCAGGGTATGCTAGGTAGATAGTGTGTTGAAAACATAATAAGTACAACTAATTTGATAGGATAGAAAAAAATCATGAATATAGCTCTAAAATCTTTCTTTTTACAATAAAAACCATACATGCAATCATTATGATTTCTTGTCAGATTATTCTACAAGCAACACTAAAGCACTAGTGTTTTAATTTTTTAGTCCAAACAATAGATTTTTTGTAAATAGATAATTGCTTTATATTTTGCAATCAATTACCAGCGTTGTGTCATCGCGCTTCTCTTTCTTTTCTATGCAGGCCGACAAAGACCGCGCTTTAAGGCCATGTAGTCGCCTTAACAGATGACGCTTTTAGTTTGTCACCGCCAACAAACAGCAGTACCTATACGTATACCATGCAGCTTCCGCTAAGAACAAATAGCATCTGAAACTGACAAGTAAACCACTACTTAATTGCATTGTCGTGTTCAGTGTCTATTGGCTTGTCCCATTCGGGGATTTCAGTTATGAGACAGTTAGAGCATGAAGAAGTCAATCGACACGGCGTGCTCAAACTTTGTCCAATTTTAAAATTATGATAAAGTTAGGTACATACACAATAATCTCTCTTTAAATAAGTACCATTTTTCTTGTTCTTTGCACTTGTTTCATGACTATTATTGTATACTTATATAGATAAGTAAAATATGTTTAATATGTTTAAGGTATGTATGTATTTATTGTATACTAGCTGCGCCCCGCGATTTCACCCGCATAAGTGTCGAGGCCGTGGGAATATCGGGATAAAAAGTAGCCTATATGTTAATCCCGGGTGTCAGTTACCTCCATACAAAATTTTATCAAAATTGGTCCAGCCGTTTGAGCGTGAAGAAGTAACAAACATATAAACACACACACAAACACACACACACACACACACAAACACACACACACACACACACACTCACAAACTTTCGCCTTTGTAGTATTAGTGTGATGTGATATGTGAATGGTACACCACAGACTACTTTCAGTATTGTATCTCGGATCCTTCTCCCTTAACTAATCCAAAGAGATCGCTTTTAGCAATAAGACCGCCCAGTGTCACCACTTGTAAAATTTCTACATTAATATCTGTAATTTTTATGGTGTAACTACTTAATAAATAATATTCTATCTATCTAACTCTATCTAATGAGCGATCCACAGGTATACATCGAAAACGCATCGATTGGCATCATAAAAATAAAACGAGAGAATTGTCGTTTTTTTGAATGAACATTTATTTCAAAATCTGTAAGGTGTAGTTCACAATTACTCAAAACGTTACGAACATCAGCAGCAATTTCATTTTGACAGTTCAAAAACATTCATTGCGTTATTTAAGTTGTTGAGCAGACAGATTTTACGAACATATGAAGCAATGGATAACAATAGGTAGGTACTCAAAGTTTTTTGTTTACTCAACTCTCTCACATTTTAATTCTGTTTACACATCCAAATCGTAGGTACCCTTGAGTCACCTTATCATATAGTTCTAGTGGTTTACGTAAACACAAACACTTAAGGGGTAGATATAAAAACTGCAGACACCTTTGCAGCTCTCATCATTAAAACGGACGTGTTTACGAAGTGCTTAACGAGTGAAACAATTGACGGCAACGGGGTGTCCTGTGGGATGGCTTGGTGCAATGTATAAGCGGTAGCGGGGGAACATGTGCTTAACAATGATTTCAATCGTAGATTTGCCCTGTGGCGTCAAAAGATAATCGCGTATCTATTTCGTTTTGACACCTCTGACACATTTGAACTTGATTGTCATGGAAACGCTATTAATAATGTGTCAGGTCACTCTTCTCAGTATGAACACTTTTTAGCGTGACTAAGTACGGTGACGGCAAATCTAGCGATTTAAATCTTTGGTACTTGGTACTTACTGCTGCTGTGGCTGAGTGTGCCCGAGTAGTTTTTTTCAGGGATGACCCTATCTATGCTATGCCATAGTTCTCAATATAAAAACTCAAAGCATTTATTTCAATTAAACTATTTACAGGCACTTTCGAATTTACAAAGGAATCCGCCATTCAGAATGATGAAGTTACAGTCCGATCAGTTATTTTACCTCTGACAGTAGCAACCTAAAAGCAACCTTATTGTAACAAGAATAAAGATCAAAATGATTTTGACAGACTTGTCAGTGGCAGCAATGAGAACAAAGATCACAGTGATGCAAAATCAGAGATAAAATAACTGTGAAAGGACTGTAGTCAGCTACTCATAACACAACCAGATATATAAAAAAAAATAAAAAAACTCGAATCACCATGAAAACATAGCTGACATTCCACTTGATACTAGGGATGACAGCTCACTATAAGCTTACAACTCCTATGTTTTCACGGTGAGATTTTAAAACATTTAGGACTGATTTTTCCATAGCCAGATAACTTTTATTCGAGGAATAAAATTGTCGTTTCACAGTTTTTGTATGGAAGAACTGTCAAAAATTCAAAATTATTCCTCCGATAAAGTTATCTGGTGTTGGAAAAATGAGCCCTTACATCATTAAATTACAGAATCGAAAATAATAAATAATATTACGACTTAAAAAAATAAAGTTTTATAATTTTGCTACGATACTACGCCGCAGCTACGGTGCTAAATTACTGCTATAGCGTAGCGGTGACGTAGCACCGTAGGCGTGACAGTAATATTGCAGCATCGAAATCTAAGCAAATTGGCCTGAGCTTAGTGAATAAAACTTTATGCCTACTGCAACGACGAAATAAATGTAATGTCTAATAAATACAAGTAAGATTATGATTTGGTTTTACAATTTTATTCTTGATTTTTATGCGGGTAATTAAAATATTTTGATGCAAAAGAAAAAATAAATAGAATGGAATAACCTACACTTCTAAACATTTTCACAAAAATATATACACATATACACATATTTATAATCAAAACAATTAAGTCTCCGCCGCTCGCGCTCATACCTCGCGTCGCGTCCAATGGTACTTCTGAGATAACATCTGGGCGGGCCGCCCGCCCGACAACACAACCAGTAGCAAGACCGCGCGCGTACGAAACAAACGTACACACAATCATCTCTTATCACTATCACAAAATCATCACTAGTGAAAATACTCGACTAATTACATCGTCATCAGGAAATTATCGACTATTCGGAAAAAAAGTGAGGTGATTCTAAAATTTAAATTAAAAGTGAAGTGAAGTGCTGGTTGGTGAGAAAAAAGTTTGGATGTGAAAACTTTTTTGTAAGTAGTTTCTTTTTTTTCTGTTATGTTTTACATTGGAATGCTTTTTTGTAAGTAAATTTCATTTTTGTAAGTAAATTAACAAGTACCGACTGTTTGAGATGTTTTGAAGATGACTTTAATCATATTGCAATGACATTTAATTTAAATACTAATTGCCAGCCGAGAGATACTCGACGCTCCTAAAAACAAACGTTGATAAGTCAATTGTCATACAACTTGGCACCGCGTGCGTTCTTTGCAAATTCATCCATCAATATAAGTAATAGCTAAGTGTTAAAATATTTATCGAGCACTTGTATTTAAACTGATTTATCTTTAGTTACATTTTAACAGTAACATTATTTACGAACCTGAAAGTCTGGGATTTACAAAGCTTAATTACTGTAACAATTGGTTCTCGAATAGTTTTCGAGCTAAATCGAGAGCGATTTCAAGAGTTCATACTTAATATGTTTTTCAATTCGAACTTCCACTCACCGAAAACCTAATTTCTGTGTCTATGGAATATAGCCTAAAAATTAACAAACATATACGGTGCGTAGGTACACATAGTACCAAGGTAGTAGGTACGCTTATTACCTAAACATACTTATGCAATCTACAGTCAGGGAAATTAAAGAGATATATTTTATAAACGATGATTAAAGTTAAGTGACGTTTAAACATCAAAATATATAGTTAAACAGTCGATAACCACTACTTAATTTTAGGCAATATTTATGAATAAAGGGGTGATTGTTTAAAAAATTAACTACCTACTTAAATTGTCCGTGTATTCAAATCACAACTATCATTATTTGACAGTGGTGTGAAACGGCTATAATACGGCAAATTGACGTTGTGTATCAATTGGATCAGCAATTTTCCCCGACCGTAGTTAAGTGTTACTTAAGTAGGTGAAAGACATCCCAAACACTCAGACCTTTTATTTATACACACATACATACATACATATACAGGGTGTCCCAGGAAACCTGTACCAGCGAAGGTCTGTGGTCAGGGGACACTAATACCCATCGATTGAACCCCTATGTATGTTCTGCGATATTTTGTAGTTTTCGAGAAATTATTTTTTTGTTTTATTTTGAGATTTTTTTTGTCAGTATTATGGCTAGAATGTGTATTCAGATGCTGTAAAACACAAAACACCCAGATTGTAACTACTGTAGCTCAGAATTTGATGACAAGGTTAAAATTCTTTTGGATAGAAATGTATAATTTCTCGAAAACTACAAAATATCGCGGAACATACTTACATAGGGTCCAATCGATGGGTATTAGTGTCCCCTGACCACAGACCTTCGCTGGTACAGGTTTCCTGGGACATCCTGTATAAACTCACGGTTTCTTCCCATGCGGGTAGACAGAAACTACAGAGCGCCACCTGCTTCGATCCTTACATACTCCTTTTGCTTCATTCACGTTCATACACTGGTCACACAGGCACGCTGGATGCGAGTACTACGCGCCTGACCTTCCTGAAGCACCAACATTTCGTTTTATCCTGCAATCAAAATAATGCTATTATTAAAGTATTTACGTCCATTTTGGTGATTTGGCCCTGACTCTACAGTAATAAGTATCATATCATAACTCATAATTAACTAGACTGTCATCATTGTTCTAATGTGCTGAATTGAAAGACGGCTGTCATTTATTTTAGCTGAGAGACTCATGCGCAGTGTAATGTGTATCCTAAATTAACATGCTGTTATAATAGTAATTTCTTCTATAAACTGCACCCTAATTACGTAACACACTATCCATATCCATCCCAATCTGTATCTTGCAAGATATTACTAATCCATTGCTTTATATGTTCGAAATATTTGTGCTCAACAACGTAGGTAAATAACGCAATGAATGTTGTTGAACTGTCAAAACCGCCTGTTGCTACTGATGGTGTGTTACGCAATTACCCCGCTGCTGATCCAATTTCACGAATGAAGTATTTCAGAATTGGCTTCTATTTTCAGCGTCTTGTGTTTGACATACAATTGCTGATTTCGGTTTACTCACTATTGTGGCGGGAATTTCTTTTAACTGGCATATTACTGCCTTCCTGGTTTAGTGGTCGCAAGCGCTACTGCTGAGCATGAGGTCCGGGGTTTATTTATTATTTATTTATTTAATACTTTAAGCACAAAAATGTACAGAGGAGGACTTAAAATGCCAATTGCCGAAAGTGAGGGTTTTTCTATCTGGAATTTCTCAGTAATAGTTCGGTGTCTGGATGTGTGCCTGGTTGAAGGCAATAGACTCGCTCTCGCGTGGTTGATGGCAACAGGGTTGCCCCCCATTTCTTAACTTACGCGAAATGTGCGATGTGGGTGTAGGTACTATAGGCACACCTCTGTACAATCCTTCGGAGAAACAAGGCGTTATGTTATTACCAACCGTAAGGCATTTCAGAAATGGCATCTAATCTGCATTCGCGATTTATTTTCCAAAAATGTAAACAAATATGAGTTTATGGAAAAATTACTTTAAATCCTACACAATAAAGTTCAGTTTACGCTACAACTTCAAACTTTTTCAATAGTGCTCGTCACTCTGAAATCAATTTAATAACCATTACAATAAAGTTGATATTTGTTTAACTTGAAATAATATTAATTTGAAACAAGTTTGAAGTACATTCTACTGCTTATGTTCGTCATAATTTTCGTCATTGTTTATGAAGTCATTGACTGGCAGTCAACGTGACTGTGTTAATGTGAACCGCCTAAATCGATATATTGTTGGACATTGAACTTCGACCAACTTTCGCGATTGTGTAGAAAGTGTAAGGTTACAAGTAAACATTGTCCGTCAGCGTCGTAGTATTATCCCGTTGATAACTACTGGGACAGGCCGAGAAGATCGCTTAGCCGATGATTGTATGATGACATTGAATAGTAAACTTTATCATCATTATTTTAAAGTTCTACAAACAAACCCGCGCGAGCACACTCCAAGCCCTTGAGGAGTTTGATGTCTGCGTCGATGGTCGTACGAATTTGCACTTCAAGACATTGAAGATATAGTTTATTATTCAATGTCGTTACAAAATCCTATGCCCCGCGCTCTCGATCTTAGTTTCTCTAGAGGTCGACCGATATGTAGCAGGGTCACCGACAACATGTTTGTACCTTCCCTAATCCTTATTAACCGCAGAGAAATTATTTCGTAGACATAAAAGAAAACTCTACCTCTATTTTTACTGAGTTTTCTTTTAATAAAATCCTAATTTTTTTTCGTAATATGTTTTAAGTATATTTTTACCATTCATATAAATTGTGTGATTTATTTTCGTAATGAAAAATATTTTAATTTGGGAGTAGGGGGTAATGGGAATGTTCTAAGACACTCCAATCCTGGATTATGGTAAGTCTCTTTGGCAAACCTTGGAAATGATTATCCAAAACTCGTTATACCTACAATGCGATTTACTGAATTTTCGTTTAAGATTATTCCGCGGGTCAAAGCAGCAAATTAGAAATAACATGAACGAATTCTCGTCTTGAGATCTTTATAAAAAAAAAAACGTTTCATCCGTCCAAAGTCTTCGCAACAAAATTTTGTCAAATAAATACAATTTAAACTCAAACTCAAAGCATTTATTTCAATTAAACCAATTACAGGCACTTTTGAATTGTCAAGGGGTCGGTCAGTCAGAAATATGAAGCTAGTTGCCCATTCCAAAGCGTAGGTACCTATGGAGAAGAACGGGCAAGAAACTCCATGGATACTCTTTTAAATTAAACATTTAATAACAATACCATCATGAAAACAACTGTCATAAAAGATCTGAGAATCACATTCGATCGGAAGCTCATGCACCTTCCCCGACCACATAGTGGAAGTAGTCACTTAACGCCACGGTAGCTAAGGAATCCTACCAAAGGTTGGGTTTTGTTCGACGTAATTGCCGCGATTTTCGCTCTGCACTCGTTCGTATACGAATGTACCTAAGCACTTTTATTGGAAATGGTACAAAAAGCGTTCCTTTGGTTTCTCTATAAGCGTAAACATGGCTATTATCCTTACCTCTATCCGACTAAATGTTTACTGGGATGGGTCAGTGGATCGTCGTAGGGGCGGTACTAAGTCCCCAGTACCAAGTACTCTGGCCGCACTTTGGACTTCTACAAAAAACGATCTGTTTGTGGACGAATGGACGAAGATTTTATCGGCATGTCAGAAGTACTGTGAGAGGGATTTATGAAAGTCTTGTTAACTTTTTACCAGAATTTGTTGTTTTTATAATTTCTCTTAGAAATAAATAATCACACAACAGAAATAAGTGCACGTAGTGACTGTGCATGATGTTGTGCTACGGGGGACCCACAGCACGGCCTTGATTTTCAGTAGTCGCCCGAAAGTTTGAAGGAGGTAATGTTACAATGGTGAGAACAGTGGTGGCCAAGTGGTAACGGCTGCGAGTTACGAATTGTAGGTCGTAGGTTCGAATCCAGACAGGCGCTTTACTTTGTGTACATTATTTCATCACCATTGCTCTCAAAACGGTGAAGGAAAACATCGTGAGGAAACCGGCATGTCCTAGAACCAACAATTCGAAGACATGTGACATCTGCCAACCCGCACTGGGCCCGCGTGGTGGATTACGACCCACTCCCTCTCACCGAGAGGAGGCCTGTGTCCCAGCAGTGGGAACTTTATAGGCTGATTATGTAATGTTACAATGTACAGTCAGTTATAGCAATTAGCTGACCCACTTTTGCATAAATGGATGAGATTTTTTAGAATACGAATCGATAGAATTTTGTGATTCTTTTATATTTTATTTACTTTGCTCATGTAAACATAATATAAAAGAATTATAAAATTCTGTCGATTCGTATTTTAAAAAACCTCAACCATTTATGTAAAGGTGGGTCAGCTAATTGCTATAACTGACTGTACCTATTGAACCCGTTTATCCTTACCCAATATACAGAGAGTTAACCCAGGGAGTTCCACGAATACTGATAACGAATAACCAAATATTAAGTGGCCTATTATCCGATAAATTAAATAACGTTTAAATTACGTTTTACAGTGTCGATACAGCCACTTTGATCTTTAACACAGGTATGTTCATGTGTGTATTGAAGGGTTTTATTTTGTTACAATAATTTGATTTAAAAGTGTGTCCGTGGAGTTTCTTGCCCGTTCTTCTCCATAAGAACCTACTACGGTCTACGCTTTGGAATGGGCAACTAGCTCCATTTTTCTGACTGACCGACCCCATGACAATTCAAAAGTGCCCGTAATTGGTTTATTAGATGTGAACGCTTTCAGTTTGAATAAAAAAAAAACCCTGACACTTTTGTCATCAGACAGTTGCTACCCAGTTACGAAACAAACGCGTTTTTGTTTGTTAATTATGAACTTTAAATAATCTGTAGCAATCTGAAAATGTCTTGAATTTTTCCTTTAGGTATCTTAGATTGTTTCACGTGTACTAAGTGCTTAACGAACCCGTGAGTCACTTCTTCCCGTTATCGTGAACTTTTTTTTGTATATTGCAGTTCTAAAGAAATATACTCGGGAACCACCTTACTTAGTTTGATATACAGAGTGATGATGATGGTAGGTATTGTTGAATGAAAATTGAAAATAATAAATAAAACTTTCGAGCGTTCATCCAAATAAATCAATTCAAACCTCAAACGGCGAAAATATTGCAACCTGATTGGGAGTTATATGTTCGAGCCGTTTGGGGTTGAAACACTAGGGCCATGGGGTCCGAGTGCCCACTTGGTTTTACGAGATATCGCCAAGCGGTTAGTCGACACTTCACGAGACCAGAGGACTGGCCTATTTCTTGGCCAAATAATTATTATTGCCATACAAAGTGGCAATGCTGCCAGTCTTTTGGGGACTGTTCCTGTTGACAGCGATGCGGACTAATTCTTTGATGCCCTATGATTATTTTGCTTATTTTTTCATATAAATGTACATATTATTATAATTTATAAATGTTAGTTTATATTATGTTAATGTAGTTTGAAAGATTTCAGATAAATAAATCCCTTACATGAGAAAAATCTAAACATAATATGAGTTCAGTCGGTGCGGTGTAATGGGGCTGTCATGTTTGTGTAAAACACTCAATCTGTCAATGATGCGGACATGTACAGACGCCAGCACATCAACCTACACCTAACTGTCAAATTTTCCCAATCAACATTGAACCTTATGCTTTAGCGATAAAGTTGAAAATCTATTACAGAAATCTGACAGATTGTAGTAGGTTGATGTGCTGGCGTCTGTACAAGAGTTTTAAGCTCAGTGGATCGAGCTGCCCAAAAGTTATGATCAAGTTATTATGGGTATTAATTGCTTTTAAGATTATGGGTTGAGTTTTCATGTTGTACCTAATTGCCTGTGGAAGACCGATTTGTTACCAAACAATGAGCCACTAAATCTATATAAATAAAATTAAATGGTATTCGTTGGTAAGCACATAACTTTAGAAAGGATGGACTAATTTGGCTATTTTTTTATTTAAAATGTTTGTAATAGTCCGAATTAGATTGACATAGAAAGGAAAATTGAAAAGCTTTCCGGAAATTTTCAAATTCGGGAAGAACTGAAGTTTCTTTTTCTTTGAAGTTTTTGTTTGAACTAGGTACCTTTTTTTTTGTTTTCGGGGAAACCTTCAAAAGGAACTAGGTAAATATTGAAATTTGGAAAGGACAGCGTCTGTCGGGTCAGTTAGTTCGTAATAATAGTAAGACACAAATCAACATTTTTAAGCAGTACCTATTCTGTATCATTTGAAAACTTTTCACTTTTCACTAGAATACAACGTAAACTTAAGTATTTACTGTGATGTTATTGTTCCATAAAGATCGTTTATTCGGTAGACTTCGGAAACTTTTATCTAATTAGTAAAGTAAAAGACTGATGTGTAGTATTCATACATACCTATATGTATATAGTATTCTATCTTTGTATACCTGCTGGACTATTCTGTAAAAGAATCCCACAGTGAAAACCTGAAGTGAGTTTGACATGACTTGTCAATCACTAGCGTCACGTGGGATGACAGTTCACTTCAAGCTCACTTCACAGAATATACAGGATGTCCCTGGAAGTATTATATAATTCTTTTTTACAGAATAGTCCGGCTGTTACAGAGTTTATTGGTCAAACATCGGTGAACATTAGATAAAAAATGAAACAGTAGTCTATCAATCAATCGGTACAAGTGTCACAATAATCCGTCTCCCTCTCTCGACCTTGCACCGAGGGAGATAACGAACTGATACACTCATGTGTTTTATATTACCGGGTCATCTACAACGTAATTATCTCGATTGATTAATTTATGTTCTAACTCTTTAGCTAGATCTATGCTTTTGTTTTAATTAATTGAATTTAAAAGGATTTGTGTCGTTAGTTGAATTTAAAAAAGAACGTGACGCGTGACGTTTCCCGTCTCTCTTTTCGTCTGCTTGTTAGTGTGTTTGTAACTCGAGAGAAAAATTATGACGAGAGACATAATGATGAGTATAAAAAAATAAGTTTTCTGGGTAAAGATTTTTGGGGAAAGAAGAAAGAAAATATTTTGTTTGGAACACGCACATGAAATACAAACAGTAAACGAGGAGCGTTTAAAACTAGCAAAATAACATTAGAAACAAAAAAAAAAAACAAGGTAAAAAGACCTGTGTGATGCCAAAAAGGCTCCTATCTCAGCATAATGCTGCGATATTTAAAAAATAAATACCACAGCGCTGGTAAGTTTTAAAGTAAGTACTTATTTATTTTAACAGTACAGCTAGTTTGACTTTTTAATACTTTGCCGTACTTATCCAGAAACTACAAATAGGTAAACATTATTAAGGTAAGCGTTATTAATTTTATGAAAAAATGGCCGACCTAAACATCGTTAACTTATCTAAAAGGTTTCGACCAACTGAGGCGTGTCATCCGATATTCAACACTATTTCACCCGCGCGCTCGAAACAAAAACAATTAGCGCTAACATCAATGTTTTTGTATTCCGCTCGCATCACCGAAGCTCTCAGTTACGTATGAGTGGATATGTTGCTTTATTCCTTTGTCAGAAAGGGATCGAATTTTCGGAATATTACGTGAAGGAAATTCTATTATATTTTGGGATCGTTTGATGCCATCTTTGAACCAAATGATGGAAACATTTTGTGTAATCTGAGTAATTGCAGAAATAATCCGATAATATATTACAGGCATAATATTTCTCAAGCTGTTCTGTTGTTATAAAAAATATCAAGAAAAATAAAGTAGCTGATCCTTTGAAAGTTTTTTTGCGATAATTTATTTTATATTATTAGCTCGTGAATTCGTAGAAAGGGGTCCATGGCTAAATAATAACAGCCGCACAGGTCGATCGATCAGGTTAAGCTACGCTTGCCGCGGTTGGTCTGTGGATGGGTGACCATCTTTACATACTGAGACCCCTCCGTGCCTCGGAAAGCACGTTAAGCCGTTGGTCCCGGCTGTCATTCGTGGATCTTTGACAGTCGTTACGGGTAGTCAGAAGCCCGAAAGTCTGACAACCAGTCTTACCAAGGGGTATCGTATTACCCAGTAACTGGGTTGTGGAGGTCAGATCGGCAGTCGCTCCATGTAAAATACTGGTATTCAGCTGCATCCGGTTAGACTGGAAGCCGACCCCAACATAGTTGGGAAAAGGCTAGGCAGATGAGTGATGAATTCATAGAAAGGGATCGGTTGTAGTCTATTCAGATGCGTTTTATCATCGGCGGATCTTACCACTATACTAGCAGAATTATGCAATTGGTAGTATGATTTAAAACTAAAAGGTGTATCTTATGATACTCGCCCATTAAACATAATGTTTCGGTAAAAACATGTAGACATTGATAACAGCACTGTAGATAAATTAAACCAAATTATGTCCGGGTCAGCAGTCCGGAGCAGAGGTGGCAGAGTCCCGACTGACGAGGCTTAGGTCGTGGGTTCGTGGGTGAAGGAAAACATCGTGAGGAAACCGGCCATGTTCTAGAACCAAAAATTGGAAGACATGTGACATCTACTAACCCGCACTGGGCCCGCGTGGTGGATTATGGCCCATTCCCTCTCACAGAGGAGGCCTGTATCCCAGCAGTGGGCCACCACTCAAAAGGAAGGAGCTTCCTTCTGAGGTACGGAACCCTAAAAAGTGTAACATTTTGACCTTCACGACACTTGTTACGTGAAAAAGTGTCTCATTGTGTGGATCTCATTCGTCAAGTGTACAAAAGCGAAAGTAACGTTCGTCCCAACCGGGTGTCCCACGACACCTCTCGACTGAATTTTATACGCTAATGATTCAAACAAAAATAAAGTTAGAAAGAAAACATTTTGTCATGTTTGCAGTCGCAATCCAGGGGGGATTCCCTACATTTCCTATTCCGGGATCCCGCATTACGGAACTGCGCATGACATATACAAATGAAGGGAAAGGGAATACTTTATGGTTACTTTTGGATCAAATATGCTAGTTTCCAACTGAAATTGTGTTTGTGGGCCTCTAAGGCCCACTGAATATACATATTAATCAAAATGTTTCAGTCGATGTTTTTAGGGTTCCGTAGCAGAAGAATAAATGAAAGAATCCTACACGGCGAAAGAAATGTCTTAAAAATTTATTGTGAAGGTTTTTTTTTTCTTTTTTTTTTAATGTTAATGTTAGGTATTTTAATTTTTCTGTTTTAATATTTTACAGAATTTGTTGTGTTTTTATGTTCCACTTTCAAAATTTTTCTTTTATTATGTATTATGTATTTAATTTGTTAGCTTAGCTGTTCATTTTATTGTGAATGCTGTGGTCTCCTGTAATTGAAAGAGTACACGTACCAAATACTTTGTCGTCCATTTACTATAATATAATGTTTAGTGTAAGTATATTATCTTTTCTTGGAGATCTCTCTATAATAAAAAATGAGAGAACGCTGTTAAAAGAACTTATCTTACTGTTTTGCTCAATTGATGATTGAATGCGTTGTAAACCTACTTAATAATTTATATTATTAAATATGAAGTTACGAGATAGTTACGCATATAAATTACTAGCTTCTTCATCCCGTTGCGCATGCGCTATTAGGTACTACGTTTTCGCTTAGCGTTCTTTCTGACTGTTTTCGTTTTGCTCGGCTCCTTTTAGCATGGTGTTACAATTTGGGGCTACCAAATGCAAAAAGAATCTTTCAAATCCGACCGGTAGTTCCAAAGATAAGCGTGTAAAAACAAATAAAAATAACAAACTCTTCAGCTTTATTATTAGTAAATAGAATAGACTTGCTGCGCCCCGCGGTTTCACCCGCGTAAATGTCGATCCCGTGAGAATATCGTGATAAAAAGTATCCTATGTGTTATTCTGATGTATAAGCTATATTACTGTAAAGTTTCATCAAAATCCTTTCATTAGTTTTTGCGTGAAAGAGTAACAAACATCCTCACAAACTTTCGCATTTATAATATTAGTAGGATATTAGTAGGATTAACGTGAAAATAACAAGAGAGGTACGGGCCGGTCAATCTACCTTTGTTACCGAAGAGAATGAATTAAATTTTCATTAGTTCCATTTCGGTTACACAAAAATTCGCTTCAAAAAGTATCGTAAATCATCAAAACCGGAACGCTGTTAATTTCCTGTGATGTGTGATTTTCTGTGATAGGTATGATGTAATGATGTGACGTCTACACCGAAAGGCAGACGTTCAGTTTGTTGATTGAAATTTGATCTAGTAGACGATAAACCCATAGATAGTACCCGATTGTCAGTACCGTACCTACAGTCAGCGCGATAATTGCGTAACACGCTCTCAGTAGCAATGGGTTTCACTTTGACAGTTCAATAACATTCATTGCGTCGTTTACGTTGTTGAGCAAACACATTTTTTGAACATATGAAGCAATAGATTAGCAATATCCTTCAAAATTATTCAGATTGAGATTGATAGTGTGTTTCGCAATTAGGGTGCTGTTCACAATGATTTTAGCTCTGACAGCATCAACCTAACAGCAACCTTCTTGGGACGAGAATAAAGATCACAATGATATTGACAGACTTGTCAGTGGCAGCAACCGAATTAGAATGAGAATAAAGATCACTGATTTTGAGAGGTAACATGATTGTGATTTTGAGAGGTAACATGATTGTGATATTGAGAGGTAACATTTTGACAGTTCAACAAAATTCATTGCGTTATTTACGATGTTGAACCGACGAATTTTTCAAACATATGATGCAATGGATTCAGAATTTCCTTCAAAATCCTGCGTATTGTGATTGAACTGTAGTTCGTGATAGGAAATAGCTTTCACTTTGACTGTACAAATGTATCCATAACCTAAATAAAGATAAATATTTTTTTTTTACAAAAAAAAAACAACCGACTTAAAAAAAACCACTACAAAGTGAAAAATAAATTTCGGAAGTCGGTGTCGTTGGTTCCGCATTTTCGTTTTTTGACACCGACTTCCGAAATTAAACTTATTTATCACTTTGTAGTGTTTTTTTTTGAAGTGGGTTGTTTTTTTTGTATTTTTGTTTTCACTTTTTCGTTGGCACAGCACATCAAGCTACCCGAAACTGTCAAATTATCCCAATCAACTTTGAACCTTATGCTTTAGCGTTAAAGTTGAAAATCTATTAAAGAAATTTGACAGATTGTAGTAGCTAGGTGTGCTGGCGACTGTACCTACCCCACACAAATTCAATTAACACTAGTGCATTGAAGAATTCAAGACACCGACTAGAAGAATCATCAAAATTCAGAGATGCAGTACATTTATGCATATAACTTCGTACATAAGAATAATTACCTAATGTATTATATACTAAAACCTTACTGAAAGTGTGTAGATCACATTCATAAAATAATTGTCAAAATCGGTTCATTAGTTTTTGAGAAAATCGCGGACATACAAACATACATATGGGTCGAATACAGAACCTCCTTTTTTGAAGTCGGTTAAAAATATGTTCTTATATTTACGCCTCATTATTTTTCAAGATATTTCAACAAATAACAAATGAAATATCTTGGAAATGTCATGAGTTGACAAGTTTCTAAGATAATTAAAATCACATTCTGAGAAACATCCAAGAAAAGCATTACTCAAAGTTATTGGAAAAAATCGTAGCCAGCTGAATAAATTCGTAGCAGCGCTACGAGAATTCGTAGCTAATTCGTAGCCACGTAGCATTCATAAAACATGGCTTGTTTTCTTTTTTAACACGCCTATATTTGGTTCATGACAATACATATACCAATACATTTTATTTATTTCAACAGCAGTAAAGCTTTACAAAGAAATAAGTTTTAGTTAGATATCGTTATTGAAATGAAAGGAAATTGTTTATTCTATAAATAGGACAATGGAATCACTTTTACAAGTCATATTATTATTTTGGCTCCTGAAATACAGGTACCAGTACCTAGCTCTGGAGCCAGGGCCTCACATTATTCTCTAACCTGTTTTTATGGGAATAAAGAAATTTAAGGTCGATCGATTAGGTTAAGCTACGCTTGCCGCGGTTTGTCTGTGGATGGGTGACCATCTTTACGTACCAAGACCCTCCATGCCTCGGAATGCACGTTAAGCCGTTGGTCCCAGCTGCCATTCGTAGATCTTTGACAGTCGTTACAGGTCGTCAGAAGCCCGAAAGTCTGACAACAAGTCTTCCCAAGGGATATCGTATTACCCAGTAACTGGGTTGTGGAGGTCAGATAGGCAGTCGCTCCATGTAAAATACTGGTACTCAGCTGCATCCGGTTAAACTGGAAGCCGACCCCAACATAGTTGGGGAAAGGCTAGATAGATTGATTTATTTATATTAAAAATATATGTATTACGGAGTTTTAATGTCATCATGTTTCCAGTGCGAAAAAGGAATGGTGCTATCGGTCATGTATAGCTCCGTCTCTCTCTTACACTGGAATCATGATAGCATTAAACCGTCATGTTATGGCAACAGACATCATTTTGATAGATCATGTCAGGGCATGTACAGTCAACAAAAGAGATAAGTATGCAGGATCGTCGGATATAGTTGAAGTTTAGTAAGAAACCGATGAAAGAAAGAAGACGATCATTCATCAAATTAAATTTCAGTCGACATCATCCATCGGTTTCTTACTAAACTTCAACTATATCCGACGATCCTGCATACTTATCTCTTTTGTTGACTGTACATTAACGTCTGAAATGATCTTTTGAGGGAAGAACCATAGACAGATTTGAGTTGACCTGCCCAGACAATGCAAGCATTTCTCAGTTAATATAAAGCTGTCCTTCAGTGCCAGTACCTTCTCAGTTACAGACTATATTATGATTGAAAGTGGCGCAAATGTTTCACGGTTATATTGTTGCTTTTGCGATGTAACGCTTTCTTGGACGTCAGAGTGAATCGTAGAGCTTATAGTACTAATCTACGAAGTGAAATGACCTTAGGACAGAGGCTACGTCGTATTATCCAAAGTATGGACTTAGGTAGTATACCTTTTTGGTGATGTTCATTAGGTCAGAGGGGCAATTCTCGTAATTTTAAGAACGTTCACAGTCTGATGTCAGTCTCAATCTGTCAAAAATACCTCTATTTTCTCTACATTTTGACACGTTTTTGACATTTGTTTATCGCTGAGATGAGACTGCGACTAGATTTTGAACGTTTTAAATAACTCAAGAACTACTGGACCGCCTTTTATGATTTTTTAGATTTTTCTCCGACCCGAATAGCACTAACTATAAAAATATGGGAAAATTTCACGACATAAAAAAATTAGATAATTCATTTTCTTATACATTCATCCTGAGACAGTACGAAGTTCGCCGGGTCAGCTAGTATTTCAATAAATACAAAGTACTATGAATACCTAAGTTAAGTTGTCGTCCTTCCACCGTGACCTTAAAATGGAACTCGTCCAAAAAGTTGCTGAAGCCCACGAACACAGTCTCCCCCGACATGCGACAAGTGAATGTCGAGGCAATTCAGCTGCTAGATAACACGGACATAGTGCGTAGGCTAAAGAGAACTAAACCATATAAGATAGGCACCCTGGAGATATAATAATATTTTATCAAGCATGTTTAATTTTGAACCTATTTTATTAGATGAATAAAACATAGTTGAGGTCTTCTACCTATTTAAGTGGCCTCCTAATAAATTAATATCCCTGATTGATTAAAGTTGGGACGCTTTATTTAGTAACTAACTTCTGCCCGCGACTTCGTTCGCGTGGAAGTCGTAAGATACACAATGCCAAAATAACAGCCACATTTTTATAAAACTCCCCGTCGCTATTACTTCGCTTTCGCTTAGCGTCCATTCGGATTTATTTATTATTATATAAATGCCTAATGGAGTGAATTTATTATAAAAGCCAACTGCATTAAGATAAACTGAACAGACTTCCTAGTCTCATCAAAACAAGGGAAGTCATAAAAATCACTACCTATCAGCCGCACATGTAACGATTATAAATTTTATTATACCTATAATCCATTCAAAAGAAAACAAATTTTGTTTATAATAATCTGTTAAATATGCGTAGATAATTACGTTTTTAATAGTGGGCGAACCGAAATTAAAGTTATATTGGATTATGTTGTGTGATGAAACTAACGTAAAGTACCTAATATTATTCTAAGTTTAGAAGTTTAATCTGATTTCTCAGGAAATTTCTTCACATTTTTCCTGGTGGGAATCGTTGATCATTTTTACTTTTCAGGAGATGAAAACGTTTATCATCATCATGATATAAATATGCACTATATCAACGGTAAGGCCTGCTTAGGCCTAACTGTTGAATTTCAAGTCAAGTCGTAAAACCGTGCGAAGCAGGGGTGCGACGCTATTACTAAATCTGTACTAATAATAAAGCTAAAGAGTCTGTTTGTTTAAACGCGCTAATCTCTGGAACTACCAATCGGATTTGAAAAATTATATTTGACTTTGATAGCCTATAGGCTATTTATCATCACGCTACGACCAATAAAAGCCGAATGGACGCTAAGCGCAAGCGAAGTAATAGCGACGGGGAGTTTTATAAAAATGTGGCTGTCATCTTGGCATTGTGTATCTTACGACTTCCACGCGAACGAAGTCGCTGGCAGAAGCTAGTTACTAATTAAAGCGACTCAACTTTAATAAATCAGGGATCCTAATTTATTAGAAGCCTACTTAAATAGGTAGAAGACCTCAACTATGTTTTATTAATCTAAGTTGAAAAAACAAACTTATATTCGAGTAATCAAGGATGAGTTAGCTGGGCTAAAAATTACATGTGAAGGCACTAGTCGTGTACTTGATGAATTTGACACTCGACTAGCGAAGATTGAAGCAAAAGCAAAAGAACTTGACAAGCTTCAGGAAATAGTGAGTTGTTTGAAGACTGACTTAGAGAGATCCAAGTTCGAACTCGCAGAATATGAACAGCGATCCCGACTAAACAATGTAGAAATTAGAAGGTGAATTACAAATGCAACAAATCTCAGGTGAATTATGCGTGCTGAAAAAATAGTAAGAAATTCAGAATCTCAAATTTCATTTACGGACTGGTATTTTCTGTGTACAAAAACATGAATTACAAGTTAGGTAGCTATTTTACCTTTTATTGTTTCAAATTGCACCTTTTTGCCCTAACTGAAATGGGTAATTTACTAGCACAACTTCTACGAAATGCATTTTATAAGGCATTTTATTTTGATTAGGTTGCTTTTTGTGTTGCAAACGTGGCGGTGCTGCCAGTTTATGTTTAAATGTTATGATCAAAGAAATAAACTGTTTATTTATATTTACTTACATAATTTAAAAAGCTAACAGCCTTAAAATAATAATATGTAGAAGCATATAAAAAGGAGGGAAAATAAATAAAAGGAATAAAATAAAATTCGTCTGTATCGCTGTCAAAGGAATTACTTGGTAAAGAACATACATTTATTTGTTTGCGATTCGTATTATGGATACACATGGCTTGCTTAAGTGTACAAATATTTCGTAGTACCTAATATTAAAGGCTAGTTGGAATGTCGGCCATGTTTTTCAGTTGTGTGACCTCAATAGGTTCTGACAACAAATGAACGGGGCCTGTTTGAAACAGGCTTACAGGCCCCGTTCAATTGTACCTCGAATTCTAAGGTACTGGCCTTGGAAGTTTCTTTGAGAACTTTTCAGATAGATTACTGGTTTTACAGTACCAATAGAAATCTGGGAAGCGGAGAAAAAAATAGGGAAATAAATTAAATAGTCATTTCCTAATTTAAAAAAAATCTTTCTTCTGGTGTTTTTTTATTTTTTAGTTTAGGGACCTGCTTTAATCACTTATTGATATTTATAAGAGCGTTTACGACGTACGGCATTTCATACAAACTTTCAAGCCCTTGTTTTTCGAAATTAATGAACCGATTTTAAAGAAACTTCGTACGCATAAGCAGGATACAAAGGATTAAAAAGTTAGTTACGAACATTTTAAATTTTCCATAGAAACAGAGATTTCCAGTTATGTTTTTTTTTAAATAAGACATTTCGGAAATGTGTGTATGTGTCTTTGATTCATCTCTCATCTGTGACTTTGTGTCGACAAAACAACACATAATCTGCCTATAATGTTCCCACTGCTGGGACACAGGCCTCTTCTCTTCGAGAGGCAGTGGCTAATAATCCAGCACACGGGCCCAGTGCGGGTTGGTAGATGTCACATTTAATTTTGATTCTAGGACATGCCGGTTTCCTCACGATGTTTTACTTCACCGTATTGAGAGCAGTGGTGAATAAATACTTATTTAATTAAAGTAATGCGCCTGCCTGGGTTCGTAAGTCGACACCGTTGCCACTGGGTCCCCACTACTTCTTAAAATAAAACCTTTAGAACACAAGTGTTCCAGTGGATACAGTTTAATTATATATCGCCTGTTGTATTTGGCTTTGCAAACTAAGTTAATTATTCTGTTATCCCGAGCCGGGTCGCTGTTGCGTCTCTTTATTATTAAATTGTGACAGCGCACGGCACGAGCTGAATAAAATGTGGTTTTCGTGATAGTAAATTTAAATATTTGAAGAAAAACGTTGCTGACTTAGGTAGCTTCTAGATAAATATTTAACATTTTAACCGCCCGACTTTATATGAGTTGAGGTGACCAAAGCGCCCGAAAAAAAAAAACGGTAAATAAATACCGATGCGAGCTGTGATGATGTAATAATAATACAGATTAAACGAGCTGTGTTATTTGGTCGTACCTATATATACGACCCTGGCGGAATGGACACGAAAATATTTGTCGGATTAATCCGACATAAGCGGTTAAAAGGGTAATAGGTATTTGTAAATCTATGCGACAGTGGGTAAAACACGATTCTCTATGAGAAATTATATATGATTGGCGCTCCAGATGCAGCATGGTCGAACGGTCGACGAAAGTAACTATCAATGGTAACGAGTTTATTTTACACTGGTACTTTTTAGGGTATCGGGGGTCCGTGGCTAAATAATAACAGCCGCACAGGTCGATCGATCAGGTTAAGCTACGCTTGCCGCAGTAGGTCTGTGGATGGGTGAACATCTTTACATACCGAGACCTCCCCGTGCATCGGAAAGCACGTTAAGTCGTTGGTCTCGGCTGTCATTCGTGGATCTTTGACAGTCGATACGGGTAGTCAGAAGCCCGAAAGTCGGACTAACCAAAACCCAGCGCCCAGTAACTGGGTTGTGGAGGTCCGATAGGCAGTCGCTCTTTGTAATATATTAAGAGGCGTATTACAAAAAAACGCGAAATTTGAAGTTTTCGACGTTGAAATTGTATGTTTTACGTTCGTTGTATGAAATAACAATTACTTGGTAAAAATAGTTCGTTTTCTCTACTACAATAACCTCAGAACCGATTTTAGATAAGTTATTTAATTATTTAGTAATAAGCTTTCTCCCGATGAATGTTTAGGCAAAAACTCACGGAGACATGATTTCGGAGCTCTAATTTGGAGATTCTACTGAATATCTACCATCAAAAAAAATATAATTAGCTTTCAAATATCCTATACTTCAATAATAATAGAATATATTTTCGTTATATGCCTTTTATGTAAAGAAAAAATAATCTACGTAATTCAATTATCGACCGAAAAGGCTTCGAAACAAGCCCCGATATCTCTAAAGTCCTACATTATTTAGGCGTAAAATTTATACCAAAATAATCATCAACATTTGCTTAGAATATAGTATTATTTTTATTTTTTAAATCGCTACCATTATTTTTTAATTAAATAAATAAAAATACTATATATTTCACTGCGCCGGCCAGCTGCGATTAGTATCGCGCGAGCGCTTGTCGAGGTTGGACCTACAGTCCGTCAAATCTAAGAAGTACCGTTTGACGTTTCATATTTTTCAACTTTGTTCATACGAATTCATCATAAAACCATGAATTTAGAAAGATTTCATTATTGTATCTAAAAATGTACAATTCTTAATATCTAAATGTAATTGAAAACTTTCAAACAAAGCAAAATAACACATATTTATAACTGTCAAACGGTACTTCTTAGATTTGACGGACTGTATGTCAGTTTATTTCCCGCGCGCCTTCTTTCCGATACTACCGTCGTGTGCGCCGATTGTCGCATCTAGACGCTGCCGCATTGCTTTTGTGTGCGTGTGAACTACGGCCGCAGTTTTTGATCTTTGTAAGTATTTATTTTCGAACGGTATATTTAAATTAGTATAAAGTTCACACTTTATTAGTATACCAGATAGTCAACTTATTAAAGTTATTTTGATTGCAGCTGATTTGAGTTTTCTTACCAATCGAAATGGGGAAAAATAAATACAAATATAATTGCGTTGCAAAACACAATAAAAAAAAGGAAATAAAAATAAATAAAAGAGGGTAAACGGAGCCGGTCGAAACCCAGCAAGGTTTTGAAAAGGCAGGATCCAGAGAAGGACACGTGTGACAAGGATGGTTTCATCAAAGTGGAGAAGAAGAAGAAGAAGCATCCTTGTCGGAACCAGTGCGGCACCGCGCTGGCAGGACCCAACATGCTGCTGCGTCCAGCAATCCCGACGACGCAGCTGTACGTGTCCAGACTGCACCACTTCACGAAGGTTGAGGAGATCGTGGAGTACATGCGTGTGGAGACCAACTGGACTTGGTTGCAACCATACTACTATATACAATTTATACAACTATGCTATCAACCGTAGATATTATAATCAATTACTGCATAACAATTAAAATATTTGTGAACATATTTCAACAGTAAAATTCATAAATAATGAAAAATATAACAAAATAATTCATAATAAAATTGAAATAACACGTAAAAAAATTTCCGCCCACTAAACTCCATCCTAAAAAACCTTCAGTTACGGAAGATCAAGATCGTTTAGTCGCCATATTCACAGTATCATAGTCATAGTGCGAGCGAGAAGCATGAAAGAAAGTATCGCTCGCGTAGTTTGCCGCGCTCGGTGCGTAAAATACCTAAATTTGCGAAACGCCGAAATGTGAGAGGGCTCTTAATAGGTATTCAGCTGCATCGGGTTAGACTGGAAGCCCACCCCAACATGTTGGGAAAAGGCTACGCAGAAGATGACTTTTTAGGGTTCCGCACCAAAAGGGTGCCAACGGGACCCATCTACCAAGGCTCCGCTGTCCGCCCGTCCGTCCGTCCATCCGTCTGTATCTATATGTAAAAGGCAGATACTTGAAATTTTCACAGAGTGTGTACTATGGCCGGTAGAACAATAAATAAGTAAAATTATATAGTGTTAAATATTGTACGGTGGTCCGGCCCTTCGTGTGCGAGACCCACTCTTTTTCCCCGCAATTTCCCCAGGGGTAACCTCTCAAGCTCCGCTAATGAGACACAATTGATTTTCTATTGTTTCGTATCAAATAGGATACGCGCGAGTCAGATATTTAAGAAGTTTCTAAGCTTAGAAGATAAGTAACATAAATATTATGCACAATTTCAATAGCTCCTTTAGGAACCCCATGGCATAAGTACTTTGACATTACTTGAATGCCCGCATCGCATCGAGCTCGTTGACACTTTTGATTCCATTCGATATAACTCAAATCGAATTAAGTACTTATCGATAACGAAATTTAAGTGCGATTATCGATGCCAAACTTCCCTTTTTCACACAGTTACTTTTATCTTTTGTTTCATAGCTATTTCAGAAGTTTCTAAGGACTTCCAAATGTTTTGTCGTCCAGTAAAAACTGAGTGGAATAGGTACAGACGCCAGCACATTGAGCTACTACAATCAGTACATTTTTAAAAATAGATTTTCGACTTTATTGTAAAGCATAAGGTTCAAAGTTGATTGGGAAAATTTAACAGTTTCGGGTAGCTTGATGTGCTGGCGTCTGTACCTACGTTGATATCACGTGAACGAGGGATTATCGGGCTCATTGACACTTTCCATTTTCATTTCATTCAATCATTTTCATTCCATTCGATATGACTCAAATCGAATTCCAAAAGTATTAAATCGAAATACTTATCGATAACGATACTGATGTGCATAATATTATAATATAGAGTGACATTAATCGTTCACATTAACTGCGCAAAATATTATTCGCATATGATTGGCTGTTCAAAGTTCATAATGTTATCTGCGTTTAAGAAAAATACACATTGTACTAATTTGAGTACCTACATCTTTATTATTAAACGATTTTTTAAACTATATTTTAAAAGAATTTCGAAGACAAAGTGACTAATTAGAATAATATTTTAACTCAAAAAGCCTATAAATTATAATCGAATTAAAACCATTTTGACTTTTCCTTATAATCATAAGGTAAAAGCGGTTTTTTTTTTAATTAAAAAATTTCATTCTTACTACCCTTGAATCAATTTGGCTCAGTCTGGGTAAAGTGGCCTCCATAAAAATGCCATAAAACGTAATAGGATTAATTGAAAATACTTAGCGGTTCGTTTTGTAACAATCGTTGTTATATTAAGCTAATTGAGCTCCATGTTTTTCTAAAGAAGTAATACCTACATAATATTGGATGAATGAACGAACATGTTATTATAACGCTCTTTGAATCTATGATTTTAATCCCATCTGGCTATCTGATAGTGAAGTTCAAGTTTCAAATCAATTCAAATTACTTATTTTATATCAAGACTGGTTTTTTCTTGGTATTGTATTATTAAACCTAATTTTACTCATGTAAACCTATTTAGTGGAACCTATTTACGTTTATCGTCCTGTTTAAAATTCACACTGGCTATTACAGGTAAAAAAAATATCGAATGCCAATAAGTATTACTTTTTTTTCTTACTTTTTCTTAGTATTTAAATGGCTTTTGCAAGATGTTTCGGGTATAATCTGGCCTGCTATACCTACCTATTATTTTAATCTAACCTACTTACCTACATAAAATATTCGAATGCCTATAATCATTATTAATTAATTTAAACTTAAACACAAAACGTAAGGGGAAAAACGTACAATGGCACTTTTCTTTTAAAATGTTAGGGTTTTTTAAATAAAATGTAAATCTATCTTACATTCTATTTAAAAAACCCTGACATTTCAACCTTTATGAATCGACCATGGAATTAGTAAGTACTAAATATAAATATGTAATCGAATTATTATTTCATTACTGGCCATTTGAAATGCCGTTAAGTTTACTTTATTTTTTTTCTTTGTATTAGGTAGTAATTGGCTTTTCCTAGTTTCATTTGTTTTGGCTCATTCGGCCAGTTATTCATTATATTTATTCAATCTCCTTACAAACAAACACCGTAAATTATTAATTAAATACAATTTCGGAAAATCGGATACGGTACGTTTTACAAAGCTACAAATAGGTAATGCCATTGGTAAGTATTTAGTAGATCTATAGTTTAGTTTTAATATTGCGGTTTACACTATATTTTTTTCTAATTTATCAAATACCATGGCACCTAAATGTTTTGTAACATTACTAAAGTGCAATCAGATATAATCAAACTCAAAGCATTTATTTCAATTAAACCAATTACAAGCACTTTTGAACTGTCAAGGAGTCCTTCAGTCAGAAAGATTAAGCTGGCGGAGAAGAACGGGCAAGAAACTCTACAGACACATTTTTAAAATGAAAAAAGCTTTAATAATTGTATAGTCATACTAGCTTCGACAAAAAGTAGCCTATATCCTTCCCCTGGGTTCAACGTATCCCATAGCAAATTCCATAAAAATCGGTCCAGTCGCTTCGGGGCTTAGCCGAATCATACAGACAGACAGACTGTAAAAAAAAACGTTAGAATTACCGTAATATACTTTCATATGCATTTCGTAAAAAGCTACTATTTTGACATTACAAAGAGACACTTCAATTTTATTTTAAATTTGTTTGTGTAGATATAGGACACCTTGGAGATGCCATTGCCACCTATTACCTATTTTATTATATTAAAATGCAGATACACATTTTGGAGATCGTGTCTACGCATAAACATGGAAAAATTTAAAAGACACCCAATTCTGTTGTTATAATTTAACTTGTGTTTTTTTTAAATTTGATAGTAAATTATTATTTCAATAAAAGTAAAGTAATGTAACTTTCAAATAACATTTGAGGAGAGCGTTAACACTATGTATTGAGCTTTTTATTTCACCTACCAATTGATATAAAAAGTTGTGTGGAAATCGATTGCCATGGCATGGGCATGTGATACGGAGGGATGAGGAAAATGTCGTGAAGAAAGTTTTGAGTATGAATGTCGATGGTTATAAGGAAACTGTGATGGACTCTGTGAATGTTGATATGGTTAGAAAGGGGGTGACTACCGAGATTACGGCTAATAGAGAAGGCAGGAAAAGACATGTTGCGCCGACCCCGAATAAATTGGGATAAGGGCAGGAGAATAGTAAGCATAAGCATAATCAGCCTATAATATTCCCATTGCTGGGACACAGGCACCCTCTCTGTGAGAGAGGGTGGGCTGTAATCTACTACGCGGGCCCAGTGCGGGTTAGTGGATGTCACATGTCTTCGAATCTTTGGTTCTAGGACATGCCGGTTTCCTCACGATGTTTTCCTTCACCGTTTCGAGAGCTGTGGTGTTGAAATTAAATACAAAAAGTAAAGTGTCTGCCTGGATTCGAATTCACGACCTAAAACTCGTAAGTTGGGGCCGATACCACTGGGCCACTGCTCTCAAAATATGGCCTAGGCTTTATTTTTTATTGTAAACATAATATGGCTTTTGAATGCTCAGCCATCAATTTATCCTGTCTGTTTGTAATCGATAACTCTCTAAATTTGCCAGAAGGCTCCAATGTAATTGGTCAATAATTGATAGAAAATTGATATTCTTGAAAGATAATCACGAAGACGAAGATGGCGGGACGAGCTTGACTCCTGCCGTAAGGACTGGCGAGCACTCGTAAAAGACAGAATTGTGTGGAAAAGGGAGAGGGAGGCCTTTGCCCTGCAGTGGGACAATACAGGCTAGTAAGATTAGGTTAGAAAGATAATCTCCGGAATGTAATAGGCAATGTTATTTCACCGGTTTCATGACGAATGTTTTTTAACAAATAAAAGTTTGTTTGTTTGATGAAATTGTTTTTGTTTTTTGGGAATTTTGTTGTTTGTAAGTATCAATGTTTCAACCGGTTCTCGGTTTTCCAGGACATGTTTAAAAGGAAATGCGATTGGAGAGACTTTTGAAAAAAGCCTAAGTAAAAAGTTGTAATTCGAGGTTTGGCTTTTGCCTACTTATTTCCTCCTCCAATATTGGACCAATTTAAAAGATATTTCATAAACAGAATAAAAAGGGTATGTACTATGTCCCTAAGTTTTTCTTTTTTTATTAATAGTTGTCAAATTTGTACACTAGGCCTTTGTTGAAAGCGGTTTAAATCGGCATTTTTTAGGGTTCTAGTGCTTATTTATAAAAATAATGTATCATCAAAAAGGAAAACAGGGACATACAAGTAGTTAATATTTATTATTCTGTAAAAAACTATTGCTTTATAGTCATTAACCAGAAAGAAAATTTTAACAGAGGAGGAAAAGGGAGGTTTTGCACTGCAGAATTTAACTTATAAAAAGGCACATGGCCGTCAACAACGACGTCCATTTACAGCCATGAGTCGGCAACTAAAAATATGACTACCAAACATATCATAAAATTTTATTGAATAAATATTTAATTTAAGTTTTTATTTAATATTATAAATGCGAAAGTAATTCTGTTTGTCTCTTACCTTTTCACGCCTTAACGGATGAACGAGTTTCAATGAAATTTGACGTAGACCATTATAACATAGGGGGCTGTTCATTTATTATGTAAGATGATTTGAGGGGGGAGGGGGCCCAAACAAGTCTTATTAAATTAAGCAAAAAATAAAGTTTTTAATTTTTTTGTTACTTTTTCTTTGCAATTTTGGTAGATACTGATCTTACCTAAGATTGAAAGGGGAGGAGGGGGTTAATCGAAGTCTTATTTTTTCTTACGTAGGAGCAGGGAGGGGGTCAGAAAGTGGTCAAAATTGTCTTACGTAATAAGTGACAGCACGTAGCACTTTTTATCCTGGTAAGTACCTATAGTACGTTGTCGTGAGATATTTTACGAAATCCAAGTCTGACCCCCTTACTAATAAACGTATAATATCGGATGAATAGTTACACACTGATTTCTCTCTTTCAGTCGTCAGTAATTTGACTTTCGAAAGACACAAAGACAAAGCGTTGTGTAACTATACAGACGCTATACAACGTTTATTAGTAAGGGGCCCGGGTAAAACAAAAGCAACTAGAAATAGCAAAAGCTACTAGACCAATAAAAATGTTACGAACATTATTGAGACCACTTATTGAATTTCAGCATAATTCACAAATGCCGTTGGTCATTATTCCGATCATAAATCCCTACTACGTCATGGATTAACATCGTTATTAAAAGCATTCAGTATAAGCTCAGGACTCAACGCAGATTATATTTTATTAATACCTCTTTGGCTGTAAAGGTTCACTCAACTTTTTCAATTTGTACCGGTGGTTAGGGCTCCAGAGACCGGAACCTCCTCACATTGCGAGCCGTATCAAATCCGTGCCTTCTGAATCAGGCCTTAATGATCCAACCGTCTAACGAGAGCCTCGAGAGAGGTTGATCGAGGCTTTTGGCCATCAAGCCATTGGCCGATACGACTATCGTTACAATGACAGCTGAGCCCACATTCATTCCACATGTCAACAACCTCGTGTGCTAAGTCAAGATTAAATTGAATTATTATTATAATAAAAATAATAAAAAAACTTTTTTTTATGTTAATTGTAGGTTTACATATTTCAGATAAAGTTTAATTTTAGACGTTGTTTTTGGGTTCTTTAGTATCTTAAGAAAGCAGTGAACTGTTACACTCAAATAACGGCTGTTCAAATACAGACAGTTTTTTTATATCTTGTCAAATACTGGTGAAAAATACAATTGGAGAGTTTGTATGTTCATAGGGTGGTACAATAGGCGGCCTTGTCGCTAAAACTATTTTGAAAGAAATAAAGAAACAAAAATATAATTAACTCTAATAATAAAGAAAAATAAAAACAAAATAGATACTCACGAGCACAGAACAGAAATTTTAGTACATAAAAGTAAATCTTACAACGTCAACCATAGGTTTCATTTCTGCACCTTTCAGCCAATTTGGTTCAACCAACCGTGTCTTAAGGGTCCTGCCCCCGTTGACATGTCAAAGACACAGGAGTCTTTGACAGGTCAGCGAACTGGAATTCGAGTCGAGAGAACGATGACCGACGCGGATTATGAAATTAGGTACCAAGCAGGTTGGCCAAAAAATTTTTTTGTCGTTTATTTGTAGGAGTAGGTATTCAAATATCAAAATGGCGGATTTTAGATAAAGGAAGGTCTTGAAAAAAAATAGTATCATTACGTTGTGTGGTATCAAAATAAAGAGCTCGAGGAGACGATTCCAAAAATATAACACACTAAAAAGGTTACCAGACAGGTATAAAACCATGGATAATTCAGTAAGTTTTAACCATAGATATCAATAGAAAGGCTACATCAGCTTCTTCACCTAGCAACATTAAGTGTTTTAGAAAACACATAATACCTCTAGTTTGCATAAATAGTCTATCAAAAGTACTCTGAGCTCTACATTTTTGAAAAGTTTTTGACATTGATTGTCGCCGAGATGAGATCATAGACGAAAAACTTTAGATGAGATTGCGACCAAAGAGAATGTAAACACTTTGTGATTAGATTTTGAACGTTTTTAATTACGAGAATTGGTCTTGGTAGTGGTGGCCCAGTGGTTTCGGGCTCTACTTAAGAGTTGTAGGTCGTGAGTTCGAACCCAGACAGGCGCATTTTGTGTACTTTATTTCAACACCACTGCTCTCCAAATGGTGAAGGAAAACATCGTGAGGAAACCGGCATGTCCTAGAACCAAAAATTCGAAGACATGTGACATCTAACCAACCCGCACTGGGCCCGCGTGGTGTGTTACGGCCCACTCCCTCTCACCGAGAGAAGGCCCGTGTCCCAGCAGTGGGAACATTATAGGCTGATTGATCCAAAAATGCGTGGTGGATCGATTTAGGAGTCAGGGAGTGTATTTTTTATTTTCGTACGCGCTTTTAGAGTTGCTCAACCAAAACTGCAAACCATGAGATCTCTTTACCCAAAGATATTATCATAATCATATTATATTATTATGATTGAAGAAACAAACACATAAAATACCAGATATAAATACAATGATTTATGGCTACTAAAACTTTAGGATGGTAAACTAAATATACAGATAAGCCGCACGATCAAAACACGCAGTTTTCGCATCCAATATTATGCTACAGTCTAACTTCTAGTATGTTTTCGATTACGTCAATGTAATTTTACACACACACATAACCACGCCTGTAATCCCTAAATGGTTCGACAGAGGTGTATCTATAGTACACTCACATTTCGCCAGTTATGTTTAAGTCCCATATACTAGGGGGCGAGCCTATTGCCATCACCCGGGCACAGCCGGTCGATGCTGTTAGAATCTCACCGTGATTAGTTAGGTGAAGTGAGCTGTCATTCCATCTAATGCTAGGGATTGACACTAATGACAGCTCACTTTAAGCTCACTTCACCCAAGTTATCACGGTGAGATTTTTATAGAATAGCCCTACAGATGAAGACTCCGGGCCGCTACTTAGAAATTCCTGATGGAAAACTCAATAACACTTTGTCTTTGGGCGGGAAAGACTCATAGTAATTGCTCCTCTCTAGGGCGGGAATGAATTTTAAAAAGAGAACTTGATTAGTTTATACATAATTTAAGAAAAATGCTGCGGTCTTGTGAGTGTGTAAACAGCCAGTGTGAATAAAAAAAACCTATTAAGCGGGACGGCCCGCGGCGGTGACGCGGTGTGTTCTATATTTAAAATTTAAAAAAGATTATAGTAAGTATAATTTGGCGGGATACTAACCGTGTAAGCTGTAGCCTGTACCGAAATTCAAAAACTTGGTTTTATACACTAATATTTGATTAAAAATAAGTTCAAGCGATTCTGAAATGTTGACCCCAGATTCAGTTAAAGATTCGGAAAATATTTTGCCAGAAATTTCAAAAGAAATATACTTAAATACATACAATGATTTTATGAAGTGGCCAGCAGACAAGTAAACAATTTTTTTTTTTTTACTATCCTTATATTCGAAATGAAAATAAGAGTGTTTAACACGGGTGAAAGTCATCAATTCCCACTCGGACTATAGCCGCCCTCGCAGTGCTCGGGCGTCTAAAGACCTCGTGTGGGAATTGATTCCTTTCGACCCTTGTAGGTATAACAATCTACTATTCTTCAACTTCATCCTAATTAATTAAAATGACCTCATGAAAAATAACTTTATTTCACGAAACAGGATAACAAAGTTTGGAGCGTCACTCCAATAAGGAAAAAGTCTATTGAAACATTACACAATACATCTCATCGTACTCGGTCAGTGTGTCAATATACCACCGACAGTCGTTCATCACAACAATTGGGGCAATGAGTGTCTGCACGCGAATTTGATTGCCATAACTCATCGCGAAGGTTGGCGACCACTGGCGTCAGTATAAAGTTCAGACAACGCTACTATAGTCTGTTCTAAAAATATCTGATGAAAATGTAAACAAATGGATCAGAAAACGTAACCGTGTACCTATATCGAGTTGTAGTGCCACTTAAAAAAAAAATGCTTTCATTTATAATTTAAACCCAAAATCCCAATTTAAAATTACCCTAAAGATGTTTTTAATTCCACAATTGAAGTTAATTTTATATCCTCAATTTTAGACGATGATTTTTCATAACAGAACATCACACCTGTCTTGCCCTAAGTGTTAGGCAGAGGTGTACCTATAGAATACCCACATTTCGCCAGTTATGTTTAAGTCCCATGTAATAGGGGCGTAGCCTATTGCCATCAATCGGGCACAAATCTCGTCTCCGGGCTGCTGCTGAGAAATTCCAGATGGACAAACCAATAACACTTTGCCCGACTCGTTAATTGAGCCTAGGACCTCATGCTCAGCAGTAGCGCTTGCGACCACTGGTCCAGTGGTCGCCACCACCAGGCTGATTTTCAATTAAGTACAATTTAATAATGTAATTGAAACAATGACTGTTGAAAATACTGGTGAGTTAATTATGAAATTAAAACCTTCTAAATACAGATCATGAATGAAATGAAATTAAAGGAAAGAATATTTTAATCACTTTTACACGTCATATTATTAAAAAAAATAGCTAGGTTAGGTCGGCGTTTCCTATCTGACTACTCTGAGATGAAAGGCCGAAACAAACTCAGAGGTCGCAGTCTCTTTTAAAGTCCAGACATAATCTTGGTCAAATCATGTAGATTGATGTCTGAAATGATCTTTTGAGGAAAGTACCACACAGATTTGAGTTGACCAGTCCAGTCAGTGCAAGCATTTATCAGTAGGTAATCGTGTAGCTCAACTCAGAACTTGAGGAGCTCAACGAATGTTACCTACTAATTCCCTTGATTGATTGCCTAACAATTTAACCCAAGCAGTGTATGTTTACACTTTCAGGAGATCCTTTTGCAACAGACCATACGTAATGTGGGTGTGTATTCACACGTAGTAAGCTGTATTACGTAGTTTGTCCTATTCCTATGTCAATATTTGGGTAGTCTGTCTTTGTTTGTTTAGTGGCCAAAGGGTTGTATACAGTACCGCGGCGTAGATATCACACGTCTAGCTTTAGAAATAGACACAGGTATGAGTAGTGTTGCCAATTTCTTTAGGTTTGGTTAAAACTGTGACTCCCACGCACGAGCCGAGCAAGCGAAGCGAGCGGTGCCGCGGCAGCGGCCGGCGAGTGCCAGAAACGACTAGATTATATAGAAAAAAATACTTGCCTGTAAATTATTTGACCCAAATTGAAAATACCGTCATAATCACTTTGTGACTGGTTTAGAAAATCTTTACATAATATAAAAAAACAAAGTCGCTCCCGCTAGATCTTTTAAACTACGCAACGGATTTTAATGCAGTTTTTAATGCAGTCGCTAGTGTATTATAAAATTATATTTTTTATAAACGTGATTTTTCCAAAAGAATCTAAATATTAAATGAAAAATGTATAAATGATTAAATATCATCCGAAACATTTGCCAATTAAATGTTTGTAAAGCGAGTGTTTATAAAATAAAACATTTGCGGAATGAGTTGGGTTGGAATGAGTTGAATATTTGGGTAGTCTGTCTTTGTTTGTTTAGTGGGCAAAAGGTTGTATACAGTACCGCGGCGTAGATAATTATCACACGTCTAGCTTTAGAAATAGACACAGGTATGAGTAGGGTTGCCAACTTTTTTTATACCAAGTATGGTATTTTCGAAGCTATCCAAACTAATACTAATAATATAATAAATGCGAAAGTGTGTCTGTCTGTTACCTCTTCACGGTTAAATCGCTGAACCGATTTAGATGAAATTTGGCATCTTAGAGATAGTTTGAGTCCCGGGAAAGGACATAGGATAGTTTTTATCCCGATATTCCCACGGGATCGAAACTTATGCGGGTGAAACCACGGGCGCTGCTAGTTGTTTATAAAAATATAGTAGACGGCGAAAAAAAAGGACGGCGCGTACAAGAACTGTCATCAAGAAGCAGTGTCATCATAATTGTTGAATACTGACACATATCGTAGCTCTTGAACGTAGCTTAGATGTGCTGTTCGCTATCAGTTTCATTGGTTAAATTGGCCTTATTAATACTTCGGCCGTAACTACGGATTTCGTGCTTAGAGAGTAGACGCCCTACCCCAAAGCCGAGGCATACAGAAGGCAGGCTCTGAAGCTCCGTCGCCGACACGGACGTGTGTGAACGAGTTCATCTAAGATAAACACAGTTATTTTTTTGAGCCCCTGACGGAGCAGGGTCCGTCCATGTCCCGGGTCTGCATCCCTGAGGGGCAATTTTCGTAATTCTAAGAACGTTCACAGTCTGGTCTCAGTCTCAATCTGTCAAAAATACCTCTAACTCCCCTAAATTTGAAAAGTTTTTGTCATTAATTGTCGCTGAGATGAAATTGCGACTAGATTTTGGAACGTTTTTAATTACGGGAAATGGCCTTCTGATATCTGTGGTAGTTCATTTAGGGATTTTAGATTTTGGTCATGTTTGGTTCGAGAAGTCTCGGACGATTTCCGAATAAGAAGTGTGTTCTTGATTAGTCTCTGTAGCCCTGAAAAAGTGGCTGTTATGAATAATAATGATAGTAGCTTAGAAAAACAAAACATGTTCTTAATTAGAAACTTTTAATTAGAACAGTTCAGAAATTTATTGAAAGAAGAAAGAATGACTGAAGGCCAATTCCCATAATTTAAAACGTTCAAAATCTAGTCGCAATCTCATCTCAGCGACAATGTCAAATACTTGTCAAAAATGTAAGGGATTAAGAGGTATTTTTGACAGATTGTGACTGAGAACGTTCTTAAAATTAAGAGAATTGCCTCTCAGTTTGTTCTGCACGAATTCAACACACAAGAACCAAAACTAACTAAGCAATATTGAAGTGATTTATTTGATCAAATCAATTGAATAACCCTAATTTGAAAAGTTGTTTGAAAAGTTAATAGCGTTCAGTTATCAAGACGTTAAGTATTTATATTTGAAACAAAAAAAATACATAATACTTAAATGTTTGGCAGTTGTTTGGAAACTACCAAATAAAGCAATTTATAAATACAACATCGCTTTGGAACTAATACTTCTCTTTTCTCTGTTAGGTTAGGTTAGGCTAGTTTGACAAAAGTGCATTTGGTATGGGCCCTAGAATATATAATAAATTACCTAATAATATAAAGGAAGCAACTAATGTTATATCATTTAAAAATAGATTAAAGATTTCTTTGATCAATAAAGCATATTATAAAGTTAATGATTATTTAAATGATAAATATAATTACATTTTTAAATTAAAAAACGATAATAATATTACATAATTAATAAATGTCAATATATATGCTATAGATAATGTTTGTATTGAAATCATTGATTAAATAATATAATAAATATTTCTCGCAACCGTGCGTGTACACACGGCTACACATCAAGCTATACATAACCAGTATAAGCTGACTTCTGATTTTACGAAAAACCTATACAATGCGAGTTCAGCTAAAACTGGAAATGTATAGCTTGATGTGTAGCCGTGTGTATGTGTGAACGTAAACGTGGCCAAAGTGGTGTGTAAGGATCGTAGCAGGTGGCGTTCTGTAATGTTCGCCTAACCAGGCCTAGCCCCATGGGAATAAAGCGTGAGTTTATGTATGTGTATATTTTATTTAGTTTAGATATTTGCACACCTATTAAGGTAGGAAGAAATGCTGTAATTATATATCACCTCATGTACTTACCCATATTCAATCAAATAAATGATTTGATTTGATTTGAAAAAAATCTGCCTCCTTGGTCTAGTGGTGGTAAGCGCTACTACTGTGCCGGAGATCCTGGGTTCGATACCTAGGTCGGGCAAAGTGTTAAATTATTGGGTTTTTTCGTCAGGATACCCCTGCACAACCCTTCGGGGAATAAAGTCATAATGTCGTGATGTTATCTAAACTAATTTTGTAACGAGAAAAAAAAATTTTTTTGTATGTTTGTTTGTTACGCTTTCACGCTAAAACAGCTGAACAGATTTGTATGAAATTTGGCACATGGGTAGAGCATGACCTGGATGAGGACATAGGGTACTTTTTATCCTGATGTTCCCACGGGATCGAGACTTATGCGGGTGAAACCGCGGGGCACAGCTAGTATAATAATTAAAAATCCTCATGATGATCCTTTGATGTGACGTCATACGGTGACTTATCAAAAATGTATTAAGACGGGTGCGTGCAACGATTGAAGACTGAGAGATACGTAAACCAAGTTACTTTAACCTTTAGGGTTTATATTTAGCCGCACTCCAGAATTCAATTCAAATGATGTTATCAATGGAAGAGAGTATTTTCATTTAGGATTTATTATCCTTCGTATTTTTTTACTTTTAAGGCTGCCCGCCCACGGGGTAGCGGGATCGTCCGAAAGGGTTACCGCTGCCCCGGAACATAAAGGGCTAAGGAAGGAACACGGGTGGGTTTTAGTCAGTAAGAGTCTGACACTCCCTTCCGCTCCACCCAGAGCGGGAGGAGTCATTAGATGATTTCCCATCCAAAAAAAAAAAAAAGGCTGCCCGCCCACGTCCGATAATCGGTGACCGATTTTTGTAGAAGAAAAATAGAACGTACTGATGGCAATAGTGCAACGCACACGTTCTATAAAAAGTCGGTCTAAATAATATAGGGCGTAATAATCTGACCGATTGTAGGACCTACAAAAAGTATGCCGTGTGCGAGCGCGCTAAATACTTAGAATGCCTAAATATATTTGAATTAATGGATAGGTTTTTGAGCAGACTTTTTTTTTCGAACATACAATGAAGCAATGGATTAGCAATGTTCTTCAAAATTATTCAGATTGTGATTGAAATTTTGTTACTTCTTCTTTTGTCCTCTCCTCCCCATCGTTGGGCAGTTGCCCGCCAGACACAACACCCGTCTGGTCGGAGGATCCTCCCTTTTCTATGGAGGATGAGTGAACTTTACACCCTGTTCCTCATATCTCTATAGGTACGAGTAATAAGCGTGGGCAAAATACATATTTATTGAAACCAATTGAATTAACTCAGTTTCCAACTTTGAGAGCAAATTCATAATTAGTACCTTATGTAAGTCTTTGTCTGATCCACTCATCTGGCTTTGTAATACGAATAATTTCGTACATCGACGAACTTCAAGCACTTTTTATTTTTAGGCGGTCCTGATATTCCTTGAACTTCTTGTTGATTCATAAGTATATTGCCTAAATATTGAATTTATGGATTGGATAATGTTGGTTTGATTGTTTAAGTGAATACGAAAGGATTAGCTGAATGTGTGTGTTAGTATCTAACGTAATGGTAGAATACGTCAAATACATTTTTTTTTGGTTGACCACTGAGAATCGGCGCTGTGCTGTGGGTATACAGTGTGCTGTGCTGTACCAGCATTTTACATGGAGCAACTACCTATCTGACCTCCACAACCCAGTTCCTGGGCGATACCCCCTGGTAAGACTGGTTGTTAGAATTTCGGGCTTCTGACGACCCGTAATGACTGTCAAAGATCCAAGAATGACAGTCAGGACTAACGGGTTAACGTGCCGAGGCACGGAAGGGTCTGGGTATGTTAAGACGGTCATCCATCCACGGAACAACCGCGGCAAGCGTAGCTTAACCTGATCGGTCGACCCGTGCGTTGTTATTACTTAGCCACGAGCCCCCACTTTTTCCTACTCCTTACTGAATAAAGACCTCCTTCCTTATCCCAAGTCTAATTGTAAAATTTTATTGCATCCTTATCAGGGTGGCGGCATCATAAAATGCCTTTAATTAGCGAGCGGTAAACAGCGGATAATTAAGTGTTAATTCATAAATCAATTCTGGAGACCGATAGCGGAGTCAAACGGGTCATATATGCGGATCTGTCACGCGACAGAGCACATGGTCTAGTCTGAGGATGACTAATTCTGAGCTCATATTTTTATTCTTCTCCTTCTCGTGACGATGACTTATATTTTGTCCGACCGGTAACTACGTAATGGGCAGTATAGCTCTGTGGTTTGGCTCTTTTAAGTCCTGGATGATGCAGGTAGTTGTGCACGACAGGCAGGAGAGAAAGTGCAGCATATACCTATTGTACCGGGGCTCTGTAGTCATCCAAAGCTCAGCGTGAGTCCACACTCCAACACCTGGACTCCACAGTCCAAAGTCACATTGCTTTGGATGGGTCGATTATACCTCATCTGGCCGGCTTGGATCTGCACTGGCCCAGTTGAGCCCGCAATCGATTCACAGATTTCCATATAAGCCAAAATTTCCTGGGTCTACGTTTAACCCAACTCATGACAAAATAAGGGAGTCTTTTTAAAAATTATTTACAGGCTACATTACAGTTCACTGATTTCAGGCCTACCTCAACTGACGTCACGAACTCACGACCGATCCCCCATAAAAGCTATGAGATAGAACGGCATAATGGAAGTTGGGATCGACGTGTACTGGAGCGATTGGACTGGAGGCCTACCACAAGCTCTTAACGCGATCCATTTTAGGACCTAAACTGAACTGTTCTTCTAATTTGTACTATGACGTCAGTTTAACAATTCAGTTTAGGCCGTGCCATTCTACTGACAGCGATTGTCCCAAACTGAGTCGCAAGTTTTGGTTTCAGTCATACTTGTTTGGTACCATTACGTCCATAGAGCAGCTCAAGCGATGCAGTTTAGGAACCTAAACTGAAATGTCTTGTTTTTGAATCGTTTTTAATTAGATCATGGTAGGCCACCTGATCTGAATTAGGTTTGCTGTCGCCCTGTTTCAGTCTGAACGTTTTAAATTCAAACTATTTTCATATGGGCTGTATTTTGAGTCATTTTGGCTGATGGATTGTCGTCCACTCCAGAATTCATGTCAGCTTCAAAATCCTCAAGGTTTCCAAAAAATATACTGCGTATTTGAGGGGATACAGAAATTAATTAATTAATTTTATTTATGTATTTACTAAGGCACCAAGTTCCAATATACAAATCACAAATACATAAAATTAATTAAATTCATCATTAAAACTGAATAGATATTAAATTATAATAATATGTACATTTATATAAAAAAATAAGTAAAATAATCATAGGGCATCAAAGAATTCGTCCGCATCGCTGTCAACAGGAACAGTGCCCAAAAGGCTGGCAGCATTGCCACGTTGTATGGCAATGCTAATTCTTTGGCCAAGAAATAGGCCAGCCCTCTGGTCACGTGAAGAGTCGACTAACCGCTTGGCGATATCTCGAAATTTTAAGGTGTCTATTTTTATCTACGATGACTCATCAATGTTGTTGTTAAAATCTTTCTATCTTGTTTGGTTGGATTTCCTTAAATTCATTTAGTGATTTAACCTTTTAACCGCTTACGTCGGATTAATCCGACAAATATTTTCGTGTCCATTCCGCCAGTCGTATAATAAAAAAAAACAAATAAAACAGCTCGTTTAATCTGTATAATTATTACGCTCCCCCGGCCAGGTGTGATGAAATGCGCAAGCACTCCAGCACCCTGGCTAAAGGTAGCAGCAGGACACCGTGTGGTTTTAGTCAGTAAGAGTCTGACAGACCCCTCCACCCACCCCAGGGTGGTGGACATCCATGAGGATTTCCACCCCAGGGTGGTGGACATCCATGAGGATTTCCAAACGAAAAAAAGGGGGTTTACCTCGATGCCTGGCATGTGCGTGGGTGTCTATTAGCATGCATTTGTTTTACATGGAGGTGACGAGTAGCGAGCTAAACCGTGACCGTGAGGTATCGATTTACGCAGTGAGGCATCTTCGGCATGTAATTAACCTGAGTAATCAGAAAACTTACCTGAAATCAATCTAAAATTGTTGTAAATCAGCTGTGTAACGTAAATAATCGAAATGCCAATGAAATCGTATCTGAATGTTTGTTTAGTTGATCAAATCCCCGTGTTACGTCCGTGTCTGTCCCATCTCCGTGTTGATAGGTGCTAATGAGATGAAGTTAATCAGTGCAGCGGGTATGTTTGTAAACAATACGTGCCGGCTGGCAGACGCGTAAATATTGCTGTATATACCTATTCCTAAGTGTAACTTTGTACACCAGAAGATTTCTGGTTCCATTTTTGCGGTGTCGCAACGGAACCCTTAAAACAGACGATAAACTGTGGAACACATTATTATTCCTTTACTGTGAAGTTCCGAACTTTTGAGCCCTGACACCCATAACACAAGTTTAATCTTAGCTTGGGTGTCAGAGGTTTATAATAACTCTGTATTGAACCTACAATTTATATGACATATATATCAGGTTATACCAAGTGGTAAATGTAAATTGAAAAACTAGAAATAAAGATTTATTATTGTTATTCAATAAGTATGCATGTCTCTAAATCTATATAACTATATTATAATATCTTCTAAGTATATAAATAAAACAAAGTCGGGTTAGTTACACCATTTATAACTCAAGAACGGCTGGACCGATTTTTATGATCTTTGAATAGTTGGATTTGTCTCCACCCCGAATAACAGAATAACTATTAATACATGGGAAAAAAAAAACACGAAAAAAAAATAAAGATAGGTAATTAATTTTCTCATACATTCGATTCTGAGGCAGTACGAAGTTCGCCGGGTCAGCTAGTTAGACGATAAAAAGCCTGAACTTGTAAATTTTTGATAAGAAGTTAAATATAAGAAAGCTTATGGCCCGAGTTAAAGAAGCCCCACAAACAGGACTACCTATTTGTTTAATTTTCCTAAAATCTGATTAGAAAACAAAGGTAAACAAACCCTAAACTTCCTAGTTTTGCATAATACCAAACTTATATTTCTTAGCTTCCGTTTTCAGGATTTATTCCAGTCTGATCCCTTGAAGCCCCCCCCCCCCCGATCCCTGCTAGTTGTTTTTCTGTTTTAATCTCTGTCTTATCCACTTTATCTAGGTCTGATGCTGATCCCCTTACTCTTTTTGACAGGTAAGTTCAGTCAAGAGAAAATAAACGTTTCATAGTATGCCACAGTGCTAACTACTATTTCTATCATACTTACACACATAACTGCCGTCTCCTTTTCATGGGGTAGGTAGACACGCCACCTGCTACAATCGTTACAAGGACGTCTGAAGGCCGACGTTCAAAATCTATACGCAGTCTCATCTCGGCGACAAACAAATGTCAAAAACTTGTCAAAACGTAGGGATATCAGAGGTATTTTTGACAGATTAGACATACTGTGAACGTTTTTAAAATTACAAGAATTGCCCCTGCCGTCAAAATCAAAATCAAAAGTCATTTATTCAAACTAGGTTGAGAATCAGCACTTTTCGAACGTCAAAATTACAAAAGACAGTCCCCCAAAACGCCCGCCTTTCACGTCATACATGCACGCCGTTTCACGTCATACACGCACGCCGGTTCACGTCATACACGCACGCCGGTTCACGTCATACACGCACGCCGGTTCACGTCTGACGTCATACACGCACGCCGGTTGCGAGTACTACGCACCTGACCTTTCTGAAGAATATCACCAATAAGGTATATGTCCTCCTAGGCCGTCCCACTATTTCTATTATAAAGCAAAATTATTGTCTATAACTTCCTGCTTATACCACTTTTAACTTAACCACTTTTTCCTATTTTATGACACTACTAGCTTCTGCCCGTGACTTCGTCCCCGTGTAATTTCTCCCTCCCCCCATTCACCCTCTTAGGGATGGAATTTCGAAAAACCCTCTCTTGGGTACTTTTCACAAAGAACACACTCTCCAAATTTCATGTTTCTGGGACCAGCGGTTTAGGTTGTACGTTGATATATCAGTCAGTCAGGACTTTAAATTATATTTATACATAATTAGGTATATAGATAGATTCAGTGAAAAATGTTTGCACTGACTGGGAAGGTCCAATCAAATCTGTGAGGTTCTTTCCTCAAAATACCATTTCAGGCAGTAATCTACATTGTCCTCACATGATCTGACCAAGATTATTGCTTGGACTTTAAAAGAGACTTTGACCCCTGAGTTTGTTTCGCCATTTCTTCTCCATGGGTATTCAGATAGGAAATGTCGACTCCATCTAGCTTATTTCTTTAATAATAATATGACTTGTAAAAGTGGTTCCGATATCCTATTTACAGAATAAACAATTTCATTTCAGAAACCACTATTATTTACCCTTGTGTATTAAACATTCGATTAAAATCACGTTCAAGACAAACGTCGTGGCGTACATGCGTCGCAAGATAACCCCCTTTATACGCAATACGCCGCGACTCCGCGAGTATTACGTACCGACCTACCTACCTATAGTACGCCACGGCCCCACGGGTATTGGCGGAACGAATCAAATTCCACGAATATATCTTTAGCAGAAAGCTACACTTTATTGGCAAGTATGTAGGTTTAGCCACTGGCTTCTTCCGCGTGGATGTCGTAAAATATCCCACGGGATCGTACTACTGGGATAAAAAGTACCCTATATGTGATGTGTGTACCAAATTTCATTCAAAGTCAGTTATGTTAGGGGACCAGTCTATTGCCATGAACCGGGCACAAATCTAGACTCTGGGCTGCTACTGCAATGAGTAATCCCATCCTGCACCCTAATTGCGTAACACACTATCAATCTGAATCTGAATCATTTTGAAGCATATTGCTAATCCATTGCTTCATATGTTAGAAAAATGTGTCTGCTCAACGACGTCAATAACGCAATGAATGTTGTTGAACTGTCAAAATGAAACCCATTGCTACTGATAGTTTATTACGCAATTACCCCGCTGTATTTACACCATACCTATAAATTAATACAAGGAAAGCTACCCAAACAAGATAGAAAGATTTTAAAAGCACCATTGTTGAGTCATCGTAGGTAAAAATGCAGAAATGTTTGCATCGGTAATTATACCGGAAACCATCAAACTGGAATAAAGCAGCGGTACCTCGGCGTCAGAAATAGGAAGCGAAACCATTCACACAATAAAACTGTCTTTTAAAAAGATCTCTACTATTATACATCTTTGCTGCTATCCCGTCATCTATCTAGGTATATATATAAAACAAAGTCGGGTTATAATAGTTACTTACACCATTTATAACTCAAGAACGGCTGGACCGGTTTTTATGATCTTTGATTTGTTGGATGTGTCTCTGCCCCGAATAGCAGAATAATTATTAAAATATGGGAAAATAACAGGAAAAAAAATATGAAGATAATTCATTTTCTCATAAATTTTGTAAGGATCGGTCTTTTTGATGATATCTCGAGAACGGGTTATATACTCTTGTAGGTATATAAATAAAACAAAGTCGGGTTAGTTACAACATTTATAACTCAAGAACGGCAGGACCATAGAAATGTACTTGTACGTCCTCACCACTATGAACGAATTTTACTATCATTATTTGATAGGTACTCATAATGATGAATACAATGACCCTTTAAGAGGTTTAGGGCAAACAAAATCGAAGGTTGTATAAATTCAAATAAGTATTCTAGAGAAGGCCAGCCTTAAAACGCCTGCGGTGTACATGTTACAAAAGGGCAGTGGACTTGTCCAAAGAGAAACTGCTGATATTAAAATTTGTACGATTTCTGATTACCTATCAATTCTCAAATTCTTGGAAGGATCACAAAATGTTCAAGTTTGAACATTTTTACATGGCGTGTTCATGTTCAAATGAAATGTACTTATCAAAGTAAACCCAATATTAAATAAAAGAATAAGACAAAAGGATATTGTGCAATTATTCTTATAATTGCCCCTATAGATTGGTGTTCTAAAAAAATACTTAAAAAACTGTTGGAATGCAGTGATGCTTAATTTATAAAAAATCAAATGTTTCCTTTGGGTAGGTATCTAAAAATTGGTAGCATAAACATTTATAGTAGGTTTTACCCTGTACAGGAAGCAGACGCGATATTATGTTATGTGGTGTAGTTCAAATGGAGGTATTATATCTTTGTTAATCTTCGATGTAGTTATAATACTTGCTAATTAACAGAGTTCACGACAGTATGATGAACCCAGCTATAACATAAATAAGATCAGTAATTAAACTTGCCTTTTGATCCCGAAGCGAAATATTTTAACCCAGATAAAAATATTTTTAATATAGATGGGCTAAAATATTTCGCTTCCGGGGTTAAACATTGTCATGGTGAGGCATTAATTAGTTTAATATTCAGCATTCAGCTGCATCCGGTTAGTGCTTCGCCAGACCAGCAGCGCGGGCGCGGTGAGCGGCGCGGGCTGTTCGGCGCGGGGAGCGCGCGCGCGCGGGCTCTCACGCCATAGCTCGTTCGTACAAGTGGCCGGTCCGCGTGGCGACCGGGGTTCTCAAACTAGTTCGAGCTTTTTTCTAGTAAAAATAAAATAAGTCTTCTTCATCCATATTATATTTTGACATACACTGGACACGAGAACACGCAGAACGCAGCCGCGCTCCATTGCGGACAGGAAGACCGCGCGCGTTTCCGCACCCGCGCCGCTCCCCGCCTCGCGTTGCCAGTCTGGCCAAGCACTTAGCCTGGATGGCGACCCCAATACCTATATTATTATCTAGTTGGGAAAAGGCAGATTATGATTATTACCGTCATTCCTTTTGCAGTTAAATGTTTTGGGAAGAAAGTAACCACTACCACTCGCAGGGAGCGTTACGTCAAACGCAGCGTCGACCAGTCGCAGGAATGTTACATTAAGTATATGGAAATGCTTTTGGAAATTGAGCTTTTGCCTCATAATCAGCCTATAATGTTCCCACTGCTGGGACACAGGCTTCCTCTCAGTGAGAGGGAGTGGGCCGTAATCCACCACGCGGGCCCAGTGCGGGTTGGCAGATGTCACATGTCTTCGAATTCTTGGTTCTAGGACATGCCGGTTTCCTCACGATGTTCACCATCACCGTTTTGAGAGTAGTGGGGTGATGAAATAATTTACACAAAGTAAAGCGCCTGTCTGAATTCGAATCTATGACCTACAACTCGTAAGTCGCGGCTATTACCACTTGGCCACCACTGCTCCCAGCTTTTGCCTGTATTGTATACATTCGTAAGAACGTTACATTACATGGAAACGCTCGAGAAAATGCTCTAGTGTATACTCACCCATGTAACATGCTCTAAAAGAGATAAGGGTTATTCTTCAAGTTAAATAATTCTACTTACATTTCTTGGGCCTATCAAAAACATAACACTATCTACATAAGGTCACGTATTTTCCCATGGGGGTTTAATTACATACTATGATCTGAGGATCGAGTACTTATGTGACGATGAAACCACGAAAAAAAAATCTCTTCTATCAACGATCAACTCCCAAAACCTGATATAATATTCCGCCCTCGTTTCGATATATCTAGACTAGGCTCGAAATATGATGATCGTGACATATATTACCTTATTCGTACCGTATTAAAAGGAGTCGCATGTGAGCACGTCACCTTTTCGTCCTATTGACACAGAATATTGCTATTGAGTTGGAAATGACAGTGAATTATTGGGTTTTCTCCGATAATAAGTATATAGTGTTACTTGCTTCCGTAGCAACACTTACGTACGTGTTGGCACTTCACGCTATCCCCCTCCGAGTCCCGCCACAAATGCTGAAAACAGACACAGGATTACAAAACACCACGCCTGTAATCTCCGACGGATAAGTACTTAGGTACTTAATTATTTAATTAATCCTGTGTGGTTAAATCAGCATTAGTCACCAACACGGCTTCCATTAAGTATATTTTCAAGTTACCTACATAGTGGCGCATATTATTTATTTTTATTTAAGCTAGCACAAGGTTTGATTTCCGTCATCTAGTGACACAATCAATTAAGTACTTACTAATAAAACGGAAATTATGACGTAAACGAATTGATTGACAAATATTATGAGACGAAATCAAATGTTTATCTTTTAGTACACAATGCGTGATATTACTCATATAATATCATAGTACTGTAAACGGCTAGCTCTATTGGGATCCCTTATATTAAATTAAACTTCTGGAAATGGATTTCATTAGATATTATTCTGTTATTACTTAAAAACTAGCCCTTCCTATCTGACACGTCAAACCTAAACACTTTCTTATGACATACGAGTACGCTTGAACGGTCGAACAGTAGATGCCATCAATTATGACCGGCCTGCATTATAAAAAAGGTCCAGCCTCTTCATCAGATATTCGTACGTACATATCATAGTACTCGGTATACGTAACAGTTCAAACAAATAATAAATTCTTCAACACAACTTGTAGCACCTACGCCGATCTTTTATAGATAAGAAGAAAAGTGGCTAAATATAACTTCTGATATTAACTATTTTTATATGGGGGTGTTTAAAATACGTATTAGCTATATAAATACAAACATATATTCAAAAGTTAACAAAATGCAACGCGCTTCGCGGCAAGAGCAAAAAATAATGGCGGGAAGCTTTTTCTAGTCTATGGAAGTTTTCTTCCTTCAAAAAACTTCACAGCCAGCACTCCAAGTAGCTTCACTCGGTGTTGCCAACACGGCCCTCCTGCGCCGTGCATGTCCTCAGGCACGCCTTTTACATCGTAAGCTAAGTAAGATATCTTACTTAACTTAATTAAAACATATCTGAAAGCACACAGTTTATCTTAGGTAATGTGTTCCTAAATATAAAACAAAAATGCTTCGGCCAATCATGATTCATAATATTTAATAGAACTCCAGTTGCAGGGTTTACGTCGTCTCTGTTCCTTTAGGCTTAGGAAGTCTCCCTACTCTGCAACTGGCAATCCCATTCATGAATCTATCATAGCCTTTATATTACAGAACTCAAAATATATGAAATGAGGTAGATAAAAGAAAAGTTAGCCGGATTGTGTGAAAGAAGAAAGAGCAAGTGAACACTAGGCGAAAGCGTCATAATAGCCCGCAAAATTCAAGTTTTCTTACGTTTTTTTTGCAATTTACAGGTCAGTATCAGGATTTATGTTGATCGTAACAAATATTTATTTATAGAATTATAATCATAAAACCCATCAATAAAAGTCTAAATTCATTTTACCCTTTTTTTTGTCTACGGGGGGAATCCTTCAAAAGGCTTCAAAGGAGAAATGACCTCCTGTATCTCCCTATTTCGTTTGATCCACGACTTTTTGACCACCCTGTATAACTATACAGGGTATAGGTTACCTATCCTATAACTGATTATTGCGGTCATTGAGAGTCAATTTTCAGCAGTAAACATCTTGAATAAATTTTAACTCTCGTGTCCCACATGCTTGTAAGTAACAAGTGATATTGAAATTCCAAAACTCTAGTTATTTTTAAAGTGTTCTTCAATATCCTTTGTAATAGGTGTGAGTTACATCAATCTATCTTTAAATTCTTATATAGTACTGATGGGTGGGTACACTGAAAGTGGTGAAGGGTGGCGCGATCGATTTAATATTGTGGCGTTAGCGGCTCTGTCGTTCAACTTCAATTTGGCGCCCCTCGACGACCAAATTAAATTAGATAATTGCTTTCTAAATATGATGAATGATGATCAAGACTGTAGGAGGTATATATATTTTACAAACGAGCTTTGTTTAGAACGTTCACAATGACGAAGATAATGAAGCTAAAACCAAGTAGATCTTAGTATAGGATTTTTTTTGTGTACGGATCGTATATAAGTGGCCAGGCACCCCGTGGCGCGCCGAATAAAATGTTCTGGGATGTTCTAGGCGATGGCACTGCGGGGTGCGGGACGCGTGAGTGGATAGTTGTTACGGTTAGTCAGAAGCCCAAAAGTCTGACCTCCAGACTTAGCAAGCAAGGGGCTTACAAAGGGGTGTCGTGTTACCCAGTAGAGTCCGTTTCACTAAAGAAGTCTCGCAGAGGCGGCGCCATCACAGGCATGCGACGGAGATATAAATATTTATTTATTGATTTAACTCATCATATTTCAGGTATGGTTAATAAAATGCACACTCTCAAATAGAGGAAGGTGTGTGAGGTAGAATGGTTGTTGGGAATGTTGCTAACTAAAAACAAAAAAAACATAAATAGTTCTTAGGACTTCTCTCGTGAGACGGACTCTTAACTGAGTTTTAGAGGTCAGATAGGCAATTGCAACGTGTAAAATACTTGCAACTGTATCTGATTAGACTGGAAGCTGATTCCAACAAAGGAAAAGGCTACATAGATGATGAATACTGCTAAAACGTAGTAGGTAGTTTTATTTTGTTGAAAATATATTATTCTGGCTGTAATATCTATGGATATAAACATTGTATTGTAGCGTGTCACTTACGCCTAAATATAATAATGCGATAAACATAATGTGTGACGCGGAAGTCGGTGACATGTAAATATGTTGCTGATAATATATGGAGATTAGTTGTTATTTTCTTCATGATTAATATTATTTGATTTGTGGCTGCGGTGAGATACGAATGTGTGACCTAGTTTGAGATGTACCGGCCGGCGAAGATGTTGTTTGAAAGTAAGAGAGTGAGTATGTACCTCGAGAAAAGCGTTTCTACGTAGTAACTTTATTACTTTGAAGTGTTCAAATAAATTGTGTTGAGGTGTTTAAATATTAGTAAGTAATATTTAGGGTTCAAAGCTTTAAAAAAACGTATCCTTTATATTATCACTTATTTAAATTGGACGGGATTATTGTATAATAATATGTCTATGTGTTAGTTTTTCTGTGATACCCATTGCAGTGAGATAGGTGAAAAATGCATAGGTAGGTAGGTAACAAGGTGGAGGGTATTAACGGTTATCACACAGTGACTGAATATCAAAGGATGTTATGCCTTTGTTTTTTTGCAATTGGTACTGGTCCCATAGCCAGATATACATTGGGCTCTTTCAATTTAAGCGTTTCATGCCGGTCTGCAGCAGTCATGCTGCGACTGCGCTTCATGTAAAGACAACCGTCTGTACGCAGTACGACTGCCCTGCTCAAAATTATCAGACGCTTAAAATTGAAAGAGCCCTAGGGCTGGCCGCATACGTTCGGTTTCCTAATCAGGAATACAGATTCGGAGACCGGAGGCCGGCCGCATTCGTCCGGCTTTCTGATCAGGTGCGAGTAAATTCGCACGAAACGTGCGAATACTATTTAAAAGTGACGATTCGCACTTTTCGGGCGAGTAAATTCGTGCGAATAGAGCAGTAGGCTAAAATTCTTAATTTATCTTATAAATAACTAAGCTTGCAGCAGTTTATGTTAGGAAACTTTTAAGTTTTCTAACTTGAAAACTAGCCTACGGGCCAAGATTGTGCCAAATCCGTAGAAGGATTTTATGCTTCTCACTACTATTATTATTCATATAACCTAAACAATTTTGTGGTCCCAAATAACCCAAACTTCGAGCACGGGTAAATATTGTGTATTTATGAAAACCATTTAAATACAAATTAGAAGTAGGTAATTTCGAAAACTATTATGTTAAAGATCGAGCCAAATCCGTCGACATTTAGGATTTTCACTACTATTATTCATTAAATATTCTAAACAATTTTGTGGTCCCAAATAGTCCATACTTCAAGCACGGGTAGTTCTGTTATGTATCTATGAAAATAATTTAAATAAAAATTAGAATTAATTTGGAAAACTTCTAAGTTAATAATAAACCTTATCATTGTGTGTTAAGACGGTTGTTACTGAACACTAATAAGCCGACTAGACGTATTGATGAACGCGGAGATAAACCCCGTATCTCCACGCTCATCACTCTCCGTCTAAAAAATCTTTGACATCTTTCAAGGCTCTTTTTAGGGTTCCGTACCCAAAGGGTGAAAACGGGACCCTATTACTAAAACTTCGCTGTCTGTCCGTCCGTCTGTCTGTCACCAGGCTGTATCTCAAGAACCGTGGTAGCTAGACAGTTGACATTTTCACTGATGATGTATTTCTGTTGCCGCTATAACAACAAATACTAATAACAGAATAAAATAAATATTTAAGGGGGGCTCGCATACAAAATACTTGATTTTTTTGCCGTTATTTGCTCGATATTAATAACGGCAACAGGTAGACGCTTGAAATATGCACAGAATAATTAGTTGTATATTAACTTTAAAAATAAATAATTAAATTAAAATAAAATAAATATTTAAGGGGGGCTCCCATACAACAGACGTGATTTTTTTGCCGTTTTTTTCCTTGTGGTACGGAACCCTTCGTTTGCGAGTCCGACTTGCACTTGGCCGGTTTTTTGTATTATTTTTACTTCAAGCTGAGTTTTGCTTTTCAGTCACAGTCGTCACAGAATCTACTTAATGTTTAATTCAACTTTCAAACTTAAGAATAACAATTTTAATTAATGTTTTGCACGAACTGTTTCCCTCTCACCGAGAGGAGACCTGTGTCCCAGCAGAGTCGGAACATTATAGGCTGATTATGATTATGATGAACAGTCCAACTATTTATTTAAAGAGCTAATAAATTCCTGAACAAGTGTTGAGTTTTCTTTATCTAAACTAATATTATTATAATTATAAAGAGAAAAGATTTGATTTTTTGTATGTCTATGGGGTTTTTGTATTAGGTAATTATTGTTTGTACACACGGCTACACGTCAAGCTATACATAACCAGTATAAGATGACTTCTGATTGTAAGAAAAACCTATACAATGCGAGGTCAGCTAAAACTGGAAATGTATAGCTTGATGTGTAGCCGTGTGTACAGGACAAAGTCAGTCGAGTCAGCTAGTCTAAACTGTTACGCTTTCACGCTAAAACGTCTGAACGGATTTGAATGAAATTTGGCACATGGGTAGACCATGACCTAGATTAGGACATAGGAAACTTTTTACGCCGATATTCCTACGTGATCGAAACTTATGCGTGTGAAACCGTGGGGCGCAGCTAGTATGTTTATAAATATTGCTGTTAACGTGGTTCTTAATTCAACTATTTGACATTTAATGGTATCAACACCACCAAACCACAAACCTCTTGTTCCCTTTTCAACAGATCAACAATATTGTTTTCTTCATGTAAATAAAGTTGGTTGCCAGTCTAAAGTATACAGAAAAACACACATGTTAAAAAGTCGTAGGTAGATATTTATTACAAAAAAAACCGCTCAAGTGCGAGTCGGACTCGCGCACCGAGGGTTCCGTACAAAGTAGCTATGTAAATAGTTTATCATGGGATTTTTTTTTGTAATGTAACTACAAATTTACGGTTTTCGGATTTTTTGTGCTACATGGCATTGCTTTTTGACAAATTTCATGATTCTAGGTCAACGGGAAGTACCCTATAGGTTTTGATTCCGGAACATAAACACCCGTATCTTTTGATTGCGTTGACTAGAAGTTTGATCTTTTCACTGCTTCAAGGGATTGCAATTGCAGCCCTGAGTACCTATTTGATATTAATTTCAACTTGCAGTAGCGTCTAGAACAGTCTATTCACTGTTTCACAGAGTAAGTCTACATCAGAAGGCCCACTCTTAACACGAAATCGACAACTAGATACCATGTCAAGTATCTTAGATTTTTAGGATAAATCTAATCCAACTGTGGATAATCAAACTATTGCTGGTTAAAGTGACCTATGTAGATAAAAAAGTAAAGTACCACATTCTAGTTTCAAGAATAAAGCGTATAGTTAGCGCCACGAAAGATGAAACTTGACCCCGCTTCCCGCGCTCTTTCCGCCGCCCCTATGTCGTCCGGTCCCGTCCCGCGCTCAGACTTCATACCGCTAAAGAGACCTAAAATCGTGTACTGCGTAAGTCAAAACCACGTGGTGTGTCAAGTCTCATCTTTCGTGGCACGCATTGTACTTCTTGCTCAATCCGACAAGGCACCAGCATACAGTGAGTCCACGTATGGTACAAAAAAATTGCTCACAGGAACCATAGAAATACATGCTCTTAATGTCGCAGCATCATGCTGAGATATGCCTTTGGCCTCGTACAGGACTTTCCGTTTTTATTTTCATTTTATACTTTTGTTTTATTTTTTATGAGTGTGTTTTGTTTAGTTTGTGATATTCCTGTGCGAATCCTACTAAATACTTTTTTCTTTTTTAACTCTAACTGAACTGCATGTGTAGTTGTGTCGAGTGGCAGGGACAAACTGGAGACACCGGGTTCCGATATATTTTCAACAACCATATCTCCTTCTTTCTTATATCTTGCTCATTATATACTCTTCTGTGACAAAAAAGTTATAGTGTACCTTCTACATCTTTCTTTATTCTTTGTCCTGTTAGCGTCGCGTGACTTCCTAATGAGAAATGCTTGTAATTTTTCTCGATGTTTCTGTAGTTTTGTACTTACGCAAATTGTTTTTGCTCACCTGATGGATGTACCTGAATGTCTAGTAAAGTCTGGTTGATGTAGTTCATGGTCGTGCTCTATGGTTTATTCCTATTGGCTGCAAGAAATAGTGTAATTTTAGATTAGTGTATTGATATTTGTAATAAACATAGTGTATTTATTTACAACACCTGACACCACTATTTCAAATAAAGCTTTGATATTAACTTTGAAATGTGGATAAATATTTCTACTTATCGGTACCGTGTTTTCGAAAGCATTTGTTTCAATAATCTGCAAAAATATAATGTTAAAGTATTAAATTATTTTTAATTTATTTTAAGCATTGTTCTTAAGTGACTGTCTTTTTTGAGAATACATAATTATCTTTAAACCTAATTTATGAAGCAAATCAGCGTTTATTAAATTACCAGCATAATTTTTTCTAATTTTTTGGACCAAGAATAAGAAATAAAACTTCTATTCCTTGATGACAACATAGTACTGCAGCCCACACAATGCTATCAAATAAATTGTCTCCCAATCAAAACGATTACAAGTAGTGTCAATCAAACGGGTCAGGTCAGGAGCTGATGACGCTGCGACGCGCCCCCGTACTTGTCAACGCAGTGTGACGTCAATCCGTCAATTGGACCGAGTCTACCGTTTGGCTCTTTTAATACACTGGCAGTAAACATGCAAACGTATTCGAGAAATGCACTTTGAAACGGCGACGCAAAGGAAACTTTCTAACTAGATACTTCCAGATTTGGTTCTATTAATTATACATAGGTAGCCCAAAGAATTGCCAAACTTAAGTGGCAGTGGGCAGGGCACATTGCTCGCAGAACAGATGGCCAATGGAGCCGAAAGGTTCTGGAGTGGCGACCGCGTACCTGAAAACGTAGCGTTGGAAGGCCTGCCACAATGTGTACCGACGAGGACGACCTTGTGAAGGCCGCAGGAACTCGTTGGATGCGAGAAGCACAAAACCTGTCGAAGTGGAGGTGCTTGGGGGAGGCCTCTGTCCAGCAGTGGACGTCTTTCGGCTGAAATGATGAAGAAAAAAGAGGATGGGCAGCAACTTTACTTTGTTTATTTATAACACGGCAGACGGCAGTGGTAATAGAATTCGTGGTGCCGAACGTGGGTTGAACGCTCAACTTCTGTCACGGACTGCCTTCAAAGCCGTATCTATACGTCATTTGTGTCGTGTGCGAGTAATCGATGACACGCTTGGTTTATATAGAAACTGTTGACGACTGTAGCAGCGGCCACTGAGACGTATCAGTGTTCTGTGATTTTTAAAACCACGAACTAGGTTACAACTAGAACTAGAGCTGGGTTAGAACTAGGTATTGTATATTTATTTCTTATTTTGATTGTTCTTTTTTTCATCTTATCGTATGCTGCACCGGATGACGTCATCACGTCAACGCCGGCTGTCGCGCTCTGTGTCTCTGTGTGTGTGTGTGGTCTTAGCATTATGCTGAGCGATGGCCGTTTTGCGTGGAAGTGACGCATATTTTCCCCCAACTTGTTATTTTTTTATGTTTGCATTCTTTCTCTGCGTCATGTTTAAGCATTTTCACAGGTCGACAAAAAGCGACGTATCGTCGCACGACAAAAGTCGAAACCTACTTGCGATTTTAGTCACCTGTGGCCTAGCCGAATTGCCATTTAGTCAGTCGTATGCAAGTAAATTATCATGAGCACTGTTTCCCTATATTTTTTATTCCGTTATAAAATATTGAAATAGCTTGGAACTAAAATAATTTTAATTTCGGAAGTCAGTTGGATGGAAACCATATTTAACCGACCTCTTTCACATTGTAGTTTTTGACAAGGTGCTTGTGCACTATAAAGGTACAAAGGCGAATTAATACGTCAGGCGTTCTCTACCAGACAACCAAGGGTGGTGGAAAGATAGCAACTCTCGTGGCTCCCAATCTTTCTATCAAATAAACATCGTAATAATACTAATAGGTAGGTACACAGAAAGATATCGTAACAACAATATGTTCCAATTTCCGTACATTGTACCTTTATTTGAAGACGTGACTGTCGCAAACATTGCCGTCTAAAGCCCTTTGTACACATGTTTTTCTTGCCGTAAAAAAGTACAGTTTATTCGCCGTGTGTAGGCACGGTCGTCAGTGTTGTATGGATCACTATGGAAGCTTGTTGACGGACACGTTTTTCTACGGCGCAGTTTATACGCCGTACCGTAAAGAAACCGTGTCGTGTACAAAGGCCCTAAGAGTTTCTACGTCGCGAGCGCGACTCACAAAGTTTTAAAAGCTTGTTGCTTGTTCGACGTTGAATTTGCCGAAAAAAACAAAGATCAAAGTATTTCGCAAGATAAAACGATTTGAGAGAATGGTTTTAAATGACGTAGATACTTTTAATGAGTGGCAGTTGTCTTATACATTTAATACCTAAGATTAAAGTCGATGTTTATCTCGCTTGAATTTCTTCATTAAAATAATCTCAGTTGATAGCGTTGTCAATTAGATTTTTCAATTATCCTCCCAATATTGATAAGTTCAAACGTCTTATTATGCTAGTAAGAAGCCAATATGGTAATTACAATTAAGCCATAAATAGGTTGCAGTCTGAGAGACGATCGGGTCATGACCTAGTTCTTTAAATATTTTGATGTAGGCAATGTCATCGATGTCAAATATACTTTTAGAAAGAGATGAATGGCATTAAAACCTCACTTACATTATGTTACTTTCTTGTTTCTGATTCTACTGGTTAGGTACCTATCATAGTCCTTCAGACCGTATTTCGGTCATGGCGGCTTATCTCAACGGACACTAGTCTTAAACGCGGGAGATATCATAGTGCACAAGTGGTGTCTGCAGCAAGAGTGAAGATAGGCATGCGTATCTTTTAACAATACGCAAAATGAACGCCTTCAAAATTGGCGAATTCCACTGTTTACAAGATCTATTACATCCGTTAGACCTTGTAATTGAACGACATACACACGATTACGTTAAAACAGGGTCACGGTATCCTTGACAGATGAACTGGTTACCTACTCGGAGACTATTAGTGCCAAATCACCGCGTACTGGCGTCTGGCACATGGCAACGAGATCTAATCGACGGCTTATGTGCCAATGTTTGAGTGCTCGTTGTGGTTAGCGTTCTCCAAATGCGCACGGATTGTCACAATCATTACCAAAAGTAAGTAATGAATAAGTATATCTTCTTAAAATTGTAATAGTTTTGTTTCAAACAAGCATTTGTTTTATTTGTTCTGTTTTTTATTTTTGTGTGTGAGTTTTTTTTAACCTCAGGTAGCTTCAACTAGTTTTTAATTTGTTGAAGCTTGTAAATGGCAACTATAAGCGCTAATTGTACATTATTTACCTAGATCTGAAGGGTAATTAAATGAATGCGGGATAAAAAATTGCGAAATTGAACCTTTCATTGAAGATTATTAAGAACATGTAAATTGGTTAGTTAAACTGATAATAATCGATTTTAAATGTATTAAGGCTCCTGCAGATAGATGCGACGCGACCAACGGTGCGGCCCGATTCTGGTAAAACAGTTTTCATAGAAATTGTTCTACTAGAGTCGCATCACGCTGTCACGTCGTGCCAGACTGCAGGATCCTTTAAAAGATCATTGACTTTTAATCGACTACAAGAGGCACGATTTTCAAGTAGGTTGTAATCAAAGCCATCGAATGCTAAACTAGTTTTGCTGTTGTCTGTAAATAAATCCCTTAATCGCTTAACGCAAATATTGATCGGGGTTCAAAAGTAATATATTATGTAAGTTCATTGGCTTTCCACTGTTTCATTGTAATGACATTGGAACCAATTGACTTTAAAATGGGAATGTTTTCACGGTCGGCAGGATTGCTTTGAAGGCTCTCGAGATTCTTGTTACAGATTGGATAGACGCTGTTTGCTTTTCAACTAACAATTATTTGTTACTAAGCAATTATCATGAATGAGCAGCGGTGGCGCAGTGGTAACGGCCCCGACTTACGAGTTGTAGTCGTCGGTTCGAACCCAGACAGGCGCTTTACTTTTTGTAAACAATTTCATTACGTCCACTGCTCTCAATATGGTGAATGAAAACATCGAAACTGGTATGTCCTAGAACCAAAAATTCGAAGAAATGTGACATCTACCAAGCCGCACTGGGCCCGCGTGGTACATGCCTCACGCCACTCCCTATCGTTTTTTGGTGCTTGTTCCTAGTTTCGGTTCCCAGGTCGTGCTTCGTCCTAGTTTCGGTTCCCAGGTCAGGCAAAGTGTTATATTGGGCTTTTCTACCTGGAATTTCTCAGTAGGCAGCTCGAAGTCTAGATTCGTGCCCGGTTGATAGAAATAGGCTCGCCCCCTATTACTTGGGGGACCTAAACATATCTGGCGAAATGTGGCGCACCTATACAATAGGTACTCTACCCAACCCTCCACGAAATATGGCGTGATGTTTATGTTAGATGTTTTCCTAAACACATTTGGGGGCCATATTATACTACTACCAGCTATGTACCTGAAGAATGCCACTGCTGCCGCAATCAACATGGCCACCTACTCGGCTCAAACTATTTAAAAAAAAACAATGAGAAAGAAGACCATCGACACGAAAAGAAGAAGTAGACCAGGGTGGCAATTCTCGTAATTTTAAGAACGTCCACAATCTGAAGGCCAACTCTCGTAATTAAAAAATCTAGACGCAATCTCATCTCAGCGACGATCAATGTCAAAAACTTGTAAAAAATTAGGGAAATTAGAGGTATTTTTGACAGATTGAGACTGAGATCATTGAGACTGTGAACGTTCTTAAAATTACGAGAATTGCCCCTCTGATCTCAGTCTCAATCTGGCAAAAATACCTCTAATTTTCCCTACATTTTTGAGAAGTTTTTGACATTTTATTGTCGCTGAGATGAGATTGCGACTAGATTTGGAACGTTTTTAATTACGAGACTATGTTCAAATATTCCAGAACTAGTGTCTGTGTTCTTTACTTTCCAGAAACAACATCCTAAACAAGGATTTTATTCAACAAGAGATGACGTAATTCACCGCCCTTAGCGCCCTCTACCGTCAATCTTAACCTGCACCAACATGAAACACATTACGAACAAAAACATGGCGCTATCATCTGACGTCACAATACAGGTGCTATTAGCAGATACAGTATGGCGCCTGTATAACCTTGCTATTGAATGGAATGGAAGTACTCTTTAGATAACTTTATGACGAACCCACATGAGAGGTGATACGAAAATGGATAATATGACATAAATGGCTCTTCAGTCAACTGTGCTGATATCTATTGTATAATCCATGTTTATGGTTCATGGCGATGGAAAAAGTTAGTCAATACTCAATCAGCCTCGGGCAAAGTGTTTTTGGGTTTTTCCATCTGGAATTTCTCTGTAGCAGTCCGGTATTGTTCTGTGACCGGTTGATGGCAATAGGCTCGCTCCCTAGTACATGGGACTTAAACATAACTGGCGAAATGTGGGTGTACTATATGTACACCTCTGACTAACCCTACGGTAAATACATTCGTGATGTTATGTTATACAAACATACACGAACTCAAGCCTTTCCCCATGAGGAGAGGCAGAAACACGCCACGTGCTACGCTCCTTATATCCCTTTGCTTCGCCAACGTTCATACGCGAGTGACGTGGTTTTCGAAGGACATCTCCGATAAGATCAGTTTGTCGACATTTAATACACAAAATGGTCGTTATTTTTAGCAAAGATATGAGATATTGTTTTGATAGCAAATTCATTACCATACTTGAAACCATACATAGTCAGCCTATAATGTTCCCATCCACTGCTGGAACTCAGGCCACAGAGGGTGACGAGGTCCGCATGAAAGTCATGCGGGCTAATAAGTACTTACCTGGCCGGGGGAGCGTGACGAACTGCGCAAGTGCTCCAGCACCCGGTCCAAAGGTAGCTGAAGAACACCTAGTAGTATTTAAAAGTGACAGACCCCTCTGCCCGCCCCAGGGCGGAGAACATCAATCAGGATTTACACAGGCAAAAAAATAGATAACTGCTGGAACTCAGGCTTCCACTCCGTGAGCGGAAGTGAGCCGTGATCGACTACGCTGACCCAGCATAAGCATAATCAGCCTATCATTATTCCTAATGCAACACAGACCCTCTCTCTTCGAGAGGGAGTGGGCTGTAATCTACCATGCGGGCCCTGTGCGGGTTGGTAGATGTCACATGTTTTCGAATTTTTGGTTCTAGGACACGCCGGTTTCCTCACGATGTTTTCCTTCACCGTTTTGAGAGCAGTGGTGACGAAATTATTTACACAAAGTAAAGCGCCTGTCTGTGTTCGAAGCCATAACCTAGTCTACTCGTAAGTCAAGGCCACTGGGTCACCACTGCTCGCGGGCCCAGTGTGTGTAGGTAAAACTATAAAATGTAAGTGTGAATGTATATTTGGTTCCAATTCTGTTGATGTTGTTCCAATTAACTTTATCTTTACAACTTTGTTGTGATCGTTCGTACAAAATTAAGTTACCTACGGGTGAAATGTTATCGCGGTGCCCGGGAGGGAATGCAATCAGTCGACAAACAATATTACGGATATATTCGACTATATTGCGATATTTTCACTGTATTGTATGTAGGAAGGTGATGTTTAAAGTTCAGCAGAATTATTCCACCTTAGTGCTGAAGCTCATTTTACGATTACGTGATCACAGATTGGGTCGATTTTGTACGTTTAATTATTCTTTCGGAATATAGGAGCTGTGAAAATATAGATATTGGGTTTATATGACAGTTCGAAATTTTGATATTTTGATAACAGTATTTAGTTTTAGGCTATCGGAATTTCCTATTAATTGGATTGCATACCGCCGCTGCTAAATATCAAATTTCAATTTTCTGCTGCAGCTGTAGCATGTACAGACGCCAGCACATCAACCTACACCTAACTGTCAAATTTTCCCAATCAACATTGAACCTTATGCTTTAGCGATAAAGTTGAAAATCTATTACAGAAATCTGACAGATTGTAGTAGGTTGATGTGCTGGCGTCTGTACCTAAGCGGACTAACATAAAATGGTTTGTAATAACGGACTTGATAACTTAGATGTACATACGTAATATCTGCTATTGTAAATATATCATAAAATATGATAGTAGGTACTTATAGGTTCCCAATATACACACATCAAAAGTGTCTAGGGATCAAGCATTTTTATGCGGATTTCTTGAGATTGAGATGTGGCTTTGTAATAAATTTATGATTTTATAAATTTATATGGATCCTTTTTGGTGCATTTCATAATTTGAATCAGGAACTGTGAATCAAATTCGAGTAAAAGATGAAAATCAGCTGTCAATATTTTCCCTATAAAAACATACAACGCATTGAAGACATTATTAGTGCTACTGTTTCCCTACTACTGATTAAAACCAACGTTATTATGGAGCGGCGACGTCATTTAAGCAGGGAAGAAATGCTCAGAGCAGTGGGAATGATAGAAGCTGGTTCCCGGCAACGTATTGTGGCTTTAGCTCTGAATACAAGTCAGAGTGTTATCAGTCGACTTTGGACACGTTACCGAAGCACTGGTACCGTGGCTGAGCGCCATGGAGGACGGTATCGCTGCACCACACGGAGACAAGACCGATACATTGAAATCTTAACTCGAAGAGCTCCAACAATAACCGCCATGATGTTAGCCGTGAGGCTTCATCACTCTTCAGGGAACTTAATTAGCGACCAAACAGTCAGAAACCGCTTGCATGAAGTGAACCTTCATTCCCGAAGACCGCTACGGGTACCACCTATAGCAATGCACAATCGTAGGATTCGATATCAATGGGCTCTTGAACACAGAAATTGGGCAGAAGAACAATGGCGTTTCGTGTGCTTTTCTGATGAGTCTCGTTTTGGTATGAGACCGGATACAAGACGTATACGACACTGGAGAACCCCTGGACGCCAACAGCGATTAAAATCCTGCCAGGAAGTCCATCCTTATAGTGGTGGAACCATCATGGTATGGGCGGGTATTTGGATCGGCGGAAGAACTGAGTTGATTTGGATCAGAGGCAACCTCAACGCTCAAATTTATGCTGAGACGATTGTATCAGACGTCATCGTTCCTCTACAAGTGCAAATCGGTCCCTTATTTCAGTTAATGCATGATAATGCACGACCGCACACCGCAAGAGTTGTAAGACAGACTCTCGCCGCAGCTAACATCAATGTCCTGCCCTGGCCTGCTCAGTCGCCAGACTTGAACCCGATTGAGCATGCATGGGATATGCTACAGAGAAGAGCTCTGCCGAATATGGAGGGTATCCAGTCGCAAGAAGACCTTTTTTTGTTGTTGCAACGAACATGGGCTGCCATTCCACAGCGTGATTTGGATGAACTCATTTTGAGTATGCCAAACCGATGTTCTTGTGTTGTTAGTGTTCGCGGTAGAAACACGGATTATTAATTGTTTAAGTTACCCAATAAAATTTTAAAGAAAACTGTTATTTTAGTCTTTTTTTCGAACTTTTGTGTTAGTGGTTCAAATGTCAAAAATCCCTTTATTAGGAAAATGGCAAATTTCTTTATTAATGCAAAGGTGACTTGGTTTATCGTTACTGTGACAAACGAAAACACTTTATTTGATGAATCCTTAAAGAAAATTTTAATTAATATCAATCAGGAGAAAAGTTATTGCAAAAATATATGTTGATCCCTAGACACTTTTGATGTGTGTAGTTAATTGATCACACGTTTCTAGCTTTATGGGTGCATAACAGGGGTACCATGTACCCAATAATTGGGTTGTAGAGGTCAGATAGGCAGTCACTCTATGTAAAAAACTGGTATTCAGTTGCATCCGGTTAGACTGGAAGCCGACCCCAAAGTAGTTGCGAAAAGGCTAGGCAGATTGAATAGGATTATATAAATATTTAAGGGTACTTTTAGCACTGTCGATTTTTTCGATCAGTGCATTATTATAATTATGTTTGTGCGCAGTTCCCGAAAAGACAAGCTTATCTATATAAAAGTTATATTTGTTTAGGTAGATACGTCTGATGGCCCAATTAACGACGGTTTAACGATGTTCCGTTGATAAACAACCTTCTGCCTTCGGACATATCTACGCGTTTTTTTTGTTTTTATTAATTGTTCGTGTAATTATTTCGTGAATAATTTTGAAGAAATTGTTACGAACAAATCAATAATTATTGAAAATATCTATAAGAAACTCATTCAATTTCTTATTTTTAAGGTCATTCTAATTAGATACTTAAATTGTGTTCATTCGTTTTTAAACTCTCTATCTCACATAACTTTAATCGGTCAAGGCTCGCTAATGATACAAATTGATTTTCTATTGTATCGTGCCACATGTAGGCTTGACCGGTTAAACTGCTTAGAAATTACAATATATATATATATATTGTTAATATATACTTTATTTAGTATAATATGTATATATTGTTATTTTATGTAAATAATGTTAAATGTTTTATGTAAACAACAACAATTATTAGTGTAAACAATTGTTGGTTGGCCATTAAAGATAAAAATAAATTCTATAAAGAAGAAGGATCAAAATTAACCCACGTCCTACAGCAAAAAGAAGTATCACAAAATAACGATAAAATTGAGTATAAAATGATGGCATGCTTCCGAGCCTTCCCATCCTTACAGTCTAACATATAAAAAAATTGCTATGAAAATTCGTTCAGGGGCTCAATATAATATAATATCTACAATTACTTAATATATTACAATACGGCCGCTGCTTTGCGGTCACTAAGTTCTAACACCACATAAGTTAAAATTAGTAATTTCACAGGAAAGCGAAACAACTAGGTATATAATGTATAATATAAAAATCTTAATACACTTAATATTCTTTTAAACATCTTACAATCATAAAGTAATAGGTTCCTTTTAAAAATGCCTTCAACTGTCAATAGAGCTTGATCACAAGTCAGATAAGTAGTTGGCTAACACAAAACATTTTTTTGTCGGTGTTAATCATCAACAAAAAAAAAAGTAACTGTAGAGTTGGAATTTACCATAGTCCACCCTACTTTATCTTAGTCTACTCTATTCTATTTAACAATGAATAATTCTCACATAGTTCGATGTTCAGTGGTGGAACAAGTGAAAAAAAACCTCAGTTGTTCGATGATGGAACTCAATAATTGAAGTCAAGTCAAGATAGCCAAATATCCGGGGTAGCGGGATTGTCCGAAAGGGTTACCGCTGCCCCGGAACATGAAGGGCTAAGGAAGGAACACGCCGAACACGGGTGGGTTTTAGTCAGTAAGAGTCTGGTACTGGGTACTCCCTTCCGCTCCACCCAGAGCGGGAGGGGTCTTTTCATGATTTCCCATCCATAAAAAATAAGATAGCCAAATATTTCTCAGTATTGTAGTTATATTCATTGTACATATTACTAACCCAGAACTAATTTTCATAGCTATTTTTTTATATGTTAGACTGTAAGGATGGGGTTCGGAACTATGCCATCTTTTTATACTCAATTTTATCATTATTTTGAGAAACTTCTCTTTGCTGTAGGGCGCGTCTGGTTGCTTATCTTCTTTGGTGACCGTACCTTAATAAAGCTACGGCTTCTTAGGAGAGCTGGTAACTACCGCAGTGACGGCTGTCACGAAAATGATGGCGGCGACTAAGATTTAAATCGTTAGATTCGCCCTACTGCGTCCAAAGATATAATGACGCAGTGAGTAGCAGACTTGATTGTCATAGAAACGCTATTTAATCATGTGTGAGCTCACTCTTCTCATTATGGGCACTATTTCGCGTGACTAAGTACGGTCAGGACAAATCTAGCGATATAAATCTTTGGACACTGGGGTTTGACTTTACGGTGTCAAAAACGCTCTCTAGGAAAGCACAAAACTTAGTTTCATAAGAGAGCAGTGGTGGCCAAGTGGTAACGGCAGTGACTTACGAGTTGTAGGTCGTAGGTTCGAACCCAGACAGGCGCTTTACTTTGTGTAAATAATTTCATCTCAAACGGTGAAGGAAAACATCGTGACGAAACCGGCATGTCCTAGAACCAAAAATTCGAAGACATGTGACATCTGCCAACCCGCACTGGGCCCGCATGGTGGATTACGGCCCACTCCCTCTCCCCGAGAGGAGGCCTGTGTCCTAGCAGTGGGAACATAATAGGCTGATTATGTTACTTTCATAAATAACTTTTCAGTAAGGTTATTTGTCCGGTATATTGCAGACGCTTTCTAGCTGCCATCGTTCTTCTAGGTTCTTCATATCCTTAGATCACAAATCTACACTAATGATACAGCTGAAGAATTTGTTTTTTTGTTTGTTTGAAGGCGCTAATCTCTGTAACTACCAGTCCGATTTAGTAAAATCTTTTTGCATTTGGTAGCTTAATTCTTGAGGAAGGCTATTTAACGTAACGCTAAAACCCTTAGGAGCCAAGCAAAAAGAAAAAAGTTACTTATAACTCTAAGCGAAAAAGAAGCGACACAGCGGGCCGGTGATGCGATACGACGGAGTGGGTCGGGGGACAAGAAAATTCACACCAATGAAGGAAAAAAAACGAAAGAAAGAAAAATGGTTTATTCTGCACAAACAAAACGCACATTACAAACAAAATAAAATAAAAAAAAGACATAAAATATACACATACAACGTAGTCAAAAGCCTCGTACTCAAGCTTAATAATAATAAAAATGTTGACAATTAAAAATTAATGAAGAATGAAGACAATGAAGTCGGGGCTGCAAACAGTTTGTATAACAGTTTGTATTCACTCCCAGAATGTTTGATTTACTGACTTATAATTATTACAAAATTGATAACTAAACTACCTCTAACAGAAATTTCGTTGATACGGTGTACAGAACTGTTCAACTTGTTTTCTGCCAATTAAAGTTATTAAAGTTGAGATATCGTGTGTTTGGTAAAGTGAAAGTTGTGTGGATTGTCCATAGATATATTTACATTTCTATGGGATTGTCTTATCTCAGCCCGGAATTCAGATAGTTCGGAAACAAATTCAAGGTGTAATGATTGCTAGGAAATGAATGTTAATATTGACGTCATTATTCTGGTCCAGACGGTCTATTCTGTAAAAATCTCACCGTGAAAACTTATGTGAAGTGAGCTTTAAGTGAGCTTTCATAAAGATATTTCGAGAATAGATCGGTTGGTCATTGATCTTTTCGCTAAACATGGGTTTCCCAATGACAGTTACATTATTGAAAGGGCAGGATCCAGAGAAGGACACGTGCGATAAGGATGGTTTCATCAAAGAGGAGAAGAAGAAGCCTCCTTGTCGGAACCAGTGTGGCACCGCGCTGGCAGAACCCAACATGCTGCTGCGTCCAGCAATCCCGACGACGTAGCTGTACGTGTCCAGACTGCAAAACTCCACGAAGGTTGAGGAGATCGTGGAGTACATGCGTGTGAAGACCAACTGGACTTTGAGGCTCGAGAAGTTGGATTCCCATCACAACACGAACTTCAAGTGGTTCGTGGTGCGTGTACCGACACATCATCTCGAGAAGTTCCTCAAGGAAGAGTTCTGACCGAAGGGTGTTGTGTACCGCCGGTTTCGTGGCCGGCTACATGACACCAGTCAGCGAAACACGACGCAGACACTTCGTGTTTAACAAGTTTGTAGTGTAATTATAACGTTGTAAGTATTTATAGTATTTTTAAGTTGTATTAATATTGTATTGTATGTGTTTTATGAATAAATAAAAAATTAAATTATGATTTGCCATAAATAAATTGGCATGTACTTCGCTTGACAGATTAGTAGAATCTGCTAATAACCACAAATTGAGTCCAATTCTCTTGGCCTAATAGAAAGAAAGACAGAAAGAAAATACGTTTATTTGCGGCAAACATGACACAAATAAACGCAAACATGACGCATGAAAAGAAAAAAAAAACCGGTCAAGAGCGAGTCGGACTCGCGCACCGAGGGTTCCGTACACTATTTTAAGATTTTTTCCTTTACTTATGCTACACATTGCTTCTTGCCAAAGATGATTCTAGGTCATAGGTTTTGATTCCGGAACATAAACGCCCGTATCTTTTGATTGCGTTGACTTAGAAGTTTGATTTTTTCATTGCTTTAAGGGATTGCAGCCCTGAGTATTTGATATTAATTTCAACTTGATAACTCCACGTGTTCCTGAGAAAAAGGGGCTTGACCGACCGACAGACAGACTGACAATAAAGTGATCTTATAAGGGTTCCGTTTTTCCTTTTGAGGTATAGAACCCTAAAAAGAACAAGTTGGGGAAAATATCCGTCATATCCACGCAAAACAGCATAATGCTACGACCCTATGCGAGACAGAGCCCCAGCGCTGGGTGTCGGCTAATCCCTTTGTTGTCTTTTTAGCACATAATGTGATAGTTTTTTGTCTTATCATAGGTAAGGTAGACCGATGACCTTGTGAAGGCCGCAGGAATTCGCTGGATACGAGAAGCACAGAACCGGTGAAGCGCCAATGCTTGGGGGAAGCCCTATGTCCAGCAGTGGACGAATTTCGGCTGAAATGATGATAATGAAGTAGTTAGTAATATTTCGGTATTTCTTTTGTTTCAGAATCACAGAAGGCTTTCCTTGCTGCTACTGATTTTGTTGAGACTTGTATTGGTAAGTTATTTATGAATTACCTACTTAATTAACTATTTTTACATAAGCTCAAGCCATAGAAAAAAGTGTCAGTCAACAAGATTCCATAGTGATTAATACAACACAGACGAACGTGCCCACACACGGCAGAGTACCTATTATATTATCTGTGACACGGCGAATAAACCGTAGTATTATATTATCTGTGACCGTAGTAAGAAAAATGTGTGTGTACACACTTGTTATACAGGCGATAGTTAAAATTAAAACAAAATATTTTTATACTTGTGTGTATCTACAGTTTCTGTCTTATCTAACAACAAAGGCTTATTATTTCTATCCTTCCAAAGACGACATTTTCCTCAAGGTCTTATAACCATAAAAACCTTACTTTAAAACCAGTCTGGCCAAGCACTTAGGAAACAAAATAAAATTGCGGAAAATTATAAATGGTAAATCCTTGCGACAGACGTCACGGGCAAAAGATTTATATAAACTTTAATTGATAACGTTTAGAGGTATAATAAAAGTCAGTACAGGCGTGAGAAAAGATTTGGATTGGAGTTGAGAGCAGCGGTGGCTCAGTGGTACCGGAGTTGTAAGGTCGTAGGTTCGAACCCCACTTTACCTACTTTGTGTAAATTATTTCATCACCACTGCTTTCAAAACCGCCAGTTACTCAACTGAACCGAGCGCTCGGCGCATCCTGGACAGTCACACCCAACACCTTATTTGACCGGCCAATTCTTCCCTTGAGGTGGTAGGGCTCCGCCTGGTTTGCGACCACCCTCCTACCGGAGTCCGCGGTTAAGCAGCCTGCTGTGTTTCGTCGATGTGTAGGAGTTCCAGTACCTTAGGCTTCTTCTGGGCACGCTCGCCGCATCATAGACCTCATCCATCGCTTTCCATCAGGCGTGATCGAGGTCAAGAGCGGGCCTATTCAGCAATAAAAAAAAAAAGAATAAGGCCTTCTGTTTTTTTTGAGCAAAAAGGAGGTATCAGCATGGTGTTAAAGGCGTGAGCATAATCTTCCCTAAAGAATTGGGCTATCCATAAAGATTTTTTCAAACCCGACTGGGAGTTCCAGAGATTAGCGCGTTTAAACAAAAAAAAAACAATCATTTCGGCTTTGTTATATTAGTATTGTACATTTCAGAAAATTGTTTTTCACTTTCTCATTGTTTTAATTTCGTGATCAGCTTTCTGTTAATTGTGTAATCTTTGTACTTAAATCAACAATTGATAGGCTCTAATTTTCGACTGAATTTAATTAAATATGCTTAACTTTGATCGATTCTAAGATACATTTGATTAATTACACAAAGTTAACAAACTCACAATCTTTAAGCATTCGTCTTGAATATTAATTATATAATGTTTCAATTCTACTTATTCGGTTTTAAAAATCGTATGTTCTTATAAACTAGCTGACCCGGCGAACTTCGTACCGCCTCGGATTTTTTCTTTGAGTTAATATTTATTCTGTTATTCGGGGCGGAGACAAATCAAACATCATAAAAATTGATAGATTAAATTCTCTTTTCGTGTCTGTCGTGTACGACCGCGTTGTTCTTCTGAACTATGCAACGGATTTTGATGCGGATTTCACCATCATTTAGAAAGTTTATTCCGGAACCTTTATGTGTATCAATCAACGCAGCCTAATGCAGTCCACTGCTGGACATACGCCTCACCCAGGCTGCGCCGCAACACCCTGTCCTCCGCCTTCCGCACCCACGTTAATATTAAACTTGCATACATAATCAGCCTAAAAATTTCCTACAGCTGGTACACAGATCTCCTCTCTTCGAGAGGGAGTGGGCTGTAATCTACCACGCAGGCCCAGTGCGGGTTGATATTAAACTGACTTATAATTAAAAAAAAAAATCGATGTGTCATGCCGTAAAAACCGTACGAAGCAGGGTCATGTTGCTATATATATATAAAATTCAAAGTCCTGACTAACTGATATACTCGTATCAACGCACAGCCTCAACCGCTGGTCCTAGAGACATGAAATTTGAAGGGTGTGTTCTTTGTAAACTGGGTTTTCCGAAATTCCACCCCTAAGAGGGTGAATGGGGGGAGGGTGAAATTTCACGCGGACGAAGTCGCGGGCAGGTGCTAGCAGACTTTATATAAATACCCCAGTATAGATTGGGCACTGTAAACGACAGCCTTGAATAGTGTGATGCGTCCATAAGCTAACAATTTCTCTGAAAGCATTCGTGCCTCTGTTTACAAGAACTTTTACCTTGCTATGTGAATATGCTAATACTTTCCTGATTTTACGCAACAAAAAACTGTGTAAAAAAAGTGTAAATGAAGCTTTTGCCAATACGTTCTCGTGGGTTTACAAAATATAAGTGGCAATTTGTGCAAAATATAAGTGGCAATAAAATTGGAGTGTCTGTTTGTAATATTAAAATAACCGCTTTTTACTAAATGCATATGGATGTATACACGGTAAATATACCAACATAACATATTTTACAATTTTTGTCTATCTGTCTGTTTGTTCCGGCTAATCTCTGAAACGGCTGAACCGATTTTAACGGGACTTGCACTGGCAGATAGCTGATGTAATAAGGAGTAACTTAGGCTACTTTTATTTAAAAAAAATTGCGTCCCACGATAAAAATCCACGCGGACGAAGTCGCGGGTAACAGCTAGTTCTTTTATATAGGTACTTAACTTTGGTCATTATTTTCCTGCCCTAATCCCAATTATTTGGGGTCGGCGCAACATGACTTTTTCTTTCATTCTTGTAGTCACCCCCTTTCTAGCCACGTCATCATCTTTCACATGGCGTCAATCGTTTCATTGGTCTTTCCCTACTCTTATAGCCATCGACATTCATACTCAAAACTTTCCTCACGACATTTTCCTCATTCCTCCGCGTCACGTGCCCATACCGTAACAACCGGTTTCCGTGAAAAGTATTAACTTTGGTCCCCAGATAGAAATAGTTTGATTTTTTCAGTTAGTCAAGGGGGGTAGTTTATAGATGGATGGATGCTGCGACCCGTAGGAATAGTATTAATAATTAAATGAGGCGTTCGTTTTACCCACCCACATCCTTATATCACCCACAGTATTCCGCATTGAAACGATTGAAAAACATCGAAAGACATTCAAAAATAATGTTTATTTGTCTCACAAATGCCACCAGCTCTAGGTACCACTAGTAAGAGCTGTTTCGCATTACATCCGATCCGAATCCGAATTGGGAATGTTTTAAAGTCTGACGGATAGAGTTCGGATCTAGTACGCAACCCCTCATACAAATAGGACTATGGTCACATCGGACCGGCTGTTCTCGGATTCGGATCGGACGTAGTGCGAAACCGCCCTAAGTGTGGGATACTGTAGGTGATATTCGCATGGGTGATCATTGAATTATCTGATGATCTAAACGAAATGCCTCCAAAAAGGGTGTGACAAAACTCCCTTGCGCACTCCCCCATTTGTAAAATTAAAATATGCTCGTAGATACTTCTCGACATGCGGCGGCCTCGTTATAGGTGCTGAAAGCATTTTATCGTATTCAATTTTTTAAAAACGGACCACGTACAGTGAAGAGTTTCGTAGTTGGGCTGACTTTATCCCAAAAACATAGGCGCTTAACAATGTAGTTGAAAAACAGGTTGTCCCATACATCGATATACGTCACGGTCAATAATTCTCAAGTTTGTAGTCGCATTTTTTTACATTATAAAACTACAATTGTAATGACATTCTGAATTGAACATTCTTTTTTATAATATGTATGTATTTAGAAATATATAAGTATGTTTATCAGTTGTCTAGTACCCATAACACAAGCTCTGCTTAGCTTGGGACTAGATGGCGTTGTGTGATAGTTGTGGAATATTATTATTTTTATTATTTTTTTTTTTTTTTTTGACCGCCATAGGTGTTTTTTGGTTTATGATAACCGACCAAAAATTTCTACGCAAACTGTAACCATAAGTTCCGCGGGGTAAATGCGTAACACGCTATCAGTAGCAATGGGTTTAATTTTGACAGTTCAAGAACATTCATTGCGTTATTTACGTTGTTGAGCAGACACATTTTTCGAACATATTATTAAGCAATAGATTAGCAATATCCTTCAAAATTATCCAGATTGAGATTGATAGTGTGTTACGCAATTAGGGTGCGCATGATTCTAGACAGAATCATAAGTTACAGTTACAGTTTGTGCGTCGATGTCCCGGCCACCCTAACCTGTATCATTTGAAAGTCCTAATTATGACGCGCATAGTTGCGTATCTTCCAGAATAATCTGTTTTTGTTTATTCCAATGAATGCCTGACATAATTACCTATCGAAACAAACAAACAGTGACAAAACAGCATATTAGTAAAAAAAACATCGCAGCGTCGTGAGATATGAATAACAACAAGAATATCTAACGTTATCGCATTTCGGAAGGTCGCCTTATGACCCGGCTATCTCGCGGGAGCAACGTGAATAGGCCACAGATTGGCGTGGTACACTCAGTTCATAACACATGGATTACACCTAGGATGATAAACAGGAAAAATAAAGGGATTCATGCTTTTTTTTTTGGTTGTAAAGAGGAAAACTTGATTATGCATTTTCTATTCTATTCTATTCTATGTTATCAGCTCTTAATCAGTCAGGAATGACGAAAATGTCGTGAGGAAACTTTTGAGTAAGAATGTGGATGGCTATAAGAGTAGAAGAAGACCAGAAACGATGAAAGAAAAAAAAAACGGGCCAAGTGCGTGTCGGGCCACGCACAGTGTAGGGTTCCGTAGTAGCCCGTTATCACAATATAGTAGATACGATTCTGTTCCCTTTCCCATCTTAGTCACTTTAAAGGATTAATGCTATGGATTTTGTATTTGGTACAAAATTATCAAACACCCAAGTTTTACTGCTAAACTAATAAAGTTATCTTAACCGCTATAATTTTCCTTTAAAGTTCTTGAAATGCACTATCATCTTGTTTTTTTTTTCAGATTTTTCAAGCCAGCAGATTAGCTTTTAGAGGGGGGAGGACGCCCAACTCGAACAAAAATTTGCATTTTAAAGTTTAATATTTCGTAAATGGAGCATCAAATCGAAAAATAACTTTAGCAACCAAGTCATTTTAGTAGACCTATTCAACGATGCCCCACACGATGGGGTAGACGACAAAAAAAATATTCATCCCCACTTCACATGTAGGGGAGCTACCCAAAAAAAAAATATTTTCCAAAATTTTATGTTACCACTTTTTTGGCGTGATTAATATACACACTTCTACAAAATTACAGCTTTCTAGTACTAACGGTCTCTTAGCAAAACCTTGGACAAACAGACAGACAGACGGACATGACGAAACTATAAGGGTTCCTTGTTCCTTGTCTTGTGTTTTTATATTATTTATTCATTATTTTTATATATAAGTATTTATAATGATTAAAGTTTTAATTTAAGCTGATTTCAAATGTAGAATATATATGATCTAAAATGGATTGAAATAAATGATTTTGAATTGAATTGAATTGAATAAATTAGTGGTAGTGGAATAAAATATTTGACCTTGAAAGAAAATGATAATAAAAGTTAAACTGCTTGCTAGAACAATTCAGAATGACACAACATATCTTCATAGTTATTACCTCTATGATAAGTTTTAATTACGTAACTTTCCGATAGCCAATAGGTCACCCCTCATGGGAGTCGCAAAGGGAAACTAATGGTGTCGATTATGTGCAAAGTGGGATCACGACTGTTCATAATTAGTTGTTTGTAAGATTATTAATACTTAGTAGTGAACGATTAGCTGAAGTGGCACTTTTGATTTGGGTGATAGATTACCTATCTACAGCTTGTATGCATCAGCGCAATAGATGTGCGAGTTTTGTCGCACATAATAGGTAATAATTTAGATAAAAATTAAATGTTTCTCGTTGGTAAGCGCATCACTTGGGAATGGTTGAACCGATTAGGCTCCATTTTGTTTTAAAATGTTCGTAATAATTCGAGTTAGGTTTTTATGGAAAGAAATATTGGCACTGTTTCCTGGAAAATTTTCAAATTCGGGAAAACTGTACGACGTTTTTCCTAGTTCCTAGGGGTTATTGTATGAACTCAAGACTTTTGGACAGGATAACGACACCTAGTGTAATATACGTACACAAACAAACATTAGCCAGTATTTGCGGACAAGCTTCCTGAGGGAGCTTTTCACAACTCATTGGTAAACTCCTTATCAGACTAATTTCTACTTCTTAGCGTGTCGATGGCAATCTAAATGGACGGCCCAGAATTCGGCAACGTGTTTGGCGCCATCACCAGCGTCCACCAGTTCCAGTAACGTACAGCTGACAGTATACCCTGGACATGATATTAAGTGTCCCATCGTTTGTGGAACAGCACCACGTTTACACTACAATTTAGTCATTTGTAATGGATGCATTCGCGTTAACAGCACACATTGGGTAGCCCAGCTGTTGGTCGAATTGACTTCATGCTGAAAACATTGAACTTATGAAAAACTAAAACAATGTTTAATAAGAAAATGCTATTATAGTATAAACGAAAATATAAGTGTACCTAGTTGTATATATTAATAAGTAAAAAAAACATTTAAATATAATAATAATATTAGATTTAGTTCAGAAGAATGAGTTATAAGCTAAGTTTTTCAAGGCTCCCTCTCTCCTACGATTTTGCTGTTCCCAACAGGATCCACAATGATCACATATAATTTTAAGTTACCACCTAAACACCTTCCACATTGTGGAAAGAAAATACAGTAGGTATATTATTCTCACAAACAAGAAAAGATAAATAGGCTTGTTTTTTTTTTTTTATAAAATCATTATTTCTCTTCGACGACATAACAACCTGACACCAATCTATTCAATTACTCTCTCTAGCACAGCGTTCCACCATAATTCTGTCGCCAAGTTACTTTCAGAAAAAAATGTGTCTTGAATATTCAGGTGCGTGGAGAAAAATTAGGCTCAATTTAACACCTCTCCATGCTGTCAGAGGCGGTGATTTCGCTGTTAAGTACGTTAGGACAGCGATACACTGGGCGAGTAATGTGGGCAGGAAATAGAGACTGTTGCTAAGGGTAAGGGATTCTGCTATTTCCTACAAAAGTTTAACTAGCTGCGCCCCGAGGTTTCACCCGTGTAAGTTTCGAGTTTGTAATATAATTCAATCATGATTCGAAAGACACGTGGCCATCTATTATCATAATAACGTTATTGTTGTTTTCCTCGGGAACAGCACTTTTGTTTCGGGATGAAAATACTCTATGTCCGTTTCTGTACACCTGAAAACGTATATGCAAAATTTCAGGATGATCAATTCAGTGGTTTAGGCGTGAAAAGGTAACAAACAAACTTACTTTCGCATTTATAATATTAGTTAGGATTTGTTTCTGTGTAGCCAACACTACATTTTATTCAGTTTATAATTAAAAAAAATTATTCACCAAATAATTTAGTTACATAGCAGGTCGCCTACTAAAGTAAAAAAAAATTCTTTAAAAAAGTAATGATTCCGAATAAATATAACTCTGTATTACTCTTGAAATTAGTCTTAATTATTATGTTATAATCTAAGGAAACATAACTTCACGCCTGTTTTCTTCAAAGGGTTATTCAGAGGTGTACCTATCTACAGAAAACGCACATTTTGCCAATTAGGTAGGTTTAAGTCCCATGTAATAGGGGGCGAGCCTATTGCCATCAACCAGGCAATGTAAGGAAATCTTAGTAGGTAATAAAACAGTTACAGTAACTTAGACAGGCATAAGAAACGCTGGCGTGACGATTTGGACTCGTTCCTAACCGACTGGATGGAGAAGGCACAGCACAACAAAGCAAGGTGAAAGAATACGGGGGAGGCCTTTGCCCAGCAGTGGGACAATAATATAAGCTAGAGAAAAAAAAAACAGTTTTCCTGATTGTGCCCCTACCCTTTTTTTTTTTTTTTTTTTTGGATGGGAAATCATCTAATGACTCCTCCCGCTCTGGGTGGAGCGGAAGGGAGTGTCAGACTCTTACTGACTAAAACCCACCCGTGTTCCTTCCTTAGCCCTTTATGTTCCGGGGCAGCGGTAACCCTTTCGGACGATCCCGCTACCCCGGGTGCCCCTACCCTAAAAGACTCTTGTGAGTCACAAAATGTGGAGTGATTAACGTTGACAAACACTCATTCCGAATAATTACGGAATGAGTGTCTGTCAACGTCAATCACTCACACACGTTGCTGTTTATTTAAAAAAGAAGAAAGATATTGAGTTTCCAGAATTTATCTCACGGCTCTCACCGATGAGATCGAGAGCGAGGTTGTGAGTGCTGTCAAAATCTGAGGGCCATCCTCGAAATTTTAAGAACGTTCACAGTCTGATTCAAACGTTCACAGTCTCGTTCAAAATCACGTGTCAAAATCCCTACATTTTTGACATTGATTGACGCTGAGGTGAGATTGCGACTAGATTTTGAACGTTTTTAATTACGTGAAGATTGTACTCATCATTATGAACAACTTTTACTATGGGACCAATCCTGAAATCGTGAAAAAAAAATCAGCTGTTCCCTACATTTTGATAAAGTAGTTGTGGAATTTATTTATAAAAAATATTATTGTTGTTGCTTTTTGGTTGTTTATTTATATTAAAAAGAGGTTCCGCACACAAACAAAATACTACGTATTATTGGTTTTTATTTTATTTACCTATGACTAGTAAAGTATGGTGAAGTAGGTAGTTATATTAATATTAATGGTGCAAACAATTTGTCTCTTCTGCACCATTGATGGTGCAGGTCAATGGTGCAAACGGGAAAAGTATGGTGAAGTAGTTGTATTATTATTAATGGTGCAAACGAAACTAATTTGTCTCTCCTGCACCATCAATGGTGCAGGTCAATGGTGCAAACGGTACAACGGGGAATAGGCTTCCAGACGTAATTTAATTTAATTTCAGTCCTAACTCCGACTCCCTAATTGCGTAACACACTATCAATCACAATCTTAATCACTATTCATTTTGAAGGATATTCTAATCCATTCGAAAAATTTGTATGCTCAACAACGCAATGTTGTTGAATTGCCAGAATGAAAGCCATGTGTACTATTACCCCTTACTAATAAACGTTGTATAGCGTCTGTATAGTTACACAACACTTTGTCTTCTTCTTTCGAAAGTCAAATTACTGATGACTGAAAGAGAGAAATCGGTGTGTAACTAAGTATTCATCTGATATAATACGTTTATTAGTAAGGGGGAGTTGTGTTACGCAACTTACCCCGCGGGTTGCAAGTGTGAATGTCCTAAAAGAAAAACCAAACAACCATTAATACCTTGCCCGAGGATCAAGCAGTAAAAACAATTCTGTTTGCGACAGTACTACGTGATTGATTACAAGTTAAAAAGTTTCCTCACAACATTTTCCTTCACCGTAATTCAATATTAGTGATAGATGCAAATCTATTTACCGTACACCGTGTGTCGTAGTAATCAGGCCAGACAGACGCGTGTTTTGCCTGCATGTCAAGATCTCCGATAAGACTAACGAGCTGACACCTGCCACTAGTGACCTTAGGGGTCGCCGCGACCCCGCACGAGCTCCAGGACAACAACTGGCGAAGATTCTAGACGATATCCGCGATACGAGACTGATAAAGGTCGAACGTATTGACGATGAACGTGTATTGTGGACATAAACATTTTTGTTCCCCTTTCTAAATGTCGCCTTAAAACTACCTAACTTATGAAGATTATAACATCCAATAAATCCTTAAGAAAGTGGCTGGGAAGACTGGATGCGGAAGGCGGAGGACAGGGTGTTGTGGCACAGCCTGGGAGAGGCCTATGTCCAGCAGTGGACTGCGATAGGCTGAGATGAAGATAAATTCTTTGTGGGAGACTGGTATCTGCACTAGGAAAACCTGTCGCACAGATTATCAGACGTCGCTTTTGGTGGGGAAGGTGTGAAAGATTTCTGTTGTATGAAATCATCATCTGCCTAACCTTTTCCCAACTATGTTGGGGTCGGCTTCCAGTCTAACCGGATGCAGCTGAGTACCAGTATTTTACATGGAGCAACTGCCTATCTGACCTCCACAACCCAGTTACTGGGTAATACGAAACTCCTTGGTAAAACTGGTTGTCAGACTTTCGGGCTTATGACGACCCGTAACGACTGTCAAAGATCCACGAATGACAGCCGGGACCAACGGCTTAACGTGCTTTCCGAGACACGGGGGGTCTTGCTATGTAAAGATGGTCACCCATCCACGTACCAACCGCGGCAAGCGTAGCTTAACCTGATCGATCGACCCGTGCGGCTGTTATTACTTAGCCACAAGCCCCTCCGTTGTATGAAATGTATTTTTCATATCCTTATTTTTACCGGTAGGTATCTGGTGGGGACACAACAATCTTGCTTATCTGTAAGAGTAGTCCGAGGACTCGTTTAAACCTTAAACTCAACTGTTATAACTAATTAACATTAAAAGTTACGTAAATTAAACTGTTACAGGCACATAATTTGGAAACACAATGCAACTTACCATTCGTCTTCTTCTTAGCGTGTCGAACTTACCATTAAAAAATACACAACATACCTGTACGTCGATTCTGTAAAATTCAGACAACAACTCGCATCTCACATCGCTATTCACTCTCACTTCGCATAAGGTTCAAACTGACCTTGATTTTGCATTCTGTAAGCATCACCTCGTCACTTGCGAAGTGAAGTGAGCTCCGAAGTGACCAATATTGCACTAGTGACTACCATCTCAACAAAATGTTAGTCGAGATTTATCGACTCCAGTTTTTTGACACAATTGTTGAGTTTTTGGCACAGAATTAAATTAAAATTATTTTTTATAGTAAGAAAATAGAACTTTGCTTTTAATTCAATATTTATTCCTAAGAACATTGTAATATTTCTCGAAAAAACAATATATTTGTAGCTGGCAGATAGATTGATTTGCCGATTGTCAAAATAAAAAGAAAATGGATAAAAGTCAAAGGATGACATGTAAACAAACAAAGGGAGAGATTGTGATTTTTATTATTGTAAAATTGAGAAAAAGTACTTTTAAACTCAAACCAACTCATCTGTCGCTATCCTTATAGCGATAATCGTATTTCGGTCGTTTATCGTCAAGTGCTGACTGAAGTGTAAAGTGTTAAAGTCAAGTTATGAGAAGTATACAAAAAAACAAGCTAAATATACTATAAACTACATTAATTATTCACTTTACGCGTGATAAAGTGTCCCTTGGGCTTATCGTTTATCATGTTCGTGTTTTGGAAGTTTGGAAATGAAAGTTATGAACAAACATTCTGCAAGAACATGTCACCATGTACAGACCGACAGCGGCACAAATTGATGCTCTCCTCATCAAGATTTGGCCCAAGGCAACTTGAGGAGCATCGACAGTCGTACCTACGCTGAATCATCGACTGTGGGAAGAAATTTGCACCACGCTGAATGCTATATTATTTTTAGTCTTACTTGTAACAAATTGAAGATTAGTTCTAGTTGTTTAGTATTGTAAAAATATATATTATTCATTATTATCTAATGATTGTATCAGTCTTTCCCTCTCTCTTTGTGCCCTCCTCAAAGCATCTGCGACAAATCATCAGCAAATATAGCAGGCTGATTATATCACCTGCCGGGAGTTCTCAGATTCAAAATCATCTTGGGTTAACTCCGGAGCACTCACTCCGGCCCTTACCTATGCACATATTATGCAAAACACAGCAGGGTAACATTATTCTGCCTCCTCTATGTGCATCCTAGTGCACGTCTCTTGCTGCCAAGAGACACCTCCATCAACCTTTGACTATCCCAAATGTGTGTTCAATGGTGGAGCAGGCACGCTGTTTACAATAAAAAAAATCTAGAGCATAAACCTTAAAAAAATAGGTTGGTACAATTTCCTTACACAAATCTTTTAATATCTTCTGAATGCGTGATCTGATTTACATACATCCAATTGGAATATTAGTTTTATACACAACTCTATCATTTGAGACCGAATTTATTTCAATATCTACATAAACAAAAAAACACATTTTCAAGTTACGTAATTATACCTATATGACAATCCTTACACATATTCCAGAAAATGCCTTACAAACGTACTTTAATCAGTGTGCGGGATTGATCCAGGTATAAATTCGGGAAGAATGAAAAAATACGTTGCTTGATGGTCACAGATGTAGGTAGCCGGTCGAAAAAGTTAAGAAAAATAAAAACGATTAGCTACAATCTACGTAGCCTCAACATAAACTGTAGATATGCGGATTTCTGTAGGCGCTTGCGATACTGGATTAGGATATGAAAACTAATAATAAAACTAAGCTAGATAAACTAATTATATAGTTATTGTACTAATTTTTATAACTGTGACATAAAAATATAATTTTAACACTATTTATATAGGATTTCTTCTATTTTCACTCGTAAAATAGCTACTTATTATTTGACACTTTGAATCGGGTTCGAGTGCGAAGTAAGCGTCGAAGTGACGGCGGAATTACGTTACAGAATACCAATTCTCACGTCATCTCATACTTTATCTGTCAAAATCTCACGGTCAATTTAGTTCAACTCGCTGACACGCTCGCAAGGGTAGCGCTAGTGTAGATTCGAATTGTCAACCGAGTTTTTAGAATACCAATCAAGAAACTCACAGCGGATTCAGATTCGAACTTTAGAACGAGGTCTTACAGAATCGCACTGCTGAGGGCCAATTCCCGTATTTTTAAGAACATTTGCGTCCTAATCTCAGTCTCAATCTCACAAAAATTCAATCAATTTCGCTGAGATGAGATTACGACTTGAATTTATTATACGTTTTTTACGAACGAAAATTGGTCTTCTGATACTGACCTGCAAATTGCAGAAAAAGTAAGAAAATTTGAATTTCACGGGCCTTAATGATTAAGTAGTTGACAATCACGCGTATATTACACCTACATCTTCTTAACTCAACACAGAGTGAATTAATTAATTTGTCATTAGCATTAAGCTATTGACGCCTTAATTACGTGGTGTTGGTTGTATACATTTGATGTGTTATACACATCGTTCTCTAGTGCTTAGTTTACACTACATTCCTAAGGTTTAAGTTGTTGTGAGTAGTTACTATAAAGTACCTACCTATGTGGTAGAAAAGCATGTACTGTAGTGAAGTGATAAAAAGTTTCAAAATACAAAGCAAAGGCCTTCTTTTAAGGTTCAATAGTAACCAACCGATATTTTGTTTATTTTGACATGTCTTTGATCGTGCAATCGTGAATTGGGTAGCTAAAATGTCTCGTGTTGCAAAGTCAGCGACAAGAATTTAGGAGCGAAACCCTTTTTAGGAGTATTACCTTCAGAGTCGGTTAACAAGGTTACCTATGTGAATTTTAGGGCCCTCTTCCCTTTGTATGGTGACAATGCTTGGAATTAACACATGAGTAGGTAATTAATCTAATTGTTTTTAAGCAAACTTTACTTTACGATTACCTCAAAGGAGACATTCCATTTGGGTCTCAAGAAATTTGTTATTATAATGAAGTTTTGTAGCTCAATATTACTGGCATAATAGTGTTATTAGGAGCAGTGGTGGCCTGGTTTTAATGGCCGCGACTTATGAGTCATACGTCGTAGGTTCGAACCCAGACAGGCGCTTTACTTTGTCTAAATTATTTCAAAACCACTGCTCTCAAAACGGTGAAGGAAAACATCGTGAGGAAAACTGCATGTCCTAAAAATTAAACTTTCGAAGTCATGTGAAATCTACCAACCCACACTGAGTGCTGGACTACAGCCTACTCCCTCTCACCGAGAGCAGGCTTGTGTCCCAATAGTGGGAACATTATATGCTGATTATGAATTTTTTGTGCATAAAGGAAGAAAGAAAAACAATTATATCGACGGACACCACTTAAACTGAAAAGCAAAAACGAATTAAGGAAAATCACGAAGGTCAATTCCCGTAATTATAAACGTTCAAAATCTAATCGCAATCTCATCTCAGCGACAATCAATGTCAAAAAGTTGTTAACAATGTAGGGAAACTAGAGGTATTTTAAACAGACAGACTGTGAACGTTTTCAAATTACGAGAATTGCCCGACTGTCCTCCAAAATGAATGAACGACAATTGTTGTACAGACGCCAGCACATCAACCTACACCTAACTGTCAAATTTTCCCAATCAACATTGAACCTTAAGCTTTAGCGATAAAGTTGAAAATTTATTACAGAAATCTGATAGATTGTAGTAGGTTGATGTGCTGGCGTCTGTACTTCTGGCTGAATGTAAGCTGAAAAACGAACGACAACAATGTACCATCTCTATAAAGTTCAACAGTTACTTACTAACCGTAGCTTTATTATCGCGCCTCGTATGAAACGTTTATTTTCTCTTGACTGTACTTACCTGTCAAAAAGAGTAACCTAAGGTCCGGCCGCGCTTTTACCAAAGATGTAAACAACAATGGCCGCTCGAAATTGAATAAAATCGATATACAAGAACATTTATTTTAAGTAATGTTTCTTTTCGTGTCTAAAACAAACATTACTTAACGAGCGGCTATTGTTGTTTACATCTTTGGCAAAGTTAAAGTGGATAACAGGATAAGACAGAGATTAAAACAGAAGGACTAGCAGGGGATCCGGGAGGGGGTGGGAGGATGGAGGAGGGTTCAAGGGATCAGACCGGAATAAATCGAAATAACACAAACAAGATAATCACGCTTGTTTTCTCGGAAGGGTTAGGCAGGGTGTATGAACATAGACCGAAATAGTTGGGGCCGTAATAAAAATACGCGACATTTCATGTCAAAAAGGCATGATAAGCTACTCACATTTAAATAATCCTATTGAGAAGGGCAGTCGTTTTGGGGGACTGTCTTATGTAATTTTGACGTTCGAAAAGTCATGATTCTCAGCCAAGTTTGCATGAATGACTTTTGACCAGTCCAGTCTAACCGGATGCAACTGAATACCAGTATGTTACATGAAGCGACTGCCTATCTGACATCCAGAATCCAGTTACTGGGTAATACAATACCCCTTGGTAAGACTGGTTGTTAGACTTTCGGGCTTCTGACGACACGTAACGACTGCCAAAGATCCACGAAAGCAGACAGCCGGGACCAACGGCTTAACGTGCTTTCCGAGGCACGAAGAGGTCTTGAATTGATATATAAAGATCCACGGAACAGACGCGGCAAGCGTAGCTTAACCTGATCGATCGACCCGTGAGGCTGCTATCACTTAGCCACAAGCCCCTCAATTATTAGACCAACCAATGCAAATGGTTAAATAAGAAATTTCTTTGTTCAAACGAGAAAGACAATATTTTCGGAATTGAATCTATATTTGGTTTACTAATTGACGAAGCGAATGGACTTTAACAGGAAACGATTCCTCAATCTTTTCTTTCTTTAAATTCTACGAATAAATACTCTGAAAAATAAATTAGGAATAATTTCCACTACCCTCGATTTTTGTTTCAAATTAATTTATACCAAACTTCCTTCGCGATGATATTAATTTGCATTTAATTAAGTCTTTGTCATTAAATGTAAATAATTCCTTATTACATACATGGTCGCGTTGACTCCAAGCTTATTAATTTTATTGTTGCCAGATAATTTTAATAAATGAGACCCAAGCGAACACACCCACGCGAATTACATCTATAAATAACCATTTGATGCTATCCCACTTACGTTAACAAAATTAGGGTCTATAATCGTGTGTATAGTTATTGTTATAGTGTAAAATGTTGATAGTTGTACTTAATCGCGCAATTAATGCAGATGAGGTTGTAAGGTCCGCTTGTTTATAACTTTATGTTTTGCACAAAGTAACATCGCGTCTCGCTGTCGACAGAATCATTAGTTATCAGTTTATCACTTAAAATTTCTAGAATCTTAATTTAAATCAGGTTTTACACTTTACTGACACTACTGCCTCGTTGGTCTCGTGGTCACAAGCGCTACTACTGAGCACGAGGTCCTGCGTTCGATTCCCGGTCCGGTATAGGTTTTTTCATCTGGAATTTCACAGTAGCAGCCCGGAGTCTGGATTTGTGGCCGGTTGATCGTGTGAAATTTGGGTGTACTATAAGTACACCTCTGCCTAACCCTTCGGGGCAAACTGGCGTGATATTATGGTTATATACGTTATCGTTAAAAATACGAGCCTGAAGTGTACCTATACAAACTTACTTGTTACCAGAACGCTTAAATTATTGTTGGTATACTTGATACCCAAGCGATAGTCAGTTGGTTTCTTCATCAGATGTACCTATAAAATAACTACCTCGGTACAAAAATTACACCCTACAGTTTTTAAGTAGGTGAAGTTCATGAAACTCTGATTTTATTACTTGGAACCCAATTCTAATAACTGGTGACGTAATCATCGCGAACCGAGCCGATATCGTAAAAATGTCGTGTATTTTTTATTCCCGAATATTTTAAGTTATCGTGAATTCGTCAAAGCTTTCTCAAGAATCCTTAATTCTTCTTGTTTAAAACTCCCAATTAAGTAGGTTATTACATTTTTAATATAGCTCGGTTATTCCTTAAGTATACATTTTTAAATGTGCTCATCAACATCTGCCTAGTGCCTTTTCTTCCTTTTTTTTTCTTTCTTTTTTTTATGTTGGGGTCGGCTTCCAGTCTAACCGGATGCAGCTGAATACTAGTATTTCATATGGAGCGACCGCCTATCCTCGGCATCTCAGTTACTGGGTATTACAGTACCCCTTGGTAAGACTGGTTTTCAGACTTTCGGGCTTCTGACGATGGTCACCCATCCACGGACCAACCGCAGCAAGCGTAGCTTAACCTGATCATTCGAACCGTGTGGTTGTTATTGCTTAGCCACAAGCGCCTCCTAGTAAATGTCCTTTTCTAGTATATTTATATAGGTAGGTACGTCTATTTTGCTCTAATGTATTAAGTACCCCATTTCTCTCCCAATTAGTGGATCTCACTAATTGATAACAGTATTCAGTAAGTATTCAGCCCACATAATATTTTATCCTTCTTCGTATCTATGATTATATCGATGTAGAATTGTAGATGGCAATACCAAGAAATGCTAATATATGCTATATATGGAGGGGCCCGTGGCTAAATAATAAAAGCCGCACAGGTCGATCGATCAGGTTAAGCTACGCTTGCCGCAGTTGGTCTGTGGATGGGTGACCATCTTTACATACCAAGACCCCTCCGTGCCTCGGAAAGCACGTGGTCCCGGCTGTCATTCGTAGATCTTTGACAGTTGTCACGGGTGAAGCCCGAAAGTCTGACAACCAGTCTTACCCAGTAACTGGGTTGTGGAGGTCAGATAGGCAGTCGTTCCATGTAAAATACTGGTATTCAGCTGCATCCGGTTAGAGTGGAAGCCGAACCTAAAATAGTTGAGAAAAGGCTAGGCAGATGACGAATACCAAGAAATGCTCTAAAAAATAAAAATCGCACGGAAATCTATATATCTATATACTAATAATTGAGCTGAAGAGTTTGTTTATCTGTTTGTTTGAACGCGCTATCTCTGGAACTACCAGTCGGGTCTGAAAAATTACTTTTGCATTTGATATATTGCCAAATTCTTAAGAAATGCTCCACGTCAAGTTAACAGTCTCTTTCCATACTGTGTTGACAGGTGTCAAGTTAACGTATATTTTAGTTCATTACATTCCATGTTTGACATCCATATGTCATGATGGGTAGAATACATGAATAAGATATTTTTTCCTTAGCTTTGAGTGGTACCTGAGGGTTTTTGACAATCTGTTTCATGCTAGCTGTACTCTGTTGTTTCTTTTATTGTAACGCCTTTTCTGCATAATTATATACATTCTATTATGAACGCTATAAAACCCAAAATAATGGCAAACCGTGACAAAACCGCCATCACATTTAACGGCACCAATATTACCTATGCTATATAGATAACTAGCAGTGCCCCGCGGTTTCACCCGCATAAGTGTCGATCCCGTGGGAATACCGGAATAAAAACTATCCTATGTCCTTTCCCGGGACCCAAACTATCTCTATACCTAATTTCATCTAAATTGGTTCAGCGGTTTAAGCGTGAAGAGGTAACATACAGAAAGACAGACACACAGACAGACACACTTTCGCATTTATAGTATTAGTAAGGATAAAGGAAGTAAAATGATATAGTTACCTTTACCTAAACTAAAAAAGTGACTTTAAAATTGTAACTTAAAATCTTAGCCGAAAACCCTTTTGTGCCCGTGCACCTAGCTTCTGACGTTTCATAAGTGCCCATGTTGGTTTATGTGAAATAAAAATATTTTGATTTTGATTTTGATTTTGTGGTGTATTTCACCTTTGGTTCATTGATTTGGGTAAGGCAGTGTTGACGCAGCTGTGATCTTTAACTGTCCGCAAATCTTTGGTTATGATATAAAAAGGTGTGAAATCGCTGATATGTAGGCATCATACGACTATAACCCGCGGTGGCTATGGTCGTACCCAGAAGCGATTGATATTGCCTTTTATGTGAAACATCGTCATTGAGCTTACGGGAGCTTTCACTTTGACGACGATTTTAACGATTTGGGAAACATTATATGTTAGATATTTTTAGAGAAAAAACGTTTGGGTGATGTTGACATGTGTCGTGAACAGAAACAGCTTGTTTACATTCTTACAGGTAACATTAAGTAAAAAGTAATCAATTATGCCATTAAAACATATTACTTAATTTATAGAAAGTATTTTTTTTAATGGGTTTCTCTTGACTCTCTTCGCTCTAGTCTAGGTCAGAGATGACAGAGACAAAATCGACGATGGAGTGAGCTTACCCAGAAGAAGCCTGTTAGAGGAATAATTAATTAAGATTAATTCTTAGAGGAAGTCGTTTTTGTTGCTTTTAATTGAAACCTAAGCAGTGAGGGGCTCGTTGCTTAATTAAGCTACGTTTGCCGCGGTCGGTTCGTGGTTCGGTGACCATCGAATACATATCGAGACCCCTCCGTGCCTCGTAAAGCACGTTAAGCCGTTGGCTCCGGCTGTCATTAATAGATTTTTGACAGTCGTATAGTATGTTGGGGTAAGTTCGGCGCCAGGATAAGACCGTACGAATCAAATTCCCGGCTTATTTGGCAATATTTTATTCTGCCGGAAGACGATCAGGGCAATTTTTTGCACAGAATTTGATTCATACGGTCTTATCCTTGCGACGAACTTACCCCAGCATACCTTATATAACCTGTAACGACTGTCAAAGATCTACGTAGTCAGAAGCCCAAAAGTCTAACAACCAGTAAGACTGGTTTTCAGACTTTTGGGCTTCTGAAGGGGGTATCGTGTTACCCAGTAACTGGGTTGTTGAGGTTAGATAGGCAGTCGCTCTTTGTAAAATCCTGGCACCTATTCAGCTGCATCCGGTTAGACTGGAAGCCAACATCAATATAATTGGAAAAAGGCTTGGCCGATTGATTTAATTGAAAGCTAAGCAGTATTTGTACCTGAATAAAAAAATCAATATTTACCAAAAACATATAAAAGTAAACGGATAAATTCTCACAAGAAAATTCGTTCACGTTTAGATACGAAAAGCCTTAACGCAATATACTTAAAGAGTACGTTTATCACGATCCTATTTCTCGTGAATAATGAGCTCCAACGGGTTTAAAAGGTCGACAATAAGATTTGCCTAAATCCGGCTTTCGTCGCTCAGAATTTGGCTAGAAAAGTGATTGAAAACGGTTTAGAAAAGCGCGAGCGTATAAATTAAGTTATCGATTTAAACAAGTTCAAGGGTTGACGTCATCGCAGTCCAGTTTATCTATTATTAACGTGAATTGATCGTTCATTATGATTTCATACTGACAAATTCGTGCTCTAAATAATCACAGTAATATTATAAATGCGAAAGTTTGCGAGTGTGTGTGTGTTTATATGTTTGTTACTTCTTCACGCTCAAACGGCTGGACCAATTTTGATAAAATTTTGTATGGAGATAGCTGACACCCTGGATTAATATATAGGCTATTCTAGCCCGATAGTTCCACGGGATCGAAACTTATGCGGGTGAAACCGCGGGGCGCAGCTAGTAAATAATAATGGGTGGATCCAAATCTGTGTGATTCTTTTTACAAAATACCATCTCAGACACTAAGTCAAGTGTGTCTGAGGAAGCACGGACGTCCAAGTAGATATGGAATGTCGAGGCTTTTCTATTTTATTTATTCTGTAAAAATAGCAATTTCGTTTTATTTAAGTAACAAAATATTCGATATCTACTTTCTCGGTACACTCGTATCTTTATTTATTTAATACTAGCTTTTGCCCGCGACTTCGTCCGCGTATATGTCGGTTATCGCGGACGCAGACGAAGTCGAAGTCGAATAAAAAGTAGCCTATGTCCTTTGTTGGGGTTCACACTTACCCTGTACCAAATTTCACACAAATCGGTTCAGTAGTTTAGGCGTGAAGAAAAGACAGACAGACAGACAAACAGAGTTACTTTCGCATTTATAATATCAGTTAGGATTTTAAGCACACAAATAATGTACAGAGGCGAACTTACCTAATGCGATAGGTATTTTCTACCAGTCAACCTTTGTGTGATGCAGAGACAAACAGTGGTTGGTGCTATTGTGAAAAATTGAGGAATAAATATTTTAAAATATAAAGGGACTCAAAAACTTATTAAACCTATAAATATAATATAAATATACCTAATTATATATAAATATAAGCACAAATAAATATATATAAACACAGGAATATACTAAAAACAAATAAGACAAACAATGAGAAAACATAACCGTTGTGATGATACTGCCAGCTCCTTGCTTTGCTCGCGAACTTTAACTGTAAAGGATAATCGAATCTTTAATTTTGTTAGATACAATGTTTATTGGAAAGATTTTCGCACGTGTATTTCGATATAACTTGTAACAAATTCGGCTCGGTATCTGAAAGTTTCGAATTAAGCTGAATAGACCGAAATTACCCAGACACATATCGTAAAGGCCTACATAATCAGCCTATAATGTTCCCACTGCTAGGACACAGGCCTCCTCTCAGTGAGAGGGAGTGGGCCGTAATCCACCACGCGGGCCCAGTGCGGGTTGGCAGATGTCACATGTCTTCGAATTTTTGGTTCTTGGACATGATGGTTTCCTCACGATGTTTTCCTTCACCGTTTTGAGAGCAGTGGTAATGAAATAATTCACACAAAGTAAAGCACCTGTCTGGATTCGAACCTACGACCTACATCTAGTAAGTCGCGGCCGTTACCACTTGGCCACCACTGCTCTCCCGAAGGCCCAAAGGCCTACGATGGTGCCCAATTATGTGCAAGTACAAATTAAAGATCCGCCTCGTCAAATAATGACAAGATGTTGATATTCGGATATGTATTATTATAGATCTTGGCAGCGACGCCTACATGATCAAAAAGCTAAGTCGAGCTGGAATTAGGGAGATGCTCAATTCTGGAAAGTGAGCCTTTATGTATTTTCTCAGAAGATTACATAACTGGTGCAATGTGGGTGTACTTTAAGTACCTACACCTCTGTCTAACACTTCGGGGACAACTGTCGTGTTGGTATGTTATTTCAAGTACTAAACCAGATAAAATATTATTTATTCAATATGCCACTGACGACAACAACTATTAAAGGCAACTTAACTATCTATATAAATATGTTTATATTTTTTCATAGTGCAACGCTGGATGTTTTAGATGTTCTAAATGGAAATTAATATCATGCTACATGAGAATTATTGAGGGGCTCGTGGCTCCACATGGGTTGAGCTACTCTTGCCGAGGTCGGTCCGTGGATGGCCTTTGGTCTCGACCATAGAAATGGTCACGACTGTCATTAGTAGATCTTTGACTGTCGTTACAGGTGGTAGTCAGAAGCCCGAAAGTCTGACTACCAATCTTACCAAGGGGTGTCGTATTACCCAGTAACTTGTTTGTGGAGGTCGAAATAGGCAGTCGTTCCATAAAAGGGAAATAATAATGGTTCCGAAAAACAAATTAATCTCCAGCGATCTGTGGCTGACTAAAAAAAATGGATCTTCGAATAAAAAAACTAAACTTGGATGGGAAATCATCTAATGACTCCTCCCACTTTGGGTGGAGCGGAAGGGAGTGTCAGACTCTTACTGACTAAAACCCACCCGTGTTCCTTCCTTAGCCCACTTTAAACCCTTTATAATAATTGCATAGCACATGTGTGAGTACTATGTACATACTATAAAGCTACCATTTACTGGGTACGTCTTTCATTGACTTGAATGTGCTCTGGCAGCTGAGAGTATGTCATGCTCACTCAAATGTCTCTCTGATGGTGGCGCGTGTGTTGGATCATTTAGCTCCCTTCAAAATGGTTGAGCTGAATGGTGCTAATACATGCGTCATGTTCGTGAACGGGCGCCGTCAGTGGGGACTGGTCATCTCTTTGCTGCCATGGCTTATTTTAATTTAATTTAATATTTGAATTGCTTTTTTTTCTCGACTTATCATTATGGACGCTTTTAACGTTCTGCATCGTTCTCACATACATAATTTTTAACATGAATGATGTAATCAAGACTTTGTAAACATATTACTTTGATTTAAAAGAGTGTCCATGGAGTTTCTTGCCCGTTCTTCTCCATAGGTACCTACGCTTTGGAATGGGCAACTAGCTTCATTTTACTGACTGACCGACCCTTGACAATTCAAAAGTGCCTGTAATTGGTTTAATTGAAATAAATGCTTTGAGTTTGAGTTTGAGTTTGAGTTTATATAGAAATAGTAGCCCCGCAAAGCGGGGCTCCGTCGACATAAGATGCAAGAGCGAGCGAATGAGAATACAAATACTTTACCTAGGTATATATTAAAACGTAATTTAAGCTGGTAGAAAAGTATTATAGCAATAAACAGTCATGTTTATTTTTCGAAGATTTCAGTATCTCATTCGGTTGTTTCGTCATTTTTATTCGGACAAAAGTAGTCGGAAAGTTATTATTTTAGGCAGTAGATTTAATATTTTGAGTAAGGACAATTGTTATTTTTTTGTCGGAGCTTTTTTTACTATCCCGTATAAAATACTAGTATTCAGCACTGGAAGCCGACCCCACTATAATTGATAGGGCTAGGCAGATTGATTGCGATATGAGAACTATGATTTACTCGTAAGTATTAAAACATAGTTTACAAACTAACCAAGTTTGCGCTGTTCTGTTCTCGTCATCTCTACTTGGTTACTGCGTACTTACCCAATGAAGAAACTTGAGCTATTTGGTTACAGTATTACAATTTGGAATGTTAGATTTAGAATGTATTTATTTGTAAGAATGTAGTTTCACATAGTATAGTAGACACATGACAGGCCTGATGGTCTAGTGGTTAGTGACCCTGACTGCTATGCCGGAGGTCGTGGGTTCGATTCCCACCCAGGACAAATGTTTGTGTGATGAGCACGATCATTTGTTCTGTGTCTGGTTGTAATTTATCTATAATATGTATGTATTTAGAAATATATAAGTATGTTTATCAGTTGTCTAGTACCCATAACACAAGCTCTGCTTAGCTTGGGACTAGATGGCGTTGTGTGATAGTTGTGGAATATTATTATTATTATTATAGTATGGTGTTAAAATGTCATTCTTATATAACAAAGTACAATTAATTTTAAGATTTGTGGTTTACAATAAGTCAAATATGATTGAATATTATTATAATTACGACAAGCACTCCAGCACCCCGGCAAATCAAATCAAGTTATTTATTCAAACTAGGCGGAGGATCAGCACTTTTCGAACGTCAAATTACAAAAGACAGTCCCCCAAAACGCTCGACCTTCGCAAAAGGTAGCAGCAGGTCACCGTGTGGTTTTTTTAAGAGTTTGACAGACCCCTCCACCCACCCCAGGATGGTGGACATCCATGAGGATTTCCACAACGCAAAAAAAAGGTAGCCGTTACTTTAAAATCAGTGTCAAAATTAAGTACATGTCCTCTTGGATTTTTACAATATTCCATATATTCACCAATGTCATAAAAGCAATTATCCAAACCAACTTGTCAGTTTTTTTATGAACATGGGGATGGGAAGTTCCTTAAATGAGTTAGGTAACATGTTATATACCTATATTTTTCTGCTCCTAGATATATATATATCTAGGAGCTAACTTTGAGAGCCGGAGTGATGGAAGTAGTTGTAAGAACAAGTTAGAGGAGCACTAAGTAGACGTATCAACATACAAGTTTGCGTTCTCATCTAATAGTTCTCCAGACCGAATCTCGGCCATGACGACCAATCTCAGTGAAGTCGTTAGATTGAAAGGATGCGGAGCCCATACCCAAAAAATGAGTACATTTATTTATACATTTTGTTAAGGTTAACAAGGCGCTGAACATTTAGTAATTGGACCGAATTACGGTCAAAATTGTAACGTAAGTAGTTCTTGTGTTGTGTATATTTTGGGGAAATGCTTAAGTTTTGGGAGAGTTTAAACTAAGCCCTAATTGTTTTATTAATCAAGATAATATTTGGATAATATAAGCTAAGAAAAATAATAATATGTAGTACATGTACTTATATGAAAAAAGAATCATCAACAAAAAATTCGTCCGCAACGCTGTCAACATTATAGTGCGATGCTAATTCTTTGGCCAGGCCAGCCCTCTGGACTCGTGAAGAGTCGACTAACCGCTTGGCGATATCTCGGAAAATCAAGTGGGCACTCGGGCCCTATGGCCCTAGTGTTTCAACCCCAAACGGCTCGAACATATACTCGTAACTTCCAATCGGGTTGGAATATTTTTGCCGTTTGAGTTTTTTGCACTTGCAGCAGCCGCCCCAGCACAGCCCACCGTGATTGGAAGATGGGATGGCGCAAGGGTAACGACACATGTTGCATCCCACACCAAAGGTCTGCTCAATTTCCAGGGCATTATGGTCATTCCGTCTGGTCTCTTCCCATCGTCGCGTGCCAGGCCGTTAGGTTCTAAAACAGCTGGCACCCCGGCGGTGACAAGAGCACGATAAGATTGTTTTATTGATATTTTAAACCAAACACAATTAATGCAGTACACAAAGCATGCTTAGACATTTGGCATCTTCTCTTAATAGCTTTGTTACCAATTAATGTCTCTTGTAATTATATTAACATGTGTAACATATTCATGAGTTTACACGTTAACATAGCGCGAAGATTTCTAATCTAAATGCAAAGCACAATTCGTACTTATTAACATGACACGTGCATTGTGTTTATATATAAAATTCCAAATATTAACGATGGAAATGCGACGATAAGTACACATTCATAGAGTTTAGATTACAATAGCCAATGTTTCGTATTTAGCCATATGATGATCAAAATAATCACATATAATAATCGCTCAAAAAAAAAAACAAGCTTTTTAAAATCGCAATGCCACCACGCGTCGTAGCAGTGTGAGCTACGCCGTAGAGCGTTGCGTAGCATAGGGGTATACACGCTACGCGGCGTTCGATCTTTCGTGAAGTATGTAGCTACTGTAGCACTGTACTGAATTAAGGGAATTCTCGAACGAAAAGTATCCCAAAAGGAATGTGACAAATTGCCAAGCGTAAACACAAAAAATAAATGCTTTTCTTATTATTAAGAAAAGCGTCGCGTGGCGGTACGTGCTTCGTTCCGCGAAGGTTACATTATTTTCTATTTATTTGTGGTATTCAATGGCAACGTTTATTTTATATATGAAGAAGTACTAGAATTTTGTACGACCACATTTTTGTATAAGGGACTTAGTTACCCCTCCAAAGTTGTAGTACAGACTTGTTTCATTTATTTAATCACTTGCAACTTAAGGAAGATTAGAAATCTTATCTATGCCTACTTCTTTCTATCTTTACAAGATAAAGTTGGAGCGGAGCAGTGGTATAAAGTTGTATGTTGCGAGTTCGAATATAGCGGCACTTTACTTTGTATATTTAATTTCATCACCACTGATCTCAAAACGGTGAAGGAAAACATCGTGAGGAAACCGGCATGTCCTAAAACCTCCTAGAACCAAAAAAATCGAAGACATGAGACATCCACCAACCAACACTGGGCCCGCGTGGTGGATTATGGCCCACTCCCTCTTACAGAAAGGAGGTCTGTATCCCAGCAGTGGGAACATTATAGGCGGATTATGCTGAGATAAAGTTGACTAATCTGTTTGGTTCCTTTTCATCACTTTTCTGGGTCACTGCCCAGTCCAAAGCTTTAACAGATCCACAGGCTTGTATAAAAACGACCTACTTGAAACAGTTTATTTTAAGTATCTGGAATCTTAGCTATCTAGAATCTAACTGAATATTCATAAAATGATTTTGTTGAACCGACTGATATCGTTCCACTGCTCACTGCGCAAGTTTTGCGACGTAGTTGAATATTAATATTGAAATAAAAGTAGCTTTTATTATGATTTTTTGTACAGACGCCAGCACATCAAGCTACACGAAACTGTAAAATTTTCCCAATCAACTTTGAACCTTATACTTTAGCGATAAAGTTGAAAATCTGGTAAAGAAATTTGACAGATTGTAGTAGTTTGATGTGCTGGCGTCTGCACACAACGCACCTTTATGTCAAATTGCTGAAATTATTGTTCCGAGTATTGTTTGTGAATAACAGGAATTTAACCTTTTTCAAATATAAAAGCAAGGACTCATCATCATCTACCTAGCATTTTCCCAGCTATGTTGGGGTTGGTTTCCAGTCTAACCCGATGCAGCTGAATACCAGTATTTTACGTGTGGCAACTGCCTATCTGAACACCACAACCCAGTAACTGGATAACATGATTTCCCTTGGTAAGACTGGTTGTCAGAATTTCGGGCTTCTGACGATCCGTAGCGACGGTCAAAGATCCAAGAATGACAGTCGGGACCAACGGGTTTCCGTACCGAGCCACGGAGGGGTCCCAGTATGTAAAGATAAGAACGACTCATCCACGGACCAACCGCAGCAATTGTTGCTTAACCTGATAGATCGACCCGTGTGGCTGTTTTTACTCAGTCACGAGCAAGCGCTATTAGCCGGAGCAAGGACTATATATCCACCAAATCCCCACTCCACTCCCTCTTACAGAAAGGAGGCATGTGTACCAGCAGTGGGAACATTATAGGCTGACTATGCTATGATTATGAAGGACAATTATCATTGTATTGTCAAGCAAAAAGGGCTAATTTGTAACATAAAACCTTTTTGTTTTTTCAAGCATAGTCGTTGGTTTAGCAAACGAAAGATCAATTTATTTATCAAATCGATCATTGTGTGGGTCTAATATCCGAAATGACAACAAAGAGATCACAAATTACGTATTACAATGTTTCCATCTTATCTCGAATCAGATTATACAAAAACGTGCCTTTTATTACCTAAATATATTTCATGAGCTTATAACGTATATTTTATTACCTAAATTATTTTGTTAGGTAAAGATATTTTAGGACAGTTAATTACCGACCGACGCGCGACTGGAAAAGTCCTAGAGCGGAGACCGCGTATCGGCAAGCGTAGTGTGGGACGCCGTCCAGCTAGATGGACCGAAGGTGGCTGGGACAAACTGGACGCGGAAGGCGGAGGACAAGGGTGTATGTTTTGGCGCAGCCTGGGAGAAGCCTATGTCCAACAGTGGACTGCGATAGGCTGAGATGATTTTTACCGACCGATATTTGGTTTTTTGGACTTCGTAACTTTATTTTTTATTAATACATTCAAATGAGTTTATCTTATCATCCACGATATTATCATCAACGTATTTTACGTTGCATTGTTAGAAAGAATATCTATCGGGTTTTGTTTTTACATTTAGCTTTTATAAGTCATTATAGGGTTCCGTACGCAAAGGGTGGCAACAGGACCCTATTACTAAGGAGCCTTCGTAATAGGGTGTTGCAATTTCATAGTGTGGATAACTATGACCAATATAACAATAAATAATAAAAATAAAATAAAGTTAAAAGTTAATAGCCCCATACAAGACGAGTACAAGTGTTGGTATAGACGCCAGCACATCAAGCTACTACAATCTGTCAAATTTATTTAATAGATTTTCAACTTTATCGCTAAATAATAAGGTTCAAAGTTGATTGGGAAAATTTTACAGTTTCGAGTTATTCATCATTCATCGAAAAATCATTCATCATCTAAAAAACTTTTTATTTTATTTTAATCTATTCTATATCTATCTATACATATAATAAAATTGTAGAAAAGTGGTGTCTGTACAATGGAAATATATAAAAAAAAAGTAGCAGGGGTTGTTATTATATCGATGCCGAACCCGAAAGTGTAATTTTTTTTTTTTTTTTCAGTTTGTCTGTTTGTCTGTGTGTTTGTGCACGCTAATATCAGAAACGGCTTATTCGATTTAGATGCGGTTTTCACTAATATATTCACTTAACATTTAGTGTTTATTTCATGTCAATCGGTTCATAAATAAAAAAAGTTATGTCAATTTAAAGAATCACGGCGAACATTTGTTAAGGTAATACAGAGAAACATTACTGTAAAGTAAATTTTTAGCTACCCAAACGACGGTATGTGTAATTTAAAATGTGCTGCCCGAAAAGTCACTATTCCACGCGGACGAAGTCGCGGGCACAGCTAGTTATAAATAAAATGTAGTATTAAGAACTCAACTGTCCCTAATGAGACACAATTACTTTTTCTATTGTTACCGAACTTAATAAGCTTGCCCACAAACGAGGGGTTAAATATTAAGTAAGGGGGCATCCATTAATTACGTGAGGCATTTAGGGGGGGAGGGGTCAAGCCGATTCTCAACCAATCTCACGTGAGGGAGAGGAGGGGTCCAGGAGACATTTTAATTTTTTTTAAACGAATATCGGATCGCAGTCTGGGACTGGGTTCCACCCTACATACATCGAGTTAGCTAGGATCGTCTTTATTTACTTAATGTTAGCCTCATTGTGAAGGTAATGTGACCCTGCGGTCATATGTAGTTAAGGGAAATGTGTCCTGAATAGTTTGTGTGATTTCTCAACACGAATATCCTGAATATCTTGAGTTCAACGATCACTGACTGCGATCCTTGACCTCGAGATAAAGAAGTCGGGGTGACTAACCTAGGAAGTTATCCTTATTAAGATAGTTATTTTCGGGAATTGATTTTTATATTACACTAGCTTCTGCCCGCGACTTCGTGTTGAAACAGTTTGCGCACTGGTTAAAAAAATATCTTGTATATAGGTAAGTATGTATATTACTTAATAAAATATTTGTCTTGTGTTGTATGAAAATCATCAACATATAAATTCTCCGTAAACCAAATGATAATTTACAGTTCAATCCGATATTTAGGTACGCATCACAAGCAGCTCAATCTGTAAGTGAACTAGAGCGGAAAGATAATTTTCAGGCATACGTCATAATGTACGAAACACAGTGATAACTTTATCTGTTTTCATACTCGATTGGTTTAACTGAGTCAGTAGAATACAATAGGCTCAATACAATACAAATATGTCCCTATTTACATATCCATACTAATCCTAACTAATATTATAAATGCGAAAGTAAGTTTGTTTGTTAAAGGTAACAAGCATTACCTTTTCATTTCTCATACTTGGAAAGTAGTGTTTGTTTGATCCGAATAGCGGGTGGAAGACGCTGCTTCCCACCTTAGGGTGGGAAAGACGCATAGTAATTGCTTCCCTCTCTAGGGCGGGAATGAATTTTAAAAATAGAACTAAATTGGTTGGGTAGTCAGCTACGAAGTTTGTTACATAATTAAGAACAATGTTGCGGTCTTGTGAGTGTATAAACAGCCATTGTGAATTAATTTCACGCCTAAACCACTGAACCGATCATCCTGAAATTATGCATCTACGTTGTCAGGTGTAAAGAAACGGACATAGGGTACCTTTCATCCTGAAAAAAGGGCTGTTCCCAAGGAAAACAACAATAACGTTATTATGATAATAGATGGCGTCACGTGTGCGAAGTCGCGGGCAACGGCTAGTAATCTATGTATATACTAATAATAAAGCGTTAACTTTGTTTTTTTGTCTGAACGTGCTAATCTCTGGAAGTCGGATTTGAAAAAATGGTTTGCATTTGATAGCCCAATTTTCGATGAACTTTTTTCACTCTTACGGCCAGTTTCTTCATCAATAGTAACAGCCAAAGTAACGTCACAAAAGTCAAAGTAACGGTTAAATTTGTTTCTTCACTATTTTAGCTGTTACTTGAATGAAGAAATACATGTGCGGTACTCGGTAGTATCAGTAAAGGTCAAGTAAAAGTTAACAGTAAAAGTCAGTTTGACTGATTACTTTAGTTGTTGATGAAGAAACTGGCTGTTAGTCGACGGTTGGTTCCACGAATAAATCCATCGCCGATAGAACTATTCGCCGAAAGCACTGGTGATGAAATTTTTCCTTTTTTTTTCTTTCTTTCCTGTAGCATACAAATCAGTTGCATCGTCTCGAAACAGTGGTTAGACGATACAACTTTTATTGTTGCTTTAACTTATGGTATTCCGCAGGCAGTAATATCACACCTTGTAAACCAGGTTTTAAGGTGTTAAGCTAAGTTTTGGTAAACGCCTTGACCTATTTAAATGTGGTGTTAACTACTTTAAAACGCGTGGGCCGTCGTACTGTTTGCCAACCTTTCAAGTACCTACGCATACAATGGAATATACGAACGATAGGTGCTTTCACGTGCATGTGGTGTAGTGTGAATCAGGCTTTAAGGTGGCTAAGTTTTGGTAAACGCCTTGACCTGTTTAAATGAACACCCACTTTCAAACGCGTGGGCCGTCGTCTTGTTTGCCAACCTTTTGTTCCTACAAATACAATGGAATATACGAACGATAGGTGCTGGTGGTAACGGCCGCGACTTACGACTTGTAGGTCATAGGTTCGAACCCAGACAGGCGCTTTAGTTTGTGTAAATTATTTCATCACCACTGCTCTCAAAACGGTGAAGGAAAACATCGTGTGGAAACCGGCATGTCCTAGAACCAAAAATTCGAAGATATGTGACATCTACCGACCCGCACTGGGCCCGCGTGAATTACGGCCCACTCCCTCTCTCAGAGAGGAGGCCTGTGTCCCACCAGTGGGAACATTATAGTCTGATTATGTAGGTGCTGTCAAGTGCATGTGGTGATTCGACTGCATGTCAGTGTTAACAAAAACCTAAAGGCCAATTCTCATAATTAAAAACGTTCAAAATCTAGTCGCAGTCTTATCTCAGCGACAAACAAAAATGTCAAAAACTTGTCAAAATGTAGAAAAGTTAGAGATTTTTTTGACAGATTTAGACTGAGATCAGACTGTGAACGTTCTTAAAACTACGAGAATTGCCCCTCTGGTCTCTAACCTTACTCTATTGAATCTCTCTCAAGGCCAGCTGAAGGGTAAAGGAAAGGATCTGTTTTTCCAACTGCTGATTTCATAGAATTTGTATGGTCAAGGTCTTCCAGCTTTGATTCGTAGAGCTTTGAAAGTCTTTACGGGTCTTGAAAGTCTTACAACGAGTCTTAAGGGATATCGTGTTACAGTGTTACTCAGTATCTGGGTTGTGGAGGTCAGATAGGCTGTCGCTCCATGTAAAATACTGGTATTCAGCTGCATCCGGTTGGACTGGAAGCCGACCCCAACATAGTTGGGAAAAAGCTAGGCAGATGATGACAGGATAAAATTTTAACCAGTGCGCAAACTATAACCATAAATTCAGCATACGATTCTAGACGTAACGTAAAAATTTTTGGCTGGTTATAAAAAAATATATTAGTTGTTCCATACATTTTGACCGCGGTATAGCACTTTTCTATGAAACAGAAGCTAACGACGCTAACATAGTTGAGAAAATGCTAGGTGGATAATGGTGATGCTCTAGATTTTTATAGCCTGTATACACATATGTGGCGTCATATCTCGTGTGTGTTTGGGGAACTCGTTTTGATGTGAAACTGAACAGATCCTAAAAAGTAATATTGAACGTTTTCCTTGTTTCCACAGCTCCTGAACACAGGTCACTGTGCATATTTGTTTAGGTGATGTTAGCATTAGTTTAGGCCTATGGAAACTGTTCCTAGAAGGTTGGACCAGAATTAGATTACAGAGAAGAGAGGATTGACAAATATCAGGTACACTAACTTAACTACACTGACATTATTTATGAACTGTAGACCATACAACCGTTTATTTGGATCATGGACGAAAGTTCCTGACTGAACCCCTTAATTTTCAGTAAACTTATAAGTAGGTACAGTTAACGCTGTGACCTATGTGGGACAGGAGCCACGTGTTCTGTACTACATACTACAAATAAATAAAATTTATTGTGTCTGTTTGTTATGTCAAAATAACAACTTTTTACTTATAGTAGTTATGTATACAAAGTGTTAAAAATTAACCTCACAAACTTTAAGAGGTGCTTTAGACCATCGAACTGAACAACTTTCACTATGGGACCAACACTGAAATCACGAAAAAAAATAAGCTGTTTCATCCAAAGTTCAATACATACTTGACCAAAATGTATTGAAACAGCAGATTTTTTTTTCGTGATTTCAGAGTTTGTCCCATTAGTGACAGTTCTTTGTTCAGTTCGATGGTCTAAAGCACCTCTTAAAGTTTGTAAGGTTAATTTTTTAACACCGTATAATATACGTTTCAATACTCAATACTCAATACTTTATTGCATTCCATAATGTGTACATAGTTGGTATGTTTAAAACATTGAATCAATTATGGACCCTGTCGGGCACAGCAAAGTTAATTTTTAATAGGAGAGAGGATGAAGGCGCTTTTTCTTAAGAAAATACTCGTAGTATAATTTGCTTTTATATTATTTAAATAAGTATTTATATATTTGGTTTTAAGTTATATTTTTATATTGCACGATTTATATTAATAACACTATAAATTATAATAAACTAAATATTTAAGTACAACTTTATTTTCTTGTAGAATGTTATTATTATTAATTGTGTATTGTTTAGCTTAGCATATTTTTTTTTTTAATTAACAGTATTTTAGTGGTTTATAATGAATTTATATTCAAAATCAAATTTAAAAAAAAATGTTAATTTTATTATGTAAAAGATCGTTTTTATTGTTGTTGAAATTTATTTATTTATTTACATTCGAAAACATCCATCGGTTTCTTACTAAACTTCAACTATATCCGTCGATCTTGGTTACTTATCTCCTTTGGTGTCCAAACTTGTGGTACACTCAAGTTTTCACGCTTTTCTGACCACCATCTTTCACCTAATTGCTGTGTATAACCCGCATTATTTCTATACAAAGCATGAGGAAAACGTGGATCACTTGGATGTCTGTCCCCCGAAACCCGTGAACTGCTCAATTAACTGGGTCTGTACTCGGGTTCTTAGAACCGAAACCTTTAATCACTCCTATCTGTTTACGAACACCCGACAAGTCCGTTCTCGGTATTAAATAACTTATTTGGACGACCTTTAACTGTAAATTGAACGATGTCTTGTGGGAAAGATGGGTATTGTGTTACCTTTGGGTATCTTGAATTTTGAGTATTAAATGATTAGGTAAAAAGTAATTACCCTCCATTAAAATATTGGCGCGGACATCCTTGTTGCTATGTCCAGTATCCAACTTTTGTAAAAATGGTACATAATAGCTTTATTCTATGTACAGTCAACAAAAGAGATAAGTATGCAGGATAGTCGGATATAGTTAAAGTTGAGTAAGAAACCGATAGATGTTTTCGACTGAAATTTAATTTGATAAATGAGCTGTTTGTTCTCTATTAATAAAATTAAATTTTGTTCGAGAACATCCATCGGTTTCTTACTAAACTTCAACTATATCCGACGATTCTGCATACTTATCTCTTTTTTTGACTGTACATTAAATGCCGCCTGTATTTGCCAAAGGTGTAGGCAGAGCTTTATACAGGGTGTTCGGCAGAACGTTGAACACACGAATATGGCAGATAGATGGGGTCGTCTGCTACCTACCCAGCCCAAAAAAAATTACTCAGGCCCCATAGTTTTTTTTTTATTTTTTTTTTATTAACGAAATTCATGAGTTTTAAAGGCCTATAACTTTATGTAGGATAGACGAAACTGGCAACACTTTGTTTTTGTTTTTGTCTCGACTATTGGTAGATTCATCTAAAATTGTTGTTTGGTGAACTAGACACAAAGTTATAAGCCATCAAACATTACAAAAAGGGTTAAAACGTGATTTTGAGCTTTACTTTGCATTGCATTAAAAAAAAACTAAAAGTGATTGAAGACTTAGGATTTCATCGAAACATCCTTGGTGTATGGCCTTTCGAACGGTATGTAATTTGTCGAATTAAAAAAAAAAAAAAAAAAAAAAAACTATGGGCCTAGGTATTTTTTTTTTGTGCTGGGTAGGTAGCAGACGACCCCACCTATCTGCCATTTTCGTGTGTTCAACGTTCTGCCGAACACCCTGTATTCTCAATTCAAAAATAAATCTCCTCTTACTAAAACTTCATGTCTTGTGTCCTTTATGTTTTTCTTTTTAATAAAATGCCAGACAGAAACCCGCAAATCAGAATGAAGTCATACGTTATTCACCTTCAGGGCTAATACTCGTAGGCTGGAAATTCAGTCCGACACTGAAACACTGAGACACAACCTAACCTGCGGGCTGGCTCAAAAAGTGACGTAAAACCTAATGTAATGTAATCACCGAAGCCTTTGTCTACCATTTTCAGGGAATTTTAAACTAAAATACTGTAAAGTTTAATCAAAATCCGTTCAGTACTTTTTGCGTGAAGAAGTAACAAACATACAAACACACTCGCAAACTTTCGCCTTTATAATATTAGTGTGATAGTGCGATAAACACGTATAACAGCTTTAACTCTAATGTGTTTCTGAAAACCACATAACATCAAGCCCTGAAATCCCCAAAGGGCTAGGCAGAGGTGTACCTGTGGTACAGTCACGAGCATAAGTATGTATACACTTGGCTTTATTCATAGGCGATATTCTCCTTTATTGTTTAATGAAAGTTTATGTTATTACAAACATAGTACTTTCGAACCCATAGGTTTATGTAAAGTGTCGTATTTCATCGTTGCATTCGTCATATCACGAAAAAATCGCAATTGAAAGTGGCCAAGTGTTGACATATTAGTGCTCGTGACTGTACACCCACATTTTGCCAGATTTAAGTCCCATGTAATAGGGGACTAGCCTATTGTCTTCCATCGGGTGCACTGCCAGACTCCGGGCTGCTACTGAGAAATTCCTGATGGAGAAACCCAATAACACTTTGACCGACCTGGTAATCGAACCCAGGACCTCATGCTCAGAACTAACGCTTGTAACCACTACACCAACGGAACCAAAAGGACAAGGAAAATGGACGAAGTACCTACTACGCTAGACCATTATATGTACGTGTGCGACATTGTGCGTGCGTAGATTTTTAATGCGACCACAATTCTCCCACAATCAATATAACTAATTTAATAAATTAACAATGTTTTATACATAGTAGTAACATTTTTGTGTATACATGTATTATGATTATAACATATTTTAATTTGGGTGTTTGGTGGTGTGCGTTAATTCCGGGACATGTATGTATACACTGGATAAACTTCTCATAATAGATTAAATAACAAACTATTAAAATATAATGCCTAACTAAAACAAACTTGTTGTTGGATCAAAATGAATACATGAGATTTGAGCGCAGAATTACTGACTCGAGATTTGAACAAAGGCTCTTTAGTCAACCGCCGCGTCCTCACGGCGGGCGATCGGCGCCGGCGGCGGCGATCTCTCGCGTCCGGCCCTGGTCTAGGCCATGGTACGGAGCGAGAGTGCATGGGAAACCGTCGCCTCCTTCTGCGAAGCAGTAATGCTGGCGAAGGAGGAGGCGGAGCGCGTGAAGGAGAGGCAATCTTTGCGCCCTCGCACCCCTAGTCGCCGTAGGCCACCGTAGGCGCAGGCTTGCGGGCGGCGAGTGTTCCACGCGCGCCTCAAAGAGATGTTAGCACTGACTGACGGAGTCCGCCAGGGCCGATGCCTGCCGGGGTCGCGGGTTGTTCGAAAGAGATACCGTGGCCCCTGGCACAGGCAACTGAAGGAACACGGGTGGGTTTTAGTCAGTAATAGTCTGACACGTCCTCTCGCTCCGCCCAGACTTCTATAATTTCCCACCCAAAAAAAAAAAGCTCATTAGTCAACTAAGGCCGCATGAACTTATCCCGCGGGATGAGTACCTAAAGGCAAACTATAGCTAGAATTCAAACCTCTCTAGGGTCTGAAATCGTAAGAAACTATTTACGGATGCCTGATAATCCCTGTTTAATTGTAACTAATTTTGGTAATGGAACAGGGTAATTTATGGCTTTTATTGTAATTAGTTTGTAACTACGTAGAGGTTAGTCACGAACATAAGTGTGTTCAAAATGTTAAAGGAATAAATATAGTCTATACAGGATAAATTTTTAAAAGAGTGGCCCGTGGCTAAAAGGTAACAGCTGCACAGGTCGATCATTCAGGTTAAGATACGCTTGCCGCGGTTGGTCTGTGGATGGGTGACCATCTTTACAAACCGAGACTCCTCCGTGCCTCGGAATGCACGTTAAGCCGTTGGTTCCGGCTGTCATTCGTGGATCTTTTAGAGTCGTTACGGGTAGTCAGAAACCCGAAAATCTGACAACCAGTCTTACCAAGGGGTATCATATTACCCAGTAACTGGGTTGTGGAGGTCAGATAGGCAGTCGCTCCATGTAAAATACTGGTATCCAACTGCATCTGGTTAGACTGGAAGCCGACCCCAACATAGTTGGGAAAAGGCTAGGCAGATGACGACAGGATAAAATTTTAACTTGTGCGCAAACTATAACCATACATTCAGCATACGATTCTAGCGTAGCGGAAAAATTTTTGGCTGGTTATAAAAAAAAAATATTAGTTGTTTCATACATTTTGACCGCGCTATAGCACTTTTCTATGAAACAGCAGTTTTTTTTTATAACCGTCTATAAATATCTACGCTAGGAGGTCTAGAATCATGTGCTAAAATCATGGATACAGTTTGCGCACTGGAAAAAAATGTATCCTGTATTTATTCTGTCTGTCTATATTTATAGTGTAAAAACTAAAAATAACAATTATACAACAATAATAGGCTATATTTAGGCCTGCAGTTTTTATAAAATTCGAAGAAAAATTAACTGTCACCTTCACTTTTAAATACTAATGATAACCACTTAACCCCTGGTCTAAAAGTATGCACTAGAGCATTTTCTCGAGCATTTCCATGTAATGTAACGTTTACGAATGACACAATACAGGCAAAATTTCAGTTTTCAAAAGCATTTCCATGTAATAACGTTCCTGCGAGAGAGTATTTAACTGTAACATTTATTTCTACCTTGCTTGCTTTCACTGTTTGTGATTTTGCGTTCTTGAGCGCTCCTGCCTGTGCTCGATAAAATTTTACTCCAATACACTCGCTGGTTTTTAAAATGAGGATACAGATCTATATTATAAAACAAAGTTGGTTTAGTTACACCATTTATAACTCAAGAACGGCTGGACCGATTTTTATAATCTTTTATTTGTTGGATTTGTCTTTGCCCCGAATAGCAGAATAATTATTAAAACATGAGAAAAAAATAACAAAAAAAAAATCTGAGGAGGTACGAGGTTCGCCGGGTCAGCTAGTAAAATTATAAAACGGCAAATGCTCTATGTTCTGTTACAGGTAAATACTATACTCACCTTTAAATTAAATTAAAAATAAACACTGCCTTACTGAACCATTTAGTTATAAAAACATGGGAAAGCACTTAAACTTTCAAACCACGTCACTATCAGCCGGCTTGTGACGTCACCAACCTTGGTTTATTTCCTCCTAGTTATTGTTGGCTTTATAATTCGTCCCTTGTCCGACCCAGGGCCGTCTTTACCCGAGGGTGCAAGGGGTGCGTGGCACCCGGGCGTGGGGTCTTAGGATGCGCAAACCAGAGGGAAGCGCCAGGGTAGGCCGTGAAATTCAAAATGACTATTTCATTTCAATAGGGTTATATGAACTTATGAATTGCAAGACAGAATATACAACCTGACACTGACCTGCAAATTGCAAAAAACATAAGAAATAACACGAAAAATTGAATTTCGCGGGCTACCTTCGTGCTTCTCCCTAAAAATTGAACTCCAAAATCAAGTTTTTTTTTGTTGCCAAAAAACAAAGAACCTACGCGCCCTCCAGCCTGTTTTTCGCACCCCGGCGCCCAATATGGTTAAGACGGCCCTGGCGACCCATTCATTCATTATCTCGATAAGTCTTGTTGGATGGATTGAGATGCAGACGCCTATAAGGATAAGAGATGTTTGGGCTAGTTTGGAGTGAGAGGACGCTTTCATTAATGTAAATTAAAAATTAGAATAGAATACTCTCTATTATGTACACCATATTACAAATATGAAAGTAGAAATTTTACAAGGGGCGATCTTATAGCTAAAAGCGATTTTAAAGACAACCTTTTGATGTATTTAGAGAGAAAGAAGAGACAATACTGCAGGTAGTCTGTGGTGTGCCATTAGTTTGGTTGATTTAAAATCATTTTCATTAAAGTAAACATAGATGAGGTTTATCAGATGATTATGAACCTTAATTTTGATTTACTAAAGTATTTATTAGATGTACAGTCAACAAAAGAGATAAGTATGCAGGATCGTGGGATGTAGTTAAAGTTTAGTAAGAAACCGATGGATGTTGTCGACTGAAATTTAATTTGATAAATGAGCTGTTTGTTTTAAATTTTATTATTACATCCATCGGTTTCTTACTAAACTTCAACTCTATCCGACGATCCTGCATACTTATACCTCTTTTGTTAACTGTACTTCTATGTCGATTTTAGTCCTTCAGATATGCGCAAATTACTCTAAATGTCAAGAGAGAGAGAATTTGTAACTGAGCCTTTTCTGTATTTAATTTTTATTTTATAAAGAGTACTTCTGTACCTAATGAGCTCCTACTCTCAAGTAATACTCCAAATTAATGACGTAATTCAAAGCTGACGATCGCCTTTTGTCTTGAATCTCGCTCGTCGTGACGATATTTTGGGACACAAGAACAGTTAACCGTTGACGAAGTATTTAGACCCCTCGAGGTGGGCTCAGTAATCTTCAGAATATTCTTTTGTTGAAGTTTTTTTCAATTGAGAGGGTTCGCTTTCCTAAAAGTATCTTCGTAAAACTCTGGCATACCTAAATATTAATGAGTTGTTTAGTTTATTTTTATTATAAAGAGTAATATTGAGCTATTTTTGCAGCAATCGGGGGTAAAAAACGTTATTGCAAATTCAAATTCAAATTATTTATTGTGGTACACAGGTAAAAATATGGTGTTATAGTTTATAAAGTGAAGTACATCTATGACCCGCCTTTAGGCATACAATAATTAAAGACTTCCAACATTATAGTACATAGGTAGTCAATAATTTAGTATTAATTAATATATTAGTAATAATAATAAGCAAGTCGTATGAATGTTGTTTAGTTTAATGATGTCGAGGCTACAAACAAATAGAAGGCGGTAGGTAGTTAGCTTAGCATTTAAGATACCTAATGGTTCTGTCAAGTTCGTGGTGCGCGTCTGTAAGCATTGAATTGTTCGTTCGTAATTTTATTGGGTTTCTTCCCAGCGTTTTCGAATGCTCCAAACATGGCGCCGGAAAATTAGATCGAGAACATTTGCAAGATTTCAAAGTGTTCGTGCGAATTGACATCTAAAGCATAAAATAATTAATAATTAGGAATTATCGTGTTGGTTTAATACGTGTTGATTCAAAGGACGTTTTGAGGTGATGTCATTGATTATTATCGCTATTATTAGACATATGTCCTAATCCTTACTTAAAGCCTTTAGTTAATGTTTCAATAAGCTTAACAGAGATAATCATCGTCTAATTGCCAGGCTTGGATTTGACTAACTGAAATTCAGGCTCTTAGTAGTTTCTGCGTAGGCTGAATACTGTGCCAATGCGGTGATGTTAAAATAGAGTACCTAAGTAGTTTTATACCTGTGAGGTACCTAGATACAGTTGTAAATGTTCAAGTTTTGTATTTATAATTAGGGTGACTGCAAGACTTATCACAGACCAAAACACGTATATGAAAATGGTCTTCTCTGGGCATCTCTTTATTAAAAGATGGCGAATCGATACATACGCCTGTGCAGCCATTGCGTCTGCTTCATTATATATTTTTTAAATATAATGATTCGAATTTATACACCGAATTAATTGTTGTTATTACTTTGATTTATGTAATTGGTTTCATAAGCCGTGTAAATCAAATTAATAATTCAATGGCTGGAAATCTCAATTGCTACATATTTTGATATAAATGTTTTAATGTTGCATATTCCGTGCTCATGCACGAACGACGAACGTTGGTGGCCTCGAGTTGTCTTTATATCCATTCGTACCAATATACAGTAAATATAAAGAATCAGTTAATACTGATTCCTTATCAAACATTCTAGAAGAATTTTTTTTTTAAAAGTTGTCATTGAAAAATTTAACAGTCTTAAAATATTTATGGCGACATGTAAAGACACTTACTGAGACTCGCACAAATCTCGCGTTATAAATTTTTAAGAGAGTAAAAGCTCAATCTAAATGGCTTTAATATAGTATCGGAGCTTAAAACTTTCGGAGTTTTACACATAATCAGCCTATAAAGTTCCCACTGCTGGGACACAGGCCTGCTCTTTGTGAGAGGGAGTGGGCCGTAATCCACCACGCGGGCCCAGTGCGGGTTGGTAGCTGTCACATATCTTCGAATTTTTGGTTCTAGGTCATGCCGGTTTCCTCACGATGTTTTCCTTCACCGTTTTGAGAGCAGTGGTGATGAAATAATTTACACAAAGTAACGCGTCCGTCAGGGTTCGAACCTACGACCTATATCTCGCAAGTCGCGATCGTTACCCCTGGGCCACCATTGCTCATTTCGGAGGTTTACTATCACTATATTTACCAGCTATTTTAAGGTCTATTAGAGAACAAAGGACGAAATTGTCAGTCTCAGAGCTGATTTTTCATCCTCTGATAACCTTACTCGAGGTATAATTTGATATTTTGACAGTTATTTCATACAAAACCTGTCAAACGTCAATTTTATTCCGGGAATAAAAGTTATCTGGCGATGGAAAAATCAGCCCTAAGACTACAGACAAAAAAGCTTTTCTATTTGACGTAAAATATAACACTTTTTCATCAAAATCAAAATATTTTTATTTCATATAAACCGACATGGGCACTTATGAAACGTCAGAAGCTAGGTGCACGGTTCTTATGGAGAAGAACCGGCAAGAAACTCCACGGTTACTCTTTTAAAAATAATTGGCTTTTACATTGTTTTCAACAGCGTAGGCCTGTCAACGAGTACCAGGTACTTGATAAAATAAAAAATGGTCTACAGATCTAAAGTCTACAAGGCTTACAAAATCCTCACATTTACAAAATAAGAATGTATCAAAAGGATAAATAAAATATAAAATCGTGCAGAGTAAAAATAAAAAAAAATTCTAAGAGAGGAATTCGTCTATTTGGAATTTTAGAAGATTAAACAGTCACACAATTTTCTTCTTGAAGTCACACGATTTTCCTTAATCCAACCGACTCTTATAAAAATATGTACCTAAAAAAAATATCGAATGAGCCCGCGTAGCTGCGTGGCTACGTCAGCTACGGCCGCGTCGTAGACCGTCCACAGAGAATGCGATGACGTAGTAACCCATTACTTTAATGGATTTTTTTTAAGGCCTTCATATTTTATTTATCATCGCCTACTTTAATATTTTCTTCCAAATCAGATTAACGTTAAAGTCGGTCTAACGTTTTCTCAACTCGATAAGCTCTAAGGCTCTCAGATAGCCAGTGAATTGGAAGAATTGAATATGTCTGATTTGACGAAATACTCTAGAAAGTATTTCAAACAAACACAAAAAAAAAAAATTGCAAAATTATTGTAAGTACCAAATTCTATCTCTCTTGTTACAGACAACAACGAATGCCAACACACAAATCGAAAATGTCACCATCCACCACCTGGCTTCAAACCAAATAGTTTCAACACCCACCATGGACATAGACGAAAAGGTGTCGGGGCCCGGGGGGGCCTCGCAGAAGAACTGGTCTCATCTGAACACCAGTGATGAACTGCCTCTGGACATGAGGTTCAACCATGGCCACATGGTGTCCATGACCGTGTACAGTGTGCTGATGGTGGTGTCTGCCACCGGCAACCTGACGGTGCTGTCGCAACTGATGAAGAGGAAACGGGCAGGGAGGGCGAGTCGGCTCGATGTGTTGCTGATGCATTTAGCTGTAGCTGACCTTATGGTAAGCGGTTATTGATTTGTATTCAGCATGCTTTAACTATAGCCTAGTGGTATCGACCCTGACTTACGAGTTGTAGGTTGTGAGTTCGAACCCAGGTAGGCACTTTACATTGTGTAGTTAATTTCATCACCACTGCTCTCAAAACGGTGAAGGAAAACATCGTGAGGAGAATCATAGACAAACCGCTGGTCTCTTTGTTATATTTATAAGATTCGAAAGTCGATAAAACCAAGACAAAAAAAAAACAGGATTATTCCACTTTGCCCCACCGGCCGCCCCACTTCTAATCTCCGTCTCAATTTTTCAAAAGAACCTCGCATTTACTGTGAGACTTTTGACAAGTTTTTGACATAGATTGACGCTGAGATTAGATTGCGAATAGATATTGAACATTTTTTTAGTTCCAGGAATTGGCTTTTAGATAATATTTGTGTCGGTATCCATCATATTTTCAATACCTATTGAGTGAGCTGGACAGACGATTGACGTAAGATATTTTAAATGTTTTAACTCATCTGACCCAGTTGATAGACGTCACAACACATAGATGATCCGACTACCTACAATTATCTTTCAACATTAGTACACAATGAGTGCGTCAGCAGATTGTTTTATAAAGTAGAAAGGCCATTATGATAATAAGTGATTGAAGAAAAACTTTTATGTACAATAACATAACAGTTTGTTTATTGATATAAAGGCTTACCAACTGAACATATACACAGCATTAACACAAAGTCTTTGTCATAATATAGATCTCGAATGAATCTAAATTATAATCTAAATGATCAATTAAAGTTAATCCGCAGTGGTAGACCGCAAAATTCAAATTTTCTTACGTTTTTTGCAATTTACAGTTCAGTTTCAGGTTGTATCTTGATCAAAATATGATTCGCGACTATAATAGATATTTATTTATAGAATTATAGTCATTTAAATCATTAAAATGTCTCTTGTACCATATAAGCACTTTTCCATAAGAGATTTGTTCTTATGGTACAACTCTAACTTAAAAAGATGTATTACCTCTTCTCTCTTCTCTTCTCTCTTCTCTGTTGACCTCTTCTAGAGAAATCAGCTTAAATGCAACTAAGTTGAAAATCAACAAACAAACTGTCAAACAGCGAGGGAAAGTTATAATTAGAGTTTCGTAACAATAATGGGTTTCAAAATAAAATTGGCACTCCGGGAGTGCCGACAGAAGTGAAAACTTGAACAATTATCAAATCAAATCAAAAGTCATTTATTCAAACTAGGCTGAGAATCAGCACTTTTCGAACGTCAAAATTACAAAAGACAGTCCCCCAAAACGCCCGCCCTTCGCCACTTCCTAGTGCTTTCGCTGGGAAGAAGAAATGGCGGAACAAACTCCCCAGCAGCACAGCTGGCACAGCTGTCTGTTCAATTAGAAAATAATTGATTTTATACAACACTAGGTATGAAAAGTAATTAACGTAGGACATTAAATTAGATTATTTGCCATAGGTTAGCTAGCCACGCCAATATACCAACAAATAGGTACAATAAACACTATACGTACTCAAGCAAAAAAAATAATAATAAAAATTAAAAATGTAAATTTACACAAAAAAAAACTTACTACCTAAATAAAAGTCTCCTCTTAAAAGGTATAAAGGGCGTGACAGCTTACATATTTATGCAATGCTGGGTTCTGTTTACATAGCACTAGCAGTCACTTGAAGTCATAAATGATAAACTAGGGCCATCTAAGCAAAATAGAATTACGTGTGTATTTTTTGAATCGAATAAACAAAACACAAACAGAATACTTTGCCATCACTCACTGACATAATCAGAAATACATTAAAACCGACTACATTCCGAGGACAGCCGAACACATCCAAAGCGGTGTCGGTTACGGTAACAGTGGCGCGAATTCAATGGTTTTTCCCATGTTAAAAATGACAGATTTCACTCCAAAAACTACGATTTAAATATAGTTGTCAGCGATGATTTTTACAAAATTAAAGACGTTAAACGCAGACTCTGCTATAATTAAATTACCCAAACATCAAAAAACCCCCTATCTGTTCAACAAATTTTAATTACACACCGACCGACCCGGGTATTTAATACAGATCGTTAGATAATTTACACAACATTAGAATATCAAGTCATGCGAGTAAATAGCGGCCAAATTACATACCAAAATACATAAAAGATGAAGTTGTTATGGATCATAACAAGTTCATATTTTATGTATTTTGATTCGAGCTCTCTAGTATTTGAAGACGCGGCAGTTTCGTTTGAAAAAATATTTGGTTATTTTGAAGCTTGAACGTTGTAGGGTTAGACAGTGTATCGATTAATGTAATTTATTACTTTAAAAAAAATTGTTCTGGAACCGTATTCTCTATGACGCAATGAACGAAACCGCGCGAAATAAACGCGAGGTTGGCGTGATGAGATTAGCTAAGGAATTGACGTGGTTTCGAGTGAATTATGGCCCTGGGCTGACACCATCTAGATTACCGTCTAAACGCTGAGAAGAAGAGTTAATAATGTGTTTTGTGTTTCATTGCATAAGTCTATTATTCATTTGTTAACAATTGATAACAATTTCCAAGGTTTAGTGCATCCAACACGTATTAAGTTATACTTGTTCATTGGCTGTAGATCCGGGTACCGGATTCCTTGAAAGGAAAATGTGCATGTCCAAAAAAAATGAAAAAAAAAAAATGAAAAAAAAAATGAAAATGTGTATTTGTATGTGTGTGTAAGAAAATGTGTGTGTGTATTATTGGTTACACCGTAGCCTAGACGTTGGTAATAGGTACTAAGATAAAGGGAAACGGCGGGGTGATTGTGTAACACATTAACAGTAGCAATGGCTTTCATTTTGACAGTTCAACAACATTCATTGCGTTATTTACGGACCAATTTTTGGAACATATGAAACAATGAATTTTGTTTTTTCCTACCAAATGATTCCGGTTGTGATTAATAGTGTGTTACACAATTATGGTACAGGTCTATATAATTTATTTAGTTAACAATGCTTAACGCATTCTATGTGGTAGTATAGTAACGTAGCGCCGCGCGATTTCTGCTACGCGGCGCTACAATTACGCTACGGCGTAGCTGGTCTTTTGCTACGATCACGTGGTTTCGTGGGCTCTGGAACGTTGTAGGGTTTCATTGTGTTATAAATTAAAACCAATCAATTTAATTCTTACCGAAATATTGTTCCAAGAATGTTATGTTTCCAAAAATCACTTTTTAATATAGTTTTAAGCATTTTTCTGTCGTTAATTTATATAATCTTGAAAAATCTTGTCCATATGATTGGCTAACTTATTAATATGTAATTTTTGTTAACCAATCACAATAGCTAACAACAGTTTTAATACAATTGCATAATCAGCCTATAATGTTCCCACTGCTGGGACACAGGCCTCCTCTCGGTGAGAGGGAGTGGGCCGTAATCCAGCACGCGGGCCCGGTGCGAGTTGGCAGATGTCACAAGTCTTCGATTTTTTGGTTCTAGGACATGCCGGTTTCCTCACGATGTTTTCCTTCACCATTTTGAGAGCTGTGGTGATAATACAATTAAAACACTAAAAGCATGTCCCCATTTTTTCTGAAACACTCGTGTGACTAACATCTAACCACCGTTTCACTAGACCAATATTAAACCCCTATTCCACTAGTACACAACAGCAAATGATGCCTGCTGGCATTATAGCTGAAATTTACCTTTTTAGTGTAGCCGTGAGGCTGGTGGGGATTGTTGTAAAACATTTCACTTTTTGGAAGGAAATTTTCTTAGGCGGCGATCCGATTTGGACGAGTATAATAATAAAAATATTTTTATTAAGGTATATAAAGGTTTTGTAGTACATGAGGGACCTAGACAGTATGCATTATTAATTACATGGTGTAGGTACAAGGAATTGTTGGGTGTATCGCTGCTCTCCTAGCTAGACTACTGAGTAATCTGTGTTTAGGAGAGACAGTTTCAAGAAGATTGAGAATGAAATTTCAAGAAAGCGTCACGTTTACGCACATTTCGTTACATGAGAGGGAAGAAAATATACTCTCTCTGTCTCTCACACTAAATCTCTCAAGTTCTTTATTTTTCTTATTTTTCAAGAGGTTTCAGTCCTACCAACCACATGTACGGTGCAGCACGCGAAATTTTTGAAGTAAAAACTTCTTTAGGCGCGTTCGGCATTTTTTGTGATGGGAAAAAGCTATTGAACTCGCGCCACTGTTACTGTTGTCGACACCGCTTCGGATGTGTTCGGCTGTCCTCGGGATGTACTCAGTTTTAATGTAAATCCGATATGTCAGTGAGTGATGGCAAAGTATTCTGTTTGTGTTTTGTTTTCACTTCTGTCGGTACTCCTGGAGCGCCACTGTTTTTTTTTTTTAATTCGGTCATTGTGTTTCACGAACTATTGCAACTTTCTTCTATCTTTCAAATGAAACGGTAAGCAGTGTTGTTGCAGGTAACGTTCCTGATGATGCCGCTGGAGATCGCGTGGGCGGGCACGGTGCAGTGGCTGGCAGGCGACCTCATGTGCCGCGTCATGATGTTCACGAGGACCTTTGGGCTGTACCTGTCCAGCTTCGTGCTTATTTGTATCGCTGTTGATAGGTGAGTGCAGATGTGCATTTGTTTTTTATGTAGAATTTGTCATTTTATTACTTGAATAACTGTTAGCCGTTGGTCCCGGCTGTCATTGACAGTCGTTACGAGTCGTCAGAAGGACCATGCTTCACAAAATTTAATTTGATCTATATGATTTTTTTAATAATAACAAGCTCTTCTAGTGTTGAGTGTACTTTTAAGTAGAACGGGTGTAACGCGACAGATCCGAATAAAAAAATCACCGTCAAGAATACAATAGGGCTATAAACGGACGTTACGCGTAGCGGACGTAACGCGACTCCGTCGAAACATGTGTTCCACACCTATCAGGATAAGAGCCTACTTGTTGCGTAAAACAAGAACCTTCGACTTTTTCTGAAGAACTTTTACTGCACGACGTAATTGACAAACTGCTTTGTACTTTCAAAGAGCAGTATTGATTTTTTTTTATATCCGGTCCAAAGTGCCACGGCCTACTAAAGTAAGTAGGTACTACACAACTCACTTGAAGTTTCAAGCAACCTGTTAAATATACCTACATAGGGGCGATTTTTCAGTCGTCAGATAACTTTTATATCCTATTTATATGTGAAAGTTTGTATGTTTCTTACTCAATCACGCAGAAACGGCTGAACGGATTTGGATGAAATTTAGCACACAGATAGTTTATAACCTGGAATAGGATATAGAATACTTTTTTCCGACGGATAAAACCGCGGGCAAAACCTAGTCTGAAAATAAATATAGCGGTTAGACATATTATTTTCTATAAAAGCATTCTGAAGATAGAAAGATCGGCCATATTTCTATATAAATATTCCAAAACTGAATAATTTTTTGTATTGTTTTTAAGTGAAAGGTCAAAACGCGTAAGGCTTTTGGTAAGTAGCTACATCATAGCAATTCGATACAACTGCCTTTAAATCATTGCGTTGCCTTGCTTTGCCTACTTCAAAGACGTTATTGAAATGCCTTATATGCCTATAATTTCACCGGAACCGCTTCAATCCAGATGCTAGCGACGCTCAGTAGCGTTATAATAATATGGCGGTAGTAGATACTTCAAAGAGCTTCATTTCATAGAGTTTTCCTGGTTACCTATTACTACATTTTTGTTTGTCAAGTTTTGTTTGGCCGCGACTTACGGCTTGTAGGTCGTAGGTTCGAACCCAGACAGACGCTTTACTTTTAGTAAATTATTTTATCACCACTGCTCTCAAAACGGTGAAGGAAAACATCGTGAGGAAACCGGCTTGTCCTAGAACCAAAAAATCGATGACTTGTGACATCTACCAACCCGCACTGGGCCCGCGTGGTGGATTACGACCCATTCCCTCTCACCGAGTGGAGGTCTGTGTCCCAGCAGTGGGAGCAGTGGGAGTGGGTGGGTGGGCTGATTATGTAATTGTCTCGGTAAGTTCTTTTGTTATTGCTTCATAATGGAAGGTTTCGACTAAGTGAAACAAATAGGTACAATAAACTAAGCATTAAGTTTATGAGGCAAAACATAAAAATAATATTTCCATTACTTATTCCCGTCTTATAGGAACGAACTACGCATAAATCAAGAACGTATGTGCCTAACATAATACGACACCCACGTAGGTTCTTCCCCGCACAAAATAATGAAGTACCTAAACATGAGTGCCGTTGAGACAGGTCGTCGGACGAGATCGATCAATCAGCTGTCCGAATTACAAGTGTCAAGGTTGTTCCTACTCGGATTTACGCATCATAATGTAATGCGTAAATCCGAGTAGGATTACTAAAGTAGGTTTATAAAAGTGCTTGTAGAATTACAGGCATATGAGACATTTGCAAAACCATGCGTCATCATTAAATGATAAATGATTTTATTTCTGTAAGTAGATTTGTACAAACACTTTTACACCCCAATCATATTTTAAAAACTAGATGAGGTCGCCGTTTCCTATCTGACTAGTCCAGACATAATCTTGGTTAGATCATGTGAAGACCATGATTGAGGTCTGAAATGATATTTTGAGGATATAACCACACAGATTGAGTGGACCTGTCCAGTCAGTGCACGCATTTGTCAGTAATCGTGCAGCTTAACTCAAAACTTAAAGAGCTCCACTCAAGCTCATTGTGACCCATTAGTAAACCTGTACATATGTGACATGGCTTTTTAGTCAAAACTAGATACCCAATAGATATCAGGTTTCATACAATCTCAATGCTATAGGTACAGACTATATTTCTTTAATTGAGTACCCTTCAAATACCTTAGCATATAAGGTACAGAATGGAAGACTGTATACCTACTAATATTATTGGCTATGTCCAAGCCGATTAGCGAGTGAAAAAAACGTAAATACCCGCATATATCGGCAAACGTAAGGAAGGTCTCCCACAGGCTACGTGGAGTAACGATCTCCATATTATGGTGAACGGTAACAGCTAAATGAGTGCTGCCGAGAATCGAGATGAATGGCGTGGATTGGAGAGGCCTATGTGCAGCAGTGGACTGCTGTCGGCTGATGATGATGATAACTCGTAAACGCACAGCACAGGACGATTGGATGAACCTAGGTGTCTGTTTAAGATATCCATACAAGTGGGAGTAACAGAGTAGCAGGTGGTAGTGATTCTCACGTGCGATAGTTTCTATAACCAGCGGTAAACACGTTCCGTTACGTGGGCGTCTGTTTATTTACCAAGCTCAAACTTAATCAACCTATTACACAATTTAATTCAGTTCTTCGGTATAATAATAGACTAACATTAAATTAGGATTGCGTGTATCGACCCTTTGTTCGTTGTTAAGCAATTAACGGCCTGCCAAAATCAAGTTGCTGTGGAAAATTAATACGGAAAGTTTTTGACGAAAAATCTGCCAAATGCGAGTTGGACGACACGAAGGGTTCCTTCCCACCGTACGATATTTAACATTACATAATATGTTTTTTAAATACTTTAGTAAAAAACAGTTTTCTTGTGTGGTGGGGCTTTTAGTTTATTACTTTATTATTTTTTTGTTATAGAGGCCATAGTAGACACGACGTAGACACACTTTGTGAAAATTTCAAGTGTCTACCTATTACGAATCAAAATCGGTTATATAGTTTAGTAGAAGCACAGCGCGGTCACACAGACAGACACGAAAACCAACTTAAAATAGTAAATGTATACGAAGTAATTCGGAATATTGCTAGAATCGGAATCTCAAAACTATATACTTATGGCAAACATACAATAGCGTAAAATATACAATTAATAGGTACCATATCATGAATTCCATTATTTATATATTGTAAAACGTATAATACCATTGTATTGTATAAATTGCCATTCCAGATACTACGCTATTCTGAAGCCTTTGAACGTGACGTGGGAGGCGCGCGTGCGCAGGGCGTTGATCACGGCGTGGGTGTGCGCCGGGCTCGCCAGTCTGCCGCAGAGCTTCATCTTCCACGTGGAGGAGCATCCCGATGTTAAGGGGTAAGGGATATATTCCAGGCTACTCTAGATCATCCCCAGCTCTTAAGTATGTTGAGAAGAACTTCAAAAGAAAAATGAACATTGGTTCGCGCACTACAGAGACCATTACCAAACTCTCTCGTAATCATTTTCAGGCTTGTACCTTCTTCTTTTTCTTTCGTGTCGATGGTACTCTTTCTCGTTGTTTTTTTGTATATAGTTTGAGCCCGGTAGGTGGCCATGTTGATTGCGACATCAGTGGCATTCTTTAGGCCCCACTTCGAAAAATTGTGTATATATATACCTTTCTTGTACGTTGAGTGTCAAAGAGATACATGTGGGTACATTGGTACGAGTTGCTTTGCAAAATGGTGTAATGCCTTGCTTTGTAGAGATTAGTAAAACACTGTCTGTTTTAAATCAAAATTTATTAAGGACCTTAAAATATGAACCACTATCGACCCGTTCTATCTACAAATAACAAGTTTGATGAATATAAATTCTGCTCGAACTGCCATGTCCTTCAAAAGTTTATAAAAGAAATAGCAAAATAAGGTAAAGAGAGAATTTTTCTTTACAAAGGTTAGTACGGATGATAAAACAGCTTAGTTCAACAAAGAGATTTTAACCTGAAAAGCTTTTTAATTTCGAACATTGATTTAGACTAAAACAAAAAAAAATCTTATAAAACTTTTTCGATTCAGCGGAAAAGCGCGTTGACATGTGTTTAATATTCATCGACGTATTAACGCGTTTAGGACTGAAGAAACCTATCAAAAACCTACTTTATAAACATATTTGCTATTGGAAACATGTATTTGTATGGGTACTACGTATGAGGGTTAATTTGGGTATACTTAGAATCAGTATCCGCCTTGGGACTTTGGTGTGGAATTCGATAAGGCCAACAAATCACAGCAACATTTGGACTTGAAACTACTAAGAATGTACGGTGTAGGTACATACATGGTTTTGAAATATGTATTTTTGTTGCAATAAGTTAGTAGGCTCGCGTATTTGCACTTTGATCGCGACCTACAATTGGGAGTGCATTGACATACGGCGGAGCCTAGATGATGCATTTTTGTACATAATTTAATTAGTGTTCGAATAGACGTGATTTGAGTCGGACAACTTGCATTTTTATTTAGATTCATACCGATTAAGCATTCATTGACATTCTGCATACGCATTTTTCTGCATACTTACATTTTGTATTTGCATTGACAGACCCACCCAACAAAGTACCTATAATGGATAAAAGTAAGAGTAACAAGTTTTTGAATTCGCTTCCTCCTTCTGGTTCCTCTGTGAATACCTTCGTTTAGAGTTTTTAAGTACTATGGGAGCAGTGGTGGCCCAGTGGTATTGGTCCCGACGGACGAGTTGTAGGTCCTAAGTTCGAACCCAGGCACGCACTTTACTTTGTATATTTAATTTCATCACCGCTGCTCTCAAAACGGTGACGGAAACATCGTGAGGAAACCGGCATGTCCTAGAACCAAAAAAATCGTGACATATGACATTCACCAAGCGTGGTACACTCCCTAGCACACTCCCTATCACAGAGCGGAGGCCTGTGTCCCAGCAGTGGGAACATTATAAGCTGATAAATATTCTATTCTATTCTATTATGCTAGGTAGTGTTGAGTACTTGATTTACTTGTAGATGAAGTGTCAAACATGTTGTAAGTCAAAAGGTGCAGCATTTTAGACCTCATCAGTTTTTCGTGAGTCGTGCCCAAGAGCGGGCCGTTAATAAGAAAGTGGGATTCCTTTGTTATTTGCTTTCCAAAGTTATGCTTTGAACCTTTCCACGCTTTTTAATTAAAAATTCTGGCTCATTGTTATAGTAAGTTTTCAAGAATTGTTGCGAAAACACTGGTACGAGTAAAACACACCAAAAAAATAAATTTAATTATTTATTTTATTGTTTATGCACACACAGTAAAATAGATACAGATGCGACATATTACGATAGTATTGAGTACAAAGGTATGTGATAAGGATAAAAACATTACTTGAATACATGAAAAGGAGAAATCTTGCTAGTACGAGTAGGTACCTATACATGAAAGGCGTACTTATTGGAAAATATCATCAATAGCATTATATTGAGATCGTAGTCTCATAAAGGGTATAATTTAACAGATGAGTACGTAAGCAGACATTAACGACTCTCAATGAGGATATATCTGAGAAAATATCGTTATTATAAGGTAGGTATATCACACTATATATTATAAAGGCGAAAGTTTGTGAGTGTGTGGGTGTGTTTATATGTTTGTTACTTCTTCACGTTCAAACGGCTGGACCTATATTGATAAAATTTTGTATGGAGGTAGCTGACACCCTGGATTAACATATAAGCTATTTTTATCCCGATATTCCCACGGGATCGACACTTACGCGGGAAAAACCGTGGGGTGCAGCTAGTATTTTCAATACACTGTCTGGCAATCATGTGCGACTCGTTGGTCTAGTAGTCGCAAGCGCTACTGCTGAGCTGAGGTCTATGATGGAACGAGCGTGCCCAGAAGATGCCTAAGGCACTGGGACTCCCACGCATTGACGAAACACAGTAACAAATAAACACAATCATAACGTTTCATCCATTTATAAGTATTTTGAAGCTGACCGAAGAGGAATATAAAAAATTCTCTGAGCCTAGAACCATACCTACTATTAGGTATTCTGTGTATGCCCAAATGTTATCTACATAGCTATGTTCAGTATAATTATTTGTCCCAATTTTGCATCAAATCTGGTTTGGAACACACTCACTTTGTGTACCGGGTCAAATTAAATTAGCTAACGAATCTCCGCAGACGTGATGGGTCGAGATATATCTAACCATGATAAAACAAAAAATAAATTAATTTGATGTTTTTTTTTTGTGGAGTCGTCGACTGCTGCTAGTGTAGGTATTTACTTAAAATATCAGTTTAAAAAAAAAACAGTTTTTTTTTTAAACTGATATTTCGTGATTGGCATCGATATTAAAACACGATAAAACATATTTTCTCAACTTACACTTCAAGTAACAACACAACCAGCGGTCGTTGACTCCTAAAAAAAATATCGAATCTTTTTAATTTGAATTTTATCGTGTATCTATACCCATCACGGCTGCAGAGTTTCGCTAGCTAAATTTAATTTGACCCTGTATATTCAATAGCACCCACGTTTCAGGAAATTCTAATACAAATACGAATGCAAAGCGACGATTGTTATAAGATGTATCAATAATATACTCCACGTCGTTTGATCTGATGTTTCATAAACATACGAGTAATATGCTAACAGGACGGAATCCGCGTAATATTGGCACTGACACAGGCAGATTGTGCTACATTTGCGCCTAAAGTTCAGCCTGTAATCCGGATGATAGCATACATGTTTATGATGCTAATCTAACGGGCGATGATAGAACATGTTGGAGTTCTTTGAGATGAGTTAGTGAATCGGACGAGTGTGTTTCAAAGGATAACAGTTGTAGTGGAGATAATATAGCTGCGATACATTCGTGTGTGACTAAACGTGCGTAAAGTTATAGGTTCGTAGAATCGTGGTATACCTACCTATGTATACTACGATTCTACAAAACTATCAACTAAATGTACGGAAGAATTATTCCGATCTGTCATCCTGCTTTGTCCCCTTAGGGGGACACATCGGAAAAAAAAAAGTTTGATCTGTCCCCCTGTTTGCAACGAGGGGCCATGACAGTTCGAACTTTATTTACTCCTATCTTTAACTTTTTATTCCTGTTTGTCCCCCATTGAATGTAATATATAAATTATTAAAAGTAATTCAAATTCAAATTCTTTATTGCATTCATGTGTACATTATTTAGTTGTTACAATATTAGTAAGTTCCAACATGAAACCCGGTTAGGGCACGGCAACATAATATTAATAATAATTTCAAAATAAATATATAAATATATACATATAGATATATAAATTCAAATAATAATTTTAACATAATAATAATAATAATAATAGTATGTATGTGTGCGTTCGTTTTTTTTTTTTTTTTTTTATGACTATAATAAAATATGTAATTATTTATCTAGCTATCATTTATTTACTAATTATTTTGTTTTTGGTATTCTGCGACCGAGTAAAAGCATTTTTGTGTTAGGTATTCTCTTAATTTCCTGTTAAATTGATTAAATTTAGTTTCTTCTTTTATTTGTTCTGGTAATTTGTTGAACATTTTTATTGCCATGTAATATGGGCTATGGTAAAGCATTTTGATCCGAGAGGGTGGAAGATGTAGTCTATTTTTATGGCGTGTGTTTATGTTATGGATATCTTTAGTTTTTGGAAAAATGTTGCTATTTTTAAATACAAATGTGCAAAGGTCATATATATATATAGAAGGTAAAGTTAGGAGTTTTAATTTAACAAAATATGGTTTACAACTTTGGGTATTGTCAATTTGGGCCAGTATTCTAACACATTTTTTTTGAATTATAAATACTTCACTTGCGTTGACGCTGTTTCCCCATAACATCACTCCATATCTTAGCCACGAATTTGCGTATGCGTAGTATGCCGATAGTGCTGTTTCTGTATTTGTGCTGTACTTAAGTTGAAACAAGGCGTAGGTAAATTTAGATAACTTAGATTTTACTGTTTCTATGTGCTTTTTCCAATTGAGATGTGTGTCTATGTTTATACCGAGTAGGTTAAATGTAGTTACTGAATCTATAGGCGTGTTATTAAAAATTACATTTGCACTTAAGGAAGGGGTTTTATACGATCTAAATTGCATCATTTTAGTTTTTTTACAGTTAATTTCTAAATTGTACCAATAAACATTACAAGCAACATTACATTAAATAAAATACTAGTGGATTGGGTTTATAATCATCTATACGGAGCATGTTTTCGTGTAGGACATAACAGTCTAGTTAATTAAACATACAAATATTAATATATTAGAAATTAAAAATAATCATGAGATGACTCAAATCAATATTTCACATAAGGGAGATACAATACTACTGCGTCATGTTCGTAAATGGGCGCCGTCGGTCGGTTGAGACTAGTCATCTCTTAACTGCCAGCAGGCCTACCACAAGCTCTTAACGCGATCCATTTTAGGACCTAAACTGAACTGTTCTTCTAATTCGTACCATGACGTCAGTTTAACGATTCAGTTCAGGCCGTGCCATTCTGCTGACAGCGATTGTCCCAAACTGAGTCGCAAGTTTTAGTTTCATTCATTTAATTTTGTACTTGTTTGGTACCATGGCGTCCATAGAGCAGCACAAGCGATGCAGTTTAGGAACCTAAACTGAAATGTCTTGTTTTTGAATCGTTTTTAATTAGATCATGGTAGGCCACCTGGGCTTATTTTTTAATCTTATATTTTGAGGTATTTCTTCATATTATTTTTTTACATTGTTCTCATATAATTATGTAAAAGCAACAAGAATAATCTACCTACGATTTTGAGTTGCTTGCTCCTTCTTCTCCATAGATATATATACGTTTTGGAATGTTCAACTAGCTTCAATTTTCTGACTATCTGACCGAGTTAGACAATTCAAAACTACCTGTAAATTTAAATAATTAATTAATTAAGGTTTAATTGAAATAAATGCTTATTAAAATGATTTGAGTTTGAGTTTAAAGGAGTGAACCAATGCAAATACCCAATTCAGATACTTAGGTACCTCAAGAGTTAAAGTATTATTTACACAGAAATCTGAAAATATTCATATGAAATGTTATTCCTTTATTTGTTAAGTTACAAGTTTTGGACGAGTTTCCGCAGTTGGATATGCTGCAAAACACCATGTTTACCTCTCCGCGTCTCAAATAACACAAGAAACCGCAACAAACGCTCCGCGTGCACTTGTGTACTCCAACACATAAGCGCGGCGACAAGGTCACGCGTCTATGCGACTTCTATTGCCTTATTATTAAGATTTCTGTGATTATTTACTTCCAATAAATGTGCCAACGCGACGAGACCATACTCTGTAAAATTACATCAACACCACCCACAAATACCAAGTCTAATAAAATTTGCATTTACGATACCAATCAGCATATCCACACATTTCATGGCCTTCCTTGAGTAAAAGAAATGTTCTCGGCAGCCGATAGACGCCAATCGTAAAACTGGATTGATAGAATAGGGTTACTGAGCTTGCAACTAACAGAATAATAGCATAGAGTACATTTATTTACATAAACATGGTTAGGAACTCTATTTGTATTGAGGGAATTTCCGTTTCATATAAATAGTTTGTGCTATTTAAATAGTTAAATCGTTAGTGTGGTAGTAGGTATATGGTTAGGATGTTTATTTATACTGTTTAGATATTTGATTTGAAGTTTATAGAACAGGGTGTAAAGTTCACTGATCCTCCATAGAAAAGAGATTATGTGTTGTGTCTGGTGGGCTACTGCCCGAGGATTGATCTCGGGACGTTGTAGGTATACAGGATGGGCAAAAATCGTGGATCAAACGAAACAGGGCGATAGTTGGGGTTATTTGTAGTAAAAAAAAAAAAAATAATAAAAAATAAAAAAAGTATCATCAAAGAAAACGTCTCCCGCCAAATAATCCACAAAAAATGGAGTCATTCTCACTACAGAGCAACTTTTTCTTCACAACTTTTCCTAAAAAAATTCATAAAATTTTTGTAGGTATATATATAGGTATATTCAAAATACAATCCAATACTAAATGTAGATATTAAATAGAAGTTGAATATTTCCTAGCACGCTAAAAATACTGGAGAGCCATTTCAAACTTATTCAGAATTCATTTGAAAGCAATCAAAGATAAATTGAATTAGATTACACCGAGTCATACATACATAAATAATCGGATAGGATAACTGGCTATATAAATCTAATGGCTCACGATAAGGTAATGTGATACATTACTTGTTTAAAATAACTCATTTAGTTCACTTGACCATCGTACGTAGTAAATAGCCCTCAGTATACAGGAGACCAGCCAAATTTAAGGGTGTGGTACAGACCATCAAACTGAACAACTTTCTCCATGGGACCAACATCGTAATCACGCATGAAATGTTTTGTCTATATTCTTGCCGCCAATATTCCAACCAGTCCATTTTGTGAAAATCTCACCGTGAATACTTTGGTGAAGTGAGCGTGAAGTGAACTATCAATAGTGTCAATCCCTAGCACCTAGTGGAATGACAGCTTACTTCAACCTCACATCACCTTTTTCTTCTTTTTTTTTCCGTGAGGAAATCCTCATGGATAGTCTCCGTCTGGGAAGAACGGAGGGTTATATCGGACTCCTACCGACTAAAACCCCACTATTCCTACTAGTACCATGAGTCGGGGGCCCGGGAGATACTTGTACATTCGCCGCACCCCCGAATGCAGGTATCACTCATTCATTAACAGAAGAGACCGGCTGGAACGTTTCGTTGATTAACGTTACATTTACGTTATTTTCAAATAACCATAGACGGCGATGACTTAGTTATGTGCCGAAGCAGTCACGTGTCTTGTTTGACATCCATTAACATAGAAAAGTTACGAGTTCCCTAATGCGGTTCGGTAATAAGCTGTCGAAAGGTTTGTTGATTGATCGAATATCAATACGATTACAAGTGCGTGTATTTTTATTGGTTAAGTAATGTCTTTTGTTACGTCAATCATTAGAACTTGAAATGAGAATATGGGTTTCTGTGAGTATATATTCGCTAAAGGTTAGGGAAAAATGTAAATATGTATATATAGTCCTCCAGACTGAATTTTGGCCATAGCGGCCAATTTCAGAGGAAACTATCTACACAGGAGATATCCCAGTGCACAAGTGTGTGCGCAAACACAGGTAAAAGAAAGAAAAGTATTTATTGCGACTCGTACAAGAAGATCACAATCTAAACTAAACACAATAAAAAATAAAAATAAACAAATTATATAAAAAAAGTAGATAACAAAAAGGAAAATAAATCAGAAAGTCCTATACGAGGCCGTGCGAGATTTAAAAAATAAATGTCGCAGCGCTGGTGTTCTGATAGGGCCCGCTGTGATGTCACGGGCATACAAAAACACTCGGTGCACTCACTCTTTCGTCACTCATAGTCCGATGGAACAACAATCCAACACGACCGGAGAGAGATCAGGCGCAGGACCAACGGGTTAACGTGCTTTCCGAGGCACAGGGGTATCTCTGCGCCAAATTCCAAACTCCGGGCTGTTACGGAGAATGTTTTTTCATTAGGAATAACCCATTAACACTGCCCGACCTGGAAATCGAACCTCAGATCCCTCAGATCGAACGCGCAGACGCGCTTGCGACAACGAGACCAACGGGGCATTTCGGGACCAACAAGGAAATACATAGGTAAAGTCTATGTACCTAACTGATCTCCGTAGTCTCCGCAGCGGATGAGATGCTTTAAAATTACAAGACGAAAAATTCCTTCTACTTCAGTATAGCCAAGTACTTCATCATCTGCCTGGTCTTGTCCCAACGATGTTGCGGTCGGCTTCCAGTTTTACCAGATGCAACTGATACCAGTATTTTACATTAAGTAACTTTCTATCTTACCTCCACAACCCAATTACTAGGTAACACGATACCCCTCGGTAAGACTGGTTAAGATTAGTACAAATTCAAACTTAAAATAAACACATAACATTATTTAGTCAACGCTATGTACTTATTCTTCTTAGCTTGTCGATGGCAAAAATTTCGAAAATCTTTGGCCCAGAATTCAGCTGCGCGAACTCCGCTCACTGACGCAGTCATCAAGAACACAGGTGACAGGGCTAATAACCATCTGTTTTAATTCCAGTTACTACCAGTGCGTGTCTTACGGCTCGTTGCCGACGGAGTGCCACGAGTTCGCGTACTTCCTGGTGAACATGATCCTGATGTACGTCATCCCACTGCTGTCCACGCTGTACTGCTCGTCGGCCGCGCTGCTCGAGATCATTCGGAGAGCCAATACTTCTAATGGTAAGGAACTTAAACGTACACAAACACCCACACGCACACACACTAACAACACATAAACACACCCTCACCCACCCATAAAAACACACACACTCCCACAAAAATACCCACGTACACCCCTACAAACACACGCACCCACACAAACAACACATGTACCTAAACACAGTGTTAAAATCGTCTGCTGAACAAGGGACCAGTCTCATAAGGGTACAAAAACCCGAGATTTTATCGCACCGTCAAGCACACAGACAGATAAAAGAGGTATTTTATTTGAACCTTTTTTAAGTATGTGTTCTCTGGTCAAGCATTATATCGAATCCATTGTGTAGGTCTAGGTACTAAAACGAGCAATTCTATCCACACTAATTTCACAGTAATTCTGTTCTACATTTTCATTGAAGTATTTCTTGCATAGTCAATATAATACGTAATAAGATTAAAGATTTCTTTGATGATTGCAGATAAGATGCGTCGAAGCGGCGTGGGCATCCTGGGTAGAGCGCGCGCTCGGACACTGAAGATGACCGTCACCATAGTTCTAGTCTTTTTTACTTGTTGGTCTCCTTACTACTGTTATTGTTTGTGGTAAGTTTTCTTAACGTTATTAGCAAAATAATCACACCTATAATCATCCATACTATATCCATACTAATATTATAAATGCGAAAGTGTGTCTGTCTGTCTGTATGTTACCTCTTTACGCTTAAACCGGTGAACCGATTTAGATGAAATTTGGTATAGAGATAGTTTGAGTCCCGGGAAAGGACATAGGATAGTTTTTATCGCGATATTCCCACGGAATTGACACATATGCGGGTGAAACCGCGGGGCGCTGCTAGTAATCTAATAATCTTTTAAAATCCAATTAAGTCGTATCGTCTTCGGTGAATGACAAAGCAAGAGCTCTGCCATTCACTCAAGGTGACTATTTTCTTGCGAGATTTTGTGGATGTGACGTGGTGCTCATTCCACCTGGGCCCCATCTTTTTGGTTTCATCTGAGCTGAGCCCTTTAAGCTGAGACCACAAACTGATTTGAACTTTATCTAAACTTCATCTTCACTGTTAAATTCTTCTCTTGAGTTTCTCGTCACGTCTCAGTGATGAACGTTGCATTTAACGTCTTTACCACTACATCAATGGTCAATTTTCAGTATTAAGAGAAAAGAAACAAATCTAAGAGCCCCATCCTTTCTGATCTTTAGGTACTGGATTGACAAAGAATCTCTGAAGAGCCTGGACCCGGCCATCCAGAAGGCGATGTGGCTGTTCTCGTGCACCAACTCGTGCGCAAACCCTATCGTGTACGGCGTGTTCAACCGCAACCGGTGGACGTGGCGCGCCGGACGGGTGAGTTACTTTGTAAGTCTCACGCCATCTAACTATGTATTTCTTTATGTGTTTTAAGAGAGCCCAGCCGGTCTATTTTGTGAATATCTCACAACGCTAGTGTATTACATCCTGTTTGAATCTCACCGTGAAAACATAGTTGACACCATTGACAGCTATGTTTTTGTCTGCTCAACAACGTAAATATAACAATGAATCTTGTTGAACTGTCAAAATGAAAGCCATTGCTAATGTTAGTGTGTTACGCAAATACCTCGCTGGGCATGTTTTTCTTAGTTAACGGCGGTCTAGGACCCGAAAGTGGGACTTAACTTTTGTATATGGCAGTAAGCATGTGGCTTTACGGCTTTAGAGTTCAAAATATATTAAAGCGAAAACATAATCATCACGCTTGCAATTGATGGGAACGATACAGCTTACTCATTATTAAACCAAACTGAGAAATATTCCTTTAAAACTCAGAAACTATGTCATATTTTGATTTCCAGAACGTTCGATGTCGAAGCGGCAGTATGAGGCGTGGTTCAAGACTACCTTACGGTGAATCGATGGAGATATCAGCAGCGACCCTGGCCAGAGCGAGGAACTCCATGGGAAGCGAGCGAAACGTCAGACGGGAGTCCCCATACAACACGCAGAACGGGTCACAGAAACATTGGAACACCATCAACAACAACCATGTTAGCAACGGCATGGTATAGCTATCTCACTCTCTCTCGCCTTATAATTGTGTTAAGAAAACCTTTTTGTAAAAGTTACGACTAAAAGTCATTTGAGGTGCTTGGAAAAGTCGTAATTTGAAGTTGAGGAACATTTGTTTTAGGGTTTTTAGTTTGCCGATAATATGGTGGACGATGCACTTAGATACCACCTTTTGTTGCTGTTTTGTGTTGTTATGTCAAATCAAAGACATTTTTAAAAAACTAAAATGTTCTTTGATCAAAACTATTCAGCCGTTGTATTTTGCTCTTGACCAAACAGTGATGGGCATAAAATAACGGTTAATAACGTTTAACAAATTAATAACTTCTTTTCTTTTTCTGAGCGCGATAGCTCGTTGAAATGAGGTTGAATATCGTTATTGAATTCCTATGTGTGTAAAAGAAAGCTTTAAGGTGGAGTCTTGAAACATATCTAGGTCGCGATAAGTTACACAAAGACTACGGTTCGTGCGGTTTGTGCCATGCCTTGTGAGTAGGTTAACGTAATTGTAATTGTTGAGTGTTACGCACTGATATGTAACATTCCTATAAGTAACTTAGATATAAATATAGTCCTTAATTATTAGCTGATAGCTAGTGTAATGAGGCTTCAACGATTGATATTGTTACTCGTTATGATGACAATAGACATTGATTCTCTAGTTCCTCGACACAACTAGGATACTCATGGCTTTCCAGCATGTAAAGTTGATACATTCCAATGAGAACACGCTTAAGTTATTACGTATATATTTATTCAATAAGACTGACTGACAGACGATAAGTCCTTAGTAGGTATTTTGATACCAAACACTAATTGTTATTTCTTTGAAGGTTGTTTTTGTTTAAACTATAGTTTTAATGTAAAGATTCTTTTATTTTTGTTTAGTAGTGTAAATGTGTACCTTGGCTGTGAGGTGATAGAGACTCAGCTCTATACATACAAAGAGATATGAAATTTTTGTACCAAATCTTAATCCTAAGTTAACGCAAGAGCTAATTTTTTAAATAAAAAATTCAATTAAGTTGTTCTGTTATTTATGATCCTTAGTAAAAAAAAAAACAAGTTTCACACAAATATTTATTTAAAATAACATCCATTTTAAATAAAAACAGGGAATCATGAGCCGACGACAATAAATAACTCGTTCTTATGTAACAATATTTGGTATGATTTTAAACTCAGTAATATAAGACTTAGTGCGACAATACATACACATAATAACGATGATACATAATCGTAACAAAATAAGTTATTCCTTACTAAGTAAAAGATATTCGTGTAAAGATCCAATAGATATTAATAGACTTCCGTTGAAAATATCTTAGTCCCATGATACATCAAATTTAATTTTCAACATCAATTAAAATAACGGACTAATAATAATTAAAGTGCGGACTAGAGACTATTATGAACATTACATCTACGTACATAAATGTGGTTATATAATGTATTTAATGGTAAAATATCTTACTATAATCCTTATAGCTTACAGCTAATATTTGGCCACAATTAAATGACTTTCCCTCTGCTGTGGTCGAAAACATAAATTATATTGATATAATTTATTATGTCGTAACTTATTCGAATAACTAGTTTTCTAAATTAAATTGCTTTAGAGAATCACTTAGTAAAACTCATACTCTAGGGTCTGTTTCACCAATTCTAAGCTGGAAAATCTTAACACATTGCTTCAATTGTCGCCGAGATTTTTTCTTGAAAAATTTAATAAATAATCACACAAACAGTTGTATATTTTAAAACTAAAAAGCATAAAAAATACGTCATATCAGAAAATGGTGAAACAGAGGAGAAATTAAATAAATTTTCAAACTACTAACGGTAAATTTTATATCGTTTGTAACGATAAAAACAATCGATAACAAATGTAAATAAATAGAAGCACAACACTAAGTGTCATGAATTCGTTTGAAATAACTGGAATGCAGGCTGTGTTTAACATTACAACTCTGAAAATTTACTAACAACACAATTTTGGTTTTACCAACAGTTCAATGTTAATTTAAATCAACACATACAGATGGAACTAAGCAATGCCACAGACACACAAGAGTGCCTCTGACACTCAAGGCATAGACAAGTATTGAGGTTACGTCTGGCGCGGATTAAAAATTAATATTTTATTTTATTTGTTAATATTTTACATATTATACCTATTTTATTATTTATTTATTTCTGCAACTGCCCGTGACATCACAGCGGGCCCTATCAGAGTATCAGTGCTGTGACATTTATTTTTTATATGTCGCAGCATTATGCTGAGATAGGAGCCTTTTGGCCTCGTATAGGACTTTCTGTTTCATTTTTCTTTTTGTTACTTCTTTTTATTATAACATTGTTTTTTTTCTGTGTTTAGTTTAGTTTGTGATCTTCCTTTACGAGTCGCAATAAATATTTTTTCTTTCTTTCTATTCTTTCAATGCTGTGAAACAATATTATTATTAAGTACTTTTTCGCAATGACGAAATTTGTCGAAAAGTACAAAAGATTTAATTGAAATACCAAAAACATTGAATAAAACGTAAAACAATATCAAATTAACATCATTGTTGGTAAAATCAACTTTTGGCGCACATAATTACAGTACCTACTTATAATACAAACACATTCTAGATACGTTACATACACGTTCGACTCGACTAATGTACATTCATACAAAAATAGATGGAAAGTTTCAGCTAAAGATTTTTTTAAATGTCTCCAAAGGTAAATTTTCTGTACGTGAATTTTGTCACATCACTAGACAGGACCTACCCTATATAAATTTTAAAGTCCTTTTTAAATTTTGTCTCAAAAAAATCCTTTGACAGGACAGGAAAAGTTTTGTAGTAGCAAAATAGCTGAAAATATTTAATTAAATACTTCATAGGGTCTATTAAAAGTACAATTCTTACTTAATCTCTAAATGAGAATATAACTTCAGCGACATGTACACATATTCACTTCATACTCGAGTCTTGATTTAACGTAGACACGAATATAATAGAGAGTCGAAAATTCTAGACATCATCACGACAGCTACTTTAAAGCTACATAAAATGGCACATATAGAACACACCGACACATTTTATAAGCTCCTTCTAACATTTACATCAATATTTTACCCCTAAATACTGGATATTAATTTGCATACATTATTTCGGTAACCAACGTTTGGTACGATATGATAATATATATACATTGAAACTTGAATAATACGGTGCATGAGAGCCTTATCAACTGTCCCAAAAAACAGATTGAAAATATTATGCGTAATTTAGAACATGACCATTTTTAAATAAAATTAGATATATAAACTAAAACAGTATGTATAAAGGTTTGCAATTAAATAAAAACTATTATAATTCAAACATCAATATTTTACACACAAAAAAAAAATCATACATCCCATCACATAATATCAGTTTAAGCTGCAACGTTATTGTCCTAAAAATAACGGTAACTATAACTTCATTTGAACACAGAAAAGTTTTCGCAACGCGACGGAATAACGAGTTATTCTACGTTATTTTTATTAGGTAATTGAATTTGATTTTTCGAACACACATGCCAAAATAAGTAAAATTTGCTTTTTTACAATGAAGCAATTTTGATATCTTAAAATACGGTAAAATTAGAATTTAAAGCTTCTGTCTTGTACTCGTTTATCGATTTTTATCAAACTGGTATTTTTAACAATGGCGTTATTCCGTATTCTGTCCACATTAGTCAGTGGAGGACGTATATTTATGGTATTTTCAGCTCAATGATCTCCTTTCTCTATTTCCGTGAGCTCGTGGGAAGGCGCCCCTTCTCTATCGTTGTTGATAGCGCGGGTCTTCTCTATGTCTCCCTGGGATAGTGACGTCACTATAATGGCGCCCAAAGCGTCACAAACCACGTTGATCGTTGTACGGAACCGGTCGCTGAAATGAAATGTTCAATTACAGTATTAGAATATAGTAGATGAAAGTTTTTTTACAATTTGGTGTTCGTGAGCAGAGAAAAATGAAAGATCCCTAAGCAAAGTGTATTAGTATACCTAGCATAATTGCACAATCAGCTATAATGTTCCCACTGCTGGGACACAGTCCTCCTCTGTTTTTGAGAGGGAGTGGGCCGTAATCCACGACGCGGGCCCAGTGCGAGTTGGTAGATGTCACATATCTTCGAATATTTGGTCCTAGGACATGCCAGATTCCTCACGATGTTTTCCTTCACCATTTTGAGAGCAGTGGTGATGAAAACATTCACACAAAGTAAAACGCCTGGATGGGTTCGAATCCCTGACCTACAACTCGTAAGCTGGGGCCGTTACCAATGGGCTACCACTGCTCTTTGACGTGTCAGTACATAATTACGTTAATGACGTCATAGCAACAGTGTATATTGTGACAATACTAATTAACAAGCACAATTCATCAAGCTGCCAGTACATCAGCTGGTATCAATTACTTGTAACTTTATTCTTAGGAGGATTCTTGTGAGGACTATGTGGGTCATTTCTTTTTTCTGTTTTCCTTCTTAGTTAGTTTTAATCATGATCTGGCAGTTTGAGTAATTTACGCGGCCTACCCAAATGTCCTTTCTTTGGTATTGTTCGTCGAATCGTTGAGCTCCTCAAGTTCTGAGTTGAGCTGCACGATTTTTGACAAATGCGTGCACTGACTGGACAGGTCCGCTCAATCTGTGTGGTTCTTTCCTCAAAAGACCATTTCAGACACCAATCTACATGGTCTTCACATGATCTGACCAAGATTTTGTCTGGACTTTAAAAGAGACTGTGACCTCTAAGTTTGTTTCGGCCTTTCTTCTCAGAGTATTCAGATAGGAAACGCCGACCTCATCTAGCTTTAAAAAAATATGATTGACGTGTAAAAGTGTTTGTACAAACCTACTTACAGAAATAAATCATTCATCATTTAGTCACATAATAATGTCCTACTTGCAATAGGTTACCAGACGATCCATTTACAAATAAGTGCCTATTTCAACTAACCAATTACCTCTATAGCGCCACAGGCTACACAGCACAAAACACCATTCATAGGCCCATTTGTAGGAATGAAAAAGTTTCAGGACTTAACTAACCCTTTAATGATCAGGGATCATCATCACAAGAGTCACCATGAAAACGTATACGAAATGAACTGTCATTCCACGTGAAAGAAAAAATCCAGTGCAAACATTGCTGTGATTCGTCAATATTTGCTTAAGAACTTACAGCAGCCAATCAACGGCCAGGATGATGGAGACGTCCTCAGCGGGCAGGTTGACGGTGTCCAGCACCATCACCATGGTGACGAGGCCGGCCTGAGGGATGCCCGCCGCGCCTATACTCGCTGCCGTGGCCGTCACACTGGAAATTACAGCAAATATTTCATGTTATCTAATATTACAAAGGTGAAAGTTTGTGAGTGTGTGTTTATATGTTTGTCACTTCTTCACGCTCAAACGCTTAAACTAATTTTGATAAAATTTTGTATGGAGATAGCTCACACCCTGGATTAACATGTAGGCTACTTTTTATCCCGATATTCCCACGGGATCGAGACTTTTGCGGGTGAAACCACGGGGCGCAGCTAGTTATGGCTATAATCAAGGAACTAAGTAATTCATATCGAAGTAAAGGTAAAGAGTTCCTATTTATACCTGTAGGTACTCGAAAATATGGATTTGGATAAGTAGATTTTTTTCGCTGAAAACCAGCGCTGGGGCTGTCTCGTATAGGGTCTTAGCATTATGCTGAGCGATGGCGGTTTTGCGTGGATGTGACGCAAGTTTTCACCCAACTTATTTTTTTGTGTTTGAGTTCTTTTTATGCGTCATGTGTGAAAGCATCAAAGTATTGGTTGTGTCACAGATTTTTTTTATGTAGTTTTGAAGCCGACATACTGGCCGTAATTTTAGTGTAATCGAGTTCCAAATTTGAATTCACGACCATTTAAAACGGTATAGATAGACCTTTACAAAAAATTGCTTAATAATAGTCTCACCTGACAGCGATAATCTTGCCAAACGACATCTCGACCTTCCTGAGCTGCGCGATGAAGATGGCGGCGACGGCCTCGTACAGCGCCGTGCCGTCCATATTGATGGTGGCGCCGATGGGGATCACGAAGCGCGTGATGCGCGGGTCCAGCCCCATGTCGTCGCAGCAGCCGATCGTTATTGGCATGGTCGCTGAGCTGGAAAATTATATTAGGACATTTTAGTCAGAGAAAGGATTAGGCAGGAAATGAAATGGCGACACACACGCTCAAGATTCTGCAATTTTTAACGTTGAAGGTTTACGTCAGAGATATAAATCTATAGTTTGCATAGCATTTAATTACACTTCAAGAATAGGGCCCTGATAGTACCTAAGCATACAGCTTAGGGAATTAGTAAAAACATTTGTCGAACACCAAGTTTAAATGAAAAAAAAAAAAACATTTTAATTGGAAAGAAATAGCTACATGCAAACCAAACATGTCTATATCTTATGGCTAGAACGACGTAGACGTCTTTTAAAAAACAAAAATAACTGATAAATTATATTAACTTCTACAAATTGATTCAAAAAGACACTTATTACGCATCATTAATTATTGATCATTGTTAATACTTAGGTAATTGATCTTACCTAGAAGCAGTACCAAAAGCAGTAGCCATGACCTGTCCCATCTTCGCAATATACCGGCAGGGGAGTTTCTTCGTGGCCAGGATGAACAGGATACTCAGGGTTCCGAACCCGTGCAGGAACAGCCCCAGGAGTACCGTCACGAAGTACAGGCCCAACCGACCCACCAGCTCCGCAAATGAATCTATCTCCATGATCTTCGCTGTCACTAGGAAGAACACACCGAGTGGTGATAACCTGGAAGATTTAAACGTTACTTTTTTTTAATAAAAGGTTAAAAAACATTTCCTACATGACTTTTTCATTTGGGAGACCTTTGTTTGAACAGCAGTGGCCAGCCTCTAATGGTGAATTATTATTAAAAGAATCGTTAACAGCATTAACTAAACTGAAGAATATGACTATCAAATCATGCTATAGGTAATTTTCCCACTCAAAGTCAAAGTCAAATCATTTATTTCAATTAGGCACACTAAAGGCACTTTTGAACGTCAAAAATTATAGTAAAACAATTGATTCTAGTCGCCCATTCCAAAAGATAGTTTTCGTATGGAGAAGAATGGGCAAGAAACTCCACCGTTACACTGATGGGACACAGGCCTCCTCTCTTCGAGAGGGAGGGGTCAGTAATCTACTACACGGGCCCAGTGCAGGTTGGTAGATGTCACATGTCTTCGAATTTTTTGTTCTAGGACATGCCGGTTTCCTCACGATATTTTCCTTCACCGTTTTGAGAGCCGAGGTGATGAAGTTATTTACGCAAAGTAAAGCGCTTGCTTAGCTAGGTTCGAACCCACGACCTACAACTCGTAAGTCGGAGACATTAACCTGGGCCACCACTGCTGCCAACTGAAGAATATGACTATCAAATCTTGACAAGGTACAAGTCCCAAACTTCTGCACAAATTGAACATGGACGGACGCTGCTGAATGTTACGTCATATTTCACAGTACGATACCTCGTACTACAGTCAAAAAATATTCCCATTATTAATTTATCGTACTAACCAAATAACCCATCCAGTGATGATCATCATGGCTTCCGATAAAGCGTGGAAGAACTCCTGCAGCGGTTTACTCTTGTCGCCCATCTTGCCCAGAGTGATGCCCAGGACGATGCTGAAGCAGACCAGCCCCAACACATTGCTGCCGCTCTGGTACTCGCCCGTGATCTGATACGTCTCCAATTCACCTGGAAAAGTGCAGAAATACTTGTTTAGAAATACAGGGTCAAATGAAATTAGCTAGCGAAACTATGCAGACGTGACGGCTATATCTAAACACGATAAAATAAAAATATTTTATGGTTTTTCCAGGAGTGTCGTTTCATGAAGTACGAGTTGAAACAAATTGTTTTCTTTTGTTTAATGGATACTTCTGTGAAGTTCAAGTGACTACACTAACTGCAGTCGGTGACCCCACAAGAAAAGTCATTAAATTAATTTATTTTTTGTTTTATCATGATTAGATATCGATACCCATCTCGTCTGCGTAGTTTCGCTAACTAATTTAATTTGACCCTGTATTATTTTTGGGTTTTATTTTAGTTTGACAGTACCGCTTAATGACACGTGACTACAGAGTCTTGTTTCGTTGATAACAAAAGCTCGGATTATGCTACCTTTCTGTTCCCAGCGATGCGTCAACAGTCCCCATCAATCATGCTTTATTTTTTACAGACAGCAATAAATTCTAGGAAAATTGTGACACAATGGTGGCAGAAGTGCAAAGACCAAAATTGTGGTAAACTACTCTACAACATCGCTACAAATGCTGATAGAGGTCAAGTCCCCAATATTTGTGACGGTGACCATCATGCACACATAAAAATATCTAGGGATCAAGATGTTTCTAAAAATATTGTATTGCCCTATTGAAATAAAATAAAAATGTCCATTTAGACTGATTAAATAAAATGTTTTCGTATCTGTAGATCGATGAAGTACTCTCTGTAAAGACAATATATGCTAGATTTTAGTAACAATGAATTCAATTCCTCCACAGTGACGTAAATACTTGAATTGCTGACTATTCCATTTGTGAACAAAGACTAGAATCGTTTGTTCACGAATAGAAGAGTCATTCATCATCATTTTGCAATAAAAGTCATTGTTCAGTTAGCTGTTCACAAATTGTCTGCACACGCCGTCGCTTAGTGACGTTACTGATTTAGTTTTTTTCTTAAATCAGTGTTTGGTTGCTCTTGTGAAGCGAGGCACAATTTAGCACTAATAATGCCATGAATTGGTTCTATTCTCTGCGAAATATTTCCTTTCCTGACTTTTATCGATCTAAAACACAAGCTGTTGAATGACTGCAGATTAGTAATTATGTACTTACTAGCTGCGTCCTGCGGTTTCACCCGCATAAGTGTCGATCCCGTAGGATCATCTTGATAAAAAGTATCCCATGTGTCATTCTGATACTTAAGCTATATTACTGTAAAGTTTCATCAAAATCCGTTCAGTACCTACCTACTTATTTGGCGTAGCGACAATAACGTTAGGTACCAATATACACGTGTCATTGTTTATGTACAATCATATATTTCAATGGTTGTTAAAGAGTAGAAAGCACAACACTTAAAACTAAGATTTATCGGGAGTTAAATAACCGGGAGAGAATCAAATAAATCTACCTAGTCGACTTTTAGTGTCATTCTTGTCGAAAACGAGCCTTGTGCGGTAGGACGCAATCGTCGCCTGCGCAAGGTTCTCCGGGAACACGTTTCTGAAACAAACAGACAACGTAAGAGTTAGTAGAGTACATAAAAGAAAAATACAATTCGTTCTTATACAGAGTGGCAGGGACGTCGACATGCGCAAACCGTAACCTTAGATTCAATACATGATTCTAAACCGAATGAAATTGTGCCCAATATTTACTGATATGGTTTGATTTATAACGGACCAACGGGGTAATAGGGATGACGACTAACTTTTTTTTCTTCGTCTATCAGGTAGATTATTAAAAAGTATTGGGCACGTATTTTTTATTTTTTCACATAATCAAAACATTACAGAGATATTGATTTGAAATGTCGCATGACGTCACGTGTTGGTACAATTTTTACCTACAAGTGACGTCACGAGCCCCCACTCCCAAACTTTGACACGCTTTATCTTTGTAATTTTTTGGTTGATTGACACAAGAAAAAATATGTGTCCATTATTTTTTGATAATCTAACTGACGGACTAAATAGAATTTCGTTTACTTAACCCCGTCGTCATCCCTATTGCGTAACACACTATCAGTAGCAATGGTGGGCTTCATTTTGACAGTTCAACAACATTCATTGCGTTATTTACGTTGTGGAGCAGACAAATTTTTCGAACATTTGAAGCAATGGATTAGCAATATCCTTCAAAATGATTCAAGATTGTGATTGAAAGTGTGTTACGTAATTAGGATGCTGTTATTGGCCTATTGCAAAAAAACTTTAAAAGCAATAGGTAAATTTAAAATAGTATAGTTTTAAAATAGATCGAAGGACAAATCATTTAAATTTATTAAAAGGTGCACAGTGGTCAGAAGTGTCGTGAATGGCAAGAGTACGTCACTTCCGCTGTTATTGTTGTGTTTGTTCCTCTACTAGAGCAGTACTCATTATGGTGAGTATAGACTAAAGCATTTACTTGTAGCAGAACATCGAGCATTCGCTGTTTTTAAATTTTATCGAACCGCACTTCGAACACGACGCTCGATGTGTTGTTACAACCTGATTTTAAAGACCAACGAGCGTATTGGTGTACGCGAGCAAAGGCACAAGCGGTACCTGTAGGTCTGACATTTCAACAATGAACGCAAGCTAGAAAGAAGTGTTACAGGTAAATACTCACTCGCCGCGAGCATTACGTCGAGCGCAGCGTCGAGCATTCGCAGAAACGTTACATTACATGGAAATGCTTTTGGAAACTGAGCTTTTGCCTGTATTGTAGGTACCATTTCAAAGAACATTACATTAGGTACAGACGCCAGCACATCATGCTACTACAATCTGTCAAATTTCTTTAATAGATTTTCAACTTTATCGCTAAAACATTAGGTACTATGTTTTAGTGATAAAGTTGCAAGCTACCCGAAACTGTGAAATTTTCCCAATCAACTTTGAACCTAGTAAGGTTCAAAGTTGATTGGGAAAATTTGACAGTTTCGGGTAGCTTGATGTGCTGGCGTCTGTAGGTACATGGATATGCTCGAGAAAATGCTCTAGTGTATACTCACCTTTACGCAAACAGTATCCATGGTGCTTGATGTTTAGGAAAATCATTACTGAAGCAAAAATATTATGCAATGCTTGTCAACCCCATTAAAATTTATATGTTTTTATTGGGTTAGGAAGTACCTAAACGTGACATGTTTATGAGTTTCCTTTTTCGCAAAGAGACGAAACCACCCGGTGATTGCTTCAAAGAACACCACTATTATTTATAACTAGTTGACCTGACGAACTTCGTACCGCCTCAGAATTTTATCATAATTTTCGTGAATTTTTTCCATGTTTTAATAGTTATTCTGCTATTTGGGGCGGAGAAAAATCCAACAAATCAATGATCATAAAAATCGGTCAGACCGGAATGAGAAAGTTTATAGTGGATAAGACAGACTCTAAAACAGAAGAAGAACTAGCAGGGGATCAAGGAGGGGGGGTGGTGGGGGGCGTTCAGGGGATCAGACCGGAATAACTCTTTGAAAATAGTTTAGGTAACTAACCCGACTTTGCTTTATTTATATTGATCGATGATTGATGATTTTGTTACATATTTTAAAAATTACGCTTTTGGCAAAATATCAGTCCAAATCCCACGATAATCATCTCAAAAACCTAAAAACGAACACGTGTTTCTATATAAGTTGACTGCCCTTGAACCGGCCACAATAACACCGACCAGATTGCAAAAGTGCATAAGTGGACAATAGTCTCTGGCTCACTGGCCCTCTGCCAGCGAACTAGCGAATGATGATTAGCCTATTTTCTTACGACGTGCGTGTCTTCAAAGTTAAGAGACATTTTTAAGAAAATTGTGACTTAAGACTATGTAATCGTAAAGTTCGAAAGAAATATAGCAAAATTTTAGCGAGAGTAACGAAAGATTATATGATATTTTTAACTGTTTATTGATAGGCACATGGATGTTTTGACATTATTTAAATTAGACCATTATATATAAACTTTTGAATGTTAAGAATGGAAAAGCCTTTCGCGCGCATGTTGACAGCGATACGGACGAATTTTGAATGAATCCTCCCCTCTCGTATACATGTAAAGTCTATTCAAACTTATGTTTCAAATTAATATTATTTCAAGTTAAACAAATATCAACTTTATTTTAATGGTAATCAAGTTGATTTCAGAGTGACTATCACTATTGAAAAAGTTATAAAATTGTTTGAAGTTGTAGCGTAAACTGAACTTTATGGTGTAGGATTTAAAGCTATTTTTCCATAAACTCATATTTGTTTACATTTTTGGCAAATAAATCGCGAATGCAATTTACATATTATCATTAAGTATTACTTATAAGACTGTTTATAAATTATGTATTCAGTGGCAGGATTAACGCGCAACCTGTTACCATGGATGAATACACGATTCACTGTTACATGATTCTGAACCCCCGATGCGATGACAATTTTCCTCGTTTATAAAAAAAAAATTGCTGTTCTCATTTTGGCCGCGTAGGTATTACACTTTTCTACGAAACAGCAGAATTTCTTCAAATAAGAAAATGGCAAAAGAATTATATTTTCAACGACCATATAAGTCGGCTTTTTAGCCTATTTGTTGTTTTATTTAATGTTCGTTTCCTTAAAATATTGTTGATGACGTAAATATTATAGTTTATTAATTAAAATGGTTATTTATTATTATATTATTTATTTATATATTCAAATAACCTGACCATAAGCCTGGAATCAGTGGTGGCCCAGTGGTAACGGCCGGGACTTACGAGTTGTAGATCGCGGGTTCGGAACCCAACAAGGCACCTTACTTTGTGTAAATTATTTCATCACCACTGCTCTCGAAACGGTAAAGGAAAACATCTTGATGAAACCGTAATGGCCTAGAACCAAACATTCTAAGACATATGACGTCTACCAACCCGCACAGGGCCCGCGTGGTGTATTACGGCCCACTCCCTCTCACAGAGAGGAGGCCTGTGTCCCAGCAGGGGAACATTATAGGCTGATTATGCTATGCTTATATGCTAAGCCTGAAATCTAACTTTAGAGTTCAGCTTTTTAAATACTTACTATAAAAAAATGTCGACATTATAGTAGACATGAAATTTAAAAGGGAATAAATCCGCTCAAAAATTAAGACGGCTAACAGAATTTCTGACAAATCGAATCATTCCATTAACGGCGGAAAGTGAAGAGGCAACCGCGGGTAAATATGGTTATAGGCTGGAAACATTTGGGGCTTGAAGATGGGCAAAAGATTTGAGCTCCATCTCTGGGACTTTATAGGCTGCTTTAAATACATTATAAGTTCCACTCCACGTTTACTTTCTGCCTATTATGGCCTCAAAATCTACGCGCCTATTATGGCCAGAAAGACTACTCCTTGAAGCGAATCCCTGTTTCGTATGTCCATGCATTTGGTCAACCCGATATCTGGCGCAAATTCGTCTATAATATGTAGATATTGATCTCTAAATGTATAATAGTATAGGTAGCACCACAAGCATAATCAGCCTATAATGTTCCCACTGCTGGGACACAGGCCTTCTCTCTGAGAGAGGGAGTGGGAGTGGGCGGTAGACCATAATTCACTACGCGGAGCGAGTGCGGTAGGTACTTGTATAGTCGTTTTAATCGTTTGCTCTGTATACCTATAACGCAGTTTGCCTAAGTCGCGTTATGCCTAAACGTCATTTCAAATAAGCATTTGGTTTAGGTAAAGGCGGGATAGATGCCCCAGTGGGATAGTTGCCTCATTTTCAAAAACCTAACTTCCCAAACTCGCGACTAAGAAATAATAGTTGAACTAAGAGCCGCAGGCACCCCGCACCTCAGTTAGCCACGGGCCGTCGTGCGGTGAGGACGCGTTTCGCTCGTGTGTGCATTCATCTCCGCGGCGAACTTTACAAACACGTCAAAGTTTTAAAGGTTAGTATTTGCTGTTGTATAGCTTTATAAGTTGTCATTAATTCCGTTATATTATTTATTACGTCAATAAACTGATTCATCAATTATGCATCTAGATGTAAATAGTTGCTCTTTTGTTTTTTATTTATTTAAAAAAATACTTAGGCATCTATCCCTATCAAAAAGGATAGTTGCCCTGATTTTTCGAGGTATAGGTGCCCCTAGGGGCATCTATCCCTCCATACACCATGTATATGCCCATAGGTATGTGGTTTTAGGGTACATTTTGAACATATTTTTGTGTTCTGTTATATTTTTATGTGTTTACATAAATATTTGTATTTGGACTTTTTAGTGATTGTAGCAGAACCATGCCACGAAAATCCAAAAGAAAGGAAGGAGTTCGAGCTCGAGTATGTTCTTGGACTACAGAACAATTGCAGTCAGCCTTCGACGAAATGGATAGAAATACCATGGGGATAAACGAAATATCCCGACAGTTATGGTTATTTTATTTGATCTCAAATTATGTACAATTATATGCTAACGATGACAATTGAAAAAAATTAAAAACGGCAAAATGCTTTTCATTATTAGGCACATGTTTCTTGGAAACAATTTCTGTTTTAGGAGTAGCTTTTTACTGCTAAAACACCAATTGTCCTCAAAACCTCATAAAAGTTTGGTTGAGTTTTTCGTTTATACAGTATGAAGGGTATCTATCCCGCGCCGCAGGCATCTATCCTTCTTAGTATTTTCATGGTGGGGCAACTATCCATACGGGTAGGCATCTATCCCCAAAAAAGGAGTTCCACAAAAACCAAAAATTTGCAAAATCTGTAATTTGTGGGGCCAAAAATACAAATCACAGTTAAACATAAAGGATTAAACTAGCTAAATTCATAGACATTATTTATATAAAATTGTTATTTTTTTAATTAGGAGGATATTTCAAAAAGTGGGGCATCTATCCCGCCTTTACCCTATATCTCACATTGCCCATTCCGCGATACGACAGTAGTTAGGATACGACGGTTCTGGCTCACTCCTGAGTCACCACCCTCATCGGTCGTCAACGGACGACGAATCCTAAAAAAATAAAAAAAATAAAAAAAAAAAAAAAAAAAAAAAGTTTGGTATGGTTGGTATGGTTTTGATGTGCTCTGAGCTCGAATCTGCGGTCCATTTTTGTGTAGGATGCACGGTTTCGGAGATGTGCAGATCGATTTACTCGTATCTAATTGAGTCATTAGCGTCCCATTATCTCTGATCGATTTACTCGTATCTAATTGAGTCATTAGCGTCCCATTATCTCTTACGATCTACCTCGCTTTTCTGAATCATCAATAAAACACATTCCTTCATTTTACTACCATTTTTATTTCCAAAATGTTGTTGCTTATACTCGTATAACAACTGGCTTGTGTAAAAATAATTATTGATGAACATTTAAATTGTAGCCTTGTCTACTTATAAAATAGGAGCGAAACATCTCATCCACTAAAATATCGTTGTACAGTGTGTTCCCTGTAAATATGCTCGTAAAACTATGCATTGAACGTCCCTGAACCTTAAATAGCAAATACATTAAGCAATATTCACCACAAACTGAAGTCCAATCATTCTGAATCCTATCAACATTCCAGTCCCATCTCTTACAATTCCTTTTCAAAAACTGGAGATGATATCGCTCAGGTGTACGTCCATATGAATCAAAATATTGACCGATGTTATTCGTATCGATATGTACAGCTACCCAGTGTGAACCTGGTTTATCATCCGCATCCAAATTGCATATTATATACGTTGGTACATGGGTATACATAGGCAGTCTATTAGCAGCATAAACATTATTTTCTAGACTGGGATGAATCTTTTTCATATGTTTTTGTAATTCTAGTGTATCCATGATTTTACTGTTATTAGCAGATTATTACAGTACCAATCTATTCAATGGTTGTCATAGGAATGTTCAATTATAGTGATTTGTAAATATTAAATCGCATTCTTTGTATGAGTCACAAATTTCGTTTTGTGAATATTTAATTATAGTGATTTGTAAATATTAAATCGCATTCTTTGTGTGAGTCACAAAACAGCAAAAAGCCAAGAACGGAAGAAGAAGCGTCTACCTCTGCAGGGACCAGTGTCGGTAACGATGATCAAGTGGAATGTCTAACGTGTCATATATTTATCAAGAAAAGATATTTAGCTAATCATTTTAAAAGTAATGTTCACAAAAATAATCTTTTAAATTCACATAATTCTTTATCAAACGTTAGTGTTATTGAATCTGCTTTTGGAAACAGAATTTTAACTTATAAAATCAAGAGTAGAGTAGATCGTTCATCATTAGTAAATTTTGAAACTCCTGAACTGTTTTTAAATTCTATTAAAGATGATATTTTATTTTTAATACGAGAGTGTATTCATCAACACATCATTTTTAAAGTAAACTTCATACTGCATGCTGATTTTGTTCAACAAACTAAAGATATTCATAATACATTTGATTTTCAAACATTTAACTATATTATTTGTCAAGGAGATGACTTAAATATTTTTCTTTCATCTTTGAATGATACAATTACTAGTAAAATTAGTGCATTTGAAAGAAAAGATAGTGGATGGAGTCTAAAAAACATAAAATCTATAGACATGAATGTTAATAAATTCAACCCCCTGCGTGGTACTTCATACATAGACCTTCCCCGTGACATAAAATTGAAAAAGGCTGTTTTAAATGTAAAAAACAAAGATTATTTTTGTTTTAAATGGGCGTTACTCTCAGCGTTATATCCCGTAAATAAAAACGCGGATCGGGTGTCATCGTACGCTAAACATGCAAATAAACTTAAATTTGATGGTATTTCCTTTCCAGTTAAAATTTCAGACATAGCAAAAGTAGAGAAATTAAATGATATTAGTATTAATGTTTTCGGGTTAGAATATAATAAAGAAAAACGATGTAATACTATAGTAGGTCCATTATTTTTAACAAAGTGTCGTAAAACTAGACATATCAATTTATTATTTTTTTCCAAGGATACGAAAAATCATTTTTGTTACATAAAAAATTTATCGCGATTAGTTAGTAATCAAATTTCAAAACATGGTCACGTTATGTATATTTGCGAAGCGTGTCTACTTCATTTTCCATCTCAGGAAAGGTTAAATAACCATGAACAATACGATTGTGCCTACATTTGTACAGAATTACCAAACAGTGAAACTTTAAAAAAGAATTGGTTTGTATACACACAAATAGAAACCACAATTATCTTACATTATTTACAATCAAACAATAATTAAAGGGGTTTGGGTAGTTTTGTATGAACCAGTGGCATGATTTTTTTTTTGAGCGGCCACTTAGTTTATTGTTGCTAACGCATAGTGGTATATATAATAATAATGACTCTTAAAAGAATTTTGCCCTAAGTAATATCGGAGCTGAAATATATGATATCGAAGTAGGCAGAATTTCAACATCATGTCGTCGAAATAAAGACGGAACCCCGTATATGTATTGTGAACAAATACAGCACGTATGACACAATATATAAATTCATAAACTTACGCATGTTATTGGAGGAGTATGTATGGCATTATAATAAGATAATTAAATAAAAAACAATAATACTACAAAATCACTATATTTTTACACAAACCTTAATTATTTAAAACATTTAAAAACGACTTGTCGGGTGTTTTTAACCGACTTCAAAAAAGGTGGTTCTGTATTCGACCCGTAAGTATGTATGTTTGTAAGTCCGCGATTTTCTCAAAAACTAATGAAGTCATTTTGAATTTTGTTTTTTAAGTAATTCTTTCATTGTGATCTACATACTTTCAGGAAGGTTTTAGTATATAATACATTAGTTAATTATTCTTATGTACGAAGTTATATACATAAATGTACTGCATCGGAGCGAGGAGATCGGTGCTTTTGGTGGGCTCATGGGCGGCTTTTATGTTGTTGTTTATCGCTAATCACGAGTTATAGAGAGAAATAGAAGTAAAACTACAATGTAGTGAATGAAATAGACACCATTTAAAGCAAATAGCGATTTGATTTTATAGATTTTTCACATTAAATATCTCGGCTTCGATGAACGTGGGAAAGTAACGTTCATAGGAAAAAATGAATGTCTTAATGTGTTCTCTTTAACGAACCACTTTTCATAAGTGGCCGCGTATTTAAAAAATCATGCCACTTTTACTCAAACCCTTTTACAATCAATACAAATTTTATTTACACACAGACATAAAAGTAAAAAATATTAACATTTAACGCAATTTATAATGACCCCAAGCTAATGTTTCAATGTTATTATCTAAAATATACCTCTTTGTGTCATTATACGATAAACCAATCTTATTTAATTTTTGTGTGAAAATTGTGTGTTTAATTGATTTAAATCTAAGCATACTGTAATATTGCACTTTTTTATTAAAAAGAGAAGACTTATAACAATTCATTGTCATCTTTTTAGTGATACATTTATTGATCCCTTTTGCCTTGGCTATAGTCTTGTTCTCTAAGTTAAAAGCGTACATTTTAGATCGTAAACCTACAAATTCTTTCATGATTTTACCATTATTTTCATCTTTGAAAAAACCTAATTTCTTTTTATTCAATTTTGGATATTCAAAAATGTTATTTGAATCATAATCTGAGGTATCGAAGTACGAGGAAAGGTCAGGTTTTATATCAGTGTAAAAATCATCTGTAAATATGTGATATACTAAACTATCCGTATCTGTATACAATAATTTGATTTTACTAAACTTTTGAATCATATATTTATAATGAAAATCATACATTAAGGTTTTTGATATATCTAAAATACAAAACCCTAAATAAATTGGTTTGTTATATACTAACTTAGTCTTTCGCAACTGAACCGCAACTAGGTCTTCCGAAAATATAGAAAGACTATGAAAGTGTGGTTTAGCAATTAGATCTTCAGCACCTAAAGCTTTACCCTGATTCTCCCAGTGTGTAACTAATTTTACGTTAACCCTTTTTTCAATATTCTCCATAGTCTTACCGAAGACTGAATTATTCATTAATTTATAAAAATCTTTTTCGAAATCTGATTTTGCTAACGTTCTTAATTTTGTGTTTAGATCTATGTACATTTTTAACCAGGGAGACTGTTTAAATTTCAAAACTCTATGAATTTTAATTAATTTAATCCCCATTTCTATGCACTGCTTTAAATTTCTATAATGAATTACATATTTATCTTTATTATTTAAATTTGGGATTAATTTACTCTCATTAGTATTGCCTACACAAATGTTTTCTGGACACAAAGGAAAGTCCGAATGTAAATCATGAAGTTCATCTGGATATTCCAAATCAACTTCTAAAATGAAACCGAAGTCCGATGTCTCAGACACATTAAAATCTGTATTCGGATTTATCCATTCAAATCCGCCAGTAGGAAGATATTGAGACATAGCCCAACCATATAAATTGTTGGCATCAAAATATGTGATATATGAATTTGGTTTCTCAGCATCATAATCCTCCATGTATTTGTTATTAGCTCTAGCGTAACGATTACTACATTGAGATACACCACCCCTGATACCTGACCTAATAAATGCAATTTTCTCATAATCTGTTAAAAGTTCTAATTCTATTTTTGTATATTTTAGCATTGCATCCCAACTTAAACCAGGAGCTGTGTAATAATGAGCAGGATCTAAATCATAAGTATCAATGCATAGCTTTCTAAAGTTTTCAAATACGTCGGATAAAAGTAAAACGTCTGTTTTTAAATACAAGTTTGAGTAATCTAGCATACTACAACAACCAAAGTGTTCCTAAACATCTTTAGCATGATTGTAATCGTCATTTGAAATATGGGAATCTGTGAGCGAGCTATAAAAATGTTTTTGTTCGGGGAGTGACGTTAGGTTTAAACTATCATAACTAGTCATTAATTCATATGGATAAACCCCTTTCCGTTTTAAACGAATGAAATCTTCATCATTAGGGAAATTTCTACGTAATTCTTGAAATTGATCATTACTGAGATTATTGGCTAATTGTTCTAATTTACATGATAAAAACTTAAATGAATCTACGAATCTCAATATAACTTCATTATTATTTATATTTATTTTTTTGGAAAAGGATATATATTTTTCTTTATTTTGAGGAATAACTTCGACTTCACCATCACAAAAGTTTAATGCATGAACAATAAAATGAGCATCATAGTGACTAAGGTTGTGTAAAAATATTGGAATATGACGTGGTGTTCTGAACTTCGAGCTACATGATTCATGAGCAACACCTCTAAAACTACCTGTGTACCAATCAAAATCATAAAAGGGTTCTGCTAATTCTGTTTCACAAATATGACAAATGGTTGCGTTTGAAATTTTGTTTTTGTCTTCATTTGTTAGCGTAACTGGACATATTTGAAATCTATTTTTTCGAATTATTTCTTTCAAATTGTTAGATAAACTTTCCATAAACACTTGTGCACAGTTGGGTCCGCAATATGTTACATATTTTGATAATTTATCATCATACGAACATTTTATATAATAACCAAAACTATACACTTCATGTTTCTGAATATTATGTGTGAAAGGTTTGGATGGATCGTTAGAACATGATTCTATTGGTTTTAAAAATGCTTCAAAATCAGCATAAACTACGAATGGTATCTTTAACTTTTTTTCAAAACTGTCAAATTTAATTTTATCACTTGAAGTAGGTTGACCAAACCAATTCTTTTTTAAAGTTTCACTGTTTGGTAATTCTGTACAAATGTAGGCACAATCGTATTGTTCATGGTTATTTAACCTTTCCTGAGATGGAAAATGAAGTAGACACGCTTCGCAAATATACATAACGTGACCATGTTTTGAAATTTGATTACTAACTAATCGCGATAAATTTTTTATGTAACAAAAATGATTTTTCGTATCCTTGGAAAAAAATAATAAATTGATATGTCTAGTTTTACGACACTTTGTTAAAAATAATGGACCTACTATAGTATTACATCGTTTTTCTTTATTATATTCTAACCCGAAAACATTAATACTAATATCATTTAATTTCTCTACTTTTGCTATGTCTGAAATTTTAACTGGAAAGGAAATACCATCAAATTTAAGTTTATTTGCATGTTTAGCGTACGATGACACCCGATCCGCGTTTTTATTTACGGGATATAACGCTGAGAGTAACGCCCATTTAAAACAAAAATAATCTTTGTTTTTTACATTTAAAACAGCCTTTTTCAATTTTATGTCACGGGGAAGGTCTATGTATGAAGTACCACGCAGGGGGTTGAATTTATTAACATTCATGTCTATAGATTTTATGTTTTTTAGACTCCATCCACTATCTTTTCTTTCAAATGCACTAATTTTACTAGTAATTGTATCATTCAAAGATGAAAGAAAAATATTTAAGTCATCTCCTTGACAAATAATATAGTTAAATGTTTGAAAATCAAATGTATTATGAATATCTTTAGTTTGTTGAACAAAATCAGCATGCAGTATGAAGTTTACTTTAAAAATGATGTGTTGATGAATACACTCTCGTATTAAAAATAAAATATCATCTTTAATAGAATTTAAAAACAGTTCAGGAGTTTCAAAATTTACTAATGATGAACGATCTACTCTACTCTTGATTTTATAAGTTAAAATTCTGTTTCCAAAAGCAGATTCAATAACACTAACGTTTGATAAAGAATTATGTGAATTTAAAAGATTATTTTTGTGAACATTACTTTTAAAATGATTAGCTAAATATCTTTTCTAGATAAATATATGACACGTTAGACATTCCACTTGATCATCGTTACCGACACTGGTCCCTGCAGAGGTAGACGCTTCTTCTTCCGTTCTTGGCTTTTTGCTGTTTTGTGACTCACACAAAGAATGCGATTTAATATTTACAAATCACTATAATTAAATATTCACAAAACGAAATTGGTGACTCACACAAAGAATGCGATTTAATATTTACAAATCACTATAATTGAACATTCCTATGACAACCATTGAATAGATTGGTACTGTAATAATCTGCTAATAACAGTAAAATCATGGATGCACTAGAATTACAAAAACATATGAAAAAGATTCATCCCAGTCTAGAAAATAATGTTTATGCTGCTAATAGACTGCCTATGTATACCCATGTACCAACGTATATAATATGCAATTTGGATGCGGATGATAAACCAGGTTCACACTGGGTAGCTGTACATATCGATACGAATAACATCGGTCAATATTTTGATTCATATGGACGTACACCTGAGCGATATCATCTCCAGTTTTTGAAAAGGAATTGTAAGAGATGGGACTGGAATGTTGATAGGATTCAGAATGATTGGACTTCAGTTTGTGGTGAATATTGCTTAATGTATTTGCTATTTAAGTTTCAGGGACGTTCAATGCATAGTTTTACGAGCATATTTACAGGGAACACACTGTACAACGATATTTTAGTGGATGAGATGTTTCGCTCCTATTTTATAAGTAGACAAGGCTACAATTTAAATGTTCATCAATAATTATTTTTACACAAGCCAGTTGTTATACGAGTATAAGCAACAACATTTTGGAAATAAAAATGGTAGTAAAATGAAGGAATGTGTTTTATTGATGATTCAGAAAAGCGAGGTAGATCGTAAGAGATAATGGGACGCTAATGACTCAATTAGATACGAGTAAATCGATCAGAGATAATGGGACGCTAATGACTCAATTAGATACGAGTAAATCGATCTGCACATCTCCGAAACCGTGCATCCTACACAAAAATTGACCGCAGATTCGAGCTCAGAGCACATCAAAACCATACCAACCATACCAAACTTTTTTTTTTTTTTTTTTATTTAGGATTCGTCGTCCGTTGACGACCGATGAGGGTGGTGACTCAGGAGGAGTGAGCCAGAACCGTCGTATCCTAACTACTTACGACTACACCTAGTTTTAGCCGGGTACAACGGTACCTATTACCTAATTATACTGATTCTGGCATATGTATGCCGTTCACAGCGACGTAGTTAACAAACTTAAACTTTTATAGAACAGTTTTCCATAAATGTTCAAATTTGTTAACTACATTTGCGGTGCCGTTTACCCCAACCATACGTATGTTTCCAAGCTCAACAGTTAGTGGGTCTGCCTGTGGGTATCTGGATCTTGTGACGTCAGAACTGATGTCCCACCGTCAGTCGCGTGAGCACCATTGTCTTATTTTGATTGATGTGATTCGTAGGGCTGTCTACAGTGCCTACTGTCTGGACGCATAGGTACTGTACGGAAACTTTACAGAACAAGTAGGTAAATAGGTAACACGGGCTGGTGTCCGCAACTCCACGTCAATGCTAGTATTTTGCGAACGAGTAGGTAGTAACGACAATGATGACCTCAGTTCTAAAAATGTCGTCAGGAAATTGTGGATATTAAAATAACTAGGAAAACAAGACTAAGACAAGTGCTTTAGGTACCAGCTATACGGTAGAGGAGTTGTATGAAAATGATTGATTTATAAGTTGCACAAAGTTTTTAGCAGCTGGCGAGGAGAGAAGAGCTTCCTAAAACATTTATTTTCATACTTATAAAAATAAAAGCTTTAGCAAACTGGGAACCAAGGAAAAATTCCGATTTTAATAAAAAGTAAACCGTGTCACTGGGTTAGTGATCGGGACATACTTAAAGTCTCTTCACTACTCACAATACTACTCATAATAATTATGATGTTTGGACTGTATAAGAGACCATTACCTCTGAGTTTGTTTCGGCATTCCTTCTCAGGGATCAGCAGCTAGGAAGTGTGCGGTGCCAACTATTTTTAAAATATTGACCAACGTAATATTGACGTGTAAAAGAACGATCTACTTAGGGCTGATTTTTTAATCATCTGATAACTTTATTCGAGGAATAATTTTGAAATTTGACAGTTATTTCATACAAAAACTGTCAAACGTCAATTTTATTCCTCGAATAAAAGTTATCTGGCGTTGGAAAATCAGCCCTTACAGAGATAAACATGTCATTTCATTTAAAGAATGAATCTGTTTTTGTTACACAACAGTACCTACTTTCATCAGCATAGTCTCGGTCATTGAACATAATTAACAAATCGTCATAACATTTGTGCAATAGTGTGTAAAGCTTTAGGTACGAAAGTTAAGCTACCTAACGTTTGTACAGACGCCAGCACATCAAGCTACTACAATCTGTCAAATTTCTTTAATGGATTTTTCAACTTTATCGCTAAAGTATAAGGTTTAAAGTTGATTGGGAAGATTTTACAGTTTCGGGTAGCTTGATGTGCTGGCGTCTGTACCTACATTATAAACGAAGCTTGCCAAAGGTCTGTCTCCCCGTGGAAAGCACAATAAAGTGTACTTAATAAAGTGTAGCTGTTGATGTATCAACAGCTCATGTCTCCTGGGTGTTGAGCTGTTAACTAATTAAGTTACTAGCTATTGGGAAGGGATGGAGACCTTTTTATTTTGGAATCGAGATAGTTCGAGTGTCAAAAGACTTACGAACCTTTAGGTAACCGCAACGTAGGGCAAATGTTATCGGTTTTGGGCAAATGGCTCAAGCGCATTGCAAAAGTGTGACTGCCAAAGAGCATGAAGAAAAATTTAATAAATAAATAGGAATACTCGAAAGAGAGTAAAATATTAATTGGTGATACTAGCGACAGCCCTAATAACAAGCATAGGTAGGTAAACGTAAGTTTGTGTTATAGTAAAGAAGTCTAACGAGACCTGTGGGGTAATTGATTAACACACTATCAGTAGCAATGGGTTTCATTTTGACAGTTCAACAACATTCTTTACGTTTTTTCCGTTGTTGAGCAGACAAATTTTTCGAACATGTGAAGCAATGGATTAGTAATATTCTTCAAATTGAGATCGATAGTGTGCACGGATATCGAGTGTGTTACGCGATTAGGGTGCTAGAAAACGTCTAGGAAATCAAAGAAATCGATGAAACAGCTAATTCCAGTACCTGCCTACCGACTACCATGTTCGTATCCATCATCACGACTAGAAGTAACAGGTGATCTAAACGGTCTACCAGAAAATGATATTTATTATAACAGCATCTAACAAGTCCGAGGTCTGGATTTTATACAATGTGAGATGCGCACCGAAATTGGATAGTCTCAGAGTCCCAGTGCAGTCTGTGCTGATCTTTAAACCGTCAATCGTAAAACAACGAAACGTCTCTATATCTAATCTTTCGATTTGTGTATCTCCCGGCAGCCCTACGCAGTATGTAGGGCGCAGTATAAATAATTGAACGAAGCGCCAAGCGTGAATTGTGGCACGCATCGCTCCTCTCACACCGGCTGCAATTGACAATTACCTATGTCGCCATGCTACACGTATAGGACACGACATAATTATATTGTCACGCATAGGACACGTTTAGCGTGTCATACACGTCAAATACAACGCTACATGGTTCATTCGACTCGTGGCCAAAATTGGAACTAACGTCGCCATAGTGTTTTGTCAATACAATTTCTGTGATAATTTCACAAATGTTTACCAACAGCGCGCCCCTGTAAAAGTCATTCAGGCGCCAAGAGATCCTTGTACCTAACATTCGAGGTATGGTACGTATGGTCTTTGATGAATCATGAGGTTTGAGAGCTCGCTTTGAATGCAAACCCACCTGCGAGGTTATTGCGTTACACACTATCAGTAGCAATTGCTTTCATTTTGACAGTTCAACAACATTCATTGCATTATTTACATTGTTGAGCAGACAAATTTTTTGAACATACGAAGCAATGGATTAACAATATCCTTCAGAAAGTGATTCAGATTGAGATTGATGGTGCTTTATTTGGCTAAGGAAGATATATTTATCATCCCTAATATTCGATGCCTAATTGAGTTAACGCTTCAGCAGCTGTGAATTTGGTAGTTTCTGAGATAACTTGTTGTTAAAATATTGTAATGACTTGTGATGTCATCATAATTAATATGCATGAACTTTGTAAGGCTCACTGAAGTATGGCATCGTAAGGGGGAAGCGCCAATGGAGCCCGCGAAATGAAAATTTTCTTACGAGTTTGCAATTTGCAGGTTGTAAGTATGTTAAACAAAATATGATTCGCGACCGTAAAAATTATGTATTTACATAATTATAACTTGAGAAAATGTAACTAACTATTTACACTAGATACTAAAATAAATGACTAACTTACTCGTACTATACAAATAAATATAAAAACAAAGGACACTTAGGACACTTAGGCGTCGAAGTACTCGTCCGCATCGCTGTCATCCGGAAACGTGCACAGAAGACTGGCAGCATTGCCACGTTGAATGGCAATGCTAATTCTTTGGCCAAAGAACGACCCAGCTCTCTGCTCACGTACGAGACGCGCGCTCAGGCCCCATGAGTCCATGACCCGAGCGTTTCGACCCCAAACGGCTCAAAGCTGTAGTTGCCCAAAAGGTTACATTAAAATATCAATACAACCCTTTAAGTTCATATATAAACCTATTGATTGATATTTCATGAAATAGTCATTCAATAGGCAAAAAACTTATGAAAAATTTAATAATTGGCATGTAACTTGAATTATGAGCTTTCTACTGATTAAAGCAAGGTTCACTTTGCTAATAAGCATGTTTTAGACGAGCAAAATGTAAGTGATCCAGGTCCTTTTCAGTAGTGGAAAATAAAACGATGCAACCAATTATGGCACCTATTGCCTTTTTAAACATTTACTGTAGTCAGCACTCAATTATCTACGCCAACATGAGGATGGAAGGTGTTAAACAATTGACAAATTGTTACAGCGTCGAGGAGCGGGCAATAGAGCAATAAATCAGGTGATGGCCAATTATGGGCAATAGCGCGACAGCTGTGACCTCCGATCTTTGCTGACCAAGAGCAGTGCTAACAATTGAACCACTAAATGGTTTTAGTTTTTATTTGGTTTAGTTTAGCGTGGCTTATCTACTTCTGAATAATTAATCCATATTACTAATACTAAAGCTGTTGAGTTTGTTTGTTTGAGTGTGCTAATCTCTGGAACGACCGATGGGATTTGAAAAAATTTTTTTGAATTGATAGCCCAATTCTTGAAGAAGGCTATAAGGCTATTTAACATCCCTTACGTACGACCCTTAGAAGCCGAGCAAAAAGAAAAAAGTTAGAAAGATGGCTAAGCGAAAATGAAGTGACAGCGCGGGCAGGTGATGCGATGCGAGGGGGTGGGTCGACGGAACAAGAAATTTCACGCAGACGAAGGCGCGGGTAGAAGCTAGTCATTTATATAGGGTGACTGGTAATTAGTGACCGATACCTACCTAAACATGTGATTGTACTCATGATAACAAACAACTTTTACTAATATGGGACCAAACCTGAAATCGCGAAAAAAAATCAGCTGTTCCCTACATTTTGACGAGTTATACGAACATAAATGTAGGGAACAGCTAATTTTTTTTACATACACATCCCTACCACAGCGTGCAAACCTGCAGGCTAACATGCTTTTCAAAATCACACGTTTAACCAAATTAGTTCTAAGGCAATATTTAGTAGGCAGTGGACCGACTGAAGGTCGCCTCTTTCAAAGATGGCCATCAATTTCTAGTGCACTGCTTTTGTCAAACCATGAAGTCTCAGGTAATACAATAAGGCATAACACCTCAGTTTCCTTCGAAGTTGTGCTAAAAGAAACACCAGCACATTTGCGTAACACACATCACCATCTGAATCATTTTGAAGGATATTGCTAATCCATTGCTTCATATGTTCGAAAAATTTGTCAAATCAGCCACGTAAATAACACAATGAATGTTGTTGAACTGTCAAAATGAAAGCCATTGCTACTGTTTGTGTTACGCAATTACCCCGCAGTTTTACCTCACATTTTTAATTCGTACATTTAGGTATATATTTTTTCCGAGCTTACAATTAAAAAAGTAACTGACAACATCGTCATTCGCAGCCGGAACTGGAAACTACAACACTGTTACCTCGAAACACGTAATTTATTCAAATCATGCATATCATTTATCAACCTAATTTGGCGCGGGTCACCCGGATGGCGAAATTACCCGCTATTTAGCACCTATTAAGAGTGTTAAGCCAATCATCTCGCGTCACATTATACGAATAGTATGATGCGATCTAGTTAAATAGTATTCGTATGTCATGTTCTGGAAATGTCGCGCGGTTTTATATGTGTTTAAATGTTGTAGCACTTAAGAAAGTGAGAGATTGAGGGAGTCGTCTGGCATTTTTGCTGAACTGGGCAATTTTGGTGCAGCCGTGAGGCACATTTTTCTGCTAATTTCTTGCATCGGACTTTACACTTTCTATTTGATTTTTATTTGTTGCAGTATCAGCACCCTAATTGCGTAACACACTATCAATCGGAATCTGAATCAATTTGAAGCAAATTGCTAATCCATTGCTTCATAAGTTCGAAAAATGTGTCTGCACAACACGTAAATAACGCAATGAATGTTGTTGAACTGTCAAAATGAAACCGATTCCGATTGATAATGTGTTACGCAATTGCCCCGCTGGTGTATTATGTCTTTTAGTCTGTGCTTAATAAATGTATTTTCTTTCTTTTCTTTCTTTACTTAGTCGACTTATTAAGGTAGCCCGCAAAATACAAATTTACTGAAGTTTTTTGCAATTTGCAAGTTAGTGTCAGATTTTATGATTGATTAAAATATGTTTTACGCCCGTAACAAGTTTGTATATTTACAGAAATATAATCATTCCCACTTTCATTCAATTTCATTGGTAAATAAAAATCAAGAAAATAGAAAAAATATCCTCAGGTTAAAAACCACAATCAACAATAGTCGTGTTCATTTAAGGATTATTAGAAAAAAGCTTGCTACGAAATTGCTTCGGATAATCCTGCGCCATTTTGTATTCAATCGTCCCTCAGAGGTCTCCAATGTAAGGAGGATTTGCCTTTGCATTTCTACGTTTATACAGAAATATACCTTACATATTATATTTCCTTTTCCCGGGTAATATGAGGAAAATATTAGCCTTGCTACCCACGGGTATTGATTCACCATGGTAACTTCATATGCCTATATACGGTCTTCGAAGCCTTTGTAAATTGTAGGTCGTTTATTTTTCCCAGACACGTGTAAGTACTTAAGTAATTTTATATGTTTTTATTGTAATTTTATTAGTAGGAAGGGAATCATTTTCCTTCAAGTGGCAGATGTTTTTTACAGAATACACAATGGTCGTACTGATGTAACGGTATTATTGATCAATTAAGGTGGTCCCTATGTTAGGAAAACTAACATGATCAAACAATTAGATATTTTAAACTTGAAGTTTTATTCTCTTCTCTAGAATAAACCAAGATTTATGTTAACATCTAAAACCCTGTTTTTAGGCCTAAGACTCAGCATTGCCATCCAACGTGGCAACACTGCCAGCCCTTTGGCCATTTTTCTCAGTGACAGTACCTACATCTATGGTGACAGCGATGCGGTTGATGCCTAATGAGGTCTTCCCCTTTTTTATTTCTTTGTACAAAATATGATACATTTTAGTGTTAGTTGTATATTGTAATAGTTATTTGTGCAACAAGAGAGCAAAGTCGTTTTTTGCTGTGAGTGCTGATTTTGAATCCTGAGCAAGCGAAGGATTCAAAGATTGAATCACGAGCGTAGCGAGTGATTCTAAAGTTGAATCCTGAGTGTGGCGAGGGATTCAAAGGCACGAGATGCAAAAAACTTTGCTCTCGTGTAACACACATAACTTTTCACTTCAGCAGCGAGAACACTTTAGGAGATAAAATAATAAACAGGAATAGATTGAAATACCTAACTATTTATTGTGAATCAAAATAATTATCATTTAGAAATTTTTCTATGTTATGGGCCGTGAAAATTTTGGACTTTTTAGCCTTATGCCCAACTGACATTCTTTTTAGAAAAGATAAGAGTTTTGCGTATGTTTCAATATGCGCGTTATGTTTTGTTTTTAAAATAGCTTTCAACATTGAGTAAATACTCCACATTGTAGATGATCGCCTCGTCTGTGATAAATCTAAAAAATAAGATAGCAACACCGTCTCCGAAAAACTGCTTGCGCCCTTTGTAAGTCTCCATTCATTGAAGACATGGTATGCTTTCAGATATTTCTCGCGAGACTTCTCAGGTAGGAAACTTAATTCTGCATTCATAACTTGTTGTTTTAACTCTTCTGGTGTTAAAATATTGGTCTCGTCGCTAGTTTCACTCATATTTTACGATTATTTTAATATTTTTTAACTTATTCAACTCTTTACGCCAGCCACGCAATTTTATTCCCGCTCTTTTATACAAATTAAGGCGTGTTCGGAAATAGCACCCATGATATTTTATTATTCAAAATATATTACGTAACATTATTGAAACTACTTAGCAATAAATATTTACAGGTTAAATATCAGTTTTATTTGCAGTAAATACTTATTTTCGTTTAAATACAACAATAAGTTAAAAATTCAATAAATTACATTAAAAGACATAATTATCTTTTTGCAAAATTTCTATAGTTAGTACGAAATCCCGAACGTGTTTGTCTTTGAGGTCGAATTCAAAATCGGAACTTCGAAAGGGCTGGTCTTTGTCTCTGTCTCTTTCTAATGGCGGGAAAGAGATAGAGTGTGAATGTTTCGAATTGTATGATTAACCCAAGGCTGAATAAGATTTTCGCGGCTTTCTAAAAACAAAAATTAAAAAGTTACTTTGTCTCACTCAGTGAGCAAAATCGCATTTTGCTCACTGATTTCAGGCAGCAAAACCTACATGTTTGAGCTACTGAAGTGAAAAAATATTTCTAACACTATGTACATTACAAAGACTGACCTGATCAAATCCAGCAGTGTATCTGACGTCAGAGTATCCTTGATGTTGAGCTTGGTGGCGTTAGGCTGCGTGTACGCCTCCGGATCCTTGCCCGGCTTGATGGTAGTGACCAAGGCTATGCCCAGCATCACAGCACATACCGTCGTAGTCATGTAGTAGATAATCGCGCGGAGACCAACCCTGGAAAGAATGAGGAGTTAGTTGCAGGTTGCAGCACGAGAATTTGTCACAAACCCACTTTATTGTCAACCGAAGTACTCTAGAGAAAAGGCCCTTGCCCAGCAGTGGGTCAGTACAGCGGTTTAATTGCGTAACACACTATCAGTACCAATGGCTTTAATTTTGACAGTTCAACAAAATGAATTGCGTTATTTAGGTACGTTGTTGAGCAGACAAATTTTTCGAACATATGAAGCAATAGATTAGCAATATCCTTCAAAACAGATATACAGGATTTCATTAAAATAGATGGACACATTTTAACATAGCGCTCAGTACGTCTAACCAAAGATATCCAAACAAAAAAAAACACTGATTGAAGTGATTTTATTTTGACCTAAAATAATAAATTGCCGGCACATTAGTGTATTTTCGTTATCTGATTATTTTTCTTGTAAGTATCTTAATGTGTTTTATTATATATTATTTTACCATCGTCCTTATTTTGGTGGTCTGAATGATTTATAAAAGTTTGTCCATCTATTTTAATGGGACCTTATATATATTAATAGTGTGTTACGCAATTAGGGTGCAGGCTAGCTATAATAATATAGCTAGACAGTACCCGGTGACTCCACTTGCTCTGCAGGCGTTGACTGCAGCACTGGAGTCAGGGTCATGAGTTCAGATGACCCTGGCTAAAGTTTTAAGGAATTCCAATACATAGTTAATGGAATTCCTGCTTAATGTGATAGCATGCAATATCCGCACGCTCATGAAGGTTGATCGTTGCGACTAATAGAACTAGTAAATGTAAACTGAGACTGCTAAAACTATGTTTGGCAGAAGTTAGGAGACAAGGAGAACTGACAAATAAACGAGAGACCACTGGTCCAGGAAGGCGCCAATGAAGGGTGATCCTGCCTATCCTAACCTACGGCGCTCAGACTTGGTCTTTGACTGAGGCTCAGAAGTCCAATTTCTAGGTTTGCCAAAGAGCGATGGAGCGTAGCATTTCAAAAAGTAAGCTCACCGACCAAATTTGCAACACCATAATACGCTCCAAGACAGGCATCGCTGATGTTGGCGATATAAGTCTGAAATAGGACTGGGCGGGTCATACTTATAGGATGCAACAAGACAGATGGGCCATGCTTGTCACACAGTGGGTGCTTGAAGACGGGCGTCGTCATCGAGGCAGGCCTGAGAAACGCTGGTGTAACATAATGAAAATCGGAAAAGTATAGGGAGACATTAGCCCAAAAGTGCAATACTGCTGGTCTAATAGAGAGTGGTGGCCCAGAAGATGTTCTTTCTCCTCTAGAGTGTAGTTAGGCGATAATTTTCAGGCTTTCTGTATTTGATTTATATATAACCCACTAGCTGCGCCCCGCGGTTCCACCCGCGTAAATGTCGATCCCGTGTGAATATCGGGATAAAAAGTAGCCTATGTGTTAATCCAGGGTGTCAGCTACCTCAGCTGTCTTTGCAAAAGTTTCAAACATTCTTGTCCCACTTTTTCTATTTGACAAAAAAGTAGGTACAGGCGACCTGAACCTGGCCAAGTATCCACGAACACAGCTGCATTGCTAGCGGCCTCACATGCAAAATGGTAATTAGTTTCAACTTGGGCATACTACGTGTGACTGGCTAAAACTATGTCTATAGTGGGTCAGACACAGAAAACAAAAGAAAAACTGGATCAAACCGGAATGAGAAAGCTTATAGTGGATAAGACAAAGTTTAAAACAGAAGACGAACTAGCAGGGGATCGAGGGGGGTGGAGGGGGGGGGGGTCAGGGGATCAGACCGGAATAAATCGACAAAAACATAATTACATAACAAATAAAAACCAACTCACTTGCCAGATAAACTCAAATCCAGGGACCCAATGGCGGAAACGATACTGGACACCAGCAGCGGCACTATGAGGGACTTCAGCATCCTAAGGAACAGCTCTCCAGGGTACTGGAAGTACATGACGTCACGGCGCGACCACTCCTGGCCCGAGGCCCGGAGGCCGCAGCCGAGGATGGTGCCAGCGACCACACCGATGATGGTCAGCAACGTAAGAAGGTTGTCGCGCACGAACGACGCGCATCGGTTTCTTCGGATTTGGAGCGGCATGGTTGTTGCTTCTTGTTTCTGGAGATAAAAAAAAATATATATAAATCAGTGGTTTATGTATTTACATGCAGGCGTGCAGAACAATTCCCGTAACTAAAAACATCCAAAATCTAGTCGCAATCTCATCTCAGCAACAATCAATGTAAACAAAAAATCGAAAATGTACGGAAATTAGGACAGGATTTTTGAAAGATTTTAGACTAAGATCAGACTGTGAAGTGAACGTTCTTAAAATTACGAGAATTGCCCCAACACCCCCCCTTCCTCTGATCTTCTCTTATTTCGTTTTTGTTGATTGTACCTATATTCAGTGGCTCAATACTAGATAACATTAACATATTAACGATATCATATTATCTCACCTGAAAATAACCGAAAGATATATTTTTATCCAAAATATTAACCTACTGGATAAGCGAAATATATAACTGCATCAATGTGGTTACTTACTGTCACTTTATCTTGCATTCAACATACACGCAAATCAGTTAGCTCCATTACCATACCAGTTTTGTAGCTCAAAACACTAATTAGTTCTTAAACTTGGTCTAGACTAGACTGTCAGAGATTCCTGGGAATGTCCGGCGAGAAGATTGACCATAAATCATAATAATTATACGCTGATAAAGTAATGAGACAATGCCTATCGCTCTCGATGGAATCGGGTCGCGTAGAGGGGCTGCATTTTGGATTGCTGCGGGACATTTAATTTTAATGACTAAGTATACGTTTTGTCTCTGTAGACGCATTTTTCGCTTTCATAATCATAGCCTATAAAGTACCCACTGCTGGGACACTGGCCATCTCTCATTCAGAGGGAGTGGGCCGTAATCAACCACACGGGCCCATTGCGGATTGGTAGATGGCACATCTCTTCGAATTAGTACGTACATGCCGGTTTCGTCAAGATGTTTTCTTTCGCCGTTTTGAGAGCAGTAGTGATGAAATAATTTACAAAAAGTAAAGCGCTAGTCTGGGTTTGAACATACGACCTACAACTCGTAAGTCGCGGCCGTTACCACTAGGCCACTTCTCTTTTGTCGCTTAATCGAACTTAATTTTAAACCTAAACACTGTTGACTTTATTACGGCTTGACCTCTACAAAGTACCCTACCAAAGTACAGACGCCAGCACATCAAGCTACTACAATCTGTCAAATTTCTTTAATAGATTTTCAGCTTTATCGCTAAAGCATAAGGTTCAAAGTTGATTGGGAAAATTTGACAGTTTCGGGTAGCTTGATGTGCTGGCGTCTGTACCTCCAACTTACTGGGTCATATATTGATTTTGGTCATTAGAAATCTAATGTTCACTGTTCTGGAAATGTTCATTTGATTAACCTGTCTTTACTCAGCAAACGGAACAATGACAATTATTGAGTCTCCAAATTAAAGCTTTAGTGGCTTTTGTGACATTTATCTATAAGCTATGGTTTACGAATGGACCAACTAGGTATGACACTAGGTAGTTGTGAAAAGCGAGCATTTTGGGGTACTGTAATTTTGACATTCAAAACGTGCTGATCCTCAGCCTAATTTATGCAAACTGTTATTTATTTTGTACATAGGTACTAATTAATCAAAACTAGGACATATCCTGATGACAAAGTATCTCTGGACACCCTACCGTGACCGCGCTGCGTTCCTCAGTTAATATTAGGAGTAGCTCTTGGCAGAACACGTTGAACTATTATAGTGGCGGCCGAGCACGTGCACTAATAACACTAAACAAATTGATGCACAACTACAAATGTCTATACGATGAGCAATCACAAACTCACATTACAGACCTTTTAACGTATGTTTTCCTCAAGCATAATCAGCCTATAATCTTCCCACTACTGGGACACAGGCCTCCTCTCTGTGCGAGGAAGGGGGCCGTAACCCACCACGCTGACCCAGTGCTGGTTGGTATATGTAACAAATCTTCGATTTTTTTGGTTCTAGGACATGCCGGTTTCCTGACAATGTTTTCCTTCACCGTTTTAAGAGCCTTGTTTTGTTTACCCCAGGCAGAATTGTATAGGACACATTGAAAACGGAATAGAAAAACACAAGAATACTTTTCCCGACCGGGTTATCGAACCCAGGACACCACTCTCAGCAATCGCGCTAGCGACCACTATACCACAGAGGCAGTCCATGAGGACTGCCTCCGTGGTGGTGTGTGGTGGACTGGCTCAGCGAGCGAAATTAAACAAGTTAGATACTTAAATGTTTCATGAACTCTGCTTAGACTGGAGGTCCAACCTAGAGTTCAGAAAAGTTAACCTGTGGGTTTTTCTAAGATTATACTTTTATTTTGCGCTTTTTATTCAATACTCGGTCAAACAACATTTTTTCCAATTTTTCGGTATTTATTTGCTCGACCACAGCAGAAACTTTTGTTCCGCTGTTTATGGTACATCATACAGAATTCAGCCCTAAAGCTTCAATATTTTGATGTCGAAACTTTCATCCAATCACAGCATCCATTTTCGCGTTGCGATGCGCGGGCGCACGTGGGAGCATGCGGGACCCCCCGCACGGATGTCGTCGCGGAAATCTTTATTTAGCGGTATCGCTATCAATCCGCGTCCCCCTTCGCTCACACGCACCGCCTAACTGCCTGCCCTGATCTACCTACCTGATACTACGGGCTATTTGAATTGACTGAGGCGTAGTTTTCATTTGGATTAACTTAACTGGACTTTAATTTTTTTATCGGTTCCTCGTTGGAGGATAGTCGCAAGACTCGCGAGCAAACTGAAGTCATGACTTCACGAGGGCTCTGAGTTGTTCCACATCGAAAAAGACAAGGGGGAATGTTCGGAGTTGATGGCCAACCTTCGTTACTCAAAGAGGCATCCGAAGAAGTCGACACTACCTTTACAAGGCATCTTATAATTGCTCAACTTCCGAGGTTATTTTAACAGCAGTTTATCCATTCAAATAGTGCTTTGGATTGGATTATCATCATCATAATCAGCCTATAATGTTCCCGCTGGGACACAGGCCTCCCTCTGTGAGAGGGTGTGGGCAGTAATCCACATGATGTCACCTGTCTTCGAATTTTTGGTTCTAGGACATGCCGGTTTCCTCACGATGTTTTCCTTCACCGTTTTGAGAGCAGTGGTGATTAAATAATTTACACAAAGTAAAGCACCTGTCTGGGTTCGAACCTACGACCTACAACTCGTAAGTCGCGGCCGATACCACTGGCCCACCACTGCTCTCCTCTTTTTTCTCCTTGAAAACTGAGCCGATTCAATTATTTTTTACATTAACATTTTAGAAAGAGTGTGTTTAGGTTCCTATAATTTTTTTGTGTTAAAAACTTTTCTAATTTGTCTGGTAGTCCTCTAATCACGGCGGTAAAATAGGGCATTTTTTTTAATTTTAGAGGGTCATATTTTCTTTAATAATTAGTTGCTAAAAAAATAAAATGACAGGGACGTGTTTACAGCAACTCTTGATTTTATGAAAAAAAAATTGCTCTAGAGGCATTATTCAGAAAGAAAAAAGGGGAATACATTTGTATAGAGAATCGCACGCCCTGTTCTCTGTGTTTCTGTCCTCTTAATGTGCTTTCAGAGGCACGGAGGTTTACAGAACCAACTTCCAAACTCCGGGCTGTTACTAAGAAATTCCTAATGGAAAATCCAATAACACTGCCCGACCCGGGAATCGAACCCAGGACCCCACGCTCAGCAGTCCCACTTGCGAGGTATACCCAGTACATGTAGATACTTACGTACCAAACACCGTTATAAAAACAAATATTACAAAATGTATAATATTAACCCACCATTCTATAAAACGTGACTTGAACACAAAGCTATACTAAAAGTAAAAGCTATTGTAAAAAATTGCCAAATGTATCAACTTACATCGCATGTCTGTATTCCCAGAAACTGTAACGGTTAACCAACAGTCGATTGGCCCATGAACCATTGGTCAACATTATCTGTAAACCTTTAACTTTTCATCCAAAGGATTTTACACCCACGAACGTTTCGCTAACATAACTCTATGTTAGTGAACGCTTAACCAACATGATGTTTTGACCAATAACATTTCACCCAAATAATAAAGCCAACAGACAGCGGGAAAGGTGAAAGTAAAAAAAAGCTTGTAAAAATAATAAAAAAAGATGATAGTTTTTAAATACTATTGCTCTGCCCCGTTGGGAAGATCACGTGGCGGGTCTAAGTTGGTTTACAAGCAATAATAAATAAGACATAGTCGACGGAGCCCCGCTTTGCGGGGCCCCTATTTCTGTGAAAAGGGTTTAAAGAAACCTAACCAAACCTAACCTCGGGGTGCCCTTCGCTCGCTTTGCTCGCTCACTTGAGCCGCTATCATCCGCTTCGAACCTAACCTGTCCGAGTCGGGATGCCCCAAGTCCCGAGCTCGCTTGGCTCGCTCTAGAATCCTAAGTTCTATTTGACATGGGTCAATTGTTGGACCAATCGACTGTTGGTAAACCGTTTCAGTGCCGTATTCCCATCTCATGCATTAGTTTTCCGGTGTGAACATGAAACGGTTATTTTCTCTTGACTGTACTTACCTGTCAAAAAGAGTAGGTAACCCAGCATAAAGTGGATAAGACAAAGTGTAAAACAGAAGACGAACTAGCAGGGGATCGAGGAGCGGGGGTGGATCTTAGGCTCAGGGGATCAGACCGGAATAAATCGAATTTTCTGCTAATCACCATTTATTCATCGGCACGACTAAACGATGACAGTTTATGATCGCTATTAACATGGACCAACAACAAGATTTAGTTAGTTTTAAGTACCTACTTACGTAGGTATAATATTACGTCATCACATTCACCATTCATGTATATTATGTGTGTAGAGCAGTGAACAGTGATGGCCCAGTGGTAACGGCCGCGACTTACGAGTTTTAGATCGTAGGTTCGAATCCAGACAGGCGCTTTAAGTAAATTATTTCATCACCACTACTCTCAAAACGGCGAAGGAAAACATCGTATGGAAACCGGCATGTTCTAGAACCAAATCTTCGAAGACATGTGATATCGACCAACCCACACTGGGCCCGCGTGGTAGATTACGGCCCACTCCCGCTCACAATGAGGAGGCCTGTGTCCCAGCAGTGGGAACATTATAGGCTGATTATGTAGTGGAGAGTACTTTGAAAAGATTTACCTATCGAACATTTATTTTCGCAAAACTTTCTGAGTGTCCCATGTAGTTTTTAAATCACGAATGCTAGGCTTAAGTGAATTCCACAATATTACAACATGGACAGAGAAGTCTGTCGTCTTGTCTGCAAATAGAACTGCTAACATGCTATTTTACTTTCTATTACCTAAGTTTTAATTTAGTTTTACGTTATACTCATTGTTAATTTATTACATTAAGTATTTATGCACTCTCCACTAGCCTCTATACAGTTTTCTATACAGCCTCTAGTCAGTTAAAGTTTCATGCATCTGAACCAGTTTTCGAAACACTTTTTCCAGTCCGCCGCAGACACCTCGTTTACAGCCTCTCAAACGCTGACAGCGCTTCCGGCGGCTTTGAGCTGATTTCTTATTTTCGGGAATAAAAAAAACTCACACGGTGCTAGGCCAGGGCTGTAAGGAGGGTGACCCAGGAGTTTGACCGGCGTGCTGTCCAGGAAGTCCCTCGTGTTAAGCGCGGTGTGCGAAGGCGCGTTGTCGTGGTGGAGCAGTAGCCCGCGGAGCCCTGTGTTTGACCGCTTGTTGCTCACAACAGAGAAAAGTTCTGTCAAGCATTTGGTAGTATACCATTCAGCGTTGATGCTTCTTTAGTTCCATAAAGGAATTGACACCAAGTAGCAAGTCAAATAGAAAAAGTTCGCGATCAAAATCTTACCCCCGCTTCTAGATCGCTTCACTTTGGTAGGCGTTGATTCGTTTTGAAAAACCCAAACCGTCCATTGGCGCTTAGTTTCTGGATCCTATTGATAAATCCAAGACTCATCACCTGTAATGATGTCGTAAACACGCCGAGACGAGCCTGCTTCAAATTTGTTTATCATATCACGGCACCATTCCACCCAGGCCTACTTCTGAGCATCGGTGAGGTTGTGCGGCACCCAGCGTGAAACTATCCTCCTCACGCAAAGATGCACGTGTAGAATTTCGTGAAGGCTTCCCGATCCAACCTGCAGTATGTGCTGAATCTCTTGATACGTAACTCCCCTATTGTCTTGGATTAAAATTTTCACCACGTTTTCTTCCGTAACAGCCATCGAAGGGCGACCACTTCTTTCTTCATCCCCCAAAGTTAGTCGACCGCGCTTGAATTCGTTATACCAACGATACACGGTTGCCTTAGAAGGGCCTTCATCCATAAATGCCATTTGAAGTCTATGGTACGATTCGTCCGGTTTCAGGCGACACTTGAAATCGTAAACAATCATAGCGCGAAAATGTTCCCGGCGCAGATCCATTTTTTAATGAGACACGATAATTTAAATTAGCTCGCAAACAACGTGGAGGGAAATTTTGAAATTGGAACGTACCTATTTTTACTTACAAATAATCATATTTTCAAAATAGATTATAATTGGCCAGTCTCTATACTTAAAAACTTTTTTTCGCACGCAATACTTTCTGAGTGGCCTGGTATTTCTCTATTTAAATGTTGATTAAAAGAGCATTACCTTTCCTCTTAGATACTGTAAGTATACAACATTGTATATCTTTACCTATTTTAGCATTATGTATTTAATTAAGTATACTTATGTTAATTTTTTTTTGCATTATATGTGTAGGTTTATTTAATATTTTAGTTTTAGTATTTTTCCCTTCTTTTTCTCACACACTATAATTGTCTACATTTCCTTTTTACTTCTCCTTTCGCAGGTCCGCTGGAAGAAATTTCTTAAGAAATAAGTAGTACCTTTGTACTCAAATTATAATTATGTCATATCCATGTATTTTACTGTGTGTACATAAATAATAAAATAAATAAAGAAAAAGTATTTATTGCAACTCATACAGGAAGATCATAAACTAAACTAAAAAGAGTAAAAAAAATTTAGGTATATAAGAAAGTAACAATAACAAAATTGAAACAGAAAGTCCTATACGAGGCCAAAAGGCTCCTATCTCAGCATGATGCTGCGATATTCTGATAGGTACCTATTTATGAAAAGGCTGGTATTTATGAAAGTCAGTTAGTGTGGTTTCCTAGAAAGCGTTTTTTGACACCGTAAAGTCAAACCTCGCTGCCATCATTTTCATAAGCCGTCACTGTGGCCGTTATGTAGCAGCCACCGCCCTTCTGAACAACCGTACCTTTAGAGAACGCAGTTAAATTCCCATAGTTGGAACTTGGATCCAATATTTGTGAGCATATATTTGCGTGGTCCAAATATTTGTCCCTTGAATCGATTACGTGACCCTTAGCACAATAGGTAGACGTACCGTTCACCTCCGTTCACGCTTATGTATTTGTCCCAATCTCGTTATATTGGATTCTGTATCTCAAAGGGATACCTACCTGAGATCGTACACCGCTCGAGGGTCCAATTGCTGCCGATTTGACATGGAATACGATATTTATTATTTGCAACGTTGCTAACTAGATAAAAAATAGGTATATCATTATTATGGACTTGGAAGAAGAAAGCGAAGGTATTATTTACGTTTGTAAAAATATAGAAGGCTAATTCTCGTACTTTAAAAAATAATTATCAAAATTGCTTCATTAGTTTTTGAGAAAATCGCGGACATACATAGATACGGGTCGAATACAGAACCTCCTTTTTTGAAGTCGGTTAAAAACGTTCAAATTCAAGCCGCAATTGCGTCTCAGCTACAATCAATGTCAAAAACTTGTGAAAAATGTATGTAAATTGATTGTATTTTTTACAGATTGAGACAGATAAGAATGCGAATGTTCTTAAAACTACGGGAATTGCCCCTCTGTTAAAACTTTTGAGAATTTCACCTAGTTGAATGTTTTATACTACTCGTATAATTAACATGGCGTTCTTCTTAGCGTTTGATGGCAAAAATAAATGATAAAATATCAGTCCAGGGATGTGAGGCCTGCTTAAAATGGCGTTAAAATGTTTTAATACTTCGTTTATTCAAAGAATCTCATTCAATATTATAACATCATAGTTCATAATATCGTAATTTTAACTGACAATACATAAAATATGATGTACCGAACTACAAAAAAGCGACTCCAGTGCTGTTTTCAGCTTCAGTAAAGCTTAATCCTCACTTGTCCTGCTTCACAACTCTCCACAAGAGGCTGGTGTCGACCTGTATTTTGAGCGGGATTTGCAGCTAATAACTCCGTCTTATGTAATGCCTGTCTTCTATATTCATATAGGTACTAAGTAGCGACTCCTCCCTGCTTCGCTCGGTTTTTACGACTTGATAAAACACCGAGATTTGTTTTTTATATGTAAGTTTATTATTATTATAGTTTACTAGCTGCGCCCCGCGGTTTCAGCCGCATAAGTGTTGATCCCGTGGGAATATCGGGATAAAAAGTAGCCTATATGTTAGTCCAGGCAGGGTGTCAGCTGCCTCCATATAAAATTTAATCAGGAGTGGTTCAGCCGTTTGAGCGAGAAGAAGTAACAAACATATAAACACACACACACACACAAACTTTCGCCTTTATAATATTAGTGTGATTTTATTTACTAGCTTGTGCCCGCGTGCAACTTCTGTTTTAACATAAAATATATCCTATGGCTACCCCATTACTCCGTTTTCGGTTGTTGCTCTGCTCCTAAGAGCCGTAGCGTGATTTTAAATAGCCTATAACCTTCTTTAAGGGTTGAGCTATCAAATACAAAAAGAATTACCATTGCCATTCAACGAGGCAATGCTGCCAGTCTTCTGGGCACGTTTCTGGATGACAGCGATGCGGACGAGTACTTCGATGCCTAAGTGTCCTTTGTTTTTGTATTTATTTGTATAGCAAGCTAATTAGTCATTTAATTTAGTATCTAGTGTAAATATTAGTTACATTTTCTCTAAATCAATTTTAACATCGTAAGAAAATCGTGGTACAAAAAAAAATTGGCAAACCAAACAATCAAATCCAATTGGTAGTTCCAAAGTTCGACGCGTTCAAACAAACAAAGAAACAAACTCATCAGCTTTGTTTTTAGTAGAAAATGCACACGCGGAAAACCTTTCGAAATAAATTCTCTAAATGATGGTGAAAACTGCATCAAAATCCTTTGCGTAGTTTAAAAGAACAATGCGGTCACACAGACGGACGCGAAAAGAACTTTAATTATAATAATATACAGGGTTATTTTTCAAAGACCAGCCAAATTTAAGGATGTGGTACAGACCATAAAACTGAACAACTTTCTCCATGAGACCAATATCGTAATCGCGAAAAATTTATCAACTGTCCTATAGAAAACTTCAATACCTACTCGACATAAGCGTATGGGACGGCTGAATTTTTATTCGCGATTACGATGTTGGTCCCATAGAGAAAGTTGTTCAGTTTGATGGTCTGTACCACACCCTTAAATTTGGTTGGTCTTTGAAAAATAACCCAGTATGTATACATAGTTACATACTACGTGAGACCTTACCTATTTAAAAGATAAAAGATGATTGGAAAGTGTTTTACAAGAGCTCAAACTCAAAGCATTTATTTCAAATAAACCAATTAAAGGCACTTTTGAATTGTCAAGGGGTCGGGTCGGTCAGTCAGAAAGATGAAGCTAGTTGCCCTTTCCAAAGCGTAGTATAAAGCTATTGCACTTGATGATACTTAATTACATCTGCCGTTTGTTGGGCGCCAACATTGCTGACTATCTAATCACACTTCACATTAATATTATAAAGGCGAAAGGTTGTGAGTGTGTGTGTGTGTGTGTTTATATGTTTGTTACTTCTTCACGCTCAAACGGGAGGACTAATTTTGATAAAATTTTGTATGGAGGTAGCTGATGCCCTGGATTAACATATAGGCTACTTTTTATCCCGATATTCCCACAGGGTCGACACTTATGCGGGTGAAACCGCGGGGCGCAGCTAGTCTTTTCATCTTTGCCTAAATAGGTAGACATAGGGCTAGCTGAGGGGTGAATATAGGTACATCCGACATCTCTTTACAATCTAGTGTCCCGTTTTTCTCGTGGTTGCAAGCACGACTGCCGAGCATGGGGTCCTGGGTTCGAGTCCCAGGTCGGGAAAAGTATGATTGGAATTTTCCCTTCAAGAATTTCTTAGTAGTTTAAGTTTGGAAGATGGCGGTGTGATACCCCGTGTTTTGGTCCTGTCGTGTCGGAGGTGTCCCTACATCTATATGTAGGTATGAGTGTAGGTGCTATCACCTACACTCACATTTCACCAGTTATATTTAAGTCCCATGTAAGAGGGGGCGAGCCTGTTGCCATCAACTAGGCACAAATCCAGACTCCGAGACTGATAAATTCCTAAAAACATAATAGATAACACTTTGCCCGATATGGGAATCGAACCCAGGATCTCAAGCAGTAGTAGCACTTACAACCACTAGACCGAGGCACTCATCTTACTAAAACTTAAGACATAGTAAACAAACATACTCATTGTATTTTGATATTAATATGTATACTTATTTTAAAACACCTCATTCTCAAATATCGTTACGGATCCTAGCAACAGGCCGGGACATCATTAAAGAAGGCTTTATTTACACACACACAACAAAGGCAACTCAGGTGGTTTGAAGGACACTTGTTGATTGCGCCCGCCCCCGGAGCCGAACACCCCCCGCCCGCCCAACGGAGGCTGCGTGGGAAATACCCTCTCAGGGCCACTACGACGGATAAAGTACCTTATTAAGGCGCTTTGTTGACAGCCGGGACTGTGAGCCTTTAGCTTTAAGTATAGAGGGGCTGGTCATACCCGATGCTTGAATAATTTGAAGCCAGACTTACTCCGTACGCAAAGATTCGAGATTAGATCCATGAACAATAATGAGACATTGGTGCCGATTCTGTTGTTCACAAACGAAACTAAAGTTAAGTTAAGTGCATCTTTTTCTTTCTATTTCATTAAGAAAAGGACAGAGATTCATTTTAGTTTAGTCCTGTCAAATTAATCAGCGCCTGACTGATATTGACGTAATTTTAGTAGGCAAGTTTTAAATCACGTCTAAACTTGTATGGAGTAGTGTCAGGCGCTGATTATTTTTTTTAATTTGACAGGACTAAACTAAAATTATATTCTGTCCTTTTCTTAATGAAATAGAAAGAAAAAGATGCACTGAACTTAAATTTAGTTTAGTTTGAGAACAAGGGAATCGGCACCACTATCGAAATAAAAACTTTACAGTGGTTTGTTTGAAAATCGAATTCGAAAGGAATACGATTAATATTACTTATATGTTTTTTTTTTTTTGGAATATTCTCTTATGAAAAAAAAATAGCGTTATGGCTGCTTGGAATATGAGGTGAGTTGCTGCGCAGTAACAAATTCACGTGTCAGCGGGGTGAGGTACTGCACAGCGAGTAACACATTTCAGAGCCGCCATAAAGTTTGAATAGGACTGTAATTCAAATGTGAATTTAACAAAAAATCTGATGGAAATGGACTCGTCTCAAGTAAATCCTATATAAATTAGTCCTTCACGATAATATTTCAGTGTCTAATCAAGCAGTGAAACGGGAGACTGAACAGCACACACTAACAATAACAAAAGGACGGGAAATGGAAAGTGCTTCCACTAACGAAACAGGATTCCAGTCCCTTGGGCTTACTCGAATCTCGGATTATCCCGGACATCTAACAAAGCAGTCCTTGTTTTGAAATGGCTTGAGACGGCTTGCTTAATTAAGTTCTCCAATATTTTATTTATTTATTTACTAACGACCCCTGCTTCGTACGATTTTTACGAATTGACAAGATATTTAGATTTCTTCATTATGCACTTAAAGCGACTTTAATTTATGATACGTATATGTAGATTACAAGAACTGCAGTAGGCATATGAAGCTAACCATTTCGAGAAAACTTGATATTAACATTCGGTACCCCTAACCCAGAAATTCGACAATACTCGGATCATTTTCTGGAACTGACCCACTCCAGGGCAGACGTTGGTAGGTAGGTATGGTTACAGTGGGGAATTACAGACAGATAACTTCCGCAACCAAGATCCCATAACCACGTTAGACATATATTAATTAGTATTAACATAAGTTTGGTTGACAACACTAACACCCGCGTTTGATTTCACAAAAAGGTCCTAGTTGATATACTGGTCATCTGTAGATATACTGTGCCATAACCCTCATCATACCAATATTTCATATTAATTAACTCATTTTAGAGACACATTAAATATAAACTCTCCAACTGCAAGAACCAAATTAAATATTAGGAAATCATTATAACATTCTCGTCTTATTAACTCTTTGACTAAGTGCTGATTTTTCCAACGCCAGATAAACAGATTTTATCGGAGGAATTTCTTTTGAATTTTTGACAGTCCTTCCTTACAAAAACTGTCAAACGTCAATTTTATTCCTCGAATAAAAGTTAACTGGCGTTGGAATAAACAGCACATAATTTAATATTTTTGACAATTCTATAACTAATCTAATTTTCAACTTGAATTTTATTCTAATTCATTTAATTCAATGTTATATCCAAGAAACTAACCAAACCCATGGAAATGTTATTATGTTATGAAATGTACGCCGGAAACGGCAGAATATTATGAACTTAAAAACTATGTAACTTCTCTATAACAATATTTTAACAAATAAATGGACTATTACTGTTACAAACGAGGAAATAAAAGCTCTTCATCACACCGTGTTTACAAGCGTTAAGCGGTAATCCTAACGAAGTATGGCGAATACAATTTGCGCCAACAAGCGCTTCCGCCCAGTGCCAAGGCGAAGCTGCCGGCGTCAACATAGTCGCTTGCATGCCGTGCAATTTATTTATTCACTTACTTATCTAGATTATAACATGTAAGGGTGATTGATACAATGACTGTGACAGATTAGAGCAAGGTTGTAAGAGTTAGATGCTGGATACTTGACGATATGTAAGACGACGACGCTGCCCAATGAGACACAGGATTTTTGAAAATGACGTGAGGAGGATGTAAACAAAATACAATACGCTTTTTCGCTTGTTATGCGCCGGCCTTATACCTACATCGCTGACGGTGCATCGACGGTGACGGTGTACAATCATGACCTACATACAACGAATTGGCAAGCTGACGGAAACGCTGACGGTGCGGCACGTGTAAGCGACGCACGGCGCGGCGCGGCGCGGTGGCCTACGGGACAAACAAGCTCGTTCATTCCGATTCCTACTTCGAATCTGGGCACTAGATTTTTAATTCTAATTTTAAGTAAAGTTTGTAATATCTAAATTAATTAAATCATTATAAGAAATTTCGGTTTTTTTTGAGCCCTCCGACAGCGTTCGACATAATTGGCGCAGTCGGTAGGATACTCGCGGGCCGGTTCGCGACATAAATTCCCGAATACCGAAATTAGGCGAGCCGCCCGGGTGGCTTTAGGCACCTCTAACGAGTATCCCGAATCGTCGAAGAGCTGCGGAGATCCAGACATTGATACTGCTCAGGAGAAGCCGAGATGTACAAGTAAGTGCACAAGAATTTTTCTAGTGTCGCTTTCCCCTACCCTTAACCCTTGATACTTTCAAGATTTTTTACCCTAGGAATTTAGGGACCCGCGAGACTGTTTCTTATAGGCAGTTGAGGCGGGAAGACTTAGTTGATAGAAATAGGAACGTAGATACAGATAATATAATGGCACACGACCCCGATAGCATTTTGAAGGCCATCCGCCTGGTCCCAGAGTTTGATGGGAACCCCCATATCTTGACTCGATTCATTAGAATTTGCGATAAGTTAGTGAATGCTTATGTACGTGAGGGTCCCGAGCATGAGTTAAACAACTTATCCTTGATTAGTGGCATATTAAATAAAGTAACGGGCAATGCTGCTCGAACTGTTAACTCTAACGGTATCCCCGAGAACTGGAATGGCATCAGAAGTGTGTTAATAAATAATTTCGCTGATCGTAGGGATGAAACCACCCTCTATAATGACCTCTCATTGCAGACACAGGGTAACGATACGCCGCAAGAACTTTATGATAGGTGCCAAACCTTATTCAGCACTATCATGACATATATTACACTTCATGAAACGTTGGCTACGACTATTAACGCCAAGCGCGATTTGTATAAAAAATTAACAATGCAGGCCTTTGTGCGCGGGCTCAAAGAACCTTTAGGTTCCCGCATACGATGCATGCGACCAGATTCTATTGAAACAGCATTAGAGTACGTACAAGGGGAACTGAATGTAATGTATTTGCAACAGAGAAACGACGGTTTACCTAAATTCACTAACACTCATTCCAAGTCTGCGACTCAGCCTAACCCGTCACCCATGCATGCAGGCTTCCCCATTTCACGCAATAATAACGCTATGCCCGTACCTAACCCGGTCATACCCGCCTATATGCAACCACGCATGATGCAACCACAGCCGCCAAATAACTATAGATTTAATGCAGGTTTTAATAGTTTTAATCCACCCTTTAACCATAATCAACCCCGTATGCCTACGCATACGCAGCGAATGTTCGGTGCCCCACCTCCAAACTACAATCTGCGAGGAAACACGTTCGGTATGGCTCCAAGACCCCCACCACAAAATCAAGGGCCCAAGCCCATGAGTGGTGTGAGCAATTTTATGGCTAAGCCACTACCACCAACTCGTAGTAACTGGGATTGGTCTAGGCAAGGCAATCCGCCACCTATTAATTATTTCAGAACACGCGATGTAAATGTCAACGAATGTTCAAGTTTCGAAGACTTTTACTATCCCGGGTATTACGGGTATGAGCAGGAGCCTAACTATTACGAAAATTATTATCCTATAGATTACTACGGCAATTATCCATGCGTATACGATGGCATTCCGCAGACTGAGGTGACGACTGACATGACAGGTGACGGTAGCACCCAGGTGAGTGAACAGCCCCAGCCTTCCACCAGCAAGGAGGATTTTCAGGAGACCACGAAATCAAAAAGATCAAAATAGAATTAAACCTGCAAACACAGCGACAGTTACCGTACGTTCATATTGCTAACCCTAACCTAAATTTATTAATAGACACTGGCGCTAATCAATCCTTCATAAGCCCGGATGCTGTGGAAAGATATTTTGCACATTTACCATTGAACCATGATCCATTCGAGGTCACTAACGTACATGCAACGAGTAGGCATAGTCACTCCATCAACATACCATGCTTCTTCGAATTCAACGATCCAGAGCCCATAAAACTATTCGTGTACAAATTTCATAACCATTTTGACGGACTTATAGGATTTGACCTACTCGCAAAATGGCACGCTAAATTGGACCTTAAAGATCTGACGTTGACGACGAAGTTCGCGGTGAATCATATTAGTATATATAACTCCAGCAACCTGAATTTGTATGAAAATATCATCCCGGCACAAAGCAAAAGGCTACTTAGACTACCAATTAATGCACAAGATGGACAAGTTTTTGTTGAAGAACAGATAATTTGTAACTGTATCATTCATGAATGCCTAACAACCGTTATAAGTAACCGTGGTATAGTAGAAGTCGAGAACCCAACTCCTAATGATATAATATTCTCATTAGACCATCCGACACAGGCATCGGTGTTTAATATTGAGTGTACACACTCGACACAATCGCCACTCCGTGTAAAGGAAATTATATCAAAGTTGCGCACCAGTCATTTGAATCTAGAGGAGAAGGCCAATCTGGAATCGCTGTGTGCCAAATACGCTGACATTTTTTATATCGAAGGGGAACCATTGGCATTCACCAATAAAGTAAAGCATTGCATTAGAACTACCGACGAAAACCCCGTATATACTAAAAGTTACAGATATCCATTTATTCATAGAGAAGAAGTCACTAGCCAAATATCAAAAATGCTAGAACAAGGGATAATTAGGCCATCGGAGTCAGCATGGAGCTCACCCATTTGGGTAGTACCAAAAAAAGTTGACGCTTCGGGAAAGCAAAAGTGGCGTCTCGTCATCGACTTTCGTAAACTAAACGAAAAAACGATCGACGACAAGTACCCCATACCGAATATTAATGACGTACTCGATAAACTAGGAAAATGCCAATATTTTACAACCCTTGATTTAGCGTCAGGATTTTATCAAGTTGAAATGCACCCCAGTGACATCCCCAAGACCGCTTTCAATGTAGAACATGGGCATTTCGAATTTTTACGAATGCCCATGGGACTTAAGAATGCACCCTCTACGTTCCAGCGTGTAATGGACAATGTCCTCAGAGGACTTCAGAATGTTATCTGTCTTGTTTACTTAGACGATATTATAGTATTCAGCACGTCATTACAGGAGCATATGGATAACCTGGAGAAAGTCTTCCAAAGGTTGAGTGAGTCCAACTTTAAAATTCAGCTAGACAAATCGGAATTTTTAAAGTTGGAAACCGCCTACCTCGGTCACGTAATAAGCAGTGAAGGCATCAAACCTAACCCCGACAAGATAGCAGCCGTAGAGAAATATCCCCTACCGGAAACTCCTAAACAGATAAAGCAATTTTTAGGACTCTTAGGTTATTACAGGAAGTTTATCCCCGACTTCGCTCGGATTACAAAACCCCTAACGCAGTGTCTAAAGAAAGGAAAGAAAATTACATTCGACCCCGACTACATTAACAGTTTCGAGAAATGCAAGACGTTACTGACTAACGACCCTATCTTGAGATACCCTGACTTCACGAAGGAATTTGTGTTGACGACTGATGCCTCTAACTACGCAATAGGCGCGGTGCTATCACAAGGACCCATAGGATCGGATAGACCCGTATCATACGCTTCACGTACTCTCAATGAGAGCGAAATAAACTACAGCACGATAGAGAAAGAGTTATTAGCGATTGTCTGGGCCACTAAATACTTTCGGCCATACCTTTTCGGGCGCAAATTCAAAATCGTAACGGATCATAAACCCCTCCAGTGGGTTATGAATATTAAAGAACCAAACTCGAGGTTAACTCGATGGCGGCTAAAACTAAGTGAGTACGATTTCACAGTCGTTTATAAAAAGGGCAGTAACAACACTAATGCTGACGCCCTATCCCGCATCGAGTTGAACAATGGGGAGACTAACTCAATGATAGCCAATCCGACTGACAAACCCCCAACCCTGGATAACTCGAATACTCTTACCGCACACACCGACAGTGAAAACCCTATACTACAGATACCTATCGTCGACGATCCACTCAACAAATTCCACCGTCAATTATGTTTGACTATTGTAGGGGACATTAAAAGGCGACCGACAGTGACTAAACCCTTCGACACACACCTCCGAACATCTGTGCAACTTTCCGAGTCAAACTTAGAGGAAGACCTAGTTAATGCAATAAAAGAATACGTTAACCCTAAAATTAAAACAGCCCTCTTAATAAATCCGCCCTTAGGCATGTACAAAATTGTGCCCATTTTACAGGAAAAATTCAGGAATTCAGCCATGAATCTAGTAATAGCCAAAACGGAAATCGAAAATGTCAAAGAGTACCTTAGACAACAGGAAATCATCCGCCATTATCATAACGGGAAAACCAACCATCGTGGTATTAACGAGTGTTACTTGGCCTTATCATGTAGGTATTACTGGCCAAAAATGAAGGAGCAAATTTCTAAATATATCAACGACTGTACCATATGTGGCCAGGCGAAATACGACAGGAACCCTGTTAGACCCATGTTCAATATAGTTCCACCAGCCACAAAACCGTTCGAAATTGTCCATATGGACTTATTTACAGCACAAAATGAAAAGTATGTAACCCTTATAGATGTGTTTTCTAAGTACGGACAGGCATATAACCTCAAAGATGGTACCGCACTAAGCGTTATACAAGCACTACTAACATTCAGCACTCATCACGGCTTGCCACTCACCATTATAACCGATCAGGGTACAGAATTCACGAACCAAATGTTTTCGGAGTTCTGTAAAACACACAAAATAACTCATCATAAAACATTAGCTCATGCGCCAAACGACAACGGCAACATCGAGAGATTTCACTTAACCTTGCTAGAACATTTGCGCATCCTAAAACTACAGCATCGGGACGAATCTGTCATTAACCTAATGCCATATGCCTTGATAGGGTATAACAGCTCAGTCCACAGCTTTACGAAATGTAGGCCATACGATATTATTTTAGGACATACAGATCCAAGAGATCCACTAGATATTGACCTAACAGAACATCTGCTACAGCAATACACACATTCACATAGGGAACAAATGAAGAAAGTCTACGAGCTAATTAATGAAACATCTCTCTCTAATAGAACTGCAATAATAGAAAATAGGAACAAAGGTCGCGAACCAGACGTAGAATACCAGCCACGACAGCAGATATTCGTCACAAACCCAAGTGCTAGCCGTCAAAAGCTCGCACCGAGATACACTCAGGATACGGTCCTGGCAGATCTCCCAATCCACATATACACCTCTAAGAAACGTGGTCCAGTAGCAAAATCGAGACTCAAACGAGTCCCTAACAGTGCTAAATTGTTACAGAATTCCACTACTGATGTTGGTCCTCCACCTGATGCAGGCGCAAGAGATAAAACTTGAGGGACTCAACGATGGACCAGGGATCCTACCTTTTAAATTAGGATTAATGAGACTTACAACTCATTATCATACATTTCTACAATACATTGAACTTAAAGATATAGATAATAAAATCAGCTCCGTACGAACGCAACTAATTGAAATCAAAGACACACTAGATAACTATACTTATGCCCTGTACGAGTTACAGATTGATAATTTAACAAGTAAATTAAATAAGGCTTCGCTTCAATTAAGTAGCTTAGGGCCTAACCGCCCCAAAAGAGGTCTTATAGACGGCCTAGGATCCGTAGTAAAAAGCATAACCGGAAATCTGGACTATACAGATGCCATGAGGTACAATGATGCTATTAAAATTCTCAAGGATAACCAGGACAAAGTAATCGCTGAACAGAACCATCATATCAGTCTCAGCAAAGACTGGATGAGCCACCATACCGAAATTATAACCAAAATTGTTGAAAATCAGTCGCGAATTAATAACACTCTGCATGATTTACTGGACAAACAAAAGTACACTCAATACAGTCTAATAAAATTTGCAAAGTTTGCGCAAATCCTAAGTATAGTTAGCGATAACGTAGATAAGTTACTAGATGAACTACATAGAATTGAAGATGCAATAGCCTTCAGCCGTGCCGGAAGCACACACCATTCCATGATAAAGTTAGAGACAATGAATAGTATGTTAGGAAAACTTAGTAGTATCTACGATAAGGACCAGCTGTTAGATCTGGAAACTAGGGAATATTATAATGTCATAAAACCGGGATCATTTTATAACGGTCAACATATTGTCATAGCATTTCAATTCCCCATCCTATCTCCCTTCAAATACACTCTATATAGACTAGCTATAGTACCGAATGAAAGAAAGCAGATCATAGTTCCCCCTTACCCTTTTATAGCTATCACTAGAAATTTTCACGTGTATATAGAGGCTGAATGCCCGAAGTTAACAGAGCAGTACCTATGCGAAGAAAAACTCAATCATCAGTTAAAATCGCAACCCGATTGCATTCAACGCATAATAGACGGCAAAACGACAGATGACTCCTGCGTGAAGACAGCCATTTCACTCTCAAGACAAGCCATGGATAAGCTGGACGACCGCCACTACGTAGTCGTCTTCCCAAAACCCACGAAACTGCAACTCACCTGTGAACGAGATGAATTTAACATATTAACCGGCAGTTTCCTGGTCACCATCCCGCGTAATTGTCTGCTACGAACACATGAATTCACCATAGCTAACATCAATGATCGAGTGTATGGTCAGCCAGTGAAGATAACCGAAATTACTACGAAAATGTATGGAGATCACGTACCTCAACGCCCGCTCAAGATAAATTCTATCAACCTGAGGAATCTACATAACTTGCAAGATGAGATCAATCTTCAAACACCCGTTCAACTGGAAAGTCTGGAGACACCATCACTCTACCATACAACCATACCATTCTACGTGATCTTATTTGGTGCACTCGTACTAGCCACCACCATGGTATTGCGTCACCGCTGCAACGCCTGGAGACTCAAACCACCTGCAGAGCAATCACTACCCAACGCTGCTGCTGCAAATCAAGATCATCCTTATGAAGATCCAGAACTATCGCAACGCCAGGGAAAAACTCAGATGCCAGCAACATTTTCACTAAACGTCTTAAAATAGTTGCGGAGCTACGGGGGGAGGTGTTATGCGCCGGCCTTATACCTACATCGCTGACGGTGCATCGACGGTGACGGTGTACAATCATGACCTACATACAACGAATTGGCAAGCTGACGGAAACGCTGACGGTGCGGCACGTGTAAGCGACGCACGGCGCGGCGCGGCGCGGTGGCCTACGGGACAAACAAGCTCGTTCATTCCGATTCCTACTTCGAATCTGGGCACTAGATTTTTAATTCTAATTTTAAGTAAAGTTTGTAATATCTAAATTAATTAAATCATTATAAGAAATTTCGGTTTTTTTTGAGCCCTCCGACAGCGTTCGACATAATTCGCTATTGAACTGAAACTAGAAATTTAAAAAAGCGATGTCCACAACAAAGCAAAGTTTTAGTTTAAATTAACTAAATCAACTGACGTTGTCCTTGTAGAGGATATTACAAAAATACCTACTATGCCTTCACGTTCGCATTAACTTATTCCTACTGCCAATAGAACACACAGTTACGTGAGCGAAGCCGCGGGCACAGGTAGTCCACACTATGACACACATTATGGCATGATGAAACAAATAAAATCTTCAACTCAAGAAAACTTATACTTTTTCGCTTCCTTCGACACCTTCTTCACCTTCCTTATTCGTCACCTGGAAGACATCCACATTTCCAATTGTTTTCAAAATGGTCAGAACCAAAACGCGACTACTCCATCAGTCCTTAGTCCTTCTTACTATGTTGTATGTATGTATTTCTTATTTTGTTTTTTTTTTTATCTTATCCTATGCTGCACCGGTTGACGTCATCACGTCAACGACGGCTGTCACTGAAAACTAGCGCTGGGGCTCTGTCTCTCATAGGGTTTTAGCATTATGCTGAGCGATGGCCGTTGTGCGTTTATACAGGGTGTTCAGTAAATAGTACGACATATTGCAGGGGGTGATAGCTTGGGTCAATACCTACCAAAACAACACAATATATGTTCCGCAAAATGTAACTTTTTTTTTCACCACTGTAGGTTAAGCGATAAGAAAATCGTTCTGCGAAAATTTAAACAAAAAATGATATTTCTTGAAAAAGTTCTTGTTTTTGATAGAAAAAAAGACTTATCAACGAGTAGAGTAACTATTCACGAATAATCTGATATAAAAAAAATACTAGAAAAGGAATTTTACATTATGAGATGCTTAAAAATCTGTTTCAAGGTAGACATTTTTCGATATTTCGGAAAATTTTGTATAACTGTAAATCCGTAACATTTTGCATATTGTGTTGTTTTGGTAGGTATTGACACAAGCTATCGCCCCATGCAATATGTCGTACTATTTACTGGACAGCCTGTATAGCGCATATTTTCCCCAACTTGTTCTTTCTTTGCGTTTGTGTACTTTCTATGCGTCATGTTTATCGCAAATAAACGTATTTTCTTTCTTTTTTTTTCTTTCACATTCCACCTTTCTATCAAGGGGTTTCCTTTCCACTTGACTTGAGTCTCCTCCCCAGTCCGATTGCTGACTCTAATATCGCTTTTCACAACATCCAGCGAGCCGGAGCAGCCACTAGCACAGTGACCTATTTTTATTCAATTGACACTCAACAATTCGCGAGAGGATTCCTGACACTCTTAAATCATTTCCCTTGGAGTTTCCAATGGAATGTAATAATATTTCTCGTAACTGGATACGAATTATGAACCTTATTGTTAAGATGTTAAGACTGTAGAGACAGAAAAGAAAACGGAGAGTTATTATTATTCTGCTAAAAGGATCTTATGACTGCCGAATTTTACACTGAAGAGCAGCAAGCCACCACTCTAGTTGCGTAATATACAATGGCAATGCCTTTCCTTTTGGCGTTTATTCAACTTATGTAAGTAACCTGTATTCTGTAATATTTATGGTGTACAGTCACCAAAAGAGATGAATAACCAGGGTCGTCGGATATAGTTGAAGTTTAGTAAGAAACCTGTGGATGTTTCCGAATGAAACTTAATTTGATAAATGAACTATTGGTTTTCTACTAACTGGATGGTCGGCAGTAAATTAGTTTCGAGAAAGTTTCGATTAGTTCGTAATCTTTGTCAAAACTTGGCAAATGAAAAGGGCGGAGGTACTTTTTATACAATTAGGACCTTTTTCAATTTTCCTAAGTGGCAAGAATGTTGCCTTTACTTAGCAGTCGGATAATAGACGTTAATTAAAAAGGACTTCCATTGACCCGAGAACAAGTATATTTATGACGGGTAGGACTGCGTGTAGTCGCTTAGTTTTCAAGTTTTTTAAGCCCTGGCAGGAGGCCAGACAGGCAAGCGCGAATAAGCAGCCTAAAATAAATATTGTTATAAACAGCAAAAGTATCTATTTAAAACCTCTTTCTCCAGCTCCGTTCAAGTAACGATTATTTATCGGGCAGATAAGTTTATGAACTCTGTGATACGAAAAAAAATGAAACACATAACATTGCATCACGCCGGCATTCCAGAAGGGTTAGGCAGAGGTGCACCTATAGTACACCCACATTTCGCCAGTTATGTTTAAGCCCCATGGGCGCAAACCTATTGCCATCAACCAGGCATAAATCCAGACTACGTGGCGGGCTGCTACTAAAACAATACAGATGGAAAACCCTTTGCCTGACCCGGGAATCGAACCCAGGACCCCATGCTCAGCAGTAGTGGTTGCGACAGCTAGACCAACGAAGCAGAGGATATAATATATAGGATATAATAAATAGTATGTACTTATTCCATATTTTATGTGTCTAGTAAATAGTGCCGATCCTGGGAATCAAACCCAAAGAGAGCATTGTAATATGTCAAAACTTTTCCGCGCGAAATTAGCGGACATGAAATATTTAAGTATAGTCGCGGTCCCTCGCAAACTAGCTGCCTGCTGCCTGGCGATTGATAAAAATAGACCAATAGGGGGGATTGAATTTGTCATTCTATCCGGCAGTGAAACCACTTGTTTTATTTACTGATATACGCAGCTGAAGTGGCCAATTCCGTGGAAGTACTGAGCTCTTCCTGCACAAATAATTCGAACTAATCAGATTGTTTTAATAGAGATCCTCATTCATTTGAACAATACAGACCTACATTGAAACAAGCAATGGTGGGCAATATTAAAGAATATGTAGCTAAAGCAATTCATTTCATCCGTTGATATCAATTACGCGGCAACTAAATTAAGGCTGTGGATAAAGACTAGACAGGAACGTTGTTGAAGACAAGCAAATTTTGAAAATATGTGAATCACTTGTTTTACTCTACAATCATTTAAAGAGACAAGAGGTTAAGAGTACGTTGTACTAGTCGGTTGAATAATACAACATTGACCAACTATAATACTTGACATAAGATTTTAACCTTTGCGAAACCGTTGGGTAATCTAAATGTTATTGCCTCCGCATTGGAAACTGGTTTTGAGTTCTTAAAGATGAAGAAGTAATGTTCACACATAGTTGTTTGTAAATTCATGAAATCTAAATGAACTCCGTAAAGGAGTTCCTCAAGGCAGCATACTTAGACCAAGAGTGACCAGAACGTCCATTAAATGGAGTTTTCACCATATATAGTTCATAATACAAATACATCGCAAATCATACTTATACTTATTATAAATATATTTGCTAATAAAATAACCAACGGTATGTTTTTTTTTTATTTATCAATGTCTTTTTACGGTGCATGAAACGCAGGTGGATACAATCAATTAACGCATCGTGCATTATTTTAACAATACAGTCGAATTATTTATAGTTTTATGTATATCTGAATATTTAGTACACCTACCTAACTAAATATATCTTACTAAATAAAATAATGATTTAACATAGCAAGCCATTAAGGTAAATAAATATTGTAACTAATATAAACAAAGATAATGGAACTAGAAGCGAAACAAAGGCAGAGAATCTAAACAGTTGGCGATTTTCCCGCGCAACTTGATCCAGCCAAAAACGGGATATTTAATGTTGATTTTAAGGAAAAGCTACCATTATTTATAAGTCATCTATGATATTTGTTTCAATAATAAGAAATGAACGGCAAAAATAATGTGTAATACCTACTTGCTTAAAATCTTAAGCATTTAAGGTAATATTTTAGCTTCAAATGTTTCCTAATTGCGCAGAAAAAATATTTACAATGCTTTTTCTATCGTCGAAATTGACTTGCTAATCTATCGTTTACTACTTTTATAATTACGATAAACTACTAACCATTCAAGTAACTTGATTTAACTGTAACTAAAATTAATTTGGTGACGCATTTTAATTGATATGGAACGCAATTTCCATTTCATAATACCGCACCATATTCCGAAAATTTTACATTTTTACAAAAAAAAATCTTTAAAAAAATAAATAAATTGTTAAAACTATATTTTTTTCCAGTACTTACCGTTCACAATAAAAACAGCTGAATACAGTACAGTTATCACAATTCACTAGTTAGTTTCAATTGTACACCGCATCACTTTCGTTTTCGAGCGGTCGACGGTGCGTGCGACACATGCGTCGCGGGCGGCAGTCGAGACCTCACTGACAAGCCACTCTGTCTGGATATCCTCCAGGCTAGGGATCACGGTGGGGGGAGGGGGGGACGTGACGATTGATCTGTACTTCCATGTCCTGAATGGAATGGAAAACGGCCCTATCGCTAGTCGCGGTCGTCCTACGGCTGACGTATCGTAATGCGTTTGGGAAGATTTATGATAACGATGACAACTAAGAATTTATTGCTTGCGTTAGAATTTCAGATGGTTGCAGCTTATGGATAGATTTTTTAGCTTTTAGAAGTCGAATCGATTGTTCTATTGTGACATAATTCAATGTTTCTTGAGCAAGCGTGGTGATCATAGTTCGTACCTTCTCTGCATGAGAAGAGGCCTTGGCCCAGCAGTGGGACAGTTACAGGCTGGTATTATAATAGGTACAGTCAACAAAAGAGATAAGTATGCAGGATCGTCGGAAATAGTTGAAGTTTAGTAAGAAACCGATGGATGTTCTCGAATTAAATTTAATTAAATTAATAGAAAACAAACATCTCATTTAATACATTTAAACATAAAATTAAACATCTAATAAAGTTTGTAATTAATCTAAATGGGGAAGGCGTTTGCCCAGCAGTGGGACAGTATAGGCTAACGGAAAAAAAAGTTTGCAGACCGTACCTTGAGAAGAATTTACCGTTTATTATATGGCTTTATAATAACTAACCTCAGCATTAATAAGGACTCTCTCAAACTTGGGACAAAAGCATTATCTTCTCTTCATATTTTAAGAAATCTATATTGTTTGCTACTTCGCTACTACATAGAAAGAAAGAAAAGAAAGAAAATACGTTTATTTGCGGTGAACATGACGCAAAAATACATATGACACAAAAGTAAAAAAATAAAATAAAAAGAAGACAAGGGTAACATGCGTCACATCCACGCAAAACGGCTATCGCTCAGCATTATGCTGCGACCCTATGCAAGACAGAGCCCCAGCGCTGGTTTTCAGCGACAGCCGGCGCTGACGTGATGACGTCGTCCGATGCAGCCCACAATTATTACACACTAGGCTTTATATTATACTAAACATTATACTAAACAGAAAACAGAAAACAGACACAGATACAGTACATGCTATGAGAATATCATCCTCAATAATCATTTTACACTTTATGTAGTGTACATGTTGAAACTGTCATTAATATACATATTTTCGAACATTTATTCTTGTTTTGCAAAGTTAATAAAAATAGAAATTTGACTTTTTTACATAAGTTACCGTAATTTCATTCAAAGTAATTTTTTTTACACGAAATAAAACTCTCTATTGGTCGGCATTCGACAACTTCCCGAGGACTGATATAAAATAAAACAATCTGTTTCCAAAGCAAGTACTCAAAAATTTATTTTGTTCTATTACTATGTATTATGAGCGGAGACTCTCGACACCGCGATTCAGAAATTTGGTCAAATGGTACAACGCCATCTATCGAGCTTGGGGCAAAACTCGCGATCGAACATCCCGCCCACCATGGACAGCGTGTCCAGAACTAGGGTTAAATATAACAAAAGTTAACTGACCGCCCACCACAAATAGAACACATGATTTGGTGGGAAGTGAAAACAATAGTGGACTGTATGAACAATAAAAATAACAACTAAACAAAAAAACTTAAATGTAACTTAAGCAACGATTAATTAATTCTTAACATTAATTAAAAAAAAATAAAAACATAAAATACTACGCATTTATGAGGTAATAGGAAGTACAATTAATTTCGACACAGGTCTTTTAATTGTAGAACCTTTACAGCGCAATGTAACCACTCTTGTGATTTTATCCGAGCCAGTATGCTTTTCTGTAATAAGACCGTAAAGCCATCTTGCAGGTGGAAGATCATCTTCCATAACCAACACTACGTCACCCAAGTTCGGTTCTACGGTTTGATGTGCCCATTTGTTTCTTTGGTGAAATTGAACCAGATATTCTCGCGACCACCTACGCCAGAAGTCCTGCACCATGCGTTGAGTCAACTGCCATCTTCTCAAAGTACCAATATTAGAATTTTCAAAATTAAGTTCGGGTACGAGAAGCAAAGGCTCGCCTACTAAAAAATGACCTGGCGTTAATGGACATGGATCTTCTGGATTTGTGCTGATGGTGGAAATAGGCCTGGAGTTTAGACAGGCTTCTATTTGGGCAAGCACTGTCGTCAATTCCTCAAAAGTGAGTGTGCTTGTACCAACCACTCTTTTGAGATGGTGTTTGGTCGACTTCACTCCAGCCTCCCAAAGCCCCCCGAAGTTCGGAGAGTGAGGTGGAATGAAGCTCCAAGTTGTTCCGTTGGTCGCCAACCAATCGGCAATATCAGTAGCTACACCGGACCTTTCGTGGTTGAACAACGCCTTCAATTCTTTGTTAGCTCCGACAAAGGTAGTGCCATTATCGCTCCACATCTCACCGCAATGGCCTCTCCTCGCTATAAAACGCTTAAAGGCAGCTATAAAGGCTTGGGATGTCATATCACTGACGACTTCTAAATGTATGGCCCGAGTGGCCATACACACGAACAAACATATGTAACCTTTGGTGGAGTGATAACCGCGACCCTTGGTAGGACGGATGCTAATAGGTCCTGCATAGTCCACGCCACTTCTAAAGAAAGGTCGGCCAGCATTGACCCTAGCAGAGGGCAATGACCCCATTAAAGGATGTACAGACTGAGCGGAATGACGGATGCAAATTACGCATTTGCGGACGTATTGCCTGACTATACTCTTCGCATTTATTATCCAATATTTGGATCGTATATAATTAAGAACTAACTGAGGCCCCCCGTGCAACGTGCTCTCATGAGCGTCAGCTACCAGTAGGTGGGTTAAACTCGACTTTTGAGGAAGAATAATTGGATGCTTCGAGTCTTCGTGAAGGTTCGCCCTGTGTAACCTACCACCAACTCTCAAAATCTGTTCTTGATCCAAGTAAGGATTGAGCGAGGTAAGTACCCCTTTTTTCTTTATTTCTCCTTTAGTTTTTAAATTATCTATCTCCGATTCAAAATTTTCCTTTTGACACAGTTTAATGCAGGTAAGTAATGCCCCTTGAATTTCAGAATGAGTTAGATAATTATCGAATTTAGTAGTGTAATTTTTATTTTTAAACTTTAAGAACCTTTTACAATAAGCTATTACTCTGACCAGTTTTCTAAGAGACGAATATTTTGAAATTATAGAATCCTCGCTTGTTTCTTTCACTACTGTGTTGCATGCTACTACTGATTTTCTTTCCTCTAAGTTAGTTTCTTTAATTTCCCTTCTACTATAATTAATTTCTTTATTTTTCAGCCAATTAGGTCCCTGTGTCCACAATTCGAGGTCGGCGCACTCAGAAGGATTCACGCCGCGCGACGCGCAATCTGCAGGATTATCACTGGACTGGACGTGCGACCACTGGTTGTTTTCCATAACGGTAAGTATTTCGGACACTCTGTTACCTACGAATGTCTTCCAGCGGCTGGGGTGGCTGCTCAACCAGGCGAGCACCACTGTCGAGTCAGTCCAGGCATGTATTTTTTCTTTACAGATACCCAAGGTGTCGGAAACTTCACGTAGAAGTTTTGAAAGCAGCAAGGCGCCACATAACTCCAAACGAGGTATGGACACTTGTTTGACCGGGGCCACCTTGGTCTTAGCCGCAACTAGACTAACATGAACTCGACCACTAACATCAACACACCGAACATAGACAACGGCTGCGTAAGCAACATTGGATGCGTCAGAGAATCCGTGCAACTCTAGTAAGACGTCGAGCTGACTCGTGTGAATCCACCGTGGCAGACGGAAGTCCCTAAGATGGTAAAGGTTGTTTCTATAATTAAGCCATTCCTTTAACAGGTGATCTGGAAGTACATCGTCCCATTCAGATCCTGCTAACCATAGGCGTTGAATGAACACCTTAGCTGTTACTATCACTGGCGCAAGCCAGCCAAGAGGGTCAAATAAACGAGCGATATCAGAGATAACCTTTCGCTTGGTTATGGGTGTTTCGGGCGGAGAAAGTTGCACCGTGTATCTAAACTCATCTGACTTTCTCTGATATGTTAATCCTAAAATTTTTGTGAGCGTATCCATCTTAAGCTCCATATTGTCCTGCCTAGCAGTGTCGTCGTTCATTTTGGTAAACAATTCGTCATTGCTGCTGGACCACTTTTGAAGCTTGAAGCCCCCACGAGCTAACAATTGATTCAGCTGGTGATAAATAAGTTCCCCTTCAGCGACAGACTGACATCCCGTCAACAGATCGTCTACATAGAACGATGTAAGGACTCTGTCTGCCACTAGAGGAAAATCACTTCCTTCGTCTCGAGCTAATTGCTGTAGAGACCGGACCGCTAGGTATGGCGCAGAGGACGTTCCAAAAGTAACGCGCAATAACCGAATATGACTCAGTTCATCGTTTGGATTGTCACGCCACAAAATGCGCTGATAATCAGCGTCCTCATCTGCAACCTTGACCTGACGGTACATCTTCACGATGTCTGCCACCAAGCTTATGGGGTGACAGCGCCACCGCATAATAGTTTGACGCAGATCAGGTTGTAGGGTTGGGCCAACCATTAATTCTGTATTCAATGATACACCATTGTGGCCTGAACAAGAAGCGTCGAAGACGACCCTAACCTTGGTCGTGCTTTTATCCTCACGCACCACCGCGTGATGTGGTAAGTAGAGCGCATTCTTACCTAACTCTTTTTGAGGGACAACTTCAGCATGTCCTAGTTGTCTGTATTCATTTATGACTGTACTATACTGCGTCCTAAATTCCGGTTCCTTCAACAATCTCTTTTCTAGGCTGATAAAGCGCCTGCGGGCAATGACCTCTGATCCTCCAGACGTGCAACTGGGCGAATCGGTTTTAAATGGTAATTTTACAATATACCTCCCGGTCGCATCGCGTTTGGTGGTTTTAGAGTAGAAATCCTCGCATTTTTGTTCTTCTTCAGTCAAGATCACACTACGAACTGAAGGCTCCGACTCCAACTCCCAAAACCTGCGCAGAAGGTCATTGACATCCGCTGACTGTACTACAGTATGGTAACATACTGGCCTAGAAATTGACGACGATGGGATTTCACCAGACAAGATCCAGCCCAACTTAGTCTTCTGAGCGACTGGAGATCCTGGCGGACCCTTGACTAAACCGTCCAATAAAATTTCTCCGACTACGCGTGTACTCAACAGTAAATCGATTTTCCCTGGCGTATCAAAAGTCGGATCAGCTAATTTTAAGGATGAGAACGAAGCCGATACTTGAAATATTTTCTTCTCAGGAAGATGTGATGTCAGCCTATTCAATACATAAGCATCGACATATAAAATAAAGGTAGGATCTAGACGAGATTGCAATTTGAATTGAACTATCCACTTAGAGGGCATTGAGTTTCCCTCATCATCGCCTAGTCGAAATATGTCGGTGCGAGCAGGTGTTTTCCTTAGTCCGAGCAACTGTACTGCAGCCTCTGTGATAAAAGAGACTTGAGAGCCCTGATCCATCAGAGCTCTTAAAACAACAGCAGTGCCAGTTCTTGACTCAACGTTGACCAAGGCTGTGGCTAACAGACCGTGGTTGTGAACATCCGCAAAACAACAAATGGGTTTGGCATCGCTTTGACTGGAAGAGGTTGCTGCGTTAGCAGCCGCCACCTTCGTTTCTGCTGAACCATCAACGATTTCCGCAGAATTGGCAGTTGATTTTGGGTGAAGCAGTGTGTGATGCCTCTTCTTACAAAGGTGACATTTCGTATGCTGACGACAAGTATAGACGGAATGGCTTGTTCCTAGGCAGTTGTAACAAAGCTTACTGGCTCGTGCAAACTCCCGACGCTCGTCACAATTTTTCTTAGCAAATGTTTTACAGTGACACAATTTATGATCTCCAGAACATAATACACAACCTTGAGAAGCGACATGAAAAGATTTAGCATTGTTATCACGAGCACTATTTTGTTTATTTGCTTTAGGATCTAAATATTCTAAGGATCTAAACCTAGACTCCATAAAAGTTTTAAACTCATCAAACGTAGGTAAGTCATCATTAGGATTTGAACTTATTCTTAGTTCCCACAATTTACGGGACTCAGTATCTAATTTTTCGGAGCCTAAATATACAACAATTGCATCCCATGAGCTGACATCAATACCTAGACTGCGTAAACCATGTAAACAATCAACCGTCGTGTCTAACAGAGTTTTAACGTTTGCCGACGATTCCTTAGTAATTGACGATTGATAGACAAGCCGTTTGAGCATACAGTTAGCTAAAAACCTTTTATTATCAAATCGTTTGTTTAGAATTGACCAACACTCATTATAATTGGACGCAGTCACAGGAATATGTCGAAGCAATTGTTCTGCTTCGCCTGAGAGATGACTCTTTAAATAATGGAGTTTTTGAACTTCATCCAGTGTTTCATTTTTATGAATAAGTGATGTAAATAAATCGCGGAACGTTACCCATTCCGAATAGAGCCCCGCGAACGTAGGTAAACTAATTTGTGGCAATTTCACATTTGAACTATTTTGATTAGAATGTTTATTTTCACTGGAACTAGCACTTTTACGCGGACTACTTTGAAGTAAGTGTTCTTTTAATTCAGACTTATAGGTTATGTACAACTCTTCAGTAACCTCATATGTTTCTGCCGTAAAATAAACATTCTTTTTTAATTCTTCGTCTGTTGCTTTTTCTATGATGCACCTATGCGTTTCAACAAATTGTTTCCACTGTACCTCTAATGATTCTACTCTCGTTTCAATGTAACTTTGTGTGAGTCGATCCTTAGGTGATTTTTTTAAAGTTGATTCTAGCTTTTTCTATTATTGATTTATTATTTACTTGCACTTTACCTAAGGATTCCATTGTGTACAGAGTTTTTAAATAAAAAAATGAATTGAATGCAACAGACGAAAAATTAAAGTCTATAAACAAAAACCGGTAATTTTTACAAGTGTTTAGAGCACATTTGACTCTAGACAGAATCGGGCATAGATTTCCCGTCACGACACTTTTTATAAAATTATTTGTAAGTCTAAACTACTACTAAGTCTTAAAAGTCTCAAACACTTGAATTTTGCACTAAGTTGAACTTTAAATTCACTGAGAAATTTACAAGTCTACCAAATAATAAACACTGGGATTGTAACTCACAGTTTTGTCTGCCAAACCTCTCCAAACACGTCGCTGCTGCGAGTTCGTTGTCGTCACTGCTGGTACTGCTGCGAGTGTGTCGTCACGGTCTGTGACGACACTCTTGATAACGTTGCTGATGTTTCGTCGCTCTATGGGCAGTGTTGTCGCCGTTGCCGTATGAAGTGGAGTCTTGATACTGGTGGCGCCCCCTGGCGGAGCCGGCTGCAAACCTCGTTGCTGCGCTGCTGAACACCGCTGATCACCACTAATCACCACACACCGGGGATTTTACAGGCACTTCAGGGCGATCCACCACTGGTTTCTATGCCTCACCAGACGTCACAAAAATGTCACTTCACTTGTCGACGCGATTTCACTTTTCGCGATCCGACTCGATAGGACCAAAATGGTCGGCATTCGACAACTTCCCGAGGACTGATATAAAATAAAACAATCTGTTTCCAAAGCAAGTACTCAAAAATTTATTTTGTTCTATTACTATGTATTATGAGCGGAGACTCTCGACACCGCGATTCAGAAATTTGGTCAAATGGTACAACGCCATCTATCGAGCTTGGGGCAAAACTCGCGATCGAACACTATTCTTCTTATAAAAAGTACATTTTTAAAATCCGGTACTTAAATAACATGAAAAAAAGTAAAAAAGTGAAAGTAAAGTACTTGTATAAAGTTTATCTTAAAAAAATACCTAAAATAAAATATTTTAATAAACGTAGCAAAGCAAAAATGTCGTAGCAAACCAGTTAAAACCTACGACATGCTACGAAATCTCAGTGACGTAGACAGGTAATAATTTCGTAGGCGGAAGCTACGAGTATGCTACGCTACGGCTACGGAAGCAATGTGGGTTGTTAATTACTTGTTCTATTTATTTTTATGTTATATATCCTCAAGTGTTTTTTTTTTTTTAAATATAATTGACCAGGATGCACACCTGAAAAGCTAAATAAGTACTAAGTGCCTTGATATTATTGTTGGTTGATTATCAATACCGTTAGTTCGATCATCATGATCATTTCAGCCGATAAAACGTCCACTGATGGACATAGGCCTCCCCTCCCCAAGCACCGCCACTTCGACCGGTTCTGTGCTTCTCGCATCCAGCGGATTAAATTAGCGTTAGTCCGATACTTAAAATAAAATCCATATCTGTATACTAATAACAAAGCTAAAGAGTTTGTTTGAACGCGCTAATCTCTAGACCTACCGCTCGGATTTGTTTTTTTTTTTTTGCATTGATGGCCTAAGTTTTGAGGAAGGCTATAGGCTATTTAAAATCACGCTTGGACCCTAGGAGCCGAGGAAAAACAAAAAAACGCTGAGTGAAAAGCGGGCGCGGACAAGTGACGCGATGCGACGGTAACAAGAAATTTATGGGGGATATAGGTACAAATATTTGCTCATGGATACCTTACATTTCCTCAATATTCACTGAAGTATACTGGGTGAATTTTGGGACAAGAGCCGCATCGCATTAGTACTGGTTCTACACTCGAGTGGGGCAGTGTACACAAGGGATAGTATTCGTAAGGGAGGCAGATTTGTTCACATAATAATATGACTATCCACGTGCTGTCCACCAAAAGCTTTCAAATATTTTATTTTTATTTTTTGTCAAAGTAGGTAGAATTCGTTTCGTTTTCTTTTTTGATTTAATGTTACTAAATGTCATTTTATGTTACAGAAAAATTAAACAAATCAATATAACAGACATTCGACATCATTGTGGGAGGATATCCTGCGTTCATTTTCCAGTAAAGTATTACATTACATAATCAACCCATAATGTTCCCACTCCTGGAACACAGGCCTCTTCTTTGTGAGAGGGAGTGGGCCATAAACCACCACGCGGGTCCAGTGCGGGTTGGTAGATGTCACACGTCTTCGATTTTTTTAGTTCTAGGATATACGGGTTTCCTCACGATGTTTTCCTTCACCGTTTTGAGAGCAGTGCTCATGAATTAATTTTCACAAAGTAAAGCGCCTGTCTGGGTTCGAACCTACGACCTACAACTTGAAAGTCGCGGCCGTTACCACTGGATAAAAAAATATGTTATAAGTATATCATAAGAATTCAACTGTCGCTTATGCCAAATATATAAGCTTTGGGTTGCATGAAGAAGCCTCCTCGTGTAGCGCAGTTTGTTCCGCCAGTTACTCAACTGAACCGAGCACAGACAGTCACACCCAACACCTTATTTGACTGGCCAATTCTTCCCTTGTGGTGGTAGGGCTAACGCCCGCCTGGTTTGCGACCACCCTCCCACCGGAGTCCGGCGTCAAGCAGCCTGCTGTGTTTCGTCGATGCGTGGGTGTTCCAGTGCCTTAGGCATCTTCTAGGCACGCTCGTTTCATCATAGACCTCATCCATCGCGTTCCATCACGCGTGATCGAGGTCAACAGCGGGTCCCTATACCAATTTTTTTTTTTAAGCTGCGTCCGGTTAGTTAGACTGGAAGCCGATCTCTAAAGTAATGTCAATAAATTTGGTTTATATTATATTTTATTTATTTTTCTTAATTTGACATTTACTTACTATTATTATTTTTATTTTGACATTATAACAATATTCATTGACATTAACATTTCAATTAATATATAAAATCTGTCATTTTTATAATAATCATATTGGTAGCTTGTACTGTTATGACATTTTTTAATTATGTAATATACTTACTTATTATGAAATTAAATATTTGCAATTAATTTAATCAGACATTTGTAACGTTTATAGTGATACTGATAACTGAAGGATTATTATGACATTTAAATAATTTAATTTATTCTGTAATTAAATATTTGCACACCACATGTAATGGTAGAATGTAAATGGGCCACAATTATAATAAGATCATACGACTTTGTACACCTACATTTTGGCAGATAAAGGATTATTATTATTATTATTTATTTTTTTATGATTTTACATATCTCGGGACCATGGGGTCCCGGTCCTTTGGGAGGCGTACGAGGGGCCGAAGCCAACTCGCAGAGGCCCCTTAGGAAATTTTAATGAAATGCGGCACCGTCCGACGATTATCCCTGTATGCACTATGCAAGTGCACCCAAGGATAACCCCCGGTTGGTGTAGGACTATTGTAGGATAGGAAAAATAAAAAGTTGGACTATGGGTTTGGGTGGCTGAAGTAGACTGGTTACCAAGAACTATGGAAGAACTATGACCCCTGCCTGATCAATGTTTTATATATACACGGATAAAATGGCAGGGGGTGACTTGCACACTCAATAATGGGCCCCCGGAAACGGTCGCTAGCACATAGTGACGTAGCGACAAGGGGGCAACATGTCCTGAGGTGCTTATGAGGAGTGGAGAGGTATTCCACGGCTATCAGGACAATCCCGGAAGTACGGTCAAGATCCCTACCAGCATCTTACTGGAATACTTCCTTCCTCCGAGCACGTTTGCTCTTGCGAATCTCCACTCAAGCCGGCCAATAAAGGCAAGAATGAGGTGGGAGCTCTGTTCCTCGTAATTTTTCACTCCAGCCGGCCAATAAAGGCAAGCCAGAGGTGAGGAACAAGACTTCTCCCGGGAGATAGGGTCCGTGGGGTCGCTACTGCCCAACAGCTCGCCACATGCTGCCCTGCGGGTTTCTGTATCTCTCTTATTATTATTATTATTTTTGAATTTATATAATTATCTCGGGACCATGGGGTCCCGGTCCTTTGGAAGGCGTACGAGGGGCCGAAGCCAACTCGCAGAGGCCCCTTAGGAAATTTTAATGAAATGCTGCACCAACCGACGATTATCCCTGTATGCACTATGCAAGTGCACCCAAGGATAACCCCCGGTTGGTGTAGGACTATTGTAGGATAGGAAAAAATAAAAAGTTGGACTATGGGTTTGGGTGGCTGAAGTGGACTGGTTACTAAGAACTATGGAAGAACTATGACCCCTGCCTGATCAATGTTTTATTTATACACGGAAAAAATGGCAGGGGGTGACTTGCACACTCAATAATGGGCCCCCGGAAACGGTCGCTAGCACATAGTGACGTAGCGACAAGGGGGCAACATGTCCTGAGGTGCTTATGAGGAGTGGAGAGGTATTCCACGGCTATCAGGACAATCCCGGAAGTACGGTCAAGATCCCTACCAGCATCTTACTGGAATACTTCCTTCCTCCGAGCACATTTGCTCTTGCGAATCTCCACTCAAGCCGGCCAATAAAGGCAAGAATGAGGTGGGAGCTCTGTTCCTCGTCATTTTTCACTCCAGCCGGCCAATAAAGGCAAGCCAGAGATGAGGAACAAGACTTCTCCCGGGAGATAGGGTCCGTGGGGTCGCTACTGCCCAACAGCTCGCCACATGCTGCCCTGCGGGTTTCTGTATCTCTCTTGGTCTGGCTCCTCACCTTAGACCCATTCCGGAGAGTAAACTCTCCCGGCACAGGCCCAGAGTTCGGAGCGCGCAAGCCCCACCACGACGTCAACGTAGAGATACGGCGATGGGGTTATTATTATTATTATTATTATCTACATGTTTGGGACAAGGCTAGCCAGATTGATTGAAACTGAAAGAAGTCTGAAAGTGGCACCGGTAACTGAAAAGTTGTGTGGAAATCGGCTGTCATGGTATGGGCATGTGATGGGCACGTGAGGAAAGTTTTCAGGATGAATGTCGATGGCTATAAGAGTAGGAGCAGACCAAAGAAACGATGGATGGACTGTGTGAATGACGATATGATTAGAAAGGGGGTGACTACCGAGATGACGACTAATAGAGAAGTACGGAAGAAAAAGTCATGTTGCGCTGACCACAAATATATTGGGATATGGACAGGAGAATAAAGATTATTTGTCTAATGTAAATGGGGTACAGTATAGGTATTATATAACAACCTCGCTCCAAATACCTATTTACCCAACACTCTGTCGCCATTCTATTAAAAATAATTGACGCTAATTAGACGACCTTAACCGCCATAATTGGTACATCCGACTTATTTTAATTATATTCAATGTCGGATCTAATTCATGAAACTATTCGCTTGTTTCCTGAAACGCTGAATTTTTGGCGACTGTTAATTAGCTTGTTCGTTTGGTGTTGTTTTACGCATAAAAGTAGATACTCGCGGAGCCTTATCCCAGCTGTGTTGAGACCGGTTTTTCAGTTAACAATATATGTAGCATTAGGTACCCCCATAGATATATGAAGAAGGGTACCCCGATGTCGCTGATACGTATAGGTAATATTATATTTCATTACTTATCTTGGAAGATGTACATTTACTTATTCGATATACATACCAGCTTTTGAACAGCAGTTATTCCATAGGAACGCACTACCAGGATATAAAGTATTTCATGTCCAATATATAAGGTCCCATTAAAATAGATGGACAAACTTTTAGAAATCATTCAGACTACCAAAATAAGGCCGATTGTAAAAAAATATATAAGAAAAACGCATTAGATACTTACAAGAAAAATAAACAGCAAACGAAAATACACTAATGTGCAGGCAATTTATTATTTTAGCTCAAAATATAATCACTTTAATCAGTGTTTTTTTTTTGCTTGAATATCTTTGGTTAGACGTACTGAGCGCTGTGTTAAAATTTGTCCATCTATTTAATGGGACCCTGTATATTTGAAAATTTATTGTATGTGCACAAAAATATATATATAAAATTTTAAGAAAATTTTCATACTGCAAATACCAGGGAAAATCTTGCTGTAGGTATAGGTACCTACAGCAAGATTGTCCCTGTGACTCTGTGGTGGCGAGTGCGATGTAGGCATCGCACTCGCCACCACAGAGTAGGCAATTCGTTCATGGATATGTATCTGGGGGTAAGGTAGTGCCCCCGCCAAGACGAGCCAAGCGAAGCGCAAGGACACTACCTGCCTTTTCTCGGAGCGCTTCGTCGTTTTTTTGAACCCTTGGTCAAATTATGTAGCTTGGCCGTTTCGCTACCATCTATGGGCGTAAGGTGAAAAATTTATTCACTGTTCATTACTTTTCTCTTATACGAGTACAATAGTTCTTATAGTAACGAAACAGCCAAGCCTCATATTTTGACTAAGGTGTAGAGTTTGTGAAGTTAGGGCTTGTAGAGTTAGGGCGTGTAGAGTTAGAAGCTTGGCTCTACATGAGATCTGTTTTGACAGTGCGAGCCATATGTGGTCTCGTCTTGGCAATTTAACATATTACATAAAAATATTTTATTTTTATTTTTTGTCAAAGTAGGTAGAATTCGTTTCGTTTTCTTTTTGTTTTAATGATACTAAATGTCATTTTATGTTACAGAAAAATTAAACAAATCAATATAACAGACATTCGACATCATTGTGGGAGGATATCCTGCGTTCATTTTCCAGTAAAGTATTACATTACATAATCAACCCATAATGTTCCCACTCCTGGAACACAGGCCTCCTCTTTGTGAGAGGGAGTGGGCCATAAACCACCACGCGGGTCCAGTGCGGGTTGGTAGATGTCACACGTCTTCGATTTTTTTAGTTCTAGGATATACGGGTTTCCTCACGATGTTTTCCTTCACCGTTTTGAGAGCAGTGCTGATGAATTAATTTTCACAAAGTAAAGCGCCTGTCTGGGTTCGAACCTACGACCTACAACTTGAAAGTCGCGGCCGTTACCACTGGATAAAAAAATATGTTATAATATCATAAGAATTCAACTGTCTGTAAGACAGTTGACATTGTAGTCAGGAATCCATGTGTATAATTAAGTTATTTAATAGGTAGGTACGAAGAACAGTGTTTGAAATAGAAGTGATCAACAATAGGAATCCTGAAAGAGCTGATATTTCGACTATTTCCAATTTTATAAAAACATGTCGTATGTTCTGTAGTTTCTGCCTACCCCATAGACAGAGAATGGACTGAACGCTCCGTATTCAGCTGTGCAGTAGGTAACTACAGACCGGAAAGTACGAGAGAGACGAAGCGAATGTGCGGTCAGTAGTTCTCTCTTTAGTAGTTCTACTAGGCCGCACAACACAGTCGCTTTGTCTCTTTCTAGAGAGTGGTCTCAGTCCATAACTCTATGGCCTACCCCTATGAGAAGAAGGCATGACTTTAGGTATGTGTATGTCAGTGGTATGTCAATAATTTCATTATTTTGCTAAGCTGTTAGTGTGTTGTATAAGTTGTATTGTTAACTAGTAATACCACAAAGTTCGAAGGCTCACCTCGCTGTACTGCCGTCACCACTTGACGTTGGCAGAATAGTCGACATCGGCTCAGTTGCCAAAAAGGAAAAAAAAAAAAAGTTGTTTTGTGTATCTATAGCATCATTTAAGCATTGGACTCAATCGTTTGCAAGGCGAAGAGGGAGACAGAATGTGTTGTGCTATAAATGTTACCAATTTGACTTTGACAGGATAACCAAAAGTGACAGTAGTGAATTAGTGATTGACATTGACTTGACAATTATTATATTTGTTGTTGTTCTTACTGCTTGTTGAAATCACAAAGTGATCGGACTTGTTTTATTGTGAATCCTGCGAAAATGAACACAAGAAAGCTCTGGGGCGAAATGGAAGACGAAAGAACTGACGAGACATTACTTCAGAATGTAAATTTCAACCCTATCATAGAGTTGGGTATGCAAAACATTCCTGAAATATCTATCACAGTGAAATCTTCGCCTATCGAACTCCCGAAACCGAATTTAATAACTCACACGATACAGCTTCATGCTCATGCGAGACAGCTATCAGGGATACTGGAACAAGCTGAAGCGGCCGTCTATGAAGGTGCTCGTCTGGGACCCGTTAGCTTACCAATAGAGCCGCCAGAACCAGATTTAAAACTAGAACACGAAACAGTCCCACCAATAAATTTTCTCGAAAAAGAGTACTGCGACTTTTCACTAGGCAAAGGTCCCATGATTCTGCCTTTTACACCCGAAAGTCACAAAAGAGCATTGCGTCAATGTGCGGCCATAGCTCTGGGCCATGTTGGAGTTTCAACCACGACAAATACTGTATTAACTGCTCTAGCCGACACTCTAGACCTGCATTTAACCAATATGTGCAAATTACTCAGGACAGTGGTTGATAAGGAAGCCAGTGGCTTAAAATCAGGATACCCAGATGCAATTACAAAAGTATTTTCAGAACTCAATGTTGGCAACCTTCATGAATTTTACAATGACAGAGTTGTGAGGTACCATGCAAAGACGAAAAATAGATGTGAGGACTTAAGATCTCAGGTGGAAGCACTAGCTATAAGGGATATAGCACCACAGTTGAAATTAGAAGAAGTTCCGGAGTTGCATTTCCCCGCGGCCTTAGATGGTGCATTCACACCATCCTTGGAACCTGGATTCCAAATGCTACATAGTTTAGAACAAGAGCAACTGCAGGGGTTGGAACTCCTTGATGCCGTGTCAACAGATGATATAAAAATAGAACCCATGGAGTTTTCACAACCAGAGACAATGGCAAAACTACCCACATTATCACCTAGTGCTAAGAAGAAAAGAAAATAGATTATCTATGTACACCTTTATTTTTAGTTCATTAATGAAATAAAGTACTTCTAAGGGCTGATTTTTCAATCATCTGATAACTTTATTTGAGGAATAATTTTCAAACTTTGACAGTTATTTCATACAAAAACTGTGAAACATCAATATTATTCCTCGGATAAAAGTTATGTGGTGATGGAAAAATCAGCCCTAAATCAAATAAAAGCATTGTTCTTATTCTGTCAATCCCTAAAACAATTTTGTTTTGGTAGCCATACTTTCACACCTGTATTCATGAAGGGTTAGGCAGGCTTTACCGGATAATAGGTATAAGTTCCATGTTTGTAAGCCTAGGCTATTGCTACCAGGTACAAAATCCAGACTATGCTGCTAGGTAGGTGTTGCGAATTTGGGAAATGAGAAACCAACTTGCCCAACTCTGGCTTGGCAATTTACTCAGGACCATTAGCTGAGCATGGCTCATCAATGAATGTGACCACTAGACCCTGACAGTAGTCCCCCAGACAATACGATTATCCTAGGCAGGGTCAATTTAAATTAGCTAGCAAAACTCCGCACACGTGATGGGTACCGATATCTACTAACAATAATACGAAAATATATTTTTTCTCAACTCATAACTTTATTTAATTACGTAAAAAAAATTTGTTTAATGCTTTTCGTAATCTAACTGGCTTTTATTTGTTTTGAGTTTTGACCTTTTCAGACTACAGAGTTCCAGAGCGGCTAAATATGAATAACATCTCCATTCGAGTCCCAAAGGAATCCGACGACCCCGAAACAGTAATGGGCCCATTGTTAATTTTTTAGAAAACTTCATTTCTGCTTTACTTAAAAGATAACTGACGATTGAAGAATCGGCGCTAATTTATGTAAAGATTCCCCCTGCATATTCCGCTGTATCTAGTTAGTTGAAGGACATTGAACAAAACACAATAGATGTTTAATTTTTATTACACCTGGGAATGTTTAGTGTCCCACAAAGTGTTAAACTGGAAGCCTTCTACAATCAAGAAAGAAAATTAATAAAATAAAACATCTTTATAACATAGCACCAAATAATTTATTCCAATTACTGTGTTAGATAACAATAAGTGCTGCCAAAACGCCGATAATTACATCACTGTATATACAACATGCAATAATTATGATCGTCTCGGATTATACACAAACAATTACTTGGTAGTCAAACATCAAAAAGTCAACATTGACCTGATTTCATTGCCATATTTTACATTCTCAAGTCAAAACACTTATCACAATATTATCATAAGTTCTATACTACTAAAGGCACTATGTGAAAAACCCTAAAAATACATGAATTCAAAAATTATTATTAAATGATTTAACTGAATTGTATGTAATATGATATCATGCTAGGACACGAACCTTGTTATTTACATTCTAACAGATAATGCACATTGTTAAAGCGTCAAGCTTTTATAAAATGATTGCCTACACTGCCGACTCTAACATAGTTGGGAAAAGGCTAGGCAGATGATGCAGATGATGACAAAATAAGGATGAATGCCTGGTAGCAAATTGATAAAAATAGGTGCAGCACATAAATGAGGGGCAATTCTCGTAATTTTAAGAATCACAGTGAGAATCTGTCAAAAATACCTCTAATTTCCCTACATTTTTGACCGGTTTTTGACATTGACTGTCACTGAGATGAAATTGCAACTAGGTTTAGAATGATTTTAACTATGGGAATTGGCCTTCTGGTATAATACAATTAAAGTCATGACGAGAACAGTTCGATTTTATTAAAAATTAATGACTAATTTAAGAAATAAAAGTAAGCAATGATCTAGAACTTATTTTAAAAAAACAAAAGTTTGAACATTGTACTTATTCCAAAATGAATTATATGATTCAAATTCTAATAAAACAGTTGTAGATCCATGCTCCTTTTAAAAAATACTTAATAATTATGGAATGAAGATCAGTAAAGCCCATAAAATAATATAGGTAGTAGGTATACTGTACTGTTAGTTGCTAGTGCTAGACAACTAGGAACAATTTATTTTAAATAAATATGAATCTGCTGTTAGAGCCCGATTACAGCTGATTCAAAATGTATTGCGGCTCGGAACATGAGGCGAGTTGCTGCGCAGTAACCAATTCACCTGACAGTGCGTGTGAGAGGTGAGTTAATGCGCAGCGAGTAGCGCACTTCAGAGCCGCCATAAAGTTTGAATGGGGCTGTACTATTGACCAAAAAAGCATAATATGAAATATGAAAGTTTTAAGATTTACACTAAAAAAATATTAAATACATCTTGTTATTAGGGCTTTAAAGGTCATGAGAATCATTCAAGCCCATGTATGTACAAAAATCCTATATTGATTGAAAAGATGATCGAAATCCGTTGGGAGTGTCTTTGGTTACAGTCTTGCATTTTAAACTTTACCAACTCACAAGATTAACAATTATTGTACAAAAACTTTTCACATTTCATATTTTTCTTTTGATCATTAGTAAATTATTGATTGTCCTTCACATATCTCGGGACCCTGGGTGGTCCTGGACCTTTGGAAGGCGTACCAGGGGCCAAAGCCAACTTGCAGAGGCCCCTTAGACAATTTTAAATGATGAGGAGACACCAACCGACGATTATCCCTGTTTACACTATGCAAGTGCACCCAAGGCAACCCCCAGTTGGTGCCGGACTATTACAGAACATGAAAACAAAATATATTGGATTATGGGTTTGGGTGGCTAAAGTGTACTGGTTATCTAGGACTATAGAAAGACTATGGCCCCTGTTTCTTTTGATCATTAGTAATTGTTATGGAAGCAAGAGATTCATCATTGATTGAGATGGGCAACATTAATTAAAGCTAGAATTAATCCTAATATCAGTTAAGAGCTACACATTTACACCTTGCACCACTCGCGTCACTTGTTCTCATTTCTTTTCTTTCTTTCGCCTAAATAGCAGGATGTGAGGCTCTGGAATGAAAATGAAAAAATTAAATATGTTTTTTTTTATTGGCTTAACAAGTAATGAAAGAAAAGCATTTATAGAAAAAACAGTAATAGTAAAGTTAACTGATTTACAAACAATGGGACTTGAGTCCAAAGAAGAGACAAACTTTTGGAGTTCCTTTAAAAAAAAAAACATAATATCTGTACTATTTATGTCTTATTTCTTTTTCAACATAATTCACATAGTAGAAAGCACTTGTTAAATTAATTATTATTTTATGGACGATCAAAATGATGAAACTGATAGCCTTTCCTGACTGCTGCCGGTTCATTTAAATTAACAATTACAGCATGATTGCCTTGCTGCAGTACAGTTATAATATTCTACTACTATACCCCTTTATTCGTTTGAACACATAAAAGTACCATAAAAAAACATATAATTAAGTATTACTGACCAGGTTGATGCGTCATATAGTGCACCCACCCCTGGCTCTGCTGCACACCAATGCCGCGCCACTCCTGCTCAGTCATTAAGTGGTTCTTTGGCACCAGTTTCACCATCTCTTTCGGCAGAACCACATGCCTGGAAATACCAATATTTTTGTGAGTTATCTAGATTTTACAATGAGAAAAGGATTATTAGTAGTTCCATTTGAAAGACGACCCACTGACCAAAGTTTGGTCAAAATATTATTGCTAAAGTCCAACCGCAGCAGATTTGCCAAAGATGAAAACAACAATGGCTGCTCGAAATTGAATAAAATCGATAAACAAGTTTTTATTTTATGTAATGTTAGTTTTGGTCTAAATCTCCGAGCTAACTTGACGAAAACAAATAAGTAATGTTTGTTTTCACCTAAATTTCCGAGCTAACTAGACGAAAACAAACATTACTTGCCATTGTTTTTTACATCTTTGGTAAATCTGCAGCGGTCGGACCTTATATAACAACCCCTAAGACGACCCACTGACCAAAATTTCAAATAATACGTACTTTAAATATTTTAATGTATGAAGTAAATGATTTACAGGCAGGCTGTTAGCAATTTGATATTTCATGTGATTCAGAACTCAGACTCGCACAAGAATAACTTCACAAACAGATAAGGGAAAACTATGTAAACAAACAATTCTCCAATATAGTAACCAGTTCACAAAAACAAGACGTCGGGTATTGAATCTCGAACATTCTGTATTGATGTCGAATCTTCGAACCCCAGAATTCAAATCAGCCCCAAGATTGCTCATGAAACCTTTTAATGCATTTTAAAGTTGGGTCATGAAGTTTTCAATTTCATAAATCTTCATACTTCCAAGGAAAGGTTACCTCCAAAACTTCGTATTACTGGTACCCACAGAACACAGAACACATATACTCCTACTGGTACCGGTAATTTAAGTAGAACGACCCAGAAATAAGAATGTAACCCCCATAGACCTGTTGAAAACTTTGAAATTTTAGATAGGTTATAACTTGAATGTTGATGTATTATGACTTTAAATAGTGTTAATTAGTAAATCCCTTACCTGTATTCGTGATCTTCGTCGTAATATTTGTCAGAGTAATAAATTTCTCTCGCCGACATGGTGATGACAGTGTCAATATTTCAAACTGCCGAAACAGAAACAATTCGCTTTTTTATTAGAAACCTAATACTTCTCAGGAAAATCTCTTTTGATGGTGATACAACAGCAGTATTTACAAAACAATTACTTAGTCCAGTTTTCTGGAAAATCACAAAGAAAACTCTAGCACTCCTAACACGACAGGGAAGCGTTAACGATTTTAAAATTCGAAAATGTGAATGTTGCCATGATTAAAAAAAACGGAAATACGGAAAGTTCCGCAAAATTGGGGATGATATTCTCGATATACTAAATAGTTACTAATTCAGTATAAAGTTACTAAAGAGAATGATACAAGAAGGCTAATTTACTTCTTAAAAATAAAAGATACCATGAGACCACTATTAAAAGAGTGCCTAAAATAAAAAATGAGACCCTTGGATAGACGCTGGCACGTAAATTATATTATATTGGATCATAGTCAGATCATAGTCATACATATAAACTTACGCCCGTTTCCCATGGAGGTAGGCAAAAATTACAGAACGCCAACTGCTACGATCCAACTCCTTTTGCTTTTGCTTCGTTTACGTTCATACTGGTTCATACACGCACGCACGCACGCATGCTGGTTGCGAGTATGACGTACGCTAACGTTACTTACTCTATGCGTACGCTGACCTTACGTTGACGCTTACGTACCAGACTGACTTTTGAAGAACATTAGCCATAGGTATTTTTAATGGTGTTTCCACATCTGCCTTGTAAATACCTTTTGTTATTCACCTTTCATTCACCCCTCAACATGACCAAACCATCTTAAGTATAGGTACCGTAAAATGGGGATACATTGATTAATTTTAAAATTCGAGGTTGAATATTTCTGTACTAAGAAGGCTGAAAATTTTACAAAAATAAATGGTAACATCGGTTTTATGGGTTGTATATATTTACATTAAAGTAATATTTTTGAACACTCCTTTATGAGAAAAAAAAAATTATAATCATCGTGATCAACTTCATACTGCATCGGGGATACTTGATACTTTGATCGCACTAGTTTTTTGTACGTATTTTGATAGTAACCCCAAAAAACAAATTAATATCGGTCCACAAATGTTTGTGCTGCAGTTGTTTTAAGATGATGGTTTCTGGGTGGGATTCTTTGATAAATACAAATAACTGTTTTTTTTTGTTCAAATCTATGTATATATTTAAATCTAATAAAATTTTAATTTACACTCCATCCCTAGCACTAAAGGCGTTTGTGGCCCGTGGTACTACCAGTTCCAGTAGTACTACGGGTAAAAAAAAAACTGGCACTCCGGGAGTGCCGACTGAAGTGAAAACAAACAAACAATACTTTGCCATCACTCACTGACATATTCTATACATTAAAACCGAGTACATCCCGAGGACAGCCGAACATATCGGAAACGGTGTCGTTATGGTAACAGTGGCGCGAATTCAATTGTCTATTCCCATCTCAAAAAATGTCCAACGCGCCTAAAGAAGTTTTCACTTCAAAAATCCCGTAGCCAAGGGAAGTTTTTTTGAAGTGAAAACTTCTTCAGGCGCGTTGGGCATTCAAAATAATTTTTAAATCAAACAGTTTTTCATAAGTCGAAAGTTGTTATCAAAGTAAACCCGTAGAATCGAACTAGCCCCATTTTACCGGTAGGTACTCTTTTAAATTTTTACAAACGAATAGGTTGAGTTTATTTTGTTAGGTTCGTTTACTTTGAATAGACATATATCAGACATCGGATTGTGGAAAACGAGAAACTAATTTATGAATAAGGACATCCTAAGTACCAACTCAAGGATACCCTGAGTTGGTACTTAGGATGTCCTTTAACCGTATATGCACTAACTTACTAGATCTAAAATATTGGTGCCGTAACCGTAGTAACACTCGATCGAGGTAACAAGTGCTACGAAATAATTAGGTACCTACACACACTATAGCAAATGAGCGTAATAGTTTATACTTTTACATCTAAACATCCAACATTTGTGGGTGTCGTAGAAAACAAGCAAGGGATCAATGGAAAGGATAGATACATTGTCTTGAACAATAGAAGGCTTGTGTACACTGTTTACTGTTTAGTAGAAGACGTCGACCAGTACAACGCAATGGCAGTTCTTGGGTGTAGGTGTAGTGTAGACTAATTATTTTAAATAAAACTACTTACATTAATAGTTTATTATCATGACATATTTATTAGTTGCCGATTTATATCACAGGAGATAAGAAAAGGAATGAAATAAATATTATTTTTATGGAACAATAATTATATTAGTTCCGACTTATTACAAATAATATTTTTTGACTGACATATTTAAATAATTGTGGTATAGTCTTAGCTTAGATAAACCTAAATACGGAAGATATTGGGCTCGGTTCACAACTACATGTAACGAAACACTTGGTTCAGTAGGACCGCGCGCTGTGATCAAGTAACGTATCTTCCGCTTTAAGTATATCTAAGGGTTTAGTACACATTATACTAAAACTTTTTAAATACTTATCTATTGCTTCAATCTATTATTTATCTACAAATTACTTTATAAATAGCTTACGTACTATCTATCAAATCATATTCAATTAAAATTCATAAAAAGTCTAATCGTCATGAGTTTCAATATGCTTTTCTAACTCGCTTTTTTTTATAAATTCCACTGGGCAGTGATCACAGGAGTATACAGTTTTTTCGTGGGTAAGATGCATATGTCTCTTAAGGTGTGAGGCGCGGGTGAGCCGCAGTCCGCAGATGCAGCACACATGGGGCCGGGCTCCGGTGTGCGTGAGCAAATGCTGTTTTAAATCGCTGCGAGTGATAAAGGCTCGACCGCATGTGTCACATTCGAAGTTCTTTTCGCCTGTGTGTCGCCTGCAATAGATAAGCATATTATAACATTTTAGCTTCAATTTATAATGTATAGATAATTCTGCATAATGCATATAACTTTTATAATACCTACTTATCTAATACAACAAACTATTTACACTAGGTACTAAATTAAATTACTAACTATACAAATAAAAACAAAACACTAGCTTTAACTATGTATGTTACCCTACTTTTAGGATATTTTACAGTCAACGATCAGAAAAACTTGTGACGAAACTGTCTGGAAAAAGGTGCCTGGGTATAAGGCAGTTTAAGGAAGTTATTTTGGGGGGTTTATTTATTCTACTTCAAAATGCTTAATTTAGCTTTAGCCTATTTTGAATAAGCAATATCTTGACTAACAATATTTTTATAAAATATTTTAATGTTTTGAAAAATTATTGATTAAACTAGCTGCTGCCCGTGGATTCGTCCGCGTGGGTGTTGGAAATTATCCAACGGGAACGTGTTACCAGGACAAAAAGCCTATGTTACTCCTTATAACAATATCAGCTATATGCCAGTGAATGTCGCCTCAAAATCAGTCCAGCCGTTTCGGAGATTAGCCGGAACACATAGACAGACATATTGTTTTTGTTATAAGTACTGTATATGTATACTTTCATATGTATTTAGTAAAAAGCTGTTATTTTGACATTACAAACAGAAACTTCAATTTTATTTATTTTTATGATGTATAGATGCCTACCGTGTGTGGTACTGTAAGTGTCCGATAGTTCGGAAAGAGCGCGGACACAGCTTACAGTCATATGGCAGTACACCCGAGTGCTTGCGTTTGTGTGCTGCCAAACCTGCTGACTGAGCAAATGCATCTCCACATATTGGACATTGCAGAGGTTTCTCTCCCTGAAAATTATAAAATTGCAATTACCTATTATACAAAATTACAAGATAAGTGTGGTATGGTCTTCAACTTTCATATTAAAATGTTAAAGGTCTCTTTTCCTTTGGAACTACAATCAAATGTTAGTCCTAATATTATAAAGGTCCAATAAGTGTGATAAGAAAAACAACCTATGACTGGGACAACATTGTCACCCAAACTTAGTTGTTGCCAGTTACACTACCATACGCAAAATACGCGCATTGACGTGGAGTTGCAGACACCAGCCCGTATTACCTATTACCTATCAGTTACACTGAAAGCCAATGTGAGAAATGGTACTTACTGTATGTATTCTCAGATGCACTTTCAAGTTCTGTGCTAATGAGAAGTTCTTACTGCAATGTGGACAGGAAAATGGCCGCTCCCCCGTGTGTGTCCTCATGTGCGTCTTGAGCCGAAATCTGAAAAGGCCAATGCAAAATGTTAGACTAGAGAAGGGATAACAGTTGTTTTTGTTAGAACCTGAAATTAATTATTGTTTTAATTTGATAAATGTGTTACACTATTTATGGTCAGTCTTTATTTTGCCAGACCTAATACTAAAGTCTAGTAGCTGTTAGCCCAACGCTCTCCTTAGCGCCGAAAGTTGAAAGCCCAACAGAGTGTTTTCTTGACGCACTCTGTTGGGTCCTCAATGCTTGCCTCAATACCATCATCATCATCATCTGCCTAGCCTTTTCCCAACTATTTCGGGGTCGGCTTCCAGTCTAACCGGATGCAGCTGAATACCAGTATTTTACATGGAGCGATTGCCTATCTGACCTCCACAACCCAGTTCCTGGGTAATACTTGCCTCAAACCGAGAGATGAAAATTCAGTGCAAGGAAAAAAACTTCTTGATAAAATCGCCTATGCGCCTATTCGGAATCGCATTAAGAAACAAAATGAGTTACGCAATTAGGCTGCTGGGCTTTATACCCACACTCATGCAACTTGTTGTTATAATTATTAGTTACTCTGCCTTTCATTAAAACTCTTCCAGTAGTTCAACCATAAAAACAAACCAACAAAAATTTTATTTTGCTACAATCTGTTTATAGTATTCATAATATATTTCTGTGCTGCTGGGGAGTTTGTTGCGCCACTTCTTCCCAGCAAAAGCACTAGGAAGTGGTGAAGGGTGGACATTTTGGGGGACTGTCATATGTAATTTTGATGTTTGAAAAGTGCTGATTCTCATTCTAATTTGAATAAATGACTTTTGATTAATTTGATTGTTTGTGAAAGTTGATTTATTTCTAGTTACTTGCCTCGATGACATAACTTTTCCGCAAGTGAAGCATTGTTGTCTCTGAGTCTTCTTATTTATTAACTTTGAATTATTGATATTTTCTTTTTTTGTATCCATAATTGTTTCATTTTCCAAGAGATCATCAGTTAAAGTTGTATGGTCCATAATACTATGATCTATACTTTCATCAATAAACAGCACTTGTTCCGTTTCACTTTTAGGTGATAATGAAGTATCATTGTCTGATAAGAAGTTATCATTTTCTATGCTATTGTCCATCATCAATTTGTTCTCCATACAGTTATTTTCTAATAAGGCCCTCAGTTTTACATCAGATGTTTCACATAGCTCAATAAATTCTATGCAGTCATCTAGTTTTTGGACACAGTTTGAACAAATTGCGTCTGGAAGGCCATCTTCAGGTGCTATCTAAAATAAAAAAGCTTTATATTTTAAACCCTTGATTTGCAAAATTCTCCTGTGTTACAATAACGCGAAATGTGAGATTTATTGCATGCAAATGTATGGCCAGCCCACTCCTACTCTACCCTCCATGAGTAGGTTCCCTGAGTTATAGAGCCCAATATACTATTATATTGAGCAGTACAGTTTTCTGATACTACAGTGGATTATTTAACACCTGGTGTACTGGTGATATATAACTTATATTTTATATTCAATTATATAAACAATAATATTATCATACTCACGTGTACTTTTGCAATAGACATTAATTTCGTAGGTATTGTAAGAAATCCTGACTTTTTAAATATATTTACTAATAATTCTTGATTTAAACAGACTCTACAAATATTCGCCGTCATCTTTAATTTATAAATCGAATCTAATTTATTTTATAAAAATAAGCACGAATTCGTATTTTACTATTTGCAAAATATAAACATTGGCAATTTGACATTAGCTGATGACAGATGAGCTAAGCTTTGACAATGACAGACATGACAGGAACTCTTCTGTTCTGATACTTGAAAACTTCTTTATCAAAGATAGAGTTGGACCAATGGTACAAAGTGGTACAAAACTTTAGGAAACTTATTAGAAACTACGGTTTTATTGGAAACGTGGTTTACGAGTTTCGTTACAAACCTTTCTTTCAAGTCAGTTTAAGGTGAATGCGCATTGGTAGACCGCGAAATTCAAATTTTCTTACGTTTTTCGCAATTTGCAGATCAGTGTCAGGTTATATTTTGATCAAAATTTGATTCGCGACTATAACAGGTACGTATTTACAGAATTATAATCATTAGAATCATTAATACATCTTTCTAAGTTAGATTTGTACCACGACAACAAATCTCTTAGAGCCATACCTCACCGGGACGCCATGGCGACGTCGCCAGGTCGCGCTGCCAACTAGATGTATACAGCTATATGGTGGGTGGCACACCTGGCGTCTCTTGGTTACGCAGCCAACCATACATTTTGTTGGCGACGCGACCTAGCTGCGCCGCCATGGCGTCCCGGTGAGGTATGGCTCTTATGGAAAACTGCTTAGTGGTACAAATGTAACTTAGAAAGATGTATTAATGATTCTAATGATTATAATTCTATAAATACGTACCTGTTATAGTCGCGAATCAAATTTTGATCAAGATACAACCTGACACTGACCTGCAAATTGCAAAAAACGTAAGAAATTTTGAATTTCGCGGTCTACCACTGCGCATTCACCTTAACGTATGTACAGACGCCAGCACATCAACCTACAACTAACTGTAAAATTTTCCCAGTCAACATTGAACCTTATGCTTTAGCGATAAAGTTGAAAATCTATTACAGAAATCTGACAGATTGTAGTAGGTTGATGTGCTGGCGTCTGTACAAAAAAGAGGATGATCGTAGGATGAAACTGGTTTCGTTCGGTACCTATTGCCGTTCACCTGACCTTGTATTTTCTTGAATCATGAATGTCACTTGAAGTCGGCAAACCAGTTTCAGTTATAAAATAGTACTCTGTGCAGTGTGCGGCAAACTTTCAAACTTGTATTTTCAATTTTGCGTTTTCTCTCATTTAAGTACCTATTTAAAATGTCTGTGAAACTTTATCATTTACCTACCAGTGGCCCTTCGCGCGGAGCTTTACTTGCAGCTAGAGCAGTAGAAGTGCCGATAGATGTCGAAATTGTTAATTTATTCCGAAAGGAACAAATGAAAGAAAGTTTTTTAAAAATAAATCCTCAGCATTGCCTACCTACATTGGACGATGATGGGTTCATATTATGGGAGAGCCGAGCTATTGCGTGTTACTTGGCTGACAAGTATGGAAAGGATGATCAGTATTATCCGAAAGATTTGAAACAGCGCGCATTAGTCAATCAGAGATTGTACTTCGATAGTTCCTCTTTGTATGTGAAAATTAGGGCTATTTGTGTAAGTCATTAGTCGCAATGGCCTTCATTATTTACGTGAAGTAACATAGTTTATTAATTTCTGTAGCCCTACCTATATAGCTTTTAAACTTTCGTCATAAAAAGAAATAAATCTTGTTATAGTTACCTACCTACATAGAGTAAAATATATTATTACTTTTAAAAACAGCGATCAACCAATTTATTTTCCAGTTCCCGATATTACTCCTTGGAGAGAAGGAAATAAAGAAGACGCTGAAAGATGACCTGAACACCACTCTTGGTTTCCTGAACCAGTTCCTTAATGACAGCAAATGGGTTGCTGGTGATCATCCTACTATTGCAGACACATCAATTTATGCATCACTGAGCAGCATTCTGGTAAGAACAATGTTATAAACTTTATATTTATCATTTTTATGTATGGAGCTGGGGCTGGTATCTTCTTTTCAACACGCTTTTATTAGCTTCACTTGTACCTAACTAACAATGTAACAAAATCTTTGAAGTAAATTTTTCTTGGTAATACCACCTCTGTACTGTGTGGTAACCCTAAGTTTAGGGCTGCAATTTAGCATGGATCCAATTGGCTTGGAACCGGGACTAAAAGTACAGGTCCTCTACTGGTGCTTTCAGTACAAGACCTGTGCTTTTGGCACAGTACCGGGGTATCGGTTCCAGATGGGTACTGGTACTCCACCTAACAAGTATCAGTACCAAATTCAGGTACCCGGTGCATACCACAAATCTCATATTTGTACAATCAAACATGTACAGTTGGCAACCTTGAAGTTATTTTTCTACTTTCTGTTTTCTCTAACTTATGGAAATATTTGTTTGATACCAGTACAGTGCCGATACTGATTAGAAATATCAATAGTACTGGTACTACGTTTGGTATTGGTACCAGACGTAGTAGGCCAATGGTACCAGTTCCAAAAAAATACTGGTATTTCAACCCCTGGTTCAATGAGAGTGTAAACAGGTCATTGCACTCAGTCTCTGGTTGTAAGCATTTCTCATTGTAACATAACTAATATAAATTACAATATTACTGCTGCTGTTTACCAAAAAGGGGTAAGCAGAGGAATCAACCCAAATGTTAGTAACATGGTCTATTTTAACAAGCTTTTTATTCATTTATAAGTAAACTATGCAAACTTATTTACTCAATCTTCTTTCAATAGAACTTTCGTTATAAATCAAAATCGCCATTCATGTTATTTGGATTGCTAGAAAACATTATTATTTTATTAAAATTTTGCTTGTATTGTAATTCAGGCTATTGGCTGGGATATCTCAAGTTTCCCTAACATTGAAAGATGGGTGAATATATGCTCCTCGCTGCCAGGAGCTGCAGAAAATGATGAAGGAGCTAAAGCTTTTGGGGAAGCTGTCATAAAGAATCTTGCTTGAAATAAAGATCATATTTTATTTGTATAAAATATATTTATGCTACATAATGTTATAAATTATTTTTATACTTATTAATATACAACAAAGTGACTGCAATATTAAAAGACTTGTTTAATTTGACCTCTAGCTGTAAATAATAACACTGAAGCAAACACAAAATAATATTGTTTTATCAATCTGTCTTATCAATATTGCAAATTAGGAATATCAACTACTTATGCTTAAAAAAACTTTATAACTAATTGTTGCTCATTTCGGACTTTCCTCTCTATGACAGTTTCGGATTTGTATCCATAACTGGACATAATTTGAACAACTTCATCAGGAATGTTTTCTTCAATGAGCAGAAGATAGAAGACTCCATTATTGGCTAGTTTTTTTGGTATCATGTTGAGTAGCCTGTCAGTAATCTCTCGGCCTTTAGCCCCACCAGCCCAACTAGCCGTAATGTCACGTCCACCACACTCCTCACTCTTGGTCACCACATACGGCGGATTGAAGATGATAACATCAAAAACGTTATCAGTAAAGGAACTAGCCAAGTCCATATTGCACGAATCTAAATTAACTTTATTATAAGCAGCAGTTTGCCTAGACATTACACAAGCTTTAAAATTAACATCTGTGCTCATACAGAAAGTTTGTGGGAATGCAATACCAAAAGCTGTTACAACTACACCACTGCCAGAACCGACTTCTAAACAGAATGTGGGGTTTTTGTTCTTTAGATAATCTAGGTCTTTTTCTAAGGCATCTATGAGTAGGAAGCTGTCCTCAGCAGGTTCATACACATGGTCATAGTCAGCCTTGTTGATGTGGTTCTGATATGGAGTCTCCATGTTGTCAGTTGATGCTTCCTCTGTCTGTGACTACTCCACTGGTGCTCTGTTCAGGCTCTTGGGGTGTTGGTTCAGGCAGTACAGTTGTGCGTACACTCTTCTCTTTGCTTATCATCCGTCTTATTTCATTGAGTCTATCCTGAAATGGTGACAAGGATTTGATTTAGAAATCGAAGCTTATGCCAGTATAATGCTACTTTTTAGTTGTGTTGCATTTATGCAACACATATTTCCATGCCCCTACCGCTCATTTGTATTTCTGCGACGGAGAACATGCATGATTTTTCGTTCCTATTAACTGCATGGTACAACTAGAACCAATATTAAATAAAGATAAAAACTTTTTGACTATTTTTTTATCGATACTACGATTGTTCCTCTTTATTCATTGTAGACTGTATTATTTTATGGATTTGTAGCCATGTGCTAGGGGCACAGCAATTGATATTTAGCCAAGCGCTTAAAAGGTTAATGTGTGGTCATTATTACAATATTAATTTGAATAGGATAAAATATAGATTTCTATATTTTATCAACAGGAAATCAAAAGTTTAGGAAAAAAAGAAAGCAATTATTTTAACTATATTTCAATGAAGTTACAACTAACCTGTGAGGCTTGTAACACATTCAGTACTACAGTAACCTTGTGTTTGCAAGATATCAGCTTCTTCACATAGGGGTCCAAGTCAGGGTGATTGTTCAACGCCTCTCGTACATTCTGCAGCTCTTCGTTCAATGATTCTATCTGCTGTTTTAGTTCTAACTGGGATATCCTGGAAATAGACAAGTTACAAGTTGAAAGGCGTGCAAGTTGTTTGATGGATTTATATGAAGATATTGTTGTAGGCAGGTATAATATGGTTCAGTAGGGAAGGGGTCATCAACTCTTACGATACTTGCGACCTAGTTTTTGGTTATAGGATTGTTGTGAGGTTGTAGTCTACACCTATGCTCAAGTATTATTTTGTTTGAGAACCAACTGAAACTATCTTGTCGTGATAAAAATAAACAGTGTGGTAACGAAGAGAAGAAGAAGAGGTTACAATCCAGTTATGTCTAATTTGTCGTCAAGTATCGCGAATTACGAAAATTGGATCTTGAAGCTGCGTTTTTAGTATAAATATGTCATAATATAAAGCCGCCCACAATATTTTTGGTTATTTAATATCCTTATTTACCTTGTAGCTCTGACCCTGTCGTCTAACTGGTCCACAGTGGGTTTCAGAAGCCCGAGCAAGCCTTCTGCTAAAGTATCCCTTGTCGGGTTGTCGCACAAGTTACCGGTGTTCTCATCAGCAGATGTTGTAGTGCTCTCAGTGTCGTCCATTTCGTATTCACTTACATTCACTGCTTCATTTTACAGTGAATAATGCATGTGGATAATGATAATTACAAAATATTTAGGTTTTATTTTTTATCATTTGTCAAGTGACAAGGATTTCAAGCCCTACGTTCCGAATTGCGAAAATAGCGATAATATCGCGAATCCGACCAACGCGCAATGTCACAATTATTACTCAATAGCCCTTATATTTTGTGACTATTAAATTTGGTCGGATTCGCGATATAATCGCTATTTTCGCAATTCGGAAGGCGCCCAAGTGTGTCATGACATGTGTCAAGTGATTGTCATTTTTGTCAGCAGCGGTCAGCAGTCAGCATGTTTTCGTTTGATTGGTTGGTAGCGTTGTCATTTTGTTGCGTTCAAAATAAAGACCTCAAATTCCTCGTTTATGAGCAATAATGGGCAATTTATTTTCAGCCTGTGTTGTGCCACTGTGTTTTTGGCCTATCTTTTCTTTTTTCTTTGCACCATTTCGGATAATTTTGATTTTTTTGACCATTCATACATAAATAGGATTGTAATTCGTCGACATAAGCAGTAAAGCCACAGAGTACATTTTACATTTTACAGAGTACATTCAAGTATGAGAATGTAGAGTGAGCTCAAAAATTCAAACACCCCGCCCTCGGATTTTTGACCTTTTAAATATAAAATGGACGAACTTTGTAGACTTATTCAAAGCCGATTCGTTTTACAGTACTTACCCCAAGTAATGACCCTAAGTAAGTATAATGAAAAGTTTGGGTTTTAGAATCTAGCCTTTGTACGAGCGGAGTGCCTAATTTCCGACATTGCTCGCTTGTAATTATCAACAAAACAAGTACATCATAATGGCTCTCAAACACCTGGGGCGGCACCTGGTCGTTGAAGAGGCGCCAGACGAAGAAGGAATGCGTTGATTATATTTTCGACGGGACTACCTTGTATTTATAGTTTTGCCAACTAGAGCCAAGTAGATGTTACTGTTTCCTACTGTTAGCCGGCATCATCATACTGCTAGGCAAAGTACCCCCATGAGTGTAGATGTATGAAAAAAATACAAAAAATATCTATAAATTGTTTATTATTAAAATTAAAGAGGCACACGCAGGGCAGTTCACCTATTTAGTGCTATTGTTTTTCTATAACTACGTAACTTATTATTAAAATACGATTAAACTAGTCCACTACAAATGGCTGTAACATCTGAGGTACTACAAAACATTAAACATGCTATTAATTGATCAGTTTGATTTCCTATCTAGATTGAGCAAAATATTACAATACTGTTCAGTCGATAAACTTTTTGATTGTTTGCTACACTATAATCTATTAGTAAAGAAAGCTTATAAAAATAACATTTGGGTGGGTATTTTGTTTACAAGATAAATAATTTACGTGGTATTATTAAAATAAGATAAATTAATTGACTATCTAGCCCGTGACAATTTGACTAAATGTGAATTATTTTTGTTGATGCTGTTAATGTTTTAATAATCTAAATTTTGGCGGCGCGATATTTGACACTAATTGTAGTCTAAATAAAGCTATTTTTTGTATTCTAGTTCACATTGTGTCCATAAGCATTTTCATTTGTTCCTTCACATGTGTTTCCATATCTGCAAAGTCCCTCAGAATATCTTCAATCATTTCGACTAATATTGTCGGCCATTGTACTTCGAGAGCTCTAAGTCTTTGTGCAGCCCCACAAGCTAAATCAATTGCGTGAGATAGTTGACCGCGGCCACGAACACGCCAGCTCATGTCCTCCTGAGAAATATATTATGTTGATATCATTTTACTGGTGATAATCGGATTAACAACGGCATTCAATTTCGAATACATAATAAACGTTACAAAGTACAAATACAATTTGAAATACATATATGACTGTATCCTTGATCGGCGGAGGGGCTCGTGGCTAAATAATAACAGCCGCATGGGTCGATCGAAGGTTAAGCTACGCTTGCCGAGGTCGGTTCATGGATGGGTGATCATTCATTACTTATCGAGACCTTTCATGCCTCGGATAGCACGTTAAGCCGTTGGTCCCGACTGTTATTCGTAGATCTTTGCCCGTCGTTACGGTTTGCCAGAAGCCGAAAAGTGTGAAAACCAGTATTACCCCATGGTAATACTGGTTTTCCACAACCCAGTTACTGGGTAATACGATAAACCCATGTTTATCGTATTACCCAGTAACTGGGTTGTGGAGGTCAAGTAGGCAGTCGCTCCCAGTAAAATACTGATATTCAGCTGCATCCGCTTAGACTGGAAGCCGACCCCAAATTGTTGGGAAAGGCTAAGCTAAGATTGATTTTGATAGGTATCCATGAGTCATGGGCCATGGCACATACGAGTACAGAGTAATTAATTATTATTGATCTGGTTATTTTACCTGCGACACATGTCCTTTTTTATATTGTAAGGCTTCTTTTGCAATGACGTCCCTTAAAGCTGGATCAGCAGCCCTTAACCAGGCTTTAGCACTATTAGCACTGTTACCACTTCTTCCTAGTCTCGACAAAAGAGGTTGTAATGGAGCGTCAGGTATAGCTCGAAGTACAATATCACTAAGTCCTCCATAAGTTCTATTTGCCAACTTTATTTCTTCATCCGTCACCTGTAGGATACTCAATTTCTTAACTGTCCAATACTCCTGAATTTACTACGCATTTAAAATTACTTACCGGCTCATCATTGATCTCTTTTAATCCCCAATGAGCGAGTCTGTAGACAGCATATTCTCTCCAGATTTTCGCATAAATGGGGTTACCCTCCGGTAGTACTGTTAGGCCGGTGACGCCTCGCAGTTCAGCTAGGGCATGCAATTGGCCAAGCCATTGTAGACCCGTCGCACGAACTGATATGTGGCTGACATTTGGAAACCTGTTACAGCAAATTATTAGTTCGAATTTGACTCAAAATAAATGTTATGAATGTTTTTTTTTCTTACTTGGACTTAAGCTCGGGTAGTGATTGTGCTACTGCATTATAATGTATATAGTGGTAGGCAGCGCGAGTGACCGTGCGCGCACGCTCCCAGTCCCAATCACGAGCGAGACGCCGCACAGCACCAGCACCCCATGCACTCACCACTCCGTCACAGACTTCCACTAGATAATCAACTCCTGTGGAAAAAGGAGGTTATTATGTAGTCAACGTGTGGTAAGATATTTGATTTTGTTAAAAACCAAGCTACCTTGTTCTCTGTCTTTTGATGCAGGCAGTGTCTTCGGCACAGGCTCTGAAGATTTAAAGTTAGCTAAATTCAAATTTTTCACCGACTTTGCTCTAGCTGTAGATGCTCTATTTGCTGAAGATGCCCTTTCATTTCTTCGCGATATTGTTGCACTCCTTATGTTTCTACTCGTTCTGTTATTTAAGGAGCTTTCTCGTCGCAGAACCTTACTGTTATGATCACTTCCTGAAGTCGACGAATTGGCAATAGAACCAACATTTGTACTACTTGATATATTGCTCGCGTTTTCACTTATATCTGAATTCTTGGATTTAGATCTGCGACTTTCTGGATCACAGACAGACTTTGACCGCATTGTACTAAAGTTTTCTCGACGTCTTAAAGCTGTTGGCATGCGTCGAACAGGTCTTTTCTTCGTTTCTTCTTCACTGTCACTACTGGAAGACGGCAGTGAGCTGAACGAAGAATCAACTACTGGATCGACACTTGAAATACTTTCCCAGCGTTTTAGTATCGGTTCTGAACTATCTGCCAGTTTAACGTTTTCCAAAGAAGAAATTATCGGTAGTAATATAGGTGGCAGTCTCAAATCACTACTAGTCGACGTGGAATGGGATGCATCTGTGTCTTGGGAGGCACTTCTGTCAGAAAAGTTAACTCTTCTCTCCGAAGGTTTTCTGGCTGTTGAACTTCTTTGTAACTTTTTCATAGGTGATGCTTTTGGCACATGGTCTGTGCTCGTTTTTGCATTTGCATCGCTATTAATTTTACAATCGGAGTCTTCGGTTTCAGCTTGTTGTATAGACACAACGACATCTGGAAGTGCTGCGGCTTCTAAAGCTTGAGTTCCACCACTTTGTGTGATCACTGTTGTCGCTTCTATGGAGAATTCTTTGTCAGTGTCTACATTTTTGGTTAGACTAGTTGCTGGGACGAAGCATTTATTTTCCGATCTAAAAACAGGATATAAAAGCTCAAATTTTGTTTTAGAACTAATATTAATTTCTTAGGTTTAATTTTACACAAATTAAATGAAAACCTGAGCAATTCCCAGTTAGTACGAGCATTGTTAATAATTTGATCACGTCTGGCTTCTTGTTGCGCGGCTCCGCCTAATGCACAGTAAGCTGCGTGTGCTGCTTCTTTGTTATTTCTCCAAGCCATTGCAGCTTTACGCACCTGTAGGAAACGTAAAAATGTACCAATTTTTAAAATGTATCACTGATTAATAACGTAAAGCACGCCATCAAATGCAGATAATTATGTTTTTGCTTGTTTAGATTTTAAAATAAAAATGGAGATGCTTGCCCGTTTTATCCACTTATAATTTTTTTGATAACTATTTTCTTACCTGTTCAGTAACATGCATGTTGCTCAAAGTTAGTAAGTTAGGCAGATATGAGACAAGAAACGGTACGCAATCCCCACCCAAAGCCACAGGATTTCCGTCTAGAGACACATCAACCAGAGAGTCCGCTTCAGCAAGAGACGACATATCCTCTACACTGGAAATTTGAAATAAATTAAAACTGCAAAGCAGTATAACGTTAAATAGTTAATACGAAATATACAATTTTGGATATAATACCTTTGTAAATCATTATTGCCAAGATACAGTTTTTGTAATTTTGGCGTATTTTGAAATCCAAGTAGCTTTCTCAATCGGTTTCGTTTCAAATTCAGTTCTCTTAGAGATACAAGACCCTGAAGATCTGTTTGTCCGACACATTTGATCTGATTACCAGCTAAATTGAGCACTTTCAGTTCACTTAAGTTAGATAAACCACAAACTTTTCCTATCCTATTTCCATGTAAATCTAGAACTTCTAACTTTATTAAGTTTGTGAGGCCTTCGATCCTTTTTATCCTGTAAGATTACAATATACTAATGAGAAGTCTATATTTATTAAATTAAACAATACTTTATCGTATTGATTGTTTTTTACCTGTTCTTCCCCATTAAAAGCACTCGCAAGCCAAACAGTCTTTCCAAAGAAGTAATTTTGTCAATTTGGTTGTCATACACATCCAGAAACACAAGTTTACCTAAGTCTAAAGGAGATAATCCCGACAAACTGTTAATTAGATTGTGCTGTAAGGACAAAAGTCGTAAGCCGGGCTCTCCGACTATGTGGGGTATTGACGAAAGGCCTCTCCTGAAACCAATTTTATAAATTAGTCATAATATTAAGTGATGATAACATCAGATAACATAATATTGAAGAAATGAAACAAAATAAAAAATTAGGTACGTGACTAAATGGGCCGAGATCCTAAAAAGTGGGCAGAAATGATTTTTGACAAGCGTTTCAAGTGTTAGGTACAGACGCCAGCACATCAACCTACACCTAACTGTCAAATTTTCCCAATCAACATTGAACCTTATGCTTTAGCGATAAAGTTGAAAATCTATTACAGAAATCTGACAGATTGTAGTAGGTTGATGTGCTGGCGTCTGTACTTAGTTGAATGAATATCATCAGCATCATCAACATCTGCCTAGCCTTTTGCAATTACTTTGGGGTGAGCTTCCAGCTCCCAGTCCAATCTAACCGGATGCATCTGTATACCAGTATTTAACATGGAGCGACTGCTTATCTGACCTCTTGACTTAGTTTAATGAATAATCTAGGTATTATTAAACTACCTATCCAGGCTGATCCTGTCGGGTAGTCGATCTTTTTCTTGTGGTGTTCTAGAAAGTTGAACTTTTCCTTCACCCACAGCTTGCAAATTGATCGTTTCATCTTTGCTATCTTCTTTGAGTACGAAATCATTGCTGTAAATTGTCAAAATTTCATAATTGGCATTAGTACCTACTTTCTATTCTTTAAAGTTCGATTTTAATAATCAATGGAATAAAAATAAACACTTAGACATAAGATTTTTTACGATCTTTGGTTTATAATTAAATACCTAATGATAAAATAATATTTTTTTTCGAGCGAGTTATAAATTATACGTGCGTTTGAAGGAAATAATTTATAAAAGAAGTAAGAGATAATTTATAAATTATTTATCTGATGCTTAGTATGAGAAGGAATAGTTTAGTTTTTTGCCACTTACCCTGATAGCGTTGTGTGAGATCGTTGAGCTAGTGCAGCTCTTGGATCTGGTAGCGCTGGTCTTATTTGCAGAAATAAGCGGCCGTCGCCACCAGCACCAGGGTCAACTCGTGGTCCACCCGCATCAAGAGACTGAGCTGACCTACCCCTTGTGCGAAAAGCAATCTTCCTTACCTTTATAAAAAAAATATGAATACACAACGATCGATGGCGGATAAAATATGAATTTACACATATATGCATTTACAATTTACACCTCTGCCTTTATATAATTTTAAATTCGTTGTCCTAGTTACTTACATTTCCCCTGTTATACGTGATGGGCATTATTCTATTATAATATTATATAACAACGGTATAAAAAACTAAAGAAACAGTTGGCCCCATTCGATACAATTTTATTTTATTAAATAAAATAAATTCGTACAAAACACAGTTTTGGTCCATTAATTTATCACTCCGAAAAACAAGTTGCTTAGTAACGCTTACGGCTTACCACGGCCTTGGACTAATTTTCTTATGCAGAAATCTGTTGAGACTTGAGAACGAATTATTGGTGTTTGTTTCTTTATTTATAGGTACTCGGTCTATAATCAATTAACGTTATTAAAATATTTTGATCAAATAATCCCAAAGAATTGTATATTCTACGTCAAAATAAATTACATGTCCATTATGAAAATTAAGACCATGAACGCAACTGTAAATAATTTTTATTTCCTTTCCTGTTGGCTGTTGTTCGGTTGGCAATTTTGTAATGATGTCAATATTTTCAAAAACAAAACAAAATCGCATTTTGCTAGCGAAAGAGAGGTTTGCTAGACAAATTATTTCTACTTTATTTTATTTTCTTACAAAGGTATTTCAATAAAAGTTGCATTGATGCGTAGAAGCTTCGAAAAGATTTCTTCAACTGTGCTTCGTACATTTAAGAGCTTGCTGACAGTAGATTTGCTGTCCCACGTCGCGTTTGAAGAGAAAATGGTACGATTCTTTCTAAACACGTACGATGACTACAAGCCAGGAGAGTCAGTAACGATTGACAGAGACGAAGTGACTGCTCAATTACATGAGTACACCAATAATATTTCTAAACGCCTGCATCCTTCACGGAAGAACGTCGATGGAGGTCTGTATGTCGGAGTCACCGGCGTTTCATTCATGTATTATTATCTTTCTAAAAACCCATTTTTGTCGGATAATAAATCTGTGTACTTAGAAAAAAGCATTGAATGCTTAAAACCAGCCTTGGAGACGTCGGCTGGAGATAAGACTTCGTTCTTATTGGGCGACGCCGGTACTTACGCTTTAGCCACTGTTCTGTTCAATGAAACGGGCGATGAGAAATCTGCTGACATGTTAAATACATACAAGTCCTTGTACCCGCAATATCTTAACCCTAAGTTCCTCAAATGCGGTGGAGATGAGTTTTTTGTCGGGCGTGCTGGCTACCTAGCTGGTGCGTTATGGATGAGCCGAGAACTTAAAACACCAGTATTTACGAATGAGGAGTTATACAAGATTTGTGATGTGATAGTCAACTCTGGAAAGGAATACTCCATGAAAAACAAAAGTCCTTGTCCCTTGATGTTCCATTATTATAACACAGAGTACATTGGAGCTGCACATGGAATGAGCTTCATCTTACAGATGCTCCTCTCTGTTCCTGGATATTTAAGGTTTAACAAGGCTGCTGCTACTGATATTAAAGAGACACTAGAATACCTTGTTTCATTGCAAACTGTGGATGGTAACTGGCCTTGTTGCATGGAGGAAATAGGACTGAGCGACCACAAGCTAGTGCATTGGTGTCATGGTGCTCCTGGCACCATCTATGTTATGGCTAAAGCATACTTAATTTACAAAGACAAGAGATTTTATGATGCTATCATCAAGGCTGGTGAACTGGTGTGGCAGAAGGGGTTGTTACGCAAGGGCCCTGGCATTTGCCACGGAGTAGGTGGCAATGGTTACGTATTCCTACTTCTGCATAGAATGACTGGTGAGGAAAAGTACCTGTATAGAGCAAAAATGTTTGCTGATTTCATGGTCACGGATGAGTTTATTAGAGATGCAAGGCTACCGGATAATCCGGAGAGTCTGTACGAAGGCACTGCGGGTACTGTCTGTTTCTTGGCGGATCTCCTTGTCCCTGATACAGCAGAGTTTCCTTTCCAAGATGTTTTCTCTTCTTATAGTTTTTAAATATGTGTCCTCTTGAATTTGCTTGTTCTCTTTAGAATAGTTATTTAATATTTATTAAAGTGTTTCTTGGCAAAAACTCTTTATTTACGAAGTACACGGTAACGGTAAACAACAATGCTGCTAAATATACTGTGGGGAATTTTGCTTTATATTTATATAGAAAGCAAATATAGGTACTATTGCATGGTCTATTAGGATTTGTCAAAGCTAAAGGCTGTACTATAATTATTCATTCTATTAAAACCCATGATACATAGTTCATTCTCATCAAAGTTGACATGATGTTGACGTTAATAGGGGTTCTATTAACGTCAACAGAAGCTTTCCTCATTTTATATTCATAATTCCAGTTGCCTTGCTGACAGTAAAGGCGCCACCACATTGCGGCGCAACATTATCCATACTACCTATGGTACCTATAATATTATAAATGCGAAAGTAATGTCTGTCTGTTACGTTTTTAAACCATAACGGCGGAACGAGCGTAAAAACACATGTTGCGCATTTTTTCTTTATCTGCCATGACAAACTATCCATAGCAATCTTCTTCATTGTGTAGTTGGCGCGAGCGCGACACTGTATTCGATTTTGTTGGCCCAAAGCATCGCCACTTCAGAGTTATTCAGTTTATCCACCCCATAAAAATCCACCCTAAGGTGGCTACGCGGAAACGTATGTCCAAGAATCCACCATAGGCCTAGTTGGATAAACGGAATTTATAAGCTTGGGGTGGATTCTCGGACCTAAGTTTCCGCGTATCCACCTTAGGGTGGATTTTTTGGGGTGGATAGACGGAATAACCGGCCACTTCCACGGCATAGCAATTATATGCGTATTTATTGTTTGCTTGTACAGTGTGCAGCTTATACCTCATGTTCATGAATATGCGGAAGTCCACTGCCAACCACATCCGAGGGTAACTTTTCGTGCGCTGCAGTGGTCTGGTATCCTAATAGGTGTTTTATTTTATAATCGCGGCCATCTGTCAATCGCGTTTCAAAGTTTAATCGAATGTGATGATGATGACCACATGATTGAAGCTTATGTGTATTTACAAATAACTGATATGTATCAGTACTTTCGAGTTGTTCAAACAGAGCCCGCTAGAGTGAATAAAGAATTTACCACGGATTTAAAAAATATAAATCGGCTTTACTTCAACATGAATTTGTTATGCAACGTATTACTAACTCTTTCGGTGACAGACGTTCCCTTAATAATCGACATTTTTAAACATAAAAATATAAAAAATGGAGTAATATTTCATTGTTACGATAACTATTTCGTGAATGCTATGCATAAAATATTCAACGATCACGATATCCTGATCGCGAGTGCTAAAATTGATTATAATGTTATAAGCCGATGCATTGAAGAAAGGAATCTTAAATGGCGGCTTGTACTTGCGTTGACAGATAGTACAGTTAGCATGTAAAATTTCAAGCCAAAGTTTTTTTTTTCAAAGGAGGCATAATAACTGTCTCCGCACAGTACACACGACCAAACAACGAAACAACAATAAAACAAAACTGAACAACAATAACAAACAGGTAACAACGGAATATATAACAAGGAATTCGTAAAAAGGATCACTGAGCGCGTCAAGACAGCGTGGAAGCAAATCAAGACTAATTTTTTTTGCTTACGGTACGCGCGAGAGTGAGTATAGACGGCACTAGTGTGCGAGCGAGAGAACATGATAAGCGCCGCCATTTAAGATTCCTTTCTTTAATGAACCGGGTTATACATATAATGTCACGAAATCTTATCCTAGAGTTGGATTAGTGATAGACACTGTCTGCGAAGGATGGACCTCAGTATTGGACTCTAGCACCACATCCTTTCAGGGGTATTCCTATATACTTATCACGGAACATCTGTCGATAACTACGGAAACTTTATCTCGATACCCAGCAGAAGTAGACTCGGATGTTATCGTTGCACATAAGATGAATGAAACATTCAATCTGTATGAAGCCTATAATACTGGTTCTAATTTCAAGGGGAAATACAATGTTAGAATGGTAGGACGTTGGGATGCTTCATTATTTATCAAAGAAACGAAACGATGGAACTTACAAGGCGCGTTCGTCAAGACAGCGGTAGTTATACTCTCGACGCCCAGGTTGGCCAACCAGACTTTAGAGCAGTACATGGAGAAGCCTATTAAATCGCAGATTGACGTAGACACTGTGCATCGAATGAAATATTTCACAATGTTGAAGTTTATGCGAGATATGTACAATATCAGGTAAGTTTTAAGCCGCTGACTTCTCGTTTATAGACAGTTCCTTCAGAGAGGCTGCTGCGCTTTCGTCGTGACTCAATTGATGCTGAAACTAGCTCCCGATACCTTCAACCATCGGGCATTATCATAAGCCTTTTAACGTCTTTATTATCTATACTGTAGGTGCTGAATTAATCTGCCATTTGCTCTCTCTTATGAGCTTAACGGAATTAGTTTACAGACAAGATTTTCATGACAAACCTCTCGCTTACAAATACGTACTGTTTTTAATTAACTTTTTATAGCTACGACATGCACCGAGTCAGTACGTGGGGGTACAAACGCAACGGCAGTTTCGACGGGATGGTGAATGCTCTGTACACTGGTATGGCGGAGATAGGCGGAGCCCCCCTCTTCTACCGCATCGATAGGGGGCAGCACGTACAGTATATATCGGAGGTCTGGATGTCCAGGTAAAACTTGCTGCTGTGGCTTCTAGGACGGTTGGCAAAAGTGCTAATATCCATCGTTAATAAGTCAATTTTTGTAACATCAAGTCACGAAGACCAGCGTGAGAAAGTAGAGTACTGATATTATGATAGTATTTTCATATTTATTCAACAGAGGAACATTGTGCTGTCCATATCCTAAGGCATCCACGAGTGACGAGACGTGCGTTGCTAACCGTACCTATTCATACAGTACGATCAGCAACGAAAGTCTGTCAACACTTTAACATAACATCTAACGGTCGGTCGGTTACGTCCTTCGTTGCTAGCTTAAGAGAAGGCAAGAAGAGACTGGTAGAAATAGTTTACGCTGAAAACCCGTTACTCTATGCGACTTTGTCTCTCTCTTACTATGCAAGTGTGTGTGTGCGTGCGAGTATCGCATAAGGAACGTCGTCCGACCGTACACGTTTTTTTTGCTGCTTCACATTTCTTCTTCATAGGCACAGTTTCATCTTCCGTCATCCTAAGTTCCCGGGTGGTTTCTACACGATCTATACGCGTCCCCTGAGCGTTGTCGTTTGGTACTGCGTTATCACCATGCTGGTGGTGACGGCCGTCACACTGTGGGCCATGCTGGTCGTTCAGAACAATAGGGGCGATAATGAAGACTCTTCTTTAAGTCTGGCTGGGTTGGTTATTTGGGGAGCGATTTGTCAACAAGGTAAGACTGTCTACCTCATGCTGTAAGCCCGGAATACACATGTCTATAATTTGCACAAAAGTACGCAAGTAGCTTGCATGCCAATGGTATTCACCAATTAGAAGTTTTTATAGCATACGGCATGCAAGCAACTTGTACCTATACTTTCGTGCAAAGTAGGTACAGGCATGTATATTCCGGGCTTTATTTTTTTATGCATTATAAGGATTATACAGGGTGAAATTGAAAACATGCGACAAATCGAAATGGGAGATTGTACTCATAATTATGAACAACTTTTACTATGGGACCAATCCTGAAATCGTGAAAACAAAAATCAGCTGTTCCCTACATTTATGTTCGCATAACTCGTCAAAATGTAGGGAACAGCTGATTTTTTTTCGCGATTTCAGGTTTGGTCCCATAGTAAAAGTTGTTCATAATGATGAGTACAATCTCCCATTTCGATTTGTCGCATGTTTTCAATTTCATCCTGTATAAGGCAGGTAGTTGCATAAAAATGTATCAACTGTGCGCTAGTTATATTTCGATGTTACCTTGCCAAATTATTTGCGGTCAGTGCAGTAGGTACCTACTTACGTCTTTTTCTTCCATTCATGTACAGAGATCAAGCTACCCCAATCTGTCAAATTTTCCCAATTGAATATGAACCTTACTTGTTTGTAGTAAAGTTGAAAATCTATCAAAGAAATTTGACAGATTGGGGTAGCTTGATGTGCTGGCCTCTGTACCATAGATACTTGAGTGTTTATTTCCTTCCCATCCTTTTATCATCTTTTACATAATCCATCTCTTGGTCTGCCACTGTTTCTTCCTCTTTCTTGCTGTGCAGTCCATCAGTATCCAAAACATGCTTAATTTCTAGGGATCTCAATAAACCGTGAGTCAACGTCCACGAAACTGGTGATCTTCACCACATTCGTGTATGCTGTGACTCTGTACCAGTACTACAACGCGACTATTGTGTCCTCGCTGCTGCTAGAAGCGCCCAAGAACATCAGGACACTGAAGAATTTATTGGACAGCGATTTGAAAGCCGGCTCTCATGATATTGTGTATGATAAAGATTTTTTTAAGGTAAGTATTTCGATAACTTCAGAATGCAGGAAATGAGAATGTGGTAGGAGGTAAGTAGTTACTAGTTAGCTACATTTTTCTTTTTTTCTGATAATAGAACAGTTGCGATATATAAACTAAGGGATCATCCATTAAACACGTGAGGCTCGAAAGGGGGAGGAGGGGGTTCGGAAACACAGAATCACAAGAGGGGGGGGGGGGGGGGTGAAGTGAAATATCACATGTACATTTATTTTTCCGTTCGTTGAACGCACAATTTCAAAACTGAAAAAAAAAAGAAATATAAATGTTTTTCACATGATTACCTTTCCTTTATTATTTTTATGCCAGTCAGAAAAACCTAGCTGCAATCTTAATCTGTCTGCTGGACATTTTTATCGCTGCTGATATACGTGATTTTGGGTAGGCGGGGTAGTTTAAAACTTCATCACGTATCACCAGGGGGGAGGGGTTAAAAAGTTGCTAAAGAACATAACGTAATTAATGGACGACCCCAAACATAATCTAACCAAAACTTTATATAAATTGATCAACAGCGATTTATATTGAGGCCCATTTTCCAGCGCACGACTGACCCAGTAGCCATAGAACTTTACCACAAAAAGGTGGCTACAGCAACCCACTACAACTTCTTTACCCCTGAGGAAGGCATAGCTCTGGTGAAGAAGGGAGGCTTTGCATTCCACGTAGATACAACCTTTGCCTTCCCCTTAATTAAGGCGACGTTTACTGAGAGGGAGATCTGCGAGACAAACTTGGTGCAGCTGTATCCGCTGCAGCGAATGGGCGTAGTTGTTAGGAAGAACTCGCCGTATAAAGAACATATTGCTTATGCGTAAGTATTATATATGAATGAATGAATGACGTGCACCGATCCCAGCGTGCAGACTCGATTAATCGCACGAACCCCAAGATTCGGAAGAAAAAATACATGTTGGATAGGTATATTACCTACCCCATGTTTGAAGTCGGTTATATAAGGTAACATTTCCATGCACATCCCCCCATTTTTGAAGTCAGTATAAGGGAACTTTTAATAATACAGAATTGCACCTTTATTTTCTTAGACTTAGTGGAATAAAATTGGCCACTATATATGAGGCATCCTTAGCACTGTACGTCGAGTTATAGTTGCAACTCTCTAATACAATGTTTAGTCCAGGAAAATAAGTTAAATTAAGGAAGAAAAATTAATTGTGAGCGACGTTTGGGCAGAATTTAATTAAAATAAAGTCGTGGTAGCATGAATTGAGGTAAAACCAATACTTTACGTCGTAGTCTCGTAAAGTTTACGAGATTTGCAAAAAACTGATTTTCGCGGGACCTTTGACATCAATTTTTATTTTCTCACATTTTATCTTAATGCACTTTTCACACAGTTTGTTTAATGCCTATGGAATGGTTTCACCAATAAAACTGTAGCGATCAACACATTTAGATCAACAGAGTTCAAGATCTGTTAGTTTTGAAAATTCGGCCTCTGATGATCCTTGTGAGAAATCTTCACTAGATTTTTTTTTGAAGAAAATATCTTTATATCCTGGGCTATTTTCAGTATCCGCAAGATGTACGAGGTAGGCCTGCCTCCCCGCATCCAATCGGAGATCGACGAGCCGATGCCCGAGTGCGCGCACACGCCGGATTCCAGCGTGTTCTGTGTCGGCATTAGGGAGTTCTCTACGCCGCTGTTAGCGCTCTCACTTGGCATGATCACGTCTGTAGTGGTCCTTATATGCGAGCTCGTATTGGATAGGTTCGTTGAGAGTAGAATGAGACAGTTTAGGAATTGAATTTTAGTAGTGTTTAGGTATTTTTGCTTTATAAGTAGGTTCAGACTTCAGAGTAGTCTTTTTAGTTATTTTACCTCTGATTTTGCATCACAATGATCTTTATCCTCGTTGCAAATAGGTTGCTTAGACAGCAGCAACCCAATAATAACCTTATTGTATCGAGAATAAAGATCATTTTGCATCACTGTCAAAATCACAGGTAAAATATCTGAAAGGACTGTACATGTACCGACGCCAGCACATCAAGCTACCCGAAACTGTCAAATTTTCGCAATCAACTTCGAAACTTATGCTTTAGCGATAAAGTTGAAAATCTATTAAAGAAATATGACAGATTGTAGTAGCTTGATGTGCTGGCGTCTGTACAGTGCTGTAGAGACTGAGTAGGTTTAGAACAGTCGCCCGCACTTCAATGATGTTTGAAATTGAGAGCGTCTGTAAGCGGTTTTCGTAATTCAAGTGCGGTTTTAAATAGCCGTTATGTTCCAAGAACATTGTCTTGTTATGTATCAATATGTAGGTCGATGGTTGTGTATATTATCCTAAAATAGTGATAAATCATAGGTAGCAAGTGATGTAGTATGTAGTGTTAAAGTAGCAACAATAAAATAAACGAATAATCTTCCATCTGTTTATTATTTTGGGTACATAACTTCCTCGCGTTACACAGTTACACTCCAGAGTGGATTCGTGAAAAAATTACAAACATCATCCAAAACTGTACGGATATTCACGATCATAATAATTTATGCTATTATCATGTATGTATATAATACATGGCACTGTGGCTGACTCAACATGGAACCTGCTAGTCGGCCACAGAACTAGAATGAAGTTTACATAAGATCAGTACATGGCTGACTACGAGACGGGAATTTAAACACATTTTTTGCAGACGTCGCAACATATAACATTGTTTAAACGCAGCTCTTTGGCTATTTCAACTATTGTGATGTTTTTATTTAGTTTCTTGTTTACTTAAAAATGACGTCACTACACTGTATTTAAAGCCCCGCCCCTTGAACCCAGTCGAACAATCAATGTACAATATTAAGCTAACAATCATTTATTGGTATAAATGAAGATTTTTAACGATGCACTGAATACAAACAAGTGTCTGTTCATTTGACAGTATTGTTCGCTAGAAAGCTCACAAACGCAAGGAGCTCCGTTATCCGCAGTGGATGCGCAACGCAATATAAACACTATTAATGTACAATAAGATTCAAATTCGAATGGTAGAATAACAATCAATGTTAAAATCTCTCAATCTCAACTTAATAATTTGTTTGAAGTTACAACACGCATATAGTATCATTAGTTTGGGCGAATTATATTGGTGATGACCAAGTTTTTTTACAGTTACAAGGCATAAACAAGTAACGTGTGTTCCGCGTAGGAACTTCATTCGAGTCTGCCTCGTCTACGCATCTAGCATAGTAGTTGCATAATAGAGAACCTTTCTCTTTTACAATACTAAATAGAGGTATTGAGGCAGCCTTGAAGTAAGTTATAATAAGGTATTCAGCAGTCCTAATACATATTAAACCCTTGAATTACCATAGTTTTTGAAATGCGGGACTAACGTATGTCGTCAGACGATTTGTAGATGTTGTTGCAGAATGGACATACCGAGTAAAAAATAACGTTCACCGAGGGCAAAAGTTGAATTAGTCACTTTGCTTCGCCTTCTTGAACTTTACATTTAACTCCTATTTAAGATTCTACTATACTGATTGAGAACCGATTACAAGCAGTTATTATGGTAGAATATAAAATCATATTTAAAAAAAGCCTACAAGTGAAGTTGACGCGACAATTGTAAATTGATGATATACAAAATAATAACATAAAAAAGGTAGGTTTTCTTTTTTTTTAAACCTTTAGAGACGCGGCAACTCCCAAGAGAGTTTTTAAGAAAATTTAACGAGAACTATACACTTCTTGCCGACCCTTAGGGAATACAGGCATGATGTTTTGTAATGTAAACGAGGACCTGAATCAGGTAGTTTCTACGTTCCAAACGACATACGTAATTAAATAATCTGACATTATTTTATTTGCTAGAATGCGGTTGTTTAGTAGTGTTGCGCGGGAGTGTGGAGTGTGTCGCGTGCGGCGGATCGAACGGCGTGGCTCACCGCTCCTCCAGCATCACGGTTTCTTGCGGATACAGCTTTAGAGCCTTCAGTGTGCTGAGCGGAGATTCCTGTGTGAGCTGTAACAAGTAAAAGAGATAAATATCAAGATTATTCATCATTATTATTCAGTTAAAAGACGTCTAATGACGGGCTTAGCCAGTCTTTTGGTCAAGCATTGCTGCAAAGATCGGTCTAGCAGATTCCTGAGAACTACAGCGTTTTACTTATCTATTTTCAAGATGGTTCGTTACAATTTATTTAATTATATAGAGATATGAGGAACAGGGTAGTACAACAGTAAAGTTCACTCATCCTCCATAGAAAAGGGAGGATCCTCCGACCAGACGGGCGTCTTGTCTGGTGGGCTACTGCCCGACGATTGATATATGCTAGCCGTTGTATATATGCTAGTCGTGCGGTAAACTTCGTTTGCGCGATGCAGGATTTTACGTGACAACAGTGTGATGCGTAGTTCGCATGTGGCGTTGTGGATACCGCCTCAAATGATTTTGTATAGTTCGACTTTTTAAAAGCTTTTATTTTTTATACAAATTGTTGAGTAAAAAGGGAGTGAATGTAGACGAGGAACTAAGTACTTACATCTCTCCTAGGCCAGCTGGAGATAACCTTAAAACGTTCTTGTGGATAACCTTTAGACGCGAGGAAGTCTAGTAATGCCTGAAATGGATTACAAAATAAGTTATTTTAATGTTAAAATAAGTTTTTTCAATTTTATTAAGTACCTGGCACTTGTTGACAGGCCTACACAGTCCTACCAAACCTTTTTAACACTGTAATTTGAAAACATTGTAAAAGCCAATTATATTTAATAAAGTATCCATGGAGTTTCTTGCCGTCTCTTCTCAATAGAAAACGACCAATTGGAATTGTACACCTAGCATCTGACGCTTCATAAGTGCCCATGTAATTTTATGTTAAATAAAATATTTTGAATTGACAAAACACGAAGACACTGGAAAAGTGCATATTATATGTAAATAATAAGTTATCTTATGTACTGGCATTGAGTAACGAAGATTATATTTAAATATAAACTTCCGTGATGTGATGTTAACGCATCGCCTCTCATGCATGAGGTTGTGGTTAAAATCTGGTCAAGCACTAATGTAACTTTTCAAACTCGGATGTAGTTTCTAAGTTTATCATGGACATCACTGTCATTGGTGAAGGAAAACATTGTGATCCGGTCTCGAGCAAGCTTGGTGATCGCAGATCTTTGCCGTGCTGTGAGCAGGTTGGTATTACAATATACGTACAGCGAGCGTGTCGTTCGCGTTGAACCGTCTCTCGAGCGAGTGGTCGTGCGGCGGCGGCAGGCGCACGCGGATCCGCGCCACGTCGCCGGCCGCCGCGCTGCACGCCGGCTCGGGCGGCACGCGCCGCGCCGCCTGCGAGCGCTCCGCCTGCCGGACACACGGAGTTACGATACATGACATAATGACCAAGTTAAAATAAAAAGGATTTTTATATTGAAGAAGTAGCTCACGCACATAGTAGGCACATTTAGTAGTAAATTGCTTCTAATTTTATAAAGATTCATCTGTAGACGAGCGTTTATTTTATCGGACGAGCCAATTAAATAGTTGATCAATAGTGATTAAAATAAAGATTTTGGATTTAACGCTCACAAAAGAAGCACAAATTTTATAATTGAGTGTTCAATAATATATTTGGGAGCGCAAAATGGGAATTTTCAGAGGTTCGTTTAAATACTTACATGGTTTTTTATTGATTATTGTGGTGATTCGATTTTTCTAAATGCGCCTGAATACAGAGAAAAAATATTTTGTATTTTACCTGTCCTAGCAGTCCTAACCTATGCCTGTAAAAGAATGAAGGAAAAATGCACCTTATAACTAACATGTACGTATTGTACGTAAGATAATTAATTGCGTGGCTTACAGCACACGTTTACGATCGGCCGCCGCTGGGCATTCGGTCAGTGACCGCTCTGTACGTACTTTTGCGAAGCGACCCCAAGTAGCAAACAAATGTCTTAAAAAGGTATTGTAGATATCTTGAAGGCAAGTAGACGAATTCCAGCGGTTGTCTTGGCTAAAACTATTATGTCCCTCAAGATATCTTCTAGATACACTCCAAGGGGGAGTTAAGTAAAAGTGGGCACAGCATTTAAGAACATGTTAAGAAAGAGTTAATACTACTGTTTAGATAAACTTTAACCCTACTTCAGAATATGGTTTTGCAGAAATCTTAAGCACTGATTTCAAGATATCTTGTAGGTTGACTTAAGATCAAGAAATAGACTTAAAGATATCTACAATACCGAATTAAAACTATCAATATTGAATTGCAGATATTCGATTTTATCTTAGTGAAGTATAAATAAAAACTTATTTTGCTTTAAAATGCTTTAAGTAACATTACTTTAGAAAATATGGTGAACTTTTAAAGTATTACAAAAACTGTTTTAAGACTTATGAAAATGGCGATTAAACAACAATTTTTTATGTCTAGAAAAGGCTTTCTTATGTCGTTGAATGCATTAGAAATTTAAAACGCATGATCATTTCTCGTGTAAAATCTATAGATAGAGCTATAAAATCGACGGGCTTTTAAAATACTAGAAAACAAACAATAAAATTTTGTATAATAATATTGCAAATTAAAAATTTTGTGGCATTTAGTGCAGATTACTACATTTTCTATAAATGTGTAAGTTATTAATGTAGTTAGAATTACTATAAGAACAATGTAAGTTCAATCTACTCTAGTTTTTGATGAAGTGTTGTCGGCAATTTTTTTATAATTTTTTCACTTATAGTGCAAAATGGCGTTTAATCTTATTTTTCCTAACGAAGTAAGATTTTAGACAATACTGATTTTGTAAGGCTAGTTCAGACAAAGTAAAGACAACTTACACTTGAAGTAGTGCTAGTTAAGAGATATTATACTTAACCTATACTAAAAACCGTATTGGTGAAGTACTATTTAATTTGTTTGGTTTTAAGTGATTCTATAGTTTGATTTAGTTAAAGCCAGATTAGGTCTTAATGTTTTCTTAAGTTGTCATTTCATCGTTCTTGTGTGGTTCTTGTTTATTTTGTGGTGAAAACCAATGATATATAAACTAAACAGGTTTATGCAATATAGTCGAAAGAATATTATAAATAGGACTTGTCAGCAAGGAACAGCTGATTTTTTTTCCACTTACTTACTGCCACTGAATGAACAATAATTTGAGATGTAGCATTTGGTAGGTATTAGAAAAGGAAAATTAATTACCACTTACTTTTTATGAAAGATCTCGCTGTTTTTTTTTATTGTTATTATAATATTGTTGTGTTTTTTTTTTATTGTTATTAAATAATTATTTATCTCAATGCCGTTTTGCAAAATTTCCTTCATTTCAGTTACGAAAGGTTTTAAAAATTCATTAGACCGAGGTTTTCCAATACCACAGTAAATTCCAATGGTCATTACAGGCACAGTGTTCATCTCATGAATGTTACATAGAATTGGCCAAAATTCTACTTTTGAACTTTTTACGTGGGTAACCCGTCGATATTTACATTTATACATAAATTGACATTTTTGTCCAAATTTTCAAAATACTGCACAATATTTTTTTTAATCCGGTATGCCAGTATTCTCCACTGCCACAGGGTTCGATATCTACAGATTTTACTGTTTTCAGATGTGTTCTAGCGTTTTTTGGCACAACACCCGGATCATGCTTGTTAATAAGTCATTGATTGCAGTATGTAGACCAGTTTTTTAATAGGTCTCTAAAACCAAAATCGCGATCAACTTTCGATGTGTTACAATCAGCTGTCGATTCATTAGAGTCGGAATCACTGTCCACTTGTACGATTTCCAAATTTTCCGCGGTATCATCTTCCTCGTAATCCGTTAACGACACTGAGGTCCGACTCCAAGATATTGCATTGTTAGTAACGTTTGCAGCACTTATAGGCATATTGGTTAAGTTTAAGTAAGTAATTATTTATATTTTATAACACGCCGACGAAAGCCACCAGATCTTTTTATTTTTTTTACTTTATCCATATTTATAGTTTTACACTCATCCATATTTATACTTGGTTCTATTTGTAGAGAATGTCCCGTTAAATGTATTTTTACTCTAAACATACTAATTTTAGTCAAAAAGGAATAAAAATATACTCAGGAAAATCAGTTTCTAGAAATTGGTATTACAATTATCTTAATTCTATCTACAAAATCATTTTTTTCTTTGTTTGTCTAAAAAGCTACTTCAATTATTCAATTGAGTTTTAAGTGAGCTTTCAAATATTCTGAGTATAGTAAAAAAGTATTTTTAGTTTTAACTGTAGACATACTTAATACAAACTAGTTTTAAGAATACTTACTTGGTTTTTGGTATTCCTAACTTACTTAAGTAGCACTAGTTTAAAACGATTTAGTATTAAAGAAAGAAAAGACTTAACGAAATCCTTTTTGATTTAGCTAAATCCAACTTTAGATAAAGTATAGATATGTAAGATTTAATCACTATTCTTGTTTGCTACTTGGGTACGAGCGGTGACATTAAAGTTGTAAGTGTGTAACTAATAATTATTTTGACCAATCAAAATAAAATTAGCAAGTAATATGTATATTTTAAAAGAGGTTCTGTTAAAATAGCTAAGGTATTTACAATAACGCTGTATTTGAAAATAGATTGTGTACACAAAAATAGGTATATCGAATTTTAGTAAAATTATCGAAATCCATAATTAAATACCAAGAATAAACACAATCTTTCTGTACAACGCGAGAAGCAACAAGAATAATGTACCCAGAAATATGTAATATCTTGATGTAAAAGAATGTCCTAGGAGTTTCTTGTCCATTCTTCTCGATAGAGATCTACTTTTAGGAATGGGCTTTAGCTTTAACTTTCTAACTGACCAGCTCTTTGACCATTGAAAAACGCCTGTAAATGGTTTAATTGAAATAAATCATTTAGAGTTAAAAGCACTATTTCATTTTCCGTTAATTAAAATGCACCAAATAGATAGCATTGAGCTAAATGCATCAAACAATAAATGGACTTACCTCTTTCTTAGCTTCCTCCATTTGTCTTTCGGACTCCGCTCGCTCTATTTCTTGATTTCTTTCTAGTTCTATCTTTTTCTTTACTTCTTCTTTAGCCCTGTAATAGGAAAAGTGCATCATTAGCTCATATAACAATTTAAATTCAACATTCAACCCAGACCTATACTTATGTGTAGTAACATTAATTCATTAGTCATACCTGTCAACTTCTAAACTGCGTTGGTATGCTTCGTCCTGCTCCCTCTTGACGCGTTGTCTCGCATCTCGCTCTCTCTCCATCTTGGCCTCGTCTTCTCGTGCCGAGCTGAACCGTTCTAATGCTTCTACTAGGCCACCTAGTAACTCTGATACGCCGACGTTACCTGTAAACATAGAAAATTAAGTTTAACTTGATCTACGACCAATAGAATTCGTTGTGTCTCATTACAGGCGTGGTAGGTTAGTAAGAAGGTGGACAGTCTCGTCGGTCTAGGGTTTGTTAGGTCCCGTTCACACGGCGACGATCAATACATTAAGGCTGCGTTTCCACTAGAGATGAGCGAGGACGCGTAGCGAGGGATGTGTGTAACACTAACCAATACCAACACTAACTTAGTTCAAGCTATAATAATGGAGCGATGTTATTGGTTGGTTTCACACACATCCCTCGCTACGCACCCTCGCTCATCTCTGGTGGAAACGCAGCCTTACGGTAATAAGTTTTTACATCCATACTAATATTATAAATGCGAAAGTGTGTGTCTGTATGTTAACCTCTTCACGTTTAAACCGCTGAACCGATTTAGATGAAATTTGGTATAGAGATAGTTTGAGTCCCGGGAAAGAACATAGGATAGTTTTTATCCCGATATTCCCACGGGATCGAGACTTATGCGGGTGAAACCGCGGGGCGCTGCTAGTACATAAATAAACTCACGCCTTCTTCTCATGCGGGTAGGCAGAATCTACAGAACGCCACCTGCCAAAAATACCTCTAATTTCCCTAAATTTTTGACATTGATGGTCGCCGAGATGAGATTGCGACTAGATTTTGAACGTTTTTAATTACGGGAATTGTCCTTCTGATCATACATTTTTATTAGCTTAAAATGTACGGATCATCGTCTAAGCGTGACTGCTAAGGATGGAATCTTGGGGCCTATCCTCAAATTCATCAGTGTTATTGGGTGTTTTTCAAGAAAATTCTCATAAGCGGCCATTTCTAGCAAGATAATGCTCGGGTCACGAGTCACGACTACCAGTCCTTAAAGTATAACTGGCAACATGTAGGTCAACTACATTTCGACCTATTCCTTTTGGGAAATACAGCTCTAAGGCCCGGACTCCACTGAAGCGGAGCTGGGCGGAGCGGAGCGGAGACGTGCAGGAATCGACCAATCACAATGGTTGAAATCCTCATCGCGTCTCGTCTCGTCTGTGATTGGTCGATTCCTGCACGTCTCCGCTCCGCTCCGCTCCGCTCCGCCCAGCTCCGCTTCAGTGGAGTCCGGACCTTATGATGAACACTGTTATCTTACACTCACCATTGATAACGGAGTATATCTCGGTGTTAGACCGCATTCGCATGATGACAACTAGTGCGGGCATGCGGTCCACCGGGATGTTCCGTATCGTCATGCTCGCTACGGGCCCTAACGCATTCGCAACGGATGATAATAACCTGGAAACATATAATACAACATTTACTTTATATGTTACTAGCGGCCCGCCACAGCTTCGCACGGGTGCAATTCTTTTTTCGAATTTCCGAAATTTTCTTTCATACAAACGTTGTCCTGGCAATAACGAACACAACAAAAAAAGAATGATCCAATTTGTTGCAGTCATTCGGAAGTTATACGCGTACATACATTTTGGCGATTCATTTTTATTTATATAGATTTGTTGCGAGATTTTTTTCAAAGATAAAATCAAAAGAAATCTGGAGGAATCTGCCCTCTTCTAGATCGACTGTGTTGTAGTCTTTCCAGCTAACTTCTAAGTAGGTATTAGGTAATACGGGCTGGTGTCCGCAACTCCACGTCATTGCGCGTATTTTGCGTACGGAAAGTAGTAGTAAAGAAAGTAAGAAAAAAAAAGAAAGTAAGTAGGTAGCTGCTAAGGTCGAGTATTACTTGTATCTTTAGGGTGTGAAAGATCCCAGCCGTACACTATGAAGTTGGCGACGAGGGCCTGAAGTACTGCTGCGCATTTGATTATAGCCTACAAGTTGTAGCTGCTAAGGTCGAGTATTACTTGTATCTTACATGTTATTGTTGTCGGGGTGAGAGGTCCCAGCCGTACACTATGAAGTTGGCGACGAGAGTCTGAGGTCCAGCCTCTTTGTTGATTATAGCCTACAAGTTGTAGCTGCTAAGGTCGAGTATTGCTTGTATCTTACATGTTATTGTTGTCGGGGTGTGAGATGTCCCAGCCATACACTATGAAGTTGGCGGCGAGGGTCTGAAGTACTGCCTCGCAGCCCAGTAGCTGTGCGCAGAACACGTTGGATAGTACCGACTGCTCGTGGTGCAAGTACACGCCTAGGAGTTTTCGCTGGGGAATAAGAATAATATTTATTTGCAAGGATACATAATAACTTCACAAATATACATAGTAAGTTTCCGCCATATTCTACCCGGTATCTGCTGTGCAAATCTTAATTTTTAAGTAAAGAAAAAAGATAATATTGATTAATGCAAGCGCTTTGGTTAAAACTAAATGGATCACACTAATATTATAAAGGCGAAAGTTTGTGAATGTGTGTGGTGAGGGTGTGTTTGTGTTTATATGTTTGTTACTTCTTCACGCTCAAACGGCTGGACCAATTTTGATAAAATTTTGTTTGGAGGTAGCTGACACCCTGGATTAACATATAGGCTACTTTTTATCCTGATATTCACATGGGATCGACATTTACGCGGATGAAACCGCGGGGCGCAGCTAGTGTTAATATAAATGTTTGCATGCCGAATGGTGAAATATGGCTGAGCTATATTATGTCATAACACCTATTATGTATTACCCATATTTGCAAAATAAATGTCTATTCTATTCTAATATATTTATATTTAGATAATACTAGCTGCGCCCCGCGGTTTCGCCCGCGTAAATGTCGATCCCGTGGGAATATCGGCGTAACTCGTACAAGGATCTCTTCTAAATATTTCTTCTGCTTGAGATTGTTTTATTATCTACCTGAGCTTCCTAATAAATGATACAAAAATACGTTTTCTTTTAAAAATAGAAACCTAAAACAGGTCTACCCTCTAAGCACTAGGGAGTGACCACGAAGACTGTAATCACCTCTTTGGCAGGTTTAAGACAGGACTCCTTGATGGCGTCCTGCAGAGTGCCCTCAAAGAAGTGCGGCGTGTTGGGTCCGTATCGTGTCCGGAACCGCTGCGAGAACTCGATGCAGCCTAGCGCCTCATCTTCTACGCTTTCTGACACTACAACATAAATAATAAGTATTAGTAGCGATATAATAATAATCGTTTATTCCAGATCATACAATCCTTTTCTTATCTTATACATTTCAGAAAATTGGCAGATATAGTGGACGAAATTGATGTATTGCGATTTGAGGCAATTTTTTTCTCAGGTTGCACAGTTCACGAAAGGCGATACTTAAAGAGATTCGACAGACGACGTCTATTTGCCGTGAGCCCTTTCATACGAGTGACAAAGAATAGCATAGTGTTCCCACTGTTGAAATACAGGCCTCCTCTCTGTGAGAATGGGCCTTAATCCACCACGCAGGCCCCATGTGGGTTGGTAGATAACACATGTCTTCCAATTTTTGGTTCTAGTACATGCCGGTTTCCTCACGATGTCTTCCTTCACCGTTTTTAGAGCAGTGGTGATGAAATAATGTATACACAGCAAAGCGGCTGACTGGGTTCGAACCTGCGACCTACAACTCGTGATTTGCGGCCGTTGCCACTGGGCCACCACTGCTCTCAGTAAGTGGTAAGTGTGTACTCACTAAGCGGCTGCAGCCTCTCGGACTGCACAAGGTCGACGAACATATTGTCATCCTCGCCGGTGTACCCTTCAGCTGTGTCCTCTACCTCCTCGATCGAACTGTTTTCACTGTCTGAACTCTCCACTATTATCTGGAATTATTACAATCTTTGTTATGGAAAGAGTAGTCATTATTATAGTCTTTCATTATCTTATAATACTTACTATAAAAAAAAAATTAAATAACATTTTTGATCGAGAGTCGGTTATGGATAAAAAATGGAAGTAGGAAGTGTGTTAGTTAACATATAAACTCGAGGAATGAAAAGGTTGACCAGTTTTCAAATGAATTCGTTCTACAATTCCCCTTTTTGAACCAATCCAAATTTTTCAATGAATCACAATCAGCCTATAATGTCCCCACAGCTGGGACACAGTCACACAGGCCTCCTCTCAGTGAGAGGGAGTTGGCTGTTACCCACGGTGGGGTGCGGGGTGCCGGGTTGGGGACGTCACATGTCTTCGAATTCTTGGTTCTTGGACGTGCTGGTGTCCTCACGATGTTTTCCTTCACCGTTTTTGAGAGCAGTGGTGATGAAATAATTTACGCAAACTAAAATGCTTGACTAGGTTCGAACCCACGACCTACAACTCGTAAGTCGCGGCCGTTTCCACTGGGCCACCACTGCTCTTAATGAGTAGGTAGTGTGAAAATAAAGTCAAGTGAAAATTTACCTAAAGCTGACCAACCATTTCCTTTCGCGACTGTACAACATACACTGCTACAAGGGTCTTTGGGCGCTCGAATGACGTTGACAGGACGCGTTGTCGGTAAACGTTTGCGTAATGGGGAAGGTCGGTCAAAGCTAATTGTAGAGGGCGTGAACATAGCTAATCTGCGTTTGCGATTTATTTGCCAAAAATGTAAACAAATATGAATGAATGGAAAAATAACTTTAATTACTTACTACATAATATAGTTCAGTTTACGCTACAACTTCAAACATTTTTATAACTTTTTCAATAGTAGTCACTCTGAAATCAACTTAATTGGCATTGAAATAAAGTTGATATTTGTTTAACTCTGTTTAATTAAAATAATTCCCTACGAATAGCTTTATTTAAGCCACAACCTTCTGAGTTTAGGGTCCACCAACATGACCAAACCAAAACCAAAATGACTCGTTGTATTCCTAGATGCTCAGATCAAGGAATACAACGAGTCATTGTCAAAAATAAATAAAAACCACCTCACGCCTTGTAGTTAAAAGTTTGTTTCGAAAATTAGCTACGACAACGCCATTTTGACGGTTGCCTTCCCCATTGTCTTGTGAAATGTTTTGAAAAACAAGATGGCGGCGTTAGTTCCGATTTTGGCCACACGCCAAAATACCCTTTTAGCACTATAGATAGGTTAGTAAAAGGGTCCAGTACCGTACTATTTACCCTCTTATACTCCTTCTGCTTGCCAGGCGCGCGTCGCACGGTGAGCTCATGTTGAGGAAGATCTAGATGAGCCATTGCTAAAATTGTTTCATCCAGCCCTGTTACTGAGGGCCAACCTGTCCATTGCTGAGGAAGACAGAAATAAAGAACTTAAGACAAACGACTTGGTAAACTATCGTAGTTCTCCTGCCCATGTGCCAATTCATTTGGGGTCGGCGCAACATGACTTTTTCTTCCATACGACCCGCAAAATACAGTTTTTCTTTTATTGAAACAGTAGACGGAAATTCGAATCCGTAAGGGATTCGGAGAAAATGTCTAACCATTAGCTCTTTTTTCATCAAAACAATTTTTGCATCATTGTTTTTTTCGGTCGTGCCAGTTGTAATTAAAAATGGGTATAATTGATATAAAAATCTGGATGGCAGAAGTTGGTAAAATTTTGTAAATTATTTTTCCACACAATTTGTACTTATTGGAGTAAAAATTACCAATTCCAAAAAGTTCCAGGGAGTGAGCCAGTGACTGGGGTGTGAAGGTCAGATAGGCAGGCATCCGGTAAGACTGGAAGCTGACCCGAACATAGTTGGGAACAGGCTAGACAGATTACAAAAGTTCCACACTTACATTGTTGCGACATAACGGTCAACGGGATATATAAATAATGTGCTACTGTAGCTGACTGGTGATATCACTGACCTGATGTCTGACGGGTATGTCTGTGAGCGAGTATATGTCGCCCTTGACCTCCTGCACTGTCTTGGTGCCCGGGTACTTGAGCGTGTACTCCTTGTCGTCTACTTTTACGTGCAGGACGTATGTTGTTGTCAGCCTCTCTGCGACCCTGGTAGATACAATATTATGATTGATATATGGTAGTTTCAAAATAAACTGTACTAAAGTATTGTGAGAAGGTTAGCTGGAGGTCATCATAATCAGCCTATAATGTTCCCACTGCTGGGACACAGGCCTCCTCTCTGAGAGAGCCAGCTGGAGGTCTTATACCAATATTAAACGCGAAGAAACGTACGTTACGTATTAAAACGTAAGAAGATTTTAATTTCGCGGGCTACCCTGGCGCATCCCATTCTTCTTCTTCATTTCGTGTCGATGGTACTCTTCCAAATTGTTTAAAATATATATATAATTTGCGTCCAGGGTCACGTTAATTGCGGCATCAGCAGCATTTTTTAGGTCAACCAAGGTGCAGGTGACCGGGCACTTAGGACACTCTTAACAAGTGGGGCATGGTCTGATCGCAAGCACCGCACTCGCACGGGGTGTTGGCTTCCCCCTTAAGGAGCTATTGTACTCACTCGTCATCCGCCATATGAGTTTCAGCAGCTTTGAGTCGCAGTACGGCGTTAGGCGGCAAACTTAGTGTTTGTAGCGTCGCGTTGTTGACGGCACGCGAGCCGCCCAGACCCGACAGCTGCTGCCGGCATACTGGCACGCCGCATTTGGTTTCCAACTCCTTTTTTAAATCACCTGCGGGAATAAAAGAGGTTATGTGTAATGTTGCCAGTTGAAATATCATAGGTTGAGTTGTATTAAATTAAATTATGACCAGAGTAAATAGATAGAAAGCTTCTGTGTTTTTATTAACCATAAGGCCATATAATAAGTAGCTAAACTTTGAGATTATTTTATGGTGGATGGTTGTTATTGAACCTTTTTGACAGCAAAAATATAAAACCGATTTCGATAGAATTTGTTACAGATATCTTGGGCTGAAAATAGCCCCTTTGGTCATTTCTACCTAAGAAAATAATAAGTACATGCATGTTAAACCAGCTTTGTACGCTTAAAAGTGTATTGAAACCATATTCATAGAGAGCAGTCTACAATATCCCTTAGTATAGGCTTGCAATCAGTTTGCCACAAAGATACAAATGAGGCGATTATAATGGTTCTAAAGTAATACTCACCGACTGTCGCATTCGCAGATATTTTAATTTCATGTATCTTATGATTATAATGAACTTGTAGTTCTACAAAAGGAGTGGGGGTATAATTTAAAGGCGTCGAGGTTGATGCTTGATTACGGTCTTCCCGGTCTGCGGAATAATAATTGAATTAGTTAGTAAAGTAAAGGAATAGTATTTTTTTCAAAGCTGGACATAGTGCTCGAGCGGTCAGCGCTGACGTTGGTTTTCTACCGATTTATATGGACTCGCGCTCGCTGACTATCGGTGCTACACTATACACGTCCCTTTATCGTCAGCGTCTTGGTATGCGACCGACGACAGCGTAACACTAAATCCAGTCTAAGCCCAGGTAAGTACGGGTGGGTTTTTATCGCACACTGGATTTTCAACACACTATTTAGCGCCTAGAGTTGAAAATCCAACTGTATGTATTTTTGACGCGCCGGGAGGCGCTCTGTTTGATTCTCAATACTCGGCTCAACACCGAGAGTTCAAAATCCAGTGCGCGATAAAACCCATTTTTACGATCATGCGAACGTGGGCTAATTGTTGCAAAACATTCATCTTTGACAGTCCCTTGCAAACAAATAATGTCTTAAACACAGAGCAGGCTCTAGCAAAATATTATCTGGTAATATCTAAGCAGTTGAGACAATTCTGGCTGCTGTAAAAATGCACTTGCAAAGAACTGCACTTACAATGGACAAACTACGTGCTTGCAACTGTATATAAACTGAGTTACATGTGTGACGCAATCTACATCGCCACATGCGAAATACGCATCATACTGACGTCACGCAAAATCCTGCATCGCGCAATCAGAGTTTACAATGCAACTAGCATATATACAACATTCCGATTTAAATCGTCGGGCAGTTGCCCGCCAGACACAACACTGGTCTGGTCTGGTCGGAGGATCCTCCCTTTTCTATAGAGTACGAGTGAACTTTACACCCTGTGCCTTATACCTCTTTACATGGCTTGCTTAAGGTGATTCCATCAATATAGCTCTCGAAAATTCTCATTTTCACCAAATAGTCTTCTAAAAAAATATGCCAATTTCCAGCAAATATAGTTTCTAGAGATTTATTGATGTTTTAAATTATTATAATTTAGTCATTATGTTAGAAAAAATGTCGCAAATTCAATTTTGATCAACCTACAACGTACAGCGCTTTAATATGCAAAAAAACGTTAGAAATTTTGAATTTCGCGGGCTTTATTGATGAAACTCCATAAGGAAGTAAGTATTCATTGCTCGTATCATAAACAACTAATATACACGTAGTTCATACCTGGTGGGTGAGTTTTTGGAGTTATCACAGAAATATCATCGTCTATCATCTCAACATCATGTGTGTCGTTATCATGTACTGACGAGCTGGTCGCATCCTGTGGCATCACTCGGTTGATAGCTGCCTGTAACCATAATGCGTAGGAGTGAATAAGACGGCATTGTATTATGAAACATGACAGTTCATGACGTCATCGAATCTTGAGTCGCGCAAGCAATAATTGCACATGACTGGAACAATCAAGACTTATCGCTTGCCAGTCCAAAACCAACATTGTTGGGTTTAAAGATGCTACACACACCCTGGTGCTATGAGACGAGATCGATGTGTTGCAATTCACACAAAAACGAAAGTATCGTTTTAAAAATTCAAAACAAAAGCCCTCGGACCGCTCCGAACAGCGCAGAGCTGACGCAACCGCGGCAAGTACTTACATACAACCTGACTTTGTTAAAAACTTTCAAACTATAATTCAAAATCATGTATGGCCGAACTTCAATAGTTTTCGAGATATTTGAAACATTTTTGAAGCGAAAAATGTAAATATTGGTAAGATAATGTTCTTAAATCGCTCATCATTTTAATTATCTTGTTGAAATAAGTAATTTTAATTATGTTCTTACATTTTGGCCCCCCTATCAGCTCCTGACGGATATACGTCGAATTACAAGTAACCCTGTATAAGGCCGTCTTGTTAGATTTGCAACAAATTTTATCACTATGCCGCTTACTTCTGTACTTATCAAAAAGATGTTTGTTAGTTCTTGCGATGCTTGCAAGTTGCAAACTCATAAATGTAGACACACGGCAATGTTAAAATATTATATTTGAGCTGGTTGGCTTCAGTTTGTTGTTGCGAAACCGTGACTTTGAACTGTTTTTCCCTTTGCATTATAAACTGTAAATACAGGGTGAAAAAAATTGGGATGATGACTAATATTAGAAATGTTAGAACAAATAATTAAATTTCACAGAAGGCATAATAAAACGAGATAATCGAAAAAAACCTGTAAAATGATGGAAATTTGCAGAAGATACACGCTTTAAAAGTTTTGGGTGGGGGTGGGGAGCCTTGTCGTGCGTTACTGTCAATGTATGGCGCTAGTATGCAGTTATATAGTCGTGACGTCACTTCTATGGTAGTGCCGTCTTTGTCTTGCAGTTATTTTAAAACGTTTAAAACTTGGCAGTTTTTTAAGCCTTTTTTAAATAAAAAAAATGTCATCATCCTTATTTTAATTTCAAATTATCACCTAGTTACATTACATGCGTACATTTACAATACAGTAATACTATGTCACCATAATCAATTCCATACATGGACTGGAAGGAAAATATTGTTTTAACATTCTACAAGTTTTTATTGAATGTTATTGATAGATATTGAGTGAAACAAGTTCTTGTTACATAATCAAAGTAATAGAATCTAGAAAACTGTTTGATTTTAATATTCTTTTGAAATACAAGTTTAGCCCTTATACAGTGTATCGATTAGGTTGTCACACTAATTGAAACCACGTATGCTACATTACGTATTTCAAACATACATAATTAAAATAATTAATAACACTAACATTCTAGCCGTGGGACCGTTTTTTCGTTTTAGTATTTAACAACATTAAACTTAATTTATGATTATTTGGTAACAATACCATAAACTTTGTGTTGAATTGTTGGTAGCACCGCTCGCGCGTGTCTAGTGCCTTATTTCAAGCGTTGTTTATTTCGTGCCAATTTTTACGCTATTAATTTCGTTTAAAAAATTCAGTTTTCTGATTTTAGTAAAATTGTTTATTTTAACAGACTGATAACAACTTGTAATAACCACTGTACTATTTAATGTGATAACCTAATCGTCACTCTGTATTAATACATGTATGTTACAATTCAGGAAATGTTTCCTAAGTTGTAATACTAGCTATAAAACAAAGAAATAACTTTATTATTTCTGGAAGGTTCTATTAGGCTACGTACGCACTGACAGGTGGATTGCTTAGCGCCTAGAGCCTAGTGACTTAACATCCTTCAATACACGCTAGGCGACTAGCAGTGCGGCCGGTTGCGAAAATTCTAGGGCGTTCGTTTCACTTCGCTACTCGCTAGGCTCTAGAGTCTAGACGCTAAGCAAGCCACCTGTCAGTACGTACGATGCTTTAAAGTAATGAGAATTGAACAAATGAAAAAACCTAGCTAAGGCTCTAGACAGACGGACTGCAATCCAACCGCAAATTGCAGTTCGGATGCAGTTTGAATGCAGTTGACACGACTGCAATAGAACTCAACTCATTCAAACTGCATCCGAACTGCAATTTGCGGTTGGATTGCAGTTGAAATGCGGTCCGTCTGTCTAGAGCCTTAGGGCCTGTGCACACCACGTTTTTTAAACGCGCCGTTGACGCGCGTTTGTAGCGATACAAACGCGATACGAACGTGAGTCAGACGCTTCTTGTAGACCTTCTGTAGGATAAAAGCGCGCCGTCGACGCACGTTTCTAAAACGCGCGTCAACGGCGCGTTTAAAAAACGTGGTGTGCACAGGCCCTTAGGGACAACAAAGATCTCCTTTATTTATAAACGTTGCGTTGCTTAAAGTAGTGATTAGCGACTGTTTAACCATACATTTTTGACGTTTGAATGTCACTTAATTTTAATCATCGTTTATAAATAAACCACAAAATGTTTTATTTATAGCTAATTTATAAATAAACCACAAAATTTTTTATTTATAGCTAAGAGTTGAGTCCCCTAGCTGTTTGTTGAGGCTATTGTAAATAGGTCAACTTGATTTAATGACTAATAAAAATATTCAACAATAATAGAAATGTATGTATACATACAATGAACAGGTCTGAATTATGTGTTGTAATACTAGAAGTAGTTCGAAAAAGATGATAATTATAACTGATTGGCTTCACTCATTATGACTAATTGGACTTTAGCATAAAAATAGGTACAGTTGCCAACAAAAATCGACGATCATTTCAGATTTGAATATTTAATATGATGGAACCAAATTTTGTGTTAATATCATAATACTTTTCTTCAGAGTAGTCTCTAAGCTGCAATCATACAATTCGTTTTTTTTTGTGTTGATCTCTTGTTTTGTTGTGTACGTAATTTTAGCTATTTTTCATTCATGAACCTCTTGTGGAACTGATTGTGTTTACCTACTTTTTATAGATGACTTTACAGACAGCAGATTGTTTAAGTATCCAGTTATAGCAGTATTCGTAAGATAAGATAATTTATATTCCGTCGCCACTTAATCAGTTATCTACTTTAGTAAAATGTATTCTAAGTTGATTTTTGAGTGACCATTTGTAACAAAAAAGCTCCTAATAAGTTTTTGGTTGCAATGGCATTAGAACTTTTTAGGGTTCCGTACTCAAAGGGTAAAAACGGGACCCTATTACTAAGACTTCGCTGTCTGTCCGTCCGTCTGTCTGTCACCAGGCTGTATCTCAAGAACCGCGATAGCTAGACAGTTGAAATTTTCACAAATTATGTATTTCTGTTGCCGCTATAACAACAAATACTAAAAACAAAATAAATATTTAAGGGGGGCTCCCATACAACAAACGCGATTTTTTTGCCCTTTTTTGCTCAATATTAATAACTGCGACAGGTAAATGCTTGAAATATTTACAGAATAGGTACTTAGTTGTATATTCAATTTAAAAATAAATAAATAAAATAAAAAAATTAAGGGGGCTCCCATACACCAACATGATTTTTTTATATATGTAGTGCTAAATATTGTATGGTGGTACGGAACCCTTCGTGTGCGAGAGGTTTTTTAAGTATGCCATTCAGTTTGTTTTTCCATAACTTGAATATTATCTCAAATTCTTAATTACAATATAGGAAAGCAATCTTCTAGGCTCATAAAATAAAAGTGCCTTTTAATGGCCTACTGGATTTGACTTTTATAGATATACACACTTCGACAGAAAGTTGCAGATACCAGCTCTCTTTAAATACTAAATGGTTGGATGGACCAGTATGTTGGTAGACTGATTATCATCATCTGCCTAGCCTTGTCTCAACTATATTGGGGTCAGCTTCCAGTCTTACTGGATGCAGCTGAGTACCATCCAAAGTGCATGTAATCATGGTAATTTTTAAATACTGTTGTTGGTCAGCATGAAAATATACAGCGTGGCGCTTTAATGGCGACATTAATTTAACACACGTATATGGTTTTATGTTTTATGAACATTTTGAATATCATCAAACATTATTTTAAATTTATTTATTTACAATTTTCTTAAATAGCATCTTGGAGCAATCCGTACTTAAATAACTGTAGCGCAGGGATCATTTGCCGGGGTCATGAATCATAACATTGCATCAATGGAATTTTAAACAAATAATGTGCAAAGAGTAGGCAAAGGGAAGAGAGATGCAGGCGGTAGTTTTCAAATCACAAATAATTTTATGTTTTTATAATTTTATGATTACTGGCCACTAGCGACACCCGTGTGTTAAATGAATGTCGCCATTGTAGCGGCATGTTGTATACAGAACATCCTATTAAGTTTTTTTTTGTAGTTTTAGGGGAAAAGATTCAATGGATTTATTATAATATAATACACTCTTAAGATAACAATTTTAAGATATAAAGATGTTTCTACTGATAAGCTAAACAAGAGAAATTGGTGTAGCTATAAACCAAGGTATTGAATCACTATTTATAACAGATCATTCATTATCATCATAGTGTAGATCTATAATAATAATGGCACAGAGGCTGTGACATGAGATGACATGCAGATTTTGAGAAGGTCGAACAACCATGTTATCCATTCTTAATTTTTATTTGGAATCATTGTAAGTATAAGAACTATACTTTAGGCCAAAATATTTATTTAGGATTGAGGGTTAGAGTAGGGGGAGATATGCAAAATATTTGACACATGTGACATCTGAAACAACTAAAAATATAAACATGGACAAGACATAATGAAAGTTAGAAACCCTTTGTATAGACCTAATATTTTGCAGTATGATGAATTGCTTAAAAACCACCATCCTATGAGTTTCTACGGTTTGAAATAAGAATGAAAAAGTGTTGTACTCACGAGTAAGTCCCAATTTGCTTCTTCTAGGTGGTATATAGCTTCTGCAACATCTTCTATGGCTGTTATACCCTAGAATTATTTGTTTCATTATTACAAACGAAGTATAACGATGCCTTAATTACATATACTACGCACATGAAGAACGCAGTAAACACCAACCACAAGGTTTACCTTGTAGCTTAGTAGCTTCAAGGAAGTGAACGAATATGCACAAAGAAAATAAAGGCATAATTTGCAACGTATAACACGTGTCCTAAGTATGATTCACGCTCGCTAAACCTATGCAGTTATACAAAAAGGACAAAGAAATTTCGAAAAAATCTTTGAAAACTACGATAAGACTAAAGCACAAAGAGATAAACGAGAATTAAGAGTCACTGTTGTTATACACTACATAACCTTTTTGAAACACTAAAGAGTGGTGATTGGAAAATTAGGATTTAGCTAACTTATATAGTCACTCTTACCTGAAAATTAGCTAGAATTTCCTCTCTATTTTCTGCCATCCTGATATTATTGAGCTCAAAAAATACTATGACATTTGCGATTGCGACAAATCACTCAAACATTGACCATCGACAAACGGCAGAACCAACTTATTGCCACAATAAAAAAAGAAAATTGAATTTTGCCACAGGTTAAAAATAGCGTGAATCGACACGAATAATAAAACACCATAGAGTTAATTTGGTAACTTATCATTTGGCGACATTTGGCAGGGCGGGCCGTTCAAAAACTTTAACAATTTCGGATTCTCAAGATCATGAAAATTCAAGATCTACATGCAAAAAAATTACAATGGTTGAATATAATACAAGGTTTTTGTTGTTTATGTTTTTCTCCTGCCTGAGGTTCTCTATTAAATAGACCAAAAAATATACATTTTATGTATCGACAAGTAAGTATATAAAGTAATCTATAGATTACTTGCTAACCTTGCTTCCCTTTGCAACATTTAGTCCCCGTAAAGATTAAGCAAAAATCCATGGTATTCGAGAAAATCCAAAATTTGTGTGTTACTGAAAATAACTCATAAAATAAATAAATAACGTAAGTATATACGTTAACAAAGCGAACGACGTGAACAAGGATGAAGATAATTTTGAAAATCGTATAACTTGTTGTATTACAACATTTGGTTTCGTCGAAGGCTTTGTTACTCACTACCAAATAAATAATAATACAGGTATCAATCACGGCTATTCAATGTATGAGTTTAGGGAAAAATTATAAATTAATAATGTTTTAATTTAGGAAATTTCAGAAACTAGACTATATTGGGTGCTTAAATGTTGTAAAGGGGTGTCACATGAAGGAATACGTCGAATTAAAGTTCACCCTGTACATCTTTTAATGTATTTTATATTGTCGCATTCTAGTTTATTTTGTGCCATTTCACCCGTTTATTCACCGTATCCTTGGTATTTTTATTTAGTTCAAGTAAGTACCTAGTCATAGTCAGTTACTTACCTAAGTACGTGAATGATGCTATACTTACAGCTGTAAAAATATGATAACTCATACAATATGAAACAAACAGTAATGCGTGCGTTTGACCCGAGATCGTGGCAGTTGAAAAGCGCGTAAGCGGCTCGCGCACGCGCACTTCTCCACCCGAGCTTGCGCGCATTCGAAACTTTACGCGGGAAAATAGTGTTCCAATAAAACTTATAATAACGCGGTAAATTAAATTTGAAATTATAATTATTATCACACATTTTATTATAATTTAAAGATTAGTAGAACATTACCTAGTTTTTTTCTAAATAAACGTATGAAAAGCCATCGCATACCTATCAGTAATTTAATTGCAAAAAGAAACTGCCCGTATATATAAAATAAAAAAATATCGATTGCTGATTCCTTTTTTGAGAACACAAAAAAAATGTGATGCATTATTATTACTTACAAACAATTTAATTTATGATTTTACATTTTGTTTCATTGTTATTTTGGTTTACATTTTTTTAAATACTCTACAAAAAAGTATGGTGTTTCAGCAGACATGGCTACTTCAGCCATGTTCGCGCGAGCCTTGGCGCTGCTTGCTGTGGTGGTGGTCACACAATCACTCACCATGGATGAAGGTACGTCCGATGCATAAGTTATAATATTTATTTACTTAAGTACCTTTTAACAAGGTCGAAAACTAGTGATCTTTTCCATCACTATGCTATCACTGAAGTCATAGGGCAACAATTATTATTTTTATTTAACTCTATTATAATAATTATTGTCCCAAATATAAACAAAGAGATATTAGTAGTGGCAGTAGTAGCTGAGTAGCAAAAACAAATAATGTTTTGTAAGATTTCGTAACCGCAAGTCCATCAAATGATTTTTGTTTATTTTTTTATGCACAAGTCCACTATAATTAAGTAAACAGAAACAATTGAGCAACGTTATTTTGATTTTAAGTTGAACGAAGCTTACACTTACGAAATATCTTAATTATTACGATAATGAGTTCGTTCAAGTCGATTTTGTTGGAATTTTGCTCAATCTGAAAGGGTAAAGGTCGTTAAGATAGAAAATGTACTAAAAATAAACAATGCCAGTCCGAATCTTATCACTGGGTGTAGGCGTAGGAGTCGGTTGAAGGAATCTGACTACAACTAGGTACTGTAGGTACCTACCTATTACTGTACCGTACTCGAAGACTGTAGGCGGTGGCCTAGCTACATTTTATTGGTTTGCATGCAATTAGGTACTTATTTAATTTACGATGTTTTTTATAGACGTTAAAACCTCAACATGGGTAGGTAATATAGAAAATTAATCTTATAGATACATACATTTTATTTTGTTATCTATCCCTAAGTACCTAGTGATTAAGCGGGAAGCGCTAGGGTAACCCTATATTCATATTTTCTTACGTTTTTTGCAATTTGCAGGTCATCAATGTTGATTAAAATATTATTCGCGCGCTTAACAAATATGAATTTACAGAATTATAATAATTAAAATCATTAATACAACACTCTAAGTGAAAATTGTAATTTCGCGGGCTACCTAGCGCATTTCCCTTAGGAGCAGCATTGATTATGTGTTTGTTTGAAATACTTAGTTATTAGCACAAGGAAATTATTAATTTATTTTTATCCATGTTGTCCCACTGCAGGCCTCTCTTTCCCCTTTCCTCTTCTTCTTTCCTTTTTGTCCTGAGCTAGCATAGCACAACAATAGATTTTGGAAAAAATGGCAATTTTTCAACATTTTGATTGACTAGATTTTCATCGTTGACTTAAATCAGCATCCTACCTCTCTATACACTTTCTTCATCGACAAGCTTTTTACGCTTCAGATATTAAAATGTTCACCCCCGGGCACAGAAATACATCAGTCAAAGTAAACATAAATTCCCATTAGGACAGCCGCGATACTATTCTCGGGGTCATTAGCGTTCGGAGAGAAATAGAACGAATGCACACATAGAATGGCATAATTAGATGGAACGGAAGTTCAGGCATTTTCTTAGGATGTGGGCTGGAAGTTCAACGACTGGCTTTACGTGTTGTAACAGCTTTATAAGCTTTATTGCAGTTTTCAGGCTCGCAGATATTTTCATTCAGTTGCCTGTTGTGTAGGTGGTTCTTCTTATTCCAATGTAGTGTATACCTACTACCATAGGTTTGGTAATTACCTAGGTATGCTCGATGCGTTCTGTATTGTTTTTTTTTTTTTGTTAACGACCTATTTGGTCTTCTTGATCCCTGTTCTGAACTTCCTCGTGTGTCAGCCACAGATTTTAGCACCCTGATTTTAGCACCCTGATTTTAGCACCCTGATTTTAGCACCCTGATTTTAGCACCCTGATTTTAGCACCCTGATTTTAGCACCCTGATTTTGTTTTATAGCGTGCTCCAAACCGTCACTAGTTGGTATGTGATATATCCTGTAACATCTATTGGTAGGTACATTATACACACTCATGTCTGTGTTACCACGACGGATTTTGAAGTTGTTTTCACCATCTTTTAGAGAATTACCGCCGGAAGGTTTTCGTATATATGTAAACCTTCCGGCCTTCCGGGATCATATAATACAGTTTAAACTTCCGTGTATATCTTAATTATGTTATATCTCTAAGTATTTTACTGTGTGTACATAAATAAATAAATAATTAAGAAATGTTGATGTTTATTCTCCATCTCACTGAGAGGAGGCCTGTGTCCCAGCAGTGGGAACATTATAGGCTGATTATGTATGTTTAGTCAAGTCGTAAAACCCGCCCGAAGTAGGGGCGGGTCGCTAGTGGAATGATAATACCTCTAAGCGTGTAGCCCATGTAGTCACAAACCTTCCTCTATACCAGTATGATTAGGTAGTAAAAGGATCCTAGTCCCTAAAGCTCCCAGCTACACGTTATTATGATAGACAAAGCCACCGAATTTACCCGGCAAGGTAAACAAGCCGTCTCGTAATCTATTTGTTACGCTTAGTCAGGGCTGCGTCGAGTGACCTCAGGATTAAATGATATTACTCGTAACATGGCCGAATATTAGTCTTTTGTAGGCATTGGCGTAGCTAGGGATTTTGTCTAGGGAGGGCAAACGTCCTGCTGAACTAACTACAGTCATGAGAGATCATAAATGACACCTCATAATAAATAATCCCACCAAAAACATTTCATAATAAGGTTGCCAAGACTTAAATAACACTTGCACTGTTAAAAAGTTAAGATCTAATGTAGAGCGAAGCCCCTAACTCTACAAATCTCGCATCTTGGTCAAAATGTACGGCTCTAATAAAAACCCTAATAAAGAGCGATTAAACAGTAAGTAATTCTTCAATACTGTCGATTTTTCTAGGGTGGGCAAAGAAGTTTCTAGGGTAGGTATTGCCCACCCTTGCCTCCCCCCAGCTACGTCCATGGTTGTAGGTGAAATACCTACTGGAAAGCCAAATGTTTTTAGGTATTGTCCTTTTGCTTCAATATTGGTAGAGCTAATTTGGTGTAATGATGGTGAATCTGATGTAGAGTTGGCTGGATTCGTTTAATTTGGTAGGTACTCGATGTTATATTGATTAGCATCCCTTTTGTCTGCTTCTTTTCATAAACATGTATAAACTTTTCCTGTTGCCTACGAGTAATATTATCCTCATTATTCCGCATTACGTATCCATATCCCAATATCGCCTATCGCAAAGAATCACTCTTATTACATACCGTAGATATACAAAATTGTTCCGTTACTTTCATACAAGCTTCATGTTACTGCCTTTTAATGTCACCAGTATCCATATGCAAAGTAATACAAACTTATATTTAAAGTCCGAAATAAGCAGACGCGTCACAATAATCAGGTCAAGGGACATATGGTAGCCCATATAGGGAGCATAATACTGGTTTCACACAATGCTCAAGCGCATCACAATGTTAAACAATCTTGTCGTTACGATTTTGTTGTGGGTGTCGTAATCCAGCTGTGAATCAAAATTACTGGAATTTGTTTACTGTTAAGGAAAAAGAACTCGGTGAAGGACCTATACTCATACCTACTTGGATGTTACATATTACATCATAATATGCAAATATGTAAGTATATTGACAAGTTTTTGACATTTGTTTGTCGCTGATAGAGACTGCGACTAGATTTTGAACGTTTTAAATTGCGAGAATTGGCCTTCAGATTTCTCATGTGTCTCATCCATTCGTATATATTATTTGTGAAAAGGACGTTCCTTGTCGTAGCCATTTACCTATCGATGTAAGTCCCTTTCGTTTTCATAAAACATGGAAATACGGGAAAATTCCTTCCAAATATCTAGTTCTCAAATAAGTGCAGAAAGAAAATTGATATCAGCACCCTAATTGCGTAACACACTTGCGTTTCGATCAATCACAATCTCAATCATTTTGAAGGATATTGCTAATCCATCCAAACTAATATTATAAATGCGAAAGTAACTCTGTCTGTCTGTCTTTCTGTCTGTCTGTCTGTCTGTCTGTCTTCGCTTCACGCCTAAACTACTGAACCGATTTGTGTGAAATTTGGTACAGACATAGTTTGGAACTTGAGAAAGGACATAGGATAGTTTTTATTACAAAAAATAAAATGAAAAATAAAATATAAAATAAAATTTATTCCGGACATACAGCGCCATCTATTGGTCAAGAGTCAGCATCAATTCAGTACTGAAAATTCATCGGAAAAATGTAAATAAATAGTAAAAAGGTATGAAAATATAATATAATACAACTTTTAGTACAAAGAAAATGCTCTAACGGAGTATAGATAATTCTATTAGTACTATATGTCGAGTTGGTGATCGCGCAATGGTGTCGATCGTTACACGAGTTCGGTTCATGTTATTGTTTTAATTCATCGGAAAAAAGTAAATAAATAGTAAAAAGGTATGAAAAAAATAATATCAATATAATAAAACTTTTAGTAAAACTAAAATGCCCGAACGGAGTATAGATAAATAATCCGAGTTATCACTATGCTCGATAGATGGCGTTGGGATCGAAAAATCTGCCGGAAGTCACTATTCCACGCGAACGAAGTCGCGGGCAAAAGCTAGTTGCTTCATATGTTTAAAAATTTGTCTGCTCAACAACATGAGTAATGCAATTAATGTTGTTGACTGTCAAAATGAAAGCCATTGCTATTGATTATATCGATACCTCTGGGCTCAAAGGTCGTAAAGGACAAAATGCGACTTTTCAGGAGAAGCAAAAAACGAAAAAAAAAATATTATATTTGCTCTAACATTTTTGTTTCTTGAGCTATTTAAATGAAACCTAAGAAGAAAGTGTTTAGAATTTATAGTATTCTCTAGGGCAGTGTTAAAAAATGATCCTACTGCTGTATTTACCGAGATAAATTTCCTTTACGACCATAAATTTAAAAACAAACGTCCTTTACACCCTTCAAATTTTCATCCTATGATGAACCTAAGGGCGTAAATGTACTTTACTGCACAAAACTAAACAAAATAAGGAAATAATCGACAAGTGTAATAATTTTTAGGTTCTTAAAGGACCACCCGCTAAGGTATTCTGAAAGGATAAATTAATAATTAAACTTAAATATTAAATGGATTATGTAATTTTGTATGTATTTATGTGTATACTACTGTATTTTCTTTACAAATATTCATGAAATAACATAATTATACAAATAAAACGTGCATTTTTGTAATCAAATTGAGATCGTTTATTTGTAATTGAACACAAAGCTCTAAATCTTTAAATTATAAATTAATATTTTTAATACGTTCACCAATACTGCTGAGTGTGCCCGCCTGCTGGCTGTGGGTGATTGGGAGTCGGGCCTCTGGCTTGAAGCGCTACCGTCACCCAACATAGGCACTATGCTGCGTGACACCACATTCTGGCTCGCTACATGTTTGCGTCTGGGCGCTCCTTGCGGAGCTCCACATCGCTGTCAATGACACCATGGCGTATCTTGCAGCGAGAGCGTTGGTCAGATGGCACGGCACGCCAGCATTAACAACATCATCCGTTGGGCTCTTGTCACCGTCGGGGTGCCCGCTGTTTTAGAACTCAATGGCTTGGCACGCGACGATGGGAAGAGGCCAGATGGAATGACCATAATGCCTTGGAAGTTGGGTAGGCCTTTGGTGTGGGATGCAACCTGTGTCGACACCCTCGCTCCATCCTATCTTCCTAGCACGGCGGGCTATGCTGGGGCGGCTACTGCAGGAGCAGAAAACCTCAAACAGCGCAAATATAACAACCTTATTGGGAGCCATATGTTTGAGCCGTTTGGGGTTGAAACTCTAAGGCCTTGGGGTCCGAGTGCTTATCGAATATTTCGAGACATCGCCAAGCGGTTGGTTGACTTTACGCGTGACCAGAGAGCTGGCCTATTTTTAGCCCAAAGAATAAGCATTGCCATCCAACACGGTAATGCTGCCCTGCTAGCCTTTTGGGCACTTATCCTCTTGACAGCGATGCGGACGAATTTTTTTAAATGAGCTCCTGTCTTTAACTTTATAAACAGAATCTGTTTGATGAGATGATGAGTAAACACCCCTCTGAGCAGTTGGATGGGGTGGCTTTTTAATCCTGGATCTGAACAGTCATCGTGGCAGCGTCGTACAAACATCTCAATGCCCGCACGCGATCTGACGGCTGGAACTCAACAAATCTCTTGGCGACACAGTTCGTGACGACCCTCGAGAGCAGCTTGGATACGTGGTTCAGAAGTGAGATGGGTCTATAGTTCTTCAGCGAGGATTTTTTTGAAGAACAGAACCACCGCATCTCTGCTCCACGCCTCGGGCAGTATACTCTCTTAGATGACAGAATTAAAGAGACTTGCTAGTCTTTGAATTATTGTATTTCTTTTTTTGGATCGTTTTCTTGTAGGTTTGGGTTTTTTTGGTTCAAATCTTCATCTATATCGTCACTTCTTTGATCTTAGTTAGATCTTGTAGCACCCTCAGCTCACCCCCGGAGTGAACACAGCGCGAGAGTCGGCTAACTGTCTTTTAGCTAAGTAATGAAGCTTAGCTGCTTTGTTGCAGAATTATATTTTTTTTACCGTTTTCATTAAACAGGCAATTATAATTATATATATTTTTTAACGTTTTCATTAAACAGGCATTATATTCAAGAAAAGTATTGTGGGAATTAAATGCTTAACTAAAATAGCGTTAAGGGCGGGTAACTGCAAATAAGTTAAGTTTTTCACTTAAACTTTTCTTTAAATGCTTAATTAAAAAAGTAGTTATAGTCCTTTAGCGTCTTTATAGTCAAGAAAAATCAGATAACGTACTTGTAGTTAAGTAGAAGGCTAGAAAATAATCATCACATCGGACAGTTAAGATATTTTAAAGTACATTAAGCGAAAAAGTGTGGGTTAGACGCTTTCAAGTGATGGAATCATCAGAAATTATGTTACTTAACGGTCTAAAATATTTTCATATCTTTGGAACTATTTATTATTGTTAAAATGTTTCTTAGACAGAAAGATAGCGAATTTTGAACTCTGTCACATTCTATTAAAAAGTGAAGATTGACCATTTGAGGGTTAACGGTTTTCTACTTCGTACTTTCTAGAATACTAGTTATTTACAACCTAGCCAATAGAGGAGGCTATTTATATTTAAGTAATGTACAACGAGTATTAGAAACAATTTAATAAGGTAGGGGTTGAAAGTTTGTGTACAGAAATCAAATTCTACGATAATTATGAAGTGGACGTAATTTCAATAATCGTTATAATACATTTCACAAAATTGTGAGTTAATAGTTTTGTGTAAATTATTTAATTTTTATTAAGTTAGGTAGTAAGTTTAGATTAAATTCGTTGTTTTATGAATATTCTAGGATTTATGGGACAATTCCTCACTTACGTTTATATATACGCCCTTAGAGGAAGCAAAGAATCAAAATGAAACTAGGTAGTAAAGGACACTTGTATTTTTTTTATTTTAAATTGTAGGGGTGTACAGGACAATTTGCAAAGACGATGTCCTTTACATCCTAATTTTTGAGGGACTTATATTAACCACCTAAGGTGGTATAAGACAATTGATATTTTTTATGTATTTTACACGCAAAAGTTGTTTTATACTTTGCTTTACTACCAAAATGAGTTCACTCTGGTAACTAAGTGTTATTTACATCCATATTTTCACGGTAAACTTTGTTTAACGTCTCAAATTATGTGGGTCGTAAAGGCATTTTTTTTGCGAATTTCGTAAAACGGAATATACAGATCGATAGGAAATTAAAAACTGAGTATAGCAGTATCAATAAGTCATTTTCGCCCAAATGTCCTTTACGACCTTTGAGCCCAGAGGTATCGATATGTTACGCAGGAACTGAAAGGTAAGATCAGAAGATCAAGAAAAGGACAAAAAAACTGGGTTACTTCACACAGCCAATCATCTTCACGTTTTATATTAGGTATACCTGGATTCCTGGAAGTTTCTATGCAGTCATTAAGACTGATTGGTCTACTCTAGTGGAAATAGCTGGTTATACCATTTGAACACCGTTGCTATTTTTATACCGAGTGTAGCATACTGTGTCTTCGAGGCGCCAGATATATTTTATAGCAATCATAACTTGTAAGTTCTTAATAATCTTCTAAAAAAGAAAAGAGTGCAGATAGATGGATCTGCTTTTTCCTTGAAGCATGTCCGATTTGCTTGATCGTCAACTGTCTTTTAGGCTAACAGATGGTGGGTGTTACCACAAAGTAAATATATTATGCAGCTACCTATTATGTACTCACTTTATACCATAATTTAATCCCATCTTACGAAACGAGGATGATTATAGTGACTGTCTGGCCAATCAATCATCAACAGAACTTATTTGAAGGCTTGTTTAAAGTACTTAAATTATAATTCGTTAAGTGCGTTCAGATAAGAAAAGGTCAAAGCTAAAGATGAAGGAAGGAAGTTTAAAGTAAAAGGAATTAAAAGTGACAGATGGACTGGCGGATATCTTGATGAATTTCTAAGGATTCTTATCGACTACGGCCACTTTAAAAGCTAGCTTTCGATTTCAAAAGGGTATTGCAAACCTGATACCCTTATTAAAAGTTCCTCACCTACATGTATGCCTTTCTACATGTTAACGTGGTACAATTCTGTTTTTACCTTTTGAAGAGAGGTGATAAAATCGTTTCCTAAATGCATTCAAAATTAGGTATGAAGCCTATTCATATCTCCAAAGTACCCCACTTGATGCTCGTTTACATTTTAAATTAATATTAATAAGCTTGGGTTGGAAGTAAAACAAAGAATTTTCTAGATGTTTTCTCCAACGAAAAATAATATAATATTCTATGACGGCGCGGAAGGTATAACCGTCCATGTCCCAACAAACCATCCTACATAAAGTAGGATGGTTAATTAATTAAGTCAAGACAAGTAAATTTTCCTTATATTGATGAGAGACCCAAGAGTCCTACACGTAGGTCTAGGACCTTTCTGACAATTCGGTTACATATTTGATTCCCAATGTCAGCTCACCCAAATTCAACTGCAAAACGGTTCGGATGGCTGGCAACACATCTGGTGGATACATTATACATAATTTATTAGGCTCCATATTTGTTTACAAAGCCATATGAATTAGACTTAGGAAATGTTAACAGTATGGCGTTCGATGTGAACTAGCTTTTGATTAGGTTCACAGATATGTGATATAATTGTTGTATTCATTATTATAAGAGCTTGCAGATTTAATTAAAATAAAATCTGTTGTTATGATGTTGCTATCTGGTCGTGTTGCCTAGATAAAATTGGTAAATTGTGACCGTCGAGCAGACGTGATTACCTAGTTAGATAATTACAAACTCGGAAAATCTTTTGACCCCGATTTTATTTAAAAAACAAATCAGCTTGTAGCAACGGTTTGTGTTTGCAAGATAATTAAATTATTTAATATCGGCATACAAAATCTGCCGATCACATCCCATTTAGTTAATCACGAATTTCAGCATCCACATTAATTTCGCATAGTTTTCCTTTGGGGTACTTCAAGATATTGTTCCAGTTTTGGTCCACATACACACAACTTTTACCAAACACATTCACGAGAGCAGACATGTAAAGTGGACACTAAATTTCCCTGAATATTTTTATAAAATTGTTTCAAAAAGATTTGCATTTTATTCTTCTCCGAATATTTGAGACATTGAAAAGACGACTGTTCCTACAAGTTTAATATCTATGAAAATTCTTCGCTCAAAATATTGAGGTCTTTCCTGAAGGGAATTTGTAAGCGGGCGTGTTGCATAATTTGGTCCCTTTTTACATGAACAATATTTGTTTACTGGTCCTGGGGTACCCACGTAAATATTGTGTTCAAAACACGAGACTTATTTGAGATTACGTCGCGCGTCGTCACTCCACAAAATACTTTATACATGTTTTGGTAGCATCTGACATAATTCAAAAGCTCTGGCTCGTTTTTATAATACCTTAGCAATTTTCTGTCTAAGTTTTCTGTTTTTCCAAAATCGGTATAAGTCCGTATTGGAAAAATGTCGTAATAGCAAATATCATCCTAGTTTAATTTTATTAAAATTCCGGTCATAGTTAAGACAAAATGCATCATCGATATTTTACTTTATAAATTTGGTCTGTACATGTAATATTTTATCGGGATAGAAGATAATATGCGATGCCGTAAGTCGAAAAAATCTTACTTTTCTGAATGTAATGAACGACGTTGACTGGTCTTTCAGAAACCGAGTTTGTCCAGGAATCTTGAGTCAACTCTGGACAATGACCTAATATTATTGGTGATTAATAATGTGATGTTCTAATATTCTAATAAATCTGTCATTATTCTCGTCACCCGTTTACTAAGAAATGAATTAATATCGCTACTCATTTCCTTAAATATGGTAAAAGGAAGATGCTCCCGTAACCAACCAAAAATCAAAATGACTATCTCATAAGTTGACATATTTACGATAGTTAAACGACATATCTTTTGACCAATTACGTATTTAGGCTCGCTAATAAAATGCAGAAGTGAGCAGGTTGCAACAATGATCTCATCGGCGCGGTTAGTTACGAGCCTGCGCCTACGCATCTTGTCGGGAATTGGGTCCTACAAGTTTAATTATGTAACCTAAGAGTTATTGTTCCTTGAATTATTGATAAGGTGTACGATTTATTTCTATCTATGTTTTGTTTTAATATTTCTGCGGGATTTTGGTCTATGCTTGGGGTTTTATTCCGTCAGATGTCATTTTTTTACAGACTTTAAAATGATGAGTAGGTATTTGATTACCCTTACCGGGCCGGCCACGATTTTTGGCTTAGCGGCAAGCGGCGCGGCAAGCGGCGCGGTTTCTTTTGTCAGCGTTGACGCTGCGAGCGGTGCGTCATGGCATGGTTCATACATTTCGGTACGCTGACAGCGGCGAGGTCGTGGCCAGGCCGTTATGCGGTAAGCGGTAAGCACAAGCGTTTCTCCTTAACTTGGTAGGAAGTCGTGCAGACGTTGATTGTACACCGCTTGCAAGTGGCGTAGCCATTTCCTCAGTTAACTTCGCAATGTCAATGTGACAGTAATCAGCTGATGCCCCCCGTATACCTACTTAGGTACATCGGAGTCTGAACTTTAGGAGCGTCGTATGTGAGCCCGAGAGCCTATATCATTTACAATAATTGCGCTAGTACATATTATATACCTAAGTTATGCAGGTTAATACTGAGGAATTTCTCAGTAGCAGCCTGGAGTTTGGATTTGTGCCCGGTTGATGGCTCACCCCTTATTACATGAGACTACATAACTGGCGAAATATGAGTGTAGTATTATAGGTACACCTCGGCCTAACCCGAGAACGGAGTGTACAGGCGTGGTGTTTACCTACTTATTTACAATCTTTAAAATGTAACCTGCTTTAATCAGGAGCCATAGATGATTTTCAAACAAACTATATTAGATACATTTTCCGGATACTGAAATAAAAATACCAAATTGAAGCTAAATGAAGTTGTAATACTTGTTAAGAATGACATCATAATTTAATTAGCTATTTTAGCACTTAATTAATGTATCATGCATACAATGAACTGTTATGAAACTGGAATATGAAATCATCTAGGTAACCATGTGGGAAGCGAATTATGATGGCTATGTGGTATAGATCACAGAACAGTAAAACTTCTTTTATCTGTTCTGTGGTATAGATCGTTGAAGTTCGAATAATTAGCCTACAACTACTCATATACTATGCTCAAATTATAGGCGAGGACGCTGGCACCCTAAACACAAGTTACATCTTACTTTGGGTGTCAGAGTTTATTTTATTTTATTTATTTGGGACAAAAAACAGTTATGCGTTACAACATTAATAGTTATCTTAGGTATAATAGTAAAAAACCCACACTATTGTCCACCGAAATATAAAAAATTATAGTTCATCGAAATCACTCTTTCCCTTAGTTCTAACGCTGCATAGCGTTTAGATAAGTGTTTTTGTACAACTGAAGTTAATAATGAATTATTTTTTTTTACTTTGTAGATACATAGTTATTTAATGAAAGAAGCGGCCTCGAAGGACTACAATAAAATTTGTTCAAACTTTGGTTAAACTTAACATGGATGGATTAAGAATAAAAGGTTTTTGTTACGCTGCTTTTGAGGCAAATTGAAACTGGAGCGTCAACATTTTTATTATGGGAAATTCCTTGTTTTTAAGTACATATATCAATAATTATTAAAAAAAAAGAAGTAAATATAGGTACTTGAGTTAATTAAATTCTTCAATTATTTCGATAGAGTTGGTTTATGTTAATCAAATTTCATGATACATTTAAAATATTCGATTTAGAAATCACTCAAGACAAAAAGTTTTCTTTTTTTTTAGTCGATGGTAAGTTATTAAACATAAAATGTAACTTCGGCGTAATAACTTACGTATTCTGCCAATTTTAATACTCTCTGATAATTTCCATAATCTTTGCATTAAAAGTACATTTTTACTTTGGAACAGCCTGTTATTATAATTTCTTCGGATCTTAAAAATGCCATGGAAGGCCTCCGAAGATATTAAAGAATATAGATAGATAGATTTTAATAAGAAATTTTAATCTTGGGGATCGTTTGATTGTATCCTCGTTTCCGCCTTGAATCTTGTTTGTTAGAAATGCGGTCAATCTTATAATTTTAACTAGCTTCTGCTTCCGTACGCGTGAAATTTCTCTGTCCCCCATTCATTAGGGGTAGAATTTCGAAAACTCCGTCTTAGTGGATACCTACTCTTCACAAAGAACACGCCCTCCAAATTTCATGTCTCTAGGACCAGCGGTTTAGGCTGTGCGTTGATATATTAGTCAGTCAGGACTTTGAATTTTATATATAGGTATAGAAGATTATATTGTATCAAGATTTGTTTACTGACCGTTCTTCTGAATATTGTAGGCACTAATTTTAGGGATTTTTAGAGCTTACATCAAAGCAACGTGCCTACGACACAACAAGGTGTATTAAATGGGCTATTTAGGACTTATCTATAAATGCTCATTGACAAAAAATCTGTCTTTTCTAGTAAGACTTTGATAGGTACTCAAGATTCCTCAAGTTACCGTAGAAAGTTGGCGGTAGTCGCCATGCCACTATACAGTGATGGTTTCCTAGAAAAGCGGTTCATACATATTGTAACGGCCGTCTTGAAAATCTGTAAATTTTCACCAGTATTTGACGGTAAGGTTTCAAAAAACGCTGTGTATTTGAGTGACGGTTTATCGCTTACTTATGAAATCTAAGCTTGACAAACATATGACACTGAAAAAATCTATTTTAGGTATGTGTGCGAATGCTCGCTGAGGTTCACTGACCACTTGAATATGGCCTGATTTCATAAGCAGTTCCTTTAAAGACTCCGTTCATCAAACTTCTTGTTCATTCCCATAAAAATCAGCCCAAATGTCCCCAGAACCGGTATGAACAGCTGATTATGCATCCGCCAAGCTTCGTTACTGTATTAGGCAAGGCGGACCCTAACACTGCCCACGCGCCGGTATGATAGCCTAATTTGTACCGCCTTCATTGTCCATGAGCCTTGCGACAAATGTAAGAGCAAATGTCTTTGTATATCATGTAGTTATATATAGAGATTTCCTATTAGAAAAAACAAATGCTTATGGAAATGATATCATTAATTAAATACAGCCAGACTAGACTAGCAATTAACTATGACACAGCTAGAAAATGATCAAGCAGATTATTGTGGATATACCACGTGGTATGCGTTTTTGGGTGTAAAGGAATCTTGTTTCCTAATTATTTGGACCATTGTGTTAGCTGATGTGTTTTGAGTCTATGCCTTATTCACAGTCAGTAATTACCATAGTCATCTGCATATATATGGCATCTGTAAGATAGGATATTAATCACGCCTTCCATTTTACCGCATTATGGTGCTCGTATGAAGATATAATACCTTCTCCTCACCAAAATACATCTGTTTATAGTTCCAGTAAGAAATAACTTCTCACGTCGGGTCAGCTCAGATAATTACAGTAACAACCTGTCCGTAAACATTGTTGCTATCGGATGGACTGATAAACACTACCGACGTTGATTGACGACACTTGACGATCAATTAAGTTTCCTTATGTATTAGAATCCTGATACGCATCAGTCCGTAAACGACTTACACTGACTGTTCATGTCTCGTCGTCAGTTAGAATAGACGTGAAGAACAATTTATAAGGACTTAATAAAAGTCTTTCTTAGTTTTTCAGTATGCTACTAACCAAATTCTAACCCATTGAGTTACTATACACTGACTGGTGTAGTTGACAGTACAAGAATTGGCAAAGAACATGCAGGACATGCTGTATCTAGATACAAAAAAAAAACATCCTAGCTGTCCACAACACAATAAGCCATACCATAAATAAGTCTTCAAAGAGAAAAAGCATAACGCTATGGAATCGCATCGGGGTCAGGCTCGCGCGGCACGCTCAGCAGGAAGGCCCTACAAGGCGATGCGAGTTTACTTTTTATCTCGTACCGTTACGCCATCGGCTCCTCTGTGACATCACTATGTCGCCACAATTACTAACTGTGTGAGGCTTTGCGATGAGCAGACAGCTGTTATAAAGTAACGGGAACTTGTAGGGTAGCAAAGGGGAAGATTTTAAATTCATGTTCGTCAAAGATCGTTCACTCTTTTTACATGAAATGGTGTACCCCTGCACCCTATTTGCGTCGACACTTTCAAACACAATCTGAATTGGCAAGGATTAGCAATATCCTTCAAAATGATTATTAAATATTTCGCATTGTCAATATGAATTAGGGCCCTGTGGGGTAATTGCGTAACACACAAATAGTAGCTATGGCTTTTTTAGAAATTAGAAATCATTTATTTGCCAATAATTTCAGGTTCATATTGACAATGCGAAATATTTGAAAAAAAAAATTGACACATTCACCACAGGTGCTGTGCATTAAAGTAGAAAATTCGTGAATAAACCTTGTAATTTAACTTGCAAGAGATTACAGACATCGGGACAGGTGAAACTGAATAAAACCGCTTGTAAAATTGTCGATTTGTTAGATTGTCGCTTGAAGGTTTAATGAAATAAGCCTTCTTTCATCTTTTCCTTTTTCGGTCTTTAAGCATGGTTTTCAACACATACGGTCGCATTCAACAATGTCATGTTCAGTTCTTACTGGTTCTTGGGAAGTTATCATGTGCTGGCCAATAAAATTAACGAGCTTATGTTCTTGTTTCTATCTGAAGCTCTACATTCTGTGTTGACTGCCCTTTGTATATTTCACGAATTGAAAACAGTTTATAAATAAGTAGATGTTGTCTTCTTGGACTTTTCCGGACACTGCTGAATTTATGGCCTCAAAATCAATGGCATTCCCTATTGCGGGAATTCAGTTATTAGAAGCTGATTCTCGGTAATCACTGTGGATCAATTGGTTATTCTGCACTAATGCAGATACTGTTGCTTTTGGGTTTCATGGCAAACCCCAAGTTTTACATACGAAACAACAAATTCCTTGTTCAAACGTTTAAAATAGCACATTCTTGGTTTTATTACCAAGTAACAATAAAACGTAAGTATATAAATAAACAACAAGATCGAGTGTTTAAACATTATTCAAAACGGTTTCTGTTTTACTTGTCCATCATTGTCAAAATGTATGTAGATTTTGATGGATCGTTTGTACCTAATATTAAAAAGTTACCTTATGTCGCTCAACATCTGTGTTGTTTCTTAGAATGGGACACAATTATGTGAATATATTTTCTCTCTAGACAACCAAATTGCGTACGCGGAGTTTTATTATTTATTTGCCAACGAGGAGGGATAAGGATATTTAATGTAAGTACCTATAACCAGTCTTTACATTTCTACATTAAGGTAAGAAGCATAGTTAAATAGATTTATGGTACTGGAGTACACGATAGTAAAGTAAATAAGTAAGAAACAAGTAAAACGGTGATCCGTCTCGTGTGAGTCAACGGTTGTGTCATACGGTCCAGAATAACTTTCCTGGGAGCAACCGACGACTACAAGTGTTTTATTGGAACTGCCTATCTTGTTCTTGTTGCTTTTAAAATACATGTGTTTTAATGTTTTGAAGATCCTGCCACTGACGTGACGGGGGAAATGCTCACTTACTTACCTACTACTAAAAACAATGCCAAGGTTTTATCCAAGACGAAACGAAACGTCGAACATGTAACGGTTTAGTCGTTTTAAATGTTTGAATGTCTTTTAAATATTTAACGTTTTATCCCTGAATCTGGTACTGGTACGGAGTGAAAAGCACTTTATATTTATAAGTAGGCACCTCAAGGGTCTTGGATTAAAATTTAATTTTAAAACAGATTCTGAATTATTCGAGCGGTAACCAAAACTAAAATGATTTATGGACTATATTTCATCACAGTAAATGCCTAGAACCAGGTGTTTGTATTAATATCTCACCGTTAATCCAGGCCTAGGTGACAGGTAGTGCTGATTTCCGTTTTAGCACTTAGGTAATACTTATAATTATACGAGTATGTTGTTATAAAACCTATATACAAAATTAGAATGTGAACCCTAATATTTATAATTTATAAACTTAACTGCCTCATACGGTTTTCTCAACTAGACGAAACATCGAGATTTCTTTATAAAGGCGGATACAGACATTGCGAGGCATTGGGGGGATGGTGGGGCATGTGGAAGCACTTGCCACACCACGAATATGAACGTCCACACATTGCGAATCATGCGATGAGCGCTGTGCGCTGCGTATGCCTCGCAATGTCTGTATCCGCCTTTATATATTCTTTATTATAGTTGTTATACTCATAAACCTTCCGGAATAAATTTTCTCAATGATGGTGAAAGCCGCATCAAAATCGGTTGTGTAGTTTAGAAGAAAAACGTCACAGAAAGACACGAAAATCGACTTTAATATTTATAATATGTGGGTAGGTATAGGTGATAGGTCATATACTCGTAGAGCTTTGTAGGTATGTATTACTTTCTAACTAGTGTGTTTGGAGAACGGTTACCAGGGCATATTATACAGGATGGTCAAAAAGTCGTAGATCAAACGAAATAGGGCGATAAACGTGATCATTACCAACAAAAAATCCTTCTACAACATGGTCATAATTCAATTGCCCTAAAAGTTATGAATATTTTTGTATACCGAGTTCTTTTACAATTAGACTAATTTAAAAAAAATATGATACTTATAAAACAATAAAACAAATGATGTTGAATTATTACTAGATAATGTATCAGCACTACAAAAGTTCTACTGCGGCTCTGGGTACCAAATTTCAAGAGCAATTAAATTTTTTCCAAAATTTTTTAAGCGTTATAAAAAAAAAAAAACTCACTTTAAAAGCGCTGGAAATGACCTCCTTTATCTCCCTATTTTGCGTGATCCATGACTTTTTGACCACCCTGTATACTCATTTTTAGCGACAAATGCTCCTAAGTTCCTAACCCTACACCCTGCGAATGGCAGCCATCTTATTTCTTTAATCGGCTAAAACTGGATCATCATTCATCATGTCCACTACTGGACATAGACCTTTCCCCGAAAATAACCCGTGAATTTCGCATGTTTTTATGTTTAATCAAAAGTATTTGAGTGAACCTACAAAATGATACCAAAATATTGACTCTACACCAAATATTTTAATAATTATTATATTAATTTTTGTTAACACACGCGTGCGACATTTTGAAGTTTTCAATCAAACTAACTTTTACAGTGTGTTTTGTTTGTAACACTATCCTATTTTCGAAGCACCAGTATTTTAAAAATCAAACTTACGCCAAAAAGTTAAAAGTAATATTTCTCCGCTTCTATACGTGTTATCAAAATAAAATGCCTACAGATATTTATTATTAGTCAACCTCAATATGAAACGATATGAACCTATTCAGATTTTTTTTAGTGTTGAGTAGTGTAATTTTAATCGTTCTCTTCTTAGTTCATTGTATCGGATCTCAATACTAAATTAAGAAATATCGTTTTATACACAGTATTCGATTTAGCAACAATATCCGCCTATCTCAGTTCAACGGGTTGACGAGCTGTTATCACTCGTAACCACGAATCCAATACAATCTATACAATAGGTAGGTACTCTTATCTACTGAACTTGTGATCTTTGTGACAATTTCAGTTCGAATTTCTACTTGGCTCATTCTGTGGGCTTCTTTTGTCGAAAAAGTCTACTATTCTGCCAATCTGCTCGCTCGTTTTAAGTAAGATTTCAGATTAGTTATCTTGCTTTAACAGAAAACTTTGCTCCCTTTTACGAATTACTTTATCTAAGAGATTTTTTTTATTCCGAATAAAGCTCTGCGAATTTATGTAAATCACTAGAATTTTGCTGAATAATTTGAAGGTGTTATCGTAGAACTGAAAGTTCTAACATTATTTTACAATGAAATGTAGGCTAGTACTGGAAGGTACAAAAGTTCTTTGTTATCAAACCAAGCGAATGAATTAAGTAATTTATTTTCAATATTTCGCTTTTTAATATAACTAAGCTCCTATGTTTCCAAAAAGAGTTTATTATTAGGGTTTGGAGTCATTGACTTGGTTTGTTGATAGGCAACGTCTTTGTATATAGGTGCTAACAACAGACAATCGTAAGGAACATCAAGCGTCTCTATTCCTTTAGTTTATATTGGAAATTAAACTATTACATGGGACTTAAATACGATATATGGGTGTACCAGCACCTACTATAAGTTACCTCTGCCTGGCCCTTCGGGATAAGCAGGCGTGATGTTATCTAGAAATAACACAAGAAAACAAAAATCATTAATTAAACATTGAGTAGGGTGAATTAATCCTCCAATAATAATCCAATTACGCAGTCAGTGATTCGCGGCACGAAAGCCCATTAGGAGCAAATCTGTTGACTCAAGTAAATGTTTCGAACATTGTCTTGAAAGGTTTTCAATAAGAACAATAAGTATGAGTGCCATTATATTTAAGAAATAAGTACTCTTGAAGCTTGATTTTAGAGCTTTTGAACTCGCTGATCTCTGAAAGTCACCTCGACCTTAAGTAAATATATGTTAGGAAAGAAATTTTATTTACTGAGGGATGTTAGTAATCAATATCTAGAGGTATATTAGAATTGAAGTGGCGAGGAAAATGTAACGGAGATTCGAACGGATATCGTTGTAATAATCATGTTAACTAGTATTACATTTTATAGCCATGATTAATTAATTAAACCACGGATTTACTCGTAGTAGTTAGGTAAATTGTTATTAATTTTAAGTAATGACCTAGAGATTTAGCTACAGTTTGCTGGTACTGTCGAACGATGTTATGGCTAGGTTTCGACATAAGGAGTAGTGCTAAAACGAGTGGAGACTGGAAAAGATTACTTTACCGTCATTTCTTCTCTCGGGCTACAACAGTTACCTTAGACATTCTATTTTCAAGACTTGGGCCCTTTTCTATTCTACGGAATACCGAAGAATAATGACAATACGATCAACTTCTATGTGAACTACACTGCTTCTACTGCTAATCATGAGGTCCTGGGTCCCGATTCCCGGGTCGGGTAAATTGTCATTCTTACATCTGGAATTTCTCAGTAGCAGCCCGGAGTCTGGATTTGTGCCCGGGTGATGGCAATAGGCTCGCCCCCTATTACATGGGACTTAAACATAACTGGCGATATGTGGGTGTACTATAGGTACACTCTGCCTAACCCTTCGAGGAACACAGGTGTGATGTTATGTATGAATGTGTTCTATATTAAGTAAATTTCTCCAAACTTATTTCCAGATGCAACAGGCAGTGTAATAGCAGCAGCTGTGAACGCTCGCGACGGTGGAGAACTGGCCATCCTGGTACGAGGTCTTCACGGCAGCAGTGCCCGGCGAGAAGAGCTGCTTCATGCGAAGGGAGCTGAGGATGTTGCCATCTCGCTTTATTACAATGGGAAGAGCAATAAGGGTGAGTAACATAGAGCGAGGATGCTCGGTTACGATTGATAGATACGGCCATCAGCATGATATAGACTGTGAAGGAGCTATAGGCAAGAGATCTGCGAGGTAATTTGGTAACACACTAACAGTAGCAATGGCTTTCATTTTGACAGTTCCGCAACATTCAATGGGTGGTTTACGTTGTCGAGCAGACCAATTTTTCGAACTTATGAAGCAATGAAAGGACTAATCCTTTCATTGCTTCATAAGTTCGAAAAATTAAATATTACTAATAATATCCTTCAAAATTATTCAGATTGTGATTAGGCTACAGGTCTACATGGTATTAGAGGAGACAGGAGAGCCAAGTTGTCTATGATATTATAAAAACGAACCCACTTTATTATAAAAGTAGCAATATTGAGAGAAAGCGTGAGAGAATGAATTGCTATCTAAAATGTTATTAAACGCGGAGGAAATGGTAACTTAACCACTTCCTCGAAACGGTACGTATTTGCTTTTACGCAAGGGAAACAGGATACATTTTATCTTTGAATGAACACGTAAGCCATTTTCAATTTGTTTTACAATGAATTCATCGTTCTAGAGTAGGTAAGCGGCGTCCTACGTAGGTACTAAGTAGTATTTCTTCGTGTGTGCCAGTTCTTCAATATACGATATTAAGTGCCCCATTGGTTGTGGGACAGCACCACATTTATACTCCAGTCACGCGCAGCATGACCACTAAAGAAACGGGTTTTGAATCAAGTCAATCTGTCATTTCGTCTATTCTTCCGTCGATAAAACCTGTTTCTGTGGTGGTCATGCTGCGCGTGCTGCTGGAGTGTAAATGTGGTGCTGTCTGGCGGAGTCATCTGTAAATCTCCACCTGAGCAGGTTTTCTTTGCTTCGGCTCAACAGAGTCTAGTAGCTGATGCCAGTTAACTAAGGCAAAAACATTATAAATAGTTGTAAAAGAAAAATTAAGTCAATTTCAGCCTAAAATACCTCTTGGCTGAGAAAGAAAAAGTGTACAATTTATGTTGTACATTATATTATCTGTGGTTGTAGTAACGCCTCAAGGCATTACTGTTAGAGCGGCCACATAATGTACTAAACAGCCACATTTTGTGCTAAAACTTCCACAACATATGTGCCGTAACGAATAAAACCACTCTCCACCCACACTTTTATATTTGTTCATTGGGCAAACTGAGAAGCTAAAAAGGAAATTTAAATATTCAGATAGAGCTGATGCTTCATCGCTGTTTATTTTCTTGTAAAAATGTCATTTGATATCTTTGAAATCGCAGACGTGAAATACGAAATGCATTTAATGCTATCGCTATGAGAAAAAAGTTATGTCGTAAATATGATTGAAGATACATTCAGCTATAAATAACATCTCGGTTAAACAAGCTTGTCAGTTTACAAACTAAATTTACTTCAGTTAAGTTCGCAACTAATTTATGTACGCATAACTCGTCAAAATGTAGGAAACAGCTAATACTTTTTTAGCTGTTTCAGGTTTGGTCCCATAGGAATAGTTGTTCATAATGATAAGTACAATGACCCCTTTTTTTTTTGTGGATGGGAAATCATCTAATGACTCCTCCCGCTCTGGGTGGAGCGGAAGGGAGTGTCAGACTCTTACTGACTAAAACCCACCCGTGTTCCTTCCTTAGCCCTTTATGTTCCGGGGCACGGTAACCCTTTCGGACGATCCCGCTATACAATGACCCCTTAAGAGGTTATCCATTAATTACAGGACACCCTGTATAATTATTTTTGCATATCCTAGTATCGTTGGAGAGCCTCCACGGTGGTCACCTAAAGTCCGTATCCTGGGGCTTGGGCGAGCACCCCCGAGGTACCCTGGCTCTGATCATCACTCCCAGCAGAGTGAAGCTGGTCGCGGGCTGCAAACCCCTGCACTGGCACACTATGTCTGGCAGACACGATATGCTAGCGATGTTATCTAGTCAGAAGATGAAACTTGTAAGTAACGGCTTTTTATGAATGATTTTTTGTCGTTTACAGGCTGGCACGCACAATCTGCTATCCATGGATTCAGGTCATAATTGGCTGAAATTTGTCGGTTATTAATAAAAATTAGCTCTGCCATACCTTTTAACCACGTAGGTATTGCACTTTTCGACGAAACATCAGATTTTTTTTATTGATAACCGGCGAATAATTTCAACGCTAGGTCTAGAATCATGTGCTGAATTCATGGATTCAGTTTACTCGTCGATGTCTCTGCCATGCTGTGTATCGTTTTATTCGAATAATCCAAAAATATAAACAAATGATGATACAGCAGCGGTACTCGTATCTACTATGTTTGAAACAAATAATATTTTCGTTGGTTGGGATTTCAATTTTCTTTTCAAAGAATTCCAATCTTCAATTCTTTTGTAATACTCTACGACCATGTCAATAGCAAACTCAGTATGCTTTATTTTCAGATTTTATAATGAGAGTCTCGAGTACCTTAATAAACCAGTATTAAATACTTGAGTGGCCAGTGTTTTATTTTCAAGCACCCATTGAGCAAGGCCTAACCTCACAATACTAAAAATGCGAGTGTGCTTGATAATTTGTAGGACTTCAATTAAAAACTTTTTGAATAAAAAGAAAATCATGAAAGTGGAAATATTAAATTATGTGGGCATAATTATATATTTTTTTATATATCATTGTCCTAAATTATTTAGAAGCTAGTTTAAGGCTTTCTGTAATTTTTTAAAGTACTTATATCATTATTCTTACAGTACCACGAAGAAAATGCACCAGTGGAAGTATACAACAGTGAAAGGGCTGTTTTAGAGTCTCTTAACTGTGACCACCACGAAGACACCATGAGGCCTCCAGCTCTCACGACAGTAGAAGAAACTGACTACGAAGAAGTTAGAGACTTCATGGCGAAGGACGCGAGGAGGAAGCGTGAGGAACAGATGCAGGGAGACGATTACAGAGGAAACTATATTGATCCTAATATAAATCTGCCGCAGCCGGTTCCAAACAGAGGAGATATACCTTCGAACGCTATTGAATCTTGTGATGGTAAGTTTGATTCTGAATGTTTGGTCTATTTTTTATAACATGTAAAGCAACGCATATAATAGTAAATTATTATTCAGCTGACTATTTAAACTAGGTACTATAATACATATATTCAAAGACAAAAGGACACTTAGGCGTCGAAGTACTGTTGATCTGTATATCTTTGTATATTTTGAATCAATGATAAGTTTTCAATGATCTATGCTAGAAACGAATTAATCTTTAGAAGCTACAATTGGAACTTTCAAACATACTTTTTCGGGTCCACGTTTTTTTCCAGAAGCATTGAATTTATCATTAACATCATTCGCCAAAACTGCGGGACTTAGCCCTTCTTCAAGCATTGTCCTTTCTATAAATGGAATATCAAACACTCCTCTGACGCCTCATTCTATTTCATCTTCCAGATGAAGTGATCCGTCAGCTGACTCTCCTCCGACAAACGATCGAGCTCCTTCGACGCGAGGTCGGCGAACAGAAGGGTATCATCGACAACCTGCGCTCTCAACTGCGTCAGTGCTGCAATCGCGTGCCCACTCCGCCACCTCCAGACAGATGCACTGGATCTTCCTGCTATCCTGGTTATTAAATATTATTATGAAAAACTATATAATTATATTCAAATAAATAATAGTCTTGCCAGTTTTAAATATATTTCAAGAGTTTTCTCCTTTGCATTTATCGAAATTCTAGGTTTTTACGTACTGTCAAGTTAGTATTGAAAAAAGATTTTGTTTGTGTGTAAAGTTTGTTTTGGAACAGTAAATACAGAGTTATCAACTTAGGATTTATTTCATAATGTAGCAGTAATATTGTATGAATCTAAATAATCGTCCTTATTAACATAAATATCTTATACTTTGGCATTTACTAACACGTATCCTTTAATTTCATTCTCATTACAATCATTAGTAATGTCAGCTTCAGTAACTTTAGTAACATCATCTAGTTCTTGCCATATCACATCATCATCTAACTTAAGGTGTATCAAGCAACTTTTATATTCAAAGTGTGGGTTTTTATTAAAAGAGTTCTTTTAAAATCGCTTTTTATTTCATATAGTTCGCTAGACGATATATCAAGCTATAAATTTCTAGTATAAGCTGACCTTTCATTGTACGGAATGCCTATACGATGCGAGGTCAGCTAATTCTGGAAATATATAGCTTGATATATCGTCGTGTGTACTAGTCCATATGTGTCAGATCATTGTCTGCCTACAGAGTCGCGAGTCTCGCCCACCTAATATCAAGTTGCTTGATTAACCTTATTCATATTTGTGAATGAATAACTAGATTTGTCAATTATAATGATGTCGGGATGATTGGTGGCTCTGTAGGCGAAAGTGTATCTAATGATGTTCCTTGTTCGAGGTAATTTAGGTAAACGAAGATAACCAATGTTGCTTTTGAGTTATTTATACAGTTTTTGCATTGATATTGGAAATTAATTGTGGATATGGTGAAATTATTCCGGGTGGGCTTAAATTTTTAAATCTAAGTATATCACTTCCAAAATTGTTATTATTAAGAAGTTGAAAAATAAATATAATCATTTGATTAAGAAATTACAGTTGAAAAGCAGCTGCATCCGGTTAGACTGGAAGCCGACCCCAACATAGTTGGGAAAAGGCTAGACAGATGATGATGAGTTGAAAAGCAGCATTGAATCAGAAGTTTAGTGACGCCGTTATCGATGTTTTACTTTATAAGGTAAAATAAAATATCGATAACGGCGATCTCATACTAGCACGCCTCACGCACCGGTGCGCGGGACATGCGAACCCGCGGGTGATTTCTACATACAAATTCAATAATAACGCGTTTCCGCGCGGTGCATTTAGATCTGTTTCCCGAGCCCCTTCGCGCGGCGCGTGGCGCGTTGTAGTATGAGATCCACTTTAGAACATGTTATTGAAAATGTAGTAAATTTTTACAGTTCGATGAATAATCTGGCAAGAATACAAAACTAATAAAAAAACATTCTTGTAAAGAAATTGAAGTGAAAGTAATACACATACAGAGACACACATTTAGATTGTCAACTTTTATTATACAACTAGCTTCTGCACGAAACTTCGTCCGTGTGAAATTTCACCCTCCCCCATTCTTCTTAGGGATGGATTTTCGAAAAACCCTTTCTTAGTGGATACCCACTCTTCACAAAGAACACACCCACTAAATTTCACGTCTCTAGGACCAGCAGTTTAGGCTGTGCGTTGATATATATCAGTCAGTCAGGACTTTGAATTTTATATGTATAGATGAGGTTATAAGAGAAATCCCCCATCAAGGTGACAAATCTTTTCTAATCATGTTATGCATAACATCATGTGACACAGGCGTGGAATGCCGTAACACAGCCACTGGGTACGACTGCGGCTCCTGCCCGCAAGGCATGGAGGGCGACGGCAAGAGATGTAGACCCATCACCTGCAACAGACGACCCTGTTCACAAGGTAGGTGGCACTTATATTGACAGACTGACATTGAGACTTTGTCGTCGATAATAAAATTACTTCTTAGGGATACAAACATGACTAACTATACGGATTCAAATTAAATTAGTTGGTGAAACTTCACATACGTGTTGGGTATCAAGATCTAATGATGATCATACTCATAATCAACCTATAATGATGATAAAACAAACAAACAAAAAATGTTTTTTCAACTTATAATTTCAAGTTAAGTAGGTACTAATCAGCATACAGTTGACTACGGAGTCAATGACCGCTGGTAGAGTGATACCTTGAAATATTTTTATTTTTATTAGATACCGATATCTATCAGGTCTACAAAGGACATGGATAAAGTTTGACCCAGCACAGATAAAGAGTTAATTACCTATAAAAAAAAAACAAAATAACTGATCATATTTGAAATTCCACTACTGTTATCATTACTTGGCAAAACTTTGCCGGAAATGTTTCATAATAGCTTCATAATACATTTTGTTTTATTTATGTAATGTTCAACACAATGTAAATTGTTTATGAATAAATGAATGAATGAATGTGTTTATTTCAGGGGCAAGTTTGTATGGGACCGTTATCCATCTCTTTTAATTTGACCGTATAGAAAAAGTTTTAATACTCGTAAATCTTTTGCCTGGTTGGAATGATGATGCTTGTACGAGTGTTTTACTCAAATTACGAATAAAGTGTCATGTTTGTAGTGCTAGCTAGATAATGCCACTAATTGGTTATCAGATTAGTACAGAGTAAATGGATGTCATCCTTCCATGATCACAAAACATACACATATACATATTTATTTATATATACTTTATTATACACCACAAAAATACACAACAAAAAGAATTATCGATAACTAAAAATATACAATGGGCGGCCTTATCGTTTTCTGCGATCTCTTCCAGGCAACTTTGGAATGGACAGTGATTTGCCTGGACATAAAATGGGGTTGTATACCTATGTATACTTTTGTATTTATCGTCGCTGAGTTTTGGCAAAACTCCAAGTCTAGATGCTGCCTGGCAAAGCTACTAGCAGTTGTCACATTAGGTTCAAACAACCATTAACTGCCATTGTTAGAAGCTACCCAGCGTCGTTTAATGAGCCATATGCGGATCAGTACATCATTTTATCAACAACGACACGCGCGCTGTATCTACCTCTAGTTATAAGTGCAGCGAAAGTATATGAAATAAAAACATCTCTTTCGGCATTATCAAGGTATACTGTGACAATATCAATATAATATTATGAATAGTGCTGGTTAGTAGTACCAAGAGTTGGTAGGTTTAGGAGATGATAAGCTGCAGTAGGTAACATATCCCTTGATAACAGAAGATTGAAGATGGTTACGTCTTGTCACGATTAAACATTATGCCTCGGTTGTTGAGTTTCATCTGTTCTCCAGTGGAACGATGCGTGGACACAGAGCAGGGTTACCGGTGTGAGCGATGTCCAGGACGACAGACCAGCGACGGGCAAACTTGTCGCACCGCCTGCAGTGCCAACCCTTGCTTTGGTGGACGTGAGTACAAAAGAGTTCTTTTTCAAAATCAAAATCGTTTATTTGTTTATTTCTAAAATGGCCGTTACGGTGGATCTTATAACATAAAAAAAAACAAATGCTTTGATAAAAATATTTAAAGAATATATTCTGTTTTTTCTTTTGGAAGGTGTTCAATGTCAGGACTTGCCGGATGGTAGCTACCGGTGTGCCTCTTGTCCAGAGGGTTACCATGGAAATGGAGAGAAATGCTACAGAATATCATGTCGCCAGAGTTCTTGCTACCAAGGTAAGTACCTACTGCTGTAATAATTTCATGAGCCGGTTCTGCGCAGCTATTGAATCTTGAAAGCTCAGTCCTTTTGTTGCATTGATTCTGAAATAAGTCAATAAGTTCCTATGTCAAATTTTCAGGTGTAGAATGCACGGAGACAGCCTCAGGTCCCCGTTGTGGCTCCTGTCCTGCTGGGTACAACGGCAACGGACAACAGTGTCAGCATATCTGTGACACCCACAAACCCTGCGGAACTAGACGGTGCAGTCCAAAGTCCAGCAGTCCGTACTACGAATGTGAAGGATGTCCTAAAGGATTTGATTGGAATGGTGAGTGAATATAAGCTGGACGTATCTAAAAGTCATCGCTTGGCATTAATGTTTGGAGCAGAAAATGATAAAATCGTGGTGAGACTAAAATAAAAAACTTGCATAAGCATAATCGGCCTTTAGTGTTCCCACTGCTGGGACACAGGCCTCCTCTCAGTGAGAGGGAGTGGGCCATAATCCACCACGTGGGCCCAGTGCGGGTTGGTAGGTGTCACATATCTTCGGATTTTTGATTTCAGGACATTCCGGATTCCTCACGATGTTTTCCTTCACCGTTTTGAAAGCAGTGGTGATGAAATTATTTACACAAAGTAAAGTGCCTGCAAAAAATAACTCAAGACAATGTGCACCAATTTTCTGGATTCAAATTCTCTGGATTGTGGATTGAACGCTATAAAGGTTGAATGAGACACAGCCAGCAATCGAACAACATAATTTGAAAAATACTCTTTTTCCTTCCAGGGTATTCTTGCGTTGACATAGACGAATGCGACCTCATACGTCCTTGTGACGAGGTCGTGTCCTGTCGGAACGAAGAAGGTGGCTTCACTTGCGGACCCTGCCCCGCCGGGTACGAGGGTAGCTCCGGATGGAGAGGATCTGGCAGTGAGCGGCGAAGAGAACAGTGCGTTGATGTGGATGAGTGTACGGACGGACGAGCCAATTGTCCGAGAGGCAGGCTGTGCGTTAATACTCCGGTAAGATTCTTAAGAGTCAGCAACCTACGTTCTTAGTTGCAGTGCAAAACAGAGAATTCCTGTATTTTTAACCGCGTTTGCAATCTAATCTGAGTCTCAATCTGTCAAAAATACCTCTAATTTCCCTACATTTTTGACATTGATTTTCGCTGAGATGAGATTGCGACTAGATTTCGAAAGTTAATAAGTAGATTTTTTAAGTATCAAAATTGGCCATCAGATAGGTATTTTGTTTAAAGGTGTGTTAGACTTTCAACCAATCTATATGGTCAGCGTTCGAGATTTAAAACATAAAAGACTAGTACTAGACTTTAGTTGTGGCTCCCAGTGCCTTGAGCATTGGAAGGATTAGTCGTTTTACTTCATGCGATCGTTCTTTCAAAGAGAATATTTCCATTGATCCTTATCACCCATTGTCTCTAGGCTTATTAATTTCTTTGTACTTGTCTCAGGGTTCGTTCACGTGCGTGCCGTGTGGAGGTAGCTACTACGTGAACACGACGCGGCCGTGCTTCGGTCCGGGCGAGCTCGTGCAGCGCTGCGACCCCGCGCACTGTCGCCGGTACAACGCCGTGTGCGGCTACGGGTACAAGTGTGTCTGCGCGGTACGTACACTGTGGGTAGCTACTACGTGAACACGACGCGGCCGCGCTTCTTCGATTTCAACTTCCGATGATTTTTAATAAGTTACTAAAACAATAATGTAACCTAAACCTTACTCTCTCAAGAGATAATTTTGGAGCAGACTATATAAAACTTCACAGACCTGAACATAGCAACGCAACGCTGCTGCTTGGCGGCAGAAGTAGGTAGGTAATAAAGTACTTCCCCAGACAAATACCTTTACATAGAGCTACTACTCACCGGTAAGCCGTATAATATTCACTAGGCAAGTATTTACGGGCAAAACGTGACGCTCGACATGTTTGGCAACGGCTCATAACAGCGGGCGATGTTGTCGGGGGAAGCTTTAAATGAAGACCCTTAGTTTAAGGCACAACGATGATACAAAATAGATACTTCTTGTTACTGGGTACTTAACACGTATCATTGAACGCAATATCTATTGTCAACAACAATATCCAACGAAATTATCGTTCATCTGGACGAAAAGGGTTTGTCGGAGAAATAAGATGGGATATGTCATTAAGTATAGCTCCAATGATACAAACAGTAGCCTATAATAAAAGTGCGCAGTTCTGCACACCCGTCCCTATTTCAAGTTAAACAAATATCAACTTTATTTCAATGACAATTAAGTTAATTTCAGAGCGACTAGCACTATTGAAAAAGTTACAAAAATGTTTGAATTTGTAGCGTAAACTGAACTTTATTGTGTAGGATTAATTCCTACACAATAAAGTTATTTTTCCATTAATTCATATTTGTTTACATTTTTGGCAAATAAATCGCGAACGCAGATTAGTTGCCTTGGTGGCCCCCATGTGGGCCCAGAATGCGAGCATCTATTTTCTCGGGCTAAAGTAATTCCATCCTAAGGAGAAAAGCATGCCAGCATTTTATACAAAATATTTGACATGTATTTAATCTAACTTCTAATAATTCCCATTTTGCACTCTTAGAAATATTATTCAACACTCTTTTATAATGATTTGCACCTCTATTTGTGAACCTCAAATAATTCCTATTTTGGTGTCCTAAAAATACTCAATAGCCCAAGTAACTTCGACCAATTTGTATGCGCCGCGCGCCGGACTCTGCCACGGCGCCCCTCGCTTCGCTCGCTCGGCTCGCGCGCGTTTGGTCACAGTTCCAAGTAGTTCCAACCTAACCTAACCCGAGAAACTGGCAGAAAGTTATAAAAAAGGTGTGTGTGTGTGTCATTAGAAGCGCAATAAATTATTAGAAGTTCGTTAATTATAAAAATAAGTTTTTAGAGGATCAGTTAAATATTTTAAGTATTTCCCTCGGTACTTTTATTCCAGACTGGCTGGGCAGGCAACGGTACAGTCTGCGGTCCGGACAAGGATCTGGACGGTTACCCAGACCACCAGCTAGGCTGTTCCGAACCCCGCTGCAAGGCTGACAACTGTCCTGACGTGTCCAACTCGGGACAAGAAGACGCTGACGGCGATGGCCTTGGAGACTCTTGTGATCCAGATGCTGATGGTGATGGCATTGCTAATCTGCCGGTGAGTTACTTTAATTTAAAGTAGGCAAACCCTTAGGGCAAGAAATATAGTGAATAGCATAGGATACTACTCCATGTAAGGCTGATGATGTCTCCAACTCAGAGACGTTGACGGCGATAGTATTCGAGACTCTTGTGACCCTGATGTAGATGGATGGCTTTACTAATTACATGAAATAGGATGCTGACTGTTAGGAGAAAGATGGCGCTGTAAATTTCCGGTGGCCAATATCTATATTTAAATCTTTTGTGTATTGATATAGTTTTGTTTCGTCAACTATTTAGCTCCAACTTCTTCAAAAATAATCAGTTTCAAAATCTGTCCGCATACAATAAATAGCCATTGACTTTAACCGTTCCATTTCGAAGGTGTACTGTGTTTTCGAAGGAAATTGACTGAGGAAGCTTAAAATTTCGTTAATATAAGATTAGATTGGCTAAGCAGCTAAGCCAGCCAGAATCCCTAACAAAATGAACAAACACTTATTTTCTACAGAATATTTTTTAAGTTCTAGCAACGCATGAAACATTTTCGCAAAGATATTCCTGAGTGTTTTGCCTTTATTTATTATTTAGCAGCAGATGGCTAGACTCGACGCCTTTGTTCTTATTTGTTTTATAAAGTTCTCATGTAAATAAGACTGTTCACATCTTAATAATTGAGACCATTGTCTCAAACTGTGCTCATATAAAATCCGGGGCTTACAAGATATTAGAATATTACAGTACTAAATTATTCTCATTTTCACGAAGCTCGGAGATAAAAGAATTGTAGAAGTCAATGAATTTAATTATGGACAGAGACAATAACCGCCGTCTTATCCATAATGAGAATATTTAATGAACATTTTTTGTTTGAAGCAGGCACGTGGGAGCGAGCGATTCTGTCGAATACAAAGAACTATATAAATAATAGTTAAGTAAATGGACTTGGAGAAAATTTGCAGACTTTTAAAACTACTGCCGTAAAGTGTTTAGACAACTGCAATTTTCAGTCAGAGTTCATGTTTGAGCTCGAAAACCTTCTTCCTCTTAGCGTGTCAATGGCAATCAAAATGGACTCTGCCCGGAATTCGGCTATGTTTTGCGTCATCACATACATATTTGTGTGTTAGTTTTGAACAAGGGTTCAAAAAGGTATTTTGAATTTTGGGTGCATATTGAAAATGGTGCTGTGGCTTTTTTAGGGTGGGTCAAGTCCCACCTGGGCAAGTCTTCCGGTTTCCCCGTACTGGTAACAGGAAAAGGAAGATAATGTTTAAATTTTATTCGATTTCTTATTCTGTCCATTCTGCCTGTCGTCATAAGGTTTATCATAAATCCGTTAAAATGTAAAAGCACTAATTTAAGTCATAGACCCTTGAAAGCCTGACAAATGTGCCTAAAATACATATATAATTCTTTCGTTCCCAGGATAACTGCCCCCTAACTCCCAACCCTGACCAACTGGACCGCGATGAAGACCGCAGCGACAAGCGAGGTGACGCGTGTGACAACTGTCCCCGAAGGTACAACCCTGGACAAGAGGACACCGACGGAGACGGGCTCGGAGACGTCTGTGATCCTGATATGGATAATGATGGTGAGAGAATGCTGTTTTTTATCTTTGACTAGCGACCCGATTATATAATATGTATATGTATGATATACTCGTAGATAAAGTTGTGTTTGGCTATTTTTTCACCAGATGGTTAGAGATGATACGGTCGAAGATGGAGCTCGCTTGCATAGAAGTAATCTGTGTACTTGTAATTCCTAAACTTTGAAAAAAAAAATATTGTATTTACACATACCCTATTTGAAGGCATAATTTTGGTCACATTAAAATCGAATTTATGAATCGTTTTAGTGACAAATTGGTTTTCAGGCCCTGAAGCTCGTAAGCGAATTTGTCTGGTGACGCCATGCCTAAACGAATTTGAACGTTGACTATGTAATGAAGAATATATGGAGAATCTACATAAATTATTGATAGTCTTACTTTTTTTTCAACAATTTAAAAATAAAAATGTTTTCTTTTTGCATTCTCACTTTACGTCCCTAGGGACCATGGTTTGGTATCATAATATATTAGCTTTAAATTTCCTTCAACATCTATTCTCTATATAAAAAATATATTACCGCGCGATAGTCTCGCAAAAAATAAAAAACGACGGATAGTGATGAAATTTTGGTAAGTTGTTGTGTGCGCGCCGGAGAAGGTTCCTAAAAAAAACGAAGGCATTGTAATACTTGTGGGGCATTTGTTAGTCTTCAATATTTATTCATTGACTATATCCCTTGTCCAGGTATACCAAACGAGATGGACAACTGTCCACGTCGCTACAACCCCGCTCAAGAAGACTTAGACAACGACGGCGTAGGCGACGCTTGTGACAACTGTCCTCGTATACGGAACTCTGCGCAGGAAGATGCTGATAGAGACGGCGTGGGTGACAGCTGTGACAGCGATGTTGATAGAGACCAGTAAGTATATATTTTAATAGAAGATAGTCCAGTTAAGCAACAACAAAACCCTGAAGACATATGCCCGAAGCCAGCTGTTACAATAATTTCGCGGCAGGTAAATTTTGATGCGATTTTGACTGGAATATGTGTACTTTAGCTGTATCTTGGTTATATGAGAAGACTACCAATTAAAAATTTGGATCAATATATAAATTAAGAAATTAATTAATTAAAAATGTCATATTCCAAATTAAGAAAAAGTAAGGTAAACAAATGAATATTAATTAACAAATGAACGATCCCTTTACAACAACAGAGAAAGAGATAGGGGTTTCCCATTGTATAAGTATGGGAAACCTTATCTCTTTCTCTAACATCCATTGTGTAATACAATGGATGTTTGGACAGGAATAGAAGTAGGAAGAAATTGATTATTTATTTAAACCACAATTATAAAACAACTAGCTGCGCCCCGCGGTTTCACCCGCGTAAATGTCGATCCCGTAAGAATATCGGGATAAAAAGTATCCTATGTGTTATTCTGATGTACAAGCTATATTACTGTAAAGTTTCATCAAAATCCGTTCATTAGTTTTTGTGTGAAAGAGTAACAAACATCCTCACAAACTAGTAGGATATTTGTAGGATTAACAAACATTGCACAATTATTAAATATTGTTTCTTGTGCCAAATATCAGTGTTAACCTAACCCATAAACTATGTGTCTCGATTAACACAACGCTAATTTATAAAATATATCTTTAGAAGATCATCATAAAGATAAACATAAACATGAAGATATGGAAGTTTCCACAATCTTATTAATTAAAAAATGTGCTAACCTTAAAAATTCAATACTTTCTAGGGACGGTATCCAAGACAGCATAGACAACTGTCCGACAGTGGCCAACAGTGAACAGCTGGACGTGGACGAGGACGGCATCGGCGACGCGTGCGATGATGACGACGACGGAGACGGCGTGCCCGACGTGGACGACAACTGTCCTTATATCAAGAATAGGGATCAGCAGGATTCTAATAGTCAGTGCGCTTGAGTTTACCTTTTAACAATACGTAGGGCGCACAACGACACATCAAGCTATATACATTTCCTGTGTAAGCTGACTTCTCATTGTACAGACGCCAGCACATCAACCTACTACAATCTGTAAAATTTCTTTAATTTTTCAACTTTATTGCTGAAGGCTAAGGTTCAAAATTAATTGGGGAAATAATATACATTACCAGCTATACAGCTTGATATGTCAACGTGTGTTCCTATAATTTCAATATGGCTGATGTAACCAATATTTTGTAACAATGTCTATATTTAAAAGAGTATTCACGGAGTTTCTTGTCCCTTCTTCTCCATAGGAACCTAATACGCTTTGGAATGGGTAACCAGCTTCATCTTTGTGACTGACCTACTCCTTGAAAATTCAAAATTTCTTGTAAATGGTTTAATTGGAATACATTTTGGGTTGAACTTTAAATTATGTACTTTTGACCCTTTACTAAAAATGTTGAGTGTTCTTAAGAGATTAACAACTTTTCAGATACTAAACGAGACACAATATAAGGTTTATTGTTATGACAGTTATAAGCCGTTTTGTATTCGGGAAGGTAGACACTCGGTAAAGGCTTTATTCATTTTTTATTGTGCGAAAAGTCTTCCAAAAAATTACAGAAATATTCTTTCTAAATATTTTTTTTTTTTTAATCTAGATGACGGCGTCGGTGATGCCTGTGACAATGACTACGACGGTGATCATGTGGTGAACGAGTTGGACAACTGTCCGAACAATTCCAAGATATTTCGCACTGACTTCAGGTAAAGTCGTACTATTCTGAACTTTCTATTAAATTCGGATAACTGAGAAATACTAGTGAGCATCAATTTTGAATGATCTTGTGGCGACATCTACATCGCCACATGCGAACTACGCATTACACTGACGTCACGCAATACCTTGCATCGCGCAAGTAGAGTTTACCGCGCGACTAGCATATATACAACGTCCCGACATCAATCGTCGGGCAGTAGCCCACCAGACATGACACCCGTCTGGTCGGATGACACTCCCATTTCTATGGCAAATGAGTGAACTTTACACCCTGTTCCTCATACCTCTATAATCTCAAAGATATGGTTCAGGAATACAATGAAAATAAAACAGTTAAATTTATGAAATACAGACGGTTACATTGAGATGATTTTATTGTTCATCTATTCGTACTTACAAAAATATCTTAAATGCACTGACAGACAACGCACATCCTAAACCGCTGAGTTTAGAAGCTTGAAATATTACACAAGAGCTCCTTTTATAACGAAGATGAGCACTAAGAAAGGATTTTTGAAAATGTATCTAAGTATACAGGGTGTAATTGAATTCATGAGCATCCTTTTAAGGGGTCATTGTAATCATCATTATGAACAACTTTTACTATGGGACCAAACCTGAAATCGCGAAAAAAAATCAGCTTTTCCCTACATTTATGTTCGCGTAACTCGTCAAAATGTAGGGAACAGCTGATTTTTTTTTCGCGATTTCAGGTTTGGTCCCATAGTAAAAGTTGTTCATAATGATGATTACAATGACCCCTTAAAAGGATGCTCATGAATTAAATTACACCCTGTATAGGGTGACTGGTAATTACTAATTACCAGTTTTTTATGTATCGGTCACTAATTACTAATTAGTGACCGATACATAATAAACACGTGATTGTACTCATGATAACAAACAACTTTTACTATGGGACCAAACCTGAAATCGCGAAAAAAAAAATCAGCAGTTCCCTACATTTTGACGAGTGATACGAACATAAATGTAGGGAACAGCTGATTTTTTTTTCGCGATTTCAGGTTTGGTCCCATAGTATAAGTTGTTTGTTATCATGAGTACGATCACGTGTTTAAGTATCGGTCACTAATTACCAGTCACCCTATAAAATAATAAATAGGGAAGCAAAGTGTATGTATGGGTTTGTCATTTATTCCGATGAGAAAATTATATCGAGCGCACGACTTGTAAGTCATTTACTAAGTGTGAAAGTTAATCTACGATAAATAAACTTAACGATGAAGATTTCAGACTAGTGGAAAATGTTTTGCAACAAATCACTAACGTTACTGACGCATCTAATGCACTTCGTTGGAAGTTTAGCTATCGAGGAAAGGATTAAAGTTTAATTAGAGCGCGAGCGTGAAAACAAGATAGTGAACGAGAGGTGCAGTGAGAGCGTGCAGAACCCGTTCAGAGATTTGCGGTTAAAGTTTCTTCAATTAAGTCGTATAAATACACTCTTCTTTAAATATATAATTCAAAGTCCTGACCGACTGATATATCAACGCACAGCCTAAGGGAATTACCACACTTATTCAGCTTTTGTCCATAGAAAACAACGATTTTGTATGGAGCCGTTCAGCTTTCCGCGGCTGAACGGATGCGTACGCATCTCAAACAGAATCGTTGTTTTCTATGGACAAAAGCTGAAAACAGCTGAATAAGTGTGGTTAGTCCCTAAACCGCTGGTCCTAGAGACATGAAAGGAGGGTGTGTTCTTTGTGAAGAGTCCACTAAGAAAGAGTTTTTCGAAATTCCACCCCTAAGAGGGTGAATGGGGGGAGGGTGAAATTTCACGCGGACGAAGTCGCGGGCAGAAGCTAGTCTGAAGATAAAGGCATTATGAGATTATTTCGTTAAAGACCGTTCTTAATCATAAGTGAACATAATTACTTGGAAACATCAGTTATACGACGAAGATGTTATTCTTGGCTTGTCTGCTCGTGACTCAGACTTATATCCGCCCCTGCTTCGCTCGGTGTTTACGACTTGACTTGTCAAGATTTTTTAAAATTAAATGTCTGGTTTATTAATGTATTATTACGCATAAACCTTTCGGAATACATTTTCAAACTGTTGGCGTAAACCGCATCAAAATCCGTTGCGGAGTTTACGGACGGACTCGAAAAGCAATTTCATTTTATGATATGAACAACTAACATTTAGTTCTTTTCTAGAAACTACATGACAGTCCGGTTAGACCCTGAGGGCGAGTCCCAACAGGACCCTAACTGGGAGATCGCGAACCAAGGCGCGGAGATCCTTCAGACCCTGAACTCGGACCCCGGATTAGCTGTGGGCTTCGAAAGCTTCAGTGGAGTCGACTTCGAAGGGACGCTGTTTGTAGACACACAGATCGATGATGACTATGTTGGATTTATATTTGGGTGAGTTTTTTTACCTGGGATGGCACACATCCAAAATAACTTCTTTTTGGAGATTCTTGATTTAGTTATTATCTTACCTCTTGCCGCGGTTGGCCTGTGGATGGGTGACCATGTTTATATACGAAGACTCCTCCGTGCCTCGGAAAGCACGTTAAGCCGTTGGTCCCGACTGTCATTCGTGGATTTTCGACAGTCGTTACGGGTAGTCAAAAGCCCGAAAGTCTAATAACCAGTCTTATCAAGGGGTATCGTATTACCCAGTAACTGGGTTGTGGAGGTCAGATAGGCAGTCGCTCCATGTAAAATATTGGTATTCAGCTGCATCCGGTTAGACTGGAAGCCGACCCCTACATAGTTGGGAAAAGGCTAGGCAGATGATGGACCTCTTGGCAAGGGACAAAAAATGACAATAGGGTCGCGTGCTTTGTTTGTAAAATATGTACGTGTACTTACCTCTGTCTTTCTGATAGCAACATTTTTGTTACTGTTTTGGAAACCTTGTAGAGGAGCCCTTTTTATTTAATAAAAATAATCACGCAGAACAGAAACTATTTGAACTCTAAAATGCAATAAAATTTAATCAGCTTTACATGGCAAAAGGCTTGTATCAAATAAAACTTGACGAGGGTCTGTGCTTAAACTGCATAAACCGTAAAACTCAAAAAGTTACACCGTTTTAATGAAAATTAATACCATACGTGTTGCTTGATAGTTGTTTTAATCTCACTTGAATTTAAATTCAGTCAATTTTGAAGGTCGTTTTTAGTTTTCTCTTCTTCATTATCCCATAAAAAGTAGAATGGATGCAAAAGCGCGATATCTTTTTATGCTGGCAGAATCTATATTAGCTGGGTCCGTTGAGGGGTCCGTGGGTAAATAATAACAGCCGCACAGGTCGATCGATCAGGTTAAGCTACGCTTGCCGCGGTTGGTCTGTGGATGGGTGACCATCTTTACATACTGAGACCCCTCCGTGCCTCGGAAAGCACGTTAAGCCGTTGGTCCCGGCTGTCATCTGTGGATCTCTGACAGTCGTTACGGGTAGTTAGAAGCCCGAAAGTCTGACAGCCAGTCTTACCAAGGGGTATCGTATTACCCAGTACCAGGGTTGTGGAGGTCAGATAGGCAGTCGCTCCATGTAAAATACTGGTATTCAGCTGCATCCGGTTAGATTGGAAGCCGACCCCAACCAAGTTGGGAAAAGGCTAGGCAGATGATGAATCTATATTAGCTGATTCAATTCGAGTACTACATCGCAAAGGAGTATTATTTATTTACACGCTCTAGATTCTCATCTACATATTGGAGCTCGTAAGAGCTAACACCGTTCCGCAAATTAATCTTGTCTCGCAGTCTAGTCTGTTTGTCTAGATGTGCCAATTAAATAGAAGTGCCTCAACAACGTGCTCCTAAAAGCCTAATCAAGTCTCTAATTTGCTAGAACGTTAAAACACAAACATCAAACTAGATGAATAAACATAATTATTAAAATCAGACGTACTGGGTGACTTTGAACTCGTTGGTGACCTTCCAGAGGGTGAAAATTATCATAAATATAAACAACTTCTATAACGGAACCAAAATTCGGTTTATTCTGATGAAAATGCAAATCAAAATGAATGAAACAAATCCTTTTTTTTAGTTTTGTTTTCAATTTTAACCTGTATTTGAAAGGATGTTTTTAATATCATAAGTTTTTAATCTTTTGTCAAATAATATTTACAACCAAAAAAGAAATTACACGTGTATGTGTAGCAGTGCAAACTGCAAATACTTATAAGTTGGTTATTACTAAATAAAATAAATACATTTTACCTAGCTATCAAAACAACAAGCGTTTCTACGTAGTCATGTGGAAGAAGAACACACAGACGTATTGGCAGACCACGCCGTTCAGGGCGGTCGCCGAGCCCGGCATACAACTGAAGCTGGTCAACTCTAAGACTGGGCCTGGCAAGACCCTGAGGAACGCGCTCTGGAATACTGATACTACTCCTGATCAGGTGAGTACTCTTGATTTAAAAAAAAAACGGTCAAGTGCGAGTCGGACTCGCGCACCGAGGGTTCCGTAAGTAGGTATGTAACTACGCCACCAATAACACCATGAATGTGGCAAAGTTCTGGGTCAACAAAATTTTAACAACTGTTGGTTTCCGGATTTTTCCTTTACTGTGCTACATGACGTTGCTTCTTGCCAAATTTCATGATTCTAGGTCAAATTTTGATTCCATTCAGTGTCGAAATATACGTTTTTTGCAGCATAAATGGCCGTATCTTTTTTGTACGTTAACTTCTTCTTCTTTCTACCCTTGAAAGGGACTGCAGACCTGAGTATATGGTTTTAATTTCAACTCGATACCTCCACGCGTTCCCGAGATACAGTTACTTGACAGAGAGACGGACAACGAAGTGATCTTATAAGGGTTCCGTTTTTCCTTTTGAGGTACGGAACCCTAAAAATAACGAAACTTCGTTGCTTTTGCCATAAACAGCAATTTCCATTGTAGGTGTCAACATCATCATCATCATCATTTCAGTCCGGAAAAAAAAATTACTTTATGCACTAGAACATAAAAAGCGATTTTATGTCGCCTACGGCCTACGTACAACATAAACACGAACTTTTAGAGCATGCGAAGTGAAAAGATTATTTACCCTTAGGTTCATTAAGTTTGACTTATAAAGAAACTAATTTTGTTTAGATTGTCGGTCTTTAGTAGGGACCTGAGGAGCTAATTTCATGAACAAACTTTTTATTTCATAAAGAAAAACCCAAGTTTTTTCTAAGGTCGGTTATTAACTCTATGAAAGTCTTTTCGGCTTTTGATCTCGACTATAGTCTACTTGGTATGAGTTACTTATTAGCAGAAGAAAATGAAGTTTTAATGAAGACCTTGACAATGAAATGAGATCGGGTCCTACTGAAAGAAAATGAATAGTGTTTCTTAGGTCAATTTCTGTAGTTGAAAAATCAATGATAAAACGTTAATATAGGTTGCTTGCAGAATCTAAAGTTTCTGATATACTTAAATGCATACATAAACTGACGCCTTCTTCCCATATAGCCAGAAACTAAAGAACGCAACCTGCTACGATCCTTACCTCTTTTGCCTTGTTTACGTTCGTTCGTTATCTTGTCTTTTTTTGTGAGTTCTCATTTAATTTTAGGCACATTTTCAGATGGCAATTGTAAACGCTCATTGTTCTATTTACCTACATAGATTATAAGACTGAAAGTTTTCTGAAGAATGCATAAATAAATAAATACTTTCACAGAACATAATATCCTTATGTCAAATTATTTTACCTGCTTAAAAAGTGGAGGAGGTGGCTAAGTAATCGGCGCGTAGTGAATCATGCGCGCTCCTCTTAGACGTCGCGGGGGGAGTCAAGGACCTCCCCCCCCCTGCCCCGAGGGCACCAGTCGGGGGTTGCGGAATTATCGTACGTTCCCGTGACCCCCGGCGTAGGTGTGAGATGGATCACCGGGGTGGTTTTAGTCAGTAAATGTCTGACAGACCTCCATGAGGATTTTCCACTCAGGAAACAACAAAATAGGTGGCTAAGTAATAACAGCAGCACAGGTCTATCGATCAGGTTAAGCTAAGCTTGCCGTGATTGGACCGTGAATGGATGACCATCTTTACATACCAAGTCCCCTCCGTGCCTCGGAGAGCACGTTAAGTCCCCCCGCCGCCGCGTCCTGGCTATCATTCGTGAATTTTAGACAGTTCTTAAGGGTCGTCAGAAGCCCGAAAGTCTGACAACGGACCAGTCTTACCAAGAAGTATCGTATTACTCAGTAACTAGGTTGTGAAGGTCAGATAGGCAGTCGCTCCATGTAAAATACTGGTAGATATTCAGGTGCCATCTGTTATCATGCACTAATTAAACTCAATTTCCAACTCGACGATAGCATACGTGACTACGTGACGTGCGGAAGGGGGCTACAAATTGAATTCAGTGTTAATTGCATTGTCTATGGCAAACAGTCCGTGAGTCGCGACGAGCTTATGTTTGATTGCTTGCTATTCGAGATGCGTACACAAGGGAGAATCTAGCTATACTTGATTATCAACGTTTCATATGTACCTAATTAGTTTGTTAAATTACCTACATAATTCATAGGTCAAACTTCAAAGCTTGATTCTGTGCTTCTTAATTATGATTTGGCATAGGGATGCAATATTTGAATATCGCAGAACACCCATGATTCTTTAAACCATGGTGTTTTAGGGAATCCATAACTCTTATAAAAATATCTTTTATTTTCTTACCAGTCATTATTTACCTAGAGGTACTCAGCGTTTCATACCTCACATTCACAATGTGCTTCCCACGTCAATTTTGGTTCAGTGCCACATTCAACGTCACGATTCGTTTGCAACGGTTTCAAAAACCCTATAACTATTTCCCCAGGTGACTCTTCTTTGGAAAGACCCTCGCAACGTAGGCTGGCGTGAGAAGACCGCCTACCGCTGGCGTCTGCTGCACCGACCGAAACTCGGCCTCATCAGACTAAAGGTAAATTATACAGGGCCATTTAAATTAACTGTCGAAATTAAAAAAATATATATTAAGAAGTCTAATATGACGTTATAGAATTCACCAACAACTTTGTTTGAAAGATTTTGTAAAAGTTCTACCATCAAGCAAACTTTTCCGAAGGGTTTGGTTGAGTTGTATCCCTAGCAATGTCAATTTCAGTAGATGAATTGTCTCGGATTATATAATGACCCATATAGTGCACATTCACAATCATTTATAACATAACATCACACTTAGAGACCTAGGATACTTTTTATCCCGATATGCCCCACGGGATCGAGATTTATGCGGGTGAAACCGCGGGGCGCAGCTAGCAAAGCATAAATTTACATAGTATTCATGATTATAGGTGTACGAGAACAATCGCCTGGTGGCGGACTCGGGCAACGTGTATGACTTCACGCTGAAGGGAGGACGGCTCGGAGTATTCTGCTTCTCGCAGGAAATGATCATCTGGTCCAATCTCGTGTACCGGTGTAATGGTGAGTTATATTGGTGTTTATGACTATATTTGCAACTGTGTTTGTTTTTATTTTTTGTACTTTATTTGTGGTTATTGGTATAGTACGAATGATTTTTTGGAGCTATTGAAGCATGTTAATAAATAATCTTGCCTGTATAAAAGTAAAATTAACGCCTCGGATCACAAACCCACACACACATACAACAGACACAATAACACATACACAAGCACGCATTACATCTCACACACCATATCAACACATAGACACACCATTAAATCACAAACAAAACACACACATCATCATTTGTATCATCATATCATTACATTTGTCATCATCCAAGCAAAGTAAGCAAGTAAAAAGTTCATAGAATACTATCTGAAGGGCAATTCTTGTAATTTTAAGAACGTTCACAGTCTGATTTCAGTCTCAATCTGTCAAAAATACCTCTTTTTTTCCCTACATTTTTGACAAGTTTTTGACATTTATTTGTCGCCCAGATGAGACTGCGACTAGATTTTAAACTTTTTAAATTACGGGAATTGGACTTCAGATCTGTCCCTGAAATCCTATAACTTTACTCTGAATATAGGTACAGACGCCAGCACATCAAGCTACTACAATCTGTAAAATTTATTTAATAGATTTTCAACTTTATCGCTAAAACTTATGGTTCAAAGTTGATTGGGAAAGTTTGACAGTTTAGGGTAGCTTGATGTGCTGGCGTCTGTACATACTTTCTGGGAACATCAATCCAACTACTCAAGGCTTTGAAGAAGTGAATTTATTCAGAAAACCCTTTCCTATTCACAGATAAAATCCCATCGAACATTGCGACCGAGATATCAACGAGGAACAACTTCGAAGTAGACCACGATTTCGTCTACGTTTAGTTAATAACACAATAATACTCCTGTAACATTTCCAGTACATATAAATAAAAATACTTCACCAAAAACAAGCCCAACAATGTGTAAAATAAATAAAAATGTTGTATTAACATTGTGCTAATCAAAGAGAGTTTCAATATAATTGTCGAATGTATGTTTCGATGTTGCGAATCTGTTTGTTGATCAAATCATTGAATTGTATAGAGCTCCTGTATGTAACACTGGATTGTATTCCAATCGTGTGAATTGTTATAAGTTTCATTTTAGATTTAAGATCTAACAGTAATGCAATAAAGTTGACACTTATAAGTTTATATGTTTGTTTGTTTTTGAATATCTTCATCCATAGTTATTCCTTGCAAGTCGTAGTCCCAAATGAAAATAAATCGTCGGAGCAGTTGGTGTCTTATTGAAATTGCACGTGCAACGGACAATTTATTGTGTTTAATTTCTATTAGAACCACGGAATGATTAGAACTGACTTATTCGGAACCGAATTTCAAGTTCTGCATTTAAGCAGTAGATATAATATAGTGGCCACCAAAAGTTAGTTGACATTTTTCCACTTCAGCTGCAATATGTCACATTATAATCTAAAATATAAAAAAAAACAGGTAATTATTATTATCATAGGGCCCCAGTGCTCACTTAGTATTTCGAGACATCGCCAAGCGGTTGGTCGACTCTTCACGTGACCAGAGGGCTGGCCTGTTTTTGGGCAAAGAATCAGCATTGCCATACAACGTGGCAATGCTGCCAGCCTTTTGGGCACGTTTCCTGTTGACAGCGATGCGGACGAATTTTTTGAAGCCCTTTGATTATTTCCCCTCCTTTTTATATACTTGTACATATTATTATTATTATTTTAAGACTGTTAGCTTTTAAGTTAAAAGTTAACTAAAGTTAATTTAATTAGTTTAGTTAAATATATTTTAGAATGTACAGTAGGCTCCAAAAGTCCATAGGCAAAGTCACAAAGCAATAGCTTGACGTTTAGTTTGACTTACGACCTTCTTTTAATGAGTAATTAGACACACACACTCGCATATTACTCGAATATAGTTCCGTGTCATGTTCGTCTTGTTCACATAGTTCGTAAAACTTTATGATTATACCCGCAGAAATCTAAATAAATAAAACATAAGGTAGACAGATGCTTAACTCATTCACCGCTAGTCCCCGACTAAATAGAATGTGTTGCTTCTTGGTTGGTGGATAATTTGATATGTGAAGTGTGTTTAATCTATTAGCGGTGTTGTAGTTCATTTTGAAATGCAAGCAAATTAAATATCGAGTTGAAAGCTGATATTATCGCGCTGCGTTATGGACTTATTATTATATCACAAATATTTGATGAAACCGGACTGACTGTGAGTATTATGATTTCATTATTTTATCGAACATTTATCTACTTAATTAAAGTATAAATGATGATCCTTGTAGTTATTTTTTTTAAACGTTTTATATTTACCATAAGCCCTAAATAGAAAAAAAATAATAATATTTCCTAAAGTTTATTTATTTACTTTTGGAATGATGAATATAATATTAAGCATAATTATAATATATAATCATTATAATCATTTTGTAACATCTATTTTCAAAATAATTTTGTTTCAAAATAGTAATAATATTTTATAATTTTGCTAGTAGCCTAACAGTATTCCTTTTTTGTTTTAGAGAAATTACCTACTGTGAGTCGGAGGGTCAAAAGATATAAGGAAGAGGGTAGCCTTGCCAGTCGATAGCGAAGTGGAAGGCCCAGCTGGTCAGTGAATATGAAACAAGTGGTTTCCGAGATATTTTGCCGAATTATTCAACAAGTGTTTACGAAGCGTTCGCCGTGCAAACGAAAACCAGCTCAAAAACATAATATTTGATTGGAAATAATAAACAAGAACATTTATACAAAGTATTAAGTTATAAATTGATTTTAGTAATATTAAAATAAAATTGTGTCATATCCGTAATAAGGATTATTTTGAGGTTTAGTTTCAATCTTCTTTTCATAATGAAAATGAATACTTAAGCTATAACCGCAATAAGTCCTAATAAATATGACTGTTTATAACGAATAAACATTTTGAAATCACTTAAGTATAAAACATTTTTATTTTTAACCCCATATAACATAACCATAACAATATAATAATAAAAACATAAAAAATATTACATTATTATTCTCCTTTATTATCTCTATTGAATAACAAAAAAAAAAACGAAAAAGATAATTGTTGAAAAGAAAAATAATAGTCTCATCTCGAGATTGGAACCCAGACTTTCACGTTTGCTAAACCATTAGGTTACGTTACCAGCTATCTATACTTGCTATGATAAAGTGAATTTGAGCAGTAGTATGAACCCACCAAGGTTATGTGTAATTATTACGTAGTACTGTGTGCGTAAAAGCGACGATATGTTTTGTTTCGTTCGACGCTAGCTTATACTGTGACGCTAGCCAATGCGTGTTCGACTTACACACACAGATGTGGCCTGCGGCGCGAGGCGGCCGGTATTATCACAGCAATTTGAACTTTAATATGCTTATGCAAAATTGATGCCTTACTGTACATGAAGTTTGACAAATTTTATCTAAAAATTTTAATATAGCATTAAGTGTACAAATTACGGGAAGTCATCTTCATTTAAATAGCACATAATAATTGGATTTTCTCGAATCACATTAATTTTCGCCTAGGATTTATGGGTTGCTTAATTGTTGGAAAGGGGTCACACTGTCACGTCCTGTAAGGAATACGTCAAACCACAAGTCAATCTGTATATGAGGGTAGTTTTGTAGAGTAGAAAAGCAACGCAAAATTCTTGCTAGTACACACGGCTACACATCAAGCTATACATAACCAGTATAAGCTGAGTTCTGATTGTACGAAAAACCTATACAATCCGAGGTCAGCTAAAACTGGAAATGTATAGCTTGATGTGTAGCCGTGTGTACATTTGCAATGAGGTTTGCAGTTTCTTTGAACTTTGTGTACCCGATTTTCATTCACCAAAAAAAAAAGTCAAAAAGCCATTTAATAAATTAGAAAAACCTTTTTGCTCTTCCAAATTGTCACGTTGAAACAACAAATTTTGTTCATTCGATTACTTGATGTTGATATCTTGACAGTTTATTTGTAAAACTTTATCATTGATTTTACTGATTTTTGTATGTTTTATATTGATAATCGATTTTCAAGAAATGGAAGTAGAGGAAGTACCCAACGTGAATGTAGACGAGATAATAAATGAAATGCCTTCTGAGAAAACTGAAACGACACTACCTCCTGTAGGTGACATGGCCACAGACATGGCTACTGAACAGATGCCGCACTACGGGGACGATGTAGCAGGTCCAACACAAGAGTTTTTTTTGTATACTTCATCGGCGACCGCAAGCAAGGCCAAATATAACAACGAGAGCAAAGACACGAAGAAGAAGGAGATACAAAAATTCTTTAGGGTCATCCGTCCTCATCTGCCAAGGAAGTCGAAGAGCAAGGCTTACAAATTGCTGCAGAACATCGCTAAGGGGAACGTGGTTAAGAGTTCATTTCAGCAAAGAATCAGGAAAAAGAAACCGAAAAAGCGACCAGTACGTAAGCAGAAAACTAGACCGCTGAACGCAAAATCTCTAAGTATTGTGCGCAGAAACGAGCGCAGTTTACACAGCTCGTCTGATTCCTGTCGGTCAAACACGTCGTGTGCTCACTGCGGTTACTCGTGCTCCAGAATCGCTAGATGGTGAATTTTGAAATACTGTTTTATTGGCACAGTTGCGCCCGGATTGAAGATACACAAACCTTTTAAAGATTCAATTTCGAGTAAAAATATCATGTGTATTTTTATGAAATTATTATGATTATTGTTTAGTAACGTAATTATTGATAATAAATGATTATATTCTTTGAATACTCAATAATAATAAATGATTATATTCTTTGAATACTCAATAATAATAAATGATTATAAACTGAGACTTGTGGTGTAATTGCATTACCAGTAGATACTTAATGGCTTTCATTTTGACAGTTCAACAACATTCATTGCGTTATTTATGCTGTTGAGCAGACAATATTCGACCATATGAAGCAATGGGAACGCAAGTCTTCTTTGATAGTGTGTTACGCAGAGTGCTATTATGTATTGTTCTATGGGCAGTTGCCGTTACACTTTTTGACCATTTCGCATCAAACTGCTTGAAAAGTGAGCTTGTAGTTGCAGTTGGGGTTTTTAGATACAGTGTGTTATCACTGCACGGCGGCATGGAACTTTGCGAAATGTGAGTTTAAGTTACCAAACACCTCTACCTAACTAACTCTAGGGAATACAGACGTGTTATTATGTTTTATGTACGTGTTTATGAGTCGAAGTACACTTCAGTGCCCACCTGGACTCGGATAGGTACTTCCATAATTAAGTACAGATCATAGGGAATTCACTCAGATTAAAGCTGCAGTGTAATTAATATTCCAACGATGAGGTCACGGAACCGACAGCACCAATGTTTCAACTACATATATTCGTACCTACCTACAGCTTGCTAAAATATCATTACTTACGTCTGGGATTAGGTACAGACGCCAGCACATCAACCTACCCGATCTGTCAAATTTTCCCAATCAACTTTGAACCTTTAGCTTTAGCGATAAAGTTGAAAATCTATTAAAGAAATTTGACAGATTGTAGTAGCTTGATGTGCTGGCGTCTGTACATTTCCATTTCAGTGGCGTGTTGCATTGCGAGCTCCTCCTCCCTTGTAGCATTCTCACTATTGTCAGGCACAGCTTTGGCCTAGTTACATGGCGATGTTTAGATGCATGCCGTTTTACATTCCTACAGTAGGACGTATAGTCGTACGTTAAGATAATAACCACGATATCTATGATAATAACACTCTCTAAAACGCACAAACACGACAGATGTGTGAGAAGTGTGAGAAACATTACTATCATTCTATTCGGCTCTCTGGTAGGGGTGTTACCTACAGATACATTTGTTTGAGATGGTATGATTTAGCCGGACGGCAAAATCTAATTGGTATATTATTATGTAGATATATCTTCGGGAAGCTGCTTGTCTGAGCCCGAATTGTGCCGAGCCAACCTAAACGAATCAACGAGGGAATATGCCGAACTGTGTATAAATAGTGATTGATTCGTATCAGCTTTGTTATTAAAGAACGTTCATTCCGATCAAGTGTGTGATATCACCCCTTAGCCTTTACATTAAACACAAGATCGAGATTAAAACGCCACCCTGTCCGCCTCACAACACTGATTATTTGCTCCCAGTTAACAACAGATGTTAATTCACTAATTCTATATTGTTTGGCCTTTTTAACTAAATTTAAAGCAAACCAATTTCAATAAACAGCTCAATTTCCGTTTGTTCAATGTTTCAACGGCGTCAGTTTTGAATGGAATTTGTTTATCATTTACAAAGCTGAATAGAAGCGTCAGTTTACGAGCGAAATCCACGTAATTTGCTGTGAGTTACTCAAATTATTCTCTCTCGCGACTTTGATCCAATATTTGCTTTTCATCACATTTATTGGAAATGGTAATTTTATCCCGTGTATCTGGTAGTAGCAGTGTTTGTGCGATCCACTTCGTGCAGACGTGCACGGTGGAGCTTACCTAAGTACCTATATTGATCGTGGAGAGGATCCGGCGGTTGGGTCTCGAGGTGGCACTGCACAAGTCCGGGGCCATGTCTTTTCATGGGCTCCGGAATGGGCCACCATCGGGATTCCAACTGATGGTAGGAGGGGTTCACATCGGCGTCGAGGCAACGATGAAATACCTGGGTCTCGTCCTCGACAGCCGGTGGAACTTCGTCGAACATTTTCGACGTTTGGCCCCCAAACTGGAACGGACCGGGGCCGCCTTCAAGCGGCTCTTGCCCAACCTGAGGGGGCCAAACGCCTCCTGCCGGAGGCTTTACGCGGGGGTCGTGCGGTCCATGGCCCTATATGGGGCCCCGGTGTGGGTGCGTTCACTGCGGCTGCGAGCCGCCCACTACCTGAACGCGCCCCAAAAGGTGGTAGCCGTAAGGCTGATCCGGGGCTACCGCACGATCTCGGGCGAGGCGGCAAGCCTCCTTGCCGGAATGCCGCCATGGGATCTGGAGGCGATAGTCCTCGCGCGCCTGTATGAGTGGCGCGCGGAGGCACTACGCCGCCGCCGGGGGGAAACTCCGCTTCCGCGGCAAATAGCGGCGGAGCGGACGGACCTCCGGCGCGATCTCATGGTGGCATGGAAGGAGCGACTTTCGCAACTCAGCGCAGGGCACGCCACGATAGTGGCGATAAGGCCCCTCTTTGAGGAGTGGCTAGAGAGGCGTCACGGCGTTCTCACCTACCGCCTGACGCAGGTCCTCACCGGACACGGATGTTTCGGGAGGTTCCTGCACATCATCAGGCGGGAGGAGACGCCCGGGTGTCACCATTGCGAGGATCGCCCAGAGGACACGGTGGAGCATACGGTGGAGGTCTGCCCCGCTTGGGCGGAGCACCACCGTGTCCTCGTAGAGGCGATCGGCAACGGCGGCGACCTCTCGCGTCCGGCCCTGGTTCAAGCCATGGTCCGGGGCGAGAGGGAGTGGGAGGCGGTCACCTCCTTCTGCGAAGCAGTCATGCTAGCGAAGGAGGTGGCGGGACGGCTCAGGGAGAGAGCCGCACGCCTCAGCCGCCGCGGGAGACGCTACGGGCGTCGGGAGCCGCGTGACGACTCCCGGCCACCGTAGGCGCGGGCCTGCGGACGGAGAGTAATGGGTAGCTCTCCGTCCGATCAGGACCAGGCCCGTGCCGGACGGCGCGTATGTGTTCCACGCGCGCCTCAAAGAGATGTCAGCATTAAGGAAGGGGCCCGCCAGGGCCGAAGCCTGCCGGGGTAGCGGGATCGTCCGAAAGGGTTACCGCTGCCCCGGAACATAAAGGGCTAAGGAAGGAACACGGGTGGGTTTTAGTCAGTAAGAGTCTGACACTCCCTTCCGCTCCACCCAGAGCGGGAGGAGTCATTAGATGATTTCCCATTCACAAAAAAAAAAAAAAAAAAAAGTACCTATATTGAATCCATTTCAGGCTGCATGGTAAGATGCATTTCTTATTACTTTCTGTGCCATTTGTTGTATTAGAAGTACGTCCTATACCTGGTGAATCCTCCATTTAAAATTTTCTGTAGCAGTGTCAGCCTTGTGAATGGTAGGTACCTACTGGGCAAATTGTTTCATGTACATTTGTACAAGACCTAAGTAGTTAGCTGTTTACGTTCAATAAAACTACTTATTACTGCGTCATGTTATTTTTATATATATTCGACATATTTTGTGCGTTTAACACGTACAATGTGTACCTATCATGTAGCTTATAATTATTTACAGTGAATTGTAGGAAATTTTCAGCACGTCGCATAATTAAGAATTAATTACTGTATCGCCAATGATGCAGATGTTGCCCGAGAGATCCAATAAATATACGGAATTAAGCAGTGAAATCGAGCGGCTGTTACGAGAAGCAATAAACTGCCGATAAACACCGATACAATAGTTTATAGACGATCAGCGAATATTACGATATTACCTTTTTATCGTATTATTTATTGAATCGCAAAAATTGAGGTAATGTACTGAGAGACAGTAAAGATATTAATTTTTATATGAAATGGGTTTGCTCTTGACTCTAGTCTAGGTCAGAGGTGACAGAGAAAAAGTCTACGATGGAGTGAGCTTACCCCAGAAAAAGTCTGTTCACTTTCACTTTGAAGAGATTCGGGTTGTATGCGCTCGGAAACACAGACGCAGGTAGAGAGTTCTACTCTTTTGCTGTGCGCATTATAAAATATATTCGAAAACGCTTAGTCCGAATTGGTGGCATAGCAACTAGGCAGGGATGGTAATTTGCAGTGCGTCTGAATGATTACTACAAATGGGAAACAATAAAACAAATAGACTGTAATATCACAAATATAATATTTATTTTACCATTGTACATACTTTATATAACTTAGATGAAGTAGTTTTTATCACTCTGAAAAATATTGAATGAATCGAGTCTAGAATAAAATATCCCAATAAGGACAAGTCGTAGTCGTTTCTCTTGAATAATCAAAACGTTGTGCTAAAGATAAAGATGATTCAAAGATTTAAAAATTATGATTAAAAGATTGTGCTGATGAAGCATCAGGATGTTGGTAGCGCTCTGCTCGCTCTCTCACAACATTTCATTTTGGTAAAAAATAACAACTTTAACATTTACACATTATGTACAATTACATTATTCGCTATTCTCCGTAAAATATAAACTATATGGAATATAATTGGACTATTCGGAACATATAACTTAACGTCTCAATTCCTCGGTTGTACGGATCTCGATTCATGTTTGGTGACATTTATTTCGATTGTAGGTATCATGTAAAAATAACGTGTTCCCTAGTAAGTGTAATGGAAACAATAATACATTTTCAGTTACATGGTTTCTTTACTTTAATTGCTTTAAGAGTTTCTTTGTCTAAAGTAGCTGGAGTATGAGTTTTAAGGTTTCTTACATTAATCAAATCATTTTATAAAGTTACAAACTGGCCAATTAATATTTGTTTCATGCTCATTTTGTTTCCATCGCACTCACTGGTCTTCCAATTAACACAAGCAATTTTAACTGCTTTTGGAAAAAAGAAGTCCACAGAGATATATCTGTAATTCTGTAGGTAATAGGAGATGGAAGGAGGAGGAGGGTCTTCTATTGCCCAAACTACGCATTATGTCTCTCACAAATTGTCCCCGACTCACTAAACGGAAAATATTTCGTTGGATACCACGAGCTTACGTACTCACAAACGGTCGTTCACATATACGACCGTATAAATTTATGCTTCACTCGACTGAAAATCTAATACATATTACTAAATTATTGTAACTTTCTGCACTTACAAAGCCATTGGAATATAGAAATAAATGTTGCACGTACAAAAATTATTGCTTTATTGATACCGCCCGACCAAACGCGATTGTAAGATATGATAAAACCCCTATTCAGTATCTACTAAAAAGTAAAATAATTTATTGCATCTGTTCACCTTAACAATACATTGATGCTTAATTATATTATAATAATCAGTATATTATTAACCTCCTATTAAATATACAATAATCACCTCCATATTATTTCATGTTTCTACAATTATATACAAAGATGCATTTTATTTCATTGTACTGCAAAAATATTTAAAAAATGGTAAAATTTGCACAAAATATTTGGTATAATAGAACACATTGTGATGACCGTTATTTATTGAGGGATTCAAAATAATTTAAATACAGATAATTGATAGCTTTATTATTTCTAGTTCATTAAAACCGTCATCCCACTGTCGGAATTATTCATAGTATATTTCACGACGACCCATTTGATTATAACAGTATTTAAAGTGTATAAAATTATTAAAATGCGTTGTACATTCATATAAATTGGTCAACAATTTTATTATTCAAATAAAAAATGAAGGTATACAAAATGAAATACGCAAGTATTATATAAAACTTTAACAATCTACGTAATTTTACGTTTCAGAACATAAACTCCTTATTTTAGTAATTGTGTCTGATATGTTCAAAATGGTAGAAAGTGGTACTTAAAACAATTGAGATGCGCTTGTTAGTGCTCACTGATTCGTTAAGCTTTGAAGAAGCGTAAACTCTTAAGTTTCAACATGTTCATATTATATGGCTCCGAATGTTATAACTACTATGTCCTAATTTATAAACCTCAGTACCTTTTATTAAATCCTTTAACTCTGACAACAGTATTTACAAGGTGAGCACTAGTATTGTCGTTTGTCTTTCCCCTAGTTCTTATTTCTGAACCGTTTATATTCTGTACAATACTTTTATAAACCTATGTACAAATCTTGAGAGTAGGACAACTTGTATTGAAGTACTTTGTCCCCTCGGCACTTTTACATTATGCTAAATGTTCAATAGATACGCTTAGTTCAAGTAGGTATGTATAAAATTATCCTACTCCTTAGATTCGATCTAAGTGAAACGAGTACGAAATGACATGCATTGGACCATGTATCTACAGACGATATATTAAATAGCGACACTTGGCGTATTTACAGCTAAATATTAATTCCCTCCGGCGGAGGAGAAAGATAGAACGCTTGAAGTGATTTTGAACCTTACATATTAAGCACAAGGCCCACTTTTGTACAATTTAAAATAAATATATGTAATTCACAGTCTTCGTCATTGAAGCGTCGCGATCAATGTTTTTAATAAAGATCTGAATGATGATCTTTTCGAAAATGATCTACTTATTTTATTTTGCGAACAATATTCATTTTTTATTAACTTTTGAGCCACTCATTTATGAGTTACGCTACATGAATGAATATTGCTCATGGATATTAAATAAAAACATAAGTATCATGATCGACTAACGTGTGTCTCTATGTTGAAATATGAACGGAATCGAATTTCCTTCCTTTAGAAAAAAAACCCTAACTTTACAAAATGTGTAGGTAATTGAAAAGGTCCGATATGATTCGTTTTAGAATTGAGTTCAATTCAGTCTGTTAGCATCACGCAGGAGACGAGAATATCAAGTATCAACTAGGTAACATTGAAAAGGGTCCCAAAAGGCCTACCAAGGGCTCTACAAGTCGTCGAAACTCTAACGTTAAGTATTTGGTGTTAACAATTATTATGACTAATACTTCACTAGGTCAGTCCTTCACTGCTGTTCTGTAATTTACTCATTTATTTAGTTGTCACCTTGAAGAGCTGGATTTCTTTGGAGTTGTGACTGTTTTATTGTTACCTGCAAGAGAATTTTATTTATTAGAACTATTGCTGTTGGATCGATTTTAACTGAAAAAGGTTTTCACTGCAGTGAGAAACAAAGGCTGAAAAAATGCTGATATCGCGCTTAAATTTAAGTCTTGGCTAATGTTATCAACACCCTTTTCCTTATTTATGAAGAGAAGACACTAATTATCTTAAAAGTACTAAAATCTATCATACGACCGAACAATTGTATCCGGGCGGTTTACATGGTTTTGTAGTGTCTACTCTACGTAATGTATACCAGGGTCTAGCACATAGTCTCAGGGCGCGCGGGCGCGGGCGGCTGCGCGGGCGCCTGCTCGGCGGAGCGCTGGCGCGGCAGCTGCGACGAGTCCAGCACGATGGACGGCCGCGGCGGGAGGCTCTCGCTCACCATGTGCGACAGGGATAGCTCGCTCGACGCGTTCGTGTCACCTGGACAAATAAAGGATATAAGACAGAACATATTAACTTCTAGATTTTTCAAATGTAAAAACTCTTCTGACTGGATTCAATTGATTAATATAATCAAGAGATACCAATGAAATCCCAGATACTGACACGATTAACCGAAATAACGGAATTATATTTTATTATATTATATGGAAGCCGATACCTTGTTTGCTAAAATTAGTTTAGCAGTTCAGGTTATACGAGCTGATAAACTTCTTCATATACCAGTGCATAGCCTGTAAGAACTATTTATTTATTACCCTTTCCTATGGAAGCACTTTTCAATGCATTTCCTTCTGTTTTAGAGGCATATATTGATCAAAAACCGTACTTTATGCAGAATACGGTTTAATACATTATAAACGTTCTGACTAGTTACCAGAAGGTTGCCTCGGCACGGGTAGCAGCACTTCTCCACAAGCATCGTCGTCTAACAACGGCTGCAGCGGCGACGGCAGCTCACGACTGTCGATAGCTGACGACCGTCTCAACGAATGCCTGTAGTATTGAGGAAGGTAACATTATAATGGAGGAAGAAATAGTAAGACAAGTGTCTAATATTGCATATTTTAGGTTTTTTAATTACAAAAGAATAGAAGAAAAAAGAAGGGAAGTCATTAAATCTTAGGTTCAGGAAGAAAGAAAGAAGAAATATGAAGGAACTACATTTATTTGAATGTTCCTAAAAAAATATTGACTGTAGGTAACAAAGAGAATTTACCAAGAAGATATAATTTAGAAATAATTAATCAAAGAGACATTAAGAATAACATTTTATGCATAACACTTACAAACCGCAAACCTGCAAGATTCAAGATAACTGATCAAAACAACACAAATAAAAGAGTCCACAAATCCCATACCTCTGATGCGGCAGGCGCCGATCACCTACAGTGAGGTGCGAGCTGGCCTGCGGCGGCACGGCCGGCTCGTCAGCCGCGCTGCTGTTAACGCACACACTGATGCTGATGCCGCTGACGCCACCCTCGGCCCCGTCAGCCCCCTCACCCTCCTCCTCCTCGTATCTGCCAAGCCCACCCATTTCTAGGCTACAGTACAAATGGCTGGTGAGTAAGGATCGAGTTCAGGACGCTCACAAAAGCTATAAGCCGAAGCAAGCTCAGCTCTTCTTGCCATGCCTTGCTGGTGCAGTTCCGTTGTTTGGTTTTTGGGGCACCGTAGTCGAATGAGTCCTGTTGTCGGGTATTGTCATGTTTTTCCGTCTCTGTCCACAGCTTTATTGGGAAGAGAGGAATACGGACATGTGTTCACCTCTTTCTTTGATTGGTCTACTTAGGCATGTTTTAAAATTTTGTCTACTTTAATGAAACAAAATCTTGTCCTGCACTCTTTTTTTTTTAATTCGATACCTAGTATTCTACGGATATTAAACTATAATTTTATTTTTATATCCGTTTTTATTTTATATTTTTCTAAAACTATAACTACCTATAATTTTATCTAATTTTTTTTTATTTGAGCAGGCATAAACGATTTCGTGTGTTATCAACCAAGTGATATTGCATCATTCCACTTTGCTCCACCAAGCCACCCCACTGGTGGGGTAAAGTGGAATGCCTGAAATGCAGTGGAATCTTGTTGGATTCTGCCCCACTCTTGTGTTTACCGTGAAACAAATAGTTTCTTCCACTTTAGAGACCTCACCGAGTTTGATTAATGGGATTTAATATCATCAACCAACGTGGCGCAACAGTTTTGAAAGTTTGGAATTTGTGGGGTCGTCATTATTGAGATATGTCGCTTAACATCGGAAGTTTCTTGGGGCGATGAGAGAGTATGTAATCATTATTAGTTTTGAACTGGAGACATCTAAATCTGTAGATTTATAGGGGATCATTTAATTTTGTTAGCATGATTTCTTGTGAGGTAAAAACTTAATACAAGTATTTCGATTTCATGGATAATTTTTGTATTGTCTCTGTTACTCGTTCCTTCAGTCATTTTCCACGTCGTTGTTGCTTAAAACAGTTACTGCTTTCCCTTAAATTTTAGTACTCTAGTTCTAATAATTTTATTATAATGTGCTATATGTGCCCGCATTGGGCATGGCCACAGCCCACTCCCTCTCACCGAGAGGAGGCCTGTGTCCCAGTAGTGGGAACATTATAGGCTGATTATGTTATGTTACTCGTATATGTGATAAAAACATTCAATTTAAGGCTATGGTTCTTAGTTGAGAAGTACGAGTGTACACGAATACAATATAAAACTACTACAAAATGAACTTTGGTTTTTCACAGCCGTTAATGGCTCACCTTTTCTAAACTGCGCAACAATGTACTACTCAGCTAGAACGTCATGTAACATATATACAGCAATATAAACAAATATGTGCAAATCAAATACCCTCCACCATGGTTTCATGATCAGTGTAATCTTTCTTCGCAAGCAACGCACAATTCTTCTCCGTCTCCTAAAGGATCACTCACCGCCTCTGAATAAGGTTCTCCATGATGATGTAGTCATCTTCTTCGGCCCCCCGAAGGTGTTCCTTCTCCATGAACAGTGCGAACTCAGGGTTAGACATCTCGCTGGCGTGGCGGCGACGGACTGAAGGGGAGGCGGCTCGGGCCGGTGATAGGAGACGAGAGGTTATTGGTGTTCTGTGGAAAATATGAACTTTTGAGAATTGTGATTCAGCTTGATCCTTTCAAGCAATAGTGGTTATTGACTAGCAATCTTCATTTCAAAAACTGAAATAAAGGCCGCAAAAGTCATCTATCGTGATTGTCAACGTCTTCCAATAATGGAAAACGATACAACGTTTATTTTTCGGACTGCTGTTGCCATGCTACAACGCAACAACTTAATAGTATGTCAGTCTTGTACAGAAGCCAGCACATCAAGCTACCCGAAACTGTCAAATTTTCCCAATCAACTATGAACCTTATGCTTTAGCGATAAAGTTGAAAATCTATTAAAGAAATTTGACAGATTGTAATAACTTGATGTGCTGGCGTCTGTACTTCCATTTAAGTTAAAAATACATGTGCTTGATTGAGTTCAACTGTGAAATGGGTGAGGCTAAGACTTAGAACCTTTCGTTTGCCTTAACGATGTTGGGATATTGCCACATCAAATTCTAAAAGACTTTTTACGAGACTGCCCCAGAAGGAGGTACCATTTTTTAAATGTAAAACGGAATATTCAAAACTATTCCAATTTTCAAATTTGTAATCTTTTACAGCTCTTAAATACTTCTTCTAGTTTCCTTACCTCGGCGTATGCGGCGGTGAGAAGAGTCCATACACGGTCTCCAGTTCATCAGTGATGCTGGTGTACTCGTGCATGGCCAACAGTAGGGAACGTGGCGCTCCACCCACTCGTCTCTGGCCTGAAGGAATGCCTGTAGCACCACCCGTTGCTTCCCAACCGGACTGACGACCTGTCACAAGGTAATGATGGAAGGTGTGAGAAAAAAATGAGACTTTGGGAAAAGAATAAACTCTCAATCTTTCATCGCGTAGGAGTCACAAAAGCGATAGAATATTGAGCAGAATAGTATCACGCTGTTTTTACCATCATCATCAAATAGAATTCTAGAGAAAGACTGTCACATACTAATTATGTATTTGTGAAGGAGACGCTCCACTATGCCGATTTATAATATAATAATAATCTTCTTCTTCTTAGCGTGTCGATAGCAATCTAAATGTACTAATAATAATAATAATCATTTTATTATCAGGCAGCTAAGGCCCATAGATAAAATACACAACATAATCTTATACCTATAATAAACTAATACATATTAAAAACCTAACCTAACCTTATTTATAGTAACAGTCGGGTATGTGAGGGGCCCGTGGCTAAATAATAACAGCCGATCGATCAGGTTAAGCTACGCTTGCCGCGGCTGGTCTGTCGATGGGTGACCATCTTTACATACCGAGACCACTCCGTGCCTCGGAAGCGTAGGTCCCGGCTGTCATTCGTGGATCTTAGACAGTCGTTACGACAACCAGTCTTACCAAGGGGTATCGTATTACCCAGTAACTGGGTTGTGCAGGTCAGATAGGCAATTGATCCATGTAAAATACTGGTATTCAGCTGCATCCGGTAAGACTGGAAGCCGACCGCAACATAGTTGGGAAAAGGCTAGGCAGATGATGATGAATAGCAGTCGGGTATTGTATACGTACTTGTCCCAGTGACGGAGTTGTGCACGGAGCCAGCGTCGACGGCGGAGTTGTCAGGTTCAGAGTGCGTCTGACTGTGCTGACGGCGCGGCGCCAGATGCTGTGCCGAGTAGTGGCCGCCCATGCCGCAGTCGTTGCCGCCCTCCGAACGCCTGGTAATAACTCCTCGTTTTATACCTTTGACAGTAGCAAATGGACTGTCTGACGTTTTAAGATGTGCTGACTGGTGTCAAACTTTTTTCATGTTGCTAATAAAGCCCTCTTAGTTTCTATATCATGATTGTTACTTGATTTTTTTCTGTGCTATCTTTGAACAAGCTAATGTTTACGTTTTTTGTATCTTGTAACAATTTAGTTAGGGTATATTCCAATGACGAAGTCAACACATCTTCATTGAAAAGTAAAATAATAATGTACCCACAAGAAAGTGGCAGAAGTATGTGTGCAGTGGCAGTTTAGTAAAAGTTTTGTTGAAGTCTTTGTTGAAAAATAATCAAAGTGGTTATAATCTTGAGTTTAGTAAGTAATGTGAAGACAAGACAATCGAAAATACAACAGAGAACAACAGTGACGTTAGAAGATTAAATAATTTTAATACAGTAAAGTTTGTAAATAAAGAAATTTGGAATTTAGTCGAAGCTTACCTTATAGCAATCATTGTAATTACATCGGAAAAGAAAAATGTCGAAAATGATAGCCACAATATTGCAGTAAATACTTTCCAAGTTGGCATAATATGGCATTTTATGGAAACATAACAGCTGATCATATAAATCAATAGCCAAATAGAAAGATCAATGTTGGTATGGCTGAAGTAAGATTTGATTTGTGTAGAGATGTACAGAAACACAGATAGATGCTCAAATAAAACTGCGTCCCATTAAAAACCGTGTTGTGTGTGACTGTCGAAAGTAGTGCTTGTTAATGCTAAACATATTGATATCGAGCGTGTACACAAGCTGTAGATAAGTGAATGTTTATTATACAGTAAGGCAACTACGTCTAACTAACTACATTTGCTAAGAAGCTAAGCCAATCGCCAATGACTCTATTTGACTTACTGTTTCCACAACCGTCTCCTAACAGATGCAAGAAGGTAACAAAAAATAAAATTAAAAACAATTATGGCGATGATAATTTTGGTTTTATACAAATAAACACAGTATTTGCCGATTTTGTGAATGAAGTATATAAAAATGAGTGAGGTTTGGTGGCTGTGGAAAATGCAAACGATGATTGCACTCAGGAAAATCGACAACTTTCTTGTTTAGATTTTCGAAATTTTGTAGAAAACCAATCGATCTGTTTTTTCTTTACTTTACACAACCAATTTTAAAATCTATCTCAAAATTTTCTATAGCCAAATATTTTCGGAGATATTCAAAAACTCTCAACCCAGAGCGGCCAAAACTCCATCAAATATAGTTCTTCCAAAACAAATAAAGTAATGGTTAATGAGAATTGCAATCAAGAACAAAAGGTAACGCGGTCATGCTTGACGATACGACATGGGGCCACCTGGTTTAGATGGCACTTCCATTGTAAGCTGTACCTATGTAATGGGAACCTCTTGTAATGTCTTGGTCGTAATTTGGTTGTTCCGTGAAAATGAATGCACATGCTCCTTTGAATCTTTGCGTGAATTTGATGATTCTATTGTTTTCTTGCTTACCTTAGTGGCATGGAATTGGTGCCCAGACTATACTGAGTAAACATGTTTAGTGATATTTAGTTAATGTTATTCTTTCAAATGGGCTTATTTACATATTATTACACATACCTACAACATTACTTATATTATAAGTTAAAAGTTAACCCAAAGTACGGCCTGAACATTACTGAAACTGGTGTTAAAATAAAATCAGTTTCAGAAGGTTTTATATCATTGGCTTCTTCGAACTATAATGAACGCTTTGCAAAGTCGTGTAACTCAGTATACTGTTTTACCTATATCTTCAAAATGTGAAATACATGATAATTCAAAGTTGGATGTTTGCGTAACTTACCGTCTTGTGTTGGCAGTGCGTCGGGTTCCAGCGGAAGTGGTGCGTGGGCGTAGGCTTTGAAGATCTGTTGGTACCTCACGCACTTCCGGTAAGAAAGCATCGTCGTTCGACGACGCTATCAGACGAGGATGTGGGTAGATAATATCTAAAAAAACATAATTGTAATCTTGGGCAATGAGGAGAAAAACTTATGTATCCTTTTTTAGAGTATTTTCCATGGAAAAATAAATGTATTTTAAAATTCTGTTTAAATACTTTTGGTAACTTACCTTTCTTCTCGTCACTAGGCTCCGTCCTGTTGCTATCGGAGGACCTCTGCCTGGCCGGCGTGATAGGCGGCTGAGCTTTGATGACCGTTATGTTAGGACCTGCATGGCCTTCCCCAGATGATGTTGATATCGAGTCCGCGTCTGGTTCCTTCTCAACAGGAGCCTCTGGCCCAGATTGCGGCATTTCATCCTGTTAATAAGCGATGAAGATGTAGCAGGAAGCATAATGATTGTTGGTAAGCATATAAATAATTTATAGACAATAATACCTTGAGTTTTAAAGAGCGAGTTTATAATTTTAGATTGGAGGAAAAAAAAATATTTTGTAACAACCTAATATAATTTGATGATAATAATAAATGGTGTAACTTCAAGGTTTTATTGCTAATCAAAGTTACAATTATATTCTTATGTGGAAATGAAGAAGCCAAGTGAGACTGCGCCGATAAGCCAAATTAGAAAGCCAAAAGTGCGTACATTGTTAACGCGTGATTCAACAATTTTTAAAAGCTTTAGTGCTATGCAGTAATTAAAACTAATTTGCATAATATGCATTGTACGATTGTGAGTAATAAGCATAATATACTTAAGAACTCACGTAAAAATAAAATAGAATAACTACAAGATTATGAATCTGCAGAGCTAAATATAATAAAATAGTAAGAAATCTGCATATTAAACAAAATCAACAAGAATAAAAACAAAAAGGTTCACGGTGCTGTTCCACACGACACAAAAGCATTTAATTTCTGCCATTAGCTTTTAATTTCTTATAATGCATTACTAATTTTAATAGCCAATTAAAATACCTAAAGTGTACTAGTTCGCTGGCTGCCCAAACAAACGTGAGACACACATGTGCCGAGGAAGTTGGACAACACAATATAAATTGTAGCAAATGCTTAGTTTACAGACTAGAGGCTATTCCAGTTCTGTTAATTAAAAAGCTATCATACAAAGTTGCATTTGTGCACGAAGGAGATAATCCTGTTCAAGTTTCAGGTGGAACTCTAAAAATAGAGGTTCCCCTAAGTGCTCTAAAATGTGTCAACTTGCCTGATTTACAACCGACATTTCTCCGTCGTCCTATGGTCGAAAAAAGATAATTTGTATCATCATAATTTATAAAGTAAAATTTTGAAATGAGTTAACAAGACAGCTAATGACGTTCTATCAATTTTGGCTCAGTTTGGAATTGTTTTTTGAATTTGGAAATTGGATACTCTGGATTTAGTAAAAAAATCTATATAAAGACAGTTCCACCAAACAGCCCTATAATCTCTTCAGACGCTGATGTTATGACAGGTTAATGTTCATTCATATAGCTTACACTTTCATCTACAGTAATCATTGGTTCTTTGTCATGGCCTATGATACCCGTGCAGCTTGTTCGGGCAGCTACGCGGCAGAGAGGGCCGAGAGGGGTGCTTACATCGGAGGGTCTCGACCGCTCATCCTCCTCCTGCACCGGTCGCACGGTGAACCGCGCCACGCCCGTGTCGCTGTCCGACAGCACCTGTCGTGACGTCACACATAGCTACCTAACTAGCATTTGGTACAACGTCACCCGGAGATTTTGGAAGCCCATGAACTTGTTTTGTCTTATGATCTGTTTTACCACTGAATAAGTTCCAGTAATGTAGCAGATAATTTCATAGAAATTCTGATCCATTTTAAAATTGGCCTGGCATATAGTGCCTAATCGGATATTGTGGAACAGGCCATGAATATCTAAATGAATTTCACTATGAACGGCTATGAAAGCAATGGGGTTGATTTTGTTACACGTATAATTATAAAGCGGTTACAAATCTCATACATTGCACAGTTTCAGACTTCTGCGACGGGAATTATATGTAATTTGGCTTTGTTTTAGTAGGATAAATACAGTTCCAGCGTTGAAACTAAGCTTGATTTAGAATACTAATTGAGCCCGAGGGGAATAATTGTGAACTCGTCGTTCCAACAGGTAATGGACGTATTTGTGTAGACTAAGTAGTCCTGTTTGGTTTACGAAGTAAAGTAGGGTATGTATAAAACTATTTGCACATTGGAATGTAGTTTGTTATTGAATAATACAGAATGGCAAGACTCTTTTGATCATAGAATTAATAGGCTTAGAACCGCAGTAGTCGCACGCAAAGTGAAGCCATTTCAAGTTAGCCTTTTAAGGCTACGTACGACTTTCGGCGCGTCAGTACTCAAGACCAAGTACTACTGTAAAGAGCTCCCGCATTTTCGCAAAAAAATGACGTACTGTGCAGTGAAAGGGTGTCACAACTCATCACATAATCATGAAAAACGTTTAAAGATACCATTTCACGGGTAATTACAGCCTAGCATCTTATATTTTTGTATAAAACATTCATCAAAACAAAATAATAAATCGTAAATTTGACAGCCGCCATTACAATGAAAATGTTGCTAGGCTTGGAAAAATATTTTACCCCATTTTTTGTTATTATAATTATGTAGTTGCCTATAATCCCAATCCACATCTATGTAGGTATTTTTATTGCCAAATATTATTACGGTTCCCACTCGCCGCGCTAAGGTAGCGAAATTCAAATTTTCTAACGTTTTTTTGGAATTTGCTGGACAGTATTAAGTTGTACGTTGATTAAAATACGATTCGCGACCGTAATAAATATGTATTTACAGAATTATAATCATTAGAATCAGTAAAACAACTTGTTAAGTTAGTATAATCCTAAAATGTCAAGATTTCATGAAATAGTAATTCAGTAGGATTACTTACATTTTCCCCACATGCTGGGGAAAATGAAATTTACTTGCAACATTATTATTTGCTTGTGTGCGTGTCGTCGAACGTAATTACGTGCCGCTTAGGCACACATTCATTGTGTTGTTGCTTCAATTTTGAACGGAATTTTGAATGAAACTATCACTCTAAGTCTAATTACTCTAAGCTTTTGATATGAAAGATCTATCATAGCATCCAATTGTTACGAAGGGTAAACGCAAATAACGTTTCACATTTCTAAATACAAATTGAACAGAAAACCGTCGAAAAGGCAAACTATAAAATTACAGAAACTAATTTCAGTTTCAGTTTCAAAATTACAGCCACAATTCTCAAGGTAGGCAAACTTGAAGTTGTGAAGTACAATATCATACAATTTGTAGGAGTTAGTCTCAGTTTTGTTGAAGTTAAGTTGTTTGTGCAAGAGGGAATTGAGGGAGTTCTATTGATCCGAGTTGGGCCATATGAGCATAACTTCATGTCGCATATTGCATATTAATGTTGATTATAACTAAATTGCATATTGATAAGGTGTAAATCTCCGAATGACGCAGAACCAAATACACTAAAGCGAATGCAAATTGTCAGATATTTTTTGAGACGTCCACTCCTGTTATTTATGTCTCACTACTAGATTTCAAGTACAAGATTTCCTTATAATAAAAAGAAGGACCGAGCTTCAAACAAGTCAAAATATTCTGACAATTCGCAGGTTAGGTGGGGGTCACAAACATTGAATGAAAGACAAAAGTTAAAATTAGCATTAACGCAAACATTGACTATCATGCTAATGATTAACATAAAACGTTGCAATTAATGTTCTCAAGCATTCTTGTTGAGTTCGACATCAAACACATAATGAAATTATTAGATACAAAAAAACAAAGATTGATGAATGGTTTCATCAAAAATGTAAATGATGACGATCTTGGTACGTTTACTTCGATGACTTATTTTTTTAGGTAATACTTTTAAATTTTTGTTGGGGTTGAACCAACGTAATAAAGAAATAAAGTTCACAAATTAATGAAGGTAACAATTATTACATAATTTCTTTACTGTTAATTCAAATAACGATATTCTTCCACCAAGAAGTAATTCTAACATAACTCTTTTTTTATACAAAAAAACAAACATTATTTATACAAATCTTAACCCTACTAACCTCAGAACGATCACTGGCAGTCCTTAGCCTGGCGGCTCCTGCCTGGAAGGTGGGTGGTGGAGGCCCCAGGGTGTCAGTAGAACCTCGGTTCACGAGGGACGGGTGCGTTGCCATGAACCGGTGGATCACTGCTAAGTGGTTCATCGTCTGCTCTGCCACGTCTTCTAACTTTCTTAACCTAAATTCTACACTCTGGAAAGGTTTTATTATTTTTAATATTGTTCCTTTTTTAACGGACTTTCAATCAACTTGAATGAACTGTGAAATGAATTTAAGAACATATTGATCTGAAAAGTTTCGAACACTCTTAAAAGCTTTTAGTCATTTACCTGAACCGATTGTATTTGGCAATTAGCTTTTTGATTCAAGTCTTCCATTTTGGTCGTGATATGTTCTACCCTATCAGTTGTGTTTCTCACTCTCTCTTCTATAGAATTAGACAATTTAACTTCCTGAAAACATTTTTAAAATTAATTTATGGGAGTACTACTTTTATTACTAAATATTTTTCTATTTAATTAATTAATTACTTACTTGTTCCCTAAAATACCCTTCAACGCATTCTTCTTCAAAATCATAAAGTCTTTCCATATCCTCCTTTTCTAAAAATAGTTTGAGCCCATTGTCATACTGGAACCGTTTGTGCGACACGTTCCTCGTCACCCACTTGCCTATTGCGTATATGTGACATAAAGTTATCAACGGAGGTGGCAACACTGGCTTCTGCTCGTACTCCATCACTACTGTGAATCTTTGGAACATCCATACCTGAAAGGTTTGTTGGCTGATTTAGGATGAGGAACCGCAGTAATCGGCACAATTTATTCCAATATTTAATCATTTTTAAGGGGCAATTTGAAAGAATATTTAAAAGTGGAACCATAAAGAAACTGATACTCAAAAACGGTGTTACACAAATAAGTAACAACATCAAAGACAACTAATGCAGACGTATTTGATCTCGAAATAGCTGAACAAAAATATAATGCTAAAGGTAAACAAGATCTTCACGAAATCAAAAACGTCTACCATGCAATTTTGTTGGAATCACTGTTAACCGTGGAAGGGACCATGATTCTAACAACATACAAAAAAGCAAAATGCAAATCATTCTTGCGAAATTAGTTTTCCGTACCATCAGTTATTTGAAACCTTTAAACTCAAATTAGCTTTTAGTAGTTAGACAATAGTATCGTACACCACTTATAATGAATGTAGCTATAGATGACATTATCGGAAATTATTTCTGAAATTTAGTTTTTCATCTATTGGGTTAAACATGTGTAACTTTAAAAGGGAAATCCCTAAGAATCTCCATATAAGTAAGTAACATAAAACGAAAGATTTCCAACTCTGGTACGAACTACTAAAAAGCAAATAAAGAAAAAATAAAATAAAAAACCTGATGCGAGACTTCATTGACTTCATTAAATATATTGTTGAAGACGGCAATAAGTAGGTTTATGAGTAAAATGTTCGCGACGAGTAAGTAAATGGTCATGACGACGGGCGTGATCCACCTGCCGGTCACACACTTAGGCTGTCCGGGGTTCTTCCCGCACTCGGGGTCAATCTCAGGAGCGAACACCTCGCCATACAACATGAAGTACGGTTGGAAGAATACCTACGGACAACGGGAGCTCAAACTAAAATGGCAGACAAAATAAAATGGGTAATAATGAAAGGAAAATTAAAATAATATTCAATCTTACTCAATATACCGGGAAACTAAATACGATTCAACTTTATAAACTAAAACTACCCAGGTGCTAATCTACTCAGGATCATAGACGATACAACTACAGTCGACCATTTCACTTTGTACTACAGAAGCATTTCTTTTACATTTACTAGGCTTTATTACCATATACCCAACTATTCTCTAGTATAGCCAAATTAATCGAATTGTTGAAAATATGAAAAGTTTACTCATTAAATCTCCGAATATAAAAGCAACCTTTCTAAATACAGAGTGAACATCTACCGTCTACTAAATAAGTCCTCAAACTCCAACCGTAACGTAATCAAATCTCGCAACAGGCACTATAACAACATCGAAGCTACGACAGTTATCGATTTTGCCGCAAACCTGGTGCGACACACCGTTGACTTCAATGAAGATGTTATTGAAGACGGCTATTAGAAGGTTGACTAGTAAAATGTTGGCGATGAGCAAGTACACGCTCATGACCACAGGGGGGACCCAGTGGCCCACGCGGCACTCCTCGAGACCGGGCAGGCCGCAAGGGGGGGCCATTTGCTCAGCGAACACTTCTCCGTATAGCATGAAGTAGGGTTGGAAGAAGACCTGCAAATGTTAGTAGATTTGGATGGTATATTTGATTATGGCTTGTGATCCTGTTAGTATTTATTTTAAGTGCTAGCTTGAATCTATGTTGTAGTGGAATAGAAAAGATATGATATGAATAAACAGGATTTTACAACTCTTGGCTTTCATTTAATAGTTAACTAATCTTGATGTTTCTTTACTTCATGAAGTCTGATAACAGCATATAGCAATCACTTATTCACCCTCAAAGTGCTATACAAATCGCCTTCTTAAAAAAAACATTTCTTCTAGGTCCAGCAATCGATGATTTTTCATTAATTTTCTTTTAATGTTCTGTGTATATAACGTGTATTTTAACAAATTAATATTTATTATCTTCTTTATAATTATCAACGTTACTTAATACAATAATTTCAACAGCCAATGTGTCATAAACAAAAGTTCAAACTTACTTCTCTGATTAGATGCCAGCTTGCTTCCTCGTCTGGATACAATATAGCTTGCCGCGCAACGCCGAAAGACATTAGCACCACCAGTAATAGCACCACGAAGTAAATCATGTTTTTTACCATCTTACCCATCATTGTGACTAGAGGACCTGTTAAAGAAAATGAAATAGGTAGAAGACCAGATATGGATGAACATGAAAACGAAGTGGTTTATATAGCGTCTGTAAGCTGCAATGAGGGCAAATTTGGTATCATAATTATTATTGTATTAAACAGTTTTCATAAACGCTTTACAGACAAGAAAGAGTCTATAACAAAAATTTACTTTGTTAAAGTTTATGTTTTAAAGTAGTGAGAGATTAACCTTAAGATTTAACGAAGGTAACACAAGAGACAGTCCTTACCTAAGTACTTATTAACACCCAATATATTCAATATCCTTAAGTACCAATATATAATATCGACGCAGTAGATGACCCTGCCCACGTCCATGGACACGGATCGCAGCCTCAGGGTCAGGCCCACCAGAAAGAATATGATGAAACCTGCGTCGTACGTGTTCCATAGATTCCACGCCCATACGCTGAACTTATGTCTGGAAGAAATAATAACATTGCTAGCTTGAAGTTCAAGAATGTTTCAAATATTTTTTGAATATCCACTAGCTGCGCCTGCCGCTTCACTCACGTGACTGTTTCGAGTATGTGGAAGTTAGAAAATAAATATAATTTATTTCTCCTGGGTCCCAACAGTTAAAATTATTCAAATTCGAAAACATCTTAGTTGTAATTTGTTTCACTTTTTTGCGAACTTGATCAGCCGATTGAAGAGCAGTAGTGAGAAAATGCCAAAATACGCGTTAGTGAAAAATACTAAATAATCTCTTAAATTTAATGTAATTTTGTAATAGGTTTGTATCTCAGTTTACTCAAGTGTATTGATCTGTGAGAATAGTGTCCGGTCTCATTGTGTGATTCGTGCAAGCGCAACTTTACATCGTAAAGCTTATATTAATCAATTAATTTTTAATAATTAATAAAAAAATTACCACAATAGTCAGTTACAAAACATTTCAAACGTTTCTTTAATCACACTAATATTATAAAGGCGAAAGTTTGCGAGTGTGTGTGTTTATATGTTGGTTACTTCTTCACGCTCAAACGGCGGGACCAATTTTGATAAAATTTTGTATGGAGGTAGCTGACACCCTGGATTAACTAAAAAATATAGGCTACTTTTGATCCCGATATTCCCACGTGATCGAAACTTATGCGGGTGAAACCGCGGGGCGCTATTAATTTATTAATAATTTCAGTCTGGCAATACTCGAAAGCAGATATTATTCCAGCTCGCTATAATGACTGAAACTTAATTAATATGCAGTTCAATTACCGTAATGTGTCCCGCATACCACAGATTAGCGGGAACCACTAATTTGAAAATAGAATACTAATTTGCTATTGCCAGGTTTAATGTTTTATATCAAACTGTTGCGTGGACATGGACCGATTTTAATGTTATTGTATATAGACAATTTTGTTTAGGAGAATCACACACCTACACCTATTTTATTTTATGAACCTAAAATGGTGAAATTATACTTTAACCCCCATACTAATAAACGTATTATATCAGACGAATAATTATAACACACCGATTTCTCTCTTTCAGTCGTCGGTAATTTGACTTTCGAAAGAAGAAGACAAAGCGTTGTGTAACTATACAGACACTATACAATGTTTATTAGTAAGGGGGTTATTGTGTAGGTGGTTTTGTTTTGTAATTACACACATAAGCGAAACAGATAAATAACATTAAAAAATACATTGACTTTGAAGTATCTATTCCATCTAAAAATATTTTGAAAGAATTAACAGCTACGATGAGCAGCTAAAATCAGATATCATCCTCAAACAATATCGAAGTTCATACTGTTATTGATAGTCTCGCCAACGATCCTCGATTTAATATAATGATTAATGGTCCTATCATCTTAATTGAGATGAGGGAAACTTGAATATAAACTAAGGAAGGGGATCGATGCTACGAGATGGGGATCTTGGAAGTGTTTGATTTGATTCTGATTTGATAGCAAAACTTAATATTGATATTTAACTTACAATCTCGATGCAATTAATAACATCACCCGGGGATATTAAAACTTTAAAGAGGAAAAATAAAATAGGATTTATTTGAATAGAAGAATATTGATTGGTTGCTCGTTATAAGTATACAAGGTTCACAAATTAACCATCTATTTAATAAAAACGTTGGGTACTATAATATCCTTACTAATAAAGACAAAGAAACAATAACTTACCTAATAGCAACAGGTTCGGACGTAATTATTTCCCTTATCTTCTCACATAAGAAAGTTAATATATAACATATAGAATATATCTCGGGCCAAGACGGCGTCGGGTCCATCTTGACTAATACTGTATATGTAAACATCAATAGGAACAATATGTAGGCTATCTGGAAACAAGAATACAAGAATTAGTCACCTTATCTTTAACGCGAAAATAAGGTAAAGATTATGGATGCTTTTGCTCTAAGTATCAAATCATTCCTGGGCTTTGAGCGTCAATTTCAAAGGAGTCGATTGAGATCCAATATTATATTTTAGACCTTTTCGCACAGACGACTAATATTATTAATTGGTGGCTTCCCGGTAATATCATAAATAAGGTATTCACACAAATATTCATTGACATGAATCTTTACCGTCGAACAAAGAGTCACAGCTTAAATTTTAAATGTGAACAGAATGAAATAGAGCCAATTATTGCATTAAAACTGACGCAGAAGGGAATTGTAAAACAATCAAAATGCTTGGATATTGATTTGTCATGTATCGTGCACTGCGTCAAAGTATCCATGAACGTTCATACGTATTGTATTGATTTGTAACCACAGCAATTTAAAATTGATTGAGGTAATGTTAGTACTGATAGCAGTGTTCCTATACAGTGAATTATAGTGAGGAAATGTAACAAATACAACGATGTAGGGTACACAGTCTCCAGAGGCACTGTTCACCACATAAATTGAAAAAAATTGAACCGAATTTGCATTAAACTAGTTTGATAGAGAAGCTAAATTAGGTTAGGTTATGTAAAAAACTTATTTGGAGATAGGAAAACAGTCCAAAGTCAGCCAAACTTAACAAGTAAACTGTAAATATATGCAGTTCTACGTCTTTAACGGAAAATATACACGTACAGCTTTGATTTAAAGTAATTTAATGTGCCTTTTGAGTTAACTGCAATTGCTAAGTTTAAACTGTATCGCAATTACGAATTCGCTTCATGTACACAAAGAAGTTTTACAACTGATTTCGAGTTGCTTACGGACAAAATGACTAAATTCGACATAATTCGAAAATTGAAAAGTAAGTAAAATTCTCTGATTTTAAAACGTTCGTAATAAATTAAGGTTAATACTGAGTTACTGAAGAGTACAGTAGCAACAAAATTATAATTTAAAATATCAAAGAAGTGGCTTCCAAAAGCAATGCTGGAATGCCATGGGCAACAAAAGAAATAAAAGTGAAATTAGAGAGCAAGCAACAAATTAAAATAATGAAGACAAAATTATGCAAATCCTACAAAAATATAAAGCAACGGTCGGCAATTTTCCGACAGTAATTATTGTCGGGTATGGAGTAATATGAGATTCCTTTATTCTTTTTGTATTATAATAGATGCACGAATAGGACGAGCTTTCGTAAAAACAAGGAAAGGTTCTGACCGGTGAAAATTGTTGAGCCTTTGTATCTCGTATTATGTTCAAATTCAGCGTTATATTTTCCTGTTAATGACTTGTGATCATAACTACTGCAGCGTAAGAGTTTATGAATGTATATTTTAAGCAAGTTGCGTCAATGCAAAAAACACCTGCATTGGCGGCATTGCCTAGATGCATTCAGAACATTAATATTTGCAAATTGCAACCTAAGTGCATCAAAATGTAAGTAGGTATAATATTATTGTTGCGAAAGTTTATCGGTTGACGGACACTGAACGTCCACGATAGAAATTTTATTGTTATTTATCGACTATGGGCGTTTAGTGTCTCTCAAAGTGTTAAGTATGTAACGTGTTACTTACCGAATCGGCCCAGAACTTGGTGATAGGCGCTGTAAAGAACTCATAAATCTTCTTCTTGAGCCTCAGCGGCCTCATCATCTTATCTTCAGGCGAATGGGGCTCCGGCAGCTCTCTGTACAAGGGTTCCCACCCTATTTTACCAACTTTCCCGTTCTGATCGACACGAGTTTCGCATTCGGCCCCTGAGCCAATCAACGCCTGCTTGAGTCCAGACAAAATCGTATTTAAACGTTACAACAATATGTTCACACCATAATAAAATAGAATAAGACTTGGTAATAGAAAACATTCAGAGTAAGCTTGAATTTAATAGTAAACAGTGACTAAATTTGAACAGTTGCGGCATTATTCTTCAAAGACTAGGTCGAAATGACAACGAGTATGATGACCGTACGTTAGTACAAGATTCAAGACGCAAGCATGACAATAAGCAGAATATTGATATTAACAACGCATACAATATCCAAATATAAGCTCACGACACCACATCAAGTGTAAGAGCCGACGTTTACAAGCTGAATCTTAATAAAATCATCCATATTTTGAGAATAAAGACAGTCATAAAATAATTGTAAACGTGAAAGCCTCGAACGATACGCTAGCAAATATAGAAAATATCTTTGAAATATTGAGACGACAGCTTGAGATAAGGACTGAAAATAATAACAAAATCTAACTACGGTCCACATCGACATAAATTGAAATTTTGCATTTATATAAGTACAGAGAATTTTATTGTCACCGTTTAAGCTTCACCTCGGATTTATTTTAATTAAAACCATATTAATTAGTCGCCATTATATTTTATGGCGACAGTAAACCGCTGCAGATCGTTAGAACTTTTAAAAGCAACGAGTATCTTTAGAAAAATGTCTCTTTAAAATTTTAATATCGATGTCTCTGGGTAAATTAGAAAGACGTCGTAAATTGAGCTTCTTTAGAAGGTCGTCTGGTACGAAAATGTTCGTGGAGTGCTAAAATTCAAGGTGAGCTATAAACGAATGACGTGGCCCATAAAGACGGGCCATAAAGACAGAAAGGGGGTGAATTGAGAGGCTGGAATGGAAGTATACGGAGCACCACGGAAGCCGACTATCACGCAAAGCCATCGACGTACGGCGTAACAAATAAATTGTTTTGTGTGTGCACTTTGATGTAATACGAACACAAGAAGGTAAATCGTGTAAAGTGTAAAGAGATCATGAAGATACGACATACAAATACGACTGTGCCAATTATGTCACACATAGATCAGAAGGCCAATTCTAGTAATGTAATACGTTCAAAATCTAGTCACAGTCTCATCTCGGCGACAAACAAATGTCAAAAACTTGCCAAAAATTTAGGGAATTTAAAGGTATTTTTGACAGACTGAGACTGAGATCAGACTGTGAACATTCTTATAATTACCAGAATTGCCCCTCTGGTATTCTTTCATCTAAACACGCATAGAATAGTGCAGACTGTAAGATACTGTATCCAGTGGAATGTTAAACTGTTGAATGTATAGTATCTACGTTTCTACTAATGTGTAGTATATCAGTGCGATTTGTGTTCGTATCACAGTAGACCACTCAGGACTCAAAGACTCGTCTACCTTCGTTACTTTACACGGCTGTCCAGGCGGAATTATCTTCTTGATCGATAGCGTACGCCTTTTCGCAACTCCAACCTACATACGCAACAATCACATAGTTTATTCTAACATTATATCTAAGATCTGAAATTGAAAAATATTACACATACATAATATTATCTGCTTCTGTATGAGTGAACATGGAATATGTGTGAACACAAATAATTCCATCACCGATCGTTATATGGATTAGTCTCTTTACTCAAAAGAACAAATATAGTTTATTATAATAAGCTTTCCCCAACAGAAAGATTCTTAAATGAGATTTCAAATAAAGGTCACTTTTTGTAGAAGTGCAATTAATTCAAAACGCAGCAAAGAGACTATTATATAATCCCTGTTGAGAAATGTGTATTATGTTTGTAATAAAGGTGATTAGATAAATAAATAGCCAACGTGACGTCGTACTTCTTATGTGAATGTAAAACTAAGATGGTGAGCAACAGAACACGAAATCTTACCTCGGCGTCGTTGGGGTCCTTGGTACTCCTGTCATCTTCGATGCTCTCGTTCTCGAGGTGTTCCTCCTCCGTCTGCGGCATCAGCTGCAGTTCTTCCTTCGACTTGAACTCCAGTTGGAGAATGTACAGCGGACACAGCAGGCTCAGAATTACCTTCACACATCACGACAAAGCCGATGTGGCAAAGGAAACGCTCGTCGATGCTAACTCACTTTGACTTAAGCGGTACATGCTATGTTTCTAATTGAAACGGGGTTTCGACGCCGATTATGTGCAAGTGAGATAGCAATATATTTTTTATATTAAAATCTTGTTTGCATGTCTATGAGTCGAATTAAAGATTTTAATTTGCCATTAATTTGACACACATTCTTGAATACAATAATGAATTTCTGAAAAATCAAATTGGACTTGCATAAATCGGCGTCATAAACAAAGTGCATGCGAATTTCCAAATGATTATAATATATAAAGCGACTCATTGACACACAGACATCAAATTATAAATATCTTTACAATCGAGTTTCTCTGTTATTGTCTAAGTTATAGTCTAACATCGAAATCTACTGATCGTGCCCTTTACTACTAATAAGGGAGACGTGTTATATTTATGTCAAACTCACAAATCACCCACATATCGAGAGAAGCTCTCTAATTGGACGTATTCGTGATATACGTGTAAAAATATTGCTGACTACGCAACCATCTCTATTCCCCATATTATCAAAACACGTCTCTCTTATTTTCGCATTTTGAAATGTGCGAATGACAAGTCTGTGCGTTAATAAGATGAATGACTAAAAGAAAAGAGATAAAAAATAGAAATAAAATTGCATTTACCTTAAGGTTTGTGTTTTTTCTTGTTCTGAGTCCTCCCATCCAAAGATCAGCTAGTATGATTTGTGAGCAAGGGTGAGCGAGTAACGCGCGGTGATTTGCTGCGACGGCTAAGCTAAGACAGGTTTGACCAGACCAGTTCTGAAGTTCGCAAGTTAGGAGCTGTTGGGCTTGGTCGTCATCTTGACGGTAGCAGTAGTCTAGAAGCTCCAAGGCTAGATAAAGACGATGAAATTTAAAATGAGTCTTGTAGAACAGTCGTTAATTAAAAGTTTACGGTCTAACACATTAGGTGTCTAGCCATCATGTTTCTAGTTTTATGATGTAGTTAACTTTATAATATCTTGCAATATTAACGGGTAAACGTTTGCCACTTAACGTTAAAGTGAACTTTTAACATGCCATTAATTAGAGGTGCTTCTTTAAGAAAGAGAACTTACATCTACGTGGGTAAAGTTTTAATTTAAACAAATCTTTGTACTTGAAATTACGAATCACAAATATTTCTTTAGCAAAACTTTGCGATTGCTTTCACGTGTAACCTTACTTGTGAACTCAGTGAAATGAGTTCGTCATACTCAAATAATCATTGATTCGCAAGTTTTAACACAAATTGGTCGTAAAATAAAATGTGATCAAAACTTTGGTGATTAAAGGAACTTTATCGATTATTTTATTCTGTGTACTTAATTTTGACAAAATGTATTTAATTTCTCAGCTTAGCGAGGTGACTCAGATATGATTTATTTGACAAAAACTTTGGGTAGCTTTTAAATCTTTACACCCTAATATAATAGTTTTATGTGGATCCAAGGTAGAGCAGACAATGCTAGAGATGAGAAATTCACAAAGTTAAATAATTAGAAGTATTACTATACAGGTGTTTACTTAAACAAATAGCAGAATAAGTTAAGGAATTAATAAAGAAGAACAAGCCAAGTGTTCATCAGAAGAGAGTACCTGGGCTGCTAGTAATAATGATCTAAGAGTCCCATCCTTACCTTTATTCTCAAATTCTTTGCCATAGTGTCTGAGTTCTTCATAGACCTCAGTCTCCATGTCATCTTCGGCAGCCTCGTGTGCCATCGCCTTGTACAGCTTGCAGGCTACCAAAGACTTAGCTAATGCCTCCTCGCCGTGCGTCCACATTAGTAACGCCATTTGATGCCGTTTTGTTAATACTGCCCACATCTGGTGGTAAAACAAATCCATTTGGAATATGTAGTATTTTCATGGTATTAGTAAAAAAAAAAACTACCACTAAGAATCTATTTTAATTCTATCCTAGTCCAGGGACTTAAATAGGTTCACGGCGATTGTAGCTGCTTCACAAAAAAATGTAAAATATTGTTTCTCAAGAAGCTTCAATAAATCTAACAAGAGAATTCTTTCGAATGAAGTACCAATATTATTTGGGAAGACCTTCGCAAAAGCCGTACATAGTAAGTCAGGCTGAAATAGAATAGTAAAAATCCAAAAAATTAAGGGTTCCTTACAAGAAGTTCATTAAAAGGATAGTCGAAGAGCGCCATCTCGGTGGTGACAGGCATGAAGCCAGTGATGAGGGATAGGCCACCAGCGTTGTGTCTGGTGAAGGAGGCACTGTTCCGATGGACGTTCACACTCTTGTTCATCACCTTCGCGTAGATCGGACGGAACTTGCGTCTTGTGTAGTAGCACCTGATGAAAGAGAAAGAAAGATAGTACAAGTTTTGAATATGTGCAATGAACTTTTAGAGTCAATGTACCTAAAAAGAAAAGCTCAAAAGTAGTAATGAAGGCATCAAACATATTTGAATCCACCTTTGTAATGCAAATATTCAAATAGAAATTTTGTTTAAATCTCAGTAAAAGCATAAAAATATGCGAGTTTATGAGAATTTAGATTGCCACTGTCAAAGAATTCTACCAAGTTATGATAGCAACGCTTCAGACTTGTAATAATGCGCTTCGAGCTTTTACTTTTTATTACACTCAAAGCTATGTTAGAATTGACGTCTTTAAAATTACTTGAAATAAAGTTATATGTTCAAATAAAAAATTAATATTAAATACTAAAAGGTTTAGTTTAATGTCGATGACATTATTTTGTCTTTTAACAGTGCGATTTTTTTTCTATCGGTAAATAACTATTGTTAAGTTTTATAACTTACCTATAGGCACCTCCCATAAGCTTATTGATGACCAGCCCAATATCGTGTAGGGTATACACATATCCCCTCGGCAAGTGGGGTCTGACGTCTCTGAGAATATACCTCAGGGTATTACTGGGCCCACTCTTGGTGTTATACAGCTCTTCCAGCCTAGGTATTGTTAGGAATTTGCGCATGGAGACACCATTTTCAAGAAGGAGTTTGACGAAGTCTATACGATCGTGTTCTAACGCTTGCATCATAGCCTCGTCGAGAGCACCTAGAACAAAGAAAATGAAGAAATATTAGCATTTTGAGGGATGCATCTTGGGGTTGAATTTTCATTATATTTAATGTTTTCGTGGAAAAGGCATGGATCTTAAAATATTTGTTCCAAGAAGTGTGTTCATTACTTGGAAAGTATTTTGCATGCCTGTGGTATGTTTATTTCTACCGTATGGAACAAATTGAACTAGCTACGGGCAACCAATTACGGTATAATCCTCCAATGGCTATGTGCAGGAATTTTACTTTAATTGGAATAAAATCGTCTGTATACCTTACATTCCTAACGATGCAGAAGGGATAGGATACCTACGATTAAATATATCGTTCCCTTATTGTAGACAAACTGGTTGAAGACGCACCTGGTTAGTTGGGATAGAGTAAATTGCACATACATGTAATCGCATATTTCGCCGATAGTCGTGACAGCTAATGGTTTAATAGCCAAGAGCCTCGACCTGAGGAGACTCTCGTTGGGCAGCTGGATCAAGGGCTTGATTCAGAAAGCGGTACTTCTGGACACGGCCCGCATTGTTAGGAGGTTCCTCTCTCTGGAGCCCTGACCGCTGGTAGCTTGGACCCTGTTCCCGATACCGGTAGGCTACTATTTCGATACATTGTGAGAAGTAAATTGGTGAAAATGTAAATTAGTGTAAAAGTAAAGCAGTTTTTTAGTAAACGCAATGTCCGATTTACATAGTTGTCCGATAACGTAACGTATTCATGATATCATAATTGATATCAAACGCATAATTACCCAAACGACGTTTTTTTTTAATATTAAAGTAATTTTTTATCTTCGTGCAAAACAAATTTTTAATTTAATGTATAAGTCTGAATAAATCAAATTAAAAATGTGAAATGATCATAGTTTTAATTTCATAGTAGTAGAAAAGTATGTACAGAGCTACATTTATTAAGGTAGAATAATTTATTTCTTCAACTTTGCACAGCAATAAAATTGTGCCTGGACGTAAATTAAATAGCGATGGTCAAGAAATACTGAGCCTGGAGCCATGCAATTAACTGGTTCTTACAAGTCCGCAGAATGGCAATTATTAGAGTCAAGTTTGTTTTTTACAACTCTTTATTTTATTTTTTGTTGCCTTAAGTATATTTTTTTATAATTTTTAAGCTATTGCATAGTTTTTATCTTGGGCTTTGAGCGCGGCGACCGAATGAAGAAATTCCGTAACGAAAATAAACCTAACACCCCCACTCCGACCGGCACAGCGGTGCAGCGTTGAAAGCCGTGCATCGTCTAACGTCGTATCAGTTCGGCAGACTTCGGCACGGTGTTTGTGTGCGTGCGACTAGACGTATGCTATGCAATAGCTTTACCGCGGCAGTCCCAGAGTGCCACACGTATTTTTTTTTTATAAAAGGTACATAGGTAGGTAGGTAGGATTCATGAAGATACGTCCCTAAATTATTTAAAAAATAATTTATAAGTATGAAATGATCTGTGATAACTACCACCGGAGTACCAGACTAATTTATAAAAGACTAATAAAATCTCGCATTATAACCATAATAAGGTACTTACTTAGGATAATTATCCGTTCTATTTCTGTGGAGTTTCTTGCCCATTTTTCTCCATACAAATGGGCAACTAGAATCAATTCTATTTTATTCAACGTTCAAAAGTCCTTTTTATGTGCCTATTTGAAATAAAATATTTGACTTTGACTTTCGTTGGTCATTATTTAAATCATGGCCATAATAATAATATGTAATATATTTAGATAGTACAAATTAAATTTATAAAACCTACAATTTTAGATCTTGCGCGCTGGCGAATGTCTTTAGCCAATTTAAAACGGCTTTAGAAGTTCAAGCTGTACAACAGATCGTCAAAGTAGGAATGCTTCGCAGTGCAATTCAACGTGATCCTAAAGTCCCAGACAATCTCATCAATCGTAGCAATTGCAACTTTGCAATCCGGATCGGATCCATTTGTCTATCGGTACTACGATCCTACGGCAAAGATTCTGAAATAAATTGATTTAGTGGCATATTTGCGAGATCTCGAGATTCATAACGTTATCCCAATTTATGTTATATTTCGAAGGGTTTACGAATGCGGAAATACTGTTTTAGATGCGCAAATATCTATGATAGTATGCAGATTGGATCCGCGAAATCGGTCGTTATGGCGATGTTTTGGGAAGCCTTTGTCCAGCAGATGGTGTCCGTCTGTCGCTTGATATTATACTCAATGCTAATTTTAAGAATAGATAACTAACATAGCTAAATATAACGGAATTGGTCCGGGCTGTCATTCGTAGATATTACACAGTTGTTACGTTGAGAAGCCCAAAAGTCAGACAACGAGTCTTACCCGGGGGTATCATGATACCCAGTAATTGGTTTGTACTAATACTGTAATTCAGCTGCATCCGTTTGTTAGACTGGAAGCCAACCCCAAAATATTTGGGAAAAGTTTAGGTAGTTTTTAGTAAGGAAACTTGTCTATTATATTCGTGTGCCTACATATCCTTTGAAAACCTTGCAGTTTCCTTAAATCAACAGTGTCGATATTCATAACCCTAGTTCATATTGTGGCAACAGCAATTCCCTTCACACAATTGATATTTATTTTAAAGGCAAAGTAGGTAACAGTGTTGTCGCCTGTTCGACGACGGTAAATATTTTAGTAGATCGATCCGCTGTACTGCAATAACTATGAAAGCTGCAATTAAAACTGCAATATGGGTACAAAGTTACAATAGGTACTTTAAATGGTGTACGACTATCGGTTTTTGTTGATTTAGTTTCATTGTTTGGAAAAGCGTTGTTCTTATTTTTATTAGTATCGAATATTTTGTTGTTCCTTAATTTTGTTGCTTGAATGGAATAGCTATCTTTTTGCACACAAAAAAGGTACAAAGCCGGACTTAATGCCTTAGGCATTCCCTACCAGACAACCAAGGGTGGTGAAGAGATTAGATGGCAGGTGCTTTGGTTGAGAGGAACAGTTACCATGGAAGCGATTATAATATTACCAATGGGATCACAAATTACATACGGTTTTACTTTAGAACTGCTACTAAACCTATCTACAACTCGATCAGGAAGGACTCAGTCACGCAAGTAAAATAACTCGCGAAATTATTGAGTCGTCATTCAATTGAAGCTTGGGACCAAGTGCTGCCAATTACTGGTCCCAATAAAAAGTTGCTCGGGGTCACAAGCTGAAAAGAATGAGGTATTTTACGGAATAATAAAGGCTAAATTAACAAAAATTGGCTTCGCCCAGTTTTTACGACTTGACAAAACATTGAGATTTCTTTATCATAATGTAAGTTTAACATAAATGGATTATACACATTAATCTTCCGGAATAAATTCTCTAAACGATGGCGCAAACCGCATCAAAAATTCGTTGCGCGGTTTAGAAAAACAATACGATCACATATACGAAAAGCGACTTTACTATGCCAAGATAATAGATATACAGGGTGAAATTTTAATCACCGTTTTCCTCTTAAGGGGTCATTGTACTCATCATTATGAACAACTTTTATTATGGGACCAAACATGATATCGCTAAAAAAAAAATCAGCTCTTCATAATGATGAGTAAAATGACCCCTTAAGAGGAAAACGGCGATTAAAATTTCACTCTGTATATATATATAGGTATAAATCTGTTACTGTCAGCTTGTATCATCTCCTGCTGTGCATACTATAACTTAAAACCTCGCATAACTAGCTCTCTATTAAATTCCCCGTATTCCTTTTCTCAGATCCTACGCCATTCCACAAAAAGCTTCCCATTCTCCAAGGAGCTTCAACAATAGTGAATACATACTGCAGGCTTACCCGTTTGCAATACAGTGCAATAGCGAAACACACTTCTTTCAAGCATTAAGAGGAGAACTGGCAACCACATTAGTTACTTTAGAGAGAAAAACATTGCCTTTATCTACGTTGGATTTGTTCCGCAAAATATACTGGGGTTTCAGACTGTAATGGTGGTACTAGATATTACTTCTTTTGCACGAGTAGTACATTTGTTTTAATCTTATTGCTGTGGCAAAACGGAAGGCTCATTTGGACATAAGTTGTACGGTCTCATTAACCGTGATGTTGCGCGTCACGAATATTTTACTATAATTAGGACTTGTTAAGCAATTACATATCGAGTACAACAACGAATGTGAAATTAAACACTTGTTCAAAAGAAAATAGCACTTTTATTTATTCTTGTAAACTTTTATCTTTCAATATACATAACTTTTAACTTCACTAATGGTTTTTTTATTTTTTATTATTCCTGAATGGGCGCGCTGAATGGGCGTTATTTTTTTGTACTTCAATAATTTACTTACCTACTTAACCAAAGCATAGTGCTAGTGTATGGTGCTTACAACCATTGGTCCATACATAAGCTCTAAGTGGCCGTCTCCACGAGCGAGAGAATCGCGGCGATAGTCTCGCCGTGCCATCAAACTTTCGCCGCGATGATATCGCCGTGTGGAGACACGTTCTAAGAGAGTGTATAGAAATACGTGGCACGACGATAATATCGATGCGATTCTCTCGCTCGTGGAGGGTTTCACATTTTGCGAAGTGCACATTTTGAGAATTGCACATTTTGCAAAGTGCACATTTTGAGAATTGCACATTTTGCGAAGTGCACATTTTGCGAAGTGAACATTCTGCGTCAAACCCCTATTATATATTATGAGAAAACTGTTCATATGGACGCCTTCATCAGTCCGTTTTTGTTTATTTCTGGATTACAATATCCAGAAACACAAACATTTAGAGTATATTCACAACATCATATTTTCAACTGTAAACATACATCTAACAGAACAAACAGCATTTACGTTCTAGAATAATGCATTTGTGCAGTAATTAACATCACAGTTGGCTGCAACAATAATTTTCCCGCTCCTGACATTTATATTGCCAGTAATAACTAAAATTTTAACGAGAAGACCAACTAACCATTATAATTGACTTAAAAATACACAGTAATGAATTATGAAACTATCGCTTTTTTCCCTAAGAGCGACCAACAAAATGTGTGGTGGACGGCAGGTGAGCAACCCACTATATCTAAAGCACATATACATTTTGTTGGAGCGCAACCGTGGTTGCGCCACCATGGTGTCCACGAGTAAATCTGTCTGTTGGTCTGTCTGTACCCTTTTCACGCCTTAGCGGCTGAACAGATTTGGATGAAATTTCGCACACGGATAGACTATGAAAAGAAGAAAGAAAAATATGTTTATTAGCAAAACGCAAACATAAAAAAAAGAACAAGTTATGCGTCACATTCACGCAAAACGGTCATTGCTCAGCTTAGTACTATGACGCTATGCGAGACACAGGCCCAGCGCTGGTTTTCAGCGACAGCCCGAGTGGCCGTGATGACCTGGGTTAGGATATATAATAATTTTAATCTTGGTGGTAGTACTCGTTCCGACCGGCGATGCCGAGGGCTGAATCTAGCTATAATTGTAATGGACATAATGAAGAGAACGAAATTGAAGTTCTTTTCCAAGAAAAAAGCGGAATCTTCAGGAAATTTAAAAGTTTGTGTCGCCGTCTGACGCTATCACTACTTCGTTGCAAGTTTGTGGACAAAGTATTATCGTAAAGTAAAACTTGACTTGAGCAATTAATTTAATGTTGCTAAGATGACACTATACTGTAAAAAATATGGTCTAATAGAGCAAGTTTCACGGGGACGTTATAGAGGGTGAACTTTCAGAAAAAAAATGGCGAACAAAAATTCCGAAAATCTTTTTTTCTAAGTTTAAACATGTTATATATATGCATATTATGATCCAATTCGCGTTGAACTCTCTACGCCTATACGCACTTAACTAACCTAATCTTCAAGAATGTAATTCAAAATTCGCTTTCAAACTATACAAATTCCAGTTCGTTCCACCGACTTCCACCATAATCCGTCAACAATATATTCCACTGAGAGCCTCATCCATTGTGCGAGAGAAAAAACTCTAGTTTGTGTTTTGAAGCGTCATCCTTATTCCCCAGACGTGACCTGTATCCATTTTACTATACGAGTTGAGACAGAAGTTCAGTTCAGACACGCGAAAATTTTTTCTCAAGCATTCTTCTGGATTCCGAAAATTGTCGAGGGAGTCGAGGACTTTAAGAAGAGAGACGTTAAAACAATATCAGTTACAATTGAAACAGGTAACACAGTAGGTTAAAGGCAAGTTAATTTGTTGTCTTTTCGAATCACTAAATACAGCACTTGTGAGGAAGACACTGACAGGTAGAGGTGATGACAATACATTATTTCGCACCTAAAAGCCTCCACGAACTGGTCTATCTACAGACCTGGACACAGAACGTAGAAATAGACTACGTAGTATGGTATATTCGGCCTCAACCTGTTTGGATCCGACAGCCGAAGCCTTGATAACTTAATTCAGTCTTGGAAGCTGAGAATAGCAGGCAGGTTTGGACACAAAGTCTAATTAGATGCGACAGACGAAGCTGAAAACGATGTATCTGGCTGCAATCTGGGGCAGTTTGACAAGACATAGGTAGGTGTAGTTGGATTTCCCTTAACACTGCGAGACAATAAACACCCCCAGAGAAAACTTCTATTGTGTCTCGTTCAGTGCCCTTCAATGGGTTAAATATCGCTCTTTTACGTCATAGGGAAGAACAATTGAAACCCCTTTTTGTTTCTTTTATAAAACTGAGTCTTTTGCAGTATTTACTTTGTTGGTACGCAGGCTAGTGGATTCTTTGAATCTATTTACAGGACACCTGATGCCTATCTACGCATCTCACGCCACATACGGCCTGATATTGTGTTTATGAGCGTCGTAAAATATAGATGTAATAAAATGAAATAGAATCGTGCTGAGAACGGAGTCGCTTTGGCAGTATCTCTGGCACTTTTGCGAAAGTAAAAAAACATAGATAAAAAAAAAACAAAACCAATTAAGACATTTGGTATTCATATTTTCAACAAGGAACTCCCCGAAAAACAGTTAATAGATAAAGTAAAAGCTGGTTATCCTGCAGGGTAATTGCGTAAGACACTATCAGTAGCAATGGGTTTCATTTTGACAGTTCAACAACATTCATTGCGTCATTTGCGTTGTTGAGCAGACACATTTTTCAAACATATGGAGCAATGGATTAGAAATATGCTTCAAAATTATTCAAATTGAGAGTAATAGTGTGTTACGCAATTAGTTTGCTGCTCTCAGCGGTGTGTTGTACGTGCTCAAAGATCAGGATATACAGAAAGTGTATTGTGATGCAGATGATTGATTGGTGTAAATATCATACAACCCTTAATGATCATAGTGGATTTTTAAGCTTTAAATATATCAGGACAGACGTAACCGGTACCCACTGGTTTGTATTTTAGGTACTTGGTGTAGAAATATGAGCGCAACCTTCTGTCATGTTGACGAAGGCAACCTTCTACCTAAGTGTCAAAATTAATTTTATATTTTGTCTGTCTCCTGTCTGCTTTGGAATACACGCTTTGCAACGATAGCTCCGCTTTATTATTTTAATCTTTCTAGTCAACCCATAACTCCCACAGATAAGTTTTCATCACATGGATTTCTAAAACGAAAACTTTTCAGGACCCAAAAAGAAACAACTTGACTTCTAAAAAACGCAGCGAAAACTCACAAAAGGCAATATCGTATGTTTCTGTTAATGACAAGGCAATCATGCCGTGTTCAGCACTTAACCTAAAAGTTAACGAGCAGTACAGAGTTTGTGAAGTAAAAAGTTTTACAATGACACTTGGTTTTGTAACAAAGTAGTTTTTGTACTTGTTCTGCAACATTGAGTTAAGTTGTAACGTGTAGAAAATAAAAGAAAAATGTAATGTAAGTTGAGGGAGATGTTTGAATGGGAAACAACTTAGCAGATAATAATAGAGAACATTATTTATTTCAGGAGTTACCAGCTATGTTGTATGGTGTGTTTAACCAGGAAACATGATTGATCTGATTTTAGTATAAGCCCTTCTACGCGCATTGAGTTTCGAAACTACGTATCAATATAACGTGGTATTTAGGTGCCAACAAAATGAATGTATTCTGCAATTACGTAAACTTTTAGTCCTCTATATCCATGCAAAATGTCTGACCTTTGGGCATTTGGCATCATCTAACCCATTCGCACTCTGTTTGGATTCCTTGAGCGGAAAATTGCAAACTTACAAACATTCCACTCACACTTCATTCAACACACTTGGCAGAGAGAATGTTTTTCCGTTTTAGTTCATAACATATTACATTTGTTTTTACACCTACGGATGGAAAAGGGTTGGTTTTTCTTCACCGAAAAAAACATGACCGTTAAACGTATTTATCAACGAGTGTAAAACAAAAACATCTGAATTTCCACGACCTTTTGGCTACAAAAACAATTGAACCCTTTTAATTTTTACGATTCGATTGTTCGTATTCCAAAATTCATACAAAGTTATGCGTTAAAACTTTCCTCTTTTGTTTGGTATAAATGGAGGAATCCAAAGGGTCCCCTCGTTCTCTTTAGTCCCCATACAAATTCCGTTAATCATAGTCAGGAGAAGTCTGGGAGGCGATAACGGATCCCTGTGTCTGTGCTATGTAAATTTAACAGGACGCTAAGCTTTCGATTGCGACGCTTTTACGTTATCTTCTATTGTTATTTACGGCTGAATGGAAACGGTTCCCAAAGGTTTTTGTATTTTCGGATGAAGTGGTCTAATTTATAGATCTATAGTTTTAGCATGACAACAGCGGGTTAGCGGCCCTTTCCCTAATATCTCTCCGTAGGTACCCAAACAATAAATGATGTATGGTTTTTAATGCTTTTATATTTATTGGAGCATGTTGAAGATCACGATAGATATTGAGTCAGGCCGTTAACGGACTTTATTTCAGCATTTCACACTAATATTATAAAGGCGAAAGTTTGTGTGTATGTGTTTATATGTTTGTTACTTCTTTACGCACAAACGGCTGGTTCAATTTTGATAGAATTTTGTATGGAGGTAGCCGACACCCTGGATGAATATATAGGCTGGTTTTTATCCCGAAATTCGTACGGGATCGACACTTATGCGGGTGAAACCGCGGGGCGCAGCTAGTGAACTAATACATTTTTTGAAATGTAGGTGGATTAATGACCGCTATTGCCATGCTAAAACGAGTCAACTATAGTCGTTCGTGAAAGTTGACGCTGTTTGAGTGTCCGTTCAGTAAGTTATCAAAATTCAAACAAGAATGTTTAGTGAGCGACAAAACAAAAACTGAGCTGATGACTCGGGAAAGACTGGCTAACATTGGCCAGTGGTTAATTACACAGCCCCGAATCTTCGAATCTCCGAATCAGTTGATGGCAATAGGCTCGCTCTCTATTACAGATCACGTAAAAAGAACGCTGGGCGGCAGTAGAGGGGGTGTGTCTGCGCCTGCGCTCAGTAAATCGCTCAGTGCGCAGGTTCAAGGCCAGCATTCTTTTTACGTGACGGGAGATATACACGGGACTTAAGAGGAAATGCAGTTGGAGAGACTTTTGAAAAATCCTAAGTAAAAAGTCGTAATTCAAGATTTGGCTCTCGCCTATTTCCTCCTCCAATATTGGACCAATTTAAAAGATATTTAATAAACTGAATAAGAAGGATAATATACTGTGTCCCTATGTTTTTCTTTTTTCATTAATAGTTGTCAAAGTACACTAGGCCTCTGTTGACAGCGGATCGGCATTTTTTGAGGGTTCTAGTGCTTATAAAAATAAGGTATCATCATAAACAAATCAAGTATCTTGACTTGGCTCACGAGGTTGTCGACATGTGGGATGTGGACTCAGCGATCATTGTGCCGATAGTCGTGACAGCTAATGGGTTAATAGCCTCGACCAACACCTGAGGAGGCTCTCGTTGGGCAGCTGGATGAAGGGCTTGATCCAGAAAGCGCTACTTCTAGACAAGGCCCGCATTGTTAGGAGGTTCCTCTCTCTGGAGCCCTGAGCTGTAGCTGTAGCTTGGACCCTGTTCTCGATACCGGTGGGCTACTATTTTTTATATTGTAATATTTAAAAATATAATTTATATGTATTCAGTTAAATAAAGAAAATAATAATGTATCATCAAAAAGGAAAACATAGGGACATTAAAGTAGTTAATATTTATTATTCAGTAAAAAATCATTGCTTTATGTTCATTAATCAGAAAGAAAACAGACGAGAGCGTTTCTATGGAGAAAAGACCACCCGCATTTCCTCTTAAACATAACTGGCGAAATATGGGTGTACTATAAGTACACCTCTGGCTAACCCCTCGGGGAATACAGACGTCATGATGTGTTGTATGTGATTATACTAGCCAAACAAAAAACTTTCAGCGCATAATAAAACTCCACAACTTGTAATATCGTTTCCATACAAAAAATAGAAAACAGAAAAGTTTCCATCCCGGAAAATAGAAGGCAACCTTAGGGATTCGACAACAAAAGCTATTTCGTTTTCCGATAAGCACGCCTCCACGTGTCTAATATTTAATAACTTATATACCACAGGGGTAATATGCCAACAGTCGGCGAAAATGGAAATATTGTTCTAATATTGACAGAAACAGAATACTTTCTATAATATTTATTATAGCACTCCAACGATTAATTCACATAAACATTAACTGAAAGCTTAGTCTTATCTTATTACATAAAGTGCTACAGTGAATTTATCACTTAAAGGTGTGCACAGTACTTAAATAGTTTGCCCAATTGATTTACTAGGTAATTAACATACATTTTGTCCGCGTAGATATTGGCACTTTTCTATGATATAGCAGTTTTTTTTATAGCTGACGAAAAATTTCTACGCTGGGGGTCTAGAATCTAAACCCTCTAGCCTAGAAAAATGTAACCATGAATTCATGATAGACAGTCTGTTACTGAATGGCCAGATAAAGTGTCGGTAAATTAATTTTCGCACCAAAAACATTCCTAACGCAGTCCTTGGAGATACTACTTCATCATCATCATCGTTCCTCATCATCCACAGCCCGACTTCACACACAGCTGGGGCATAGCCCTCTAGCTTATCTTGATAATTGCGTGGGTAGGCTCAAGAAAATATATACTAGTTAGTGAAAAAAAGTGCTGTGTCATAAATCACACAATGTCAATCCAACCATGTAATTTTTCATTCTGACGTGTGGTCAGTACAAGACTGATTTATTAATGTTTGTAAAAATATTTTCACTTCCATGCCTTTATTTTTGAGTTTGTTATTTTTGGTATAAGTACCAGCACATGCAAGTTAACGTCAGATATTTTACAATAATATGTTCTGAAAAGTATGCTGCTCTCAAAACGGTGAAGGAAAACATCGTGAGGAAACCGGCATGCCTTAGAACCAAAAATTCGAAGACATCTGGCCTCTACCAACCTACTCTGGGCCCGCGTGGAAGTTTACGGCCCACTACCTTTCGAGAGGAAGAGAGAGGAGGCCTGTGTCCCAGCAGTGGGAACATTATAGGCTGATTATGCTGAGAAGTCATCATTATTATCTGCATAGCCTTTTACCAACTATTTTGGGGTCGGCTTCCAGTCCACCCGGATGCAGCTGAGTACCAGTATTTTACATGGAGCGACTGCCTATCTGACCTCCACAACCCAGTTACTGGGTAATTTGAAACCCTTTGGTAAGACTCGTTATCAGACTTTCAGGGTTCTGACGACTCGTAAGGACTGTCAATGATCCACGAATGACAGCCGGGACCAACGGCTTAACGTGCTTTCCGAGGCACGGAGGGGCCTTGGTATGTAAAGATGGTCACCCATCCACGGAACAACCGCGGCAAGCGCAGCTTAACTTGATCGGTCGACCCGTGCGGCTGTTAATACTTAGTCACAAGCCCCATTATGCTAAGAAGTATGGAAGAAAAAGACATGTTGCGCGGGCACTCCAAATAAATTGCAAAAAGAAAGAAACAAAAAAGGAAGAAGGACAAAAAAATTAAGATGATGAATACGAGAGACACTTCAGTACAAAAATACTCAGTTTGCTATATTTTCTGACTTCTTGTTCTCTGACGATGAATATTGAGTCGTAAGTTGATCACTAGTTATAAGTAAGGTCGAGAGGCGTTTTATGGAGAAGTAGCGATGGCTGCTCGAACAGACCTTTAAGAGGAAATACGGGTGGTCTTTTCTCCATAGAAATGCTCTCGCCTGTTTTCTTTCTGATTAATGACCATAAAGCAATGATTTTTTACAGAATAATAAATATTAACTACTTATATGACTGTGTCCCTATGTTTTCTTTTTTGATGATACATTATCTTTATAAGCACTACAACTCTAAAAAAATGCTCAAAATTACCGCTGTCAACAGAGGCCTAGTGTACAAATTTGACAACTATTAATGAAAAAAGAAAAACATAGGGACACAGTATATATCCTTCTTATTCAGTTTATGAAATATCTTTTAAATTGGTCCAATATTGGAGGAGGAAATAGGCGAGAGCCAAACCTCGAATTATGACTTTTTACTTAGTCTTTTTCAAAAGTCTCTCCGGCCGCATTTTCTTTTAATAACATTATGACGAGCAAAAATGGAACATTAATAACTTTCATGCAAAGCGCGAAAGGCAAATTCATGGGATTCCTAAGTACCTATAATTTAGTAGATGAACTAACCTATGAAAACCAGCACAGTAACTTGTATCTTATTCATCGATATCTCCATGTGCGCTTTTATAATTTCTTAGGTGACAATATTATCGTGAACGATATTTATCCATCAACGTGCACGTTATAACGTTATATCGTGGACGGAAATTAAATGCGTCTTCATATGTTTCTAATACATTTTACTTCCCTGTGTTATCGGGATGGTATGACATGGACGTGGACGTCCACGGTAATGGAATTTTGCCTGTTTATTTATTCTATGCAAAGTTGTACACAAATAATCATACAACCCACATTTACATTTTGTATCTCCAAATAAAATATTTGTGCGAATTTGCCTACGTCCAATTCAGATCGCAATATGACGGTAAATCAGTTTTGTACGCCCAAACCCTATTAAGGGTCCAGGATCCATGAATTTATTCCGTAAGGTCCAAATGTAATTTATTTGTGAGCGCTGAGAGTTGGTAGGGTCTGTTAATGAATATACCCTTTAAAGTTTGATTCCACTGTTTAAACTGTCGACTAATTTACGATTATTAGTTTGGAGTGTATTCATTTGTGAGGGGGTCTCCATTTGCAGTATTTTGGTTGAAGACTTTCGTAAATGTGTTTGTTTGTGAAGTTTCATCATCATTATCATCATTTCGGCTGAAAGACGTCCACTGCTGGACATAGGCCTCCCCCAAGCACCAACACGTTTCAGTGCCATAGGTCATCACTGGCAACTCGCACTGGTCAAAGACTTTCGTCTTGAGACACTGCGGTATGTGGGACGAGAAGATATTGTGTAGCTTCCCGAACGCTGCCCAGCCGAGTCGGATTCGACGATTGTTCTCTTTCTCGAAGTTGGACCTACCCAGCTAGACAGTTTGTCCAAGGTAAACATATTCGTCCAGGACTTGTGTGAAGTTACTAATGAGAATTCTACAAACATTTTGTAACGCGTAGGAGTGAGTTGCAACTTTGCACGGGTCGGTCTTTTCCTAGGACGGTCCGTGGATGGTTGACCATCAAGAATATACCCGTCCGTGCCTTGGAAAGCACGTTAAGCAGCAGGTCCTGGCTATCATTCATAGACCTTTGATAGTCGTTAGTTTGAAGCCAAAAAGTCTGACAACCAGTCTTGCCAAGAGGTATCGAGTTAACTAGTAACTGGGTTGTGGAGGTCAGATATGCAGTTGCTCCATGTATAAAATACTGGTATTTAGCTGCATCCGATTAGACTGGAAGTCGACCCCAACATAGTTGGGAAAAATTATGAGCAGATGATGAATCTTTACGAAAGTATTTATGAAAATGTACATTGTAATGTGTTTGTTACTCGCTATAGATTCGCAGAGACGTGTTCTCAATGACCCTTCATTTGTATCCACTTCCAGCACGTTAGATGTTTTTTTCAACATCCATACAGCTCAATCTGAGCATTTTATGAACATTTCCGTGTTGGTAATTGTGTGTACGGCATACTTATGTCTGCACCTAGCTAAAACAACCCCCAGGAATAGTCTGGGTAAACTCTGACGTAATTGCTTCTCGTAGCTCTAAATATTATCATTTACCTGTTCTTAAATTTAAATATGCTAATTGCACATCAAGTTCGCGTTATTATGATGTCACTAGTTTGTTATCTTTGCTTTGAACTTTTGAAGTACTTATTAGTTCACTAAACGGCTTCGGCAACTCTCTTGTTAAGACGTTATTACAAAATTAATTATGAAACTTATTAAACACACGTTCTTGTTAACAAGTTTAAGTAGAATAGTTTTAGCTGTTCTGTTTCGTGAAAGTTTTAAAATAAAAAGTAAACACAATTATGTATGTACCACATTTAATTTTGTCTCCTGTGGTTTTATTTGTCGTAAAAAACAAGATTAACCGCTTGTTTCCTTTTTCAAATTCAAATTCAATTGTTTATTGCGCAACACAGTACATAATATACATTTCTAGATGTCAAGTGAATGCGCAGTCCACTGTGTTGCACCAATTCAGGCATGCAAAATTATCATTAAAATTGTACTATACTTTTAATGTTCCCACTGCTGGGACACAAGCCTCCTCTCTCTCCCTCTCCAGAAGGAGTGGGCTTCAGTCTACCAAGCGGTGCAGGTGGGTAGGTGTCGCATTTATGTCATCGAATTTTTGGTTCTAGGACATGCTAATTTCCTTACGATGTTTTCCTTCACCGTTTTGAGAGCAGTGGTTATAAAATTATTTACACAAAGTGAAGCGCCTGCCTGGGTTCGAACCAACGATCTACAACTCGTAAGTCGGGGTCGATACCACTGGGCCACCACTGTTCCTGGTTTGCTTTGTAGAGTAATAATACTGGAAGAAGTTTATGCCGTTTTCTAGTCTAGTCACTTGCATCCGTCAAGGGAGCGATTCTACCCGTCATACTTAACAACTTTCGCTATGAATATACAACGTGTTTGCTGAAATCGTGAAAAAAAAAACTAATTTCTATATAACAGCAGACAGCCTATTTCGATGCAAGAAAAGGTTATTATTTTAATTAAATGAACTCTGTTTTCCACATACCTGGAGGCCATTCCTGCCCATAAACGAAGATCTCGGACCTGGCGATATCTACTCGGTTCCATGTAAGGGCCAAGGAAAGCTGTTCGCTGGGAGACAGGTGCTGTGCTCTGAACAATGCTGTCAAGATGACCTGGTCCAACTCTTGGACCTCACCACCTTCCGCACGCTCCTGAATTCGGAACACCGTGATCTGGGGAAGAAGATTATCATTATTAGGCAGGTATGGTTAATGTCAACCCACAATAGGCTCGCGTGGTGGATTACGGCCTGATCTTCTCACAGAGAGAACCACTATGTCCTAGCAGTGGGAACGTTACAGGCTGATTTTATGCTAAGTAGAAAAGGATTAGGTAAAGCAGAGCCAGGTGACTTACTGCGAGTATTTGTTGAGAGAATCGTTCAATATGTTTTAGCCCAGTTTCGCAAAATTATTTTTCGTGGACTCCATTTTCAACGCTCAGCATAGCGCCGAGAGTAGAAAATCCACAAGAGGGTTTTCTTGACGCGATAGGGTGCGCTTTATTGGATTCTCAATGTTCGGCTTAATACCAAGAGCTGAAAATCAATTGCGTGAAAAAAAATCGACGCGCAAATAAAAAATCGTTGCGCAAAAAAAAAAATCGTCGCGCAAAGAGAAATCGTCGCGTAAAAAGAAATCGTCGCGCAAAAAGAAATCGTCGCGCAAAAAGAAATCGTCGCGCAAAAAGAAATCGTCGCGTAAAAAAAAATCGTCGCGCAAAAAGAAATCGTCGCGCAAAAAAAAATCGTCGCGCAAAAAGAAATCATCGCGCAAAAAAAAAATCGTCGCGTAAAAAATTGCCCGTAAGAACCTAGTCCACCGTAAGAATCGCATGTCTGAGTGCTGAGTATTCCTCACACTCCCAACTCATGGTAGTAGATGAAGCTGTGGAGCTTCAGTCGATAGGAGCCCGACATAGCCCTCTCTCCTCCCAAACAAACAACAAACGGTATTTACATGATGATTTATTTCCCCACGGAAAAATACAGGTAAATCCGAAGTTCTATAGGAGCGTTAGTCTAATATTATCTTTCGTTGAGCATCTTATCTTATTTTCATCGTCTTTTATTAAAACCGGTACTTACGTATAAAAGGCTTTTAAAAGGAATTTGGCTTTGTAGGATTCAAATTATTCAGTTTGAATGAAGAAGGCTTTTCATTTCAACAAACGGCTGAAAGGAAAAATTTCGGTTCTTCATGTTAGTTAGATATTATTTCAATAGCTATTTTGTTATACTCCTGCTTTTTATTGAACGTACAAATATAAACGAAAGGGTCAACAACCTAACCTCAATATAATTTAACTCCGTAATCACCTCGGAATTTTAATGGTTTATTCTAATAAACCCGTGAAACGCAAAGAATTTGACACGAACTCAATTTAATTACTGATAAAGGGCTTGCTTGGGTCGGCTATTGACCTTGAGACCCTACCTACGTAGAAGTCGGACGCTGTCCTTAAGAAATTGATACAAATTGGGCTGTCCCTTAGTTTTATTAGTCTAATAGATTTTTATTGATGGGATCCAGTGGTGGAATTGGCTCGCATAAACAAAAGACGAAGGTCTGATGTATCACGAAGATAAGGACACGCAAGGTGACTCATATGTTCGTCGGCTGTCTTTAATTTATTAGGTACTATAGAGACTATAGCCTATTTGGTGCTTACGTGCAACCTCCGCGAGTCAGTTGAAAGTTATTGGCATGAAATAAGAGACAAACATGAAGTTAGTTTAAGATTAAAACAGATTAGGCGTCAGATTGGGCTGACAATCCAAATGAAAAAGATATGAACTACCTACGTAGAATGAGAATGATTTCTAGGAATAATTATCGAACATCCATCATCAGCCGAAAGACGTCCACTGCTGGACATAGGCCTCCCCCAAGCACCTCCTGATTCTTGGGGGGTGGCTAACATCCATACTAATATTATAAATGCGAAAGTGTGTCTGTCTGTTACCTCTTCATGCTTAAACCGCTGAACCGATTTAGATGAAATTTGGTGTAGAGATAGCTTGAGTCCCGGGAAAGGACATAGGATAGTTTTTATCCCGATATTCCCACGGGATCGACATTTACGCGGGTAAAACCACGGGGCGCTGCTATTACGTTATAAACTGTGGTTCAATTTATTCCTCCCGGTACCCTGACGCTTGTAGAGAGCTTCCCAGTACACTAGTGAGCCGTCCTTGTTTCTTACGAGTGGTGTCAGAGTGGCAGGGACATCAACGCGGAAATTGTAACCATGAATTATTCAGCACATGGTTCTAGACCCGCTAGCGTAGACATTTTTCGTCGGCTATAAAAATAAACAACAACAACAGTTGTTTTGCAGACAAGAACAATATCTACGCGGTCAAAATGTATGGAACAGCAATAAAAAAAAATAACCGAGTAAAAGTTACACCGCAGCGGAGCAAACGTAGCGTAACGCCTGCGTTGAAATGTTTCGTCGGTTCAGAATCATGTACTGAATCCATGGTGACAGGTTGAGTGTCGATGTCCCTGCCACCCTGTAACCACTCGTACGAAACTAGGACGGCTCACTATACCGCACTAGCTGCGCCCCGCGGTTTCACCTGCGTAAATGTCGATCCCGTGGGAATATCGGGATAAAAAGTAGGGTGTCAGCTACCACTATACAAAATTGGTCCAGCTGTTTGAGCGTGAAGAAGTAACAAACACATAAACACACACACACTCACAAACATTCGCCTTTATAATATTAGTGCGATTTTCACACTACCATATTATCATTTAGTTGCTGTACAAAAACAAAACACACAGTGAGTAGTAAACACAGAATGTCACGCCACCAATGATATATATAATACGTCATTGCACGCCACCAATTATAATGTCAGCCAACCTACAACCACAAATTATCGAGGCTCAGACTCAACAAACAGTTGTTTACGAAAATCCCGACACGAAAAACATATCACGGTAAACACGCGCACAGTGACGGATCTTGCAGAAAACTATTATAATAAAAACAATAAACAAACGAGACGAAATGTCGAAACATTTAAATAAAGCTAAACAATTTTTCAAGTTAATTAAAAACTTACACTATATTTTTAAATCTGCGTAAATGGTTCCATAGACAATTTCGTGCTTTGTTCATGAGGTTGCATGGATTTTCATATGTTTTTTGGCGTATAAGTTATTCTTCATTGCCAGCATTAAGTTAATTAAATTTTATTATTATGTCGAAAATCGACAATACATCGTCTATTCAGCGTCGCTTAATATCAATAAATCAATTCACCGTAGGTGTAATCGATTGGCCCTAAATTATAACCCAATTGCAAATTGAAATTGGTAACTTTGAACGAAAGCCATCACTAAATGGTTCCGAGCAACAAACCTATTTTGCGGTTAAGTAATATGATTGTAGAAAATTGGCACGCGAATTGGAAAATTAGTTTTTAACGAATTTCTGTGGCAGGAGCAACGAAAATGTTTCGGACAGCCACAACGAAGTTATTATGAAAATACACTCTATTTTAATAATTTATTAATATTTTTAAAAAGAGAGTTGTTTATTTTGATATGTAGGTGAGGCCAACGAAGCCGACATAGATCGTTTATTTGCAATCGCAACACACATTTTAAATATTAGTAAGTAAATTATTTAAGATGTCCAAAGAGCGATTTATTCAATTTTATCGTTTTCTTCGAATTTTATCAGAAATAAACTTTTTATTATTATTATAAAAGTTCAAACAAAAATCAGTGTTAAAAGAAGTAAATTAATTCAAAGAAACAGATTGTTACAATGTCGGGTTAATTAAGTTAGCGAAGTTTCCGTCAAACTTTTTTGGCTAAATGACTTCGTCTGCTTAATCACGTCCAAAGTATGCCCAAGTTATTTTTGCTATGAAGTAGCTACGTATTTTTTCCTTCTAATTTCCTACATTTTCTTTCTTTCTTTTAATAATACTGGATACGAACGGATAGGATAGGATGTATGTTATTTCTGCTAGCACCACATTGGAAACTCAAGGGACTTATGGAAGACACATAAAATAGCAATCGATCGCAATGCCTTTCTTTTTGACAGTTCAGTTTTTGGTATATGAATTGATTTTATTCGTTCAAATTGAATGGTTAGGGACTGGGGTAATTTTTAAGTATTGGAAATTCCGTTGAATCCACGGATGTTGAATCAAAGGACAGTGCACAATGATGCAGTATTGCACCAACATTTTGTCATGACCCAAAATTGCCGTCCTTTGAAACGTCAGTCGTGTGTGTACTCGTAATTGGTTGTCAATCAGCCAGTATTAATTAACAACGTACGCAGTTTCGAGGAGAGGTACAATGACAGCTGATAAGCAAATCACGTTGGTTCTCGATAGACTTTTTTGCAGTGTCAGTCCAAAAAAACATAAACTATTTGTTTAATATTAGTGCCTTTATTGATTTCTCATAATTCTTGTCTTAGGGCGGGTTGTTACACGTCCACTTGATGCACGCCAGCACGCATATACGTCAAAAATAGAGCTACCCAACCAAAAAGAAAAGCGTTGTTTCAAATTACAATTTTATTATGACCTTGCCACTGGTCGAGTACTAAATCCAACCTTATACAATATGACATTCATTAAAACAGTTTCAAATGTTTATTTTTAGTTTTTTGTTGTTAAATTACTAACTCATGCTTCAAACCCTTTTTTGACCCGATTAGGAATGAAGTTGCTATAGTCCTTCTTAATGACGTCCATCTTGATGCGCGCGATTGTTTTTCTATTTTTTGCAATTTGCATGTTAGTATCAAGTTGCACTTATGTTGATCAAAATACGATTCACGATTGTAACAAACATGTATTTACAGAATTATGATAATTATAAGAACCTCGCGTAGTTTGAATATTCCTAAAATGTCATGATTTCTGAATTTAAAATCGTCAGCATAGTTTATTCTACACGGATTTTGATCCCAAATCCTTTGATCCAAAGAGTTTCCATTCTTAAAAGTTGATCTATAGATACTCGTTGTTGTGTGCTCAATTGTGTGGACTACTGCCATCGTCGGCGTCTAGACATAATTTAATTTTGCAAACAGCGCTTGAAAATGTAAATATGGCTTTGTTCTTTTGATGTCACCCTGAAAACGTTTTTGGGAGTAAGTGTCTAGTTGAAAAGATAAAAGGATTTTCCGTTTTGTAACAAATCTAAGTCAACACTCAGATTTGTTGGCGAGGGTGTTTAAACGGATAATAGTTAAGTAACTAAGGAAAAGGCTTTATTTAGCTCTTTACAAATTATTGTCTTGAGTTATAAAAGCCGGCAAATATCTATCTGAATTGTATGGGAACGCGCTCCCAGACTTCATACGCTCTTATGATACAATATTAACGTTTTTAGTGCATGTTTATTTGCCGGCAAGTAAACAATACAACCCCTGAAACTGGGATGTACCTACCCTAAAAAAATGAGTTAAATCTAAGATACGAAAATGATTATGTTTTTAAACAGAATCTGACAACTATTTTGAGATCTTACTTTTTCGCTCTCTCCGCCTTGAGGATCCAGTAGAGAAGGAGAAGAAGGAATATCACCGAGTAGAATGAAGAACATATTTAGGTTTTAAAATAACACCACTTTAAAAGATATTGTAAACTGTTTAAAAAGTGAGTATTTTAATGATACTGAAGCTCTTTCAGAAGTAATCTAAACTTGTCCTAGAATACATTGTTGGTTACTAGAATTTTTTACTGCAACTGCAAACATTATCCCAGAAACAGTAGTCTCTCTCTCAAAACAGTCTCTTTTCTACATATTATTAGTAATTCAATATATCTGGCCATCTGTCTCGCTATTGTAACTTTAGATACTAACTACAACTTCACTTAATTAATTTGCAAAGATTTCATCAATCATTTCATATATCACATCAATTCCCTGTTTTTGATACAAAATTTTAAGTTTAGTAACCTTACCGTTGCCTTTTTTCTAATGTTACATACCAAAGTTCTAAGGCACAAAATATTCGCAACAAAAAATCATTTTTAGCCACGGAAAGTTGGAACAAGATCCAGCTCGACATTTTAGAACAGCAATATTAAAACTAGTACAATAGGAAATGTTATATAAACAATTTATACCTTAGACATTTTAAGGCAAGAACATATTTATATTCCACAGGCACAGTCGCAGGTATAAGCTAGCTTTAGTATAAACAAGTAAGCGCAAAGTATTTATTGCACGAACGTGTTCGGAACGCGTTGAGACTTTGTTTCACTTAAAGTGCAGTTTACCTGGCTATGTATTATTACACGTGGTTAAATAATAAATACCTTTATTACCAACCGTATTTATCTTCTAGTCTATTTAAAATGCAATTATACTCGTGTATTAATACTCGACACTACAGCGCTTAAATTGCTTTTAACGAAGGCTTTTTAATTTGTGTAGAATATGTTATTAAAAATATCCGACGACATATTCGATATTAATGGATACATTTTCCGTAAGGTTGACTCCCATATACCCTCTAAGCCACAAAGCCTATCCTTATAATTCGGGCACAGTGCCAATTTCAGACTGTAATAGGGAAAATAATAGAAAACTACTACTATTGCTACCCGGCTTATAGTACTCAAATAAAAGTAGCTACAAGGGTAAGTACAACTTATTGACTCTTATGTGTAGGTAATGGGTACACGAAATGTGTTTGTTTAACAAATATACAAGTCATCATCATCTGCCTAGCCTTTTCCCAACTATGTTGGGGTCGGCTTCCAGTCTAACCGGATGCAGCTGAATACCAGTATTTAAATATGAAGATAACCAGTTTAGCAGATAATTTTCTGTACAAAAAATAATCCGCATAAAATATAAGCAAAATTTTAAACAAGATGTAATTTAAACGCTAAGTTCACAAAGCGAAATTTAACAAGAGTGGCAATAAAAAGTGCAGGGCCCAGAATATCTCCCTGCTAAACGCTTTCGTTTGCCGTCCCGGGTCGTCCATTAAACGTGCTAACGAGACACGCCCATCAATTGGACCTTTCCATTATGCTGCAAACTATCTCTGAATGAGAAAATGATATTTTTTAAGGTGAATTTTTCATTACTGCCATGATTAACATTCTCTGACGTTGTTGAAAATACTAAATTTTTCATTCTGGTTGCGAGTCGTTTTAATTTTAGTTGTGCTCCTGGTTTTATAATATAAAATGGTCTGTCCGTTGTTTTTTTGTTTGAGCTTAGCTTGAAATCGTAATTACCGAGACCTTAAAGTCTCTTCATTTCGTGGTGACACACGTTTAAATTATGAGAGCGGACTTTCAATTAATGAGGTTGGTTAGACGACATTGTTTGTTTAATTGGTAATTTTTGAGAATGGCTATGCCTGTGAGCTACAAAATGTAGGCTTCAAAGCTGCGCTGCTTTTTGGTATACTAATCTACTCTAACTTTACTTTTTTAACCGACTTCAAAAAAAGTGGTTCTGTATTTGACCCGTATTTATATACCTTCTCTTCCTGGAAGTAACATAAAAAAACATAACATCACGCCTGTTTACCCCGGAGACTAGTCAGAGTGAACCTTAGTACTGTATAGTTTTTTTTTAACAAGGTAATAATGCAATACATACTTTGTCATGTTATTACAGTTTCCGGAGTAAACCTTATTATAACAGAATTAAAACGACACGTCAAAATGTTAATTTTGTCGTAATTATTAATAAATTAATTGGCTTCGGACATGAATCTACCTATAATGTTTCATTTAATATTAATTTGGCACAATTGCAAAGCGCAGCTTATATTACTGATTTTATAATTACTTAATTAAAAATAAATTATGAATTTCGCATCAAGCTGGCAACATTATTATAATTAATAACGAAGGCTCTTATTGGTCTCAATCAACTAGAGATTTGTTTTGGGTATTTGATTTTTATTAGGTCAGGTGCGTAGTATTTTTCACCGGCGTGCGTGTATAACCACAACCTGAGGGGCAATTCTCGTAATTTTAAGAACGTTCACAGTCTGATCTCAGTCTCAATCTGTCAAAAATACCTCTAACTTCCATACATTTTGACAAGTTTTTGACATTTGTTTGTCCGCGAGATGAGACTGCGAACAGATTTTAGACATTTTAAATCACGAGAATAATTGGCCTTCTGATAGACACGGACGTAGTTATTTGTGTCCGTTCTATGATTTCACCGTAATAGACAAAGACGATGATGTCCACGTTAATGGTGCTGGGACTGATATAAAGGTGCGTATAGAATAATTAGTAAATGTACAGGAAAAGGTTCCTTACTAAAAGCACAAAACATGTAGGAACTGAAGGTCGGCTTCATACAACTTGCGAAAACGCAAGCACACAGAAACCATGTAGTCCATGGAGTTGCTTGTTCGTTCTTATCCTTAGGAACCTACTTTTTAATGGGCGAGCATAATCATAATCAGCCTATAATGTTCCCACTGCTGGGACACAGGCCTCCTCTCTGTGAGAGGGAGTGGGCCGTAATCCACCACGCAGGCCCAGTGCGGGTTAGCAGATGTCACATGTCATCAAATTTTTGGTTCTAGGACATGCCGCGGTTTCCTCACGATGTTTCGAGAGCGGTGGTGATGAAATAATAGTTAGTAACTTAGTCCTTAAAAACTATTAATAATAGTCGGTTTCTATGATTAAAACCGTAATAGTTAGTAAACAACACGATACGGTTACACAAGTTACTGACAGAACTGAACCACATAAGTATTATTGTACTAAAAGCTTTCCGTGATATTTATGAGTTAATTATTGAATGCGGGCAGTCGGAAATGACCGATGATTGATGGATCCCATGGGTGAAATAGTAAATAATGATAATGTATGACTAATGTATAAGTCATTACATTTCATTGAGGATGGTATAGCACACGATAATAATGTCACGGTGTTATAAATAGGGCACGAACATTTACTGTTACATAATGTTTGTTATTGTTCATCCAGGGACCCGTAGCTAAATAATAACAGCCGCACAGGTCGATCAATCAGGTTAAGCTACGCTTGCCGCGGTTGGTCTGTGGATGGGTGACCGTCTTTACATACCGAGACCCCTCCGTGCCTCGGAAACCACGTTAAGCCGTTAGTCCCGGCTGTCATTCGTGGATCTTTGACAGTCGTTACGGGTAGTCAGAAGCCCGAATGTCTGACAACCAGTCTTACCAAGGGGTATCGTATTACCCAGTAACTGGGTTGTGGAGGTCAGATAGGCAGTCGCTCCATGTAAAATACTGGTATTGAGCTGCATCCGGTTAGACTGGAAGCCGACCCCAACATAGTTGGGAAAAGGCTAGGCAGATGATAATGAACTCTAGGGGGTCAAAAAAATACGTTGTATGTATATCAGTTGGCCCTATAACATCTGTCATCATTTCATCATATCAGCCCAGAATCACACACTGCTGTGTCTGGCCTCCCCTTTTTTCTGCCATACTTCCCGGTTCCGTGCGTTCCTCATCTTAGTGCTTCCCGCGAAATTGACGATATCAACAACTCAACACGCTTCATTATTTATTCAAAATGATTTTTGGAGCAAAACCGAGTTGATATTATGTTTCTTACGGAATTATAAATGAGATTGTGTTTTCTTATTGTTAGTTTTATAAATCACATTTTTTTATTTGCTTGCCGGATGTTTGTTATTTGTCTGTATTGTTTGATTTGTGCACAAGGTACAGACTCTAAATAATCTTGTGAAGGTAAGGTCTATCAATTGAGTCTTGCTCAGAGAGAAAGACCAAGTAAACATTATCACGTGAAATACAAATTCTTGGGACATGACTTTTTTCCGAGGAGTAGGTACTGTTTTTATTTGCTACTAAGCGGCAGATGTTTGCCTCCAACCATGTTCTAACCCCAAGACTATGAACTACACGCTCTAGCGAAAAAAGTTGCTTAGAGCGTCACCGCGTCGTTGCGACGTGATTTTCGGAGCGACAGACGGTGCGGCGCGTGTTACTCGCGCCACCGAAACAGGTGACGAGCGATTTGGCGCGTGAGTGAATAAAATGTACTATCCAATACCGTGGCGGCCACGACTTCAGAGCGGATGCAACCGTAGAGCACGGTCTGACAAGACTCCGCCGGCGCCACTGACGGGTCGTCGCATGGCTTGAAGTCGCGTGCGCGTGTCCCTGGACGCAAAACGCGTCGCAAGTCACATCGCGCGAGGTCGTGAACGGGGCCTTTAGTTTCTCGAATTGTCTAAAGGCAACAATAACCACTTGCCATCAGCTGGGCGACTGTCCACTAAACATTCACGAAATAATTAAATCCTCAGGTAAGTGCTTACCAGGTTCTTCTTCCTGGTACACTGCAGTAACTCGCCGTACAACAGCTCTGCCTGCTGCAAGCCAACTTCGAAGGTCTTCTGAATGGTGCTGATCAGGTAGTCCCGCATGGATTCCAGGACTGTCTGCTCGCCCGTCTCTGATGCATACCTGTAATGAATAATTTTTTTTTGTCAATAAATTAAATACTTAGAGCCTGACGAGAAGAAACTGGAATAATGGTATTGATCCACAGCACGTGTACATATAGCTGTACAAGAATCTTTGATGTGGATGATTGACATGGAAGCAGGTTCTCGATACGATCCGAATTCGATTTCTCAAAACTAGATTTCAATCTTTTCGAAGCAACAACTCTTGTAAAACGAAATTTTGTATCTAGAAATAAATGTAGGTAAATCCCAATGTTCGCTTCTGAATTTGCAAGACCATTTTGCTACTTATTTTCACTCGACAAGTAAATAAATGATTTTAGTTCCACCGCGTAATTACAAAATCTTTTAGCAAACACATTTCCAATACAAATAAACAACTTACTTAGTCCTTTAAAATGATTCAGCAGTAACTCGTAAACTAAGTCTAGACGCCTATGAAATACTTCTTCCGATCCAATATCAAAGCGTATTGAAGCCCCTTTGACAAATAACTCGGTAGTACTCGAACTGGTAATTAACACTCCTGGTTATGTGGGTAGTTGAGGATTTTGTGGGGTGTTTTAATGGTGGAAGTTTGATCATTAAAATTATGTGTAGAGGAATTTTAGGAGGAGTCTGGCGGTGACAAATAAGTCTAATTTAATTGTAATGGGGAGATGTTACAGCGAACCTAATCTGTTGTGTTTATTAAGGTGCCCTTCCAAAGGTGACCGCAACCGCAAACCGCAAGCAGTAATGTTGCCCAAACGCAATGACCGTCCCCTCCAACAACGTCTATGAAAACGCTTCCAAAGATAGCTACATTGCCGCCTTTCACCATTTTCATAGTTTCGTAGAGACCCGTCGTGTCTGCGGTCTGTCATTACGAATGGGCGGCGCTGACGCAGCGGCTTGCGGTTGTGGTCGGCTTCGGGAGAGAACTTTTCGGAAGTAGGTAAGCCCACTTCAGGATTGTTTTCTTTGTAAGGATTAGGTACACCTCTGCCTAACACCGGCAAATATATGCGAGATTTTATGTTCTGTTATCTTATTAGACTGTTTTGTAAATTGCGATTGTCTTTTGTAATTTTGACGTTTGAAAAGTGCCGATTCTCAGCCTAGTTTGAATAAATGACTTTTGATTTGATTGAAAACGGCGAAGGAAAACATCGTGAAGAAACGGGCATGTCCTAGAACCAAAAATTCGAAGACATGTGACATCTACCAACCCGCACTGGGCCCACGTGGTGGATTATGGCCCACTATCACAAAGAGGAGGCCTGTGTCCCAGCAGTGGGAACATTATACATAGTTTGATTATGAAGTTAAACAGCACTTTACTAAAGCATAACTTACTTGTGAACAAAAGCGATGAGGTCCGCCGCTCGGCCGCTGCCATCACAAACGACGACGGGCACCGGTGGCGTGTCGGTGACGTATTCCAGCACGGCCCGCACGGTGTTGGTGCCGCCTTCTATCACCAGGCAGACCACAGGGGTTGAGGAGTGTGTGTCTGTAACAATGACACGGTGTTTCCATTCAATTATATTATGTTTATGGCTCCATCGATAACTAATAATAAGGTTAAGAGATTTCTCTCTCTGGAGCCCTGACCGCCAGTAGCTTGGACCGTGTTCCGTAAGCCGATGGGCTACCATTTTTCAAGAATACTAACTACGATTGGTGATAGTTCCCGATTTCATCCTATTCACTCGAGACCTGAGAACTTCTAAGTTATTTGTAACTGTTCTAGCTTTCTTTTTTGATATGTTTAGAAGATATGGTGCCTTTGATGACGACTTTTGGTTTTTTCACAATGTTTTCTTTAACAGCATGTCAGTGATTAGCTGCAAACGAATGGGAAAACAGGCTCGGCTCGAAATACTTTCTCAAATATTAAAAAAGTTTCCATCTAAATATTTCATCATAATTATCCTACCGTCTCGTTCATCATTAACGTTTAATTTAGATTTCAACTAATGATTCTGAGATATACCTGTGAGGTTAATTAGTAGGTTTCCAAAGTGTCTCCAAAGTTACTGCTTTCAAACTTTTAGATTTCCTTGCTTTAATTATGGCAGACAGTTGCAAAGATTTGAAATGATATTTATCTTGGTAATTTGAAGCAGCAATTAAAGTTTGAACTCCTTTGATACCATCTTTGTACGTAGTAGCTATAAAATGTATAAGTACTTAACTTTATTTTTTCACCTTAATCTGAAGAACTTGTGAGCTTTGCAAAGTGCTAGCATATACGTATCTTGTTATCACTTAAAAATGTTATTCAAATACAGTAGTCCCATTCTGTAAAACACTCATCGTGAAAACTTAGGTGAAGTGAGCTGTCAATCTCTAGATTCCCTAGCGTCAGGTAGGATGACAGTTCACTTGAAGCTCACTTCACCTACATTTTAGACTTAGTTGAAGTGAGTTTGAAGTGAGCTGTCAATCTCTAGAGACGCTGGGGGCGTCAGGAGTTCACTTAAAACTCACATCACCTAAATTTTCACGGTGAGGTTTTTACATAATAGACCGGGGTGGTCCGAATCCATGAAAATAGTAGAAGAATACATAAAACTCACGCCTACAATTCCCAATGGGGTAAGCAGAGGTTTTCTCAGTTTACAATAGTCTTTACACCCACCACGCTTTATCTTTGTTATTGGCATTGTATGGGAATTAAGCTCGCCAACTATTACATGGGACTTCCCATGTAATAAATGGCGAGCATATTGCCCTTATAGTAGAAGAATAGGTACGTTTATTACCGTAACAATTCGTTTGAATTGTATACGTGAAACGCCAAAAGAAAATGCTATAAAAAGAAAGGCGAGAAATACGCAGTACTTATACATCAAAGGTAAGTCGTAACGGCCAAGCAAAGGAAAACGGTCATTCGACCACAAAGGAAGGGACAACGAAAATAATTGCCTTCAAGCGACATGTGTCTATGATCCTATATATGTTAACATTTGTAACACAATACTACCTTTTTTTTTTGTGGATGGGATTTCATCAAATGACCCCTCCCGCTCTGGGTAGAGCGGAAGGGAGCGTCAGACTCTTACTGACTAAAATCCACCCGTGTTCCTTCCTTAGCACTTTATGTTCCGGGGTAGCGGTAACCCTTTCGGATAATCCCACTACCCCGGTAGACACAATACTACCATAAGAGCGTTTACGAGATACGGCATTTCATAAAAACTTTCAAGCCCTTGTTTTTCGAAATGCATCAACCGATGTTAATGAACCTTCATACGCATAAGCAGGATACAAAGGTCTACAAAGTTAGTAAAGAACATTTTCGAAATGTCTTATTTAAAAAAAGATAACTGGAAATCTCGGTTTCTATGGAAAATTTAAAATCGGTCTAATTTGGCTGTAGCACTATTCTTCGAAAATGTTCATAATTATAGACGTTTAATTATGTAAAATAAAAGTTAAATCAAATAAACCCAAGTCCACTTTACACCCATTTTATAAGTAATGGTATACTTGCACATATTCAAAAACTTAAATAGACAAGTTAATGTGCCCTTCGACGTACTTATAGTTTTCAAACCCTGTTTCCAATCTTATCTAGGATCAAACTGCTGTAAACTGCTTAATATAATCTAATAAAACTTTGACGACAACACCTGGTCCGTACTAGGTTTTATGTCAAAAAAGACGCTTTTATTTGAAGCCGTAAAGTCTTTTTATATGTATTTAATGTTTACGGCTTTCGAATAAATAGGTTTTTTCTTATGGCGACTAGTACAGTGACAAGTCATTGTGAATTCATTGTATTTTTGAATAAAAGTATAGAAAAATGCATAACCCTGTCCTTGCTGTCGCGCAGTGGGGTAGCATAATCAGCCTATAATGTTCCCACTGCTGGGACACAGGCCTCCTCTCTTCTAGAGGAAATGGGCAATACTCCACCACGACCCAGTGTGGATTGGTAGATGTCGCATTTCTTCGAATTTTTGTTTCATGCCGGTTCTCACGATGTTTTCCTTCAGCGTTTTTGAAAGCAGTGGTGATGAAATAATTTACACAAAGTAAAGGTTCTAACCCGCGACCCGTAAGTCGGGGTCCTTACCACTGGTTTTAGAGGTTTTAGAGGCAAGAGTGATTGGTTTAGGTACGGTACGTTTTTTTCTTTATTATTCGAGTTAATTATCTTTTTGTATGCACGTGTTCTTTCGTGTTTTTTCTTTCTAATTAGCTGATATATCCCCGACTTTACAAAGAGTTACTTAAATATCTTCTGTGACAAAAAGCTGTGACAAGGTTAAATGTACCTAATTTTGTCGACACTCACAAATTCTGAAACACATGTCGTGGCCCAAAAGTAGTTGCTAGGCAGTGAATATTTTTAAAAGAAAGGAATAGAGCTAAAGTATGTGTGTTCTTTTCATTTGGGCCCCAAAATATAGGCTTTACCTGATCTTCGCCCACAGCGAATTCTATGATAAATGATTTTATTTCTGTAAGTAGGTTTGCACAAACACTTTTACACGTCAATCATATTTAAAAAAAAACTAGATGAGGTCGGCGTTTCCCATCTGACTACTCTGAGAAGAAAGGCCGAAACAAACTCAGATGTCAAGTCTCTTTTAAAGTCCAGACATAATCTTGGTGAGGTATATTAGTGTTCTCTGAACTTTGCATTATTGTGAATCATTCATTTAATTTAATTTATTAAAACTTTATGCACAAGTAAAAAAATAGTGTACAAAGGCGGACTTTATGCCTGAGGCATTTTCTACCAGTGAACCTTAGGGTGATGCAGATTAAAAACAGGGCAGGTGCAACATAAGGGATAGATAATTCGAAAAACAAATACTTACTAATACATAGATATATACAAACATACATATTAGCAGAATAAACTTTGACAGGAGAAGTAACGATAGGTAGAGGAGAAAACGAATCCAGCAAATCAGCACTGTTAATTATTTCTTTGTATGTAATTCGTAACTTGTGTGTGCAAATAATTGAATGTTAAATTATTATATTTTATTGATAAACGCAACACGCGCAAATTATGTCGCAACAACTATGTGCCACACTATTGTTGCTAATGCAGTGAAGTACTTGAATAATATCCTAAAGTGGACTTCAGTGGCGAAGGGTGAATTTATGACAGAGGTAGGCCGGAGCAAAAAAAAAATTCCAAAAGATAATTTCAATGATAATTGACTATAGAGTGGTTATGTTCTGAATTTTCGAAGGGAAGCCGGTGGGAATCGAGTTGTATGGTTCCTTCGCCACTGGTGGACTTCAATTTGATAATTTGATCACTAATGACAATAACAAAGGGGCAAATTTTAGTAATCTTAAAAACGTTCACAGTCTGATCTCAGTCTCGATCTGTCAAAAATACCCCTAATTTTCCTACATTTTGACAAGTTTTTGACATTTGTTTGTCGCCGAGATGAGACTGCGACTAGATTTTGAACGCTTTAAATTACGAGAATTGTACAATCATACTAATAACGTTATTACACCCTTACGAGCCACCAATCACAATTAGTGAAATAGAGCGTCATTTGTGCATTTGTGTTGCGGTAGACCGCGGGCGTACGGACACGTTGTGGCGGTCGTGACCAAGCCTGCAGCTGTTAGGATGTAAACTTTTCGGTAACCATCATAAATTAAAAAATGATACAGAATGTGCATGCAATTATTCGCCTTTTATGTTAATTAAAACTCGAAATGTATCCGGAGGTTGTGCAAGAGGCCATAATGAAGTGAAGTTTCTCAAAATAGTTATTCTAAAAGTTGTAAATCACCCAAAACTAAACCTAATTTACTAAGAAATCCATAGCTCTACGTAGGCCTATCCCAAGTTGAGCTAGAACGACCGGTATTGTGATCAGCTGATTCGATTTATTAATCATAAAGACCAACCATTAAATAAATACCCTTTTTTTTTGGGCTTGTCAGACTTTTACTGACTAAAACCCACCCGTGTTCCTTCAGTTGCCTGTGCCACGGCCCACGGTATCTCTTTCGAACAACCCGCGACCCTGGCAGGCATCGGCCCTAGCGGACCCCGTACCTTTAAAAAGAAAAAGTTTAATCGGAACGAAGGAGCCTGGATCTCACAACACAGGAAATCTTAGTTTGAGGTCTAGAATTTCAATCCACTTGAATGAGACAATAATAAAAACTTTTTTATAAAAAAAAACAACCGACTTCCAAAAAAAAACACTACAAAGTGAAAAATAACTTTAATTTCGGAAGTCGGTGTCGTTGGTTCCACATTTTCGTTTTTTTGACACCGACTTCCGAAATTAAAGTTATTTTTCACTTTGTAGTGTTTTTTTTTGGAAGTCGGTTGTTTTTTTTTATAAAAAAGTTTTTATTTTTCGCTTTTTAGTTGTACCTACCCCATACAAATTCATATAACACTACTTGCTAGTGACAGGAAGATAAACATCATCAATATAAACTAAGTGGAAAACAAACGTATTGTTGACGCTAATTCCAAAACTACCCAAGCAAAGTTCATAAAATTTATATGGGACCACCTCTGAAGCATACCTTATTCATTAATTAGACTAGATGCTGATAATCCTGGCTGCAGCATCAGGCCAAACTTATGTCAACTTTGCATTGAACTTATTTAGTCCTGTTTAAAATGAGCCCAAACACGACTACGGTGCTGTAATTTCAAGGTTTGTACTTTTTCTGATGCTCCTGGCTTCAGCATCAGGTCTCTATGTACTTCGGTGTTCCTCATTAACATTACGTTTATCCACACATCGAGCCCTTTCCAATGAGCCTAAACACGATATATCTGCTGTTAGTTGTCGAGGAGTTAGGTACTCTGCAGACTATCCTGACTGCAGCATCAGGTCATGACTTGATGATCATGAGACCAAATGTGGCAAATGCCCAATCAAACATCAAAACAATTTACTAAAACAGTCCTTGCCTGTTCGAGTAACTTCTTACTGTTAAGGAGTTGTACCTTCCATCATCAGCCCAGCTACCTGAGATGGTGATAACCAAATGCAAATACACAAGATACTTCATAAAATATGCGAAAAACCATAAGTAAGCCTATAAAATTTGAGGGTTGCCCTCAATTTCTCTAAGATCCCATCATCAGATCCTAACTTGGTGACAATGGGACCACCTCAGAACTATCTACTTTCGAACAAAAAAAGAATTTTGAAAATCTGTCCACAATTGCCGGAGTATTCGATGAACAAACATACAAAAAAAAAACATACAAACAGCCGAACATAGTACCTCCTCCTTTTTGTGAAGTCGGTAAAAATGGATTATTGCGCAGGAAATACTGCAAGCTAACCTCATTTATAATAATACGAGTACTTATGTATATTCCCATACCTTTTCCAATCAGTAATACAGGTTGACGTAATTTGTGCATGGGTGTCGCGGTCACAGACCGCAGGCGTCCGGTGACACGTTGTGAGCATTTGGTCAAGGCTCAGCTATAGCTGTTACGTTGTAGGACGTAGATAGGAAATCGGGATTAACACGGAATATTTGGTAGCGTGAAATCGGTGTGATCATGTACGAATCGGCTGTGTTGTAAGATAAATAGATAAACCATTTATTTGGCGCATACAAAAGACAGCACAACACACAAAAGTACAATATTAAATGATAACCATTAGGTACCCACATGAACATAATATAAAAGAAGGTGCCGATATAAAAACAAAAGAAAAAACATACATAGGTGTCGAAATAAAAGTGACACTATGATGAAAACTGAAAATTAAATTAAATTAATACGAAATATACACAGTGCGGTGTGCGTCTCAAGGTTGCAATAAATGGGAGTCCAGCTCAGCATGTGTCAGGCAGATGTACTTGACGCTGATATTCTGCTGGATCCTTGCAGTGACACACGGACGATGATGACACAAGATCGTGATGTGAAGTATTGTGCAGCTGTGCTGCTGGGGAGTTTGTTGCGCCACTTCTTCCCAGCGAAAGCACTAGGAGGTGGTGAAAGGCGGGCGTTTTGGGGTTCTGTCTTTTGTAATTTTGGTGTTCGAAAGGTGCTGGTTCTCAGCCTAATTTGAATAAATGACTTTTGATTTTGTGGATAAAAAAGTCAAAGTGCGTTCCATTTTGTGTTCCAATGTGATGAGGTTTTATGATCATTACCAACAGTTCATAATAATCAGTGATCGGACTAGGTAGATTGAATTGGGGTCATTGATCCGAAACGTATTTATTAATATGGACATTCCTCCGGAATTTCGGAATTCGATTGTTTTTATTATTCAACAGATAAATAATAAATTAATTTAGTTTTGATACCTTCCTTTAAATTTTGAATTGAGTAGTAATAATATCACTACCAACATTAACAACATTTAATTGGATCCGGAAATACCAGTTACTTTCCGGGAAAATGGCTTATCCATGTTATTCTTTCTGTGGGCATTTATGATACAAGTACCAAAAATCAAAATACTTACTCCGATCACTGATAATAATACAGGGAGGCAGGACAATCGACGCACAACCTGTTACCATAGATTCAGTACATGATTCTGAAGACCCCTGCGTTGAAATTTATCGTCGGTTATAAAAAAAATAAAAACATCAGCTGTTCGATACATTTTGACCGCGTAGGTTACCGCACTTTTCTATGAAGCAGCTGATTTTTTTTTTGATAACCGACAGAACAATTTAATGGTTACAGTTTGCGCGTCAATGTACCTGCCACCCTTTATACCAGTTATTGGGATTAGTTTACACGTTAAAGAATTATTTGAACTTAACAAACAAAGAAACGTTTAAACTTTCGACGCGTGAGACTACGCGTTCGTAGCACATATGCTAGCTACGCCGTAGCTTGTCGCGTAGCAAGTCAGATTTTGCAATAACAACAACCGTGTTGTTAGTGAGCTTACTTCTGTAACAATTACAAATAATCTTATGTTTTAAAGTACTTTCTCAAATAGCGAAAGAACCATAGATAAGCATAAGCCCTACTTAAAAATATATACTCAGTAGCTGCACCCCGCGGTTTCACCCGCGTAAATGTCGATCCCGTGGGAATATCAGGATAAAAAGTAGTCTATATGTTAGTTGCGACACAGGCCCCATCTCGGTAAGAGGGAGTGGGTAGTAATCCACCACGCGGGCCCAGTGCGGGTTGGCAGATGTCACATGTCTTCGAATTTTTGGTTCTAGGACATGCCGGTTTCCTTACGATGTTTTCCTTCACCGTTTTGAGAGCAGTGGTGATGAAATAATTTACACAAAATAAAGCGCCTGTCTGGGTTCGAACCTACGACCTACAAACTCGTAAGTCGCGGACGTTATCACTTGGCCATCACTGCTCTCTCTGCTACGCGTTTCAGAGATTAGTGTCTCCAAACAAACTCTTCAGCTTTATTATTAGTATACTAGCTGCGCCCTGCGGTTTCACCCGCATAAGTGTCAATCCCGTAGGAACATCGGGATGAAAAGTAGCCTATAATATGTTAATCCAGGGTGTCAGCTACCTGGAGGGCGTCAGAATTGAGGTCAAGGCCCAGATGAAATACCTGGGCCTTGTAATTGACAGCAGGTGGCGCTTCGGTCCGCATTTTAGCGGGCTGTCGTCGCGCCTGCTGAAGACCGCGGGCGCGCTGTCGTGGCTGCTTCCCAACTTGGGGGGGCCCAGCGCACGATGCCGGCAACTTTACGCCGGCATCTTGAAGAGTATGGCCCTCTACGGAGCCCCTATCTGGGAGGACTCCCTCCAAAGGAGGGAGAACGCCGCTGCATTGCGGGCACCCCAAAGGGCCATAGCCCAGCGGGTGGCGCGGGCCTACCGTACGGTGGGCTTCGCGGCAGCATGTGCTCTGGCCGGCACCCCTCCTTGGGAACTCGAGGCGTGGGTGCTCGCCAGAGTATATGAATGGACGGCGGGGCGGAGGGTGATAGGAGAACGCCCAGCCCAGGAAGAGCGGGAGGCCGTCCGGCAGGAGGCGAGGGACGCCATCGTCGTCCATTGGACGGGGGACCTCGCCACCGCAGCCTTCGGCCGCCGAACCCTCGACGCGATTGGGCCAGTCCTGCGAGACTGGCTCGAGCGGTCGCATGGATTCCTCTCGTTCCGTCTGGTGCAGGTGCTGTCCGGACACGGTTGTTTCGGATCGTACCTGCACCGAATCGGACGGGAGGAGACGCCGTCGTGCCACGACTGTGGCGCGGCGGAGGACGCGGCGCAGCACACGCTTGAGGTGTGCCCGTCGTGGTCCGAGCCGCGCCGCAGTCTCATCGCGGTGATCGGACCGGACCTATCACTCCCCGGTTTGGTTAACGCCATGCTGAGGGATGAGAGGTCCTGGGCGGCAGTCGCCTCCTTCTGCGAACATGTCATGTCCCAGAAGGAGGCGGCGGAGCGTGCGCGGGAGGAAGATCCTCACGCGGCGCTGCTCCGAAGGCGGACGAGGGGTCGAAGAAGACGTCAGTTTGACAGTCATCTCCGACTCCTCCCAGATGGAGGCCAGCAGGCAACGGGTGCGGGGGCACCCTTACCTGTATTGCACAGGCCTCCACCAGTGTCGGACGGGAATGGCCAGGTGTCCCCAGCCATCAGCTAGGCGGGCATGCGCCGGGAGGGTTGTGGAAGTAAAGGCTGAGCCGGTTTCCCATGGCCCTCCCATCACGGTGATGTGGGTACACCGCTGAGTTTTAGTGGGTATACTGTCGGTGCCATTCCGACAGGAGTCCCACATACCCTGTCTCAACCCCCGCGAGCGGGGATGCGTAATGCATTTCTCAGCGAAAAAAAAAAAAAAAAAAAGGGTGTCAGCTACCTCCATACAAAATTTTATCAAAATTGGTCCAGCCGTTTGAGCGTGAAGAAGTAACAAACATTAAACACACACACACACGCACAAACTTTCGCCTTTATAATAATTAGTGTGACTAGCTAATGCGTTGCAATGCCTATTCCATTTTTGTTTTTGTATTAGAAACTTTTTCCGGCGGAACTTAACTAAGTTTCATCGCAATCGGCCATTTCTGAGTTTTTGCGCGACTAACGCATGGCAATTGATTTTTATTTTATATAGAAGATACTAGTGGAAGAAACCAAACTCAAAGCATTTATTTCAACTAAACCATTTACTGGATGGAGGACGCACGGGCTCGCGAAAGAGGGAAGGAGTAGAGGGAGACCTTTGCCCAGGAGTGGGACACAGTAGACTAGTAAAAAAATCAGAAACCATTTACAGGCACTTTTGAATTGTCAAGGACAGCAGGTATAATCATTTTTAAGATATTTTGAGTACAACAAGTTTCTATTACTTACACCAAAAAATATGACTGATGCCTGTAGTAAATCGATATTCCTACGTCTCCAGGGATTCTAAAGTTAGATTTACTTGGGAACCCGACAATATGTAAGTTCTGGCCGAAGGGTGTTGTGTTCAGGCGGCGGCCGACGCAATGACACGAGGGGTTGCGATAGTCGTTGAGAGGATCCGGCGGTTGGGTCTCGAGGTGGCATTGCACAAGTCCGGGGCCATGTCTTTTCATGGGCTCCGGAACGGGCCACCATCGGGATTCCAACTGATGGTAGGAGGGGTTCACATCGGCGTCGAGGCAACGATGAAATACCTGGGTCTCGTCCTCGACAGCCGGTGGAACTTCGTCGAACATTTCCGACGTTTGGCCCCCAAACTGGAACGGACCGGGGCCGCCTTCAAGCGGCTCTTGCCCAACCTGAGGGGGCCAAACGCCTCCTGCCGGAGGCTTTACGCGGGGGTCGTGCGGTCCATGGCCCTATATGGGGCCCCGGTGTGGGCGCGTTCACTGCGGCTGCGAGCCGCCCACTACCTGAACGCGCCCCAAAAGGTGGTAGCCGTAAGGCTGATCCGGGGCTACCGCACGATCTCGGGCGAGGCGGCAAGCCTCCTTGCCGGAATGCCGCCATGGGATCTGGAGGCGATAGTCCTCGCGCGCCTGTATGAGTGGCGCGTGGAGGCACTACGCCGGGGGGAAACTCCGCTTCCGCGGCAAATAGCGGCGGAGCGGACGGACCTCCGGCGCGATCTCATGGTGGCATGGAAGGAGCGACTTTCGCAACCCAGCGCAGGGCACGCCACGATAGTGGCGATAAGGCCCCTCTTTGAGGAGTGGCTAGAGAGGCGTCACGGCGTTCTCACCTACCGCCTGACGCAGGTCCTCACCGGACACGGATGTTTCGGGAGGTTCCTGCACATCATCAGGCGGGAGGAGACGCCCGGGTGTCACCATTGCGAGGATCGCCCAGAGGACACGGTGGAGCATACGGTGGAGGTCTGCCCCGCTTGGGCGGAGCACCGCCGTGTCCTCGTAGAGGCGATCGGCAACGGCGGCGACCTCTCGCGTCCGGCCCTGGTTCAAGCCATGGTCCGGGGCGAGAGGGAGTGGGAGGCGGTCACCTCCTTCTGCGAAGCAGTCATGCTAGCGAAGGAGGTGGCGGGACGGCTCAGGGAGAGAGCCGCACGCCTCAGCCGCCGCGGGAGACGCTACGGGCGTCGGGAGCCGCGTGACGACTCCCGGCCACCGTAGGCGCGGGCCTGCGGACGGAGAGTAATGGGTAGCTCTCCGTCCGATCAGGACCAGGCCCGTGCCGGACGGCGCGTATGTGTTCCACGCGCGCCTCAAAGAGATGTCAGCAATAAGGAAGGGGCCCGCCAGGGCCGAAGCCTGCCGGGGTAGCGGGATCGTCCGAAAGGGTTACCGCTGCCCCGGAACATAAAGGGCTAAGGAAGGAACACGGGTGGGTTTTAGTCAGTAAGAGTCTGACACTCCCTTCCGCTCCACCCAGAGCGGGAGGAGTCATTAGATGATTTCCCATCCACAAAAAAAAAAAAAAAAAAAGGCCTGCTGCAATGTGTGTGCCTGGGATACAAATATATATTTTCTAATAAACCTATTCCCGAAGTTTTAATGTTGATGTTATGATTATTGTTCTTTGAAAGTTCAAAACTATATTAATATAAGATAAAATATCGCCGCAGTAAAATATTATAGAGCATTGCTAAAATTTCTATGATTTTGTTTAGTTACCGAGTTCTCCAGTTATTATTTTACATACTTATTTTAGATACCTCTTTATAATACTTGAAATACAGGATGTATGTTTTCATAATTTCGACAAATAGTCAACATTTGGAGGATGCGTAACTAACGCCCTCCTGACCACCAATTCTGAATGTGATATAATATGTTTGCCGATAAATGGAGTAAAATTATGCGTGTATGTCTGATGTCTTGTGAGAAGAAGTGTGCTAGGGTGTCCTCTATATGTTAGTACCTAGTTGAAATATTTTTGTATATTTATTACAATTAACAATACACAATAATAATAATAATAAAATGCAGTGGTATTTTACGTTTTTTCAGGGAGAGAGTAAGAGCCATAATTGATCAGTTTCACCCGGCTTCGCTAACACAAGGATAAAAAAATTAAAAGGGGTGTTACACGCGTATTCAGGTCGGCATGATTCGGAACAGTCGGGAGGCTATATAATATATTTCCCGCTCGGCTGTACCGATTTTTTCCGAATCATGCCTCCCGAACAAGTAGATAGCATACCTAACATTACTTTTAGAGAAAAAAAAGTGTCTGTCATCACACTTCTTTTTTCCTCTAACATACGAATAGAGTCAAAGATAGGAAAGGGAGAGAGAGAGGGCGGGGGAAGCTGAGACTTCTTTAAATAATCCCTTTACTTTTCTATGATTTTTTCCAATAAACTTAGTCACATCATCATCATAATTCTCCTGCCCTTATTATCTATTTGGGGTCGGCGCAACAATTTAATATACCTCTCGCGTGATAGCGGGTAAACCACAAACAAAAGTATTCCCAAGGAGGGTTTGTGTCAGGCTGGCGGCCGACTGTAAAACTTTGCCAAAACTTAAAGCAACATGAACAAAACTTAGGGCTAATTTTACCATCGCCAAAAAAATTTATTCGAGGAATAAAATTAATGTTTGACAGTTCTGTTTTTGTATGAAATAACTGTCAAAATTTCAAAATTATTCCTCGAATAAAGTTATCTGGCGATGGAAAAGTCAGCCTTTACGGCGCTTTCAATTTAGATGTTTGGTGTCGGACCGCTGCGGTGCCGAAGCGGTGCGTTTGTCATATTGCGCACGGACGGTCGTTTGTTTTCATACAAAGCGCGCGGTGCGAATTGTCGAGCGTTCGCGGTACCGACGCCGCACTGTTGCCGCACCGCGAGCTTTGTATGAAAACAAACGAACGTCCGTGCGCAATACGACAAACGCACCGCAGCGGTCCGACACGAAACGTCTAAATTGAAACCGCCATTAGTCACATACTAATAAACAGCTTTAGCCTGTACATTCTGCCACCAAAGAAGGTTTTTATCAAAGCAAACCATACTTTCAATCCGGGTCCTGGTCGGTATTTTATCAATTTCGGCACACAAAGAAATTCACCTTAAATCTTTCTTTATAGCCGTTATGCCGGATTTAGGGTTCTGCCACCTTACACTCTGCCGAATATTGGTAAGGGGGATATTTATTGGGCCGATTCGCAACTCCTAGCTTATGGTGTTAACTGAGTACTTTATTGTTGATTTTTTCATTGTATGAAGGAAAATTTGAGCTATTTAAGTTCTCTGAACCGAGATTGTTTGGAGTTTTTGTGAATTATACCTACTTGTCGCTATTACCCAGTGGGTTAAGACCTCGCTACTCATGCACGAGGTTGTGGGTTAAAATCCTGGCAAGTACCTTTGTGACTTTTTCAATTCATATATACTTTTTGAGTTTATCTTGGTTATTATTGACATCGGTGAAGGAAAACATCGTGAGGAAATCTGGACTTATAGTTATAGGCCGACCGCTTAATTGAGATGTTGCCTGAGGTAGTTGTGCGGTGCGGGAGGGGTGATAGTTTTCATATGTTGACGAATCACTGAGCTCTCGCATCATGTCACCACACCCTTCCCACACCGCGCTGCTACCTCAGGCAATGTCTCAGTTAAGCGGTCGGTCTATAGTATAAGTTTGAAATCACCAACCCATCTTGAGTAACCCTTTGCCCTGGAGTGGGGCAATATTAGATTGATAATAAATTACTTGTCGTAAACAGGTAAGTAGAAGGAAATCCGTCCAGTCACTCTAGAGATAATCTAAAAAGTTATTACACAAAGTTGCTTAGGAATTTCTTACTATTTCAATATTTTACAGTCATCTGCATTTCAGTGGTAACACTTCCACTACGAAAATCGCCCTTACTGCATCAAGGTCAACGTCAAATTGGAACCACTGATCTGCGGTTGACGGCTGATCTGTGGTAACAATTTGAAGTGAAAATATTCTTGACTGTACTATAAAATTCTTGAGTTACTCAAGAATTTTGAACAAAGTTCGGTCAGACATGCTATACCAATTTATTTGAGAGATAAAAACTGTATTCGTGAGCTTTCATATTATCTGAAATTGAATCTTAAAAAATCATGGGCCTATGAAATTGGTCTTTACGAGTAAAAACTCGTCTGTATTGTTGGTGTTTGCGAATTTATTATTCATCTTATTGTTGAAAGGGAACTGGTTTTCTGTTAACCATTGTTATTCTTTGATGTAGGTTTGATATACATAAATAGAGGTATGGTTGTCCAAACAACAGTAGAATATGAATTCCTAAATTTTTGTATTGCTCCTATCTCTACATCACCCAAAAGTTGACTGGTAGAAAATGCCTATTTCATTGTGTCCGCCTCTGTACATTTATACTTCCCAACTATGTTGGGGTCAGCTTCCACTCTGTCTGGATGCAGCTGAGTCAAGCAAACAGAGTCAAATTCTATATATATAAATTTCTCGTCGGCTGGTCGATACCAGAGGGCTGGGTCGTTCTTTGGCTAAAGAATTAGCATTGCCATTCAACGTGGCAATGCTGCCAGTCTTCTGGGCACGTTTCCGGATGACAGCGATGCGGACGAGTACTTCGACGCCTAAGTGTCCTTTGTTTTTGTATTTATTTGTATAGTAAGTTAGTTTTTCTATATAAATAAAAATCAATTGCTGAATGTATGTACGTGTATCACATCAGAACGGTTGCACCTACCTATTTGGCTAATTCTTTTTTTTGTTGTGTTTGTAACTGTCAGGACAAGGTTTGTATGAAAGAAAATGTTTAAAAAGTTGCCGGCAAAATTGGAAAATTCCGAAAAACTGAAAGTGTATTTTGTATGAGGTATTGAAACTTGCCTATGTCCAGCAGTGGATTGCTATAGGCTGATGATGACGATGATTGAAACTTATGGCCGGACAACGTCTGTCGGGTCAGCTAGTTTACAATAAAATAGAATTGATTCTAGTTGCCCCTTCCAAAAAGAAGTTTCGTACGGAGAAGAATGGGCAAGAAACTCCACCGTTGCTCTTTTAAAATGTTTTACAATGTCTACAAGAAACTAAGTCCATGTGATTAATTTAAAATAGAGTGAACCAGCCCTAACCCACAGCTTACATGCTTTCAATAGAATTGGAAAAGACAGAACTAAATGAAATTGAAATCTCTTTGAATAACTGTTTCTCATAGGACTTGCCGCTTCGCTGAGTTCATAAAAGATTCCGATTGCTACTATTAAAACCGACGGATGATTAAATTTCAATTAAAATATCGTTATAGACTTTTTTCAATGTTGTAAGACCTCATTAGTTTTTGTTTGCGTGGCCTATTAAATACTCCAAGGGTATATTCTGCCAAAAGGGTGAGAATGTCTGATGTAGCATAATCAGCCAATAACGTTCCCAATGCTGGGACACAGGCCTCGTCTTGATGATGTTTTCCCGTTGTTTTGAGAGCAGAGGTGATGAAATAAATTACATAGAGTGGCTGCCTGGGTTCAAACCCATAACCCTTTCGCGAGCAATACTATTTACACCTCCGATTTTGTTGTATTTGTTCTAAACATTGTGAAATAACATTTGTAAAACAATATTAATAGATTTCCCCCCTTGCTTAGCCCCCCCTTTTTTTTTTGGGCCACGGCAATATCTTTGCCAATGGCCGTTCGTGACTTTTTATTTGGCAAAGTATTTGCCAATGCCCAGATTGAATTTGTAATTTTTTCGTTGCCAATGCCTTGTTTTCACCTAATTACCTGAGTATATTATTTATTTTAATTCTCATAAAAATAAAAACGCTATTTTTAGCTTGAAAAAGTTTAATTATAAATGATTAGGAACGACATCAATCACATTGGTATTATTATAGGCTCAAAATCTTTTGAGATCACAAATTTTTAGGCAAAAAGTGGTTTGGCAAATATTCTGCCAATGCTCGCGAAAGGGATAATCTACATATTATGCGAAGTAGTCTTGTAAATAAAACAGGTGCCATCTTTTCTGCAATAGCAATAATTTTTGTGGTATTTCTTAGTCCATTGTTGGAAGGGTGCGAAACCGTTTAACGTGCCTTTTAATGATTTATTCCCTTTATGTCGAGTCCCGTTATGTCGAGCCGAAAACCTTGTTTCGCTTCTATTACCCTTATGTCGAGCTTAGTTTTCTGTCCCGTTTCTATTCCCTTTATGTCGAGTTTATTTACCACGCTTTTATTACCTTTATGTCGACTTTAATAATATCATATTTTAGAAGTACAGTCACGTCCAATGAAATGCACATGCACATAATTTAGAATCAATTATACACAAAAAAGAATTTAAAAACAACTAATAACTTTAACCATACAGTACAGCTATGTACCTACTATTATATTTTTTAATAACCATCAAAGTATGTCATAATATCAGTATATAATTAATATTCGAAATTATGTGCATGATGAAAAAGTACCTATCTTTTAAAATATTAAGTTCATTTATTATACGGACTAGATTATAATTGACTAACCGAAATTCAATGACGCATTGGTGATTTTACATAAATTAAGTAAAGCAATATTAAGACGTGTTGTCGGTGTACCTAAAATAATACGTAATGTAGATATGTACAGACGCCAGCACATCAACCTACCCCTAACTGTCAAATTTCCCCAATTAACATTGAACCTTATGCTTTAGCGATAAAGTTGAAAATCAATTACAGAAATCTGACAGATTGTAGTAGGTTGATGTGCTGGCGTCTGTACATTAGCGCAACTCAAGTTCGAATAACAGGAATGTGCGAAAGAGGTGACATCTAAGACTTACTTAGATGTCACCTCTCTTTCGCACATATATACTTGTCCCTCTTACACATTTATAGTTATCAGCGTTGCGCGTTCCAAGTCTATGAAGGGCAAAACTTACCAGTGCCCTTTTAACCTTGAAAGAGTGCACTACGTACGTAGGTAACTACTGTGTAAGTGCAAGTTCTGTGTTGGTTAAAAAACGTTTGATAGCATGAAACACGTAAGTACCATTGTTTTTCTATATGTAATCTATATTTATTTGTTTTATAAATGTAAATGTAACTATTGCGTTAGTACATAACTACATATCAAAATATAAACAATCAAAATACATAAAACACAGTATAAAAATACATAAATACGTAATGATACAATGTACATGTTTTCAATTTATGGTTTAATATAAGTAGTACCAAATAAATTTCGAATAATATAATCGTTATAAAGTATAGTAATTAATCGAAATCCAAAGCCGAAAAGATCCCACGTTCAAGTGTTTTTTTCTACTGATAACTAGCGTCAAAAATATCGGCCATTTTGTGACAGTTGGCGTGCACGTTCTGACATGAATGGGAAATTTTTGAATGTAACGCTTAAAATAAACATGTTGTGGCTAGTTTCTAGTAAAAGTTATATAACATTTTCATTCATATTACATTTTTCTGTTGTATTTAATATAAAACATTTTCGTTATTTTATTTGAATATTTTTTTACTTACAAATAAAAACTTAAAATTTTAATGATCTTTCTAGACATCTACTTTGTGTAATATATATTTATGCAATAAGGGGCCTGGGTAAAATAGATACTAAGCTATAGTTTTAAACAAATTTCCAAATTTTGTCAACTAGCCAATTATTGTTTATGACCGTTACCTGTGCGTTTCAAGCTTAGTAATTAAAAGCATTAGAAATTCTTATTTAGAACACTATGTACTTATTCCAAACCTATGAATTGAAAACTTATTTGAATTGAAGATATACATTATGTATTTTGAATTTATGTATTTTTACTTCATGAATTCCAGTCATATGTATTTTGAATATATATCATACGACTGGAATGTATCTTAACTGTCTGATACGTTTTCACGGCCAGCCCGCAATTCTAAATCAATTTAGAAGAATTATTCTTAATTTTTAATTCTATTTAGAAGTACTTAGTTACTTGGGTATTTTTTAAGTCTTCATGTGATACGCCGACTTATTTACTTATTATAACAAATATTTTAGGTAAGATTTTTCGATTGTCGTACTTGACTTTTCTAATGGATTTTATTTCTCTTTAGGATTACCTACTGAAGATGTATGAAGTATAATCACAATATCAATGATGGATTAATTACCATAATAAATATTTTGGAAGGCAACGAAATAGATGACATTAATGCTGAACTAAACGATGGGAGTATACATGCACCACCACCAGAACCTATCCAACACGAAAACATAGAAAAAGATGATTCTAGCGAATCTTACGAATTATTAAACCTCGATCAACAAAATACCGCTAGTGTAGATATAATTAAACAACCCGAATGTAGCACATCAACCCCTCAAAATGAAGATAATCAAGAACCCGGCTGCAGCACATGGGGTAATTTTAACACAGAAGAAAGACCTCAAGACGGCAGTAGCCAAACGAATCAAGAACCCGGCTGCAGCACATGGGGTAATTTTAACACAGAAGAAAGACCTCAAGACGGCAGTAGCCAAGAGAATCAAGAACTTGGATGCAGTTCATTGAGGAATACTGATAATAATTTAATTTTCGTCGAAAGTCAAAAAGGTGGTAAAATTTTATTGAAGGATGGCTACCGGTACCGCATTAATAGAAAAAATAAATGTGGCTCTTCAATTTGGTACTGCACAAAAAAAAATTGTAAAGCTTCCTTAACTTTAGATGAAAAGGAAGCAAACATTCTAAAGACTGGAGCAACAGATCATGTTTGTTTGCCAGATTACAAAAAAGAAGAATTTGAAAAAAAGTTTAATCAATGTAAAAAGGACGTACGGACAGACTTGAAACCCATACCCACTATGTATGCAATGTCCATGGCGAGTTTAAAAGATAATAATGATTACGTTGACCAAGTTCGTAGCTTCCAAAGTGTGAAAAATGCACTCTACCGTTCAAGAAATAATTTTTTAAATGTTAGTAAGACTACATTCCAGAAATTAGAGGATGTCAAAATTTCACCAGTGATCGCAAAAGATTTTCTGGTTGTAGAAAGTGGTGGGGTAAATAAAATTTTGATATTTATGTTAAATGATTGCAAAAATGCATTGCAGTCCATGAATCTGTTCTTTGTTGATGGAACATTCTTTTCAATTGCCCGACCATTCTATCAATTATATACCATACATGCCGACATTGGTAGTACCGCAGACAAAACCGTAATAGTTCCGATCATTTTTGTGCTGTTACCTGATAAATGCCAATCGACCTATGTGCATATGTTTGAAATGATAAAAGATAACATTCCAGAATTTCAACCAAAAAAAATTAAAATCGATTTTGAGATTGCAGCAATAAACGCTATTAAAGAAGTTTTTCCATTAGTTGATATAAGCGGATGTTTTTTCCACTTCCATAAGGCGTTGTGGAAAAAAGGAAAACAGACCGGAATAGTAAATGTTCCCGGTGGAAAAAAATATATTACCATGTGTGCAGCCACAGCACATCTTCCCAAAAATGTCATCCCAGAAGCATGGGTGTTATTATTAGAAAGTGCACCTGAGGGCAATGAAGCTAAATCATTTAATGAATACGTAACATCGCAGTGGATTAACAAAAATATTGATTTGTTTTGTTGTTACAACGAACGCCACAGGACCACAAACCCAGTAGAGGGATGGCATAACAGGCTAAATAAAAAGCTTAGTAAAAGACCTCCGTTATATACTCTCATTAGCACACTTAGAGATGAGGCTAAAGAAGCTAGGTTTAAGATAGAGCAGGCAAATGTCTACAACGACAACAATCAGAACCTAAGAAAAAAAAAATGCTTGGCTATTGATATACGTATAAATAAAATAGTTGAAGATTTTACAACTAACAAAATTGATTTAATGATTTGTCTTAAACGCTTATCAACTGTAAGATTTGATAAGTGATTATCTTTTAATTATTTAAAATATACATGTTACCTAGGTTGATACAACGATATAGCGTCAATCAATAACGCTAATTTAAAAGAATTATTTACTTATTATAAAGCTATATCTTTTTTTACATTTTCACTAATAGTGGTGATTATACTGTGATTTATTTAGATTAAGAAAGTTACTTTTATAAGAAGAATTATTTTTTACTGTAAAACTATGCTGTTTAACATTTGCAACAATAGTGATGATTATACTGTGATTTATTTAGATTAAGAAAGTTATTTTTATAAGAAGAATTATTTTTTACTGTAAAACTATGCTGTTTAACATTTGCAACAATAGTGATGATTATACTGTGATTTATTTAGATTAAGAAAGTTATTTTTATAAGAAGAATTATTTTTTACTGTAAAACTATGCTGTTTAACATTTGCAACAATAGTGATGATTATACTGTGATTTATTTAGATTAAGAAAGTTATTTTTATAAGAAGAATTATTTTTTACTGTAAAACTATGCTGTTTAACATTTGCAAAAATAGTGATGATTATACTGTGATTTATTTAGATTAAGAAAGTTATTTTTTAGAAAAAATATTTATATACGTGATGATTATACAGTATATGTTTAGATTAAGAAAGATTAGATATATATGTAGGAGTTGGGCTTGACCAGAGAAACACTTTTTTTGGATATCTTCGTTTATTTTTCGGCTCGTTATTACACAAAAATATTATTAACTCTCATCTTCATCATAACGTCGCCGTCGTCGTCTCACGTCCTCCATCTTCATTCTCCTTTTTCATTCCATTCCATTCCCTCACTCTCATCTCTCATTCAATCATCTTACGTTCCATTCTACTAGCGAATTTAATGTTTCATTTCACGGTTATCTTTACTTATTTTTATATTTTTATTTTCTAAGAAAATAGGCCCACATATATATGAAAATAAGTAATAGAACAAATAATAAAACAATGTTTTTATGCCATTGGCTTTTAATTTACATCCCTGACTGTACCTGTTCACCAAACTCGACATAAAGGTAATAGAAAGCGTAAAATATCAATACTTTGGAGAACAATAGACTTCCAGGCTCGACATAACGGGACTCGACATAAAGGGAATAAATCCTTTTAATAAGCACGACCATGACGCAAAGCAAATTGTTTATACTGCATTCGCGATTTATTTGCCAAAATATATACAAATATGAGTTTATGAAAAAATTACTTTACCTAAATCCTACACAATAAATTTCAGTTTACGATACAACTTCATACATTTTTAAATATTTTTCAATAGCGCTGGTCACTCTGAAATCAACTTAATCTCCATTAAAATAAAGTTGATATTTGTTTAACTTGAAATAATATTAATTTGAAACATAAGTTTGAATAGACTTTACTTATATTTTAGAGAGAATATGGTCAGCAGTAATTGTACATACGGCCTAACGTTATCTTAAATTCCAAAATGGCTTCAGAAAATCATTTTATAAAAGAGTATTTTATCATCAACTATCTTTTTCCCGAGGTTTCGCCCGCGTGTAGGTCGGAAATTATCCCACGGAAACGTACTACTACGTTTAATAGGACTTTTTAGAAGAATAATTCCGTAATACATTGTTTTCATATAACTCTATTGGTTTACGCGGCGGACGCCAGTAAAGTTCCCCAGTCAGCATGTTTTTTTTTCCGACATCTTCAACAATCATTGTCATACTTCAGCCAATTTATACAAAGCCTTGAATTATACACTTAAACCTTCCTCATGACACACTCCGTCCATTGGTGAAAAACCGTTTGGTAGTTTTTAAGTTTATCGCGTTCAGACAGACAGACAGACAGGCAGTCAGACGCGGCGCGGCCATCTGTTTTGCGAGCAATGTGCCCTGCCCACTGCTACTTAAGTTTGGCAATTCTTCGGGCTATGTCGGTCACCTTGGTTCTTCTGCGGATCTCTTCATTTCTGATTCGATCACACAGGGAAACTCCAAGCATAGCCCTCTCCATTGCCCTTTGGGTGACTTTTAGCCTTCTAATAAGGCCCATTGTGATTGTGAGCGATCACGATTCAGTGCCATCAACACGCACTGGTCAAAGACTTTCGTCTTGATGCACAGCGGTATGTAGGACGAGAAGATATTGTGTTATCTACATAGGTACAGTCACGAGCACTAATATGTCAACACTTGGCAACTTTCAATTGCGATTTTTTCGTGAAATAACAAATGCAACGTTGAAATACGACACTTTACATAAACCTATGGGTTCTAAAATACTATGTTCGTAATAACATAAAATTTCATTTAAAAATAAAGGAGAAAATCGCCTTTGAATAAAGCCAAGAGTATACATACTTATGCTCATGACTGTACTTCTCACAAAATCCTCGAAGCCTCTAGTTAATAAAAGCTCATATCTTATAATATAGAAGTATAAAGGACTCATTCCTACGGATTTTGTGCAGAATATGAGTAGCGTGCGTATAATGGAACATGGGAAGTAATAATTTAGCAACTTTTGTTTTCTCTCGTATGTTTTTCGGATATAAAAAGATATGGTTTTTTTTGTCTTTGTACAGAAAACCTTGGATCTTTCTGTTATTTCGCTCATAAAGTTCTATTTCTGATGGTTGGCCGTATTAAGTTAATAAAATAAATACTTAATGTGAACGAAAGAGAAATAAGAAGAAAGAAAATACGTTTATTTGCGGAAACATGACGCAGAGAAAAAACACAATAAAATTTAACAAGTTGGGGGAAAATATGCATCTCATCCACTCAAAACGGCCATCTTGTGTGATCTCTTACTTCAAAGTTGTCATTTTTCTCGGTAAAACTTTTAAAATTTTCACAAATTTTGTCAATATTAGTTAGTTATTATTAGACCATTGTACTACTCGTAACACAGGTATTTTATGCCTTTTTCGGGCACCAGTCTCTCACAAATGTTAAGCCTATTTTTTAGATTATGCACTTCCTATCCACAACAACATTTGTAAAGAGAAATAAATATGACCCAAGGGCTGGCTTTTACCTTGGCCAAAGGCTAAGCATTGCCATACAACGTGGCAATGCCGCCAGTCTCTTGGGAACATTACCAGTCGACAGCGATGCGGATGAATTTTTCGACGCTATATTTTAGTTTCTGTATAGTTTTAGTTAAGTTAGGATTTAATTTTGTAATTTTTAGTATTAGAAATAAATTCATTTATTTATTTATTTTAATTTTATTGAGACATAACTTTTTAATTTCTTTCTTCTTATTGTCCTCCAGGCCTCCCCCTTTTACTTTCCATACCTCCTATTGCCTATATTATGTAATCTCTGACCATGCTGGCTCCGCAAACATAATTACATCGTCATACCCTTTGCCGCGGTTAAAACTTCTCATAAAGAAAAACTGTTTACAATTTCTTCCGCGGTCGGTCGCGTCGCTACCATGACATGCATTTTGGACACGGTTGTTTCGGATCGTACCTGCACCGAATCGGACGGGAGGAGACGCCGTCGTGCCACGACTGTGGCGCGGCGGAGGACGCGGCGCAGCACACGCTTGAGGTGTGCCCGTCGTGGTCCGAGCCGCGCCGCAGTCTCATCGCGGTGATCGGACCGGACCTATCACTCCCCGGTTTGGTTAACGCCATGCTGAGGGATGAGAGGTCCTGGGCGGCAGTCGCCTCCTTCTGCGAACATGTCATGTCCCAGAAGGAGGCGGCGGAGCGTGCGCGGGAGGAAGATCCTCACGCGGCGCTGCTCCGAAGGCGGACGAGGGGTCGAAGAAGACGTCAGTTTGACAGTCATCTCCGACTCCTCCCAGATGGAGGCCAGCAGGCAACGGGTGCGGGGGCACCCTTACCTGTATTGCACAGGCCTCCACCAGTGTCGGACGGGAATGGCCAGGTGTCCCCAGCCATCAGCTAGGCGGGCATGCGCCGGGAGGGTTGTGGAAGTAAAGGCTGAGCCGGTTTCCCATGGCCCTCCCATCACGGTGATGTGGGTACACCGCTGAGTTTTAGTGGGTATACTGTCGGTGCCATTCCGACAGGAGTCCCACATACCCTGTCTCAACCCCCGCGAGCGGGGATGCGTAATGCATTTCTCAGCGAAAAAAAAAAAAAAAAAAAGGGTGTCAGCTACCTCCATACAAAATTTTATCAAAATTGGTCCAGCCGTTTGAGCGTGAAGAAGTAACAAACATTAAACACACACACACACGCACAAACTTTCGCCTTTATAATAATTAGTGTGACTAGCTAATGCGTTGCAATGCCTATTCCATTTTTGTTTTTGTATTAGAAACTTTTTCCGGCGGAACTTAACTAAGTTTCATCGCAATCGGCCATTTCTGAGTTTTTGCGCGACTAACGCATGGCAATTGATTTTTATTTTATATAGAAGATACTAGTGGAAGAAACCAAACTCAAAGCATTTATTTCAACTAAACCATTTACTGGATGGAGGACGCACGGGCTCGCGAAAGAGGGAAGGAGTAGAGGGAGACCTTTGCCCAGGAGTGGGACACAGTAGACTAGTAAAAAAATCAGAAACCATTTACAGGCACTTTTGAATTGTCAAGGACAGCAGGTATAATCATTTTTAAGATATTTTGAGTACAACAAGTTTCTATTACTTACACCAAAAAATATGACTGATGCCTGTAGTAAATCGATATTCCTACGTCTCCAGGGATTCTAAAGTTAGATTTACTTGGGAACCCGACAATATGTAAGTTCTGGCCGAAGGGTGTTGTGTTCAGGCGGCGGCCGACGCAATGACACGAGGGGTTGCGATAGTCGTTGAGAGGATCCGGCGGTTGGGTCTCGAGGTGGCATTGCACAAGTCCGGGGCCATGTCTTTTCATGGGCTCCGGAACGGGCCACCATCGGGATTCCAACTGATGGTAGGAGGGGTTCACATCGGCGTCGAGGCAACGATGAAATACCTGGGTCTCGTCCTCGACAGCCGGTGGAACTTCGTCGAACATTTCCGACGTTTGGCCCCCAAACTGGAACGGACCGGGGCCGCCTTCAAGCGGCTCTTGCCCAACCTGAGGGGGCCAAACGCCTCCTGCCGGAGGCTTTACGCGGGGGTCGTGCGGTCCATGGCCCTATATGGGGCCCCGGTGTGGGCGCGTTCACTGCGGCTGCGAGCCGCCCACTACCTGAACGCGCCCCAAAAGGTGGTAGCCGTAAGGCTGATCCGGGGCTACCGCACGATCTCGGGCGAGGCGGCAAGCCTCCTTGCCGGAATGCCGCCATGGGATCTGGAGGCGATAGTCCTCGCGCGCCTGTATGAGTGGCGCGTGGAGGCACTACGCCGGGGGGAAACTCCGCTTCCGCGGCAAATAGCGGCGGAGCGGACGGACCTCCGGCGCGATCTCATGGTGGCATGGAAGGAGCGACTTTCGCAACCCAGCGCAGGGCACGCCACGATAGTGGCGATAAGGCCCCTCTTTGAGGAGTGGCTAGAGAGGCGTCACGGCGTTCTCACCTACCGCCTGACGCAGGTCCTCACCGGACACGGATGTTTCGGGAGGTTCCTGCACATCATCAGGCGGGAGGAGACGCCCGGGTGTCACCATTGCGAGGATCGCCCAGAGGACACGGTGGAGCATACGGTGGAGGTCTGCCCCGCTTGGGCGGAGCACCGCCGTGTCCTCGTAGAGGCGATCGGCAACGGCGGCGACCTCTCGCGTCCGGCCCTGGTTCAAGCCATGGTCCGGGGCGAGAGGGAGTGGGAGGCGGTCACCTCCTTCTGCGAAGCAGTCATGCTAGCGAAGGAGGTGGCGGGACGGCTCAGGGAGAGAGCCGCACGCCTCAGCCGCCGCGGGAGACGCTACGGGCGTCGGGAGCCGCGTGACGACTCCCGGCCACCGTAGGCGCGGGCCTGCGGACGGAGAGTAATGGGTAGCTCTCCGTCCGATCAGGACCAGGCCCGTGCCGGACGGCGCGTATGTGTTCCACGCGCGCCTCAAAGAGATGTCAGCAATAAGGAAGGGGCCCGCCAGGGCCGAAGCCTGCCGGGGTAGCGGGATCGTCCGAAAGGGTTACCGCTGCCCCGGAACATAAAGGGCTAAGGAAGGAACACGGGTGGGTTTTAGTCAGTAAGAGTCTGACACTCCCTTCCGCTCCACCCAGAGCGGGAGGAGTCATTAGATGATTTCCCATCCACAAAAAAAAAAAAAAAAAAAGGCCTGCTGCAATGTGTGTGCCTGGGATACAAATATATATTTTCTAATAAACCTATTCCCGAAGTTTTAATGTTGATGTTATGATTATTGTTCTTTGAAAGTTCAAAACTATATTAATATAAGATAAAATATCGCCGCAGTAAAATATTATAGAGCATTGCTAAAATTTCTATGATTTTGTTTAGTTACCGAGTTCTCCAGTTATTATTTTACATACTTATTTTAGATACCTCTTTATAATACTTGAAATACAGGATGTATGTTTTCATAATTTCGACAAATAGTCAACATTTGGAGGATGCGTAACTAACGCCCTCCTGACCACCAATTCTGAATGTGATATAATATGTTTGCCGATAAATGGAGTAAAATTATGCGTGTATGTCTGATGTCTTGTGAGAAGAAGTGTGCTAGGGTGTCCTCTATATGTTAGTACCTAGTTGAAATATTTTTGTATATTTATTACAATTAACAATACACAATAATAATAATAATAAAATGCAGTGGTATTTTACGTTTTTTCAGGGAGAGAGTAAGAGCCATAATTGATCAGTTTCACCCGGCTTCGCTAACACAAGGATAAAAAAATTAAAAGGGGTGTTACACGCGTATTCAGGTCGGCATGATTCGGAACAGTCGGGAGGCTATATAATATATTTCCCGCTCGGCTGTACCGATTTTTTCCGAATCATGCCTCCCGAACAAGTAGATAGCATACCTAACATTACTTTTAGAGAAAAAAAAGTGTCTGTCATCACACTTCTTTTTTCCTCTAACATACGAATAGAGTCAAAGATAGGAAAGGGAGAGAGAGAGGGCGGGGGAAGCTGAGACTTCTTTAAATAATCCCTTTACTTTTCTATGATTTTTTCCAATAAACTTAGTCACATCATCATCATAATTCTCCTGCCCTTATTATCTATTTGGGGTCGGCGCAACAATTTAATATACCTCTCGCGTGATAGCGGGTAAACCACAAACAAAAGTATTCCCAAGGAGGGTTTGTGTCAGGCTGGCGGCCGACTGTAAAACTTTGCCAAAACTTAAAGCAACATGAACAAAACTTAGGGCTAATTTTACCATCGCCAAAAAAATTTATTCGAGGAATAAAATTAATGTTTGACAGTTCTGTTTTTGTATGAAATAACTGTCAAAATTTCAAAATTATTCCTCGAATAAAGTTATCTGGCGATGGAAAAGTCAGCCTTTACGGCGCTTTCAATTTAGATGTTTGGTGTCGGACCGCTGCGGTGCCGAAGCGGTGCGTTTGTCATATTGCGCACGGACGGTCGTTTGTTTTCATACAAAGCGCGCGGTGCGAATTGTCGAGCGTTCGCGGTACCGACGCCGCACTGTTGCCGCACCGCGAGCTTTGTATGAAAACAAACGAACGTCCGTGCGCAATACGACAAACGCACCGCAGCGGTCCGACACGAAACGTCTAAATTGAAACCGCCATTAGTCACATACTAATAAACAGCTTTAGCCTGTACATTCTGCCACCAAAGAAGGTTTTTATCAAAGCAAACCATACTTTCAATCCGGGTCCTGGTCGGTATTTTATCAATTTCGGCACACAAAGAAATTCACCTTAAATCTTTCTTTATAGCCGTTATGCCGGATTTAGGGTTCTGCCACCTTACACTCTGCCGAATATTGGTAAGGGGGATATTTATTGGGCCGATTCGCAACTCCTAGCTTATGGTGTTAACTGAGTACTTTATTGTTGATTTTTTCATTGTATGAAGGAAAATTTGAGCTATTTAAGTTCTCTGAACCGAGATTGTTTGGAGTTTTTGTGAATTATACCTACTTGTCGCTATTACCCAGTGGGTTAAGACCTCGCTACTCATGCACGAGGTTGTGGGTTAAAATCCTGGCAAGTACCTTTGTGACTTTTTCAATTCATATATACTTTTTGAGTTTATCTTGGTTATTATTGACATCGGTGAAGGAAAACATCGTGAGGAAATCTGGACTTATAGTTATAGGCCGACCGCTTAATTGAGATGTTGCCTGAGGTAGTTGTGCGGTGCGGGAGGGGTGATAGTTTTCATATGTTGACGAATCACTGAGCTCTCGCATCATGTCACCACACCCTTCCCACACCGCGCTGCTACCTCAGGCAATGTCTCAGTTAAGCGGTCGGTCTATAGTATAAGTTTGAAATCACCAACCCATCTTGAGTAACCCTTTGCCCTGGAGTGGGGCAATATTAGATTGATAATAAATTACTTGTCGTAAACAGGTAAGTAGAAGGAAATCCGTCCAGTCACTCTAGAGATAATCTAAAAAGTTATTACACAAAGTTGCTTAGGAATTTCTTACTATTTCAATATTTTACAGTCATCTGCATTTCAGTGGTAACACTTCCACTACGAAAATCGCCCTTACTGCATCAAGGTCAACGTCAAATTGGAACCACTGATCTGCGGTTGACGGCTGATCTGTGGTAACAATTTGAAGTGAAAATATTCTTGACTGTACTATAAAATTCTTGAGTTACTCAAGAATTTTGAACAAAGTTCGGTCAGACATGCTATACCAATTTATTTGAGAGATAAAAACTGTATTCGTGAGCTTTCATATTATCTGAAATTGAATCTTAAAAAATCATGGGCCTATGAAATTGGTCTTTACGAGTAAAAACTCGTCTGTATTGTTGGTGTTTGCGAATTTATTATTCATCTTATTGTTGAAAGGGAACTGGTTTTCTGTTAACCATTGTTATTCTTTGATGTAGGTTTGATATACATAAATAGAGGTATGGTTGTCCAAACAACAGTAGAATATGAATTCCTAAATTTTTGTATTGCTCCTATCTCTACATCACCCAAAAGTTGACTGGTAGAAAATGCCTATTTCATTGTGTCCGCCTCTGTACATTTATACTTCCCAACTATGTTGGGGTCAGCTTCCACTCTGTCTGGATGCAGCTGAGTCAAGCAAACAGAGTCAAATTCTATATATATACATTTCTCGTCGGCTGGTCGATACCAGAGGGCTGGGTCGTTCTTTGGCTAAAGAATTAGCATTGCCATTCAACGTGGCAATGCTGCCAGTCTTCTGGGCACGTTTCCGGATGACAGCGATGCGGACGAGTACTTCGACGCCTAAGTGTCCTTTGTTTTTGTATTTATTTGTATAGTAAGTTAGTTTTTCTATATAAATAAAAATCAATTGCTGAATGTATGTACGTGTATCACATCAGAACGGTTGCACCTACCTATTTGGCTAATTCTTTTTTTTGTTGTGTTTGTAACTGTCAGGACAAGGTTTGTATGAAAGAAAATGTTTAAAAAGTTGCCGGCAAAATTGGAAAATTCCGAAAAACTGAAAGTGTATTTTGTATGAGGTATTGAAACTTGCCTATGTCCAGCAGTGGATTGCTATAGGCTGATGATGACGATGATTGAAACTTATGGCCGGACAACGTCTGTCGGGTCAGCTAGTTTACAATAAAATAGAATTGATTCTAGTTGCCCCTTCCAAAAAGAAGTTTCGTACGGAGAAGAATGGGCAAGAAACTCCACCGTTGCTCTTTTAAAATGTTTTACAATGTCTACAAGAAACTAAGTCCATGTGATTAATTTAAAATAGAGTGAACCAGCCCTAACCCACAGCTTACATGCTTTCAATAGAATTGGAAAAGACAGAACTAAATGAAATTGAAATCTCTTTGAATAACTGTTTCTCATAGGACTTGCCGCTTCGCTGAGTTCATAAAAGATTCCGATTGCTACTATTAAAACCGACGGATGATTAAATTTCAATTAAAATATCGTTATAGACTTTTTTCAATGTTGTAAGACCTCATTAGTTTTTGTTTGCGTGGCCTATTAAATACTCCAAGGGTATATTCTGCCAAAAGGGTGAGAATGTCTGATGTAGCATAATCAGCCAATAACGTTCCCAATGCTGGGACACAGGCCTCGTCTTGATGATGTTTTCCCGTTGTTTTGAGAGCAGAGGTGATGAAATAAATTACATAGAGTGGCTGCCTGGGTTCAAACCCATAACCCTTTCGCGAGCAATACTATTTACACCTCCGATTTTGTTGTATTTGTTCTAAACATTGTGAAATAACATTTGTAAAACAATATTAATAGATTTCCCCCCTTGCTTAGCCCCCCCTTTTTTTTTTGGGCCACGGCAATATCTTTGCCAATGGCCGTTCGTGACTTTTTATTTGGCAAAGTATTTGCCAATGCCCAGATTGAATTTGTAATTTTTTCGTTGCCAATGCCTTGTTTTCACCTAATTACCTGAGTATATTATTTATTTTAATTCTCATAAAAATAAAAACGCTATTTTTAGCTTGAAAAAGTTTAATTATAAATGATTAGGAACGACATCAATCACATTGGTATTATTATAGGCTCAAAATCTTTTGAGATCACAAATTTTTAGGCAAAAAGTGGTTTGGCAAATATTCTGCCAATGCTCGCGAAAGGGATAATCTACATATTATGCGAAGTAGTCTTGTAAATAAAACAGGTGCCATCTTTTCTGCAATAGCAATAATTTTTGTGGTATTTCTTAGTCCATTGTTGGAAGGGTGCGAAACCGTTTAACGTGCCTTTTAATGATTTATTCCCTTTATGTCGAGTCCCGTTATGTCGAGCCGAAAACCTTGTTTCGCTTCTATTACCCTTATGTCGAGCTTAGTTTTCTGTCCCGTTTCTATTCCCTTTATGTCGAGTTTATTTACCACGCTTTTATTACCTTTATGTCGACTTTAATAATATCATATTTTAGAAGTACAGTCACGTCCAATGAAATGCACATGCACATAATTTAGAATCAATTATACACAAAAAAGAATTTAAAAACAACTAATAACTTTAACCATACAGTACAGCTATGTACCTACTATTATATTTTTTAATAACCATCAAAGTATGTCATAATATCAGTATATAATTAATATTCGAAATTATGTGCATGATGAAAAAGTACCTATCTTTTAAAATATTAAGTTCATTTATTATACGGACTAGATTATAATTGACTAACCGAAATTCAATGACGCATTGGTGATTTTACATAAATTAAGTAAAGCAATATTAAGACGTGTTGTCGGTGTACCTAAAATAATACGTAATGTAGATATGTACAGACGCCAGCACATCAACCTACCCCTAACTGTCAAATTTCCCCAATTAACATTGAACCTTATGCTTTAGCGATAAAGTTGAAAATCAATTACAGAAATCTGACAGATTGTAGTAGGTTGATGTGCTGGCGTCTGTACATTAGCGCAACTCAAGTTCGAATAACAGGAATGTGCGAAAGAGGTGACATCTAAGACTTACTTAGATGTCACCTCTCTTTCGCACATATATACTTGTCCCTCTTACACATTTATAGTTATCAGCGTTGCGCGTTCCAAGTCTATGAAGGGCAAAACTTACCAGTGCCCTTTTAACCTTGAAAGAGTGCACTACGTACGTAGGTAACTACTGTGTAAGTGCAAGTTCTGTGTTGGTTAAAAAACGTTTGATAGCATGAAACACGTAAGTACCATTGTTTTTCTATATGTAATCTATATTTATTTGTTTTATAAATGTAAATGTAACTATTGCGTTAGTACATAACTACATATCAAAATATAAACAATCAAAATACATAAAACACAGTATAAAAATACATAAATACGTAATGATACAATGTACATGTTTTCAATTTATGGTTTAATATAAGTAGTACCAAATAAATTTCGAATAATATAATCGTTATAAAGTATAGTAATTAATCGAAATCCAAAGCCGAAAAGATCCCACGTTCAAGTGTTTTTTTCTACTGATAACTAGCGTCAAAAATATCGGCCATTTTGTGACAGTTGGCGTGCACGTTCTGACATGAATGGGAAATTTTTGAATGTAACGCTTAAAATAAACATGTTGTGGCTAGTTTCTAGTAAAAGTTATATAACATTTTCATTCATATTACATTTTTCTGTTGTATTTAATATAAAACATTTTCGTTATTTTATTTGAATATTTTTTTACTTACAAATAAAAACTTAAAATTTTAATGATCTTTCTAGACATCTACTTTGTGTAATATATATTTATGCAATAAGGGGCCTGGGTAAAATAGATACTAAGCTATAGTTTTAAACAAATTTCCAAATTTTGTCAACTAGCCAATTATTGTTTATGACCGTTACCTGTGCGTTTCAAGCTTAGTAATTAAAAGCATTAGAAATTCTTATTTAGAACACTATGTACTTATTCCAAACCTATGAATTGAAAACTTATTTGAATTGAAGATATACATTATGTATTTTGAATTTATGTATTTTTACTTCATGAATTCCAGTCATATGTATTTTGAATATATATCATACGACTGGAATGTATCTTAACTGTCTGATACGTTTTCACGGCCAGCCCGCAATTCTAAATCAATTTAGAAGAATTATTCTTAATTTTTAATTCTATTTAGAAGTACTTAGTTACTTGGGTATTTTTTAAGTCTTCATGTGATACGCCGACTTATTTACTTATTATAACAAATATTTTAGGTAAGATTTTTCGATTGTCGTACTTGACTTTTCTAATGGATTTTATTTCTCTTTAGGATTACCTACTGAAGATGTATGAAGTATAATCACAATATCAATGATGGATTAATTACCATAATAAATATTTTGGAAGGCAACGAAATAGATGACATTAATGCTGAACTAAACGATGGGAGTATACATGCACCACCACCAGAACCTATCCAACACGAAAACTTAGAAAAAGATGATTCTAGCGAATCTTACGAATTATTAAACCTCGATCAACAAAATACCGCTAGTGTAGATATAATTAAACAACCCGAATGTAGCACATCAACCCCTCAAAATGAAGATAATCAAGAACCCGGCTGCAGCACATGGGGTAATTTTAACACAGAAGAAAGACCTCAAGACGGCAGTAGCCAAACGAATCAAGAACCCGGCTGCAGCACATGGGGTAATTTTAACACAGAAGAAAGACCTCAAGACGGCAGTAGCCAAGAGAATCAAGAACTTGGATGCAGTTCATTGAGGAATACTGATAATAATTTAATTTTCGTCGAAAGTCAAAAAGGTGGTAAAATTTTATTGAAGGATGGCTACCGGTACCGCATTAATAGAAAAAATAAATGTGGCTCTTCAATTTGGTACTGCACAAAAAAAAATTGTAAAGCTTCCTTAACTTTAGATGAAAAGGAAGCAAACATTCTAAAGACTGGAGCAACAGATCATGTTTGTTTGCCAGATTACAAAAAAGAAGAATTTGAAAAAAAGTTTAATCAATGTAAAAAGGACGTACGGACAGACTTGAAACCCATACCCACTATGTATGCAATGTCCATGGCGAGTTTAAAAGATAATAATGATTACGTTGACCAAGTTCGTAGCTTCCAAAGTGTGAAAAATGCACTCTACCGTTCAAGAAATAATTTTTTAAATGTTAGTAAGACTACATTCCAGAAATTAGAGGATGTCAAAATTTCACCAGTGATCGCAAAAGATTTTCTGGTTGTAGAAAGTGGTGGGGTAAATAAAATTTTGATATTTATGTTAAATGATTGCAAAAATGCATTGCAGTCCATGAATCTGTTCTTTGTTGATGGAACATTCTTTTCAATTGCCCGACCATTCTATCAATTATATACCATACATGCCGACATTGGTAGTACCGCAGACAAAACCGTAATAGTTCCGATCATTTTTGTGCTGTTACCTGATAAATGCCAATCGACCTATGTGCATATGTTTGAAATGATAAAAGATAACATTCCAGAATTTCAACCAAAAAAAATTAAAATCGATTTTGAGATTGCAGCAATAAACGCTATTAAAGAAGTTTTTCCATTAGTTGATATAAGCGGATGTTTTTTCCACTTCCATAAGGCGTTGTGGAAAAAAGGAAAACAGACCGGAATAGTAAATGTTCCCGGTGGAAAAAAATATATTACCATGTGTGCAGCCACAGCACATCTTCCCAAAAATGTCATCCCAGAAGCATGGGTGTTATTATTAGAAAGTGCACCTGAGGGCAATGAAGCTAAATCATTTAATGAATACGTAACATCGCAGTGGATTAACAAAAATATTGATTTGTTTTGTTGTTACAACGAACGCCACAGGACCACAAACCCAGTAGAGGGATGGCATAACAGGCTAAATAAAAAGCTTAGTAAAAGACCTCCGTTAAATACTCTCATTAGCACACTTAGAGATGAGGCTAAAGAAGCTAGGTTTAAGATAGAGCAGGCAAATGTCTACAACGACAACAATCAGAACCTAAGAAAAAAAAAATGCTTGGCTATTGATATACGTATAAATAAAATAGTTGAAGATTTTACAACTAACAAAATTGATTTAATGATTTGTCTTAAACGCTTATCAACTGTAAGATTTGATAAGTGATTATCTTTTAATTATTTAAAATATACATGTTACCTAGGTTGATACAACGATATAGCGTCAATCAATAACGCTAATTTAAAAGAATTATTTACTTATTATAAAGCTATATCTTTTTTTACATTTTCACTAATAGTGGTGATTATACTGTGATTTATTTAGATTAAGAAAGTTACTTTTATAAGAAGAATTATTTTTTACTGTAAAACTATGCTGTTTAACATTTGCAACAATAGTGATGATTATACTGTGATTTATTTAGATTAAGAAAGTTATTTTTATAAGAAGAATTATTTTTTACTGTAAAACTATGCTGTTTAACATTTGCAACAATAGTGATGATTATACTGTGATTTATTTAGATTAAGAAAGTTATTTTTATAAGAAGAATTATTTTTTACTGTAAAACTATGCTGTTTAACATTTGCAACAATAGTGATGATTATACTGTGATTTATTTAGATTAAGAAAGTTATTTTTATAAGAAGAATTATTTTTTACTGTAAAACTATGCTGTTTAACATTTGCAAAAATAGTGATGATTATACTGTGATTTATTTAGATTAAGAAAGTTATTTTTTAGAAAAAATATTTATATACGTGATGATTATACAGTATATGTTTAGATTAAGAAAGATTAGATATATATGTAGGAGTTGGGCTTGACCAGAGAAACACTTTTTTTGGATATCTTCGTTTATTTTTCGGCTCGTTATTACACAAAAATATTATTAACTCTCATCTTCATCATAACGTCGCCGTCGTCGTCTCACGTCCTCCATCTTCATTCTCCTTTTTCATTCCATTCCATTCCCTCACTCTCATCTCTCATTCAATCATCTTACGTTCCATTCTACTAGCGAATTTAATGTTTCATTTCACGGTTATCTTTACTTATTTTTATATTTTTATTTTCTAAGAAAATAGGCCCACATATATATGAAAATAAGTAATAGAACAAATAATAAAACAATGTTTTTATGCCATTGGCTTTTAATTTACATCCCTGACTGTACCTGTTCACCAAACTCGACATAAAGGTAATAGAAAGCGTAAAATATCAATACTTTGGAGAACAATAGACTTCCAGGCTCGACATAACGGGACTCGACATAAAGGGAATAAATCCTTTTAATAAGCACGACCATGACGCAAAGCAAATTGTTTATACTGCATTCGCGATTTATTTGCCAAAATATATACAAATATGAGTTTATGAAAAAATTACTTTACCTAAATCCTACACAATAAATTTCAGTTTACGATACAACTTCATACATTTTTAAATATTTTTCAATAGCGCTGGTCACTCTGAAATCAACTTAATCTCCATTAAAATAAAGTTGATATTTGTTTAACTTGAAATAATATTAATTTGAAACATAAGTTTGAATAGACTTTACTTATATTTTAGAGAGAATATGGTCAGCAGTAATTGTACATACGGCCTAACGTTATCTTAAATTCCAAAATGGCTTCAGAAAATCATTTTATAAAAGAGTATTTTATCATCAACTATCTTTTTCCCGAGGTTTCGCCCGCGTGTAGGTCGGAAATTATCCCACGGAAACGTACTACTACGTTTAATAGGACTTTTTAGAAGAATAATTCCGTAATACATTGTTTTCATATAACTCTATTGGTTTACGCGGCGGACGCCAGTAAAGTTCCCCAGTCAGCATGTTTTTTTTTCCGACATCTTCAACAATCATTGTCATACTTCAGCCAATTTATACAAAGCCTTGAATTATACACTTAAACCTTCCTCATGACACACTCCGTCCATTGGTGAAAAACCGTTTGGTAGTTTTTAAGTTTATCGCGTTCAGACAGACAGACAGACAGGCAGTCAGACGCGGCGCGGCCATCTGTTTTGCGAGCAATGTGCCCTGCCCACTGCTACTTAAGTTTGGCAATTCTTCGGGCTATGTCGGTCACCTTGGTTCTTCTGCGGATCTCTTCATTTCTGATTCGATCACACAGGGAAACTCCAAGCATAGCCCTCTCCATTGCCCTTTGGGTGACTTTTAGCCTTCTAATAAGGCCCATTGTGATTGTGAGCGATCACGATTCAGTGCCATCAACACGCACTGGTCAAAGACTTTCGTCTTGATGCACAGCGGTATGTAGGACGAGAAGATATTGTGTTATCTACATAGGTACAGTCACGAGCACTAATATGTCAACACTTGGCAACTTTCAATTGCGATTTTTTCGTGAAATAACAAATGCAACGTTGAAATACGACACTTTACATAAACCTATGGGTTCTAAAATACTATGTTCGTAATAACATAAAATTTCATTTAAAAATAAAGGAGAAAATCGCCTTTGAATAAAGCCAAGAGTATACATACTTATGCTCATGACTGTACTTCTCACAAAATCCTCGAAGCCTCTAGTTAATAAAAGCTCATATCTTATAATATAGAAGTATAAAGGACTCATTCCTACGGATTTTGTGCAGAATATGAGTAGCGTGCGTATAATGGAACATGGGAAGTAATAATTTAGCAACTTTTGTTTTCTCTCGTATGTTTTTCGGATATAAAAAGATATGGTTTTTTTTGTCTTTGTACAGAAAACCTTGGATCTTTCTGTTATTTCGCTCATAAAGTTCTATTTCTGATGGTTGGCCGTATTAAGTTAATAAAATAAATACTTAATGTGAACGAAAGAGAAATAAGAAGAAAGAAAATACGTTTATTTGCGGAAACATGACGCAGAGAAAAAACACAATAAAATTTAACAAGTTGGGGGAAAATATGCATCTCATCCACTCAAAACGGCCATCTTGTGTGATCTCTTACTTCAAAGTTGTCATTTTTCTCGGTAAAACTTTTAAAATTTTCACAAATTTTGTCAATATTAGTTAGTTATTATTAGACCATTGTACTACTCGTAACACAGGTATTTTATGCCTTTTTCGGGCACCAGTCTCTCACAAATGTTAAGCCTATTTTTTAGATTATGCACTTCCTATCCACAACAACATTTGTAAAGAGAAATAAATATGACCCAAGGGCTGGCTTTTACCTTGGCCAAAGGCTAAGCATTGCCATACAACGTGGCAATGCCGCCAGTCTCTTGGGAACATTACCAGTCGACAGCGATGCGGATGAATTTTTCGACGCTATATTTTAGTTTCTGTATAGTTTTAGTTAAGTTAGGATTTAATTTTGTAATTTTTAGTATTAGAAATAAATTCATTTATTTATTTATTTTAATTTTATTGAGACATAACTTTTTAATTTCTTTCTTCTTATTGTCCTCCAGGCCTCCCCCTTTTACTTTCCATACCTCCTATTGCCTATATTATGTAATCTCTGACCATGCTGGCTCCGCAAACATAATTACATCGTCATACCCTTTGCCGCGGTTAAAACTTCTCATAAAGAAAAACTGTTTACAATTTCTTCCGCGGTCGGTCGCGTCGCTACCATGACATGCATTTTGGACACGGTTGTTTCGGATCGTACCTGCACCGAATCGGACGGGAGGAGACGCCGTCGTGCCACGACTGTGGCGCGGCGGAGGACGCGGCGCAGCACACGCTTGAGGTGTGCCCGTCGTGGTCCGAGCCGCGCCGCAGTCTCATCGCGGTGATCGGACCGGACCTATCACTCCCCGGTTTGGTTAACGCCATGCTGAGGGATGAGAGGTCCTGGGCGGCAGTCGCCTCCTTCTGCGAACATGTCATGTCCCAGAAGGAGGCGGCGGAGCGTGCGCGGGAGGAAGATCCTCACGCGGCGCTGCTCCGAAGGCGGACGAGGGGTCGAAGAAGACGTCAGTTTGACAGTCATCTCCGACTCCTCCCAGATGGAGGCCAGCAGGCAACGGGTGCGGGGGCACCCTTACCTGTATTGCACAGGCCTCCACCAGTGTCGGACGGGAATGGCCAGGTGTCCCCAGCCATCAGCTAGGCGGGCATGCGCCGGGAGGGTTGTGGAAGTAAAGGCTGAGCCGGTTTCCCATGGCCCTCCCATCACGGTGATGTGGGTACACCGCTGAGTTTTAGTGGGTATACTGTCGGTGCCATTCCGACAGGAGTCCCACATACCCTGTCTCAACCCCCGCGAGCGGGGATGCGTAATGCATTTCTCAGCGAAAAAAAAAAAAAAAAAAAGGGTGTCAGCTACCTCCATACAAAATTTTATCAAAATTGGTCCAGCCGTTTGAGCGTGAAGAAGTAACAAACATTAAACACACACACACACGCACAAACTTTCGCCTTTATAATAATTAGTGTGACTAGCTAATGCGTTGCAATGCCTATTCCATTTTTGTTTTTGTATTAGAAACTTTTTCCGGCGGAACTTAACTAAGTTTCATCGCAATCGGCCATTTCTGAGTTTTTGCGCGACTAACGCATGGCAATTGATTTTTATTTTATATAGAAGATACTAGTGGAAGAAACCAAACTCAAAGCATTTATTTCAACTAAACCATTTACTGGATGGAGGACGCACGGGCTCGCGAAAGAGGGAAGGAGTAGAGGGAGACCTTTGCCCAGGAGTGGGACACAGTAGACTAGTAAAAAAATCAGAAACCATTTACAGGCACTTTTGAATTGTCAAGGACAGCAGGTATAATCATTTTTAAGATATTTTGAGTACAACAAGTTTCTATTACTTACACCAAAAAATATGACTGATGCCTGTAGTAAATCGATATTCCTACGTCTCCAGGGATTCTAAAGTTAGATTTACTTGGGAACCCGACAATATGTAAGTTCTGGCCGAAGGGTGTTGTGTTCAGGCGGCGGCCGACGCAATGACACGAGGGGTTGCGATAGTCGTTGAGAGGATCCGGCGGTTGGGTCTCGAGGTGGCATTGCACAAGTCCGGGGCCATGTCTTTTCATGGGCTCCGGAACGGGCCACCATCGGGATTCCAACTGATGGTAGGAGGGGTTCACATCGGCGTCGAGGCAACGATGAAATACCTGGGTCTCGTCCTCGACAGCCGGTGGAACTTCGTCGAACATTTCCGACGTTTGGCCCCCAAACTGGAACGGACCGGGGCCGCCTTCAAGCGGCTCTTGCCCAACCTGAGGGGGCCAAACGCCTCCTGCCGGAGGCTTTACGCGGGGGTCGTGCGGTCCATGGCCCTATATGGGGCCCCGGTGTGGGCGCGTTCACTGCGGCTGCGAGCCGCCCACTACCTGAACGCGCCCCAAAAGGTGGTAGCCGTAAGGCTGATCCGGGGCTACCGCACGATCTCGGGCGAGGCGGCAAGCCTCCTTGCCGGAATGCCGCCATGGGATCTGGAGGCGATAGTCCTCGCGCGCCTGTATGAGTGGCGCGTGGAGGCACTACGCCGGGGGGAAACTCCGCTTCCGCGGCAAATAGCGGCGGAGCGGACGGACCTCCGGCGCGATCTCATGGTGGCATGGAAGGAGCGACTTTCGCAACCCAGCGCAGGGCACGCCACGATAGTGGCGATAAGGCCCCTCTTTGAGGAGTGGCTAGAGAGGCGTCACGGCGTTCTCACCTACCGCCTGACGCAGGTCCTCACCGGACACGGATGTTTCGGGAGGTTCCTGCACATCATCAGGCGGGAGGAGACGCCCGGGTGTCACCATTGCGAGGATCGCCCAGAGGACACGGTGGAGCATACGGTGGAGGTCTGCCCCGCTTGGGCGGAGCACCGCCGTGTCCTCGTAGAGGCGATCGGCAACGGCGGCGACCTCTCGCGTCCGGCCCTGGTTCAAGCCATGGTCCGGGGCGAGAGGGAGTGGGAGGCGGTCACCTCCTTCTGCGAAGCAGTCATGCTAGCGAAGGAGGTGGCGGGACGGCTCAGGGAGAGAGCCGCACGCCTCAGCCGCCGCGGGAGACGCTACGGGCGTCGGGAGCCGCGTGACGACTCCCGGCCACCGTAGGCGCGGGCCTGCGGACGGAGAGTAATGGGTAGCTCTCCGTCCGATCAGGACCAGGCCCGTGCCGGACGGCGCGTATGTGTTCCACGCGCGCCTCAAAGAGATGTCAGCAATAAGGAAGGGGCCCGCCAGGGCCGAAGCCTGCCGGGGTAGCGGGATCGTCCGAAAGGGTTACCGCTGCCCCGGAACATAAAGGGCTAAGGAAGGAACACGGGTGGGTTTTAGTCAGTAAGAGTCTGACACTCCCTTCCGCTCCACCCAGAGCGGGAGGAGTCATTAGATGATTTCCCATCCACAAAAAAAAAAAAAAAAAAAGGCCTGCTGCAATGTGTGTGCCTGGGATACAAATATATATTTTCTAATAAACCTATTCCCGAAGTTTTAATGTTGATGTTATGATTATTGTTCTTTGAAAGTTCAAAACTATATTAATATAAGATAAAATATCGCCGCAGTAAAATATTATAGAGCATTGCTAAAATTTCTATGATTTTGTTTAGTTACCGAGTTCTCCAGTTATTATTTTACATACTTATTTTAGATACCTCTTTATAATACTTGAAATACAGGATGTATGTTTTCATAATTTCGACAAATAGTCAACATTTGGAGGATGCGTAACTAACGCCCTCCTGACCACCAATTCTGAATGTGATATAATATGTTTGCCGATAAATGGAGTAAAATTATGCGTGTATGTCTGATGTCTTGTGAGAAGAAGTGTGCTAGGGTGTCCTCTATATGTTAGTACCTAGTTGAAATATTTTTGTATATTTATTACAATTAACAATACACAATAATAATAATAATAAAATGCAGTGGTATTTTACGTTTTTTCAGGGAGAGAGTAAGAGCCATAATTGATCAGTTTCACCCGGCTTCGCTAACACAAGGATAAAAAAATTAAAAGGGGTGTTACACGCGTATTCAGGTCGGCATGATTCGGAACAGTCGGGAGGCTATATAATATATTTCCCGCTCGGCTGTACCGATTTTTTCCGAATCATGCCTCCCGAACAAGTAGATAGCATACCTAACATTACTTTTAGAGAAAAAAAAGTGTCTGTCATCACACTTCTTTTTTCCTCTAACATACGAATAGAGTCAAAGATAGGAAAGGGAGAGAGAGAGGGCGGGGGAAGCTGAGACTTCTTTAAATAATCCCTTTACTTTTCTATGATTTTTTCCAATAAACTTAGTCACATCATCATCATAATTCTCCTGCCCTTATTATCTATTTGGGGTCGGCGCAACAATTTAATATACCTCTCGCGTGATAGCGGGTAAACCACAAACAAAAGTATTCCCAAGGAGGGTTTGTGTCAGGCTGGCGGCCGACTGTAAAACTTTGCCAAAACTTAAAGCAACATGAACAAAACTTAGGGCTAATTTTACCATCGCCAAAAAAATTTATTCGAGGAATAAAATTAATGTTTGACAGTTCTGTTTTTGTATGAAATAACTGTCAAAATTTCAAAATTATTCCTCGAATAAAGTTATCTGGCGATGGAAAAGTCAGCCTTTACGGCGCTTTCAATTTAGATGTTTGGTGTCGGACCGCTGCGGTGCCGAAGCGGTGCGTTTGTCATATTGCGCACGGACGGTCGTTTGTTTTCATACAAAGCGCGCGGTGCGAATTGTCGAGCGTTCGCGGTACCGACGCCGCACTGTTGCCGCACCGCGAGCTTTGTATGAAAACAAACGAACGTCCGTGCGCAATACGACAAACGCACCGCAGCGGTCCGACACGAAACGTCTAAATTGAAACCGCCATTAGTCACATACTAATAAACAGCTTTAGCCTGTACATTCTGCCACCAAAGAAGGTTTTTATCAAAGCAAACCATACTTTCAATCCGGGTCCTGGTCGGTATTTTATCAATTTCGGCACACAAAGAAATTCACCTTAAATCTTTCTTTATAGCCGTTATGCCGGATTTAGGGTTCTGCCACCTTACACTCTGCCGAATATTGGTAAGGGGGATATTTATTGGGCCGATTCGCAACTCCTAGCTTATGGTGTTAACTGAGTACTTTATTGTTGATTTTTTCATTGTATGAAGGAAAATTTGAGCTATTTAAGTTCTCTGAACCGAGATTGTTTGGAGTTTTTGTGAATTATACCTACTTGTCGCTATTACCCAGTGGGTTAAGACCTCGCTACTCATGCACGAGGTTGTGGGTTAAAATCCTGGCAAGTACCTTTGTGACTTTTTCAATTCATATATACTTTTTGAGTTTATCTTGGTTATTATTGACATCGGTGAAGGAAAACATCGTGAGGAAATCTGGACTTATAGTTATAGGCCGACCGCTTAATTGAGATGTTGCCTGAGGTAGTTGTGCGGTGCGGGAGGGGTGATAGTTTTCATATGTTGACGAATCACTGAGCTCTCGCATCATGTCACCACACCCTTCCCACACCGCGCTGCTACCTCAGGCAATGTCTCAGTTAAGCGGTCGGTCTATAGTATAAGTTTGAAATCACCAACCCATCTTGAGTAACCCTTTGCCCTGGAGTGGGGCAATATTAGATTGATAATAAATTACTTGTCGTAAACAGGTAAGTAGAAGGAAATCCGTCCAGTCACTCTAGAGATAATCTAAAAAGTTATTACACAAAGTTGCTTAGGAATTTCTTACTATTTCAATATTTTACAGTCATCTGCATTTCAGTGGTAACACTTCCACTACGAAAATCGCCCTTACTGCATCAAGGTCAACGTCAAATTGGAACCACTGATCTGCGGTTGACGGCTGATCTGTGGTAACAATTTGAAGTGAAAATATTCTTGACTGTACTATAAAATTCTTGAGTTACTCAAGAATTTTGAACAAAGTTCGGTCAGACATGCTATACCAATTTATTTGAGAGATAAAAACTGTATTCGTGAGCTTTCATATTATCTGAAATTGAATCTTAAAAAATCATGGGCCTATGAAATTGGTCTTTACGAGTAAAAACTCGTCTGTATTGTTGGTGTTTGCGAATTTATTATTCATCTTATTGTTGAAAGGGAACTGGTTTTCTGTTAACCATTGTTATTCTTTGATGTAGGTTTGATATACATAAATAGAGGTATGGTTGTCCAAACAACAGTAGAATATGAATTCCTAAATTTTTGTATTGCTCCTATCTCTACATCACCCAAAAGTTGACTGGTAGAAAATGCCTATTTCATTGTGTCCGCCTCTGTACATTTATACTTCCCAACTATGTTGGGGTCAGCTTCCACTCTGTCTGGATGCAGCTGAGTCAAGCAAACAGAGTCAAATTCTATATATATAAATTTCTCGTCGGCTGGTCGATACCAGAGGGCTGGGTCGTTCTTTGGCTAAAGAATTAGCATTGCCATTCAACGTGGCAATGCTGCCAGTCTTCTGGGCACGTTTCCGGATGACAGCGATGCGGACGAGTACTTCGACGCCTAAGTGTCCTTTGTTTTTGTATTTATTTGTATAGTAAGTTAGTTTTTCTATATAAATAAAAATCAATTGCTGAATGTATGTACGTGTATCACATCAGAACGGTTGCACCTACCTATTTGGCTAATTCTTTTTTTTGTTGTGTTTGTAACTGTCAGGACAAGGTTTGTATGAAAGAAAATGTTTAAAAAGTTGCCGGCAAAATTGGAAAATTCCGAAAAACTGAAAGTGTATTTTGTATGAGGTATTGAAACTTGCCTATGTCCAGCAGTGGATTGCTATAGGCTGATGATGACGATGATTGAAACTTATGGCCGGACAACGTCTGTCGGGTCAGCTAGTTTACAATAAAATAGAATTGATTCTAGTTGCCCCTTCCAAAAAGAAGTTTCGTACGGAGAAGAATGGGCAAGAAACTCCACCGTTGCTCTTTTAAAATGTTTTACAATGTCTACAAGAAACTAAGTCCATGTGATTAATTTAAAATAGAGTGAACCAGCCCTAACCCACAGCTTACATGCTTTCAATAGAATTGGAAAAGACAGAACTAAATGAAATTGAAATCTCTTTGAATAACTGTTTCTCATAGGACTTGCCGCTTCGCTGAGTTCATAAAAGATTCCGATTGCTACTATTAAAACCGACGGATGATTAAATTTCAATTAAAATATCGTTATAGACTTTTTTCAATGTTGTAAGACCTCATTAGTTTTTGTTTGCGTGGCCTATTAAATACTCCAAGGGTATATTCTGCCAAAAGGGTGAGAATGTCTGATGTAGCATAATCAGCCAATAACGTTCCCAATGCTGGGACACAGGCCTCGTCTTGATGATGTTTTCCCGTTGTTTTGAGAGCAGAGGTGATGAAATAAATTACATAGAGTGGCTGCCTGGGTTCAAACCCATAACCCTTTCGCGAGCAATACTATTTACACCTCCGATTTTGTTGTATTTGTTCTAAACATTGTGAAATAACATTTGTAAAACAATATTAATAGATTTCCCCCCTTGCTTAGCCCCCCCTTTTTTTTTTGGGCCACGGCAATATCTTTGCCAATGGCCGTTCGTGACTTTTTATTTGGCAAAGTATTTGCCAATGCCCAGATTGAATTTGTAATTTTTTCGTTGCCAATGCCTTGTTTTCACCTAATTACCTGAGTATATTATTTATTTTAATTCTCATAAAAATAAAAACGCTATTTTTAGCTTGAAAAAGTTTAATTATAAATGATTAGGAACGACATCAATCACATTGGTATTATTATAGGCTCAAAATCTTTTGAGATCACAAATTTTTAGGCAAAAAGTGGTTTGGCAAATATTCTGCCAATGCTCGCGAAAGGGATAATCTACATATTATGCGAAGTAGTCTTGTAAATAAAACAGGTGCCATCTTTTCTGCAATAGCAATAATTTTTGTGGTATTTCTTAGTCCATTGTTGGAAGGGTGCGAAACCGTTTAACGTGCCTTTTAATGATTTATTCCCTTTATGTCGAGTCCCGTTATGTCGAGCCGAAAACCTTGTTTCGCTTCTATTACCCTTATGTCGAGCTTAGTTTTCTGTCCCGTTTCTATTCCCTTTATGTCGAGTTTATTTACCACGCTTTTATTACCTTTATGTCGACTTTAATAATATCATATTTTAGAAGTACAGTCACGTCCAATGAAATGCACATGCACATAATTTAGAATCAATTATACACAAAAAAGAATTTAAAAACAACTAATAACTTTAACCATACAGTACAGCTATGTACCTACTATTATATTTTTTAATAACCATCAAAGTATGTCATAATATCAGTATATAATTAATATTCGAAATTATGTGCATGATGAAAAAGTACCTATCTTTTAAAATATTAAGTTCATTTATTATACGGACTAGATTATAATTGACTAACCGAAATTCAATGACGCATTGGTGATTTTACATAAATTAAGTAAAGCAATATTAAGACGTGTTGTCGGTGTACCTAAAATAATACGTAATGTAGATATGTACAGACGCCAGCACATCAACCTACCCCTAACTGTCAAATTTCCCCAATTAACATTGAACCTTATGCTTTAGCGATAAAGTTGAAAATCAATTACAGAAATCTGACAGATTGTAGTAGGTTGATGTGCTGGCGTCTGTACATTAGCGCAACTCAAGTTCGAATAACAGGAATGTGCGAAAGAGGTGACATCTAAGACTTACTTAGATGTCACCTCTCTTTCGCACATATATACTTGTCCCTCTTACACATTTATAGTTATCAGCGTTGCGCGTTCCAAGTCTATGAAGGGCAAAACTTACCAGTGCCCTTTTAACCTTGAAAGAGTGCACTACGTACGTAGGTAACTACTGTGTAAGTGCAAGTTCTGTGTTGGTTAAAAAACGTTTGATAGCATGAAACACGTAAGTACCATTGTTTTTCTATATGTAATCTATATTTATTTGTTTTATAAATGTAAATGTAACTATTGCGTTAGTACATAACTACATATCAAAATATAAACAATCAAAATACATAAAACACAGTATAAAAATACATAAATACGTAATGATACAATGTACATGTTTTCAATTTATGGTTTAATATAAGTAGTACCAAATAAATTTCGAATAATATAATCGTTATAAAGTATAGTAATTAATCGAAATCCAAAGCCGAAAAGATCCCACGTTCAAGTGTTTTTTTCTACTGATAACTAGCGTCAAAAATATCGGCCATTTTGTGACAGTTGGCGTGCACGTTCTGACATGAATGGGAAATTTTTGAATGTAACGCTTAAAATAAACATGTTGTGGCTAGTTTCTAGTAAAAGTTATATAACATTTTCATTCATATTACATTTTTCTGTTGTATTTAATATAAAACATTTTCGTTATTTTATTTGAATATTTTTTTACTTACAAATAAAAACTTAAAATTTTAATGATCTTTCTAGACATCTACTTTGTGTAATATATATTTATGCAATAAGGGGCCTGGGTAAAATAGATACTAAGCTATAGTTTTAAACAAATTTCCAAATTTTGTCAACTAGCCAATTATTGTTTATGACCGTTACCTGTGCGTTTCAAGCTTAGTAATTAAAAGCATTAGAAATTCTTATTTAGAACACTATGTACTTATTCCAAACCTATGAATTGAAAACTTATTTGAATTGAAGATATACATTATGTATTTTGAATTTATGTATTTTTACTTCATGAATTCCAGTCATATGTATTTTGAATATATATCATATGACTGGAATGTATCTTAACTGTCTGATACGTTTTCACGGCCAGCCCGCAATTCTAAATCAATTTAGAAGAATTATTCTTAATTTTTAATTCTATTTAGAAGTACTTAGTTACTTGGGTATTTTTTAAGTCTTCATGTGATACGCCGACTTATTTACTTATTATAACAAATATTTTAGGTAAGATTTTTCGATTGTCGTACTTGACTTTTCTAATGGATTTTATTTCTCTTTAGGATTACCTACTGAAGATGTATGAAGTATAATCACAATATCAATGATGGATTAATTACCATAATAAATATTTTGGAAGGCAACGAAATAGATGACATTAATGCTGAACTAAACGATGGGAGTATACATGCACCACCACCAGAACCTATCCAACACGAAAACTTAGAAAAAGATGATTCTAGCGAATCTTACGAATTATTAAACCTCGATCAACAAAATACCGCTAGTGTAGATATAATTAAACAACCCGAATGTAGCACATCAACCCCTCAAAATGAAGATAATCAAGAACCCGGCTGCAGCACATGGGGTAATTTTAACACAGAAGAAAGACCTCAAGACGGCAGTAGCCAAACGAATCAAGAACCCGGCTGCAGCACATGGGGTAATTTTAACACAGAAGAAAGACCTCAAGACGGCAGTAGCCAAGAGAATCAAGAACTTGGATGCAGTTCATTGAGGAATACTGATAATAATTTAATTTTCGTCGAAAGTCAAAAAGGTGGTAAAATTTTATTGAAGGATGGCTACCGGTACCGCATTAATAGAAAAAATAAATGTGGCTCTTCAATTTGGTACTGCACAAAAAAAAATTGTAAAGCTTCCTTAACTTTAGATGAAAAGGAAGCAAACATTCTAAAGACTGGAGCAACAGATCATGTTTGTTTGCCAGATTACAAAAAAGAAGAATTTGAAAAAAAGTTTAATCAATGTAAAAAGGACGTACGGACAGACTTGAAACCCATACCCACTATGTATGCAATGTCCATGGCGAGTTTAAAAGATAATAATGATTACGTTGACCAAGTTCGTAGCTTCCAAAGTGTGAAAAATGCACTCTACCGTTCAAGAAATAATTTTTTAAATGTTAGTAAGACTACATTCCAGAAATTAGAGGATGTCAAAATTTCACCAGTGATCGCAAAAGATTTTCTGGTTGTAGAAAGTGGTGGGGTAAATAAAATTTTGATATTTATGTTAAATGATTGCAAAAATGCATTGCAGTCCATGAATCTGTTCTTTGTTGATGGAACATTCTTTTCAATTGCCCGACCATTCTATCAATTATATACCATACATGCCGACATTGGTAGTACCGCAGACAAAACCGTAATAGTTCCGATCATTTTTGTGCTGTTACCTGATAAATGCCAATCGACCTATGTGCATATGTTTGAAATGATAAAAGATAACATTCCAGAATTTCAACCAAAAAAAATTAAAATCGATTTTGAGATTGCAGCAATAAACGCTATTAAAGAAGTTTTTCCATTAGTTGATATAAGCGGATGTTTTTTCCACTTCCATAAGGCGTTGTGGAAAAAAGGAAAACAGACCGGAATAGTAAATGTTCCCGGTGGAAAAAAATATATTACCATGTGTGCAGCCACAGCACATCTTCCCAAAAATGTCATCCCAGAAGCATGGGTGTTATTATTAGAAAGTGCACCTGAGGGCAATGAAGCTAAATCATTTAATGAATACGTAACATCGCAGTGGATTAACAAAAATATTGATTTGTTTTGTTGTTACAACGAACGCCACAGGACCACAAACCCAGTAGAGGGATGGCATAACAGGCTAAATAAAAAGCTTAGTAAAAGACCTCCGTTATATACTCTCATTAGCACACTTAGAGATGAGGCTAAAGAAGCTAGGTTTAAGATAGAGCAGGCAAATGTCTACAACGACAACAATCAGAACCTAAGAAAAAAAAAATGCTTGGCTATTGATATACGTATAAATAAAATAGTTGAAGATTTTACAACTAACAAAATTGATTTAATGATTTGTCTTAAACGCTTATCAACTGTAAGATTTGATAAGTGATTATCTTTTAATTATTTAAAATATACATGTTACCTAGGTTGATACAACGATATAGCGTCAATCAATAACGCTAATTTAAAAGAATTATTTACTTATTATAAAGCTATATCTTTTTTTACATTTTCACTAATAGTGGTGATTATACTGTGATTTATTTAGATTAAGAAAGTTACTTTTATAAGAAGAATTATTTTTTACTGTAAAACTATGCTGTTTAACATTTGCAACAATAGTGATGATTATACTGTGATTTATTTAGATTAAGAAAGTTATTTTTATAAGAAGAATTATTTTTTACTGTAAAACTATGCTGTTTAACATTTGCAACAATAGTGATGATTATACTGTGATTTATTTAGATTAAGAAAGTTATTTTTATAAGAAGAATTATTTTTTACTGTAAAACTATGCTGTTTAACATTTGCAACAATAGTGATGATTATACTGTGATTTATTTAGATTAAGAAAGTTATTTTTATAAGAAGAATTATTTTTTACTGTAAAACTATGCTGTTTAACATTTGCAAAAATAGTGATGATTATACTGTGATTTATTTAGATTAAGAAAGTTATTTTTTAGAAAAAATATTTATATACGTGATGATTATACAGTATATGTTTAGATTAAGAAAGATTAGATATATATGTAGGAGTTGGGCTTGACCAGAGAAACACTTTTTTTGGATATCTTCGTTTATTTTTCGGCTCGTTATTACACAAAAATATTATTAACTCTCATCTTCATCATAACGTCGCCGTCGTCGTCTCACGTCCTCCATCTTCATTCTCCTTTTTCATTCCATTCCATTCCCTCACTCTCATCTCTCATTCAATCATCTTACGTTCCATTCTACTAGCGAATTTAATGTTTCATTTCACGGTTATCTTTACTTATTTTTATATTTTTATTTTCTAAGAAAATAGGCCCACATATATATGAAAATAAGTAATAGAACAAATAATAAAACAATGTTTTTATGCCATTGGCTTTTAATTTACATCCCTGACTGTACCTGTTCACCAAACTCGACATAAAGGTAATAGAAAGCGTAAAATATCAATACTTTGGAGAACAATAGACTTCCAGGCTCGACATAACGGGACTCGACATAAAGGGAATAAATCCTTTTAATAAGCACGACCATGACGCAAAGCAAATTGTTTATACTGCATTCGCGATTTATTTGCCAAAATATATACAAATATGAGTTTATGAAAAAATTACTTTACCTAAATCCTACACAATAAATTTCAGTTTACGATACAACTTCATACATTTTTAAATATTTTTCAATAGCGCTGGTCACTCTGAAATCAACTTAATCTCCATTAAAATAAAGTTGATATTTGTTTAACTTGAAATAATATTAATTTGAAACATAAGTTTGAATAGACTTTACTTATATTTTAGAGAGAATATGGTCAGCAGTAATTGTACATACGGCCTAACGTTATCTTAAATTCCAAAATGGCTTCAGAAAATCATTTTATAAAAGAGTATTTTATCATCAACTATCTTTTTCCCGAGGTTTCGCCCGCGTGTAGGTCGGAAATTATCCCACGGAAACGTACTACTACGTTTAATAGGACTTTTTAGAAGAATAATTCCGTAATACATTGTTTTCATATAACTCTATTGGTTTACGCGGCGGACGCCAGTAAAGTTCCCCAGTCAGCATGTTTTTTTTTCCGACATCTTCAACAATCATTGTCATACTTCAGCCAATTTATACAAAGCCTTGAATTATACACTTAAACCTTCCTCATGACACACTCCGTCCATTGGTGAAAAACCGTTTGGTAGTTTTTAAGTTTATCGCGTTCAGACAGACAGACAGACAGGCAGTCAGACGCGGCGCGGCCATCTGTTTTGCGAGCAATGTGCCCTGCCCACTGCTACTTAAGTTTGGCAATTCTTCGGGCTATGTCGGTCACCTTGGTTCTTCTGCGGATCTCTTCATTTCTGATTCGATCACACAGGGAAACTCCAAGCATAGCCCTCTCCATTGCCCTTTGGGTGACTTTTAGCCTTCTAATAAGGCCCATTGTGATTGTGAGCGATCACGATTCAGTGCCATCAACACGCACTGGTCAAAGACTTTCGTCTTGATGCACAGCGGTATGTAGGACGAGAAGATATTGTGTTATCTACATAGGTACAGTCACGAGCACTAATATGTCAACACTTGGCAACTTTCAATTGCGATTTTTTCGTGAAATAACAAATGCAACGTTGAAATACGACACTTTACATAAACCTATGGGTTCTAAAATACTATGTTCGTAATAACATAAAATTTCATTTAAAAATAAAGGAGAAAATCGCCTTTGAATAAAGCCAAGAGTATACATACTTATGCTCATGACTGTACTTCTCACAAAATCCTCGAAGCCTCTAGTTAATAAAAGCTCATATCTTATAATATAGAAGTATAAAGGACTCATTCCTACGGATTTTGTGCAGAATATGAGTAGCGTGCGTATAATGGAACATGGGAAGTAATAATTTAGCAACTTTTGTTTTCTCTCGTATGTTTTTCGGATATAAAAAGATATGGTTTTTTTTGTCTTTGTACAGAAAACCTTGGATCTTTCTGTTATTTCGCTCATAAAGTTCTATTTCTGATGGTTGGCCGTATTAAGTTAATAAAATAAATACTTAATGTGAACGAAAGAGAAATAAGAAGAAAGAAAATACGTTTATTTGCGGAAACATGACGCAGAGAAAAAACACAATAAAATTTAACAAGTTGGGGGAAAATATGCATCTCATCCACTCAAAACGGCCATCTTGTGTGATCTCTTACTTCAAAGTTGTCATTTTTCTCGGTAAAACTTTTAAAATTTTCACAAATTTTGTCAATATTAGTTAGTTATTATTAGACCATTGTACTACTCGTAACACAGGTATTTTATGCCTTTTTCGGGCACCAGTCTCTCACAAATGTTAAGCCTATTTTTTAGATTATGCACTTCCTATCCACAACAACATTTGTAAAGAGAAATAAATATGACCCAAGGGCTGGCTTTTACCTTGGCCAAAGGCTAAGCATTGCCATACAACGTGGCAATGCCGCCAGTCTCTTGGGAACATTACCAGTCGACAGCGATGCGGATGAATTTTTCGACGCTATATTTTAGTTTCTGTATAGTTTTAGTTAAGTTAGGATTTAATTTTGTAATTTTTAGTATTAGAAATAAATTCATTTATTTATTTATTTTAATTTTATTGAGACATAACTTTTTAATTTCTTTCTTCTTATTGTCCTCCAGGCCTCCCCCTTTTACTTTCCATACCTCCTATTGCCTATATTATGTAATCTCTGACCATGCTGGCTCCGCAAACATAATTACATCGTCATACCCTTTGCCGCGGTTAAAACTTCTCATAAAGAAAAACTGTTTACAATTTCTTCCGCGGTCGGTCGCGTCGCTACCATGACATGCATTTTGCGTTTTCATCCTTACTTACCGCTACGAGGATTATAATCGGATAATCCCTCAGAAGAGACAATGTAAATAATCCTTTGTATATCATGTATATCATAAGGACGTGGCTACATAAGTACCATGTGTTACACATGACATTTTGGTAGGTTTAGTCTTTTGTTTTGAGCATGTCTCACACCTGTTAAGGCATTGTTGGCATTACCTTTTTGGGGTAATGACAACAATGTCCTGAGCCGGACCCTTTTTAGTAGTAGTTAGTGAGTGTCGCAGTTGTATTTATAGGAAATGTTTTCCATGTTTCCCTAAAGCTAAGGAAAATTCATCAAAGAAAAAGCCAGGAATTCTTGCCTAACCGAATTGTAACAACATGGAACAGGCTCCCGAAAAATTTTGTGACGGCTCCTACATCTGTTAATTAGTTGCTAGTGTCTTATCAAATAATAATAATCATGTTTCTGAAGGTAACCCGTTGGGCCCGTGGTGGGTGTCGATAGGCGGTTTAGGGTTAGCGACAGCTACAATAATTTAATTGTGTATTGAGACTGAACTGTATCACCCTGGGTTCTGGGTTGTGGCGGTCAGATAGACAGTCGCTCCATTTAAAATACTGGTATTCAGCTGCATCTGGTTAGACTGGAAGCCGACTCCAACATAGCTGGGAAGCCTAGGCAGATGATGACATAATTTTGGTCAGATTGTGTGAAGACCTTATATTAGTATGTAGATTGATGTCTGACATGGTTTTTTGAGGAAAGTACAGATTTGAGGGGACCAGTCTAGTTAGTGCAGGAATTTTGTCAGTAGTCGTGTAGCTCAACCCAGAACATGAGGAGGTCAACGACTCTACGAACAATACCAAAGAAAAGACGTTGGGTAATTGACATTGGGTCATTGGGTAGACCGCATAAGTACTCAAACTGCCAGACCAATATTAAAACTAACAGAGAAAGAAAAAAAAGAATGACCAGCAATCCAACATAGTCCTCACATTCACAATAATTAAAGTAAAATAATACATGTCAATGTCTATAAAAAGTGGTGTATAATTATGGTATTGCATATAACATACCCTTTTTTACAAAGTTTCGTTTAATGCATAAGTTTCGAATGTCAATAGGAAGTTTATTGTAAATGTATAGACATTGACCCATGAATGAATTGCGATAAAAACGAGTGCGATGCACAGCAAGAGTGTGTTTATTCCTGGTATTTAAACTATGAATAACAGAGTTTCCTTTAAATTTCATATATCGTCGTTAAAGGCGATTAAATTCGGTATTAAAAAATACACCTAAGTATTTTATTCTTTGTGGCAAATTGTCGCCGTGTCGCCGAGCCGGAGCGAACATATTTTTTTTTATAAAATGTTAAGTAAAAGCCAGCATCCGACAAATTTCAGGAGCAAAGGATCCCTCGTTAAAATGCTTGTAAATCGCATGCCTTGTAACCCAAGGACAGGGTCCTAACTAATGATGTAAATATTTATGTCCGACCTCCGTGCCTACTTTTACTTTTTTTTTTAAGCCAGGGATTGTGTAGTTGAGGGAGAGTAATGACTTTATTTTAAACTGTATCAATAAGACTGTGTTTAGAAAATATAGGTAGGTAATTCATTCGGCGTCATTAGGGACAGGTTCATTTCCATTATTTTAGCTTGAGAACAAACCATAGATAAAAAATATCTAAGTACCGAAGTTTTTATCATCTGCGAATCCCTCCAAAACACAAATTCGTTCGCTCCCGCATCCGCAAATTATTCTCGGCTAGCCAGTGAGCCGAGCACGCGTATCGACCGTGCATACAAACATGTTGGCGCACAAAATGTACTTTGTATAGTCAGTGTGGTCGGCCACAGCAGAGGGACGCGACGCAGGTGGGGTGCGGGAGGCAAACCTGCGCAGTACCCCACCCAACAGGCTCAGTGACCTGCGCGCCGCGCCGCTCGCCGAACGCGTCAAGCGCCAACAAAATGGCCGATGCTGTAAACGTTGTCTTCCCGCGCAAACTAGTCAAGGAATTCATCACCCTATACCAGAATCTACCATGCCTGTGGGACAAACACTGCATTTCATACAAAATGAAGCACAAACGACACGAAGCAATCACGAAGTTGACGCAGCTTGTTCAAGAATACGATCCCAGTGCCACAAGAGTGCATGTTTTGAGGAAAATAGAGAGTCTGAGGGCTTGTGTGAGGAGGGAACATAAGAGAGTGCAACATAGTAAGAAGATTGCGGAGAACGAGGCAGATATCTACACCCCACATCTGTGGTATTACGATCTGTTCTCGTTCATGTTCCAGACTGATGCGATGAATGAGGATTATGATAAAACGAAAGCACACGGTTCGTCGCCCCAGCCAGCTACAGAGGTAAGTAAACTCGTATACGGTCGGCCGATTAATCTGCCGGTATGTTACAAGCACGAACGCGCATGTGCGGTAACAAGTCGTTCCTTTTTACCGACTTCACAAAAAGGAGGAGGTACTATGTTCGGCTGTTTGTATGTTTTATTTTTTTTATTTTTTTTGATTTTTTTTCGCGATTTCATGTTTGGTCTCGTAGTAAAAGTTTGCAATGACCCCTTATGAGGTTATCCATTACTTACGGGACACCCTGTGTGTCTGATGCACAGGAAACGCTGAAGAACATCCATGAATGCGTTCTTTTGTTTATTTACTAATTGGTATGTGTTAAAATCATGGAATAAACAAAATTGGTTAAAATCATTTAATGTAACGTATCTACACAAATAAATGAAATTGAAGTCTGTTTGTAATATCAAAAGAACAGCTTTTTACTAAATGCTTATGAAAGTATATACGCTACTTACTTATAACAATTTTTTTTTGTCTTTTTATTTTTTTGTCCGTCTGTTTGTTCCGGCCAATCTCCGGTCTGTGTGGTAGAGAACCCCAGGTAACGCTTCCCACAAGGCAAGATCGGAATATTCTTCCTTTTCAATGAAGGAGTAGTAATTACCTTTCCTAAGCGACACATTATTGTTTTCCGATATCTACGCGAACGAAGTCGCGGGCATAGCTAGTTTGAAATAAATGCTTTGAGTTTCCTGGGTTTGAAATTTATCTTTTCCAGGTGAATTACCAGATTTCGACATCATTCTGTCTAAATTCACATCACTAAATAATATAATCCCTAAAGTTTTAGTAGAGCAACAATCTTGTGGGCCCACAGCCAGGTGTGCAGGCATTAATTTTGAAAGGTCCTGCCCTACTTCGAGGTTAACATCACATAACACTAAATCAGCCTATAATGTTCCCACTGCTGGGACACAGGCCTCCTCTCAGTGAGAGGTTCGAGGTTAAAGAAACTTGAAATTCATTTAGGCTATCAAGATGTGAATTGGAAACTGCTTCAACATGAAAAAGACAAAGTTTTGGATAAAAGTTGGTCTTGGTTTTTTGGACATTTATTTATAGCTGCGGAAGAAAAGTTGGTTCAACTTTGAAAGAAGATGTTTTTTATCAATGCTTTTTGTCGCTGATTGGTAATTTGCCTGACCTAGTTTTAAACTGTTAATGGTTTAAACTGGGCGTATTTCCAGCGATGTTAATCGTAATTGCAAAGGGTATGAAGTTAAAACTTTGTAGTTTGATTAACGTTGTATTTACACAAAATACTGAGTACCTAACCTTAAAAACATTTTGAAGTTGCATTTAAATTTGTAGAATAAACGAACAAACTCACGTTTGGCATAGCTGAGAAAAATAAGTAAACTTTTTTCAGGAATTTTAGTTTTGCAATACCCAACAACGGGCATTTAAAACTAGTTTCGGCGCTCCATTTCACACTACTAAACGATTTATGTCCTGACATAAAAGCAAATGATGCCAAAAAATCACACCCTATCTATTGCCGCTTACATACGACAGTACCTACTCACATGGATGTACAAACGCCAGTACATTAAGCTACTACAATCTGTCAAATTTCTTTAATAGATTTTCAACTTTCTCGCTGAAGCACAAGGTTCAAGGTTGATTGGGAAAATTTGTCAGTTTCGGGTAGCTTGATGTGCTGGCGTCTGTACCAACATCACGCTTTTTAACAAATTTCACGATACAAATTTACAAAACCAGCTTAGTTGCATTTGTCTCTCTGGCAGCAATAAGGACGACCTTAAAAAATCGCTTACATACTACAGTACTCACAGGGATGTAGTTTCTGCGCCGCGATGTATTTCTCGAGCTTCCGCCTCAGTACGATCTCCGCACCGTACCGGCCGACTGACCCGTTGTCTACGAGAAGGAAGTAGGCGTGCCTGTTGTTTAGAACTGCTAGTTTTGATCTGAAACAAACAAAATTATAAATATCGGTAGCCTGGAACTGTGGCGGCATTTACAACGCCACATGCGAACTACACCTCACACTGACGTTACGCAAAATCCTGCATCGCTCGGGCAGAGTTTACCGCGCAACTAGCATATGTACAGGTTGGGTAAAAAATCGTGGATCAAACGAAACAGGGCAATAGATGGAGTTATTTGCAGTAAAAAAAAAAGTATCATCACTACAAAAGTGCTTTTATGACAGTGGGTATGCCATGATTTATCAGTATTGGCACTTTTTTCAATATCTTTTAAGTCTCACGAACAATTATTTGTAACTTTAGAACCTTGCTGTAATCACTCAAATTGTCATAACTTTTAAGGAGATCGAGTTAGGGCTCTGCCACAGAGATATTTTTTTACTGTAAATAACCCGAACTATCGCCCTGTTTCGTTTGATCCACGATTTTTTGCCCACCCTTTATAACGTCCGGCATCACCGTCGGGCAGTAGCCCACCAGACACGACACCCGTCTGGTCAGAGGATCCTCCTCCCATTGCTATGACAAATGACTGAACTTTACATCCTGTTCCTCATACCGTTTACATTTGAATGGAAAAAATCACTGTTGTGCCAGAAACATGTGACAAGAGGCCTAAACATATCTGGCACTGAACTATTCACAAGAGATGTTTTTAGTATAGGAGGGAGAGCCATAAGATGCCATAAATCTAACCATTTCTCCTTTCAAAAGTTTTGGAATTCGTTCTGAAACTCCCAAAGTTCCGCGATTAGCCCGAACATATTGGCAGACAAGTTTCCGAAATCCAAAACCACATACTTAGGAAGTTTGTCTTGACATGAAGCGATTAAGGTAACTCTAAATCAAACTATTTTCTTAGAGACAGAAAAATGGCTTGTTGAACCATTTGACCGCTTGTGTCGCATTTATGCGACACATATTTCCGTGCCCCTACCGCTCGTGTCGTATTTCTGCGACAGAGAACAAGCATGATTTTTCCGTTCTATTTTCGTCCTATTAACTGCGTGGTACAACTAAAACCATTATTAAATAGAGATAAAAACTTTTTGACTATTTTTTTATCGATACAATAATTTCTCCTCCTTATTTATTGTAGGTATTATTTTATCTTGATTTTATTGATTTGTAGCCGCGCGCTAGGGGCACGGCAATTGATATTTAGCCAAGCGCTTAAAAGGTTAATTGCACCGTCCCGGGCGCGGACCTCTGGGGGCCCATTACAATAGAAAATCAATTGTGTCTCATTAGCAGCGATCAAGCGATTAATAAAGTACAAAACTAAAGCATAAAAGACGATGCAGATTTGACGAAGCGAAGCTCTGTGCAGCTGTCACTGCCAAAATATAAACTTTGTAAACGTCAAAATAAAGTCGAGAATAAATAAAAATTAAATTATGCGTCGTATATTTTTTTTACTAGCCGTCGCTGTCCCACTTCCGAGCAAAGACCACTCCGTTCATCTTTCGCGAGCCCGCGAATAACATAAAATTAAATAATTATTTCAGAAATTAAGAATAAATGTAATGTTATTTTTCGTATAAGTACTTACGTGGTTAATTTCGTTTATTTTCGACATAACACATCAGCCTAGTGTGTCCGTTTCAATATCCCGTGGTGTGCAGGCGTCCTTAGATAAAGCTTAGTAACAATTACGAAGGGCAAATCATCATGGCCTTATGTTCTCTGTATTCCCAGATTAATTACAATTAACGGCTCCCGGAGGCTGTATCTAATGAATTAAACTGTTGGTACAATGGTATAAACACAAACAACGACTGGAATTGAGAATTTTCAATTTGATTGTGCGATATTAAACCGAAATTGACGATAATTATGGCTGTTTTGTAAATATAAAGGGCACTTCAATCAATTGATGTGACGTAGGGTTACTTTCAAGAAGTTGAAAGAAAATAATAAAAACCTACTAAATTGTTTGTTAGCAATGTAGGTTGTAAATTTGTAATGCATACTCCTATAAAATGAAATGGAATCCCGTAACTGGCGAAAGTACCCACAAGAAGCTAACTGACCAACGAATTCAGAATTTATTGGGATTTTACATTAGGAAAAACGACCATTACGATATAGTGGTGTGTTAACATATTATATATACAGAACTAGCTTCTGCCCGCGACTTCGTCCGCGTGAAATTTCGGTCCTCGACCCACCGAGTCGTATCCTATTGCCCGCCCATTGCGCATTATATACTTGTACTAACAATATATTGTCTTTGATTGAGTTTTGATAAGGGAAATTAAATCGTGATGTTGATTAGGCGTGATCGAGGTCAAGAGCGGGCTCATTCAGCAAAAAAAAAAACACAGTTTGAATCAGTTTTTCACGGAAAACATCATCAAACATCATTTGACAACATCATGTATCAAGCAAAAAGGCTCCCGCTGACAGGTGCGACGCGACTAGCAGATCAAACGCCATCTTCCCATAGGGGTAGGCAGAAACACACAATGCCACCTACGATACTTACATACGATTGCTTCGTTTACGTTCATACATCAGCACCCTAATTGCATAACACACTATTAATCTCAATCTGAATCAGTTTGAAGGATATTGCTTATCCATTGCTTTACGTGTTCGAAAAATGTGACAGCTCAACAACGTAAATAACGCAATGAATGTTGTTGAACTGTCAAAATGTAATCCATTGCTTGTTAGTGTGTTACGCAATTATCCCGCTGGTCACACACACGTTGCGAGTACTACGCACCTGACCTTTCTGAAGAAAATCACCAATAACGTCACTATTATGTCCTTCTAGGGCGTTCCCTCCTGGCGTGTCCACCATTATTCTCTCGAACAATTTATTTAAAACTAGCTGTTACCCGCGACTTCGTCCGCGTGGATTTTTTTTCATAGGACCCTATATTTTTTTCTTCTAAAATAAAAGTAGCCTAAGTTACTCCTTATTACATCAGCTATCTGCCAGTGAAAGTCCCGTCAAAATTGGTCCAGCCGTTTCAGAGATTAGCCGGAACAAGCAGACAGACACAAAAATAAAAAATAGGTATATGTTATACATCCGTATGCATTTAGTAAAAAGCGGTTATTTTAATATTACAAACAGACACTCTAATTTTTATTTATTTGTATGTACGAGTAGTATGTATAGATGAAATCGATTAAAACAAGACAGGAACACTAGTGCAGTGAGTCCAAACATGTCCCAGTCCCACAGTGGACCAATCAGCTAAACGAATTGCCATCTGCTGCACAAACACGTTGTAGATTTTTACAAATAAAACGGGCATTGCTCTGTGGGACGTTTTAAAATAAGTGCTCTTTATCGATTGGGTAAAAATACTGTGTATAATCTGGGTCTGTTAGATACGATAGGGATGAATCGAGCAATATCTTTGCCAAAAACATAGGTTTAGTTTATGACTGTGAATTTCCAGTTTGAATTACAGAATGTTAAGTGGGATGCGTCAAGGTAGGCCGCGGAGTTCAAATTTTCTTACGTTTTTTGCAATTTGCAGGTCAATGTCCGTTTCTATGTTGATTAAAATATGATTCACGACCGTAACATATATATGCCTATACAGAATTATAATAATTGAAATCATCAATACAACCCTCTAAGTTCATAATCATAATATAATCCTATGACTTGCAAATTGCAAAAAAACTAAAGACAATTTAAATTTCGCAGGCTACCCTGTCGCTTTCTCTTTAAGTGAGATAAAATTATGCGCATAATACAGTGAGATTTTACCTTACAAAAAATCAAGTTCAACAATCAACATTTTTATGTTTTTGAATGCTACAGGGATTTTTTAATATAAACATTTTATTCAAGCTATTCCATTATTCTCCCTAGTTAAAACTGATCGTATGACTGCGTCAGTGAGCGGAGTTCGCGCAGTATAATATTGGGCCAAAGATGTTTGAACTTTCTGCCATCGATACGCTAACGACCGAACCCAATAACCTATTGACAGATCGCTACTGATGGTAGCCAGTATAAATTATAACTGCCAGTATAATATAATCATACAGATCGCTACTGCTATTGATTGATGATGATGGGACGCTTTTAACGCGAAAGTTTTTTTTTTACATCGTTCTCACATTTATAAATTCACCATAAATGACGTAACTAATATTTTTGTAAAGATATAATTTAAAAGAGTGTCCATGGAGTTTCTTGCCCGTTCTTCTCCATAGGTACCTACGCTTTGGAATGGGCTAACTAGCTTCATATTTTCTGACTGACCGACTTCTTGACAATTCAAAAGTGCCTGTAATTCAATTGAAATAAATGCTTTGAGTTTGAGAGTTTGGACGATAAACCAGAGATAGATAGGTTTTTCTACCTTCTATGCCAAAACTGGTGATAGATAGGTAATTGGGTTCCGCCGTAAGAAGAAAAAAAAATGCTGTTTTTATTTTGTAAATGTAAATTCAACATGAGGAATGTATTGTCGGTTCATCTCTGAATAAAAATACCTTTGAAAAGTTACCTACTCAGGTAGCTCGAGAGACGTTAATAAATGTTTCACTTTCAATGCACAAGAGAGCAATCTCGGGATGAAAAACGGTTTCCTCTGTAATCTTTTTATCTTGTGTCTGTCTGTCCGCTAGGTTTTTTATTATTTGTTGTAATATTCTTCGGAAGATCTATGACCAAAAATGTTTAGATATGGGGTTAGGCTGATTATGTTCCCACTGCTGGGACACATGCCTCCTCTCTGTGAGAAGAAGTGGGCCGTAACGTACCACGCGGGCCCAGTTGGTAGATGTCACATGTCTTTGTATTTTTGGTTCTAGGATATGTCGGGTTCCTCACGCTGTTTTCCTTCACCGTTTTGAGAGCAGAGGTAATGAAAATATTTACACAAAGTAAAGAGCCTGACTGGGTTCGAACCTACGAACTATAACTTGTAAGTCGAAGTATATGTTGATATATGTATTATATCCCCGTCAATAGTGAACTGTAAAACGCGGTATCTGCCGCCTACAAATGTATCTCTTTGAATGCAGCCGGCAATCTCGTTCTAAATGACATATGTTTGACTTGCCCAACGCGATTCTCGACACACTTTACTGAGCCCGCAATATTTGTGACGTGCTACAACTTGTTATTAGCTTTAATATTCTGTGAGGGAATTGTAATGAGATGTGACCAGAGTATGAATTAGGTTTATGTTAGGGCCACTAATGAAGCTTCGGAAGTGTTATTTAAGAGTGAACAGGCATCTTCTGGGCACGCTCATTACATCATAGACCTCATCCATCGCTTCCCATCAGCCGTGATCGAGGTCAAGAGCAGCAAATTCATTAAAAAAAAAACTATAAAGTGCCGCTAAAACCTTCGACGACGGAACCCTGAACATAGGTGTAGGATTATTATGATTGCAAAAATAAATGCCCTCTCAAATGAATCTCAAATGTCACTAATTGAACCTACATACCCACAATAACACTTGATTTCTTGGCCAAACCGCCGGCTGATGGCAATGTGAACGCCTCCTATTATATTTATGGGACTTATACACGGATATCGAGACGTATACGAGAGTGTACTACAGTCACCAAAAGAGATAAGTTACCAGGGTCGTCTGGTAAAGTTGAAGTTTAGTAAGAAACCAACGGATGTTTACGTATGAAATTTAATTTCATAAATTAACTGCTTGTTTTCTATTAATTAAATTAAATTTTATTCGAAAGCATCCATCCGTTTCTTACTAATCTTCAACTATATCTGACGAAAATGTAATTTTATTCATAGAAAACAAACAGCTCATTTATCAAATAAAATTTCAGTCGACAACATCCATTGGTTTCTTACTAAACTTCAACTAATATCCGATAGTCCTGCATACTGATCTCTTTTGTTGACTGTATATAAAGAGTATTCTATTATATTCTATCATGACAGGTAGATTGAAAACATGTCAGTTCATAGTTATGTACCGGGATATGCCCTCCAGCGATACAAACGCCGCTGGTAGCTGATATAATATCACAAACAACTGCTGAAATTGTATGCTACAACATTGTTAGTATTGTGACGGTATTAACGGTCTATTGGATTTGTGTGTTTAATTAATGCATCGTTTGTTGCATCTGTTATTTGGTTTGTATTAATTTAGGCATATGAGTGAAACGAGATACAGGGTATCGTTATATTACCCAGTAATTGGGTTGTGGAGGTCAGATAGGCAGTCGCTCCATGTATGTAAAATACTGGTATTCTGCATCTTGTTAGAATAGAAGCCGGCCCCAACATAGTTAGGAAAAGGCTAGGCAGATGATGATGATGAATGAGACGAGATTTGACACGCTGATTGTATTATTCAAATCAATCAGAAGAAACAAGGAAGGAATTAAGCATAAAAAGAAAACAATAATAATTTTAATATACCTTTGCAGTTCTTGAACGAAATCACCCCGTCTGAGTTTGTGGGACTTAAATGGGCGACTACAAGATTATTAAAAGAGATCGTACAACGTGGCAATGCCGCCAGTCGCTTGGGTACAGACGCCAGCACATCAAGCTACTACAATCTGTCAAATTTCTATAATAGATTTTCAACTTTATCGCAAAAGCATAAGGTTCAAAGTTGATTGGGAAAGTTTGACAGTTTCGGATAGCTTGATATGCTGGCGTCTGTACATTACCAGTCGACAGCGATGCGCAGGAATATTTCGACGCCATATTTTAGTTTGTTAATAGAGTCAGTTAGATTAGAATATTATATTTTTATAGTTTGTTAGTTTCTTTAGTATTAGAAGTTTGTCAATTTAATAAATATGAAGTTTGACTACGCAGAAAAAGAAATAATTACTCTCACTCATCAATAGGTACATAGTCTACATACGTTCTAGTTTTCTAATTAGCTAACATTAAACAAAAACCCAATTTTTATTTTACCAAACTTATCAGCATTAGATTTAATGAAAATTCTCTCACATACGAAGACACTATTTGAACAGAATCCGTTCAGATCCCGCTAGACACGTCACCTTTGACCCAATTTGGTCTTAGATCGTCCCCAGAACTTAGCTGACGATGCTAGCGCGATGCTATACGAATTAACTGTAATCGAAATTTTATACGTAGCCTCTTTGTTATCTTTGACCCGTTTTTTCTAAGAGATGGTGAACGGAATCTCGGACTGTTAGGATTCAACACATAGTGTAAAAGATATCTGAACCTATTCTACTCTATTTGTTGTATTACAAATTTCAAAATTGTGATGTGTTGGATAGTAAGGAAAAGCTTTTCATTTACTTACAGGGTCCCTAATTATTATGCCCCGCATAATCTTACCATGTACGGTTATCAAGCTGAAATTTTGACAGTTCCAAGTTCAAACAACGCCAAATTCGCGTTCATTTCGCGTCGCGCGGTTTCGTTAATTGTGTCATAGAGAATACTTTATTAGCAGATGGCGTGATTAGCTAAGGAATTGGCGTGGTTTTGAAGTAAGGAATCATTAAAAGGTCACTGTGAATTAGGGCCCTGGTTATATGACATTTCCGTAATATTGAATATGGAACACGGGAATCCAAAATGTCTATTTACTACACCAAACAGTCGCAGGGTAAACAGCTGCCTATATTTCTTTTTTTTAGTGTGCCATAATGGTAAAAGGATTAGACAATCAGCGTGGATTACTCACCGATTACCCAGGGTGCGCCGGACGCATAGTCATTTAGTAAATACGTCACACAGGGAAGACTCCATAAAACATTGATTAGTGATTTCAATATATTCTTATGTAGAAAGTGAAAGAAAAGAAGACACTGTCGCTCATCTTCTTGATATATTTCTTTATCATACGTACGTCATTCATCTATGTACAGACGCCAGCACATCAAGCTACCCGAAACTGTCAAATTTTCCCAATCAACTTTGAACCTTATGCTTTAGCGATAAAGTTGAAAATCTATTAAATAAATTTGACAGATTATAGTAGCTTGCATTGATGTCTTGCTACCGCCCGCGGCTTCGCCCGCGTGGTATGTCAATAAAAAGTTGCCTATGTCCTTTTCCAGGGTTCAAAATATTTCCATTTAAATTTCATCAAAATCGGTCTAGCCGTTTCAGAGATTAGCGTGAACAAACAGACATACAATTTTTTTTTTATTATGGTTTTTTATGTTATAAGTACCGTATACTTTCATATGCATTTAGTAAAAAGCCGTTACTTTGACATTACAAACAGACACTTCAATTTGATTTAATTGTAGTATGTACTGCATTTGATGTATTGTATGTATGTTTGTATGTATTGTATAGATGGTCTCCAGAAAATTCTGGAACCCACAAAATCTACAGCCGACGAATAAAAAAACGGCTGCATTCCCGCAAGGGATAGGCTAAGATGTCCAGCACATTCACATTTTTTCAGCTGTGTTTTAGTCCTATATAATAGAGGGCGAGCCTTTTGCTCTTTTGCCTGCTACTGTAATACCTAGTAATAAAAACTTCTCTTAATCTCAGGAATCTGATCCCGACGATCCGGAAGAAGAAACCGTGCCGGATGATGATGATGCATCATTCGAGGCTTCCATAGATGACAACTACTCATCAGCCGCCTTCAGTATCGCCAGCAACATAGTCGAGGTTCCCGAGAGTACCTGCGGCCCTGCCCAGACCTCCAAGAGATTCTTGGATGAGGATAAGAACAAACGACATTGCACTGAAGTTGATGATGAATATGATGCTATTGGTACGTATTTAGGATAGACTTGGTTTTGAACTTACTTGAATCCTAGATTTGGAACTGGGTCCCTTTTTATAAAATTTGGAGACGACCATACAACAGTAAATGCAAACACTGGCAATACTAATGCATAGGAGTATATTGAAACTATCAAATAAATCGTAACATTTAAATCAAAAAGTGATTTTTTCAAACAAACTAAATATTGGTGTTGGGCCGACTATGGGGTTTACCGGAACGTCATTCATTAGATAAGTGTATGATTTAAATTACAATGGTCAAATAGAAGGCAATAAGAATAATTTAGAAGTCATAGCTTTTCGTAGCGTAGTTGCAAAAAGAGAGGATGATAATGACATGTTATATCCAGAAATGGCTAAATATTTATCTTCTGGTTGAAGCAAAGCTACCTAAATTGATGTTAGGCATGAATCAGGTCTCACACAAATTATTCACATCAATTGACTCAGTAGATAGTTGGACTGAGACGACTCGGTTCAATGAACTTCAAGACAGAATGGACCCGTACCCGGGTCTAAAATAACATAAATCCAGAAACATAACCAACAGAACTTGCTCATATCCAGAAATTAGTTCCATATGAAGTAGCATGTGAATTGAAGGCAATACATTTAAGTTTCTGGATTCTTTATATTATAGAAGACGAGCTGTGCCCGCGATTTCGTTCGCGTGCATGACGGAAAACGTTTTAATTTTTTTGCGCGGATTTTTTTTTTTCTAAGATAAAAGTAGCCTAAGTTACTTCTTATTCCATCAGTTATCTGCTAGTGAAAGTCCCGTCAAAATCGGTTCTGCCGTTTCAGAGGTTAGCCGGAACAAACAGAAAGACACACAAAAATTGTAAAAAAATGTCATTTTGGTGTATGTACCGTGTATACATCCATATGCATTTAGTAAAGAGCGGATATTTTAATATTACAAACAGACATAGATAACAGGAATAAAAGTGTATACGATTAAGTCATATCTATACGAGTAATAGGTTAAAATCCATACTGAAAAGTTTTGTGTATGAATGGCTATAAGAATAGGGGAAGACCGAAGAAACTATGGAAGGACCCCCCCCCTCCCGTTCTGATCCTTCCCGCCTTGCGGCATACGGACTCAGTGCAATCCATCTTTCTTTTTTATATCCCTCAAAAAATTCCCTACTCCCCATTCTAAGGGCATGCTACGTCACACAACAGCACTTCGCGCACGAGCAGCCCATTTTACCAATTCGATAACTTTTAATTGATACCCCTCCATACTGACAAATTTATTTACCCAGCTATTAAATTGAAGGACTATGGAAGGACTGTGTGAATGATGATATGGTTAGAAAGGGGGCGACTACCGAGATGACGACTAATAGAGAAGTACCTATGGAAGAAAAAGACACGTTACGCCGACCACAAATAAATGTATATAAGGGCAGAAGAATGAACCTTTAGATTCGGACATTATGGGTTTTCAAAATATTTTACAGCAGAAATATACCTAGTCGAAAAGCATCCCAAACATCTCGAAACAATAAAATTAGAATAATGGCATCATATTCATGGAGAATTCTCGCCAGTTACGTGGCAAGAACGTGCATAGGCGATAACCGTTAGGTTAAAATTGCACTCATGGGCTTAACTACAGGATTAGAGCCAAACCGAGCATTCATTACTAGTATCTCATTGCTATTTGAATATGACAGGATAATTTAAGTTTCCTCACAATACTTCCTAAAGAGCCTCCTTGCCATTAAAATCACGATGGCCATACGTATCAAATTATTATTTTGTGTCTTGCAGGTGTAAACGTGGCCGCAAAACTGCGAAACCTTCCCGGAAATATGCGGATTCTGGCAGAGAAGCTGATTAATGATGTGCTGTACCAAGCTCAGACAAACGGACTGACAAATGCTACTTTTATCAATACACCCGATCCCTTTAAATAGAGTCAACGGGTGAATGAACAGGCAGATGAAACTTGAAGCATATAAAATGGGAAAAGAAAAGTAGAGAGGTGTCGCGGGACACCCGGTTGGAGCGAAGTTCCTTTCGTTGTTTAGTATGTATTAAATAACAGGCAAAATTAAATACATTAACAACGTCTGAGAGTATCTAAATAAAAAAAGTGTCTTGACATTCAAAATGTTACACTTTTTCGGTCTAACTCTCATTGGCCAAGTGTTCATAGTATAACGTGCGATAAACCAATCAAAGCTTCAGTAAGATAACCAGCACCCTAATTGCCTAACACACAATCAATCTCAATCTGAATCATTTTGAAGGATATTGCTAATCCATTGCTTCATAATTTCTAAAAATATGTCTACTCAACAACGTAAATAACGCAATGAATGTTGCTGAACTGTCAAAATGAAACCCATTGCTACTGATCGTGTGTTACCCAATGACCCCGCAGAAGTTTATTAAGGTCACGTATTTGCAAGACTCTGAAGCAATTCTGGCCATCATAATCTACCTACACTGATGTGCTTTGGCCCTAAGGTCTGATCTCAATCTCAATGGACGCTATATCCGACCATGATAATCTGCATTTAAAAATTCAAGAGAACGATGTAAGGTATCTTACAAGCATTTTTGTGTAGTTTTTAATAGTTGTACGTTTACCTGTCTAATAAAAAAAGTGAAAAAGAAATGATCCTTATTTTTAACCGACTTCCAAAAAGGAGGAGGTTATATGTTCGAATTCATGTCGAATTTATTTTATGTTTTTTTTTAATCTATGTTCACCGATTTCCGATTTGTACTGTTATCGATTAGGAGGAAAAGTGGGGCCCGTCTTCGTGGATGGCACTAACTGTACATAGGACTTAAACATAACTGGCGAAAAGGGGGTGTACTATACACCTCTGCTTAACCCTTTGGGAAATACAGGCGTGAAGTTATGCTATATAAATAATGTTTCCGTCCTCAAACAAATAACGAAACTATTTACATTCACACCTCTCACTTACTAACATATAAACCCCGAACGCAACCCTTAATATGAACACAGTGAGAAAATAAAGAGGAAACGTGGACAAAATTGGTCCATCACAGCTCCCCAGCTATAGTGTGTGAAAATTCTTTTGCAAAAATTGCTAACGTGATACGAATCCCGAATGTTCCAGGATTTTTTGCGAATATTACCCGATAGAAAATCTTTTAGTGCCTCCCTATTTGTCAATGGGTTCGATCTATCATAAATCATATTTGATTGAGCTGTCTGGTGCAGGCAAATATCGCCTAGTACGCCAAGTCATGAAATGTGACATCCGCCAACCCGTACTGGGCCCGCGTGATGGATTATGGCCCACTCCCTCTCACAGAGAGGAGGCCTGTGTCACAGCAGTGGGAACAGTTTAGGCTTATTATGCTGACTGTAAGCCAAGTCAAGTTTAGTTTAATCTCTTGATCCCCGCTAATGAGACATAATTGATTTTCTATTGTATCGTGCCACATGTGGTACGCGCGGGGCTTGACCGGGAGGAAAAGGCATCTGAGATATTTGGAGTCAATCGAAAAAAATGCAAATAGTCGTTAACTTTATATTGTTAATATGAAGTTTTGAACATTGTCATGTTTAAGATACAATGTAATCCAAACCCTTAAACTAACTGAAAATCTATTTCTCTGATTAAAGTAAATTGCTATCTCATAGACAAGTGCAATATCTACGCGGTCAAAATGTACGGCAGAGCATTTTTTTTATAACCGACGAATAATATCAACGCTGGGGGTTCAGAATCATGTAAGTACTGAATCCATGGTAACAGGTTATGCGTCGATGTCCCTGTCACCCTGTATAGTGGTAAAGACCAATTCAATCCTCAATTGCTAATGCAGTATTTTAAGACTGCAACTTTTCACAAAATTACTCGTTGGTACAACTAAAGTAAACATTAATGCAGTCCGTGCAAAATCTGGGAACAAACCAAATAGAAAAGAGGACTACAAGTAATAGATAGTAAACTAAATTATAATTACGTAATTTATAAAGCTAACAGTCTTAAAATAATAAATATATTTGTATTTCGAGACATCACCAAGCGGTTGGTCGACTCCTCACGTGACCAGAGGGCTGGCCTATTTTTTGGCCAAAGAATCAGCATTGCCATAAAACGTGGCAATGCTGCCAGCCTTTTGGGCACGTTTCCTGTTGACAGCGATGCGGACGAATTTTTTGATGCCCTTTGATTATTTCCCCTCCTTTTTATATACTTGTACATATTACTATTATTATTTTAAGACTGCGGACTACAAGTAAATACACAGCAAACAAGTACCTACCACCCTGTTAACAGTATAAAAACCTATGTAAACATCGGATGGTGGGGAGCACGGACCGCGCGGTTGGGACAGGCCAAATGTTTGCACTACCTAGCTCTGTTTGTTTCTAGTCTAGACGTATGTGTTAGGTTTTATTGCTACTTTTAACAAAGCTCCTGGGTTTAACTGGCGCTAAAAAATATTTTTATTGTTGTATTCGTTAAAATTATATGAGACTTAAACGTAACAAGCAAACTACATCGTAACATGCGAACTACGCATCATAATTACGTCACCCAAAATCCTGCATCGCGCAAACAGAGTTTACCGTGCAACTAGTGGACGTTCTGCAAACAACGACATTTTCCCTTATAGACCTTCTGATTCGGAGCGAAATATACAACGTCCCGGCATCAATCATCGGGCAGTAGCCCACCAGACACAACACCCGTCTGGTCGGAGGATCCTCCCTTTTCTATGGACGATAACTGAACACTAATACGCCCTGTGCCTCATACCTATAGACAGGCATGATTTGTTTTGGGTTTATGTTATGTACCTACTCGTTAAGACACAAACTACTTTTTTCCAACGCATTCTGTTTATATGAGTAGAACCCAGTCACATCAAATCATTCAAATTAACCAGGACATATGTTAATGATCCGAACTCTATCTATGAACAATATTATTCTACCCTTGTCAACGTGAAGTAAAGAAACAGTCACGCTCTCCTCAAAACACAAAGACACCGCTTTGAATCGGGTCCTCTATTTGGGAGCCACGGCGAAGCGTACTACAGCACTATTTGCCACGCGTGGATATTGATATTATAGGTACCTTAACGACAGGAGTTAGGGAAAGAAAGGACAATTTAACCAGCCTCGGAGAAAAACAATTCCACTTAACTAAACAGCAAGTTGTTCTTACCTTGGTGAAGCTATCGCATGATACGGTACATCTCTCCCTCTGCCTATAAGTTCGTTGGCGCCTTCGACGATGCCCCAGGGTGCTATACCGATGCTGACCACTCTGCCTGCTCGCTGTGACCGCTCCAGTTGTAACGCGTCACCTACTTGACGGGTGACACCTGCGGAAGGAGAATGAGTTAGTATTTATGTACTGGCACTATGGAATACTTTGATGTGTCATGAAAGAGACAGCACCAAAATAATATTCTTGGTGCAGAAAACGGGTCGACACAATTTGGTGGTAACAATTTGAGATTGGCAGTGCTTATATCGCGACGATAAGAGTGGATTTATTATGGTTTGGTTGGAACGAATGGAGTAATTAAGTATCTACCGTTTTAATTCTGCTGCGGGAATTTATCTAGCAATCTTGGGTACTTATTATGACAATTTGTATTTTATCATTTAGGTAAATTCAATTTGAAAGGCAGCGTACGAAAACGCCCACAGAGAGGAGGCCTGTGTCCCAGCAGTGGGAACATTATAGGCTGATTAAGAGAGTACGAAAACGCAGTAACTACGCCCAAATAATTAAAAAAAAACAGACATTGTTTTCATACAATTGCACTGAAAACGTGCCACAGCAAGGAAAAGTTCTGGACAAATTATAAAGTAGTTTCGTTTCATCTGTTCAGTCTAATAATGCGAGTAAAATGCTGTGAGCTTCGACTCAGTTTTGTGTTATAATATTAAAGAGAACTTTTGAACAAAACATCATTGTTACCTGTGATAAACGACTCAGTAGGATGTTTCTAGTATCATCCATCTGCCTACCCTTTTCCCAACTATGTTAGGGTCGGCTTCCAGTCTAACCGGATGCAGCAGAATACCAGTATTTTACATGGAGCGACTGCCTATCTGACCTCCACAACCCAGTTACTGGGTAATACGATACCCCTTGGTAAGACTGGTTGTCAGACTTTCGGGCTTCTGACGTCCCGTAACGACTGTCAAAGATCTACAAGTGGGTACAAAGGTTTCAAGTGCTTTCCATCTATGCATCAAGATGCCTTGATGCATAGATGTTTGACTACTTTAAACTTTCAGAGTGATTATTTCAAACATCTAAAGCAACAACTTTGAACGTTAATATCTTTGAAACGTGACATTACGGGGTTTGGTCCTATTACCTTTTCCGTTTGTATTGAAGTAAGCTATCGATTTATAAAGGTTTCATGCGTGGCCGCCATTTTGAAAAAAAAAAACCAGCTGTTTCCTACATTCATGTTCGCTTAACTCGTCAAAATGTAGGGAACAGCAAAATTTTTTTCGCGATTTTAAGTTTGGTCCCATAGTAAAAGTTGTTCATAATGATGAGTACAAGTACAATGACCACCTAGAGTTATGGGATATCAAAAAAAAACACGTAGGTACCTATAATTAGTTAGCTGGGAGCAGTGGTGGCCCAGTGGTAACGGCCGCGACTTACGAGTTGTAGGTCGTAGGTTCGGAGCTAAACAGGCGCTTTATCTTGTGTCAATTATTTAATCGCCACTGCTTTTAAAAAAAGTGAAGAAAAACATCGTGAGGAAACCGGCATGTTTCAAAACCAAAAAAAAACAGTGGCACTCCGGGAGTGCCGACAGAAGTGAAAACAAAACACAAACAGAATACTTTGCCATCCTCTAGGCGCGCATCACTCACTGACATAATATCGGATATATACATTAAAACCGAGTACATCCCGAGAACTGCCGAACACATCCGAAGCGGTGTCATTACGGTAACAGTGGCGCGAATGCAATGGTTTTTTCCCCATCTCAAAAAATGCCCAACCAACCAACCTAAAGAAGTTTTCACTTCAAAAATTGGAAAACATGTGACATCTACCAACCCGCACTGGGCCCGCGTGGTGAATTACGGCTCACCCCCTCTCACCGAGAGGAGACTTGTGTCCCAGCAGTGGGAACATTTTAGGCTTGTGTGGGAAACACAAGTTACACAGATACACTAGTGGGAACAGATTATCCTTATGCTAATTAGTTACCTGTGTTAGTGCCTCCTGTAAATATCCACGCTCCAGTAGTCTTAGCAGCTTTCAGCAGTCCTTTTCTTAGCACCTTCTTGAGCTTCGGCTGCAGGTCAAAGTTGGCTTTGCCACCTTGGATGGTGATGAGGAGCTTCGGTCGGTCGAGGGCCCATTCCCTTGTCAGCAGCTGGACTATTAGTTCGGGTCGTGTGTCGTGGGAGAGACGGACATACTGGGAATAGAAAATAGTCGATATAAGTCTAGGGACCCAATGTTTTTCGCTTTTGGAATATTTTTAGTTATTCATGAGTACCAGCAATATTATTTTACACTATACAGTGCTATAAAGATTTTGTGGCGCTTGAATGACATTGATATCCAGAAAGACTCCTATCAAAAAGTACCCTGTGTTGACATCCCCATGTCACGCACTGTTGGTAAACATTTCTAAAATGTATTGAAAAAAAAAAAACAAAATGGCGGTGTTAATTCCGATTTTGGCCACGCGCGAAATGACCCTTGTGCAGTTTATACTATATTAGTGTCATCCCAGTTGAGCAGGGTTTTTGAAGCTTTGGTTAGGTACCTAGAAAAGCGGTTCTGTCTTTTTTTTCTCTTTTGGCAACTGAGCCGATGTCGACTATTCTGCCAACGTCAAGTGGTGACGGCAGTACAGCGAGGTGAGCCGAGCGGTTCTGTTATAATCTATATATATAAAAGGAGAACTGACTGACTGACATATCAATGCACAAGCCAAACCGCTGGGTGTAGAGATTCCAAATTTGGCACGTACGTTCCTTATGAGGTCTAGGGGTGCACTAAGAAAGGATTTTTCAAAATTCATCCCCTAAGGGGGTGAAAGGGGGGGGGTGAAATGATATGGACAAAAAAGTACATTCCATTTACACATACATAGTAAATACTATTGGATATTAAAAATAGAAAAATGAATTGATTCGTAGTTTTTAACCTCTCTGGACTCGTCAGTTTTTATTTCAAAATAATTAGTAATGAAAGATGAATTCAAAGTATCATTTGTCAACGTCTGCCATAATGGACCATAGAGAAAGATAAATATAATAATGGGCGTTCCACACCATGCATACTACTTGTAGATATGTGATATGGACGACAAAATGTTTTTATTAGGAACATTTTATTCATACAAAACTGGCTTCATCGGTATTTGTCGCATTTAATAAACTTATCTTTCCATAATGTTGATGCGTAAGATAGTTTTTTTTATATTTCACACAAAAAAAAACTTAAAACGGAACGCGTTTACTTGTTTGACAATGTGTCATTGTCTATGTCAATGTAATGTTATTGCAGATTCTTCATTGCGTATTTATTGTGTTTGTTTCTGCGATTATTTTCTAATATTTTTTACCCCTGCTTATTTCTACGGACTGATACCGTCTACCACTCGATTACCTTGCTATTAACACTGGACCCTGATTTGCATTGCGTTTTGGATTTGTTTTGTGGATCAATATGAGGTGCATCAACTGCGGAATAGCTTTCAGTATATTATAGTGTACTCTGTGGGAATAGCCATGCAAAGGTTGCAGAGGCATCTCATAACCTCGCTTTCTGCACACCATCAAACAAGACTTTCGCGTTGGATAACCAATGCTCAAACCCAGGTAAGAAGTTGGACTAGAAAAAACTTCTGATTTATTTTTATACATTGAGGTAATTTATGTAAGTACATATTATGACCTCAATGTTTTTATATAATTCTGGTATGCGAAATTAACTTACAGTGTATCTTATTTTCAGTTGCTTATGGATACATTTATTTGGCATCCATGCTTATTATTATTAAATACCGAAGCTGGTGAACACGAGAGACTACTGGGGAATAACATGGTTTGCCTTGGTTGTGGCAAATCTGTGAGGAAAATAAGACACCATACTGTCAGTATGGAGTGTCCATTGCTGGCTGTCCTTATCACAAAATACTAATTATGTGATAAGCATTTTGTTTTTCATTATTATAAATACCTAGTTGTATTAATCTATAAAAAAAGGAGTTTTCATACTATGTTTCTGTGATTGTAATATCTGCGTTTTATATATTTTCCATCTTTAACATATACTTGCCTAAAGAAGGCATGTGTAACAATAACATAATACTTGAAAACATAAAGAGATGTATACAAAAGATACTCTTGTTACTAAAAATTATATAAACATAAGCATTTATCTGTGTTTATTCTAACTGGTTTACTTTCAGCCCTCAAGAAACAACTATGTTTGCCATGTGTGTTGGATGCGAGCAAATAGACAGGCAGTGCATGACTCATCACGAGACATGCAGGAATTGGCTTTGACCAATGATGCAGCAGCCCCTAATGTTCAAGTTGTTAGCCCACCAGAGCCATCACCATTGCCGCCTGTTCAAAGAGGGCCACTTCAATGGGATAGTAATACGATATCATTACCTAATTATAAGCCAGCTTCAATCACATCTGTTCACTGTATATTTCAACAATGCAGAAACAGATTGTTACATTTGTTATTTATGTAATTACTGAAGCCCTATACTTATAGCGGGATCGTCCGAAAGGGTTACCGCTGCCCCGGAACATAAAGGGCTAAGGAAGGAATACGGGTGGGTTTTAGTCAGTAAGAGTCTGACACTCCCTTCCGCTCCACCTAGAGCGGGAGGAGTCATTAGATGATTTCCCATCCAAAAAAAAAAGCCCTATACTTACACTTTATCCAGGTTAGTGTATTTGTGAAATAAAAATGCTCTGTTTTATCAAAGCTGGTTGATTGACCTCCCTCGGTCTCTTTATTAACACTATTGCTGCATTGCTGTAATGTATGTTACCTAGGTAGGCATTTAAGATATAATAATTATAATATAGCAAAATATTTTTATTTAATAAATAAATATTTTTTTTAACTCTTTTGTTTTATTTTGTGCTTCCCTTGTTTATTGTTAATTGAACTATTTAAAAAAATATAAGGGCACCCTGTAAAAATGTACTTTAAAGAAAAATATTAGTTTTGAATATGCTTTGTTAATATTGTTATTATGACTGCCTCGTTGGTTTACTGTCCTGAGTTCGATTCCCAGGTCGAGCAAAGTGATATTGGGGTTATTCATCAGGAATTTCTCAGTAGGAGCCCGGAGTCTGGATTTGTGCCCGGTTGATGGCAATAGACTCGCCCCCTAATACATGGGACTTAAACATAACTGGTGAAATGTGGGTGTACTATAGGTACACCTCTGCCCATGCCTTCGGGGAATACAGGCGCGATGTTATGTTTGTTATTATTGTCACATTTTTTGAGACTATTACCCAGTTTAATAAATGTAAATCAATACACAGTTTAAAATCCTTCATTTAGGTGGCCATTACTTTGTTTAAATGCTTAATAATCACCAACCATACCATATCAGTTATACGTAATAATTCACAACTGTTCGCTACTTTAAAGCGTCTTTAAGTTTTTTAATAGCGAAATTATAATCTATATAAGTATATACCTTATTGCTAGCGTTTTGATTAAAAGATTTAATGAAATTGTTTTTTGTCTAGTATGTTGTGATGACAAGTTCTCAGAGTTTTTTATTTATAGCAATTTAATAGGCCAATATTCACGAATATAAAACACCAAAAATCATTGGTGTACTTTAAAGTTGATAACTATGCCGACGTCCTTATAAAAACTGGCCATGTTCTTTCACGCGGACGAAGTCGCGGGAAGAAGCTAGTATAGGTCATAACGGCCGTCATAAAGTATTTGACATTAAAGGTCATAGCACACGTATCAAACCGGAAAGTGATCATTACCGTATCAACTCGAGCCGTTCAGTATTCTTTGTATGAAATTCCCTACTGCAACCAACGCACACTAATCGGAATCGTAACGAAATTGCCACACCTCGGGACAGGCTCACGAAACGCCTCGTCGTCCCCGCGCTTACGGCTCGTCGTCCCCGCGCTTACGGCTCGTCGTCCCCGCGTTTACGGCTCGTCGTCCCCGCGCTTACGTCTTTCCGTACCCGACCTTACGTCTCTTCGTCCACCCTTGTCCATCTCGCCCCTCCCTCGGTCGGCAAGCCGGAAGCGCGGCGTCGCGTAGCCGTAGTCGAGTCGACGTATCGGAGCTGCTGATCCGCTTTGGTTATGTGCTTACGTTAGGTTGACGCCTCTTTGACGCCAAGGCGAAAGGCGATACGGTTACGATCCCTTTCCGAGTTGATATGTGTGCTATGACCTTATGTCAAACCCCGCTGCCCAAAGATTTAAATCGCTACTTAGTGACGCGAAAAAGTGTCCATACCAGTCCATACTAAATAAAAAGAGTGAGCCACTGAACTGTATTATACAACTTATTTAATAGAGGTCGGTGAAGAGAGCTCACACGTTATTAAACAGCGTTTTCATGACAATCAAGTCAAGTCACTGCAGTCTATCAAAAAGTACTCTGTGAGTCACTGCGTCATTGTATGTCAGAGGTGTCAAAACGGAAAAGAAACGAGACTATCTTTTGACGCAGTAGGGCGAATCTAGTCTTTGCCGCTGTCATCATTGTCATGGCAGTCGTCAGTGCGCCTACCCCAATTATAGTAAATCGTAACTTAATGGCTAAACCTTTAAGCCTTTTTAGAATATTTTTACTTGCTACGAGCGCACCTACGCGCGCATAATTTACATAGTTTATGTTGTTCTTAATTATGAGTAGGTTCCTATCATTAAAGACAAAATATCTGTCTTCTATATGTTAAACGGCTATAAAATCGGTGACGGTTTTGGTATCTCATTAATTTTATACTAAACTTCTAAAGAATTGGAATTCACTCTCTCACATCTTCTGGGGGCTTACCACCAGCTCTTATAGCAGGGCAGAAGTTGAACTGCATTGCGTTTTTGTACTATGACGTCATATTAGCAGGCCTGCAGTAGGCCTGCTACGTTGACGTTTACAAATACTGTTCACTGCTGTTCACCTTGTTTTTTGTATAGAATTTCATACCATGACGTGCTAATTGACAGCAGCAAAACGACTAATTGAACGCCTGTAATGTCAAAATAACCCGTCTTGAATAAGTTACTACTAGAGCAACTTATTCAACATTGTTTTGTAATTCAGTGCCCAATATACAACACTGATTTTTATTATAAGCTCTAATTTTGTAGATGTGTGACGAAATATTTAAAGAGTGAATATCGAAAAGAAAAAAGAAGAAGAGAAAAAAGAAGGAAATAAATAACCCTTTTGAAATAAATAAAGGGAATATATGAATTAATGTTTTTCTTATTTGACCTAGTAGGTACTAAAAATAAAATAATAGTGATCACACATAGTAACTATTAGTAACTAATGCAATCAGTGTACTGGCCCCTATGCTGTTTAACATCTACCTACACTAATGGTCAACCGGTGAGCCTAAACACAATCCGCTTTCTGTACGCAGACGACCTGGCATTAACTTGCCAAGCCAATGACTTTGAGGAGATTGAAAACAACCTTTCTAGCGCCCGCTCAGATCTCGGCTATTTATGCTGAGAACGCCCTAAAACCAAATCCCTCTAAAACGCAGTCTTGCGCATTGCACCTTCGTAACAGAAAAGCGGGTCGAACACTGAATATCTCATGGCAAGGGGTTCCAATCATCCACAGTACTCACCCAAAGTATCTTGGCATCACTTTGGATAGGTCCCCTAACTTCCGGAGAAACTGCGAAAAACAGAAAGTGCATACCTACCAGAAATCACTTACTCCGTTGCCTAACATCCACCAGATGGGGCGCATCTGCTCAAGTCCAGCGAACAACTGGAATGGCGCTTTGTGTCTCCGCAGGCCTGTCCAGTATGGGACCAATCAGCCCACGCTAAGTTAGTGGATACAGCTCTAAATGAGACATTAATGATTATTACTGGTTGCTTAAACCGACCCCGTTGCGATTGCTGTATCCACTGACTGGCATCGCGCTTCCAGAATTTCGCAGGACTATAGCCAGCCGCATCGAAAGGGCGAAGCTACACGCTACCCACGCCACTCACTCAATGCACAATTTTAATTCAGTCACAGTGGCTTAAAAGCCGCATGTTTATGTTCCCTAGATGTGATTATAGTGGTACCGTAATAATAACGGGAATACCTACTGAGAAATACGATCATACCTCCCGTATTATTATTAAACTCTTTGGATCACACCCTAAAACAAACTAAAAGAGCTATCGTTTAGTGAGTAGTTCGGTCTCGGGTTTATAATTTAGTAAAATAGTGCACTGTTCAGTAATAAATAGTAGGAATTCGGTAGTGTACGGTTAACGGTTTATGAAATCAAAAATCACATAATTTTCAAAATATTTTTATTACTTCATGTAGGATATCAATTTCAACGTCAGACGACATAAAAGTAAATAGAGTCAGTGGGTCGTCTTAGGGGCATAGTATTTCATCTAAAATTATGCAGGTCGCTCCACTTCTCATCTTGATACCATGTCCAAGATCTCTACATGTGCACAACAGCCAAACGCGAACAATGTCCTCAAACATTGCCTGGAGTAAATGCTGTACCGTCTTGAAGATTCCATGTTCATTAAAATCCTTCAATTACACACGGGAAAACAGAAATATCAATTTCATGCAATTCGAAATAAACGGAATAAATAAATGAATGAAATTGAAATGTTGTTGTCACTTGACAGTCTTGACACTTGTCTTTCTGACAGTGTCAGATAGTGCTGCGGCTTGATTATATGTAACTCGTTATTCTAAATAAAATAAAGTCTGGAGTTAATTTTCTCTCGATTTGATCTTTAGATTTTTTTTGTGTGCGTTTCAAATATACGAAGCTGCTAGGTTTGAATTTGAGGTAGGTACCTACTGGAGGGTGGTAGTACATATCTAAGATATAAGATATGATATCTTATATTCAACTTTTCGAACTACATAATCGGGACGAGTATACAGGATTATTTTTCAAAGACCAGCCAAATTTAAGGGTGTGGTACAGACTATAAAACTGAAGAACTTTCTCTATGGGACCAATATCGAAATCGCGAAAAATTTATCAACTGTCCCATAGAAAACTTCAATAGGTACTCGACTTAAATGTTTGGGACGGCTGAATTTTTATTCGTGATTACGATATTGGTCCCATGGAGAAAGTTGTTCAGTTGTGATGGTCTGTACCGCACCCTTAAATTTGGCTGGTCTTTGAAAAATAACCCTGTATAATTATGTTCTGTGATCGGGTCAATCGAGTGCTTGACCGTTAATCACAGAAGTACTAGTATGTAGCAAATGACTGAGTATCAACACTATAAAACTGACAAGAAACCAAAAACTGCAATCCGTTTCACATTGATTTTTAAACTACTTTACGCGAGAGTAAGCAAATATAAAAATGGGATTAAACACAGGAGGACCTACTGCAGCGTCAATGGTAAATTTTTCTACTTAGTTTTGGTTTCCACCTCGAACTGTAATTAGGTATTATATTATTTTTTTATATATTAAGTCGTTAAATACGTTTCAATACACGTATTTAAGTATCTCTAAGTAGTCTGTGCGTATTTATTACGATGACGACATCTGGAATATTGAATCAATTGAGTGCATTATCAAAATATTTTCTTTTTATTACGATTTCGTGATCCCGGTTAAACTTTATTAAAAAAATCGATCATTTTAAATGATAATACGGTTATTTTTTTAGGTATAATATAATTTATTTGGCGCGCAATTTTTTTTTTAAATTGTTGCATGAATTATCCACACACGTTCAAAATCACGTTGAGTCTTTCAAAGATACAAAGTTGTTTTGACCGTGAAATTGAGCTTTATAGTGCTTTTAGATAATGTATCAAGGTAACTTGTTATACATAATCATAGTTAAAATATGTATATACCCAAGAAAATCAAGTTTCTATTATTTAAAAAAAACCGGTAATATGAAACTAGACTTAGATTTAAGTTTTTGAACGATGCCTATTAAAAAGACAATGGCATTAATGCAGGCCACAGACAAGCATTACCATTCAACTTTGGTGAACTTCGTTCAATAGTCGTTAACTTTTATTACTCTCATAGTACGATTATTAGCAGGGCAGAAGTAGGCCTGCATTTGAACTGACTGGAAATTGAACGATTCTGTAAAAGGTCATGGTAAGCCCCCTGTCCCTGGGCACTCTCAATATGGTTCAAGTTGTCTCCGTCAATTAGTAGTCAATCAACTCAGGCTATCCACTGCTGGGCATAGGCCTCTCCCAAGTTGCGCCACAATACCAGTGGGGTAATTGCGTAACACACTATCTGTATCAATGCGTTTCATTTTGACAGTTCGACAACAATCATTGCGTTATTTACGTTTTTAAGCAGACAAATTCATCGAACATAATATGAAGCAATGGATAAGCAATATGCTTCAAAATGAATCAGATTGAGATTGATAATGTGTTACGCAATTAGGGAGCTGATTTTGTATTCGGTCCACGGGTACTCTTATCAGCATCGTCATCAGCCTACAGCAGTCCACGGGTGAACATAGGCCTCTCAAACTGCCATTCAGCTCGATTATCGGCAACTCTCATCTTGCGAAAAGCTGCTACCAGCTACCCTGCGAAGATCGTCGCTCCACTTAATGTGACGGCGTCTTAACTTACGTTTGCCGATTCGCGGTCTCTACCCAAGAACACGTCTACCCTACAAAACAATAAGCCCCATTGCTGCTGCTCACCTGAGCTTTAGTTGGATGCGGTCCGCCCTGGAACTCCACAGTTCCATAGGCGTCGGTCGGAGCTGACTGCGTGTGCCGTGCTGGCACCCATGCTTCCCCAGGGTTGGCAGTCTGAGTATTTGAGCCATGAGCTGTCTTGCTAAGCCCGCACCAGCATCTGGAAAAGAAACAAATTATAAACTAACTGCATTAAAATCATGTAACTGAATAGACTGTCACGGTCGCGACATGCCATCGGTAGTGACGTCTTCAGGATTGCTACTATAATTATTCCATCAACCGCGCATGTGTTTTTTGCTAGCTTTTTTTTAAATCATTTTACTCCGTAAAAATAAACACCCTAATTAAAATTCAGCTCAAGCTGTCCTTTAATTGTTTCATTTGCGTAATTGAAGGTTAACTTCACAATTTACCCATGAAAGGCACATATAAGACCTTTTCTCGAATAGCTGACTGACTTATATAAATGTCAAAACATGGCGGTGCAATGCGGTCATCATCTTCTTAGCGTGTCGATAGCAATCTAAATGGACTCGGCCCAGAATTCGACTACTTGGCGCCATCACCAGCGTCCATCAGTTCCTGTAACGTGCAGCCGACAGGACACACAGGACACGATATTAAGTGTCCCATCGTTTGTGGAACAGCACCACATTTACACTACACGGCGGAGTCGTCTATGAATCTCCAGCTGAACAGGTTTCCCTTGCTTTGGCCAACCTGGGTCCGGAGTCTGTTTAAAGACTTCCAGGTTACCTAAGGTAACTCATGTTCAGGTGGGAGGTCTTCAGCGGGTGGAAAAAATGGTTTGGGTAAGGGAGCACCACTGGTGGCGCTATTCTTGCTAGTGGATACAGCATTTGTACCGGGGTCGGTCGCTGTGACGCGGTTACACAGAACATTAATTGGTACTGCTGAATGAAACACCAACTCTAGTACGACAATGAAATGGCTAAGTCGAGTAACTGTAATGCTAACATCACGCATACTCTTGTTAACACCAATGTCTATAATTATTTAAATGAAGAATTTGTTATAATTTTGAAGTTAATTATGGAACAACAAAGTGAATGTCATATACTTAACAAAGTTCAAATTCCATTGCAACCAAAAACTTATTAGGACCTTTTTCTTACAAATGGTCACTCAAAAATCAACTTATAATACATTTCACTAAAGTAGATAACTGAAGGCCAATTCTCGTAATTTAAAACGCTGAGATCAGACTGTGAACGTTCTTAAAATTACGAGAATTGCCCCACTGATTAAGTGGCAATGGAATGTAAATACACTAGCAGCGCCCCGCGGTTTCACCCGCATAAGTTTCCCGTGGGAATATCGGGATAAAAACTATCCTTTGTCCTTTCCCGGGACTCAAACTATCTCTATACCAAATTTCATCTAAATCAGTACAGCAGTTTAAGCGTGAAGAGGTAACAGAGACAGACAGACACACTTTCGCATTTATAATGTTAGTATGGATGAGTGTCATGCATGTCATGTGTTCTTACCCTAAGTTTAAGTGCCCACAAAAATCTTATGAAAAATGTTTGTCTTCCAAACTTCTTACTGTCATAATACAATTCTTCATTCTGACGCAACTAAAAGAATAAACAAAAAACAAGTGATGATTTTGCTGTGACATTCCGACATTCTGACAGACAAACTTTTTAACATTTTTCTATGTGAGGTTTTTATTTCAAAATACAAAATTACCAGTTATTTCTGGAAGCTATTGGCAATGGAAGATGAAACTACGAAGGAAGAGAATCAGCCTTCGACAAGTAAAAAAGATAGTCAGAGGACGAATTCTGGAAATGACTTATATGATGAAAGGGAACGTGATGAGGGAGTGTCGAACAGTGAGACATCGGTGTCTGCCACGTACTCCGCGAGGAGTCGAGTGGACATGGTAGACGCCCGACCAGAACCTCTCAAACCGAACGTGGCTTTGGGAGGTAAAAGGGAAGCCAAGGCTCCTGAGAGGAAAAAGAGGGGAAGAAGAAGTGGAAGAGTAGACAAGAGACGACGGTCATATAATCGACGTCAGGTAAGAAGAGCCCCCATGAGGAGGAAGCAAGTAATACGTCATCCCAGAGCAGAGGAGAGAAAAGTCCGCGATCAGCATTCGATTTCAACAATATTCACCAGGCTGTCTTCTCGGAGCGGCTCCAGGACTCCTGGTTGCATTCATTGTGGACACCGTTGCTGCCGCAGAAGGTAGACAAATTTGTGATTTGAAATGTAAAGTGGATTTTTGAATAATTTTAAATAAACCTTTTTAAACATTTTTAAATACTTGGTTTAATTTAAACTCCCTGAGTTAGAGCGAAGCGATTTGTCATCAGATATGAATATGAAGTGATCAGATACGAGTATACAAGGAGAAGATGCACGCGCAGAAGACATAGAAACAGAAGAATGCCCAGAAAGAAGATTGTGGGGGCTAAAAAGTTGAAGAAAAAGCCGGGGATTAAATTTGTCGCGACCCGGTTTCCAGGTTAGGATACTAAAATTAGCATTATTATGAGTGACCTGCAGAGTTGCTAACATCCAGAACGTGCCTGCACAAGCCCGCTACAGAGCAAATCTTTTACCGCCTGTCGATATATTGTGTTTCAGCCTGTTTGAGCTAGTGCCTATTAGCATCGTGTTTGACGGTCCTTTTGTTCTCAGTGTTTATACTCTGACGCCAAAAGGTATCAGTTTGCGAAAATGGAAGCTCAAACAAAATTAATGATGTTGATCTCGTGTTATGGCTGAGAAAAGCCATAATATGTGGCTTAGTGGCTCATTGTGCACCAAAAAGATTGATGAGGTGTTGAACTGTGTGGAAGGAACAGATACATAATCTGCGGTGTAAAACTAAGGTGATTTATACTGAGACGTGGACTATGTAGAATGATAGGGCTCACAGTCTTTAATGAAGGTTTAATCCACTGTTTCCGTGAGAGGAATATTACCTACAGTGGTATCCAAAAACTAGTTGCCATTTTTCCACTTCAGCTGTGACACACCACATTATCATTCTAGTTCCAATTATTTGAACTGTACACTCGTCATCATCATCATTTCAGCCGAAAGACGTCCACTGCTGGACATAGGCCTCCCCCAAGCACCTCACTTCGACCGGTTCTGTGCTTCTCGCATCTAATGGGTTCCTGCGGTCTTCACAAAGGTCATCGGCTATCTGTTCTGCGAGCAATGTGCCCTGCCCACTGCCACTTAAGTTTGGCAATTCTTCGGACTATGTCGGTTACCTTGGTTCTCTTGTGGACCTCCTCATTTCTGATTCGATCACGCTGTACACTATAACATTTTTATTGACTAATTCAAAGTGTGACTTATCATGAAAAATAATCTAGTAATTCCTCATGATTACTTGATTATTTTATTTTTATTTTAAATCATAATTTGATATCACGGCTGAAGTGGAAATAACTTTTGCAGGCCACTGTATGTCTGATCTACGTAATAAAAAAACCGGCCAAGTGTGTGTTGGACCACGCACAATGAAGGGTTCCGTAGTTGGAATTAATTTATCCCAAGAACAAATTAACATTGTAGTTGAAAATCATGTTATCCCCTACATTACAACTGCAAATTTAAGTTGGTTGACTGTTACTCGTAAATTTGTAAAGCCCACTTAAGTGTGATAGTTTTAAACTTCGTTATATATAAGTACTACTGCCGTAACATTTGAATTTCTAACTACAACCGTTTAGTTGGTAGAGGGGGGGACACTTGACTCTAACGAAAATTGGTACTTTAAAGCTTGATAAGTCACGAACGGTTTACTTAATCAAAAAACGGTCTTCCCAAACCCCTAATATTTTTGAAAGACCTATCCAACACGAACGACGAAAAAAATACTATCATCCCCACTTTACATGTAGGGGAGGTACTTACCCTAAATAATTGTATTTTTTTCAAAATTTTCTTTTACCACTTTTTCGGCGTCATTAACGTGTAAACTCATGCCAAATTACAACTTTCTAGTACCAACAGTTCTTGAGCTAAACCGCGGACAGACAGACAGACAGAGACAGACGGACATGGCGAAACTATAAGGGTCCCTTGTTGACTACGGAACCCTAAAAGAGCGAAGTGGTTGTCGCAAGGCAGTTAAACCTTGTCGCAAATATTGAATGTTTGGCCAACAAATGAAAGTGACATATTTAAAGAAATTTTTATAATATTTACAGCCTTTTCAAAGCAGATTCAGACCGGCTCCCGCAGCTATATGTTGTCGCCTCTGTTCATAAACACGAACTCAACTCCTGAAGCAGAGGTAATACATCCAGCGCAAACGTATAGTGAGGTAAGCATTATTCAAAGCAATTGGAGGCTTTAAACTAGTCCCGCGATTTGTCTTGCTGACTGGATAATATTTTTACTAGATCATCATCATCATCGTCAGCCTATAGCAGTCCACTGCTGGACATAGGCCTCTCCTATTGCATGCCATTCAACTCGATTTTCGGCAACTCTCATCCAGCTGCTACCAGTCATCCTGTGAAGATCGTCGCTTCACCTAGCATTAGGGCGTCCCACGTTACGTTTACCGATTCGCGGTCTCCACTCAAGAGCACGTCTACCCCAGCGGTCATCAGTTCTACGGCTAATATGGCCGGCCCATTGCCACTTCAGCTTGCTTATTCTGTGAGCTATATCGACAACTTTGGTTCTCTGCTGGATCACCTCGTTGCGGATTCGATCCCTCAGAGAGACTCCAAGCATAGCCCGTTCCATAGCTCGCTGAGCGACCTTGAATTTATGGACCAGCCGTACCATGAGTGTCCACGTTTCGGCTCCGTAAGTCATAACTGGCAGGACGCATTGATTGAAAACCTTAGTCTTTAGGCTCTGTGGAATACGCGACAATAATTTTTACTAGATAAATACTCCTTATTACGTACATCATAAAAATTTAAGATAATATTATGTAGAAATTTAATCACAGGGTGACACAATGGGCGGTCTTATCTGTAAAAGCGTCCGTTTTCTTTTTATTTGCGCCAATTTAAAATCAATTCTCGATAAATGGTGTTAAACGAACATTTTATGTTAGACTCCCAGTGGTCGGGTAATATGCGGGTAGCGGCTTGCGCATACAAAATTGGTCGCAGCCGCAGACCTGGCTTTATACTGTCTCTTTGGTCTAGTGATCGCAAGCGCAACTGCTTGGTTTCGATCCTCAGGTCGGGCAAAGACCTTTTGGGTTTCGTGGGTTTTCCCATCAGGTTTTTTTTTTTTGCAGCAGATTCGAGTTGTTTGCACATAAGACTGGGCGAAATGTGGTTATTAATTTATAACGTCATAAGCAATTTAGTTCAAAATGGCGCTAGAAAAGAGTTCCTGGAAGGACTTGGTGGAAGCCTTTGCCCAGCATTGGGACAGTATAGGTTAAACTAAAAAAAAAGCTAAATAGCTTTTTTTATACTCCTTAAATAAGGAGTATTCTATTCTTAGGTGTCTCCGGAGATGATCTACCAATCCCTGCGTGTTCTCAACTTATGGAAACAAGATGTCGACACTGTTCTCATCTTGGAATATATTAAGGTTAGTTCAATTTATTTATACCGTCCTATTCCCATGTAAAGTCTAAACATTATCCATCGCGTATTTAAAATTCTAGAGATTTGGTTCCGAAATATAGAACTGGTGGCCTACCATGATCTAATTAAAAACGATTCAAAAACAAGATATTTCAGTTTAGGTTCCTAAACTGCATCGCTTGAGCTGCTCTATGGACGTCATGGTACCAAACAAGTATGAATAAAACCAAAACTTGCGACTCAGTTGGGGACAATCGCTGTCAGCAGATGGCACGGCTAGGCACTAGGCCGGGTCTAGTCTAGGCAAACACGGTCACTAATCAGAAAAAAAAGTGAGGTCAAAAGTGTGGTTATTTGAGTAGGCAAATCGTTAAACTGACGTCATGGTACGAATTAGAAGAACAGTTCAGTTTAGGTCCTAAAAGGATCGCGTTAAGAGCTTGTGGTAGGCTTCTTGAGCAATTTTCTTCTTCGTGTCGCTGGCACGACTGTATTTCAGGTCTGTTGGCCCAAAATTTCGCCACTTCCACGTCGTCGTCGGCGACAGCGCAAAGGTCACTTTGACTGCATGTTTTGGGACATAGAGGGACACAAAGCATTAATAAAATAGCACATCGGGTTTTAGAAAAAGACCCCCCGGGCCCTTGCTCGACGGAATGCCAACCCGCGCCGCAGCTGAGCCTGTAGATTTAAATTCCCGACCGTGACCTCCGAGTTTGTTTCGGCGTTTCTTCTCAGAGTAGTCAGATAGGAAACGCCGGCCCCATCAAGCTTAAATAATAATAATTTGATCCAGCCTGTCCCATCTTGCTGCCCTCCCCCAGCGACGCCCTAGTCGCTTAGTATATTAGATATATGCCCCTGGCTGGAGGCTTTGAGTTTACTTAAGGCAACCACAGCATAGTCCGGTTAAGTAGTCACGACCTCTCAAGGTCAACTACGAGATGCCATATAGGAAAAAAAAAACAATTTGAAAGAGACTGTTGAAACTGATACCAACTGATACAGATATCATTTTAGCAGACATGACACTCTACAATATCTAACTAACAATGCTGAACTTTTTCTAAAAGTCCAAGTGCCATATTCAGTCGGGTACTGTACACATTTGACGGAACCAAGGAGCTATTCGTTTCTGAACTTCACCCGGGGTACCGAGGTCTTTAGTTTCATCTTTTTATTCTTGCAATAAGATTTATGTAGGTAAACTTGCTTTATCTATGTCTAGAATGTTGATTAAAATAGCTTCCAAAGCAACAATGTACTTAGCTCATCAACGTCACGCACGCAACTTAGGAAGAAAGAACAATTAACAAAATTCTCAAGTATTTTATCTAGTTTATTAAATTATTTTGTTTTAACAGGTTATAACAGTGTTTGTGCCTAGAACAATAAACTGTAGGTAAATAACGTTATTATAGTATGAAACAAAGTCACAAACTGTAGGAGACTTGTAGACGTTTCAAATTAAGCGTCTTCAGCCAGAAGTAAAGTAAACAAACTCCTCAAAGAAAACTGCACTTTGCACAAAAGCGGAGAGAGTTGAAATTTAAATGGCTATGTTTGGAGTATCAATTAGGTTTGAGAGAGTTTTTCGTGCAATGCAAGATATCTGTAGGATAAGTACTTGTGCAGCTAAAGGTGGCACTTTGCCGTGATTGGCTGAGGTCAGGCGATCGGTCCAAATGGTACTCTTTGTACTTTTGTAGGATGTGTTTGTGGAAATGGATGTAGGTATACTATATATTATGAGCTTAGTTAGCAAGTAAACAAGGTCGTAAATGGTGAATTACGAGTACGTTTAGGAACCTAGGATTTTCGTTTAGAAGTTATGTTACTTATAAGGGATGTGACATATTTATTTGTTGGAAATATTTATAGCTGGTTTACAACCTAGGTTTATTATTTTTATTACAACAATAAATAATGTTATAACCTAGTAGCTGCGCCCCGCGGTTTCACCCGCGTAAATTTAGATCCCGTGAGAATATCGGGATAAAAAGTATCCTATGTGTTATTCTGATGTATAAGCTATATTACTGTAAAGTTTCATCAAAATCCGTTCATTAGTTTTTGCGTGAAAGAGTAACAAACATCCTCACAAACTTTCGCATTTATAATATTAGTAGGACTAGTAGGATAAGTCCTGCAATTATTGCAATTAGAAAAGGTGCTACGTCACACATAACACAACATCACGCCTATTTTCTCTAAAGGGTTAGGCAGAGATCTTTCTATATTACACCCATATTTTGCTAGTTATATTTAAGTCCCATGTAAAAGTAAGTCGCGGCCGTTACCACTTGGCCACCACTGCTCTCCAGTCGCTTGCAGTGCTGCGTCGGATATAGTTGAAGAATATATAGAAACCAATGGATGTTGTCGACTGAAATTTAATTTGATAAATGAGCTGTTTGTTTTCTATTAATAAAATAAAATTTTATTCGACAACATCCATCGGTTTCTTACTACATCCGACGGTCCTGCATATTTATCTCTTTTGTTGACTGTACATAAGTAAAAATTTTATCTGACTGTCTGTTTGTTCCGGCTAATTTCCAAAACGGCTGGACAGATTTTGACGGGGCTTTCACTGGCAGATAGCTGGATGTTATAAGGAGTAACTTAGGCTACTTTTATTTTAGAAAAAGAATTAGTAAAGAGACACATTATTGTTTTCCGACATCCACGCGAACGAAGTCACGGGCACAGCTAGTAAATATCCAGATACGACTATTATACCTACTACTTATTTCACATGAGGCTCATGAAATAACGCTTAATAATCCTACAAACGAAACAGCAAACCGATTACAAATAAAGCCAACATTGAACAGCTGTTATTGAATTCAAACGATTTAATAATAAACTTCCTAACTGTTTGATATTCAAGGAATACAGAAATACTAATTAATTTTCTCGCCATACAGAGAAGTTTTGCGTTCGTTAATTAGAGGCAATTCGATTGAGATTACTAAGCTCTTTAGAGGGGATCCGAGCTTAGGGAGTTGGAAAGTCGCGTGAATGAGATTGGTGATTCATCATCTGCCAAGCCTTTTCCCAACTATGTTGGGGTCGGCTTCCAGTCTAACCAGATGCAGCTGAATACTTATATTACAGGAAGCGACTGCCTATCTAACCTCCACAACCCGGTTATTGGGCAGGTAATACTATGCCCCTTGGTAAGACCGGTGGTCAGACTTCCGGGCTTCTGACGAACCGTAACGACTGTCAAAGATCCAAGAATGGAAGCCAGGACCAAGAGTTTGACGTGCTTTCGAGGCACGGTATGTAAAGACGGTCACCCATCCTCGGACCGACCTTAGCAAGCATAACTTAACCTGATCGATCGACTCGTGCGGCTGTCATTACTCAGCCCCGAGTCCCTGACATGACAATTAATTTGTTTGTTGTTTTAAAGTTAATTATAGTGCATGGTAGAGAAGCCTTCATCTTTGAAATCCTATTAATCCTTCTGTCGTCTTCACAGACGTAAATGAAACAGAATTTTTATTATCTGTAGTACGCCTTTTACTGAGAAAACTCTGCTGAGAATTCATCAGGGTGATGCATTGAGATCTTCATGATTCATTCATCTGAAACTATGAGAGGTACAGTTTGTTTGTAAATAACCACGCCTGTTTTTAGAGTTAAGAAGTAGGTATACTGTGAAAAGTATGGGGGAGACCTTTAACCAGCAGGACAGAACAGGTTAACAGAAAGAAAACTGTCTTATTAAAAGACGAGTTCTTACGGTCCAAGCTTAAATGTTTCACCCAGTTTTATTATTTCAAACCTTATTTCGACTGAGGTAAAGCTCTAAATACAAAATTGACAGCTTAGACTGGGGTTCAAAATTAGTTTTTGTTTTTAGAATTTTTTATATTCGGAATTTAGTTAAAAATGGCTTGAGATCTAGAGATTTGTAACTATTGCTAGTTACAGGCCTCAATGAAAATTTTGGGCGTTTATGAAACGCCAGAAACTAGGTGCACGGTTCCAATTGGTCGCTTCCAATTGAGAAGAGCCGGCAAGAAACTCCACGGTTACTCTTTTAAAAATTGTTGGTTTTTAGAATGTTTTTAAATTACAGTGTTAACAGTTATGGGACATAACAAACATCCTGTACAGCATTCAGAAGCGAGATCGATCTGAAATGTAATATGCTCTATGCATGCATGATTGCAACTTTTAATATCGACATGTTAGTGGAATAGGTATAATAGCCTTAATATAGGTATAATAGCCTTATTGATAACGTGAAGCAAATGTGTTGCAGAAATCTTAAATGGGTTAAACGTTCTAACGCTTTATTTTAGATGTGTCCGTGACTTCGTTATTTTTGTAAAATAAAAGCGTAAGTTACTCCAAATAACATTGGCTATCTGCCAGTGACAGTCCTCTCAAAATCGTTCCAGCCGTTTCGGAGATAAGCCGGAACAAACAGAAACACAGACAGACAAACATTTTATAAATCGTTTTTTTTTTGTTATAACTAATAAGTGTAAACTTTCATGCATTTAGTAAAAAGCTGTTATTTTGAAATTACAAACAGACACTTCAATTGTGTTTAGATGTAAGTATGGAAGAATCCGCGGGGTAATTGCTTAACACACTAACAGTAGCAATGGCTTTCATTTTGACAGTTTAACAACATGCATTGCGTTATTTTTACGTTGTTGAGCAGACAAATTTTTCGAACATATAAAGCAATGGATTAGCTTCAAAATCATTCAGATTGTGATTGACCGTGTGTTACGCAATCAGGGTGCCGGGGTGCTATAGTTTGATACACTGAGTGTTAGAAATCGTATTTGAAAAGAAGATTTCCTAATCAACTAATAATATTCTTCGGAACAATCAAAAGGTGGTCGAAACAATCATCTCAAATACATTTTCTTTAGCCTATAGTGTCCCACTGCTGGGCAAAGGCCTCCCCCGAGCTCAAATACATAACGGTTTATAATTCTGGCGAAAGGTGGTTGTAGGTAGGTACCGTATTGGACCAATCACGCCTAAAGGCTATGTGAAAGATTTAAATCTTTGGATTCGAAGATATAAACTCCTCCACTAGTTGGCCTTACCTTTTAAATAAACCAAAACTTCCTTCATTTTCGAATCTTTTTGTACAATTTCCGTGTTAATAGGGAAGAGCACAGAAAATTTCTACAGATAAATAATAAATCCTTTCTAATTAAAATATTCCTTCACGGAAAAATTCTACTTTTGTTCGTTACTGGGGCGTCCCACATTAAATTTTAAAGTTCGCCGACTTTTGCCAAGACTTGGACATAAAACAGATAGCTACGCACAGAAGGTCGGCTCCACGAGTGAAAACAGGCGCACGCACACATGTACCGTACCGTTTACGGCGTTCTCAACCATATGCCAGTTGGGAGTGCGCTTGCACTCGCTGTACGTGAAGCGTGTCTATGTGTACGTCCATAATCAGCCTATAACGTTCCCACTGCTGGGACACAGGCCTCCTCTCGGTGAGAGGGAGTGGGCCGTAATCCACCACGCGGGCCCAGTGCGGGTTGGTAGATGACACATGTCTTCGAATTTTTGGTGCTAGGACATGCCGGTTTCCTCACGATGTTTTCCTTCACCATTTTGAGTGCAGTGGTGATGAAATAATTTACACAAAGTAAAGCGCATGTCTAGAAACCTACGTTCTACAACTCGAAAGTCGCGGACGTTACCACTGGGTCACCCCCACCACTGCTCTCTCTGTGCGCGTGCGCTTTTACTTGTTGTATGGAAACAACCTTCTGCACCTATCTGTTCTGTAACATGAAGGGGGTGCAGTAACAGAGGGAGGGGGGATGGGTATAGTATACACGGAGGTGGCACAAAGAGCCACTTGAGTGCCAAGCTCGTATTTTCAGATCGTTCGCGCGCTGAAAACAGAGAAGTTCGGCCATTTTTAGTGTATTTGCATTCGCTGTTTGAACGTTTCCTGTTAGCTGTTTGGTGGGATAAGGTTTCTTAATGGATCTATCGGGAAATAAAGAGTAATGTGTATATATGTGTGTTTTAAAGATACCGTGTACACACGCCAGCACATCAAGTTACTATAATCTGTCAAATTTCTTTAATAGATTTTCAACTTTATCGCTAAAGTTCAAGGTTGATTGGGTAAATTTGACAGTTTCGGGTAGCTTGATGTGCTGGCGTCTGTACTAGCAATTTAAATTGAGTTCTCAAAAGTTTTTACGTTTCTTTTAGAGAAACTTCCCAGTGAATAATGTGGAGAATGAGCTGATCGTCGAATTAAGGGAAAAATTAAGAATAGCTTCTATTGTGGGTAAGATTTGTCCATATAACACTTTTTTTTTGACAATTTCATAGCCCAGACATGCCGCGCTATTCTGTAAAAATCTCACCGTGAAAACTTAGGTGAAGTGAGCTGTCAATAGTGTCAGTCCCTAGCATCAGGTGGAATGACCGCTCACTTCAAGCTCACTTCACCAAAGTTTTCACGTTGAGATTTTTTTTAAGAAAAGCGCGGCTGGTCAAATATATTTCATATGGGACATTAGCAACAGTTAGTTTAAATATGTATCTACTGCTAGCATGAATATCCACCGCAAAACGCTACGAATCTGCGTTCGCGGTTCATTTGCCAAAAATGTAATCAAATATGAATGAATGAACAGTTTAGCAACTTCAAACATTTTTAAAAATTTCTCAATAGTACTAGTCACTCTGAAATGAACTTAGTAGTAAGGTCATTGAAATTAAGTTGATATTTGTTTAACTTGAAATAGGGTTGGGGTGTGCAGAACTGCGTACTTTTAGTATAGGATCATTTTTGAGGGGTAGGTTAACAGACGTTGCATAGTGGGGGTTTCGGATCGATGCCCCCTTCCATGTAAAAGGTAGGAGGTAAAAACACACGCACACGGTCTTATCCAAAAACGTCTTTTGAAGGTTTCCGCCGAAAACAAGAAAAGATACCGATGGGTGACGATTGGACCCTATCCCTTCCGCAGTGCAGTGACCCCTATACTCACCGTTTCCTTAACTATTATGGTAATTACGGTATAGCGAAAATGTTATAGATTACATTGATGATTAAACACAACTTTTCTATTCAATTATACAATTTTAACAGGACTTCACTTTGATATTATCTCTTTCAAAACATCGGAACTATGCCCAAAAAACCGCAAAATTTAGGGGCCGGGGTCGAATTTACACACCATTTCAGATTAAGTGGCATAAGGGAACTTCATGATAACAAAAAAGGGGGAGATATGGCCCCCCTAATTCCCTAAGAACCTTTGTACACGACACGGTTTCATTACGGTACGGCGTATAAACCGCGCCGTAGAAAAAATGTGACAGTCGACAAGCTCTCAAAGTGACCCATACATCACTGACGACCGTGTCTACACACGGCGAATAAACCGTAGTTTTTCACACGGCAAGAAAAAGATGTGTGTGTACAAAGGTCCTAACTAGTTGATATCCGGACTTTTTCTAGTTAATTTATCTTTGTAATACACCTATTTATTGGGGGACTGTGAGTGTCTACGCCTCCACCTAACAAATTGAGAAAAACAGGCTTTTATCTTTCTACAAATTGCTGTTACTTTTTTTAATTAAAACGTAGCAAATCTCCCTACCTCCCACTATAAGATTATAGCTAAGATGTAAAAGATTTATCAAAAAAAAATACTGCTTTGTAACTTCCAAGGTATCTTAAGTTTTTATATCAATGACTGCCCGAGAAGGTGCCTAATAATCCCTAATAATGCGTAATATTGCCTATATAGTTTGTTTCTGCAAAAGATGATGTTTTTGTCGCATTCTATGTGTATATGTTGGATTTGGCCCAGATATCAGATCGAATAATTAGTTATCTTAAATCTAGATAATACAGAAATGAAATAAATTAAATTACTAATAATGGTATTGAGGGCGGTCACATAGGGCAGTACTGACTGTCAGGGACAGTGGTCCATGCACCCACCGCAATAAGGACAGTACTAGTTGTCAGAGACAGCGTTCCACATCCAATATTCGGGCAGTACTGACTGTCGAGAGACAGCGGTCCGTGCACCAAGACGCATCCGTTGGAAATGCGTGCAGACTCTTTTTTTTTTTTTTCCGACTATGGCATCTCGTAGTCGACCTTGAGAGGTCGTGACTACTTAACCGGACTATCCTGTGGCTGCCTTAAGTAAACTCAAAGCCTCCAGCCAGGACTCAAAGCCTCCAGCCAGGGCGTGCAGACTCAACGGCGCAGCTCCTTATAAAGGCGATCGCTAGTGGGGGAAAACGTTACAATATTTTACTGGATTGGATACCAAGTCCTTTAGGCCAAATTATCGATAGAATGAATGATTTGTTTATGATGCGTCCGGTGCACGTTCCACTAGTCGCCGTCTCTCGCAGCTGCTAAACAATATGGCTGCCGTCATATACATAACAAAATTATTATTAAGAAGCGATAAGACAATCTCAACTTCTGTTTACATCATTAATTTAGTTTTTTTTTCTAACTAGGCAATATTTACATAATATATAAGATAACAGACTTGAAATAATAATATTTATGTACTTACGTGTACTTATAAAAAAAAAAAAAAAAAAAAAAAAAAAACAAGGGTAAAGAGTCATAGGACATAAAAAATTTCGTCCGCATTGCTGTCACCAAACCGATGGTAGCATTGCCACGTTGCGTGGCGATGCTGATTCTTTGACCAAAAAATAGGCCAGCCCGTCACGTGAACGTGAACAACCGCTTGGCGATGTCTCGAAAAACTAAGTGGACACTTGGACCCCATGTTTACATAAAACAAAATTTTTCAATGACTAACTTTACAAAAATAATCCCTTCCATTTTGCAAATGAAATTAACTCAATACAGATTTCTAATCCAAAATCAGGTCTTCAGTATTCTGTATACGGGATAAGCAAATAAAATAGATAGACCACAATCCAGTGAGGTGTAACAAACATTGATTGCATTCGGTCAAACATGCTCGTATTCCGCAGTTCCGCGCTACGAACTGTTGAGGTCAGTCAAATACTATTTTTTTATGAATTCCGGGTTTTTAGGTTCTTTGGCTCTGAACCGTGTTTCATAAAATGAAAGATTGTATATATTTCATAAGAATGAAAGATGAAGAGTTGAAACTAGGATAAAAAAAAATGTCAACTAACTTTTGGAGGGCACTGATTATCTTCACGAAATGACTACTGGCGTATTTAGTTAATTGGGAAAACTGTGTAGCAATTGTAAACTGACTTCGTTATTTCTGTGGAATGAACTCCTTTATCTCCCTATTTCGTTTCATCCACGACTTTTTGACCATCCTGTATATGTAGATAGACACTATTTCACTCTTAGTGTCTAAACACACTATGCCGAAGGTACGCGACCGAAGTTCGGCATGATTACGCCTGCAATGCTATTTGAATCACTATAACGCAACGTAATTTCGGCATAATGTGTCGTCAGTAATTCAAATAGCGTTGCAGGCGTAATCATGCCGAACTTCGGTCGCGTACCTTCGGCATAGTGTGTTTAGACACATACAGTAAAATCAGCCGCGGAACTTCGGCCGCGTACCTTCGGCATAGTGTGTTTCGACACTAAGTGTCTAAACACACTATGCCGAAGTTACGCGACCGAAGTTCGGCATGATTACGCCTACAATGCTATTTGAATTACTGACGACACATTATGCCGCGCTTTATAGCGTACAAAAAAAACCAGCCGCGGAACTTCAGTCGCGTAACTTCGGCATAGTGTGTTTAGACACTTATAGGGTACAACGTAATTTACGCAACCATCTGGCCGAATATTGTCTCTTGAGATACAGGCCTCCTAGTTTAAGAGACTGGTTTTAAAATTTTTGTTTATATATTTTTTTGTAGCCCTTTAAAATTGTGTACAAACAATTATGTATCATTTTAGTATATCTACCACTGTGCTCAACCTGTGTCTGTGAGTTACTTTGGATACATAAACATTTTTTTTCCAAGGCATCGTGACTCAGACGTGCGAGGACTGCTGGGCCCTGACCGGGGAGCTGGAGCAACGTAAGCTGACCGAGAACCACGTGACGCTCTTCTGGAAAGCGTACGCCGACACACTTCGCCCTATAACCAAGAGGGAAATGGTAAGGTGATCAGCAGAGTGGAAAACTTTGGGGAGACCTTTTTCTAAAAGGGGTAAAGAAACGTTTAACCACTTGGTCTATTCTATAAAAATCTCTCCGTAAAAACTTAGATGAAGTGAGCTTGAAGTGAGCTGTCAATAGTGCCAATAGTCATATGTCACTATCAGGTGAAATGACAGCTCACTTCAAGGCCACTTCATCTGAGTTTTCATGTTGAGATTTTGACCTTACTTTCTCACTACCTACTGGGCGAAGGTCGCTTCGATAGCCTTGCATTCTCTTTATGTGTTGCCTTTTATGAGCAATCCGTCGTACGCTTCCAAGTCATCACGCCCCTAAGCCTCCCGACGACAGCCGTCTTCCGGCAGGTTAAAGGCACCGGTCCACGGCAGCTCAAGGCTAAACTACGCTCGTGTCTTTAGCTTCACTTTTTATGAATATTAAGGCGGGATCATCCACTGCGACTCATGGTCACGCTACGCAAGTATACGAGGCTGGCAAATAAATGAACCGCACAGCTAACGCGACAAACGTCTCCGTGCACATCCTTCGTGGCAGTGGACTTACTTTATAGTCAACCATTACTGTCCCACTGCTGGGCAAATATCTCCCCCATAGCCTTTTAGTTTTGTCTATGCGTTGCTATATCTGAGAAATCCGTCATGAACGCTTTCAAGCTATCACGTCAGCGTTTCATAATTATTGACTTGACTTATTGACCATTTACTGATGGTATGATAATAATTAATGTAGGTTGTGATCGACTGGCGTCTAACGACTGGAAGACGCAGTGTCGGTCGGCCGTCAACTGTCAGATTTCAATTTTATTCCACGGATAAAAGATATCCAACTTTCGTAAACAAGCCCTAAATCAAATAGTAATATTTTAATCTGGCTTCACAAAAACCACATGAATTAATACATAGTTTATTTATCCAATGTGTTTTTTCCAGGTTCTTCAAAACGAGATATTGCCATCGGACACAAGAAAAGGGGCCGAATTCTTTGACGACGTCATGTAGCTACACATTTACTTTTTCAGAATTTAAAGATTACTACTTCCAGTCCCTTTCCGTTCACAGTTACTTGAACTCTGATTTTACATCACTGTCCAAATCACAGTGATCTTTATTTTCATTCTGATAAGGTTCCTTTTGGGTTGCTGCCATTGACAAACCTGTCAAAATCATTGTGGTCTCTATTCTCGTCACAATAAAGTTGCTGTTAGGTTGCTGCTGTCACAGATAAAATAACTGTGAACGGACTGTACCTTTTCATTACCTACTTTGTTCGCTCAGTTTATTATATTGACATTCGAATAAAAACATATTATTTCGGACGAGTTGCATAGAGTTGTTAATTATTTCTGAAATAGTTTTTCCATTACCTACCACGTTTTTTATCGCCGCAGCGTCTTGATATTCCAATAGTATTTTTTTTTTATATCATCCTTCCTTACATAGTATAAAACGAAGTCGCCGAAATGTCTGTCCGCGTATAACTTGCGTGTGACCGCACCAAATTGGATATTTTTTCTTGTTGTGTTCGGTATTACCAGGACAAGGTTTGTAGGAAAGAAAATTTCGAAAATTCGAAAAATAAATTGCACCCGTGCGAAGCTGTGGCGGGCCGCTAGTAAGTAAATAAAAATTAAAAATCCAATGGTTCTTAAGCACAGACATAATCAACCTATAATGTTCCCACTGCTGGGACACAGGCCTCCTCTCAGTGAGAGGGAGTGGGCCGTAATCCACCACGCGGGCCCAGTGCGGGTTGGCAGATGTCACGTCTTAGAATTTTTGGTTCTAGGACATGCCAGTTTCCTCACGATGTTTTCCTTCACCGTTTTGAAAGCAGTGGTGATGAAATTATTTATACAAAGTAAAGCGCCTGTCTGGGAACCTACGTTCTACAACTCGTAAGTCGCGGACGTTACCACTGGGCCACCACTGCTCACTCTCTTAAGCACTACGAACAAGTAATGTTATTAAATCATTCTCATAATTCCGGAAAACTTAGTATTGTATACCACAAATCTGCTTCAATCTTAAATTAACTGCAGACGAGAGAGAGGGCTGAAAAGCTACGTAATTATTTCAAACCTTATTACCAGATACCTCATTCGACCAGAGGCCATACAAATTACAGTCAGGTGCCAAATATATGAAAGTTTTAAGAGGTATTTTTGCTTCACTACTCTATCAAAAGAAATATATTGTAAGGATCGTAGGAGGTGGCGTTTTGTAGTTTCGGCCAATACCCATGCGAAGTACGCGTAAGAAGTTTATGTGTACTATTTATCGTTTTAAATTGGATAAATATGTATGAAATTCATTTGCCTACGTCGCAAATTCAGTTAAAACCTGAAAAATTACGAAGAAATACCAATACGGCATCATTTTCATTTCACACTCGCTAATAAATTATTCTGTTGCACGTTCGGCACCCCTGTCTCCAGGGGCTTGCCACTTTTTTGACACGGGTAGCTGATGTTCTGACCTAATGGAAATTACTGTCAGTCTGCAAATATCAGAGAAGCTGTTGTACGCTTCTTTTTTACGCTTATTAGTAAAATTACATGTGAGAAATAATTATACTCGCAATAATTTCCGACTTTAATTTCAAAAGTAACATTAGTTAATTACTTGCAATATGCGTATGACAGAGGCTGGCCCAGAGAGCAGTTGTGGCCCAATAGCCCCGACTTACGAATTGTAGGTCGTGGGCTCGGACCCAGACAGGCGCTTTACTTTTTGTACATTATTTCATCACTGGCTCTCAAAATGGTGAACTAAAACATCGTGAGGAAACCGGCATGCCCTAGAACCAAACATTCGAAGACATGTGATATCTACCAACCCGCACTAGGCCCGCGTGGTAGATTACAGCCCACTACCTCTCGAAGAGAGGAGGTCGTGGGTACATTATAGGCTGATTATACTAAATATATTGCAGATCTGGGTAATGACAAAAATAAGCTACCCTTATGCTAAGCTACCCCTTCTCTTATTTCGCACTTTCTAAATTGAAGTCATATGTTCGAATTTTTATAATAGAACTACAATGGCCGATCGACATACCAAAAAAAAACTCCGTTATTAATATGTTAACAACAACACCCTAATTGCGTAACATACTATCAATGTCAATCTGAATCATTTTGAAGGATATTGCTAATCCATTCTTCATATTATGTTCGAAAAAAAAAATCTGCTCAGCAAAGTAAAAAACGCAATGATTGTTGTTAAACTGTCAAAATTAAAGCCATTGCTATTGATTGTGTGCTACGCATTTAAGCCGCTGTATTTTGGGAGGTGAAGTGGGCACATATTTATAGCAGAATCTATCATGCAACAAGTTTCATAGAATTGATTCTTGGTTCATCTATTTGACGTACAATCCCTCCGAGGGATTCAAAGCCACATACCTCACTATCCCTGAGGAATTCTAAGACTTCAAGAGTAATGCAAACTTGCTGGCACAAATTGATAGTTTATTTCATGCTTTGGAGAGCTTTATATAAAGCCGTTTACTGTCTTCTTTCGTATCTATTTATACATTATTTTATTCCTAGTTTACTAATGTCCGTTTCCTATAATATACGAACCGTTATTGGTTAATATTAAGAATCTTGTATCTTTACCAATAAAGAAGCAATGTCCTCGTAGCTTTGCATAGCATACCCTCACATATGGAAGTATTTATCACAGGTAAAATTTGCTTACGAATCTAAAATCTCTAATCTTTATGCTCAGTTTGGCAATAAAAAAATACTACCATCAGTAAGCAAAATGATTCGTCGACCGCCGGGACCAACGGTGAGGCACGTCACCGAGCAAAGACGTCTCGGTACGAAATAGATGGTCAACCATCTAGGTACTGACCTCGGTAAACGTAGCTTAACCCTATCGATAGACCCGTGTGGCTGTTATTAGTTTGCCTAGAGCCCTACGTGCTCGGTTTCATGCTCTTCATGCACGAAAATCCAATCTTAGACATCTTTAAATTTCTCATTTTCCGTGTTACCGTAGATATATTATAATACGTACATGAGCTTCTAATTACCTTTCTGCTCAAATTTATGAGAGCATTATGCTACGCTTCATCCAAGGAACGTGACTTTAATCTGCCAAATGTTCGTTATGTTCTCATAAAGCATTTAGTATTCTAATCTGAGTTATACGGCTACGATTTCATGAAATGACTTGTATATTTAAAAAAAAAACATATTTAGCTGAAACACTTTTGAAGGCAACTGACTGTATTGTACATTACCAACTCAAAATCTGACCTAGTTGGAATCTAACCTTCATCACCAATATCAAAAGAACAAAACATGTTTTTTTTTTTTTGGAAAGACTTTATGATCATAATCTGTTACCCAGTAACTGGGTTGTGGAGGTCAGATAGGCAGTCGCTCCATGTAAAATACTGGTATACAAGCTGCATCCAGTTAGACTGAAAGCCGACCCCAACATAGTTGGAAAAGGCTAGGCAGATGATGATTTTAAGAACATAATCGTTCATATATCTTTACAGTAAGTATTACTCAAACAGAAACTTCAAGTTTACGTTACAAAAACTAAAGATGAGTCCAAAATATTTTCACAATTTATTCTCTATAGACTTTATTCCTTCTTCAATAACACCTACATTCGCATAGACAGACTATATTAAAACAATAAGAAGTATATAAAAGAATAACGAGGAAAACACCACGTTCCGCCTGACCTGGCTGTTTGCAGCAAGTAAACTCTAAATACAAGAGCTTTATGTTCGGCCCTACGCCAACAGTCTTCGTAAAGGTACATTTACACTATGTTACAATATAAAATACAAAGGAACAAACTGCGATTCCATTTGCTAAGTGCGAAGGGAAGAGAAAAAACCCCTGTGGCGGTTATTGATCTTTGGACATTTAAAAGCTGCAATGGCGGCGGCGAAGTGGTTCAAATCTGTCGAACCTGCATCCTAACACACTATATCAATCACAATCTGAATAATTTTGAAGGATAATGCTAATCCATTGCTTCATATGTTCGAATAATTTGTCTGCTCAACAACGTAAATAATGTTATTGAACTGTCAAAATGAAAGCCATTGCATTGCACATACTGTTAGTGTGCTACGCAATTACCCCTCTGGCCTTATAACTCTTTCAATTTTATATTCAAAGTTAAGAAATTCCAAAATGTAGCAAGTTTACCTAAACAGGCCTCTAGACGGACTGGTTTAAAAACAGCCTTAGACAAGGAACTTCGCGAAAATTCGTCCATCTTCGTACAACTTCGTTGATGGCACATCGTAAAAACGACGAGCCATTAATTTAGAAGTTATCACTGATGAGATAACGTGGCGCGCTCTAAGGTGCTCCAAGGAGAAGGTTTCTTAAGAAAATATTCTATTGTTCCTAGTGTTACTTTTGCTCTAAGTGTTATATAAAAAGGTTTAATGAACTTGAAAAGCTCTATAGAGCTGAAAAACAGCCTATAAAAAAGAAGGGATAAAAGAAAATGGTATCATTTGATTGTCTGGTTGGCAATATGGCTACTGCTGTTTTTTTGATTAAGAGGAAATGCGGTCGGAGAGACTTTTGAAAAATCCTAAGTAAAAAGTCGTAATTCGAGGTTTGGCTCTCGCCTATTTCCTCCTCCAATATTGGACCAATTTAATAGATATTTCATATAAAAATAATGTATCATCAAAAAGTAAAACATAGTGACATAAAAGTAGTTAATATTCAGTAAAAAATCATTGCTTTATGGTCATTAACCAGAAAGAAAATAGGCGAGAGCGTTTCTATGGAGAAACGATCAACCCGCATTTCCTCTTAAGGGCTGATTTTACCAAAATCAGTATCTTTTATGCGTGGAATAAAACATTCAAAATTTGTTCTCGGGTTTAGACTTATTTTAGGTATAAAAGTCCGATGAAATTCGCCCCCTAAGAAAATATAAAGTTGACATTATGCATGTGTTATTTTACCGGCAACCGTACTTTCTGAACTCCAATCAAGCAGTGCTGCTTAGCCGAAGAGTATTTGAAGATTGAAGAATATTGCACGTAGATTATGGTAAAAGTAGCAAGCATACAACAGTGTTAAAAAATTAACCCGACAAAAGGTGCTTTAGACCATCGAACTGAACAAATTTCACTATGGGACCAACTCTGAAATCATGAAAAAAAAAATCTGCTGTTTCATACATTTTAGTCATTTTAGTATGTATTGAACTTTTGTATTAAACAGCTGATTTTTTTTTATGATACGAAAAACAATCTGCTGGAACGGAATAAGGGAAGAAGGCGTGAGTTTATGTACGTATCTGTATGTAATCTGCCTTCGCGACTTATTTGCTAAAAATTTATACAAATATGAGTTTATATGGAAAAGTAACTTTAATTCCTGCATAATAAAGTGCAGTTTAAACTACAACTACAAACATTTTTATAACTTTTTCAATAGACACTGTGAAATCAACTTAATTGCTATTAAAATAAAATTGATATTTGTTTAACTTGAAATAACATAATTTGAAATTTTGAATAGACTTTACGTGTGTGTATGTAAGTCCTGAAATTGCAAAGCCATATTTTCTAAACGGCTCTTCGTACGCACCAGTTCAAGTTTCAGTGCCTAGTCATTTCATCCAACTTGCCATCAGCTTGACAACTAAGTTGAACAGCTGCTTGCATTCCCACTAGCTGTAACGATACCTCAGGGGAATAATTAGTCAAAAGACTTGACAACTAGCAATTACAGAAATTGTTACGATTTCATTTCATTTCATCATTCATTTCATACAAACTTTTAAGCCTTTGTTGTTGGAAATGAATGAACCGATTTTAATGAAACTTCGTACGCATGAGTAAGCAGGATACAAAGGTCTAAAAAGTTTATAAAGAACATTTCCTAAATGTCTTATTTAAAAAAAGGTCACTGGAAATCTCTGTTTCTATGGAAAATTTAAAATCGGTCTAATTTGGCTGTAACACTATTTATTTAAAATCGGTCTAGTTTGGCAGTAACACTATTTATTTAAAATCGGTCTAGTTTGGCTGTAACACTATTTATTTAAAATCGGTCTAGTTTGGCTGTAACACTATTTTTCGAAAGTTCCTCCAAAGTGCTAACCCAGGACCTCGAGCTCAACCGTAGCGTTTGAGGCATTTTTACGCAATCTCTTACTCAGGGGTATTAATAACACACTTTTCTGGTCATTATCTGTTTAGCCTTTTTCCCAACTATGTTGGGGTCGGCTTCCAGACTAAGCGAATGCAGCTGACATTCGTTACGCTTAGTCAGAAGCCCGAAAGTCTGACAACCAGTCTTACCAAGGGGTATCGTATTACCCAGTACAGTTACAGGGTAACCGCCCAGCGACTCCATGTAAAATTCTGGTAGGTACTTAGCTGCATCCGGTTAGACTTTAAGCCGACCCCAAAATAGTTGGGAAAAGGCTAGGCAGATAATATAATATATTATAATTTAAAATTAGATTTTAAGTAGTCTAATAAAGAAATCAAAGCTCTCAATTTGTAAGTATCACTACAAATTGTCATCCACAGGTACGTTTTCTGATCCATTTGTTTACATTTTCGTCTCATACTTTTGGTACAGACCATAAAAAAACGTGTTTTGTGACGTGAACTCCTAATTTAATTAATAACTCCTTCGTAAATTGTTTAAAGCTAAACGAAAGCGTCAAAATTAAACTTGTTAGTTACCGTTAACGCTGCAACGATATTGAGCATAACTCAGTAACTAGTTGACGACTAACTCGCTCAACCATGCACGCTAAACGAGTTACTAGTTTGGAAATTATAGTCTTGTTAAATTCTGGAGTTTCCTGTTGGAATTAATTCTTAGAGAGGGAGAGAGAGGGAGGATATAATTATGTATTTATAACATACCTTCTACCACTTCGAGGCAATTAGGGCTGATTTACGTCGAATTTTAGGATAACCACGGTGTTCTTGAGCATAAGGTCGGTGTTTGCTTAGCAGGAATTTGGTAATTAAAAATGCGTGTTTGTTTCAAGACTGTTTAATTGCGACTAACTGTGATGGATGGGGACATAATTAAGATAGTAAACACGTACCGAATTGTTACAAAATGAGTTCTAATTTTAGACCTAGCGCAGACCTGTGAGACAATTACTGTATTTTAAACTTTATTCCGACAAACGTAAGCTCTTAATGCAAAAATGACGGAGTATTCCCGTTTGAGCGCCTATTTTTAGAGCACCTAGGAGAGTAGGGATCAATGGAAGAAAAAATATATATGTTTTGAAATAGGTGCTCAAACGGGAATACTCTAAAATGATGGAGTATTCCCGGTTGAGCACAACTTAGAATCGGGTTTAATGTCAGTTTTTTTGTAATAATATTTTTACGCAATCATCACTAAGGAAAATAGTATCACATTCATCTGTATTTAGAAGGTTTTAATTTTATACCTAAATGTGGTGACTTTTTCCAACAATTATTAATTGAAAGCGTTATTAAATTGTAATTGCATAATCATCGACGAAAAGTTACAAATTAACCTCAACTGTCAAATTAAAAGATCTATAAGGTGTTTTAAAAATTAAAATTTCAGGTTCAAGTAGTCAAATCATCAAATTGGAGCACTACAAAATGGCATCAAAATCCATTTGTTTACACTTTCATCAGATAATTTTGGATAGATTGCTAATAATAAGATTTCAAAGATAGACACAAAATCGATTAAGCTATACACACATTTTTTGTGGTTAGCCTATTTTGTGTCCCACTGCAGGGCAAAGGCCTCCCCTTTTTTCTTCCAAACCTCCCTGTCTTGTGCGATCTCTGGCCATGTTGGCCCTGCAAATGATATTAGATCGTCACACCACCTTCGTGATGGTCTACCTCGACGGCGATGTCCTGCCTCAGGCGTCCAGTGAGTGGCGATCTTTGCCCATCTATCCAGGTGAATTCATACACACATAATAAAAAAAATATCGTAGCTCGAATTATAAGCGCACAAAGAATAACCAGACATATATTTTTACACAGTAATAACTTTAACTTGAAGTGCAATAAATGCACACAGAACATATTTAATTTAACATTTGGCAGCAATACAGCGTTCGCGTTCACGTTTCATCCGTATTTCATGCCGAGCCGCCAGGTGGCGCTCACTGCCATCGCACTAAATGTTCAGATTTATTGCACAGTGTTGAACGTTCAGCCACGGTATTATTTACATTGGGGTTATAATTTGGCTCACTTTAGCAAGTTGGTGAAAAGTTGTGGTTTCCTAGAAGAGCCGTGGCTACCACATGACCGCTACATACTATACCATCACAAGATAACCCAATGCGATAAATGTGCTTGTCCTAACTTAACCTCTCACACGTTTGCCCGCTTACCTGTTGAAACGCCCCACGCGTCGGAGTAGTTGAATGGACGTAGTGAAGTCATTTTTTAACCGACTTCAAAAAAAGGAGGAGGTTATCAATTCGGTTGTATTATTTTTTTTTTTTTAATTTTTGTTACCTCAGTACGCCGTCATTTATAAACGGATTTGGAAAATTCTTCTTTTATTTGAAAGTATATACTTTCAGATTAGTCCCATTTTCATCAGGTCAGGATCTGATGATGGGATCTTGGAGAAATCGAAGGAACTCTTCAAATATTATAGGCATACCTATAGCGATTTGGGTATTTTTTATAGTAACTCGTGCATTTGCTCTCGGAAAGCACCATTTGGTGAAGTGGAACTGATGATGAAGACCACAGATCGCCACCGGAACTACTCAATTATAAGTATTTCACGGGTTGCGATTACTTTAATATGGTTTCTAAGCAATTTATGCTCATCACAATGCGAATGGTAAAATGGAGCTGATGGTGGACACCATCAGCTCCATTTCACCATTCGTAGGAGAACTGAACAATTAACGTCCCTGCATCGGGAAAAACAATATTTTGTAAAAGGCGATGAGCAAGTTGACACTAGGCTATTGTAACTTAGATAAATTACAAGCAGACCCACTAAAAAGCGAGAAATAAAAACTTTTTAACAAAAAAAAAAACCGACTTCCAAAAAAAACACTACAAAGTGAAAAATAACTTTAATTTCGGAAGTCGGTGGCAAAAAACTAAAATAGAGATCCAAAGACACCGACTTCCGAAATTAAAGTTATTTTTCACTTTGTAGTGTTTTTTTTGGAAGTCGGTTTTTTTTTTGTTAAAAAGTTTTTTTCACAATGACAATGATAATAATTGTTTGTACACTCGGTGTACCGTTGGTTTCGAGCAGTTTCGCTTATGCACACTTGGTATACACTTGATGCTTGAGGGGTACAACAAAAAATTAGTCAAGTGCGAGTCGGACTCGCGCACCGAGGGCTCCGTAGGTCTGTAAATAGTTTTTTTTTTGTAATGTAACTACAATTTTCGGATTTTTCCTTTACTTGTGCTACATGACATTGCTTCTTGCCAAATTTCATGAATCTAGGTCAACAGGAAGTACCCTATAGGTTTTGGTTCCGGAACATAAACGCCCGTATCCTTTGATTGCGTTGACTTAGAAGTTTGATTTTTTCACTGCTTCAGGGGATTGCAGCCCTGAGCATTTGATATTAATTTCAACTTGATAACTCGACGCGTACGTAAGAAAAAGGGCCTTGACTGACGGATAGACAGACGGACAACGAAGTAATCTTATAAGGGTTCCGTTTTTCCTTTTGAAGTACGGAACCCTAAAAATGAAGCCAGTGGGGTTTAACATAACGGTGTCAAAAAACGCTCTCGAGCAAAACTCATCAACTAACTTTCATAAATAACGTTTCAGTGACGTCATTCGCCGGTAAATTGCAGAAGCTATGTGGCAGCCAACGTTTCTAGGAAACCGTAGTAGGTTTAAGCCTTCATATATGTTACATTTGTGCAAATAATAATTCAAAAGCTTCGAAAGTGTTGTGACTACGCAGCTAAGTGCCTGCTACGCTGTAGCTAAATGCGTGCTACGCTGTAGCTAAATGCGTGCTACGCTGTAGCTAAATGCGTGCTACGCTGTAGCTAAATGCGTGCTACGCTGTAGCTCTGTGCGTGCTACGCTGTAGCTCTGTGCGTGCTACGCTGTAGCTCTGTGCGTGCTACGCTGTAGCTTGCTGTGCTACAACGAAGCACAGTTTACAATTTACAACGTAGTTTGCCGCGTTCCGTAGTGTAAACTTTCAATGAGTAAATCATTGTACTACGGTGTAGCTCAATTTGTTCTACGATGTGCGTGCTATGCTGTAGCCCAGTGAGGGTTACACTGTAGCTTGTTCTACAACGAAGCACAGTTTACAAGTTACGATGTAGGAAGTTACATGTCTTTATTAAGAGAAACGTAATTTTTCTGCATTACTATAAAATTTGAAGTAGCAAAGTCAACAAAGCATGAAATTAATCTGTTCTTAGAGTGACTTTTATAATGTATATACATAATTTAGACACATTGTTTCTTTTAATTTCAAATGAACACTCATACAATGGTACACAAATCCTCTCTTCCTTTGAGTTTAAAATAAACAGATAATTTCCTTCTTTGTCTCACAAAATTGTTTATTCCAAAGTTTGTGGCGATGCACGATGGCGACGACATCTCTGAATGTGGGGAATTAATATTTACGAAGACTTGTTTAGACAGTAATTAATATACATTGAGGCTTGATTAACGGCTTGTGGGGTTGGGTTCCGTGGGTTGGATTACAGTTCCATTCTTTGGAAGAGTAATGAAGAGATTTATTAAAAAAGTAGTTGTTCGTGAACGGCGTCGCCCGGGTATACATCTTTTTAATTGAGATTTTCATACAAAATACCATCCAAGTTTCCGACGGATTTTCCGAAATTATAATACATAGATGGACCTGTTCTCCTTCGTTTCTTCTCATACAACGGCAATTGATTTTTGTTTATAAGATAAATAAGATAAATGAAATTATTTTAAATTGCAAATGACCTATACATGCTTTTGGCTGATAAAAAATCACGTCTGTTTATTTCTGACAAATAATGTCGTCATCATCGTCAACGACTATGTCACGTATAAAAAAAACCTAGCTTCTCCCTGCGGCTTCGCCCGCGTGGAAGTTGGAAACTATCCCACGGGATTATGCTACCGGGATAAAAAGTGGCCTATATCCTTCCCCAAGATGCCATCTATCTCCTTGCCAAATTTTATCTAAATTCTTTCAGTAGTTTAGGTTTGAAAAGGTAACATACAGACGGAGTTACTTTCGTTCAGTAAAGTAAAAAGTAAAGTTCATACCATGAATTAATTGAAACGGCAGGTTTTTTTCCTTTAGTCTTTATTGTCCCACTGTTGGACAAAGGCCTCCCCCATATTCTTCCACATTTCCTTGTGCTGTGCCTTCTCTGTCCAATCGGTTAGGGACGAGTCCAAATCGTCACGCCAGCGTTTCTTAGGCCTGCCTCAGTGACGACGCGCGTCTTCAGGCACCCACTGTGACTTATGCCCATCTGTCTGGATGCATCCTATAAGTGTGACCCGCCCAGTCCCATTTCAGCCTCGCAGACTTGCCGCCAACATCGGCCATACCTGTCTTGGAGCGTATTGTGGTGTTGCGAATTAGGTCTTTACGTTTAAACGTTTTACTTCTGCTTATATTTTGAAGGCTTCGAGTTGATTATGATTTTCGAAGCCATCAGTGCCACCATTGTAGTCGGCACTACTCTATACCAACTACAATGGCGATGACGTTTGCATGTTTTTACGAATTTTCGATTAATCACTGCTAGATGTAAGGAAACAGATACCACGCGGCCCCTTCAACAGTAGGGGCGCGATAATAACTTAACGTTGGAAATGTAACTCATCGAATGAATATGCTGTAAATTGGTAATTATAGGAAGCTGTTGTAGCGGTATCTACAACGCCACATGCGAACAACGCGTCATACTGACGTCACGCAAATCCTGCATCTCGCAAGCAGAGTTTACCGCGCAACTAGCATAGATACAACGGCCCGACATGAATCATCGGGTAGTTGCCCGCCAGACACAACATCCGTCTGGTCGGAGGATACTCCCTTTTCTATATGAGTGAAATTTACACCCTGTTCCTCATACCTCCATACTGTCACTGGCGTTATCATACAGTGCTGCTGCTTGAGGCTTATTTGCATTATTAGGAACCCCTCCATAATTTATCAAAGTCAAATCTTTCATATTTATTGGCGCACTTCCCCCTTCTTAATCAAGAAGCTTCTCTCCATTGATACCAACGCTGTCTTGAACCACGTCGTTAAAAATACATTAGGGATCGAGTTAAATTCCCTTTTGTTTAAAGAACATGTAAGGAAAATACCACTGTTTTTGGTATTAAGTTGAAATATGAGAATGACGTGCTTATTTAGTCCATAATTCCATATTGTATTGGATTCTGTGTGCCTGGGTCCACTGAGAACATCAATGCTTTATGTTCAACGGAATACCGTTGAACATAAGGCTGATAATATGTAGGTAGGTTGATAATAATGCTGGTATTATTTGGACTTGAGCCGAAGGAATTGTAAAATAATAAGAATTTATATTTGACGAAATCAGTGGTGGTGGCCTAGTAACAACGGCCGCGACTTACGAGTTGTAGGTCGTAGGTTCAAAACCAGACATTTAATATGTGTAAAAGCAACTATGAATATGGTATGTAGGGAAAGGATTTTATGAAATAAACCACAGAACGACAAGCTAGACATTTATTTCAATTGAGGCTTGTCAGTAATTAATCAGAAAGCTAGTTGTCCGGTCCAAATCTAGGTCATCATGGAGAAGAAGGACAAGAAACTCCATGGAGACAGTATTAAAGTATTCTATCAACAAATTCTTCAGTTCTTTTAACTCGATACCCTAATTGGAGTGTATGAGGTCTTACGTTAATTATGTTACCTAATATTGTAGATTACTCCATGCTGGGGTGTAACTGTAGTACTGTCCCACAAACAGTGGGGCACTTAATACCGTATCCAGTGTGCCTTGTTGTCTGCACGCTACAGGAGCTGATGGACGCTGCTGCACGCTGCTGAAGGTGTCAAAATCGTAGCCGAATTCGGGCTGACTCTATTTCGATTGCCATCGACACGCTATAGCTCATGTGCTATTCATACATTTTTGCCCCAAACGTGCCAATACGACAAAAGAAGCGCAGAACATAAAGAAGATAATCCTATTAAAACAAAGGACAATTTTCGTCTAATCCTTCCTCAAACAAACAATACTCACACATGCTCGTCCTTAGCGCTGGGCACGAAGTATTTGCACTCTCGCTTCTGGAACGTGCTCTCAATCCAGCTGCGTGTTGTTTTCTGTAACAAACAAACATTATGATTTAGTTTGAGTGGTTTTAGTTTGAGTAAACATTGGCTGGGCTGGCGATCAAGTGGCTAGTGCCGTCGTGAAGTTGTGTGAGGAATAGAATTTGTAACATACTTATGGTTGAACCCTACCAGCGTGGTAATTGCGTAACTTTTTTTATGTACAGTCAACAAAAGAGATAAGTATACAGGATCGTCGGACATAATTGAAGTTTAGTAAGAAAGCGATGGATGTTCTCGCATAAAATTAAATTTTATTAATAGAAAACAAACAGCTCATTTTATCGAATTAAATTTCAGTCGACAACATCCATGGGTTCCTTACTAAACTTCAACTATTTCCAACGATCCTGCATACTTATCTCTTTTGTTGACTGTACCTACTGGAATTACGGATACTAAACAAAAATGTAAGCTTAACCCCAACCAACCTCAAGCTTTTCCTAATTGCTCAACGCCTAGGTCGACTGGTAGAAAGTGCCTATGGCATTAAGTCTGCCTCTGTACATTTGTGCTTAAAGTATTAAATAAATAAATGATTGCAAATTAAATAGCCCATTGGCTAAAGTCACTGGTAGGTAAGAAGTCAATCCATCAAGTATTTATTTGCACGTCGGTCGATCGAACCCATGGGTACGCCTCGTACCCACGTGATTGACGTGAACCCTCGCGTGTGTAACCAAGCTATCTATATTTAGAGGGGCTTACAGGCTTATACAGGGTGTCCCAGAAATAGTGAATCAAACTGCTATAGGAGGTAGCTTGACTAATGTCCCATCCATAAAAAATATGAAACAAAACAAAACGCATATGGCCATCAAAAAAAAAAAAGAATATCGGAGAAACGGGAAAATCATCGAATTCTCCTAAGTTTCCAGCTCTAATTATTTCGTTTTGGGTTTATTTGTACATTTTTTCTGCCAATTTTAATTGTTAGAGTTCGCTCCAACTGATTGTTAACATTTTTCAAAAAATAATGTCTACTATTGGAGTACAGACCACTTAATTTATGTGCTTTTTTTTAACCGAAAAATTTTCTTGCTATTTTAACCAGCTATGGTATAAAAAAAATTGTTTTGTTTCATATTTTTTATGGATGGGACATTAGTCAAGCTACCTCCCATAGCAGTTTGATTCACTATTTCTGGGACACCCTGTATATTCATACTATAAACTGACCTCTTATGCGAATAAGCGGGAACTACTGACTGCCACTTACAACGAATACTACGACTAAGCCTCGGCTATCCGTCCATCCATCAGATTCCTAAGATTAAATACATGGAAATAAGTTCACTTAATAAAATTAAAAATAAACGGAATTTCAAAAAATGCCTGCACACAAACTTTTTCGCCTTGTATTAATTATCTTATTAGTCAAGTCTTAGTAACTTCGTGATGTATTTATATCGAGAAAATTTTATTGTTTAATGTTTCTGTTCCACAAAAAGTTTGGATATATCTGTAGATATACCTAGTTACTCTCATTAATTTTATTATATAGGTACCTAAATCTTATCAATTTCATGAAAAATCATTTTTATTGTAGGTAATTTTGCTTTCAGTCCCCTCTTACTGCACCCATTCTTTATCATCGACACAACTCATCCACACCCTTTCACAAAAAAGCGAGTATATATTTTCGACAATAAAAAGCACAATACATTGCCGGTCCATAAAACAGACCCTATTTCACGGATTCAATATGAAAGACAATGAATACTTTACATCGCGCAATATTGGAGCAATGGGTTCAGCACACGGTGCAGAATATTTGGGACATAAATATTGTATATTTAGATGAAGTTAACAGTACGCGAGGACAGTTACAATTGAATATTAAACATGTGAGTTGATTTATTTCTGTTTCAAACTTTTTGCATACTTATACAATATGGATAAAATAGTAGATTGTTTGCCAAGAGTGCAAATAACTATTTTGAAGGTTGAATCCAGAGCGGAGCGAGGGATTCAAAGTAAGTCACTCGAGCTTAAAATAGTGTTGCTCCCGAGGTTGACATTCTTCTTTTGATCACTCTCTATGAAAAAATAAGTAAGTGCAACTTATGAATAAGAATAGTACGTTTATTTATTTACATACAATTACTTGAAGAAGACATACTGATTTTTTTATAAAACTAAGTCAAATCCTAATTTGAGTAGACAATTACGAACGAAGGCAGAATGCTTTCCGCGCGTTTTTTTATTTTTTTCACAAACTTTTTTCTTTTTTATTTGGCTCGCGCGCCCTTTACTTTATACTTATATTTTTTTAGCCTGTTACTTGTTCATACAAAGTTCGTGATTAATCTCTTTGGTGATTGGAACGTTTACTAACAATATCCACATTCCAAATTCAAGTCATAGTTAAGATTATTGTTTTATTTATATTAAATATTTATAAGCACTGTTTTGCATGCCATTTTAAAATTATATTATACAGGGTGGGAAGTACAGACGCCAGCACATCAAGTCATCAAGCTACCCCTAACTGTCAAATTTTCCCAATCAACATTGAACCTTATGCTTTAGCGATAAAGTTGAAAATCTATTACAGAAATCTGACAGATTGTAGTAGGTTGATGTGCTGGCGTCTGTACATCGACGCGCAACTGAAACCATGAATTTAGCATTTTTAAAAAAAAAAATTCGATGGTTATAAATAAAAAGCTCTGAAAATGTTATGTAACAGCTTTTTTTTAATAACCAACGAATTATTTAAACACATGAGTTCAGAATTACCAACCACTATATATATTTTATATATATTATACATTAGGTACTTATACGTTATATATTGTATAATGTACGCTAATTAACAGATGCGTGATCAAGATAGAGACAAAGATTGTGTATTAAGTTGGTAAGCCTGTATATAAAGTAATAAATGTACATACTTTTTCACATGAACAGAAAACAATCCCCACGCAGTGTGTTTCAAAAACATAAAAACATTCTTTAGCGTCAAATAGGTGCCACAGAGCTTGAAATATTGTTTGGTCATGATCGTTTTCCACTACTGCAAAAAAAAAAAAAAAATGCCCGAAATAATGCCCACGAAAAAAAAATCCTTTAACAATCTTACCGTGTGGTAACTAACAGCGTAGGCGCAAAAGAAAAAAAAAGATTGCGAAAGAAATGTCTTAAATTACCCAATACTGGGAGTTTTCCTGACAAAGTGATAATAAATAGCCTATGTTCCCTATTAAGATCGAATTCAGATTCGCTATTTTATAAAAAGTTAGGAGCTAGTATTATTCGAACTCGAAGAAAAATGGATCCACTACTTTTTGAATGGACTATTTTGGGATCGACTTTTAGTCTGTGTGGGTTTCATGGACACGATGTTCATTAAGATTTGTTACAGTTGTAATGGCAATCAATCAATAATGTCATCTGGTTTAAATAGGTTTTTATTTTTATTATTTTATTTATCGTTTAAATAAAATAATGATACTTTTGTAGCGGTATCTACAACGCCACATGCGAACAACGCGTCATACTGACGTCACGCAAATCCTGCATCTCGCAAGCAGAGTTTACCGCGCAACTAGCATAGATACAACGGCCCGAAATGAATCATTGGGCAGTTGCCCGCCAGACACAACACCCGTCTGGTCGGAGGATCCTCCCTTTTCTATAGAGTATGAGTGAACTTTACACCCTGTTCCTCATACTTCTATACTGGTGACCCCGAACATGAATGTCAGCGCAGCCTTCGTGCAAACACTTCAGCGTGACGTCATCATCATCACTCCCGCAAGCTTTAGAGCGGCGAGTCACCCAGCCAGCCCAGCACCCACGGCTTCAACGGGTACCCTGACCACCAGCATGCAGCGACCGCGCATACCTGGTCATCACCCTCAGCCTCATCAGCAACCTTGGCACAGCACACTGCACCTTCGGCCGGTCTACAAGCAGAGCCCTTAATAAGCCTCTCCTGGTCGACGCCAGCAGTCAGCCTCAACCCGGCGCTGTATCAAATCCGACGCACTGGAACATAACGCAGCGCCACCCCGACTCACTGGGGACATCTTCGCAGACAGTTCCGACTCACCGTGAACTATGCGGCAACCGGTTCCGACTCACTGGAACCTCAGCTGGCCTGGCAAGCATCGCAAGATACAAGACTCAGCCCACTATCGACCTCCGGTCTCCGGGGGGGAGTGATGTAGCGGTATCTACAACGCCACATGCGAACAACGCGTCATACTGACGTCACGCAAATCCTGCATCTCGCAAGCAGAGTTTACCGCGCAACTAGCATAGATACAACGGCCCGAAATGAATCATTGGGGAGTTGCCCGCCAGACACAACACCCGTCTGGTCGGAGGATCCTCCCTTTTCTATAGAGTATGAGTGAACTTTACACCCTGTTCCTCATACTTCTATACTTTTATAAATATTTTCTGGATGTGAGAACGTTGTGGATACTGATATTTTGTAGACCATTTTCTATTTTGTTAGCACTTGTTGACATCCCTAGACTGTCCTCGCATACCTGTTAACACTGTAATATAAAAACATTGTGAAAGTCAATTATTTTTAATAGAGTAACCGTGGAGTTTCTTGCCGTCTCTTCTCCATAGGAAACGACCGAACCGTACTCCTCTCGTGTCTGACGTTTCAGAAGTGTCCATGTAGGTTTATATGAAATATTTTTATTTTGATTTTTTGAGTCCAAACAAACACAGCTAAGCAAGACTACTACCGATTTCCGTACCGTATTAGGCAATAAGAAATATAAGATTCGATGTCAGACGTTTGAGCATTTCCAGGACCATTTACAACTTCTTTTATTGGTATGACAGCTGTGGTCAACGGTTTCAGAGTTTCCCGAGGCATGGAGGGGGTACACTTGTGTAATTGATGTTTTTTTTTATTCCTGATTTATATAATTAGTGATAATTTAAGATCACTAGGCATAAACGCGTAACGCGTTGTATATGAATAAATGTATAAAGAAAGAAAGAAAGAAATACATTTATTTAGGACAGACCAAAAGACACACAATACACCAGATACATACATCAGATAAAAACAAACAAGAAAAAAAAATGGACAAAATAAAAAGTGTAAAGTACGATTTAATAAAAAAAATATATATAAAAAAAATAATAAAAAATAAGCAGGAAAGTGGGCCTCACGGCTGCGCTAAAAAGGCCCAGTTCAGCAAAAAAAAAAAAACGGTAACTACACTGTTCTTTTGAAGTACCTAGAGAACCTAATATTAAAAATATCTTTTGTCATATAATTTTGAGATTATTATCCGTAACCTTTCTCCCTTCGTGCTATCACTCTTTATGAATGATTGGACGATGAATCACGTCGAGCCCGGTAATTTGCGCCTCTGACAAATTAATGACGACCCTTATCGACTCGTTCCCTTTCGTATAAAATCATTCGCTGAAGAGATATTGATGATATGATTGATGGATTAATAAGGCAACAAGTCAATAAGAATTGAGAAGCGACAATTTTATGTAAATAATGAGGTTCTTTGCAAAATATTTTAACTTGCATCATTTTTAATGGCTTTAAAAGGGAAGACGTACTATCCACCATTCTTAAGGTCAAAGATACCATTCTTTAGGTGAAAGCCAATATTCTTAAGGTCAAATCAACCATTCATAAGGTCAAAGGCAGTATTCTTAAGGTTAAAGATATAATTCTTAAGGTTGTTCTTTATATATATAAAAAAGGTAAAGGTAAAATTAATATCTTCTTTAACAGAGAGTTGGCAGCCCTATTCCACGGCCTACGAGCAGAATATTAGCGAATATATTAAAGCATGATAAACACACGAATTCTTTACGACACCCCTGCGAGTAGTCAACAAGATATACGGTGTATGAAATTACCCGTCTGTCTGTGTGAAGCTTTATATTGAGAGAGTTTGTTTATAGCTCCTTCATTTGTTTCATTATTTGATGCTGTACCAAATCAATGTGATGAAGAGTATATGTTTTGAAAGTTATGAAGCGTGTGTTTTGTTGGGTTTATTCATCTAGAATTTCTCAGTATCAGCCCGGAGTTTGGATTTATGCCCGGTTGATGACAATAGGCAATTGGCTGACCCTATTACCCTTGATCATCATGTACTGTACCCATATTTGCAAAATAAAATATCTTTATCTATCTCTATAGATCTTATCTTTATAGGCATTTCGCCAGTAATGTTTAAGTCTCATGTAACATGGGGTGAGCCTATTGCCATCAACCAAGCACAAATCCAAACTCTGCTACTGAGAAATTCTAGATGAAAAAACCCAACAACGGACCTTGGAATCGAACCCAAGACCTCATGGTCAGCAGAAGCGCTTGCGACCACTAGAAGAACCAGCACCCTAATTGCGTAACACACGATCAATCTCAATCTGAATCATTTTGAAGTATATTGCTAATCCATTGCTTCATATGTTTGACAAATGTGTCCGCTGAACGATGTAAATAACGCAATGAATGTTGTTGAACTGTCAAAATGAAACCCATTGCTACTGATCGTGTGTTACGCAATTAGTCCGCAGGCAGTTGAGTAGAATTATATCTTGCAATATACTTTTACCCAACCTCTCAAGCTATAGAGCCAAGTAATATATGGTACAGTCAACAAAAGAGATAAGTATGCAGGATCGTCGGATATAGTTGAAGTTTAGAAAGAAACCGATGGATGTTGTTGAGTGAAATTTAATTTGATAAATGAGCTCTTTGTTTTCTATTAATTAAATTAAATTTTATTCGAGAGCATCCATCGGTTTCTTACTAAACATCAACTATATCCGACGATCCTACATACTTATCGCTTTTGTTGACTGTTCAAACACAATTTATTAGGCGACAATGTCCGCACCATTTCGCGTAGCTTACAACTTGGCAACCATCTGGCCGTCTTGCCTTTGACAATTTTCAGTAGTAACTCGATTTTAAATATCGCTCCTACTCGTACAATACCCTCTCGCGAAGCAATTTGAAATCCTTTGCACTTTAGGATTGATCCGGAGATTGCCGCTCGGAGTAAGTGGGACTGAATTAGGGAAGCTGAGTATAAAGTGTGGTAAAAACGACGATATACTTTCCTTTATAGGAGCACACTTTTACGTAGGATTGTGTGCAATGAACAGCGATCTAAAGCGATGGGCGTATTTTTTTAGTTCATCACATACCTGTTTAAAGTATTTTTTGTATTGGTTAGAATAACAGAAGTGTTTAAGTCGGAAAATAAGAAAAAGTTCAGAGCCATTTATAGCGTATTTAGATACGCTATAATTTCTAAAGCACTATGAATGTAATTTGACATCTAGCGTCACGATGGCTCTGACTTTTTTCGTTGCGTTTAAGCACTAATGCTTAAACGCAACTTTTAGAAATACTTTGAAAATTAGATGGCAGAAATACGAGACAAACATTAATCAATGTTTGCGGATTTATTTTTTTGTTCTGAATGTTTTTACATAATTATTTATTTTATTTTGAAATCAGGGTGCAAGTGCACCCTCTTGCACTCGCTCTCGGCGCCCATGTATCCATTCACTACCAGGCAATCATTCACTGCAGCTAACAACCTCTTTCAAAATAACCCTCAGCATTGATGTAAACCTGCAAAATGTAAACAGAAATGGACACAAACCTCTCCGGCCTTCATTTCATAGATTGGCTTTCTCCGTAAAGGCTAAAAGCTAACACAAAGCGGATATCTACTTCCTTTCCCTCAGTTGTATTCATTAGATCGGCAAACACCACGTTGAATCTCGAATTTTGTCCGTAGTATAACAGACTTAGAAATTAAAATGACATTTTGAATCCAAAATACCAAGATTATTACGAATAGTGCTACCATAGAATATCCGTGAGTGCTACATAGATTTCAGAGTAGTTTGATCGAGAATTCAGTTTTGGTCTACAATTTGGCTGATGTGAAGGTTCCTGGGCATGCCAGCCATAAATCATACTGCCTAGTAAAAGCTACAAAATATTTGACAACAAGAGTCGTAATATCATAGAACGTTGCTACTTTTTATACAAGTGTAAATCGAAAATGTTCTAAAATCTTCCTTGTCCTAACATCGTAATTCGTATTCAATCAGGGCTCTAAGTCACTACGACCATTTAACCTTTTCCTATACAGATGTAAAATGATACAGAATTGGGCCCCGGGCCCCAATGAATCAGGGCCCTGCAAAGCTGTTCCGAAGATTTTCATTTACTACTTATTCATTGCAGTGGCTTTTGGATTAAAAAATATAACCTTAAAAAAATTATGTAAACTTATTTTTCACATTCCAAAATGTAGAGAATAGTTATCGAGAAATGCAATTCAGGAAGACCAGCGCTTATCGCAAATGTTGCTTCATTTACATATTCCGGAGTTTCGTTAAAGTTTGGTTACGGAATCGAGATTCCAGCTCAATGTATTTATGTAAAACAGTTTAGCTACGAAAGGAGTATAAAAGGAGGAAGGGTAAGATACAGTCTTATATTATGATCAGATCCAGCTGCCTCTTACTGCTACTGAAAATGTGTAATTGAGAACTTGTGAAGTCTTACTTAAGATGATTCCTTCAATGTAGTCCTTGAAATTCCAACTTCCAGTTTGCAAAATCCTTGAAAATCATCTTAAGTCTTCAATGTACTCAACCTATCGCAGTCATCAGAATCAGCACTGCTGTACCTACATAGGTCTCTCCAGTGCTGCATCACAATACTCTGTCCTCCGCCTTCCGCATCCAGTCTGCCCCAGCAACCTTTTTAAGATCGTCGGTCCATTTAGCTGGGGGGCGTCTCACACTACGCTTTCCGACACGCGGTCTCCACTTCAGGTATCGTCTGCTCCAATGGCCATCGGTCCTTCAACAAACATGGCCAGACCACTGCCACTACAACTTGACTACTTTGCAAACTACGTCGGTAACTCCGTTTCTATTCCGGATACCTTCGTGTCTGATTTTATTCTACAAAGACACTTCGAGTATAACTTGCTCCATAGCGCGCTGAGCGACCTTCAATTTGTGAACCAGCCCGACTGTCAGTGTTCACGTTTCGGCAGCGTATGTTATAACGGGCAGGACGCACTGGTTGAATACCTTAGTCTTCAGACATTGCGAGATTTACGACGAGAAGACTTGACGAAATTGCCAAACGCTGCACAACCCAACTTACTCGACTTAAGACTTTAGTACCTAAGGTTCAACAAGTTTTCAACTTCAAATTTTCAATTCAGAGACGGGGTCTTAAAGAAGGTTGTTTATCAATGTAATCTCTTTTACCGCTCGATGTGGTTCGTGAAAGAAATAGTGAACGACAGGTGTACGGAAGCCACAAAAGAGTTTCTATTGTCGACAGTATTCCTTTTCCTGTGTCTACAGGTGTATGCATAGAGGCTTTGTGTGCTCATCTTATTATGACCTCGATAGAGCTCCAATAGGGGATTTAGAAAGGAATTTTATTCTGTTGAGTTGAGGTAAGAATCGCCATTTGCAATTTTATATTTTCTTCCTTCCATTTTAAATTTTTATATTTTCTTCCTACAATATATAGCGTTGTCAGACCAAATATGAATGTGTTCTTGTTTGGAATGTAATAAATACCTTAAGCTTTTCGAAAATAAATACAAATAACTGTGCCATTATGAATCCTACAAGAAAATCCAATCCTTTTAGACTCATGTTTCCTGAGAGCTAAAAAAAGCGGCCAAGTGCGAGGCGGACGAAGTGTTCCATAAAATCGTACAATATAATATATGTTTTACAATGTATTTTTAAAACGTTGTTTAAAAAAAATAAAAAAACACGTTTCTATAGACGTAAAATAAAGTAATTTTTAACTTTTTTGTTTATTGTTATAGCGGCCATTTACACACTGTGAAAATTTCAAGTGTCTATCTATTACGGTTCAAAAGATTACAGCCCTGTGACAGACGACGGACTGTAGAGTGTAGAGCTTTAGTAATAGGGACTCTACGTTGGCACCATTTATGTTCGGAACCCTAAAATCACGTACTGATCAGTCAATTATTGTTACAAACAATAACAGTAAAGCTTCTTGTAAGTCCAAATCTTCAGTCATACTTTACAGATCATCATCTGCCTAACCTTTTCCCAACTACGTTGGGGTCGGCTTCCAGTCTAACCGGATGCAGCTGAATACCAGTATTTTACATGGAGCGACTGCCTATCCGACCTCCACAACCCAGTTACTGGGTAATACGATACCCCTTGGTAAGACTGGTTGTCAGACTTTCGGGCTTCTAACTACCCATAACGACTGTCAAAGATCCAAGAATGACAGCCGGGACCAACGGCTTAACGTGCTTTCCGAGGCACGAAGGGGTCTCGGTAAGTAAAAATGGTCACCCATCCACAGAGCAACCGCGTCAAGGGTAGCTTAACCTGATCGATCGATTTGTGCGGCTGTTATTATTTAGCCACGGGCCCCTCCGTCATAGTCATACTTTACAGATACCCAATTTCAGGTGTTAACGAGTTATAATTAAGTCAGGATTCCACCTGGATTTAAGCTACCATATAGTTTTATTAACATCAGTATTGAAACTTTCCTTTGTATTTAACACTTCATGAGTGTAATTAACTTCATCAAACATCCCAGTGTCAACTTATAGCCTTACTTCACTCATCCTTACCTCCTCAAGTCCTCACTTATCCTTCCTCTCTTCACTACTCAGTAAATAATCAACTTAAACACACACGTCCTCTCATTCATTGTTACCCGACTTCGGCAAGTATGCTGAAACTTTTCAATCAAATGTAAACTTTATGTCAGTTGGCAGAAGTTCTTACTTGCTTGAAGTTATCTACGAAGTTGGTTCAGCCATTGTGCGGGATAGTGCTTGTGTGAGATTAATCTGTTTGTTTAAGTGCAATGAGAGCTTGTTTTATGACGGAAATTTCAGTTACAGTTGTTTTAAAAGTGGATTTTCACTTCTGAAGTTGAAATTTAGCTCTGAATAAGCGCTGAATCGTCAGGCTTTGCAATGATATAGGCACCTACAGACAAGACAGTAGAAATGGCGTAAAAATCGTCGTCATCTTCGTCGTATAGCTAATAATTTTAACACTGTTTTCACAAATTTGGATTTGTTTACATTGTCTGCTAATAAGTTTAGAAGCTCATTGATAATATTAATTAGTGACTCAGATTTTTAGTTGTTTTGATTTGTTCTTTCTCTGTTATTGTAAAAAAGTGTTTATCTTTTGTTTCATTTAAAAAAATAATCTTTAGATTTGTCACTTGTGTGCAAATAGTTCCATAATAATTTTGTAGTATTTAAGATGTGGATAACGTTGTGAGCTAAACATATGTAATGTCTTTTTTTTTCTTACTACATGTTTATTACGATGTTTGTGTAACTGTTTGTTTTCCCGAATTAAATAAATAAATAAATAAGTTTATGAATTGGCTTGAAAATATAGGAGAAAATATTTAGTAATGGGTTAAAATAAAACGATTTTATTTCCTAAAGAAATATCGAGTTTGAGTAGGTACAGTGCCCTCCAAAAGTTAGTTGACATTTCTCCGCTTCACCAGTAACACACAACATTATGATTAGAAATTCTAGTGATCCAAATGTTTGAAAATATGTTATAACGTTTTTATTGACTAATTCAACTACCTTTGACCTATCATAAAACATAATCAAGTAATCCCTTAGGAGTATTTGATGTTTTTTTTTATTTTTAACCGACTTCAAAAAAGGAGGTTCTGTATTCGACCCGTATGTATGTGCGTATGTATGTATGTTTGTATGTCCACGATTTTCTCAAAAACTAATGAACCAATTTTGATAATTCTTTCACTAGTGTAATCTACATACTTTCAGGAAGTTTTTAGTATATAATACATTAGGTAATTATTCTTATGTACGAAGCTATATGCATAAAAGTACTGCATCTCCGGTATTTCTATGCGAATTTTGATGATTCTTCTAGTCGGTGTCTTCAATTCTTCAATGCACTAGTGTTAATTGAATTTTTGTGGGGTAGGTACAGCTAAAAAGTGAAAAATAAAAACTTATTTACAAAAAAAAAAAAAACAACCGACTTCAAAACAAAACTACAAAGTGATAAATAACTTTAATTTCGGAAGTCGGTGTCAAAACACGAAAATGCGGAACCAACGACACCGACTTCCGAAATTAAAGTTATTTATTTTTTTATTTAGTGAAAAAATTACAACTAACTTTTGGAGGCTACTTGTACGTATAGTCACAACTTTAGTAACAACAGAGTTTGAGATAGCTCTAAACTTAAGGTTTCCAAACTAGTGGCATTAGAAATATTATAGAATAGATTGCTCTTTATTATGAACACCATACGTTTATTAATCGTATTACGTATCTATTTCCATTATCACAACGATTGCCACACCATTATTTTGTTGCTCACATCCAACTTGGCATATTTCCACAAATGCAAAAATATCTTCACAAATTTCGGTTTAAGGAATAAAAAAATAACCCTCATGGGACCAAACACGAGTGATAAATACCTGTCGAAAGACGTACAGGGTGTAAAATATTACAAAATCGGTACGACCCTCTGCGGATGTGGATAAGCTTCCTTCGTGTTATTGATGGATAAACAGAAAATTGGGGAAATAAGGTTTTATGCTGAAACAGAACGAAGTAATTCTATTGAGTTTCACTTTACTTGTGAGTTTTATTTTCTTCTCGTGCTGATAATTTCGATATGGAACTGGGAGAAGTTATATTAAGTATATCGTGTTTTTGTGGTGATAAGGTGGACGTATATCTAACTAATCCTACTTGATATTATAAACGTGAAAGTTTGCATGTTTGTTACTCAATCAGGCGAAAACGGCTGAACGGATTTGGATGAAATTTGGTACACAGATAGTTTATAACCTGGATTAACACATATGGTACTTTTTATTCCGGTAATAGAAAGTTCCTGTGGGATAATTTCCAAAGTCAACGTGAGCGAAGTCGCGGGCAAAATAATCTTCGTCAATCTAGTGGTCGCAAGCGCTATTGCTGAGCATGAGGTCCTGGGTTCGATTTCCAGGTTGCGCAGTGTTATTGGGTTTGCCATTTGGAATTTATCAGTAGCAGCCCGGAGTCTGGAGTTGTGCCCGGTTGATCGCAATAGGCTCGCCCCAAACTCAAATTCAAAGCATTTATTTCAATTTAAGGTGAATGCGCAGTGGTAGACCGCGAAATTCAAATTTTCTTACGTTATTTGCAATTTGCAGGTCAGTGTCAGGTTGTATCTTGATCAAAATTTGATTCGCGACTATAACAGTTACGTATTTACAGAATTATAATCATTAGAATCATTAATACCTACATCTTTCTACGTCAGGTTTGTACCATTAAGCACTTTTCCATAAGAGATTTGTTGTTATAAAACGTAAGAAAATTTGAATTTCGCGGCCTACCACTGCGCATTCACCTTAACCATTTACAAGTACTTTTGAATTGTCAAGAAGTACTTATTCAGCTTATATTCACCGTGGACCGACTACATCAATTCAGGATATCTGCATCGCGTTAATGAATACCAGTCACTTTACTCCAATATCACCAAACTACCGTCCACTTCGAAATTCTGTCGGCATTAAGTTAATATTAGAGTGGTGCAATCCCCGGGGTGCCGAATTCCGGCAGCGTTCGGCCCTGTGCGGATATGTGTCCGGAAACTATTGTGTGCATCGCAATGGTTGCAGAGGTATTAACGTTTCAGTAAGGCTTTGAAAACTGAAAGGAATTCGGATAGTAAGAACTAGGAGTATGTTTAGATAAGAGAGTGGGGAGTGTTTTTGCTAACGCGCGCTGAATATTTAGTCATATGTTGAATTTACTTAACAAAAAGATTAAATTCACTCATTTTCTAACAGAAGACGTACTGCCTAAACCATAGTGGATAAGACAGAGATTAAAACAGAAGAAGAACTAGCAGGGGATCGAGGGTGGGGTGGAGGTGGTGGTTCAGGGATCAGACCAGAATAACTCCTAAAAACAATGGCGTGCACTAAGGAGATAGGGGTGAAACATTGTACGGTTTGAAATTTTGTTTTGTCGTTCGTTTGTGCCTATGAGAAACCACATCGGGCACATCGCTGGTTTTCTTATAAAAATGCGTATTTATTTATTTTACCATTTATGTACACACATATATAAACAGACAAGAAAAAAAAGGAACAGAAAAATAGGTACAAAGGTGATGCTTACGAGTTCATAAGAAATCTCTTCCAGCGATAGGACAAGAAATAGAGAGATGTAGACAGCGTGTTAAAAAGAAAAGGAGACAAAAAACAAACATAAAATCTAAAAACAATTCACTTAATAAAACTAAACAAATAATATGAGAATATACTTACATACATACAAATAAACATACTTACTTCAAAAATAAATATAACGTAATCAAAATAATAAATACATACACAACTATGATAAAGTGGAAAGATAGTGTGTGTGTATTATACCTATCGTATAATTATTTTCGTTACACACGGCTACACATCAAGCTATCCTAACTAATATTATAAATGCGAAAGTAACTCTGTCTGTCTGTCTTTCTGTCTGTCTGTCTGTCTTTGCTTCACGCGTAAACTACTGAACCGATTTGTGTGAAATTTGGTACAGACATAGTTTGGAACTTGAGAAAGGACATAGGATAGTTTTTATTACAAAAAATAAAATAAAAAATAAAATAAAGTTTATTCCGGACATACAGCGCCATCTATTGGTCAAGAGTCGGCATCAATTCAGTACTGAAAATTCATCGGAAAAATGTAAATAAATAGTAAAAAGGTATGAAAATATAATATAATACAACTTTTAGTACAAAGAAAATGCTCTAACGGAGTATAGATAATTCTATTAGTACTACATATATGTCGAGTTGGTGATCGCGCAATGGTGTCGATCGTTACACGAGTTCGGTTCATGTTATTGTTTTAATTCATCGGAAAAAAGTAAATAAATAGTAAAAAGGTATGAAAAAAATAATATCAATACCTATAATAAAACTTTTAGTACAAAGAAAATGCCCGAACGGAGTATAGATAAATAATCCGAGTTGTCACTATGCTCGATAGATGGCGTTGGGATCGAAATAGATCGCGCTATGGTTTCGTTACACGCATTTGGTTGGGTTTCATTTTTGAAGAGATCCCGCGAGATCGGGAACTATGTGGGTAAAACCAAAAATCTGCCGGAAGTCACTATTCCACGCGAACGAAGTCGCGGGCAAAAGCTAGTATATTATATTTCCAGAGTTAACTGACCTCGCATTGTATAGGTTTTTCGTACAATTGGAAGTCAGCTTAGTACTGGTTATGTATTGCTTGATAAGTAGCAGTGCGTACGTCTGATGCAGAGACTTTACACATAATCAGTTTATGTTCCTAATGCTGGGACTTAGGCTTGAAAGCCCGTAGGCAGTTAACCAAACGGACTTAATACAGGGCCTTATTCTTTATGACATAATGAACGACACCGCGCCAAATGAACGCGAGATTGGCGGGATTAGCTAAGGAATTGACGTGGTTTCGAGTAAGGCTACGGACACGAAGTCAGCGGGTGCTGGGCGGCGGCGGCGGCGCGGGGAGCGGCGCGGGGAGCGGCGCGGGTAGCGGCGCGGGTAGCGGCGCGTTTCAATGCATAGATTTATATGGAACTGGCCTCGAAGGCAGCGGCGCGGGGAGCGGCGTACGAGCGTTGCGCACAAGTCTAGCGGTACCCGCGCGTCTGCATTGACGTAGTATTGTTCATTTTATTTTTTTGCATTTTAACGACCGACGTTTCAAAATTTTGTATCAGAAAGATGTTGTCGTCGCTGTTTAGTAATTTCGTTCGCGAACAGAGACACTAATTTCTCATAACACAACACTACGCCGCCCCCGCACTAGCGCCGCGCGATCTGCTCACTAGCTTCGAGCGTTGCCGCGCCGCTCCCCGCGCCGCCGCCGCCGCCACCCCGCAATCGCTGACTACGAGACCGAGGCCTAAGGAATCGTTAAGGGGTCATAGTGAATTAGGACCCAGGTTGGTGTACTACAAAGGACTAACAGGTCGTGTGATTAGTATTATTTTTCAAAACAAATGAAGTTATCGCCTGTTGGAACTGACGACTCAGAAACTTATTCTGTAAACCTACATTACAAATTATTAAAACAAAATTCATTCGTTTAAATAATTTGCTTCCTAGAGATGATGACAACATCAAAGTTCTACCTGTACACGTATTGTTTTGTCAGTGTCATATTTCAAGAGCATGGAGGCACGGAGGCCTGTTATTCTTGAGGCTGGTTCTATAAACCAGGTCCCAATTACGCAGGATGTATGTGGAGTATCCTCAACCCTTTTGTATCTCGTGTTTCGTTTGAATTGACATGTTTGTGCGTCCCCTGTTGATTGCGAACATTCCGTATTCACGAACATGTACCAAATGTTCAACAACATGTGACTGTTCCTAAATTACCCTAGGCTGATAAAATTTTCGTTTTTCCTAATTATGTTAAATATTTGTGTTTATGTCGGTTCCCCCCGTTAGATTAGATTAGATTCAGCGGATTATATTTTTGATTGACATGTGTCGGAATGTGGAACGGGATTGAGAGAAGCTGTATGGATATTTTTCTAATTTATTAAAAGGCTTTGGACACAACATGTATTTTTATTATCTGTTCAAATTTATGTTTCAATTTAATGTTATTTCAAGTTAAACAAATATCATCTTTATTTTAATTGCAATTAAGTTGATTTCAGAGTGACTAGCACTATTGAAAAAGTTATAAAAATGTTTGAAGTTATAGCGTAAACTGAACTTTATTGTGTAGGATTTAAAGTTATTTTTCCATAAACTCATATTTGTTTACATTTTTGGCAAATAATTGGCGAATGCAGATTAAGTATATACAGGCACCAATGTGATTGCACCAAACCTTGCCGTAGCATACTATTTTACATAACATAACATCACGCCTGTATACCCCGATGGGTTAGGCAGAGGTGCACCTATAGTACCTACACCGACATTTCGCAGTTAGATTTAAGACACAATCACTTGTATGTTCCTATCTGTAGAATATCTGTAACAACTGTTGTTGAACCTTAATTAAATAAATGAAATAAAATAACTTCGTAGACGCGATAGGTATGTATCCAAACACGAAAAAGAACAGAAAAAAGAATAAGATTTCTTTTTGTCATCGACCGCAGTTATTCTATTCACTTAAAATATCAGTTCAAACATTTTTTTTTTGTGTAAACTTCACAAACATACTTGAAGTAAAAACACTAACAGCGGTTGTTGACCTCCCAAAAAACATCAAATCTTTTTATTTTGTTATGTTATCGTGAGCTGCTGCTCGGCCATCCTGATATCTGATTGTCCCCAGTCAGATCTAAACTCAAAGTAAATCAAGTGGCGGTCTGTAGTTTCTGCCTACCCGTATGGAAAGAAGGCGTAAGAAACGAGAGTTTATGTATGTATTCTGTAAAAATCACGTTATGAAATTACAGCTCACTTCACCTAAGTGTTCACGGTCAGTATAGACCGGCTGTGCATTCCTACCAAGTTTTTGCGGCTCCAAAACTTCAAACTTTTTGGAAAACTCAAATTGACTCTTAATAAGTTATTATAATCTCAGCCCAAGAAAACTTTAAGGCGTTTAGTTAAATGAGCTTAACAGTTTCAAGAGATTTACGTTTGTTGAAGTTTTCGAGAAGAGCTAAGAACACTTGTAGTGCCTGGGGGCTGAAAATTAATCTTTGGGAACCGCTAAAAACAGCGGTTAATGATAGACAATGAAAATGCTAAAAATCTATTGTGTTTAAGAGCAATTTAGAGGCAAAATGGTGTTACTAAATTAGTTTAGGTTTGTGTTAATAAAGTGAACAGATGAATTAAATGCCTAAGTCGTAGAAAGAAAAACACAAAATATTTTGTTTGGTCACGGACGAATTTATAATAATGTGTTTTATTTATCAACTTACACAATTCTAATTCTATTTAATTAAGTATTTACATAATATAAGCTATACAAATATAATATCTAGGTATGTATATCTAATACTAAAAATAACAAAATTAAATCCTAACTTAACTAAAACTATACAGAAACTAAAATATAGCGTCGAAAAATTCATCCGCATCGCTGTCGACTGGTAATGTTCCCAAGAGACTGGCGGCATTGCCACGTTGCATGGCAATGCTTAGCCTTTGGCCAAGGTAAAAGCTAGCCCTTGGGTCACGGAAAGTGTCAACCAGCAGTTTTGAAATTTCTTAAAAAGACCATGAGCACTCGGACCCCACGGCCCGAGGGTTCCATCCCCAAACGGATCGAAAATATAATTTCCGATAAGGTTATTATATTTTCGCCGCTTGAGGTTTTCCGCAGCCGCAGCAGCATTGTGAATTGTGAATTGAGTATCTATCTATCTAGGCTGTTTTGTCCCACTGCAGGGCAAAGGTCTCCCTCTCACTTTTCCACACAATTCTGACATTTGCTCGTGTTCACCAGTCCTTTCGGTAGGACTCGAGCTCGTCCCGCCATCTTCTTATTGATCGCCATCGAATTGAGTATGTTTCAGCAGAATAGAAAAGAAATCAAGCAGTACAAAATATACTTAGAGTAAATTACTGCTCTAAGTATACTGCTCCTGGTAATACTTACTGATAAGTAGCAGCAAGCTAAGTTGCATGTAATAGTTAGGACAAAGTTTGGTACTTTGGCCGTGAGCTTGTGGCAAAACTATCTAGGTAGTTCTTGTAGTTGTTACGATAGACTAGGTACTTATAATATTATGCACAATCCTCAAATGAATACAGTACCTAAGAGCTTCAAACTAAACGACAGCAAAACAGCTTACTAGGTTTTTTCGATAGTTAATTTTATTGTTAACTACCTGTTGCTCTCGACTTCATCTGCCATCCAGGATGAAAAGTAGCCTATGTCCGTACTCAGATCATGGGATATCTATGTGTCAAAGAAGGATGGGCGTTTTGGCCGGTATGTCCAATAAAAACCAAATATACATCAAATGAAAGTTTATATCATAAGCATAAATTTTCATTACGAGCAGAAGGCTGTGAGATACAGAGTTAGAGAGATATCAGACCTGCAAGTAAACGTATTAGATTATGGCGCTAATGTTCACTGCAGTGCTCAATATATTCGTTATTGACTAATAACATTGAGGGGGCTTAAAATTTAATTTTATTAATAGAAAACAAGCAGCTCATTTATCAAATTAAATTTCATTCACAACATCCATCGGTTTCTTACTAAACTGCAACTATATCCGACGATACTGCATACTTATCTCTTTTGTTGACTGTACATACCAAGTAATTGCCGTTTATAAGCAATAAGTTGACATGCATTAGAATTCTAATGGTCATTAGGCCAGGCTCCATACAAAAATGCCCATCATTCTTTCATTTAATCCATTCTCCCGTTTTAGCGTAAAAACGTAACAAAAAAATTCACGTTCGCATTTATAATATTAGTTATGATGTGCATACCTACATTTAAACACGGTTTTTTAAATTGTATTGTTATTTTTCAAATTTTTTGAAATGGAAAAAGCGACTTACTATCTTAAATAAAAAATAAATAAATATTAGTAGGATAGGATTAAAACTGTTTTTATTTTTAATTTTTTAGTTGTACCCACTCCACAAAAATTAAAATAACACAAGTGCATTGAAGATTTGAAGACACCGTCTAAAAGAATCATCAAAATTCGCACAGAAATGCCGGAGATGCAGTAAATTTATGCATATAACATCGTACATAAGAATAATTACATAATGTATTATATACTACAACCTTCCTGAAAGTATGTAAATCACATTAGTGAAAGAATTATTAAAATTGGTTCATTAGTTTTTGATAAAATCGCGGACATACAAACATACATACATACGGGTCGAATACAGAACCTCCTTTTTTGAAGTCAGTTAAAAATACCTCTAATTTCCTTACATTTTTGACATTGATTGTCGCCGAGATAAGATTGTGACTAGATTTTTTACGTTTTTAATTGAATTGTTTTTCAGGTCAGTTACTTCACTAAACACTCTTTATTTCAAACATCATCATCTTCCTGCTCTTGTGCCATGTTACTTGGAGTCGGCGCAACACGTTTTCTTCTTCCATTCCCCCTGTCGTCATTCGTCACGCTATCATTCACTCCCTTCTCTTTCATATAATTTCTCTCACAATCCATCCAACTTTTCTTTAGCCTTCCTTTCCATATTCATCCATCAACATTTAAGTATATTCATCACTCTATGTCCATTCCAAGGAAAACGATTTCCTTTTAACATTTTTTACCACTTTTATACAACCATCCCACAGAATTTCATAAAAGCCTTATCACAAACCTCTATTAAGTCAGCCGTCAAAACTGTCAAACCGTCTCATCCACTCCATAAACTTGCCAATTAAGTATATTGTGTACTTTAGCTAAGCGTTACTTTGAGCCCAAATAACTCTATACTGCTATATCGGCCCCTAAAGGTTCGAAACTGACCCCCATGTATCATGATTGGCCCGTTAAGGTTGTGATCGGATGAATATTTTAACTGTTTTGGATAAGGAAGTATTTTGTGTGCTTATCGTGTTGTTAGGGACGGTGAATATTTAAGTTTTTTCGGAAGCGATATTATGTTGAGTTAGCCCAGAGTAGCACGGGCGGTATTTTCCCGCGTCGTTTTTCTTCCGGATACTGGACTTTTAGCGCTCTGACAGACGCTATACAACGTTTATTAGTAAGGGGGTTAGTGTTTAAACTATTTGATCAAAATCAAAAGTAATTTATACAAATTAGTCTAAGAAACAGCACTTTCCAAATGTCAAAAACAGTCTCCCATAACGCCCGCCCTTCACTTATCGCGGATATGTTCGATTGAATAATTTTCGTATGCAGACTGGGAACGTCATTACATATACGCAGTTTAATGTATTATCGTATTGTCGTCATCGTTTCAGCGGTCAAAAACATTTTTGGAAAGTCAATTGGCTATCATTTGTAATCTAAATCTATCCATGTTATAAATTAAAGTCGCTTCTCGTGTCTGTCTGTTTGAACCAATTATTGTTCTTCTAAATTGCGCTACTGATTTTGAAGCCGATTTAAACATCATTTAGAGAATGTATCCCAGAAAGTTTATGTGTGTAATAAATTAATATACCTACCGGATGATTTTTTTTAACGGTTCCATATTTTTACAGGGTTTTCTATCCATGAATATGAACAATTTTCACTATGGGACCAACTCTGAAATCACGAAAAATAATCAGCTGTTTAATACAAAAGTTCAATACCTACTTGACCAAAATGTATGAAACAGCTGATTTAATTTTCGTGATTTCAGAGTTGGTTCCATATTGAAAGTTGTTCTTATTCATGAATAGAACAGCCTGTAAAAATTTGGAACCGGTAAAAAAATCATCCTGTATAATTAAGAAAACTCGGTGTTTTGTCAAGTCGTATCTGTATTTTGTGTATAAACTGTGCGAAGCAGGGGCGGATCGCTTACCTAATAGCTGAAAAGTCTTAGGCCTACGCCACACTTGACGGAAATTCCGACGACGATCTTCCGCGGCGGTCAATCCGTTCTATACGGTACCAGCCACACTGAATATTCAGTGGCAGATCATCAGTCGGCTGCCTGCGCTTATACGGTGTGGTCGTGAATTCGTGATGGATCCGATAGAAGTGATAGCTATTTATGAGGCATTAGAAGAAGAAAGAAGAAGAAAGCGTAAATATTGGGTTCATCCCTTAAATACTCTTCGACTAGAAATTGGGCAATTTCATACCCTGTATATGCAACTAAGACTTAATCCAGATAAAGCATTCGAATATTATCGTATGTCCATACAATCATTTGATGTATTGCTGAATTTAACTAAGGACTATATTACTAAGCAAAATACAAAACTTAGAACAGCTATACCTCCCGAAGAAAGGCTGACCGTTACATTAAGGTAAGATAAATATTAAGTAAGTATATGAAATGAAACAAATTATTGATTAATTACTTAAGTATATTAACTTTTTATTGAATTAAATTGCTGCAACATTTCCTCTATATCTCAATTAAGTGGACCTATTTTGAAATATTTCGTCTATTTCCTCAATTGAGTGTGCTGTTTCAGTTTCAGGTGATTGAATTGAACGTACTTGAGTTTCAATAGATTCGGGTGACTGTATGGTCGAATAGGAGTTTGCACTGTTTGTATTCGTAGTATATCCTTGGTACACCGGCGGTGACACATCTCCTGTAGGTATACTATATGCTGTAGGTGATTGTTCGTATGTACTATAGCCAGGATGGTTGTAAGAATACGTTTGATTATGTGACATGTTAAATGAGTTACGATATTTGATTTTATAAATCAAATTCATCACTTCCATTCTGAACTCACAATTTTGTCTTTCATTTAGGCTCTTAATTTGAGGAAGTAAAGAAAGTAAAAATTTCGTGTCGGCATCTTCTTCGGCTGCTTTAGGTGATTGTTGCTTTTTATTCATTGCTGTAATTAAACTCTGTTGAAAGGCTGTCATTTTAGGTTTTTTTTTCATTTGGGAGGTCCCTGAAACTTCTTCAGTTTGAGGTGGAATAAAATTCTCAGTTACAGTTTCTTGTGCGTTTGCATTTCTTGGTTGAGTGTTTGTATTAGTTGATATTTCATTACAAGAATTTTCATTTTGGTCGTTATCACCTGCCAGAGCGCTTATGTTCCCCGATGAGACCCGAGACTCTTTCACCACATCCAAGAATCGAAGCAATTCAATGTATGAGTTTTTACGTTTCTTAGGTGCAGCACTTCCACTTCTTGTATTATCTTGTTTTTTTTCTTTTACGTAATAATCTCTTAAGTGCTTCCATTTCTTTTGAAGTTCATCCACTGTAAAATTAAATAATATAGGTATCAACAAAATGTCGAAATAACTTAGCTTAGGGTGATATAGCTCCGATAGTGGCGCCCCCAATAAAAAATAATTAATTATAAGTACAATTACTATAATTTATCTATACCACATATGGAAAATCCGCTTCGTTGACCCTCTCAAGACTACATTTAACTATGTGTTCACATAGTGTATTAGCGATGCGAACTTTTAACTTCGAATTTTGAAGGCAAAGGTGCCACTTTTCTGTTTATACGCCGAAGGTGAGAGTTGGCATCACTAGTAAATTATGTGAATCGATGCGAAACATTGTTAAATGTAGTCTTGAGGGATTGACCGAAGCAGATTTTTCATAAGTTCGTTTATAAATGTTTAATTAATTATTTTAGATTGGGGGAGCCACTGGCGGGAAAACGTGATGATGCTGAACGTTTTTTTTGTTTCAGGTATTTGTCTACCGGAATGCATTTTAAAAGTTTATCTCACGATTTTTTGATGGGACGATCGACTGTTGCAGAAATAATAAAAGAAACTTGTGAAGTAATTTGGAAAGTACTGCAACCACTTGAAATGCCCGAGCCAAATAAAGAATCGTTTTTAAAAGTGGCAGAAGAATTCGATAAATACGCAAATTTTCCAAACTGTTTAGGAGCTGTGGATGGTAAACATATAAGAATAATTAATCCTGACAACAGCGGATCTAACTATTTTAACTATAAAAAGTTTTTTTCAATTGTTCTTATGGCAGCCGCAGATTCTAATTATTGCTTCATTACTATCGATGTTGGATCTTTTGGAAAAGAAGCTGATAGTAATGTATTTAGAAGTTCAAATTTCGGACAGAAACTTTACCACGACATGTTAGACCTACCCGAGGATAAAATACTCCCCGGAACTACCGGCCCAGCACTACCATTTGTACTGGTAGCTGACGAGGCTTTCGCTTTACATAAACATGTTATGCGACCCTACCCCAATAAAACATTAGACATAGAAAAACGTACGTTTAACTACCGCCTATCTCGTGCAAGGCGTTATGTGGAATGTACTTTCGGCATATTGAGCAACAAGTGGAGAGTTCTTCATACGGGCATACTTGTTAACCCGGATTTTGCTACAGAGATAGTAAAAACAACATGTGTTCTTCATAACTTTGTACGGAGACGAGACGGTTTGAACTACAACGACGAATTGTTAACTTCTGATCTACCTACATTATCAAACTGTAATACATCTAGACCCTCTAATGCCATAAATACGAGAGATTTATTTAAAAAATATTTTATGGAAGAAGGTAAACTAGAATGGCAACACAACTTCATTTAGGTAAGGTGACTGATATAATCGTTGTTAAGTAGGTTTATATGAATGATAGTTTCAATTAGTACCTACATGCATACGAGTACTTATAATTAGATATACCTAGGTATAGAAAATTAATAAAGTGATAAACTCACCAAATTCTCGCTGTTTTGTTTCTATTTCACTATCCCAATTGTCGTACAATATTTTCGCAATCTCTTCCCATGCTCGTTTCTTTGCAGTTCTATCCGGCTTTTCTCTAGAGTCCCAAAGGCAAACTCTATTTTGCACTTCGATAATAAATCGTTCAGTGTCAAACATCCTGTGCGTGCGTCGTCACTGCGAGTTATCCGCTGAATGTGGCGCGATGCATACAAATACCTGTAATTGCGACGTTGCCGATCTTACGCTGACGGAAGATCGGTGCGCGGACGACCGAGCAGACGCGAGCGAGTGACGGTCCGCTCCGTGCGCGGGATCGTCCGCGACGGAACGACCGATCTTCCGCGTAGTGTGCCCGTTATTTGTATTTTATATGCAATAACATGTATTGGCGTTCCGCCGCGGAAGTTCGGCGACGGAATTTCCGTCTAGTGTGTCTAAGGCCTTATGGGGTAAATGATCAGCGCAACAAAAACGAAATAACTAGTCACGCGTGTAAATTAAATGAAACCTTTTTCATTGCCACCCTGAACAATGTTTTATCTGAAGAAACAGCAGCTTATAAATTATGTATCTGGATTAGTGCTGATCCGATAAGGGGTTTCCAACAAAAGGGTGCAAAAAAAGGTTTTACTCCCCTGGATAATGTTTTACGAGTATATTGGGGGTGATAGTATCTATCAGGTCTTATCTGCCTCCTGGTTTATGAGCAAACATTGGTTACTTTTTTAAGAGAGCGATTCTGTTTATTTTTAGCGCGAGTTTTATGTATTTTCCTGTAACGCGAATAGATAAAACAAAACTGTTGAGTAGATACTCTTTAGTTTATATTGTATTCTGCGGGGTAATTGCGTAACACACTAACAGTAGCAATGCCTTTCAATTTGACAGTTCAACAACATTCATTGCGTTAATTACGTTGTTGAGCAGACATATTTTTCTAAAATGAAGCAATGGATTAGCAATATCCTTCAAAATCATTCAGATTGTGATTGATAGTGCGTTGCGCAATTTATTTATTTACACTTTTCGCACACAAAAAAGGTACAAAAGCGGACTTGCTTTAGGCATCCTCTACCAGTCAACCAAGGGTGGTGAAGAGATTAGATGGCAGGTGCTTTGGTTGAAAGGAACAATGATAAAAATAAACTATTCAAACTAGATACACAAATATGTATATAGGTTATAAATACAACATACTATAATATATATTTATTATAATGTATATTGTTTATTTGTTTTGTTTGTAAGTTCCATTAATTAAAAAAAGTTTGGTAAAGGTTTTGTTTCACGTTAACGAGAATTGAATGCTAAAAAAATATATTGACAAACGCGTTAAAAACACAATTTTAATGAAAACCCAACACTATTTGAAACTTTCACGTTTTAATAATTTTCAACACACACATCAACTGCTTAATGTGCTTGCTCAGGCACAGTATGTAATGGATGGTCACCCATCCACGAACCGACCTCGGCAAGCGATGCTTAACCTTGACGATTGACCCGTACGGCTGTTTTGATTTAGCCACGAGCCTCACAGTTCCAGCTAATTCCAAGAAAAGCAATTTCAACCAATTGCTTCCCAAAAATTACTGCACACGTATTTCCCCATACCAAAATGACTTCGTCTCCAATTCTACAAACTAAACTAATTTACCGCACAATATTCCACGTCGTCACACAACTCTGTCTACCCCCTAGAACTGAGTTCGAAAATTAACCGCTCCGTCACGGAAACGCCGGAAATGAGGAAACGGATCCGGAAGCCTGCCGGGACGTAAAGCCTCCACCACCCAGTCCGCTAACACGTTTGTTGAGCAAAAATGTGGGTACTCGCGTATGCAAAATTAAAGGTATTAAACTGGAAAAGTGAGGTTATGAAACTCAGGCTGTGGTCTCATAGTGTATAAGTGTAGGTACCTACTAACTAACAAACAAGCATTTGAAGTGAAACTTTTTAGGCGGCGAATCGATAATGTACGAGAACTGAGAGTGAACTTTCGAGGACGCGTCACGTTTAGACACATTTCGTTACATGAGAGAGAAGAAAGATATAATCTCTCTCTGTCTCTCACACTAAATTCTCGTATTCTTTATTTTTTATGAAGTTTTACTTCCGTGTACGGTGCTGCATGCGCATTTATTTGTTTTAGGTGATTCTTTATTTTTATCAAAGTAATAATTGAGTTTCTGGTTTTCACTTTTTAATTGCATTTATTTAAAAAAAAAATATTCTTTTCATTTCGATAAACCATCAGCACTAAAATCAATATTAAATGAGAAATCACCAAACAAACATTAAAAATATCATAAGTACAATAGATAAACAAATGGATGCGATAAAGGTCAAGCTCGTTCTATTCAAACTCGAGGGGTTGAAAGAGGTTCAATTATATTTATAAATTATTTATTGAAATAAGGAAATAAATTTAAGAACACAAAAACACAAAGTCAAACAACAAATATTCTCAGTAATAATTACCAATGTCTTTGACAAGGACAACTAGCTCAAATGCTAATTAATACGCAGCCAAACTAATGCGGCTTTAATTATCGAAAGCTGCCGTCATCTTATCTTTCCAAGGAAATCAACCAATAGTATTACATAGAACATAATCCTAGCAGTATTCCATTTTTTTGTGGTATCATCCCACTGTTTATTAAGTTAAAACAATCTTAGGCCTCTTAAATTATTAATAATAATAATATATCTTTATTTCAGATATACGTCCATACATTTTAACAAAACAAAAGTTAGTAAGGTTGTTAGTAGAACACATAAAAATACACAAAATACAAATAACAGGGTGTTAGTAATTTGTTAGTACAGAATCAAGATCAGTATATTACATTATATTGCAGTCTATTTCCTATTTCTGCGTAAGTGAACACTCGCCCAGTAAACAGTAAACGGACCGTTTATTTTGCACGCTAACGTTCTGATTAAGTAGGTTACACAAGTGGGGTTTGTTGAAAGTTTCATCTTTTATTTCATAGATGGCGTTGTATGAGGGTGAGCCTGAATCGCGCAAGTGAAATTTCATGGTATAAAATCCTGAAACATCTCAACCGGTCAAGCCTCGCGCTTACCCTATGTAGTACGATACAATAGAAAATCAATTGTGTCTCATTAGCGGGGCTCAAGCGATTAAAATACTTTAAAATAACTTTTAATTAGAATGCTTTCAACCGCTGCTAAAAATATTACCCTCAGGAAAAATAAAAGCTTCGTAAGTAATTTACGTTTAGTTCAAGTCAAGTTCAGAATATTTTATTTCTGTTTAAATTACTTAGCTTACCAAAAAAAAAACCGTTTACTGAATTGCCAATTTGACAGCGGAGTGACAGTGCTACTTTCGCGCGCCATTCACATCGTTTCCCGCCATTCGAACAAAAAGGTTCAATACAAACAATTCAGCCCAATAACTGAAGCGAGCCATTGTGTACTGGCTGAATGGTATTACGAGTAATTCCTTAATTATCTGTCGGGCATTTATGTACGAAATTCGCGCGCTTTTCAATTTTATCTGTAAACGTATAATCAGCTATTGTCCCAATGAATTTATGCCATGGCAGATTGTCCCTTTTAATTTATAATATTCCATTTATTTTACAAGTCCAATTTTAATCGGGTTGAGGAGGAAATCAAGTGACCTTTGCGGAATTAATTTTGTGAATCCAGTAATTTGTTTTTTGTTGTTTGTATTTTTGAGCATATATATTAAGGCGGATACAGACATTGCGAGGCATTCGCAGCGCATGCCAGAGGCATGTGGTGCCACATGCCTCACCACGAATATGAACGACCACACATTGCGAATCATGCGGTGAGCACTGTGCGCTGCGCATGCCTCGTAATGTCTATATCCGTCTTTACACATCGTGTCAAATGAGGAACGGGGAATATATATTGAAAATGCTGAAAACCAGCGAAGCGGTTCTGTCTCGCATTTTGCTAAGCGATGGCCGTTTTATGTGGATGTGACTAATATTTACCCCCAACTTGTTCTTTTTTGTATTTGTGTTTTTTCTGGGCATCATATTTATCGCACAACAAACGTATTTTCTTCCTTTTTTTTCTTTGTTACTATACTATTCAATTTCAAAGCTATAGCCAAAATGATGATAACATATAGATTTAAATCTTAACAAAGAAATATTATTTTGAACGTCAATAAATCTAAAACACTTCCCTTTATTTCAGAGGGTTTATCCCTTATCCTCGGCAATCTGTCACCCTTTGCGAACACGGCAGGAGTCAGCATCCCTCCCACTCAAATCTCACAGGATGTCTCGCAAGGTATGAATTATTTCACTCTAAAAACGAATGCCTACTGAATTTTGTTTAGTTTCTTATTCAGCGGCCTTTGATAAATTGTGTACAACCTTATTTTTTTGTTTTTTGTTGTTTTTGAAAATTGTTTTGGGTTCATTCGAATACGAAGCTCAGAAATTAAGGCTAGTTAGTCGTATAGACCTCACACAGTAAAGCCTTAATGAGAGAGTCTATAGAGAAGCTAAATTGAATAAAACATCATATCATTAAGTCTGCCTTGTGTACCACTCGTATGTTTGGGTGTTAGAGCTTGAATAAATAAATGAACATCAACCTTTTGGGGGGCTATTCATGCCTGCGGCTTGCCCGCGTGGAGGTCGGAAGTCATCCCACGGGAACGGAAGCTACCCGGATAAAAATTATCCTATGTTCTAAATCAGATGACCAAACCATTGTCTATCTGTGTGCCAAATCCGTTCAGCCATTTTTGCGTGATTGAGTGACAAACATACAACTTTCACATTTGTAATATTATTACTAGCTTCTGGTCGCGACTTCGTCCGTGTGAAATTTCATGTACCCCCGACCCACCCCGTCACATCGCATCCCCTTCCCGCGCTCTTAATTCGTTTTCGCTTAGCGTTCCTTATGACCTTTTATCTTTTTGCTCGGCTTGGAGTGGTATTAAATAGCCTATAGTCTTCCTCAAGAATTGGGCTATTAAATGCAAAAATATTTTTTCAAATCCCACTGGTAGTTCCAGAGATTAGCGCGTTCAAACACACAAACAAACAAATTCAGCTTCTTTATTGGTAAGTAGGATTGTCCCAAATAATAATTAAGGCTTACGGTGCTCAATGCCACACGTTATATTGTTAGACAATGTAATTCAACCACAGAGACCCATTTTTAACACGATAAAAAACGAGTTGTAAACAGACCGAAATTAATTCGTTTTATCACGATAAAAAACGAGTTGTAAACAGACCGAAATTAATTCGTTTTATAACATTTTATTGATAGCTTTTAAAGCGATTGGAATTTATTGAACTCATAACTCGGTGTTCGGTTTTGATGGACACACGAGATTGGAACCAACTGAATGTAGGTGCGAATGTAAACATTAGCAGTTTTTGTACTCAGTCCTGTTATTTAGAGGTAACACACCATGATTTATTGGAGTCATGAACTCACTTGAAGTCGTCTTTCTGATTGACCTTTCCGACCTCTTTGAGTTTAAAATATAGTTCTGTAGATGATGGAACCCTGCTTGCTCTAAAACCTGTACTTTGGTGGAACTTATGGGCGCTATTAACAACACAATACTCGTTAGCTAAGTTCTGGGCCGACACAATATACAGGGTGTACCTGGAAGTATGGATCAGCCATGCTATTCTGTAGAAATCTCACCGTGAAAACTTAGGTGAAGTGAGTTTAAAGTGAGCTGTCAATAGTGTCAATCCCTAGCATCAGGTGAAATGACAGCTCACTTTAAGCTCACTTCACCTAAGTTATCACGGTGATATTTTTACAGAATAGCACCGCAGATCAAATAGGGGCGTGGGCAAAGTCATTTCCAAACTTTTTAAACCTGAGAAAGTTGGTAAATTTTTTGACGGTTTAAAAGTTATGACCAAATTTTTGTTTTTTTCAATCACTTCGCATAGTGCTCAAACAAAAAAAAAAACTATCAGGTATCAGGGCTGTCAATTTAATTGTTTTAGATAGCCCTGATAGTTTTTTTTTATGTTTTTTCTTTGAGCATTCTGCGAAGTGATTGAAGAAAACAAAAATTGGTCATAACTTATAAACCGTTAAAAAAATCACCAACATTCTCAGGGTCAAAAAGTTTGGAAATGACCGTGCCCATGACCCTATTCGATTTGATCCATACTTTCAGGGACTATATAGGTAGATTAACATCGACGAAGTTAAGAAAAAATAATACAGTGTTTAACTTTGAATGATATTATTTTAAATAATAATTAATTATCATTCAAAGTTTAAGAATTCAAGATTAAACAAGCAAAGTATGACTTGTGCTAACACCGTAAGATAAGTTGTTAAATAACCTCAAAGCTCTTTTAATTTCAACTCTGAAAAACAATTTAAACACTGAGTGAAAAGTTAAAATTTTGCTAACTGAAAATCCAATTAAACTTTAGCTAAATCCGATCCCGAAAGCGAAAGGCAAGCTAGCTGCTAGTAAACCAATCAAAAACGTTAACTACGAAAACCAATGTTTTTTTAAGGTTCAAATGAAAAGTAATTTAAATTCGTGACTGGGCAAAATACTCAAATACACCTAATTTAACATTACATCACGATAAGTTCCTCAAAGTTTCTTTCCACGAGGGCTGGTTCAAGGAGGCGTGAAAAAAGAGTTTCTGGAAGGATTTGAGGGAGGCCTTTGCCGAGCAGTGGGACAGTACAGGTTAACAAAAAAAAAAAAGTCCCTCAAAAAGCAGTGGTGGCTCAGTGGTATTGGCTCCGACTAACGAGTATACTTTGTGTATTTAATTTCATCACCACTGCTCTCAAAACGGTGAAGGAAAACATCGTGAGGAAACCGGCATGTACTAAAACCAACAGAGAACAGTGAGTACATTATAGCGTCGGCCTAATTTGTTAACCTGCCAAGTAAATTTTTAAGCCAAATCAACTTTGAAACCAGACAAAAGGTTCAGAATATTAAACTAATATATATATGACGGAGGAGGAACCTCCGTAGCGTTGCTGACTTCCTGATGATAACTCATATTTGGGTCTTCGAAAGAATACTTCACGAGTAGTAGGTAAGCTTCGTATATTCAACGGGCAGCGTAACGACGTCCCAGAGAGGTCCGTACTGTACGACGGCTCGAGCACGAATGACCGAGAGCCTTTTTTTTTTTCCTATATGGCATCTCGTAGTTGACCTTGAGAGGTCGTGACTACTTAACCGGACTATCCTGTGGTTGCTGGAAGTTTTTAGGTTAATTATTAAAATTACAATAAGAGAAATATTTCACATCATAATAAACTCAAAGTAATCAATTGATGATTTATGAACTAATTTTAGAATAATCAGATTAGGAAACTTAATTATTCTCGTTGTTATAATAGGTGAACTGTTATATTTGCGCCGATATATATTATTTTTTATTTAATAATAATAAAAATGGACTTAGCAGGTTAACAAATTAGGCCAACGACAGGCTGATCCAAACTAATATTATAAATGCGAAAGTAACTCTGTCTGTCTGTCTTTCTGTCTGTCTGTCTGTCTGTCTGTCTTTGCTTCACGCCTAAACTACTGAACCGATTTGTGTGAAATTTGGTACAGACATAGTTTGGAACTTGAGAAAGGACATAGGATAGTTTTTATTACAAAAAATAAAAAATAAAATAAAAAATAAAATTTATTGCGGACATACAGCGCCATCTATTGGTCAAGAGTCTGCATCAATTCAGTACTGAAAGTTCATCGGAAAAATGTAAATAAATAGTAAAAAGGTATGAAAATATAATATAATACAACTTTTAGTACAAAGAAAATGCTCTAACGGAGTATAGATAATTCTATTAGTACTATAATTATGTCGAGTTGGTGATCGCGCAATGGTGTCGATCGTTACACGAGTTCGGTTCATGTTATTGTTTTAATTCATCGGAAAAAAGTAAATAAATAGTAAAAAGGTATGAAAAAAATAATATCAATATAATAAAACTTTTAGTACAAAGAAAATGCCCGAACGGAGTATAGATAAATACTTAATCCGAGTTGTCACTATGCTCGATAGATGGCGTTGGGATCGAAATAGATCGCGCTATGGTTTCGTTACACGCATTTGGTTGGGTATCGGCCGAGCGCTTCGGTACTGTCGTGGAATTGTGGATTGATCGTTTCGTAAATTTAAAATTGGCTCCGTTGTATTAGTAGATTAAAAAGTATGTTTGTTGGGATGTCTGGTGGTTGTTTTCAAAATTGGTTCCGTTGTATTTGTCGATTAAAAGGTTTATGAATATCTTCCACATTTCATTTTTGAAGAGATCCCGCGAGATCGGGAACTATGTATGTGGGTAAAACCAAAAATCTGCCGGAAGTCACTATTCCACGCGAACGAAGTCGCGGGCAAAAGCTATTTATAAATAAAACTGAATGACTTACCCGTATCGTTAAGGTGTTATCAATCTTTGTCCGCTTTTAAAATTATGACAAAAAAGCACTTCCTATCTCCTTAACATCATCGCCATATTTTCTTTGCTCCTGTTTCATTGTTTATTTAGATTGGTATTATATAATTTATGTATGTATTTATTGTATTATGTAAATGGTACACCACAAACTACCTACAGTATTTGTCGCTCCTTCCCCTTTTTAATCCATCCAAAGGTTGTCTTCAAAAGATCACTCTTAGCGATAAGATCGCCCATTGTGTCACCCATTGTAAAGTTTCTATATTTATGTCTGTAATTTGTATGGTGTACATAATAAAGAGTATTCTATTCTACGAGATTATAAGTCCCTCCATGCTGTGCAGTCTTTGGAGAATTCGGGGGAAAAAGGTTTAATAAATTTAATCAACCCATTAATAACACGAGCAAGAAAAAGAACCCCCAATTAATATTTTGGGTCGAGTCTTTTCTAACTCGACCCACGCACATTTCTTTCGACCGGTATGCAAAGAAAATAATATGTAAAGGACTTACAACAGCCTTTCATATCGTAATTTGTACAGGGTTGAGTAGGGGGGTAAACCCGCCCCTGACGGGAGGAGGGGGCGACTTAGCGCAACAGTTTGGAGGTGTAAGAGGGTTTCAGCCGGAACCGGGTGACGTGATGTATCGGCTTTCGGCGAATTTTGACTTGTTTGGGGACAAGTTAGGTACCTTTATACGGGAGGATGCTGGGATTTGTATAAGTAGTTCCTGTTGTAGCGTAGTTTCGGCGAAATTGGTGTATTCATAACAGATTCTGTAGTAGGTATTTTAATTTCAATAAAGCTATATTAGTAAAAGGTGCAAACAACATTCAACAGAATTTAATTTAATTGTAACTAGCAGCGCCCCGCGGTTGCACCCGCAAAAGTGTCGATCTCGTGGGAATATCGGGATAAAAACTATCTTATGTCCTTTCCTGGGACTCAAACTATCTCTATACCAAATTTAATCTACTAGAGACTAGACTATAGTCAAGAGCAAACCATTTCAAATAAAATAAAAAACACTAACAATGATTGCAAATGACATTCAATATGACAATACAACAAAAAAATTCATTGCGTTTTTTACGTGGTCGAGCAGAGGAATTTTCAAACATATATAGCAATGGATTAGGAATTTCCTTCAAAACCCTTCGAATTGTGAAAGGGTGCTGATAATTAATTAAAAGTAATCGTCAAAATACGAGGAAAACTGCAGCTGATTTTAAATTCAGAGAAATGAACTGAATTTATTATTTGACAAACTTAGCCAAAGACCAACAAGAGACGAGAGAGACATCTGGCTAACCCATCCTTATTTTATAAAGATACAAACAGTTATACACACATCAAAAGTGTCTAGGGATCAAGCATTTTTATGCGGATTTCTTGAGATTGAGATGTGGCTTTGTAATAAATTTATGATTTTATAAATTTATATGGATCCTTTTTGGTGCATTTCTTAATTTGAATCAGGAACTGTGAATCAAATTCGAGTAAAAGATGAAAATCAGCTGTCAATATTTTCCCTATAAAAACATACAACGCATTGAAGACATTATTAGTGCTACTGTTTCCCTACTACTGATTAAAACCAACGTTATTATGGAGCGGCGACGTCATTTAAGCAGGGAAGAAATGCTCAGAGCCGTGGGAATGATAGAAGCTGGTTCCCGGCAACGTACTGTGGCTTTAGCTCTGAATACAAGTCAGAGTGTTATCAGTCGACTTTGGACACGTTACCGAAGCACTGGTACCGTGGCTGAGCGCCATGGAGGACGGTATCGCTGCACCACACGGAGACAAGACCGATACATTCAAATCTTAACTCGAAGAGCTCCAACAATAACCGCCATGATGTTAGCCGTGAGGCTTCATCACTCTTCAGGGAACTTAATTAGCGACCAAACAGTCAGAAACCGCTTGCATGAAGTGAACCTTCATTCCCGAAGACCGCTACGGGTACCACCTATAGCAATGCACAATCGTAGGATTCGATATCAATGGGCTCTTGAACACAGAAATTGGTCAGAAGAACAATGGCGTTTCGTGTGCTTTTCTGATGAGTCTCGTTTTGGTATGAGACCGGATACAAGACGTATACGACACTGGAGAACCCCTGGACGCCAACAGCGATTAAAATCCTGCCAGGAAGTCCATCCTTATAGTGGTGGAACCATCATGGTATGGGCGGGTATTTGGATCGGCGGAAGAACTGAGTTGATTTGGATCAGAGGCAACCTCAACGCTCAAATTTATGCTGAGACGATTGTATCAGACGTCATCGTTCCTCTACAAGTGCAAATCGGTCCCTTATTTCAGTTAATGCATGATAATGCACGACCGCACACCGCAAGAGTTGTAAGACAGACTCTCGCCGCAGCTAACATCAATGTCCTGCCCTGGCCTGCTCAGTCGCCAGACTTGAACCCGATTGAGCATGCATGGGATATGCTACAGAGAAGAGCTCTGCCGAATATGGAGGGTATCCAGTCGCAAGAAACCTTTTTTTGTTGTTGCAACGAACATGGGCTGCCATTCCACAGCGTGATTTGGATGAACTCATTTTGAGTATGCCAAACCGATGTTCTTGTGTTGTTAGTGTTCGCGGTAGAAACACGGATTATTAATTGTTTAAGTTACCCAATAAAATTTTAAAGAAAACTGTTATTTCAGTCTTTTTTTCGAACTTTTGTGTTAGTGGTTCAAATGTCAAAAATCCCTTTATTAGGAAAATGGCAAATTTCTTTATTAATGCAAAGGTGACTTGGTTTATCGTTACTGTGACAAACGAAAACGCTTTATTTGATGAATCCTTAAAGAAAATTTTAATTAATATCAATCAGGAGAAAAGTTATTGCAAAAATATATGTTGATCCCTAGACACTTTTGATGTGTGTATTTACTTAAGAACAATCGAGAGTGTATACAAACTATTTACAAACAAAGACAGTGTACTCACAGCTTAAAAGCCTGATTTCGGTTTGTTGGATAAGACGTATTTCAGCGCTTTATTCGCTTTAAAACTGGAAGCAACACAAAGCGCTTGAGGTTGCACCTTGGAATAAGCGATGATGGATCGTTGTGGTCATTCATTTTATTCAAAAGTATTTTTACGGTAAAGCTGCAAAGACACAGCCCTATAACTTCAAAATATCCGGAAAAGCTGTTTTCGTCCGGATTAAGAGGAATTTGTGGGAGAGCTCATGTGTTTCATAGGATTTCAGGATTAAGAATTTATGACACACTGACTATACGTAGTAACAGAGGTGGAGAAACCGGCATGTCCTAGAACCCACAATTCGAAGACATGCGTGGTAAATTACAGCCCACTCCCTGTCGAAATGTTCTCACTGTTGGGACACAGGCCCCAACAGTGGGAACATTATAGGCTGATTAGGTGTGGACTGTGACAAACCAACGCGCAACGTGGCCACAAATATTTCTACCATCCTTTCGAAAAGTTTATTGTTCCTCTGCATTACTTATGTCATACCAACATTTTTATTTTATAATATTGATATTGGTAGGAACGCTTACGAACTAATCTATGTCTAAAGTAGGCGGACTCTAAGGGTAGCCACACACGTTACGATATACTTGCGCAAGTTCATATCGTAAGGGTCAGCGCAGACAGAGAGGAGCGCAGCGGAGAGGATTTTATTAACGCACTTGAAAATAAAATTTAAAATTATGATGCAGACCCTCCAAAACCGATTTCTCCGAAAAGCCACGGGCGCCCCGTGGTACATTAGGAATAACCAACTGCATGTTGATCTCAAGATCCCAACTATCCAACAAATCATGAAACGCCTCACAAAGAGCTTCTTCGAAAGGGCTGAAAAACACCCCAACCCCCTAGTTACTTCAGCCGCCCAATACGTCCCCTCAAAAATCTCTAAGATTCGCCGTCCCAGGCATACCCTCCTCACACCCGACGACCCCATTACCCTCCTCCAAGAAAGCTGTAGGGAAACCACCACTGTCAGACGAAAGAACAGATACAAACCGCGAAACCGGCCCCGCCGCAGAGGCCCTCCGCGACGTCCCTGTAATATCACCGCCCGACCCTTGCTCGACAAGCCAGCCCGCGACGCTGAGCAAGTAGCTTTAAATTCCCCAATTAATAACCAGACCCAGCCTGATCATTGCTGCCCTCCCCCCAATGACTCACTAAGCCGAGGCCCGAACCCCACAGGGGGTGCCCTTAGTGGAGCTCATTTAAATATCCTTAGTTTGTAAGCCCTGGCTGGGGGCCTTAAAGTAATTTTCGGCCACCACAGGATAGTCCGGTTAAGCAGTAAGGCAACCTTAGCGAGTTGCATCTGCGAGTGGTCAGATCAAAAACAAAAAATAAAGTGCATAAATGCTGCGAGGACGCGTCTTCGAGGACGCGCGAGCATTTTTTGTCAGGTTCAAGCATTTATGCACTTTATTGTAATAATTTTAAAGTTTATTTTCAAGTGCGTTAATAAAATCCTCTCCGCTGCGCTCCGTTCTGTCTGCGCTGACCCTAACGTCCATAAGAGCGGTTCTGCATTACATCCGATCCGAATCTGAGAAATGCCGGTCCGAAGTGACCATAGTCATATTTGTATGAGGGGTTGCGCATAATAGATTATCCTAATTATAGGTATTGTTATTGTTATCATTTTACTGTTAAATCTTTATAAAATAGTAATGTTTTGAATAACCTAAATATTAAGGAATAATGCAGCAAAACATAGAAAATATTTCAAACGTAACCTTTTATGTCGTTGATATTTTGGATGACGGTAGATAGAAACGTCAAAGTTGTTCTGTTCACGACTATAAAAGGGGGAGCTCCCAGTGGCGGGGATCATTCTTGTTCGAGACATCGGCCAGAACGGAGCTCCGGCCTACAGTCAGTTGATTAGTACTAGTGACGTTATTATGTAGAGTAGATCGACCAAATGTCATGTAAGTTAATTGATATTATTATCTTGATTATTACTGATAACTATGGTTTCTGTTAAATGTAATAATATGGCCAATAATGCCAATGTTGTAAAGTGTATAATGGAATATTCCTAGCTATTGTTATTATGTTGCTATTATTCCGAGTTCTCTTGAACCATTGTCTAAGAGGTATAATTACTTGTTTTTAAAATGATGATAATTTATGGCAATATAAGAAATAGGTATGTTGATAGAATACTTTAATACTGTTTCCATGGAGTTTCTTGTCCTTCTTCTCCATGATGACCTAGATTTGGAACGGACAACTAGTTTTCTGATTAATTACTGACAAGCCTAAATTGAAATAAATGTCTAGCTTGTCTTCCTGTGCTTTATTTCATAAAATCCTTTCCCTACATACCATATTCATAGTTACTTTTACACATATTAAATAATTAGTAACCATTCTGATATTCAAAGTTTTATATTTGGGTAAAATATGTATACATATAGACTTTTATAAATAGATTATACTTCATGTTCTAACATGCACTAGATCCGAACTCTATCCGTCCGAATTTAGAACATTCCCAATTCTGATTGAAGTCTGATTCGGATCAGATGATAGAAAGGTAAGCGATAAGCGAGTGAAAATTAATCACCGTCTCTATTCGATCGTCAATTCCTTCACTCAATCTTATTTTACTATTTATGTCTCCCGTTTTTCGTAGTTTTGTCGGTAAAAAATGATTCTCTAAAATAGAATCTTTTAGACAAACACTAATAAATACTAATATTTACTTTTGAAGAAATGGTTGGGTATTAGCATTCCAATACTTCTGAAGGCCAATTCACGAAATTAAAACGTTCAAAATCTAGTCAGTCTCATCTCGGCGGCAGCGTCTTAATATTACGAGAATTGCCCCTCAGAACTCATTGTTATTCAAGTGAGTACGCTCTTATTTGATTCTAATAGATTAAATCTGTTTTATACCTAGCAAATATTTATATCATTTAGTGGTATTAGATTTTTAAATATTTTATTTCGCAAACTAAACTATTATTAGATAATAATTCATATTTATTTATTTATTAAAACTTTATGCACAAGTAAAAACTGTACAAAGGCGGACTTAATGCCTTGGGCATTTTTTACCAGTCTACCTTAGGGTGATGCAGAGACAATACACAGTAGGTGCAATAACAGTTTTTTTTTTATTATTTGAAATGGACTTGCTCTTGACTCTAGTCTAGATCAAAGGTGACAGAGACAAAGTCGACGATGGAGCGATCTTATCCAGAAGAAGCCTGTTCACTCTCACTTTGAAGAGATTTGGGTTGTATGCGCTCGGAAAAACAGACGCAGGTAGAGACACTCAAATAATAAAAGAAGAGAATATTATAATGAATTAAGAGCAATTTTTAAAAAATCAGGTATCATTTACCTGAGGAATACGTATGGCGGTTTGACAGTTTTCTTATAGAAAATAAGTCAAACTGTCATATTTATTATTCTTCTTGACTGTTGAAAAATCAGCCCTGAACAAATAATATTCATTAGTAGTTTTGTTAGGAGCTGGGGTGGATCGAATAATCGATTTTCCCACCCGTACGCAAAATACGCGCATTGACGTGGAGTTGCGGACACCAGCCCGTATTACCTATTACCTATTAGCAGTTTTGTTGCGAAAGCCTTGTCATTATTAAAACTGAGTATCTAAAAATTTTGAGCAACAAAGAAACAGATGTTTGCTTATCCAAAATTGAAGCGTGATTATTTAATTAAAGTTTAGTCCTACCCTCATTAACAAATACAAAACGAAGAAAACAACAATTATCATGAACACAGTCAACAAAGCTCACACACAAGCTAGTAGAAACATTTTGTTTTCCATTGTAATTGTTTTACTCCGTGTACAGCATCCGAAATTATAAGAATTTCGTAGAAAGCTTCTGAAATGTTAATAAATTAATTTCGTTCCAAGATTAGTTTATTAAACCAGAAGTGTCTGGAACAGCGATTCTCAAAAATTTTGGAATTAAAACCTAAAAAGAGTTTACTTTTTATTTAAGTACAAGATATTGATTTATTTTGAACAGTTTGCTATTTTAAAACTTTAAATTGTCCAGATCATTGCTAACGTTATCCTTTACAGAAAAAAAAAGTGGATATTGCTTTCTGTTAAAAACAAATCCAAACTTAAGCAAAAGACTTACGCCTAAAATGTCCGGTGCACTCTGGACAGCCACGCCTATATTACTGACTATTTTTACTACGACATGTGCTATGCTCATATAGTTCGTGCCAATTGGTGTTGGCACGACCTATATGAGAATAAATTTCTTTTCTGGTGAAAAGAATAAGATTTACACATGCATCCATCAAAGGTAATGCAGTCGGCAAAGAACAATTCGGCTTGGAATATTTGGATTTGTAAGTCGGATGGTAGAATAATGTCAGTCGTTAGGGCAGCATCAATCAGAGTCAGATGCACCGAGAATAGTTTGGATTAACATACGGGAAAGCTGCATATTTTGCGTTTTAGCTGGAATAGTTATTTTCCTTTTCTATAGAAATGCAAAGTTTTAGAAACTTTTTGTAGATAGGTACATTCTACCTGTGTTTTTTTTCGAAGTTCTTTAGTAATTTGAGGGTTGCACAAACATATTTAGTAAGGGGTCATATTTCACTCCATTTGAGTCCAATTGAGAGGATGGTGTGCGGTTGTAAGGCATATGCAGTAATAAACTGCTCTATTATGTTGATCTGATGATAATTGACAAAAGGCAGGATGCTTATGTCTTGCGACAACGCCCTAGCACTTTTGACGACCTTAGATATTTATTTAGCCAATATTCTTAACTATGCTATCGATTCATTTCATTACGTTGTCATCATTATCTGCCATTATCCCAATTTATTTCGGTTCGGCGCCATAGGTCTTTTCTTCCATACTTCTCTATTAGTCGTCATCTCGATCTCACCCCCCTTTCTAGCCATATTATCTTTCACACAGTCCATCCATCGTTTCTTTGATCTTTCCCTACTCTAATAGCCAACCAGTCATACTCAAAAATTTCCTCGTGACATTTTCCTCATTCACCGTCAACTTATGTCACCGGTGCCATTTCATTACATTGTAGGAAAAATATATAATTAAATCGATTTCATTACTAATCATTTACGTGTAACGTGATGTGTATCTAATATCTTTGTACAATATTAATAATTTATTAAGGTATCCATTAGACATCATATAATTAACCTCTTAAGTAATTAATCAAGTAGGTAGAAGGAAACTGATATGAGTAAGTATCGTAATAATTATTATGAAGAGTCTTTTTATGCTTGCGGGGCCCGTGGCTGAATAATAACAGCCGGCTGTTATTATATTAAGCTACTTTTGTCGCGGTTGATCTGTGGATGGGTGCCCATCTTTACATACCGAGACCCCTCCGTACCTCGGAAAGCACGTTAAGCCGTTGGTCCCGGCTGTCATTCGTGGATCTTTGACAGTCGTTACGGGTAGTCAGGAGCCCGAAAGTCTGACAACCCGTCTTAGGTCCAAGGGTCATCGTATTACCCGGTAACTGGGTTGTGGAGGTCAGATAGGCAGTTGCTCCATGTAAAATACTGCTATTCAGCTGCATCCGGTTAAACTGGAACCCGACCCAACATAGTTGGGAAAAGGCTAGACAGATGATGAGGTTTTTAGTTTTTTTATGCTTCCTAAAATTCATTCACAAATGGGAAGCTAGTATTATAGGATATATTTAAGGACAAAACAAGAAGTTTTAAAAGCTAGTGAATAAATAATTCGGGAGCTATGTCTCAAGTCTTAGCATTTATTTCAGTTAGGTAGACTATTTACATAGCACTTTTGATTCATAAATTCGAGTCGAAAGTGCAATGTAAACAGTCTAAGTTAATTAAAGCAAAGGCTTCTAAAACAACAAAGTTTTCAACTAAACAACAAACTATTTAAGGTGAATGTTCTAGACTATCTTATAAATTCTCAATTAGGAGCGACTGCTGCAGTGCTGGTGCTAAATCAGGGACTTAGTAAGACGTTCGCAAATGGCTACGTACATGATACATTAACTAACTCATAGTCTAGACATGTTTATTTGTTTTTGATTTGAAAGTTTGAGAAACACTAGATTTTTTAATTTTATGTTTGTTTTTCATTTGTCATTTATTCGTTAGAGCGCTTACAACATAGCTTGCAGAGTGAGTAAACTGAAGTGGCAGTGGGCTGGCCGTGTTTGTCGAAGGACCGATGGCCGGTGGAGCAGACAAGTCCTGGAGTGGAGACCGCGTATTGGTAGGCGTAGTGTGGGACGCCCTCCAGCTAGATGAACCGACGACCTTAGAAGGTGGCTGGGACAGACTAGATGCGGAAGGCGGAGGACAGGGTGTTGTGGCGCAGCCTGGGAGAGGCTATGTCCAGCAGAGGACTGCGATAGGCTGAGTTGATTGGTTGCGCTAACAAGTTGAGAACCACTTAACTGATTAACACTAGTATTTCGTTGACTAGGTTTAAGTACTATAATCGAACGGATTTGTGCCCGGTTGATGGCAATAAGCTCGCCCCCTATTACAAGGAACTTAAACATAACTGGTGAAATGTGGGTATGTTATACTTAGGTACAGACGCCAGCACATCAACCTACTACAATCTGTCAAATTTCTTTAATACATTTTCAACTTTATTGCTAAAGCATAAGGTTCAAAATTGATTGGGGACATGTGACAGTTTCGGGTAGGTTGATGTGCTGGCGTCTGTACTTACTGCTCCATTCTTTTTTCCCTTCCATAGCTTAGTGTCTGATGTGAGACCAATTCTTTATCAATTTGTCCAGCATATTATGAGCATACAATGTAGTGCATCCGCGTTCAAGCGCCGCATATTTGCTTTCAAAGGCTCAATATTATTATCACAGCGGGCTCTATCAGAATATTTATTTTTTAAATGTTGCAGCATCATGCTGAGATAGGAGGCTTTTGGCCTCGTATAGGACTTTCTGTATCATTTTTCTTTGTATTACTTTTTTTATATAACTTGTTTTTTTTTATTGTGTTTAGTTTAGTTTGTGATCTTCCTATACGAGTCGCAATAAATACTTTTTCTTTATATTAAAAATAGTTCAGTTTTGGAGCGAACTTTATGTGAAACTGAACCATTTGAGTTAAACGAGTAGAGAGCACTGAATTCCAATCGTTATACTCGTATCGTTCAAGCACGTACAGCGCACGCCATTTTCCTTTTTAAACTAAAAGCAGGCCGTTTTGGTTATATTTTTATTATCTGTGGGTTTCGTGTTCTATAACATAACATCGCGTTGTGGACAAAAAAGGAATACATAGGTTTTAAACAGCAATAAGAGTTTCATTCCGTTAATTTGGCTATAAAAAATTGCGTTTTTACTCTGCATGTTACGTCAAATTTTATCAACATTTTTGGAAGGACGCGACGCGTGTGGCCTGAGGTTAAATGTTCACGCACACTAGAACGTAACGTTCAACAGGCTGGATGAACCGTGCCATAAGGGAAAATGACATGTGACATCTACCAACCCGCAACGGGCCCGAGTGGTAGATTACGGCCCACTCTCTCGCACTGAGAGGAGGTCTGTGTCCCAGCAGCGGGATCAATATAAACTGATTATGCTAAAAGGGAGAATGTGTGAAAAGGCATTTGAATGATCTGTTTTGTAATGTATGTAATTTAATAGGTATTATTGAAAAAGTAGAATAAACATTTTCAGTTTTAAGTTTAGAATAGCGTCATAACTTTGACAACTGACGTTGAGGCAACTTACAGTTTATCACGGAATTTTAATTGTCATTTTCAGTAAAAACTCTCATAATTACACTTAGTAGGTAACTAAAACCTATCCTTAGTAGGTATCTACAACTACATTGCTTCTGGTCGCGACTTCGTCCGCGTGACAGTTCTTGTCCCCCCAACCCAACCCGTCGCATCGCATCACCTGCCCGCGCTATCACTTCGTTATCATTTAGCGTTCTTTCCGAATTCTTTTCTTTTTGCTCGGCTCCTAAGGGCCGTAGCGTCATGTTAAATAGCCTATAGCCTTCCTCAAGGATTGGGTTAAACAAATGCAAGAAGAATTTTTCAAATCCGAACGATAGTTCCAGAGATTAGCGCGTTCAAATAAACAAACTCTGAAGGTTTACTATTAGTACAGATGATAATATAGACAAAACAAACGTAGACGAGTAATTATCACACAAGAATTTCGAAACTATTAACCAAAATAATAACCTCCACATAGGCAAAGTTTCAACAACTTCTTTGTCCCAATCTAACTATAGTAATTAAGGCCTGTCTAGAGCAAGGCCGTAGTATTTCGCAATAAAACGTGGACTCAGTAGCTCGCGCGTTACGAATGTTACGTGTCAGTGGACTGGGAGCTTTATGGTCCCATTCCACGACTCCATTCATCACTTCAATTCATTGCTTCGGGACCCGATAAGCCTTTGTCCAATTCCACCTTTCATTTGTTAAAAACCTTTTTTAATTATCAAATTATAATTTAATCATGTATTTCTTTCTCCTTTGTTTTATTTATTGTAATCTCCCTTTCTTTAGGAACAATTAAAAGGTATATTACTTCGTTAAAATTGTGTTTTTAATAAACGTTTTCATTCCAATATCTAGGTTGTTCAGTCATTACATTTTTACAGAGTCAAACAAAAGAGAGTTGGTAATAACACAGAATTACAATACGTAATGTCTATCAGCGGTGTGTAAAGGGACTTAATTAAAAAGTTTAGCTTAAAATACCAAAAAAAGGCACGCGCTTTTATAATCATAATCAGCCTATATTGTTCCCACTGCTGGGACACAGGCCTCCTCTCTTCGAGAGGGAGTAGGCTATAATCCACCACGCGGGCTCAGTCAGTGCGGGTTGGTAGACGTCTGTTCAAATGTCCTCGACCCCTACTACATGGGACTTAAACATGGTTTCCTCCAATGTTTTCCTTCACCGTTTTGTAAAGCGCCCGTCTCAGATCGAACCCACGATCTACAACTCGTAAGTCGCGGCCGTTACCACTGGGCCACCGCTGCTTTCACTAATTTAAACGTAATTAACAATACAAAAGTTCGTTCAAATGTGTGTATGTTTGTGTGTTATACAGCGGTTTACACGAGACCTAATGACTAAACCAGCTTGAATTAACAATGAGCGATGGCAAGCAGGCCTGTTTGATGTTAACATCAAATATTCACGCACGCACCAAACGCTTTTACGTGAAGCTACAAGCGCGCCCGATGCGATTAGACTGCGTAAGTGCGTACACTTTGAACTGGTGTGCGGGAAATTGAGGCATTTATGGGACAAGTTCTTTGGTGCTATTTTTGATCTTGAGTGTGAGTGGCATAGAGACTAAAATTAAGTGTTAGCAGTCATTTGAAACTGGTCTTCATACTTAGTGGCTTTTTGATGCCAGACCCATATCGAATTTTTCCTTAAGTATTCCATAATCAGCCTATAATGTTCCCACTGCTGGGACACAGGCCCTCTTGTCGAGAGGGAGTGGGCTAATAATCTACCACTCGGGCCCAGTGCGGCGGGGCAATTGCGTAACACATTATCAATCGGAATCAGTTTCATTTTGACAGTTCAACAACATTCATTGCGTTATTTACGTGTTGAGCAGACAAGTTTTTCGAACTTGTGACGCAATGGATTAGCAATTTGCTTCAAATTTATTCAGATTCCGATTGATAGTGTGTTACGCAATTAGGGTGCTGGTTGGTAGATATCACATGTCTTCGAATTTTTGGTTCTAGGACATGCCGGTGATGTTTTCCTTCACCTTTAATTATTTCATCTACATATATCAAAACTAATAATAAAGGTGAAGAGTTTTTTTGTTTGTTTGTTAAAAAGCGCTAATCTCAACTATCTCTAGTCGGATTTGAAAAATTATTTTTGCATTTGATAGCCTAATCCTTGGGGAAGGCTTTTGGCAATTACGAGATCAGGTTAGGATGCTCAGGAGCCGAGCAAAAAGAAAAAAGGCTAACCAAAAACGAAGTAATAGCGCGGGCTATGGAATGCGAGCATGCGACGCGGGTCCGAAATTTCACGCGGGCGAAGTCGCGAACAGAAGCTTGTACAGACGCCAGCACATCAACCTACCCGAAACTGTCAAATTTTCCCAATCAAATTTGAACCTTATGCTTTAAGCAATAAAGTTGAAAATCTATTCAAGAAATTTGACAGATTGTAGTAGCTTGATGTGCTGGCGTCTGTACCTACTTAATAATTTCTGTTTTTAAAATGTCCTCGCCCCCATGGGGCTTAAACATAACTGGCGAAATGTGGGTGTACCTACTATATATGGTGGCTCACTGACTAATATTATAGGTAAAGGTGAGAAGTTATGTTGTCCTGCTAACAATAGCCTTTTACGAGTGTAGACTCGTACGTCAAAAACCTTATCACACTAAAACGAACACATATCTTCCAAAACATCCATAACTCAAAGCCCTTATAAACCATAACGCCCCCCCCTCCTTTCACGAAATTCAAAACAAAACAGTATAAAAAATACATGAAAATCCAACAGGTTGAATAATATAGATTTGTTTCGCAATGCGGGGATCATTAATTTCATCCGGACGCGTCCGTGGAGCCAGGAGTCGTTGCATAGAAATATTTTATTATTTTTTGGGAAAGTTACAAAATCCCACTAGGTTTAGGGGAGAATAATAATTTTGTGGAATTTAGGTTCAATTCGAATAGTCGTGACATTTCTTTGGTTAGTCATCATCTTCCTAGCCTTTACCCAATTATGGTGGGGTTGGCTTCCAGTCTCTTCGGATGCAGCTGAATATCAGTATTTTACACATAGCGACTGCCTATCGGACCTACACAATCCAGTTACTGGGTATACGATACCCCTTGGTAAGAATGGTTGCCAGACTTTCGGGCTTCTGACGATCCGTAACGACTGTCAAAGATCCACTTATTTTACTACTTTGCCATGCTGTAACTTTGGATTCTCCCAGTTCTGAAGCAGCAGACGCTCAGATCTCATATGTGCTATGGGAAAACGATTAAATATTGCTATCATTTTCAGCTGATATGAAATTACTTCTTCAAACTAACGCTTCCCATTACTGTAATTACTGGGAATCTAAATCATTTCTGTTAGGAATGTTTCTGTCACAACAAACTGTTTAGGGTCGCACTATTGCATCGCGCCTTTCTACGGAAGCCTTTAAACGACCAGCAGTTGCACCAGCTTATGTAGAATATGCCCTATAATTCAGATATTCAAGACAGACTTTGAACACGAAAAATAAATTATGAAGCTCTTTCGGCGTAGCTTCACTTACTAATTTATATTTCACTTGAATTCCCAGGCTCCTGGTTCATATTCATCCTGTTATGCTCTCATTAAAATTTATTTGCTGGAGAAACTCAAACTAATTCGTTAGCCTAAAATATTTTTTCTCTAAAGTTGATGTACGAGTTTTAATAAAGAAAAATGTTGTTAAAAATTACAAATGAATCTACATACATTAGGTCATACTAGTCCATTTTTTGACGCGATAACGTCTTATAAATCGATGAACGCCGGCTGCACGCACGGAAAAGCATGACTCATTGTCACTTTCTGCCTGAGCCGAGCGTGCAAGTGAGAGCGCGGAACCAGCGATAGAGAGGCATGTTTTCTTATGACGTTATCACGTAAAATTATCGTCCGTAAACCGACTTTACAGACAACCAATTTTGTTTTTACGATATAATGTATCTACCACTGATATGTCCCTATGTTCTTTTTGGCGTTATTATATGAGAAAACAGAGGAATACGTTATGTGTCGAGATTGGAATGAACACCAACGACCACGTGACCACGTTTCCTCTTAAAGAAACAAGACACCATCCGAAACTCGTAATTTCGAACACGGCACCCACATAAATAATAAAAATATAACCAAAAAGGTTTGCTTTTAGTTCGAAAAGCAAAATGGCGTGCGCTGTATGTGCTTGAACGATACGAGTATAACGTTTGGAATTCAGTGCTCTCTAGTCTTTTAACTCAATGGTTCAACTTCACATAAAGTTGGCTCCAAAACTTAGCTATTTTTAATATGGAGCCTTTGAAAGCATATACCGTCAAATGGGGTGAATAGGAACCGAGGGGGTGAATAGGAACCGAGAGGGTGAATCGGGATGAAACTTTTAAATGGATTTTACCGTAGTTTATTGCCAACAAGGACACTTAATCGATAATTATAATATAGTAAACACATTAAACACCTTTTCGGCAAAAAACTATATTACTTCAATGTTAAAATCCATTTTAAAGTTTCGTCCCGATTAACTCCTGCATTCCTATTCACCCCATTTTACTGTATGTGAAGTTCGAAACCGGATGAACTATATGCTCATATGCTGGACTAATTGAAAAAGAATTGGTCTCACATCAGAAACTAAACAATGGAAGGGAAAAAATAAATAGAGCAGTACCCAAGGATAACATAACATCATGCCTACATTCCCCGAAGGGTTATGCAGATGAGGTGTACCTATACTACGCCCACCATTTCGCCAGTTATGTTACGCAAGTATAATCCTTATCCTTACATGATATAAAACAAAGTCGCCGAAATGTCTGTACGCGCATAACTTCCGAATGACTGCACCAAATTGGTTAATTCTTTTTTTGTTGTGTTCGGTATTGCCAGCAGAAAGTTTTTACGAAGAAAATTTCGGAAATTCGAAGAAGCTGGGGCGGGTTGCTAGTTTTTAAATAAAGAAAGATATCAGGCGTGATGACGTCAAGAGGCAAAAAGCAAAAAAAAACATATTTTTTTTGTTTAATTGTATACCTTATTCACGTGGGCCTCTCTGCAAAAATGTTTGTGAAGATAGAACTTTTAAAGGACGATAACGTCGCCAAAAATTTAATTTCAGCATCATCACTTCCCTCCTTTTGAAGACCATCTGGAAATGACATTTCATTATTCGGGGGTAAGTCTAAACGACACCTTATAATGCTGGCTCACTTCCTCCGCCTTTCTACCCTATGGTCTTCAATCTACGCCGGTGTCATGGCAGCTAAATGCGTGGGAAGCCATTAATATTTTATTAAGTCGCTTCATCCCGGTACAACCATTTGCGTTAGCATGACAAATGAGCCGCCCTGGCCGCGTGAATTAGGTCAGTGTCGTAGATCTAGCAGCTCCTAGATGAGGTGGGCTCAATTTTGTGTCTTCTGTTAGCTTTGATTCGTTGTTTTCTACGTCTTATAAAGTAAGACTCCCAATAATCCATACATATTATTTTTCGCACAATTCTTAATGGAATTGTTCATTCATTTGGAAAAATTACGTGACACGTGTATCCACGACCTTTTTATTTTTGATATGATCGCTTACTGCTCGTGCAGTGTATTTTTAACATAATAAGAAAAAAAAATTACCTTCTTAGTAACAGCTACACATTTTGATAGTCTATTTACTTTAAAATGTATGTAATCGGCCCTCAAATCCCTCCTCCTTGACAATCCATTATGCCTGTAATTGGTTTAATTGAAATAAATGCTTGTGTTTGAGTTTGAACTAATCCCCATTTTGCTTTCCTAGAAATATTATCGAACACTCTATTTTTGTGAACCTCAAATAATTCCTTGCTCCACCGAACCGCACGTTATAATTTTGTTACAATTTTGTTCAGTGCGGTTAGTGGAAGTGCTCAGGTGCTGTTCGTCCAAGTGGTTGGTCACAGTTGTAACCTAGCGTAACCCATTTGGTTGGAGTGCTCGAGCTTAGTTACTGCGACCTGCGACCAATTCAAGACACGCGTGGTTGGTTGGTTATAAACTTTTTTTTTTGGGTTCCGGTGTGGAAAATCCTCATGGATGTCCTCCGGGTATTGTCTTGTTTTCCATAAAATAATTTGTACTGTTATTGTCTTCCATAATCATCCCCCGTCATAATATTTACTTGCACAATTATCATTTATACTAATAACGCTCGTCATGTAGCGGTATCTACAACGCCACATGTAAACAACGCGTCATACTGATGTCACGCAAATCCTGCATCTCGCAAGCAGAGTTTACCGCGCAACTAGCATAGATACAACGGCCACACATGTATCATCGGGTAGTTACCCGCCAGACACAACACCCGTCTGGTCGGAGGATCCTCCCTTTTCTATAGAGTATGAGTGAACTTTACACCCTGTTCCTCATACCTCTATACTGGTGACCCCGACACCCAACCCCACCCCAACCCAACTTATTAGTCATTAGTTTTATTTGCCATAAAATAAGTTTCCATAATAACATGTGTTATAATTATTAGCGTACATCATTAGAAGAGCAAAAATTTTTATAAGAGAATCAGTAAAATATTTCTCATTTACTTTCAACCATTCTAGACTTACTTCATAGCTAAATTCTACCCAGCTCCTACCATATCTAGTACCATTAACTCAACAAAAGCATGCAGGTGCGGTATCGCAGGCTTTACGAGAGTCTACGTACCGCAGAACGGCCATGTATACCGCATTACAGCCGCGTATACCGGTTTCCGTTCTGTCTAATTACTGGCGCCTACTCTGTTATACTTCTATGAATGCTGGGCCAGTTAATTAGATCTAGAATTTTCTACGAAGTAATAGCTATGGAAACGTTTTCAGATTTATAGAGGTATGAGGAACAGGGTGTAAAGTTCACTCATACTCTATAGAAAAGGGTGGATCCTCCGACCAGACGGGTGTTGTATCTGGCGGGCAACTGCCCGATGATTCATGTCGGGCCGTTGTATCTATGCTAGTTGCGCGGTAAACTCTGCTTGCGAGATGCAGGATTTGCGTGACGTCAGTATGACGCGTTGTTCGCGTGTGGCGTTGTAGATACCGCTACAGATTTTTCGCAATACTCAAATGGATTATTATTGGTGAATACGTCAATACGGAAATAATATTGTCTGAAGAATTTCTGTATTTTATGGGGAAATCCTATTGATTGATATTTCATGAAAAAAGAAAAAGAAAATAGGTACGTTATTTTGCTGCAAACATGACCAATCCAAAGAACAAAAACGCAAAAAAAAGAAACAAGTTGGGAGAAAACATGCGTCATATCTACGCAAAACGGCCATCGCTCAGCATAATGCCACTGCTCGCTTCAGACAATGAGGATAGCAAAAACTATGAGATATTACGAGAAACTTGCTTGGGCACACGCTTGGCTATCGAAAACTTCTTAAGGAACTTCGCTCTAGAAAAACGGCTATAGATAGCAGAGTCTGAGGCTAAACTGAGTTGAAATAAGCAAGTTTATATATTATGTTTCAACGTGTATATGTACAGTAAGTATGTGCCTAATACATACAGTTTGGGCTAGACAGAGTATGTTGGGGTTTTTGTATTGTAAATTTTTTGCTAAAATAGGTATGTTGAGGTAAGTTCTGCACTGTATTAAGACTGCTAATTCGGAATATTTTTTAATGCTGACAACATTGTGTCCTGCGCCAGTAAATTGGCGAATTTGATTCTTACAGCTCAACTTACCCCAACATACATATTTTACGACATTTAGGCTGCGTTTCCACCAGAGATGAGCGAGGATGCGTAGCGAGTGATGTGTGTGAAACCAACCAATGAAATCGCTTCATTATTATAGCCTGAACTACTCGTAAGTTAGCGTTGTTATTTTTTAGTTTTACACACATCCCTCGCCACGCATCCTCGCTCATCTCTGGTGGAAATGCAGCCTAACTCTGGAAAAACGAAACAATACAAAACAGTGAGTAAAGTCTGGAAAACTTTAAAAACTACACGCCAACATTACCTGCCACAAAACTCATACAGTAAATAACGAGGTCTATGGTTCAAACTCAATACTATTAACTACCTATTTATTTCATCCCCATTTAAACAGTGCAAGTTTCTAGAACGTTCAAGAGCTACAATCGCATACCATAAAACACATTCAATTTAAGAATTGCATGCCAGTGTTCACACGCGTGCGATTTCCATAAAATGACATGCAATAATTTTATTGAATGCAAGTCTTGCCATTCAATAATTGCATGCAACTTCTGCTTACACCAAGGCAATTATTGCAAGTTTTGCTTCGTCTAAAGACAGAGTTGCACGTTCTTGTACAATTGATTCAAGGATTGAATGCGATTTTATTGTACGTGCTGTTTTATATGTATACCATTTTGAACGGCCACTAACTTACCCGTATCGTGCAACAGTTGTACGTGTTGTTTAGACGGTGCCAGTCAATTGTTGCTTCAATTTGATGATATGCCACAGGCAATAAACTTGCACTGTGTATGGGCTTTAAGGACGCTATCACATTTTGAACTCGCTCAAGTTTAGGTATCTGAATCGCAACACAGCAACATTACGCGCACGCACACATTGAAACCATTGTTCGCTCGATTTTTATACGTAACTTAACTAATCTTGGTACTTGAAGATTTTTTTTTTAATTTTGCTGGTATTTATTGAGTAAAGTTAGTTGTAAGTTCGCAATCGAATTTGGTAAGTGTTATTAGTACTTACCTACTATCTGCGTGATTATCATGTTTTTAGTATTGTTGAAGTTCATCAGTCAATATGTGCATTACTAGGTACCCAAAAACGACCTTAACATTTTAGTATTACAAGGAACATCCACATTTATACCACAGTCTGCTGTTAGTTTGAAAAGATGTACCTAAGTACTTTTAAATATTATTTTTGATGTCAATTGTTGGAGTATTACATAATCAAATACTAGCCTGGGAGTTTATCGTAGAGTTTCGTTGTGATATTTAATAATAATCATTCCCTTATGAAAACAGTAAGTATTTTATTTACTTAAAAATTAAAAAAAAGTAAATCAAAAGTAATTTATTCAAATTAGGCTGAGAATCAGCACTTTTCGAATGTCAAAATTACAAAAGACAGTCCCCAAAACGCCCGCCCTTCACTTCTTAGTGCTTTGGCTGGGAAGAAGTGGCGCAACAAACTCCCCAGCAGCACAGCTGTCTTTTCACATAGAAAATATTTCATTGTACTACTACTATACTCCATAGGTTTAGGTAGCTAAATAAAGGTAAACAAAAAAACCACGCGACTTTGTTAACCGACTAAACGTAATACCAGTCTATTCAGTTGTCATGCTACGTCACAATTGTATTCTTCAATATAGCAACATTATAATTCACTAAAAAAATTACTGAATTGAAGAGTAAAACTGTGACGTAGCATGGCAACTGGATATACTGGTATTATGAAGAAATTGGCCGTAAGTCGATTTGTCACAAACAAAAATCCGCCACCTTGAATAAAAAATGGATGTTATATTCGTAATCATCACCCCGAAAAACCCCAAAATCGACTATTAATATCGAATGTCAAAAAAAAACATTTCCATCATTTTAATTTGATTATAAAATAATAAAATAAATATTTATAGGTACAATCTTTATCCGTCATCTACATCCACTAAATAAATAAATTAAAAGTAAAAAAGTTTTTTTCAGATTTAAGTACTCGTATTTACTTAGTTTGAAAATTAAAAAAATGAAAATCAATCAGATCATGTTATTTACTTGTTTATCTACACAGGTAAATCTCGCAACAAGCTTTTATATCATATACCTATAACTTGTGTACTTAATGATGTTATAAGTTGATAGTAAAAGTTTTAAAGGACAATTTTATTTTATTCTTTTTAGCGCATTTAAGTAAAAGCTTGTTTTTAAAAAAAATGTTTACTTTTAATTTGTTTTTTACTTTTTAGTTATTGCTGGACAGGTTTTTTTGTGGAGTTTAACTCGCATACGTATTCTGAGCAAGACCTTTCATTTGATACCCATGTTGTAGGAAAGCATAAAAAGCTTAGTCCGCTATCTTTAGAAGTCCGCCATATTGCATTTAGAGTAACGTCACATTGTTTTTTGAGTTTTTCTCAGCAAGCCCTTTCATTTGATACCCATATTGTAGAAGTGCATTAAAAATAACTAGTCCGCCATTTTTGGTGTTCCGCCATATTGGATTTAGAATGCCGTCACTTTATTTTTCAAGTCATCCTCAGCAAGTAATTTAATTTGATACCCATATTGTTGCAGTGCATTAAAAATAACTAGTCCACCATCTTTAGATGACCGCCATATTAGATTTATAGTGACGTCACTTTATTTTTCGAGTTATTCTCAGCAATCCCTTTCATTTGATACCCATATTGTAGGAGTGCATTAAAAATAACTAGTCCACCATCTTTAGAAGTCCGCCATATTGGATTTAGAGTGACGTCATTTTATTTTTCGAGTTATTCTCAGCAATCGCTTTCATTTGATATCCATATTGTAGGAGTGCCTTAAAAATAAGTAGTCCGCCATCTTGGGCGTTCCGCCATTTTGGATTTAGAATAACGTCACACAGCTAACCATGCATTGTCATCCAAACTAAAAGTGCATACAAAATTTCAGCTCAATCGGTTGAAGATATCTGGTTCAAAATTTAGTTGCAAGAGTCCACCCGAACAAACATAGTTACATACATACATACTCGTACATACATACATTGCAAGTTAAATAAAAGCTTGTAAAAATTACAACTAAGTATTTGTTTCTGAAAAAAATACCAATAATCGTACTTAATTTTATTTCGGTCCGAAAAAGTATCAACTTCGTCCGACCTCAGTACACAACTCGGAACTCACTTTTTTACGTAATTATTTTTTGCGAGAAAGCGACACAGACGTGCTTCCACGAGCGCCTCTGAGCGCGGAATGACGAACCGCAAGTGTCCGCGGGTAGAAAATGTATGGAGAAATTTGAGAGCGTTTCTTATTTGTCTCATAAATGAAAAAGTTATTTATTTATCTACAAAATATTTAGCTTGTCGTATCAGGACTATATAAGCAACAATATCTTCTTATTTTTAAATTAAAATATGCAGTGGATTTAGCTATATAGGTACTTATTCAAACCCCTTTTTATTAAATTTTTTGCGATTACTGTGATGGTAAAAACGTATTTGTGTGAAAATTTTGTATAGGGCTATTTAATTGTTATGGAGCCATTCTGGAGATGAATATATTATCTTTAATTTGAAACCAAGATATCCTTGCAGTTGCGACTCCAAGTTCATTAAAATGGTACCTGAAAAGCACTGTTATTCGTGAAAAAATGTGATAGCGTCCTTAAGAATTATGATGTAAACTCGAAACAAAAATTCGAAGACATGTGCTACTGGGTCGTCACGGTCTGGTCGTTACGGGTCCTCTGAAGCCCGTAAGTCTGACAACCAGTCTTACCAAGGGGTATCGTATTACCCAGTAACTGGGTTGTGGAGGTCAGATAGGCAGTCGCTCCATGTAAAATACTGGTATTCAGCTGCATCCGGTTAAACTGGAAGCAGACCCTAACTTAGTTGAGAAAAGGCTAGGCAGATGATGTTGATGTGCTACTGGGTCCGCGTGGAAGATTACAGTCCATTCCCTCTCATATAGAGAAAGCCCGAGTTCAAGCAGCGAAAACAATTTTATACTAATGATATTTACATCCCTACAACTTTTTTAAGTAGCCAGAAACATTGTAATCCTAATTTCATAAAGTTCCCGAGCCTATAAAGTTCTAAGTAAGTGAACACATTATTTCGCAAAGTTCCCGAAAGCTGTTGAAACAAGGTAACATGGAACCGACCAACTTAATTACTACCTGTTCCATTAGGTATTCATTAACGTTGCACTGTTTCTTTGGAATAATACATTATTCTCTTTCCGTATGAATTTGATATGAAATTTATTTATTACTAGCTGTTACCCGCGACTTCGTCCGCGTGGAATTTAACAAAAAAGTTATTGTTCAGTTTAAATTTTTTTTCGTGGGACCCAATTTTTTTCTAAAATAAAAGTAGCCTAAGTTACTCCTTATTACATCAGCTATCTGCCAGTGGAAGTCCCGTCAAAATCGGTGCAGCCGTTTCATAGATTAGCCGGAACTAACAGACAGACAGACAGACAGGCAGACAAAAATTGTAAAAAATGTTATTTTGGTATATGTACCGTGTATACCTACATCCATATGCATTTAGTAAAAAGCGGTTATTTTAATTTCACAAACAGACACTCCAATTTTATTTATTTGTATAGATGTATAGATTTAACTTCGTGGCTGTTTTAAAACAAAATGTAGGTACTGAAAACACGATCATAACCGATCATAGCGATAATTTCGCATTAGACTCCGAGTGCGGATTTATGATTAAGTTTTTGGGTTGCATTAAAATAAAGTTTACGATGGGGTAAAACATCTAGCGTGTAATCAGTTCATCTCATTAGATTCTTGTACGTTTGAGGGGCTTGTGGCTAATTCGTAACAGCAGTCGATCGATCAGGTTAAGCTATGCTTGCCGCGTTCGGTCCATGGATGGTTTTTACATATCAAGACCCGTCCGTGCCTTGGCAAGCTCCCGGCTGTCATTAGTGGATATTTGTCAGTCGTTACGGGTCGTCAGAAGGCCAAAAGTCTGACAACTGGTCTTAACAAAGGGTATCGGGAAAGGGTACTGGGTAATAACCCAGTAACTGGGTTATGGAGGTCATATAGGCAGTCGCTCCATGTAAAATACTGGTACTCAGCCGCATCCGGTTAGACTGGAAGCCGGCCCCAACATACTTCGGGAAAGTCTAGGCAGATGATGGAGTTTCTTGTACGTTTAATTACACACATTGAAAGTAACAAAACAGTAGACCTTTTATTTCCTCTGATTCCCTAAATACGAATAAAAGAAACCTCAAAGCCATTTCATCTTCTCAACAAAAGTAGAGTAAAAGACACGATTGATGTCCTTCGCACACTTTATATTCATAGATTCAAAGTTTATGGCTTACCCAAAAGAAATACAGCCAGACTTCAACTTGGTTAAGTACAAGTTTTTTTTTGTCGATGAATAAATTCTATTTCAGGCGTTAATTTATTGTTATATTCGGTAACAAGGACAGGAATAAAAACTTTGTTACATGACTTTGTTTCATAATAACACTCATTTTTGTTAATGTAGAAAGAACAAAGTGTTTCATACGAAAAAAAACGAGTGTGCTTATGACGACACGACTGAAGTGAAACTTCTTCTTAGATATACGGAACGTATTTGGCTATGAGAGGAAGAGAGAAATAAAATGTGCGCGCGCACTGCTGTCTCTTGCTTATATCCCCCACTCAACTCCCGTTTGCCTCGCCCGATCACACTTTTCGTAACGCTTACGTCACGCGTTCGCCAGCTTACTCCCCAAGTCAAGCGTGCGTGGGTAGCGGGATCGTCCGAAAGGGTTACCGCTGCCCCGGAACATAAAGGGCTAAGGAAGGAACAGGGGTGGGTTTTAGTCAGTAAGAGTCTGACACTCCCTTCCGCTCCACCCAGAGCGGGAGGAGTCATTAGATGATTTCCCATCCACAAAAAAAAAAAAAAGCGTGCGTAAAGAAGTTTCACTTCAAAAATCCTAATAATAATTTCTCAAATATCCGTGAATTGAAACTCAAATTAAGTACATATATTTGTTGCCTGCACAACATAAATCAGCTGTTTAATAATAATAGCTAAATAAAAATTTCTTATCGAGTTTCAGTCGTTCAGTCACTCTAACTTACAACGCTGAGCCGCAGTCTCGACGCTCCCCACGTAACAGGTGCGCTATACAAAATTCATCCTTTAAAATAAATAATATAAACGTAACCATTACTATAAGACCACCCCTGTTTTCCCAAAAGGGTAAATAAATATTACGGTATAATCCGCCATTTGTCTAAGTCATTCAATTTTATGTTTTTACTAAAAAAATACTGCGCCTACGATAAAATATCAATGGCGCCTTCTTACACTAAACCAACCTTTTGTTTGTAAGGTGCGCTAAATTCAATGTTGCGTGATCAAAGTTCCCTATCCATAACACAGGTTTGAAAACATAAATCCCAAGTTAATCGGTAACACAAAGGAGCCGTAACAAAAGAAAAGTATTTCCAAAATGGCGGCAACAAAAATCAAAATGCCACGAAATAAACGCTCATTTTCACAGACCACAATTTAGTTTACCGCCTAAATACTCATCCCGCTCACGAAAATACACAATTTTGTTTAATTACATTATACTGAATATTGAATCAAACGAGCAGCCATGTTGAACATGCCCGTTAATTGTGACATCTACCTTACGTGCGCAAACAACGACTTTCCCTTCACTTACGAAACCATTGCTTGTTTTATACAAAACATTTTTTTTTGAGTTGTTGAAGCCTGTTTCCCAGGGTTGAAATATTAATCGAGGTGTGTGGCCAATCTCTCGTTGTATTTTGATGAGCTCCAAAATTAGATCCCTAGCTTGTTTATGGTGATTGTCCATTTTGTGGGCCAGTACATCGCCGTGGGGGCTATTTTTATTGGCCTTTAGAAAATGTTAGTAAAAATATGTAGATATTTTTTTTAATCTTTATTAACTGTAAATATAAAGATTTTGTATTTTTTTGTGTAAAAACCAGTAAAGTATAATTTATTTATAATATTACTCTTAGGAAATTCATTGATTTTTTGACAGCCTTGTAACGTTTTGGCTTTAAATTTATTCATTCACTGACAGACAACGCACAGCCTTTTCCGCTGGGTCTAGAAAATTGTTGTGCAATTTATGGAACAAAGTTCCTTGATAAATTATTTTATTTCTGTAAGTGAGTAGGTTTGTACAAACACTTTTACACATTCTCCTTGATGAGATCTTTTCATTTAAATATATCTTAAGAGGACTACATGACCTAAAGCGCGGTCTTTGTCGGACTGCATAGAAAAGAAAGAGAAGCGCGATACCACAACGCTGGTAATTTATTGCAAAATATGAAGCATTTATCGATTTTCGAAAAATCTAGTGTTTGGACAAAAAAACTAAAACACTATAGTTTTAGTATGTTGCTTGTAGAATAATCTGACAAAAAATCATAATGATTGTATGTATTTTAGTATGAATTTTGTTGTAAAAAAAAAGTTTTTAGAGGTATCTTCATGATTTTTTTCTATCGTACCAAATAAGTTGTATTATGTTTTCAACACACTATCTTCCTAGCATTTATCCTGAAGAATATCATATATTTTTTTGATTTTGTTTACTGTAGTCTATCATATACTTTTATTCTTTCTAAAACTTGCGTTTTTTGCGTTTAGGTCCTGTAAGCCCCTTAACGCTATTGGGCAGAATCGCCCAATCTCCTTTTGGACATGAGTTCCTTATGTATCGATAGTGAGCAAAAATATTTTTGTAAATTCATACCCTAAAAGGGTTAAATAGGGGATGAGTTTGTCATTTTTGCTGCTGGTAATCCCATCGGGGACACAGTTTGTATAATAATAAATCTCGATTTTCTGAATAACATAATAGAACAGAATACAAAAAAAAATATATATATTTCTTATGTGATACTGTAAGTGTATCATCTATATTTATGTCTGTAATTAATATAGTGTACTCGTACATAATAAAGAGTATTCTATTCTATAAAAATAAATCTCGATATTCTGATACATAATTAAAAAAAAAAAATTGTTTTGTGTTTTTGTTTGTGTATTTCTGTTGTTGTGTTTTTGATGTCGTAAGTATATGTTTTCTTATCTGTGTCACACACAAGTCAACTAAAAAAAGCCGGTTTTTCCTCACATAAAGCACACAAGTCACTTCAATTTTGCTGAAAACTCCGTCAACGAGAAACATCTTCGTGAGTGGGCAACAAATGGAGTGTACCGTGAAAATCCAGATACATACGACCCTAGCGAAGAAATACGGCTTTTACACAAGGTAGGAGAAATTGGGTCAAAGGAGGGAAAGTGCCTACCTTAAATTAATTATTGAACATAGCTATTTTTACCCATAAGAAACATTAATGCATTTGTATGTACAGACGCCAGCACATCAAGCTTCCCGAAACTGTCAAATTTTCCCAATCAACTATGAACCTTATACTTTAGCGATAAAGTTGAAAATCTATTAAAGAAATTTGACAGATTATAGTAACTTGATGTGCTGGCGTCTGTAGAATTTATTTTTCTAATACTTTTAAAAGTGCTTGTTGCTTAAAACTAATCTATACTAATTAAATAGGTTAAATTTGTGAGATTGACAACGTATTATGCAAAATTTCAAGATGATTGGTTTAGTGATTTAGGCGTGAAATGGTAACAAACAAACATACTTTCGCATTTATAATATTAATATGTAGTTAGGATAATAATATTCTCATACACACATAAATTATTATTTCACAGTCCATCCTGCGGTGCTATTCTGTAAAAATATCACCGTGAAAATTTAGGCGAAGTGAGCTTAAAGTGAGCTGTCAATAGTGTCAATCCCTAGTATTTGGTGAAAGGACAGCTCACTTCACCTAAGTTATCACGGTGATCTTTTTACAGAATAGTACCGCTGTATATAAAGATCGCTTCGGACATCGGTCGCCGCTATCTCGGAGTGAAAATATTCTTTTGTTTTGAATGCATCTCAGCGTCAGCTGTTTTAGGGTATTATAAGTAAAAGGAAAACAATCATAGAACTATTCACCCATCCCTATTGGTAAAGAATATTAAATGGATTCTTAAGGGGGATGAGGCTGGCCCAGAGAGAGATGGCGAGATGACGTGGGAGCGTAACACGAGGGCTAGTTCGAGGTGGCGCGGGAAAAGAGTTCCTGGAAGGATTTGGGGGACACCTTTGCACAGCAGTGGGACACTATAGGATAACAAACCTTTATAATGTTCGATTGAAACGACAGAATTAAAAGCTTCCGATGATAAAGAACTAATAAAAAAATGAAACCCCATGAAATGCTACTCAATAAAATCAAGAAAATAACCATTTTTATAAGTTTAAAGCTCAGTGCAAAGTTCCATTGCAAGGAAAAGGAAATTGAAAAGTGTTTTCAATAAACTGAAAGTTGGTATCGATACTGAGCTAGATTAAATATTTATTGTGCTGGCGACGGCAAACGAAGAATCGGTTAGAAAATAAACTTTAGAGCATAAACATGGCTATTATATTAAACGAAGATTTTAAAGTGTCAAAGGATTCTACCAGCGGGTAATTACGCAACACATCCAACAGACACAATGGGCTTTATTTTGAAAGTTCAACAATATTGACTGCGTTATTTACGTTTGACGCAGGCAAATTTTTCGAACATATTAAGCAATGGTTTAGCAATATCTGTCAAAATGATTCAGAAGGGTGCTGTTTGAGTTTTGTTTTGAAGTAGGGAAACTAAGTCTTGAAATTGTATTTGTCAATATTAGAATGCTTGCAATATGTTGTACTTACTCTGGGCGGAGCCAGAGGTCGTGTCAGACTCTGAATGACTAAAACCCACCCGTGTTCCTTCAGCCTGTGCCACGGCGTCGTGGCGCCTCTCCAGCCACTCCTCAAAGAGGGGACGTATCGCCGCAATTGTAGCGTGCCCAGTACTGGGTTGCGACAGTCGCACTCTCCATGTCGCCATGAAACCCGCCGGAGCTCTGTCCGCTGTGCCACGATTTCTCGCGGCAGCGGAGTTACGCCCCGGCGTTTTGCTTCCTCTCGCCACTCCCATATGTGGGCGAGGACTTTAGCCTCCAGATCCCATGGCGGCAATCCGGCAAGGAGGCTCGCCGCCTCTCCGAAGATCGTGCGGTATCCCCGGACTAGCCGGATGGCCATGACCCTCTAGGACGCGTTCAACCGCCGAACTGGTCGCCGCCTCAATGAACGCGCCCACACCGGTGCTCCGTAAAGGGCCATGGACCCCCTAGATTGGGCAGGAGCCGCTTCAAGACAGCCCCGGCCCGCTCCAGTCTGGGAGCCAAATGTCGGAAATGCTCCACGAAGTTCCACCGGCTATCGAGGACAAGTCCCAGGTTCACTGCAATACCTTACGATCGTAGTATAGCTCGCTACCTCGATGTCACCTGCATATAAAACAAATGCATGCTAATAGACAGGCACGCTCGCAGGCTGCTTAGGAGGTGTTTGCCTCGATGACTGGCATGTGCGTGCGTGTCTGTTACCATTATTTGTTTTACATGAAGGTGACATCGAGGTAGTGAGCTAAACTGCGATCATGAGGTATTGCAGTAAGGCATGTTCGGCATGTAAATACCCTAGACTTTCGGCTCATTTTCATCTGCAAGCTTACTTTTCTTTTCACACTTCAAATCTCTTTCAAAAACTCAAAAAAACTAATTATCATAACGTGTTTGAACTTCGATCGTTTCAAAACTTCAACAATGAAGTTTGTAAAAGAAAGATATATATAAAGAAGTTGACTTCAAAGATGCAGCGATTTCAGAAAAGTTTGGGGAGCAATTTGCAAAACTTTTTGCCTTCTTTAGTCTAGACAATGCAATTGGCCTGAAATTGATATTGGTTATAGATCTAGAAATCTGAAAAACTAGTTTATCTTAATGGTCTGAAAAAAGAAATTGGATCGTTAAAAGTTTTTCAATCTTCTTATTGCAGTGATAAGGGTTATAAACTAGGCACCTACTTCTTATTAAACAACAATTTTAGAGATGATACAGTATGTTATTTGCGATAAAAATGACAACCTAACCCGACCTAAACCTGCAACCCGTGTACCTCTAACACTGTAATTTGAAAACATTGTAAAAGCCAATTATTTTGAAAAGAGTAACCATGGAGTTTCTTACCGGCTCGTCTCTATAGAAAACGATTGCAGCCGTGCACCTATTAGCTTCTGACGTTTCATTAGTTCCATGTAGGTTATGTGAAATAAAATATTTTGATATGAAACGGACTGATATTACAGACAACCAATCATTATAACACACACACACACAAGGAAAGGAAAGGTACATTTTAATATCGCACCACAATCATTTGATTATTGTGGTGCGATATTAAAATATGCCTTTCAATTCATTGAGCAAGAAAAATCCGACCAGAAACAATTTGATAAATCTCTTCAAAGCATACAGAATATCAGAAATTCAGAAAGAATAATTGAGTTCATCCATGTGCATCATTTCGAGGATATCTACTTTTGTTATAAAAACGATAATTATTTTCTTTTGAAGAATGCTTGCAAAAAAAAAGAACAAGGAAATCTTCCGACGCATAAAATATGTTTTTTGTTGGGTCCATGTTTGAAGATAATGAAGGTGTACATTTATGGAAATGTATGTCAAAGTGCTCATACACGCGAGCGACACAGGTCAACGGCAGATGTAACTGTAGCCGTCGACAACATGCTGCTCGTGTATTGAGCATCATCTACCTAGCATTTTCCCAACTATATTGGGATCGGCTTCCAGTCTAACCTGATGCAGCTAAATACCAGTATTTTACATGGAGCAACTGCCTATCTGACCTCTACAACCCAGGTACTACGATCCCCCTTGATAAGACTGGTTGTCAGACTTTCGGGCTTCTGACGACCCATAACGGCTGTCAAAGATCCACAAATGACAGCCGGAACCAACGGCTTCAGCTTAACGTGCTTTCCGAGGCACGGAGGGGTCTTGGTATATGGAGATGGTCACCCATCCATAGACCAACCGCGGCAAGCGTAGCTTAACCTGATCGATCGACCCGTGCGGCTGGTATTACTTAGCCACAAGCCGCACCGTATTCAAATACACGAGCGGCACGTTGTCGACTGCAGCCGTCGACACTCGTTGCCACTCGTCGACGACTGCAGTTGCCTCAACCGTTGACGAGTGTCGCTCGTATGTATGAGCAATAACCAATTGAGTATTCGGCCATGATGTAACTCATCAAAATCAATATGATATAACAATGATACAATATTTTAACCTAGCTGTAGGTAGTACTTTAAGGGGACTACATGACCTAAACCGCGGTCACTGTCGGACTGTATAGAAAAGAAAGAGAAGCGAAATTTATTGCAAAATATGAAGCAATTATTATCTATTTACAAAAAATCTATTGCTTTATTATGTTGCTTGTAGAATAATCTGACACAACATTGTAGTCCAGAAGGAAAAATCAGAACGATTGTATGTATACTCGTATTAGTATGGTTTTTATTGTAAAAAGAAAGTTTTTAGAGGTAGCTTCATGATTTTTTCTATCGTATCAAATTAGTTGTATTATGTTTTAAACACACTTTCTACCTAGCATATATCCTGAAGATTATCATACATTTTTTGATTTTGTTTACTGTAGTCGACTTTTATTGCTTCTAAAACTTGCGTTTTTTGCGGTCCTGTATGTCGCCTCAACTAGCTTTTAACCTGTGAACCTGCTTACTGTATTACCTGAAATATAAAATACTTTCTATGTTCTAATGATTTCTCCGATTATTTTCCAGGCAGGTGTCAACAACCTTTTCATCGACAGTAGCTTTACTAATTCGTCAACAAGTCTGGACATTGGACAAACACAAAACCACTACCCTTATTATTTATCCTTCAAACAACATCAAACACTTGCATACACTCAAGTTGCCTCAAATTGAATCAGCCCTCGTAGTTCGTCGACCGTCGAAACAATATTACCACTAAATTGAATCACTCTAGTAGTTTCGTGCTGCCAACAAAAACATAATAGAAGTTAATCAGAGTGTTTGCAACAAGCTGTTGTAGGGACTACTACAATGTTTGTACTTTGGAAGGGAACTTCTACTTTTTTTTATTACAACAGAGAGCTAGGTAATTTCAGGTTCAAGAAGAATGTTTTTTTAAGGGTTCCGTACTCAAAAGGTACCTACGGAACCCTATTACTGAGGCTCCGCTGTCCGTCTGTCCGTCAATTTTTCAGCGAGTTGTATCTCATGAACCGTAACTGGTAGACATTTGAACTTTTCACAGTGTGTATTTCTATTGCCGCTATAACGAAACAATTTAAAAATAAAATAACGTTTAAAATTAAAGAGGTATCCATACAAGAAGTGTTTTTTTTCGGCGTTTTCTGACTCGCACTTGAACGTTTTTTTTAATTGGATCAGTGAGCTAGATAACTAATAAATAGAATCCACCAGCAGACCAACTCTTTTGAATTGCTAAGGGCCAAAAAAACCATCCCCGAAGACCAATTTATTATTCGCAAAAGATGCAAGTAACTATTGATGTACGAGTATATCAAGCCACACAAACCAGCACCCTAATTGCGCAACACACTATCAATCTCAATCTGAATCATTTTGAAGGATATTGCAAATTCATTACTTCATATGTTCGAAAAAATTGTCTACACAACAACGTAAACACGCAATGAATGTTGTTGAACTGTCAAAATGAGAGCCATTACTACTGTTAGTGTGTTACGCAATTACCCCGCAGGCCGGCTATCGGTTCATAAGGTTCTCTACTTGACATACAGAAAAAAGCCTTACTTTGGCAATAACAATAAACGAAATAGAAGATCACAAGGCCCTTTTTAGATAAACATCCACTAACTAAGCCTTTGAGATTGACATTTAAAGGGTAAAACCTCTGTTCAACCGAAGTGGCTATTTAAAGACAGATCAATTAACGAAGTAGGTATAGGTACCTCAGACACTTGACCTTTTCAAAATGGTTTGATCCTAATTTTTTTGAAGTGAAAACTTCTTTAGGCGCGTCGGGCATTTTTTGAGATGGGAAAAAACTATTGAAGTCGCGCCACTGTTACCTTAATCGACACCGCTTCGGATGTGTTCGGCTGTCCTCGGGATGTACTCGGTTTTAATGATATCCTATATGTCAGTGAGTGATGGTAAAGTATTCTGTTTGTGTTTTGTTTTCACTTCTGTCGGCACTCGGAGCGCCACTTTTTTTTTTTAATTTTTTTTTGGTGTCCTTATGAGCGCAACTTTTTCATCTTCGATGATTTTCGTGCTCAATTTCTTAATAATTGTCGCCTTTTGGCCTTTTTTGCAAGTTTTCCTATGTTTTAACTGTGTTTCCTCTCACAGAGAGGAGGCCTGTGTCCCAGCAGTGGGAACATTATAAACTGATTGTATTGTGTTGATAAGAAGAGGTCCCCTTTTTCGTCTACGTAAATAAAGCCTTTTTCATTTACCTATTAAGAAAAGTCTTAATAGGTAAATCAGAAAGGCCCACAAACAACAGACGGGCAACAGATGGGAAGTTCTAATAATAAATGTGGATAATTCTTTAATTATTGCACATTTTGTCTTTGAACTTCCCATCTGTTGCTCGCATCCTTTTTAGATTTTTGACCGTTCCAAAACCCTTACATATAAAGCCTTTGAGATCATGTTCAGCAAAACATTTAAAAGGGCAAACCCTCTGTTCAACTGAAGTGGCTATTAGACAGATCAATTAACGACGTAGGTTTATGTACCGCAGACACTTGACCTTTTCAAAAGTTTAATTAACTTCTGAAGAAGGCTTTGGCTGAGTAGATGCTCAGACTTGATGGTATCGTGGGTAACAGGATTAGGTTTCATTAGGCAAACGGAACTAGAGAATGTTTGCGAACTAGAATGTTAATTGGAATCCTTTGTTCTATTATTTTTAATTGCGGTCTTGGTGATGTTTCAGATTTCATCTAAATTGGTTTTTCCCTATCTTTTATAGCTCCAATGATTCTATAGGAAGTCTTCTTCTTAGTTTAAGTTTTGCCCCTGCATTTGAAGGCCCTTGTTAACTGAATTATAATCCGCCAATTGATTTAAACAGTTCCATATTCATTTCGGGCAGGCCTATGTCGCGCTGTGGACGTCTTTCAGATGAAATGATGATGATGAATGATATTTAAAAATGTCCTAAGGTGTAAAATGTTCGTCAACGTCAACGTTAAACAACATTTTAGACAGGTAATCGGTTGATTAAGGGCTCCCAGAGACGCGCGACGAACCGAGCGTCGCGATTCTGGTAGAACAAATGCCACGAAGTTTTCATAGAAATTGTTCTTTTAATTCGCGTCGCGCCTGTCTGTGGGAGCCTTAAATGTTGGTGAACACAGGTCTTAGGAGTTCTTGCATGTTTTGTCTTCCCATCTGCTGCTCGCATCCCACCAAATAATAATTCAGCGAATCTCAGCAGTAGTACCCTCGACAATATTAATCAACGTCTGGAAACACTTTGTTCGGGTGCAGACATCTGGCGTTGCAGCCGGAATACGAAAACCCGCAATCTCACTCCATATTGACTTTTCAAAAGCATAGTTCACATTTGTTCGTGAACGTTGAATGGAGAGGAAAGCTTTGTTTTAAGTTACAGCTCTGAATAATGGCTGAATGTTGTTGTTGCTTAAAGTGAAAACAAATATCAAAAGGCAAATTCCCGTAATCAAAAACGTTCAATTCTCATGACAGCGACAATCAATGTCAAAAACTTGTAAAAAATGTAGGGATTTTATTTTTGTTGGTTTTTTTTGGCGGATTGGGATAAGGGCAGGAGAATGATGGTTTTTTTTGGCGGATTAAGACTGAGATCTACTATGAACGTTCTTAAAATTACGAGAATTACTCCTCTATTTTCTAATTTGCCCTTATTTTAAATGCGACTTGAGAATTATGAATGACTAGCAAGCGCCCCGCGGTTTCACCCGCATAAGTGTCGATCCCGTGGGAATATCGGGATAAAAAGTATCCTATGTGTTAATGTAGGGTGTCAGCTACCACCATACCAAATTTTATCAAAATTTTTCGTGAAGAAATATCAAACATACAAACACACTCAAAGTTTCGCCTTTATAATATCAGTGCGATTGGCCACGGAACGCACAAACGAACTATTTGTGTGTCTGTCTTACTACGTTGTTCTTCTAAACTACCGAACGGATTTCGATGCAGTTTTCACCATCACTTAGAGAATTTATTCCGAAGGGTTTATGACTGTCTATTAAACTTAGGTACAGTCCCCGGCACGTAACTTGGCAAGAGTTGTTCGATGTGTTTTTCCTTTCTTTAGCTTTCTTGTAAACAGACATGTTTAAAAATAATCTATGGCAATAACCATAGTATAATGACAAACAATAAATGTGACCATTTTCTTGTTGCACAAAGTGTACATGCGCTAACTTACTCCCAATACGCCAAAACCTTGCCAAGTTACGTGCCGGTGACTATACTTATAAGAAGCAAATCTTGAAGTTTTATTAAGCTGTGCGAAGCAGTAGCGGGTCACTAGTTGAAAATAATGCAGTAGGTACTCGAAGGTATATCGCAGACCACATCAAGAAAAAATCCCCAAAATGGTTCTTTCAGAAGAAAGGCAAAATCCTTCACAAAGTTAGAACATCCTCGAAATATAGAACAGTAAATCCAATGTATGTGACGTCATTCGCAGCAGAACTTAAAATACATCTAGGACATAAAGTACAGAATAAATGTTGGGCCAACGTCAGATTGTTTGCACGAACTTTGTGGACATCTGGTGGTCGGCCAACTCCACAACTATTTGCCGTACACTTTTATTGCTGCCACTTTTATTGTAAATGTTTGTTGTTGGTGTTAGTAATAGCTTTGTTTTGAGCGGGATGTGTCTGGATTTGTTCAGTTTGTGGTATCGGAAAACTTTGTTTCATTTCAAGGGTTTGCTTTTATTCATTTCTTTCATTATCAGGAGTAGGACAGCAGCGACGTTCTTTTCTTGTGGGAAACAACTCGAGTTAGTTTTGTTTTGACAACGAGTGGTCTATTGTCCAAATCTTTGTGAATAACAACATGAGTTTCTTTTACAACGGATTTTTTATTCATATTCCAAGGATTTTTCTTAAGTGGGAGGGAAAACTTCAAACAAAAAGCCGGGACCCTTATTCCCATACGGGGCGCAACACAGCAGCTGATCGATCGACCCGTGCGTCTGTTATTACTAACCCAAAAGCCCCTCGAAAACTAAAAACGTAAATAAAAACTAATATCTACTTACCTAATAAATTAATAAAAATACCAAAATTATATTCTAACTTAACTAAAACTATTCACGAACTAAAATAATTATTGCGTCGAAAAATTCATCCGCATCGCTGTCGACTAGTAATGTACCCAAGAGACTAGCGGCATTACCACGTTGTATGGCAATGCTTGGCTTCTGGCCAAGGTAAAAGCCAGCCCTTGGGTCACGGGAAGTGTCAACGAGCGTTTCGAGATTTCCTTAAAGAGACTATGAGCACTCGGACCCCAAACGACTCGAAATCGAAAATATAATTTTCATTATTAATATCCGTGTATTTCATTCTAAAACAAGCTATTTTCTCCCAAAAACGAAAACCTCATCATATTATAAATAAATAAGCCAGAACAATACATAATGAGCCAACAACGAGACCGCATTTTGCCAGGAAACCTTCAGTAATTACTCCGCGGTTTTCTAAATTAAGCGTAGACTGTTTACAGCCGAGATAAAGAGTTGTTTTCGTAATTATGTTGTACTAACTCACAAATTATGGGGTGTTGGTAACACGCGACAAGCTGTACGTGAACGCTTTTTAGAACCACATCAATCATAAATGTTACTTCACAAGTTTACAGGCATACACGTTTACGTGGCAGCCCTGATAACTTTATTGTTTTGTTAATTTCTGCTTCGAGATTTTGAATAGAATAGAATAGAATACTCTTTATTATGTACACCATATAAATTGATTATGATTTTAAATTTTTCCTAACTAAGGAATAGTAGATTGATATACAAGGGTCGAAAGGAATCTATTCCCATACGAGGTATTTATTAGGCTATAGTCCGAGTAGGAATTGATGACTTTCACCCGTGTTAAACAGTCTACTTTTCAATTCGAATATAAGGAAAGTAAAAAATAGTGGCTTTTCTACGTATAATATACATGTATATATAGTATACATGGAAACTTATTTTATGGCAAATAAAATTAATGACTAATAAGTTGGGTTGGGGTGCACAGCCGCACAGGTCGATCGATCAGGTTAAGCTACGCTTGCCGCGGTTGGTCCGTGGATGGGTGACCATCTTTACATACCAAGAGCCCTCCGTGCCTCGGAGAGCACGTTGAGCCGTTGGTCCCGGCTGTCATTCGTGGATCTTTGACAGTCGTTACGGGTAGTCAGAAACCCGAAATTCTCACAACCAGTCTTACCAAGGGGTATCGTATTACCATACCATATAACATAGTTGGGAAAAGGCTAGGCAGATAATGATTACTTAACATCGATCTATGAAAGGAAATAGAGCACCTACGTGTCTATAGTTTCTTTCCTCCTACTCGTACGTTAGTCGTAAAATTTGAGCCAGAATAACGGTTCTACTCATAGTTTTGGGTTTTGGTTTGGGTTCCGGAGCGGGTTGACCGGTACGAATCCCTGGACACGTAGTATAATAACGAACCGAATTGTCATTACCGGGTACCCACGTCTTTATGCCAGCACTCTTAGCCTCAAATGTCATCTATACATAGAATAAATAAAATTAATATATACATACAAATAAATAAAATTGAAGCGTCTTGTAATGTCAAAATAATAACTTTTTACTAAATGCCAACCCGCAATGGGTCCGCGTGGTGGATTACGGCCCACTCCCTCTCACAGAGAGGAAGCCTGTGTCCCAGCAGTGGGAACATTATAGGCTGATTATGTAAATACATAATTATACGGTATAGATAACAAAAAAAACATGTTTTTAAATTTGTGTCTGCCTGTCTGTCTGTTCGTTCCGGCTAATATCATACTTTGAACCGTGGTGAAGGACATAGGCTACTTTTTATCGACATACCACGCGGGCGGTGGCTAGTTGCTAAATATAGCTGCAATGATCCAGTATTCATTATCAAGCTAAGACATATTCAGGTAGAAAGTTCAACGACGAAAAATGAGCTTAAGTAAATTCCTCACCAAAAATTTAAACGGAATTTTAAACTACCTCCTCTTCAGCTGAAACAAGTGACACATCGCACCAGGGGTGGCGCCACTCGGAATATATATTATTAAAATATAGTTCGGAATTTATTCGGGAATGTTCGTGGGTGTTCGCCACCCCGGGGTGAGCAGTCACCCCCTTGCCTTCACGGCTTCACCTTGTTTTACTGACAACATTATAAAACAGAGGGAATATATAAAGATGTTTGTTTGTACAACGAGTTGCAGTGAGGGTTAAATATTTACTTGGCTGTTGATTTATTTATGAGAAAGAAAATCGGGATGTGGTATGAGAATGTGAGGTTTCTAATAATCTGATCCAGAAAGAACCGGCAAATCTGCTGTCACATTTTATATTATAACTAGCTTCTGCCCGCGACTTCGTCCGCGTGAAATTTCACCCTCATAGGGATGGAATTTCGAAAAACCCTTTCTTAGTGGATACCTACTCTTCACAAAGAACACACCCTCCAAATTTCATGTCTCTAGGACCAGCGGCTTAGGCTGTGCGTTGATATATCAGTCAGTCACGACTTTGAATTTTATATATACAGACTAACCAATATAAGTTGACATGAGAATTATTAAACAACGTATTCAATTGAGTAGGCTTTCAAAAATTGAGTACAGGAAAGCTATCAAAAGACACAAGTATTCCTATGTATGCCTTGCCCCGATGGATGGTCTCGTGGTCGCAAGCGCGACTGCTAAGCGTGGGGTCCTGGGTCGGATTCCCAGGTCAGACAAAATGTTATTGGGTTTTTCCATTAGGAGTTTCTTATTAACATCCCGGAGTTTGGAAGTTGGTGGTGTGATAATGCCGTGCCTCGGAAAGCATGTTAAGCCGTTGGTCCTGCGCCTGATCTTTCTCCGGTCTTGTCGGAAGGCATGTCGTCCCATCGTACTATGAGAGTGAGGGAAAACAGTGTGCACTTGTGTCTGCGCACACACTTGAGCGGTAGATATTATAGTAAACCAGTGGCGAACGGTGAATTTATGACAGAGGTAGGCCGGAGCAAAAAAAAATACCAAAAGAAAATTTAAATGATGAATTGACTATAGAGTGGTTATGTTCTGAATTTTCGAAGGGAAGCCGGTGGGAATCGAGTTGTATGGTACCTTCGCCACTGTAGTATACCTACTGCGTCGAAGGCTAGTATCCGTTAAGACTGACCGCTATGGCCGAAATACAGTCTAGACAACTATATTCCTATTTTTGCTCCATTTCAATATAGTTATTAACCTACCGTTTTATAAAAGTTAGACTCTTAGCCCAAATGACACTGGAGTCTACGGGACTCCATCTCATCGGAATGAAACGTCATCCCATTGTTTACGTATGGAAAAGAGTCGAAAAAGGTGGAATTAATGAAGATGTATCTGTGTGTGAAATAAAGGTCGAGGATAACGTGAGTATTTCACGGCAGTTTTTGTAGCAGAGGATTTCGGAGGAATTGGATGAAAAAAAGAAATCTACATCTTTGGTAAAAGTAGAGACAAAGTATTACCTACGAAAATGACAACATTTAATTAATTAATTTAGCATTTAATTAATTGAACTCGGTAATTTGTAACACGCAGATATACAATTGGCATTCGTGAATTTTTGATAGTTGTTATGGGTCGTCAGTAGCCCGAAAATCTGACAACTAGTCTTATCAAGGGGTAATCTTATCGTATTACCCAGTAACTGAGTTGTGAAGGTCAGATAGGCAATCGCTCCATGTAAAATACTGGTATTCGGCTGCATCTGGTTAGACTGGAAGCCGACCCCAACGTGGTTGGGAAATGGCTAAGCAAATAGATTGCCCTTGAAGTAAGAATAAGAAAGAAAAACTTTTGTTTGTTGGTAGACTGTATGAAAAACGTGTTTATAAAAAAGTTCATGTATAAAAGGCACGGATTGAATTATTGCCAAAGACTTCAATGCAAAATCAATCCCAAAAAAAAAAATCTTATTTAGAGTTTAGGTACTTCAACCTATTCTAACTAAACGCTACGATCGACGTTGCTAACTATTATTCCTGAATTTTAATACTACAAATGACTTGAATAATAATAGCAATATTGCAACGTCATTGTGACTAAGCAAAGACAATAGAACTTAGTCATAAGACCATAAATGCTAAATCACGGTAAAATGGTAATTCACCATTGTACTTGGTGGTTATTTTACCGCAGGGTCAAATGAACCTTCATCTTACATGCAACTAGTTAATTAATAAATCGGTGATAATTGATTTAGGTCTGTTTTTATAGTAGGATGTAATTAGGATGGAAAGTTTAAGGCCAATTTTTATTATTATTACTTATAGTTTTTTGAAGTTTCTCCAAATGATTTTGCTTTGAGCCAGATCGGGACCAGTGGCTGTGAAATAATAAATAAAAGTCCTCCAGACCGTATTCCGGCCAATCTCAACAGAGACTAGCCTACGGCGCGAGAGACATATAGTCAGTGATTCTTAGATTTTTTCTGTTTTTTTTTGAGTGTTTGTGCGTTATCCTGGGTCAAATAAAAATTTTTGGTGCATATCCCATTTAAAGGGCCAAAATTTTAAATCTGAGGGGCAATTCTCGTAATTTTAGGAACGTTCACAGTCTATAATTATCTCAGTCTCAATCTTTTAAAAATACCTCTAATTTCCCTACATCTTTGACAAGTTTTTGACATTGATTGTCGCTGAGATGATTGCGTCTAGATTTTGAACGTTTTTAATTACGGGAATTAGCCTTCTGGTCCTAATTTAGCCAAGTAGGTAAACATTTCGTGTTATGTTAATATTGCTTTATACAAAATAATTTGTTGGGATATCAACACGTTTTTTCAGAGGCAGCATACTGCATAGAGAAGAAAGATAGAATGTTTGACGGATTGCAATAAAGGCCAAGTTCAAAGGGATTATATCAAACAATGATACAAAATCATGAGCTGATAATTAACAAGCAATTATTGTGATTGCGTTCATCATGAATACTTTGCAAGGAGATGGTTTAAGGATAAATTATCAGTATAAAATGATAGTGGACGATCCATCTGGCACAGTTCATCTTCTGCTTGTGGATTGAAGTGTTATCAGTGAATATTGTGAAAGATTCTATTACTTAGACAAGTAGGTAAGCAGAAAAATTAGAGCGAATTAAAGGAACAAAATCGATATTCTGAAATTATTTTAATAGGTACAGAGATTGTGTCATTAAATGAAAAGTTAGGATAAGGGTCGGAGAATAATTATGAAAGTGAAAAGTTAGGAATAACATTTCATATCGCAACACTGCTCTACCTGGGAGACATAAACATTAGCTCAGTTAAAATTATAAAGTTAAATTTATTTTCATGTTTTAGCATTTACCGTTGGGTACTAAACTAAACTTCTCGTTTTTTCCAGGGTCGGTATCACTTAAAATATTATGAGGATTGTTTTAAATCACTTTTGGGGTAAAGAAACTTACCTAAGTACCTACCAAAACATCTTTTTTTACTTCGCCATCATCGCCTTTTTCATTTTCGCGTAAAACTTACCTGAAAAAACACAATAAACACGTTATTAGATCATTTTTTCTCTCCATAACAAACGATAGTACTTAAATAACTTTGTTAATGTGTATGAAAAAGATAACTTTTCTTTTATGAAAGTTATCAAGAACACCTGTTTTGTTTTTATGTGTATCATCTGCTAGACTAGATAAAAACGTAATATGCAGAATAATCCCAAATTAAATTTGTTCGCTCAACATAAAGTTTGTCAAATGTAACACCCAGATGGCGGTTATGGGACATCGCTTTAAGAAATAACACTAAAACTTTCAGTTCAGTTTCATTTTTGTCTGATAAACATTTATTAGAATTGGTATTACAATTACCTACAATACTTTATTGCTCACGAAACAATATAAAAGTTATGTAACAGTGGTTATATCGCTCAAGGTGATTTCTGCCAGACGATGAGGATGACCTTAGGAGATGAAACAAGCAAACTAATTAGGTGATACTAATTAAACTCTGATTTTTAATATGCTAGACTAAAATGACAGCAGCGATTGACCTTTTTACCTACTTAAAAAAGGCGGTTATTTGTTAAGGTGACACTATAATATTAGTATGGATAAACTGTCAAACGTAAATTTTATTCCACGGATAAAAGTTATCTGACTTTGGTAAAATCAGCTCTTGGTATATATTGACTGTCATTTTGGTCTAGCAAATTAAAATTCAGAGATTCATTCTGAATGATATCAGGCTAGATTTTCCTAAATCAAAAAATGATACAAGAATCGATGTAGGTAAAGCTACAGTAGGTAAAACTCGAAGTACCATATTAATTTCGAATATAAACATCATATATACATATTTTATCGGTCCTGAGTTTTTATTACAGATGAAAATGGCATGGTAATTATAAAGTCTCTCAAAATATGACCCAAAAATCTATGTACAGACGCCAGCACATCAAGCTACCTGAAACTGTCACATTTTCCCAATGAATCTTGAACCTTAATACTTTAGCGATAAAATTAAAAATCTATTAAAGTAATTTAACAAATTGTAGTAGCTTGATGTGCTGGCGTCTGTACATAATAATCAGCCTATAATATTCCCACTGCTGGAAGTCAGGCCTCCTCTTTTCGAGGGAGTGGACTGTAATCTACAACGCGGGCCCAGTGCGGGTTGGTAGATGTCACATGTCTTCGAATTTTTGGTTCTAGGACATGCCGGTGTCCCCACGATGTTTTCCTTCACCGTTTTGAGGGCTGGAATGCTTAATCACCCATTTTTTCTCATTTTATTCCAGGATGAAACTCATCCTGGTAGCCGTCGCCATAGTCCTCGCGTGTGTGCAGGCCGAGGAGTATTCTCACAAGTATGACAACATGAACTTGGATGAAGTTTTGGGCAACAAGAGGATGCTGAATGGCTACATGAAGTGCACCCTTGACCAGGGACCTTGCACTGCTGAGGGCAAGGAGCTTAAATGTCAGTAGACTAATATTTCATCACTTTCATTTCTTAATACTCACAACAGCATTAAAACAATAATAACCCTGCCGTCCTCACAGATTACATTTCCGACGGCCTCAAGACCGGCTGCTCCAAATGCTCTGACCGTCACCGCAAGGGCATCAAGAAGGTGATGAAGCATCTGATCAAGTATGAACCTAAATACTGGAAGCAGGCAGTTGACAAGTACGACCCCAAGAGGGTTTACACCAAGAAGTACGAGACAGAAGTGTACTCCTGGCAGTAAATATTTTGAAAATGGAACAAGATGGCGGCGATTGCGATAGTTGGAATAGAAAATGGTATAGACTTTAATATATTTATTTACTTTATATCTATTTCCTTTTGAATGTATAGTAGTAGTTTTTGTGTCATTTTAAAATAACTATTGAAAGATATGGATCTCAGTTACTGAGGTGGACACAAAATTACTAAGTAGATTTGGATACCATAATATCCACCATAAAGAACGTTCTTCGAATACTTATTTTTAGAACCTATTTATTTTATTTCTCAAAACAATATATATGAAAGTTTCTAATGTAAGAATTATCTGAAGTTCAATTCCCGTACTTAAAAACGTTCAAGTCACAATCTCTTAATAGCCACAATCATTGTTAAAAATCTAGGTTTACTTAGAGGTGTTTTTGACAAATATTGACTGAAATTAGAATGCGAATGTTCTTCAAAATAGGAAAATTACCCTCTGGAAAGGCATTAAAGTACTTTGAAATTTCGTTTACTCGATAGTCGGTTACTTTATGCGAAGCGCGACGGAGGAAAACGATTCAAAGCGAATAAATGTCGCAATTAGCCCAAGTTTATGTCTGTTCCGATTTAAGCAATTTGCATTTAGGATAATAATTGTGATCTTCTGGCGTTTCCTTAATTAATAGTCGTTCTCACTGTTATTGCCTGATTTAGTTATCTTTGTTTTGTCGTTTTCTGCCTCTACAAGGCTCATCTGATGTTTGTTGAAAGATAACCCTATTTGTAATTTCTGCTTTTTTCTTTTCTGTCGCTTAAAGCTAAATATATTTTATACAAAGTTCGTTTATTTATGTAAAATATGAATAGTGTTTTTCTTTTAATGTTGTAATTTAATCTTTTATTTATTTTGACTTTGTTGTAACTTAAAACTGTACTTATTTAATGACTGTTATGTATTTATTATTAATTTATTAACAATAAAAAACATTGTAAAAATATTGAATATTTGAATTCACAGCCTTACACGCTGCAAAATAATACTTCATATTTTTCAAAATATTGATTTTTCAATCTTTTACGAAAGAAGCACAGACACAAGAACCACTAATACTTATAAGAAACGATTCTATACGATCAATTCAGCATTGGTATTCCAGAATGCCCATTCTGAATTGGTCGATATGATATAAAAAATTAGGTACCAATAGGTAAACTTTAAAAAATGTATATTTTTAAAAGCATCGCAGTTTATAAACAGCCAGTGAAAGCAATTTTATTACCAGCCAGAGAAAGCAATATTATATCATTACATGAATAATTCCAACTTCCCGCTAAATAACCCCAAAACTTTTTAATGGCCAATCTTTTAATAGTATAATACAGCCTTTTAAAATCAATTCGCGCCAATTTTAATAGGCTTCCATTACCAAAAAGTTTGTGGAACAAACAACCTATGAACTTTTGACATTTCGAAGGCAATTTAAAAACGTTCCAGAATTTTTTACTGAAACTCACCGCAAAGGAATAAAGACTTAGGTAATTGTTTGGGACCAGAATTTATAATTGCTTAGCAGAACAATGTTAAAAGTAATTAACGGCAGAATTTTGTGTTTACGAGACTAGTCACTTCCAGGGGCTTATAACGTTTTGTTTATTTTAATAGGTAGGTGCGTGTTTTACTTTGTCATACCGGAAAACATTGTTCTTAAACATTATTTTAAACGATTACGATGCGTACGGAAAGCGATAGAGGTTGTTTATGACCTTATTAATTTTCAAGTTGTTTGTGATAAAATCCCAGTCCCTTTTGCTTACCTACTAGCAAAGGTGCTAGCTAGACACTGTCAAATAATTAAAAAAAAAAACATAAAAAATGTGACAAGCACGACAGGCTTATCAGAATGCCCCACTTCATATTAATTAAAAAAAAAAAAAACAAAAAACTACGCCCGAATTTCATGTAAAATACACTTGAGCTTCACGTCAAATCGCGTGTTCTGTTAATATTATTTGACCAAGCTGGGCTACTAACATGTGATTGCCATTATTATAATTAGGACAGAAAGTAGGCAATCACTATACCTGTCTTCAGAGAGGACAAGTCACACCCTGTCGTCATGTTGTATATAGGTGTCGAAGTCAACTTAATAAAGTATAACTTAAGTACCTAATAGTGTGATATGAACTGCGAGTAATTATTATACAGGGTCAAATTAAATAAGCTAGTCAAACTCCGCAGACGTGGTGGCAATCGATATCTAAAGATGATAAAAAATAAAATATTTGATGACATTTTATTGGGGTCAACCACCGCAGGTAGTTTATTTGCTTGAAATAGCAGTTAAAAATCAGTTTTTATTTCTGTATACTTCACAGACGTCATGGGTATAATAAATATAAATACAATAAAAAAAAACTGATTTTCTATATATTTTTTGGTTTCGTTATAATTTTTTGAGGAAGGTACGAAACCCTCGCGGACGAAGTCGCGGGCAAGGTGATAGTAGGTACATATTTATCACTATACGTCGACCTGAATGTGACATTCGCCAACCCTCACTAGGCCCGCGTTGTGGATTGCGGCCATTTACGGCCCAATACTACTCACAGATGGCAGGTCTGTGTCCCAGAAGTGGTAATATTATAGGCTTAATTATGCTATACCTTTCCACCTAATTGGCAGTACATTTTTACGATACTTAAACTACCCAACAAAGGCAAAGCATTTGAACAAAACAATGGTTAAAAAAAAGAAAAAACACGTATTGTCTCTGAAATTGGACCTTTTTAAATTTCCGCAGCAAAGTTAAATTACATACAGCCTTAATAAATTTAAACAGGAACAGAAGCAAATAGCACCCGCTTTTTATTTGTATAAAAAGGTATGAAAAACCTGCGCTTTTTAACTACGTAATGTATTTACCCGGGGCTTGTAAGCTACGCGCTACGACTCGTTCTACAAAGCCATTATGGATCTTGCAAACGAGTTTATTGTGTACCTGCTGAAATGTATGAACAACTAGCTGCACCCCGCGGTTTCACCCGAATAAATGTCGATCCCGTGGGAATATCGGGATAAAAACTACCCTATGTCCTTCCCCGGGATGCAATCTATCTCTCTGCCAAATTTTATCGAAATCCGTTCAGTGGTTTAGACGTGAAAAGGTAACATACAGACAGACAGACAGTGTTACTTGCGAATTTATAATATTATAATTATAATAATATTATATTATATGAACAATTTTATTTAAACACGTTACGTAGGTATTTCGTATGTTCATTTCCGAACACGATGTTTGGTTTATGTTAGGGACTCGTGGCTAAATAATAACAGCCGCACGGGTCGATTGAAAGTTAAGCTACGCTTGCCGCGGTCGGTCCGTGGATGGGTGACCATCCATTACTTATCGAGACGACTACGTGAATCTTTTGCAAGCCAAAAGTTACATTAAAAATAACTTGGAATTAGGTTCCTGAGTACAAAAATAAAGACCATGCATCAATTACTTAAATTTCGAGAACCCAAAAGTCAGACAACTACTTAGTCTTACCAAGGGGTATCGTGCTACCCAGTAACTGGGTTGTTAAGGCCAGACAGGCAGTTGCTATGTAAAAAACTGGTATTCAGCTGCATCTGGTTAGACTGGAAGTCGACCCCAACGTAGTTGGGAAAAGCCTAGGTAGGCAGATTGATTGCTTCAAGTTACCGTATCATATCTTTTCCAATATCAAAGCATATCCGGGGTTCCTTATACACACATCAAAAGTGTCTAGGGATCAACATATATTTTTGCAATAACTTTTCTCCTGATTGATATTAATTAAAATTTTCTTTAAGGATTCATCAAATAAAGTGTTTTCGTTTGTCACAGTAACGATAAACCAAGTCACCTTTGCATTAATAAAGAAATTTGCCATTTTCCTAATAAAGGGATTTTTGACATTTGAACCACTAACACAAAAGTTCGAAAAAAAGACTGAAATAACAGTTTTCTTTAAAATTTTATTGGGTAACTTAAACAATTAATAATCCGTGTTTCTACCGCGAACACTAACAACACAAGAACATCGGTTTGGCATACTCAAAATGAGTTCATCCAAATCACGCTGTGGAATGGCAGCCCATGTTCGTTGCAACAACAAAAAAAGGTCTTCTTGCGACTGGATACCCTCCATATTCGGCAGAGCTCTTCTCTGTAGCATATCCCATGCATGCTCAATCGGGTTCAAGTCTGGCGACTGAGCAGGCCAGGGCAGGACATTGATGTTAGCTGCGGCGAGAGTCTGTCTTACAACTCTTGCGGTGTGCGGTCGTGCATTATCATGCATTAACTGAAATAAGGGACCGATTTGCACTTGTAGAGGAACGATGACGTCTGATACAATCGTTTCAGCATAAATTTGAGCGTTGAGGTTGCCTCTGATCCAAATCAACTCAGTTCTTCCGCCGATCCAAATACCCGCCCATACCATGATGGTTCCACCACTATAAGGATGGACTTCCTGGCAGGATTTTAATCGCTGTTGGCGTCCAGGGGTTCTCCAGTGTCGTATACGTCGTCTCATACCAAAACGAGACTCATCAGAAAAGCACACGAAACGCCATTGTTCTTCTGCCCAATTTCTGTGTTCAAGAGCCCATTGATATCGAATCCTACGATTGTGCATTGCTATAGGTAGTACCCGTAGCGGTCTTCGGGAATGAAGGTTCACTTCATGCAAGCGGTTTCTGACTGTTTGGTCGCTAATTAAGTTCCCTGAAGAGTGATGAAGCCTCACGGCTAACATCATGGCGGTTATTGTTGGAGCTCTTCGAGTTAAGATTTGAATGTATCGGTCTTGTCTCCGTGTGGTGCAGCGATACCGTCCTCCATGGCGCTCAGCCACGGTACCAGTGCTTCGGTAACGTGTCCAAAGTCGACTGATAACACTCTGACTTGTATTCAGAGCTAAAGCCACAGTACGTTGCCGGGAACCAGCTTCTATCATTCCCACGGCTCTGAGCATTTCTTCCCTGCTTAAATGACGTCGCCGCTCCATAATAACGTTGGTTTTAATCAGTAGTAGGGAAACAGTAGCACTAATAATGTCTTCAATGCGTTGTATGTTTTTATAGGGAAAATATTGACAGCTGATTTTCATCTTTTACTCGAATTTGATTCACAGTTCCTGATTCAAATTATGAAATGCACCAAAAAGGATCCATATAAATTTATAAAATCATAAATTTATTACAAAGCCACATCTCAATCTCAAGAAATCCGCATAAAAATGCTTGATCCCTAGACACTTTTGATGTGTGTAGTTTGTAAATTTTATTTTTCACCAGTTTACCACAAGACCTTAAAGATGCTTCATATTTCGCCTAAACATAGGTAGGTTGGTTATTCTACTTTTGAAATAATGTATTTTTACAAGATGATTCTTTCTTTAAGGGCTCATTTTTCAATCATCTCATAACTTTATTCGAGAAATAATTTTTAAATTTTGACAGTTTTTCATACAAAAACTGTCAAACGTCAATTTTATTCCTCGAATAAAAGTTATCGGGCGGTGGAAAAATCGGCCCTAAATGGAATAAAAACACCACTTTCCCGTTTCGGTTTGATTTGACCGATAAATTAAATTGGACGTTAAAATATTACTGAAATTCATAGGAACTCAAAGGCAGACCACTAATCATTATTGCCTTCCATTATCACAACCTTTTCCAATTTTATCGGGGCAACCTTCGCACGAAAAATGAATATTGTTGACCCCTGCTCGTCGATAAAACAATGGGTAACGATGATCCCTTTTTTACTAAACACGAAAAAGACAAAAATCTTTTTTGTTTTTGTCGGTAACTCAGCCGATAAGATAATGTAGACACTAAACAGTTTTTCCTTCAGAATATTATACAGGATGGCAGGGGAGACCAATGATGGCCCAGTGGTAACGGCCGCGACTTACGATTTGTAGGTCGTAGGTTCGAACCTAGACAGGCGCTTTACTTTGTGTAAATTATTTCATCACCACTGCTCTCAAAAACTGTGGAGGAAAACAGCATGTCCTAGAACCAAAAATTCGAAGACATCTGACATCTAATCTACCAACTCGCACTGGGCCCGCGTGGTGGATTACGGCCCACTCCCTCTCACCGAGAGGTCTGTGTCCTAGCAGTGGGAACATTACAGGCTGATTATGTTTGTTATGCAGGTACATCGACGCGCAACCGGTGACCATGGATTCAATACAAACATGATTCTGAACTGCGCGTTGTTTTTTTTTTCGGTTGTTTCTACGCTAGACGTCTAGAGTCATGTGCTGAATTCATTGTTATAGTTTACGCGTCCATGTTCCTGCCACTCTGTGTAAACGTATTATAACAATACCTACTAGCTTCTGCCCGCGACTTCGTCCGCGTGAAATTTCATCCTCCCCCCATTCACACTCTTAGGGGTGGAATTTCGAAAAAACCCTTTGTTAGTGGATACCTGCTCTTCACAAAGAACACTCCGAGTTTCATGTCTCTAGGACCAGCGGTTTAGGCTGTGCGTTGATCTATCAGTCAGTCAGGACTTTGAATTCTATAAAATAGACGGGCCCGTGGCTAAATAACAACAGCCACACAGGTCGATCGATCAGGTTAAGCTACGCTTGCTGCGGTTGGTCTGTGGATGGGTGACCATCTTTACATACCGAGACCCCTCTGTGCCTCGGAAAGCACGTTAACCCGTTGGTCCCGGCTGTCATTCGTGGATCTTTGACAGTCGTTACGGGTAGTTAGAAGCCCGAAAGTCTGACAACCAGTTACTTACTGGGTAATACGATACCTCTCGGTAAGCCAAGAGGTATCGTATTACCCAGTAAGTAACTGGGTTGTGGAGGTCAGATGGGCAGTCGCTCAATGTAAAATACTGGTATTCAGCTGCATCCGGTTAAACTGGAATCCGATCACAACTGGGAAAAGGCTAGGCAGATGCCAGATGACTATAGATAGCCTATTTTTTTTTAATGGGAAATCAACTAATGACTCCTCCCGCTCTGGGTGGAGCGAAGGGAGTTTCAGACTCTTACTGACTAAAACCCACCCATGTTCCTTCAGTTGCCTGTATATAGATAGGCTTTAGGCGTAATTTTTGACAGCACACATTCGCGTACAACAAAGGCTTACTTTATACAATTTTTACAAGAATAATCCTAAATAGTTTCAACCTTTTAGTATCGGGCACCGCGGATATCACGCAAGGTTTTAGGGTTAAATAGAATTTCGCGTGCGTATCGTAAACTGTAACATCACGATCCTGACATACTTAAATAGCGTCCAATTGCCCGAAAATAAGCTTTTTGGCTTCTACCTCGTAGTTTCGCGTTAAGTATAAGGTAAATAGCCTGAAATTATTGCCCATGATGCGAATCAAACTTATGCATATCACCTTTTTTCGGAACATTAATATTGTATTCTAAATTCTAGTGGTTTTTGCTGTCAGGTGAGACACATGTCACTTTTTGATTTAAAGATTGAATGTGAAAATAAAACCGAGGCTACCTACCAGCGCCTTTTAATCACGATCGGTAATAGCCCACGTTATAGTTAAGTAGTTTTTAAGAAAGATGAATTATTCTTGTGTGACTACAATATCAAATTGTACATTACATAATAGGTACAGCCGCCAGCATATCAAGCTCCCCGAAACTGTCAAATTTTCCCAATCAACTTTGAACCTCATGCTTTATCGAAAAAGTTGAAAATCTATTAAAGAAATTTGACAGATTATAGTAGCTTGATGTGCTGGCGTTTCTACTTTTTAGACTTACTACAACTGTCTACTACAGCAGTTACTTTTCTTTTTTGTGTTTTTTCTTCGCGTCATGTTTTCCACAAATAAAATGCATTACCACCGCGCAACAAAAAAAAAAAAAAAAGGTACAGACAAGTTACTACAATCTGTCAAATTTCTTTAATAGATTTTCAACTTAATCGCTTAAGCATAAGGTTCAAAGTTGATTGGGAAGCTTGATGTGCTGGCGTCTGTACATATTTTCTTTATTTCTTCTTTACAACACCTTGATGTACTAAGGTAAACAGTTCTAAAACCCGCAGGCTGTTCCACTTAGGTCTAATTTTATATCAATAATAATTAAAGCTAAATATAGTTTATATATTATATTATAGTTATAAGTCTAGCCAAAACATCAAACCCTAAAGTATAAATTTAAATCTACGAAAAATAGCCTCAAAACCCGCAGGCTGTTCGACCTAGGATCTAAATTAAAACCAATTAAAGCTAATAGTTAAACCATTTACCGCTTTAATTAAGCTGAAGACTATTTAGTTAAGTGGCAGTAAGTCTTGAGTTAATGAGTAGGTACTTCAAATGCTGCAAAAGTCAAAGACATCTCTCGAGGTTAAGTACTTTTTCGCACGCTCTGCTTAGGACACGGTTTTTAGTCGCGTGAGTGTTTTCAGCTGTTGACATAAACATCAGAAGCCCAAATTCTCGTAATTTAAAACGTTCAAAATCTAGTCGCAGTGTCATCTCGGCGACAAACAAATGTCAAAAACTTATCAATATTTAGGGAAATTAGAGGTATTTTTGACAGATTGAGACAGATCAGACTGCGAACGTTCTTAAAATTACGAGAATTGCCCCCCTCTGGTCTATTCCGTAAAAATCTCACCGTAAATAGTAGGTAAAGTGAGCTCGAATTGAGCTGTCAATAGTGTTAATCCCTAGCATCAGTTGGAATGACAACTCACTTCACCAAAGTTATCACGATGATATTTTTACAAAATAGGCAGATCAAAAATCCATCTACCTAGCCTTATCCCAACTATATTGGATTTGGCTTCCAGTTTATACCAGTATTTTACATGGAGCGACTGCCTATCTGACCTCCACAACCCAGTTACTGGGTAATACGATACCCCTTGGCAAGCCAGGTTGTCAGACTCTCGGGCTTCCGACTACCCGTAGCAACTGACAGTCGGAACCAACTGCTTAACGTGCTTTCCGAGGCACGTAGTGGTCTCGGTTTGTTATGGATGGTCACCCATCCACGGACCAACCTCGGTAAGCGTTGCTTAACCTTGAAGATCGACCCGTGTGACTGTTATTATTTAGCCACGAGCCCTTTTGCAGAATAGGCAGATTGTAAGCAAAATAATTATTTTTAACACTAAAAGAGCATTTTATACAATTTGATTACAATTTGATTGGCGATAAGATGGAAGGGCGAGTATTTTTTGTTTGTCAAATTTTCCTTCTGTGCTTACACCGTGTAATTAGATTTCGAGAAATTAGTAGATATACTCTCAAAACATAAGATTTGAAAACAGTTTGATTTTATTCGGCATTCAGAAACCCACATATTGCCAATTCTGATATGTTAAAGTTTATTTTAAGAAGAGAAAACTCATTGTCTCTAAAAGCATAAAATTTAAAACCTGCTTAACTTTTTCGCCTCTGAAAATTCCAGCAAATGACCACTCTACATACCACAAAACAGTTAAAAGACATACCTCCACAGCTTTTTCCACAAAAACCGTGAAGCAGCCGTCAGTAAACCGTCAATCCGTGTCAAATTGCCGTGAGATGGACTGGAACGATTGGCGCGCGCGACCGATCCCGATGCGAATCAATCCAATCACCCGAGTGGAAGGACCAGGTTGATTCGCTGCTAATTGTAAGATATTAAAAGGAATCATTTGATTTATCTTGTCTTCAAGATTGGTTTTAATATTGAATTTGCAACGGTGTGAAGGGAAAATAATGGTTTTATGGAGATCTTTATTAATCTTTTATCAAATTGTACCTTTAGTCTTCTCCGGTTTCTTTATTATTGAGAGGATTTTACCAAGATCGAGTCTTTTGTGAATTTTTTTATGGATATTTTGGACTCATAATCAGAAATCACTTGTTTGCATTGACTAAATGTAGGTACTGATTTGTATTAGAACCCAATGGCTTGGCACGCGAAGATGGCAAGAGACCGGACGGTATGTCTTTAGTTCTCTGGAAAGTGGTCTTTAGTGTGGGACGCAACGTGTGTCGATACTCTTGCGCCATCCTCTCTTCCTGGCTCGGCATGCTGTGCTGGCGCTGCTACTGCGGCTGCGGAAAACCTCAAGCGGCGAAAATATAATAACCTTATCGGAAATTATAATTTGCGAGCCGTTTGGGGCTGAAACCCTCGGACGTAATATAATATTAAACCTTTCTGAACATGGCAACTAGCACAATCAGCCCACTGCTGGGACACAGGCCTCCTCTCGGTGAGAGGGAGTGGGCCGTAATCCACCACGCGGGCCCGGTGCGGGTTGGCGGATGTCACAAACATGTCTTAGAATTGTTTAGTTCTATGAAATGCCGGTTTCCTCACGATGTTTTCCTTCATCGTCTTGAGAGCAGTGGTGATGAAATAATTTACACAAAGTACCTGCTTGGGTTCGCACCCACGACCTACACCTCGTAAGACGCGACCGTTACCACTGTGCCACTACTGCTCCATGGTAGCAACTAGCTTACATTCAAATCTTTTGGCAAAACTATCCAATTATATCAGCAAACAAATCCCTAAATCTGTAAGATCACCACATTCCACAGGTATGTTGTAATAAATTCCTAACGACTGCCCGCGGCACTGTCGGCGTAGAATTAGAAATTAAATATTTAGCTTTATCCCCCGTCTATTGGGATAAGCATACCACTCGACATTTCCCGTAGGAAATGGATTTCCGCAATGAAGGAATTTGTCACACAGTTGAAATTAAAAGTTCAAAGTAAAACGATATTGAAGGAGAAAATCAATATTCATTCGCAAGAATTTTATGAAATTCCTTAAGATTAACAGATTTTATTTTGGAAATTCAGACAGATTTAGAGTAATGAAAGACTGGTTTCCATATAATTTGTATAACTGACCTATTATTGTCCCACTGCAGGGCAAAGGCCTCTAAAGTCTCATAAGGAGAAAGCGCGAGCATTGATCAAGATGCTTGCTCAAGACAGGTTGGCAATTTCAGATATTTATACAGCTGTGTACAAACATACATAACATAACATAATCAGCATATAATGTTCCCACTGCTGGGACACAGGCCTTGTCTCGGTGAGAGGGAGTGGGCCGTAATCTACCACGCGGGCCCAGTGCGGGTTGGCAGATGTCACATGTCTTCGAATTTTTGGTTCTAGGAAATGCCGGTTTCCTCACAATATTTTCCTTCACCGTTTTGAGAGCAGTGGTGATGAAATAATTTACACAAAGTAAAGCGCCTGTCTGGATTCGAACCTACGACCTACAACTCGTAAGTCGCGGCCATTACCACTTGGCCACCACTGCTCTCATACATATAGATATTTATACAGCTATGTATAACCATATCTTATATCAGTTGAAATAAATTACCGTTTTTCATGACATAAAAAGTTCCTTAAACGAGCAACTGTGCGAGCTACGCCGTAGCACCGCTCGTAGCAAACCGTGACGAGACCGTAGCGAGCGTAGCCTTTCTTTTTTTTGTGAACTATGTGACATGCGAGTTTAGTTGTAAACTAAGCTGAGTGTATTTTATTTATAGTGTTTTTTTTACAGGGTATATTTGCAAAAAAAAAAAACTACGAGAAGAAACTCTCGAAAAACTTCGGACTATGAGAGTGAGGGAAGAGGGAGTGCACCTGTGACTGCGCGCACACTTGTGCACTATAATATCTCCCGCGCGGAAGGCTAGTCTCCGTTGAGATTGGCCGTAGTGGCCGAAATACGGTCTGGAGGACTTTATATTTTCAAAATGTTATTGGGTTTTTCCATCTGGGATTTCTCTGTAGCAGCCCGGAGTCTGGATTTGTGCCCGGTTGATGGCAATAGGGTCGACCCTGTAAATCGGGACTAAACACATAACTGGAGAAATGTGGGTGTACTATAGGTGCACCTCTGCCTAACCCTTCAGGGAATACAGGCGTGAATGTTACGTTAGATATGCTATTTAACAATTCCTAGAAAGGAGTTTCTAGTTCAAGATACAAAAATCTGTTTCGTTTCTAAATCCAATAAATGGGTAAACTAGAAACACTTGTATTGGTTACATATTACCTAAGCTTGTTTACAAAAGACTTAAGTCACTTTATAAAACTTTGACATCCTCTCATTCTTCGCCTCCAACTCTAGATTAATCACAGGTGGAGAGTTGTATTTGACAAGCCCATATGGGCTCGTGTGCAGTCGTCCTGCGTCGCAGCACACTCAATCCAAATTAATCGCCCGTCTGTGATCCGCCTTACATCTACGTCACTGCCATAGTGCTGTACTTGTAAGACTGAAATATCCCGCGGGGTTCTGAGAATAATAATCCTACTAATATTATAAATGCGAAAGTTTGCGAGGATGGATGGATGGATGTTTGTTACTCTTTCAAAAAACTAGTGTATTATACTTGTGAACGGCATTCTTGAGATTTCTGTTTATGCTTATTTTCCTTTCTATGATGTTTACTGCGAGTGAAATATTCAAAGAATTTCTAATATCAATTCTAAATGATTAGGTTTTTCTAGTAATATTTTGTATCTGTTTAGTTTTAAAACCGCAAGGTTTTATTTTGCTCCAGCCATAATTTCAAGTAGCTAGATCAATAATAAAGCTGCAAGTTTGCTCCTAAAATACAAGCCCTGCCCCTGCAGTCTCGACATTAGACAGTGACAAAAATCGGTCGCTAAGTCGTATCGTTGTCAAATTCCTTTAATAGATTTTCAACTTTATTTCGAAAGCATAAGGTTGAAAATGTTTTAAAGAAATTTGACATCGATTAGACTTAACTACCGATTTTTGTCTTTATATTTGTCGATACTGCAGAGCCTGGCTTGGTTTGGGTATCAGTTTTAGTACCTTAATTAAACAAATAAATAATGTGTCTATGTACAATCTAGGGACATAAGTCGAGTAGCACGGTAAGGATTGTTTTGCTGTGAACGCGCAGTACAAGCCGTACCCGTACCTAATATGTATGTATAAGTGTATTAACACAGAACGCACACCTCAGAATTTATACACTGGTGTCGAGCGAAACATAAACATATCACTTTCTAATTACGTATGACCTTGGGCGGTTCATAGGATTGCTAAAATTGATAGCGTTTTAATAAGTTCAAATAGCTCATAGTGTAACGTATAAGATAAAGAAACACTAGGTTCTAGGTTCAAATCTCGATATGGGGTTTTTTTTTCTTTTCAACAAATTTATCTTCATCTGTTCTTTTATTATTCGATAAATTAATAAACGAGAATAATAATGTAATAATTGTTTTTATTATTATATAGTTAGTGAAATATGGGGTTAAGAATAAAAATCTTTTATAACTGATTACAAAATGTTTATTCGTTATAATTTTATAAAGTATAAATAAACTTCTAGTTTAGGACTTATTGTGGTTATAGCTTAAGTATTCATTTTCATTACGAAAAGAAGATTGAAACTAAACCTCAAAATAATCCTTATTACGAATATGCTACAATATAATTTTATTATTATTTACTATTTTTTATTTAATATACTTACTTATATTTTTTTATTTTCTAATTCCTTGCTTTCCATCGCTGTATCGCAAAATATAAACGTTCTTGTTTATGATTTTCAATCAACTATGGTTTTTGAGCTGGTTTTTGTTTGCACGGCGAACGGTTCGTAAAGACGTGTCGAATAATAATTCGGCAAAATATCTCGTTGGTATATAACCAGTCGCTTTCGACTGGCAAGGCTACCCTCTTCCTTATTTAGTGACCCTCCGACTCACAGAAGGTAAAACAAAAAAGAAGTACTGTTAGGCTACTAGCAAAATACGAATAAGTATTACCTACGATTTAGAAACAAAATTATAATGAAAAAAGAAATGTTACATATAGATAATCATCACTTAAAATCTAGCACTTCGAAATTATAATTTTTTTATCTATTTAGACCTTATAATACGTTTCAAAAAATAACTACAAGGATCAGCAGTTCTATTTTATAAAATAAATGTTTGAAAAAATAATTAACTCATATTCATAATAAACACATTAAGTTCGGTTTCATAAGATATTTGTGTTATAATATTAAGTCCACTTTTACGCAGCGCAATCATATTCGCTTTAATTTCAATATTCTGCATTTTAAAAGGAACTACAACACGGCTTATAGCTAGAACACAGACACACGTCGCAAATAAACATCCAACCAACAACGTTATAATATTTAATCGCGGTGAATGACTCGTATAACTGTCTACCTTATAATTTATTTATTTAGATATCTGTGGGTATAATCATAAAGTTTTACGAATTAAGCGCACAAGACGAACATGACAAGGAAATATAATTATAGTCAAAAGCGTGATTATTCGAAGTAATTATTAAAACATTAAAAAACTATCATCGCGCGTGAGATTCGAACTCACGGATCGCTACGCAGAACGCACTTACCCAAATATGATAACCGCTAGGCTATCATGACATATACCGTAGCGGTTGAATTTATGAAATACAATCAGTTGCAAATGAATGTGAGTGTGTGTGTCTATAGTAAAGAAATGACTCATTAAAAGAAGGTCGTAAGTAAAACCAAAGTGTCAATCTATTGCTTTGTGAATTTGCTACTCCACTTATGTCCCTTACTGTACCAAATTATGGTAAGAAAGGGGGGGGTGACTATTGAGATGATGACTAATAGAGAAGTATAGAAGAAAAATACATGTTGCGCAGACGCCAAATAAATTGGGTTAAGGGCAGGAGAATGATGATGACCTATGTATCGAATTGCTCTCATTTGTAAAAATAAACTCTTTCCTTTTTTTTGTTTTACAATATGAACGATGCTTAAACCGAGCCTTTGCAAGGCAAAAATTCAAGTAGGTACCTAAGTACTCGGTGGAACCAGGCCCGTGCCGGACGGCGCGTCTGTGTTCCACGCGCGCCTCAAAGAGATCAGCATAAAGGAAGGGGCCCATTAGGGCCGAAGCCTGCCGGGGTAGCGGGATTGTCCGAAAGGGTTACCGCTACCCCGGAACATAAAGGGCTAAGGAAGGAACACGGGTGGTTTTTAGTCAGTAAGAGTCTGATACTCCGCTTCACCCAGAGCGGGAGGGGTCATATGATGATTACCCACCCACAAAAAAAAAAAATAGTACTCGGTGAAAGGTCAGGCATCTGAATTTCGAGTTACACTTGCGTAGGTGATATTAAATAGTGCTATTTGGCTCCGAGATCTTTGAGACGACTCGATTGCTGGACCTTTAAGCCTGCGTTTCAAATGACCCCAATTTACTGAAATCTCAAAGGATCGTGGGCGATGGATTCAAAACTATTTACATGAGCTATTTTAAGTAATGCTTTGGTCAGATTTTTTACTCAATCACGCATATACGGCGAAGTGTATTTGGGTGAAAGGTACACAAATGTATGACTTTAACACGCAAAATTATCTGGATAGTTGAAGAAATTCCTTTAGTTAGAGCAACAGCTAGACATGCATGTTATATGTATTTAATCACTTAAGTAATACGCCGCTCAAAATACATTTACCTAGATTATAATCGTACTGGCATGTGACATCCGCCAACCCGCACTGGGCCCGCGTGGTGGATTACGGCCCACTCCCTCTCACCGAGAGGAGGCCTGTGTCCCAGCAGTGGGAACATTATAGGCTGATTATGATATGATATTATGATAATCGTACACATATCAAACTCAAACCATTTATTTCAATGAATTAAAGGTAAGTTTCCGTACTATTCCAACGGTTTTACCATAATTTACCTGTGTATGGTTATTATATCTCGGGGGGATAACAAAACAGTCCCCAAATGACTCAACACAAACTCAAAACATGTACCTAATTCAAATAAATCAATTACAGGCACCTTTGAACTGTCAAGGAGTCGTTCAGTCAGAAAGATGAAGCTAGTTGCCCATTCCAAAGCTTAGTAGGTTAATATGGAGAAGAACGGGTAAGAAACTCCATGGACACTCCTTTATATATTATGCAAGCGCTATTCCCACACCGCACATCCCGTGAATTCCCAACAGTATCTCTAGAGATGTTATCGACTCGCCGTGCGTAAACATAATTAAACACTTGATGGATCACACAAGTTACAGCGATATCTCACGGATACGGAACACGTCCAGAATTAATTTACGTAGGTATGTCTGTTTGTTAGACTTGATGTTAAAGGTAACGAGTGTATATGTGTGTGTGAGGGTGAGAGGGTCTGTATGTGTGTGTATAAGATAAATTAATAAAGTCAAAGAAAACATAGCAGGTTTATAAACGATAATTATAGAATAGAATAGAATACATAATAAAGAGTATTCTATTCTATATTATCGTTTTGTTACATGTCTTATGTGTTGTGTAATGCACATTTAATGTAACTTAAGATTTGTCTCAAACGTTCTTATCGCTAAGTTGCTGGCTAGGAAGCAGCGCGGCAGACATATTAAACCCACATATTGCCAGTTACGTTTCAGTCCCATGTCGCGAGGGGAGGACCCTATTTACACATCAACCGGGCACAAATCTAGACTCCAGGTTACTACTGACAAATTCCAGATGGAAAAACCAAATAACACTGCCCGACCCCGAGTTGAATCCAGGGCTTCATGCTTGCGACCAACTAAGCAGTCAAGTTCAAGTAAAAAATAAAAATTATAATTTACGGTTTCTACAAAAACAAGTTCTTAAATAAATACCAAGAACATATTGACTTATGCATGTTAGGAGATCTAAAACTGTTAATCGCAAGGTTAGTTTACTCCAAATATCAAAGAATTCTAAACTAGGGCTCTTTGAATTTACAGCTGAATACGTGTGTAAAGGACGTTATAGGACTTAATATACCAAGGTTAGTAAGTAAACAACTTTTACATACGTAAATAATAATTTGAGGTTCACAAAAAGTGGCGCTATCTTAATATTGGAGTGCTCAATCATATTTTTAAGAGCTCATAATAGGGGTTCGATTAAATACAATCTAATAAATTTTGTATAGCGTCTGTACAGTTAAAAAACGCTTTGTCTGCTTCTTTCAAAATTCAAGTTACTGACGACTGAAAGAGAGAAATCGGTGTGTAACTATTCATCTGATATAATACGTTTATTAGTAAGGGGGATACAGAATAAAATTATTTCTGCGTCCTAATAACAGCACTGACGTAATACCTGCATAGCTTTTTGACTTTCTATCTTACAAAGACTTCAAAAATCAGTAACCCTCCATTGCTCAGTGAACCAAACAAAACAGCTCTTCAAACCCATCCTTCAGACAAAAATCGGTACGTCTTGTCCTCATCCAAGTCAACCTCAAGTATCTTATCCAGACTGCAAAATAATTCAAACAAGAAAATAGCTTAGTAAAACAAGCTGTACGTACCTCGAATATTTTAGCTAAAGACGAGCGCCATGAAAACTTTAGCGAAAATCCAGACGGGGGGAATGCGGTTGGAAAGTTTAAATAAAGAATAGAGGTACCAGCTGCTTGTTTTTTTTATAGAGAAACTTCTTTTTTAAAGGTTTAAAATTGGAACGAATTCTATTAGACATCTATAGCTTTAAAAACCCGGAAAATATTGCTGCAATGTGATCTTTTGAGCATAGCAAAATCTACCTATTTAAATCAATCTGCCTAGCTATTTCCCAACTATGTTGGAGTCGGCTTCTAGTTTAACTGGATGCAGCTGAATACCAGTATTTTACATGGAGCGACTGCTTATCTGACCTCCACAACCCAGTTACTGAGTAACATGATACCCTATGGTAAGGCTGGATCCGTACCTAACAGACAAAAGGTTAATATCTCATTAAGTGCTTTTAATCATTTCTTTAAATAAAGAGAATCTTCATAATATTATTATGATCTATACTACTTTTAATATTATAAAGCTGAAGAATTTGTTTGTTTGTTTGGTTGAACGCGCTAATCTCAGGAACTTCTGGTTTGAATTGAAAAATTATTTTTGTGTTGGATAGTCCATTTATCGAGAAAGGCTATAGGCTACGTAAACGGTTAAAGTTACGCAAAGTCCGTTACACCATGTCTATGCTTTAAGGTTGACTCACAATAACCTTTTTTATGGTAATGTTCTAAAATAATGCATTATTTGCGAAGGTGTTTTTATAAACATGATATTAATCCTTATCCAAATAAATACGTTATTCATCACAAGTATTTAATTTTGAACAAAATTCCCCTTATCGTCATTTTGATTTCAATGAATATTAATTAATTAATTTAAAATAACTCCGCAAGGCGGCCGGTCATGAGGGTATAATAAGTAATACTCTTAAAATAATAGAATATATTCTAGGTTTTTTCCTCAAATTTACGCAGGTGAAACCGCGAGGCACAGCTAGTATTATTATAACATATTCAACCTTTTCCATTTCGCAAAGAGGAAATGAAAACATAGTTATACCCATTTGCAATTTAACTTATTTACAATGTCCGCACGTAACGTGCATATCCGATATTAAAATGTGAACTCGAGATATTCGCGGTCCACTTCCATATTAATGATTTTTGTTCAACGATTAAATTTTTGGAAATAATTCAATGATGATGACGTCATTCAATTTAAAGACCAATAAGGTTCAGTATTGAATGGTCTCAGCATTGAGAAAACTGCAAAACCCATTCCGGGTTGGGTAAATCGCCAATATAGACCAGCTTGGCGAATACCCCTCAAGGCAATTGAATCCCACAACAAAATAAAAATATAATAATTTTGGGATTGTTTGGATAAATATTTGTAGCTCCGCTTTACCCATTTCAGTGAATAGGTAAGGTTCTTTAAAAAACAGCTTTTTCCTGCATATTTGCAGTAAAAAATATTATATCCAGAACGAATTTCAGCCCCAGATTTTTTTTCACGTTTCATAAAATTGAACAAGGAGTTTAAAATACAATCCACGAGAAAATTCAAACCTCTATATTTGCTATATTGTATAAATCATGTTCTACAAATAGAAAATATAATATCTATGTATATCTAATACTAAAAATAACAAAATTAAATCCTAACTTAACTAAAACTATACAGAAACTAAAATATATATAAATATATACCTCTATCGTCCAAAGCTGCAGGTTCCAATATCGAAAAAGAAAAAAATAACAAAATTCGAATATAGAACGACCGAGTTCTAATAACTTTTTAACTCTTGCATCGACTAGTGATGTGGTCCGGTCTGAAAAGTTCGTATTCCAAGTTTTTATTGTACAAAATATACTTCTATAATACCTACTTTACTTGAACTCAACCTCAACTTAGAAAGAAAGCTGAAAAAGTTTCTTTAGAAGCATTTCAAGCATACGTTTTGAATGTAAATTTTGTAGGTTTTTTGAATCCATACTAATACTAGCTGTTGCCCGCGACTTTGTCTGCGATCCAGGATGAAAAGTAGCCTATGTTTTTCTCCAGTGCCAAATTTCATCCAAATCCGTTCAGTCGTTTTAGCGTGAAAGCGTAACAAACAAACAAACTTACTTCGTACCGCCTCAGAATTAAATAATGTGACAAAGTTCAATAGACACGTGGCGCCATCTATTATCACAATAACGTTATTGTTGTTTTCCTCGGGAACAGCACTTTTTTTCGGGATGAAAGATCCTATGTCCGTTTCGGTACACCTGACAACGTAGATGCAAAATTTCAGGATGTTCGGTTCTGTGGTTTAGGCGTGAAAAGGTAACAAACTTACTTTTGCATTTATAATATAATAATATATATAGGTAGGATTAGGATTATAAAGAGGTAAAATATGTTTGTTTGTAAGTTTGTATGTAACCGGGTAATCTCCGGAACTACCAGTCGGATTTGAAAAAATCTTTTTGAATTTGATAGCCCAATTCTTGAGGAAGGTTAGGTAGTTATAGGCTATTTAACATCACCGACGACCCTAAGAAGCCGAGCAAAACGAAAAATCTCAGAAAGAACGCTAAGCGAGAACGAAGTGGTAGCACGGGTGAGCGATGGGATGCGATGCGATGAGTCGGGGGCCGAAATTTTACGCGGACGAATTCGCGGGCAGAAGCTAATTTTAAAACAAAAGCCGAGTCACTTACGAGATTACTAAAATTAAGGAACGCAACATTTATCTTAACAATCTTTGTTGTCTATGAAAGTAGAAATGTCTTAAAATACTTTGAATCGACTGGAAACTGCGCTACTGCAATCGACCAAGTAATTTCTTGAGCGGAACTTTTTCTATTCAATTTTATTTCTTATTCCAGCTGCCTTATTAAACAAGAATGTATTTATTCTACTCAACAGAAGTGTCGGAAACTTCGCATAATGGCAATCTGTTTTGCGATGCAATTTTGTATAGCCGTCGTCGGCATTAAATTAAATGGCGTGGGTGAGTTCGAAATTCAATTTCAAGATTTAAATTTAATAAAAGCGATGTGATGCATCGCTTTTATGTGTTCAATTATCGTTTAACGAATTAAAATGATCGAACAGAAATTGGGAATATTATAAAAACTATGACAAAACGTTTAAATCATTGTATTGTTGGAATAAGATAATTAATACGTACTTAGAGTGAGGTAAGAAGCAATATTTTAGGTACCTTGACAACAGCGCATCGCGGCGACAAATAAGGTTCAAAACAGCGAATCGTTTGATGTTAGTTGAATCGAATGACCCCCAATAAAATTTATTTTGCAGTTTAAGTACTTATTTCTTTAGTTGATTGAATTCCCTATATTATGATTACATAAAATATGACAGGTTTATATGCTCAAAATTTTTAGAATTATGCGTCGAAAAAAAATTTTTTGAGCTCTGGTTTACGATAGTTTTGCGCAAAATGCGCAATATTTTATACTCTAAAATAGGAAATTAAATAAAAATCTAACTTTAAACTTTTAAACAGTACCCCATCTTAAAGGATGAGTCTACTGTAACAAAATCGAGAATTAAATTCATACGGTTGGTTTTTCCTATACCATGGAACGCCGACGTTTGACCAGAGAAGAGATGTTGAGAGCAATATAGGCATGCTCGAAGCAAGCACGATCCAGTGAAATGTCAAATAATTATGTGCTGATGACATTGGCACCAGTCAAAGCGAACTATCAAGATTGTAGTCTCGCTACCGAGACCCAGTATCTCGGTAGCGAGACCACAATCTTGATATTTCAGTGTGAGGTGGCTCACTGGGAACATTTGAATTTTCAATACCAGCGGGGCAATTGTGTAACACATTATCAATCGGAATCGGTTTCATTTTGACAATTCAACAACATTCATTCCGTTATTTACGTGATGAGCAGACAAATTGTTCGAACTTATGAAGCAATGGATTAGCAATTTGCTTCAAAATTATTCAGGTTCCGATAGATAGTGTGTTACGCAATTAGGGTGCTGAATAGGAAACTAAAATATCCCTAGATTATGTTGATGTGTGTAGTACCGTCCGTAACTAACAAGACCAGCAGGCCTACCACAAGCTCTTAACGCGATCCATTTTAGGACCTAAACTGAACTGTTCTACTAATTCGTACCATGACGTCAGTTTAACGATTCAGTTTAGGCCGTGCCATCTGCTGACAGCGATTGTCCCAAACTGAGTCGCAAGTTTTGGTTTCATTCATACTTATTTGGTACCATGACGTCCGTAGAGCAGCTCAAGCGATGCAGTTTAGGAACCTAAACTGAAATGTCTTGTTTTTGAATCGTTTTAAATTAGATCATGGTAGGCCACCTGTCATATTATTTAGATTGCAAAATACAAAATAATCATGAAATACCTCCCAATTTCGTATTACATAATAATAATATGTAAGTAGGTACCTATACTCAGAAGTCTAATCAAAAAACTTGGTTAGGTACTTGGCGACAGCCCACAAGTACTTATAATCACTCTTGGAACAAGAACTTGTCCCAACATTAATGAGTATTTCGAACATGATTAATACTTTGGGTCTACTTCGGATGTCTTCGGGATATTTTGACTACGTCATCATTTCCGAATCTGAACGAAAGGAAATGCTGATAAGATTGGAATGAAATGTTTGTATTAAACTTCAGTCTTCAAATAATAAGGAAGGTCAACAGTGGCGAAGGTACCATACAACTCGATTCCCACCGGCTTCCCTTCGAAAATTCAGAACATAACCACTCTATAGTCAATTCATCATTGAAATTTTCTTTTGGATTTTTTTTTTGCTCCGGCCTACCTCTGTAATAAATTCACCCTTCGCCACTGAAGGTCAATCAATAGTAAAGTATGTCCGTGGTCAGATTTTCAGCAAAAAAACCGGCCAAGTGCCTGTTGGACTACGCACAATATGCAGGATCAAAATCCCAAGAACAAACTTAACTTTGTGTTTCAAAAAAGGTTCTCCCATAGATCGATATACGTCACGGTCAATTCTCCAACTAAAAAAAAAATTGGGACATTGCGCATTTTTTTTTTATATGATAAAATTACAAATTAAGTACTTGTGCTGTGAGACCTTGCTTTTTGCCAAGTTTCATAATTATAGGTCAACGGGAGCGAGTCGGACTCGCACTTGGCCGGTTTTTTTTATTGCGTTTACTTGAAGCTTGATTGTTTTAGAGCTCCAAGGGACTGTAGACCTAGATACATAGTTTGTGATCCAATAAGGATTCCGTTACTTTTTACCCTAAAAAAGGCGCGTGAATGTCGGAAAAGCCTCACTTTAGTTTATTTATAAGAAGCCACTAAACGCTTTCATTTAAATCGTCAAAGAAAAAAAGTAGCCATATGTCAAACCCTTTTCACACTTCATCAGAAAAACCCGCAAAAAAATACAGCAAACTCACAATTTGTCCTCACAAAATATTAGGGACGCCACAAATCCCACATAAAATTCAAATTGCACCTTTTAAGTATAAAGGATTGGACCACGTAATCGTATAATCCCGCGTCCCTGACCGGTCTCTGATGGTAGATAACCAACCTTGAATTTATTCAGTGTAAAATTGTGTGTGCTACGTAATGTGTCGCCCCTACTGGGACGCTGCCACGGGTATAGTTAGCAAAAGAATTAGGTATGCTGGCAAGAGATTAAATTTATTTATTGTTCACCAGAAAAATACTTAGCAAAAAAATAAATCAAACACTAAAAAATATACAATGGGCGGCCTTATCGCTTTATGCGATCTCTTCCAGGCAACTTTGGGATGGACAGTAAATAAAAAAATACATACACATGGACAAGATAGATGAACAGGACGGATGGAGGGTCATGAATAGAAAATAATCACTTACAGTGCCGGAATTAATAGGTTGAGCACCATAAGGATTTTTTAACTTGCAGCGTGCATTAGACTCATTTTAGACTCAGAATATATTCTACCAAAATTGTGACATGAGCCCACTATACTGAAAAGGATTGTATTTGAGAATTGCTTTAGGTACTTTGTTTCGCCAGTTCTTCTTCTTCGTGTAGCTGGCACGACAGTGTTTTAAATCTGCGAAGTTTTGGGCCAACACCCAAATCTTCGCCACTTCTACGGTCGTCGGTGGCACTGTAGAAATCACTTTCAGTGTAAGTTTTGGGTCACAGAGGGCAGGATGGAGCATGATTTGCGACATATCTCCACATCTGCACCCAGCCGCCGCCGCCGTTCCGTCAAGGTAGCCCCACTTTATCAGTTTTTTACTTACCTTTCGCCACAGTACTACTAACATATTACGTTAAAAAAATTTTTTGCTGAAAATACTGTTTATAGGCCTGCATTCTTGCCACTTTTGTAGACTATACATGAAAATACGTCCACGTGATAAATTAAATGGGGTTTAAAATTATCGTAAATTAATGGCTTTGTAGTTTTCTTAAAGGGACCACTCCCTTTAAGAAAACGTTTTTATCTTTTGATTCGGCTTAATGGCACTTTGTCTGTTTGTTGGAGAGTGAGGGGCGCAAACCTTTTTGCTTCCTTAACTTTAGCCACATCTGTCCCTACACTTAATAGTAAGAAACGACCGCTTAACTGAGACTTTACCTGAGGTAGCTGCGCAGGGCGGGAGGGGTGATAGTTGTCACAAGTTGACGAATCACTGAGCTCTCGCATCACGTCACCACACTCCTCCCGCACCGCGCTGCTACCTCAGGCAACGTCTCAGTTAAGCGATCCGCCTATATTTTGCACGACAGGTGGAGATACAAATAAAAGATTTTCAGAAAAGAGCTAATATAGTTACCAGATATAGCACGGCTCCTATAATTTATATTTCAATTTAAGTATCTAATTAACTTTGTCTTCTTAGCGTATCAGTGTCAAAAAGTTCAAACATCTTTGGCCCAAGATTCAGCTGCGCGAACTCCGCTCACTGACGCAGTCTTATGATCATCAAGTGCACAAGTGACAAGGCATACGCGAGGTGGAAGGCACACTTCTACTGACACCTCAATACACACAAACATACGTTAACTCGCGCTCGCATCTATACTCACAAGTACAAACTCATAATATGGTAGGTACCTATAAGTCATAATCATTTACGTCACGACATTCATGTTGACACGATCTTGTAATTCTACACGTTTGAGGACTGACTCCCAGAATACAAGCCCTGGCTTAATTTGGGTGTCAGTTTCAGTACCTTCAAGTATCTTTTAGGGATAAGATCGCCTATTGCGTCACCTTATGTAAAATGTATATCTTTATTTTTATGGTGTACATAATAAAGAGTATTCTATCTATCTGAAATAAAAATAAATAAATACTGTATCTATGTACAGACGCCAGCAGATCAAGCTATCGTAAACTGCAAATTTTCCCAATCAACTTTGAACCTAATATTTTAGCGATAAAGTTGAAAATCTATTAAAGAAATATGACAGAAATTCTTGTGAATGCTTTCATTGGTAAACTTTATACTGTTTGCTTTTTTTTTTACCTTTGTAGATAAATGACTACCTAGTCTTTTAAATAAATAAGCGGCAATTTGTATGAAGCACGTCGTTCGCTTCATTCTTATAAAAGTTTGAACGCACCACAGGTGGGATTTAAAGTCGGCTGGCCATTCGTAAACTCTTGCAATTTTGAACGCCAATCCATTTGGAGCTTGGTTCAAAAAACTCATCCAGTCAAGCTCGTCTCATTTTCTATGCAAAAATATTGCATGCTGTACAAACGAACAACGGATTTTCTTTTATTTTCAACACGAAAATCCCGCGGTGTCATGCTTCAAAATTAATAATGGAGGTGTCATTTTGACAGAGCCGAGGTTAGCCGACAGTTGCCGAGGATGCACGAATGAACCCGTCCATTTTTACAAACTCGTAACTAATTGGTATTGTTAAATGACGCGTTGTGCGCCTCTGACATAATTACTGCAGTATTTTATGATAAATGGGGTGTATGGAACGGAATGGGGTTCATGATAGTAGGTTATAGGAGAATGTTTGAACATACTGCTGTGCGTTCCGGGCAAATATGTCAACATAAGGGCGGAAATGTACACGACAACGCGATTCTGTTTTGTTCAAATTACTTTGTGCAATACAAATCATGCATTTTAGTTTTTAAAACAGCAGTCTTTTGAAGTGAAAACTTCTTTAGGCGCGTTGGGTATTTTTTTAGATGGGAAAAAACTATTGAACTCGCGCCACTGTTACCATAATCGACACCGCTTCGGATGTGTTCGGCTGTCCGCGGGATGTACCTACTCGGTTTTAATGTATATTCCATATGTCAGTGAGTGCATGATGGGAAAGTATTCCGTTTGCGTTTTGTGTTCACTTCTGTCGGCACTCCCGGAGTGCCACTGTTTTTTTCGTTGAGTAATCACAGTTCAATAATATCCATTGCGTTAATCCAGTTATTCAGCAGATTGACTCACTACGTAAAATTGCTGTGTAATAGCCTAACAATGATAGTTGTAATTTTAATATACGGATAATTTAAGTTGATAGTCATTTGATAAAGATTCCGTTTCCCTGATTTACATTGACACATTAACAAGCTACAGGGGTCGCAAACTCTTGGCCACTGTATACAATGTCGGTGTCGGGTGGGCTCAACAAGTTATAATGAGGATTCCAGAGGCTACGATCGTAGCCGATAACAATTCATTATCTGTCGACAATGGACATCGGACCTCTGTGGGTTGGACCTTTTTTGTTTCTACGCATTCTGTTGGTTTTTCTGTGTAAGGAAAAATTATGACTTAAATAAAAATATTTTTGGGATGTATGTTAGTAGGTATGATAAATCGATGTGACTATGCAAATCATGGCCAGCAGAAAAAAAAACAGTTGAGGATTTTGCGCACTCGACGAATGAGAGCTAGAGCGAAAACTTTTTTACAAAAAAAACAACCGACTTCCAAAAAAAAACACTACAAAGTGAAAAATAACTTTAATTTCGGAAGTCGGTATCGTTGGTTCCACATTTTCGTTTTTTTGACACCGACTTCCGAAATTAAAGTTATTTTTCACTTTGTAGTGTTTTTTTTTGGAAGTCGGTTGTTTTTTTTGTAAAAAAGTTTTTATTTTTCGCTTTTTAGTTGTACCTACTTACCCCATACAAATTCATATAACACTAGTTGCTAGTGACAGGAAGATAAACATCATCAATATAAACTAAGTGGAAAACAAACGTATTGTTGACGCTAATTCCAAAACTACCCAAGCAAAGTTCATAAAATTTATATGGGACCACCTCTGAAGCATACCTTATTCATTAATTAGACTAGATGCTGATAATCCTGGCTGCAGCATCAGGCCAAACTTATGTCAACATTGCATTGAACTTAAAATTTAGTCCTGTTTAAAATGATCCCAAACACGACTACGGTGCTGTAATTTCAAGGTTTGTACTTTTTCTGATGCTCCTGGCTTCAGCATCAGGTCTCTATGTACTTCGGTGTTCCTCATTAACATTACGTTTATCCACACATCGAGCCCTTTCCAATGAGCCTAAACACGATATATCTGCTGTTAGTTGTCGAGGAGTTAGGTACTCTGCAGACTATCCTGACTGCAGCATCAGGTCATGACTTGATGATCATGAGACAAAATGTGGCAAATGCCCAATCAAACATCAAAACAATTTACTAAAACAGTCCTTGCCTGTTCGAGTAACTTCTTACTGTTAAGGAGTTGTGCCTTCCATCATCAGCCCAGCTACCTGAGATGGTGACAACCATACGCAAATACACAAGATACTTCATAAAATATGCGAAAAACCATAAGTAAGCCTATAAAATTTGAGGGTTGCCCTCGATTTCTCTAAGATCCCATCATCAGATCCTAACTTGGTGACAATGGGACCACCTCAGAACTATCTACTTTCGAACAAAAAAAGAATTTTGAAAATCTGTCGACAATTGGCGGAGTATTCGATGAACAAACATACAAAAAAAAAAAAAAAAAAAAAAACATACAAACAGCCGAACATAGTACCTCCTCCTTTTTGTGAAGTCGGTAAAAATAGTGTCGAGACGGTTAAAACTTTTCTCACTATTTTGCTTAATAGATTTTCAACTTTATCGCTACAGTATAAGGTTCAAGGCTGATTGGCAAAATTTTACAGTTTCAGTTAGTTTGTTGTGCTGGAGTCTGTACATTTCGAGCTTGTAAGATACTAATACTCTATTGAACTACATAACATAATACCTACAATAATACGCAGTCTCAAGCAATATACCCAAAAGGATACTTTACTAATTGGATTATCAGCAATGATTTTCTTTACATCTCTCATCTTTTTTGTCCATAGATACCTTTAGAGGTTTCATAACGTTCTGTACCTACCTAGGATAAAAATTAAATAAAATGAAACATAAGTATTACCAGCAGGTAATTTCTTTGATAAAATCGAAAATTATTACTTACTTAAAATTAGACTGAGAATCAGTATTTTTTGAACGTCAAACGTTACAAAAGAACCCTCTAAAAATAGCGAAAGGGTGTCATAACAAACTCCTCGTCAGCACATATCTTTGGTGAATAAAGGTTTTTCGATATTATTTCCTCTATGCCGCAGGCAACAGGCCACAGGTAACCAGACAAAGAGTGTACTTACGGGAGGAAAAATCAAAACAAAGCGTTTGAAAGAGATTTTCAGGGGACCGGATTTTGTTTTTAATTTTCTCGGCTTATTCCGCCATGGCGGCTTCGTGAAGATTTTAAATCAAACAAAAAAAAAACACATTATTTACAAAAATAACACGATCATTTTATAAAAGGTTAATTTTTTGGTTTTTTAATAATACAAATACGAAAATGGCTCATGAATCGTAGGTATTGAAAGTAAAGTATTAACTTAAAAGTGAGAACCTTTACATTTTGCGACTGTACATAATTTAAATGCAAGAGCGTCGTTGATTAATGTGAATGTACAGACGCCAGCACATCAAGTTACCCGAAACTGTAAAATTTTCCCAATCAACTATGAACTATTTACTTTAGAGATAAAGTTGAAAATCTATTAAAGAAATTTGACAGATTGTAGTAACTTGATGTGCAGGCGTCTGTACCGACCAAGTGTTTACAACTCCGGCGTGTTTGTGTTACATCTAGAAGCCGCGAAGATTTTATGTGGCGCGCAGCGCTTCAGCATACATCGCGGAGTAAACATGGTTACAGATTATACCTACTAAAGTGTATTTATAACAGGGGAATATCGTAGCGTAGCTGAATATACTCTGAGGGAAGAAAATTTGTTCAAAAAATCGTATCAGACTGGTGAATAAGCTGCTTGAGAGATACTTTTCCCATTGCAATTTTGAGAATACTGGCATGCGCTATGTCAATTGTCGATCTCGACTTGGGGCAGTATAGTGTTACCTCATCATAATCAGCCTATAATGCTCCCACTGGTAGGACACAGGCCTCCTCTCAGTGAGAGGAAGTGGGCCGTAATCCACCACGCGATGATACCTGCGTGATACGAACTTGCAGGTTCAGGCTAAAGCAAGTACTAGAAACATGAAAGTCAACAGCACTAACATCAACCCATACATAACATAACATAATCAGCCTATAATGTTCCCACTGTTGGGACACAGGCCTCCTCTCAGTGAAAGGGAGTGGGCCATTATCCACCATGCAGGCCCAGTGCGGGTTGGCAGATGTCACACGTCTTCGAATTTTTGGTTCTAGGACATTCCGGTTTCCTCACGATGTTTTCCTTCATCGTTTTGAGAGCAGTGGTGATGAAATAATTTACACAAAGTAAAGCGCCTGTCTGGATTCGAACCTACGACCTACGAGTCGTAAGTCGCGGCCGTTACCACTTGGCCACCACTGCTCTCCATCAACCCATGACTCGACAAAATTATGTGTCTTGACGATTGGGGGTAAAAAGTAGAATCTTTAAACTCATTTCCCGGGAATAAAACTCTTCACCCCGTAGTTCATAAGGTCAATCATTCAACCATTTCGCCTAGTCGTATACAGGCTGGCAAAGACGGCAAACTGAAACATTGAATTCAGCACATGATTCCTGGGTAGCGGGATCGTCCGAAAGGGTTACCGCTGCCTCGGAACAAAGGGCTAAGGAAGGAACACGGGTGGGTTTTAGTCAGTAAGAGTCTGACACTCCCTTCCGCTCCACCCAGAGGAGGAGTCATTAGATGATTTACCATCCAAAAAAAAAAAAAGCACATGATTCCTGACCTCCTAGCGTAGAAACTTTTCGTCAGTTATAAAAAAAAAATCTGCTGTTTAACAGAAAAGTGCAACACCTACGTGGTCAAAATGTATGGAGCAACAATTTTTTTGTTTTTATAACCATAACCAGTCTTACCAAGGGGAATCGTATTACCCAGTAACTGGGTTGTGGAGGTCAGATAGGCAGTCGCTCCATGTAAAATACTGGTATTCAGCTGCATCCGCTTAGCGTGCTTACATAAAGAAACATGTTTTCGGTACAGGCGAGTCTGTGCGGGTCGTTACCGATCGGTGCACGTGAAATAGTCCCACATTAACTTATGCGCTCACACATAAAGAAACAGGTGAAACATGTAACCGTTTCCTTCCGAAGATCAACCTGCAGAGACCTGTACCGGGAGTCGGGACCGAAAACCCGCTTCTTTATGTAAGCACCCTTAGACTGGAAGCCGACCCCAACATAGTTGGGAAAAGGCTAGGCAGATGATGATGAATGGTTAAGAATCATACTGAATCCATGGTAAGAGGTTGCGCTTCGATATCCCTGCCACCCTGTATACCTGATAGCCATATTATATAAAGTCTATTCAAACTTATGTTTGAAATTAATATTATTTCACGGTAAACAAATATCAACTTTATTATGTTGATTTCAGAGTGACAAGCTCTATTGAAAAAGATATAAAAATGTTTGAAGTTTTTGCGTAAACTGAACTTTATTGTGTAGGATTTAAAGTTATTTTTCCATAAACTCATATTTGTTTACATTTATGGCAATCGCGAATGCAGATTAGAGTAGGACAGTAGGAATTAGTTAAACCCAGTGCCTGAAGATTACAGCACTAAGTAGTTGCTCGAAGCTAAATCTTGCGGGATTTGAACAGCGGCGTCTGAGTGCCTGTTAGCCGGAGTTGATCACTTAATACTGGTCATAAGACATAGGACTTAGACATTCGAACGACTTCTAGAAGTGACTCATCGTTCTAAATAGACTATTTACTTGTTGAACGTTAACATTAGATAAAGAGCTCTTAGTGATCCATCAAAACCCATCCCAGTGGTGGCCCAGTTATAACGGCCGCGGCTTACGAGTTGTAGGTTGTAGGTTCAACAGTTCGTTCCCAGCCAGGCGCTTTATTTTGTGTAAATTATTACATCACCACTGCTCTCAAAACGGTGAAGGAAAACACCGTGAGAATAAACATGTACTAGAAACAAAAATTCTAAGATTTTGACATCTCCCAACCCGCGCTGGGCCCGCGTGGTGGATTACGGCCCACTCCCTCGCACCGAGAGAAGGCCTGTGTCCCAGCAGTGGGAATATTATATGCTGATTATGCTAAGTAATCCATCCTATATCACTTCCTATTTATGTTCCTTCTTCCTATCAGAATACCAGCGTTGTGACATTTATTTTTTAAATGTTGCAACATCATGCTGAGAGATAGGAGCCTTTTGGCCTCGTATAGGACTTTTTATTTTATTTTTCTTTTTATTACTTTGTTTTAGTTATATAACTTGGATTTTTTATGTATATTTTTAACTGTGTTTAGTTTAGTTTGTGATCATCCTATGCGAGTCGCAATAAATACTTTTTCTTTCTTTCTTTCTTTCTTCCTGTGTCCCACCTCTTATCCTGCCCTCTGAGCACAAAAAAATACAGCCTACAACACCTCTGCATTGCCATCAATGATGCCGTGGAAGTGGCGTTGACGGCCAACAAAATTTAATAAATTGTCGTGCTATCGACACGAAGAAGGTCACTTCCTTCCATTTCCAGGTCCTTTGCGAAGAAGAGAGACAAAAAAACCTGCCCAGCAGCACTTTTCTGTCATTGATATGAATTACTTTTGTCTATACAAAAATATGGTTTATTATTAAATCATTTACATTATCTGACAGAGTGAATGCAGAAGACGGAGGACAAGGTGTTGTGGTGCAGCCTGGACGAGTCCTATGCCCAGCAGTGGACTGCGATTGTCATTAACAAAGGGGAAAAGCAAAACAGTTCTTCAATACGAAAAGAAATAAAGTTATTTTTAATTTTAGGTGGGCCTCTTTGCCAAGTTCATATCTTCTCTTTAACAAGATTCGTGATTGACCATTAAAAGTTTCAACAATAAAGTAGCGTCATGCTTCTAGTAAGAGAACACATAAAAAAGGGGCCAAGTGCGAGCCGGACTCGCACACAAAGTTCTGTACTACCGTACAATATTTTACACTACAAATTAAGTGTCTACCTAATACGGTTCAAAAGACAGCCGTGTAAAGATGGAAGGACGGACGGACAGTGAGTCCATAGGGTCCCGTTGGAACCCTTTGGGTACGTTACCCCAAAAAGTTCTCAACTTTGCTACAAAGCTGTTACAATGATAGTTCACCAATTAGTCCCCATTTCTTGCTGAAAAACACAATTGTCACTAGAAAAACTAACTACAAACGAAGCAAAATTCACTTTCAATGTTCCTCGATTTCGCGCAGATCTTTCGCGACCCCATTAAAAGTTTTGAACAAGATAAATACATTACTTTTACCTGAGCTTTAAGTAAATAAAATGCACGAATGCGAAGGTTTTAAAAGTAAAAGTTTATACTTTTGCGGAGTAGAAGGAAACTTTGCTGAGCTTTGCTGTTTTCTATTAGGAATGGAATGGTTTGCATATGTTGTAGATGCATTTTCAAAAAAATGCTAATAAAATTCTTAGCATACCTACCTTTTTTTTTTGTTGCGCGGTGAAAATCTTCATGGACTTCCTCCATCGTGGGGGGGACAGAAGGACATGCCGGACTCTTACCGGCTAAAACCACCGCGGTGTTCCACCTCTACCTATGGCCGGGGGTGCGGGATTCGCATAAGCATTCATAGCATGCCTACCTAAGCATAATCAGCCTATAATGTCCCCATAGCTGGGACACAGGCCTCCTCTCGGTGAGAGAGAGTGGGCCGTAATCAACCACGCGGGCCCAGTGCGGGTTGGTACATGTGACAAGTCTTCGAATTTTTCGTTCTAGGACATGCTGGTTTTCTCACCATGTTTTCCTTCACCGTTTTGAGAGCAGTGGTGATAAAATTATTCAAATAAAGTAAGCCCCTGCCTGGGGTTCAAATCCACGACCTACAACTCGTTAGTCGAGGTCTTACCACTGATCGTTTTGCATATTACATTATAACATACATTTTTGGCATGTTCAATGAAATCTCCGGATGGTTGACACTTCCTGTGACCCAAAGGTTGACTTTTACCTTAGCCAGTGGCTAAGTATTGTCATACAACGATGCCGCCAGTCTTTTGTGTTCATTACCAGTCGACAGCGATGCGGAGGAATTTTTCGACGCTATATTTTAGTTTGAGTTTTAGTTGGAACTTAGGATATTATATTTTCACTAGCAGCGCCTCACCCGCATGTGTTAATCCTGGTTATACTCGTAAACTATCTGTGTCACCAGGCTGTATCTCATGAACCGTGATAGCTAAACAGTTGAAATTTTCACATATTATGATGTATTTCTGTTGCCGCTATAACAACAAATACTTACTAAAAAAAAATTAAGGGGGCTCCCATACAACAAACGTGATTTTTTTGCCGTTTTTTTCCTTGTGGTACGGAACCCTTCGTTTGCGAGTCCGATTAGCACTTGGCCGGTTTTTATTTTACTCATGTTTTCTCATTATGACCCCTATAGTCTCCTACATTCCAGGGTAAAATACAGATAGTAACGTTGGAAGCTCGCCAGCTTTAGCGGACCTCGCATTGTATAGGTTTTTAGTACAATCAGAAGTCAGTATATACTTACGCCTTTTATTCTATTGAAACTTCGTAAAATTTAAGAATTTAATAAAATAATATAAGAAATAATAAAATAAATAATAGAATTTATTTATTTTAGATTTTTATTTTTATTTAAGATTTTTTATTTTTATTGAAGTTAGTATCTGCTTGTAATGTCTAAATAACAGCTTTTTACTACGAGTGCATTTGAAATTATAAGTTTTTTTTTTAATGTTTGCTTGTCGGTCTGTTTGGCTTATCTCCGAAACGGCTGGACCGATTTTGACAAAACCTTCACTGGCAGATAGCTGATGTTATAAGGAGTAACTAGTAGGCTACTTTTATTTTAGCAAAATAATTAGAGTTCCGTGCAAAAAAAACTAAAACCCTTGAAATCCAATTTGTTTTCTGACGTGCACGCGAAGGAAGTCGCGGGCACAGCTGGTTACAAAATATATCTAAAACAGGTGATTGATAACAGGGTATGAGGGTAGCATACGTTCAATTAGACTTTGACATGGATTGCCCCTCGGCTTTAAAATAAAATATGGACGATTGTAATATTTAAATGAACTCTGACCTTAATATACTTGATGAATACAGCACACATTGTGTCCAAAAACTCTTATCAAAACACACTTTTCTAATCACTTCACTGTTTCAACTTTAGCACAGATTTAACACTTCATTACACATAAACATAAAAACACACAACTATTTGCAATATAACTAAACTAATCGTCTCATTTATTTTGTTAGTTAATTTTAATCTACAATTTTTTTTTAACAATATTTTTGTTTATTTATAAAACACTGGTGGAACCGGCGCGCACGCATGATTCTCCGATGCGAATAAATACGAACATATACCCCTCCCTTACATCACCCCACAATTGCTACTATTGTCCCTTTCTTACAACTGCCCAATATATTTAGATACATCATATTTTACTTAATGTTAGCATTTGGTATTACGAAGTCAATAATACAAGGGGTCTTAGATAATTGGTTTTTTATATTTGTAAGCAAGATTGTAAGGAGTTTGTAACAAATGGATCAAGGTTAGGGGGATCTTTGAATTAAAATATGGTGAACATAGGACAATGAAGGGTGCCGTAACATTATCTTCGAAGTAAGGGGATTGACACACTACCGCATTACGTAGCGGGGTGCGTGAAACGGAGCCAAATTCCCCGCACGGAAGCGCGTTTTTATTGACTTTGTATGTAAAAAATCACGCGCGGGTGCACGTTATCTGCGTCCCGCTGCGTAATGCAGTGCAGTGTGCCAATCGCCTAACAGGGTACGTACGCCCTAAAATGAGAGGCCTAAGAATTTAACGTACTTATTGCAAGTAGTTTAGAATAAAACGCGGAAAGTATTCATTGCAAAAGCAACGATACATTACTGTTCTTACCCGCAAAAGTGTCGATTCCGTGAGAATATCGGGATAAAGTATCCTATGTGTTATTCTGATGTTTAAGCTATATTACTGTAGTTTCTCCGTAGTTTTTCCATGAAAGAGTAACAAATATCCATCCATCCATCCTCACAAACTTTCGTGTTTATAATATTAGTAGGATTAGTAGTATAAATAAATAAATAAATAGCCCAAATAAAAATATTTTAGACGTCATTTTTGTAGTTCTATAATCTAAGTTATAGGATTAATTTATAGGTTATAATATAAGTTCAAGAAAATAATTTGGTATATATTTTCTTGAACTTATTCCTAATTGTTTGAGTACTAGTAGGCTCCGCTAGCGTTTCATGACCTAGAATATTCGTAAAGAATATTTTCGTGCATTATAGTGTAAATAAAGTAATTTCAAACTTGTTTTAAATTAATATTACTTCATGTTAATCCAATATCAACTTTATTTGAATGACTATTAAGTAAAATTGTGATTAATTAAATTTAAATATTCAACAACTCATTAAAAATAATATTTAAAATACTAAAATAAAAGCCTAACTAACCTACTATACAAATAAATAAATAAAAAATAAACCCAAAGGACACTTAGGCGTCGAAGTACTCATCCGCATCGCTGTCATCCGGAAACGTGCCCAGAAGACTGGCAGCATTGCCACGTTGAATGGCAATGCTAATTCTTTGACCAAAGAACGACCCAGCCCAGAAATTTCCTTAAAAAGGAGACGCGCGCTCGGGCCCCATGACCCGAGCGTTTCGACTCCAAACGGCCGTACCTTCTCATTCCTTGACTGTACGTAAAATGTAAGTGTGTTTACACACGAGGGACACGCTTCAACGGCAGAACCAACTGCAGCAGTCGACAACGTGCCGCTCGTGTATTTGAGTACAGTGCTCAAAAACCGGATGATTTCTTTTATCGGTTCCAAATTTTTACAGGATGTTCTACCCATGAATATGAACAACTTTCATTATGGAACCAACTCTGAAATCGCGAAATAAAATCAGCTGTTTCATACAAAAGTTCAATACCTACTTGACTAAAATGTATGAAACAGCTGATTTTTTTTCGCGATTTCAGTTGGTCCCATAGTAAAAGTTGTTTACATTCATGGGTAAGTATAAAATCCTGTAAAAATTTGGAACCGGTAAAAAAAATCATCCTGTATACGAGCGGCATGTTGTCGACGGTTGCAGTTGGTTCTGCCGTTGACGCGTGTCGCTCGTGTGTATGAGCACTAACAAATATATAATACACCATCATCCTACTGCCTTTCATGGATCAGCTCAGCATGGCTTCTATTTCCATAATTCCCTATTAAGGTCATAGCACACGTATCAACTCGGAAAGGGATCGTTACCGTACGAAATGACTTTATTGTAACTAAAATTAGCCGGAGCGATTTTCGACAAAACGTTGTTATACCAAACAAGGGTGAACCCTCGGGATGTACTCGGTTTTAATGTATTTCCGATATGTCAGTGAGTGATGGCAAAGTATTCTGTTTGTGTTTCGTTTATATGACGATTCAAAAATACACACGTAATTTTTCAAGTTTTCACTTCTGTTGGCACTCCCGGAGTGCCACTTTTTTTTAATATGTATTCTCACAACACATCCACTATTTCTTTAATCCATTTTTTTCTTTCATCTTTTTAAACCAACAAGCAGAAGTTGAAGCCACTTAACTAGAACCTTGGTGTATAAATAGTTTCTTAGCCGTTGGAGGGAGGTCGTTGAGGCAATGGTCGGCAATTTGTATGCTCTATTTAAAATAAGTTCGTCTTCAGCAGTTTAATCTACTGAAAGGTCTCGTAATTATCTGTGAGGAGTCTGAGGACCACTTGGATGATTAGCCATGAGGAGAGCAGTTGGAAAATGTAGGAGGCCTTCCTACAAGTGATTTGGAGAGGAAGATACAAGAAGGAAAGAACTTAGATTTATTGGAAGTTTTTTGTGTTATATCTCGATAAGAAATGATAACTTTAGTCTAATGCCGCGTGCTTACGCCTATTTATTCCGGTGTAATACCCTGAGCCCCCCCCCCCCCCTCCACCCCCCTCCTCGATCCTCTGGCCTGCAATGCTTTTCAAATTGGTTAAGACACTTTTGGTTGAAGTTTTTCGAGAGCTCCTATAATGCAATAGCTTCATAGCTAGTTTGAAAAATCCATAACATACCTGGTTGAAGTTACTCGAGAGCTCCTTCCTAATCGCAATAACATTGTAGCACGTTTAAAAAAATATGACACCTACCTAGAAAAACACAACATAAATAAAAGAAACAGTAACAAGTATGGAAGAAAAAGACATGCTGCACCGACCCCACATAAATTGCTATAAGGGTAGGAGGATGATTATGCTCACTTAAATGTCTCACTGATGATGGCGCGTGTGTTGGATCATTCGGTTCCCTACATAGTGGTTGAGCTGGATGGTGCTGATCCACGCGTCATATTCGTGAACGGACGCCGCCGGTTGAGACTGGTCATCTCTTAACTGCCAAGGCTTATTTTTAATATTATATTTTGAATTGTTTCTTCATTTGTGTGTGTTTTTTTTTACATTGTTCTCACATATAGAAGCAACAAGAATAATGTACCCAGGATTTTGTAATATCTTGACTTAAAAGAGTGTCCATTGAGTTTCTTGCCCGTTCTTCTCCATAGAGACCTACGTTTTGGAATGGACAACTAGCTTCAACTTTCTGACTAACTGACTGACTATTTCATTTTGACAATTCAAAAGTGCTTGTACATGCTTTAATTGAAGATTTTCGCGGTTTACTCGCTTGTTCTCTACAAGCGGAAAAATGGCGCTTTTCTTTATTCACATTTTCATATTTTCATTACATGGAAAAATATATATGCAATAGTGCAACAATCACAGGCAAACTCCATGCATAAAGAAGTTGTACAAAAAAGTAACTGTAAATCCAGTATTAAATGAGGTACCCATCTAAAAATGTTAATAATGAATATAACCATATTAGGTACTTATTATAATTATGTAAACACTACACACATGTTAATACACACGCGTCAAAGGTTGCAACAAAGCATTTCATTAGCAATCAATCAACCCAACCAACTTTACTGATTACACCAAAATTGCAATTTCAATAATGGGCATCATCAACAGTAGAATTTAAAGTGCGGTCGGGATTGTGATCACCACCATCACACCACAAAATAATGTACTTACCTATTTATAGTTATGTAAATGGCATGTTTTTAGTCGAACCTCAAATAACTCCCATTTCGCTATTCCGTATTACTGAACAATGCCTCTTTTTGCGAACTTCACATAATTGCTATTTTGGGGTCATAAAATACAAAATAGACAAGTAACTGCGACCAACTTGGATGTAGCGCTCGCCGGCCACTGCTGCGGCACCGCTCGCTTCGCTCGCTCAGTTCGCGCGCAGTTTGTCCCTTTAGGCTGTCTTAAACAGTTGTCAGTTCGCGATAGTTCATACAATATGCGTTTTTAAATGCCGTTCCATAGTAATTTAATTTTATCGAAATTTTAAAGATCTAGGCTATTATTTAAAAAAATGCAAGTTAATTATTATATTTGCTTCATCCAGAGCTCTACACCGACGAGGCCGGCCCAGAAAGAAGTGGCAAGAAGACCTGGACACGTACCGCGAGGGCTGGTACGAGGTGATTCGGGAAAAGAGTTCCTGGAAGAACTAGGGGAGGCCTTTGCTTAGCAGTGGGACATTACAGAATAACCAAAAAAAAACGAGAGACCAAAACCGCATTTAATTGCTTTTAAATCACCATTGCCATTGCAACGACGTCCCTTAAAGCATTGCCAATGAAATTCAAGGATGTGCGACGTGTTCGATTTTCTAAAGTCTTTTTACAAATTCAATTTGCTGACAAATACAGTTCGTATTCAGCACTAAACTTCAAAAAGATTTGCATCTCAACGTTCCTAACGATTCTATTATGTTATGTTGCCAGCGTGACAATTGCATTGACTCGAAAGCAAGCAAGTCGACGATTGGACAGATGTATTCATTGTTTCAGGTTTATATTTTCGACAATGCGTCGGGAGAACAATTTTAACACGTTGAATGTTTAAGCAAACTTAAGGCAAAATCAGGGTAGCCCGCAAAATTCAAATTTGAATTATAATTCTATAAATAAACTAGTTGACCCAGCGAACTTCGTACCGCCTAAATGTATGAAGAAATTAATTATGTTCATTATATTTCTTTCGTGAATTTTTTTCCATGGTTTAATAGTTAATCTGCTATTCGGGGCGTAGACAAATCCAACAAATCAAACATAAAAAAATCGGTCCACGGTGTAACGAACCGACTTTGTTTTATATTCAGGGGATCAGACCGGAATAACTCGATATTAAACTGATAATTGATAAGTCAAAGTCGTAAGAAAATTAGAATCTCGCGGGATACCTTAGCGCTTACTCCTTTAAATAAAAGAGCTGGGTAATTGCGGAACACTTAAAATGACAACGTCCTTCGTTTTGACAGTTCAACCAATTGCGGAACACTTAAAATGGCAACGACAACTCCCCACGACCATAGCTCTTTATGCTGAACTTATAGCTGGCTTTCATTAAAACATATAAGCACAATCACCTACCTAATTTATATTGTAGATTATTAAGACTTCACATTAATTTATACCAGTGGACCTCTATTGTCTACATTTTATACCGGTGGACCTCTATTGTCCACCGGGTGTGTTTGTATCGATTTAATCTGCTTGCATAATAAAATTATATGGTGTTTGAGGTAGATTGTTGTTTATTTATTTTTCCATACCAAACCACGGAGTGCAATTTTTAAATTGTAAAAGTGCCACTGTTACAATTAAAAAATTGTACTCCGTGGTTTGGTATGGAAAAATAAATAAACAACAATCTACCTCAAACACCGTATAATTTTATTATGCAAGCAGATTAAATCGATACAAACACACCCGGTGGACAATAGAGGTCCACCGGTATAAAATGTAGACAATAGAGGTCCACTGGTATAAATTAATGTGAAGTCTTAATAATCTACAATATAAATTAGGTAGGTGGTTGTGATTGTATTTTACTAATGAAAGCCAGCTATAAGTTCAGCATAAAGAGCTATGGTCGTGGGGAGTTGGAGATAAACCCGGTACTGTTCCTTATGAAAGTTAAATGTTATCTGTTACAAAATTAAGATAAAACCTTCCAATTAGTAGTAATGTTATCAATAAATATAAAATTAAGTTATAAGTGGGCGCCAGGGACTTTGAGAGTCCCGGATCCTGGAGCCGTCGAAGGTGACCAATATATTCCCAGATGAAGGTGGAATGACGTACCCAAGATCCACAAATTGAATTTGGGAAGACCGGTTTCCACTAGGGAAAACCGGACTATGTTAACTAGTTGGTTTCTACCGAAACCGTAATATAAAAAATAGTTGAAGGTAGAAATAAAAAGAAATTTTGACAGTTCACCAACATTCATTGCGTTATTTACGTTGTCTAGCAGACAAGTATATTAAGCCTATAAAGCAATGGATTGAGAATATTTCCTTCAAAATGTTTTCTTTCGGATTTCGATTAATGTGTGTTACGCAATAAGCTTAACTTAACAACATTTTGTTTTGCGGTAGTTTAAATAAAATTGCATCACAAATCACATACGTAGGAGGTGCCTTTATGAACTTCTAATTTCCGAAATAGATTTCACTCTGTTACTCAAAAAAAATTGTAATTTGGAGGAGCCTTTGGCGTCACACAGGTCTTTTTTCTTGTTTATTTTGTTCGGTTGTCTTTAATGTAGTTTTTTTAGTTTTAAATGATCTTTTTTTACTGTTTCTGTTTCCTGTGCGTGTCCCAAATTAAACATCTTTCTAGATTTTACGAAAAGCTTTTCGTGAGGACATAAATCTAATATTTTTTAATATCTACACAAAATCTGCTAGAGTGGCAACCCTAACTGCATTGGCAGCTGGCACAAGAGCGCAACCTTATTGATTCTGGTGTAGGTGTACCATGAATGTACCGAACCGTACGAATGCATGAAGGGGCGCAGGAAATACCTCCTCATGTGTAAATGTGTACGCTTACTTACGGATGAAGATAATGATGTTCTAGTATTGTGAGTTTTCTATCCCTTACCTGAAAAAAGAAAACAAAATATTAAGACATTTGGTGTTGTGGTGGGATAACCAGCGTTTACACATTTATTTATGTAGTGATACTTGTTTTCGACAAGTCTTACTACATGAAAACAATCCAATCTCACTAAAATTCGTTTTTGTAGATGAAACATAAAAGTCAGGTCTAGCTTCTATAGGAATTTGGCCATTGTTCTTTGGCACACAGGTAGGACAACTTGGGTAAAGAATAAAGGATACTTTTTACCCCGGTAGTACGTTCGCGTGAGACAATTCCTGGCCTCAAAGCGACCGAAACTGCGGGCAAAAGCTAGTCTAGATTATAAATTATGCACATAAAGCTCTTAATTACATAAAGCTGTATTTTATTTTTATATCCAGCTTATAAAAGCACGTTAACCCATAAACCCAGTCATAAAGAAAAATGTATAAAATGAAAAATAAAGCTATTTCATTATGAAAGTACGCGATAGCCGCTTTTAATAGAGAGTGCTCAGTATTCTTCGATGTGGCCTGCCGCTCCTGCCAGTAATTGACTGCGAATCGGATTCCTTGGTCTGGTGATTGTGCGCAGTTCTCAATTTGGTAGCTCATTTATTTTTAGCTTTGATTGCAGTGCTAGTGCAAGAACTTAGTTTTATAATAACGATTACGATATTTTAAATGTATTAGTAATAGAGTTGAGAATATTATGAGCCATCTATCATCATCATCACTGAGGCTGAGCATTCTCCTTTGTGTAAGTATCGTATACTAACTCCAGCGGAGTAATTGCGTAAAGCACTATCAGTAGCAATGGGTTTCATTTTGACAGTTCAACAACATTCATTGCGTTATTTACGTTGTTGAGCAGACACATTTATTGAACATATGGAGCAATGGATTAGCAATATACTTCAAAATTATTCAAATTGAGAGTAATAGTGTGTTACGCAATTAGGGTGCTGGTTTCTGAATGAGAATTTGAAGATCGTTCGTGCTAGCCTCCTGCATGCAGCATGCTTAAAAAAAAGTGGCACTCCGGGAGTGCCGACAGAAGTAAAAACTTGAACAATTACGTGTGTATTTTTTTAATCGTCATAATAAACAAAACACAAACAGAATACTTTGCCATCACTCACTGACATATCGGAAATACATTAAAACCGAGTACATCTCGAGGACAGCCGAACACATCCGAAGCGGTGTCGGTTACGGTAACAGTGGCGCGAATTCAATGGTTTTTTCCCATCTCAAAAAACGCCGAACGCGCCTAAAGATGTTTTCACTTAAAAAAAAAAACTAATGTCTTTTATTTAAATTAGGCGGAGAATCAGCACATTTTGAACGTCAGAATTACATAAGACAGTCCCGCCGCTCTTCACCACTTCCTAGTGCTTTAGCTCGGAAGTAGAACTGGTGCAACAAGCTCTCCATACATATTATTCCAATATTATGGAATCCTATCAAATCTAATGAAACTATCACGCCTTGTTGCGATCTCCCAACGCTGTGGTCGCTTCCATTCAAAGCATTATTAATGAAAAGAAGACCTGGTGGCCTACCACGTTCTAATTAAAAACGATTCAAAAACAAGACATTTCAGTTTAGGTTCCTAAACTGCATCGCTTGAGCTGCTCTATGGACGTCATGGTACCAAACAAGTATGAATGAAACCAAAACTTGCGACTCAGTTTGGGACAATCGCTGTCAGCAGAATGGCACGGCCTAAACTGAATCGTTAAACTGACGTCATGGTACGAATTAGAAGAACAGTTCAGTTTAGGTCCTAAAATGGATCGCGTTAAGAGCTTGTGGTAGGCCTCCTGGTGCAACAAACTCTCCATACATATTCCAATATTATGGAATCCCATCAAATCTAATGAAACTATCACGCTTTGTTCCGCTCTCTCAACGCTGTGGTCGCTTCCATTAAAGGCATTATTAATGAAAAGAAGACCTGTTGCTGAGTAAACGTTTCGGAATTAATCTCCAGAATCCGCTCCAGACAAGTCCTCTCATTTATATTGTGGTAGCATTCTGCTTTTAATGCGATTGAAGCGTTTACAGCTGAATGCATAGGTAATATTAGTAGAAGGGGGCTTGTGGCTAAGTAATAACAGCCGCACGGGTCGATCGATCAGGTTAAGCTACGCTTGCCGCGGTTGGTCCGTGTATGGGTGACCATCTTCATACCTCCGTTAAGCCGTTGGTCCCGGCTGTCATTCGTGGATCTTTGACAGTCGTTACGGGTCGTCAGAAGCCCGAAAATCTACCAAGGGGTACCGTATTACCCAGTAACTGGGTTGTGGAGGTCAGATAGGCAGTTGCTCCATGTAAAATACTGTTACTCAGCTGCATCTGGTTACACTGGAAGTCGAACCCAATATAGTTGGGAAAAGTCTAGGCAGATGATGATGAGGTAATATAACATAACATCGTAATTCAAACCCCTTCCCCCTCTGCCTAACCCCTCGGAGAATACAGGCTTGAATTTGTTTGTTTCCTGTGTACTTTTAAGTACTTAATACCTTTATGCATAATTATGGGCCAGAAGTTATATGTAAATTCCAAGTGTATCCCAGCAAACTCAATATTTTGTCAGTCAAAGTTGATACAGTCAGCGGCAAAAGTCGATGAACACTTCAGTTTTTTTTAATTCTTAACTATTGAGATAAATATTTAATTTAAATAAGAACAGAAGCAAAATTAAAAGAATATCAACTCAATGAACTGCTGAAATACAATGAATAAAAAAGAAAATGTCAATTAACACGATTCTGCGATATATCGATGCGATGTAGATTTTTTTAAATGAAAACTTGCGCGACGCTAAACTTTCTTGCTAAACGTACAATTAACCATTTGTTACCTTATAACCAAAGCATACATAGTGAATTATGGTAACTAACTATTTCAAATAAAATACCACGTATCGTGCAGTCGACGCAGTATAAATCCAGCTATAATTGGCCTACTTCCGCAGCCAGGCCTGGCCTGCTGACCTTCGCGACTGCAGCGAAGGACACACCATGCAGGTGCCACAATAGGAACAAGTGCAGAGGAACAAAACCATGCAAATGCTCAATTAACATGGATGTGAACATCGTATACTTATGACAAAAAAATAAAAATTATTAAAACACTTTTTACCAAACACCATTTTGTCTGAGATACCTCTTGGCATCGTACTATAATCTTATTGGCTTCGTGTAAGACTTTCTGATTTTATTTTTATTTTACTATATATTCACAAAGACACTATATATTCACAAAGACACAATAATTACAATTTACAAGCTATTACTAAAATATATCATTATATTATATACAAACATATAATTAAAAAAAATTATATAAAATGTTAAAGAAAGAGATTTATTATTATTTATTTAACTTTTTTGCTTTTGTTTTTAATTTTTTTAAGTTTCTATGATTGTGTTTAATTTAGCTTGTGACATTCCTGTGCGAGTCCCAATAAATACATTTTCTTTTTTTTATTTCAAAATGCCGTTTTTACTAAAACCACGTAACAAAATATTTTTCTTACAGATTTTGGTATGTTTTGGCAGTTTTTTCAAAAAAAATCCATCGTCATCATAATTTCTGCCGAAAGACTGAAGTTTTTCTTAGAGTGTAACTTCTGAAGTTTCATTTATTTCGTTAACTGGTTGTTTAGATTTAAAAACGGTACGTGTTGTATTTAGTAATTGGTATTATAAAAGTTTTTTTCTCATTGAAAGCCATGAACACACACTTTACAGTTACGATATAAAATTAGCTGCCCTTAAACTTTTTTGCTAAGCTTTTAAAAAGTCTAACCGTAGCATATTATATCAATATCAGTCTGTAAATATCTGTACAACTGAATGGTGCATAATCTTTTAATTATAAGGAGGAATTTACCTATTTGTTCTAAATGTTTTCATAATGATTGGCAAAACCTATTATAGAGATCCAAGAAAAACTGGATCAAACCGGAATGAGAAAGCTTATAGTGGATAAGACAAAGTTTAAAACAGAAGACGAACTAGCAGGGGATCGAGGGGGGTGGAGGGGGGGTCAGGGGATCAGACCGGAATAAATCTCTATAAGGTACTACGATCTTCAATCTTTTCACTTTCCACCGATTCATACTTATTGAACACACAGGCACATAAAAAACTAGCGATAAAAAAAACTTGGCATATAAAATACTAGCGATAAAAAAAAAACTTGTAGGGACCTACTTAACATCGAAGGAAATGTCCTACACCTACCTAATACCTGAGACTTTTCATATCACACAATCTTAAAACATAGGTACATAAATCGCTCATTTCCCATTTCCATACACGCAAGACAAACACAAACAATACAAACTTACTTCGAACCTTACCACCTTAAAATACAGTCCAAATTCGCTTGAATTTCGAAACCCTTTGGCAGACACTTTTATTTAATTTATCACTTAGAATCTTCGGTACTCAGGAATAGGGTACAATTTTCTTTGGAAACTAGACTAGAAGTGGCGTGGTAGGCAAATTCAGTTAATTGAGTTTACCTGGCGCTTAAAAAGCAAAGTGAAAGGGTATTGTTAGAATTAATAGAAACTAGTATAATTTGCGTACTTAGTTTATTCTTTACGAAATCTATGTATTGGGCTGGGTCGTTCTTTGGCCAAAGAATTAGCATTGCCATTCAACGGGGCAATGCTGCCAGTCTTCTTGGCACGCTTCCGGATGACAGCGATGCGGACGAGTACTTCAACGTCTGTGTCCTTTATTTTTGTATTTATTTGTATAGTAAGTTAATTAGTCATTCAATTTGGTATCTAGTGTAAATAGTTAGTTATCTAATCTATATCCTTACATAGTATAAAACAAAGTCGCCAAAAACCACTATTAACATAATTTTAGCTTTAAAAAGCCTACGAAATATCAGGTCAGCTATTACGAAAATCACATTTTACCATAAATAGGGCCAGAAGACTCGGCCATTAAACTACATCATCAGTATAATGATGATAAATTCATAACGGGCTTGTTTTTGTTACGGAGGAAATCTAGTTATCCAGCTCAGGCTAAAACCTAGATATTACGAGAGCTTTGGATGGAATTATCGCGGTCGTTTATAAAAACGATTTTGAAGTTTATTGTGTAGATAATAGGTGCTATTATTGTTCGTTTGAGAGAAAAGTTAATTACCTTTTTGAAAAACAAAAAAAATACCTTTATTTGCTTTGAACATGACGCAAAGAAAGAACAAAAAATTAAGGGGAATGTGTGTCACATCCACGCAATACGGCCATCGCTCAGCATAATGCTACGACCCTACGCGAAACGAATACTTACAGGCATCATCTTATATGTATATCGTTACAAAGTCAAATGTAGGTAAAGTTTATTTATTTATTTTTGTACTTACATCTACCACAGGATAACCTAATGCGACAAATGCGCCTATAACTTAATCTATACAAATAAATTCATTTTTTTTGTTAAGAAATAACTATTTGCAACTAACTTACTATACAAATAAATACAAAAACAAAGGACACTTAGACGTCAAAGTACTCGTCCGCATTGCTGTCATCCGGAAACGTGCCCAGAAGACTGGCAGCATTGCCACGTTGAATGGCAAAGCTAATTCTTTGGCCAAAGAACGACCCAGTCCTCTAACTAACATCTATCTTAGCTAATTATAAACAATGCATTCTCATACGTATTGAACATTGGATGGTACCATAATGAAGCCATTTTTACCTACTCGCATGTACTTTGTAAAGAAACGATCTAACAACAAATCATTCAACGTGTACTACCGAACATAACAGCGTATTAAATAAACCATTATATTATTCAAACTGAACAAAGCAAGATTTAGCGTCCATATCGCCAGTTCCCCTTTATCGACAGATTCGGTATCGAGTAGGTAATAATTTATCGTTCAATCGGCTCGGCTCGGTCAGTGGTGAACCATTTCGGTATTGTAGTACTATTGTTTCGATTCCACACAATGGTATATTGGCATGGCATAACGTCTGTTAGGCCTCTGCCTCGAATTTTGCGGGCAGCGGGCGGCGGCGGCGGCGGCGCGGGCGGTCGCGGCTTGACTGGAGTGCACCGCTCGTTGCCCGCTCCCGCGCCGCTGTTTTCGAGAACCGGTCCATTTAAATCTTAGGCAGGATCTTATGCGTACCTACATTTACACGTAAACCATTCCGAGATCATTTTCCACAATGCTTGAGCCTGGAGCCCAAGTGGCGTCCAAGGATTAGAAAAAGAAGTGTTGGTCGTCCGGCAGCCGGGTAGGCAGACGACATTGTTACCATCGCGGGTCAAACCTGGCTGGCACAGGAGCGTGGAGATTAGCACAAGCAAGGAGAGGCCTATGTCCAGCAGTAAGTGAAATGGATGATGATGAGCGAGAGCAACCCCAAAGAGGTTTTTGCTCTTTCATACATCGTAATATTATGTTTCTTCAACTAAGTAGTGTGTCAGTAACAGATGCTTCCGAACGGATCAAATAAATCTGTGGAATCCCGGATATTATTCCGGAAATCTTCGCCGGAATTCCCAACAATAACCCGGATGTAATCAGCCGGTTGATTTCCCAGTATCCCTCATGCCAATAATGATAGGGAATTACGAGTGATATGCTGTATAGATGAGTTTTGTGATAGTTTATAATCCTTGGAAGCTGAAAAGAATGACACAGAAAGGCAACCTATTTAATACTTAATTGTAATTTCGTATGCCTACCTACTTGATATTTGTACCACAGAGATCTCTGGACCAATTCTATTTCAAACATATATTTTTACACCTATGTTTAACAAATAAAAATCTTTGACTTTGACTATTTGTCACCGTGAGCTGCGTCATTAGATTCCACCCAATGGCAAAGATTGTCACTATTGACAACCCACTTCAAGGGTTTTTAACTTCTAGATTTTTAAGATGAGATTTTTACAGAAAAGATGGGCAGGCATGGGTTGTGGAGGTCCGATAGGCAGTCGCTCCATGTAAAATACTGGTATTCTGGTATTGGTTGTAATTTATCTATAATATGTATGTATTTAGAAATATATAAGTATGTTTATCAGTTGTCTAGTACCCATAACACAAGCTCTGCTTAGCTTGGGACTAGATGGCGTTGTGTGTTAGTTGTGGAATATTATTATTATTATTATTTTTGAATTTATATATCTCGGGACCATGGGGTCCCGGTCCTTTGGAAGGCGTACGAGGGGCCGAAGCCAACTCGCAGAGGCCCCTTAGGAAATTTTAAGGAAATGCGGCACCGTCCGACGATTATCCCTGTATGCACTATGCAAATGCACCCAAGGATAACCCCCGGTTGGTGTAGGACTATTGTAGGATAGGAAAAATAAAAAGTTGGACTATGGGTTTGGGTGGCTGAAGTGGACTGGTTACCAAGAACTATGGAAGAACTATGACCCCTGCCTGATCAATGTTTTATATATACACGGATAAAATGGCAGGGGGTGACTTGCACACTCAATAATGGGCCCCCGGAAACGGTCGCTAGCACATAGTGACGTAGCGACAAGGGGGCAACATGTCCTGAGGTGCTTATGAGGAGTGGAGAGGTATTCCACGGCTATCAGGACAATCCCGGAAGTACGGTCAAGATCCCTACCAGCATCTTACTGGAATACTTCCTTCCTCCGAGCACGTTTGCTCTTGCGAATCTCCACTCAAGCCGGCCAATAAAGGCAAGAATGAGGTGGGAGCTCTGTTCCTCGTCATTTTTCACTCCAGCCGGCCAATAAAGGCAAGCCAGAGATGAGGAACAAGACTTCTCCCGGGAGATAGGGTCCGTGGGGTCGCTACTGCCCAACAGCTCGCCACATGCTGCCCTGCGGGTTTCTGTATCTCTCTTGGTCTGGCTCCTCACCTTAGACCCATTCCGGAGAGTAAACTCTTTCGGCGCAGGCCCAGAGTTCGGAGCGCGCAAGCCCCACCACGACGTCAACGTAGAGATACGGCGATGGGGTTATTATTATTATTATTATTCAGCTGCATCCGGTTAGACTGGAAGCCGACCCCAACATAGTTGGGAAAAGGCTAGGCAATAAAAGATCAGCTGTTGCCTACATTTATGTTCGTATAACTCGTCAAAATGTAGGGAACAGCTGATTTTTTTTTCGCGTTTTCAGGTTTGGTCCCATAGTAAAAGTTGTTCATAATGATGAGTACATTGACCTCTTAAGAGGTTGTTAATGTTTTTCCAATAACCCTGTATAATCAAATTTCTTTATAGCTTAATTCAGTCTTTGCAATGATATACAGAAACGAAACATCTGGAAATTTGGCATAACTGGCAAATTACTTGGCTTACTTTGGCACATTGCCAACTGGGGCGAAAATGTAATTGTGAATCTGTAACCAATTGTTTAAGTACTTGCACTTGACAGGTTATTCCTTAGACTTAATAGCTTTGTGGCACCCAGGCACTTGACCGCCGCCGATTAGTGCAAAGCGAGCAGAGATAGCAACTAGAAACGAGTTGGCGAGCAACGACAGCGAGTGTGTAGGTTGGATAGTTTTGTCACTGGGCTATGAGCGAGTGCACAATGCGACGAGTAGAATGACTGTCCAGTCATTTGCTGGTATGCGTATGTACAGACCTGGCGAGAGTCTCTCAACGAGTGTTCTGCTGCGATGAATTAGTGGAAAGGGAGTTCTCGCCGGCATTATGGACAGTCAGCGATCACACACGACACCAGACCTACACCTATTGTACGGTTGTACCTGCGTGTCTTGAGCGAGAAGATAGTCGAAAGCTAGTCGCCGGCACTTACGACCATCTTGTCGGAATTTGCTTTTAAGGATGGAGAAAAGGGTTGTAAGAGACCAATGCAAAAAGGGCTACTTTTGCTTGCATCGATTAAGACTGTAAAATAATATCCTATCCCGAGCTATGTCAATTGGCCTATCTCTTCGAGAAATACTGCCTGTACTACTGACAAATGCGTGCCCTGACTGGACAGATCGTGGACCTGTCCAGCACACAGATTTTAATGGTCTAATCGTGGTTATTTCCTCAAAAGACCATTTCAGTCACCAATCAACATGGTTTTCACATGATCTGACCAAGATTATGTTTGTACTTCAAAAGAGACTGCGAAGGATGACCTCTGGGGTTCTCTCAGCCTTTCTTCTCAAAGTAGTCAGATAGGAAACGGTGACCTCATTTAGTTTTTGAAATATAATTCACGTGTAAAAGGGTTCTTACAAACCTACTTACAGAAAGAAAATCAATTATCATTCATTGTATTCCCCGAAGTTATGGAAAAATAAAAACGTATATTACAATAGTTTTTATAAACAACCCGTAATTGTAACAATGAACATTATAAACATAGTAACGTTACAATAAGTGCCCGTCATTGTATTAAGAAAACTTTATTACAAATTTCATACACTATACTAAACTAGTTCACATCACAACCCTAATACGGCGACACGCAAATTCCGACTTTTATATTATGTACGTATGTGCATAAATAAATAATTAAAATAGAGGTTACAACTTGTTCGCGTGACTGTACTACATGTCATCGAAATACCGCGAGTTGCTACCGAATAATAAAAGGGAGGTTTTGTTTAAATATTACTTAAACTAGCTTCCTCGTGTGGCGAACATTTTAATGTCCGGCACTCCTTGGGGGGATTAATTACGTAACGCACTAACAACTGCCAAGCCATTCTTCTATGAGCCGCGACTTGTAGGTCGTAGGTTCGAAGTTCGAACCCCGACAGGCACTTTACTTTGTGTAAATTATTTCATTACCATCATCCGCCTAGCCTTTCCCCAACTATGTTGGGGTCGGCTTCCTGTCTAACCGGATGCAGCTGAATACCAGTATTTTACATGGAGCGACTGCCTATCTGACCTCCACAACCCAGTTACTGGGTAATACGATCCTCTTGTAAGACTGGTTGTCAGACTTTTGGGCTTCTAACTACCCGTAACGACTGTCAAAGAAAATAATGCTCCCACTGCTGGGACACAGGCCTCCTCTCGGTGAGAGGGAGTTAGCCATAATCCACCACGCGGGCCCAGTGCGGGTTGGCAGATGTCACATGTCTTCGAATTTTTGGTTCTAGGGCATGCCGGTTTCCTCACGATGTTTTCCTTCACCGTTTTGAGAGCAGGGGTGATGAAATAATTTACACAAAGTAAAGCGCCTGTCTGGGTTCGAACCTACGACCTACACCTCGAAGTCGCGGCCATTACCATTTGGCCACCACTGCTCACCGGTTTCACCTCATTTAATTTTTTTTTTTTTTAATACGAGTATATGTGTTATTTTTAAACAATTTAAAAAATAAAATTAATTTATGATTTATCTACTTACCTAGCACCTAGTTAAAAGTTATTACTTACTGTCGGATTTGCCACAAATCAGTGCTACAAGCAACACGAAGGCGCACTTTATAGCCAAGGTCAGGTCTAATCGATTTCAGTCTAAACACCCGTGTTTAATGAAATAGAGAATATTATAGTAACTTGGTACTTTACTTACAAAATAGACGAGGTACATACCTACAGGTACTAGGTTCTGAATAATTTGTTGGTTTTGTTAGGCGGATCACACACTACGACGCACTACGCGACGGGGCGCAGATAACGTGCCCCCGCGCGTGATTTTTTACATACAAATTCAATAAAAACGCGCTTCCGCGCGTGGAATTTGGCTCCGTATCCCGCACCTCGCTGCGTATTGCGGTGCAATGTGCGAAGTAAGATTTATGTTTAAGACGGCGCCGACCATACGCTGACCGCACAGTGGCACCCCCATGGTTTTTTTTGGTTATTTCTTTTATTTTAGAATGAAAATGCAGAAAATAAGCACGTTAAGCGGCCACTATTATCCGTTTTAGTGATTATAATAAAACTAAACAATATAAAACTACCTTTTGTAACAATATTAACGTATAATCTTGTGGAGCACAACTTAACGTGCTTATTTTCTATGTTGTTTTTTGCGATAGAGTTGAAAGTCTCTTAAAATTTGACAGATTGCAGTAACTTGATGTGCTAGCGTCTGTACATCCGCGTTTTGACAGGTTAAAGTCCCATGAAATAGGGGGCGAGCCTATTGCCATAATCCGGGCACAAATCCAGACTCGAGAAATCAGATTTAAGTTTTTTTTTGTTAGCCTATTGTGTCTTACTGCTGGACAAATATTGTTTATGTTTAGTAGAAGTTTTTGAAAAGTACCTAGGTAAAAGGTATCTTTTCCTATACAGGATGAAATTGAAAACATGCGAAAAATCGAAATGGGAGATTGTACTCATCATTATGAACAACTTTTACTATGGGACTAAACCTGAAACCGCGAAAAAAGAATCAGCTGTTCCCTACATTTATGTTCGCATAACTCATCAAATGTAGGGAATAGCTGATTTTTTTTTCGCATTTTCTGGTTTGGTCCCATAGTAAAAGTTGTTCATAATGTTGAGTACAATTTCCCATTTCGATTTGTCGCATGTTTATGTTTTCAATTTCAACTTGTATATCATACGTAGATATAAACTCACGCCTATAACAATATTACTTACTATTGTTACATCAAATACTTTAATTTTTCATCGAAGTAGATGATGTAGTGGATGCCGTTCTCCCGATCTCGTCCTTGACCAGCATATCGAGAAACTCTTCAGATATTTATCAAGCTCTCAGGCGTTAGGCGTAGCTACAGCTCGTTGAGTCCACATCTCATATATGTCGACAAACTCGAGTGCTAGGCTGAGATTCTAAATAATGTTAGAAATTCCACGGGTTAGAAACTTTGAACTCAGTAGTAATGCAAAACTAAACTACTATCACACCAATATCATCATTCGTCATTCTCCTGCCCTTATTCCAATTTATTTGTGGTCGGCGTAACATGTCGTTTTCTTCCATACTTCTCTATTAGTCGTCATCTCGATAGTCACCGCCTTTCTAACCATATCATCATTCACACATTCCATCCATCGTTTCTTTGGTCTAACAAACACATCAATATATGACTTTAAAATATCCAAAGTATTAATGTAAAATTTTTATGCTTGAGTATGAGGCTTTTGGCTACGTTGTGTATATTTTATCTTTTTTTTTTATTTGTAAAGTGCGTTTTGTTTGTGCAGAATAAACATTTTTTTTTTCTTTTTTTCTTTCCAAAGGGGTAGACTTTTTCTCATTAAATTCGTGAATAATTATTGTCAATTGATGTGTTTTACTTAGCATTTTTGACGTTTTCGCTTATTTTTATGTCGGTGTGGTCGAATGACCAACGTAAACGTAAAATGCACTGACGCCAGCACATCAAACTACTACAATCTGTCAAATTTCTATAATAGATTTTCAACTTTATCGCTAAAGCATAAGGTTCAAAGTTGATTGGGACAGTTTCGGATAGCTTGAAGTGCTGGCGTCTGTTTTACGATCGTAAACCCACATTTTCGTAGGTAGGGACAATGTTGTACAGACGCCAGCACATCAAGCTACTACAATCTGTCAAGTTTCTTTAATAGACTTTCAACTTTGTCGCTAAAGCATTAGATTCAAAGTAAGAAGAAAATTAGACAGTTTCGGGTAGCTTGATGTGCTTGGTGTCTGTACGTCCAAAAAATACGAGGCGAGCCTATTGCCATGAACCAAATCTAAATAATGGAATAACGATCAAGTCTAGGGCCCAAAGGTACAGATTTTTTTTTTATTGCTAAATGGGCCCACTCGGTCACACCTGATGGAAAGCGATGGATAAGGTCTATGATGGAACGAGCGTGCACAGAAGATGCCTAAGGCACTGGACCTCCCACGCATCGACGAAACACAGCAGGCTGCTTGACGCCGTAATAACGTTAGTTAGCGCCCAGTCTTGACCTCGATCACGCCTGATGGAAAGTGATGGATGAGGTCTATGATGGAACGAGCGTGCCCAGAAGATGCCTAAGGCACTGGAAGTCCCACGCGTCGACGAAACACAGCAGGCTGCTTGACGCCGTAATAACGTTAGTTAGCGCCCAGTCTTGACCTCGATCACGCCTGATGGAAAGTGATGGATGAGGTCTATGATGGAACGAGCGTGCCCAGAAGATGCCTAAGGCACTGGAAGTCCCACGCGTCGACGAAACACAGCAGGCTGCTTGACGCCGTAATAACGTTAGTTAGCGTCGCTACAGCTGAACGTCGTTGTTCAGTTGTTTTACATAACGGCGCTGTTTTGTAAAACAACTAGCCGTCCGGGGTAGCGGGATCGTCCAAAAGGGTTACCGCTGCCCCGGAAAATAAAGGGCTAAGGAAGGAACACGGGTGGGTTTTAGTCAGTAAGAGTCTGACACTCCCTTCCGCTCCACCCAGAGCGGGAGGAGTCATTAGAAGACTTCTCATCCAAAAAAAAAAAAAAAACAACTAGCCGTTTTGTAAAACAGCGGATTCTGCGACATTTATCTACTACAAAGGAAAATTATTAGGTATAATATTAATACAACTTCCCTAAAATGACTAAGCTAGGACACCGATAAATCGTCATCAAACCATTACTAGTCTCACAATGTATTGGCAACTCAAAATAAATCTAACAGTAATAAAACCACAACTTCCTTCCACAAAAAACCTAGTTCGTCATTCTTCCTAACAAGTGATTTAAAGTGATATAGGTCATGCGGTTGCATTGATAGCTATTTATGTCTGGAAAGGTCATAAGTCAACGTCATGTGTCGAATCATAGCATAATCACAATCAGCCTATAATGTTCCAATTGCTAGGACACAGGCCTCTCTGTGAGAGGGAGGGGGCTGTAATCCACCACGCGGGCCCTGACCCCTGAGCGGGTTGGTTTGTTACGTGTCGGTCAGTGGGTCGTCTTAGGGGTGGATTTGTTGGAGTTGGGGTATACCTGTAGACACTTAGGGGCATTATGGGAAGCAAAAAAAAAATTGTTTAAAAAATTTTGGGACAGTTTTTTTTTTATATATGCACCTACCTGTTTTATTGCAGTATCAGCAGGAAGCATTTATATTGACATAGATTTTATGCATTACTAGCTGACCCGGTGAACTTCGTACCGGTTTAGTATCACCAAAAAAGCCGTTCCATACAAAATGTATGAGAAAATGAATTATTATTCATAATATTTTTACGCCATAGCCATACCATACTATGCGACAAAAATGTCTGATCCTTTTTTATGTTATCCTGCATGCATTTATTTTCTTGTATGTGTAGTGTACACGTTTGAGCTAATAAATATATCTTATCATATCTTATCTAAAGGTTTTAATCATTTTCACTTGCACTTATACATTTAAACTCCTTGCATCGCCATCGTAGCCACATATTATACCTATAGTCCGGCGTTTCTAAATTTGTCAAAGATGTAGGTAAACAAGAATGGCCGCTCGAAATTGAATAAAATCGATATACAAGAACATTACATTACTTAAAATATGTTCTTATATATCGAATTTATTCAATTTCGAGCGGCCATTGTTTTTTACATCTTTGGTAAATCGGACCTTACATACTTATGTACCACCACGCTATAAATACGTCATGTCCAACCAGTTAATGTTTACCAGGATTATGCCGAGAACGTGACCAGCATAGCTATTCACAATCATTGGACATGCTGTTACATTAATAATTTTGGAGAATATTGATTAAAAAATATTTTTTAGGACCTTTACAGTTTACGTTTTAGTTTTTAGTTGCGTTGACGAAGACACCCTAATTCTGGAAACTTATTGTCAAATATTGGCCTCTTATGAGAGTGCGTGCCTGACGATCGCCCCTGAGATCTCATCACTGAGAACTCATCCGCTAAGATCAATAAACGGCAATCACCAATGAGTCTGTTGTGCAGAGACCATGTGAAGCATTAGTTCAACAGTTCTTTTACCGGCTGATATGATTGATGCTCATTTCCTTCGTTGAATTCCTAATAAATTAACTATCAAATAACAAAGAAGAATACACAAATGACCTCTTAATTTCACCTCTGCGCCCACGCACTAAGACGAACACAAGCATCCATTCATCCTACCTAGACACACAATCATACAGTATGACGTAGGTAGGTACTTAGTTCCATAAACTTCAACGTATTAAGAAAACAGATCGCTAGTACCTACATAAAAAAAAAACAACGATTCCATATTTAAACTGTCTCCTAAGTAAATTATATAATCTGTGCGATGACCTCATTGATAAAAAGCAAGCACTGATAATACCGACACAGCCGGGCGTAGATAAAAAATACGCATCATCTGTCATTCGTTCACGGGCCATCGAGGCGAGCACACGCGCCTCTGTTTTAAAAAAATATTATTTCTTTGTGTGTGTAGCCATGTTAGTGTGGGCATTGTTTGTGTCATTCCTTGCGTACGCGCATGGTTTCCGAGTGGGTACTACGGAAGGTATTGTGGAAGGATCTAAGGCAGCCGATGGAGATTATTATGCTTTCTATGGTATACCTTACGCGGGACCGACATCAGGAGCAAACCGGTTTAAGGTGAGCGAATTAACAAGACCTTTTTACTTGCAGGTAGTTTCTACCTTAAGATTTTAATAGAAGGAAGGATGAATGGCGAAATTTATGTCTGGTGTCTAAAATATGTGGTTTTGGCAATTCGCTGTACACATTTTCTATGTTTGTTTACACATTATTTAGAGCTCGTTATGGCATCACGTGTTTTTTCCATTTTGGCAAGAATATGTGGTGTAAAACCCCGCTTAGATAAAATATATTTAGCAACGTTTCAGGTTATTATTATTATGAGCAAATACAATAAGCCATGACCATTGTGACATGTGTAAAACCCGCCAATCTCGTAAATATCATTGCATATTGTGCAATGTTTTTTTTTAACAAGTGACTCATATACATTGCAGACAATAATGTTATTGAAAATTGTTTTCTATTTATTGTATAATGTTTTGTTTGTTTCTAATAATAAAATGCTGGATATTCCTTTGTCAACCTTTGTTATGCTCCTAAGAACACCAGTTTTCTAATCAATGAATTTTCTTCTGCCGGATCACGTCCTTGGTGTCACGTACCTTGGTGTCGTGCCAATTGTTTATATCTTTCTGTCGTCACATTATCATTCACTCTTTCCTTCACGCAATCCATTCATCTTTTCTGGCCTTCGTTTTTTTATGGTCGCAAGCTCTACTGCTGAACCTGAGGTCCAGGGTTCAATTCCCAGCTCGGGCAAAGTGTTATTCCAACTGGAATTTCTCAGTAGCAGCCCTGAGTCTGGTTTTTTGCCCGGTTGATGGCAATAGGCTGTCCCCTGATACATGGGACTTTAACCTCTTAATCACCGCTGCCTGCCTAGCCTTTTCCCAACTATGTTTTGGGGTCGGCTTCCAGTCTAACCGGAAATCGAAAAAAATCTGCTGTTCCCTACATTTATGTTCTTATAACTCGTCAAAATGTAGGGAACAGCTGATATTTTTTTCGCGATTTCAGGTTTGGTCCCATAGTAAAAGTTGTTTGTTATCATGAGTACAATCACGTGTTTAAGTATCGGTCACTAATTACCAGTCACCCTATATATTAGTTAATATTACTCATTACTCAGAGATACGTAAATGAATATTATTGCCAGTAGGTAACTTAATTACTTAGCTACATTATGGAAATAAAAGAATTCAAAGAAGACGAAGTAATTATTGATAACTTACACACTAGGTACTAAAATAAAAGACTAGCTATCTATATAAATAAATACAAAAACAAAAGGATATTTAGGCGTCGAAGTACTCGTCCGCATCGCTGTCATCCGGAAACGTGCCCCAGAAGACTGGCAGCATTGCCACGTTGAATGGCAATGCTAATTATTTGGCGAAAGAACGACCCAGCCCTCTGGTCACGTGAAGTGTCGATCAGCCGGCGAGAAATTTCATATTTTATTTTATTTATTGAGGGACGGGCTATGCTAGTCTCTCTAAGGTATCGAATCCGCAATGAGGTGATCCGGCAGACAAACAAAGTTGTCGACACAGCTCACAGAATAAGCAAGCTGAAGTAGCAATGGGCCGGCCATATTAGCCGTAGAACCGATGAGCGTTGGGGTAGCTATGTTCTTGAGTGGAGATCGCGAATCAGTAAACGTAACATGAGACGCCCCCAGGCCAGGTGGAGCGACGACCTTCGCAGGATGGCTGGTAGCAGCTGGATGAGAGTTGGCCAAAATCGAGTTGAATGGCGTGCAATAGGAGACGCCTATGTTCAGCAGTGGACTGCTATAGGCTGATGATGATGATGATGATGATTCAGGGACAATATACAGCTATAATATGTGTTGGAACAGAGAAAAGATATACAAAATATTAACAAATAGCTGCGCCCTCGGTTTTACCCGCGTAAATGTCGATCCCATGAGAATATCGGGATAAAAAGTAGCTTATATGTTAATCTAGGGTGTCAGCTCCATACAAAATGTTATCAAAATTGGTCCAGCCGTTTGAGCGTGAAGAAGTAAGAAACGTATAAACACACACACTCACAAACATTCGCCTTTATAATATTAGTGGGATATTGCAACCCACTACATTATCCGTCCATAAATTAATTTAGATTTTTTTTTTTACCGTTTATTCAGTGCAACAAAAGACACAATACAGGCATTAAAAAAAACATCAAAAAAGGTGAGAGAAAAAAAAAAACAAAGATTAAAAAAATAAATTGACCCATAGACACCTCGCATGACATTTGTAACGGTCGATCACTACTGGGCGGTGTGTGTCCCATAGTTGCACCAAATGGGAGTCCAGCTCAGCATATGCCAGGTACAATACCTGACGCTGGTATTCTGCTGCATTTTAACCTTGTAAATCCAAAATCTCCCAATATGTAACATACCAAGGTTCACGAATGTATACTAAACGCTTGTTTCCATAAGACCTACTGGTGCATTGGAACGATAACCCGATACCAATTCCGATAATTAAACACCAGACCAGACACCAATATTTTTAAACCTTATGAACTTCGGAATATGGTTCAAATCGCAATGCGAAGCTGTTGAGAGTAAGGCATTTCTAACTAGCCTAGTTTACGTTAAATGTAGCTTTGATTTGTGTCAACGCAATTACTGTTGGGATTGCATGAAGTTCCGTTACGGAGGGCAGGGAATAACAGGAAATAACTGTACCCATGTTCAGAAATGTCCATGTGGAAAAAAGAAACATACTTAGTGATTGTTTGAAACATAATGGACATATAGTCATACACCCATATCCATATTACGAACATGGGTGTATGTCGATTTGTGGAGATGCATTTAGACCTAAAATAATAATAGAATTACGTAACACACTTATAACTTTCATTTTGACCATTCAACAACATTCATTGCGTTATTTACGTTTTTGAGCAGTCGAATTGGCAAAGGAAGCAATGGTTGATGATGGGTGTGAATAAAAAGGTGTTACGAGTTTATGGTCCTGGTCAGTAGTCTTTTAAAAGAAGAAGTAGTGGAACCAAAATCTATTATAGGTTTAGTCTTTATGTCATCATCATCATTTCAGCCGAAAGACATCCACTGCTGGACATAGGCCTCCCCCAAGCACTTCCACTTCGACCGGTTTTGTGCTTCTCGCATCCAACGAGTTCCAGCGGCCTTCATAAGGTCGTCGGTCCACCTTGTGGGAGGCCTTTCAAAGCTACGTCGCCACTCCAGAACCTTTCGGCCCCATCGGCCAGCTGTTCTGTGAGCAATGTGCCCTGCCCACTGCCACTTAAGTTTGGCAATTCTTCTCCTGCGGATCTCTTCATTTCTGATTCGATCACGCAGGGAAACTCCAAGGATAGCCCATAGCATTGGCCTTTGGGTGACTTTCAGCCTTCTAATAAGGCCCATTGTGAGCGACCACGTTTCAGTGCCATATGTCACACTGGCAACATGTACTGGTCAAAGACTTTCGTCTTGAGACACTGCGGTATGTGGGACGAAAAGATATTGCGTAGCTTCAAGAACGCTGCCCAGCCAAGTCGGTCGGTAGTCTTTATGTATAACAAAATAAAATCTAACATTGTCTAAATCGACTCCTCCATTAAGACAAATCGCCCGAATGTAATGAAAAATCACTTAGATATACTAATGAGGTATTATTTATCAGACTGTTCTTTTAATTAAACAAAGGGAGAGATAATATGCTTTGATAATAGGTACTGCAATTATTAAAAAGTAGGTTAATGGTTTGCCATTGTTTTTTTTTTTAACTCATTTAATCTATTTCTGTAAATATTTATTACATAATATAAGCTAAAATTGATAATGCTAATGAACTCAAAACGTTAAAGGAAAACATCGGGAGGAAACTAGCATGTTCTAGAACCAAAGATCGAAGACGTGTGAAATCTACCAACCCGCACTCTCGCCGAGTGGAGGCATGTGTCGAGCAGTGGGAAGTGTGGGAACATTATAGGTTGACTACGATTATGTAAACTATGATTATGATAAAACGGCTTTTGCGAAAAAACATGAATCAAACCACATTTTGCAATCATTGTCAGCATGAATATTTGTGCGAAATTGAGACAATACCAGAACTGAAATGAATCACTGTTGAAACAAACCAAATCATCATCTGAAAAGCCTTTTCCCAACTATGTTGGGGTCGGCTTCCAGTCTAACCTGATGCAGCTGAATACCAGTATTTTACATGGAGCGACTGCTTATCTGAGCTCCACAACCCAGTTACTGGGTAATACGATACCCCTTGGTAAGACTGGCTGTCAGGCTTTCGGGCTTCTGACTAACCGTAACGAGTGTCAAAGATCCACGAATGATAGCCGGGACCAACGGCTTAACGTGCTTTCCGAGCCACGGAGGAGTCTCGGTATGTAAAGATAGTCACCCATCCACAGACCAACCGCGGCAAGCGTAGCTTAACCTGATCGATCGACCTGTGCGGCTGTTATTATTTAGCCACGGACACCTCACATAACGTAACATCACGCCAGAATTCCCCGAAGTTCGGCAGAGATATGCCCACATTTCGCCAGTTAAGTCCCATATAACACGGGGAAAGCCTGTTGCCATTACCATATACAAGGGAGACCGACTCGCAAACTATTAACCAGGAATTCAGCACATGATTCTAGACGTAACGTAGAAATATTTCGTCGGTTCTCAAAAAAATATATGCTGTTTCATATACTTAAAAGTGCAAAACTAGTACACACGGCGACACAACGAGCATTTGCAGTTTTAGCTGACCTCGCATTGTTTAAGGTTTTCGCACAATCAGAAGTCAGCTCATACTGGTTATGTATAGCTTGATGTGTCGCCGTGCGTACCTACGCGGTCAAAATGTATGGAAAAGCCATATTTTTTTTTAACCGACGAAAATTTTCAACATTTACGGGTTCAGAAGCATGTAGGTACCGGGTTGCGTGTCGATGTCCCTGTCTCCTTGTATAGTATTAACCATAATAAATAAATAAATGAGCTGGATACACTTAGATGACTTTACTTCAGTCGGCCAATCAATACGTACCATCGCGGCCTTTTCCGCCTGATCACTTAAAAAAAATTTCGCCTAAATCCTGCGGCGCGCGGCGACGTCAAGCCAATTAGGAAAGCCATAACGCAATTAGTTGCAACCTGCAGTGCGCAGCTTAATGACGCATCATGTGTACTTCTCTTGTGAGTTTTGCGGACTATTTGACCTTGGCGCGCTTCTATTTTTTGAGTGCAAGCAAAAATGAACATAGTGGTGGTCAGGCGGGAGTGTCCGCGATAGTACCTAATGATTCAGTTATCAATAACAATATTTTTATCTGGTAGGTTAATCAAACACTCATCGAATCAAACGATCCAATAAATAATATCATTAAGATGTTATGTGTAATATCTAGTTTTAATTCCGTGTAATAAAAACCCAGGCTTGGATGCTGGAAGCAATCTCACCTTCCCCTTCCCTTTTTTCTTCTTCGGAATTAAAACTAGATATTACACATAACATCTTAATGTCATGGATTTCCGTAAAGTAACGCCTGATTCCATAATATAAATAATATCATTGCTGTACTAGTCAATGTAATATTAATTGTCAACAATATGTATACTTACAGTAATTTATTTTTATTACTTATCAGGTTTTGCAATTAATATTGTGCAATAGCTGCACCTGCACTGTGAGAGACATCAAGAAGCTAAAGCTATCATTGTGGCCAAGTTCTGTCTGGATAATCTAAATCTGTACAATATACAGATAAATAAAATTGAAGTGTCTGTTTATAATTAAAAAATAACAGTTTTTTACTAATGAAAGTATATACGGTACTTATAACATAAAAAAAAAAAATTATGTCTGTCTGTCTGTTTTGGCTAATCTACGAAACGGAAGTTTCACTGGCAGATAGCTTATGTTATAAGGTGTAACTTAGGCTACTTTTAGAAAAAGAATTAGGGTTCCGCGCAAAAGTAATAAAACACTTGCACGCGAACTAAATCGCGGGTACAGCTTGTCGATACATATAAAAAGACCAGGGGTATCGTATTACCCAGTAACTGGGTTGTGGAGGTCAGAGAGGAAGTCGCTCAATATAAAAGACTGGTATGCAGCAGCATCTGGTTAGACCAGAAGCCGACATAAACATATTTGGGAAAAGGCTAGGCAGATGATGATGATAAATAGACCAGAGTCTTGACTCACTCACTGACCGACTCATCAACGCCCAGCCCAACTCCTTGGACCTAGAAAGCTGTTTGCACGGAGGTTACCTTTATGATGTAGACAAGGATTAAGGATATAATATATCGAATTTCACACGGGATGTAATAGGCGGAAGAAGTTGCTGGCATAGTGATAATAAATAATATTATTATGAAATAAATAATGGAATCGTCGACACGAGAAGAACAATTAATTTTTCCCATGAATATTATTATAACACTTACAGTACGTAGGTCAGCAGGTAGTACGGAAAACTCAAATACAATAGCATTTATCGCGAGGTAGAATTTACAAACACTTCGATTGAATGAAAATCGATCCTGTAGTTTACTTAAAGGGAGGCAATTCTTAACAACTAGCTATGACTGGTAATATCCGTTAAACAAATGTTTTCATACCTACCATGTTTGTTTAGGTACTATATAATATGTATAGTAAAGTAGACAGTATGAAATTGATAAAACTTCTAGAAGGGAAGGGCCATACTTTATCGTCTCTATAAGAAAGTTGTTTGCGTCCCTTATCTATAAAATAACGGTCACGCCTTAGCCTTATCTTGTTCAAAGTTTAAATTGTGCTTAAAATATGTTCCAGGCGCCGATTCCACCTTCTCGCCACGAAGTACTCAGTGCCATTGATAGCAACATCTTCTGCGCCCAGCCCACAGCTCGGGGACTCGTCGGGGTCGAGAACTGCCTGACCCTGAGCATCTTCACCAAAAACACCACCATCCCGAAACCAGTCGTGGTGTGGCTCAACGTAGATGAATACACCACCTCCAACACTCAAGTCATCTCTGCCCGAAGGTTGATAGAACAAGACGTTGTTTTCGTATCAATAAACTTCCGGCTCTCCATTTTCGGGTTCCTATGCTTGGGCGTTGAGGAAGCACCAGGCAATGCTGGCTTGAAAGACGTCATTCAAGGACTGAGGTGGATACAAGAGAATATTGGCAACTTTGGAGGGGATCGCAACAACGTCATTCTAATGGGTCACGCATCAGGAGCAGCAATGGTCGATTTGCTAACTCTTTCACCGCAAATAGAAAACTTGGCGCACAAAGCTATTGTCCTAAGTGGTTCTAGCTTAGCCCCGTGGGCTGTAGCCTACGACCCTATCGGGTACGCAGAACGTTTGGGAAATAAACTTGGGTACGAAGGCAATAACCCTGCAAAACTAGCAAGACATCTAGTAGAAACTGACATTAACGTTTTGAATACTATGTTGAATGAATTCAAGTTCGTCAACAATACTCCACTGTTCGCACCATGCCTCGAGAATCCTAAACTAAGCCCTAATGACACAGTTCTGAGTGAAGCTCCTATTGATGCTCTAAGATCAGGCAAATACGCCCAGATTCCTGTCATATATGGATACACTAACAGGGAAGGCACAATGAGGGCAGATGAGGCAGATTTTGGAAATTGGCTGACCTTTATGCAAACAAACTTTACAAGTTTTCTTCCGGTTGATTTGAAACCAGGTAATAATAAGACAGCTGTGGCAGCAAGCATCCGTGATTTCTACTTCGGCAATGGTTTGATCGACATGGCGCTCATTGAAGACTACTTAGAATTTGAAGGAGATACCCTTGTGCTCCTCTCGACTATCAAAACAGCTAAAGAAAGGGCCTTGACATCTAAGGGTGAAGTCAGGTTGTTGGAGTTTGCGTATTTAGGGACTAAGAACTCTCGATGGGTTCACAACCGGATCTCTTTGAGTGGTGCCGCTCATGGAGCCTTCGTGAACTATGTGTTTGATGATGATTTACGTGCTGAAGATGAAGCTGTCAGCAAATCGCTCGTGGCGCGGTTCAGCGCATTCGCTTATAACTGGTAAGAATATTTTTTTTATGTTTTCATACTTTTGACAAAAAAGCTCAGAGTAAGTCGAGTTGCATCGAGTTTCTTAGTTGAAGTCACACTAAACGCATCCCATTTCGATAACATTCGCGTACTGGTTTAAAGTCAATGATAGTGACGCCTGCACCCTATTATATGGGACTGGAAAAATATGGGTGTACTATAGGTGCAGCTCTGCCTTACCCTTAGGGGATTACAGGCGTGATGTTATGGTATGTGTAGAATCCTGTTGATTACGTATTTATGTTGAACATATCGCTTCACTGGCTCACTACCACACCAAGCGCCATTGTATGTAGCCTGCTTCACTTTTCCTGTTTCCCGCCATTCCTCGTAACTGACAGATGACATAAGTGACAGCAGCTACCCCATTTGTGTGAATGAGACAGTGTTTACATATCTATTTAATAGATACACTACAGTATCGACACACACAACTTTTCTACCGCTACTTCTATCATATCGTTTGCTTTCCTCTTTCCAGGATCAATGGAACCCTCAACATCACCAGATCTGCTTCCTGGCCACCCATCACCAAAAATACCACCAACTACCTCTACTACGGCGGCAACGGCGGTCCCACCATCAACAACACCCTGATCTACGTTGAAGAGAACAGATTCGACCCTCACGTACAGCGGATGACATTCTGGGGGAGTATTTATGCTAAGTATTATGTTGCTCCTGCGCAGCCGAGTTCTTCTAGTGCCACTTTCAGCTGTATCTCTTTTGTTATGCTATGTCAATTGTTTGTTCGTTTGTTTTAATGGGTTTAAATTACTGTAGGCTTTGGGCAAAGTTGTTTTTCAAATATGTTTATTTTTTTATTGGATTTCAACTACTAATTTTAATGAATGTTGTAAACGAATGCGTGTGTTCAACACTGGGCTAATTTCAGCCAAAATACTTGACTATATTTGTTGCTAAATAAAATTAAGTTAAAACTATGTCCTAAGATTAATTTCGCCTTTATACGAATTGATAAAGGCGAAATTAAGTAGCTCTCGTATAAATGATATAATGCCCGATATTATCAATGTAATATTGATAATAATTTAGGGCTAAAATTCCGAAATTCATTAAAATATGAGAAGACAATCTAGTCTTGTAATTTGAAATGAAATGTCTTTGTAATTTTGGCACATGTAAGATTATTTTATTTATTAAAAATTTCATGAACCGTCCACAAATGTCGTCCTCTCGGTGTCAGGCCTTAGACACGCAAGAATAACAATAATGAAAAAGAAATGTATGGCCGATTTAATTTTAAATTGAAATCTACTAAGTATTTTACAAGACTTTTAATGTATTTTATAGCTAAGATAAGGTATTACGAATTAAATATATTATAGCAGTGTGATAATGACTCAATAGTATTACTTTATCAAACACTCTGAATATTCAATCAATTTAGATATTTTATTGTTAGACACATTAAATTGTAATTAAGAACGTTAACTGTTGGCTTACTTATTTCATACGTGCTTTGAGCATTTAAAATGTAAAAACAGCCGATATATCTATCTTGTTTGTTTCTCTCGAAATCCATAAAAGATCGCTTTTTGCGATAGATAAGACCGCCCATTGTGTCAGTTATGGGATATTATATTTTAGAAGTAAAAATAATACAAAAAGTCCTAGAATATGTGGCCTAAAAATGCATAGTTTCGAAGATATCATTTGTATCTGAATTTCATTCATAAATACGAGTAATTCATTTTCATTCAATCCAGTCATAAGAAAATGCGACGTTGCCACATTTCACGTACGTGTGTTTTAAGTACATTTAATAATAGTGACTATTTGTTACTTTGTCGAGTTATTATGCATGAAAAATGAAAACAAAAAAAAATCATATTAATTCATATGCCAGTTGATTCTTTGATATTGTCTCATTCATACCCTAGAGTTATAGGATATAAAAAAACACCTTGTATATTTCTACATTCTTTATGGTGTACATAATAACACCGTGAAAACTTTGATGAAGTGAAGCTGTCTGTCATTCCACCTGATGCTAAGATTTGACACTGTTGACAGCTCAAATCAAACTCGCTTGACCTAAGTTCTCACGGTGAGATTTTTACAGAAAATATCGGCTGTGATTTGCATGGACTTAACGTACACTTAAAGGACAAAAAGGCAAAGCAATTGTGAAGCAAATAATTCCTGTCGGGCGGACACATGTCACCTTTTCAAGCTCTCATTTGAATTCAAGATGTTTCCACTAGTTGGAGAAATAAGAAGTGTTCGTAAACCGACTTAAAGATGCTTAGCCTTTTATTCTTCGACTGTACATAAACGTAAACTTAAACCACATGAATAGCCCGATTAAACTTTATCGCGGCTCTAAAGTGTGCTACTTACTACGCAGTACCTCACCCCTCACCCCCGCTGAGACGTGAATGTTACTGTGAGCAACGACTCGCTTCAGGTTCCGAGCCGCCATAACGTTTGAACCGGTCTGTACTTAGGTACAGACGCCAGCACATCAACCTACTACAATCTGTCAAATTTCTTTAATAGAGTTTCAACTTTATCGGTAAAGCATAAGGTTCAATGTTGATTGGGAAAATTTGACAATTTGGGGTAGCTTGATGTGCTGACGTCTGTACAAATGTTTTTGTATTGCTGATATTGCTTCGATATTAATTAAAATAATTACTATTCATAGAGTCAATCGCCGTCGAGGTGGACCAAGGTCCGGTGGTTTGACGATCTAATATCATTTGCAGGGCTGACATGGCCAGAGATCGCACAAGATAGGGAAGATTTGGAAGAAAAAAGGAGAGGCCTTTGCCCAGCAGTGGGACACAAAATAGGCTAACAAAAAAAAAAAAGGGTCAATTACAGAAGAATCGCAATAAAGTTTCTAAAAATAAAGTATTCAAGATTAGTGTTAACAGAGAACATTTTTTTAATGTAGAAAAACTACCAATAGAATGAGCTAGCTGGCAATTATAACTCGAGGCTAAGACTAAACCTGCTTTCAATGAAAATGAAATCCTACCTTACCTGAGATAAATCTTATTTCTAATTGTAAGATTAGAATAAATCCATGCTTGAAATGAAATCAATTACTGCAAGCACTTACAGCTACCTAGTAACAAGCTAGGTGGCTGGGAGTTCGTTGGTAAGTAATTAGTGTACAATGAAAGCCACCACCAAAGCCGGGCACTGCTAATCAAATGGCCTAACTTCGTTAACCTTTTGACCGCTTGTGTCGCATTTATGCGACACGTATTTCCGTGCCCCTACCGCTCGTGTCGTATTTCTGCGACAGAGAACATGCATGATTTTTTCGTTCTATTTTTGTCCTATTAACTGCGTGGTACAACTAAAACCATTGTTAAATAGAGATAAAAACTTTTTGACTATTTTTTAATCGATACAACGATTGCTCCTCCTTATTTATTGTAGGTATTATTTTATCGTATTTTATTGATTTGTAGCCGCGCGCTAGGGGCACGGCAATTGATATTTAGCCAAGCGCTTAAAAGGTTAAACGTTAAAACGTTAAATTTCGGAAGATTTAACGGAAATTAACGTTAATCGTTAACTCGTGATAGAAATGACTTTTATATGATTTACTTATAAAAAAATGTTTTTATGTGCTATGAAAAATTAATAAAATAAGGGCGTATCATTCATAAGAGTTTGTAATAGATAATAATTATTTAGAAATTGTCAGTCCTTAATGAACGATTAACGGACTTTTGGAAATTTAACGGTAGTTAATGAGTCGGTTAACATTTTTTCAAGTATACTTAAAAATTAATCCCTTACTCGAAATGTTAACTTGCTTTGTCTACTACCTACTTGAAATTGGAGCAATGTCAAATACACTTCATGAAGAATTATTATCAGTAAGGCATTTATATTTAAAAGATGTAAGTATTATCAAGTATTTTTATCATTCTAATAATTGTTTTTATACTATGAAAACCAACAAATACAGAAAAGATTTGGTAACAAAAAGTTTCCTTTTATTTTAATACCTACCCACGACAAAAGTGCTAAACATTTTTCATAACATAAATTCACGCCTTGTTTCCCTGAAGGGTGAGCAGAGGTGTACCGTGTACCTAATAGTACCACCCACGTTTCGCCAGTTATGTTTAAGTCCCATTTAATGTTCTAAGAAGGAAAACAAACATAGCAGACGTGACTTAGGGCCCTATCTCACTAGGACACCAGTGGCGTCGCAACCGTGGTCGCACTGCCAAAAAATATATGGTTGATTGCTCAACCGATTGGACGCCTGGTGAGATACCCAACATAAAGCTGTGTAGTTTTTGCTGGCAGCGCGACCATGGTTGCGCCACCTTGGTGTCCCAGTGAGATATAAGCCTTACACAATTAAAAAACTGAAGTGTAATTGGGCAGGTCATGTTAACAGGGGTAAATACGAAAGATGGGCCAGAGAAGTGACAGTGCTTGGCTAGACTGGCAGCGCGGGCGTGGGGCGGGCACGGCGCGGCGTACTCAAGTCTCAAACATTACCTTATTTGAGTGTCCACTGTGTCCAGAATTTGAATAGAGCGCGAGATTATTGCCATCAACCGGGCACAAATCCAGACTCCGGGCTTCGAAGACATGTGACATCTACCTACCTACCCGCACTGGGCCCGCGTGGTAGATTACAGCCCGCTCCCTCTCGAAGAGACGAGGCCTGTGTCGCAGCAGTGGGAACATTATAGCTGGTTATGCTATTTAGGAAGCCACTATTACATTTATGTTGTTGTTTTATACATATCGTAGTTATACAGGGAAACCTATTATTAGCCATAGGTACAATACTGTAATACACATAGTTTGTTACATACTATTTGTACTTATCGCTGTTGGCTGCCTTTATTTAAAAGGAAATTTGCCGTTGCTGGTAGTTCCTTGATCAGGCTGGCACATGAGGCTGGCACAGAAGCCTGGAGATTGGCACAAGCAAAGAGAGGCTTTTGCCCAGCAGTGGGTGAAATCGGGCAATGAATAATGATGATTAAAGGTCATAGCACACATATCAACTCGGAAAGGGAAAGTCACGTATCGCCTTTCGCCTCGCCGTCAAACAGGCGTCAACCTAACGTAAGCACGTAACCAAAGCGGATCATCAGCTCCGATACGTCAACTCGGCTACGGCTAGGCGACACCGCGCTTGCGTCTCGCCGACCTCTGGTTGATGGTGCTGCAGACAGACCGCGGGAGGGCGAGGGGCAAGGGTCGACGAAAAGACGTAAGCTCGGGTACGGAGAGACTTACGCTCGGCTCGGGTACGAGGATCCGTAAGCGCGGGAACTGCAACTTGCAAGTTGACCACGCCCCGCACCGCGGTTCGTGAGCTTGTCCCGAGGCGAGGCGAGGCGATTACGTTACGATTCCGATTAGTGTGCGTTGCAGTAGGGAGTTTCATACAAAGAATACTGAATGGCTCGAGTTGATACGGTAACGATCCCTTTCCGAGTTGATATGTGTGCTATGCTATGACCTTTAAGAAGCACGTAACTACTTACGGTGATACTAATCGTAGTGCAGTAAATGGTTCACATAATGAACACTCATGTAGAAAAGTTTCACTTGACTTACCTGAAAAGAACAAAAAAGAAAATTAAGAATATTGACCTTTATAATTATTAGGTATTGTGCAATTTGCATATTTATTTATTTATTATTCACAAAACTCACAGCTCTTTGAAATTTTATCTTGAAATATATTATAAACTAGTCCTACAGCCAATTACGGATTAATTTCGGATTTATTATTTAGTACTAGCTGCGCCCCACGGTTTCACCCACATAAGTGTCGATCCCGTGGGAATATCGGGATGAAAATATCCTATGTGTTATTCTGGTATATAAGCTTATATTACTGTAGTTTCATCAAAATCCGTTTAGTAGTTTTTGCGTGAAAGAGTAGGTACTTAACAAACATCCGTCGATCTCCACAAACTTTCGCGTATATAATATTAGTATTATAGAATTAAACACATGCCTGTGTTAGAAAAACACATATTTATTCTGACTTGCTCAAGAAAAGTACATACCATAATAACCCATAATCAGCCTATAGGTAATGTTCCCACTTCTGGGACATAAGCATCCTCTCTTTGAGAGGGAGTGGGCCGTAATCCACCACGCGGGCCCAGTGCGGGTTGGTAGCTCTATGTCACATGTCTTCAAATTTTTTGGTCTAGGACATGCCGGTTTCCACACGATGTTTTCCTTCACCGTTTTGAGAGCAGTGGTGATGAAATAATTTACACAAAGTAAAGCGCCTGTCTAGGTTCGAACCTTCGACCTACAACTCGTAAGTCACGGCCGTTTCCACTGCGCCACCACTGCTCTTCAAGAAAAGTACATGACTGGCAACAAAATATAATTGCAACATATTATCAAAAAATATATCAGCGTATATGCTTGCCCCCTATTACATGGGATTTAAACATAACTGCGGCAAAATATGGGTGTACTATAGATATAGATACAACTCTGTCTAACCCTTTGAGAAATGCAGACGTGATGTTACGTTACATCACTGTTTCAAGACGGTAACATATTTCCAGGGAGAAGTTCAACAGTTACGTGTTTCTAATGTGTTACATCGCGTGCAGGAGTGGCTAACAATAGTCCACCCCATCGCCACAGAATAAAATAGTAGTGCCTCGACCACCACTTAGTGTAGGTGTCGACAAGAGACTAGCGGGATCGTCCGAAAGGGTTACCGCTGCCCCGGAACATAAAGGGCTAAGGAAGGAACACGGGTGGGTTTTAGTCAGTAAGAGTCTGACACTCCCTTCCGCTCCACCCAGAGCGGGAGGAGTCATTAGATGATTTCCCATCCAAAAAAAAAAAAGCTAAATTTAGACCAAGACATATTGCGACGCTGGTGCACGCTGCTATTATTTTATGACCTGTGGCACAGACTTGAAAATACTGTTGGAGCTGCTGAAGATTGTAAGACTATCTTTGCATTGTACGAGTATAAACTCAGTTTCCTTTGTATTGTATAATTGCATAGCACAGATGTGAGTTCTATGTACTATAGTGCTACCATTTACCGGGTATGTCTTTCATTGACTTGAATGTGCTGGCGGCTGATAGTATGTCATGCTCACACAAAATGTCTCGCTGACGGTGGCGTTTGTGTTGGATCATTTAGCTCCCTTCAAAATGGTTGAGCTGAATGGTGCTGATCTATGCGTCATGTTCGTGAACGGGCGCCGTCAGTTGGGGCTGGTCATCACTTAGCTGCCTAGGCTTATTTTTAATTATTTTATTTTTGGATGTTGTTTTGTTACTATTTGCTACACTCTGGACGCTTTTAACGCGTACGTCTTTTTTTTTTACATCGTTCTCACATATAATTATAAATTCAAAATAAATGATGTAACTAATATTTTTGTAAAAATATAATTTATAAGAGCCTCCACGGATTTTCTTGCCCGTTCTTCTCAATAGGTACCTACTCTTTGGAATGGGCAACTAGCTTTATATTTTCTGACTGACCGACTTCTTGACAATTCAAAAGTGCCTGTAAATGGTTTAATTGAAATAAATGCTTTGAGTTTGAATTTGCGCGGTCGTTGACACCGTTACACAGACGAAAATCTGACATAGATTTGAACTTCATAAAAGAAAGAAAGAAAATACGTTCATTTGCGGTAAAACATGACGCAAAAAAGACACAAGCACAAAAAAGAACATACTCGTACATACATACATACATAATTAGCCTATATTGTTCCCACTGCTGGGACACAGGCCTCCTCTCGGTGAGAGGGAGTGGGCCGTAATCCACCAGGCACAAAAAAGAACATTCGGGGGAAAATCTGACATCGCTCAGCATAATGTAATGTCAAACTCTACTGTGATTGGTTGACAGCAAAATAAAAACAAACAATCAAATGTCTTTGACAAGAAATTCAATAACAGTAAAAAGCTTTTCAGCAAGCTGGAGAGAAAAACATCTTGTTGATTTTGATAATTGTGTACCTAAGTAAAGGCTCGATGCCAAATATCCCTTTAAGAGGTATTTTCCTTAAAGGGCAGTTTCCCCCTTTCCTGTGTTATTCTTCCTCAAGTCGATTACCCTTATAAATAAATACCCTTATAAATAAACAGCTTATCTAAACAAACACGTTTAGATAAATAGAAGCCAGTATTTATATCTATCTTTACCTCGCTCAGCCCTCAGAAATCCCTTCATCCCTTAAAACGTAACAAAATGAAATGCACCTAATGGTTCGAAACGATCTTATTTCTAGTCTAGACAGAAACATTATTGGTGGTTATTTGAGATGGGACATGAAGGGCAGTTACCTAGTACGTACGACGACACGACAAGCTATACATAAGCTGACGTACGAAAAGCGTATACAATGCGAGGTCAGCTTAAACTAGAAATGTATAGCTGGATATGTTATCGTGTGTACATAATCGGTGCAGCTCTACAGGAAAATGTTCTTAAAAGACAATTGTCAACTCTTGTAGAAATAGCTAAATGCTAACTGCATGCACAGATCTTAGAATAATGTTAAAGCACACGAAGGATTCCGTAGGGACCATCATCATCATCATCATCTCAGCTGAAAGACATCGACTGCTGGACATAGGCCTCCCCCAAGCACCTCCACTTCGACCGGTTCTGTGCTTCCCGCATCCAGCGGATTCCTGCGTCATCGGATCACCTTGTGGGAGGCCTTCCAACGCTACGTCTTCCTGTGCGCGGTCGCCACTCCAGAACTTTTCGGCCCCATCGGCCATCTGTTCTGCGAGCACCGCCGATTCTGTACCACTGGAGTATTATATTATCTGTGCCACTGTACAATATTTAACAATAAATTTTTATTATTTGTAATTATAGCGGCCATACTGGGAAAATTTCAAGAAAGTACCTATTACGGTTCAAAAGATTCAGCCCAATGACAGAGAGATACGGAGTGATAGCGGAGCTTTAGTAATAACCCAAAGAGCCAACAGGTCCCTCCCATGGCTCCCGTTGGCACTCTTTGGGGTACGGAACCCTGTCAAAGTCAAGACAACACTTTTCACGTTGATCTGCTAAGAACTGTTTCCTGTGGCTTCAACAGTTACCACAACACCTTCAATTTCACATCAGTGGTTAACAAAACCCTGCGTAACACTATCAACCTCCATTTGAATAATTTTGAAGGATATTGCTAATCCATTGCTTCATAAGTTCGAAAAATGTGTCCGCTCAACAACGTAAACAACGCAATGAATGTTGTTGAACTGTCAAAATTAAACCCATTGCTACTGATAGTGTGTTACGAAATTACCCCGCCGGTTTTCACAGAAACTCAAAATATTCCAGAACGAACGAAAACATAAATTCCCGTTACGATAGATTCAGGAAATTGAATCGTCCACCGGTTGGACTAGTGCACCAAGTTGGTTGATTTACAACAAAGGTCAGATCGTATCGAGGCGGCTGTTTTATCACTAGGAAGGTAGGTCATTCTGACTCATAGCTTAGGTCAGGGATAGCCAAGCTGCAGTTTGTCTGAACACAAAATAAATAAAAAATGAAAAAGACTTTAGTAAATTATAACGGCGTCGCAGCTGAAATGGAAAAATATCAACTTACTTTTGGACGGCACTCTATAATCAACCTTATTCGTACATGAAAAGATCCTAATTCGCGAAGGCAAGCATTATAGGCTACCTTCATTATGCGGCTTAAGTATGAAAGGTCGAGCTGCCCTGATTCTGGTTATCATTCCTTCACACTCAAATGAGCTACTTAGTAACGTAATGACGTAACTTTTTGCTAATACCTAAATAATAAAGGTTCCTTGCGTGTTTTGTTTTAAGTTTGCATTAGACGTTTCATAGTCGACGCACAATGGATGTGATTTGAAGTGTTCTTGTCAAGTCGAGTCAGTTTAGAGATAGTGGGAAAATTGTCTTGGAAATAGTGAGTCTAGAATATTATGTAATTGTAATATAACTAAGGACTGAATATAATGTTTTGTGTTTTGACTTGAGACGTGATGAAATAGGAGTTTCTTTTGTAAGTTTATCATTTAAGTTAAGTAATTAATATTAATAGGTACACAAAGGTCCACCATCGTCTAGCCTTTTTCCAACTAGGGAGTCGGTAAGACTGGTTGTCAGAATTTCGGGCCTCTGACTACCCGTACCTAAACAATGTCAAAGATCTACAAAATATGACAGCCCGGACCAACAGCTTAACGAGCTTTCCGAGGCACGGAAGTGGTCTCGATATGTAATGGATGATCACCCATCCACGGACCGACCTCGGCAAATCGAGTAGTACGGCTTTTATTATTTAGCCACGATTCAAACACAAAGGTAACAAAGCGAAAGTACAACTTAATACTATCGTGGGTTTATCATCGTGTTAAAATAGCATTGCCAATGTACAGCATAGAAGATGAATTCAACGTACAGTTTAGGTACAGACCGCCCATTGTGTCAACCATTGTAAAGTTTCTATATTTATGTCTGTAACTTATATGGTATGGTGTACATAATAAAGAGTATTCTATTCTATCTCTGAGCAATAAATAGCTAGAGACTGAAATGGTGCTCAATAAATAACGACAGGCGTCCGCACAGGATTTACACTATGCTACATAATTGTGTGTAAAACTATACAAGACTAGTCTAGAAGGCAAGAAAGAAAGAAAAATAGGTTTATTTGTCACAGAAACTCTTGGCAAGACAATTAAGGCAAATACTTAATCGGAATTAAAAAAAAAAAACAAAACAGACCTATTAACCACACAACAGAAATAGTCGGCAGCTGGTCGTCACGATTGTGACAAGAACTCTGCTATGGGGGACGCACAGCACAGCACAGATTTTAAGTTGCTACCCGGAAACGACGTCGTACGGAACCCAAGATTTGTACAGATTAAACCAGTAACTAACAAGGTAACAGTACCTACTTAGAAAACAAAGTGACTAAAAGTGTAATAGGCTGACTGTGCAATTCGGACTTCGATCCCGGGTCGAGTAGGCTTATTACATTGAATTAGGTAGAACTCATTAACTAAAACAGTCCCGAAACTACTTTTTAATACCGACTTCATAATTATTGTAATTTACACATTAACAACATTCTTCATCGTCCATTTCCAAAAGTTCTACATCGAAAGAAAGATGCAACAACTAGAAACATGACACAAAAAAATTCTTAAAATGAGCCTAGGTTGTTACCTAAGTTGGCTAGCTACTTTCTGACGCCTATGTTCTGCCTAATGGTACCCTTTCTAGAATTAAATATTTAGCACAAACTTTTAGGCCGAAGGCTAGACTAGAAATTGTACGTAATATTTTGTAAGCCGACTTTTACAAAACGTGTTTTGTATCGCATGTAATCTTGTACCTAAATCTATATTTACACTGATAATAAAGCTGAATAGTTTGTTTGTTTTTTTTTTTTTTTTGGACGCGCTAATCTGACTCTGGAGCTACCAGTCAGAAAAAAAAATTGCATTTGATAGCCTAGTTCTTAAGGAAGGCTATAGACTATCTAACATCACGGTATGACCCTTAGGAACAGAGCAAAATGAGTCAGAAATAACGCTAAGCGAAAACTAAGTAACAGCGCTGGCAGGCGATGCGATGCGACGCGGTGGGTCGGAGGAACAAGAAACTTTACGCGGACGAAGTATATTTTATAGTTAATTAAAAAGAGAGGTCGCCTCGCCTTCTCTTTCTACATTTTAACAAATAAATACAACTAAGTATTTTTAAGTAGGTATTCAAGCGAGCATCTCCACTTTTTGAGACCCAAAATTTAGGGTTTTGTTTATAAACGTTGCTTACAGTAAAGTAGATAATGATTATGCGACTGTTTAACAATACGTTTTTGACGTTTAAGGCGCTTTGCAGATGGAGCAACTATTGCAGCAACTGGCAACTAGCCGTTTACATACATCTCGGGCTATTTGATTGTAACAAATGGCAACTTTTAAAGGAAAATTTCAAAAAGTTGATAGTTGCCTCAACTAAAGTTCAAAGGCAAAGCGCCTAAACGTCTCGCAACTGTAAGCAACGTTTATAAATAAAGAGGTAAGTTACTTGCAGTGAAATCACGAATCAGCGCCTAGCTATTACCCACAGAAATCTTATTATTAAGATTTCTGTGCTATTACCTATAGCAGATATCAATACGCTTGAGCAGATACATTACGTATTGCAGATACGTGTTGAGCAGATACATTTTTCGAACTTATGAAGCAATGGATTAGCAATTTGTTTCAAAATGATTCTGATTCCGATTGATAGTATGTTACGCTATTAGGTTGCTCATATTAATTAAATCCCTATATGAGGGTTTATTATGCAAAACTTATGACTCGCTCCGTCGCTTGTGATTACATGGGACATAAAAATAACTGGCGAAATGTGGGTATATTAATTATAACAAGTTCTTACACTATTCTGCTTAATACTTTGATAATTACAGGCGTGAAGTTATGTTATGTAATAAAAGAAACAATCTTATTTAGCAACAGATTGTGAAACACAAAACACAAATTTAAAAACACGTCACAGTCACGCCTGCGTCAAATAGATCAATTTTAGCATTTATGTCAGATATGCTGTCTGACGCTGGTTATCTAATGGGCCTTGGGACAAATGACGAATGAGTAATAAAGTTTCAAAGTAAAACATAATTATGATACTGAGGGCGAAATTCACCAACGTTTATTACCTAGAATAAGTTTTAACCTGGAAATAAATTGTCTAATTTTTTACAGTTTTTTTTCCATACTAGAACTGTCAGATGTCAATTTTATTTCACGGTATAAAATATATCTGACTTTGGTAAAAATCAGCCCTACGACTAAATAAAAAAAAACAGTGGCACTGCGGAAGTGCCAACAGAAGTGAAAACAAAACACAAACAGAATACTTTGCCATCACTCACTGACTTATCGGATATACATTAAAACCGAGTACATCCCGAGGACAACCGAAAACATCCGAAGCGGTGTCGCTACGGTAACAGTGGCGCAAATTCAATGGTTTTTTCCCATCTCAAAAAATGCCCAACGCGCATAAAGAAGTTTTCACTTCAATAAATAACCGATGAACCGAACCGAATAAAAATAATATACCAATGGAAAAATTAATTAAAAAAAACACCATAAGTAGCTGCAAACCTTGTTTCCAATTCCCAGGCCCCTCTGTCCACGTGCCTCGTTTCAAAGGTAACATTATTTAAGTTAACACATGACATAACAATGGTTTCCTGTTATTTATTATATAATCCAACATCATTGTTCAGGCAGTACAATAACTAATGCAATTGTGACGTCATGTGACACCTGTTCATAATTTATTATTATGGTCAGTATAGGTTAAACGATGGCATACCTACTCGTGAAGGCTATTTTATTTAAAAAACCTAGACCAAGTATACAAATAAGGTCACATGCAGGATAATTTCAATCATGTTTCCCAACTATTGGGGTCGGCTTCAAGTCTAACCTGATGCAGCTGAATACAAGTATTTTTCATGGAGCTATCTGACCTTCTTTACTTATTATGGCAAGAAAAGTGGATGTCTAAAGGGAATAGCAAACGCAAGTGGTGTGTAAGTGTATAAGAAAAAGGCTTTCAGTCTAACCGGATGCAGCTGAATACCAGTATTTTACATGGCGCGAAAGCCTAACTGATCTCCACAACCAGTTACTGGGTAACACGATACCCCTTTTTTTTGGATGGGAAATCATCTAATGACTCCTCCCGCTCTGGGTGGAGCGGAAGGGAGTGTCAGACTCTTACCGACTAAAACCCACCCGTGTTCCTTCCTTAGCCCTTTATGTTCCGGGGCAGCGGTAACCCTTTCGGACGATCCCGCTACCCCGGCAACACGATACCCCTTGGTAAGACTGGATGTCAAACTTTCGGGCTTCTGACTACCCGTTACTACTGTCAAACGATCTATAATGGCTTCTTCCCGACGTCTGTGTTTCCCTATAGCAAGAACCTGGGAGTCTCCAATCTCGAAAGAAAAGGTTTCCTAGTTTTATATCTATATACAAGAGAGCACCATCGTCGAAGTCTGTTCTTCTTCGTGTCGCTGGTACGACTTTCCTCAGATTTTGTTATCGGTGAGAGCGCAGAGGTGACTTTGACTGCAAGAAAGGAGCGGGAAAAAGAAGGAGGGGTGCAAGAAAGGAGCCTCCCCGAGTGACATTAGAAATCGGTACCCAATCCCCCAAATTTCTGGCGCTCCCTGGACACCCAGCACTCAGTAACTCAAGAGTATAGGTAACTAATCCTTTTAGGACAATGGCACTAACAGTCTGTTGAGATACAAGAAAAACGCGAACGTTTACAAAAAAAAAACAGTTTCCGATTACGCGGTTCAAGATATACTGGGTCTGTTTAATGATAACACAGATGTAAATCATTGTATAATTGAGCAGAAACAATGGCATAACGACCATCATTTGCAATGGTAATGCAGCTTCCGTAACAACACCCGCTGGTAAAGCGTTTATAGATCACAGATTGTGGCTATCAAGATTATGTTCAAGTACAAAAGACAGAATTGTTAGACATAATAAATGCGACGAAAATACGTCAGATACCGTTGAAGCTTTTGCCTACTTTTGAGGTTAATTGTGTTAGTCCACTCAATTCTTTAAGGTTTGACTCGTTTCAAAATACCGGCAGGATTCTAACATAATCAGAAGGGGAATTCTCGTAATTTTAAGAACGTTCACAGTCTGACCTATGTCTCAATCTGTCAAAAATACCTCTAATTTCCCTACATTTTTGACATTTGTTTGTCGCCAAGATGAGACTGCGATTAGATTTTGAACGTTTTAAATTATGAGAATTGCCTTCTGATCTTGTTAAGAAATGTCCAATCCTCGAGACGATCTCTGAGTTTGTTTCAGTACTTAATTTTTCTCAGAGGTGCTGTAGTCGGACATAAGCGTCATCTAGTAAGTAAGTATTTGCAGAAATATCACGCTTAGAATTGCGTAACGCAGTTTCTTTCATGATTCAAAGGATTTTGAAGGAAGTTTCTAATCAGTTGCTTCATGGTTTGAAAAATTAATTACCTCGACAAAGTAAATCGGGCCCTATCAAAATACCAGCGCTGCAGTATTTTTTTTTTAAATATCGCAGCTTTATGCCGAGATAGGAACCTTTTTGGCCTCGTACAGGTCTTTTTTTTTATTTTTTTTTGGGGTGTTCTTAAAGTAACTCGGTTACTTTTAAATGCTCCTTTTTTTACTATTTCCTGTGTCCCAAATAAAATATTTTTCTTTCTTTCTAAATAACGCGATTCATGTTGTTGTCAAATTGAAAGGCATTGCAATTGTAAGTATGTCAGTTCTACGTTCTCAAAATATACAGCAATGCTCAGTTTAGCAACTCTATAATATCATAAAAGCCCGACTCCCATCCATTTCATTACCAAAAGTCTCAACAACCGTAACCAAAGGATTTATTTTGAATTCCATTCGCAGTTGCAGCAATCCGATTAGGAAAAACAGTTTGTTCCCGCTTACCAGCGTACAGTCACGAATGGAAGTATGTTCAATTTACTGCTCTGATGAAAGCTAGGCAGGTGTAAATAAAAGCTTAACTTGAAGTTAAACTTTTGTTTAGACATGTAATTTTAAGGCACCTGTCCCAGCACTGGCGATTAGAAGCGAGTAGAGCTACAATGGGCCCAAAGGGCAATGGAGAGGGCTATGCTTGGAGTTTCCTTTCATGATCGAATCAGAAATGAAGAGATCCGCCGGAGAACCAAGTACACCGACGACATAGCCCGAAGAATTGCCAAACTTAAGTGGCAGTGGGCAGGGCTTATTGCTCGCAGAACACATGGCCGAAAGGTTCTGGAATGGCGACCGCGTACCAGAAAACATTGCGTTGGAAGGCCTCCCACAAGGTGTACCGATGACCTTGTGAAGGCCGCAGGAATCCGCTGAATGCGGGAAGCACAGAACCGATCGAAGTGGCGGTGCTTGGGAGAGGCCTACGTTCAGCAGTGGAAGTCTTTCGGCTGAATGAATGAATGAGTAGAGCTAGCAACTAAAACGAGCAGCGTGTGAGGACGGCGACGAGCGACTACTCGCTGGCATGCGTATGTACCAAGCATGTGTCTCTCAGCGATAGTTCTGCCCGCCAAACGAAGTTCTCTGAGCGAGTCCTCGCTCTTGTCGCTACACCTAAACGAGTGCTCGCCGGCCGTGTGAACAGTCAGCTATCAACTATTAATATGTAGATATCTCATTCAGTTACACGGGACCTATATTCTTTTGTACGTTTCTTGAGCGATAAAATCGTTGATAGTCGCTTCCTCGTCGGGTGGGACGGGCCTGAGACGACTACGACCTCAATATAATTTGTCTTGTATTTTGTAGTGTTGCGATAATGAGGAACATTCCTGCATCCTACAGATAGTGCCATCCACAAAGACGCGCCCCACTCTTTTTCCTAATGCTTACAGCACAAGTACGCAACATTCCGCTAGTGTTTTAGTTTTGTCGATACACAGTAATTGTTATTAGTGGGTAATTCGTGTGTATCGAAAAAACTAAAACACTAGCGGAATTAACTAGCGATAACCACTAACGAATAGGAAGAAGAGTGGGGCGCGTCTTCGTGGATGGCACTATATGTACTGTGTTAGAACAAATGTGGTCATGCTGATGAAAATAGAGAAAAAGTATTTGGTCTATGTATCTTCAAAAAAAAATTATAATCAAAACAGGCAATAGAGAGATTTTATGATTTCTTTAGCCCATGTCCATGGGCATCACACTAACGATAAACGCTTTTTCCATACACTTTATGTATCGTCCACGATGATATATTATCTTCACGTTACAAATTATAAAAGCGCCCTATAGAAAACAACAAGGATCCGCTGCACTATTTCCCTGATACCTTACCTAACCAACAAACAGAACCCCAGTAATATGCAACCCAGACAACTCCATAATATATATTAAGAAATTACTTCAAAATCCAACTTTTGCAACTTAAATATTCGCTTACAAACAGCCCAACAATAAAGTTATCTTCAAAATGTAAACGAAAACCTCCGCGGAGTAAGATATATAAGGAGATAGATAAACTCGACTGAAAACTTTAGTAACGGGTCCCTTGAGATTTAAATCCGGGAAACGAGCAAAAAGGAAGAGAATCCTCGGTTGAATTATATAAAGCTCTGAACTACTGTCATTACTTTAAGCCTGGTGAATAAGTCTGCAGCAGGAAATGGGAACATTTTTCTGTGAGCTGTTTGTAATGGCTTTTTCCAATCAAAATCAAAATATTTTATTTAACATACCTAAACCTACAATGGGAACTTATGAAACGTCAGAAGCTGTCGTCTTCACATATAATTATATAATTAATGTACCTATACAGAACTTGTAAAACATTTTAAAAGAGTAACGGTGGAGTTTCTTGCCCATTCTTCTCCATACGAAAACTACCTTTTGGAATGGGCGACTAGAATCAATTCGTTTTACTATAATTTTTGACGTTCAAAAGTGCCTTTAGTGTGCCTAATTGAAATAAATGATTTGACTTTGACTTTGCTAGGTGCACGGCTCCGATTGGTCGTTTGCTATCGATAAGCTATGAAGCAGACGATCAAACTCATGTTTAGGTAGCTACCTACTGATTAGTGATTTTTTTTATTTTTGTCGACGAATCACAACAAAAAACATTTTTAAGTACTTAAAAATGTTATTTGTCAGCTCAGCTATATGTACATATAGCTGTTAGGTACAACATAATACTTTATTAAACAGCCTTTCCCAAAGGGAAAACTAATTGATCGATTGGTTGAATTACTTTTAGCAAAAGCTCTCGTTTTTTTTTGTGGCTCAACGGAACGTTCGGCTTGTATTTTCGAGTATTTTAAATGCTCTCAAAGTTTCATTACCTACCCACTTACGGTGCTTAGTACAAAAAAAAAAACTAGCCTTTGCCCGAGACTTCGTCCCCGTCTTCGTCGTTTTTCCCTCGACCCACCGCGTCGCATCGCAATGCCCATCTTTTTTTATTTTTGCTTGGCTCCTAATTATCGTATCGTGATGATACCTATAACCATCCTCATGAGTTGAGCTACCAAATGCAAAATTTCCGAACGGTAGTTCGAATCCATAGATTAGCGCGTTCAAACAAACAAACAAATGAACTCTTCAGTTTTATTATTAGTAAGTATAGATGATTTATTCCGGTCTGATCCCTTGAACCCCGGCCCCTCCACCCCCTCGATCCCCTGATAGTTCGTCTTCTGTTTTAAACTTTATCTTCTCCAATATAAGCTTTCTCATTCCGGTTTGATATGTATTAGTTGTGAAAACGCTTTTAAGGCGCCGCATAGCAACCCACGGCTAAACTACCTACGTGTAGGCACTTTTAGCATCACTAGATGCTTGGTATGAAGATGCATAGAGGCTCGTTTACGAGCACACGAACGCGTGGCTGACAAACAAATGAAACACATCCCAAACCTGTTCGTGCACATCCTCGGTAGTAGTAGACGGTTGACTTTCTCTAGATAAATTATTTTCGTAAGGAAAGCATTAAAGCACTCCCCCTAAATACCAAGATGTTCCCATCAATCAAATCCTATCATAAAAGCGTTGCCAATGTTGATGTGCATAACGCATAACTGGTATATTATCTCCTTTATTACTCCTTTAATATGCCACTTACGAGTATTATGATAATAATGCTGGCCGGCAAACAACCCACTATTTGCATCCTATTTGCACAGAATAAATAGGTACAGAAGGCCAGCTACATAGAAAGGGCGACAGCGCACTCGCACATAGAGAAGCGTCTACGTACAGCGAGTGCAAGCGGACTCGCGACTGGCATTTGTTTTGCACAACAAACATGCCAAAACTACACCTCCGCTCTGTGCATACACGCTCACACGCACACATTTACAATCAAACTACACCTCACTAAGTGCACACATGTTTACATAACCGGTCTCACTTTACTGTTGACAGCCCTCTGTCTTGGTTTTTTATTTGGTCTGAGGTAGTCCCCCTGCTTTTTTTGGCTTGTCTTGGCAGATATCTATGGAGCCAGCCTTCTGTATTTATCTATTCTATGCTATTTGCTTTGGCAGTTGAGATCGGATCGTTATTCTTATTCGATCCGCTTCAATGGATAACAATGGCTATATTTAAATGCGAAGTAGTGCTTTGATTAGCTTCGCCGATTGTCTTGTCCATGATCAGTCAATCGAGTTTCTTTACGAGAATCGAGACGACTTGTATCGATAGAATTGCAGTGTAATTGACTAGTTTTCTTTTACTAGTTCGTACTTATTGTATTTTGTGCTGTTATTGATGCTTGTTTTTACTTCTATAGCATGTTTTTTTACTATTTTTGGGCCATATACTAATACACTACACAGTTTGTGTAAGTCGGGTGATTTGAAGTCACCAAAGGCAATGTTCCATTCTCCATCTCCAAAGTTCTTTTTCAGTCTATTATCTTGATCTTAAATCTATCTTAACTTAGAAAATGTTACGAATTTCTCAGTATCAGCCCGGAGTCTGGATTTGTGTCCGGTTGAAGACATTAGGCTCGCCCCCTTTACATGGGACTTAAACACAACTGGTGAAATTTGGGTGTACTATAGGTGCTGCCTGTCCCTTCGAGTAATACAGGCGTAACGTTATATTATGTCCGTTAAAACAGAAAATCCAAGTCAAAAAACCGAGAAAGAATATCATCAAGAAAGAACATAATTAAGTCCATAGAAAAAAGACCCCATTAAATTAAAAACTTCCATCTACATAAAGAGAGTTGGAAAGCCAAGGAAAACCTTCATAAGTCTACAAGCCCGCACTAACAAGGAAGAAACGAAACGTCTTCGTTCCCACAAAGGTAAAATGCATTTCCCAGTTACAGCTAGAAACGTTCCACAAAGCTGTCACAAACGTATTCCTGGAGTAATTGCTTGTCTTGACTCATTGCGGAACATATTAATTACCTCGATACCTAGTAATGTTGTAATTCTTCATGTCATAATTATAGTTTGTTATTAGGTTTAATTTAGTAAGGATATTTTATTGTTTTGGCCAGGCCTTTGCCCAGCAGTGGGACAGTACAGCAGGGAAATTGCGTAACACACTATCAGTAGCAATGGGTTTCATTTTGACAGTTCAACAACATTCATTGCGTTATTTACGTTGCTGAGCAAACACATTTTTCAAACATTTGGAACAATGGATTAGCAATAAGCTTCAAAATGATTGAACAGAAAAAAAAAATTGTTTTAAGGGTTCTGTACGAAAAGGGTGCCAACACTACTACTAAGCCTCCGCTGTCCGTCCGTCCGACTGTATGTGATAATTCTACAATAACTATTTGTTGCTGCCGCGAATCATATTTAGATCAACACGCAACCTGACCTGTAAATTGCAAAAAACGTAAGAAAAATTGAATTTCACCAAGCGTCTTCTTATATCCGTTATTTTATGCTATTATAGAGCGGTTCTGCACTACATCCGATCCGAATCCGAGAAATGAAGGGTCCGAAGTGACCATAGTCCTATTTGCACGAGGGGTTGCGCACTAGATCCGAACTCTATCCGTCAGAATTTAGAACATTCCCAATTCGGATTGAAGTCTGAACTTTAATTCGGATTTGGATCGGATGTAGTGCAGAACCGCTCTTATGGGCCTATTTCCTAGCTCGTCATTTTATGCTCTACTCTAAAGGTAGACATGGCATGCATGGTTGCATGCCGAATGGTGAAATATGGCTGAGCTTTATGTATTTTAACACCTATTATATATATGTACACACGGCTACACATCAAGCTATACATTTCCAGTTTGAGTTGACCTCGCATTGTATAGGTTTTTCATACAATCAGAAGTCAGCTTATATTGGTTATGTATAGCTTGATGTGTAGCCGTGTGTACGAGTATATTACCCATATTTGCAAAATAAATGTTTATTCTATTCTGTTCTAGGTATACGTTAGTAGGAACACTACATTGTACAAATATCCTGTTGACCTACTTGTAAACGCCTTCTACTCCTAAAATAAATAGTTAATAAATCAAATTCATCTTGTTTGTTCGGCCATTACTCACAATTTCTCTGAAACCTGCGCAATGTGACTCAACCAATACAATTTGCTTTTTACTTGGAATCGAATCTCGACGGATTTGAAGTACCTACAAGTACTTTATCGATTTCAATGTCAACTAAACCGCAGACGAATATAATGAAATACTTAGTTGTATTTTCAAGCATGTTTCCTTTTGCAACCCCGGGGAGTTCCTGTGTTTGATTGGTTTATTCTTCAACGGATTCGGAATAAAAGTATACTGTTTTCAAAGAATCTGATTGTACCTGTATATAAGTACAGGAAAAAAAAATTGCCAGTGCGCAAATTGCGTCTAGAATCATAATGCTGAATTTGATGGTTACAGTTTTGCGACTGGTTATTTTTTTTCCTGTATTTTATTTTCGCAGTCGCTAAGAAGACGTGTACGTAAGTTCCAAGTTGTAGTTCAATAATCTTCACATTATTAAACTCTATTCAGATATTTTTTCTCTATTCTCATTGTCCACCCATTTTCACCACGTCAAGTAGGTACAGACGCCAGCACATCAACCTACTACAATCTGTCAAATTTCTTTAATAAATTTTCAACTTTATTGCCGAAAGCTAAGGTTCAAAATTGATTGCGGAAATCTGACAGTTTCGGATAGGTTGATGTGCTGGCGTCTGTACTTATTAGACTTCTTGTAAGATTTCCGACAGTTAGTTTTGTATTGCAGCCAATTGGCACTCAAGAAAGGGAATCGGTCAAATTTAAAGTATTTATCAAAGTATTCTATAAGGAGGAGGAGGGGCTTGTGGCTAAGTAATAATAGCCGCACGGGTCGATCGATCAGGTTAAGCTACGTTTGCCGCGGTTGGTCCGTGGATGGGTGACCATCTTTACATACCAACACCCCTCCGTGCCTCGGAAAGCATAAGCCGTTGATCCCGGCTGTCATTCGTGGATCTTTGACAGTCGTTACGGGTCGTCAGAAGTCCGACAGTCTGACAACCAGTCTTACCAAGGGGTATCGTATTACCTAGTAACTGGGTTGTGGAGGTCAAATAGGCAGTCGCTCCATGTAAAATACTGGTATTCAGCTGCATCCGGTTAGACTGGAAGCCGACCCTAGCTTAGTTGGGAAAAGGCTACACAGATGATGAATTTTTCATTACTAATGCAATCACTACTAACACCCCAGAACACGAAAATGAAAAAGAAGCTGTACGCAAACTGAGATGAAATCTGTCTATAGCACAAACAGCTGAGCGCTGAGAGGACGCATTACGTGCAGTAATCTCCAGGGAGACTGGGAAGCAATCTCAAATGTAGCGACAGCAGACGCAGGTGGACTGAAATATTGCCTGTTTCACATTTATTTTTATTTAAGTATCCTAAACTGTGTACGATGAAACTATTAGTGATGTGCTGAATTCATGCTTACAATTTGCGCGGCGAATGCGGCGATGTCCCTGCCATCCTGCATACTATTAATTTTAGAAAAAAAAAAATAGAATTACGCCAAAAAACAAAACATAGGGACATGGCAGTGTAGATAATGTGACCGCGTTTCCTCTTAAGTTATCCAATACAGGCGCCATTTTGATCACACTTCCAATAAGATGACACTTGGGACTGCTATTGTTCTCAAAATACGAAACTAGTTCTCTGGTTCAGTAAGCAATCCAGGGATCGATTTACAATCGAATACTCGTCTTCAAACAAACACAATTTCTATAGAATGTTCCGATTTCGTCCCGGATTTGAAGTGACCTTTCTATTTGAAGGAGGTTGTGATCATTGAGGTGAATCTTGTCTTAAGCCGTGTCTCCTGCGTGTGTTTTTTTCGAAACATTACACAAAAACGTCATAACAAAGAGGCGTGACCACACATTTGTGTATGAAAACACGATGTTTTTGTTTTCCGAGCTGCATGGAAAACATTCCCCGCGCGGGTGAAGAGGGAAAGGGTTTGTTTCATTTTCAACCGTCACGCGCACCGCGCACTAGCATTTAGCATTTTGAAAGCTGACACAGGTTTTGTGATTTGTCTTGTTTGACACTTAATTTAAAAATATATTTTAATACGCAGGAGACAGCTTGTATATGAAGACAAATGTTTATGTGTAAGGTTTTTGTGTTATGTTTCGCAAAAAACACGCGCAGGAGACACGGCTTTAGATATTAAATTGTTAATTGTAATTGATATTATTGTATTTTTTGTTTCAATAACTACACAATGCCTATGGAATGGTCTTGATGTCCATCCGAATCCCAAATATTTTACGCCCTATACCTGTTTCATAGAGCAATTTAGGTATGTTTGTTTCAATGACTATACAATACGTCCTATTGAATTGTCTTGATGTTGATGTCCATCCGAAGCCCAAATCTTTTACGCCCTATTAACTGCTTCATAGAGTAAACACATCTGACAAGGAAGATTTTACAAAAACAAATGACTATCGTACTCTTAGTAGAACAGTCATTTGTTTGTGTAAAATCTCCTTTCTTGAAATGATTATAAAAGCGACGATGTGGTCACAGGTTCGTCCTTTTTTTACACAAACATGAAGCAATCGGAGATAGTGTATAGCCAGAAATTATCCCGAAAAATGCCCGGTTTCAGTGAAATCGACAGTAGCGAAACCGCGGGAAAAGTACTTAAGGCTAAGTACCTACTTATTATTTTAAAACCATTTCAGGAAAACATATTTTAGGTACAGGCGGCACATCAAGCTACTACAATCTGTCAAATTCCTTTAATAGTTTTTCAACTTTATCGCTAAAGCATAAAGTTCAAAGTTGATTGTTCGTTTCATAAGTGCCCATTTCGGTTTATGTGAAATAAAATATTTTGATTTTGATTGGGAAAATTTTACAGTTTCGGGTAGCTTGATATGCGTCTACCTAGCTGTGAGTTAACCTAACAATGCATATCGACAGAATACGCCCATTTGTAATCAAAAACTTTCTTTTAAATTATTTATTGGCTGCCTGTTAATGCTGTCGGTACAAGCAAATGACACGGATGCGCCGCGCTCACGCGTGGGGGGTATTAGCGCCCTCTGCAGCCAATCTCCTGACTCAGCCTTCTGCTAATGTTTAGTCACAAAATGTAGAACTACGGGAAGTTTTCAGGTGACAGTCTTTATTACTAAAGGATTTAGGTAGGAGATGATATTGGAAATTTCTAGGAACTCCTTCTTCCTTCAGCTAATATCAGACGCTTCACTCGAGGGAATGGTTCATTCGAATAAATGTTAATATTTCATTCATTCCACGTTCACACGACAACAAAATTATATTAGGAATGAACTTTTATCTGCTCCTTTAAGTTAATTTTTCAATAATTTAGGAGGTCAGTGAAAAATGCTGAGTGCCGAAATCTAACATCGTTGGATCAATTCACTAATGAATTAGCTTTTCACTTTTAATTCATTTTGTGTTTAGACGTTTCACTTCGAGTGAAAGATGCCGAATGAAATGCAAAAAACTATAAAAAATTAAGCTGATAAATCGGCTAAATACAGTTTTCTTTAGTTTTCTACAATAAGTAGTGAAATTTAGTTATTTTACTTCAAATTCTGCATCTGGAACTTCTTAACTTAGAAAGATACATTGTTTGAAGAATATCACTGTCACCAAGATTACTTACAATATGGCTCCTCCTCCTTAACTAACCTATTTCTAACATCTTCAACTGTACGAAATTCGACCTTCTAGCAGCCAATAAAATAACACATAGTTAACGCAAGTGCTACGGTATCCCGTCGTAAAGTTTACAATCCCGAATTGGATACAAACTGCAAATGTTTACAGTGGCACCTCTAGTTTTCACTCCGAAACACACACGTTAGGGTTAACCCTAGCGTTACTCTAGCGCAGGGATGGCGAACCTTTTTTACATCGGCGAGCAATATAAATCTTATTTGCATTGCTAGGACGTGCCACGTATCATCATTAAAATACTCTCGCATTAAAATTACTCTTAGCATAGAAAATCCAAGGATGACATGGTAAAATAATGAATTATAATTATATACTTAATCTTTATTACAGATCTATACAACAGTGGCGAAGGGTGAATTCATGACAGAGGTAGGCCGGAGCAAAAAAAAAATCTAAAAGTAAATTTCAGTGATGAATTGACTATAGAGTGGTTATGTTCTGAATTTTCGAAGGGAAGCCGGTGGGAATCGAGTTGTATGGTACCTTCGCCACTGCTATACAAATAAAAAAGAATTAAGTGTATGTTTCGAATGTCAAAGTAACAGCTTTTTTATTATGCATAAAAAAATTGACTCTCTGTCTGCTTGTTTGTTTCGACTAATCTCCGAAACGGCTGTACCAATTATGGAGGAACTTTGACAGGTAGTTATAAGGCAACTTTATTAATGTCACGCGAACAAAGTCGCGGGCAGCAGCTAATAGTAGGTTATAAAATAAAATATGCCGTGGCTTCTGAAGTTACAGTGCCAAAAAAGAACTGTTGCGTGTCATAGGTTTCTCACCCCTGCCCCTGCTCAGCATTTCCAAAGCGTTACCCTACCTACCTAACCTACTAGCGTTTCTCTAACCATGTGTCGTTTACAAAGCACGTTTGTAGTGTCTGGCGCTAAGTACTTACAAACAGAAATAACTTTGTAACTCTAACAAGTTTCAGATTGTGATGTAATTTCCGCAAATCGAAATGCGTTTGGATTAAAAAGCTACAACTTACAACCCACCAGCACCCTAATTTCGTAGCTCTCTATCAATCTGAATCATTTTGAAGGATATTGCTAATCCATTGCGTCATATTGTGACCATATCACTAACCAGTCGTCAAAAGTCTGCACTCGGGGGTCTGTCAGCGAGCAATGGAGCGCAATATCCTTGGAGTTAAACTTACTGTTCGTATATGGAACTCGATACTGCGTTCTAAAACACAAATTGCCGATGTAGGTCACACGGCTGCCAAGCTAAAATGGAACTGGGCTGGTCACATCTGTCACATGCCGGAGGAGCGATGGGCTAAAGTAACCACACGATGGGTCCCAAACAGCAGCAAACGGCAACGCGGCAGGCCCAGAATGAGATGGCGGGACGAACTCGACTCTTTCCACAAGGATTGGCGTGTAACAGCACTGGATAGGGATAAGTGGAAGGAGGGAAGGCAGGCCTTTGCCCTACAGTGGGACAGAAATGGCGGACAACAAAAAAAAAATAATAATAATTGCTTCATATTATTATGCTCGAAAATGTGTCTGCTCAACGACGTAAATAACACAATGAAGGTTGTTGAACTGTCAAAATAAAAGTCGTTGCTTATGGTCGTGTGTTACGCAATAACCCCGCAACTTTGATGTTTTAGTAGGTACTTATCGAACTTTCCACAACGTTTTTCCATAAATCGGATGCAGCGGCCCTCCGTGTAAGGTGTAGGTAGGTGGGTGGGGTATTCTTGACATATTGAAACCCGAAAAATAAAAAGGTCAAACACCTTTAGTTGAGACTGGAAAGCAACTCTATCATAGCTGGAGAAAACAAGAAAAGATATATGATCATTATTAATGACGATAAATGCGTATTGAAAGACGTAAAGAAACGATGGATGGACTGTGTGAAAGATGACATGGCTAGAAAGGGCGTGACTACCGAGATGATGACTAATAGAGAAGTATGGGTGTATTATTCGTTAGGTACCGTGACGTCTGTGACGAACATTAAATAATTTATTTTAAGCATTGTTCCCATGATGTCGCTCTTTTGGAGAAACATCGACGTAACGTAACTGCTACTTTACTTTTTGAAGTGAAACTTCTTTACGCACGCTTGACTTGGGGAGTAAGCTGGCGAACGCGTGACGTAAGCGTTACGAAAAGTGTGATCGGGCGAGGCGAACGGAAGTTGAGTGGGGGATATAAGCAAGAGACAGCAGTGTGCGCGCACATTTTCTTTCTCTCTTCCTCTCATAGCCAAATACGCAATACTGAAGTTTCACTTCAGTCGTGTGGTCATAAGCACACTCGTTTTTTTAACATCTTTGTTTCTCTTAACGTAAATACGCTTTCTAAGTGCTTTGTGATATTGAACTCATTTTACGTCGATGTTTCAACAAATGAGCGATGTGTCTTTTTGAGAATAAATATATTTAACCTATATGGAAGAAAATCATGACAAGACATGTTGCGCCAACCCCAAATAAATAGGGATAAGGAGAGGAGAATATGATGATGAACTACGTATTGCACGTTTTAGGATTACTTGACTACAGGGTCCCTTTGCAAGCAACAAAACTGTGAGGAAAGCATCTTACTATTTTATCCATACTTAATATTATAAATGCGAAAGTGTGTATGTCTGTTACCTCTTCACGCTTAAACCGCTGAACCGATTTAGATGATATTTGGTATAGAGATAGTTTGAGTCCCGGGAAAGGACATAGGATAGTTTTTACGCCGATATGCCCACGGGATCGAAACTTATGCGGGTGAAACCGCGGTGCGCTGCTAGTTATAATATAAGATAAGATAAATAAATATCTGACGTGTGTAACGAATCGGTCGGGTTAACGGCAACCAAAGCCGAAGTATACCATAAATCAAACAAATGTAAACAATTCGAATGATGTATCGCATAGAATAAGCATCGGAATCTATTCTATGTAAACTATGTTTACAGATCATAGTATTTGATAGGTACGAAATGCTGAATAACAGGATGCAACTCAAAGTCAAACTCAAAGTATTTATTTCAATTAAACCATTTACAGGCACTTTTGAACTGTCAAGGAGTCGGTCAGTCAGAAATATGACGATGTGAAAAAAAGTACCCGTAGCCCTGAGCAAAAATAAAAAGAAAAAAAACCTTGGCAGCTAAGATACCAGTCCCAACTGACGATGCCCGTTCACAGACATGACGTATGGATCAGCACCATTCAGCTCAACCATTTAGGAGGGAGCTAAATATTCAAACAAACACGCCACCGTCAGCGAGACATTTGTGTGAACATGACATACTATCAGCCGCCAGGGCACATTCAAATCAATGAAAGAAATATTACCCGGTAAAGCTCTATAATGCATAGTATCACGCCTGTGCTAAGTATACAGTTACATAATACAGAAGAGGAGATTGAGTTTATATACAATAGTCTTACAATCCTCACACTTTTAGGGTTCCGTACCTAAAGGGTAAAAAACGGGACCCTATTACTAAGACTCCACTGTCCGTCTGTCTGTCTGTCACCAGGCTGTATATCATGAACCGTGATAGCTAGATAGTTGAATTGAATTTTCACAGATGATGTATTTCTGTTGCCGCTATAACAACAAATACTAAAAACAGAATAAAATAAATATTTAAGGGGGCTCCGATACAACAAACGTGATTTTTATGCCGTTATTTGCTCGATATTAATAACGGCAGCAGGTAGACGCTTGAAATATTCACAGAATATTTAGTTGTATATTCACTTTAAAAATAAATTATTAAATTAAGGGGGGCTCCCATACAACAAACGTGATTTTTATTATATATGTAGTGTTAAATATTGTACGGTGGTACGGAACCCTTCGTGTGCCAGTCCGACTCACACTTAGCCGGTTTTATACTTCAAACGATATGTGAGGCAATGCATCCTTTTCTAGAATTCTCCCGCAAAATATAGGTACCATAATAATGAAAGGCCCAAAATAAATGCAAACGTCAGCCTAATAAGCGAATATATTTTATTCAATTAAAAACCGTAATATTCGGAAGAGAACAATGAAAATTAAAAACAATATGTTATTTGCCTTCCTTTGGTAATCGGGATACGACGGGAAAAGCGCAATGAAAACGTTGTTTTTCTTTGTTTGTAAAGGATTTAACGTTGTAAGCTTAACGATTATTGGTTTTTCATTTAAATAATGGTTCAATTAGGTGTATGTTTTGTAAGCCATTTTAATGAGAATCATTGTGAAATAAATATTTTGATAAAACTTCAGTCCTTTTAAGTACTTAACTTATTAAAACGTCTTAACAGAGTGATCTAGAAACATTTGGTTGGCTTATTCAATATAATTTATTTTTTTATGAAGGTTTTTTAGGATACTAAAAAGAATGAAAGAACAATATTTTATTTTGTTCACGCATAGGAAATACAAACAGTAATTTAAAAAAAAGGACCATTTCCCACTAACAAAATTAACATAAAAAATAATAAAGAAAAGATCTGTGCGGGGCCAAAAAGGATCCCATCTCATTATAATGCGTCTACTACTATCACTCTTGTCTACTTTTAAAGACTTTTCAGCCGGGTCATTGCGTAACACACTATCAATAGCAATGTCTTTCATTTTGACAGTTCCACAACATTCATTGCGTTATTTACATTGATGAGCAGAAATTTTTTCGAACATATGAAGCAATGGATTAGCAATATCCTTCAAAATTGTTCAGATTATGATTGATAGTGTGTTACGTAATTTGGATGCTGGGTTCGTAAGATTTGCCAGAGTGGTAAAAATCAAAAAAGGTACTGAATCTTGTAGATCTTCGACTATTTTTAAGGGTAGTCAGACCCCGAAAGACAGGCAACCATTCTTTCCGAGGGGTATCGTATTACCCAGTAACTGGGCTGTAAAGGTCAGATATCTAAAATCCTAAAAAAATATTTCATCTTACCGGAACGAAAATATTCCCTAGAAAGATGTTCTATCTTACCTTACAATACACATGACTCAGATGCACAGGTTGCATCAAGATAGGGTCCAACACATATTGCAGCATTTTGGAAAACAATAGATACAGCACACCACTTCAAGAAATCATTAGAATTCTCACATTTTCTCGCACTGTGACGTCATAATTTTCTTTTTCTTTTTTAAGGAAACACGGCAACCTGCTCCCGCGCCGCGCACTCACTAAAATAGGGGATTTTAAAACCTATTTTAAAATCCAGTGTGAAATTCCCGTCGAATCCGTAAAAAGGTGAGCAACTTCCTAAATATTTACTTTTGTTCAAGGTACGGATAACTATACGGATATTTTAGGTTAGATACCAAGTGAATTCTTCGTAAACTGATGATTTTATTTGAATGAATGAATATTAGCGTGGGTTTAAGTGTTGCCTTCCAAGGTTTGTGGCTTATATGAATGTCGATTTTATCACATTGTAACATTATCAAATGTACTTAAATATTTAAATATGTAGGTACTTATTTACTATTGACAATTCAAACTCATTTCATACTCCAAGCAGTTATTACAATATTAAACCAATTACAGGCACATTTGAATTTTCAAGGGGTCAGTCAGTCAGAAAGATAAAGATAAACTCAGATTTTTAATTAGCTGCACTAAAATGACAGCTGCGATCGATCTTTTTTTGTCAACATGACATTATCGTAATGATCACAGCTGTCATTTTGGTCTGGCAAATTCAAAATCAGAGTTTTGGTTGCCCATTCCAAACCGTACTAGGTTCCTATGACAAAAAATACGTGTGGCACTCGGGGACTGCCGCGGTAAAGCTATTGCATAGCATTTTTATCAACTTATGCAAATTATAATATTTATGCAATATTTTTTTCTCTTTGATATTAATTCAAGGTACACTTTTTTAGCGTGGTGACCGATAAGAAAACAAAACACGCATACGTCTAGTCGCACGCACACAAACACCGTGCCGAAGTCTGCCGAACTGATACGACGTTAGACGATGCACGGCTTTCAACGCTGCACCGCTGTGCCGGTCGGAGTGGGGTTTGTTAGGTTTATTTTCGTTACGGAATTTCTTCATTCGGTCGCCGCGCTTAAAGCCCAAGATAAAAGCTATGCAATAGCTTAAAAACTCATGGACACTCTTTTATTACCGACTCACACGTGACGGTTTGTCGACGTACAAGTTCTGTTACTCCGATTGCTTCTTAATAAATACACGCGCAGCAGTACCTAATTATAATTTAGTTCAGATTAATCAAAGCGATTGAACGAGAAACCGATTGTTATAATTTAATTGTGATTTTGTGTGTTGTGCTGTGTTTTGTGTGTTGTGCTGCGTTTTGTGTATTGTGCTGTCTTTTGTGTGTTGTGCTGCGTTTTGTGTATTGTGCTGTGCTGTCTTTTGTATGCACTAAATAATTGTTTTATCTATCTAAAACCCTAAACATACTGAAACTGCATAATATAACATCAAGCCTGTTTTCGTAAAGGGTTAGGCAGAGATGTCCCTATAGTACACCTACATTTCGCCAGTTATGTTTAAGTCCCATATAATAGGGGGCGAGCCTATTACACTCAACCAGGCACAAATCCAGACTCCGGGCTGTTACTGAGAAATTCCTAATGGAGTAACCCACCACTGCCCGACCTCGTAATTGAACCCAAGACCCCATGCAGCAGTAGCTTGCGATCACTAGACTAATGAGGCAGTCAAAAGAAACTAAATTCGTATGTAAAAAAACAATCCCAGTTAACAAAATCAATAACAAATATAATATTCCAATAACTCCCAAAATAAAGTAAGGTGTACAGAATAAAATATTTTTATTATCTTTTACATTGTAAAAACAAGCATCGTTTTGGTGGCAAGCCGTTCAATTTTATGGTAATAAAAATATGAACACGACTGTACCAATATATTCTCAAAATAGACCCAACCTTGTACTTGAGTATGTATGAATATGTCGCAGGTACAAGTTATAAGAGACTAGCGATTTTTCGAATTAATTTCTGTTTTTTTCTATCGCTCTGTATCCCAACTTATTTCTGACTAGCTGCGCCCCGCGGATTCACCTGCATACGTTTCGATCCCGTGGGAAAATCGGGATAAAAAGTAGCCTATATGTTAATACAGGGTGTCAGCTACCACGCACAAACTCACAAACTTTCGTCTTTATAATATTAGTGTGATTCTCGGTTACTTTGAGGTCATTGCCCGTTAGGAACCGATTAACCTTGAAAAGTTGACGGTGATGGGCAAGATAGAAGGGAAAAGACCTCGCGGTAGTCAGCTAACCGCTGGTCAGATCAAGGAACCGCCCTCACCGGAGTCTGTTACGACCGCCCTTAGAGAAGCCGAGAACCGAACACAGTGGAAGATCATCATTCATAAAGCCACGAAGGCCTTTCAGGGACTCGGAGAAGCATGTTTTAGTTCTATAAACCTGTCTTTCTCTTTTCTGTCTTTCTAGTATATTACTACAATTATGAACATAGATATTTGACATTTCTATGATTATGAATGTAGTAACGTTACATCAAAGAACCATATCAGTGATGAAGCGTACATCATAGTTAAGCTTTGACGAAGTCCCGCGTATTTTGTCGTAGTGTCCAAAAATGTTTGAATTCACGAAAGTTTGAAGTTTGAAGACTGCTGCCTATCTACTCATAACTTTACTAGTAAGTAGTTATTTTAACAATAATATACTGTACTCGTCCTACAACTACTGATAGGTATATTATGTTCAAATTACAGGCGAGGACGCTGGCACCCTAAACACAAGTTAAATCTTACTTTGGGTGTCAGAGTTAATCGAAAGAAAGAAAGAAAGAAAAAGTATTTATTGCGACTCGTACAGGAAGATCACAAACTAAACACAGTAAAAAATAAAAAATCAAGTTATACAATAAAAAAAATAAAGTAACAAAAAAAGAAAAATGAAACAGAAAATCCTATACGAGGCCAAAAGGCACAGCATCTCAGCATGATGCTGCGACATTTAAAAAATAAATGACGCAGCGCTGGTATTCTGATAGGGATAAAACACTCTATCCCTTAGTTGTAACGCTGCATAGTGTTTAGATAGGTGTTTTTGTACAAAATAAAGGTATTTTTTTATCATACCATCACGCTGGGTTAGGCAGAGGTGCACTTATAATACACCCACATTCCGAGTACTGCCTTTTCTCTCAACAATTTACAATTTACACCCACGGCTAATAGAGAAGTGACCTTTCCATAGCAAAAGGCTATAATCCCGCAATATGTCTTATTTAGCAGTAATAAATTATTCCTCGGGCTCGTTTCTTCACTATCTTTGCCTCTATAAATTATAGATTATCTGTCACGGTCTCTATATAAATTTTCTTCAATGACCAGCACCCTAATTGCGTAACACACTATTACTCTCAATTTGAATAATTTTGGAGTATATTGCTAATCCATTGCTCCATATTATGTTCAATAAATGTGTCTGCTCAACAACGTAAATAACGCAATGAATGTTGTTGAACTGTCAAAATGAAACCCATTGCTACTTATAGTGTGTTACGCAATTACCCAGCAGGAGTATAATTATAAAGGACAGCTTTTTTCTATAGGTACATTTAAATCAAGACTCAAGCATTACTTCAAACTAGTTTCGACCAATAAAATGGCTTTAAACAAGTTATAAGTAACAAGCTTTTGCACGTGGCTTGCGGCGCGGATGTCAAAAATTATCCCATAGGAACGTCTTGCCGTGAGAACCATAGGAACTTAAATCGTGTTCAGTCTGGTAAAAAAAAAATAACCCTCCTTCTGACGCAGTCTGGTAAAAAGAGGGAGAACAAAAGAAACCCCCGCTGTCGCCTGTAACTTGTTCGATCGACCATCGAAACGGAAACGCTTTGACTTGTAACTTGTTCAATCCATCATTTAAACGTAAAAACGCTCGCTGAAATTAGATCACACGTTTTTATCAGAAATAAGCTACCGGATTATTAATTTTTTTCCTGCATTCATTGGTGGAGTAGACTGGACTGTGTGTTTGAAACATAATGTGTATGAGTTCTGATTACACATCATTCAATTCATCCAACGCCATATTATATTACTATTTTTGACGACATTTCATAAGCCCCATCAATCGGCCTTCCAAATAATCTGCCAACTATGTTGGGTTTGGCTTACAGTCTAACTGGATGCAGCTGAATGCCAGTATTTTCAAAGTAAGAGTGAACAGGCTTCTTCTTGCTCTCTGTCACCTCTGGCCTAGACTAGAGTCAAGAGCAAACCCGTATCAGCAAAAGAAAAAAATGCATAAGGGAAAAGCCTATCTGAGCTCCACAACCCAGTTACTGTGTAGCACGCACCTCTTGGTAAGACTGGTTGTCAGAAAATTGAGCTACTGATTACCCATAACGACTGTCAAAGATCTACGAATGACAGCAGGACCAACGGTACTTACCGAGGCACGAAGGTTTCTCGATATGTAATGGATGGTCACCCATCTAAGAGCCGACCGCGGCAAGAACTTCGATCGACCCGTGCGGCTGTTATTATTTAGCCACATTTCATAAGCTCCATCACAAATAAATTTCATCGGACCCGACTTTTTAAAACTTCATAAATTCGTAGTGCCAAAGAGACCTATTTATTAGGTCCTTACTTAAGAAATTACCGATTTTTGATACTGGCTATTGTGAAGATCAATATTTTAATGGCAATGCTGCCAGTCTTCTGGGCACGTTTCCGGATGACAGCGATGCGGATGAGTACTTCGACGCCTAAGTGTCCTTTGGGCTTTTTTATTTTTATTTTTTATTTATTTGTATAGTAGGTTAGTTAGGCTTTTATTTTAGTATCTAGTGTATATAGTTATATTGTAATTATGTGTGTACAGATAAAAAGTACTTACATATTTTAATTCTATTTGGTATATGGCATGATATATTGTTTTTCAAAATCAGTTGTTCATTTGTTTTCCCGCCGTTCGATTTTTTTTAATATCGGTTTTCAGTAACCATGGAGAACTCGAAATTGCGCGCTATTTCCGAATACGAGTCCCGTCGTGGTATCAACCCAGCACGGACATTAATGAGCCCCGTAGCCGAACGGAGACGAAAGTCGTTAAAGATGAATTGAAAGCCACAGTAGAAGCAGATTCATCTCAAACCACGTCAGAACTTGTAGCAGCCTTCTACGTAAGTGATAAATCAATACTGATTCATTTACTTCAAATTGGAAAGATAAAAAGCTCGGAAACTGGGGACCGTATGAACTCACTGAACAACAACAACAAAATCGCTTCGAAGCACTGCACAACGGACCATCTCAAAACTATAGGAATAACGACTGGAAACTCTCCGTCACCCACCATACTCACCAGACCTTGCACCAACAAATTTACATTTTTATTTGGAATTTGGATAACTTTTTACATGGGAAAAATTTCAAATCCAACGAGGCGGTGAGAAACACTAAATACAGCCAGCAACGAACTTCTACTAAAATGGCAAAAGTGCATCTTCACTAATGGCTAATACTTCGATTACCTAATGAAATACATAATTTACTTTAATTAAAAAAAAAAAACTTTTTTTTTATTACGGCAATTTCATAGGTAAGGACCTAATACTTCATCAAGAAGCATTAAAGTTTAAGCCTACCTACTTAAGTACTTTTAAAACTTAATCAGTGTATTTTTTTACAGCTTGTAAGTTTCTTCATAAATGAAAAAAAATCAGCTGTTCCCTACATTTATGTTCGCATAACTCGTCAAAATGTAGGGAACAGCTGTTTTTTTTTACGATTTCAGGTTTTGTCCCATAGTAAGTTGTTCATAATGATAAGTACAATGACCCCTTAAGAGGAAAACGGTGATTAAAATTACAACCTGTATAATATCTGACCTTTGTATCCGTATCAACACTTACGACATCAACCTTACGCGCTACGTCACGATCTGGCTGTAAAAGCTCCATAAGTACTTACAACATTTTCCATTGAACTGTAACTATTAACTTTACGCTCCGTGCCCTACATTTTTATTGAAATACGCAACACATAAAATTGAAACATAATAAAAAGATGCCTGAAACAAATTCATAAATATAGTTACAGAAGTTGAGTTTCATGCATAACCTCACAGTTATTATCGTGGTTTTGTATGAAAATCGACTTCAGTAATTCTATGTATATTTCATGAAATATTTTAGTAACATTTTAGCACACCGTATGCGCCTTACAATGGTTTGGCTAAACGTTATTGAGGATCGTATACTTAGTCAGAAATAGATGCAAAAATTGTCGTAGGAGCATGGAATATATTCTATCTAGCTAGAAAGAATATATTAAATATTTTATCTTTTTTTTTTAATTGCTGAATGGGCCCGCTCATGACCTCGAACACGCCTGATGGAAAGAGATGGATGAGGTCTATGATGGATCGAGCGTGCCCAGAAGATGTCTAAGGCACTGGAACTCCCACGCATCGACGAAACACAGCAGGCTGCTGGTTTTGCCTGTTGGTTAGTGTATTTTCAAAGTTGCTTAGATTTATTTACACTAACCGCCGCCGGGACGCCCTAGAACGACATTATAGTGACCCTATTGATGAGGTTTTACAGAAAGGTCAGGTGCGTAGTACTCGCAACCGGCGTGCGTGTGTAAACGTAAACGAAGCAAAAGGAGTGGATCGTAGCAGATGGCGTTCTGCAGTTTCTGCTTGGATATAGGAAGGAGGCGTGGGATTATTTGTTATACTTCAAGCACATAAATAGAGCAGTGGTGGCCAAGTGGTAACAGCCGCGACTAACGAGGTGTAGGTCGTAGGTTCGAACCCAGACAGGAGCTATACTTTGTGTAAATTATTTCATCACCACTGCTCTAAAAACGGTGAAGGAAAACATCGTGGATTACGGCCCACTCCCTCTCACCGAGAAGAGGCCTGTATCCCATCAGTGGGAACATTATAGGCTGATTATGTTGAAGCACATAAATGTACAGAGGCGGACTTAATGCCATAAGCATTTTCTACCAGTCAACCTTTGGGTGATGCAGAGACAAACAATGGTAGGTGCAATCATGAAAATTGACGAATAAATATTTTAAATATAAATATACGCATAAACCTATTAAAACTATAAATATAATACATACTTACCTAATGACATATAAATATTATGATGATAATAATGTACAGACGTCAGCACATCAAGCTACCCGAAACTGTCAAATTTTCCCAATCAACTTTGAACCTTATACTTTAGCGATAAAGTTGAAAATCTATTAAAGAAATTTGACAGATTGTAGTAGCTTGATGTGCTGGCGTCTGTACTTATGTATGTTATTTAAACTAATGTTTGTTTTTCACGTTGTGTTTTTACTTCCCCATAGAGCCCTAGCCTTCTGTACCCTTTTTATTCTATGTTCCATAATGCCATAACCTTGATACAACATTATTTTAATGCTATGCTTCTATACTTACTAATAATATTGATTGTAACGTCAGCTCTATATTTTTGTAATACTTTGATGGATTACGTTGGTGTGTTGTAGTCACTCAAATATTGCTCCTTGCGTCATAATTTCAAAATAAAAAGAAATGCAAATGGCATTATGCAAACTAGAAAACAAAAAGACTTCATGTCAATCTTTTGTAATCCTAACGATTACCGAGTTAACACCAAAAAGCATGTTTCAATATAACCGCCTCCTTTTTTGAAGTCGGGTAAAAATTCCCATATGTAGTTAAGTACTTAGTTATCAAATCTAGGTATGAACGTTATCCAGATATTCATTCGTTTAAACACTTAAAAGCTTGATAGCTTTGAATGGGGCTTTGTCAAAGCCCCATTGATCACATACAAATTGCATGGCATTACCTCAAATGCCAACTTCCAAATCCATCACGACGTAACTCTATTCACACGTCAAGCGATTTAAAACTCTATTACAATGGCTTAAGACTATTTATTGTATGGAGAAATTTTGCATAAATTGCTTTTTAATTCTGGTGACAGTCAAAGCGTGTTTCCGGAATGCGAATACGCGAATTAAGTTGATTTTGATCTGAGATTGCGTTTAAAATTGATGAGGTTTTAATTAGACCGTTTGAAGGCGGTTTTCTTGTTATTTCTTAATGTCTTACACGTATACCGGTTTTAAGCCTGTTCTAAAGTTGTCGCACTACAGGACAAAAGCTCTTTTCCAATAAAAAAGCAGAACTGTGAATTATCAGCCTATAATGTTCCCACTGGGACATGTCTTCGAATTTTTGATTCTAGGACATGCCGGTTTCCTTACGAGTCACGACGTTTCCCTTCACCGTTTTGAGAGCAGTGGTGATGAAACAATTAACACAAAGTGCCTGACTCGGTTAGAACCTACGACCTAGGTTCGAACCTACGACCTAGGTTCGAACCTACGACCTAGGTTCGAACCTACGACCTAAGATATCTTACTAACTCATAAGTCGCGGCCGTTACCTCCACCACTACTAAAACAAACATATTCTACGATAAATTCTTGTGTACGATAAAGTAAAGATACACGTAACTCAGGTCGCCCATTAAAACCCTGCCTTAACAAATGACAAGGCTGTCGAATGTCGATACCATAGGAAAAACATGATCAATTCTATGGCGTCGTAAAAAAACCCATAAAAAAGCCATGGTCGGGCCCAAGTAGTGGGAATAAATAAATTTTATTTCTTGCCAGTTGAGTTGCCATCAAATCGTTAAAATCATCCTTGTAATGTATTGGGGTAAGTACTGAATAATAATTGGTGGAGAATCCAGATTTAAAATATTACCAAAACTACCTCAAAAGATTTCGAAACAGTTTTTGGGATTCAACGACAATAAAACGGTAATTCTCTTGCATTTTTAAATTTGGGATCCAAAATGAAATGCATAATAATGTTTTGTGGGATCCAACGCCAAAAACATTAAACTGGGATTCAAAAGTGGGATCCAACGAAAATAAATCTCTATGAAGTATATAATACATACATTTATCAGCTCATCAAAAATTACGCAGCTTTCTAAACTTAAGCTTAGACCTTTTTACCATGGAGATAGGACAGAAACTACAGAAAGTCACAACAGACACATAATCCTTACATATTCCTTTTGATTCGTTTAAGGCGGGTACTGACCGGCGTCACGGGGCGTAATATCTTGAAAACTATTGAATTTCGGCCATACATATGGGGGGTTCAATTTGTTGCATTTTTGCCCCAGCTCCTGACGGATATACGTCGAATTACAAGTAACCCTGTATAATTATCTAAATATAGAGAAACCAACTCACGTTAGATCCTAGATAATAAAACCAGCTACAACATTATAGTTATTCATAGACAAACAACTCTATTAAAAGGGCACGCATGCTCCATAAATACCTGAGGATCATTTACATGTACATAGACAAATAGAACGTAATCACAGATCATGCGCTGATAACTACAACACTGTAGGAGTCTATAATAAAAGAGTATACTCGTAAAACAAATTCGCTTTTCGCGTATGTCTGCTTAGTTCTTCTAAACTATGGATCACTGGATTATGATGCAGTTTTCACCATGATACGCGTTGCTAAATTTTGGGCCAACCAAAATATGAGTCTGGCCGTCGAGAGAATGCGTTCCTATGACCTGTCAGTGCGAAAATCCTAGTAGCTAATAAAGATCAATTTCGCAAAACACGCATTCGTTTCTATGAAACTGACAGGACGAAAACGATGTTCGAAAAGTGCTGATTCTCAGCCTAGTTTGAATAAATGATTTTTTTTTTAAGAGGAAATCGGTCGGAGAGACTTTTAAAAAAGTCTAAGTGAAATGTCATAATTTGTTTAGGTCTAGCTTATGTCCTCCTCCAATATTGGACCAATTCAAAATATATTACATAAACTGAATAAGAAAAATACGCAAAATACACGCTTTGCGGGTTTGCGACTTGCGGACACCAGCCCGTATTACCTATTACCTAACTGAATAGGAAAGATTATGTATACTGTGTCCCTATTTTTCTTTTTTCATTAATAGTTGTCAAGTTTGTACACTAGGCCTCTGTTGATAACGGTTTAAATCGGCAATTTTGAGCATTTTTTTGAGGGTTCTAGTGCTTATAAAAATAATGTATCATCAAAAAAGAAAATATAGGGACATACAAGTAGTTAATATTTATTATTCTGTAAAAATCATTGCTTTATGGTCATTAACCAGAAAGAAAACAGGCGAGAGCGTCTCTATGGACTAAAGACCACCCGTATTTCCTCTCAGAACTGATTCTTTCTAGTGATAATCCGTTTACTAACGTCTGAATTTTTATACAAAATAGTTGACTGCCGGGAAACAAAAAACTCAGTTGGTTGCTTACAAGAAATTCTAAAAGCATATTATAAGTAGGTAGGTATACATATAATCCTCACACAGTACTGTAGAGGCTTGGACCTCTTTCATATTGCAGGCTGGTGATAATTGAGACCGTGTTCTATTCGAACATTCAAGCATGTGTCAAAATAAATGAGATTAGGTTTGACGTGAAAAAAAATAGGAAGTGATAATTTTAAGTTGATATGGAAAAACTGTCAAAATAATATCAAATGAAATCCATGTCTAGAAGTTTCATTTAGTAAAAGGGCTACCACGTTAGCTCGCCCCCAACAAGTGATGGACTTGTTGGGGGCGAGCTAACGTGGTAGCCCTTGAAATTACTATGAAATCCAGCCTTTGACTGCTGGCCAGTGAATGAGTACATAATGGAAAGACGCTGCGAACTGCTCGTCGACCACAAATTAAATTGTGCGGTATTCGGGTGCATGCACCGAAAGTCTGACAACCAGTCTTACCAAGGGGTATCGTATTACCCAGTAACTGGGTTGTGGAGGTCAGATAGGCAGTCGCTCCATGTAAAATACTGGTATTCAGCTGCATCCGGTTAGACTGGAAGCCGACCCCAACATAGTTGGGAAAAGGCTAGGCAGATGATGATGATTCGGGTGCATGCACCCAGTTAATTGTTAGATTAAAATTTCCTTTAGCCAGGTATGCATTTTGCAATTTTGAGGATTAACTTTGCCGGTTTAAAAAGTTAAGCCTTGCAGTGCTAGGAGTTTGATTCAAAGCATTTCAGGATCAAAGAATTACGAACGTACCTATGTATTTCAATAAACCCTGTACTTATTTTTGTTGCTGACGATCCTTTAGGAATAAAAACAAAAGAAAAACTGGATCAAACCGGAATGAGAAAGCTTATAGTGGATAAGACAAAGTTTTATTAAGAGCAGCATTAGAATTTAAAATTCAATTTTAACAACTGACAACCTTGTGACTACCACAGCCTAAAAACAATCAGCACCACAATCCACGTCACAAAAAAAAAACTGTAAACTTTAATAAACAAAGTTAATCAATATCCCCGTACCAACGTCATAAAAACAATATTTATTTATATTTTACGGTGTTATCAACTGAATCAAAATAAATAAGTAAAGAATTAATGATGAATCTCTTGTCACACACTGAACTTTGAATAATAACTTTTTAATTCCTCGGCGCGACAATGACGTCTATTTGGGGTACCGTGACCTAAATAATCGTTTACCGTCAAAAATTTTACGCACCGTACGTTATTTGTGGCTTTTTACACGTATTCAGGGCTAGGCAGAGGTGCATCTATAGTGCCACATTTCGCCAGTTATGTCTAAGTCCAATGTAATAGGGGGCGAGCCTATTGCCGCATTAACCGGGCCCAAATCCAGACTCCGTGCTGCCACTGAGAAATTCCAGATGAAAAAACCCGAGAACACTCGGGAATCGAAACCAGCACCCTAATTACGTAACACACTATCGATCACAATCTGAATCATTTTGAAAGATATTGCTAATCCATTGCTTCATATGTTCGACACATTTGTCTGCTCACCGCCGTAAAAAACGCAATGAATGTTGTTGAATTGTCAAAATGAAAGCAATTGCTACTGATAATGTGTTACGCAATTACCCCGCAGGACCTCATGCGCAGTAGTAGCTTACAACCAGTAGACCAACAAGGCAGCATTTAGTACATAATGTATTTTTTTTATTCTGTTAATGAACTACAGTGTAGTCACAAACGAAGTTAATGAACTTCAACGTTTTGAACATAAATTATATCATCCTGAACCTCGTTAAAACGCTTCTTCTCATGCAAAGAAGAAACGAATTAAGGAGTATTGATAATAACTTCAGTATTTTTTCCCTACCAAAAATCGCTTAAAGCGCTTTACAAAAAAAATTTTTTAGACCTAAAGGTTTCCTAAAAGGGTCGACACTATTGTCGCTGGGAGTAAATTTTCGTATGATGACCCAACTTTTTGGGTCCTATGACTCTTTGGCGAGGCACTTTGCACTCGCTTTTCGATATTTTTAGGTATGTTTTTATACAGGTTGTCCCTGGAAGTATGGATCAAATCGAATAGGGGCGTGGGCAAGGTCATTTCCAAACTTTTTAACCCTAAGAATGTCAGTGAATTTTTTTGCGGTTCATAAGTTATGACGACAAATTTTTGTTTTTTTTTCAGTCACTTAGCATAGTGCTCAAAGAAAAAGTTATAAAAAAAACTATCACGGCTATCTAAAAAAATTAAATTGATAGCCCTGATAGTTTTCTTTTAAGATTTTTTTTCTTTGAGCACTGCGAAGTGACTGAAAAATACACAAAAACTGGTCATAACTTTTGAACCGTAAAAAAATTCACCGACATTCTCAGGGTTAAAAAGTTTGGAAATGACCTTGCCCACGCCCCTATTCGATTTGATCCGTACTTCCAGGGACCACCTGTATATCTAAGCAAACGACGTTTTCGAAAGTTTACACTTCAAAAACTGCGCAACATCATTAGCAAAACAATACTACTTATGTAGTTCTCGCAGTCTATGAAACTATTCGTGAACATAACATTACAAACATCTATTTGTTTTCCAATATCACAGAAGTCGGTCAATCAATGAAAACGTTTGCTAATCGACGACTTGTTGAACCGAGTAAAGGTTCACAACCGTATCGTGGGTGTTTATCGTAAAGGTCTATCTATAAATCATATTTTGGAAAAATCATTGGAAAAATACTAGCGACGAGCTATTTTTATAAAAAAAAATATAATGTATTTTTAATGAACCACCAACCATTACAACTATCTGATCATATCTACACAAATATTCAACTAGTTAGCGTTCGATTTATTTTTAAATGTTGATTATTTTTATGACAATCCGTAACGTTGGTGATGGGACGGCAACAAAGGAAAACAAAAGCCTTTTTCAGCTAACACGGTGTCTAAATAAAAACAAATAGTTTGCTAACGTTTTAGAGATTTACTGAACAACGACAAGGTTTGTCAAAATAAACCAGCACCCTAATAGCCTAACACACTATACGTATATTGATCAGAATCTTAATCACTTTGAAGGATATTGCTAATACATCGCTTCATATGTTCGAAAAATGTGTCTGCTCAACAACGTAAATAACGCAATGTATGTTGTTGAACTGTCAAAAAGAAAACCATTGCAACTGATAGTGTGTTACGCAATTACCAGTTGTCTCCGTTCAGTTAATCTCATCATATCAGTTGATGTCGTTGTGAATGTTTATTGGTATCATTAGATTAAATATAAACATCAAATTATACAACAAGTAAACAAATTATTTTATACCAGATTAATATAAATTACATGTTTTCAGAAACCGAGAGATTATGAATAAGTATGATATATATTCCCCTTACCTTCTTCGGTACAACTTTGACAGTTTTCTGCATGTACGCAGACGTGAACAAAATGGTGTGGACAGGAGCCTCGGTGGGGATCCCCAGTGACGTCATCCTCACATGTCTCACTCAACCACTGATCAAGTTTTATGCACTATCACTATTTTAATGTTGTTTTATTTCACTCCTAATTTGAGAGACGCCTATTTTCAGCAGTGGTCGTCTGCGATTATCAAGCCTAGATTAGTGATCAACCCTAGTAAAGACGAGAAACGTTGCTAGCAACAATTAGCGACCGTTTAAACATATATTGTTGACGTTTAAACATCTCGCTCTTAACTTTTTAAGCAACGTTTATGAATAAAGGAGGGATGTTGATGGGAGGAGGAGATGTTAGAGTTTAAACGCACTTTCTCGTATGTAACGTTAATTTTAAATGCTCGTATTTTTATTATTTACGTTTTATTTATTTTATTTACGTTTTATTATTTATGTACAGTCACGAGCATAAGTATGTATACACTTGGCTTTATTCAAAGGCGATTTTCTCCTTTATTTTTGAATGAAAATTTATGTTATTACGAACATAGTATTTTCGAACCCATAGGTTTATGTAAAGTGTCGTATTTCAATGTTGCATTCGTTATTTCACGAAAAAATCGCAATTGAAAGTTGCCAAGTGTTGACATATTAATGCTCGTGACTTTACACACAGTAAAATACATAGGGATATGACATAAATACAATTTTAATACAAAGGTACTGTTATTTCTTAAGAAATTTCTTCCAATACAGAAATTGTTTTAATACAGAAATGATTTTATTTATTTATTTATGCACACACATTAAACAGACAAGAACATAGAAATACGTACAAAGGAGATGCTGATTGCTTTTTTTTAATTGTTAAATGAGCCTACTCTTGACCTCGATCACGCCTCATGGAAAGCGATGGATGAGGTCTATAATGGAACGAGCGTGCCCATAAAATGCCTTTATCCCTTTTGCGCGATTTTCGAAGCAACCTGACTTGCCTTCAATGTTGTGACTAGATTGAAAAAGAAAACAATCGAGTCACGTTAACTTAATAGGCCAATTCAATCTAATGAGGAAAAACACCATAAAATAAGTAAATTGTATTCTTACTGAACATTTGATATTCTTCAAATACCTACTCAAAATTACACAATTACACCCGCGGGCCAATCTACGTTAAAACTACAACAAATACAACTAATTCGTTACGATGTTGTATCAACATTTAACAACAAAGCCTCAAGCAATTAGCTCCTAGTTACTCTATCCATTAATTTGTATTGAATTGCAAATGGATGTGCCCTCTTCAAACGAATATTAAACAAGGGATTATGTTAATCGTGGAGGGTACCTATACACAGACGACCGATAAAACGAGCTATTTAAAAGATCTGCGTTGGTAAGTAGGTACTTTGTGATGCTAGGTTTAATTGGTTGTAAAATAGAAAAGTTAATTTCTTTACAATCATTTTAAATTAAACGAAAACTATGTTAAGTCATTTTTGCACCACATTTACACACGTTCTTTCACTTAAAACAAACAATTTAAATAAAAAAATTACCACGAAAAGATCACTACCGAATATTCGAATTAAGAACAAATTCAAAAGTGGAAATGCTCAGACGCAACGAATCACACTAACTACCCACAGTTTAAATAAACGCATCCTTCTTGCCGACGTGACGCCATAACCTTGTAATGTGGGCCACTTTAATTATTTACTTTAAAGATTGTGTCGTGATTACGATAGTGAAGAGTAATTATTGTTTTATTGAATTATCTTGTCTGATCAATGAATTATTTAGTACGTCCATTCATTGGTGATCGATAATTTATGAATGAGTAAAAAAAAAACGGTAATTGCATGTTTATTATCTGATGACAAGGACACTGCCCTTTTTCTATAAAACATGGAATACAATTGACAAAGATTAAGCTCCTGATCCATTCACGAGAAGAAGAATGACATTGAAAAAAAGAAATCCATGCTTTTGTTCTCAAAATGGTTTTTGAACCCTGAATTTAAATACGGTTAAATACCGGTTGCCTTAGTGACCATACACACGAGCGGCACGCGTCGACGACAGAGGCAACACTTAAAAGTCTAGTAAACTAGTCGTAAGTGCAACTTATTCCGAAAATAACACCATTACTAAAATGTTGCTGAAATTTTTTCTACATATAGTACACGTTTGGGTCCTTTGTGCATATTTAAATTATCATGCAAATTGCAGTAGAATTCTTGATATGAGAACGCGGAATTTTATCACTCACTCTTCCCTCATCTCTTCAAGAATTTTATTTCAATATTTTGAGTTCCTTTTTTCATGAACTCAAGCAATTAATCATGCAGGATATGACTTGATATTAAAGTACATACAAACGGGGTGAATAGGGATGCAGAGGTGAATCGGGACGAAACTTTAAAATGGATTTTAACTTTGAAATCATATAATTTGTTGACAACAAGGGCACTTACTTAATCGTTAATTATTATAATACAGTCAACATATTATATTCCTTTTCGGCAACAACCTATATTATTTCAATATTAAAATCCCTTTTAAATTGAATCGTCCCGATTCACCCCATTTGGCGGTATTTGGTAAAATAACACAAACAAACCACGTATTTCACAAACTTCAGAAGATCAAAAGCAGAAAAGCCACCGCGATATTTAAAACGAAATTTGAAATAAAGAAAGGTTTCTAATCATGTAATTACTCAGAAAATAACCACTCGAAAGGTCAGCTCACAAGGGGCTGCAGGATAAAATGGCACAACTCAAAAATAAAGTCCAGGATGAGAATGTCAACGTTAGAACCTTCTTGCGGCGTTTGCTTTTATTTATGTTTTTTTTTAAGCCAGGGCTGATGAGAATTCTGCCATCACTAGCGTAAATGAGGTCACATTCAGCGGGAAATTGAGTATTGGCGGAGATGCTTAGGTAAACTTGTTTATATTAAAATTTTAACCGCTTGGCTAAAAACTAAAAGAGCTTAGTAATTAATCATGAAGTATCTATACTAATATGTGAGTTTGTTTATAAAGAGTAAGTAATCTTCGGAACTGCAGACCCGATTTCTAAAATTATTTCACTGATGGGGAGCTACAATTGTATTTAATACTTCTGCCGCGCTTCTGTCCGCGACTTCGTCCGCGTGAAATTTCACCCTCCCCCATTCACCCTCTTAGGGGTGGAATTTCGAGAAACCTTTTCTTAGTTGATACCTACTCTTCACAAAGAACACACCCTTCAAATTTCATGTCTCTAGGACCAGCGTATTAGGCTGTGTGTTGATATATCAGTCAGTCAGGACTTTGAATTTTATATATATAGAAGTTTTGCAAAGAATCAATAGATCTGCCTAGCCTTTTCCCAAATATGTTGGGAACGACTTCCTAACCAGATGCAGCTGAGCACCAGTATTTTACATGGAGAAACTATCTATCTGCCCTTCACAATCCAGTTACTGGCTAATACCCTTTGGTAAAACTGTTTGTCAGACCTTTGGGCTTTTAACTATCCGTAAGAACTGTCAAAGATTTACGAATGACAGCCTAGCCGGGACCAACAGCTAAAGGCGCTTTCCTGAGCATTGGCTCAGGGAAGCGCCTTGAGCATTCATTCCCTCACCGCACCCCACCGCTCTCCGAGGCACGGAGGGATCTTGATATGTAATGAATGGTCCCATCCATGAACCGACTGCGGCAATGAAAAACCCTATCTTCCTAGGACAATTATTCCAAATTCCTTTGTACGTCAGCAATGTGACCTTTATATTTTTAGCTAGATATCGCAAGGCACATAAATACTAAGTTCGTCTACATCATGCATGCGTCATGACCCAACATCCCCATAAACTAAAAACTACAGCGTCGTTTAGGATCTTAACTCAACCCTTAGCTATCACGGAAAAATTCAGTCCCGAAAAGCGAGCCCTAAGGTCTTGCAAAGTGCCTCGCCAAAGGGTCATAATAGGCCCCCAAAAAGTTAGGTCATCATACGAAAATTGATTCCCAGCGACAATAGTGCTGACCCTTTTGGGAAACTTTTAGGAGCTTTTACTGTAAAAGCCGTCATTTAAGGTTAAAATAGCAATTTTGTTTGAGAAATCAATTTTGATTTTACCATAGCGAGAAGGGTAAACTTAATTTCATCTTTCTGAGGTTACAAAAAATTTAATATCTAATAATGCGGGACTGCTTCGTTGGTCTAGTGGTTGCAAGCGCTGCTGTTGAGCCTGAGGTCCTGGGTTCGATTCACAGGTCGGACAAAGTGTTATTGGGTTTTCCCAACTAGAATTTCTCAGTAGTAGTTAAAATATGGCTGATGATAACGAGACACACATACCTTCTCCGTTATATTCATTTACGGGTTGTAGTATCATTCGGGAGACTCGTCTTTTCAATGTATACGTACCATTATTTTTTATTCCCACACGTATTTCCATTCTGTTCCATTAGTATACCTATTCCAGGTTCATTAGGTACCTCACTAATTGTTGCCACAACAAGTAATTAATGTTTTCTATACGTGTTTCTCGCTTAATTAATTTTAAGCTTATATTTCTTTAACAATTTTTCCTTCATTTCGATAGATACTTATCGCAGCGTAAAAGAGAAAAATTTAAATGAAAATTTTCTTATAACTTCAATAGAGGTTTTGCACGATTAATAAAACGGTCTAAATGCGCTTTATAAAGTAATATCGCTTCGCTTAATCCAAATCTTAATCATCGAAACAGAACAAAACAGAGAACGTTAAAGTTCTTATTACAAAATTGACAACTTAAGACTCGGGTTTGCCGTCAATTTTTATAATTACAACTTTAATTTTGTCGAAATTCGAATTTCAAAAATGGCTAGATGGTTTAAACCTCGGTCGAAATATAAACCTTGTTTTGTAATAAGGCCGTAAGAGTTTAATGAAAGTGTCGTGTTAAAACTAGAAATAAATGCCTAATTCACCACAAGATATCCACAATATATCGTAGTTCATACCGTTCTTGTATTTCTTTGAAGCACAAATAAATTGTTTAGAACTTATTATGATACCTTTGAAAATCCACTCAGATGTTAAGAAGTACAATACACAGCCTTCCTATCATGTTGAACATCTAAAACATGCTTTATAAGAAAATCTGAAACTCGGTGTAAATAAGAAAAAGTAAGTATGTTTTTTTCCCGCAAAAGTAATAAAACTCAATGAAAGCCGAGAGCTCCTATTTAGCTCTCAAAGAAATGTGATGTTACTTACACGATTTTGTGTATTTTCTTGCTGTAACTTTTTATCCAGATAAACGGAACAAAAACATGGCCCTAAGCCATGTTTTGTTCCGTTTATCTGGATAAAAAGTACGGATTTATAAATAAGGAAGGCTAAAATAAAAGCGGTCACGTAAATGTAGATAGGATAGTAAATTAAGACAACACATTTTCTATCATACAGGCATCATGCAGTTCAATGAACATAGACAAGAATCCCAGCATATATATCTCATCTGCCTAGCCTTTTCCCAATTATGTTGGGGTCGGCTTCCAGTCTAACCGGATGCAGCTGAATACCAGTATTTCACATGGAGCGACTGCCTATCTCACCTCCACAACCCAGTTACTGGGTAATCAGACTTTCGGGCTTCTGACGACCCGTAACGACTGTCAAAGATCCACGAATGACAGCCGGGACCAACGGCTTAACGTGCTTTTCGAGGCACGGAGGGGTCTCGGTATGTAAAGATATAAACACAAAGAGAAAACTTAGACGAATTGTTCGCGAGTTCTGCAGGTCATTCTGTGTTAAACGGTGAAAATGGATCGAAAGTGACGTGATACGCGTATGTGTTAGGTTTACAGAATAAGTTTAGCTACGCCTAGTTCTCTGACCCCTGAAAATATCAAAGGTAAAGCATTTTCTTGCTTCAAAAACCACTCTCCAGACTGTACGTGGTACAATATTAACAACGAAAGTGATGTGAAAAGACGCCACGGCAAGATTAATGATGCTAAATCACTTAAAAGCATACTTTACTTAGAGCTGTGATACGTGAAAATAATGTTGAGGAGGTTTTTAAATGTTTTAACGTGTTGATGTGATATATCTAAAAATAAAGTATAATATAAATAAATAAAATAATGTTAAGAAATATGTTTTACTGAAGTTAAGTCAATGCATTTATTTTAAATAATAAGAAGCCCTTTTGAGCGACAAAATTTACAATAAAATAGAATTGATTCTAGTCGCCACTTCCAAAAGGTAGTTTCGTATGGAGAAGCATGGGAAAGAAACTCCATCGCTACTCTTTAATGGTAAACAATGTTTTGAATAAATTAATTATATAATTATATGTGTAGACCTGCACATCAACAGTGTAGAGATGCACCAAGAATAAAATCATTATACCACAATAGGTTAAAGAAGCAATGACAGATAAATTAATTATATAGATACATGGTACTCACATAACTATTTATAAACATTGTAAAAGTATATGATTTTTCTAAAAGTTTGAACAAGTAATAAGTCTGTGTGTGAGTTAAAGTAATCCCAGAATGTAAATCAATGTGATAAAAATAATAACTTTTGTCTAGAATTTTGTTATATACAGCTTTAGAAGTCTATGAAGCAGCCTCCTATTACATTAGGAAACTCAGAACCACCCTTTAATAAAACTGTCAGAGATTGCTTATAAATGTTTTCAAGTTTTTTCAATACACTTCAATTCATAAAAAAACTGTTTTAAAAGCGATTTTATATCCAATTTTCACGATACCCGGGAGAAAAGAGGACGCGCCTTAATTTCTATACGGGGACGATAGTATATTTTGTACTAAAAATAAAGATAAAATTTTACGTACCTACGTAAGGTTAGTAGTGGAAATTCAATCTCCGATAGTGATTTTGTTATATTTTAAAATAAAATCTCCTAGCGTAGTACATACATAATCTTCGTCTATCGTTTTAGTACTTAAATATTTTTTCCAAATACAAATCGTTCCAATCCAATCTCCGATTTCAATAAAAAGTTACTGAAAAAATTAAAGCATTCATGTTAACTTTGAACATTTTTATTACATTTATTTCTCACCATAAAAAATAATAATTTTAACGCCGCCGCTACAAGCATACTTCATTCACCCGCAGACTTAACTTATCAAGCGAGTGTAAATAAGTTTACCGCAATCATACAATTTTGTGTAATCAGAGCTACTACTGTACGTAGGTACATACAGGTACATGTGTACGTGTAGATGCAGAGACAGGTAGATCACTGATAATGATAACTGTGGGAGGAAAGTTTCGTTTTACATTTAAATACTTCGTGTTTGTTAGAGAAAACGAGGACGAAATCAGCGAAAGTCCTCTTATTGTTTAAAAGCAGTAAAGAATAGAATAAAACACTCTTTATTATGTACACCATATAAATTACAGAAATAAATATAGAAAGTTACACACACACACACTCACAAAAAAAACACACAAACACCCTCATGCATTACTACACACACACACCCTCATAAACACTGCTAACTGCCGCTGCTGCGCTGCTCTGCACGTAAAATAAACTCTGCTTCAAAGATCCTTGTATCTGTGTATGGCGTGCAATAGGAGAGGTCTATGTCCAGCAGTGGACTGCTATAGGCTGATGATAATGATGATAAGGATCTTTTGTCGAGCGCTGTTGGTTAACAATAAAATTGTGCAATTGTTTTGTAAAATGTCACTTGAAATGTATTCGAAAAACAAGATGGCGGCGTTAGTTCCGATTTTGGCCCCGCGCCAAAATAACCTTGTCGTGCTGTACGTCTGCATTTGATGTATTCTTGGAGTTGGAGTTTGCCAGCAGATCTTTCCACCTCTTATATCTAACTAGGCAGTGTTGTAGGATGATTTTTGGTTTGGCTTTAACAGTCCACGTCCAGAAAGTGCTCATTAGCAAAAGCCAACCCTATATAAACAATGCAATTAAGTCGAATGAGTTTAGAACATAGGGGTCAAAGATCCGATCAGAAAGTGCGAGCTATCACGTATTGATGACCTATCACCTACAATCACCAGTTTGACATTATCTATTCTATGATTTGACCTAGGAACCTAAGTCACTTCATTGCGTTGATGATAGCCTGACACCGGACATCTTGATAGCCAATCAAGCACCTGCTTGTAATAAAAATCGATTTGTTTGTGCTATTTTTATCTTCAAAGCCGTTGGAAAGATGATATGAACAACTAGGCCAAAACACGACAAGAAATATACGTTTTAGGGGTATTTTCGCAAAAAGACCTACCGACGCTACCAGGCGAAGCCACGGGCAAAAGCTAGTACAAAACAAAGCCAGCCGGAAATCGTTTCTTGATAAAATATTTTGATCAGTGTACCAAATAAACGGATAAAAAAACTAATTTTACGATTCCGTTCCATAAGCCCATTGAGATTTATAACCACTGACATTTGCCCAAAACGATTTGGTATTCCATCCTGCATCACTTAATATATTCAGTACCCTATATTTTTTCTAACTTTATGCACAAGTAAAAACTGTACAAAGGCGGACTTAATGCCTTGGGCATTTTCTACCAGTCTACCTTAGGGTGATACAGAGACAATACACAGTAGGTGCAATAACAGAGAAAAAAAAATAAATAAGAAAATATTTCTAACTAAGATATAAGAATACCAACCTACTAAGTTTTAGTCAGGAGGATTCTATCATTTATGCAAAGCCAGAGTGGCTTTATCTTTCTATATTATATGTACGTTTAATATTAACGTATTATTCACATAAACCTTCCGAAATAAATTCTCTAAATGATGGTAAAAACTGCATCAAAATCCGTTGCGTAGTTTAGAAGAAAACACGGTCACACAGACAGACACGAAAAGCGACTTTTAATTTATAATGTGAATAGATTGGCAAGCGCTATGTGACTCTCGTAGTCTCGTGTGACTCTCATCATTATCATCTTTCAGCCGAATGACGTCAAATACTGGACAAAGGTCTCCACATATCATCGCCACAATGACAAGTCCTGAAGGCCTACCATGAGCTCTTAACGCGATCCATTTTAGGACCTAAACTGAACTGTTCTTCTAATTCGTACCATGACGTCAGTTTAACGATTCAATTTAGGCCGTGCCATCTGACAGCGATTGTCCCAAACTGAGTCGCAAGTTTTGGGTTAAAAGTAAATGCCGCTGAGCGTAATGGACGTCATGGTACGACTTCTGAGCTTTGCGTTATAAATGTGACCTTACCGACCTTCAAAGGACTGCGTTTTTCGCTTTAGTCAAATGTTTACCAACGTATGTTGATAAGGTAGTCTGTAAATAACTGCATCCTGTAAACGAAAAGAATCAACGATTGTCCGATTTACTTGTAATGATTCAAGGTCTCGCTCACTAAATCCCGAAAGGTCACCGGTTTTAGGGGGGATTCCACCGATTTTTTTTCCTACCTAGTATATGTCTTAAGCTACAGTCTTCTAGGAAAGCGGTGACCGCCCACATAGCGTCCGCAAATTACCGTTGAATGACGACACTGGAACGTTGTTTATAAAAGCAAGTTGGTGTATTTTCCCTCGCCGTACTTAATCACGCGAAAAATCGTCCATACTAAGGAGAGTGAGGAGGGACTTGTGGCTAAATAATAACCGCCGCACGGGTCGATCGGAGGTTAAGCTACGCTTGCCGCGGTGGGTTCGGGGATGGGTGACCATACATTAAATATCGTGACCCCTCCGTGCCTCGGAAAGCACGTTACGCACGTGGTCGCGGTTGTCATTTGTAGATCTTTGACGTTCGTTACGGATAGTCGGAAGCCCGAAAGTCTAACAACCAGTCTTGCCAAGGGGTATCGTGTTACCCAGTATTTAGATTGTGGAGGTCAGATAGGCAGTCGCTGAATATAAAATACTGGTATACAGGTGCATCCGGTTAGACTGGAAGCCGACCCCGACATACATAGTTGGGAGAAGGCCAGGCAGATTGATTAACTAAGGAGACTGAGCTCACACTTTATTATTGTAGCGTTTCCATGACAATCAAGTCAAGTCACTGCGTCATTGTGTGTCAGAGGTGTCAAACGAAACAGAAACGCGTCTATCTTTTGAAGCAGTAGGGCGAATCTAGCGATTTAAATCTTTGCCGCTGTCATCATGTTCATGACAGCTGTCACTGCGGCCGTTATGTGCGGGCACCGCTATTCTAGGAAACCATAGCTTTATCTTGCGAATAAATTTTGAATTTTGACAGTTCATTTATACAACTTAAAACTGTAAGGGTGCGTTTCCACTGAAGCGGAGCTGTATAGAGCGGAGCCGAGACGTGCAGGAATCGTCCAATCACAGACGAGACGAGTGACGCGATGAGGATTTCAACGATTTTTTTTGGTCGATTCCTGCACGTCTCCGCTCCGGTCCGCCCAGCACCGCTTCAGTGGAAATGCACCCTCAGACGTCAACTTTATTTCTCGGATAAAAAGATTGACCACTTTGGCCAACAAAATTAAAAAATGGAAACCCTTTTTAGGGTTCCGTCCCCAAATGGTGCCAACGGGACCTATTACTAAGCCACCGCTGTCCGTCCGTTGATCCGTCTGTCTATCAGCGGGCTGTATCTCATGATCTATGACAGTTGAAATTTTGACAGATGTCTATTTCTCTTGCCGCTATAACAACAAAAGATAAAATAAAGTTAAAAATTAAAGGGGGTATCCATACAAGAAACGCCTTTTCTTCGGCGTTTTTTGCCTTGTGGTACGGAACCCTATGCGTTCGAGTCCGACTTGCATTCGCTCAAAGGTAATACAAAGGAATCTTGTGTCTACCTGTGCGTCTAACATTATCATCATGTAAGTTGACGCTGTTGCTAAGTGGAGCGATGGGGCCACGGAAACAGGGATCTTGTCACATCACATGACACACTAGAATAGAATAGAATACTCTTTATTATGTACACCATATAAATTACAGACATAAATATAGAAATTTTACAATGGGTGCCACAATGGGCGGTCTTATCGCTAAGAGCGATTTTTTAAAGACAACCTTTGGATGGATTACCCCACTACCACCCACTACCTGTTAAAATTGTACAGGAGGCCCACCACAAGCTCTTAAGGCGATCCATTTTAGGACCTAAACTGAACTGTTCTTCTAATTCGTACCATGACGTCAGTTTAACGATTCAGTTTAGGCCGTGCCATCTGCTGACAGCGATTGTCCCAAACTGAGTCGCAAGTTTTGGTTTCATTCATACTTGTTTGGTACCATGACGTCCATAGAGCAGCTCAAGCGATGCAGTTTAGGAACCTAAGCTGAAATGTCTTGTTTTTAAATCGTTTTTAATTAGATCACGGTAGGCCACTGACGCCAGCACATCAACCTACCCGAAACTGTAAAATTTTCGCAATCTACTTTGAACCTTATGCTTTAGCGATAAAGTTGAAAATCTATTAAATAAATTTGACAGATTGTAGTAGCTTGATGTGCTGGCGTCTGTACCAATATTTTGTAACAATATAATTAAATTGTGTCCATTAGTTCAGCCAACGAATGGCCCAAAAGGGGGTGTAGAATGCGTGAGCTATGACCTAAGCGATTCTTACAGAAACTTTTCCATGGTAGGGGGGGGCATAGAAATGTAAAAAAACAGTAGTGAACATACTAAAAGTTCTGACGTCTAGGAGGTGAGCCGTATAGCGTGTAGCTCGAAAACGGTTGAAAATTCAGAAAAAGTGGATTCATAAAAGTTGTAGAGAATTTTATTTCGTATATTTTTTTTGCTTCTTATCTATGTACTAATAATAAAGCCGAAGAGTTTGTTTTTTTGAATGGCCTAATCTCTGGAACTGCCGGTCAGATTTGAACAATTCTTTTTGCATTTGATAGCCCAATTTTTGAGGAAGGCTATAGGAAATTTGAAAAAAAAAATTGGCAGATGATGATGATGAGGTACTCTTAAATTTTCTAATGTGGAGCACTTATAATAAATCCTCCACATTTCTCGTCATTTATCTGAGAAAGTGCACAATTCTCGATCTATTTATATGCGCTTTATCTCTCACATGCGACATAGATAGATGTGTGTGTGTGCTAGTGACTAGTGATCGTTCATGTTGTGCCGGTCCTCCGCAAACACTGTCCTAGTTGACTGATGTATGTATTCTGCTTTTTACATCAAGTAGAAAACAGGTTCGGAAATATTTTGATCAAAAATTTGGCTCTGCTTACGAATACTTTTGACTTTATTTAATACCTAATCTGCATTCGCGACTTATTTGCCAAAAATGTAAAGCCGAATTTACATTACGAAACCAGTTGCGCAAACTTAGCTATTCATTGATGGTTTCACGTGTAAATAATTATCTATTTACACGTGACGTAATTTAATTTCGGCTTAAAAAAAATATGAGGTTATGGAAAGTGTCTTTAATTCCTACACAAAAAAACCCGGGTTTCGGGTCACCATTTTTCATATTTCACACAAAAAATGCCACTTAGATGTTACATTACACTAGTGTCCGACCGAAGGTGCAATTCTGGCCGAAGCCGAAGCCGAAGCCGATTAATCGGTATTCACCAAAACCTTCGGCCGAAGCCGAAGCCGAAGGTGTCATTGACCTTGAGAAATACGATAGTTACTTTGATCTCAGAATATACTAGATACATATTGTGAGAGCTTTAGAGATTTAGCCCAATAACGAGCCGAGTGACCAACATATACATGTCGTTTGGTCCGGTGCGGCGGCGCGGCGAAACTCTGCTGCTCTGCACACTCTCCGTCTCGCTCTAGCATCGTTCAGTAAATTTCAAATTTTGACAACTAGCAAACCTTCGGCTTCGGCCAAACCTTCGGCAAATTTTTGGCCGAAGCCGAAGATTTGGCCGAAGGTGCTTTTTTGGCCGAAGGTGGCCGAAGCCGAAGCCGAAGCCGAAGCTTCGGTCGGACACTACATTACACATACACACTTTATTATTATTTAGTATAAGCCTGTGTTGTCCCACAGCGGGGCAAAGTCCTCCCTTCCCTCCTTCAACTTTCCCGGTCTACTGCGACTGTGGGCCAATCCATTAAGGAGTCCAGATCATCACACACTTACCTTCTTACTAATAAACGTATTATATCAGATGAATAGTTACACACCGATTTCTCTCTTTCAGTCGTCAGTAATTTGACTTTTGAAAGAAGAAGACAAAGCGTTGTGTAACTATACAGACGCTATACAACGTTTAATTAAAAAAAAAAAAATCGTATTGAAACGTGTGTCCTTACACCCTATTGATACAATAAAAACTGCAGGTACCTAAGTATTACAATAAATTGACATTGGACATCGGTAACGAGAACGCTTGCAAACAAGTGCCAATTGAATTTAATTCACCTATAGTAGGTCTAGGTAGGTACTGTCATTTTATCACGTACGTGTTAACTCAGATGACGGCAACGCAATCAACTTGTGCGCACGAGTTGATTGCGTTGCTGTCATCACAACTTACAGTTTATCACGTTGCTGGAATCCAACCTGTTCTCTTGACCACAATAACCACGACGTTTAAGCTTTTAAGTTCTTATTAATTGTATTGATTCATGGTTTCAGTTTACGCGACGAGGTCCCTACTACCCTGTATATATCCTAACTGAACTAAAACTATTAAAAATCTAAAATATGGCGTCGACAATTCCTCCACAACGCTGTCGACTGGTATTGTAATTATACACTTATGTGTAAAAAAAAATTAAATTAAAATTCCGTGTCTCGGAAAGCACGTTGAGCCGTTGTACCCGGCTGTCATTCGTGGATCTTTGACAGTCGTTACGGGTAGTTGCAGAAGCCCGAAAGTCTGACAACCAGTCTTACCAAGGGGTATCGTATTACCCAGTAACTGATGGGTTGTAGAGGTCAGATAGGCAGTCGCTCCATGCAACTGTCACCTTTGACCTAGACTAGAGTCAAGAGGGTCCAATAAAAAAAAAAACTGGTATCCAGCTGCATCCGGTTAGACTGGATGCCGACCCCTACATAGTTGGGAAAAGGCTAGGCAGATGTTGACTTATGTGTATTAAAATAAAATCACACTCACTCACTCATAAAATCAAACAAAAACAAAGTTCAATACATAAAATGTTAGTTGTTAGAAAAATAACGCGTTTCACAACCTTTTACGTGAAACCTTTTTCTGAAAGAATCCAAATCATATAACAACTAACATAAATATGGCTGGACTAAGTATAATAGCTCAACCATTTTTTGTCGAAACCCAATCTCGGGTTCGGATCGTAGAGAAAATCCTGCTGAAAACGCTTATCTACCTTTCACGAGTCATCTTAATTCGAAAACGTCGCTGTTCAGGACGATATGAGGGTCTCAAAACTTGACTTGCGATTGATGTAAACAGATTTTATTACTACCTTTTTTTGAACAAAAGGGTCCTTACATTAAGGCTTAAGGTAAAAAACTATAGGCTTACACTGAGTTGGTCCTTTTTTCACAGATGTAACTCTCCTGAAATTATAACTTGCACCCTAATTGCGAAACTGAATCATTTTAAAGGGTACTTTTATTGCTAATTCATTGCTTTACATGTTCGAAAAATTGGTCTGATCAACAACGTAAATAATGCAATGAATGTTGTTGAACTGTCAAAGTGAAAGCCATTTCTGCTGTTAGTGTGTTACGCAATTACCGCGCTGGCCAATTTTTGTAAGCTTATTAGTCGATTTGCACGAATTTGCTCACCCGAAACGGGCGAATCGTCACTTTTAAATAATATTATTTTTTTCTATAGGCGACTCGAACGAATTGGCACATTTTGAATTGTATGCAATAAGGTATAGAGAAATTGACACTAGCGCACAGCAGTGTTAAGAATAACTTCATTGCATAAAATTCAAAATTAAGCCATTTTTTAACAAACAAAAAATAACTGAGTAGATATGGGTATGTTTAACAATATTTACAGTTTATAGCTTTGCTTATCTGCAAAGCCACACTCAAATATCAAACTCGTCTTTAACATCCACACTGTCAGTTATCAGTGCTTAAAGCCCCTAAGCTGACACTGCAGTAGGTAAATAATTTTGCCTCCATTTTCCACAAAACTGCAAAAAAACTCATTATAATCATGCCAAAAAACCTTATCAACGCACCCCAAAATACATGCTTTCTGATGATGTTGAAGTTTCCGTGTAAGTATTTATAATATCAATGAAAATGTACATAATTTCCTCACTTATGTCTCAAGCTGTTAATAAACCCATGATGATCTCGATCATTTTGACAAAGCCCAACCCAAACTGTACTGACTTTATTTTTTGAAAGCGGCGGGACGGACAGGGACAGCACTGCCAGCCCCACTCTTTTCAGCCCACTATGGACACCCTGTAGGAGAAACATAGTAGAACACAATTAATAACTAGTAACACATGCTAAGGCATAAACATACATAAGCATAAGCATCCTATAATGTTCCCACTGCTGGGACACAGGCCTCCTCTCTTTAAGAGGGAGAGAGCCGTAATCCACCACGCGGGCCCAGTGCGGGTTGGTGGATGTCGCATGTCTTCCAATTTTTGGTTCTAAAACATGCTGGTTTCCTCACGATGTTTTCGTTCACCGTTTTGAGAGCAGTGGTGATGAAATTAATTTAGACAAAGTGTGCGTGTCTGAGTTCGAACCTACGACTTACAACTCGTAAGTCGCGGCCGTTTTCACTGGGCCACCACTGCTCTATTCTCACCCATAGGGATAGGCAGAAAGTATAGAATGCACATGCTACATTTCATACGAGTACATACGCATTACAATCAGTTATAGCCATAGTTACATGCCAAGGGCCCGGTTTTCTGAATTGAGAATTTGAAGTTGACTGTTGAGAACATCATGAGTCAAACTCTGCTTTGGCATGGTGATGTCTGTGAAGTACAAAATTTCTTTGCAAAAAACGTAATACATTTTGAATCTTGCGGGCTAATTTTACTAGTGGAGTTTGACAAGCACCCTAATTGCGTAACACACTATCAATATTGGAATCTGAATCATTTCGAAGCAAATTGCTAATCCTTTGCTTCATAACTTCGAAAAAAAAATCTGTACAACACGTAAATAACGCAATAAATGTTGTTGAACTGTCAAAATGAAACCGATTCCGATTGATAATGTGTTACGCAATTGCCCTGAAGTTCATAACTTTAAATTCTCAAATCAGAAACCACCAATCAGCATTTCCATCAAAACATTGACATTCGTTCGTACTTAATTAGAAACAACTGATTTTTAAAAGAATTCATAATATTTACGACACCAAGCAGGCCTAAAAATAAGCGTAATAGTATTTATTCCCCTTTAGTAAAGTAGCAATTACCAACAGTAGTCATTCGGAAAGAAGAATCGATCAACATTCATCATGCGTCTCCGGGTCCTCAAGACGTTTTCCGCCGTTGCAAATCAGTGATTTATGTATATGTCACTGTATGATTGTGAACATCGTTAGTTCATAATCTTTCTCGCGACATTGTAAATACTGCTTACAATATTATAACGTATCAATTTTCGATAATTTATAATCGATCCACGTAAAACTGTTAAATTGTGAACGAACCTGCACTTACCTTGCCGACAGGGAACCGTCTAACTGGTCGCTCTTGGCGGTAGCCGAATTGGTCGCAGTAACTAAGCCAGGGCACCCGAACCAAGTAAAAATGTTAATTATACGGTGACATATTATGTATATATCTACTCAATGCCGGTTAGAAAAATATCTGCCTTGGTTTTATTTAAAACTCTTTCAATTTCAAAAGAAACATAATCTTCATTATTCAAAACATCAACTTTCGGCACACATGTTTGTTTATCTATCATTTCTTTGTTAATCACTTGTCTAATCTTTATAAAATCGATCACCTGCGCCGGAGTGCGTCTGCTATTCTTCCGAGGTTGTCTAAACAACTCAGACTTATGAGCTTGTTGGAAAATTTATTCTACAATTTTCAATAGACAATTGTTTCCGACTCTTTATTTACGAACTTGGTTCATTATTATTGTTTATGGGAATGGCGGTAGCAATATGTTTTTTCAGATCGAATTGATTTAAGACTTTTCAAAATGGTTTGTTTTGTCCAAAGTTTGATCGAAAACTAGATTGTTAGGATTTGGTTAGCATCGTCATCATCACCACCATCATCACCATCATCATCACTACCATCATCACATCACCATCATCAACACCTTCCACAGCCCAAATTCACCCACGGCTGAGCATAGGCTTCTCTTTTCTTGTGTCAATCCCCACGCTCGCGCGCTCCTGTACCTCATCCAGGTTTTGTACGCGATGTGGCAACAATGTCGATATGGTTAAAAAAAATGCCAAAAACAAATGGCGGTGGTGGTGGTATGGTGAGGTGAGGGTATGGTGGTGGTGGAGAAGGATAAAGAACTAGGAAAATATCAAAAAATATTTTTTAATAATATTATAAAAATCTTAAAATAATATAAAGTAATTCGAAAGTATCTCTTTGTAACCCTTTCACGCCTAAACCACTGAACGAATTTCGATAAAATTTGGCAAGGAGATAGATGCCATCCTGAGAAGGACATAGGCTACTTTTTGCCTTCCGGTGAGTCTAAATACAGGCAGAATCACAGCACGTACCTAGCTATCATATTAATTCCGTTAACTATAAATCCGTGGACCACCCGGAGCAATGTTTACGTAACGCATCCGCGCTGTGTAAACATCGCGATAGAGACGCGTGCGCACGCCACCTGTGCAGGACAGTCGGCGCAAGATCAAGACGCGTCTAGATCGCGAATACCAACAGGGTAAAGGCACCAATTAATGTGGTTATTACGCATAATAGAATCTAAAATAACTAAAAGAAAAAAAATGTGTTTGCCAGCCATAACTCTAAAAATCATCCAGCACCCTGATCCACACTTTCAATCACAATCTGAATCAATTTAAAGGATATTCCATTGCTACATATGTTCGAAAAAAATGTCTGAATGCATGTTGTTGAACTGTCAAAATGAAAGCCAGTGTTAGTGTGTTACGCACTTATCCCGCTGATAGGGCAAGGCTTATATGGACATTTCATATTTTGACTCTTGAAATTTGGAATTTCTAATTCTATATAAAAATTTACATCCGTCACCTCACACATCAGGTCCAGTTTAAAACCAGCGTCAGGCACTAGTCTTGTCTGGCATTTTTGCTGAACTGGACCCTTTTGGCGCAGCCGTGAGGCACACTTTCCTGCCAATGTCTTACATCGGACTTTTTACTCTTTTTATTTGATTCTTATTTTGTTTTTATCCGATGTACAGACGCCAGCACATCAAGCTACCCGAAACTGTCAAATCTTCCTAATCAACTTTGAACCTTATGCTTTAGCGATAAAGTTGAAAATCTATTAAAGAAATCTGACAGATTGTAGTAGCTTGATGTGCTTATATACTGTGTGCCTTTTAGTCTGTGCTAATTAAATGTATATTCTTTTTTTTTATTTACGAATGAAAGACTGATATGGGACAGTATTACAATGTTAGAAACCACCTAGATTGCATTCGAAGAAGAAAGGAACAAAGCAGATGCAGTTTAAAATGTTGCCTTTAACGTTCGATCTATGAAAATAGCTTACGAAGCCAAAGCCGCTTTCAGTACCAACATTACAATATAATTCAAATCGTTCAGTGGTACTACAATCACACCGGAACTCGGAAATGAGCCCCGAGCGTCTCCGGACCGCTCTGTGTTCATTCACGGAGATAATCAGATCAGTTCAATGTAATAAACTGTTAACTCCACAAACTAGACTAGGAAATGACAATAACCGGAGAAATAGGAATGAATGAATGAATGAATGATTGAACACCTAAGCTATAAACTTGATGAAATACAGTTATTATTAATATTCCGTAGTTCAGTGGCGAAGGTACCATACAACTCGATTCCCACCGGCTTCCCTTCGAAAATTCAGAACATAACCACTCTATAGTCAATTCATCATTGAAATTTTCTTTTGGTTTTTTTTTTGCTCCGGCCTACCTCTGTCATAAATTCACCCTTCGCCACTGTTAAGATTTACACATACATAACATCACGCCTGTAGATATTCCCCGAAGGGTTAGCGAGAACCCATAGGGGCCCGTGACTAAATAATTACAGCCGCACAGGTCGATCGATCAGGTTAAGCTACGCTTGCCGCGGTTGGGCTGTGGATGGGTGCCTCGGAAAGCACGTTAAGCCGTTGGTCCCGGCTGTCATTCGTGGATCTTTGACAGTCGTTACGAGTAGTCAGAAGCCCGAAAGTCTGACTACCAGTCTTACCAAGGGGTATTGTATTACCCAGTAACTGGTTTGTGGAGGTCAGATATGCTGTGGCTCCATGTAAAATACTGGTATACAGCTGAATCCGGTTAGACTGGAAGCCGACCCCAAATAGTAAGATTCAAAAAGATGGATAAGGTGGGTGTATTAGATTTGGATATATCGGGCGAGTTTTTAAGCACAAAATAAGCCCTTCAAAATAATTTACTTTTTTACGCAATTTAAAAATGATTTTATAGGGTTGGGCATTATTTCTACGCTGTGTTTTTGTAGTGGTCAACTTGTCTTCTAATATTCCTATGACTATAAAGTAAATAATTATGTGCTAGAAGTAGGGTCACATGAATTGCGAAATGGATAAAATTTGAACTCAAGACGTCTTGCTTGCCTGTCTGAAATCTTGGGTCACAGTCTGTACATATTGTGACCAAACAAAACGATTTATGATGAAAACCGCATAATCAGCCTATAATGTTTCCATTTTTGGGAGACAGGCCTTCGCTCTTCGAGAAGGAGTGGGCTGTAATCTACCACGCGGGCCTAGTGCGGGTTGGTAGATGTAACATGTCAAATGTCTTTCTTCACCGTTTTTGAGAGCAGTGGTGATGAAATTATTTATACAAAGTAAAGCACCTACCAGCGGGGCAATTGCGTAAAACATTATCAATCGGAATCGGTTTGATTATGACAGTTCAACAACATTCATTGCGTTATTTACGTGTTGAGCAGATTTTTTTTTCGAATTTATGAAGCAATGGATTAGCAATCTACTTCAAAATTATTCAGATTCCGATTGATAGAGTGTTACGCAATTAGGGTGCTGGCTGAGTTCGAACCCGCGGCCCACAACTCGTCAGTCGGAACCAGTACCATTAGGCTACCACAGCTCTCATGGAAACCGCATTAAATCGATTTTACTAGGTTTGCAGATAAAATACGGCATCATAGACGCTTTATTCTGCCAACGTGTGCAAAAATATTTTCTCATGAATTAATATTTTAAAAGTGGCAACGTTTTTCCAGGGTTTATGTATGTCCATTAATTCTTAATCTCTTTATAATGCGTTTGGCCTAAAACATACATTCGTCGCTTGTATTATTCACGTCCAATTTACATGTCCGGAACTCCGGACCGTTATAAATGAAAATTTTAATACTGCCTGCCTGGTGGAGTTTTGATAATAAAAAAGCTTGTAAAAAGTAAATGAATTATGTAGCGTCAAATTACGATTAAAGATTATTTATTTTCTCAAAAGAATTACAATTCACTTATAGAGAAAACATAAATAGGTTTAGAACAATGTTATCTGTAAACAAGCGTAGATAAAAACAAAAAAAATATCTTAAAACTAAACATTACAATAAAACTCAGGGGCCAAATTTACTTATTGAAATAACTAATTATTATTATTTATGAAGACACTCGGTTCACCTAGGATCAAGATAAAAATAGCTAATTAATCTAGAATAGATAGAAAAGTCATGGGTCCCCGATACCCGAGCCCGGAGTCTGAATTTGTGCCCGATTGATGGCGATAGGGTCGCCCCCTATTACATGGGATGATGGGACGAAATGCACATACACATGCAAATGACAGGTATCAGGAACGTCTGCTCTCAACGGCCGGACTGTAGTTCAATACTAGCAAGAACAGTAGGTATGTTATTGTCACCTAAGTAACAATTATGTAGGTAATAAATAAATACCTAAATTACTTACACATAAATGCATGCAAGTTTCAGTGTGTCATGTTAAACGAGACTGTATGCGAAACCTGAATTTCAGAAACAAAAAAACTTGTTTCTTTATCTATACAGTAAAAGGAAAATGTAACAAAAAATGTTTTTTCAGTTGACTTGTGGTTTTTTGTGTCTGACTGAAAAAGACTAACATATAAAAATTATCAGTAGTCGAAAATTACCAAGTACAGAAAATTTAAAGTTGTGCCAACAAGATCAGTCAGAAGGCCAATTTTCGTAATTTTAATCGTTCAAAAGTCGCAGTCTCTCGTCCAAAAACTTGTGATGATAATGTAGGTAAATTAGAGGTATTTTTGACAGATTGAGACTGAGATCAGACTGTGAACGTTCTTAAAATTACGAGAATTGCCCCTCAGATATCAATGTCACACAATAACACAAACTAATCACGTACCTCACTCATTAAGGTGACGGGGGAGTTAGATGTCGGTCCCTTTGTAGTGTCATAGGTACTGATATTTAGCCGTATCTGATTATCTGAAGGCCGAACATAAAATGTGTCCAAATAAGTTAGAGTGGACATGAAAAAAGTTTAAAAAGTGAGTCTGTTTGTTTGTTCTTCTTGACGCTATAACTACTGAATCGATAACAGCGAAAACTGGCACAGAGCTTAATTTATAACCCAAAAAGGAAAGAAAATACATTTATTTAGCACATACTAAAAGGCACGCAGTATAATATACTTACATCAGATAAAAAAAAAAAGTCCGATATAAGAAATTTGCAGGAATGTGTGCTTTACGGCTGCGCCAAATGAGGAAAAAGGAAAGGAAATAAAATACTTACTTTTAATTCTTATAAGTACATGAAAAGCGGGAAAAAGCTAGTAAGTATTTACCTATAAAATACTTGGCGAATGAATCGATGCTTTTATTACGTAAAAAAATAATTATATCATGCCTACAATAATATGAAGAGTACTTAAAGGTACAGTCAATAAAAAGTATGCAGGATCGTCGGATATAGTGGAAGTTTAGTAAAAAACCGATGGATGTTCTCGAATAAAATTTAATTTTATTAATAGAAAACAAACAGCTCATTTATCAAATTAAATTTCTAACAAAAGCCGTCGAATTGCAATATGTATTTATATACAGATAAAAGTTATTGAAAAATTTGCCCTTACACTTTTTCAAACGTGACGTTGACAGCGTTGATGTCAAGTCTATTCACCCGTATGTTTCCATTCCATTAGAGGTGCGGCCGCGCACGGTTTACGTTAATTATTCATATTTAATTTAATTAAGGTTGTCGACTTGATTTCGCGTGTTACAGCGAGATTTATGTTGTAAACCTTTGTTTGCTAGTAATAATGTGATTAATTATTTAAGAGTAGAGAAGAGAAATTACGTTATAAATCAACGAACATGAGCTGTACAAGAATATTTTGGTGCGTGGCCAAAATCGGAACTGAAGCGGCCATCTTGTATTTTATGTTAACCAAAATCGCTCCCTTGTAAACGTCATTCGAGCAGCAAAATATCCTTATTATAGCACTCTTAATTACATGGACCCCTTTAGCCTCACCTATTAAACACTGCACCTTCCTCACCTCACCTATTCTTCATGGCTAATCATGGTGCAATGCTTTTGATGTTACAGCAGTCTAATGCGTACACTCTCAATCACAATCTAAGAGTTTCGAAGGATAATGCTTCGAAAAATTCGTCTGCTTGTCAACGTAAATAACGCAATGAACATTTGCTAAAGATTACATCTTTAGCAAATGTTCATTTTTTTGTTTTCCGAGCTAACTAGACGAAAACAATCATTACTTAAAATAAATGTTCTTGTATATCGATTTTATTCAATTTCGAGCGGCCATTGTTGTTTACATCTTTGACAAACTCAGAAACGCCGGACCTTAGGTGAACTGTCAAAATGAAACTCATTGCGATCCCGACCCCGTAGATCTGTTTGTGGAAACTGCTTGGTGAAAAGAGTAGATTCCTAAGTCATCATCTGCCTCGCCTTTTCCCAACTATGTTGGGGTCGGCTTCCAGTCTAACCGGATGCTGCTGAATATAAGTTTTTTTTTTATATACAGAGCGACTGCCTATCTGACCTCCACAACCACACAGTAGATTCCTAAGTATTATACCAAAATTTGATAGGTATTAAATGGATAATATTGATAGAACGTTTTTTTTTTTCTTATGTGATGAGGTTTATTATGATGCTTGATAAGAATCCCCTTCCAATAAATGACTATGACTATTTTGTGTTGGAAAAAAAACTGCTTATTTTCGCACTCAACATCCCCCGTCCGTACTATTCTTCCATATGTTTCCATCGCACGAGAGATGTCGTGTCGACCGTGCAGGGCCCGCGTGTATAAATTATTAATAACAACTGGCGACTTGATTACAGGCGCAGTGATTGTTCACTTTAATGAATAGTTGAACTATGAGTTACATCCCTTAGGAACACAATTTCGTATGCTAATTATTATAGCCCGCGTAATCTTAAAACGTGCAGACCACGTACGGTTGTCCAGCGTGGTATTTTGACAGTTCAAACCACGTCAACTTCGCGTTTTTTCGCGCGGTTTCGTTCAATGTGTCATAGAGAATATGTCAATTAATAGCAGAAGTGATTAGGTAAGGAATTGACGTGGTTTTGAAGTAAGGTATCATTAAGTGGTCATAGTGAATTAGGGTCCTATAAGTCAGTAATATAGCCCAGTATGTCTAAGTTATATGTAATAGGGGCGAGCATATTGCTCAGCCCTAAATACAGACATTAAGCACTTCATACACGGCAGCTATAATGTAAAGATGTAAGTATATTATAGCACGATACATCTCATTACATCTTTCTACAGAAATCGTCGAAGACCACACACGACAGCTATAAAGCGTTTCACACATAGCAGCTATAATGTATATTATAATGTACATATGCATTATAGCTGTCGTGTGTGGCCTCCTGAAGATTTCTATGGAAATATGTAATGAGATGTATACATATAGATCTCTACATTATAACTGATGTGTGTGAAGCGCTTTATGTATATGTACATTGTAGCGGGATTTAATGTACATTAATATACATTACAGCTGCCGTGTGTGAAGCGCTTTAGGTGTTCACCATTATTACTTTTTATAATGGTTCGCAGGTCGACCTAGAAAGTTGTCGGTTTGCCTGTGGGTGCCTCAATAAATTAAAGCTCTAGCCAGTGCTTAAAAAAAATTAAAATAATCCTAAGCGACTACACTCTAAGGGCGCCCCCTGTAGGGTGCGGACCTCGGCTTAGGGCGTCGCTGGGGGAGGGCAGTAAGGGACAAGCTGGATCGGATTAAGGGTCAATCCCCACTGAAAGAGCAACGGCGCGCAGCGGCCGTAAGAGCAAGTGACTTTCCTTCTTTTGACTAGTCGCTAGAAGACTCGCGCAGCCTCGCGGCGCCGCGCTGCCCCTCCTTTGCCTTCAAATGACTATGGATTATGGCCGCTGCCGGCCGCTGCTCTTTCAGTGAGGATTGACCCTAAAGGTGGTCACCGTCTCCTATAGATTTCTGAAATGCTAGAGGCATTACAGGTGCGTTTTAATAGCCGTCCCAAGAACAAACCGTATGCTCCTAACAAATCATTTTGAATAAACAAACGTACACATAAACGTAGACAAAAAACGCGGAAAAAAAAACACGTTTCTTGTATAGAGACCCCCTTTAATATTTAACTTTGATTTGATTTTATTGTGTGTTGTTATAGCGGCAACATAAATACACACTCTGTAAAAATGTCAACTATCTAAGTACCTATCACGGTTCACGAGATACGGCCCACTGACAAACAGACGGACAGACAGCGGAGGCTTATTAATTAATAGAGCTCCGTACCCAAGGCCTCTAACAAAACTTAGGTACTTATTACTTACAAAAAAAGCAATAACAATAAACACTTAAACCAATTAAAACTTAACCCATAAACCTTATTACTCAAACCTACAGTTTTATTTTATCAAGAGCCTTTTTAAAGCCCTATAGGCTGTATAGCAAGTGCCTTTGGAACCGCAAGTAATTTAAGAAAAGCGTCAAGCGTGAGCCCTGAGCCCTCGTCTTTGCAATCTGTCGTCAAGCCCTTAAGGCTGCAAATAAAGCCTTCCCGTGATAAGAGAACGAAGAAACGTTTATTAGGCATGATTTATTATACCATACCATCACGCCTGTATTCTTTATGGGATAGGCAGAGAGTGTTAATGACAATAGCTTCGCGCCCTATTAGGTACAAGAGATTACGTCTTAACTGGCGAAATGTGACTAAACATCTACCTACTTACGCCTACATCTTTTAGCTTCGGGAAATAAGTACAGAAATGATGTTATGTTTTTGTATATTTATTTTCTTCTAAGCGTTACAGTTCTGGAAGAACTTGGGGGAAGCCTTTGCCCAGCAGTGGGACAGTATAGGACAAACAAAAAAAAGCGGTACAGTGGAAAAAACACGAACACTTTACTTTAAACCATAGAAAATTGATACCGTTTGAAGTGTGCGAGGAAAAACATAATGAAAAATATCTAAGCTAGCCTTGTTGCTTGGCTGTTTCAAGAAATCCGTCTCCATTTTAAAACAAAAGTCACAGCATTATAATGAGGTAAACAAAAGATTATTTAAACATAATAGTCTATTAACATTCTCTTTCTTTCCTGTGAAATGAATACGACTACGAAATGTAAAAGATAAGGAATTGAATAGCACTTACGTTGTAACGTGTTTCTTTGCTATCGTTATTGATCAGGCGTTCGGTTTTAGTTGTGAAAGTAAGAACATTTTACTTGAAAAAGAACCGTAAAAACATACATATTAACCCGTAAAAGCAGGATATTCTAGTATTCTTTGTGAATTTTGTTCAGTGAAATGGTAAAAGTCGCTGTGTGCGGGGGAGCTCAGGAGCGGTCTTAGTATCGATGCTTGGGGTAGGCCTATGTCCAGCAGTGGACGTATTTCAAGCTCAGGAAATTACTTAGGTTATCATAGCATTAGACTTCGTCACAGGGTAGATTCAGGTATTAACATCCTAAAATACGAGGGGATAATGTCAAGAATATTAGAAGCAGCTTCATTCAAACTAAAAGTAATTAGGTACAGACGCCAGCACATCAAGCTACTAGAATCTGTCAAATTTCATTAATAGATTTTTAACTTTATCGCTAAAGCATAATAAGGTTCAAAGTTGATTGGGAAAATTTGACAGTTTCGGGTAGCTTGATGTGCTGGCGTCTGTACAGCTCGTTTGGGCGTCCGCCAAATTTTGTTAATTTTCAGTGTTGTTAATATTATGTATTTAGTCACGACCATTCCATTGAGGAGATCTGTTGCTATTAGAAGAGACATATCCACCAATGATATGCAACGAAATTGTTTATTCTGTAAATAGAATATCGGAAACACTTTTAACGCCATATAAAAAAAAAATTGCTAGATGGAGTCGGCATTTTCTATCTGAGAGACGGAATGACAGTCCTTACGGGGTAATCACTGTCAGAAAATTTGAATCATCGACACGAAGTAGAAGTCAGAAGCCCGAACACAACCCAGTAACTGGGTTGTGGAGGTCAAATAGTAGCTCCATATAAAATACTGTGGTATTCAGCTGCATTCGATTAGGCCTTAATTGAGTGCCAAGTACTGGGTGCTTTTAACTACAAGACAATTAAAAAATATGTTAATGTCTTGATGCTAGTGATGTAACTACCTACTAGTGACGTCAAACGGTCAGACAAACTCATTCATTCATTCGTTGTCACCCACCTTAGTACCTTGTAGTGTCACTAACCCAAATCAAATTTTGCAGAACAGTAAAATATAATTTTAAAAGCAAAAACGTAAGTAAGACACCTAGGTAGGTACCTAGTTTCTTGTTTCACGCGTCGGTCATATTTCATGATCGTATATAAACAAAAATTGAGTAGGTATCAATATATTTAGGTAGGTACCTAACGTTCAGAAATCGTGAGAAAATTGTCGGAACATAGGTACTACTTACAATAATTATACTCGTGAACTTTGTGTCATTTTCGCCATTAGACTGGCTGTCATTGACGATAATGAAAGGTAAATGAAGGATTATACTGGAGTCCTAAAGACTCCTTTTCAAACTTTATGGCAAGGACTGCCATCATAGTTACTGCAGCATTATAAAAGTCTAGTAAAACTCATGGAATTAGTATGCACTATACTGCAACCTAATTGCTTAACACACTATCAATCTCAATAATTTTTAATTTTTAAGGATATTACTAATCCATTGCTTCGTGTGTTCGATAAATGTGTCTGCTCAACAACGTAAATAACGCGATAAATGTTGTTGAAATGTCAAAATGAAACCCATTGCTACTGATAGTAATACTGGTAGATAGTCCGCAGGATGGGACATGGAAGCGCATCCTGTTACCATGGATCCAGTACATGATTCTGAACCCCTGTTACAGTTTGTGAGTGGATGTCCCTGCCACCCTGTTTAGTGATAAAACTCTCCAGAACCTCACAACACTTTCATTAACAGCCATTCACTGTGACCCCTATGCACAAGGAACGTATATTTTCCTAAAAATTGTAGACAATTGTGCCAATTCCCTTGTTCACAAACTGAACTAAATTTAAGTTAAGTGCATCTTTTTCTTTCTATTTCATTAAGAAAAGGACAGAAGATAAATTTTAGTTTAGTCCTGTCAAATTAGTCAGCGCATGACGTAAATTGACGTATTTTTAGTAGCCAATTTTTTATCACGTCTAGGTAAACTTGTCTATGGAGTATCTTAATTTGACAGGACTAAACTAATATTTATCTTCTGTCCTTTTCTTACTAAAATAGATAGAAAAAGATGCACTAAATTTAAATTTAGTTTAGTTTGTGAACAAGAGAATCGGCGCCAATGACTCAATTTGATCGGTCGTCAAAACTCATAGGATTGGTTGTAGTCATTTTGGTCAACAACATAGTATGCAATGAGATTTTAACGTGAGATGTGTCCTGACCCCCAATAGGCTTAAGAAAAGTAGAAAAATGCACAACCTTCAATACCCACTTTTGCTGTCTGCAATCTGCATCCTTATGGTCTACTTTCAACATTTTTCACGTACCTACTTTCGAGAGTGATACATAAAACATACATCAAGCAGTAAAACAGACATAAAACCACTATACTCCACAATCTATATTTAGTCATAAAAATAAATTTGTACTGCATGACGTACTTATAGGAAGATACCTACAGCAATTTCATGGTGCGATTCTTTTTTATGTATGTAAAGAAGTACATGTAATTTCTAAATTAATATTAAAGGTAATATTAAAACTTTTCGTGGTTATTTCGCCTATCTTCTAAACTAATAGAGTATAAAGAGTATAATCCATACAAATATTATAAATGCGAGTGTGTCTGTCTGTCTGTTAGATCTTCACGCTTAAACCGCTGAACCGATTTAGATGAAATTTGGTATAGAGATAGTTTGAGTCCCGGGAAAGGACATAGAATAGGAGTTTTTATTCCGATATTCCCACGGGATCGACACTTATGTGGGTGAAACCGCAGGTACAGCTAATAGTAATAGTATTATAAAGAGAAAAGATTTAATTTTTGTATGTTTGTTTGTTACGATTTCACACTAAAACGGCTGAACGGATTTGGATGAAATTTGGCACATGGGTAGACCATGACCTGGATTAGGACATAGGATACGCTTATGCGGGTGAAACTGCGGAGTGTAAAAAATTTAGGAAGAAGAAAAAAACCTTCTGTAATAGAGCAGTACCCTAATTGCGTAACACACTATCAATAGGAATCTGGATAATTTTGAAGCAAATTGCTAATCCATTGCTTCATAATTTCGAAAAATTTGTCTGCTCGCCACGTAAATAACGCAATGAATGTGGTTGAACTGTCAAAATGAAACTGATTCCGATTGATAATGTGTTGCGCAATTGCCCCGCAGGTAATTATGATTTTTTTGGGGGCAAATTGAGGATAGAAAGCACACAAAATCATGACGTGGAATAAAAGGAACTAACGTTGTCAAAGTACTGTTTTAGCAGGAAGAGGAAAATGTAATTATGAGGAAAAATAATAAATCTAGCACCTACCTAAAATGTAATTGCTAAAATACGTGGACACGTGGACAGTACATTTCAAACAGTTTTTCCTCATATGCCACTTGGCGATTCGCTGCGCAGTAGAGTTGGCGCCAATGATGCTAATTACTGTGGTTCTATGGAAGATTTAGCTCAACCTTATATGGCAGATCTTCCGTCTCTTTCTTCGTCGATATGCGTTATAGATACATTATTATTTATTATAGTTATTGGGTTTATGCACCTGGACTTCTCAGTAGCAGCCCGGAGTCTGGATTTGTGGCAGGTCCGCCCCCCAGTACACACGGCTACATATCAAGCTATACATTACCAGTACAAGCGGACCTCTTCTTGTACGGCAAGCCGAACCAAGGCCAGCACCCTAATTGCGTAACACACTATCAATCGGAATCTGAATCATTTTGAAGCTAATCCATTGCTTCATAAGTTCGAAAAATTTGTTTGCTCAACACGTAAATAACGCAATGAATGTTGTTGAACTGTCAAAATGAAACCGATTCCGATTGATAATGTGTTACGCAATTGCCCAGCTGGTCAGCTTAGGTATACTGGAAATGTATTGCTTGATATGTAGTACCTACCTACTATAGGCTACACCTCTGACTAACCCTTCAGGGGTTACAGTTACAGGCGAGTTGCATGTTATTATTTACACATACAGTTTTTCAGTAGGTAGTCTGACAATTTTCTTTAATAGATTTTCAACTTTATCGCTAAAGTATAAGGTTCAAAGTTGATTGGGAAAATTTTACAGTTTCGGGTAGCTTGATGTGCTGACGTCTGTACTTAAAACTATGACCCATGAAAACGTTTGTCTGTGGGAACTGATTATACAAAAATGATCAATACTATAATATTATAAATGCGAAAGTTTGTCTGTCTGTTACCTCTTCACGTTTAAACTGCTGAACCGATTTAGATGAAATTTGGTACCTACCTATAGAGATAGTTTGCGTTTTTATCCCGATATTCCCACGGGATCGAAACTTATGCGAGTGAAACCTCGGGACGCTGCTAGTAATATTATGAATGCGAAAGTGAGATTGTTTGTTACGCTTTCACTCTAAAACGGCTGAACGGATTTGGATAAAATTTGGCACTCAGATAGATCATGGTAAGGACATAGACTACTTTTCATCCTGGATCGCAGACAAAGTCACAGGCAACAGTTAGTACTTACAAAATTAAAGTAAAGTTTAATAGTGCGAATACTTAGGCAGCATTGTAGCAAGATTAATTTACTTCATCCCCTGATCCACTGTCTCATTCGTCGAACATGTTTACATATCAGTACTTAAAAAAAAACAACCGACTTCAAAAAAAACTACAAAGTGATAAATAACTTTAATTTCGGAAGTCGGTGTCGTTGGTTCCGCATTTTCGTTTTTTGACACCGACTTCCGAAATTAAAGTTATTTATCACTTTGTAGTTTTTTTTTAAGTCGGTTGTTTTTTTTGTAAAAAAGTTTTTATTTTTAACCGACTTCAAAAAAGGAGGTTCTGTATTCGACCCGTATGTATGTATGTATGTATGTATGTATATTTGTTTGTCCGCGATTTTCTCAAAAACTAATGAACCGATTTTGATAATTCTTTCTGTAATGTGATCTACATACTTTCAGAAAGGTTTTAGTATATAATACATTATATAACTATTCTTATGTACGATGTTATATGCATAAATGTACTGCATCTCCGGCATTTCTATGTGAATTTTGATGATTCTTCTAGTCGGTGTCTTCAATTCCTCAATGCACTAGTGTTATTTGAATTTGTGTGGAGTAGGTACAACTAAAAAGTGAAAAATAAAAACTTTTTTACAAAAAAAACAACCGACTTCAAAAAAAACTACAAAGTGATAAATAACTTTAATTTCGGAAGTCGGTGTCAAACAAAAAACGAAAATGCGGAACCAACGACACCGACTTCCGAAATTAAAGTTATTTATCACTTTGTAGTTTTTTTTGAAGTCGGTTGTTTTTTTTCACTTTTTAGTTGTACCTACTAACGCCAATTCCCGTAATTAAAAAGGTTCAAAATCTAGACGCAATCTCTTCTCAACGGCAATCAATGTCAATAACTTCAGAGGTAGGTACTTTTGACAGATTGAGACTGCGATCAGACTGAACGTGCTTAAAATTACGAGAATTACCACTCTGTTCTAGCACAGTTTTTTGTAAAACTTTGTTTCTAATTAAGGTTTTGGTTTAACATAAATTAGTAGCCTGAGCGTGATCTTTCTACTAAGATAACGGCAATTAAGTGGCAATTAAGTTAGTTATGCACTAAATAACTGCACGCTGCGTTGATGCAAATACCTGATAATATCTAGGTAGAAATATTAAAACCTCTATGAATTTAAATGGCATTGGGCAACCAACAGCTGTATTGCATAGATAGGTATCTTTAGCTACAATAAGAATTAGAGCTCAAAAAAAAATATTCTATATTCAAATTGGCTAAAAAATCAGCACTTTTCGAACGTCAAAATTACATAAGTCAGTCCCCCAAAACGCCCTTCACTACTTCCTAAGTGCCTATTCCGCTGCGCTCGGTTCTGTCTGCGCTGACCCAATGGGGACGCGTTGCAAACAATACCAAAAGCCTCGCGAGGCCGCCGACCGGGCGGCCCTAGGGGGACGCGCCTTCAGTGACACGATACTTGAGATCACGGTCTTCAAGCTTAGGGAGCTGACCCCATTGATTCAACGTCTGTTTGTTTGTCAAATAAAAGCGTCATGAGAATCTTGTACATCTGCCCTTCGCGGAGTTCCATAAGTATCTAACACTCAATTGAATAGTTGTAGTCTAACAATAGACATTGATCATTGAAGCTCCGCCAACGTTCTATAAGAATTATCAAACTAATTATGGTGGGGGCCAAAAATTCAGAATAAAGAGGAACTAGACTTTTCGTGGGAATTACCTATGTATATGCATCTGTGTTACTTATAGGTATACAGAAAACGAAAGTGAAAGTCAAAGTCAAAAGTCAAATCATTTATTTCAAATAGGCACACCAAAGGCACTTTTGAACGTCAAAAATTATAATAAAACGAAATTGATTCTAGTCGCCCCTTCCAAAAGGTAGTTGTCGTATGGAGAACGACATCCCAGATCCTAGACAACAGTAGATTTGATTAGAGAGTTTCATTATCTGCCTAGGTTTTCCAAACTATATTGGGGTCAGCTTCCAGTCTAACCAGATACCAGTATTTTACATGGAGCGACTGCCTGTCTGACCTCCACAACTTAGTTACTGGGTGATACGACACTTATCCCTTGGTAAGACTGGTTGTCAGACTTACGGGCTTCTCATACCCGAACGACTTTCAAAGATCTACAAATGAAAGCTGGGACAAACGGTTTACCGTGCTTTCCGAGGCATGGAGGGTCTCCAGGGGCTTACAGGATCTAAACGCAAAAAACGCAAGTTTTAGAAACAATAAAAGTATATGATCGACTACAGTAAACAAAATCTAAAAATATAAGATATTCTTCAGGATATATGCTAGGTAGATAGTGTGTTGAAAACATAATACAAATTATTTGGTACGATAGAAAAAAATCATCAAGATACCTCTACAAAACTTTCTTTTTACAATAAAAACCATACTAATATAAATACAATCATTATGATTTTTTGTCAGATTATTCTACAAGCAACATACTAAAACTCTAGTGTTTTAATTTTTTAGTCCAAACAATAGATTTTTTGTAAATAGATAATTGCTTCATATTTTGCAATAAATTACCAGCGTTGTGTCATCGCGCTTCTCTTTCTTTTCTATGCAATCAGACAGTGACCACGCTTTAGGTCATGTAGTCCTCTTAAGTCCAACAAGCCCAATGAAAAGTATCCCGTTGTTTCAAGTGCAATAAATACGGGCATTTAGAAAAGAACTGCCGTTCAGTACTCAAGGCAACACTAATTGCGTACGCTAATTGCGTAAAATACTCAATCACAATCAATTTGAAGGATATTGCTAATCCATTGCTGTCAAAAAATTTGTCTGCTCAACAACGGAAATAACGCAATGAATGTTGTTGAACTGTCAAAATGAAAGCCATTCCTACTGTTAGTGCATTATGCGATTACCACGCAGTACATAGTACAAAAACAACAATAATGATGAAAATAAATCGAAATGTATTCCTGTGTCTCTAGATTATACGCTTTGCAACGAAAGCCATCGCCGACTTATTTTAATCTTTATATCTAATCATTCCATAACTCACACGCATAGATTCCTTGAAAAAGTCTAGCTAGAGTATCGAAATTATCACAAATCACCCCTACTTAACGATCCCCAAAGGGGGACCTTCTCGATAAACAAAGACTAGATTTCAAACAGTAATTTCGGAGATGACATCTGAAGGCTAATAAAATTCCCATAATTAAAAACGTTAAAGATCTCGTCGCGATCTCATCTCAATGACAATCGATGTCAAAAATGTCAGTAAAAAGTATTTTTGACAGGCTCTGACTAAGATTAGAATGCATAAAAACGGAATTGACCCACAAGACTGTGTTTCAACGTCGGTGTTTAGAGTGACGTCCTAAGAATGGCCCTCGATAATATGTCCTTTCATAGGTAAGACTGTCGCCTTTAAAATAATATCGGCATGGCCGTCATCAGACCAGGTGTTTCTCGAACTAAACTTCAGACAACAAAAGATCAGTCTCAAATATGAGAACGAATAGTATCATGACTTTCAAGTTTAATGTCACGCTTCGCTGGCTTTTAAAGGTCAGACTCATTTTTTTTCTTTTAGCTGTCATTCGCAATTGTAAATCAAAACATACTTAGCCATTTTTACGAGTCTGACGACCAGAAGCCCCACTGACATTTCGATCCTAAACTAAGTAACAATAACTGGTTTGCCAACACTTAGCTAATTCTTAAGTTTCCCTTAAAGTCATTTAGCCAAGCCTTTTTAAGTTCCCTTTAAACCCCTCCCTACAACAACTTTTATAAGACCAATTAGCACTGTAACACAGTATACTAAAGTGGTTATAGGTAACTCGTCGTGGTCAATTATGTATCGAAATAGATAAGTAAATATGTATTTTACATAAACACAGTCGGCCAGCTGATTAAAAACGAACATCTTTGACTCTAACTAGGATAGGTGCTACAAAAGTCGAATAAGAGTCCTCTTATACGACCTAAAAGAGAAAACACATCAAACAACGTCATATTAAACTTACCATGCATATTTCCCTCTAAATGTCACAGTAATTTTATTGTGTTTAATTGAAAAATAATGCCTTATTGCATTTACCGCAGCAACACAAACGTATCTCGTTGTGACGTAATTATACGTATATAAACACGTTACTGAGTTTATATAGGTTTTGTTACAAACATAAACTAAGTTAAAACGTCTTATTTGCACCAAAACATCGCAATACCATCACGAATTCACTTCACATTAAAGTCTGACAGTGCGATAACGAAGTTACTGAACTGCTAACTATTGTTTTTTGACTAATAACCTAAAAACACAGCTTTCTTTTCATCATAAGGTCGCTCATTACGCCAAACTAGTGTTAAAATGTACATACCATCTTCACTTCGCTGGTACTCGACTTAGCAGTCGACATCGCCTTGATCATCCTGCTGGAATTATCCAGCAAACACTTTTGGATACTCATAACTCCTTTTTTTATGCAACACAACACAGAAAAAATATTCACATCATTGACACAGCACAGCACGTCACTGTTGCACACAATAATAAGTGATTAACAGGCCATCGCGACGTAAACACAAATATATCACATCTTATTCTTAATTTGCGAAACGCGCGTGTTAGGTTATATCCATTGATTTGACGTAAGAAAGTTTTTGATTTACGGGACGTGGAGTAACCACGTGGTACCTTGCCCGTTGACGGACCGCGACTGCTGCGGACCGGCGTGAACACAGCTGGCCGCGCCGCAGCGCCCCCTGGTGCCTGGCGACAGCGAGACAAAGACCGACTGCAGCCACACCTATAAAAAACTACACACAAATCATTGAACTTGAACTGATGTTTAAACTGCAAGAGTGCAAACATTGTGACGTCATCATACTTAGTCCGTGTGACGTGACACACGGTGGATTATGTTTCCTATTAAGCGCGGGGACGGCGCCGAAGTGATAATGGTGACGCGTGACGTTACAGTTTAGGGCCCCTTCAAACTGGGCAGTGAACCAAAAAACAATAGCATATAAAATGATCCTTTGTTAGTGAACTTTTTGTGCAAACTAAAGTTTCGTTTCGCAACGAATTATGCAATGCACCCTGAAACGTTAGCAGTTTCCGGGAGAGAATAAATGTCGACATTAAAATGAACAACTTTTGCTGCAGTTCGTACTTAGTTTAAATATTCGCATAATATTATTTTATACTTGGACTTCCCACAGTGCGCACACTGCAAACAGTCTGTTTAAAGAATGGAAACTTTGAGAAATGTTATTTTAAGTAAAAATTAAATGGTTAAGTCCCGAGCGTGTGAGTACTTGTTTATGTTAATCTGATGCTATCACTGACCTCTAATAGGTAAACAAGTAAGTACTTGTTTAATACAAGTCAGTGGATACTATACATATTTTGATAAGAAAAACCACGAAATAACCAACCTCACACTAATACCACTTCGACTTGAGGTTTGGTTTACCAATGACTGTGAAGAGAATTACGGAAAGAAAGACAGAAAAATTGGTTTAATTTTTATTTGTCACAGAAAGTGCATAAAAAGATAAGAATAAGAAAAACATAAAAAGACCTTACAAATCAATTAGAAACCAAAGAAAAGAAAGAATATTGACAGTTATTTTATTTATTATTATTTTATTTTCCATCTACGTATTGGTTGACTAAATGAATTTCCTAGTCGTGACTTACAGCTCCGCCTAGTTATAAAACCCTTTATTTTTCTAGATTAAATTCTTCTCCTTTAGATGCCAATCGGCCATCTTCATCGGGCGTTTTGGGGGACTGTCTTATGACGTTCGCCAAGTGCTGATTCTCAGCCTAGTTAGAATAAATTCCTTTTTTTACCAAAATAGATTCTCAGTCACAGAAATTCACTTTTGCATAATGTAGTCATACCATGTACAGACGCCAGCACATCAACCTACACCTAACTGTCAAATTTTCCCAATCAACATTGAACCTTATGCTTTAGCGATAAAGTTGAAAAACTATTACAGAAATCTGACAGATTGTAGTAGGTTGATGTGCTGGCGTCTGTATGTAGTTGCATTATTTATCATTATAAAACTTCACTAAAGCATGAATGAGCTGTTTATAAACCCGGCTTAAACTGTATAAAAAGTCCTTATTAAGTTATTGCACTGTACTGATTAATGCTGTGTCTGCTTAGTTTTAATTATAGTTTTTCCTGTTCTATTAATATCGCTAATGACGTGTCTGTCGAGTGTACAGTCGGGATACTGTTACAATTACTATATTCAACGGAACATTGCGTATTTAAACCGTCTTTTGATATCATTTATTATACAGGATGGGCAAAAAATCGTGGATCAAACGAAACAGGGCGATAGTTGAGGTTATTTACTGTCCAAAAAAAAAATAGAAAAAAAAAGTATCATCACTACAACAGTGCTTTTGTGACAGTGGGTACCATGATTTATCAGTATTGGCACTTTTTTCAATATCTTTTAAGGCTCAAAAAAAATTATTTGTAACTTTAGAACCTTACTGTGAACACTCAAATTGTCATAACTTTTAAAGAGATCAAGTTAGGGCTCTCGCACAAACAAATAACCCCAACTATTGCCCTGTTTCGTTTGATCCACGATTTTTTGCCCATCCTGTATATTCAATTTCATCCCTTTATTTTTTTACCTTCGATAGTCTTGCGTTTGCCTACTAGGTATCTAACTTTAAGTAGATAGGTAGATAGAAAACTCTTTATTATGTATACCACAAAAATTACAGATATCATCATCATCATCATCATCAGAGAAGGAGAGACAGCTAGCTTTATTTCTATTCTTCAAAAAACTATTTGTTTATACACTTTTGTTGGTACGGAAACCAGGAATTCTAACCGACTGCTTAATTATAATTTTTTTTTTGGCGTCGATCCGGTAATTGCTCGTATTGTAAACCACTTATAAAGCTTATAGCTGTAAATTAATCCAAAAATCCTTGTTTAAAAAATTAAATCTCCTGTGTGTTTTCATACCTCAAGATTTGATTAAGATGAATAATTATATTATTTAACATCTGGTAGTATCCTAACCACAAAGTAATTAACCTACTTTTTAATTATAGCAGACAGACAGTCTGTTAAAGATGAAGCGTAGACACATGATCTGACATGACTCGACATTTAAAGGTCTTATGTTTTTGAAAGCTCATGTAAAATACTCAGCAGTATTCAGCTGCATCCGGTTAGACTGGAAGCCGACCTCAATATAATTGGGAAAAGGCTAGGCAGATGGTGATGATGATGAGAGAGCAAAAACATAACCCTACCTTTTGGCTTTGCAGTAGTCGGGTAAGAAAAGTCTAGTTCGAACATAGCTTACTGAACGCAGCGCCTATCAACTACTATCAATTAGTGGTCATCAGCGTGCACGTGTGACAACTAACTTTACAAGCGAGTTATTGGGTCAAATAGTTAACTGTCTCCATGAGATGTTATCCTATATCTTTCTCGCTCCCTCATCATTCCTCTTTTACGCAAGTTCAGTCTGTTTCAATATGTTATAGCGGATCGTTTTAACCGACTTCAAAAAAAGGAGGAGGTTCTCAATTCAATTGTATTTTTTTTTTCAGTTTGTTACCTCACAACTCCGTCATTTATAAACATATTTCAAATATTCTTATTTTATTAGAAAGGGTATACCTACTTATAGAGTGGTTCCATATGGTCAAGTTCTGATGAGTGGTTTTTGAGTCGGCTACAATACTTACGTATTTTTTACTCTTAGTGTATGTTGATGATTTTACATATAATAACTTCCTGTCACTGTTATTTACTTAGCCAGTGAAGTGAAGGTATTCGATTTGTGTGGGGTCCCACAACAAAAAAGTGAAAAATAATAAATTACAAACGACTCCTAAAAAAATGCTACAGAGTGAAAAATAACTTTAATTTCGGAAGTCGGTGTTTTTAGTTTTGTATTTTCGTTTTTTTGCCACCGACTTCCGAAATTAAACTTATTTTTCACTTTTTAACCGACGAAAAAACGGAGGAGGTCATTACCTAAGAGATAAGTTACAAGAATTCATCATACTTTATGCAGAGACGAAATATTAATAAAGACAAAGTAGATATTATCGAATTAATTAATTCTTCCGGGACTTGAAGAATTACCTCTTCAAGTGTCCGACTTTTCTACGTAATTTATCAAGTGTCCGACTTTGAACAAGAAATGGATAACGCTGATTATGTCATGTAGCTGATTAGATAAGAAAATTCTATGTGTATAGATCAAAGATAGCTAGCTAAATTATCTTTCATAAAACAATATACTTATTAATATAATAATTTCATGCACCAAATGCTGTTTTCCAGTTTGAAGGGCATCGTTTACTTACAGGCATATGTTAGATAGATAAAACATTTTATTCAGTGCACACAAAATGTCATTAAACAAAAGCACACTTAAATTATAACAAATTACGTTAATACATATAAATAGAAGTCTGTCTTGTATGGATCAGAATGTTGGGCCACAAAAGGTACTTATGAAATTTCATGCACCTGAGATGAGAATGCTAAGAGGGATGTGTTGTGTTACACGAATAGGGCATGTGATACGGAGGAATGAGGAAAATGTCGTGAGGAAAGTTTTGAGTATGAATGTCGATGGCTATAAGAGTAGGGGAAGACCAAAGAAATTATGGATGGACTGTGTGAATGATGATATGGTTAGAAAGGGGGTGACAACCGACATGACGACTAATACAGAAAATTAAAAGAAAAAGACATGTTGCGCACCCCAAAGAAAAACATAGGTACATAAAGAAATAAAGTGACACTATTACATACTTTAAGTCAAATAACGAACAAAGTGCGGTGTGCTTCTCAAGGTTGCACCAAATGGGAGTCCAGCTCAGCATGTATCAGGCAAATACCTGACGCTGATATTCTGCTGGATCCCTGCAGTGACATACGGACATGACATACATGAGACATTTCAACCTTATATAGATAGTTAAATATTTTATTTAGAGCATTCAAAAACATAGCATAAAATACAAAAGCACGATTCAATAATAACGAATTACAAATGAATGTTAGGAAATAGCTACAAGGTGCCAATAAGGTGCCAAATGATCTGACCAAGATTATTTCCGGATTTTTATATACACTTTGACATTGATGACAATCTATAAAATGGGTCCTCGAGAGTCTCTTAGAAACAAATTCAAAGAAATTGATATACTTACTAACTCTGCCTTCTCTTTATATTTTAGAAAGTATTTTGTATGTTCGCAAAAAACTTAGGACTTTTCAAAATAAGAAGCGATTTCCATAAAAAATGAAATTGTTGTACTTACCTAGATTAACTAAGACTAGCAAGTCATTTCTTGTAAACAGCATCCGTTTTTATAACAAGTTGCCAAAGCCGGTTACAGAACTTAGCGATGGAAAGTTCAAAACCCTCATCAAACGTGTCCTCCTTATCAAAAAACCATTTTATAAGATTAAAGACTACGTTGAAGACAAGGTAGTTTGGCAATAATTCCTTGTGCACTTGTGGCTTCCCTGGCACCTCATTAACGGCAAAACTACGTAAATGTCTATTAACTGCTCTCAAATTACGATGTTTATTTTTTTTTTCTTTTTACAGTCGTCTTTGACATAATCTTTTTATTATTTGACATTATATACTGAAAATTTTAATTTTTCACCTCTTTATTAGTGGTTGTAATGGCAATCATATCACTTGTTTTAGTAGATTTTTGTATTTTATTTATCCTTTTGATAGATTATTATGTTGTAAACGAGCTGAGCAGTTGAGGCTAAGCAATAAGTACCTATGTAATTTAACTGATGTCGGGAGTGTTCGAAGTTCGAGCCCAGCTCGTTACAAATTATGTACGAACATTTTCGGATGATGCGTTTTTAAAGTTTCGGTTCATTAAAAATAACCGTTTTTTTTAAACACAGACAAGTTTAACAAATTCCGGACAATTTCGAATCCAAATTCCAGGTTTTATACATAAAAAGTAATTCCAAAATTAACGTTTTACACGTTTAAAATATGCATATTTACATATTTCAGCGTCTAATCTTCAAGAAATTCTTCAGGCATCCTTCAACGTAACCTACTTTGTACATCCCGTATACATAAGCCGTACATACTTACATGTTTATGTATATAGCTACCGTGTCTTTACATTGCCGAGAGTAAACTAATTTGCATGTAAAGGAGATGCCGATGTGTCGAGTAAGTAGGTATATAAGTTTATAAGTATAAAGTCAAAGTCAAATAATTTATTTCAAATAGGCACATAAAAGGCACCTTTGAACGTCAAAAATAACAATAAAATAGAATTGATTCTAGTCGCCCCTTCTAAATGGTAGTTTTCGTATGGAGAAGAATCAAAATCAAACTCAAAGCATTTATTTCAATTTAAAAATTTACAGGCACTTTTGAATTGTCAAAAAGTCGGTCAGTCAGAAAATATGAAGCTAGTTGCCCATTCCAAAGCATAGGTACGTATGGAGAAGAATGGGCAAGAAACTCCATGGACACTCTTTTAAATTATATTTTTACAAAAACATTAGTTACATCATTTATGTTGAATTTATAATTATATGTGAGAACGATGTTAAAAAAAAGACTTACGCATTAAAAGCGTCCAGAGTACAGCAAATAGTAACAAAACAACAGTCCAAAAATAAAATAATTAAAAATAAGCCGAGGCAGCTAAGTGATGACCAGCCCCAACTGGCAGCGCCCGTTCACGAACATGACGCATGTGCAATGAATGTGCAAGAAACTCCACTGTTATACTTACTCTTTTAAAATGTTTTACAAGGTTTTGTATAAATACATTAATTATATAATTATTTTGTAATTTTTGTGTGTGTGTGTCGAAAGTCTGACAACCAGTCTTACCAAGGGGTTTCGTATTACCCAGTAACCGGGTTGTGGAGGTCAGATAGGCAGCCGCTGCATGTAAAATACTGGTACCTACTCAGCTGCATCCGGTTAGACTGGAAGCCGACCCCAACATAGTTGGGGAAAGGCTAGGCAGATGATGATATAATTATTGTGAAGACGATGCACGTATAATAAAAATTACTCAACCACAAAAGGTAAAAAGAATTAAATGTAAAGCAATGACGGTAAATCAATTATATGATAGATACATGGTGCTCAGGTCACATATTTACAAATATTACGAGTATAAAAACACGATTACGAAAACAACAACGACTTTAAAATCCAACATGGTGGACGTGAAATACCATCATCCTCTGTTGGGGTGCGATGGGGTTGAAATGTCTAAATATCAATATGGGTGTCGGTTTTATGGATTTATGGGACGTTAATTACGAAAATAGTCCTGACTGACTGATATATCAACGCACAGCCTAAAGCGCTGGTCCTAGAGACATGAAATTTGGAGGGTGTGTTCTTTGTGAGGGGTCCGTGGCTAAATAATAACAGCCGCACAGGTCGATCGATCAGGTTAAGCTACGCTTGCCGCGGTAGGTCTGTGGATGGGTGACCATCTTTACATACTGAGACCCCTCCGTGCCTGGGAAAGCACGTTAAGCCGTTGGTCCCGGCTGTCATTCGTGTCAGACCTTCGGGCTTCTAGCCAAGGGGTATCGTATTACCCAGTAACTGGGTTGTGGAGATCAGATAGGCAGTCGCTCCATGTAAAATACTGGTATTCAGCTGCATCCGGTTAGACTGGAAGCCGACCCCAACATAGTTGGGAAAAGGCTAGGCAGATGATGATGTTCTTTGTGAAGAGTGATATCCACAAAAATAAAATCGAAATTCACATCCCTAAGAGGGTGAATGGGGGAGGGTGAAATTTCACGCGGACGAAGTCGCGGGCAGTAGCTAGTAATATATATATATGTATATTGAGAAGTAGATATACTTCTGGAGTTTCCACATAGCACATAACAAAACACCAAACATACATGGTATAAAAGCTATGAGCAATGTCATTAAATATTTCAAAAGAAAAATCCTTGTTTGCACACTGAACTGAACAAACAAACACAGCCTGGTTTACTTGGGCTTATCACAATGTTAGTCATGAAAGAAATATGTGGGAAGACACTGTTTTACGGCCGAACCCAATTACCCATCTATCACCAGTCTTGGCATACAGCAGGTCGAAAAACCTATCTATAACGGTTTTAACGTCCCAATAATCTGTATCAGTAGCGATCTGTATGATTATATTATACTGGCTACCATCAATAGCATTCCGTCTTTAACTGAAAATAGGTTTGTATGATCCCTTGTTAGACCATACATTACTTTTAGATCAGGGATGAGTGGAATAAATGAAGGTAAGTACTGAAACAATACTGTATTGCCCCAGAGGTCATCACTTCAGCTGAAAGACGTCCACTGCTGGACATAGGCCTCCCCCAAGCACCTCCACTTCAACCGGCTCTGTGCTTCTCGCATCCAACGGGTTCCTGCGGCCTTCACAAGGTCGTCGGTCCACCTTGTTGGAGGCCTTCCAACGCTACGTCTTCCGGTATGCGGTCGCCACTCCAGAACCTTTCGGCCCCATCGGCCATTTGTTCTGCGAGCAATGTGCCCTGCCCACTGCCACTTAAGTTTGGCAATTCTTTGGGCTATGTCAGTTACCTTGGTCCCAAAGGTACTTATAGGTTAAATGAGTTTAATGGACTGATGGTGTGGAAATGAAGTGCGTGACGCAGCCCTTGTTGGCTATAACGAGAACGCCTGGCTGACTTGATAGCCCAACGCGAACTGAACCAATTATTATGAGTTGAAATGAATGTGTGGCGGGAACTGCTGAATTGCAGAACGTGCGGTTGCACGGTACTAGGTTATTGGGTTTGGCCGCTAGTGTACCGACAAAAATGGTAATTTCAAAGTTTTTTTTTAAACTATGGGAAACTGTTAAGTGCCAGCATTTCATCGAAGCAAATGAATGGCGGTTTATGAAAGAAATAAACTTATTCCTTCATATCGGCACGAACTGTTATGTCATCATTATGTGGTAAAAAATATTAGCAAGTGGTAGTAGCAAGAAATTTGCAAGGGAGTGGATTGACTGCCCAAGGGATGACTTGTGAAGGCTGTTTTAATATTAATAGATCAATTCATTGTAGCTTGTGACGCCCCCAAGCTAGATGGACCGACGACCTTCAGAAAGTGGCAGGGACAGACTGGATGCGGAAGGTGGAGGACAGGGTGTTGTGGCGCAGCCTGGGAAAGGCTTATGTCCAGCAGTGGACTGCGATAGGCTGAGTTGATTGATGAAATTAATTTTCTATCTTTGTTGTAAAATATTAAAATTACTTAAAAGAAAAATAACCATTTCATCATCTGCCTAGCCTTTTCCTAATTATCTTGGGGTCGGCTTCAAGTCTAACCGGATGCAGCTGAAAACCAGTATTTAAAAAAAACCACTTTATCCTAATTTATTAACTAACTATACTTACTCACTTTAATGAAATACACTATTCTTGATCAACAAGAAACGCTACTAGAAGTCTAACTCTAATGTATACTAAAAAGGTGATAATGCCCAACCTACACAAAAATGCCCTTTAAATGCAAATCTCCATGGCAACAAAACGGATGATAATAAAACAAACGACATGATAATGTACACGTAAGATGAGGATCGCTCTCACGTTCTTGGCGTATATCAATAATCTCTGGTTACAGTATCCGACACATTTCGCTTATTACTAACTTTTGTCAAAGGAGCCTTTTTTTCGCTGTATTATATTATAAGCAGCTTTATAAACGGTGAAGAAAAATCTTCTGAGAAAATGTCTTGGAAACATTTGACTGTGAAGCCTACCATCCCGCACTGGACTTTCTTAAGTAAAAGGGAGAAGTAGTCGAGCATAGCATAACATCAATCAATGTTATCGAAGCCGGAACCTACGAGTATTTGCCGTTGGGGACTAGGAAAATCAGGTAACAGAAAATGAGTCATTTTCGATTCGAAAGCCTGTCGATGGTCGTGAAAAGCTATGCTGGCCGATAGATGGACCATATCATCGTCATCACGTCAACGCCGGCTGTCGCTGAAAACCAGCGCTGGGGCTCTGTCTCGTATAGGGTCACAAGGGTCTTAGCATTATGCTGAGCGATGGCCGTTTTGCGTGGATGTGACGCATGTTTTCCCCCCAACTCGTTATTTTTTTTTTGTGTTTGTGTTCTTTTTATGCGTCTTGTTTGCCGCAAATAAACGTATTTTCTTTCATTCTTTCATATAAGTACATCATGGTTCACTTTCTTTAAAAAGCCACATATTTATTAATAATTCCATAATTAATTTCATCATCTTCCTGTACCAATCGTGATAAATGTATTTTTAGGGTCGGGTTACCATGTCTTCTTCTTTCACACATTGATATTACCCGCCATTTCGGTAACCCTTTTCATGCCAAAATCATCTTTCACGCAGTGCATCCATCGTTTCTTTCGTCTTCCCCTACTCTTATAGCCATCCACATTCTTACTCAAAAAAAAGTCCCTTATTCCTCCGCATCACATGCATACATCATGCATTATAATCAGCCCATATGTTCCCACTGCTGGAACGCAGGCATCCTCTTTGTGAGAGGGAGTGGACCATAATGATCTACCACGCGGACCCGGTGCAGGTTGGTGGATGTCACATGTCTTCGAATTGTTGGTTCTAGGACATGCCGGTTTTCGTTTCCTCACGATGTTTTCCTTCACCGTTTTGAGAGCATTGGTGATGAAAATAAATACACTGGGTTCGAAGTCACGACCTACAACTCGTAAGTCTTGACCGATATACCACTGGGCTACCACTGCCGTGCTGCTACAAGGTATTGATTGTAAGTATACCATACCTGCTTACAATCAATACGTTTACGTTTATTCATTTACCATGGAAATTTCCAGAGCACCGATTTTATGCAAACCCAGATATCAATTCGTTATCGGCCGTCCCCATTCTGTGGTCCCGTTCCATCGAAACACCATGATAACGTAAGTAATGGAGATGTCAGCAGCGTTGCGTGACGGTTCAATCTATGGGTGTTTAGTTCATAGAGTACCACCTGTCATCCTAACAAGATACAGACTACGGCTGCGTTTCCACCAGATACGAGCGAGGATGTGTAGCGAGGGATGTGTGTGAAACTAACGAATAACATCGCTTCATAGCTTGGGCTAAGCTAGTGACTGTCATTGGTTAGTTTTACGCACATCCCTCGCTATGCATCTTCGCTCATTTCTGGTGGAAGCGCAGTCTAACTGTCTAGTTTGGGGCTCATTGACAAATAATACATTGTAACCTAGCTGTAGGTATTATTTTAAACTACTCATGTCGTATCAACTTGCTGCTTACTGTATTACCTGGACAGGACAATATAAAATATTTCTATATCCTGAACGGGTGAGGCAGGATGTGGTCACTTACGAAAATTTCCTGGATATTGTAACCATAGAGAAAAGTTTCCTCGCTTAGAGCCCTGACCAATAGCTTGGACCTTGGACCGATGCTAGTGAGATAAATACCATTTTTATACTTTTTTTAAATATTCAATGAATTAATAAAGCTAAGTAGTTTTTATCATTTGTAATCAATCTATATTGTACCTATTAATTTTGCAATTAATGTCAAAGTCTACTCAATCTTTTCTGATATATTTTTGATAATCTTGATATGGCTGTCTGAGCCCTGTCTATTTAAGATAATATCGAAGAATTGATTATTTTATCTATTAAAAATTGTGTCATGTCAAATAAGTATTAATGTGAAAATAATGTCATTGTACCTGATTGTCATCTGATGAGGTTCTTTTGGTGAGTGGTTAGGTTTAGTTCTTCCAAAGCTTGACATGGGGCACAGCTTATGCCTTATTCGCGATACTGAGAAGAAATGTCTTGCCTGCATATATAATTAATTTAGTATCTACCTACAAAATTTCCTATAACTTCCTCTGCATCACTATAAACATAAGTACCTAATTATAGTATGTATATCTTCTTCTTGTTTTACTATTGTCAACCTAGGTCAAGTAATTGCAAGCGTGACTGCTAAACTTGTGGTTCTGCGTGTGATTCCCGGGTTGAGAAACGTGACATTAGGAGATTCCATTTGAAAATTCTCAGTACCTACCACACTTGAGACTGGCTCTGTTTGCTCGATTGGTGGCAGTAGCGGCAGTCATTTATGGGATTATGTGGTTGGTGTACACTATTAATACGGAGACCTCTGTCTGCCTTTCTCTACTGGGACATTAAACACATAAGACGTGAATATCGAATCAGAGTGACATCTGTTTTCAAGAACCTCAACTACAATAAAATAATTTTACCACCATATCGCCCCTTCTTTTTAGTAAGGTAGCTCACTACGTAGTTCAGCGCTACACCACCAGATGGCGTTACTAGTATGACCACGTGTGAAAATAATGTCATATAATAGTTTGTTTTGGTTAACGCCAGTCTCATGTTTTATTATCAAATCATTCCGTTTGATTTCATATCAGTCTGCTTCTTACGCACTGTGTATTTTGTCGTGTCACTCGGTAAGTTTAATTTGCGTTATCATTTATTAATTTCTCGGCTCTTAACACACAACTCGTGACTCTATCTTTTGGCTTTTGACCCGTTTTTTGTACCTATACCTAAGTTATTTCCTTAGAAACTAATTCTTGAATGGTGTAAGCAGCATTGTTATATTGTTTCTTAAATAGTCATGGGTATGTTAGTTTTTTATTTCGTGATTGACTTCTGAGCAAAAAAACCTGGACAGATCCTGGCCGGTTGCACGGTTTGTTATAGGGTAATCATCTATGTTGTCAAGCGGCTTCAGAAAAAATAGTACTGCTAGGTTAATAGTATCTAGTAATTAGAGTAAGATAGATAGACACTTACCTACTTGCTTGCAAAATAATCTATAGGTACCTACCTACCTACCTAGGCTACCTACTTAGGCACTTGATAGACGCATACCAATTGATTAATTAAGCCGGTCCGAAACTTTGAAACTGACAGCTATATCAGCATCGGCGATTTAGCGTCTTTTTAGAAGCTAAATGCATCAATAGATACAGTCGCAAAATCGCAGATCGCCGATGCTAAAAGTAGTGTGTGTGCTTTGGCCATATACATTTCTATGGCTTTGGCCCTTAAATGTACCTACTGAATTTGTGCACTGTTGACGGCAATTAGGCTCGCCCACGAATTTAAACATAACTGGCGAAATGTGGGTGTCCTATGTAGGTTCACCACCACAACTGCCCAACCCTTCGAGGAATACAGGCGTTATATTACGTTATGTTAACATACTGAACAAATACCTATGCGCAAAAGTTGACCTTAAAACGAATCGTGATAGCAAAAATAGTAGCACGACATAATGTAGAGAAGGTATTATTTTGAAATCCAGCACCCAAAATTGCATACCTAACACACAAATCACAATCTGAATTTTGAGGGATATTGTTAATCCATTGCTTCACACGTTCGAAAAAATTATCTGCCCAACAAAGTAAATAACGCAATGAATGTTGTTGAACTGTCAAAATGAAATTCATTGCTACGGTTGGCGTGTCAATTACCCCGCTGCTATAGGTAAGTACTTATAGGCTCATTTCAAGTTTCGATAGCCCTACAAAGCTGTCTTCAATAAATTAATCAACCCAAATAGCAAGTATAAAAGTCATATCACCGCTCGTAGTACCTAATTCTCATCACAATTTCTGATTTGACCTAAAAACCTAAATTACTGGACCATATTTCAAAATTAACTGCATCCATCATCACCGTTGATAGATTTATGCCCAATTAAACCTGGGGCCGTATTTATGAAGAATGAACGCCATCATTATTCCATTGCAAAAAAGAGATGGTGCTATCGGCCTTCTATAGCTGCGTCTCTCTCTCACACTGGAAAAATGCGTCATAACCCCTGTACTCATAACCGACCTTTTGCGTTAGGTACCCAATAAATTATATTGACCGATAGTAAAGCCCTAAAATATTGGTATTTAGAGCAAATATGTTTGGTAAGCTTGGTGACCGACAATCTTGCCTAGCCTTTTCCCAAATATGTCGGGGTCAACTTCCAGTCCAACCAGATGCAACTGAATACCAGTATTTTACATGGAGTGACTGCAAAGTCAAAGTCAAAGTCAAATCATTTATTTCAATTAGGCACACTAAAGGCACTTTTGAACGTCAAAAATTATAATAAAAAGAATTGATTCTAGTCGCCCATTCCAAAAGGTACCTGCCTATCTGACCTCCACAATCCAGTAACTGGGTAACACGATATCCCTTGGTAAGACTGGTTGTCAGACTTTTGGGCCTCTGACTAGTAACGACTGTCAAAGATCTACGAATGACAGCCGGGACCAACGGAGGCACGGAGGGGTCTCGATGCGTAATGGCTGGTCACCCATCCACGCACCGACCACGGCAAGCGTAGCTTAACCGACCGATATTTAGTCAAAATAGCATTCACGAGCGACATACACTTATGTGTAGGTTTGTCCTGGTAATTCGTCCAGTGCATCCTGGACAATAAGCCTCGCTTCCATTCCCTTCCTGTTAGTCACTAGAAGAACGTCGTAAAAATACAACTAGTCAGCAAGACTGGCTGTATTTTTAAAACTTCTTTCACTGTTCGCGCCAATACGAGAAAGAATATACTAGCATTGCCCAGCAATTTCACCCGAATATCGAGATAAAAAGTATCCTATGTGTTAATCCTGGTTATAAACTATCCGTGTGCCAAATTTCATTCAAAACCACTCAGTAGTTTTTGCGTGAAAGAGTAACAAACATCCATCCATCCTCATATACTTTCGCGTTTATAATATTAGTAGGAAGGAACTAGTATTGTTACCAAATCTATACTATATAAGTACTGTTATTATAAAGAGGTAAAATTCGCCGGAGATACTGATCTGATTCCGAAAATTCTTTCCCTAATGGGAAGCTACAGTTTGCTGAGTATCGCTGTTATATTTTATGTTAAAACAAGTTTCACGCGAACGGAGTCGAGGGCAGAAGCTAGTTATCATATAAAATGTAAAACCTGTAACTCTTCTCATACATTACCATACTAATTAGCAGAACAATACGCCACAGATAACACTATTGTTTTTGGCATGTACTGCTCTTTGTAGCAAACCTTTATACGTTATCTCCAAACTATTTTTCAGTTGAAAATGTAACCTTCAGTATATCACCTAAACAACTGACACTCAGACGTATCTGCGTCTTGTTCGTTTAGGATATTTTATGGTATAACTGTTCAGCTACTGTTTGTAAAATTAATAATGATCTTCCAGAACTGCAAAATGTCGAAAATAGCCCCGAATCCAGCTAAAGTCCTGCTGAGGAATGAGATAGCGGCTCGCATTGCAGCACTTACCACCGAGGACAAGAAACGACAGTCAGAGATCGTGTACGATAAGGTAAGCTTTTAAGCTAATTAGAAACCTATTCCCTTTGCGAGAATGAGGAGTAAGTAGGCACAAGTACAACTCACAGACCTCACAACATTTACTCTTTTATTCATAAACGTTGGTTAAAGTTAAGTAGTGATTAGCGACTGTTTAACCATACATTTTGACTTAGCGTCACTTCAACTTAATCATCTTTTATGTACCTACAGTCAACAAAAGAGATAAGTAACCAGTGTCGTCGGATATAGTTGCATAGAATCTAGAATGTAATTTTCTATTCGTTAATTAATATTTCTCCATTTCTCCGCTCCGCAGCCTCGCTCCGCGTCAATAGACAGGCATCCTAAAAGTTTGAAATATTGCACAAGAGTACGTAGTACTATTATGTATTCTGTGGCAAGACTTCCTTTTATAACAAAAGTGCTCACTAATTGAAAATAAAATTCATCTCCAACAGGGGTTATGAAAGTTTTTTGGGGAGTTTGTTATATGTGCTGATCGATATTCCTATCGGACGTAGTTTTCAATATATTTATCTAGATTTACATAAAATTACAACTTTTGTTAACAAAATATCATAATCTTCCAGGTCATCAACCATCCCTGGTACAAATCAGCCAAACGCGTAGCTCTATACATGAGCACTGACCAGGAGATCAACACAGCCCCCATTATTAGCCACATAAAGGCACGAGGGGCATCAGCTTTCGTCCCACAGTACGCTGGTGGTGTGATGAAGATGCTGCTCCTCGAGACTGATGATGAGAAGAACATGTTCGTTACTAGACATGGCATTGCTCAGCACGCGAAGGATCAGAAGAGAGAAAATGCTATTGAGTCAGGTGGGTTTATAAACTCTAGCCTTACAGAATTCTTCTTTTCGTTTAAACGGTAAATAATATCTTTGTTGCATATACGTACTGTTTTTTTTTTTTTGTATGGGAAATCATCTAATGACTCCTCTACTGTTTTTTTTTTTTTTTTGTATGGGAAATCATCTAATGACTCCTCCCGCTCTGGGTGGAGCGGAAGGGAGTGTCAGACTCTTACTGACTAAAACCCACCCGTGTTCCTTCCTTAGCCCTTTATGTTCCGGGGCAGCGGTAACCCTTTCGGACGATCCCGCTACCCGTATATACCTACTGTTAGGGCTCAGTAGATGGCCCCGTTTATTACGGCTTCAGAGGCGTTGTTCAGATCGCTAAGGGTGCAGGTGAATGTACATTTTGGACAGTCTAGCTAGCAGAGGGTACATAAACTGTTCAGGAGCACCGCACTCGCAATGGATGTTGGATGAATCGATAGTGCCCGAAGATTATGTTTGCAGCGGCCTACTAGGATTCACCACCAAACAAAAAACACCACCGGGCACAAATGTGAGATGTTCCTATTGCAATAAATCAACAACACTGCCGTACCTGTTGCATTATCACTTCTATCTCAACTCTACGAAGAACGAACTTCTCTTTCCATACAAAGTGACATATATTTTATTCGTTTTTGACATCGCGCCCGTCGAAAACTTTCTACGATCTGTTGTTGTCTTTTGTTTTTGTTTTTTTTTTATTATTTACGGTGGCCATGCTACGAGTTCTGACGATCGAACCCAGACGTTCAGCAGGAGCGCTTGCGACTGATACATTACAAGTCAATCACTGTGGTGGTGTGTGTGTGTGTGTGTGTGGTGTGTCAAGTTGGATAAAGTTGCAAATTCCTTCGGTTGAACTGAACTAGGGGTAGCTTCCCTTCCTTTTCTTTCTACCAATAATAATATTTATTTTTAGCCTATGTTGTCCCACTGCAGGAGAAAAGGCCTTTCTTTCCACTTCTCTCTGTCTTCAGCTAGTGTGGACCAATCCTATCTGTAGGCGTCAAGCTCGCCCCGACATCTTCTCTGTCTACCAAAACATACTCTATTTTTCAGGAGGTTTGGACCTGGTCATAGCTCCTGGTGTGGCGTTCTCCAAGTCTGGTGACAGATGCGGCCACGGCGGCGGGTACTATGACAAGTTTCTCGCTAATCTCAGGGGTAACCCCGAAACTGCACCCAAGGTACATGCCACGTCTGTCTTTTTCTTTTCTGTTTCACTGTTCTCGCGATTTCCGCAGAAAAATATTTAAAACAAGCGGTATTCCGCACCATTTTCCTTAAATCTGGATGGTGTAATAAGAGAAAGGGAGGAAGGGTTCCTATAAAAAAAGACATCACCTTATCGGGCTTTAAATACACACATAAAAAAAAAACATATTGTTATACATATATATATTCAAATAGAACTATTATTACCATTCTTTTTTTTCGCAAATTCCTTCTCTACTACAACACTATTTTACTTTTAGAATGGTATCATTATTTTGCTTTGAACGGTGACTGTCAAGCCTCGTGAACACTTATACTATTTAAGTTTCTAATATTTTACAGCATGGTACTGATACTCGATCTTTTCCACCTACAGTCATCTCATGGTTCACATGGTCGAATAAGATACAACGCTACAAGATCCTTTTGGCGCGTGGCCAAAATCGGAACTTAACGGCGCCATCTTGTTTTATCAATACAATTTCTGTGATAATTTCACAAATGTTTACCAACAACGCCCTGCCAATGTCCTTGAAGCAGTATAACTTTTTTTTACTAGATTGTGCGGTCCCACTCCTGGGCAAAGGCCTGCCTCCACTCCTTCCATCGTACTATAATACTATAACTTATTCATTATATATATTCTTAACTTTATATTTCAGGTGGTGGCAGTAGCATTCTCGTGCCAAGTGGTAGATGACGTGCCAACCAACGAACAGGACCAGAAAGTAGATGCCGTGTTATTCGCCGAATAAACGTTATTTACAAGTCTTACTAATCACAAGACGACATAAGACTCCCGGGAGTCTCGCAACAATAGATAGGTGCCTATTGAATAATAATTTCTCTTATAAGTCGAGACTTTCCTACTAAATATATTTAATTTTTACTTTGTATTTTCAATCTACATATGTGCCAAATGATATTTTAAATAGGCAGTAGGTAACTGTTATCTTCTATTTATTTATAATAAAAAGCCAAAGAAATTATTTATTTAATTTATTTATACTGAAAAAATACATTCGCACTTTGTGCTGACATTTAAAATGGTCACTAATACAGGTTACAAAAGTCGAATACTTATAAAAATATACTAAAAGGTACAATAATCACATTTATTCCGATCACAAATATTTCAATTTATCTAAATAAAAAAGGCCACAATACAAGCAATTTTAACATGGCAATAGTGTTGTTATCTGGTGACTCTATATTAATTTTATAGAATGGTAACACTTAACAATAACATAGAACAAGAAAATAGATTAAATTAACCAGCCGAATAATCTGTGCTATGGCCATGGGTCTCTCTCAATGCAAAGGGAACTAAATAATATACTTAGATGAAAAAAAAACAGTATTCTTAGGGCCTTATCACACTGGCGACGAGCTCACCGCGAGTTCGCTGCGAGCGCGCGGGGGGGAACTCGCGGTGAGCTCGCTGCGGCTTTGGACTCGCTTACAAGTCGCCAGTGTGATAAGGCCCAAAAGTAAAAGTATTTCGTACTTATTTTGTATGTGGCCACATTACCTTAACTAAACTTATAATAGCTATTTAGGGTTTTCATAATATCGAAATAAAAGGAGAAAAAGCAAATAAATTGTATACCTAAGGCCCGGCTGCGCCAAATTTGACAAAGATGTAAACAACCATGGCCGCTCAAAATTGAATAAAATCGTTATACAAGAACATTTATTATTAGTAATGTTTGTTTTCGTCTAAATCTCCGAGCTAACTAGACGAAAACAAACATTGCTTAAAATAAATGTTCTCCAAAATCAATGTACCTACATCGATTTTATTCAATTTCGAGCGGCCATTGTTGTTTACATCTTTGGCAAATTTGGCGCGGCCGGACTTTACATACTCGTATATTAAATTTTGTATGGGGTAGTATTTATATTTTTTATGTTTTATGGCACCAACAGAAAAAATACCAATGTTAAAGTTTATTTTTAATGTTCGTTCATCTTAATTCAATAGAATATAATCATAGGATCAAAATATAATTTTTCGCATTGGATTTTTAATTGAATAAAGTACGAGTATTTCTTATGACATGATTTAATTAAATTTTATAATTTGTTTTGAAATGTTATAATTATTTTAGCTATTAGAATGGCGACACTATACAAGAAAATAAAAAGCTATAACATTCAAAAGCTTATTTCGAACAAAACACAAATCCTTAACGTAACCTAATATATTTAACTGCATCTAAAAAAGAATTTTAGATAAGCTTCTTCACTCGTATTGGCTGGAACTATTGGGATAGCTAATGCCGTTAAAATATACAGAAAAAATTGCCTAAAATTAATAATATAGTTAAAAAGATTGTATCCCACTATCAAATTTCATTTTTTACAATATGCTATAACAATAATGATATAAGATATAATTATGATAAATAAAACTTAATACAGCAAACAGTTTTATCTAAAAAATTACAAATTTAATTTTAAAAATATTTTAATCGTGAATGAGGATACAGATTCCCAACATTTTAGGTACTTACCTAAAAATTTACTTCTTTTTTTTTGTAAGTCAATACGATGATAAATCTGTTTATCCCAAAATATTATTTTCAAGGTAAGTACTTAAGTTTTTAAAATATTTTTAATATTAAATAATGGTGATACCTATAGGAGTATCGCATCAGGGGATCAACCTATACCATGTAGAGACGCCAGCACATCAAGCTATCCGAAAATATCAAATTTTCCCAATCAACTTTGAACCTTATACTTCAGCGATAAAGTTGAAAATCTATTAAAGAAATCTGACAGCTTGTAGTAGCTTGATGAGCTATGAGCTAGCAAATGTACAGACGCCAGTCTTTACATTTGACATAGCTTTTTTAATCATCGTATAGGTACCTAATAGTTACGTTTTAAAATATTAGGTAGTTGTTAACTTTTATCCTAAATCCACAACAATAGGCAACAGACATAAAAAAAATTAGTCTAATATGACCGACAAGTAATTATTTGATTACCTACATTCCCTTTCTCTCGAATCCTTGAGTTAAAGGAAGAAGAAAAAAAGAAGTTAAAGTAAAAACATGTTATAATTCTTTAGAACAAAGAATATTCGAATCTTCTAATCAAAATGAATGATTAGGTGTTAAAATCGTCTAGTGTTTAAATATGAACAAATAAAAGTTCCTACAGTCAGTTACGAGACGCCGACCTCATCTAGTTTTTAAAATATGATTGACGTGTAAAAGTGTTCGTACAAACCTACAATAATAAATTGCCGGCACATTAGTGTATATTCGTTAGCTGATTATTTTTCTTGTAAGTTTCTCATGCGTTTTTCTTATATATTTTTTTTATCATCGTCATTATTTTGGTGGTCTGAATGATTTCTAAAAGTTTGTCCATCTATTTTAATGGGACCTTATATAAAAAAAACACGTTTGTTGTATGTGAATCTGTGAAAATTTCAACTGTCTAGCTATCACGGTTCATGAGATACAGCTTGGTGACAGACAGACAGACGGACAGTGGAGTCTTAGTAATAGGGTCCTGTTTTTACTCTTTGGGTACGGAACCCTAAAAAGCTATTTAACATCACGCTATGACCCTGAGGAGCCGAGCAAAAAGAAAACAAGTCAGAAAGAACGCTAAGCGAAAACGTTGCGACGGGGTGGGTCTGGGGAACAACAAATTTTACACGGACGAAGTCGCGGGCAGAAGCTATGAATGGAAAAAATTTTAATTGACATTTGAATTTGGGAACCTTTGTCTGTACCGAGAGTTTTAATTTCGTCACATGTTCACTTTAAGCTAGAACTAAGTAGGAAGACACTTAACTTAGATAAATATTTTTAATATCAAATGGTCCGAATAGGAAAACATATTTACAAAATTAACTACTTAACGTTAACTTAAAACTAACTTAATTGTAACTTAATAATATTTTCGATAGTGGAATTCAAATCGTTTGCTTTTGAAGCATGGAAATTTTAAACTTATCTAAATTTTTAAAACAAGAATTCTTATTAGATCTTAAGATAACTTACTTATTTACTTAGCTCACTTTTAATAGCTAAGTTACGTATTACGATTCCGAAGTTACACCATGGGTCTGGTCAGAGTGCTAGGCCGAGATCTATAAACTTAACTTAGCACATACTTTGTTTAAGTGTTATTTATTTCTGTCACTGTTGCACAACTGTCAAACTACAATTGCGAGATAGAGATGGGAATATGTCTAAGTCAAAGCAGGTGTTTAGTAACGTTTATAAATCTCGGTTTTAGACTATTCAGAGGAAACGTGCAATCGATCTCGTTTCTGTTTTCACAGCGAAAATTTACATGAGCTACTGTATAGCGTTTCTGTTAATGCTGTTCTTGCAAAGTAAAGACTATGCTCCACCTCCTATCCTGCCCTTTGTGCTAAAAACATGCAGCCAAAGTGACGAGTGACGCGTGAGTGAGTGTGTGGTGGAGCGAGTTAGTAAGTGTGAGTGTGTGGTCTGCGCTGCCACCGATAACGCCGTAGAACTAGCGAAGTATTGGGCCAACAAAATTTAAATAACTTTCGTGGCAGCGACACGAAGAAGAAAAAAGGAAACACTATTTAGAGATATTCTGCAAAATCAAAATACTTCATTTCACATAAACCTAGATGGGTACTTATGAAACGTCAGAAGCTAGGTGCACGGTTTCATTTGGTCGTTTCCTATGGAGAAGAGCCGGCAACAAACTCCTCTTGATGTTGCAAGAAGGCCCAGCTGATCTTTTCTGTAAAAATCTCACCGTGAAAACTTAGGTGAAGTGAGCAGTCATTTCACCTGATGCTAGGGAATGACACTAAAATTGACAGGCACTCACGCATTAAGGTGCCCGAAGTATTTATTTATTAATCTTAGTGCACTAAGTATAGGTAACGACAGACTGAATGCCTTTGGCATTCTCTACCAGTCAACCGAGGGTGGCGGAGAGATTACATGACTGGTGCATTGTTTGCGAGTGGAAAACATTAAAAAAATATATTAAAAAAGTATATTTATACAAGATGGAGACAACAATACGACAATAAATTAAACTTCGTATATCTTATGAGTATGATATTCCCAGTCTGCTTACAAAAAATCTGTCAAATATATATCCAACTAGCTTCTGCCTGCGACTTCGTCCGCGTGTAATGTCACCCTCCCCCCATTCACCCTCTTAGGGGTGGTATTTCGAAAAACCCTCTCTTAGTGGATACCTACTCATCACAAATCCACACCCACCAAATTTCATATCTCTAGGACCAGCCATTTAGGCTGTGCGTTGATATATCAGTCAGTCAGGACTTTGAATTTTATAATAGATACTTTACTCACTGTAGGTAGTCAAAGATCGACAAAACCAAGGCAAAACCCATAGTCGTAGTATTTAGTTTGTTTGAAAAAAAAAACTTTTTTAACTTCGACGTTAGGATTTATTTAATAATTTTATTATACCCCAAAAATGCATTAGTAAGCCAGTTTAGCCAGTGTTTTAATTGATTGGTGTATTGTCGTCCCCACATTGAATATGTTAGTAGCATTATCTGGACAGGCTTCAAAGCTCTAAAACCAAGATCAAAATGTGTACTTCGCACGACTCAAATCCCCGTGTCGTGAATGCATAAGGATTAGATATGAGTGCCAACATTCCAAACAGCTTTTGCCGTTTGCCGGTGCCAACGTCTTGGCAGGAATTTCAGATATTTCATAAGGAAATACATAAAGCTGTTCGCATTAAGCAGATATTCTAACTCCTTGCGAGTCTGAATATCCATCTAATGCGGTCTTTCCTTAAATATCGTAGAATCTAAATGCACATAAAGTGATTCAATTTTGTTTTCTGTTGTATTCTCTATTATTAGTATTATTTCTGAATTTATTGGGACAAAAGTAGGTACCTAAGTATTGTAATGAAGATATGGAGAACCAACACTGCGAATGATTGATTCTATCGCGTGAAATAAAATAGAAAACGTACCTACGCACTGAATTTTAGCGAACGTATAAGTAAGCTACTAATGCTCGTTTTCTGATGTCCTCAGATAAACTCTCAATTCCTTCGGCAAAGTTATTTAAATCTAATCGGAATTAGTTGTAGCCAGGATATTGACCCAATATCACTATCAAAATAGATTAACTCTGATTAATATCTTCAGGTTTGTATCAGTTGGAGCATCATTTTTGTTAGCAATCAGGTGGTGCTGCGTCGTTTTATCAGTGTTGACAGGTGTTTAGAAACAGGGCATGAATCGTCTAGAATCCTAACGATAGTTCCATACATAGTGATGTTACTTTCCATCTTTCACATAATGGCTTTCAGCAAGTTTTCAGCGTAGTACAGCTCCAAAAACTCTCTGTCCTCTCGACATGAGGAGTTCCACGGCTCCTACAGCCGCAAGGAGTAGCAGCAGGGCTATGATGGCCAGGGCAGCCCTGCAACGGCGCCGGCGACGCTCGCTGCGGGCCAAGCGGCGGGATAGGGCTTCGCCTCGCGCTCCGTCGAGGGTGAAGAGAGCGCTGGCAGCCTGTAAAAATGGAAGGGATAATTGTTATTAGAAATATAAAATGACATAGGTTAGGTACGAACCATTCTTAGAACCTTTTAAAACTAACTATTCCATGTAATCGACGACGTCATAATATAGTGAAGAACGTTTTTGTTAGGTGACCGTGCATTACGTGCATACGAGAGGTTGGGAGGGGTCCGTGGCTATAAAATAACAGCCGCACAGGTCGATCGATCAGGTTAAGCTACGCTTGCCGCGGTTGGTCTGTGGATGGGTGACCATCTTTACGTACTGAGACCCCTCCGTGCCTCGGAAAGCACGTTAAGCCGTTGGTCCCGGCTGTCATTCGTGGATCTTTGACAGTCGTTACTGATAGTCAGAAGCCCGAAAGTCTGACAACCAGTCTTACCAAGGGGTATCGTATTACCCAGTAACTGGGTTGTGGAGGTCAGATAGGCAGTCGCTCCATGTAAAATACTGGTATTCAGCTGCATCCGTTTAGACTGGAAGCCAACCCCAACATAGTTGGGAAAAGGCAGATGATGATGATGTAAACCACCAATATTACAGATATAAATGTAGGAATTGCCATTCAACGTGGCAATTAATGCTGCCAGTCATCTGGGCAAGTTTCCGGATTACAGCGATGTGGACGAGTACTTTGACGCCTAAATATCCTTTTGGTTTTGTATTTATTTGCATAGTTAGTCTTTTAATTTAGTACCTAGTGAAAATAGTTTATAACGAAATAAATAATTCTGAATTGAAAAAAAAAATAGAAATTTAGACAACCTTTGGATCGTTTTAAAGAGAAAGGAGAGATAATACTGCAGGTAGTCTATGGTGTACCATTTCAATAGGTATATACATAGTATCTGTAGCTTTTTTTTTCTAAGTGGTCAAGAACAATGAATGTCTCAGTGTAAGAAACATTCATTGTTCTTGACCACTTATTTATTATTTATTTGTCAATGTTATCTCAAAGTACATCAGTGCAATAATACATTTATTACCTTTTAAATTAAATAAACAGATATCGATCGTCAAAATATATGTTGATACGACGATCGATTTGAGTCAGTAGGTCAATCAGACAGTACTTAAAATTTAATAGATGTTGCAAAATAATTACTTTTAATTAATAAGATTTAACTAATATCGTAAAAAGTTATCTGTGTTTTTTAAGTTGTGCGATACATTGGTTTAACGTTCGGAGAGCATGTCGGGCCGTTTGTTTGTATTCGTCTGTTTCGTTTGTGGACAGTCATGAACGATTCGTCATAATTATGGCTTTTAAGTTTTATTTTGGTTAATAAATGATTAAATATCATCCGAAACATTTGTAAAGAGAAGCATTTGCCAAATAAACGTTTGTAAAGCGAGTGTTTATAAAATAAAACATTTGCGGAATAAGTTGTTTATGAAATAAATAGTATACGAAACGTTGGTTGTAAACTAAAAATTTGACAATGTTGTTTTGGTGAATCATTAGTGAACCCTTTATACAAACATAAACCAGTAAAACAAACATTGTTCGCTGTACAAGACGACTGTGTGTCACGAAAAACAATTAAAAGTAAATAAATTACTAGTTGTAAGCTTGTTGTATAAACAATCTCATAAAAATAGGCAAAGGTGTCAATGAAGTACTTCAAAATAATTAATACTGATACGTGATTTCAACATAATTTGTAAAAGTATACCGGATGTCTTGGGAGCCGAGGTTTCGAGTAAGGTCGTTGAAAGTATGATATAAAGGATCTTAGTAATGCAGTTTTCTCACTCAATGAGCTACCACTAGCTTCTTACCGCGACTTCGACCGCGTTCTTGTCAACTATTTTCTACAAAATACCCTATGGCACTCGGCAATAGTGTAGTTTTCTGGCAGTGAAAGAATTTTCGAAATCGAATCAATACTTCCAGAGGTTACCTCCTACATCCCAACTTAAAATCTTTACCTCTTTATAAGATACAGGGTTTGGAAACTGAGTGCAAAGCTTTAAGTTTACAGCATTTTGAGCCATACATGTCTTAGACGAAGTAGGTTTTTTTTTATTTTTAACTGCAAACTTTTAATCAAAAATAGCATACCAACTTTAACTGGGAAAAAAAAAAACTAAAAAGACATATTACAAAATGCTCTAAATGGTGTCACTATCACCCTCTTAAGGCTTTGCATCCAGCTTCCAAATACCCTATATAGCGGCCCGCCCCAGCTTCGCACAGGTGCAATTTTTTTTTTCGAATTTCCCAAATTTTCTTTCATACAAACCTTGTCCTGGCAATACCGAACACAACAAAAGGATTATCCAATTTGGTGCAGTCATTCGGAAGTTATGCGCGTACAGATATTTCGGCGACTTTGTTTTATACTATGTAAGGATAAGGATAAGGATCAGTGTAGAATCACAGTATATTATGTAGAGGTACCCGAAGTAACTGCCCCGTTGGTCTCGTGGTCGCAAGCGCGACTGCTGAGCGTGGGGTCCTGGGTTCGATTCCCGAGTCGGGCAAAGTGTTATTAAGTTTTTCCATTAGAAATTTCTTAGTAACAGCCCAGAGTTTGGAAGTCGGTGGTGTGTTACCTCCGTGCCTCAGAAAGCACGTTAAGCCGTTGGTCCTGCGCCTGATCTCTCTCCGATCGTGTCGGATTGCGGTCCCATCGGACTATGAGGGTGGGGGAAGAGGGAGTGCACCTGTGTCTGGGCGCACACTTGTGCACTATAATATCTCCCGCGTGGATGGCTAGTCTCCGTTGAGATTGGCCGGTGGCCGAAATACGGTCTGGAGAAGTTTATATTTTTAAAAGTACCCAATTAACTTAGTGCTCAGTCACACTAGCGGCATGCGTCAACGGCAGCGGCAAGGCTGCAATTGGCTCTGCCGTTGACGCATGCCACTCGTTTGTATGCTCACTTAGAGTCAACTAGAAATAAAAACAAAAAAAGAGCAGATAAAAGTAGAACAAACCCGCACTGGGCCCGCGTGGTAGATTACAGCCCAATCCCTCTCGAAGAGAGGAGGCCTGTGTCCCAGCAGTGCGAACATTAAGGCTGAGTATGCTTAAGTTTTTTGTGTTTCAAACAACAACAACAGTTATGCAATTAGTTGCATGTATTTGCAATTAGCTGAATTCCTAAAAAAATATGCAATTAATTTCAAAGGTTTACGTTCTCAAGAACATTAGGCCAAGCCCGTAAATTATCGTCTTGGTCTTAAAATTACTACTAAATTATACAATTTTCGATTACCTACGCTACAGCGGGCAATCTTTGACAATAATTGCAGTCTCCATTCTACAACTTCTTGAGATTAGTGGTTTCATGTTAGCTCATATCTTTATTATTATAGGCTACAACGAAAAACAGGGCAAAGTGTAGGGAGCAAACGAGAAAGCTGGAGCTGCCCCGAACGTCATGTAGGACACAAGTTAAGAGAAACAGAGAGTCTCCTACACAAATACGAAATGATTAAAATAAGAATTTGATAAAACCCTACATTTGAACAACTATAAAAGTTTTTTTGGCATTCATTAGTGTGTCCAAAGGCAAAGTCCTCCCCTTTTTTCTTGCAAATCTCCCTCTTGTGCGCTCTCTAGCCATATTGGCCCTGCAAACGTTATTAGATCGTCACCATCTTCGCTGTGACCTACCTCGATGAGGATGTCCTCCCTCAGGCGTCCAGTGAGTGACGATCTTTGCCCACCTCTCCGGGTGCAATCGCGTGACGTGTCTGGCCCACTCCCACGTTTAGTGTAGGACACATTAAATTTAGGAGAAAAAAAACTTCAAGGCACTGAGACGTAAGATAAATTACAAAATGGCAATCCATCCAGAACTCGACCGTGGCAAGAGTGACTTAACCTCGCACATCGACCTGCACGGTAGCTATTTATGACAGGATCTCTTTCATTGTCATGCACGTCAATTCTAAATCAATCTTTTTAATAATATAAATCTTTGTCCGTTTAATATTGCTACGTGTCTAAGCTATACATCTGAATAAGTATGCAATTATACAATACTACGAATATGTATTGGTTAAAATTATCATCATTAATAATTTACCCTTCGTAGTACTGAAGCTTTTAGTTGTCATATTACCCTACTTATGAAGTTAAAACGTATTTCTTTTGTGCCCTTGGTGATAATCAAATATTTCATAAGCAAGCAAAGTCGCAAACAAAGGCTAGTTTCACGTTGAGATCAGATCAGCTGTCGTTCAATAATATATTATATTGAATATATAATCGTTTGGCTGCAATCGTCATTGTTACATCTGCTTTTACGGTCCGTCACGACTGCATTAGCAGAATCTAAGTATTTAAATGTATCTACACTGAATTATTTATGTGCAGCCTTGGATTTGTTACTGAAAGGATCACTAGTAGCTAAGTTATATTAATTTTGATTTAGGTTTTGATAGTAATTGACAGACCTATGAATAACACTGCTTGCTTTAATGAGAGCGCTTCAAGCGGTTGGGCAGGCATTCGCACTATCAAAATATTAATTACTTTTAATTTAAATATCAGAGACAAGTCTTATATGGCCATGGCTTGACCCTTTAGCGTGTAATAGAACTCGCCAGACCAAATTTTGTTTTATACCCAGTCACAACGAATGCAATAGAGTTAACCGGCACAGCAGAGGTAAAGGTATAGGATAGGAGGGCTTAGGTCTCTCTTTACATATTCGTTTTTCGGGAACTGTATCGAGGCGCTTCTTTTCGGTTTTTTTTAATTTTTGCAGACAGTAGAGCATTCATAATACGACTAATAGAGAAGTATGGAAGGAAAAACATGTTGCGCCGACCCCAAATAAAGCATAAGGGTATGAGAATGACGACGATGAAACACAAGTAAGAATACCAGCGCTGCGATATTTTTTTTTTATGTCGCAGCATCATGCTGAGATAGGAGCCTTTTGGCCTCGTATAGGACTTTCTGTTAAATTTTTCTTTTTGTTACTTTTTTTATATAACTTAGTTTTTTTTTTTTTTTTACTGTAATTAGTTTAGTTTGTGATCTTCCTGTACGAGTCGCAATAAATACTTTTTCTTTCTTTCTTTTAAGTATGACCTAATATATGTACGGCAAAAACTGAAAGAGAAGAAGTGAACATGAGGTTAGAATCCCTACGAATCAACACTACAAGATTCTATTACTTATTTCTTGTCTACTTCGTGTCCATGATATTATTTCCCCAAGCGATTAAACTGATGACATATTGAAAGTCATTAGCTAATCTCCGGGCTTACCCGAGGCGTTGAAAAACATAGACAATGAGTAAAGACACTATTGACCTTTAGAGATCTTAGTGCCAATTGATTGTATTGTTTGGCAAATTATTTGGTAGGTACTTGAATAGAATTGTAATTAGTTAGAGAGATTACTGTGGTTGCGCTAATTTCAGTCCACAGCACTTCAAGGTTAGTTCAAGTTAGTATAGATGGCACGAAGAGGACTAAGTTTCAAAGAGTAATGGATGATCGTTCAGAAATATCACATTTTCAAGGACATAATTTTTGGGTAGAGCATCACCAACAAAATGTCCCATAAAATGATGATTATCAGGGGTTAGGGTCAAAGAAAGGTCCAGTCACATATTAATACAACAGTAGGGCAATTCCCGTAATTAAAAACGTTCAAAATCTAGTCGCAATCTCATTACAGCGGCAATCAATGTCAAAAATTTAGGGAAATTAGAGGTATTTTTGAAAGATCTCTAGATCAGACTGTGAATGTTCTTAAAATTACGAGAATTCCTCTGATCGAAGAAGTATACTATTGTCTCATGATGACAAAGAAAAGGCACAGGTCAGGGCAGCGGGATTGCCCGAAAGGGTTACCGCTGCTCGGAACATAAAGGGCTAAGGAAGGAACACGGGTGGGTTTTAGTCAGTAAGAGTCTGACACTCCCTTCCGCTAAACCCAGAGCGGGAGGAGTCATTAGATGATTTCCCATCCATAAAAAAAAGGCCCAGGTCAAAACAACAATGGAAGCAAGAACTGGCAACGAATGCGCCCAAAGCCAAACTCAGCGGACAAACCTTATTTATTACATAATAAATCATATAAGGTCTGCAGTTATGCAAAACAATTTGCGAACTAATGAGGCAATATGTCAGTGTAATGCGAAATCTACGTTCTTAGTGTGGGTTTTAGCAAATTGCTCGTAATAATTGTGTGTTGTTGATGGTCAACACGAATATTTTTCTTGTTGGTACCCTTTCTTTTGTATGTGTGTACTGGAATGCGGGTATGGGACCTGTTGTCGTAAATGTCGAAACACCTTCTTGCGTGGACGTTCTTTACATAGGCTGTGGGTTTCGGAACTGGACGCAAGCTTCACTTAGAGGTGGATCCACACATTGCGAGGCATGCGCTCCGCACGGCGCACAACGCATGCCTCGCCAAGTGTGGACCTGTATATTCGTGGCGAGGCATGCTCTCCGCACGCGCGAGGGCGAGCCAACGTATGTCGGCAAATGCTTCAAGATCAAAGTGCCTCAGTGCGAGCATTACGTTAGGTGTGGACGTAGCCGCGCATGCACGTTCGAGGCGTGCGCCGCGTAGAATATCAACGCACGCCTCGACTGCGAAAATGAAACTGCGTTTGCTCGGGCCAAACAGCGCGCAGCGCATGCTCGGGCCGATCCAACCCACACAGCAGCAGTCAAGATGGCGCCTTTGCATCGCGTGCGCGTATCCGCTGCTGCTTTTATAATTATTAATTCAATTATTGAAAAGAAAAGGAAAGAAAACGCCATACGTCTTCTTTTTTATTTTTATTAAAATAATGATTATGTTTAGGATCCCATAATAATCTATTACTTTCGTATAATAAAACTGCTTTTCTTAACATTTCTTTGTCGTTCATAATGCGCGCGTACATCCGCAGCGAGGCGGACACAACCATCCAAACGCAACGCACTGCTCGCAATGAGCCGGCCGCCACACGGCGCATGCCTTGCCAAGTCTGCGCGCCTACTTGCCTCGAGCATTTGCTTCGCACGCGATGGCTCGACCCGAGCATATGTTGGTATAATTTGTCAACACGCACTCCTCAAGCCGAGGCATGCGTTGTGCGCCGTGCGGAGCGCATGCTCGCAATGTGTGGATCCACCTTAGGACCTTAATAAATCTACGTCTATGTAATTGAGGTTGCAAAATGGATTGAAAACCTGGAAGTTTAATTTTAACGTACGATTGATTAAATGACGTGTAATTGTAGAACAGATTATATACTGAATTCGTAGTGTGCCCTTTTTTTTACTGTCGGGGGGAACAGATTATATACTGACTTCGTAGTGTACCCTTTTTTTTGTTGTTGTCGGGGGGGGAACCTTCAAAAGGCACTCGACCTCCGGGGAGAATGGTCGGGGAGTGTGGGATTTTTACCTCACTAAAACAACCCCAGTGATCACGCACATAGGGTTGGTCCCGGTTCCTCTTAAAATACCAATTCCGGAACCCCCCGTGCAACGCCTGTAAGGCACATCCCTGGGGAGATTGTTCGTAGTGTACCCTATCGCAACTTTAGATTAAGTCTTTAAAAATAGATGCCTTGAAATACTACTTAGATTTGTCGAATCAAAGAACGTTAATCAAGATGAGAGACATTAGTGATGTAGTGAGCGAGTCAAAGTCAAAAATTAAAAAGGTTATAACTAAAAAAGAAACAATGCTAGGTACGGCCTTATGCGTCTATTTCTCTTTAGACGGTATAATGATTGACTGCTATGCGAAGGCAGTATTGGTATATACTTGTTAATGATTGGTAAATATACCAATATACCTCCTCATAAGCTTCACCAAGCGTCTTTACTACGCGGATTAACTGTAAATACAAACCATTGTGCACTTGTTTAGTGAATTATCATAATACGTTTCTTAAGTATTCAACTAATAGAAAAGTAACGGCATCGCATGAGTACTTTTTTTCATCTTTGAATCCATATTCAAAAATGAAAAAAAGTACTGCTACCCAAGCATCCATATGCTTGGGAAGCTTTTTGAACGTAGACAGATAGACATCTTCATTTCCTTCAATTGCACAGTCTTTGACAGATTCGACATAGTCATCTTAACTGCATTAAACTTGTAATTTTTGCGACAGCTTACGCCCCTTTCACACGGCAGTCCAGTTTTTGCAGGATGCCGTGTTCTGCAGGATCCCGTTTGATGGCGAATGTGTCAATATGCTAGCGTTCACACGAGCATCCCGCATGAACACATTCACCATCAAACAGGATCCTGAAAAAAACTGGACTGCCGTGTGAAAGGGGCGTTACAGTCCCAAAGGCATTCTCATTCTCATTTCAAGTCTCCCATTGATAAAGAAAATTTAAAGGTGTAGGTCCATTGTAGAAGATAGTAGAAGGTGTAATACTAGGCATTTAAGTTATATATATTTTTATCCATGTTGGAAAGTGAGGAAGATAGTGGTAACCAAGAATGCAGCTTTTAAATATCTGACCCCACTAAACAAATAAATTAATCAACTCTACAACATTCCCGAATAAATCAATCACAAAAGCCTAATAAAGCACGTATCATCAAAACTAACGAAATATTTATGTCACAAGTTAACGGACAATAAGTATTAGCCAATCAGCTTTCACAAGATGAGCGCAAGAGCAACGCTCAATTAACTACGTCTTGAAGATTGTGACGTAACGCGTGTAGTTGAGATGGCGTTTGACGGACATACGTCACGTCATGTCAAACTTGTGTGCACGATACGAGAAGCTGTCACGGTGCGTAGTGCCGAGAATTTGGAGTCGTTGACGTCATTGTTTTTTATGATTAGATGACTCCTCTTCTTAGATTACCTAGCTGCCGAAACCACAGTCTTGTTTTTGTTTATTTTTTTCAGTTTGGATAGTCAAATAGTAGTCCACAGTTACGATAGGTACCACAGGGGCAATTCACATAATTTTAAAAACGTTCACAGTCTGATCTCAGTCTCAATCCGTCAAAAATAACATTAATTTCCCTACATTTTTTACAAGTTTTTGATATTTGTTTGTCGTCGAGATGAGACTGCGACTAGATTTTGAACGTTTTAAATTACGAGAACTGGCCTTCTGGCTAGGAAATGGCAAAATATTCAGCCGTTTTAACATGGGTAATTAGTGAAATCAGAGCGTGCCAAATATCGCTTTGCGAACGAGACTATGCAATCTAAGAAAACAAAACATAAATTGTTGATGAATGGAGAGGGAGATGAAGACAAACGAAAAGATGAATGGATTGTGTGAGAGATGATAGTAATTAAATAAAGAGGTTGTCAATTTGTCATTGCCGACCCCAAGTCCCATGGGCAGGAAGATGAAGAATCTAAGAAAACCTTGCATGTTTAGAAAGCAAACACACAGTGTCAAAACACTAATAAAAACCGACGTTGTAATGATTATCATGAATGATAAGTTTGATTCTCTATTTACCAACAGCACTAAGCTTGTATCGTCGTCGCATACGAGAATGCGATAACTAATTAAATAATTGCGAAAATGTCCAAGACCAAACGACGTGTCAAGATCACCAGTAAATAAATGGCGTAACCATAGAACTTTGAAATCGCGTAAGGAATTCCATTTGCACTGATTATTCTATTGTAGAGTTTGAGCAGCCCGAAGTGCGGATTTATACCCATAATCAACTTATATCGTTCCCACTGCTGGGACACAGGCTCTCCTCTCAGTGAGAGGGAGTGGGCCGTAGTCCACCACGCGGGCCCAGTGCGGGTTGGTGGTAGATGTCATATGTCTTCAAATTTTTGACCAGGATTTTGGAATTATACCCGGTTGATGGCAATAGGCTCGTGCACCTCTGTCTATAACCCTTCGGGGATTGCAAGCGTAATGTTATGTGTGAGCTTAAAGCAATTTGACAAACGAGTCATACGCAGGTATAAGGTTAATAGATATTTCTGAAGATTGACAAGCATTGGCTACGTGTTATTTTAATGGTGTTCATTGAAATCCTTCTCTTAGAAACATGTGGGTTTCAAAAAGAAAACCGATAGATTTGTCAATTAGTGAAAAGTGTAGGTAATTTACCTTGGGAGTGTTTTAATTTGGGGTGCCAAGAATAGGCATTTGGTCCGAACCCTAACTAATATTATAAATGCGAAAGTGAATTGTTTGTTTGTTAACAAACAAGAAAGCGTAACAACGCTTTGACGCTAATAGAGCTAACGGATTTGGATGAAATTTGGCACATGGGTTAGGACCATAGAAGTGTAAATCTTATATTGGACATAGGATACTTATCCCGATGTTCCCACGGGATTGAGACTTATGCTGGTGAAACCGCAGGGCGCAGGTAGTACCTACTTAATATTTTTGAGACTAAGCCTCAATTCTTCGGTTTTCCGGATAAACAATGTATTGTAATCAATCTGACGATTAAATAATTTTAATTACAACAGCTAGTTTATAAGGCTAAACAATTAATTAAAATAATTCTAGTAGAACCAGATAATTATAAAACAAGGACTCGACCTATTCATCAATGCTAGAACAAATAACTAAGTAGTAATTTATTTGTTCAACAATTTAACAGAATTTTGTGATTTTTTCAACTGTTTGTATTTACTCTATACTTTGATGCCACGTTTAGGAAATAACCAGCTTCTGTTTGTTTACTTATCTATGCCCGATTTAAGGCCTAGCATGCGTCAATCAGTTTCCGAGTAGTTTGCAAATATTTTCATCATCTGCCTAGCCTTTTCCCAACTATGTTGGGGTCGGCTTCTAGTCTAACCGGATGCAGCTGAGTAGGTACCAGTATTTTACATGGAGCGACTGCCTATCTGACCTCCACAACCCAGTTACTGGGTAATACGAAACCCCTTGGTAAGACTGGTTGTCAGATTTTCGGGCTTCTGACTACCGGTAACGACTGTCAAAGTTCCACGAATGACAACCGGGACTAACGGCTTAACGTGCTTTTCGAGGCATGGAGGGGTCTCGGTATGTAAAGATGGTCAGCCATCCACGGACCAACCGCGGCAAGCGTAGACTTAACCTGATCGATTGACCCGTTCGGCTGTTATTACTTAGCCACAAGCTCTTCGAATTCGCGGGCAGAAGCTAGTTTAAGAATATAGAAGCATCTACCCTGTATCGTGTAAGTATTCGGTGTTTCAACTAATTCTTTTTGCAGCTACAACATGGCCACCGCAGAAACTGAAGAAATGAAAGACAAAATGACAGAAAAATTACTAATACTTACGCGATGTCAAAAAAAATTAAGAAAAAGATTTTTTTTTGGCAACCGAGCCAATGTTACTTTGTCTAAAAAGAGTGTGTCTTTTGCCGCCAGAATGACATTGACAGTTGTTGGTGTTTGTGAAATTGGCACACAAAACAAGATGGCGGCGTTGATTCCAATTTTGACCACGCGCCGAAAGAACATGTCTATAAGAAAATGTCTATTCTTCGTAGAGTAAGGGTAAGCTCACACGAGCCATCGACCACAACAACCGGTGGCTGTCGGTACCTGCTGCGGTGGCGAGATCTGCTCTAGCTAGTGGGTGGCTCCAGTGCACACCACACTTGTGCGACGAATCCATACAAAACGTAAGAAAAAGCACGTGAACTGCTTGTCGCTGGGGCACCGCTGGCAGTGTCCGGTGGTTCGTTTGCGCCTAGCCTTAGTAGTAGAGATAGAAATAGTTATGCTACGCGTACTGGCATCCTCAAAATGTAGGATACTACTTACGATTTTGAGGAAAAGTTTCGCTCACTTCATGGATCGGACATTTTAATAAGTAGCTGTTTCTACATTATCATCATCCTCCTGCCCATATGAAAGAAAAAAATTTAAAGAAAATACGTTTATTTGCGGTGAACATGACGCAAATAAGAACATAAACACAAAAAATATAAAAAAGGTAAGGGGAAACATGCGTCACATCCACACAAAACGGCTATCATTCAGCATTATGCTGCGACCCTATGCAAGACAGCATATCCCAATTTATTTGGGGTCGTCGTAGAATTTCATGTTTTTCTATCGCTCTATCAACCATGACCGCTTTCCACCCATATCAACTTTCATACAATGCCTCCAACTTTAGTCTTCACCTTCATAGCCCTGCACATTCATACCAAAAACTTTCTTCACAACAATGTTCATGTAATAATAACTGGATAAAACAACAGTATAGTTGTTATGGTAGGTACCTACATCTAAATTCATAATTAACACGTGTGTTACTTTCTCAAGCATATAAACATCGTTTAAACCACGTAAACTAGTTCTGTAGTAAACACTACAGCATTCGGAACTGCGACGGCGCAAGATTTATTGCACTTGCGGTCAATGTTGTGCAGCCACTAATTTAAAATTTGATTTATTTAGATCACGCACTAGATATTTTGAAATTAAGTTTACGACTACGCATGGCTGCGCCCTTATTTTGAAAACATATGAATGAGTATTTTTTGTAAGTAGATTTCACGACAACTGTTTCGAAAAACTTTTTGATCGGTTCTACGCTGTAAGGATATGAAATTTCGAATATTGGGCAAGTTTTTTGTGTGACACGATTGCTGCAAAAATGAAAATGTGACGTAATAATCTCCAAAAAATTTAAGATGCCGACAGAAGTTCTTTCGACCTTGGGCTACCAGTCCTCCTCCACATTAACTAACTACACTTTCTACCAACACAAGAAACTTTTCGATGACAGACGAGACGAATAACAAAAAGCAGATGTAAGTGGAAACGCCAGGAAGGGACGCCCTAGGAGGACATAAGTATAGTGACCTTATAGATGATGTTCTTCAAAAAGATCCAGGTGCGTATTACTCGCAACCGGCGTGCGTGTATGACTAGATGTATGAACGTAAACGAAAGAAAAGGAGTACATATGTAAAGATGTAGCAGGATGGAGCAGGTTCTGTTGTCTGCCTACCCACATGGAAAGATGGCGTGAGTATATGTATGTATGTAAGAAGCTTTTATATGACCTAAAGCGCGGTCACTGTTGGACTGTATAGAAAAGAAAGAGAAGCGCGATGACACAACGCTGGTAATTTATTGCAAAATATTAAACAATTATCTATTTAAAAAATCTATTGTTTGGACTAAAAAATTAAAGCACTAGTGCTTTAGTATGTTACTTGTAGAATAATCTGACAAAAAATCAGAATGATTGTATGTATATTAGTATGGTTTTTATTGTAAAAAGAAAGTTTTTAGAGGTATCTTTATGCTTTTTTTCAATCGTATCAAATTAGTTGTATTATGTTTTCAACACACTATCTACCTAGCATACATATATCCTGAAGAATATAATATATTTTTCTGATTTCGTTTACTGTAATCGATCATACACTTTTAGGCATTATAAAACTTGCGTTTTCTGCGTTTAGGTCCTGGTAGTCCCCTTAAGATGAATTTAATCAATACAACATGGTAGTGAGCCAAACCACTAGGCTGTAAGTGGTACCTAGACCACGGAACTGTAGTTACATCACCGGCGTACCAAGCTTTACGGTACTATGACGAATACCTACGAGAAAACTGTCTGTGGGCACGAGGATGCCGACTTAAATGGTGTTATGTATGAACTAAGTTATGTAGCAGAACAAGATGAATGTTCTTGGGCGATATTTTTATTAACCGACTGGGTACAGTAAAGACAGGGTTATGTTTTTCACGCGTATCTATGTATCTTGAGAGAATCTCTTAAAGAGCATTGGTGGCCCAGTGGTAACGGCCGCGACATACGAGTTGTAGGTCGTAGGTTCGAACCCTGACAGGCGCTTTACTTTCTGTAAATTACCTATTTCATCACCACTGCTCTCAAAACGGTGAAGGAAAACATCGTGAGGAAACCGGCATGTCCTAGAACCAAAAATTCGAATACAAGTGACATCTGCCAACCCGCACTGGGCCCACGTGGTGGATTACGGCCCACTCCCTCTCACCGAGAGGAGGCCTGTGTCCCAGCAGTGGGAACATTATAGGCTGATTATGATGATTCATTTACATAAAAGCTAAGTTTCATTTTCGAAACTCGTTTTACGCGAGGTCTATCATAGCTTCTTAAACCTACCTTTCGACAATCTAAACCAACTCCCTTCCACATAGGTATTATAATTACTTATGCAAGCAATCAGCCTCATTGATTCAAACTGCTTGATACACCGACTTATTATTAGCATCACTGTAAACTATACTAAAGTCATTAAAATATAAACTATAACGTATCCTTGCAATTAAGTTTATGACCAGATTGCTATGTAGGTACATCATTATTATTAAGTATACGACTTAACATAATAATTACGAGAACAATTTATAAGACTAATCTAAGTCACAGATTATGTTTAGTTGTTAAAGGGATATTAAATAAAGAGGTTTATACAAGTGCTCCATTCTTGGTCATGAGGCATCGTCATCATCCTTCTACCCCTAGCATATTATAATGTTCCCACTGCTGGGACACAGGCCTCCTCTCTGTGAGAGAGAGTGGGCTGTAATCTACCACGCGGGCCCAGTGCGGCTTGGTAGATGTCACTTGTCTTCGTATTTTTTATTTTAGGACATGCCGGTTTCCTCACAATGTTTTCCTTCACCGTTTTAAGAGTAAAGGTGATGAAATTAAATATACAAAGTAAAGTGCCTGCCTGGGTTCGAACTCACGACCTACAACTCGTAAGTTGGAGCAACTGATACCACTGGGCCACAGGTCTCCCTTCCACTCCTACCCCAATTTAATTGAGGTCGACGCAGCACGTCTTTCTCTTCCATACTTCTCTATTAGTCGTCATATCCTATCTTTCAAATAATCTATCTATTTTTTGCCCTTTTTCTAATAGTCAACTGTAAGCATTGTTATCTAGTAATTTACCCTTCATATTAATTATCATTCTTTCGATGAAATCCTTAACATTATCAGCAAGCCAGAACATACTGATATCAGACTGCCATGAACGAATCGAGTACAAACATCATCAGTAGTAGTCTGACCTGATCAAGTAGTCGACCGCAATAGCAGAGACCACAGAGCCCGTCTCCCATTGCTAAACCAACGTCATTACATGGTGTAGACGATATAATGCATTAACAATGAACAAACAAACATTGCAACACAACACAGCAGTACATATTTTCCTATTGTGTGTGCATCTTGGACTTATATCTAGGGCTGCCAAGCTGCCAACGATGCTCAGCGATCTGGAGACGTATGTTGTAGTATGGACTGTAGTTGATGCTTGAACCTTTAATGCAAATGGAAATAAATATCACGTGCAGCAGTTTGGATCAGGAAACTACTACCGAGAAGCTAACAATTCGATTCTCTAACAAAAATATTTTCACTAAGCCTTTTCCTAATTATGTTTACGTCAGTTCTTCAATCAGCTTGAAATCAAGTTGTAACTTGTATGTAGAGACGCCAGCACATCAAGCTACTACAATCTGTCAAATGTCTTTAATAGATTTTCAACTTTATCGCTGAAGCATAAGGTTCAAAGTTGAATGGGAAAATTTGACAGTTTCGGGTAGCTTGATGTGCTGGCGTCTGTACCTAACTTTCCTACCCTATTGACAGCTTTCAACCATTTCGTAGACTCTCGTATTATAGTTAATCCTTTCCTCTCGTTCTCACATTCTTCTACAAAGGCTAGATCTACAGGATGAGATTGAAAACTTGCGCCAAATCAAAATAGGAGGCAGAGTAACTGTTACATAATCATTATAGAATGTAATTTTCCAAATTAAATTCTTGAAAAAAATCGTGTAGGTAAATATTAATAATTTAATTTGGCGCACCTATTCAATTTCAACTGTAGTATATCTATATATACCTTGGACTTAGTATTTACCTTCAAAGAATTTTTGGCATCCCTAGCTCACCGATCACCCGCTCCACGCTTAGCCTTCATTCATTTTGTCACATCCATCCGTTCTCCAGACCTCGATTGTCTAGTACAAAGATGTTTCGAAACCTAATAACTTTAGGACATTACATCTTAGGTAATGATGACCACAAATACGTTTAATGGCTACTGATTTTGTTGTCCGTAATGCAGGTTTGAATTTGGTATTAATTTTGGTCGTAAATTGTCTGTTTATATTTATTATTATTGGATTGTAATTAACGCGTGGCTTGGTATTGCCGTTTTATGAGCTATTTGATTGTCTATGTAGTGCGTAGTGTCTTTGAATATTTTAATGAATCCATATAAGTTTTACATTCTATTTTCAGGGTCCCAGAGTATTCATTTGCATTCTTTTTTAGGCAGTGCAATCCTCGTTATTTGACTTTCTTCTTTCTTATATTGGTTCTATGATAGAAATACAAAATATTTATAGTCCAGGTAATAGTTGAGAGTGCTGAGATGACATGAATAGCTTAAAATATTACCTACAACTAGGTTACATTATATTATTTGCCAGTGAGCCCCAAACTACAGAGTTAGTCTGTGTGACGTAGTCATTTTCTCCATTAGTGTTTCGAAACCTGAATAATTTTCATGTTACCTTGAAAGTTTAATAAACTTTCCTTAATTTTTATCTCTTACTTTCATCTACTGTCAAAATTAGATTCAACTTTGAATTCTGTGTATGTATATTAAGCGTACGTAGTACTTCACAGTGGATTCGATTTAGTTATAGATAGAGAGAATTGCTCTTTATTATACAATATACATTACAGACATCATAATCAGTCTTTAATGTTCTCATTGCTGGGACACAGGCCTCCTCTCTGTGAGAGGGAGTGGGTCGTAATCCACCACGCGGGCCCAGTGCGGGTTGGTAGATGTCACATGTCTTCGAATTTTTGGTTCTAGGACATGCCCGTTTCCTCAAGATGTTTTCCTTCACCGTTTTGAGAGCAGTGGTGATGAAATAATTTACGCAAAGTAAAGCGCCTGTCTAGGTTCGAACCTACGACCTACAACTTGTAAGTCGCGGCCGTTACCACTGGGCCACCACTGCTCGACAATTAGGTACAGATATAAATGTAGATTTTTTTAATTTTTTTTTGTGATGGTCTTAAATAGTTTTCCGGGACATCCTTTGGTAATTTGAGTATATTTATGCCAATGTATTAATGAGGTTGCGTAGCGCTATATTCCTTTTCTGTATTAAATATGTTATGAATATTCAATTACAATTCCATTAGATAATTAACTCTATCGGTAGGTCTCACATAACTACGTATTTATGGAGGCAGTAATTTATGAAGTTATTGATATACTTACATGTGGAATTTATTGCGAGATAATTTTCGAAATAAATAATTAAAAACCTACAAGTACTTACATAGAAGTAGCTACTCACCGAAACTAATATTTTTTTAGTCAGCACAAATTTTGTTTCAGTTTTCCTTTTACCCGAGTTCGTGAAAGACCATTTTACATAAGATAAGACATATATTTTTAGGGTTATTTGTTAACACGAATGGTTTTTCTTATTACCTATCATAATGTGGAGATTTTCGTAAGTAATTTTTGTTTACCTGTCATAATTTCAAGATGTAAGTAGGTACAAACAATAACAGTGCATTGAGATTTTTTAAATTTTTTTTTTCTGTGAAATATTACACTATCCACTAAATTGTTTATTTATTAAAAAGGGGCGCATTTACAAATAAATATCTTAACAATTATTAACATAGAGGATAGTTGCTTATATCATATCATCATAATCAGCCTATAATGTTCCCACTGCTGGGACACAGGCCTCCTCTCTGTGAGAGGGAGAGTAGGCTGTAATCCACCACGCGGGCCCAGTGCGGGTTGGTAGATGTCACATGTCTTCGAGTTTTTGGTTCTAGGACATGCCGGTTTCCTCACTATGTTTTCCTTCACCGTTTTGAGAGCAGTGGTGATGAAATAATTTACAAAAAGTAAAGCGCCTGTCTGGGTTCGAACCTACAAGCTACAACTTGTAAGTCGCGGCCGATACCACTGCTCTCAGTTGCTTGTAGGTAGGTATTAATAGGTTGAATCTAAGTACTTAGAATGAGCACGTGTGCGTTACTTAAGAAAATTATGCGGCTAAAATCAACTGATACGTCCTACCTTATAATATTACCTTCCTTTTTGCATGCTAGTTTAAGCGAATAATTTAAAAAACTGTTAAAAAATCGACCATCTGTAATGTACTTACTACAATTTTATTCTAGCAAAAAAACATTTCATTTAATTTCTTCATATGCCTAATGTTTTCAATCCTACCCAAATTACTATGAAATAGCAAATACAACATTACCCCGTGGCGATACGTACGCGCAGCGAGCGCCGCGTTCTCTGTCGCAAGCGCGACTGGCCTCGCCCGCGGCAAGGCAGCTTGCCGGTCAGTGATCATATGACTTTACTATACAACGGTGCAGATGGTTTACTTATAAGTATGGATTCGATGGTTATGGTAGAACATCTGCTATTTACTTTACATGATGATTTTCGCCTGATTTGCCAAAATACTACGAGGAAATTGAAATATGTCACATACTCGTAAAAGACAACGGTTATTAAATTGATAAGACAGGTGGTAACAGATAGAGCAACTTTCAATAATTTAAAAATCAATAATCTCTTGAGTAATAAAAATGATGCTGTACCTACTTTTCAGTGTCCGTTTACCAGAGTAAACGGACACTGAAAAGTAGGTACGCTAGACAATTTGATTTGTCACTAGCTGCGCCCTGCGGTTTCACTCCCATAAGTCCCGTAGTAATATCGGGATAAAAAGTCATGGTCTAACCATGTGTAAAATTTCATCTAAATCCGTTCAGCCATTTTAGCGTGAAAGCGAACCAAACAAACATAAAAAAAGTTCTTCTTATAATTTTCCAGTAAAATTCCATTCTCTAAAAACGAGGTGTGTTTGAAAAATGTTTCAGCAAGAAACCATTTCGCGTGGTGCGAGATACCTACTAGTACTTACTTATGTCATCATCTGCCTAGCCTGTTCCCAACTATGTTGGGGTCGGTTTCCAGTCTAACCGGATGCAGCTGAATACCAGTATTTTACATGGAACGACTGCCTATCTGACCTCCACAACCTAGTTACTGGGTAATACGATACTTACCCCTTGGTAAAACTGGTTGTCAGACATTCGGGCTACTGACAACCCGTAACGACTGTCAAAGATCCACTAATGACAGGCAACAAGGTATAGATACATAACATTAACCTTACAGCTGCAAGTAAAAGTAAGGGCGTGAACTACACATCCAAAAAAAAAAAAAAAGGGCGTGAACCATAATAATAGGTTCTAATTTAGTAATCTGCTGAAGTAGCGTACCTATAAGGTACAGTCACGTAATTATAATTATGTTCGTTTTTTTTTGTGGATGGGAAATCATCAACTGAGGGGCTCCCCTCTGGGTGGACCGTGGAGCGGAAGGGAGTGTCACACTCTTACTGACTAAAACCCACCCGTGTTCCTTCCTTAGCCCTTTATGTTCCGGGGCAACGGTAACCCTTTCGGACCAAGGCTTATTTGGTCATTGTACGATAGAATCTACTTTACCGACTCAGCATTACATAGATTATATTGCGTCGTAATGTCAATACCACACATTGACATTAAGCCATCTTCATATATTATAAAATATTCTTACACTCTGAATTAAAACTGTGACACTGGCAGACTGATAAATTAAGTTATTGATTTTTTATTTATATTTCATAAAATGGCTATCTATCAAACTAAATTAAAATTTACTTTTTTAAAAACTATCAGTCGATAAGTCCATGGTCTAGCTAGATTATGTAAAATATAAGTCATTTTTCAAAATTGAAATTGGCTTGACTAGATATGAAACCATCGTCTACAGATTATGTAACCTTTTCAAGGTATAAGACACATATAATGTACTGAAGGTATAACTTAATTTTGTTCACGACTGTACTTTCATTTAGCGTGTGCAGTCCACTGTAGTTTAGAGACTTCTCTTCATACATTTATTTATCATCAATTCATCACGCACGAGTGATTATTCCTCGCATTAATTGCCGACACTCAAAACCACGATTTGAAAAAGTAGCTCTTTCACCAGATAGAGCCACTTTCAAAATCACAGCTTCACTTTCCCAAATAGTCCACTACTTTGCCACAACGAAACTGTATTTATAAGCCCAGAAAAAAATTGAGAAAAGGTAGAAGATAACATCAATTTTGATAAAAAAGTTAAAGAAAATGCTCTCCACTGGTAGAAAATTACCTTAATCTAAGACATATCGGATCACTTGCACAATAGTATTGGTAACGTTTATATAACAATATGTAAGACGTGTAATATCGTATAAGTACATACGTCACTATGTACAATGCACATAACTGCGGCTTATACAATAAATTGCTCAACGGCAAATAAAGATTGATAGTCCCATGAATTCGCTCTAGGCTTTAAGTATTGAGCAAATTTTGGATAGCCAAAAATAAATTAAGTAGGCTTTATAAAGAGGTTTTAAGATCCGTGACATACCTACCTGCCCGCCATTTTATTTTTTTTCAAAATGGCGGCCTCGCATGTAACCTATATAAATCGATAGCTGACATCAATGCAAACAGAAAACATAATGAGACCAAACCCCGTAAAGTATCACGTTTCCGAGATATTGAAGTTCAAAGATGGTCACGTGACATCCATACTTTTGAACTTGCTTAGATCTCTAGTTGTAAGTATATATGTTTGATTAATTTAAACTTTCAGAGTGATTATTTCAATTTCCATTTGCATTGATGTCAGCTATCGATTTATATAGGGATACCTAATGCGGGGCCGCAATTTTGAAAAAAAAAACCAAAATGGCGCGACAATAGGGTATGTCAAACTTCATATAAAAATATTCAATGCTCTTAAAATTTAATTAAAAATAATAATATTGCTACAGATGGATATAAGAGATGTATGGAAGAAAAAGAAATGAAATAAAGAAACCCGTAAGAAATTGGGTTTACCATATATTATTATGGTAAACTTAACATTTTTTAAACTGAAAAGACATGCTTACCTACCCGATAAGACAAACGATAGAAACTAACTAGGACAACGTAAACGCTTGTTCTACAATTCTACATTCATCGCCGCGACGATATGTCTCGATAATAATACAGACGTATTGCTAAATCGAAACATCAATCATTACAATCGATTAGATTTTATCGATACTATAATGTCACGAAACATGAAGTCTATTCGATAATGATCGACAATCGTCAATCGTATGCCAATAACAATATCGATTTTTATCGCGAGCAATATGTCAACTGAATAGTTTAATGATTTAGTTTAATTTATTGTTGAATTGTTTAGTGAAATATTCAGCCCAATCCCTGTAACTATCCTCAATAAAGGTAGTCTCTCCCAAAACTTTTGATGTACCTTAGTGACAAAATGTCTTGATAAAGAATTATTCCTACCATACCTATGCATATGGAAAAGGCTGGGATGTCGGTGAACCTTATTACACAGGTATGCGCTGACAGCAAAGAGTTAAGAATTTCACACACAAAAACAACAAAAACCAGAATCAAGTTCCTATAAAATCAGTAGCCTTTTTTCAGATAGCAACAGATCATGCGAACACTATAACGTGTTGAAAAAATAAAATAAAAAACCAACGACTATTACCAACGGTGGCGAAAATAATCAATCACAATCAATTATGCACACTAATACCATATAATTAAGATTCAAGAAGCCAGAAAAAATATTTTGCGAATTGACACCACGAAACTTGAGACAAAAGTTCGTGGTCATTCAAAAATGAATTTTGATTCTTTCAGATAAGGTTGAAATGGATGGTAGAAGTAAGTTGGTCGTGTTATATGCAAAATACAAGCCAGTGTTGCCACAGCGATCTTGAACTATATACGTTCACTCGCAAATGTAGTGGAAATAAAGTTGGTGGCGAGAATTGAGCAACTAGTAGCACTCGCTGCGATCCTCTATCACTGTAAATGTTACCAATTCTACAGCTTTACACATAGCGAATGATGTTTCAATTATGTACACACAGAAAGAAAAATAAAACATTCATAGCCAACCACAAGGATCTTAAGAGATGCCTAAAATTGTACCGAAAAATTGCATTTTCTAATGATTTTCCATTAGGTACCTATGATTTTAGTTTTCATTCAGTACGTAAGAACAAAACGGAGATGAAAAAATTTAGCTTCAGCCGAAAGATCTAAAAACTAATTAGAAGCGCAAAAAAGAAACATTATAGGCAAGCAACTGGAGCAGAACGTTATAATATTATTATTCACGTTGAATTTTTATGAAATGGAATAAACCAGAGGCAAATAAGAACTCATCTCTACAAGAAGAGAAGTAGAAGTCTGAACAAAGAAAAGATGGATGGACTTTGTGAGGATGATATGAAGGCCAAGGGAGTGAATGTTATAGGAATGAGTGTAAGTGGAGAATGTAAGAAAAAAACTCATTGTACCGACCTCAAGTAACAAGGAATCAAGGCAGGCGGAATAAAAAGAATAGTAAATATTTTTAGTAGATGGGAACATTTATCATGACAAAGCTATCCGATACTATAAATTATTTACTCATAGTGCGCTGCTGGATAAAAGGCTCTAGTTGGTAATCGCAAGCAACTTTCCCATTTGATGATCCTGGATTTTACGAAAAGGCTCCTTATAGACCCGTAATTACCAACTTTCCCTTATTAGTAATTGAGTAACTTTACTAAGAAAACATGCGAAGTATTTTGGACGCTGTCTATTCCGAAAGATATGTTGTAAGTTCATGCAGAACCAGTTTGAATGCCGCAGTTCGTGATAGTGATCGTAGTTGTGATAATCGGTCATCGGTGTTTCGGACCCGAATACTTCGTAACTCGATTATAAATGGCGCTAAAATATTTGTACATTCTCCAATTGAAATTAATGGATGTTGATTTATTGTGGTCACATTTTTCAACTAGTCTTAGCCATGAATTAACTGTACATGCTACAGATAGGCATCGGGTAATGCGATATCATCAAGATGGTTATTTAAGATCATTAGAAGTGAGCATGGTTTATGTTCATTATCTTATAAATAAATAAAACAAAGTCGGGTTGGTCCGCAGTGAGGTGATCCGGCCGCGAACCAAAGTTGTCGACATAGCTCACAGAATAAGCAAGCTGAAGTGGCAATAGGCCGGCCATAGTAGCCGTAGAACCGATGACCGTTGGGGTAGACGTGTTCTTGAGTGGAGACCGCGAAGCGGTAAACGTAAGGTGGGACGCCCTCAAGCTAGGTGGACCGATGATCTTCGCAGGATGACTGGTAGCAGCTAGACGAGAGTTAAATGGTGTGGTTAAAAGAAGAGGCCTAATTCAGCAGTGGACTGCTATAGGCTGATGATGATGATGAAAGTCGGGTTAGTTACACCAGTTATAAGTAACTCAAGAACGGCTGGACCGATTTTTGAGTTGTTGGATTTGTCTCCACCCCGAATAGCAGAATAACTTTTAAAATATGGAAAAAAAGACCCGAGAAAAATAAATTAAGTCAGAATAATTCGTACTTTAGAGGAAAGTACGAAATACACGCGGATGAAGTCGCGCGGGCAAAGTGCTATTAATATATAAAATTCGAAGTCCTGACTGACTGATACATAATTATATCAACGCACAGCCTAAACCGCTGGTCCTAGAGATATGAAAATTGGAGGGTTTGTTCTTTGTGAAGAGTATCCACTAAGAAAGGGTTTTTCGAAATTCCACCCCTAAGAGGATGAATGGGGGGAGGGTGAAATTTCACGCGGACGAAGTCGCGGGCAGAAGGTAATCTGGTATAAACGGACGCTGATTGATGTTTCGAGGTCGCACAGAACCACCACAGGTATGAATTTTGGACGATAATAATAATAGCAAATTACGGAAGAAAAACTATCGTGTACGAAGGATCTAAAATATTTAATAAATTACCAAGAGACCTCAAAGAATCTACATCCAAAACCACTTTTAAAAAGCTACTTAAACAATTTATATTAAAAAATTCGCATTCCCTACAATAGTGTCGAGCCACATTCAGTTACCGTTTATCTATGTTACACGGATACTTGTTTACATGTATCGAACGAACTTTTTGTCCATAATGATTTGTAATCTACCCTCAAAACATTTATATAGTCGACGTCTAATGTTTTATACTACCCCAACTTTTTTGTTCTTTTTTTTAAAGTATTTAGTTTTAATATTCTCATGTAAGTGAATAGTGTAATTCTTATGAGAATAAATGATCTTAAACCAGAAAAGTAAGATATGAAGTAAGGAGATCACAGGAGTGGTATCTATTAAGTCATAAAAACAACTACTAAGTATATCTAATATTTTTTTTTTATCCTTTATTAAAAAGAACCAGGTTCTTAATAATTAATTACAATCTAGCCTATAAGACTAATAAGCAATTTTAATCTAACTTTATTTTTTACGTGATAATTATTTTAAAATCTAGAATAGTGTTGATTGTAGATTTATACAAGTCCGTTCCACTTTCTTAGATATCTAATTGCATTTGTTTGCAAAACTGTCATACTATAGAGTCTAGAATAAGACTTTATAGCATGACAACTGACAACTGGCGATTGCCTAGCAGAATCCCTCAACACAATTGTGTGGAAAAGCTGAATGTATACGGACAGGACAGGACATCTGACGCTCAGACTCAGAATGGACGGCAACGTCCGCTATATATACCATGCTGCATATACGATAGAACATCTAGTTTAGCGAGTGTTATCATTAGTGCAGTAGAAGCGGTAAAAATGTTGTTAAAAATGCAATGTTATTCAAAGAATACCAAAAACAGGAACCAAAATTCTGACGTCGGAGTTTTTAACACTTAATAAACTTTTGACTATAATGGGCATTATTTTAGATAAACATCGACGAAGTAATACCTACTTACATTAGTATTCAAAATGTTACAAGCGTTTACAAATATGCCAGTAAAATATCAAGGCTGCAAGTGCTAAAATTACCTTATTTATTATGAATCATTCATGAAATCATTTATGTTTACAAATGATTTCATAACCATACAACTTTTAATAATAACGGTGAAGACTACTGTGGGTATGATAAAAATAGCTGACAGGCATAAATATTAAATGGAACAATTGCTGAAAATGTTACAATGATAATAGACAGGAAGAAGCTTTAGCAGACCAATAAGTATGCAAACAAGTCATTTTTATCAAAGACGAATGTACGAAAGACAAGGATACTAAGAGAATGAGGAGTACATTCAACAGCAAAAGTAGATGATGAGATGAAAATCAGAAATTCAATACTAATGAACCGAGTTCGCGTCAGAACTGTGTGGCGTCGAAGTGATTCAAAAGTATGTGATTGTAAATTATACCAAACATTATTTTACTACTAGTACAGCTGCCATATATTCGTGATCAGTTTTGACTCCAAAAGTGACTCCAACATTTCATCATCTACTTTTGCTATTGACTGTACAGTGACTCGAAGAATATAAAGAAGAGACTTTATCAACGATTGGAGAAACATGATGCCATTATAATCACTAGTCAAAAGGACGTTCCTAAAGGTAAAGAACTTGCTTGTAATATAACAGAACTTATACACCGTTACCTGAATATACAGGAGACGCTTTAATTGGGATTTTTGAACGACCTTTTTATTGATGTACAAGTTTTGCATATCTAATCGTCAAATCTAAAATAAAATATAATAAAGCTGAAGAGTTGTTTTATTTGAACGCGCAAACCTATGGCACTACCGGTAGGATTAAAAAAAAAATCATTTGATAGCCCAATTTTTAAAGAAGGTTTTAGTCTATTTGACATCACGCTACGACCCGTAAGAGCTGAGCAAAAAATAAAAGTCGGAAAAAACGCTAAGAGAAAACGAAGTAATAGAACGGGTGGGCGATGCGTTGCGACGCGGTGGGTCGGGGAACCAGAAATTTCACGCAGTCGAAGTCACGGGCAGAAGCTAGTCTAATAATAATGCTGAAGAGTTTGTTTTTTTGAACACGCAAATCTACGGAACTACCTGTCGGATTTTTTTTCATTTGATAGCTCAATTTTTAAGGAAAGCTATAGGCTATTTAATATCACGCTAGCACCCTTATGTGCCGAGAAAAAAAAAAACAAAGTAATAGCGCGGTGAAGCGATGTGATGTGACGGGGTGGGTCGGGGGAAAAATAAATTTCACGCGGACGAAGTCGCGGGCAGAAGATAGTTAATAATAAAAAACCATAGGACACAGTGTGAATAAATGATTAAGTTCACAGTTAACCAATCAATCCATTGTTGTCTATTGAAGAGTAATTACGTCCAACAATAAGGTGAGTTCAGATGAAGTTAGCAACTGACTTTCGTAGGTACCAGTGGGGTAATTGCGTAACACTAGGTATCAGTAGCAATGGGTTTCATTTTGACAGTTCAACAACATACATTGCGCTATTTACGTTGTTGAGCAGACACATTTTTCGAACATATGAAGCAATGGTTTAGCAATATCTTTCAAAATTATTCACATTGAGGTTGATAATGTGTTACGCAATTAGGGTGCAGGTACCAGGGCACACTCGGCTGTCACATCGAATTTCATGCTGAGACAACGATACTAAAACTCAATGTCGGTACTAAACTGACAAGGTGCTAAACAACTACATATAAGGTGGCCTTACTAAGCCTTATTAATTTCCATCAGAACACATAAATGCCTATAACATCCTCTATAATACTTACGACGAGTAGTTTATTAAAATAATAGGTAATGTTAACTTTATTTAATCTGAAATTACAATTTATGTTCTTATTTCAGCTGCCCTTCGATTATTATCTCAACAACTAAGAGATGCTCAATGAAACGCCCTTGGTTAGAGGATATAAATAGGCTAGAAGATGATTTCCATTTCATAGCGCCATTTTGAAAGTGTTCCGAAGGCAGGAGTTTTGCTCCCACACGAAGTATTTATTATTCCCCTTTCTTTGATAACATAATATAACATAAAACAAGAAAGAAAATATGTTTATTAGCAATCAAACATGACGCAAAGAAAAAACACAAAAAAATAACAAGTAGGGGGAAAATATGCGTCATGTCCACGCAAAACGGCCATCGTTCAGCATAATGCTGTGACCCTATACGAGACAGTGACAAAGCGCCAACATCACGCCTGCTTTTCCCCAAAGGGTTAGACAGAGGTGTACCTATAGTACACTCACATTTCGCAAGTTATGTTTAAGTCCCATATTATGAAGGGCGAGCATACCAAGACACCTCCGTGCCTCGGATAGCACGTTAAACCGTTGCAACGGTTCCGGCTGTCATTCGTGGATCTTTGACAGTCGTTACGGGTCGTCAGAAGCCCGAAAATCTGACAACCAGTCTTACCAAAGTGTATCGTATTACCCAGTAACTGGGTTGTGGAGGTCAGATAGGCAGTCGCTCCATGTAAAATACTGGTATTCGGCTGCATCTGGTTAGACTGGAAGCCGACCCCAACATAGTTGGGAAAAGGCTAGGCAGATGATGATGATGATGATGTTATAAAGGGCGAGCCTGCTCTTGACCTCGATCACGCTTGATAAAAAGCGATGGATGAGGTCTATGATGGAACAAGTGCGCCCAGAAGATGTCCTTTCACTCTTTCTTTGAAGACAGCCGAGTTTAAATGTGATGATACTTTGATAATAATCATAAAAAATAATGGTTAAGACAAGTAACTTACTTACTCCGTCAGAACCCACAGATAAGGCTATTACATATTATTATCACGTGACAACGTAGCAATGACCGAGTTGCCTCTAGACTCTGGTGTTTATAATTCTTGACTGCACGTTCATCAATATTCCTCCAGTTTCTGAAATACGACTCGTAAATCAGTGCATGCGCAGTAAGTGTAACGAGGCGTTTTGAGATATTGCCGATTGTTTGTCCTTAGGTTATACAAGCATGTATCAGAAAGGGCTTTGAGTAGTCAAAGTCATCATCACATCAAAATAAAAGGCACTTTTGGGCGTCAAAATTTACAAAACAAAAAATATAATTAATTCTAGCCGCCCCGTCCAAAAGGTAATTTCATATGAGAGCACGTACACTACCTATAGGTAACACTGTATAGATCCGGACCATCGCTTAATACAAAACAATGTTTTATAAACACAGTACAGTACATGTAGTAAATAGATAGGTAAGTTTTATCACAGCTCCAAAACAATACAAAGGGGACAAAAACTATGCGCTCATCTGCGTGCATCCTACAATTTGCAACCGTTCACGCTATTCGTAATTAAGTAAGATTGAACGCTACTTCGACACGCAAACCTCGTAACCAAAACACTGCTGCAGTGGTTCTTATAATGAAAGTGCATGTCCAAGTCATTGAGCGTTTGGTTTGAATGAACGAAATGCACAAAGATCTACAAATGGCAGCCGGGACGAATGGCTTAGCGTGTTTTCTGATGCATGGAGGGTTCTCTGTATGTAATAGATGGTCTTAATTGTTGTCCTCGGGAAACTAGTTCACACTTTCAGAGTGGTCTTTCATTTGGCTAGCAAATGTTGCCATACCATGATAACGTGTCCGCGCCTAGCACAAAATATTTTATTTCTTAGCAAACAAATACACACGCAAGTACTAGTTTTACGTAATTAACTAACAAATTGAGTGCTTCCTTACTGCAGTTAATACAAAGTTGTGATCACAATCTTTTCACTTCAGCACCGAATAGGGTCACCATATTATTTAAGTATATAGACTTTATTGTAGATACACCAGAAAAATACATTACAAAGAAAATAAATTAAACTACAAAACGTACAATGGGCGTCCTATCGCTTTCTGCGATCTCTCACAGGCTCCTTTGGAATGAACAATGATTCCCTGATTCATAAAATGGCAGCCCCACTTTGTGTTCAGGCAATGATAGGTGCAAATAAAAAGTATGTAAATACAATATACTATATACTTACCTACATACGAAATGCTAAGAAATGATTATAAAGAATTCTAGATTTATTCCGGTCTGATCCCCCTGAAACCCCCAAAAAAGATCCCCTGCTAGTTCGTTTTCTGTTTTAAACTCGTATAAGCTTTCTCATTCCGGTTTGATCCAGTTTTTGTTTTCCAAGTGTTAGAATTCTCAGATAATTTCTAGAGGCTAGGAGCAAGTACACAATTCAACTAGCAAAGTTAGATAAACTATAGCAACAATCATAATAAAGCGTTCTTGGGTTTTCCATCTGGAATTTCTCAGCAGCAGTCCGGAGTCTGGATTTGTGCCCGGTTGATGGCAATAGGCTCGATCGCCCCCTATTACATGAGATTTAAAACATAACTGGCAAAATGCGTGTACTATAGGTACAACTCTGCTTAACCGTGCGGGGAATACAAGGTAATGTTATGTAAATGATGAAAATAATGGATTTGACTAGATACCTAGCAATTGAAATACTTACTAAATCCTAATCCTAACTAATATTATAAATGCGAAAGTAACTCTGTCTGTCTGTCTTTCTGTCTGTCTGTCTGTCTGTCTTTGCTTCACGCGTAAACTACTGAACCGATTTGTGTGAAATTTGGTACAGACATAGTTTGGAACTTGAGAAAGGACATAGGATAGTTTTTATTACAAAAAATAAAATAAAAAATAAAATAAAATTTATTCCGGACATACAGCGCCATCTATTGGTCAAGAGTCGGCATCAATTCAGTACTGAAAATTCATCGGAAAAATGTAAATAAATAGTAAAAAGGTATGAAAATATAATATAATACAACTTTTAGTACAAAGAAAATGCTCTAACGGAGTATAGATAATTCTATTAGTACTATATGTCGAGTTGGTGATCGCGCAATGGTGTCGATCGTTACACGAGTTCGGTTCATGTTATTGTTTTAATTCATCGGAAAAAAGTAAATAAATAGTAAAAAGGTATGAAAAAAATAATATCAATATAATAAAACTTTTAGTACAAAGAAAATGCCCGAACGGAGTATAGATAAATAATCCGAGTTGTCACTATGCTCGATAGATGGCGTTGGGATCGAAATAGATCGCGCTATGGTTTCGTTACACGCATTTGGTTGGGTTTCATTTTTGAAGAGATCCCGCGAGATCGGGAACTATGTGGGTAAAACCAAAAATCTGCCGGAAGTCACTATTCCACGCGAACGAAGTCGCGGGCAAAAGCTAGTAAATCTATATATATAAAATTCAATGACCTGACTGATATATCAACGCACAGCCTAAACCGCTGGTCCTAGAGACATGAATTTTATTTATTTATTTAAACTATTCGCACAAAAAAGGTACAGACGCCAGCACATCAACCTACTACAATCTGTCAGATTTCTGTAATAGATTTTCAACTTTATTACTAAAGCATAAGGTTCAATGTTGATTGGGAAAATTTGACAGTTAGGTGTAGGTTGATGTGCTGGCGTCTGTACAAAGGCGGACTTAATGCCTTTTTTTTAATTTTGGAGAGATCCACTAAGAAGGGGTTTTTGGAAATTCAACCTTTAAGGGGGTGAAAAGGGGGGATTTTGTTTGTATGAAAAATCTTATTCCTTGAGTTACTAGCCTTGAAACTTGGCACGAATACTTATCTAAGTAAATTATGAAGTTTGGCATTTTTTGTTTTTCTAAACTACCCTCTAAAGAGGGATTGGGGGTGTCAAAATTTGTATAGAAGAATTTTAACGCGCTGTCCGAACATAGTTTCCTTTTTAGTTTGATTTGGTTGCTGGACCACCAATAAAACCAAAACCAAATGGTTTGATTGACGATTTCAGGGTACGGTCTACGAAAAAAAGTATCAAAATTGTTTCCGACATTTATATAAATAAGTGGTCTCACTACAGAGAGTTTATGATAGTAGAGCCTATTACCATGATATGCACTCTCGACACTTAACGAGTGTAATAAAATTAAAGTTACAATCTCTGCAAAGAAATAAGGCCATTTTATTGTGAAAACCTCCAAGCAAACCAATTTTTTTTTATTCAGCCGCCTGCGCCGGCTTCATCATAGTTTTATCCCATTAATGGCGATTTTTTTTAACAAAAACTCATCGATTTATGGGAAACTATCTTGTAGGAACTTGCTACCTATTTATTTCTAACAAAACAATTAGTTTCATGATTGAAAACACTGTTAAAAAAAATATGACAAAAGGTAACATTTTTAATTTTTCCCCCACATTAAACCAAAAGGTTAGGGAGTAGGTTTTTCTACCTACACAGTTATACAGAAAGATCGTAACTCACTTACCAGCAACGACATCTCAGTGTTCTTAGGCATCATGGTGACGTCTCCCGGCGTGACTCCAGGCCCGCAGTAGGGCAGCGAGGGCCCGCGGTTGGGCAGGCGCGGCGGCGGCTCGTGCAGGGCCAGCAGCGCGGCGTGCAGGCGCGCGCGCGCCGCGCTGATGCCGCCTGCCCCCCGCACCGCAGCCTCCACCACATCGTTCACGTCTTTCTCCCATCTGGAGGTGAACAAAGTTGTAAGGTATGTACCCAGGATTTTGTAAGTGTCCTTAGAGTTTCTTGCCGTGCTTCTCCATCGAGATCTACGTTTTGGAATGGGCTTCAACTGTCTGACTAACTGACCTGCTCCTTGACTATTTAAAAGTGCCTGTAAATGGTTTAAATGAAATAAATGGTTTGAATTTGAGTTTTAGGTGCTTTTAGGAAAGAGACAAACAACCATGCATCAACTAAGTAATCATCGTCCAGCGGTCCAGTGTTAGCTTCCAATTCCAACTTTCTAAGGTTTTGCATGGAAAATACCGCCTCCTGACCTCCACAAACCAATTACTTGTTGCAAGGACAACAATTGAACGTGCTCTCTGAGATACGAAGGAAACTATAATGGTATCAAATTAGGAGTATCTTCATAGATTATTTCAATAGGAGATCTTCGAGCAGAGTATAGCTTAAAAGATTGATAGCACTAACTTAGTCTTTATACTAAAATGGGATCAACGTTCGATCTAACTTAGTTGCAATGTGAAAACTGGAAGCAACTGCCAATTCAATTTCACTTGATTTATTACATTATTCGCCGAGGAGAGCGATTTAAGCTGCCGCAGGCTACAGCTACACGGTCTAATTGAATGCAAATTATCGTTATAAAACTGTCTGCAATGGTAATTTTAGAATTGAAAGAGAACACAAATATATTTGAAAACGCAGTTTTAAGTAGTAAATTAAATCAACTGACTAACACTTGTCTCACTTACTGGGAAAGAGGGGTGCGCCAAAGTTCACCTAAATTTTCAACTCCGATAATTGGAAATCCGAAAATGTTCTTCCTAACATTTTTTATCCTAACAATCACAATTCCTAACTACTCTGTCTCTAATGTTCATAATTCCGAAGCATTCAACTTCATAATGTCAGTAGCAATAAACATCTATTATACTTTTATTTGTTTTCCTATATTTTCTCAACATAACCATCTTTTACACTATTATTCAAAGTCATATCTTTTTTGTTTAGATTTCTTTTTATTCATAATAATCAGTATTATATACATTAATTTTGCGTAACTTTATTTTCACATAACATGTATAACATATAAGAATAATGCACGAGCCGAGCGAGCGAACCCAGAGTCCCGCTCCAGTCATTCAGTCAAGTTTCAGAAACGAATCGGTCCTATTCATAATTATTGGTTTAGGTTAGGTTAGAACTGTGACCACAACGCACGAGCCGAGCGAGCGAAGCGAGCGTGCCGCGGCAGCGGCCGGCGAAGTGCCAGAACCGAATAGGTCCTATAGTTATTGGTTTAGGTACGGTTAAAACTGCGATATAAACTCCCAGGCCATAAACATAACCGCACATATATTTTTTATTACACTTGGTAAATGTTTCTTTCTGAGTATGAGTGAAAATATTATGGTAATTATGTTTAGGGATAAAAGCGTTATGATAAAAAACAGTAGGAGTTTAAATATATTTACATTAATGATATTATTAATAAAAATTTTCGGAAACATGAGTGTTATGAACATCGCCGATAGCACTACAAATAGTATGAAGGAAAACTTTAGGATGAAAAATTTTAGGAAGAGTGATCATTCGGATTACAAATCATTAGGAAGAACAATTTCGGGTAAAGAACTTTAGGTGAGCCAATATGGACCCGGGAAAGAGTCCTTTGATAAAGCAAACAGCGGGGCATTTGCGTAACACATTTTCAATCGGAATCGGTTTCATTTTGACAGTTCAACAATATTCATTGCGGTATTTACATGTTAAGCAGACAATTGTTCGAACATATGAAGCAATGGATGAGCAATTTGCTTCAAAATGATTCAGATTCCGATTGAAAGTATGATACGCAATTAGGGTACAGAGCTACTTAGTAGACGATTGACACCCTTTGGGCCTAGAATAGAAGAACCGAAAGAAATTCACAAAGTTTCAGTATCAGTGGTAATCACAAACCTGCAAACTCCTAAACAGGATCTGATATCCTCCTTAAGACTCCTGCTAAGCGTGCAAATCGGACTGGCATCGGAGTCCGAAGTGGTGTGAGATCCATCGTTCTTGTCCGAGTCGGACAGCCGGCGCGCCGGCGGCTCGAACTGGTCGCTCTTTGGTAAGTTAGGGGACACCCGGCCATGACTGCCGCCGCCGCTGCCGTAGCCTGACGGATAGAGAATGGTGCTGGTATATTAGTAACGTGGTGACGCTTCACACATCAGCAGGGCAATTGCGTAACACATTATCAGTAGCAATGGCTTTCATTTTGACAGTTCAACAACATTCATTGCGTTATTTACGTTGCTGAGCAAACACATTTTTCGAACATTTGGAGCAATGGATTAGCAATAAGCTTCAAAATGATTCAAATTGACAGTAATAGTGTGTTACGCAATTAGGGTGCAGGTCCAGTTGTAAACCAGCGTCAGGCACTAGTTGTCTAGCATTTTTGCTGAACTGGGCTTTTTGACGCAGCCATGAGGAACACTTTCCTGCTAATCTCTTACATCGGACTTTACACTTTTTTATTGTTTTTATCTGATGTCTCTGGTGTACTGTGGTGTCTTTTAGTCTGTGCTAAATAAATGTATTTTCTTTCTTTCTATGTGGATCTCTCTTGGCAACCCTCTTGCAATATTTGGCTTTCGTGAATGATGACTTTACATTATATCGAGTGAATGAAAATTTTTGTCTGCTTATAGCGTGACACTGCAACACCATGCTGCGATTACCGATTAACTGTCGCAGTTTGGGTTGTGTTGTGAATATGACTTCAATATATGAAAATTAACATAATTTTTGACGTTTACTTTTAAGACTGCTCAGGTGGCGACTGAGTTTCTTCTTCATCTTCTAAAACCAGAAATAATTGAGTGCATAAAATATGGCGTTACCATTACTTTTAATTCCGCCATCTTGATCAGATCAGAGGGCAATTCTCGTAATTAAAAACGTTCAAAATCTAGTCGCAATCTCAACTCTGCGACAAACAAATGTCAAAAACATGAGAAAAATGTAGGGAAATTAGAGGTAAGTATTTTTGACAGATTGAGACTGAGATCTGAAGCCCAATTCTCGTAATATCGCAGTCTCATCTCAGCGACAAACAAACGTCAAGAACTTTTATTTGCGGTAATCATGACGCAAAGGAAAAACACCGTAAAGAGCAAGTGGGGGGGGGGATATGCGCATATGCTCTTGTTGACAATGTAACTGACCTGACGATGTGGAGGGCGCCCGACGCGGCGTCCGCGGCGGCTCCGAGGCTTCGCCCTCCGGCACTTCGTCTAGCGAATCCACGATTATTACTACCTCTTGCTCCTCCTCTTCTGTATACAGGGGGTTCGACCTGCCAAAACAAAACAATAATAGAACGCTACGTCCAATTATTCTATGGGACGACAGTAATTCATGTCAAACTGACAGGATATTCTTTTTAACGCATAATCATTTGAACCCAGGTGGCCTACCATGATCTAATTAAAAACGATTCAAAAACAAGACATTTCAGTTTAGGTTCCTAAACTGCATCGCTTGACCTGCTCTGTGGACGTCATGGTACCAAACAAGTATGAATGAAACCAAAACTTGCGACTCAGTTTGGGACAATCGCTGTCAGCAGATGGCACGGCCTAAACTGAATCGTTAAACTGACGTCATGGTACGAATTAGAAGAACAGTTCAGTTTAGGTCCTAAAATGGATCGCGTTAAGAGCTTGTGGTAGGCCTCCAGGAGTCCTTTACTTTTCGCTTGAAGAAAATTTTGTAAATTGCATAACGTATTGTCTTCACAAGAAACTATGAGTCCAATCTAGCTATGTAGGGTGCAGTAGCGGAATGAAAAGCAGCAGGTCACCAATTTTTTACTTGCACTATGAACGAAACTTGTTATTTACCGACTAGTGTACCGCCGACATCTATATCTATGTATATAAAAATTAATTGCCGTGCGTCAGTCTCGCAAAAACTCGAAAATGGCTCGACCGATTGTGATGAAACTTTGGTTGTGGTTGTGTTCCTAACAAAACAAAAAATGAAAAGAAAAGGCATTGCAACGGATGCCGGGCATTAGCACATTAGCTAGTTATGAATAAAGGGTTCCGTGCACTGGAAAAAATACGAATTATTTGAAAATTGTTTCACCTTTTCATTCCGCGTGCAAGTACTTTTTTAAGTCACATGGTTCAATGACCAGGTATCCTTTACTGAGACACGATACGAAGACATGCAGTTCCTCATAGTGACGCGAAATTGCCGGCCATTCTAAAGTTCAATAAAACAGGTTTAGGTATAAGCTGTGGGTATAACTACCGTTAAATAGCTAGTAAATGCACCAGAGCAACTAAATTAAATATCCACCAAGCACATGAGTAATGTTTATTTGCAAATATTGACGAAGTTTCCATTGTGATAAGAGGCATCGGCATTTTTCTGAGGGCTTTCACACTGCGAACTCAAGAGTTATAATCACGGTGATTAAGATATTAAAAAAAAACAGGCAGAGCAAAGCTACGATGAATGAAAGATAAGATTGTCTGTAAGATAGCATGCTAGGACGGGAGTGAATTCTGAGATATCGGTTACTAGAAAATGTTCCCCAGGCCTAATTTCGGCCATAGCGACCAATCTCAGCGGAGACCAATTTTCGGCGCGGTTATACTGCACAAGTGTGTGCACAGACACAGGTGCACTCTCTCTTCCCTCACTCTCGTTGTCCGATGGGACGGCAATCCGACACGACCGGAGAGGGATCAGGCGCAGGACCGACGGCTTAACGTGCTTTCCGAGGTACGGGGGTATCACACCGCCAACTTCCAAATTCCGGGCTGTTACTAAGAAATTCTCAATGGAAAAACCCAATAACACCTTTTTATCGGCTAATAGAGAGAAATATAGTAGAATAAAGTAATCAGCGCCGACCTCAAATAAATTGGGATACGAGTAGACACAGGCAACTGAAGGAATACGGGGGGTTTTAGGCAGTAAAAGTCTGACACACCCTCCCGTGCCCGTTCCTCCAGAGCGGGAGAAGTTATTTGATAATTTCCCACCAAAGAAAAAAAGTGATGATGATGGTGGTTCAAAATCAGTGTGAGCTTAGGGAACTACATAACTTACCTTCTTACTTGTAAAGTTCAAAAGGTAATTCATACAGGGACTCACGATATGGTAACGGTAACGATCTTCAAATAACAATGCACGTTTTGCGGACCAGTTTGATGACATAACACTAACACAGATAACTAAAAACATGTAACAACATGTAGAACATGTATCTTTATACATATCGCTCATTTGGAGAAACATCGACGTAAATGTATTTTTGCCCAAAAATGAGTTAAATATAGCCTAAGCACATAGAAAGCGTATTTAGATTTATGTTCGGAAAGCAGACTTTAAAAAAAAAATTACCAGTTACGTCGAAGTTTCTCCAAATGAGCGATATATCCTTGACCGTCACATGGACAATAAGAGCCTATAGTGGAAAAATTAAGTATAATCACGCACCCAATCTAGATACTCTTTATGAATGTAAAATTTCCTCAAGTCATCGACCTTTTCGTAAAAATAGAAACAAGCGATAATAAACCTTATAACTTGAACATAAGGCTCTGGAGTAATTGCTTTTAGGGTCCCCGATGAATCATAATTTCCTGGATATTTCCTGACAACTAAGGCATTGTTTGGAAGTGTTCAGTTATTTGTGGTTACGTATTGTTCTGACTTACAGTGACTGTATAATTTGGAATTTTAACGATGCGTTCCTCTGTCCCATTGAATTATCAATGCGGTCTTAGTATAGTTGCAAGACTACTGAGGTAGTAAACTATAAAATCAAATCAAAATCAAAAGTAATTTAATCAAACGAGGCTGAGAATCAGCACTTTTTGATCCAGTCCCCCAAAATGCCCGCCCGTCACCACTTCGTAGTGCTTTAGCTGGGAACAAGTGGCGTAACAATGTCCCCATCTGAAGCAGACGACATGGCAGCATGTGGTCTGCTTCAAAGGGGAAATTGTTAGTGAAGGCTTAGTTGCGAGCAAATAGAAAAGGCCTTAGTTCAATCCAGCATTGCATCGCTACGGACCGAAAAAAATTAAAGTGTTTCTTATATTAATTTCGGAGCAGTGGTCGCCCAGTGGTAACGGCCGCAATTTATGAGTGGTAGGTCCCAAACAGGCACTATACTTTGTGTAAAATTATTTCATTACCACTGCTCTCAAAATGGTGAAGAAAAACATCGTGAGGAAACCGGCATGTCCTAGAATCAAAAATTTTAAGAAATGTGACAAACGCCAACCCGCACTGGGCCCGCGTGATGGTTTAAGGCCCACTCCCTCTCACGGAGAGGAAGCCTGTGTCCCCGGAGTGGAATCATTATAGGCTGCTTATGCTATAGAAGTGTTCATCATCATCATCATCATTTCAGTCGTAAGACGTCTACAGCTGCACAAAAGCCTCCCCCAAAGATAGAAGGAGAGAAAAGAAGGCAAGATATAAGTGTTGTACCTGAGTAAAGGCGGCGGCATTTGGTCCAGTGCGTGCAACGGGTGATGCACAGGCGGCGCGGGAGGCGCGGGCGGAGCGCGCCGGCCGCCGCACGCGCACCCTGCCGCCTCCTCGCACTCGCGTCGCCCTCCACCCTGAGGACAAACAAGAGTGTTAAAGAAAAATAAAATAAATAAACATTTATTTGCAATAAACGCAAGAAACAAACACAAAAAAAAAAACAATTATTATTAGATAATAGTCATTTTCCCGGACTGTAAGCTTCCTCAATATCGATGACTTCCTGATACTCTTTCATAATTGTGCTGTCGTGTGACTAATTGAAGAAAGACAAATGGATGGTTACGTCTAATAACATTATACCCGTGAGATCTACTTATAATAGAAAGAGAAAAGTTTTTATTAAATCAGACGGATCCTGGCGGTAATAGTCTTCATATAAATAGAGGCTTCTTAAAAAATCCAGTTGATGATAGCACAAAATTAGCTTTTGACCAAAATCACTAAACTTAGCTAGGGTTAAGGTTCAAAGCAGGAGCTGTAAAATAAATAAGATATAAAAGAAAAGAAGATAAAACAGAATCTCCTTTTTTGGTCGGTTATAAATAATGGAACCTCAGAACCCCAGGCTGCTCTAGGCGCTATGATGAATTAAGTATCAAATTAAAATTCATTTATTCACATTTAAATAGAGTAAATGTTATACAATTGGTATCGTCATTCGTCAGAAATGAAGACAACCTTAGGAGAACTAAGGCAACCGAGGTTTTGCCAAACTTAAGTGGCAGTGGGCAGAACACATTGCTCGCAGAACAGATGGCCGATGGGGCCGAAAGGTTCTGGAGTGGCGACCGCGCACCCGGTAGACGTAGCGTTCGAGGGCCTCCCACCAGCATAGCTATTCACAAACACTAGATACGCTTCCGTATCGTATCGAACATTGAACAATGTTATCGTAGGAGTCTTCTAAACGCTGTTCACAAGTCCAAAACCCGAAAATGTTGTCAGTTTAAATCAAATAGACGCCCGCTATTCTTCCAACAGCTATTTGCTGTCGGGGGCAAGTCAAATCAGGTTATCGAAATGTGTCATTTTCGATACGATAGCCTGTCGTATGGTTGTGAATAGCTATGCAGGTGGACTGATGACCTTTGACCTCGTGAAGGCCGCAGGATTCCGCTGGATGCGAGAAGAACAGAACCGGTCGAAGTGGAAGTCGCTCATGGTAGGTTTTTCAATGCACCCTTTGACTTGATTGGCTCATTCAATAACTTACAAATCTTTTCGATTATACCATATATTAAACAAAAAAGTAATCTCACATGAGTCTATAACGGCATATCTACATGATCGTAATGATGCCTACAAGGCTCTAGGCAGCGGGTACACAGACAATTAGTTTAACTTACATAATGCCAAACAAAGAAATACACTCATTGTTTCATAGTGCACCTTCTTGATACAATCTCTGAGCACAGATTATAAAATGTTGAGTTGTTCGGAGTGGTCAAGTCTTTTTAGGTTTTGTACACCATATAAAACTGATGACCTTTCTTGTTACTACACACATCAAAAGTGTCTAGGGATCAACATATATTTTTGCAATAACTTTTCTCCTGATTGATATTAATTAAAATTTTCTTTAAGGATTCATCAAATAATGTGTTTTCGTTTGTCACAGTAACGATAAACCAAGTCACCTTTGCATTAATAAAGAAATTTGCCATTTTCCTAATAAAGGGATTTTTGACATTTGAACCACTAACACAAAAGTTCGAAAAAAAGACTGAAATAACAGTTTTCTTTAAAATTTTATTGGGTAACTTAAACAATTAATAATCCGTGTTTCTACCGCGAACACTAACAACACAAGAACATCGGTTTGGCATACTCAAAATGAGTTCATCCAAATCACGCTGTGGAATGGCAGCCCATGTTCGTTGCAACAACAAAAAAAGGTCTTCTTGCGACTGGATACCCTCCATATTCGGCAGAGCTCTTCTCTGTAGCATATCCCATGCATGCTCAATCGGGTTCAAGTCTGGCGACTGAGCAGGCCAGGGCAGGACATTGATGTTAGCTGCGGCGAGAGTCTGTCTTACAACTCTTGCGGTGTGCGGTCGTGCATTATCATGCATTAACTGAAATAAGGGACCGATTTGCACTTGTAGAGGAACGATGACGTCTGATACAATCGTCTCAGCATAAATTTGAGCGTTGAGGTTGCCTCTGATCCAAATCAACTCAGTTCTTCCGCCGATCCAAATACCCGCCCATACCATGATGGTTCCACCACTATAAGGATGGACTTCCTGGCAGGATTTTAATCGCTGTTGGCGTCCAGGGGTTCTCCAGTGTCGTATACGTCTTGTATCCGGTCTCATACCAAAACGAGACTCATCAGAAAAGCACACGAAACGCCATTGTTCTTCTGCCCAATTTCTGTGTTCAAGAGCCCATTGATATCGAATCCTACGATTGTGCATTGCTATAGGTGGTACCCGTAGCGGTCTTCGGGAATGAAGGTTCACTTCATGCAAGCGGTTTCTGACTGTTTGGTCGCTAATTAAGTTCCCTGAAGAGTGATGAAGCCTCACGGCTAACATCATGGCGGTTATTGTTGGAGCTCTTCGAGTTAAGATTTGAATGTATCGGTCTTGTCTCCGTGTGGTGCAGCGATACCGTCCTCCATGGCGCTCAGCCACGGTACCAGTGCTTCGGTAACGTGTCCAAAGTCGACTGATAACACTCTGACTTGTATTCAGAGCTAAAGCCACAGTACGTTGCCGGGAACCAGCTTCTATCATTCCCACGGCTCTGAGCATTTCTTCCCTGCTTAAATGACGTCGCCGCTCCATAATAACGTTGGTTTTAATCAGTAGTAGGGAAACAGTAGCACTAATAATGTCTTCAATGCGTTGTATGTTTTTATAGGGAAAATATTGACAGCTCTCGAATTTGATTCACAGTTCCTGATTCAAATTATGAAATGCACCAAAAAGGATCCATATAAATTTATAAAATCATAAATTTATTACAAAGCCACATCTCAATCTCAAGAAATCCGCATAAAAATGCTTGATCCCTAGACACTTTTTAACCAAAGTATTTTTTTAAATCATTCGATTTAAAAAAATACTTTGGTTGTGTACTAGCATCTGTCGCAATTTTTGACCTATTTCTGAAAAACCAATTTATTTGGTACAGACACATTATCAACCTACTACAATCTGTCAAATTTCGTTAATAGATTTTCAACTTTATCACTAAAATATAAGGTTCAAAGTTGATTGGGAAAATTGTACAGTTTCGGGTAGGTTGATGTGCTGGCGTCTGTACTAGCTTTTACCCGTGACTTCGTCCGCGTGAAATTTCTTGTTCCTTTGTTTTCGATTAGCGTTCTTTCTGTTTATTTTTGCTCGGCTCTTGATGGTCCTAGCGTGATATTAAATTGCCTATAGCCTTCTATCAAATAATAATAATCTCTATTTAAATTAGTAGATTTTACCCATAGACAACAAGCAGACTAGTCAGATTAAGGACATTGTAGTCCAGTACATTTTTGGCTTTAATTGCATCCTGCATCCTTCATCCTTCGAAGCAATGGAATGAAGGAAGCATAAAGATGCAGATGCCACTGGGTCAAAAGATGTCTCCCACTTGTCTCCTCTCGACCGCAAAATGGGACAGTCAAGTAGAAAAGTGTACAATCACGATATACACAACAATTAAACAATTATTGTCGCTTATAACGGATGTTAATTTGTGAGATCAACTAGCCAAATCGCCCTCGTTCCACTTGTTTCTAGCGTGGAAATACAGTATTAAGTAACATTTAATATATACTGTTAAGAAACTACTTATTGTTTGTGTTTACACTGCACAACACATGTAAAGTTTGAGAATTGTGTTTGATTCGTTTTTATTTGTAAACAAAAGAGAAATGTTGAAATAAATTATCTTTGAACGATGTGTATGCGCAAAACTGCAATTTCACACAGCATTTTGCAGTTTTGCACATAGAAATCATGTAATGTTTACTTGGCTTATTCATAAGGAAAAGTTATGTTATTGCTTTCTGCCCGACTAATTTTATTATTGCAATGTCAATACCAATGGCATTTCGGTTTATTTTTTTATTATGTAAAGCTACCAAAGGCCACATAACCGATTAAGAGCTGCAATTTAATCGGCAATCACAAAAAAATCGATTAGAGATTTTCGAATAAACAAAAATCGATTTCACTAATGCCTTCTCGGTTTTTTTTTTGTTTAATTTCGAGGAAGCACATCAATCATTATGTGAAGTAGATTGAAGTTAGTAGTCGCATCTGAGATTAGATCACTAGTCAATATTGATCGAAATCCATTTAATTATTTAATCTGTTAATTGGCTGGAACTAATTCAAACATTAATCAGTGTTTGATGTTTTTATTTGGTTCTACTGATGGCTTATTTACTTATCTAATTAAATTAGTTTACTGGCTCGATTTTCTGGAGTAGATAAGAAACCTATTGGTATATATAAATGAGGTTGATTTTCAGGCAAGTAGGTAACGAATAGTCACTTTTAAATAATATTATTTTTTCTATAGGCGACTCGCACGAAGTTAATTTATTTGTGGGCGAATCGACAACTCCAGAAATATGTATTAGGCAATTGGCACATTTTTTATTTTATGCAATATAGTAATAAAGAGGAATAACTAAATTAAAAAAACAGATATTTTAACCCAAATACAGCATATAATTAATCACCCAACAAGACTCCAAGTAATTATTAATTATTGTGTTCCAATGCGTAACGAAATAACTTGTTCAAAAATATTTCACAAAGAAACAGTTGCAAAATAAATCACCAGATCTTCAGACAAGCTTGCTAAAAGATTTAAAAAAAATATTTATAACGATTTCAAAATGGATTCTCTAACATCATTAATTAATCATAATGCGGAATGCATATCGATATTTCATAAGTTGTACGGTAATTTTATCTAATACCGAAGGTTATCTATTATTAAACGTCATTATCATTACAAATCCATTAGAAAAACGTACTAATTTAAAAATAATATTAGTTACAAGACAACAAAGCAGCAATGTATTGCAATGAAATTACTTATATAATTATGTTACTCAATAACCAATCGAATGAAAAATATATTCAAATAATTGAGATGTTCCATTTTCGTAAATATTAGGCGTTATCGATCATCAATCGAGAGGTGTTATTCGATAATAAATCGATTCGTGATCGGACAAACACAATTAGTGCGTGACTGTACGTTTCGAAATACAATACAATTGGGCAAAGTGTTATTAGTTACAGGTACCGAACTAAAATTAAACCGTCTCATGCAAGATGTCAAGCTATTGTTGTATTTTATTCAATTGTTTTACCGACCGATTATATTAGAAGTGAGTAGAGCCAGCAACTAGAAACGAGTCGGCGAGCAGCGAGTGTGTAGTTCGGATAGTTTTGTCGCTGGGCTACGAGCGAGTACGACGAGTAGAATGACTGCCCAGTCTCTTGCTGGGATGCGTACATGTATACCAAGCGAGAGTCTCTCAGCGAGTGTTCTACCCGCCAAACGAGTGTTGCTAAGCGAGTATTTTCTTTGATAGCTCTGTCACTGCGACAAACTAGTGAAGAGAGATTTCTCGCCAACAGTGTGAACAGTCAGCGATAAACTATTAATATAATCTCTTTTACTGACACGGGACCTACATATTGTACGTTTCTTGAGTGAGAAAATAGTCGATAGCTTAGTCGCTTCCTCGTCGGCGGTGGCACAAGTGACTTAAGGCGAATGCGCAGTGGTAGCCCGCGAAATTCAATTTTTCTTACGTTTTTTTGCAATTTTCAGGTCAGTGTCAGGTTTTATCTTGATTAAAATTTGATTCGCGACTATAACAAGTACGTATTTACAGAATTATAATCACTAATACATCTTTCTATGTTAGATTTGTACCATAACAACAAATCTCTTATGGAAAAGTGCTTAATGCCTTTTTTGTTTACTTTGCTAAAACCTATCCTTAGCGGAGTCAATCCAATCCCAAACGGCAATCCTCGATCCGCCACTGATACTATCCCATATCTGCGAGCTCCTTCACAAAGAGTACTTTACTACCTTTTACTTAAAACTTGAGCGTCTGAGCCCCCTTGAGCCTCTGAACCAAACAATAGAAACCCATTCTTCAACACACACAAGGGAACATACTCATTTATTCTGACATTCGACCATTACGTTTGTATTCAACAGTAAAGCTGGCGATATAATCAGTTCAATTTGCGCACATCATATTTCATATTAATGTGTTAAGTAAGGACATCAGCTCTATCTTACCACCTATTACTATATATTTACGAGCATTACCGATTGTAGATTAAAAATGAATGCACAATATATCTTTTTAAACAAGCCATTAAGGACAATAGGTACATGCGTTATGTGTCCGGTAATAAAGTTGAATTAAGTTTTTATTGAAAATAACATCATTTGAATTAAAACTATATTGAGTATGGAAGTGCTCTCTTCTCAGAGGGACCCGTGGCTAAGTAATAACGATCAATCAGATTTAGCTACGCTTGCCGCGGTCAGTCCGTGGATGGGTGATCATCATTACATACCTAGTTACCTACACCCCACCGTGCCTCGGAAAGCATGTTAACCCGTTGGTTCCGACTGTCATTCCTGAATCTTTGACAGTCGTTACGGGTCGTCAGAAGCCCGAAAGGCTGACAACCAGTCCAACGGGTATCCAGTAACTAGGTTGTGGAGGTCAGGTAGGTAGTCGCTCCATGTAAATTCTGATGCATCCGGTTAGACAGGAAGCCGACCCCAACATATTTGGAAATAGGCTTGACAGATGATGAAGTGCTCTGTTCTCATCTCACTTTTCCTCTCTATCATCAGCTGTTCTGTAAAAATCTTAACACTAATTACAGCTCACTTCAAGATGACCTCACCTAAGTTTTCACGGAGAGAATTTGACAGAATAGATCGACTGAGCTATATGATACTATGATATATCGTATGTATCGTATGACGATACTATGATTTATTATATGTCATGTATCGTCACCTGTCATGTGGCACTGCACAGAATGGCAAAATTATTACTGAAAAGAATTTTCATAATTACTCAAGAAATACAGGATGCAGTGCGACCAGTGATCTACATTAGCACTGGATAAACCAAAGTAACCGACATAGTCCGAAGAATTGCCAAACATAAGTGGCAGTGGGCAGAGCACATATTTGCTCGCAGAACAGATGGCCGATGGGGCCGAAAGGTTCTGGAGTGGCGCCCGCGTACCGAAAGACGTAGCGTTGGAAGGCCTACCACAAGGTGGACGGACGACCTTGTGAAGGCCGCAGGAACCCGTTGGATGCGAGAAGCACAGAACCGGTTGAAGTGGAGGTGCTTGGGGGAGGCCTATGTCCAGCACTGGACGTCTTTCGGCTGAAATGATGATGATGATGATGATGACTGGATGGCAAGCACTGGAAGCCATGAGAAGGGGCCTTTGGCCAGCAGTGGCATGATACAGGCTAACAGTAACAGGATGCAAGGTTCACACTACCCAATAATATACCTTACTTAACTACTGAATTAGGAAATGCAGGCGATGTCTGACCAAGAGACTTGATTAGCTTAATTCGAACGCTTTTAATTTAAAAAATGCGCAAACATTTATTTAATTTTAGTGTTAGAGGTCAACAAAACAATAATAAATTCATTTAGAATATAAAATTAAAAAACTGTTAGCATTGTCTATGTCAATGCAACAAATATCAAATGTGCAAGACCAATACAGATGTCTAAATCGTGACTCGGCATTAAATCGATATGATAATCGATAAAACATTATTCTTTAAATCGATAAAAAAAATTAAATATTTGAAAATTGACATCCAAGGCGATGATAACGACATAATGAGAATGCCTTGACCCCGGGGGCTTTGAATGCGAAAATCACATTTGAGTATTTTTAAATAATTTATTTTAAGATTAGCCAAGGTGAGTAATTGTTCATGCATCTCTTACACGCATACCAACTAAAAAACGGTTGTAAGTTTGTATGATATTTAGGCTAACGTTTTCGTGAAATCTATACTAATAAGTACTAATAATAAATCTGATGAGTTTGTTTGTTTGAATGCGCTAATCTCTGGAACTACCCGTTGGATTTGAAAAATTCATATTCAATTAATCACGCTGGGAGCCGAGCACAAAGAAAAAAAATAAGAAAGAACGCCAAGCGAAAATGAAGTAATACCGCGGGCAGGCGATGCGATGCGACGGGATGGGTTAGGGGACGACGTCGCGGGCAGAAGCTAGTTGACACTATAAAAATGTTGAGTAGAATAAATTATGTTCCGTACCTATTTTGTTGCTTTTCGGTTCTAAAACATTATATATATGTCATTACTGTTTCTCTACGGAATACAATTTCAGTAGTCATTTACCTATCTTAATTCTCTATCTTAATTCTCTATCTTGCTGAAGATTGTAAGACTATCTTTGCATTGTATAAACTCAATTTTCTTTGTATTGTATAATTGCATAGCACAGATGTGAGTTCTATGTACTATAGTGCTACCATTTACCGGGTAATATGTCTTTCATTGACTTGAATGAGCCCTGGCGGCTGATAGTATGTCATGCTCACACAAATGTCTCGCTGACGGTGGCGTGTGTGTTGGATCATTTAGCTCCCTTCAAAATGGTTGAGCTGAATGGTGCTGATCTATGCGTCATGTTCGTGAACGGGCGCCGTCAGTTGGGGCTGGTCATCACTCAGCTGCCTCGGCTTATTTTGAATTATTTTATTTTGAATTGTTGTTTTGTTACTATTTGCTGTACTCTGGACGCTTTTAACGCGTAGTAAGTTTCTTTTTTTACATCGTTCTCACATAATTATAAATTCAAAATAAATGATGTAACTAATATTTTTGTAAAACTATAATTTAAAAGAGTGTCCATGGAGTTTCTTGCCCGTTCTTCTCCATAGGTACCTACGCTTTGGAATGGGCAACTAGCTTCATATTTTCTGACTGACCGACTTCTTGACAATTCAAAAGTGCCTGTAAATGGTTTAATTGAAATAAATGCTTTGAGTTTGAGTTTGAGTTTCCCACAAAAAGATCCCACATTTATTTTAACGTCAGATTGGAGTTAACAATCAGCTGTGCAGAAACGATAACCAAACAAGACGAATTTACTTACAATGTAAGACTTGATAAATTAACTTCTGTCTTAACTGGATAAATTACAACGTCGTCTTCTTTTATTTTATTTAAAAGACAGTTTACCTGTCCTGTCAGAAAAGAATTCAACATGGCGGCTCAGAATTCGACGCGAAGCACAATTGATTGTATCTTTTTAAAATAAATGAAGATGTCCGATTCAGTTCATTATTTATTTTAATGTGTTATTGTAATAGAAAATAGATGATTATAATTTGCGATTAGATAAGAGGAGGTTGTATGACAAACAGACTATTGACGCGTATTCTTCCTAAATATTTAAGCTTAAATTTTTTTTTACTAAATCCTGTTGATAATTATGGCAAAAAGTTTCTACCTGATGAATCTCAATGTTGAATGTACGTAGGTATGCAGAGTATGGAAGAAATATTTGTTGTCCTGTTAGTAGATGAGTGACGAGAGCAATGGTGGCCCCGACTTACGTGTTGTACGTCGTGGGTTCAAACCCATGCAGACGCTTTCCTTTGTATAAACTATTTCATCACCGCTGCTCTCAAAAATCGATGAAGGAAAACATCATGAGGAAACCGATATGTCCTAGAACCAAAAATCCGAAGACATCTACCAACCCGCACTGGGCCCGCGTGGTGGATTACGGCCTGTATTCCCTCTCACAGAACGTAGGCCTGTGTCCCAGCAGAGGGAACGTTATAGGCTGATTATGCTAGCAGATGTGATATCTATGCAAAATAATACCTGCCTCAATATCCGACTTGTTTCTAGTACCTAATAGTGCTAGCTTGTAGGCAAAGTTGATGCAATAAGGGTCAAAGGTTTCAGGCAATCGGGTATTTTAGATGCAAGTTTATAAATAAATCATAAGGTGCAATTTCCCGTTCACAGAATCTAGCAGTTTATATTAGGGCCATAAGACTTAGGAAGGCGTTGGTTCGCTCAGATCGTGAGTACCTTAGCCTCGTGAACTATTGTGTAAGTTCTTGTCTAGATTTCCAGCAGTGGTTTTAAACGATCTAGTGGCTAAAGTGTCGATTGATTAAGGGCTCTCATTAACTTTAAAACTAATAGGTCTATTCAATTGCGGTAGATACACCTGAATTCGAGATTTATCTGAATTTCAGGTATGTATTACGAGTGTCGTAATCCCGAATATCTTAACTTCCATTTTTTTTAACGAGTTACCTTTTCGTAGTTGGAAGATATGGATAGCTAGGTCAGTTACCGCTGTGGGTTCCAGATAGGTGTTGGAACAGCGGCAAGTTTGTTTGTAGCAGAATCAACGGAAGAATTAATTTATATAATACAAAATATTGTTAAACATTTTAAAAGAGTAACGGTGGAGTTTCTTGCCCATTCTTCTCCATAGGTAGTACGGGCTGGTGTCCGCAACTCTACGTCAATGCGCGTATTTTGCATTCTTCTCCATAGGAAACTAACTTTTGGAAGGGGCGACTAGAATCAATTCAACTATTTGTAAATTTTGACGTTCAAAAACTGTGCCTTTTATATACCTACATATACCTATTTGAAATATGTAAATGATTTTACTTTGACAACTAAAACGATATTAACCAACTTCAACTAAACTAATCAACTTAGCTATATTGATAGGCTCGCCCCCTATTACACTTACGAGGAAGACGAAGCGGAACGTGGGTATACTATACTAGAGGATTACAGGCCAGATGGTATGTGTGTGTTATAATGATATAATAGTAAAGAAGGGACCTGCCTAAACAAATGGTATACAGGAAGCCAGCTAGATGCGAATAAACTGTGAAGTTTGTGGTTAACACAAAGAGGTAGGTAAATAAGCTTAACACAACATCAATATGTTTGTAAACGTGTGTGAAAGGCCATGACCACACAACAGTGAAGAATGCGCGTATTGTAATCATTTAAAGTTCATACAACCGGCTCTTATGTCCACTGCATTATCTGTTCAGAATTACTGAAATGATTGGACGATTGTAAGTATGTAACAAACATTAATTACTAATGAACTTCATTATGTGTTTATCATTTAATCAGTTTTATATGGAAAAGGAATAATTTATGATGAGTATTTTAAGTGCAGTCATGCAAGCCTACCTTGCCTTATAAGCTATTGTCGATGGAATGTTATTCAAATCTTGGACGTCAGAAAAAAAAACAGAATATAAAAGGAAAGGTAAAAACAACATGTAATATAACCCCGTAAGGTCGGGCAGAGGAGTGCCAGGAGTGGGAGCACCCCATAGAAATATAAAAAAGAGGTGCACCCAGTTATGTATACATACATAGATAATCAGCCTATAATGTTCCCACTACTGGGACACAGCCAGGCCTCCTCGCAGTCAGAGGGAGTGGGCCATAATTCACCACGCGGGCCCAGTGCGGGTTGGCAGATGTCACATGTCACATGTCTTCGAATTTTTGGTTCTAGGACATGCCGGTTTCCTCACGATGTTTTCCTTCACCGTTTTGAGAGCAGTGGTGATGAAATAATTTACACAAAGTAAAGCGCCTGTCTGGATTCGAACCTACGACCTACAACTCGTATGTTGCGGCCGATACCACTGGGCCACCACTGCTCAGTTATGTACTCGTATAAGTCCCATGTAAATAGTGGGCGAGTTTATTGCGATAAACTGGGAACAAAAAAAAGTGATGTTTAAAAACATACATCTAAGGAGATGCAAGTATTACTTACATACATTTATTACTATTGAGTAATAACTATCGATACAAATAGGTTCAACTACGCATACTGGTAGGCAAAATATTGCATAAAGCGCTAAACATACCTACCACAAACAACTTTGTACTTACAGGAAAAACATCACTACATAGTATATAAAACAAAGTCGCTTCCCGCTGTCTGTCTGTCCCTATGTATGCTTAGATCTTTAAAATTTCGCAACGGATTTTGATGCGGGTTTTTTTTAATAGACAAAATTTCCCGAGAACACGCGGAAAATGGAAACTCTTTAATTCCTGACAAACAACGCACAGCCTAAACTACTGGGTGAGCTAAAGTCTAAGGAAGATTTTTTATACCCCTTAAGGGAAGGGGGGATGACAGTTTGTATGGAAGTCCGTAAATTTTCCCGGAAATCCCATCGGGCTTAAAGCTTGTTCTAATACTTTATCATCTCAGAATAGTCTATCACTATTTACAACAAATTATTATCTTAATATTATGAGATGTTTGCAAGATTATAAATATATCAGAATAAATATGTAAGACAATTCACAACTTAGTCAAACGTTTAATTCGGGTCAATTAACCTATAACAATGATTATAACCGTTCAATGCTTTCGGTACAAAAGTATTGGAACAATGCAGTTTTAATATAAAAATGTTTCTTTGTCCGGTATGATGTCATTCGACTTCTGACCCCGACTTCCGATGATGCAGTTAGAAACGACATTAACACTTATTTCTTTGGTATCAAGAAATAAGATGAAAGCGGGTTTACATTTTAGGTGAGAGGCATTCACTCCCCTCAGTTACGAGAAACTAATCGACTCTTTATCTTCGTCTTTCTTTGCGATTTAGTATTTGCCAAAAATGTAAACTAACATGAGTTTATAGAAAAATAACTTTAAATCCTACACAATAAAGTTCACTGTACGCTACAACTTCAAACATTTTTATAACTGTTTCAATAGTGCTAGTCACTCTGAAATTAACTTAATAGCCATTAAAATAAAGTTGATATTTGCTCAACTTGAAATAATATTAATTTGAAACATAAGTTTGAATAGACTTTTTCTAAACAATTGTTGTACAGTTCAGGAAGCCAGCTAGATGCGAACAACTGTGAAGTTTGTGGTTAGTATAAAGAACGTTTGCAAACACGTGAGAAAAGCCGCCTATACTCCATTCTATGTTCCAATAAATGCTGAGCATACACGAAGAATGTCAGCAACAGTGAATATTAAAAAGTTATACACGCCAGTCGCTCATCACTTCCACCGTACCCTTACATTCTCATCGCATCGATTAAATTTCCAATTGATGTCACTACAATACTCTATACTTTATTCATATATACGGTGACCCAAATATTTACCACCAGACACTCAATTTTCCGAAGAAAACCTTGAATATGACTAAATAATAGACGAATATAAATCGTTAACAATTGCTAATTGACATTTAGAGAAACATAATTAATTATTTTATACCATATTTCTTTTAATCATGTTATTTATTTGTCATTTATCATTTTTTGAAGGGTACCTGTGTATAAAGTTCAGTTTTGCAAGACTCGCTGTGATTTATTGATATGTTTTTGTCTTGTTTGCATGCGTAGGCTTGTGAAAATGTTTGAGTATTTGTATTCAATTAGTTGGCAGTGTTGTCCCCTATTAATTATAAACAAAAGAACCTCTGTTACAGCTACAATTTGGAGCGTTTATTAGTTTTTGTTTTTGTAAAATATTAAGTCGGACACCTATCCCACCGAAACGAATAGCTATCAACGTTTTTTTTGCTCAAGAAACGTACAACACATTGTAAGTAAAGATTATGCTTACATATATAGGTAATCGCTAACTGTTCACACCCCGGCGAGAACACGTTAGTCGCAGCGATTATTATAGTTAACAAAGAAAGTACGCTCAGCGACGCTTGCTTGGCGGGCAGTATACTCCCCGAGAGACTCACACTCATAGTACTTAGCGAGTAATCGCTCGTCGTAGTTGCGTACTCGCTGCTCGTTTCTCGTCAGCTCGTTTTTAGTTGCATGCTAGCTCTACTCCCATAATCAGCCTATAATGTTTCCATTGTGGACCGTAATCCACCACGCGGGCCCAGTAGTGTGGGTTGGTAAATGTCGCATGTTTTCGAATTTTTGGTTCTGGGACGTTTCCTCACGATGTTTTCCTTCACTCGCTTCTCGTTGCACGCCCGCGGTGGGACGTTACAGGTGCCTTAGTATCTAAGGTAGTAGCAGGGCTACTAAGATTGCGTTTGACTTACATGTTAGTATCACTACTTGTGGAGGCTATTTTAATACAATTCTTACCATACCTGACCCACCAGAATAGGTCTTCGTCGGCGACGACCAATCTTCAATCAGTCAATCAACTTAGTCTATTGCAGTCCTCTGCTGGACATAGGCCTCTCCCAGGCTGCGCCACAACACCCTGTCCTCCGCCTTCCACATCCAGTCTAACCCAGCCACATTCTTTAGGTCGTCCGTCCATCTAGCTGGGGGCGCCCCACACTACGCTTGCCGATACGCGGTCTCCACTCCAGGACTCGTTTGCTCCACCGGCCATCAGTCCTTCGACAGACATGGCCAGCCCACTGCCACTTCAGTTTGCTTACTCTGCAAGCCATGTCGGTAACTCCGTTTTTCTCGGTAAACAATCTTAGGCCGTGTTAATTATGAATAGCTCCATTTAAAATGCTACGAGATTTTTAACAGGAAGACTACACGCTCACGACACAATCCAATCCAATGGAATCCAAATCTTCTTACATAACCTTACAGCCTTTTTTTCAGTATCGTAAATTTTCAATGTACTATGAGCACGAAAATGCAGTTGGAATACCTAACTTTAAGACACGAGATGGCGTGAGCGTGATAACACCGCTTTGTAGCAACATTCGAAGATCATCGTGTTATTACAGAGACATTTGAATGAAGCCAGCATCCGTTTTCTCATAGTACTTATCTTAAATCCGACAATTATGGTCATAGAGATTACTTAGATTAGAACTGAGGAACAATATTAATAATACAAGGTTTTGAGAATACAATGCCAGTTGCTATTGAAATCTGTGATTACGTATGTTACGTGCACATTAATGCATGTTAATTTTATACAATAACGCATCTTAAGATTTGTTTTTGTACTTGTAGTTTAGATACCGTAAAATGTAGATGGCCGATAAGACCGAAAGTTTCTGGCGTGGCGATCGCATACCGGAAGACGTAGCGTTGGAAGGCCTTCCCACAAGGTGGACCGATGACCTTGAGAAGGCCGCAGGAATCCGCTGGATGCGGGAAGCACAGAACCGGTCGAAGTGGCGGAACTTGGGGGAGAAGCCTATGTCCAGCAGTGTACGTCTTTTGGCTGAAATGATGATGATGACAACCATAAAATGTAGAACGAATCAATACAAATTAAGGGCAATACTCCAATAGGTTGGTATTCCATAATATAGTTAAATCAAAAGCCCTTTTCAAAGCTAATCAACATTATGACGTATGGTACTAAAGTAGACATAAGAACGTCAATAAATCATTTGAGCATAACTTCGGTGCGCGTCAAACAAAGAGGAGAAAGCTGCGCGCACGCATGGTGACCGCAACTCCGGACGTGACGGTTTTATGAGTAAGTGAAGTATGACAAAATTAAAAATACCTTACTTTAATGAACAAGTAAAATATTTAAATTAAATCAAAAATACCTAGGTACTACAGCAAAGACATAGATACAGTACCCGTTGTTAATATCAATAATTAAGTACTCGTAAAGTCGAGTTTAAAAAAAAAATCGGTTCGGTTTTGTATGGTGTGTCTTTGTTTATTTTTTATTTATTTAAATTGGGCTGAGAATCTGCACTTTTTGACGTAGAAATTACATAAGACAATCTTCCCAACGCCTACCCTTCACGACATCCTAGTGCAACAAACTCCCCAGCAGCACAGCTGTCTGTTAATATAAAAGAACTTGATTCTAGTGTGTAATAGTCTCTTTTAAGAAGCTGGATGTGTCTTCTTAACGCCTGTGTACGGTGCATAATGTGCATCCATACTATCCATACTTTCCATACTAATATTATAAATTCGAAAGTAACTCTGTCTGTCTGTCTGTCTGTATGTTACCTTTTCACGCCTAAACCGCTGAACCGATTTAAATGAAATTTGGTATAGAGATAGCTTGAGTCCCGGGAAAGGACATAGGATATTTTTTATCCCGATATTCCCACGGAATCGAGACTCATGCGGGTGGAACCGCGTGGCGCAGCTAGGACTTAATAAAGTTTAATATGCCATATGCAGGGTGTCCCAGGAAACCTGCACCAGCGAACGTCTGTGGTCAGGGGACACTAATACCCATCGATTGAACCCTTATGTATGTTCCGCGATATTTTGTAGTTGACCACAGACCTGCGCTGGTACAGGTTTCTTGGGACAACCTGTATAGCAGTTTTCAAAATCTCAAATAATGTACATTCCATTTGACTGCCAGACAACAGAGAAAAACTATTGTTGGCGGACATCGTGCGACCGGGGTGGCAGTCAATGACTTAGTCAGTTGTCTACTTTAGTGAAATGTATTATTAAGTTAATTTTTGAGTCACCATTTGTAACAAACAAGTCCTAATAAGTATTTGGTTGCAATGGAATTTGAACTTTGGAAATATGACATTCAGTTTGTTGTTCCATAACTAGATAATAATATAAATAATAATAACCAATACTGGACATATGACTGCCAATCATCATAAACCTATTGCCCATAGTAATTAACGTTTCCTTATGATGTTCTGCTTCATTAAATCGCTGATTGATGTCTAGAAAGCAATTCATTAATTAAGTAGGTATTGTACTATTGTTTTATCTGCACCATAGGTATACTTAACTGGCGTTTAGGTAGGTTTATTGAGTTGTTCAACGTCTAAGTTAATTCAAAATGCATCCTCACCGCGAAGATTTAAAAGCGGAAATTCTATTGCATCATTATCATCAATGGAAACATTATTTCAAGATAATTTGACAGTTTAATTTATTTGTAACCCTATTTCCATCTAATGTGCTAGTACGAGATAATACAAATGTTAAAAAAGAAAGCAGCTTAACTTCAATGAAAGATTTTTCCTAGAAAAGTTGACAGTTTAATTAATTTCTAATACCTATTTAATGTGTCTGTACGGGATGAGAATATCTTAAAAAAAATGATTAAGTTACGAATATTTGTTATTAATTGACTTGCGCATGTCGCATGAACACGTCTTGTGCTGACGCAATGCCCCTACACTACAACACTTTTCACTGGATTACAGCATATTATACAAACGACATTGAGACCGACTGACCGCGTTCTTATGGTGCGAGTACTTCACTCGATAACGATATGGGATTATCTTGAAAATGTATTACAATGAGATTTTTTTTTCATCTTTTACAGGTAAGTAAGTATTTCTTTGGGAAGCTGAATGCTTGGAGAAGGCTCATGGTCAGCTTCAGACATGTTTCATGCTGAGACGATGATTGATTTCGTCATTAACTATCTCAATACTATAAAGCACTACTAAGTATTCTATCTCATCATCATCATCATCATTTCAGCCGAAAAACGTCCACTGCTGGACATAGGCCTCTCCTATTACACGCCATTCAACTCGATTTTCAGCAAGTCTCATCCAGCTGCTACCAGCCATTCTGCGAAGATCGTCGCTCCACCTAGCCTGAGGGCGTCCAACCTTACGTTTACCGATTCGCGGTCTCCACTCAAGAACACGGCTACCCCAACGGTTATCGGTTCTACGGCTAATATGGCCGGCCCATTGCCACTTTAGCTTGCTTATTCTGTGTTTAGTTGTTGTTGTTCTAGGTATTCTATTTGGTGGTTAAGTATTGGGTTTCTCTATTTAGAATTTCTCAGTAGCAACCCGGAGTCGGGATTTCTGCCCGCTTCATGGCAATAGATAGGCCACATTTTCGCCTGGGTGCCTGTACTTTAGATACACCCCTGCCTAAGCCTTCGGGGACTAGTCATATTATGATAATGTTTATAAGTTTAACTAGATATTCTCTCTGTCTATCAATGACTGGTATTACATCGTTATGAATGATGAATTTGATGAGCTCATTGTTTAAAAGATTCAATACATATTTTTACAATAAAGCGTACAAAAGGAATCTATGGCCTCAAATGGCCTGTCTTAATGACTTGACAGCTGCCTCTTAAACATCGTCTTGATACATCTCAAGAAGCTGATTTGATTAATGATAGACGATTTATTATTTACAAAGAGTTTGATATATTACTTTGGCATTTTGGTACGATTTAAATACGGTCGTTTAAAACGTGCTAAACATTTTAGCGTCATTATTCAATAATTATAAGACGATTGCTAAGGAGTTCAGATTACTCTAATAGTCCTTAGAGTTCTTAGATCCTATGTAGGATCTAGAAACAGTTCCCATGAGAAAGTAATCCATCTAAAACTTTAGTGCTGGGGCACTTCTCGGTGTAGCAAAAGGTATCCGTGATAGACTATACCCAATGTTAAATAAAACTTTAAAATATATCGCCTACATACATTAAACAGGTGCTAAAGAAAGCTTTTTATTTTACTAAGACATTTCGAAATTCATGATATATTCTTCCCAGAAAAAACAAGTCATTCACTGAACATTAGGCATTGCTATACAGTCTACGTGCTACAAATAAATGTGGTAATATATATATACCTCTGTGATTTGTAGTTAAAGCTATCGAACAGAAACCTTATTTTATGAAGTAAAACATGGTAAAAAACGCTCTGACTAATTTGCTAGAACCATTACGATTAGACAATAATTCTAATTAGTTGCAACCAATAAAAACCTAAGTTTAATCAGTTGCAACCAAGAAAAAAATTGTGAAACCCTTACAATGGGACCTCAGTGTATAGTTGTATACCCCAATTCCTTCTGCAACATTTTACTCTGACAAACATGGCCATACCGAAAGTGATAAGTGACATGCAGTGACCCGCGTTTAGACTGTACAGTATCCAGGTCACGTTTCATAACAGCACTAAACTAACGCACTGCAATGTGGTACAAGGAAGGGTCAGCTCTTTGTGGACTCAGTGTAAGGTTGAGCAAGGTTTTAGTGCGGAATTTGTAACAAAAACCTGTATGGAAACGACCAAAAGTCATTTATTCAAATTAGACTGAGAAACAGCACTTTTTGAACGTAAAATTTCATGAAACAGTCCCCCAAAACGCCCCCTCACAATCCTAGTGCTTTATCTGGGCAGAAGAGGCGCAACAGCTCTTTGGGCTAGACCAAACATTCAAGAAGTAGCCCAAAGATATGATCCAGCTAGTCCCAGTAGTGGTCTGAAGGTGCCGGTAAACGTGGCACACCACCAAGACACAAATCGTAATAAAGACCCACTATTCACAAAATAATGAGAGCTTACACTATCCTCCAGTGAGGAATCCCAATAAGAAAGAGTAATAAAACTGGTATCTGGAGATAATAAGTTCCGAATCTTAAAAACTTTTCAACGTGCTTATAGAAAATATTACGTTGATCTCATATTAGAAAAGAGAGGTGACAAGCTTCCACTTAAAGTAAGAAACTGCTACCCAACGCACATTGCGACCTGCAGCGGCGCTGGTCACAAGGAACGTTGATGACTGTTACGAAACGTTCTTTGTAATATGTCAAACCAAAACATACCTAATTATCGTCTTTACATGCAAAAAAGATCTAGCAATATTATTGATCTGGATTCGCGACTGGATTCCATACAGACGATGTTGACAGCCGGCTGAGAAACACACATAATCTAGGTGAAATGTATAAGAGGTTGCGACATTCCGGCCTTGCGATCAATTTCGGCGTCCGCGCATGCCGTTGCATCTGTCGAACGAGTGCGCACGAATATCTTTCAAAAGATAAAATGTTGATGTTGTGTTTGGAATTTTGGGTTCTAGTATATGAAAAACTTTGTGGCGATATGTTGTAAGCGAGTAAAAATATCCCCTCTTTGAAAACTCAATGCATAAGTTGGAAGTTAACTTGCAAGTTTATTTTGACCTTTATCTGGACATGGTAAGAGAAATCCATAGACAAATGGTTAAGACAATAGGTGATGACAAGTTTCAATTCAAATCAATGTTAAAAATCACTAGCAAAACTCGATATAGATGAAGTAAGCTGGCAGGAAGCTATTAGCCCATAAATAGCTATTATAACAACGATATTGAACATTATGTAATGTTTTTAAACGACATAGGTTTAGGCTAAGTCAAGCATGACTCACATTTGAAAACATAGGTCATCTTATCATAAATACAGGTGTACTATTCCACCTCATCCATCGAGTTTCCACAAACATCGCCAATGGTTAATGTTTTGATAACTAGCCTAGGAAAATGAGCAGTGAATCAGAAACAATGATCGTATTCACAAAAATGATAGGTGTTTCCATAAACAAAGACATTTTGATATTCCCGATGTAGTATTTTGAATTGGAAGTTATAGATAGCGAAGACCGTGGAAATTGGGCGTAATGTTTCTTCCAACGTTAACTGAGCTTAAAAATTTGAGCCTTGCTTTCCAAACGCCATTAATAAAACTAAATGCTCGACACCAGATAATCTTTAGCTACCACTCTAAAAATAATCACGTCAATCAGTATCAGTTACATTACACACCATCTCAAATATCAACGAAACTGTATACCAAAGAGAATATAGTCTTTGCTGTATACCCACATTATGTAGCCGAAATTCGATGACAGCCGTGGAAATATTTTGGAGACTAATACCTTATTTGCATAACACAGAGTTTTTTGGCGTGTGAGTTGCAGGCATAACTTTTTCTCAAGTGATTTTATTCTTACTGACGATTTTTTCGAGAAATTACCGAACTACTGCGGGTGTACGAAGATGGAACTGCAGAGCACATATACATATACAGGCAGCGTGGTAAAATTTCGATAGAACTTCTTCGGTGCGTTAGCATTCATTGTATACCTTTTCAAATGAGCAAAAATCAGAGAAGATTTTACAGGTTAAATAGTTTTAAATATCAGTGTAAAAATAAACTGGACAATGGAATGATTGGAAAACATAGATAAAAACACGTCGTTTTTCGTGTCTGTCTGTATGACCGCTTAAGTTCTTCTAAAGAGGTACACAATGGATTTTGATGCTGTCTTCACCATCATCTAAAGAATATATTCTGGAAAGTTTATGTGCATAAAACATTAATGTTTTACTTACATACAGTGAGGCACGGACATCAACGCGCAAACTGTAATCATGAATTCAGCACATGATCCTAGACGAAGAGACAAATCAGCTGTTTCATACAAAAGTGCTATAGGTACCTACGCGATCAAAATGTATGGAACGGCAATATTGCACGACTCATAATGCGAAGGATTAGAGAGTGCATTATGATCGAAATTTTTTTTTGCCTCCTTTCTGCTTCTATTGATAAACTCCTGCTAGTACACAGAACCTACTTAATTTATATACTATTGTATAGATAATTTAATGGAGATTAATTATGAACATTTTTTATTTAATGCAGTAGAAGCGAAAAAAACATCAAAATATTTTTTTTTAATTCCCGTCAATCAAGTGTAACCTGAAAACATTGTAGCTTGCGAAAATATCAATTAATTAAGTAATTTTTTTTTTAATACATTCGTTTCAGCCATAGGAGGAACCCTATTGAAAATGACTCTTTTATTCATAGTAGTTTAATTATAATTAATATAAAACTAACTAATATCTATATACAATCAAACGAGTAATATGAGCCGTGCACTTTTGGATTTTCCAAAGTTTTTTTTTATAACCGACGCATATTTTCAACGCAGTTCCAGAATCATGTACTAAATCCATGGCACAGTCCATGGTAGCAGGATGCGCGTTGATATCCCTGCCACCATGTATACACCAGTACACGCAGGGGCGGGTGGCTAACCTTCACACACTCTAAGCCTATCTCTTGATTTCAAAACTATACAAGTTTAACGCTCGCTACCATTTTGGGATGCTATCATAATGTTAATAGGGTATTATTGCCAGATAATCTTTTCTACACGACGTTTTAATGGGGGATAAGCAGCATTAGGAATAAGCCTTTAAGACGTGGTTTCGTGGATCTGGTTATACGGGTATTGCGATATTTAAGAAATATATACCGCAGAGCTGGTATTCTGATATCTAGAGCCCGAAATAGTACCACCGTTGATTACCAACATTTCTTTTAAAACAACATGTAGTTAGTGCATAGAATTAATGAAGCTTGGTGGTCTTTCTTCTGAAATGATGACGATGATAGAGATTATGTCAGTTCTACTTGCGGAAATAGGTAGAGTGCACTGCAGAGCAAAGGAATTTCGACTCACAAGGACAACGAGATAGGGTCCAAAATACTTGATACGATAGTACAGTAGATACCACATTGGCTATCAAACTAGGATGCGAATGCTTACCGAATGCCAAGTCATTAGAAATCTTCGAATTAGTTATAATTAGTGTAACAGATTATGAATTACAAGTTTTCCGTCATGTCGACCTTTTTAAATTTGACATATTTGTGTTGAAATTGCGGTTTTAAATTATTTAAATGCTTAGTGCTTGTTTTTAATTATTTATCATGCATGATGAGCAACGTCTTGTGTTTTGTGATTAGCAATTATACATTTTAATTAGGCGAGTCGTAGATAGTACCTAGGAATTTCGTGATACCAAAAGTGTTGAGATCAATTACGTGATTTGATACAGGCCTGGAGGCTACGGTGTCGGGTTAAGCCTAGAGGAAGTAACAACTATATCTATACTATCTATAATAATATAATAAGAATTTGTTGGTTAATTTGTTTGTTTTAAAACGCGCTAATCTTTGATCTGAAACAACCAGTTGGATTTGAAAAAATCTTGTTTCATTTGATAGTCCAGTTCTTAAGGAAGGCCATAGGCTATTTAACATCAGGCTAGGACGCTTAGGAGCTGAGCAAAAAGACGAAAGAACCCTAAGCGAAAAAGAAGTAGATAATAGCACGGGCAGGTGATGCGATGGATAAGGGGATACAAGAAATTTTACTCGGACGAAGTTGCGGGCAGAAGCTAGTCAGAAATTAAATGACGAGTGAATGAGACGGGTAACAGTTAGCTAAGAACATGATTTTTAATGGATAATTGGATTATACTATAAAATAAATTTCGATATCAAAGTTCAAAACAAGCAACATCTAATCGAACTTTCATCAAATTTCAAATGATGCTTAACACCTACCCATTGCTCAAAACTGACCTTTGCCGCTAATATTCTAACAAGACATCATTTGTTTCAATTTAGACTGGGAAACTGATTCAAAACTGACAGTTACTAGTGACGCCATTGAGTAATTCAACCGCAAACCTTTGGAAACTTCACGACTCTCCGTCACGGACGTTAACGACCATTTTATAATCATTAAAATGTACTTGGGAATGTAAAATAACTTGCTAAAACCTTGGACAATGATGGAGAACCAAAGAATATTGGCCCTTTAAACCAAACTTGTCTCATAGACAGCGAAAACTGTACCAAGCGACGGTTGAGTGCTCCAATTTGTATTTTAGTAAACTTGTTATTGGGATCGAAACTGATGAAGCAATCAAATCTAATGGAATCTGTGTAATCGACACCATTAGAAAAGCACAAAGAATGCGAGAATGTAGGAAATTAGACGTCACTGACGAAAGTGCATTTCGGGTGTGCACTTTAACTACCGAAGAGTAGTGGCCCAATGGAAACCGCCCAGATTTACAAGTTGTAGGTCGTAGGACCGAAACCAGACAGGCGCTTTACTTTGAGTCAATCATTTCATCACCACTGCTCTCCAAACGGTGAAGGAACATATCGTGAGGAAACCGGCATGTCCTAGAACCAAAAATTTGAAGACATGTGACGTGACATCTACCAACCAGCACCAAGCCCGCGAAGTGGATTACAGTCTCCTCTCGAAAACATTTTCGATGTTATTTTTGGAAAAAATAAAACCATCATTATTTCCTTTTCCGGTTGTGGTCTAAGACGAGACTAATATCACAAAAATATAATTATGTAGAAAAATTGGTACGTATTCCATTGTCCTTTAATAAAAAGTTACCGTGCGAATTTGACCTTAAAGTTCCGTGAATGTGAGTTCTATTGCTGTTATTTAAACTGTTAACTGGTCTACATTCTTATGGAACGCAAGGAGTTCTCTCTCTTTTGTTATTCAGTTTTGCAAATCAATGCCTTTTGGCACTCTCTTGTTCAACATACGTTACCGGGTTCCACGAGTACCTACCTATTATTTTTCCGAGGATTAACCCATATTGCCAACCAGTCTGTATATCTCAAGATATTTAATTTAATTATTAACAATATTGTTAGCACTCAACTTGATGTAATGTTCTGTTCCTTTATTTGCTAGGCGTCCCTCAAGGTCACATTTTGGGGACAACTAAAATCGCATTTTTGTCCAGTATTTCCTAACGACCTCAGCCACCTTTCTCAATGTAAAATGCAGTTTTATTCATATTTATTTTTGAAATGAATGGTTGCTTATTTCCATATTAACACCTGTTAAAAGTTCGTGCCCTATCTATTTCCGTAGCTGGGACATACTTAAACGTTTACAGTGTTATCACTAAAAATGACCTTCCTGCGATGCATTCTCTCCCTAAGCAGGTGACAGTTCAAAATTAGTCATACATGATAAGGCTACACTATGATTGTGAACGTCTTTGAGCGCCTTTATCACTTGAAACGTGGTTCGTATTAATTGGTCTTTCTATGATATTTTCTCATGACAATTTACTTTTATTAATCAAACAAAAGAAACCTTTTACTTAGAAGCCAGTCGTTGTACATACAAATAGACGGTACTGTTATTACTTTGCTATAGTGAATGTGTTTAAAAATTCATTTTAGTGATCATTCAAATTCTGAGTTACTATCGCGTGAATAATTTCACTGTCGCTAGGGCTGTCAAGTCTCCATTCTTTTACAATTCATCATCTGCCTAGCCTTTTCCTAACTATGTTGAGGTCGGCTGCCAGTATTTTACATGGAACGAATGCCTATCTGAACTCCATAACCCAGTTATTGGGCAGTATCATACCCCTTAGTAAGACTGATTGTCAGACTTTTGCCCTTCTGATACCCGTAACGACTGCCAAAGATCCACGAATGACAACGACTGCCAAAGATCTACTAACGACGGCTTAACGTGCTTTCCGAAGCACGGTGGGGTCTTGGTATGTAAAAATGGTTACCCATCTACGGACCAACAGCGCAGCTTAACCTGATCGATCGACTCGTGCGACTGTTATTAGTTAGTTGAAACGCTTAATTTTTGTTTGGGGAAAACCCAGTCAGTAGGTACTTACAGATCGACATTGTGATAAAAATTACAATTGATTGTTTTTACAAACATTGGTTCAGATGAGAAGTATTTGGTTTCCATAGAGTTCTCTCCAGATTTATATGTATAAATACATATCTTCTACTGTATCTTTTAACAATGAATAATGAACGTTAATGCAGCACATTGTTTTGTCATTCATTTATAATGTTATTGTAATTAATTTTAAACATGAATATTTTTGATAATTTGGTGACTTTCATGGGAAATTAGTCGTCAGACGACTATAGGAAGTAAAGTACTTATATTTCTGCCAGCCCTACTAATGAAAGACACGGATGCAAGCACGGTGTGCGAAGCGAACCATCTCCCGAGCCAAATTGTGCGTCAAATTCGTTACGAAATACCATTACCCGTGCATAATGGAGGAAAGTTAAGCCGAATTTAATTGAACAATTATTATTTTCATTATTACGAAATGTTTGTGAACGTGTTCGGTGTTTGCAGTGACTTTATCGTCCGAATTTCTGTGGATAGCTTGTATATCTTCATCAGACTTCATTTAGACTAAATTTTGTGTTCTTTCGGCATCAGATTAATTTTTTACGTTCAATGCGTCTTTTGGAATGCCATTCAGAATAGAACTAGAGTTTAATTTTAAAACTGAATAGAATCTTATAAAGCATTTTATCTAGTGGCACATTGGGTAGGTAATAAGTATTCCACTTCCCTTCGTTTTCCTTTCTACACGGGTGGATGGTCGGAGAATCCTCCCTTTTCTATAAGGGATGGGGAACTTTCCACCCTGTTCCTCATACCACTAAACTTGACCTTTCAATGAGTTTTCGTCAACTTAAGAGTCGATGCAGTACCTTTGTCTTTTCTTTTACACATCTCTGTCAGTCGTCATCTTAGTTTTTAATTCCTCCAATTGTCGTCCCTACCACACGAACCTTCATATCACTCATTCTTTTAGTTTTATATACTCTCGCCACATGTGCCCCATTCTATACATGCTTCCTATCGTATGTAAAACTCCGAATTAAAAAGAAAACAGTACCAATATATATCGTGTGTCTAACACAAGTACCTAGTGGGTGGATCCAGTCAGATATAGGCAGGCGCCTTTGAGATCTATTATGTCATAATGACCATTGCCAAAACCGTTGTCCTAATTTTGACTGGACAGACATACAAAGGGACTGTGGGTGTATATGTAGGTGGGAACGACTGCGACTGACATTCCTCCCTTTTGGAGCGGACAGTGGTAAAAACAGTATCGGAATTTACTACACAGCTTAGGAACAATGAAGGAGTTCCGCAGGGACCGATATTGTGGCCTTTCTTTTGTATGAAAATTCTTGTGGTGATCGTCTTCGGTCCGGTAAGTTGGAAAGGAATTTCGGGCTGGATATGGATATGGGAGCCGTACTCAGTTCCAAGCAAAGGAGGAGGGAGAGCTTAGGGGTCTTTGAAGGTTTTCGGACATACCAATAACTGCTAAACCTAGCAGCTACTGGTATGACACCCTTCTAGCGACGAGTTTCATCAGTAGATTAACCAAAAAGTTAAAGACTGATGCAGTGGTTTTACTTCCTGCTCTTCTCAATCCTTAAAGAATTGGGGAACTGTGAACTAGAAAGATTTTCCTGCAACTACAACCCAGCTAATAACAGATGTGGGTGGGACTATGCGGGAATTTTTCTAATCAAAAAGGTGTTTGTTTTTTTTTTCGAAAATTCTTTTTTTTAGCCGAAAACCATTCAGGTTTGTTGTGGTGTTTTGGTTTTTGCAGAATCACTATAGAAAACAGCTGTAATAAATATAGTTTTAAATAGTTGAATCTATAAAATTCGTAGTTCGTTTGGTAGAGTCGAATCAAACGCATCTTACAAGTAGGTACCTTATGACCGATTGGCCTCGATTTAATTAAATTTAGAAGATAAAACCGACATCAGGTACACACTGCAAGTACAAACCATAATGTTTTGTAAAACATGTCTGTACCTATGTTTATGTTAAAGCGTGGTTAAAGCTAATTTAATGTCAGAAATTACTCAAAGGCTTGAAGTTTGACCAAGATTATCGCAACCCGCGACTCGCGACTGTCGTGACCTATTGTATAATTTCTTTAATTTTGCCAACAGCTGTGGTTAACCATCGTTTGCTCATTTTATTCTATTATGCTACTTTTTATCACATAGTTACCGTCCATTACCATTTCACATTCAAATTTATTTATTTGTACACGTTCTTTTTCAAATAACGTGTATTTTATATGTTAATAAGAATGCAGATAATATTTAATTTAAAAAAAAACAATATGATTATAATGTCGTTATCGCTATAGAAGGAACAGCATTGTGCAATACAAAAGATCACAGGGTCATGGTTGACCTATTGTCCTCTAGACCTGTGATGGACTTCTTCCTCACTCTCAGCCCATGCATAGGTATTTAGACTCAGGTCAAAGAGAAAACAAGGGTTAACTAAGAAAATAGTGATGGCCTAAATAGGCAGGCACTAGACGACCAATTCTCGTAATTAAAAACGTTAAAACTCTAGTCGCAATCTCATCTCAGCGACAACCAATGTCAAAAATGTAGGGAATCAGAGGTATTTTTGACAGATTGAGATGAAATTTGACTGTGAACGTTCTTAAAATTGAGATTACGGGAAAAAAGGTTTACTTGTTTCTGATAGATAAATGGAACAACATATTTGAAAAGCTCCGAGTAGTAACATAATTAACGTTTTCTTGTGTTTGTTAGTATGAAATAATAGGTAATCGTAATAACGTTTAATAATGTAGAGACGGAAATCGAACAGGAGCCTGAGGTATCTACATATTATGTATGCAATTATATTTTTCTTAATATTGTAGCTTGCACTTTTATACTCATATCTACTGGAAATAATTATATTTAAAGTGTGCTTTTTAACATAAGGACAACCTAAATATAAACATGAAAAATACTTGTTAATAGCTTAAGATTAAGGAATAATAAAAAAATATTTACGTTTCGACAGATGGTGTCTTTTTATGGTCCACTTCACGAAACAAACACATCACAGTTTTTCACAACAACATAACACTTAATCCTCAAACACATTATGTACTTAATAATTGCGAAAAAAAACACCGAAAATAATTCCCGCGCAAACAAAGTTACAAAATGCAAAATGCCGCGAAAAATTTGTTAATCTGTAGCGAAAATTTGACACGATTTGCGCAAACAGATAAGCAAATACTTCTTTATCTGCGTTCGAATTTTGAAATGTTTTTTTTTAAGTGTGCCAACCAGACGCATGCGGGCGCGGTAAGTTGCGTAAGGCGCTATGCGTGTTAGCTGTTCGACCAACTTGTAGAAACTGAAAGTGGAAGTGGGCTCCAGACGAACGTCTTGCTGCAAGGGATGTGCGGTAATCCGCGACTGGTGAGGCATCCGCATAATTTTAAATACTTAACCGCGTACTTGTTGCTCTTTTGTTTGTCTTTAACGAGAGTTTTGACGGCAATTTATTTACAATAGCTTGCGCTATTGCTTAATATAATTTGTATGTATTTTAGCTATCAGCGGTAGGCAAAGTTCATTAAAAAACAGCGATTTATCCATTGATAATTTAATATATTACAGAAAACGTAAAGTTGTCCCCTAAAAGTTTAAAGAAATCCAACAACCAATTACATTAAAACTAAACACCTGAATTATTTGAAGAAAAACCCCGCATTTTCTTCTAACCTGCGAAATCCGAATAATGCAGCATGTGCAAGCGCACATCACTAGTAGCCCCCCGACGCCGTGATTAGGTAACACTGAGTTATTTCCATTTAATCCTATTTCCATAGGAGCTACATCCGATGTTATTGCTAACGATAACCCGAGGCTTCGTTGACAATGCCCGTTGTTGCGTAGTAGGTACTTACTGAATTCTAAAAACTATTGTTTTGTCATTTTCTAAGTTGTAGCCTAGGTACGAACAAAGCTGAAATCGCGAAAAAAAATTCAGCTGTTCCCTACATTTACTTATGTTCGTATAACTCGTCAAAATGTCCCTGGAACAGCTGATTTTTTTTCGCGATTTCAGGTTTGGTCCCATAGTAAAAGTTATTCATACCTAATGATGAGTACAGTGACCTCTTAAGAGGTTGTTGGTATTTTTCCAATAGCCCTGTATACGCAGTCCCAAACGAACAACCTCATTGATACACATAGGTACACTAACCCTCTCCTCGAAGGCACGGTGCCGAAAGCTGGCGCATAAGGTATCCAACTAATTGGAGAACACAATTTAATATCTAGTTTCACATAACATAGCATCACGCCTTTATCCACCAAGGGTCAGTCAGAGGTGTATCTATAGTAAGTAGGTACCCCCACATTTCGCCAGTTATGTTCAAGTCCCATTTAACAGGGGGCGAGCCTATTGCCATCAACCGGGCACAAAGACTCTGGACTGCTGCTAAGTAAATCTAGTTAACTTTTACGGATATCCAGTAAGCAACCCTTCGATTGGGGAAGATGAAGAACTGTGTGGACTGTGGATTTTACAATTGCAACTTTATGAAACCTGTACTTATGCGAAGTTGCTTCGGGCGAAATTGACCGAAGTCCTACCTACGTGACCATACATTCATGCTAAGAACTACGGGACGCTTCGAGTCCTTTGACTCGGGCGCAAAAACCGACCACGATCGGATGTCGCCCGAGGCGAGCCGAGGTTTGACGAAGCGAACCAAAGTGCCCTTCTCGTACACTCTCGTATTCGCTAAACTTCGATCAACTTCTCGAGTAGTATAGTGCAGGCTTTAGAAAGAAGAAAATAAATACTTACATATACTATAGGTAGGTACTTACTTACCTATTATATTACGTACCTGCCCGTCGCGTCGTCGCCGAAGCCATAACAGGAATTTTTTCTCCTCAATTGGAACATTGTTCTTCGAAGAGATTCACACGGATGTCGCTCATTGTCGATTTGTCGTGGCTTACACCTGCCATTGTGATCATTCCCAGCTGTCATTACAAACGTATTAATTGTATCTATAAAAAAAAACTTCTGATGTTATGCGATCGGGTGCCTGCCTACCTACATACAAAATACTAGGTAGTGCTATTTTTTAGGACTAGCTGTGCCCGCGTTCGCGTGCGTATTGGATTTCATAGGTTTATTTTTTTTGTGCTGAACTAAATATTTTTCTAAAATAAAAGTAGGTACCTACCTAAGTTACTCGTTATAACATTAGCTAAGTATCTGCCAGTGAAAGTCCCGTCAAAATCGGTCCAGCCGACCAGGCATATGGGAGATTAACCGGAACAAACAGACAGACAAATAAAAATTTTAAAATTTGTTTTTGTTTGTACAGACGCCAGCACATCAACCTACTACAATCTGTCAGATTTCTGTAATAGATTTTCAACTTTATCGCTAAAGCATAAGGTTCAATGTTGATTGGGAAAATTTGACAGTTAGGTGTAGGTTGATGTGCTGGCGTCTGTACCTACCGTCGTTTATACTTTCATATGCATTTAGTAAAAAGCAGTCTATCAAAAAGTACTCTGTGGCACAGAGCACTTATTGATAGACTGAAAGTAAAAAGCTGTTTATTTTGACGTTACAAACTGACAATTCAATTTTATTTATTCGTAAGGTGACCATTTTATGACAAGCAGTCCTGTGAAACTCCGACCAAATTATTATTTTTATATGGAATTTGTAACCTTCTTTAGGCAACATTCAGAAACAAACGCAGAATCTCAGGATGACCAATATTACACTACTGATGACAAGCAGAAACTAGGACTAGCTTGCTACATATTAATAATCTGTGACTAGGACGCAGCGGCTGACCCTACATCTCTTATTGTATATTTTACAAACAGTCGGCAGATACGTCTTCTGTTTGCTTGTTACAACGTAACTACGTTAAACAATCAAGAAGGACGCGGTTCCTGACCGTACCTACTCTCGTCTTGGATAATTTACCATCCTCCATCATACGGAGAGCGATTAGGCGCCACAACAAAGATATTAGTCTTCGAATGCGTACAAATGGGACTACAGCATTGCAGGGATTGCTTACAAAATGTTCTCAAACGAATCGAACTCCTTTCGATTATTTTTACCATTATTTTGATTTACTACAACTACATAAAGCCTGGAATACACATGCCTGTAAATTAGAAAAAAATATGCAAGTAGCAAGTAGCTTCCATGCCATTATGATATTCACCAATCAAAAGTTGTTATGGCACACGGCGTGCAAGCTACTTGCATACTTTTATGCGAGCTACTTGCATACTTTTGTGCAAGCTACTTGCATACTTTTGTGCAAGCTACTTGCATACTTTTGTGCAAGCTACTTGCATACTTTTGTGCAAGCTACTTGCATACTTTTGTGCAAGCTACTTGCATACTTTTGTGCAAGCTACTTGCATACTTTTGTGCAAGCTACTTGCATACTTTTGTGCAAGTTACAGGCATGTGTATTCCGGGCTTAACAGTGGCTTCACGTCCATAGGGCAGCAGCTGCGGGATCGAACTCCAGAACTCTCTCAACAGACGGCACCTCAACCGTTAGGCTAAAGCTATGGTTTTCTAAGAAAACGGGAAACGGTCACACAGTAACGGATAACCAGATACATAGTGTTTTTCGACACTTTAATGGCAAATACTTGTGAAAATGACAGATTTTCATGACGGTCATTATATTCTGACGGAATCGCTCTTTTAGGAAACCGTAGCTTTACAGTTAAAATCGTGCTAATTCAGACCAAATAAGTAGGAGCGATAGGGAGCAGTGGTGTGGCCCAGTGGTAACAACCGCGACTTATGAGTTGTAGTTCGTAGGTTCGAACCCAAACAGGCGCTTTATTTTGTGTAAATTATTTCATCACCACTGCTCTCAAAACGGTGAAGGAAAACATCGTGAGGAAACCGGCATGTCCTAGAACCAAAAATTCGAAGATATGTAACACCAATGCACCCACACTGGGCCTGCGTGGTGAATTACGGCCCACTCCCTCTCAAAAAGAGGTCTGTGTCCCAGCAGTGGAAACATTATAGGCTGATTGTGTAAGTAGGAACTTCGATGACATTCGTGGGTAATCAGGGAGCAGCCTGTGTATAAAGAAAATAAAACAAAAACAATCAATATAACATTTTATTTGTCGAATTGTCTTGACAAAAAATATCACTATATTAAACTCCAGATAAATAATCTTATTTACAATAATATACATAATGGGCTTTTAGATGATACACCCAGATCGATCACATTGCGTTTGTGACTAGCATCAGCACGCGACTTTGCTTGCTTCAAGTAATTAATTATAAATCAAGATAATTTGCATTAAAAATAATAGCCAAAATTCTTTTATTTCTGGCGTAGAATGACCACTATAGATAGACCCTCCATAGATCCCAAATCTTTCCATACAAATCCATAAAAAAAATATATAAATTGGACTCATTATGCCTACTGACAAGTTCTCTTGCGCAATTTGACTATTTTACTGCTTTAGTTGGTACTTGCAGTAAGTCTACTCGCTGTGCGAGCGAGTAAAGATCGTGCATTAGTCCCTCTCACAGAGAGAGAGAGGAGGCCTGTGTCCCAGCAGTGGGAACATTATAGGCTAGTTATGTATGTATGTATGTATTAGTCCAACTTATATTTTTTCTTTTCACAATAAGGTCCACCTTGAAAATATGGTCTTAACAACAGAATTGCATTTTTATCTCACGAAGCGACGCGCGCTTTACTTGCGACAAAATTAAAAACACGTACGTCTCACGCGTAATACCATGACGTGCGACCTTCGCAATTTATTACCCTTAAGTAGGCATGCCTACTCAAATAACCACACTTTTGACCTCATTTTTTTTATCTGATTAGTGACCGCGTCTGCCTAGACTAGTCCCGGCCTAGTGCCTACCTATTCTGAAAACCAATGCACGCCACTGGCTACTCGTCTTCACGCCCACATTCACAGCGTGTTTGTAGACTTGGTAAACACAAGTAAAGTGCATGTCTCGTTGTGAGATAAAAATACTGTAACGGATATTATTTAATATACAGACATAACTGCCGCGTATTTTCTATAAGCATTGTACAAGAGCTATTGTTTCTAAACGAATTTTTGTTAGGATAATGATAAGCGTATATTGGAACTGAAGCCTGCTTCGTTTGTAAGCTGCCTTAGCACACACTTATTGGTATCATTTTTTTATGAATTTTAGACGTTATCTGATAAATTGGTCTATCTAGATTTTATTAATTTAGCTCATATTTTAGTTTCCAAAAAAATTGTATACACAATGCGGTGAAAATAAGAACTTCATTCACTAGGATGAGTACATTGAACTAGCTGTACTTGTTATTGGAAAAGGACAAGACCGATATAGCCCGAAGAATTGCCAAACTTAAGTGGCAGTGGGCAGGGCACATTGCTCGCAGAACAGATGGCCGATGGGGCCGAAAGGTTCTGGAGTGGCGACCGCGTACCGGTAGACGTAGCGTTCGAAGGCCTCCTACAAGGTAGACCGATGACCTTGTGAAGGCCGCAGGAATCCGCTGGATGCGGGAAGCACAGAACCGGTCGAAGTAGAGATACTTGGGGGGAGGCCTATGTCCAGCAGTGGACGTCTTTCGGCTGAAAAGATAATACAGGCAAGTGGCCCAGTGCGAAAAATTTATGTTATGTATACTACACACTACGACACACATAGCTCCATCTCTTCTTCGCATTGGAACTATTATGGCATTACACATCCCTAAACGGCCCCTGTTCTTATTCTGACCGCATTGTAGATTTCATTTAAACTTTCTAATGTCCAACTACCCTACGGTGTTCATTCCATTGTAAATGCGAAACATCGTTTAAATTTTTTTTTTTATAACACCGTTCGTTTTTATAATAACTCTTACTTTCAGATTTATCTTATAAAACAAAATTGAACACAAAATGAAAGATATGCATGTTACACAGTAATTATGTTATTCATTTCCGTTTTTTGGAACTAAGTAACTTTAAACATAATATAAACGGATGAATTCCTGCTCTTATTTCTATGGCAATAATATCAATGTTTTGGTTAATTATAATAAAGTGAATATCATTTGGCACGCTGTGTTATTTTTATTTTGTTAATTTTTGTTTTGAGTCAAACTATAATAAGCATAACGTTATGGCTTAGCTACCTTATAATAGGCTGTACAATATTACATATTAGTCAGTTTTTCTGTTAAGCTTTACAGTGGCGAGCAAAAAGATTCGTCAACAGAATAATGTGTTAAAAATATTGCTTTGTAAATTGTGCACCTGGGTAAGTGTTTTTTGCTCGCCGTTGTATTTCAATATTCAATATCCCTTTAAACTATTGCTTTAGACTGTACACAAACCAGGTACGTTGGGTAAGTACAATATCATGGCATTGATAAGAAAATAGCTGAATTTATAGAAAAATAATATACTATACACAGTACACATAGTTACTATCATAAATATATTTTGGTTGATACAAAAAATAAATTATACATTTAGAGGTAATCAGGACAACTCTCTTTGTGACCTCTTAATATATAAAATGAGTAAGAAAATATTGATCAAATTAAAATTTTATAAAAATGTCAAGTACGGCAAATAGCTATTGCTATAGTCATTATTAAATAATATTATTTTTGATAATTGAAATAATTAAAAACAATATCAGTACATACAATATAATAATTAAAAATATCTGTTGCTATCAATGATAGGTATCAGCCTATATTTTTTTATAATGATAAATTATTACATTGAGAGACAATTCCTATAGAGGTAGTTAATATAATATTTTTCAGCTACCGAAGCACTATTTCTCTATCCACTGCGTTATTCCTAAGATATGCTCATCGAGTGTTTGCTAAGCAAGCAATATAAAAACGCAATGAAAACTAGACACCTATTTTTAACTGTCACATTGCAATGTCAAACGGTGAAACCTGGAACATTTTTAAGAATATTCGCTTAAAAATGCAACTCCAATCCGTTAACTTATAATCAGTTTCATTTTAATTAGACATCAACATTTTTGTAGCTACATTATAGTAAACGTCAGGGCTCGTAGCAGTCGCGGTCTTCAAAAGTGCGAGTAGGACGGTGATTATTTAGTACGTATCGTCTTGCTCCCTCGTCTTATGACCGCAACTGCTACGAACGTTGGCGTTTAGTATAGTTTTCTATTCAATGTTACAGAAATGCTAACAAGTATATTTTTGACTAGAATTTACTTTTAAATCAACCACTATACAATGACCTGTACCGTCAAACTACTTCCCGTACATTAAGGAACATTACAAGTCTAACGAATTGTCCTATAGGCCATAATATACTAAGTGATAATTTGTGCGATACAAAGGCGTTAAAACACCAATCACTTTTTTCCGGTTAAATTAACAACGGCTCTGCCTTTAACTCTTTAAAGCAATCTTTGATATTCAGTGGTGGTTAATTCAGCGGGTTAAGACGGCGCCGACCATACGCCGACCGCACAGTGGCGCCCTCATCGCCTTTTTGGTTATTTCTTTTATTTTAGAATGAAAATGCAGAAGATTATACGTTAATATTATTACAAACGGTAGTTTTACATTGTTTACTTTTATTATAATCACTAAAACGGATAATATTGGCCACTTTTATCCGTTTTAGTGATTATAATAAAACTTAACGTGCTTATTTTCTGAATTTTCATTCTAAAATAAAAGAAATAACCAAAAAAAACTATGAGGGCGCCACTGTGCGGTCGGCGTATGGTCGGCGCCGTCTTAAGAAGTTTTTATAAAGTTGATAATGGCGAAAATTATAACAAAGAAATCATAATAAATATTTTAAACAGTATTTCGCGATATATTTGGTTTTTATAAAAAGAAAATTCCTCGAAACAATTATATTTACAAAGAAAACTAGAAAGATAAAAGAAAAAAAATAAAAGAAGGAAAAAAAATTCTTCGAAACATTTTTATTTACAAATAAATCTAGAAAGATAAATAAAAAATAAAAAAGGAACTTTACCGCCAATTTTAGTGAATGTTCAGGCGATTCGGTAAGTCAGCAGTACGTTAACAATCAGTCAAAACTATTCACTAAGAAAACTTCTCCCGTCAATTTATATCGATTATGTGCGTTCATAATAACAAAATAACTATATACAAAGTCTGTAAATAAACGCGTTTCTATATCTGTCTCTCTCTCTAACATTATAGACAAGGTAACATGCCAATATACTCTGCCTCAACATGGCATTACTAGCAATGTTCGTTCTATTCTTAAAGCTAATATTCTATTTTATTATCACAATACGTCGTCCCCTACGATTCGATTATAATGACGGGTCAATCGAAATTAAAATATAAAAATAATCGACTACTAATCAGTAGTCGATTATTTTAATCGATTCTATATCATTTAATCCTTTCTTCACTATTCTATAATTTGAGCCACTCTTTGGACAATATCGTCTGAACACATTAAAGCCCTGTGTTCTTTTGAACTACATACTTTTAAATACATATTTTGTGTTTCATTTAGGCTAAATGGAAGCGTATATTTTTGAAGTATTTTATAGGATAGTAATATGAAGTATAATAGTTGAACAAAATTTATCAAACTTTGCTGTTCAGTTTCTCAAGCCTGTAGACTTTCTAGTCATGTGTGTACTTTACCGTATTGAACAAATCTTTCTATGGCATCATACATAAAGCAGTGTTAATAATCTCAGATAATTTACATTCCATCGCCACTTAATCAGTTATCAACTTTAATGAAATGTATTCTAAGTTGATTTTTGAGTGACCATTTGTAACAAAAAGGTCCTAATAAGTTTTTCATTCAATGGAATTTGAACTTTATTAAGTATAACATTCAGTTTGTTGTTCCATAACTTGAAAATTACCTCAATTTTTTTATTCAAATATACATTACATTTTAGTTGAGTTTGAGTTGAAGAAAGTAGCTTATATTTTTGGAAGATAGTATTTACAGATGGGAAATTCTTAGTTTTAATTGTTTTAAAATTGGCATGTAGCTTAGTATATTTAAAAAATACAGATAAGACGAAACAGCTACACTTTTTTTATTTTATTTTAGCTGAAAGTAATAACCAAGTATGTAGTAATGTCGGTTGTATTACAGGGTCCATAAAATAAATTACGATATAATTGTAGCACGGTCTACGTGATATAATATAATGATAGTTTCATGCCCGTGTCAATGTCAGGCGATAGTGAGTACATTAAACAACTGCAATCAGCCCAGGCCTGAGTAAGGACCGGGCGGCCAAGCAAATATCAACATTGCGTTTCTTAAAATAAAGTTGAAAATAGATAACGTGAGACTCGCTCTTGTCACCACTTTGATGCGCTCTCCAACAAATGGAAGTTTATTTACTTTCAACTTTATTTAAAGGTTTGCAAGGTTGATATTTGTTTGGAAGTGAAAACTGCGCTTCCCCAGGTCTGCGCTCGCCCTAAGGGGCTTCGCGACGGGTTATAGTGAAGAGTTGTTCATTGTTGTTGTGGGTGTGACGTCATCAACGCACATATATAAAGTTGCGAAGTCTTTTGGCCGTTTCATACAGATTAAGTTTTAGGACAGTGATAATTTTATATGAAGTAATGGTGGGAATAAAAGTATTGTGTAAAGAGTGGACTTTTCAGCATCTTCGTTGTACATTGTCGTCCTAAGACTTATTCTGCGTGATAATTATCTCGTATACTGAAAGCCTAATCAATTTCATCTGTCGTTGAAGCAGTTAACTTGTTGATCACAATGTTACAGTATAAAAAACTTCTATTACGTACGTCTGCGGTCAACGCTTGGTTTAATGTTGCGCGTATCGTATCCATTTGAGCAGGTGCAGATGTGCGCGTAAAGTCAGAAGTATCTTTGACAGTTGTATTAAATTGCTATAACACGGCGAATTGACGTAGGTTATCAATTTGCTTAATAATTAATCTCCCCGGCTGTACATAATGAATAACAGCTTAATTTGAAAATTAAAAATCCGCTGTTTCATTAAGTTGAGCAGTTTGTTGATCAGGCTTCCAGTATCAACGGTTTATAATAGGTCGGTCGTGCTAGTGCATGGCGCGCACGCCGTGCATGGTGAGGAAGGCGTGCAGGTCGCGCGGCACGTGGTCGGGGCGGTAGCGCGCGCCCGCGCCCGCCAGCGCGCCCGCCGCCAGGCACGCCAGCCGCGGCCGCAGCGCGCCGCGCACCACGCCCTCCGCCGGGCCTGCCGGGACCACCACACGCTTAGCGCACTACACACGCGCACACCCCTACCCTATACGACTAGCGGGGGGAGTTTTACACCTCACTCTCCCGTGGACTTCAGGTGGCCCGCAAAGGCAGGCCGGTACCAGTCGGGGATCGCGGAAGGCGTACAAGTGCCCATGATCCCCGGTCCAAGCCCATACTTGGACCGGGGATCATGGTACCTTGAAGGGAACACCGGGGTGACAGTTACAGATAGCGTCATCCACGAAGATGCGCCCCACTCTACTTCCTAATCGCTTACAGTACAAGTGTGCAACATTCCGCTAGTGTTTTAGTTTTGTCGATACACTGTAATTACTTATTAGTGGATAATTAGTGAGTATCAAAAAAATTAAACACTAACGGAATTAACTAGCCATTAGTAAGAAGAGTGAGGCGCGTCTTCGTGGATGGCACATACGCACGGATGCCTTCTTAATTCGACAATTTGTTTATAGCGCACTGGACTTTCAACTCTCGGTCTTGAACCAAGCATTGAGAATCGAAGAGAGCGCATCCCAGCGCATCAAAAACACACACTGTTAGATTATCAATTCTCGGCGCTAAAGGTCTAAACAGACGGACTGCATTTCAGCTGCAACATCGCAGTTTGGATACAATTGACTTAACTGCTTCGAAACCTAGTTATATCAACTGCATCCTAACTGCAATTTTGCAGCTAGCATGCAGGCCGTCTGTTTAAACCCTAAGCAGTCCGTTGAAACTCCAATGCACGATAAAAAAATCGCCCGTGGGTACGAGGGCTTATAGTTTCTTCTCTCAGTAAAATGCACTTTCATGGTAGCAGTTCACCTTTCATAGTAAGAGCGATTTTCGTAATTCAATGAATTGTGTGTGTTGACTGTACAGTCACAATCACCTAGCAAAATTCAAAAGCAATTTCTCGGGAAATACCGTTTGCAACTTTAAAATATGACCTATTTCATAATAGCATAGACTCCAAAATACTATGTTCGGAACAACATTTTCAATCGGTACTGTAGGAGAAAATCACTTTTAGAACTTGTTCAGTGTATACATAGTGTTTGTGACTGTACACCTACAGAATACCACAGTACACTAACTAAGGCTTATTCATATCCTTGTTTCCAATTTTTATTATTTCCATGTAAACAAATATCAACTCTATTAAAGTGTCTATTAAGTTGATTTTAGAATGGCTACATTTTTTTTTTTTTACAAACTACTTAATAAAAGTTATTTTTCCTAAATATTGTTTACGTTTTAGGAAACTAAATTGGAAACGCAGATTACAAAAAATAGAAGAAGGTTTTAAAACTCACCACCAATAGATGCGACCAGGGGCGTGATGCCATCCGCATCCATAGCATCCACATGCGCGCCGCTCACGATCAACTCGCAAACCACGGCGCATAGAGACTCGCTCCACTGTTCCCGTTCGTCTGTAAACAGCCTTATGTCAGTAAACTGGCTTCTTCTTTCGACTCGGGCATAAACATGAAAAAAAAACTCATTGCAATGGCAAGAATATAATTATAGAGGTATGAGGAACAGGGTGTAAAGTTCCTCATCCTCCATAGAAAAGGGAGGATCCTCCGACCAGACGGGTGTTGTGTCTGATGGACTACTGCCCGACGGTTTATGTCGGGTATGTTGTACTAGCTTTTGTCCGCGGTTTCGCCCGCGTGGATATCAGAAAATATCCTACCGGAACTTACTAAAAAAAAAAAAAAAAAAAAAATTAGTAAAAACATTAAAAGGTACAAGAAACTCTTGAAGACACAAAGTGTTCACAAGTTTAACATTAATCTTAGGAAACAATGTATTAACTTACAAAGCCAACTAAATGTATGTAATAATAACTTGGAAAATAGCAGACAAATGTATTATGTTGACATACAAAACCTTCAAAAGGAATTACTGAGTAGGGAAAATACACTTAAGGAAATATCCTGTAAGTATGAGTCTAGTCAACAAATGCTAAGCGAGCGCTTGCAGGAGGCCTGTGAGTTAGTGGACCTAGTCAAGTACAATGCAGAGAGGTACGAGTCACTAACAAATAATATCACTTGTAGTTGTGCTCCCACTCACACCACCACCTCACCACCCCATTCACCTCACATGTCACAGCATGTTGTACCTGCTACTTCACCCATTTCAGCTCATACTACAGAAACAATATATCCCACTCAAAGTAATGTTTTGGTATTTTCTGATAGATTAGGATCAGGTTTTGGATCATTATTAAATAACCGCTCTAAACATGCTATAGCTAACTGTTGTTATCATAACTTGCATTTTAATGAGCTTGTTCATAAAATAAAACATACACAAATGAATGAGCAGACTACTGTAGTTCTTTTAATTGGAAACAGTTTGAGCGTAACAAAAAGGGACATAGTTAACGGTATTGACACCCTACTTAAATTAAAACTAGGTAAATTAATATTATGTGCATTGCCATATTCTGATAATTTGTATGATGTAGAAAACGATTACATTTATAGTTTAAACAACTTAATGCATATTTTGACATGTCGTCATAGTGACCGTTTATTGTATTTTGATACAAACTATTTTATTAGGGATTTTGTATTAGCTCAGGAACATATGTTTCTTCCCAAGAAAAGTAAACATGTATTGGCTACTTTGTTAGCTTACAATATACACGCAGTTATTGATAATTTAACTGAGACTAGGTTAAGTGACGAAACAGTATTATCTAGTACTTCTATTAATACTGTCATTAATTCTTTAAACTTTTAGAGTCGACAAAAGAGAAGCGTAATAATATTTTACTGTATCACCAAAATATAAATCGCATCTCTGGCAAAATCTTAGACGTGGAAATGTTAATAGATAAATATCATATGGATATCTTATGTTTTTGTGAAACATGGTTAAAACCAGATAGAATGCTGTTTAGTGTAAATAATTTTTCAGTTGCCAGTGCGTACAACAGGTCCTCAATAGGGGGTGGTACTTTAATATTATGTAATAGTTCTTTTAGATATAAAGAAAGAAAGGATATCACTGCTTGCTCTGTTGATCGCTTATGTGAGGTAGCATGTGCAGAGGTTGAAGGCCATACTTTCTTATGTGTTTATAGACCACCAGCCTCTAACTTGTCATCATTCTTGATTGTAATGGAAGAAATCCTGAGTAAACTTTTTAAAGATAGTAAATTCGTTTTTGTTTGTGGTGATCTAAATATTGATCTTTTAGTTAATTCACCAGAAAAATGTAAGCTAATCTCATTGTTTAAATCATTTAATTTAAAATGTATATTTAATGAAGCGACTAGAATAACAGCAACTTCAGCTTCATGCATCGACAATGTATTTACTAATTGTAAAATAAAAGACTCGTCCTTAATTAGTGGCGTCAGGTCTGACCATACTGGTCAACTTGTATCATTTGACTTAGGTAAAAAAAAAAAAAATTAAACACGGAAAAATCCATTCAATTGAGACCTTTAACTAAAAATAAATTGAAAATGTTTAATAATAATGTTCTTAGCAATCTTTCAACAGCTAGTTTTGATTCACAAGACCCCAACATAAACTATGGTACATTATTTTCTACAGTATGCCAAGAATTCAATAAAGCATGTCCTGTAAAAAAAGTTACTATAAATACTAAACCAAAATTTAGTGAATGGGCCACTGCTGGCATTAGAAAAAGCAGAGATACTTTATATAATCTGTACCACGAGAAATCACTAACTTCTGATCAAGCCCTTCATAATTATGTAAGAAACTATTCTAAAATATTCAAAAGAGTCTGCGCTGTGGCTAAATCTAAATTAATAAGTAACAAAATTAGTATGTCTAATAATAAAATAAAAACTGTGTGGCAAGTAATTAACAAAGAAACTGGAAACACAAAACAGCGAGATCAGAATGAGTTGTCCCTAAAAATTGATAATGAAACCATTTCAGATAAGTTGAAAGTTGCTGAGACACTAGAACATTTCTTTACCAACATACCAATAGAGGTTACGAAATCTCTCCCCTCATCACCTATGTTAGCTGAAGCTCTTCTTAAAGAAAACTTTAATAAGGATATTCCAAGCTTTGAATTCAAGCCCATTTCTGTTGCCACAATTAAAAAAGCGTTTAAAAGTCTTAACATAAAAAACACTGAAGACTTATGGGGGATTTCTGTTAAGGTTCTCGGAGATATTATTGACACAATTGCCCCTGCCCTAACAGGCATATTTAATCAATGTTTAGACAGCGGTACGTTTCCTGACCTAATGAAACATAGTAAAGTAGTACCAATTTTCAAATCGGGTAGTAAGTTTGATCCCTCCAATTATAGACCTATATCTGTGCTACCAGCTTTGAGCAAAATCTATGAAAAAATCATGCTGGACCAGATGTTGTCACATTTTAACTCAAATGGGATTTTACATAGTCGCCAGTTTGGTTTCACGAAAGGTAGGTCGACGACGGACGCGGGAGCAAAACTCATCAGTCACATTTTGGAATCCTGGGAGAAGTCCCAGGATGCAATTGGCATTTTCTGTGACCTCTCAAAAGCGTTTGACTGCGTTGACCATAATACACTGCTCTGTAAATTATACCATTACGGAATTCGTGGACAAGCTGCTGATCTTGTTCTTTCCTACCTATCAAAACGGCAGCAAAAAGTAAACGTTAACGGGGCGACGTCATCGGGGTCTCTAGTTAAGATGGGCGTGCCTCAAGGCTCAATTCTTGGCCCTTTCTTATTTCTAGTATATATTAATGACCTTCCTTACATGATGGCTAACTTATCGGATATCATTTTATTCGCTGATGACACTTCCCTTATTTTTAAAATAGATAGAAAAGATACGGATGTCTTACATGTCAACGATAGTCTGGCTGTTCTTTCGAAATGGTTTGCAGCTAATAATCTTTTACTTAATGCGAACAAAACTAAATGTCTTAAGTTCTCATTACCAAATGTACCTCAAGTGGATCTGAATTTAAAACTTGATGGCAAAAAACTAGATGCTATTACGGAAACTGTATTTCTGGGAATTACTTTAGATTCAAAATTACAATGGGGCGCACACATTAGAGCTCTTTCAGGTAGATTAAGTTCAGCTGCATATGCAGTAAGAAAAATAAGGCAGTTGACAGATATAGCCACAGCTAGGTTGGTATACTTTGCATATTTCCACAGTATTATGTCTTATGGTGTTCTGCTGTGGGGATCGGCAGCTGACGTAGATTCAATTTTCATTTTACAAAAGAGGGCAATCCGCGCAATATATAAAATGGGTCCTCGCGAGTCTCTTAGAAACAAATTTAAAGAAATTGATATACTAACTCTGCCTTCTCTTTACATTTTAGAAAGTATTTTGTATGTTCGCAAAAACTTAGGACTTTTCAAAATAAGAAGCGATTTCCATAATATAAATACACGCAGTAAAAATGAAATTGTGATACCTAAATTTAGATTAACTAAAACTAGCAAGTCATTTCTTGTAAACAGCATCCGTTTTTATAACAAGTTGCCAAAGTCGGTTACAGAACTTAGCGATGGAAAGTTCAAAACCCTCATCAAACGAGTCCTTATCAAAAAAGCATATTATAAGATTAAAGACTACGTTGAAGACAAGGTAGTTTGGCAATAATTCCTTCTGCACATGTGGCTTCCCTGGCACCTCTTTGACGGCATAAGTTCTACGTAAATGTCTATTAACTGCTCTCAAATTACGATGTTTATTTTTTATTTGTACATACTTCTATGACATAATCTTTTTATTATTTGACATTATATACAGACAATTTTAATTTTTCACCTCTTTCTTAGTTGAAATGGCAATCATATCTCTTGGTTTTAGTAGATTTTTATATTTTGTTTATCCTTTTGATACATCCTTATTTTGTAAATGTGAGGACTTTGTAAGCCTTGTAGACTAGATCTGTAGACCATTTTTTATTTTTATCAAGTACCTGGTACTTGTTGACAGGCCTACGCTGTCCTCCCATACCTACTGTAACTCGAAAACATTGTAAAAGCCAATTATTTTTAAAAGAGTAACCATGGAGTTTCTTGCCGGTTCTTCTCCATAGGAAACGACCAATTGGAACCGTGCACCTAGCTTCTGACGTTTCATAAGTGCCCATGTTGGTTTATGTGAAATAAAAATATTTTGATTTGATTTGATTTGATTGACTACCGGCAGGCCTCCGTCACTCCATGTACTTGCGCGCTATAAGTGCCTACCGCCCAGCCGAGCGGTCTCGGTCCGCCGGCGGATCAAATTCAGTGCGGTTTTCGCAAGCGAAGCGCGCGCACGCCGTTCAATTTTAATAGTGCTGTTCGTTCGTACGCGTATTACGATGCCGTGTGGTGCCTTATGTGCTGTAGATGGGTGTAAATCAAGCAAAAGAAGAATTATTTCTTACGGCTTAGTGCTTTATTTGAAGTCGGTTCTCTTTTTTTAAGGCTTTTTTTTTTCATTTCTAGTGAACATCTCCGAAGATCATCATCAAACTAAGAAGTATTATACTTATTTTAAAACGTTCTCCTAAATGTAACAAATCCTTTTCTGAAAACCGCATCGATATCGGTTTAGCCAAACGCGAGATTATCGCGCACAAACATACATACCTACAAACCATACAAGTCAAACTTCTCAGTTTGGCCTGTATGTCTGATCACCTCCTTTTTTTTAAGTTGGTTAAATATTTTATAAATGATAAAATTTTTAACTGCCACATAAAAGTTAGAACATATTCACAGTTCTCAATAACATAGATAAAAAGTTATGTTAATTTAATTTTATCGAAGAGGCAGCCCTGCGATTACTGTGGAATCGCGCGGTGCGAAGCAATCACTGCTGTACGCTTGAGCATTTAGGCGCATTTTAGCATACAGTGGTTGTTGACGCGAGGGAGTAGGCAATTATCGTAATAGGTATTGGAAATTTTCTACTGAGTGAAGTATCTGTTACGTAGTAGGTAACTATTCAGTAATCTGTGCTACCGGGATTAAAAGTACCTACCCTATGTGTTGATCCAGGTTATAAACTATCTACCGTGGATTGGTGACCATCTTTACATATGTATGTAAAGATGGTCACCAATCCACGAACCAACCGCGGCAAGCGTAGCTTAACCTGATCAATCGACCCGTGCGGTTGTTTAACTTAGCCACAAACCCCTCAAAGTGTGTTGAATACTTTAAAAATTAAATAGACAAAATATCTCTTAAACGACTTCTGACCAGGTATAAGTTGGTATGAAATGAGTGCGACGTGCAGGGCGGTCCGTCTGGAGTCGTCGGACGCGTCGACTTCCGCGCCACACTCTAGTAGCAACCGCGTCGTTCTGCTGCATGGGAACCTGGAACAAGACCAACTGTACAACTATGTTTCTTTTACCGTTTGGGCGCAGTAGGTGCCCACTACGATTTCAGAGGCGTTGTTCAGATCTGGACTGAACTGGTGTACTCAAAACTGTACTAATAACTGTAATACAAAAACAATTTTTCAAATCCGACTGGTAGTTCCGGAGATTACCCGCTACATACAAACAAACAAAAAAAAAGGGCTTTGTAGATCCGTAGCATACCTACCATTCCACCATTTTTTTTTTTCAAAATGGCGGAATGGTAGGTATGCCAGCCTTCATATAGAAACTTTCAATCCCCTTTTACCTCTTTATAATATTAGTAGATATTAAGAATGTATAGTATACTCACTGGCACACATCACTGGTATGGAAGTCGTCGACGGGCGTCCGTCTGTCTGCCGCGAGGTGTAGCAGTGTCTGTCCACTGCGTAAACGCACATTCCGAAGCCTAAAGATCGCTCGCCGAATTAAACTTGTCGTTTCCTGTGAATAATTCTATAAAGTAAACAGTTGATCACAAGAAAGGCACCTTCTTCTAGGACATGCCAGTTTCCTCACAGTATTTTTCTTCACCGTTTTGAGAGCAGTGATGATGAAATTAAATACACAAAGTAAATTGGAAAGTGTGGAACTCTCTGCCGGCATGTGTGTTCCCTCCCTCATTTAACCCGTCTGCCTTCAAATCAAGAGTGGACAGGCATCTTCTGGGCACGCTCGTTCCATTAGAGACCTCATCTATCGCTTTCCATCAGGCGTGATCGGGGTCAAGAGCGGCAATAAAAAAAGTGCCTGTCTAGGTTCTAACTCATGACATACAACTCTTAAGTCCGGGCCGACACCACCGGGCCACCACTGCTTTTAACTATACAAGGTCAAATTAAATTATATGCTGAAACTCGACAGTCAAATAGAATTTTTTTTATTGCGAAATGGGTCAGCTCTTGACCTCGATTTCGCCTTGTGGAAAGCGATGGATGAAGTCTGTGATGGAACGAGCGAGCTCAGAAGTTGTCTCTTCACTCTTGCTTTGAAGATTGGTTGTACACACGGCTACACATCAAGCTATACATAACCAGTATAAGCTGACTTCTAATTGTACAAAAAACCTATACAATGCGAGGTCAGCGAAAACTGGAAATGTATAGCTTGATGTGTAGCCGTGTGTACGTGGAAGGGAACACAGACGCTGGCATATAATCTGTGTTCGCGATTTATTTGCCAAAAATGTAAACAAATATGAATTAATAGAAAAATAACTTTAATCCCTACGCAATAAAGTTCAGCTTACGCTACAACTTTTTATAACGTTTTCAATAGTGCCAGTCACTCTGAAATCAACTTAACTATCATTGAAATAAAGCTGATATTTGTTTAACTTGAAATAGGGTTGTGGCGTAACGATACTAACCTCAGTATTCCCCTCATTCTCGAGCAGGCGCGCGGCCACGGCCACGAGGTACAGCGCCGTGCGCACGTTGCCCTCGTACTCGTCCTGCAACATGAACGTGCGCACCAAACTCTACGCGTCAATACTCGCTACGTTACACGGAACAGATAGCCATGATAGTGGATTGCGAGTGAAATATACTGCCTGACCGATGACTTCAAATTACAGTATCCAACCGTAAACGGTAGGTAAATATGCATCCGAATATCCGATCTCTAATATTATAACACAACTGTATATTTTTTCATAATGTAAGTAAAGTATGTTTGTGTTTATGTTGTACTATATTGTTATGTTTGTACTATGTGACGTAAGTAATTGTGTTATACTATGTTTTGTGCTTTTAAGGTGAATGCGCAGTGGTAGACCGCGAAATTCAAATTTTCTTACGTTTTTCGCAATTTGCAGATCAGTGTCAAGTTGTATTTTGATCAAAATTTGATTCGCGACTATAACAGATACGTATTTACATAATTATAATCATTAGAATCATTAATACATCTTTCTAAGTTAGATTTGTACCACGACAACAAATCTCTTATGGAAAAGTGCTTAATGGTACAAATCTAACTTAGAAAGATGCATTAATGATTCTAATGATTATAATTCTATAAATACGTACCTGTTATAGCCGCGAATCAAATTATGATCAAGATACAACCTGAAACTGACCTAAAAATTGCAAAAAACGTAAAAAAACTTGAATTTCGCGGTCTATCACTGCGTATTCACCTTAATGTTGTTAGTTTTATTTTTTTATAATTTCGTTATTATAAATATATAGCTTAGGTTATTAGTTTAAGTTAACTGTCGCATTAGAGTAAACCCTGTAATGGTAGTTTAAGCTATTATAAATAAATACATTTTAAATACCCCACGACCCCTGTACCGTTGCATGCACCCATAAGCACAATGTTTTGCGTGCGTTTCTTTGAGCACTAACGCAAACAGCAAGGTTTCACACCAAAAATAAAAGTCGTTTCCATGCAATTATTTTTGTGCAATGTTACGTAAATGTGTGTTGTGGTAGTTTGATGTACAGACGCCAGCACATCAAGCTACCCGAAACTGTCAAATATTCCCAATCAACCTTGAACCTTATTCTGTAAGCGATAAAGTTGAAAATCTATTAAAGAAAGACAGGTTGTAATAGCTTGATGTGCTGGCGTCTGTACAGAATGCGTAGTTGACGACTATGTGATGTGTCTGTACACACCCAGTAGACACTGTTACAGCCTGTATAATATGAGAAGGTTCTAAGTATGGTTCAAGTTTTCGTAATTCAACCGTACGTATACTACGAGTACTACAAGGATATTTCGGCGCTCAGGGGTCGTACTATGAAGTGCAAAACCCATCATGATTCCAGTGTGAAAGAGAGATGGAGTTATGCAGGATGCATAGCGCTGTCCCTTTTCCTCTTCCTAAAGTGGATCGCGTTAAGAGCTTGTGGTAGGCCTCCTGCTCAAATGACATTGACAGGGGACGCTGCGCTGTCGGTAAACATTTGTGCAATTGTTTTGTGAAAAATGTCCCTTGAAATGTGTTCGAAAAACAATATGGCTGCGTTAGTTCCGCTAAAATAACCTTGTAGCGCTTTATTCCTCCATCGACATGTGACATGAGAAGCAACGTGACAATTCTTACAGAGTAGCTACATACTACTAAGGATTCCGGGTCATGGTTCGCTTGAGGTTTCTCCAGCCGCTTCCTGCCTCTTCGGAGCTCTTTGGCACACGCTTCGAGCACGAAACACACCTGGGTAGATAGAACAAAATTTTTGAGATCAGAATTACAGATAATTATCATGGTTTGGGAATACGAACTCAATGTCATACATGACCAAGTTCAAATTCCAATGAAACCGTTTATTTAGGACCTTTTTATTATCAATGGTCAATCAAAAGTTTACTTTGAATACATATTGATAAAGTAGTTAGTTGATAAACTGGCAATACATGTTTATTATATAAGATTGTGTATGTATTGATGGTATAAAAACGTTGCGCAACATTATTGCAGCAACATATTTTTTTATTGCTGGACATATGATTCAGATCAAACGGCTCTTCGGCACGATTTCGTTTGCACTTTCAACACATTGACAATATGGTTCATATTTCTTTGACATCGTTGCTGTAAATACAATGGAACAAGGATAAAGTTAAGTTTAAATTATTATTATTATTTACCTGAGCGAGAGGTAATTCAATTCCTATGTGTATCATTTGCGAGAACACTTGAGCAAATCTGAGCAGGTCCTTTGTTACTGAAACCTGGAAATAACCATAAAAATATTACATTTTAATAGTTTAACACTTTCGAAGAAGACAAATGACCCGATATACCTAATCAGCTTCAATAGGCATGCATTTTATCGAAATTTAAATATTTCCCATTAAAATATCATTAAACACTTCCTCTCGTCTGTGGCGTCCATTTTTCGCGAATCGCCACATCCGTGGCGGCCATATTGCGCGAATCGCCCCGCGTGTGGCGGACTTCAGGGTGGACGGGCGCGATATCGGCGCAGGCGAGTTTAGAAACGTCTAGAAGCCGTTGTTCGGTCGTTCGAGAGGCATGACAAGTGATGGTATGCCATCCTTGTTCTTTCCCGTATACTTTGTGCAAGTTAGAGCAGCGTAAATACAGTACAGAATAAAATATCGGTATTTATTGACGTCATAGGCCGCGGTATCAACCCGTGACTCCCTCACAGATGCGACGTTTTTGACATGAATCAACCCGTGATTCACTCACAGTCGGTAGGATATCTACCCATCACGTATGCGTAGTTTCGCAAAATAATTTAGTTTGACTCTGTGTACACGCAGTTTAATTTATTGTTTTGTCGTCTCCAACGTGTATAATGGATTTTGATGCGGTTTTCATTTAGAGAATTGATTTGGAAGGGAATAACGACGTTTGGACTTGTCGCCACTTCAGTAGAATCAGTTCCAAAAGTATCAGATGAAAGTGTAAACAAATCATGTTCGGTAAAGCGCGCCTCGTCCGCGAACACGGCGCCTCGGAACACGATGGGGTGCGGCAGTGTATAACATAATGTGACGTCACCTCGTTGTGTTGCCGCAGCGCGAGCGCGTGCCTCCACAGCGCGAGGCAGCGGTCGAAGCGCGCCTCGTCCGCGAACACGGCGCCTCGGAACACGATGGGGTGCGGCAGTGTATAACATAATGTGACGTCACCTCGTTGTGTTGCCGCAGCGCGAGCGCGTGCCTCCACAGCGCGAGGCAGCGGTCGAAGCGCGCCTCGTCCGCGAACACGGCGCCTCGGAACACGATGGGGTGCGGCAGTGTATAACATAATGTGACGTCACCTCGTTGTGTTGCCGCAGCGCGAGCGCGTGCCTCCACAGCGCGAGGCAGCGGTCGAAGCGCGCCTCGTCCGCGAACACGGCGCCTCGGAACACGATGGGGTGCGGCAGTGTATAACATAATGTGACGTCACCTCGTTGTGTTGCCGCAGCGCGAGCGCGTGCCTCCACAGCGCGAGGCAGCGGTCGAAGCGCGCCTCGTCCGCGAACACGGCGCCTCGGAACACGATGGGGTGCGGCAGTGTATAACATAATGTGACGTCACCTCGTTGTGTTGCCGCAGCGCGAGCGCGTGCCTCCACAGCGCGAGGCAGCGGTCGAAGCGCGCCTCGTCCGCGAACACGGCGCCTCGGAACACGATGGGGTGCGGCAGTGTATAACATAATGTGACGTCACCTCGTTGTGTTGCCGCAGCGCGAGCGCGTGCCTCCACAGCGCGAGGCAGCGGTCGAAGCGCGCCTCGTCCGCGAACACGGCGCCTCGGAACACGATGGGGTGCGGCAGTGTATAACATAATGTGACGTCACCTCGTTGTGTTGCCGCAGCGCGAGCGCGTGCCTCCACAGCGCGAGGCAGCGGTCGAAGCGCGCCTCGTCCGCGAACACGGCGCCTCGGAACACGATGGGGTGCGGCAGTGTATAACATAATGTGACGTCACCTCGTTGTGTTGCCGCAGCGCGAGCGCGTGCCTCCACAGCGCGAGGCAGCGGTCGAAGCGCGCCTCGTCCGCGAACACGGCGCCTCGGAACACGATGGGGTGCGGCAGTGTATAACATAATGTGACGTCACCTCGTTGTGTTGCCGCAGCGCGAGCGCGTGCCTCCACAGCGCGAGGCAGCGGTCGAAGCGCGCCTCGTCCGCGAACACGGCGCCTCGGAACACGATGGGGTGCGGCAGTGTATAACATAATGTGACGTCACCTCGTTGTGTTGCCGCAGCGCGAGCGCGTGCCTCCACAGCGCGAGGCAGCGGTCGAAGCGCGCCTCGTCCGCGAACACGGCGCCTCGGAACACGATGGGGTGCGGCAGTGTATAACATAATGTGACGTCACCTCGTTGTGTTGCCGCAGCGCGAGCGCGTGCCTCCACAGCGCGAGGCAGCGGTCGAAGCGCGCCTCGTCCGCGAACACGGCGCCTCGGAACACGATGGGGTGCGGCAGTGTATAACATAATGTGACGTCACCTCGTTGTGTTGCCGCAGCGCGAGCGCGTGCCTCCACAGCGCGAGGCAGCGGTCGAAGCGCGCCTCGTCCGCGAACACGGCGCCTCGGAACACGATGGGGTGCGGCAGTGTATAACATAATGTGACGTCACCTCGTTGTGTTGCCGCAGCGCGAGCGCGTGCCTCCACAGCGCGAGGCAGCGGTCGAAGCGCGCCTCGTCCGCGAACACGGCGCCTCGGAACACGATGGGGTGCGGCAGTGTATAACATAATGTGACGTCACCTCGTTGTGTTGCCGCAGCGCGAGCGCGTGCCTCCACAGCGCGAGGCAGCGGTCGAAGCGCGCCTCGTCCGCGAACACGGCGCCTCGGAACACGATGGGGTGCGGCAGTGTATAACATAATGTGACGTCACCTCGTTGTGTTGCCGCAGCGCGAGCGCGTGCCTCCACAGCGCGAGGCAGCGGTCGAAGCGCGCCTCGTCCGCGAACACGGCGCCTCGGAACACGATGGGGTGCGGCAGGTCTGGGCAGCGCGCCCCGAGAACTCTCTCGCGCACCGCCAGGCCTTCCATGTGAAGGGCGTGCGCGTTGCCGACTAGTTGTTCCACTTCCTGAAATAAAAAATAAAAACAATTAATGTACGGCCGAGTGAAGGAGGCACAACTATGAAGTTGCCAGGTATAAACAGGTGAGCAAGCCTTATGAATACACTCTCATCAGTTATTTAATCTTTTTTTTATATAAAATTAAACGTTATTTCTTTTCCTACCCATCAGTATTAGGTTGCCTAAGCAAGTTTGTCCCATCCATGGTTGCCTAGATTTTAAATGTTAAGTTCTGGGCGAGCGTGGAGAATGAACAGGGATGCAGAGAGGCAGCTGCTTAGTGAAAGAGAGGGGAAAATGCTCTTTATTCCGTGTTAGGCCCGGACTCCACTGAAGCGGAGCTGGGCGGAGCGGAGACGTGCAGGAATCGACCAATCACAGACGAGACGAGTGACGCGATGAGGATTTCAACCATTGTGATTGATCGATTCCTGCACGTCTCCGCTCCGCTCCGCTTCAGTGGAGTCCAGGCCTAATAGACAAAGATGAAAGAAAGAAAGAAAGAAAAATGCGTTTATTGGCATTACAGCAAAATAAATACACCTTAAAACTATAAAAACAAAGATTATAATGCCAAAAGGGCCTCAGCTCAGCATAATGTCAGATGACAACACCAGGTGTATCATCTGACGCTGATTTTCAGCTGCAACCCACGAGTGCCATACGCTGGAATAACAAACACATAGGGAAGTGTGTGTCCGTTAATAATAAATTAAGAGAATCGATTAAATGTGATATTACAAAAAAGCTCATACAAAATCAAATAAAATGTTGTGACATACATGTGTGTGAGGGTGTGTGTGTTGTATTGTGATTAATAAAAAACTAAAATAAACAACCAATATGTGCGTACCACCTACATAAAAAATAAATAAAATATTAATTAATTTCTATATTTATGTCTGTAATTTATATGGTGTACATAATAAAGAGTATTCTATTCTATTCTATTCTATTGAAAGTACCTATAAGACAAAATCGTGTGACTGAATTGCTTCTCTACTACGAAGCGGATTTTCATGCGATTTTTATTTAGAGTAAGGACAATAATAATTGAGTAAGTAAACTGATTGTAATTAAAAAGGAAACTAATAATAATAAAATCGATAAATATGGTAAAGTTGATAAAATTCATAAAAAATGATAAAATTGACTAAATTGTTTTTTTTTTTTTTTTTTTTATATAGCAGATATGTCGGCTCGGACATTTTCAAAATCTTTTTGATGGCTTAAAAGAAATTCTTTTAATTTCAATTTGAATGTCGAGCAACTTTTACTATACTTTATGGGAGGAGGGATATTGTTCCAGCATTTAGTAGCTGCGTAGCGAAAACTGCCTCTAAAAGCCGCCGACTTGTGCTGTGGGATGGAAAGCTGTTGAGAACATTTTCTTCCCTCACCGATTCTGTGTCTTCTTGTCCACGATAGTTTTTCATATAAGTAAGAAGGGGAGTGAGACTTAATAACACCAAAGAGTAAGTTCGCCAAGTGGAGTTTACGTCTAGCTTTCATTTTTAATGATGACTTGACCGGACGAAACATTTTTGGAACGTTGGTATGGAGTAAATCTCGCATTTCATTGTAAGCAAGCGTGCTCTTGCGTACAACGTTTGTTAATAAACCTAAACCACTGAAACCTGACCACTAGTGCCTAGTGGTCACAAGAGCTATTGCTGAGAATGAGGTTCTGGCTTCAATTCCCGGGTCAGGGAAAGTGTTATTTGGTTTTTCCATCTGGAATTTCTCAGTAGCAGCCCGGAGTCTGGATTTGGTCCCGGTTGATGGCAATAGGCTCGCCTCCCATTATATGGGACTTAAACATAACTGGCGAAATGTGGGTTTCCTATAATATAGGTGCACCTCTGACTAGCCCTTCTAGATATACAAGCGTGATGTTATGTTATCTTACCTCTAACGTAGTACTCTCCTTCCAGTTATCGTACGCTGGTATAGGGTCGGCTGGTTTCTTCAGTATGAGTCCGTAGCGAGTGTCGTATCGCATCGCCATCGCTCTGTGTAGGTACTGGTACGCCATCTGTCGGTTACGACCTTTATTATTTTAGTCACCTATTATATCAACCGTACAACAATAGTTACGCACCGATTTCTCTCTTTCAGCCGTCAGTAATTTGACTTTCGCAAGAAGAAAACAAAGCGTTATACAACGTTTATTAGTAAGAGGGTAAGTATTTTAAGTATTTACCCTAAACTCAAAGTTTAGGCTAGTTGACAGTAAGAAAAATACCTTTTGATATTGTAGAATCGTATAGCAAATAATCAACTTAATTTTGTATATAACATTTTTTGTTAAAACAAAGCCGATGGCTTTGTTTTAACCAAAAAATTTTTATGTGAAAGTGGCATTCAACTCGAATCAAAGCGCGACGTGTCACTACTTCCGACGATAATTTCAAATTTTAAATACTACCGAATATTATAATACTAGCTGCGCCCCGCGGTTTCACCCGCGTAAGTTACGATCCCGTGGGAATTTCGGGATAAAAAGTAGCCTATATGTTAATCCAGGGTGTCAGCTACCTCCATACAAAATTTTATCAAAATTCGTCCAGCCGTTTGAGCGTGAAGAAGGAACAAACATATAAACACACACACACAAACTTCGGCCTTTATAATATTAGTGATTCCGACAGAAGTAATAAAGGATGTTTGTGTGCGGGCAACATTGTAAACTATACCATGATATAATTCCCCGTTTTGACAATAAACATTAAATTGTGTTGCAAAAAAAAAAAAACAAGCCAACAAGTCTCCATAAAACACACACCCTGAGGCAGTAGTACTCCTTGTCGTTCGCGAAGGAAGCTCCGAGTAGCTCGTAGGCCTCGATGGCCGACGCTCGGGACACTTCGGGCCGTGCCGCCAACATCTCGACTACGGAAGCTCGCGCTCGCTCGGCCGCGCATTGTAAGGGCGTCATACCTGGAAAAGATTGGATTGTTACTACAGTATTTTTGTCTCACGAAGCGACGCGCACTTTTCTTGAGGTAACCAAGTGTACAAACACGCTGTGAATGTGGGTGTGAAGACGAGTAGCGTCAGCACATAACACATACACGCGCGCACACATACACACTTCTGACCTGCGGTGCTATTCTGTAAAAAGATCACGGTGATAACTTAGGTGAAGTGAGCTTAACGTGAGCTGTCATTCCACCTGATGCTAGGGATTGACACTATTGACAGCTCACTTTACACTCACTTCACCTAAGTTTTCACGATGAGATTTTTACAGAATAGCATTACAGCGGTGCTATTCTGTAAAAAAACTCACCGTGAAAACTAAGGTGAAGTGAGCTTAAAGTGAGCTGTCAATAGTGTCAATCCCTAGTATCAGGTGGAGTGACAGCTCACTTTAAGCTCACTTCACCTAAGTTATCACGGTGATCTTTTTACAGAATAGCACCGCTGGCCCTTGTCTCGGAGGGCACTGAGAGCTCCTGCGCTTACACACACATTCACAGCGTGTTTGTAAATTTGGGAACCACCAGTACCGCGCGCGTCACTTCGTGAGATAAACATACTACTATTCACGGTTTTACTTTTCATACACATTATTTTCATACACATTATTTTCATACACATTATTTTCACCGTAAAACCACGTCTGTATGCCCAAACGGGAAGGTGAAGGTGAGTGGTACACCCATTTCCATATTTATTGTCTCTTTATTTATTATCAATCTTTTTAGGGTTCCGTACCCAAAGGGTAAAAACGGGACCCTATTACTGAGACTTCGCTGTCTGTCCGTCCGTCTGTCTGTCACCAGGCTGTATCTCAAGAACCGTGATAGCTAGACAGTTGAAATTTTCACAAATTATGTATTTCTGTTGCCGCTATAACAACAAAATAAAATACTAAAAACAAAATAAAATAAATATTTAAGGGGGGCTCCTATACAAAAAACGTGATTTTTTTATAAATGTAGTGTTAAATATTGTACGGTGGTACGGAACCCTTCGTGCGCGAGTCCGACTCGCACTTGGCCGGATTTTTCTTTTTCTTTCTTTTTTGTGGAATGAAAAAGCAGGAAACAAAATTGAAAGCAACAAAGAGTTTCAGTCCCATTCATAGGGCAAAACTAGGGGGACTGATAAATTTTCTTTGAACATAAAGTTAATCCCCTGTGCCCCGCACTCTCCCTACACTCAACGCTCGCTTGGACCTGACTGTGATGTGTTTGCGGATGAACGGTAGACGATCGTGTCACTATGCCTGGAGTTCTGTGAGATGAGTGAATTTTGAGAAATTGTGTCTTTAACTAGTGTAGTTGGCCGATGGCCGTATTATGTTAAAGTAAAATAAATAAAAGGCAAAGCGAACTCCAGATACAAAAGTTGTGCTTTTTTTCGTTGTCAACAATAATAAATCAGTCTTTCGTCCGACATCTGGGGTTTTTTTTTTTTTTAATTAGGCAATGAAGCTTGGAAATATATTTGCAGTCAATTTTCGAATTCCAATCAGTTGAATTAATCCAGGAGAGTCTGGTCGCTGTCTCTTGTAATCTCTTCGCAAGGTACCAGGTGTACACACCATACCAAACGCATGTGACTTAAAGAGTGATGAATATTGATGGATGCAGAGGGACAGAAAGGCCAGATGATGGATGGATTGTGTGAGGAATGATATGAAAAAAAAAGGGTGTGAATGACAGCGTGACGGTTTACAGGAGAGAATGGAAGAAGAAAACGTGTTGCGCCGACACCAAGTACCATGGGACAAGGACAGGAAGATGATGAAATCAAAATCAAAAGTCATTTATTCAAACTAGGCTGAGAATCAGCACTTTTTGTACATCAAAATTACCCGAGACAGACCCAAAAAACGCAAGCCCTTCACAATCATGAAGAGTACTTACCATTTTCATTAAAGAGTATCTTAGCCTGGTGGTCTGTGAGCGCGCACACGACGGCCGCGTGGCCGCACTCGGCCGCGAAGTGCAGCGCCGTCGCGCCGCACAGCGCGCGCTCGTCCACGCGGGCACCGCTGTCCAATAAAAACTGTACCTGTAAACAACGAGGTATTGGTCATTTCATATGAACATGTTTTTATACAAAGGTAGAATTAAAATGACTAAAAACCTGAAAATAGATCATTAGTCATCATTATGAACGACTCTCACTATGGGACCAATCCTAAAATTGGAAAAAAATCTGTTGTTTTCTACATTTTATCTATCCTGCGTTGTCAATTTAGTTTCCAAACATGTAATGTTTGGAAACTAAATTGACAAATGTTTTTGGAAAAGTTACTTTACTAGCCACACACAGAGTTAAGTTTGCACTATAACTTCAACATCTTTTATGGCTTATTCAATAGCGCTAGTCATTCTGAAATCAACTTAATTACTATAACAAAAAAGTTGATTTTTGCTTTAGTGGAAACAAGGATTTGAATATGAAATAGATTTATCCCCTCAGCCGTCACGCAACCTGATTCAGTTCGGCGGCCATTGTTTTACTATTGTCTAAGCGAATATAAAAATTACACGAGACAATTTTTTTCAAGTTTATAAGGTTTGTCGAGTCGATGACATTTGGTGATAACTGGCTACAAAACCAGCCTACAATGCTTGTTCGACTTGTTATTACGCGTTTTCTGTTCTTCCAAAACATCCGTTTAATCGCAGTGCGTGTTAAGCATTATTGCTCACATAATATAACATCACGCCTATAATCCTCAAAGGGTTAGGCAGAGGTGTTCCTTAGTACATCCACATTTCGGCAGTTGTGTTTAGTCCCATATGTAATAGGGGGCGAGTTAGAGGGGCTTGTGGCTATGTAATAATAGCCGCACGGGTCGATCGATCAGGTTAAGCCACGCTTGCCGCAGTTGGTCCGTGGATGGGTGACCGTCTTTACATACCGAGACCCGTGCCTCGGAAAGCAAAGCACGTTAAGCCCAGGCTGTCATTCGTGGATCTTTGACAGTCGTTACGTGTCATCAGAAGCCCGAAAACCTGACAACCAGTCTTACCAAGGGAAAAAGGAGGTCGTATTAACCAGTAACTGGGTTGTGGAGGTCACATAGGCAGTCGCTCCATTTAAAATACTGGTATTCAGCTACATCCGGTTAGACTGGAAGCCGACCCCAACATGGTTGGGAAAAGGCTAGGCAGATGATGATGTAATAGGGGGCGAACCTATTGCTTTCAATCGGAAACAAATCCAGACACCGGGCTGCTACTGAGAAATTCCTGGTGGAATAACCCAATAACACTTTGCCCGACCTGGGAATCGAACTGAGGACCTCATACTCAACATCATTACTCACTTAGGACAAAAGGGACGCTATGCCGTTTAAACTCTCACCCCACCATCAAACTACGCATTACCAAAGACATACCTATTCCACAAATAGACATACTATGTGATAAAATTCTGAACTTGCAAGTAATTATAAAGCAAAAGTATGAGATATGTGCCGAGTACATGACCCAAGTAGGTAACCCGTGATATAAAATGATAAAACGTAGTTTAATTTATATTTAATAAACACGTCAATTATAAAAATAGATTATTTGACTTTGTTTTTTGTTAATACATAACAGACTGTGCTGTCGATGAACATAAGTCCCCTTTTTAATCCATCCAAAGGTTGTCTTTAAAAGATCGCTCTGAGCGATAAGACCGTTGTGTCAAACATTGTAAAAAAAAACTGTAATTTATATGGTATACATAATAAAGAGTATTCTATTCTATGGCTCTTATTAGACCTCTACCACAGATGATTTTTTTTAGAGATCATCGACCGTTGTTAGTGCATTTACTTGAAATATCAGTTTAAAAATCAGTTTTCTTGTGTAAACATCACAGACTTGATTGCTATCGATTCAAAAAACGATAAAACGCATTTTCTCAACTCATACTTCAAATTAAAAAAACTACCAGCGGTCGTTGACCCTAAAAAAAAACATTTTTTTTTATCGTGTTTAGATATCGATACCCATCACGTCTGCAGAGTTTCGCTAGCTAATTTAATATGATTGTATACCAAAAATATGTAATTAATTACTTACCACGTCTAAATGTCCCTTATATGCCGCTATCATCAAACAGGTATTATTATACTTGTTGGCTTTATGTATGTCCGCGCCATGCCTGACTAGGTACTTGACAATGTCGAGTCGACCGTCGAAGCAGGCGGCTCTGAGGGGCGTACTTAGTGTTTTTGTGGCGTGGTTCACATTAGCTCCGGCACGGACCAGGCGCTTCACGATGCCGAGGTGACCAGCCCCCGCAGCACACCATAACGCCGTGGCTCCTGAAAAATATTTATTTTAAAATAACTTTTGTCCACAGTTTTACACACGTGGAAATCGGAAATTGGTGTCGATTCCCTTGTTCACAAACTAAACTAAATGTAAGTTCAGTGCATCTTTTTCTTTCTATTTCATTAGAAAGAAAGAAAGAAAGAAAATGCGTTTATTGGCATTACAGCAAAATAAATACACCTTAAAACTATAAAAACAAAGATTATAATGCCAAAAGGGCCTCAGCTCAGCATAATGTCAGATGACAACACCAGGTGTATCATCTGACGCTGATTTTCAGCTGCAACCCACGAGTGCCATACGCTGGAATAACAAACACATAGGGAAGCGTGTGTCCGTTAATAATAAATTAAGAGAATCAATTAAATGTGATATTACAGAAAAGCTCATACAAAAGAAAAGGACAGAAGATACATTTTAGTTCAGTCCTGTCAAATTAATCAGCGCTTGACGCTATATACAGATAGCGCCATCCACGAAGACGCGCCCCACTCTTCTTCCTAATCGCTTACAGTGCCAGTGTGCAACATTCCGCTAGTGTTTTAGTTTTGTCAATACACAGTAATTACTTATTAGTGGGTAATTAGTGTGTATCAAAAAACTAAAACACTAGCGGAATTAACTAGCGATTAGTAAGAAGAGTGGGGCACGTCTTTGTGGGTTGGCACTATCTATAAAAACTTGCCTACTAAAATTATGTCAAATTTACGTCAGGCGCTGATTCATTTGACAGCACTAAACTAAAATTTATCTTCATCCAGCTGAATGATGATGATGAGAATTCTCTAAGATGTAAGTGTAGCGTACCCTGGGCAGTCAAACTTACTAAGTACCTACCAGTGGCGAAGGGTGAATTTATGACAGATAGGCCGGAGCAAAAAAAAAATCCAAAAGAAAATTTAAATGATGAATTGACTATAGAGTGGTTATGTTCTGAATTTTCGAAGGGAAGCCGGTGGGAATCGAGTTGTATGGTACCTTCGCCACTGGTACCTACTACCTAAAGACTGTTCCAGCGACATCGCGGCAAACCAAAACGAAGATGGAGGGACGAACTTGACTCGTACCGTAAGGACTGGCCCGCAATGGCAGTAGATAGATGTGTGGAAAAGGGTGTCTGACAGAACCCTCCACCCACCCCAGGGTGGTGGACATCCATGAAGATTCCCACACGAAAAAAAATAAAAGAGGGGACGGCCTTTGCCCAACAGTGTTCACTATGACCACTTAACGATTCCTTACTTCTAAGTTCCAAACCACGTCAATTCCTTAGTTAATCACATCTGCTATTAGCGTATTCTCTATGACACAATAACGTGGTTTGAACTGTCAAAATACATGTTGTCCGTACGGTTGACATTTCGATTCCTAGCCGTTATAACAAGATAATATATTGACGTGGTTTGCACGTGGTAAGATTGGGGCCCAGGAAAGATGTACGAGCACACGAACATAGGAGATGACCTCGCATCGAATAAAGACGTTAGCTATACACAATTACATACATAAACACAAGCCAAATATATGTCCATAAATATTTACATAAGCGCTTACGTAAAACTCGTTAATAGTATAACGGCTTTTACCAACCATTAATTTGTATGTTTCTTATTGTCCTGAGTACATTTCCTGATAATTAAAAGACTATTTTGACAGAAAGCGAAATGAATAAAATTTATACTGAAATCATCATGCTTGCCAGCTGTGGCGACCTCAGGCCAGGCCCTGTGTCCACTCAAGTCTGCAGGTTTACTTGGGATCGGCACGGCGCGGCGTCTTCTTCTTCCATACATCTTGAAGTATGTAAGAAGAAGTCACGCTTCGCCTCGTTCTGTGAAGGACACCGGCAAATAAGGTGCTATTTATACTGCCATATTATAGCTGGTATTTATCGTCCTCGTTCAAAATGAGTCGAGTCTACTAATTGCATAGGTATAATGCACACAAGCCGAATCATCCATTTGAACGTCGAAAGTTGACAGTTTTGGTATAATGCAAAGAACCTGGCGTTTGTAACTTCCTCAGGTCGAGACAGAGAGATTCCCAGTTGGTTAGGCAGTTTTCGTGCACACCCGGTTCAATGATGACTGGGTTTTATTCATCACTATTGCTAATAATATCATACAAAAATACATTTCAATGTCACGCATTGAATTTTTCATTAACAACTCATGATAAAACTAACAACCTGAATCATTCGTTTTGGTACGAAGCTACAATCGAGAATAACATATGAATAAGAACTTCTTAGAAAGTTGATGCCATATACATATACAAGGGCTGATCTGGTTCTTTATCACTATTATTACGATGTAGGAAATGCATCCAGTCACCACGCGCTATGCCAAACGTGTAAATCCTTTATAATGCTGGTAAATCATAAATACGGGGAAACAAAGAGGCTTGGAAGTCGGCCAGCTACGTACCAAAACGTTCCGAGAGACGATTTTCAGTTTCTTTGTGTGTAAACTTTCACACATTTCTATATTTAAACCGTGAGTTCCCGACTTAGACAAAAAATGAGAGTCAATGCGCTGCGCGGCGGAGGAGCACGTTGGCCGTTGCAAGGCGCTTTGTGTGACTGTGCACCCAATGAAGTGCCCGATGCTTTATTTGGGGAAAAACATTTGACATTAGCGTAAAATTATGTTGCACGGAATTAAATCTGTGTTCTGGGAAGGCGATGGAGTGGGCAGATATTGATAATATGCGACGAAAAGTTCTTTTTTAATATTCTGCGATGATTTCGATGGTATCCAACGCGCAGTTGAGAGCAAACACAAATCAGGACAATAAATATAATTGCAAACAAAGGGCGCTATCAAGTGATAAATAATCTGAATACAGCGATTACTCTCTTAGATTTGGTAATGAATTATGAATTTCAGTCAATGTTTATGTTTACAGTTTATTTTGAATACACATATTTCGGTACTCGACTCTGTGGGACTTCTTCAACTGGAAACTATAGCCATGCTGTATAACCACCTCATAACATAGACTCATGATTAGCAGGTCCTTTTTGAGTTCGAAACTATAGTCCGCGCGGAACTAGTTGCCCGCTGAGGTGGGGACAGGGGTGAGGCGGCCGGCGGTTCGCAACGCACGTACTGAGCAATGCACCCCCGCCCCTCCGTCCCACCGCTCACATACCTAAAGGTGGATCCACACATTGCGAGCATGCGCTCCGCACGGCGCACAACGCATGCCTCGGCTTGAGGCGTGCGTGTTGACAAATTATACCAACATATGCTCGGGTCGAGCCATCGCGTGCGAAGCAAATGCTCGAGGCAAGTAGGCGCGCAGACTTGGCAAGGCATGCGCTCCGCACGGCGCACAACGCACGGCGCGTGTGCGCCGCACACGCGCTATTCGCTGTGCGCCGTGTGGCGGCCGGCTCATTGCGAGCAGTGCGTTGCGTTTGGATGGTTGTGTCCGCCTCGCTGCGGATGTACGCGCGCATTATGAACGACAAAGAAATGTTAAGAAAAGCAGTTTTATTATACGAAAGTAATAGATTATTATGGGATCCTAAACATAATCATTATTTTAATAAAAATAAAAAAGAAGACGTATGGCGTTTTCTTTCCTTTTCTTTTCAATAATTGAATTAATAATTATAAAAGCAGCAGCGGATACGCGCACGCGATGCAAAGGCGCCATCTTGACTGCTGCTGTGTGGGTTGGATCGGCCCGAGCATGCGCTGCGCGCTGTTTGGCCCGAGAAAACGCAGTTTCATTTTCGCAGTCGAGGCGTGCGTTGATATTCTACGCGGCGCACGCCTCGAACGTGCATGCGCGGCTACGTCCACACCTAACGTAATGCTCGCACTGAGGCACTTTGATCTTGAAGCATTTGCCGACATACGTTGGCTCGCCCTCGCGCGAGTGCGGAGCGCATGCCTCGCCACGAATATACAGGTCCACACTTGGCGAGGCATGCGTTGTGCGCCGTGCGGAGCGCATGCCTCGCAATGTGTGGATCCACCTTAAGGCGCGGCCAACTAGTTCCGCGCTATAGTCGGGAAGTCGAATCATGACCATAATTATTACAGTAGAAGAAATCATACTTCTTGGAAGCGGCGTATGATATGCCCCGAAATTGTAGGCTACAGGCAGGCCACCATTACCATTCATGGCGGAATCAATCAGAACAGACAAATCTGGGAGCCTACTCTCCTTCAGCAAAAATACGGACCCGTCCGAAATTAATTCGAAACTTCGTAGTGATCCCTACACCAGAATAACTAACTTTTCAGACAACTGTCAAATCGAAGTAGGAATTATCCGTAAATTCGGCCAAACCTATGGATTTCATACTCAGTGAGTAGAACTCCTGTATCAGTTCGATCTGACCACTCAGATCGTAGCGTAACCATACACAAAGCGATACGACTTGTTAAGTAACTATTAGCTAATCGCTCCAGCCGTCATAGGTGATCGATCTTGAGGCCGTAACAGCCATTTATGCACATAACATAGCATAATCGGCCTATAATTTATACATATGCAAGTCTCTGTCAAAATATAAGAAATGTTTGAAAGATTTAATGTAAGTATTATTAAATGTTTTATTTTCTTTAAACGTTCATTAACGTTTTCCTAATTTTACCAAAAAAAATTGAATTGTTCTATAAACATTTTAAACGTTTATTATACTATATTCTTTGTTAGCTGAATTGTTAACTGTATGGCATGAAAGACCCAAAAGAAAGACCCTCGTTTGTCGGGCGCAAGGCTAAAGTATGAGTGACAGGAGTCGACGCTTTACAAAGTCTTTCAAAAGACGATGTGCCATAAAACAGTCGTATACGGCATTTGCAGAACCCCTAATCGAATGTTTGAGTATTGGCAGACCAACAGCCAGCAGATGGGTGGCCAACCTTCAGAAGATCGCGGGAAAGAGCTGCGTTAAACTCGCACAGACCAGCGGAGCTATTCTGTAAAAAGATCACCGTGATAACTTAGGTGAAGTGAGCTTAAAGTGAGCTATCATTCCACCTGATGCTAGGGATTGACACTATTGACAGCTCACTTTAAGCTCACTTCACCTAAGTTTTCACGTTGAGATTTTTACAGAATAGCATTACAGCAGGGGTAATTGCGTAAAACACTCACAGTAGCTATGGCTTTCATTTTGACAGTTCAAAAACATACATGGCGTTTTATCATTTACGATGTTGAGCAGACAAATTTTTGTAACATTATGAAGCAATGGATTAGCAATATCCTTCAAAATTGTTCAGATTGTGATTGAAAGTACCAAGTGACGCAATTAGGGTGCACAAAGGCATATGACACAAGGGAGGCAACAAGGCTTCCGATGATGCTGATGATACTGCATTTATATCATAGGAATATAAACCTTAAGCATCTGGCACTACTAACCTTCAATAACATACTCGTCGAATTTAACAGTGCCTTCTGTCTCAAGTCTGACCGGTGGTCTGAACTTCTCTAAGAGGATCCTGACTGCACCTTCGCGGCCGTGTCGAGCTGCTGCTATTAAAGGCGTGCATTTGACTCCATCGCAGCATACATCCTGTGGACAGAGAATTTTATGCTAAAGGAAAGTTTGTCAACTTAATCCATACTATGTATAACAGGCTGGTGTCTGCAACTCCATGTCCACGCACGTAATTTGGGTACAGAAATCTATATTCTACTATATAAATGCGAAAGTAACTCTCTCTGTTACCTTTTCACATCTCAATGGCTGAATGGGTTTGAGTGAAATTTGGCACACGGATAGACCATAACCCAGGTTAGGCTGTACAATATTTTTGTCTCAGTAGTATATTCCCATAAGATAAGTTCTATCCTCTATGCGAAAGAAGCAATGGGCAAAAGCAAGTCAATCACAAACAACTGAAAGTTTTTTGGTGAATTTTGGCACACAGATAGCGGTGCTGGATTTACATGTAAAAAAACATTTGAGCCAGGAACAGAAACAGTTGAACCAAAATATATTATTATAATTCTAGTTTAGGGATTGGATTGAGCTAGCCCAGAGGATCTTCATTTAAGGTCCGAAATGCATCCTTATCACATAACTCTAAATATTACTTTAATTTCATAACTATCAACTTTGTTACATACTCAGAGATATTTAAATCAATTTAACCATAACCACTATGTAATAGACATAGTTTAGCTGTCATAAACCTCATGGGGTTTATTCATAAACGATGATTAAAGTTAAGTGATATTCAAACACCTAAAATGTATTGTTTAAATAGTAGCTACAGTTTAAGCAATGTTTATTAATAAAAAAGGAAAATGGTCAAAGGTTTGTTACACAATAAGAGTACAAATTGGGAGATTGGGACATAAAAATAAACCCTAGGGACATGTTTACATGTGTTTGTTGACATGTGCCATTTCATGTGTTTATTTGTTCTTCACACAAAACGTGACATTCCCAAGTTCATCGACATGTCATTAACCCACATCTTTGTACGTAAAAAACAAAGGGACATTCTTTTTTTGTTTATATAACATACATATATATTGTGTCTAGAATGGATGGCTATTAGAGTAGGGCAAAAACAAAAAAATTATGATGTAAAAAATGGATGGACTGTGAGAAAGATGAAATGGCTAGAAAGGGAGTGACTACTGAGACAGTGACTAGTTGAGAAGTATAGAAGAAAAATACATGTTGCTCGCGCAACATGTACGCACCCCAAATTAATTGGGATAAGGGCAGGAGAATGATGATAAATGATTTTATTTGTGCAGGTTTGTACAAACACATACACATCAATAATATTTTTTAAGCTAGGTGAAGTCTGCCTTTCCTACCCAACTACTCTGAAAAAAAAGGTTGAAACAAACAACACAAGAGGTCACAGTCTCTTTTAAAGTTCAGTCATAATCCTTGTCAGATAAAGTAAGTTGGTGTCAGAAATGGCCTTTCGAGGAAAGAACCACTCCGATTGAATGGACATGATGACTTCTCTGTTTTGTCTAGACATTTATAGATAAAAAGTAAGCAATTTTTTCTCCATAGAGTATAGTACAAGTTTTAAACAGCAAGTTGTTAGACTATTGTACACATATTTCATCATTTATGTATTTTTCAACCTGATTAAGTATATAGAAAATATGTATGTATGTATGCTACATATTTTACTGGGAGTGAGTCTTAAAACCAGATTAGAAGTATTTTTAACCGACTTCAAAAAAGGAGGTTCTGTATTCGACCCGTATGTATGTATGTATGTATGTATGTATGTATGTATGTATGTATGTATGTATGTATGTATGTATGTATGTATGTATGTATGTTTGTTTGTCCGCGATTTTCTCAAAAACTAATGAACCGATTTTGATAATTCTTTCACTAATGTGATCTACATACACACATCAAAAGTGTCTAGGGATCAAGCATTTTTATGCGGATTTCTTGAGATTGAGATGTGGCTTTGTAATAAATTTATGATTTTATAAATTTATATGGATCCTTTTTGGTGCATTTCATAATTTGAATCAGGAACTGTGAATCAAATTCGAGTAAAAGATGAAAAAAAGCTGTCAATATTTTCCCTATAAAAACATACAACGCATTGAAGACATTATTAGTGCTACTGTTTCCCTACTACTGATTAAAACCAACGTTATTATGGAGCGGCGACGTCATTTAAGCAGGGAAGAAATGCTCAGAGCCGTGGGAATGATAGAAGCTGGTTCCCGGCAACGTACTGTGGCTTTAGCTCTGAATACAAGTCAGAGTGTTATCAGTCGACTTTGGACACGTTACCGAAGCACTGGTACCGTGGCTGAGCGCCATGGAGGACGGTATCGCTGCACCACACGGAGACAAGACCGATACATTCAAATCTTAACTCGAAGAGCTCCAACAATAACCGCCATGATGTTAGCCGTGAGGCTTCATCACTCTTCAGGGAACTTAATTAGCGACCAAACAGTCAGAAACCGCTTGCATGAAGTGAACCTTCATTCCCGAAGACCGCTACGGGTACCACCTATAGCAATGCACAATCGTAGGATTCGATATCAATGGGCTCTTGAACACAGAAATTGGGCAGAAGAACAATGGCGTTTCGTGTGCTTTTCTGATGAGTCTCGTTTTGGTATGAGACCGGATACAAGACGTATACGACACTGGAGAACCCCTGGACGCCAACAGCGATTAAAATCCTGCCAGGAAGTCCATCCTTATAGTGGTGGAACCATCATGGTATGGGCGGGTATTTGGATCGGCGGAAGAACTGAGTTGATTTGGATCAGAGGCAACCTCAACGCTCAAATTTATGCTGAGACGATTGTATCAGACGTCATCGTTCCTCTACAAGTGCAAATCGGTCCCTTATTTCAGTTAATGCATGATAATGCACGACCGCACACCGCAAGAGTTGTAAGACAGACTCTCGCCGCAGCTAACATCAATGTCCTGCCCTGGCCTGCTCAGTCGCCAGACTTGAACCCGATTGAGCATGCATGGGATATGCTACAGAGAAGAGCTCTGCCGAATATGGAGGGTATCCAGTCGCAAGAAGACCTTTTTTTGTTGTTGCAACGAACATTGGCTGCCATTCCACAGCGTGATTTGGATGAACTCATTTTGAGTATGCCAAACCGATGTTCTTGTGTTGTTAGTGTTCGCGGTAGAAACACGGATTATTAATTGTTTAAGTTACCGAATAAAATTTTAAAGAAAACTGTTATTTCAGTCTTTTTTTCGAACTTTTGTGTTAGTGGTTCAAATGTCAAAAATCCCTTTATTAGGAAAATGGCAAATTTCTTTATTAATGCAAAGGTGACTTGGTTTATCGTTACTGTGACAAACGAAAACACTTTATTTGATGAATCCTTAAAGAAAATTTTAATTAATATCAATCAGGAGAAAAGTTATTGCAAAAATATATGTTGATCCCTAGACACTTTTGATGTGTGTACTTTCAGGAAGGTTTTAGTATATAATACATTATATAATTATTCTTATGTACGATGTTATATGCATAAATGTACTGCATCTCCGGCATTTCTATGCGAATTTTGATGATTCTTCTAGTCGGTGTCTTCAATTCCTCAATGCACTAGTGTTATTTGAATTTGTGTGGAGTAGGTACAACTAAAAAGTGAAAAATAAAAACTTTTTTACAAAAAAAACAACCGACTTCAAAAAAAACTACAAAGTGATAAATAACTTTAATTCCGGAAGTCGGTGTCAAAAAACGAAAATGCGGAACCAACGACACCGAGTTCCGAAATTAAAGTTATTTATCACTTTGTAGTTTTTTTTTAAGTCGGTTGTTTTTTTTGTAAAAAAGTTTTTTTCTCAAGTACTACTCTTTCTCAATATACTATTTTAAATATTTCACTGATGATATTAATGGGAGTGTTTCATCTTGATTTGGATCTATGTAGGTATGTGATTTAGATGTTTGAAATTATCATTTATTTAAACTTTGGTGAACTTGTTCATAAGATGAGAAAGCGAAAGCACTAGGAAGTTGTGAAGGGAGGGCGTATTGGGGGACTGTCTTTTGTAATTTTGACATTCGAAAAGTGCTAATTTGAAGAAATGAATTTTGATTTTGGTAAGTCTTTTACAAGTGAAATATAGCTTCTACATGGTTGTGAAGTGTGAAAGACAACTACAAAGTATTTATTCATTGAACACTGTCAACTGTTGCCCAGCACAGCTGATTCATTGACAAGCTGATGAAACATCAAACAAAGTTAATGTAAACAGCTTTTAATCATGAGCCTAATTTATGTACCTAGTTTATTTAAACAAAAAAAACACAGTGCCAAGGAATTTACCTAAACTGCTTGAAATAAGGTAAACATATTTTTGCAACATCATCATGATAACAATCAAGGCAAGGCAATATGTGTAGTAATTACGATTATAATTAAATAGACTAGCGAGCGACCCCGAGCACCGGAGTCTTTCGCAACAACCACCGCACGGACTCAAGGAAATGAAACTGGCAAGTGGTACCAAGGTTACGAAGACGATATGTGCGTTACGACGCAAAATCGCATTTCGCGACGCATAAAAAATGAATTAATAACTCACAGCGAACGTATGTAACGCGCAAAAGGTAACGCGCCGTCAATTTGTACGATAAAAATAGATTATCATCATTCTCATTAGAAATATTAGATGTCATTAACAAAGTCCTGATACAACTTCTGATGAAACATCATGAATGAAAGGTGCTTATCAGTACTTACGCTATTTAATAGGTCGTCAATTTCATCTGTGTTTTTCTCGTATAATAAAGCGTAAAGGGTTAAAGACATTCCATCCCTGGCAGCGAAAAACACCCGTTCTCGCAAGGAGCTAGTCACATCTTCTAACATCAATTTGTCTTCCATTATCTAGCCACTGTTCTTTGTAACACACAGTTATAATTCATCAACACAACACGGGCACGTATATCTATTTATTGATAAATTTCTAAAACAACTCAGCAGCAAAATATCAAGTCAACTTTTTCCACAAATGAAAAACTGACGAATAGTGATGCGCGTTGTGTATATTTCAGTGATACAGTCACAGAGTACAGTGTGCGTGACCAAATATCAACTACAGTCCGTCAAATCTAAGAAGTACCGTTTGACGTTTCATATTTTTCAATCAGTTTCGATAACCTTTTTCATAAAACCATGAATTTAGAAAGATTTCATTATTGTATCTAAAAATGTACAATTCTTAATATCTAAATGTAATTGAAAACTTTCAAACAAAGCAAAATAACACATATTTACACCTGTCAAACGGTACTTCTTAGATTTGACGGACTGTAATCCTATATTGACCAGTGTAATTTGACAAAAATTCAAACAATAAATGAACTATTACAGCAAAAAGTCGATTTGTTTTGAATATCAATCACAATCGACTTTGGATTGTTTTTCTGAGTCACATTGGGTGCAGCACTACATTCCACAGATAAAGAAAACCGTACTTTTTAAATAAATGATTCTATTATTCTAAATTTCTTAGATGTTTTATTCGTTTTTGGGCTCATTTTGTCCACTTTCGTTGTTCAAAATATGAAATAATAGTAATTCATGAATAAATATTACTTTGCAATGTTACAAAATGCATTTCCGATATTGCTGCCCTGCCACGTTTTGTCCAAGGTGGAGTTTCTTGACCAATCACAAAGGAGTTTAGTTTTTTAGTGTATTCCAATATCCGCACACTAGAGTATTCAGAGCATGAATATTGTTCACTCCAAGCACATTTCATAAAGTGTGATGTTTTGTTTATGCTAAAGTTATTCCAAAATCCTATCGTTGCATTTAATTTTTTTTTTTGGTATTTGTTTGGTTTTGACGTGTAACCTATTACTTTGATGCTTTCCCTTTATTTACAAAGAATTGAATAAAAATCTGTTTAGAAATTCTCTAATAATGTCGAGTGGTCAATGGGAAGTGGTTGGGAAGAATAAGAAGTCGCAGAATGGTAAAATTAAAACTAAGGAGGATGAAAAGAAGGCAGTGAAAAATGGGCCGAAACTTGAGGACGTCGGTGGGTAACTTAATTTTGGTTACAACACGGATTTTTACGTGTTTAATTTAAAATGCTATCAATTTTCCTCTTTCTTATTAATGCCATGTTTTTTTTATGGAACATACATGTTCTGTTATTCATTACTTACAATAATTTACAGATAATAAAAACCTTTCTTTATAATTATTATTATCTGTAAAATAAAGCTTCATAGTAATTTTAGTGAAGACAAGAGCAAGCCGGGTCAGCACCACATCAGCAGACAAAATATTACAATGTTATTTATAGACATACTGATGTATTTATTAAAAATATTAAACATTACTAGTAACTGCAATAACTATTTCCATTAAAATGCTGTGTTAAATCGAAAAGTACTTGATGTCTTATTATGTATAATAACGTTTTATTTATCGGATTACGAGATTATTACCATTCATGGTATTATCCACTAGTTTTATAAGGAATTTATTTATCTCCATAAATAAAAATTAAACAGAGAAAAATAAATATAAGTATTTATTTATTTTTCTCTTACAAAAGAGAATTATATATAATTTATATACCTAAACAATAAAAAAAAACAATTAAAAATACTTTTACAAACCTTTTTTTTTTTGTAATTTCACTAATTGAATTACTAACCATTTAAAAATACAAAGCTGTTATGTCTGCTAATTGCTAAAAATAATTGCTAATTGTTAATAAAAATAACTAAAAAGTCTTAACTTTTCAGTTCCCCACTCTCAAATAAAGTCATTCTATTCTGGCATGGAGATTGATGATGTGAAACCTCAAAAAGATAAAAAGAAAGAAGGTGATAAGAAAAAGAAACAAGACAAGAAGAATGCTGAGCCTCCCAAACCTAAGCCCCCTAAGACCATTGAGGGTGCCCTTGAGGCTGTAAGTAACTCATCAATATTTTAGAAGACATACTTATTTAGCCTACTCTGTCCCACTGCAGCAAAGACCTCGCCTAAATCCTTCCATGCATCCTTTTCATCTGCCACCTCGATCCAATCCTTGCGGTACTCGTCATTTAGAAGACATATTAACAAAAAAAAACTAGCTATCTCCTGCAGCTTCAGTTGCGTGGCAGGAGAACTACTTATCTGGGTAAAAATGATAACCAGTTGCATTGTTTCTGCGAGGGAACATTTTTCAGCGCCATTTGTAACAGTTGCAGTAGTTGGATGTCCACCTGAACAGCATATATATCATTTTTATTATTCCATTGCCCTAGTCCCAATTTATTTGGGGCATTACGGGGTTTATTTATAAACAATGATTAAGTTAAGTGACATTCAAACATCAAAAATGTATGGTTAAACAATGGCTACTTTAACCAATTTTTATGAACAATTTTATGTAGCAGATTCAGTTTATATTTTGATATGCATATAATAATACTCTTAATGATCATGGCAAAATACACAGCATCAGTAAGTATTCAAGGATATAATCATAATTAACAACTATATGTCTGTATCTAAGACAATAGGTGCAATTGAAATGTTAATGCAAAGTGATTATACAATAATATATCACTACATGTTATGTATGCATTGGTTATCCTTTGATTTGCAAACAAATGAGGTGCTCTTAATTTTACCAGACTGTAAAGAATGCTGTCGCCTGTCCCTATGTGATTCTATATTATCATTTTAAATAAATAATTCAGCCTGTGTTGTCCCACTACAGGGCAAAGGCCTCCCTTTCCTTTTTCCACTCAACACGATCCAACATTCCTGCGCCAACATTTAGACATGGTTTTCAATCGAAAATACAACAAAAAAAATATGCTGTTGACTTAAATACTTTTTACAGTAACCATGTTCTTAGTAAACGTACTTCTTATTTCAGATTGACGCAGCAGAGCTAGCCAATATAATAACAACAAATAAGATCCGTTTCTCGAACGCTCCTCTCGTATGGCTGAAAGAAGTAGCAGCTTTCCTCAACTCCAAGACTCAGATAGACGTGGATGACCCTACGTTTTCCTCTTACCCTCCCCTTTATCCACTGTCTAGTGTCCCCGAGGAGATCAGGAGATCTCTGGCTGATGTGTTGCAGGACGCTGGCAAAGCAAACGCTCAGCTGTTCTTTGATGTCACGCTTACATCACTTGCGAATGATATGAGCAGAGGTTTGTGTTATAATATGCATTCTTTTATTTTTTTACTTTCACTTTTATCTGAATTTCATGGTTGTTGGTTTCTATGACATAACAATATTAAGTAAGATTTACGGTTAATAAAAAAAGTTGACAGGCAAATAATAACGTTGTTAATGTGTGTCGAATGAAGGGGTGACGTCACTGGTGGAATTTGTGTGGAAGTGGCCACTTCTTCCCAGCTAAAGCACTTCACCGCTTATGAAGGGCAGGCGTTTTCGGGCACTGGCTTATGTCATTTGACGTTCAAAAAGTGCACATTCTCAGCCTATTTTATTATTTCTAAGTTCAAACCTTTCTAAGAGAGGCAGTGTAGGTCGCAGCAGAGGGAACATTATGGGCTGATTATGCTAAGTTCAAACCACATTTGGTAGAACAACATCAGCAGAACATACAAGATAGTATTTGTGCTACATTACCTGCTTGGTTGCTTAGCTCTTTTGTTGACTGTGATTGTCATTTACAGTAGAACATTCTTTTATACCCTAAAAGCATTATGATACAAAAATCACCCATTCCAGGTCAATCTGTGAACGGTCACAGGTTGCTACTGCAAATGCTAGCGCAAGACTATCCAGAGTTCTGCATCACATCTATGCAGAAGAGCGCTAGTCTCCGCAACTCCTACCAAAATAGGCCGCCTATTGGACTCTCTTTGCTGTGGGCTTTTGGTCAGGGTGGCAGCAGTGATTTTGCTGTTGGTCTGAAAGGTAATTCTTCAATTCACTATTTTTTTTTTATGATAATAGTTCGGGTTACATAAGAGATAAGAGTGAAATTACTTGAGGCATAGGCCAAGATACTGTTTTAGGTCAGACCATGTTGAGATAATTTGTTATCTCGCGTCTTTTTGACACCTCCCAAGGTAAATGAGATAACTTTAGATGTATTAGTTAAAAGTATCAGTAGGTACGTGGTCCTAAAATATTTATGATTTTTATAATATAGAATTTATAAGTGATCTGTATGTAGTTTTATCTTGTGTGTAGTGAAAATACTTCAAGTTCCAGTTCTTTGTACTTGAATATAAAAAAACCCTGATTGATGGTACAAACTGCAATATTAACAGTTTTATAATAAACCACTTTCAAATAATTAACTAATCACCCCGCTCACATAACAACCTGATAACTATGTGATCAAAATACATCTGGGTGTACTTTAAAATTGAATTTACTGAATGTTCCCTTTCTAGCTTGGCAAGATCTGTTCCTTCCCATCATCGAATTGAAGAATTACTCTAAATACGTAGTTGGATACTTGTCGAACCTTCTAGACGAACACGGAACCATGGACAACACTAAAGTTAGTCAGGATCAGCTATTTGCCATGATTGACATGGTGAATAACAAGAGAAGTGCACTGCCCAAGGATCTGTCAAGTGACCTTATCAAGCAATTAAGTAAATATAAGGTATGTGGATTTTAATTACGTCACACGGGTACTCCTCAGACATAGAATTAGGAAGAACCAATTAATAGAATAGAATAGAATACCTTTATTTCGGACACAAAATATCCATATAGTGTTAGTAACAAACAAAAATAACTTATCAAAAAAAAAAAATCTGATTAAAAAACATCATAGTTTCTAACACCTAAAACCGTTTTCCATGCATAAAGAAATGTAGTGGTAGTAGAGAAATATTAATAAACTAATACTATCTTAAATTTCAGGATATATATTTCAATAAAAGCAATAATAAGCTCCAAGTGACCTTCAATCAACTAATGAAGAAGTTGCCCAACCAGTACCTGACTGGCCCGTCCTTGGACCCGTACCATGGGGTCCTCGTAGACTGCTTGGTCGACTGTCTCGTGAGAGACGACTCGTGCAATGCTACGTGGAGACAGCTGTTCCATCGGTGCAGCAAACAGTCTGCTACATTACTTGATTATATTGGTAAGTTTTATTTCAGTCGCGCCCTTCATTTGTTATAACGAATGCGCAGCATACAGGAAGGCTGGTCAGAATAGAATAGAATACTCTTTATTATGTACACCATATAAATTACAGACATTAATATAGAAACTTTACAATAGGTGACACAATGGGCGGTCTTATCGCAATGGCGGTCAGTTTTTATTGTATAATATGGAATTGGCCGACTATCTTTAGTTGAGGTCTTGAGGTCTTTGTTTGTTTAAAAACATGTAAATATTTAATGATTTTGTTTTCCAGACACTAACTGGGCCGAAGTTAGTAAGAAATTAAGGCAGAAATCGTTAAAAAAGACTGTCTTCCAATACAAAGAAGTCTGCGGCGAAGCTTTGAAAGGCAAGAAGAAGGATGAGACTGTTGAAAGAACAAATAAAATATGCCAGGTAAGCAGCATGCCTTGTTTTGCTTTCACATCTATCTAGCTTAAGAAGGAGATTTGTGGAAGCGGAAACAATTCTCGAATATTAAATGAATAAGCATGCATCCATCCAAAATCGAATAAAAACCTTGCAGTTTTTCGTAGTGGTTCGTATTTATATACCATCGCATGGGAGATTTAGGAATCGACTAAAAAGAACCGTAACTTTGATGACGTACGTAATACACTACACTATTGAGGTCAAATGTCATGTCACGTCCTTATCCTTTTGGGATGTTGCCAGCAAACTAATCTTATAAATTTTAGTAATAATTGTTATAAGTTAAAACCACATAATTAAGTTTATTGTTTTCAATAATATATTTTTTTGGTATAGTTACTGTTAAAATGCTTTTATTATGTTGTACAAAGTATTTATATGTTACAAAAAAAAAACATGTAAACTGTGGCTTCTGCTGAACTTATTCGTAAATAAATGAAGTTTTCATCACATGATGATAACTTCATTACCGTAAAACTCTTTGTTTAGAAAAGAGACTATAAAAAGGTGCAAATTTTTCTATTAGACGGAAAAGAAAGTTGGATGGTGGTATTCGTTTTTGGCAATACGGTAATTAACTTTTCTTAAATTGTGGCCACCCTAAGTTTGGCAGTAGAAAAAAAACGAGTTTCGAAGGCGACATATTTTTTCACTGTTGAATCTATTTTAATTTTCGTAGCGTATTCATCATTCGTTAAAGGTAATTGTAATAAGAAAACTGTACGATTAAAAATATGTCTCTAACGACCCAAAGAACGATAGGCAGGTGTGCGTAATTTTATAAATGGTTGTGTGGTACCTATCCGTGCGCAAATAGTGAATCAATTCAAAGAATCGCGCAGTTAGCTTGTGAATGGAAGTTGAAAAATTACTTCAGGGGCTGTGTAGTGTACGCGGGCGTAGTGCTAACTGTAAATGTTGATGTGTTACATCCGTTACTCTGCGGGAGGCATTTCACACAAGCTGTTTCAATTTATGTGTTTGTATTCAGAATCCAGGTAAAATCAACATCATTATCGTGTATTTTCTAAATCCTCATAGTAGTGCTATTCCAATCGGACTGAATTTTTTTGTGAAATCTGTGTCCTACTGTGCTTTATTTGAGTTCTCATAAACCTTAGGGTTTTATTTTTCTACTGTACCTACTTAGATATAGATAGCCTGTGACAGTGCTATAACGAGTTTTTAAGTGCTAAATAGGAAATTTTAGAAATATTTTTTCTAAAACCCAGGAAACATAACCAAAAAATCTCATCCAAACCAAAAATGTGCCTTTGAATATTTTCATAATTTATTTTCCTTAGTTGCAAACAGGTAGGTTCTTATTATTATAAACAACTGTGAAACAGTTCGGTTTCAATGATTTTTAATAGACACAATAAAAATGTGCTTGGTCAGTGGGTCGTCTTAGGGGCGGTGCTTTTTTGAATAATCTTTGTAGTTTAGTTTGTTTCTCCACCCCCAGTTTGAGGATGCCTATTTAAAAGTGTGTTCTGATGGCCAATTCCTGTAAATAAAAACATTCAAAATCTAGTCACAATCAACTCAGCGACAATCAATGTAAAAAATGTTGGGATTTTAGAGGTATTTCTGACAGATTTAAGACTGAACTCAGATTGTGAACATTCTTAAAATTAATAAAATTATTCCTCTGGTCATAAACTTACAACAGCTTAATAAATACACCTCACAGAAACTTGATTGAGCTCAAAAATGGATTGTAGATGGATTTATTCCCACCCGGTCTCTTACATTATCTATTGTGACCACTAAATATCAATAACCAAATATAGTTTCACTAAATATGTAACATGTTGAGTGCCATGATTATCCTTCCGGAAACACAGTACCACCTTCAGAGCCTGCATGTTTTCTTTGGAAAACAGGCAATGCATTATTCGGAGGCCAGTATGTCTGCCAGGAAACATTTTTTAATACATTTTACTATGAAATTTTAATACCTCTAGCCACAACATTTGTTTTTTGAATTTGATGAATAATACGGTTTTTGGGCTTGGTGCTCAATGTGGAGTTGTTAAACGTTAACTGGAGTCATAATAATAATATTCAAAAATCCAAAAATTTGTTCCGACCGGGCAACCCATCTAAAATGCTTTAAAGAACTCACCTGTTGCAAAATTTATGAAAGTCTGTATGAATGATCACACTTGACCTACTGACCAAGATACCATTTATTTGGGTAGACGTTTCCCCTGGACACAAGTAAAACAGCATTCAAGAGCTTGTATTTACTAGCTGTTGCCTGCGACTTAGTCTGCATTTTTTTGTAATACCAATATTCTGAATGAAAAGTAGCCTATGTCCATATCCAGGTCCCAGGCTACTTATCTGTCCAGCATACCAATTGATTGATGTTTCAAGTGTAAAAAGGTGACAGACTGAGTTACTTTCACACTTCACACGCAACTTTCACTTTTATAATATTAGTATGGATACTGCACCCTAATTGCGTAACACACTATCAACCTCAATCTGAATAATTTTGAAGGATATTGCTAATCCATAGCTTCATATGTTCGAAAAATCTGTCTACTCAACAACGTAAATAACTCAATGAATGTTGTTGAACTGTCAAAATTATACCCATTGCTACTGATAGTGTGTTACACAAGTACCCTTCTGGACTTATCTCTCCTATTATGCCAGTTTAAATTTCAATAGCCATTTGTGTTCCCATCCAGGATATTCTAGACAGAATGACAAGCACTAGAAGGTTCCCTTGGATTTGGGCCAGTTTCTTCCTGCTGGTTGGCATAGCTGGGCTGGTCTCATATGATGTCTCCAGAGCAGGTGGCAACTTCCCAAGTAAGTATATTTTTATGACCCGCACCCCAATTACATGACATTTCTCCATTACGTCATACATTTGTAAAATTTGTCTGCTTGCCAATGCAATTAAAGTTATAGAATTTTCAAAATTAAAGGCTGCATTGCAATTTTGTAAGTGTGCTATGCTACTCCCTGCTGTTTTTTTTTAAGAAGCTGTAGGTATGTTTGTACAAAATTCTCCATAATCAGAAGGTCAATTCTTGCACTTAAAAAAACATTCAAATTCAAGTCGCAATCTCATCTCAGCATCAATCAATGTCAAAAATCTAGGATCTTAGAGGTATTTTTGATAGATTGAGACAGAGATCAGACTGAATGTTCGTAAAATCACGAGAATTGCCCCTCTGATGTATTTTGACAGAGTAGCAGTTTCAGTTGTATTGTTATAGTGTTTTTATTAATGAGTCATCAGGGTATGAAAAATCTGTAAGCTTATTACTTTGTAAGTTACTATGTTTATTTATTTAGAAAACCATTATTTACATTTACAATTTAATGTTTGCTAAGAAAAGCAGTCTTTAAATACTCTTTGCTGTGAATGTTCTTAACCAAAAACAATTCAATGCCATTATGATTTATTGAAAGGAAAAACAAATGTTGTGTTCTGAGTCTGACAGACAACATCCCAAGATGTCAGGTTTTATAGTTCATTAATGGAATATTGAAGTTTAATTATGCTAAGTATTTTATTACAGCAATAACATAATATGTAATGAAATCCAGCACTTAAAATAAAGGTTTCCAAACATCTTCTTCGTCTTTCCCTCAATGCTGAGGATCGCGACCACATACGACACGATTCCAAGTTATGCGGTCTTCTGCGGTGTGAACATCTATTAGTGCTAATAGAACAACGTGTTTTTACCTAAAAGCTCATTATGGTATTCGCTCCCGGTAAACAATAATCATATTTAATCTTTCTACTTTATTAAAGAAAACTTTGTTGTCTTAGGCCCTTTATGCTGTGGCTGCAGGGCGGCGCCGCCGTCGCTGCGGTGTCGCTGTATTGGTTGCCCTTGGATTTGTATGAACCCTTGCTTGCACATGGCGCCGCGGCGGTGGCGGCGAGTTTTGGTTGGTCTTATCAAAACTCGCCGTGGTGCCGTGTGTGGGGGTTCATACAAATCCAAGGGTGACTGATGCAGCGGCGCCGCGGCGGCGGCGATGCCGCCCTGCAGCCACGGCATAATGTCTAAAGGGCCTAAGACAACAAAGTTTAGACAGTACTTTCATACAAACCTGTAGACTTGACGTGAGAGACAAATTGGTTGCTGAGATAAAAGTTGCTTGTGGGCGCCCTCCCTTAAGTATGAAGCTCAAAATCAAACAGCAAGTAGTAATTAGAAATGGCCGACGTTGCAGCATGTTAAACACAAGCAGGGGTTGACTTGCTGGTTCACCATCATCTGACCTTACGTCACCAAGTGCAATGAATGAATGACCTCGAATATTTCTAAACAACTTCGTCCAAAACCATGGCATGAAAATTGCATTGAAATCCGAATTAGTGGCTGCCAATGTAGCTTACACGTTGGTTGACTTCCGGTAGTGATTCAGACTGCATATGTATAATCAGCCAACAACGTTCCCACTGCTGTGATACAGACCTCCTCTCTGTGAGAGGGAATGGGCAGTAATCCACCGCGCGGGCCCAGTGCGGGTTGGTGGATGTCACATGTCTTCGAATTTTAGGACATGCCGGTTTCCTCACGATGTTTTCCTTCACCGTTTTGAGAGCAGTGGTGATGCAATGAAATACACAAAGTAAAGTGCCTGCCTGGGTTCGAACTCACGAGTCACGACCTACAAGTCGTAAGTGGGGGTCGGTACCACTGGGCCACCACTGCTTCTGATTCAGACTGATACCTGAATAACTCCCAAGTGCATGGGTATCCCTGATTTTTGATTGAATTGGCAAAGATATGTCCTTGTGGAGGGGAGAGTAAATCTACCCTGGCATGGCAAATCAAGAATTTTCTGTCGTACTTACGCTTTTGTACTAATATTGTTTATTAATTTCAAAAGTATGGTACAGTCGGTTACAAGTTTTACAAATAAGGGATCAATCGTAGAACTAAAGAAGTAATTTATTACTACATAGTCAATCAGAAACTGTATTCAGGTTTGCCAGCACAGGTTCCAACAATGGAGTACATAAATTAAAATAGAGGCTTAGGACAACAAAGTGCAATCGTATGCTAACTTTTTACTGTGTGAATTTAGGTACGTAATTTATCAGCTCAATATATAATTATGAGAGGCAGGAAGGTCCCAGTGAGTGGGTCAGCTGCCCTCTCCTGCCCCCTTCGGTAGACCCGTGACAAAGTGCATATCTAATTCGCGCCTTTGTTCTATGCTGCAACTTTTGTCTATAACATTGTCCTATAAATGATTTTTCAACTACTTTTCCTCAAAGGGCAATAAAGTACAAATGCCTCCATAATAGCCATGGCATGGTCTGTCATATAGCAGTAATGACTATTAACGTGTCAGATAAGACCATGTTTTCAAATGTAACATTGTTTGCATTGATAAGACTGTTGCAAAATACAATAACCTGTGCCCTGTGTTGCATATCTTATAATCTCAGAATAAATACGAAAGAAAACAGGTTTTGATAGTCCATTAAACTTTGTAACCTTCAACTTGATTTTGAATAAAAAACAGAATTGTTTAGGTATGGTAGACAACGGCAGTAATTAAAAAGAGCGGTTGGTGATTGCATACCTGTAAATAGATTAATGGCCTTATATGTGGCACCTACATAGAATATAAATCAACGATTTTATTTTCCTGTTTCTTAATGCCTTCAATATTACTATTAGACTCTACTGGCAATGTTTATTCCTCTTAAATAGTTGGTTTACTTAAATCTGAATCTTTCTTGTTTGCGTTTATTAATTCAATTATAGAGTGGTTTAATTAGTGTTAATATACTATGACCTCTGTCGATCCATCCATGGCAATCTTTTGTGAACTATGTAATGTTATAGCGATATATGTATGAATGACGTCATATTTCATTACTTTGTTTATCCCGTTTATCAGATAATTTTACTGTTGTAAGCTCTTACTTCCCACAACTAAAGTGTTGGCTGTTATTAATATCATCCAACATTTATAGGTAAGTACAAAAATACAGTGACGCAGACCGTCCGATTCAAAAACGATGTTTTGCGATTGGTTACTTTGGGTCAAGACCACTAAATGCATTCCAGTTTGCGTTCCAAGTTAAACAACAAAGCAATTTATCCCAATGAAAGTAAAAATAATTGAACAAATTCTTAATATAACACTTTTCATTGACAGAAAGCACAACGGGCCGTTTGCTGAACGACCTCGGAGTCTTGGAGCACAGTCAGCGGGCTTGGCAGAAAACGTTATCAACGTCAGCACGCGGGTACCTCTGGCTGGAGACCAACGCGCCAGTCTACTATACTCAGACTGTGGAAACATGCACACCTTACGTACTCCTATCAAGAGAGCTCGTCTACGTAGCCACGAAGAAAGTTGGCGTGTTGTATTTTAACACTGTAGACTATGTGGCCGAGAAAACCCCGGTAGTCTTAGCAACTATTGAGCAGTATGCACCAGGTCTGGTGGGCAATGTGCAGAGCTACACAGCGAGCGGTTTTGAAGCAGTCAAGAAGTATTCCAGTGACTACTATAAGCTGACGGCAGAGTACTTGACGACTAAAGTTTTTGTGTGAGTATATATATTTTTATTTTGCATATGGTTTGAAAATTCGTACAGTAACCGACTGATTCGAGTATTAGACAAAGTTCAAGTTAAGTTTTTATAAAATCAGAAAATGGTCATGTCAGTAAGAAGTCAAAAGTCAATCACTTTATTCATGTGACATTGTGATAACAGTAATTTATCATTACTTGAGACAAAGGAAATTGATGATAGCAGGATGACGACTTTTATTATGTCTAGCACAGAAAATATGGGATCGAAAAATTGAAAACTGCATTAGCAAGTGTGAAATGTCTTCTTTGTCAACTATGTAGATTTGCAACAATCAACATTGGTCGGCTTTTACGAGTTACGTGGGATGATAAGATGCCATTTTAAGATTCAAAGCGTTGTTCAGTCGTAGATTTTTGTAAATACACACTATAAAACCGCTGTTTTTGCATCTGAAATTTCTTAGTAGCAGCCCGGAATCTGGATTTGTGCCTGGTAGTTAGCAATATGCTCGCCCTCTATTACATGAGACTTAAAAACGCAAAATGTGGATGGGGAATACAGCACCCTAATTGCGTAACACACGATCAATCACATTCTGAATGATTTTGAAGGATATTGCTAATCCATAGCTGCATATGTTCGAAAAAATTATCTGTTCAACAACGTAAATAACGCAATTAATGTTGTTGATCTCTCCATTGCTACTGTTAGCGTGTTAAGTAATTACACAGTGGGGGTGTTTTATGCTAATCTTGCTGAGGCTTGCCGACACATTACTCATTAATCGAATATTTCAGTGTCGAGGCTGTCACAATATGTCTTGATTTACAAAACATGCGCCAGAGTCGTAAACAAGTGTCTGTAAAAACACATTTTAACTGCCGCTTCGTGAAACTTATCAGGTGATTTTAACGCGACAATCCAATATTTATGTTACCGAACTATCTTGTAGGACATCAGATAAAGAATGCTGCCGTCTTTGTTCCATTGTGTTCATTGAAATTCCGAAGTCGTTGGAGACGTTACAAATTGCTCACTTATTTCAATTGATTAGAGATGATGACCAACGAAAAATTTAAAACACATCTCGCCGACCTCATCTAGTTTTTAAAATATGATTGACGTATAAAAGTGTTTGTGCAAACCTACTTACAGAAATAAATCATTTATCACAATATTAGAAAAATGTCTTTGGTTTTGGAACAGCTCCCGAAAAAATATTTGTTTTTATACTTTAGGGTTACATCCGAAACCGCGTGCCTTTTGTAACTATGATTTGAATATTTTTTTGTAATAGATAAATAGATCAGTACCCTAATTGCGTAACACACTATCAATCGGAATCTGAATCATTTTGAAGCAAATTGCTAATCCATTGCTTGATAAGTTGGAAAAATTTGTCTGCTCAACACGTAAATAACGCAATGAATGTTGTTGAACTGTCAAAATGAAACCGATTCCGATTGATAATGTGTTACGCAATTGCCCTGCTGGTGTGGCAAATGACATGCGGCAGGCCCAGACGGAGATGGCAGGTTGAGCCTTCCTTTCATAAATATTGGTCCTTGGCAGCTCTGGACAGAGAGAGGTGGAAAGAGTAGGGAGACCTCTGCCCTGCAGTGGGACACTAACGGTTAATAAAAAAAAAATGGTAAAATAATAATATCCAAAGCTGTTTGATTCAGAAACAATATAACCATAGTATACAAAAACTAGGGACTTTTCCCTGCAGAGAATCATTATTCCCATATAATAATTTTGAGTTTTTATAAAAAGGCATTTATTTCAAATAAGCATATAAACGGCACTTTTGAACATAAAAATTTGCAGTAAAATAGAATTGATTCTAGTCGCCCCTTCCAAAAGGTAGTTTTCGTATGGAGAAGAATGGGCAAGCAACTCCACCATTACACTTTTAAAATGTTTTACAATATAAAACGCAACGCTTTTTCTATAAATGTTTTAAAACTCCACTAATTACTATGCTATCACGTTTTCAGAGGTGAATGGGCGCCCGAGATCCTGCAGAACAAAACGGAAACCGCTCTCAACGTCACCCGGTCCCATGTGACGTCATACTTCCACTGGTTCCGGGAACAGGTGCACATCTACTCCAAGATACCTTGAAGAGTAACCCTCCACTTTAGTGATAACTGTGCTACACAGACAGAGGACTGAGTTTATCGTGTTGATTGTGTTCATTTTCTACACTTTTTAAAAAAGTGATCAATATCTATCTACTGAATTTAGAATTAATTTATCATGTTTATTGACCGAATCGTTGCTGTTAACCATAACATCAAAATATGTACATTTATATGAATATGTATGTACATGCAAGCAGTAATGTCTTTAGCTGTATCTATGCTCAAATAGGGTTATTCGGTCAATTCAATTAATACAATGTGTATAAAGACTTGAACTTATTTGGTGAGTTTTGTGTTGAGCACAATGTTCAACCATCCATGTTTGAATCAAAACTCATCAAATAATATTAACATACAGTTCACGTTTCCATTTTATGCAAAGTTGAACTATGCACAAAACAAACACAGTCCTCTGCCTGAACATGTCCTTATCAAATCTGTTTTATTTTTAATGTATCTGTTTCCTTTATGAAGAAAAATTTAAATCGAGTACAATACACACAGCTAGTTGTGGCTGTAACAACGAGGTATTAACTACTACGACACGAACTATTCTTGGCACACATTGATTTTAAAGATATAAAAGTGTCTTAACAATACATCTTAATATAATATTGGCCGTTTTGCCATCCCATAGATCTTGGAACCAGTGCCAACTACATCTATCAACTTTTAATTAACAAATTATGTGTCTAAGCATTGTGTGCCAAAAATAGGTGGTTACACCCATTTTATTCAAAATCTTCTATACTTCACTCAATTTTTTAAGTCATGCAATAATTAAATCATATCATTGAAGAATATATTTTTACAAAAAATGTTATCCATGACAACCATCTATGAATTTTTTTGTATTTATTTTAAATCAAAATCCAGTATTTGAATACATTCCCTATGATGCATTTAAATACCTAACAGACTGGTATCATTTCATAATGAATCATTTAGTTACCTCTTATTGTCATCCAAATAACTTCATCGTTCTTATTAATGAATCTTTTAACAAATGATATAGTAGGGGTATAAGCTTTTTGTAGTATATTTATTTTGTGTTGAGAGATCGTGTTTTAAAGGAAATGATAGAGGAACAACTTTAAATTGCATTGTATAGAATAACTGTAATTTAACGCCGGAGCAACACTTCTTGTAGCAATATCTTTTATCCTGCAGTTAATACGAGCTCATACCATAGCATGATTAAATATGTATGTATTGCTAGACACGCCCATTTCCAATCTATCAGTCAACATTGAAAACAACTCTATATAATTAGTAAGGGGGTTACTGTACACAACGCTTTATAATTTCTTGCGATTCTATTTATTTTGATGGAAATAAACGTAAGAAAATAATGTATAGTCACACAAATTAGAATTCCCCATCTGTAAGCTATTTATTTGAGTGAATGGAATATGGATCCAGTGGACATCAACCATTTAATTTAGATATTTGTTCCTCTGAATAAGATGATAAATGTTGTGTTGTACGAAATAATTGTAAGAAATCACAATTAAATATTGTTAGTGATTTATTAAGCGTTTAATTTACACTCCATCCCTAGCACTAAAGGCGTTTGTGGCCCGTGGTACTACCAGTTCCAGTAGTACTACTAAAATAAGTTTTCTATGGACATTTGAAATTCCTCATATCTCGTCTTTATATCAGTCCTTTTCAAAATATATATTTGGGAACCTAGATATTCTGTAATCCAACCGGAATAAATACACACTACCTTAAGAATATGTTTGATTTACAAATTATTTTGGTATTATGTTTGTATGAACTAGGCATGCTACGAAAATTCGTAGAGCTAGTCTCTTCCTCGTCGGCGTTGGACTAGCGTCAGAATGGCTGGTTGCCTATGGCAAGCGGCTCTGGAAGTATATTCAAGAATTGCTACCTAATTGCTTATATTTGCTACATTTCTTCAATAATTGCTACATATGATACATTCAGAGAAATATGAACTTTTTTTTGACCAGCCATTCTGACGTCAGGATGGATGGTTGCCTCCGTGTTCAGCATGAAGGACGCAGAATTTCTAAAAGTTTGTTGCGTCAATAATTGCTTCCTAATTGCTTCTTTCACGGATTTCAGTTTGAGCTTCGTACATACATTAGGTAAAAAAATATAGCTTTTATTAAAATTTGTACAAAGAAGTGCCTAATAATTTGGAAAGGCAAAAGCTTTTTTGTACTACAGCGTCTTATTCAAATCGTGCAGGCGTTCACAAATGGGTCACCCACCCCAAATCTGTTGACGCAGAATGTCCGTGACTACCGCCACCCCACCAACGCCAATCACGTCCATATTTGGTAAATAATTAGTACTCAATTAGTACTCTAACAATAAAATTTCTAAAACGCGGACGCAGAATTTCTAAAAGTTTGTTGTATCAATAATTGCTTACTAATTGCTACTTTCACGGATTTCAGTTTGAACTTCGTACATACATTAGGTAAATAAATATAGGTAGCTTTTATTAAAATTTGTACAAAGAAGTGCCTAATAATTTGGAAAGGCAAAAGATTTTTTTGTACTACAGCGTCTTGTTCAAATCGTGCAGGCGTTCACTTCGACTTTTTATAATGATGTTTGGATTGTTTGGAGAGAAGCTGTTGAGTACTCTACAAACCGTACCAACCCTCAATAACACAATATTTACTAGTATTAGTATGTATAATACCTGGGTCGGATATACGTTGAAAACTGTTTGCTGTAAATAAAATCACATTTATTTATTTGACGAAAATGACGACGATCAACTTCATTTGCGCTTCAGTAACCTCCGCCTTGTACCACAACGTTGTTTTTACCGCTGCCCTAAGTGTTTGAAGCGCAAATGAACTACTAGGACAACTGGTCGAATCTTAGCTCTTATTTAGGTCAGGCTGGCTGGACAAATCTTCAAAATAGCTCGCATTTAACTAGGTAATAATTATAATTTTTACATAAATAAAGGGTTCTATTTAATCGACTAATCGGCCGGTAGCAGCCACGCCTGCTTTGTATTTGATTTTCCCGTGGGAATAAAAGGTTTTCCCGCAGTTAAAAGCGTAAGTATGTGTTAATTCAAAATAATAATTGACTACCAGCGCTGCAAAAGAGATTTCACTTGTATTTCGCGTTTAGTTGATTATCTTAGCAGGTAACTGAAAATACGAACTATTTGGAAGATTTGTCCAGCCAGCCTGACCTAAATAAGAGCTAAGATTCGACCAGTTATCCTAGTAGTTCATTTGCGCTTCAAACACTTAGGGCAGCGGTAAAAACAACGTTGTGGTACAAGGCGGAGGTTACTGAAGCGCAAATGAAGTTGATCGTCATCATTTTCGTCAAATAAATAAATGTGATTTTATTTACAGCAAACAGTTTTCAACGTATATCCGACCCAGGTATTATACATACTAATACTAGTAAATATTGTGTTATTGAGGGTTGGTACGGTTTGTAGAGTACTCAACAGCTTCTCTCCAAACAATCCAAACATCATTATAATAAGTCGAAGTGAACGCCTGCACGATTTGAACAAGACGCTGTAGTACAAAAAAATCTTTTGCCTTTCCAAATTATTAGGCACTTCTTTGTACAAATTTTAATAAAAGCTACCTATATTTATTTACCTAATGTATGTACGAAGTTCAAACTGAAATCCGTGAAAGTAGCAATTAGTAAGCAATTATTGATACAACAAACTTTTAGAAATTCTGCGTCCGCGTTTTAGAAATTTTATTGTTAAAGTACTAATTGAGTACTAATTATTTACCAAATATGGACGTGATTGGCGTTGGTGGGGTGGCGGTAGTCACGGACATTCTGCGTCAACAGATTTGGGGTGGGTGACCCATTTGTGAACGCCTGCACGATTTGAACAAGACGCTGTAGTACAAAAAAATCTTTTGCCTTTCCAAATTATTAGGCACTTCTTTGTACAAATTTTAATAAAAGCTACCTATATTTATTTACCTAATGTATGTACGAAGCTCAAACTGAAATCCGTGAAAGAAGCAATTAGGAAGCAATTATTGACGCAACAAACTTTTAGAAATTCTGCGTCCTTCATGCTGAACACGGAGGCAACCATCCATCCTGACGTCAGAATGGCTGGTCAAAAAAAAGTTCATATTTCTCTGAATGTATCATATGTAGCAATTATTGAAGAAATGTAGCAAATATAAGCAATTAGGTAGCAATTCTTGAATATACTTCCAGAGCCGCTTGCCATAGGCAACCAGCCATTCTGACGCTAACGGCGTTGGGGCTCGCGTGCCTAAGTGATGGATGATTATGCTAGATCGTGCTGGTGTGTAGCATGAGCTTCATGAAGTTTTCGATTCGTGCCTCGTCCGTGGCATAGCCTACTGTTTCTAATTGCACATAACGCTATATTTTGTAAAAAGCCATCCAAATTCTTTCAAATAAATAAGTAATTGCATTTCACTAACTTTGAAATATAAATACACGTTTGACGAAAGCGGCCAGTGAGTCGATAGCTGCTATACCAGTCTCCAAATATAGTTAGTGTTCAAGACCGCAATTAAATAACGGGTTCTAGTGGGGTTTGGGGTCATCAAACGCTTTACACGTTTTTTTTTCATTATTTTAACACAGACAATAAAACAAGTACCTACCTATAAGTTTAGATTACGAACAAAAGGGGGATAAGAAAACGTATGCATTTTGTAACAAAACATTTCGCTTATTTATTAATAAATATCTACTTACAATTTATTTATTAAAAAACAATCTATTAGTATTTTCGTAAATGGCTGCTGCTAACTCATCTGTATTTTCTTTCCGTATTGCTGCTAAAATCTCCAGAACTTGACTGAAAAATAAAAAACGCGATAAGTAGGTATTAACTTTTTTAGACCAAAAAATGTCGCCTGCATATCTAACATTTTTATGGCTTTACATGTGTGGCGTTCTCCATTACAATAATGTATTTCTCGACAGTCCAGTAGGTAACCCCATGTGTATTAAGTCTATTTTCGGCTAATGAAGTTCGATCAATCAATGGTCCTCCACCTGAAGTATATTTGGCATTGCACCATTGAAAAGTTCAAACAAATTTCTTAACCAAATAGTAGCTACCTTTTATCATTCAAAATGTTATCGGAAAAAGAACAATAATTTGGGTGCAAGACATGGAAATAACGATTTTAATTTGTGGACAAATAGTAGCTACCTTTTATCATTCAAAATGTTATCGGAAAAAGAACAATAATTTGGGTGCAAGACATGGAAATAACGATTTTAATTTGTGGACTGTACATAGGCAAGCATCACTACAACAATCAGTCCTGTACTTCCCGCATCCAGCAGATTTTCGCGACCTCTACCAGACCTTCGATCGTTCCACTATGGACTATGGTTCCTACACGCTGCGCCATCCGGTCCGCCTGTCCAAAGATACTTACACAATATTAACTGGTTCATTCCTTCCTTTCACCTGACTGTCAGACCCAAGTGAGTACTTCTCTTTCTTCATTGTTGGGTATTTCGTCACCACATGGGTATAGCCGGGATGGGTCGCCTTCACCTCACACCATGGACAGTCGGTCTCGATCATAAGCTTGTCTTTAGGTATTTTTGACGCCACTTCTAAGTTTTCCTTTGTTCTCAATGAGCTGAAAATTAATGATATATTAAAAAAAAAAAGAATATTAAGAATGCAGTGACAAGCTAGAATGAAACTCCTTTATATGCATAACATCAGGTCTATATATTCCCCGAAGGATTCCGCAGAGGTGTATAGTAATAGTAACACGTTTCACCAGTTATCGAACCCAGGATCTCAACACTAGAACAACAAGGCGTGCCTCATTTGGCTTTAAGATTTTCAAAAGTATGTGGTATATAACTATGTTTTCCGTCAAGCAGCGTGAGGTGCATACTCGTCAACTGACCATCCATTAATACCTATGTACATCCCCAAGTCCAGTATCTTTTGCAGAGCATCTTCTGTTCCGTCAAACGAATGCACGACTCCGCCTACGACGGAGTCGCGGTTTTTCTCCAGTATTGCGACCAAGTCGTCGGCAGCCGCGCGACAATGCAGGAACAACGGCAGACTGAATTCGCGACTCAGCTGCAACTGGTACTCGAAATACCTGTAATGATTTGGTGACTATATTTCCTTGTTAACTACTTTGGTATCTGAGTTACGTCCTAATGGATATCTAATGGTTTTCCTAACCATTAGAAGTCAAGTAGAATGAAAATCAGACGTCGCCGATATTTTGCTATGCATAACGCTCGAGGTTTGCCAGAGTGCTATGGAATGGAGTATTCTGGGTATTACAACTTGTAGACCGGGTTAAGAATACAACAATCCATTCCATCACTAAAATAACTGATGTCACTCGGAAAGCTGCCACGCTTAACTGGAATTCCAATTCCAGTTAAGACTGGAAACATATCCCGCATGTCAGACGACCAATGGGCCAAACTTACGCGACCCAGTGGGTCCTCATCGCGGCAAGCCCATATGCTGAGATGGCAGGATGAGTTGGACTCCTAAACATTTGTCCTTGGCACCTCAGGGACAGCGAGAGGTGGAAATAGAGTAGGGATGCCTTTGCCCAGCTGTGGGACATTAATGGCTAATAATAAAATAACGCTTTAATGAAGGAGTGTCAGCATATTCGCTAATTTGAAAAAGTCTCCAGAACCTCGTAAACGGGGAAGTGTGGTGTGTGTGAGCAACATGGCAGCCTTTTGACATAATGATCACAAATGCTTTGATTCAGAAAATTATTCCAAAGTTTTAATCTTAATTTGGTTGATTAGTTATTTCTGACGTTGCTAGATTTAAGACACTACTTAAAGAACTTACTTAAGCTGAACATCTTTATCACAGAAGTTTAGTCTGTCATAGTCCAGTCCACACTCTCCAATAGCAACAACTTTATCCTTGTTTTCCGTTATTAGATCTCGGAGACTCTGCAGGTAGGCTTCAGAGTCAGGCAAAAAATCTTTACACCTGGTCGGGTGACAGCCTACAGTTGCATATAACCTGGCTGAAATGAGATCTTTTTTTAACAGTTTCTGTACACACGTATAAACAGACAAGGAGAAAGGAACAGAAAAAATACTTGTAGAGGTGATGCATATTTGTAAAGAAATCTCTTCCAGCATACTTGCGACAGGAGAGTAGATAAAAACAAAATGTAGACACCGTGTGTAAGAGTAGAAGAGAAAATAAAAGTCAAAACCAAAAACTATTTACTTCCATAAATAAAACCGATGAATAAAACATACCTACTATATGTGTACTTACATACATACTTCTAAGGGCTGGTTTTTCCAACGCCAGATAACTTTATCGAAGGAATCATTTTGAATTTTTGAGTTCTACCATACATAAACTGTCAGACATCAACTTTATTCCATGAATAAAACTTATTGGTTGATTGAAAAATCAGCCCTAAATAATATAAATAACTATGACGAAGTCGAGGCTACTGTTCTTTTAAAAATCAGAACCTTTTAACTTCTCTTAAGGAGACACAAATTAGCCCGCGAAATTCAAAATTTTCTTACGTTTTTTGCTTGATATTTAATTTTAATGAAATAATAATTTATTAGGATTATATGAATTTAGAGGGTTGTATTGATGATTTTAATGATTATAATTCTGTAAATACATACTTGATAAACACGCGAATCATATTTTGTTCAACATACAACCTGACACTGACCTGCAAATAGCAAAAAAAGTAAGAACATTTTATTTTCGCAGGAAACCCTGGCGCTTCTCGCTTAAACTGAGACTTTCAACAGAAATAAGAGAGAAAGCCTTAGAAAGGTTGCCTCAAATAATGGAATTACTCCTGTATTATTGGAGCTGGTGCATTTACAAACACTAATATCAAAAACAGTCAAGCCCAGAACATCTATCTGTAGACTGATAGCATAAGGTTTACAAAATATATTAATTGTTCTATAGGGGAATAGTACTCAACCCAACATACATATGCTCTGTCCTAAAGTCTTTGATGAAAATGTAAACAAAAGGATGAGGAATCATACCTGACATCCACAGGTATGTTTTCTCATTCCATTTGTTTACATTTTATATTTACAGTGCTACCTACCTACTTATAAATTGACTGTTTTGATTTGATTATTTTTTGTATACTTTTTAATTGAACCTGAAATTCTAATTTTAAATCATCCTACATGATTTTATTTAGCAAAGTAGATTTTTTTAACCTTCTGCAAATAGTTTTGGAACAGATTATAGCGCAGACACTGTCCACAACCATAAACCAATAAAACTATAAAGCAGGGGCCTTATTCTTTATGACACAATGAACAAAATCGCACGAAATGAACGTGGCATTGGCGGGAATGCCGGGAATAGCTAACGAATTGATGTGGTTTCGAAGTAAGGAATCGTTAAGTGGTCACAGTGAATTAGGGCCCTGGTGACTTACGATCAGACCGTGCCAATTCAATAGCTTTGTAACTGTCTGTCAAGGAGCCTCCAGTAATGATCATCTTGTCTAGCCCTGCAGTCCAGCTACGAGCCAACACTATGTCTAAATCGGGTTCATGTTTCTTTGAACCATGGTACATGCCCTGGTACATTTCATCTGTGAGGTTAGCCCCAATATCTGGAACATATCAGTTTTTAAGTACTTAATAACATGTTTATAAGTTAGAGGTACAATAGTAGGTATAGTAATAACGAAGATTGATAGAAAATTAGAGCCAATTGCATATTATATTTTAGTCTATTGAATATAGTTGCAATTGCAAAGATGTTTATGAATACTCATGTATAATAACCTTGTGGTTATTCTAAAAGTTAAACAACAACAAACTTTATTTTTTAGTTTTTTACTCAAGCGGTTAACTTACCAATGTATCTCCTTAACGCAGACATTATTTTCATGGGAAATAACGCAGTGAATTATAAGTGTCTGTAGTAAAACGTGTAATAAAGCTTGTATGTAAATTGAATAAATTGAAAAACTGAAACAAAACAATTATTTTATTTATCTTTCTAGGTTATGTTATGTCCACAGAACACTATAATTTATTACCCTAGCCACAGAGTACTTTTTGAGTCAGCCCACAGAATCCACAGATTAAAGGCGTTCTACACGATCCAGACCGACCGCCGACAGAGGTGACCTTGGTCGGATCAACCAATTTTTGTATTCGTTCTACACGGTCGGTGGTTGACACCAACTTGTCAATTCCGTCCGGTGTTCACAGCGTAAAGACGTATCAATATGGCTCCTTGCCTTTCAAAGCAACGGAAGGTCGGTTTGGCAATAATTTTTTTATGCTTGAATGAAGAAGAAAAATTAATTATTAATAAAAATTAAAAATTAAATAAACATTTTTTTATTCTTATCTTTATATAAATTAGATTCAATGTCCCAAAGACATGATAAATCTATACTAATATAATAAAGAAGAAAAATTTGTTTGTTTGTTTGTAATGAATAGGCTCAAAAACTACTGGACCGATTTAAAAAATTCTTTCACCATTCGAAAGCTACATTATCCACGAGTAACATAGGCAAAATTTTATTTTGGAAAAAAAATTGGGTTCCGTAAGAAATTTGGGTTTTTTGGACACTAGGTGTAAAAAATCAACCAGAAAAGTTACTTATTTTGCGTACGCTGCCTAAACTATAAAAGATAGAACCATAAAATGTTCAAATTAATTGTAGATCTTATAAATATCTACAAAAAAGTACGCAACACACTATACCTATCTATGTCGAGTGAGGCACAACAACCATTTTTTTATTTAAAAATCTTGAATTTTTTTTTGGACTACATTTAAACGCATTTATTTTACTCATCAATCCTTATCAAAATAAATTATTTCATCACTAAGTTCAGTTTATGTAGATAATATTTGGTCTTTGAATGATTAAAATTGGACGTTTGGTTTTGTTAAACATATAAATATAAAAATATAATAAGCTTTGAATTTTCAAAAAATATTCATTGTACACCTACAGATTCGGTCGATTTACTCCTTAATTATATGTATAGAAAAAAATTGTCGGTAAATAAGTTTACAAAATCAAAAATCAAGTCATAATATAACTATTTACATCACATCCATGATCTGTATAGTATTATAAAGTTTTCATAATTTTCGCAAAGTTTAAAAAATTCATCTTCTTACTTCTATTTTTTTTTTTTTTTTACAATATGTATCTTTATGGGTTATTTTGATTTCCTTTTGAGATACGCAATCCTGTCACAAATCCGAAATCTACGCGGACGAAGTCGCGGGCAGAAGCTAGTCAGTGTATAAAGATATAAATTCGGTCAGAACCTCTCGTTCGCGGGGTTCGTTTTGTGAATCCATCGCTGTGACACGCTATGACGTGCGCCCACATTGACTGACAAACGCACACTGAAGCTCTCCCGTCGGCCGACAGCGTTCCAGACGGTTGGGCCCTTTGGGTTGGGCCGACCACGGACGCAGCCTGTCGCGATGGATGCGCTCTCGACCAAGGTTGTCCAAAGGTCGTTTGACCTCGCCCATATCTGGTCGGCCGACCAACGTCTACACGGTAGATTTTCACACCAACTGGACCAAGGTCACCTCTGTCGGCGGTCGGTCTGGATCGTGTAGAACGCCTTTTACTAATGCCAGGCCACACCAACGGGAAACGCCGATAATTATCACGATGACGGGCGTTAATCGTAGGTGCACAGCCACAACTTATCGCGATAATTATCGGCGTTTCACGTTGGTGTGCCCCGACATAATACGTAGGGTCAGCCAGCTGTATTATTATTATACTCTGGAGTCAGCCGTCAACCCGCCCGCGTCCGTCAGCAGTTTTCATGATGGGACGCATTAAGTCAATGACTAATAAAACTTATGGACTTGTCATACCTACAAAATTAGCGTGTATACCTACAAAAATCGGGCAGTTAAGATGGCCGCCTTTCGTAGGGTTGTAACTGCGAGCAACATGCGCAGCTGATATCGACATTATTTAACCTACATGAATTTGTTTTCTATTATTTATTTAAATTTTTCGAATTAGCATCGTAATGTAATGCAGCTGAAGTGACAAGAATTTTAGAAGTTGTGGGTGTTTTATCTTTCTTGGTTTTATAAGACGTTGTAACTTGTCACCTTTCTCAAGCTTTAAGAAGGCCAATATTCTCGTAATATATTTACCTACTTACTAAAGGTGTAGAGTATTGTTCATACGAGCTTACATTACACACTGACCAGCATAGCTATTCACAAACACTCGATACGCTTCCGTACCGTATCGGACATCAATCAATGTTATCGTAGGAGTCCTCTTAACGTTGTTCACAAGTCCAAAACACAAAAATTTTGTCAGTTTCAATGAAATAGACGACCGCTATTCTTCCGACAGCTGTTTGCTGTCGGGGGGCAAGGTAAGGCAGGTTATCGAAATGTGTCATTTTCGATACAATAGCCTGTCGGATCGTTGTGAATAGCTATGCAGGAGACTTATGATGTCGTGACTGGCAAAAAAATATTATTATTTATTTCCTACCCCGTTGGTCTAGTGGTCGCAAGACCGATTGCTAAGTGTGGGGTCCTAGGTTCAATACTCGGGTCGAACTTCGATTATTAATTATTACTTTTGTTATTACATTAATGGCATTTAAATAATACTAGATTGCTAAAAAAATAAATAGTTGCGGTCATCTATTCGACTATATTTAACAGAATATATACAAACACCATTGAGATCGCGAATCGGCAAATGTATACCTTGTTTAACTTGGCTTGAGACAAAGTATAAACAATCACCACAACCAAAACTAGGTGATGAAAAATTCGAAACACACACACAACAAACAACTCAACTCCTCCTTATTACACAAGAAGATCATACAATTTTTGTCAAAATTATATGATCATATAATAACAGGATTATATCCATTGCAAGGCTATTAATGGACATAATATGGATTATAAAATAAAAATAAAAAAAAATAAAAAAAAATTATAATCGATAATAACTCAAAGCATCCGACTATTTACCCAACACTAGCAATCAACCGTTTGACAGCACATCTACCACAAAACACGGCAACATAGAGGAAAAACCCCGGCAGTTAACATGGCGACCGACCACGCGTAGAAATGATTTTGAAGTCACACAAAAGTGTTGCTTTTAGTACTTGACAAACATTTGACGTCTCTCTTTTCATATGCAGCTCTTGATATTTCATTTAATCAATTAAAAGCTATACAAATATAATATCTATGTATATCTAATACTAAAAATTACAAAATTAAATCCTAACTTAACTAAAACTATACAGAAACTAAAATATAGCGTCGAAAAATTCATCCGCATCGCTGTCGACTGGTAATGTTCCCAAGAGACTGGCGGCATTGCCACGTTTGTATGGCAATGCTTAGCCTTTGGCCAAGGTAAAAGCCAGCCCTTGATTAGTTAAAAAGAAACAAAACGCTTTTTGACATGTGTGTGTCGATATGACAGATATTTGTATAACTATTATTTATATAGTAGAATATGCCGTCTCCATAGTTCTCCCAACTCAGTGCATTAAGTTATAATGTATGTAATACACTTGCGTGCAAAAAAATTGGCCCACCCCATGCTCTCCATTTGAGACACGATATCACAAAAATCGTAATGAATATAATTTATTATTTTATACTATGTGAACGTAGGTAAGGTACAGTTTATTTGAACATACACTATATTTTGTTCAAAGCAATATTCTTGATAAGATTGACTCGATTCTTCAGATGTCCCCATTACTCACTTTTGCTCGGAAAAAGTGTGTGACTTTTTTTGTCAATGAACTTAACAAACTTAAAAATTTGTGAATTTCTGTTTGTTTAATCAAAATTGAACTTGATTTTTTTAACGGGCTTCAAAAAAAATGGAGCTTCTTTATTCAACCCCATATTTATAAGTTCGAGATTTTCTAAAAAACTAATGAATCTGTTTTGATAATTCTTTCACTAATGTAATCTACATACTTTCAGAAAGGTTTTAACATACAATCTATACAATATATTAGATTATTGTTAGTAAAACTTCTTGAATTATATTGTTTCAAATCGAAGAGCATGGGGTGGGTCAGTTTTATTGCACGCAAGTGTACTATGCCTTACGAGTTAGGACCATTGGACAATTGGACAAAACAATATTATATATTTTTCAGTAACGTCTGTCGGGTCATAGTAAAATAATTAAAACATAATATCTGATGATATTTGATATTTTTATTTATGATAATTTATTGCTCCCGCGTGGTGGATTACGGCCCACTCCTTCTCACCGAGAGGAGGCCTGTGTCCCAGCAGTGGGAACATTATAGGCTGACCGCTGATTATGTTATGTTATGTGGCCTACGTGGGTCATGTGGGACAGTGGGACTACCGTTATATTGAACTAATTTTAAAACAATCCTTGTAAACGCCAAATTTTCTTATCATCGTTTTATCAATTACGCCGTTTTGCTGAAGAGCAAGCAATTTTAAAGTATGTACAATATAATAAATTGATTGAATTTTCATGATTGTTCTTTTATTAATAGAGCTACATACTTAAAATTAGTAAAAAAACTAGTTTTATGATTTTATTGTAGCTAACTTCAAAAATCAAAACTTCAAAAGTCTATGTCATAACAAAAAAGAAACGGAAACAAACAAAGCAAAAGTTTTCCGAGTTTTCCCGATACAAGTCATAACAAAGTATTTGAACAGTAACAATTTTGTTACAGTTATTTAATAGTTTGTTTTAATTTATTATTTAGAGACAAGTGTGAATCAAGAAAGTATCAAAGTATCTAGATGTCAGTAGCAGACAATTTTTGGTCCCAAAATGATCTGAGCACAGAGTGAGTACCGATTATTAAAATGTTCATTGTTTTAAAAGTTTAAACAAAGCGTTTTCCTGAGCATTGGGAATGAGTATCAAATAATTAGTGAGAGCCAAGGCCGCAATTCTGAAAGTGCTCTAGGCTCTAGTCGAGGTGCAGGTTTTGTTAACGTTCTATGTACTTAGTGGAGAAAAAATAAATACGTTGTTACGTTGCACAAAGAAAAGTAAACTGATTCCTTTGTGATACAATTATTGACGTCGTAATATTTTTTGTTACAGCCGACTCTTGTATTTATTTATATTATGTAGGTATATCATAACAATAAAATAGAACATGGATGTTCATTTACTGTAGGAACTAACTATTTCTTGGCCAAAGAATTAGCATTGCCATACAATGTGGCAATGCTGCCAGCCTTTTGGGCACTGTTCCTGTTGACAGCGATGCGGATGAATTCTTTGATGCCCTATGATTATTTTACTTATTTTTTTATATAAATGTACATATGATTATAGTTTATATGTTATCTTAAATTATAGTTACTGTAGGTATTTTAGATTTCAAGTACTAAATAATGGCAAATATTTGAGTATTCCTTGATATAAATCATTGACCTTCAAATGATGTAAATTAAGTAAAGTAAATAACAACTAATACCTAATGAATTAATATAAATAACAAAATTATATCCTAACTAAACTAAAACTATTCACAAACTAAAATATAGCATCAAAAAATTCATCAGCATCTCTGTCGACTGGTAAGAGACAGAGGGCATTATCACATTGTATGGCAATGCTTAGCCTCTGGCCAAGGTAAAAGCTACTAAAGTTGGTTACAGTAACTTAGCTAGGGCACCCCAAAAGGTTTTTATTTAATTTTTTTTATAATGGTTCTTTTGTATTTTAGGACTACAAGATAGGAGTTATTTGAGGCACACAAAAAGAAGCTCATTTATTATATAAGAGTCCATTAATATTTTTAGGACAACAAAGGAAATGATTTGGGGTTTGATTTAATACATGCCATACAATATGCTTAAATACCACACTAATATTATAAAGGCAAATGTTTGTGAGAGTGTGTATTTATATGTTTGTTACTTCTTCACACTCAAACGGCTGGACCAATTTTGATAAAATTTTGTATGGAGGTAGCTGACACCCTGGATTAACGTATAGGCTGCTTTTTATCCAGATATTCTCACGGGTTTGAAACTTATGCGGGTGAAACCGTGGGGCGCAGCTAGTAATAGATAAAAACCAATTAGAATAGTTGTTATCCATACAAACAAGTTATCAATATCATGACTCATCTTGCAGTTTACTTTCTACAGCTGGTATATTTGTGGAAGAGCAGTAAATTTTTTTTATAGCATGCAACTTGAATTTAGGATATACCCTTCGAGACCCAACACAGTTAAGAATTCCTTCACATCAAAGCACATAGTGCCATAAAAATAGCTTTATCAGAGCAATTAAAATATTCAACAATATTCCAATAGAAATAAGCGCTCCCTTTTAGACACATTAAATCCAAACTTCTTTCTCTCTTTTCTATAATGGACACTTTCAGCGTGCACATATTTCTACATCATTCTCACATGTATAATTTCACAACATTAATGATGCACTTAACCAATATTTTGTAACAATTTTATGGTTTAAAAGAGTGTCTGTGGAGTTTTGTCCATTCTTCTCCATAGGTACCTACTACGCTTTGGAATGGGCAACTAGGTTCATCTTTCTGACTGACCGACCCCTTGACAATAAATTCAAAAGTGCCTGTAATTGGTTTATTTGAAATAAATGCTTTGTGTTTGAGTTTGACTATATAAATGACTTAATGGTCAATGTTTTTATAGTGTGAAAGAATATATTAATAAAAAGTAACAGATAAATATGGTTACAGTACTGATTTTCATTATATTATCAACTTTTTATTATACCTATTATTGTTAAGACTTCACTAGAGTTATTATTAGACATTTTATTTAACAAATTAATGTGTCCTTTTAATTTTTACATGTAACATGTTTAAATATTTGTAAGTATGCCAGTCCTTGGCGAAACATGTAAGATCATAATTATATTTATAAGACCTTAATATACAGACGCCAGCACATCAAGCTACCTGAAACTGTCAAATTTTCCCAATCAACCTTGCACCTTATGCTTTAGCGATAAAGTAGAAAATCTATTAAAGAAATTCGACAGATTGTAGTAGCTTGATGTGCTGGCGTCTGATAATTTCTATTCTACTCTCTTACACCAATATACTTAATATAATAAAGCTAATGAGTTTGTTTTTTATGTTTTAATCGCTCTGGAACTAACAGTCAGATTTGAAAAGTTACTTTTGCTTTTGATAGCAATATAGGTTAAAGGCTATTTAAAACATTACCCTATGACTTAGGAGTCAAGGGAAAAGCAAAAGTCGGAAATATGCTAAGCGAAAACCAAATAACAGCACGGGCAGGTGATGGATGCAACGCGGTGGGTCGGAAACAAGAATTTAACGTGAACGAAGTCGCTGGTAGAAGCTAGTTTTAAATAATACTAGCAGAGGAACACAGTAGTGTTGCCTAACTATCGATAGTTGATCTATTGATAGTTAACCTTGAAAACTAGTAACAATATCGATAGGGCTATCGATAGTATTGGAATTTAACATTAATATCGATAGTATCAATCGACAGACATAATTAAGTACAGATAGCTGTAGTATCGATAGTATTGAGTTGTGATACTATTGATACTACCACTATAAAAATGCAGTGTTTTACAACAATAATTACTGGCGATATTATCGATAGTATTAGATAGAACTATCGATATTTTTATTATATCCTGATGCAATACTATTCGTTCGTACTTTTGGTGTAAAATTATCGATAGTTCTAATACTATCGATAGCATCGCCAGTGCTTGTTGAAAAACACACTTTTATAGCGATAGTATCAATAGCAGGTATCACAACTCAAAACTATCGATACTATTGGTACTTACTCGTCAATAAACTATCGATAGTGTCAATCGACAGACTTATTACTTAGTCTGTCGATTGACACTATCGATAGTTTCGACAGTATTGTTAAGTTTCAATACGATAAGCCTATCGATATTGTTACTAGTTTTCGAGGTCACGACAGTATTGAACTAGGACACAGGACATTGGTCTGGTAAAGCTACTTCTTCTTGGTTGCATACTTCATTACTGAAGGTCGAGTCCCTGAAAGGCCTTCGTGGCTTAATGTACGATGTTCTTCCACTTCATTTGGTTCTCGGTAGGTACCTACTTACTCGTGTATTCATTTTAGTGTAAATTAGGTACTTACAGTCAGAGATATTAGTATTATTAGATATTATTCTCAGTAAAGGTCAGGTGCAAAGTACTCGCAACCGGCGTGCTTGTATGACAAACCCATTGCAGACCTCATCTAATTAATTATGACCACTCAATGATTCCTTACTTTGAAACCACGTCAATTTCTTTGCAAATCCCGCCAATCTCGCGGTCATTTCGCGCGGTTTCGTTCATTGTGTCATAGAGAATACGGCTCCAGATGTATGAACGTAATTAAAAGGCGTTCTACTTCTACACGATCCAGACCGACCGCCGACAGAGGTGACCTTGGTCCAGTTGGTGTGAAAATCTACCGTGTAGACGTTGGTCGGCCGACCAGATATGGGCGAGGTCAAACGACCTTTGGACAACCTTGGTCGAGAGCGCATCCATCGCGACAGGCTGCGTCCGTGGTCGGCCCAACCCAAAGGGCCCAACCGTCTGGAACGCTGTCGGCCGACGGGAGAGCTTCAGTGTGCGTTTGTCAGTCAATGTGGGCGCACGTCATAGCGTGTCACAGCGATGGATTCACAAAACGAACCCCGCGAACGAGAGGTTCTGACCGAATTTATATCTTTATACACTGATTTATCATGTCTTTGGGACATTGGATCTGATTTATATAAAGATAAGAATTTTTTTTTTTTTTTTTTTAATACTTAATTAATTTTTCTTCTTCACTCAAGCATAAAAAAGTTATTGCCAAACCGACCTTCTGTTGCTTTGAAAGGCAAGGAGCCATAGTGATACGTCTTTACGCGCCTGTGAACACTGGACGGAATTGACAAGTTGTGTCAACCACCGACCGTGTAGAAAGAATACAAAAGTTGGTGGACGCGACCAAGGTCACCTCTGTCGGCGGTCGGTCTAGATCGTGTAGAACGCCTTTAAACGAAGCAAATGGTGTGCTATGTAAAGATCACGGATATCTATGGTAAGGATCGTAGCAGATGGTGTTCTGTAATTTCTGTCTACCCGCATGGGAAGAGGTTGTGTTTTTTTTTGGATTTCTTTTTTTCTCAATTCAAATTTACTGTGAAATTGTTAAATTTATAGTATTATATGTACAGAGGCCAGCACACCAAGCTACCCCAATCTGTCAAATTTGTTTGATAGATTTTCAACTTTACCTACTACAAACCAATAAGGTTCATATTCAATTGGGAAAATTTGACAGATTGGGGTAGCTTGATGTGCTGGCCTCTGTACACAACAAAGTATTATCTTACTGGGTTAAATAAAACACTGAACAACAATTATTATATATTTTATGTTTTTATTTTTAATGTTCTTTAATCATTGACGGACGCGCCATAGGTACTAAATGTAAAAAAAAATGTAATAATGCATTAGGAAGTACAATTCTTACAGAGCGTAGGTGCCGGCAAAAAGAGTTTTATCTTCAAACAGTATAAGGTATAAGAATGGATGATCCACAATGAATTTCGTTGGCGGTGGTGGTATTGATATCGACGACATGGCAACGGCTACCAAACCTGTAAAATTAAAAAAGCATGTTAGTTTTGCTATCCTCCTTAGTTCAGAAGTAAGAAAGTAAGACAGTAAGCGTGCGTTATCCCGGCTAGGAATAGAGTAAACCCTCGTACCGACGGGCGATTATAATCGCGCACTGGATTTTCAATTTTCCTTAAGGACCTAAACGCAAAAAAACGCAAGTTTTAGAAGCAATAAAAGTAAGTATATGATCTACTACAGTAAACAAAATCAGAAAAATATATGATATTCTTCAGGATATATGCTAGGTAGATATATAGTGTGTTGAAAACATAATACAACTAAGTTGATACGATAGAAAAATACCATGAAGATACCTCTAAAAACATTATTTTTACAATAAAAACCATACTAATATACTACAATCATTCTGATTTTTGTCAGATTATTCTACAAGCAACATACTAAAGCACTAATAGTCCGTTCGCGTTAAGAAAATAGTGAGTCATCAGTGCAACTGCAGGGTGAAGGTATTTTCATTGGTCACTGTGAACAGCTTTCTAATTTGTTGCGACCTAATTGGTCGAGATGCGGGGCTAGGCCGGCGGAAAACGATGATTCACTATTTTCTTAACGCGAACGGACTACTTATAGTGTTTTAATTTTGTAGTCCAAACAATAGATTTTTTGTAAATAGATAATTGCTTCATATTTTGCAATAAATTACCAGCGTTGTGTCATCGCGCTTCTCTTTCTTTTCTATGCAGTCCGACAGTGACCGCGCTTTAGGTCATGAAGTCCCCTTAACACCGAGAGTAGAAAATGCAGTGCGCGATAAAAATCTTTGCGTGCGTGGGCTAAATAAAGGAGCTTCATTCCCAGGACGTTAATATAACACATCGAGCTTTTAAGGGGGATGAGTGAGGTAGCCCGCGAAATTAAAATCGTGTCAGTGTCTGACAAAAACAAGTGTGTGTGTGAAAACAACACGATTCCCGAGCGTAACAAGTATTTATTTTTAGAATTATAATCATTAAAATCAACCCTCAAAAATACAACCCTCTAAAGTTCATATAATCCTATTGAATGACTATTTGCTGCAATATCAATCAATCTTACTAATATTATAAATGCGAAAGTTTGTGAGGATGTTTGTTACTCTTTCACGCAAAAACTAATGAACGGATTTTGATGAAACTTTACAGTAATATATTTAGCTTATACATCAGAATAACACATAGGATACTTTTTATCCCGATATTCTCACGGGATCGACATTTACGCGGGTGAAACCACGGGGCGCAGCTAGTAGGATTATAATTATGAAAGTTAGAGGGTTGTATCAATGATGATTTTAATGATAATTCTGTAGTCATATTTTTTACATTCCCGAATCATGTTTTAATTTAAATGGCAAAAAACGTAAGAAAATTTGAATTTCGCGGGCAACACTGGTGCTTCCCCCTTAAAATAAAAGTGTCACACAGGAAAGAGTGACAGAGACGACGCTCTACATAGCCGAACTTTTTCTAAACCTCGATGTGCCATATTTACGGCAGAGTAGGTACTGGTGGCCTACCATGATCTAATTAAAAACGATTCAAAAACAAGACATTTCAGTTTAAGTTCCTAAACCTCATCGCTTGAGCTGCTCTATGGACGTCATGGTACCAAACAAGTATGAATGAAACCAAAACTTGCGACTCAGTTTGGGACAATCTCTGTCAGCAGATGGCACGGGCTAAACTGAATCGTTAAACTGACGTCATGGTACGAATTAGAAGAACAGTTCAGTTTAGGTCCTAAAATAGATCGCGTTAAGAGCTTGTGGTAGGCCTGCAGTAATCCTGTTTGCCTGGGGCTGTATTACGAAGTATTAATGCCGTCTTGATTACAGTTGAAAAAGAGATGGTGCTATCGGTCATGTATAGCTCCGTCTCTCTCTTACACTGGAATCATGATGGAATTAATCTGCCAAATAGCACCTGTTTGAGTCAGTGATACCCAGATGAGTAGGTACAGAAGACTTCCAAGAAATTACAGGACAACCAATTCGTGCTACTTACACCAACAATCAAAGAAGTAATTGTGAGCTTGTCAATAAGGGTTGATTTCACAGATGAAACTGAACGCGATTAGCTCATCTAAACTGCGTTTAATAGCTGTCAGTGTCAATATTCCCACAAAGATGACACTGACAGCTCTTGAACGCGGTTTATATGTACTGATCGCGTTTAGTTTCATTGGTGAAATTCGCTCTTAGTCTCACATTTAATTCTTCAAGCAAAGCTCATCATAGCCCTTAGAACAAGGTCCGTATTAATAAACCGATCTCATTCTGACACACCATCCCATTGCAGCTAACAGGGCATACTATGTATGGTCGAACACAAATAGGAACACTTGACCTACGAACACCGCCTATTTACTGTTTGGAAATAAAGGTGCTGTCGAAGTGAAACTGTTACCAGGGAAGTGCAGTCCACTGTACATTTAACCAAAACTGCATCTGAAGTTTAAAAATGTATCTTCAGAATGAAAGTGGTTTATTAATTCGGGAATTATACCGGGTGCAACAGCATAGCATTTCAGTGCTAATAAAGCTATGTAGGTATCAAACAAATTAATAGGAATCTACCAAAACCAAGTGCATTAGGGCGATGCCTTAGGTAGCCCGCGAAATTCCAATTTTCTTAAGTTTTTGCAATTTGCATGTCAGTGTCAGGTTTATATTGAACAATATATGATTCGGGAGCGCAAGAAGTAAGTAGCGCATCAATAAAACCGTCTTCAGTTCATATACAGGGTCCCATTAAAATAGATGGACAAATTTTAACACAGCGTTCAGTGCTTACGTCTAACCAAAGATATTCAAACAAAAAAAAAAAAAACATGATTAAAGTGATTTTATTTTCACCTAAAATAATAAATTGCCGGCACATTAGTGTATTTTCGTTAGCTGATTATTTTTCTTGTAAGATCTAATGCGTTTTTCTTATACTTATATTTTTTACCATCGTCCTTATTTTGGTGGTCTGAATGATTCCTAAAAGTTTCTCCATCTATTTTAATGGGACCTTATACCTACAAATCCTATTGAATTACTATTTCATGCAATATCAATCAATAGGATTATATGAACTTGGGTTGTATTGATGACTTTTTGAATTTCGCGGGTGACTCTGACGCTTCTCCCATAAAGATAGAAATGGGTGCAATAAAACGAACTTAGTAATAAACGGTAAGCACGTAGGTATACGGTAAAGCAGTTGCTTATGGTAATGACTGATGAAACGAAGAAATTAAGCGTTGTAACATCACCTCAATAAGCATAGGTGCCAGCGAAGAGGATTTTATCCTCGAAAAGTATTAGAAACAAGAAGGGATGATCCGCCGTGAACTTCACAGCGGGTGGCGGTAAACTAAAAGAAGAATAATTCTGCAAAATAAGCCCTGCGGAACAAATATAATATTTAGGTAGAATCCATCATCTGAACATATCCCCTAGTCTAGCAACCACTGTTGTAGGCGAGCTCTCAATATCTACCTAGCCTTTTCACAACTTGGGTCGGTTTCCAGTCTAACGCAGCTAAATACCAGTACCTAAACCTGTCTCGTGTGAAACGGAACAGAGAACGTCTGTTTGACACATTTTTATTTTTTTAATTAACAACCAAGACTACAAAACTTGAGCCCGTATTGGAGACACGACATAATCCTACAAATGTTTTAAGGCAACGAGGATTAAGGGCCCGATCATACGTACACACGGCTACACATCAAGCTATACATAACCAGTATAAGCTGACTGCTGATTGTATGAAAAACCTATACAATGCGAGGTCAACTCAAACTGGAAATGTATAGCTTGATGTGTAGCCGTGTGTACAACAACCAGACCACAACGACAACACGTGGACGGGCGCTAAATTGTATGAAAATTAATAGATTATTCACACGGACCACATTTGGCCGTCAAAATCAACCGTGTGGGCGATACCGACCACATCAAGGCAACTTCGCAACCACCAGCGTGACCGCGCACTAGCGGCCGGCCTAATCGCAAACAGGAGTCGATCTGTCTGTCTACAAACACTAGTCACAACGCAACTAGATCGTAATTACTAGCGACAACGCAACCACATCGAAATTTTGTAGTTGCGTTGTGGTAAACGCAATTGCTAGAAGCTGCAGCGACACAATCCACACGTAACCAATGCTTGCCCACATTTTGTCGCTGCGATGTGGTGTGGTTGTTGTCACTTGTTGTTCGTGTGGTAGGGCTCTAAAGTAATTCCTAGGCACTAAAAAGTTTTCAAACCCATAACATAAAATATAGGAACCACACACATCTTACATCTAACTATATTAATAAAACTAAGTCGGGTTAGTTACACCATTTATAACTCAAGAACGGCTGGACATATTTTTATGATCATTGTTTTGTTTTTATCCGCCCCGAATAGCAGAATAACTATAAACACGGGAAAAATTCACGAAAAAAAAAATGAAGATAATTAATTTTCTTATATATTCGTATTCGTTCTTATTAGGTAATTCTGAGGCGGTATGAAGTTCGCCGGGTCGGCTACATTAGGTTAGGAACCTTACAATATAATATATCACCTCATTTTGTGTAAGTGCCAGCAAAAAGTATTTTGTCTTCGAAGAGAATCAAATATAAAAATGGATGTTCAACTGTAAACGTCAGTGGTTGTGGTGTTTCTGAATCCAAAGACAGGGTATCCAAAACAAGTCCTGTAAATAATAATTTATTTTAAGGAAGTATTATTTTAATGCTATTTAATAGTAGGTAGGTACTTACTAATAACTTTTAAGAATACTCTGTGGATTTGATTTTCTTTGAGACTTTAAGAGTAAAAATGTCGCCAGCAGAGCCGCAAATGTAAGTGTTATTAAATAATTATTTTTTTATGATAGATTTTTCGAATTCTTTCATTGTATGTCATGTACCTACAACGTTTTACGCTGTAAAAACCGGCAAAGAGCAAGTCGGCCTCGCCCACCACCAAACGCTCCGTAACTTATATTATTTTTTTCCATTTTCAAAGATTTTAATTTTTCTGGCCGAAAAACAAAGTTTAGTTGTGAATGGTTTTTGGTGGTTTCTAGAAAACTGCTAGTTGTTGGCTATGCTAGTCGTTTTAGTCTCAAGTTCATATTTCATATTATGAACATAGCCTAAAACGGTGTCTCCAGCTAGTCAAAAACTACGCGGCATGTTCTCAAATTAATTTATAATGTGCAAATTAAACCCTTTCATATGAGAAGCCACTTGAACTAGTTACCTACCTTACGCTTTGAACACGCCATTTTGGCTCCTATTGCAATGACAATTTCACTTTGTAAGTGGGCTAGGATTGTTTTATGTAAGTACTTATTCAAATTTCAAGTAAGTAGATAACCACCATTTTGCTACGAAACTTTATTCATAAGACAAACTGGTGACCGCAACTTTACGACAACGCGTGTATTTTACGTACAGAACCCTAAAAAAAGAATACCGTAAATATAACATGAACGATTACCAGTTTATAAGACCTATACATACAATAAGTAGGTAGTTTGCGCAGGAGACGTAGACAAAACTAGGCACGGGTATTAGGGCACAGCAAAAATAATTAGGTAGGTAGGTACACATAGCTACACATCAAGCTATACATAAACAGTATAAGCTGACTTCTGATTGTACGAATAACCTATACAATGCGAGGTCAGCTAAAACTGGAAATGTATAGCTTGATGTGTAGCCGTGTGTACTCTAAATTACAGTAGGTAAGTAGTAAGTACCTACAAAACAAACGTAGTAGGTACCTATCTATTCTCGGAAGAATACTAAGTCTAAATTCCACTTGGTCTTAATGATTGGTTTGAAGTTTAATCTGAGGGGTAATTCTCGTAATTTTAAGTTTAGTAGTTTCAATCTGTCAAAAATACCTCTATTTTCCCTACATTTTTGACATTTTTTTGTCGCCGAGATGAGACTGCGACTAGATTTTGAACGTTTTAAATTACGAGAATTGGCCTTCTGATTTACAAGACAGAAAATTAGTCATAGGTTTTAAGGCGTAGAAGAAAAAGGAAGGAGTTTAATTAAGTACGTGAATAAAGAGTAATATAATTATGCTTGCAGGCCCATTTTATACGAAAAAGTATACCTACTTATTACTGCAGAAGTATCACCTCAATATGTGTAGGTGCCAACAAACATAATTTTGTCTTCGAATAGTAACACATATAAAAATGGACGGTCAACTGTAAACTTCTTAGGCGGTGCTGGAGATTGTGGAGATAGAAGCATGAAACCTCCTCCTGTTGATGACAATAGGTATTATTATTATCCTTCAAAAGGTCAAACATGCACGGCGATGGGGCCGTACTATGATGCGATGAAGCCATCTCACAGTTCCGTTGCGAAAAAAGGAATGGCGCTATGTGCTATTGAATCTGTTTGGATGCAGGTCTGTCTCACGTGGCGAAGTAAAATAAATGGATAATTGCAGAAATCCAAATGGAAAATCGCTATCTCGCGCCTCCTGAGGACTGTTTGACCAGAAATAAAAACGTCAAGACTCCTTTAGGTAGGTACCTACTCTGGATAATAATTATTCAGATTTTAGAGGAAGACAGAAATAATCCTATCATGCGAATACTCTTTCCCCAATGGAGGGTACAACATCCGATTTCCCCACGAGAGACATCTATGAAATTTTCCATTGGAGCAAAAATGGATGCTGATTATGAAGGGAGACCCCCTAAAATCCGCCATTATCCTTAATGAGGTTTTGGTTAGTTGGCAGCCAACTCAACTCTAAACGGGATACTATACAAATAAGGTGAAAAATTAATAAGCGAACCATCCCGTGCCAAGTAGGAACATAAGCCTTATACCTATAGGGGTAGGCAGAAACTACAGAGCGCCACCACAGAACATAACAAATCACCTTATTTTGTGAAGATACCAGCGAAAAGTATTTTGTCTTCGAAGAGAATCAGATATAAGAACGGATGATCAACTGTAAACTTCGTTGTTGGCGGTGGTTGGAAATCCAAAGACGGAGGCACGGCAATAATACCTGTGGATCACAATTGGTTTATTGTAAGTGAATTATTATACATAGGTACAGACATAAATTCACGCCTTCATCTCATGGGGGTAGGCAGAAAATACTGAACCCACCAGCTACGATCCTTACATACTCCTTGTTATAACAGTCACTTTTAAAAAATAATGTACCACGAAGAAAATATACATCTCTTCACAAACTAATCTTCGGCTTGACTAAAATATGACACCGTGCAAGTTTCTGATGCGGTAACAACAACAACATTCATTCGACAATCGAACAATTTTGACTGGGAAGAGACTACAGCCATGAGGTCCCTAAAACAGTCTCGGGAAATAAGACCCTCGACATGAACCAAAATAACCCTAAGTTTTTAGGTTTTCATTCCTAGGCCCTAATTCACTATGACCACTTCGATACCACGTCGACTCCTTAGCTAATCACGACATCTGCTAATAACGTATTCTCTGACAGAATGAACGAAACCGCGCGACATGAACGCGAAGTTGACGTGGTTTGAACTGTCAAAATACCAGCTTGACAACCGTACGTGGATTGCACGTGTTAAGATTACGCCGGGAATAATAATCACCATACAGAATTGGGGCCCAGACAGAAATATCAACTTGTGACGGAATGGAGAGAAAGTTAGGAAAATTAAAATGATAAGCTTCCACAACCAAGATTTGTTAATAGATACTTTATTCAATTTATTGTCACCTCATTTTGTGTAGGTGCCAGCAAAAAGAATGTTGTCTTCATAGAGGATCAGATACAAAAATGGACGATCAACTGTAAACTTCACGGGCTCCGGTGGCTGTGAATCTAATGATTCTGGTACTATAACCGCTCCTGGAAAGGACAAACAATACCAATAAATGTCACACAGCACGCGAGTCGCGAATACACAATGTCAAGGGCAGGCAAGGTTTTTAAAATGGACCATAACGAACATTTTTAATACGTAATGCGTCGTAAAAGAATCAAAGGAATTAGGAAGCAACTCGTCCAAATCCGAAGCCCGACGAATCCAAAAACGACGTAGATAATTAGCGAACTCGATTTTGACGAAGGCTGAAACTACTTATTATGTTTTGATTTGAAAGATCCGCTTTTCCACCTATGACACAGACGAGCGCAAATAAGAACAAGATACTCTACACTGGACCTATGTAATACGAGTGATACTATCTAAAATGGATGTTCTGGAACACATCCTGAGTAGAACGGCGATATGATTCAGACATAAAATTATTTTGACATTGAAAATTTGAGGTCTAATACAGAATTAATGAGGAGTTAGTATTGGTTAGAAAAGCTAGAATAATAAAATGTAAAGTGATCACCGAATAACATTCAAACCTAACCTAACCTTTTAACCGCCCGACATCATATCAGTTGTCGAGCCACCAGTGGCCGAAAAAAAAAACGAAAAATAAATACCTGATAGGATACAGCGTAATTAAATAAAAAAGCAGATTAAACCAGCTGTGGTATTTGGTCGTAAATATGCGACCCTGGCGAAATGGACACGAAAATATCGGCGTAAGCGGTTAAAAGGTTAAGCGATCAAAATAAGAAGAGGATTGACCATCGACCAATATTGTAACTTTTTAACGAACTTGTTGAGCCGTGTGGACTTAGTGAACTTATTAGTTAGTCGAGGCTAGACCTATTCTTATTTAAATTGTATAGTATTTATATCACCTTAATTAATCAATGCAGGTGCCAGCAAAAAGAATTTTGTCTTCGAAGAGGATCAAATATATAAATGGGCGGTCCACGGTAAACTTGAGTGGTTCTAGTGGTAGAGAATCTGTTAGAATGAGTGCTGGAAATGACAAAAAATACCAATAAATGCTTACATTTGAATTAAATGACACAGCACGCGACAATGTTAAAGGGAATGGCATAGGTCACATTACGAAAATCATTGTTTCGTAAATCAAAATGGCACATCATGGAGACGGTGTGTACCTAAACAACAAACGGGACGCCACGTGACGAACATCATTTTAAATGTAAAGAAATGTTACTTTGATAATTTAGGAGAGATGCACCTACTAGAATCGACTGATGCAAATATCACGAGAAATTGAAATAGTAAACAATAAAATAATGGAAACAAAAAAATAAAATCGAAGACAAATATTTTAACAAGGGTAGAAATTAAAGAAGAACAAGAAGTTGAGTGAAAAGATGAAAAGGTAAGCAAAAACCAAATCAGGACGAAACACGATACCTAAGAATTTGTGTGCGGTGATATATCAGATGCTGTACAAATAGAATTATATCATCCAAGAGGATGGCATAATCAGGAGGGGTCCGTGGCTAAATAATAACAGCCGCACAGGTCGATCGATCAGGTTAAACTACGCTTGCCGTGGTTGGCCTGTGGATGGGTGACCAACTTTACATACCAAGACCCCTCCGTGCCTGAAACGTGAAGCCGTTGGTCCCGGCTGTCATTCGTGGATCTTTGACAGTCGTTACGGATAGTCAGGAGCTCGAAAGTCTGACAACCAGTCTTACCAAGGGGTATCGTATTACCCAGTAATTGGATTGTGGAGGTCAGATAGGCAGTCGCTCCATGTAAAGTACTGGTATTCAGCTGCACTCGGCTAGAATGGAAGCCGACCCCAACATAGTTGGGAAAAAGGCTAGGCACATGATGAGGATGGCATAATCAACCTTTCCCGGAATTAACGCCCCAATTAGAATATTATGTTATAATCATAATACATACACAGATTTTTTATTATTATGTATTGTTGTATTGTTGCTATACTGATTGTGGGAGAAAATAGGTAGTGGTCACATTACAAATCTACGCTTGCACATAGCTACACACGTTTAAGGGTAGCTTAGTAGGTTCTTCATCAATTTTGGTTTGTTTTGAATGTACAGACGCCAGCACATCAAGCTACTACAATCTGTCATATTTCTTTAATAGATTTTGAACTTTATTGCTAAAGTATAAGGTTCAAAGTTGATTGGGAAAATTTGGCAGTTTCGGGTAGCTTGATGTGCTGGCGTCTGTACTGCGGAAGTGTGGGAGTAATTTACGTAGTTTTAATTATTTTGGGATAAAAAATTACCTATATTAAAAATGACAAATCGATTCAGTAAACTATTCGGAACAAACTACTTTCATAATATGCATTCATTCAGTTACACATTGTATAAGTGGTCGGTCAATAGTAAAACTCATTGGCTCTGGTTGTGTGGGTGTCGCTTCTGAGGAAGACTGATAATAAGGGTACACCCTATGGGGTGTACACATACAACTATTATGGTCAGACAAAATTTTAGGTGAATCGACACGTATCTAATCAAGAAGAAGAAAAAGCGGGTTGATGTAGTAAACTGACGCCCATAAATGGTTAATCAGCTATTTGATTTAAGAACTCATTTACTGAAAGAGTGCAAAATTATTTGTTGACAAACGAGTACTTACCCTATTTTTATTTGACTTATGGAATAATGAAGTTGTTGTTTCTTGAACACAAATTAGCAACAAGCAGTTTTTGGAAAGATATAGGTACTTAAGGTGAATGCGCAGTTGCAGACCGCGAAATTCAATTTTTCTTTCGTTTTTAGCAATTTTCAGGTCAGTGTCAGGTTGTAACTTGATCAAAATATGATTCGCGACTATAACAGGTACGTATGTACAGAATTATAATCATTAATACATCATTCTAAGTTAGATTTCTACCATAAGAATATATCTCGTATGGAAAAGTGATTATGGTATGATTCTAATGACTATAATTCTGTAAATACGTATCTATTATAGTCGTGAATCATATTTTGATCAAGATACAACCAGACATTGACCTGCAAATTGCAAAAAACGTAAGAAAATTTGAATTTCTGTTTCTACCACTGCGCATTCACCTTAAGGCAAACAAAATGAGCAAGAGAAGTATTGATTTGCGATTATAGTAAAAAGTAATTACAAGAATCCTAAACACCTAGTAAGTGGAAGGACTACGAGGTTTTAATAAGCAAAAGCATAATATACTGCATAATCCAAATCCTATAATATATGACGAACACAATACCTAAGTATCACTTGGTGTAGGTGCCGGCAAACAGAATTTTATCTTCGTGGAGAATGGCATATAAAAATGGACGATCAACAGTAAACCGTATTGATAATGGTGGTGAAGAAAATGAACTTGTCGCCACTATCATCAATCCTGTGAACGACAATAAAACCATACTTATTCAGGGTTATTTTAAATTGGCTAGCTTTGATTCCACAGACGCGATGGACGTCGATATCAAACCTTTTTTTTGGGAGGCCTTTTGTGAGAGGACCGCTGTGTTGTTTGCTTGAAGTGTGAGCTGAGGAATACATTTTTGGTATGTTTTATCGTGTTTAGTTATCGATATCCAACACGTCTGTGAAGTTTAAACAATGAAAAACAGATTTTCTTAGATGACATTTCAAGTGACTAAAATAACCGCGGTCGATGACCCCACAAAAAATCATCAAATTACTGGATACTCATCGCGTCTGCGGAGTTTAGCTGGCTAATTTAAAATAACTCTGTTCAAATCAAAATTGACAACGTATTATAGGAATTAGTTATTATAAAAGTGGGTAGTTTGTAATAATCAGATTGCGTAACACACTTTCTTTCACAATCCGAAGGATTTGGACGGAAATCCTTAATCCATTACTTTATCTGTTTGAATAGGTAATTCATCTGCTCAACAACGTAAATAACGCAATTAATGGTTGTCGAATTGTCAAAATGAAGGAATTCTAATTTTTAGTTTACACAGTTAGGTAGGTACCCCACTGGTCCTATTCCTATGTTGATCAAAAAGCCTTAAACTGCGACTCTGTTAAGTTGCTAACCTAAATTATTTCGGTTACTGGATCTTCCACTTCTACTGTTTCTGGTATTACTTACTAGAATTTGTTTGATATTTTTGTAATAAGGTATGACAATTTGAGGATAGATGTCAAATGAAAAGAAGGAATTGCAGACATGACACATCTTGATAAGCATGCAAAATTCAAATTCCATGCTATTAAGACGGTTGTACCTACGTTGTTGTTAATACTTTTCGCTTTAGTTGGTAAAGGTGCCAGCAAAAAGAATTTTGTCTTGGAAGAGAATAGCATACAAAAAGGGACGGTCAATTGTAAACTTGATTGGCGTTGGTGGTTCCGATAATGCAGACGTATACATGAAAACCATCCCTGTGAATAACAATCAATATACAAATTAATTGCAGCATAGATACTTGTTTTTAATTTTACATCAGCACAGAATACTGACTTTCCGCTGCGTATTATCAAGGAATAAAATAATTAGCGGACTGTCAGAGGACAATAGATAGGTATTTAAAATTCACTTGAAGCAGGGCTGATGGCAAAGATTACAAAGACATGAAAACGCAGAGAGGACTTCGATAAGCAAAAGCCAAATGCGTATTCTATCTTACGAAGACGGTATACCCACGTCTTTCGATTAGTTGGTACAGGTGTCAGCAACCAGAATTTCGTCTTCGAAGAGGATCAAATATAAGAATGGACGGTCAACAGTAAACTTAACTGTCGAAGGCGGCTGGGAAGATTCCCTCGATATCAATCCAATGGAGGATAACCGAAGCAACTACGCTCGTCATAGCGATGGAATTTATTTTATGGGTGTGGTTCTTTGGATCGATAGTTCTGAAGTCAGAATTTTTAGCATCCGAAGAGTACATGCGGATATATTATATAAAAAAGGAGACTTAATTTAAAAATATATTGTAATGCGCTAAATGCAACTTATGTGAATGAAACAAATTGTATCCAGTTAATAAAAGCGAAAAGGGGATTTTCCTCAGGAAAAGCAAAATGAATAGCTTTGCGATGCGAACACCATATAAAGCAACCATGTCGTTTATCAATATTTTACCTCATCATTAGTGTAGGTAAGTGCCAGCAAAAAGAATTTTGTCTTTGACGAGGACCACTTAATTAAGAATGGACGGTTAACAGTAAACTTCATAGGAGGTGGTGATTCGTAATTAAAAGATTGTGATACTAAAAATATTCTCCTGGGGAAGACATTCAATACACATTTTTATTAAAAGACATTACCATTGATGGGCTATAAAATATCAAATAGAAAAAGGGACAACCAACAGTAATTTTCACCTTCGAAGGCGACTGAGGAGATAGTAATGGCGTGGATGATAATCAGACTAATCCAAAGTTCAGCAATTACGCTCATCATAGCAATATAACTTGTTTCGTACGTGTACGGTAATCATTTGGTGGTGCGATTGTTCTGAAGTGGATCTGCATATATACAGCGAGAATTTGAAAAGTCTGATGTGTGGGAAGACATTTGAAATTCGGTTTTTAGAATCCGAAGAGGACAAAAGTACCTACACATTAAAAAAAAGAAGACTGAAGTAAAAAATATATTGTAAAGCGTTTAACGCAACTTATGTGAATGGAACCAGTTTTATCTAGTCAGGTTGTCAATAAGAGGAAAAGCAAAATTAACAGCCTGCGATGTGAACATTGCGAACACCATAGAAAGCAACCATGTCGTTTATCTATATTTTACCTCATCAGTGTGAGTAAGTGCCTGCAAAAAGAACTACGTCTTCGAAGATAATAAGATATAAGAATGGACGGTCAACTGTAAACTTCACAGGTGGTGGGGGTTGGTAATTTGCAGATATTGGTACTGGAAATGATCCTGTGAAAGAGAACCGAAAAAACACATTTTACCATTGATGTCCTAAGTGTAACATGGTAATACGTTAACTTTCCGACAATATTATTGTAGTTGCCTTAACACTACAAACCTGTGAATGCGCCAGCGGTGGCTCCTTCTTCATCAACCTTAATGAAGGCTTCTTGGAACGCCTTGGACACTACCACCGACTGGTCTTGCACAATACCGTTTGCTGACTCTTCAAATAGTTTGGATACTCCCAGCTGCAATTACAAAGAGTTTTCAATTAATAATCATGTAGAAGATTATAGATTTTCAAGCATAGGAAACTAAATATTCCCCTTCTTTGGGTTTATGTAGGTAGGTAGGTATATGTGGAAAGGAGGATTTTTAAATCACACGCATCCTTCCATCCATCTGCCTAGCCTTTTCCCAACTATGTTGGGGTCGGATTCCAGTCTAACCGGATGCAGCTGAGTACCAGTATTTTACATGGAGCGACTGCCTATCTGACCTCCACAACCCAGTTACTGGGTAATACGAAACCCCTTGGTAAGACTGGTTGTCAGACTTTCGGGCTTCTGACGACCCGTAACGACTGTCAAAGATCCACGAATAACAGCCGGGAACAACCGCTTAACGTGCTGTCCGAGGCACGGAGAGGTCTTGGTATGTAAAGAAATTATACGCATCCTTATATTAAAGAAATAAAGAATTTAAAAACCTTTGGTAAGATTTTATTGAAGTCCAGTTTGCTTTTGATATCGAACTTTGGGATGTCTAGATCCACATCAGATCCAGCAGGGCTTAGCTTGAATACGTCGTTCAGAAGTCCTTTCTCCGAAGCTTTTTCGAGTACTGATGGTAGACCGTCTACTTCGTTCGGGAGCACCACGACCATGCGGAAGCCCTTTTCTTTGTAGGGAAGCTCAACCATCTAATACAGAAAAAACAAATAAACGATTGCAAAGTCCCGAAAATTGATTTATAAGCTTTTTTAGAAGATCCTGATTGTATGCTAACAGTCTGACGCTTACCCGAGCACCAAGTTCAGGGCTCTCCGTGTAATACAGAGATTGCAACAAGTGCATAGTCGGCTTCTGAACTACAGAGCTTTTACTGAGATGGAAATCTTTGTCCTTCGTCTCCTCCGATTTGAAAGGAACGTGCCAGTGCCCCTGTAAATTGAAAATTATATTTATTTAGGATCTCCAAAAAAAAAAGATATACACAATACATGACATAAAAAGGAACAAACTATTTTTCAACATATTTATAAAATGATTTGCGCCTGCGATAACCAAAACCTTTGGAACTTTTTGTGATTGTCTTTGGCAGAAAATCATTTTCAATTTAGATAGGTAGGTACCTACGCGTAATCTGTTATGAAACTGTAAAATTTTCTGGGGAAAACCAGTCTCGTCGCAGCCTCTAAATTTAATTATGTGGAGTTGTTTTAAAGCATGTTAGAAGCAATATGAACTACATACCTTGAAGTATATGACGTTAAAAAGAGCAGTAGCTACGTCACTGCCTAGCACGTCTGGGCTGACTGGTGTCTTGATGTTGCCGTGGGTCTTCTCGTCTGCCTGTCAACATAAAAAAATGAAGGTTATGATATTTATACACTAGAAGAGTACCTAAGTCCAGAAATGGCAGTTCACCTTGCAGAATTCAGCTGCGGGAAGCGTTCGCTCGTAGATAATTTCGGACATGATTTTAGAAAGATGAAGTTGACGTAAGTGCTGTATGTTAGTGATGTACCTACCCATTGGTTGATAGTGTCAGCAGCTTCTTGCGCTTTACTGAAGTCGATGGTGTCGACTTCACTGCGGTAGGAGCGAGCGGCCGAGGTGAAACTGTCTTGCAGACGGAACTTGTTGGACACGTACACCTTGTTGGCGACTGTCAGAGCCTCAGGGTTCAGTTGGGAGAATCTCTCGCTCAACTCTCTATAGGAGTCCGAAGTCTGGAAATATACGAAAAGTAAACGTTTAGTTTGACACAAAACCATTAGGTAGATGGAGTTTAGTTGACCGCAACGAATACATCGTGCATCTTTCATCTAGATCAAGTTTTAGAAAAAGTTTTGGCTTTGAAGACCGTTGTCTCCTCGTGATTCCTGTGTGACAGTGTCTTCCTCTTCATTCTGTTATAATATTAAAGGCCAGGTGCCTACTGTGGCTGTCATTTGATATAAATATATCAATATTATTTAAGTTGAAATAATATTGATATATTAGTTTAAAAAAAATTAAATCTTAAACTGTATTTGTTTTTACATAATCTTTCCGTATTTGATTGACATTATTTGTATTACATAGTTGAATATGTGGAGGTATCAATCACACAACTATGTGATATTAATAGGGTACTCCGCTAAAACTCATATTGTCTTGTCGGGTAGGTTTAAGTACTTACTACCTACCAGTGGCGAAGGGTGAATTTATGACAGAGGTAGGCCGGAGCAAAAAAAAAATATAAATAGAAAATTTCAATGATGAATTGACTATAGAGTGGTTACGTTCTCAATTTTCGAAGGGAAGCCGGTGGGAATCGAGTTGTATGGTACCTTCGCCACTGCTACCTACATACTTTCGTCACATAATACTCTGTGCTTTCGTTATCATTGTTCTAGCGCGTCATGTAATATCTCTTGTCATTATTGCTAACTATACCTACCTAATAGCTTATAATTAGTCAAATGTTTATTTAAATAATAATAGTGACCACATCGTCGATAGGTCGTACACTTGAATTGCCACGATAAGGTAAGTTGATTCGTAAATTGCACCTATACATATATTTAATAATATCTGAATTCTCGTTATTTCTCGAACGGTTAAAAATAACTGTTAACGATTCCAGGTCTCGCGTGTATATAAAGTTCTCGGCTAATCAGCACATAAGTCAATCAGTAAGTCAACAATTTTATTTATTTATGAGTAGGTATTACAGTTGTCACTTCTTTTCTCCAGCCAGTTATAGGTTTAGAAAAGAAAAAATACTAACCTTTTTATAATCTGTACCACCCAAGAACTGGGTAATCTCTTCCTTGGTGTTGGGACCTGCGCCAGAGTTGAACAAGGAGAGCAGAATCATGAGACTGAGAGGGGACGACACCACGTTCTTGTTCTCTGCTACATCGTAGGCCACCTGCCAAAGTCATTGTTATTTTTACAACACTTGATGATATTCATTGTTTCCAAAAGCACAATACAAGTCAGGTTATCTATACCAATATTATAAAAAAGTAAAATTTGTTAGTTTGTAAGTAGGTATGTAGGTACCTAGGCGTTAATCTCCGGAACTACAAGTCGGATTGGATGTTTTTTTTTTGCATTTGGTAGCCCAATTCTTGAGAAAGGTTATCTAGCACTTTGCCCGCGACTTCGTTCGCATGTATTTCGTACTTTCCTCTAAAAATTTCGAAAATGTACGTTTATGATCTTTTGATGTTTTTCAAAGACGAAATTGACGCGGTGCTATTTTTCGCGTAATTTTGCATGCGGTGGCCGCAATGCACAAGTCAGGAGATTATGAGGAGAGAAGGAGATGATATTATTTTAAAAATATTGATTCAGTTCTTAATAGGTAGGTACATACTTCAATTCAACATTGGTTTACAAGTTTGAACTGATGATATGATGAAACAATTTTTGGCTCCGAAATCATATTCATGCACTTTTATAAAATACCAGCTGACCCAGACGGTTGTTTTGTGGTCTTGAGTTTCCACAATAATCTTATAGAAAAAAGGACGTTAAATTTTTCCCGACTTTGAAAATTGCTTAAATTTTCTTTTCTTAAATTAATTCTCATCAATCAACTAATCTTATTTCTTTTTTCTTTTCTTAGGTACCTACGGTACTCAATTCATTTTGAAACAAAAAATAGCGAAATCGCTCCAGAGGTCTTCAAGAAACACCATTCCTTTATTGTTTCCCCTTAACCTATGTGTCCCACTGCTGGGCAAAGATCTCCCCATATTTTTCCTTTTTCTTTGTGATGTTCCTTCTCTGTCCAATCGGTTAGAAACGAGTCCAAATCATCACACCAGCGTTTTTTAGGCCTGTCTCGGTGACAACACGACGCTCGTCTTCAAAGTCGTCATTTTTATTTATATAGAGATCATTTGAGTGGCCTTGTTCAGTTTACGTCATTAATTGCATACCTACAGACACTCACTCATAGTAACATAATTATCCTTATTTATTGCACGGTATTTTTTCTGGGCTCTACCCAAGTGTGCCCATCATTACTAGATATTTGCTTTGTGGTGGAATACTTGCACACAATCGTATTTAATCAATATCCTTCGGTATATTTATGCAATAATATCCGGAAAAATAACTATAAAATTACCTTGAGTAGTTTCATGGTAGATTTATCTATGCTCTCACCAAGCGGTGTTTTGACATAGTTTGGCGGGCCGGGGAAGTCAAAAGAATCAAAAGGCGACGCCATCGCGATGGTCACCAGACCTGAAAAAGACAATATGTAAATGTAAAGAGCACTTTACAAACAGTACCTATTCTATTTATCTATTGATAAGGCTATCAAAGAGATTACAATAATATTCCCGATGAATAGGTAAAATGCCTGAAACTATTTTTAGCCCAATTTCAAAATTGGTCAATAATAATGATGTTTGAGATAACTTTATTCTCATAAGGATACAAAATAAACTTACATGAGAATATTAAAACTATAACATAATTCGATATTGTTTAGCGATTTACAAAAACTAGACTTTTGTTCAATAATTAAGTATTTTGTGGGTGGATAAAGAAAAAATAAAAACAACTCAAAGTTCGCTTGATAAACGGGCTCAAAATATCAAATACAAAAGTAAACAAGTCTCCGTTCAACACAGATAAACGTATTTGGATGTGGCTAGACAATAAGATTGAAATTATTGTAGGGAATATGATGTTTTTATGGGGTAAAAGTGGTTATGCATTTGGATTCAGGGATCATCATCATCTTCCTGCTTGTGGTCGGCGCAACACGTGTTCTTCTTCCATTCTCCCCTGTCAACCGTCACGCTATCATTCACTCCCTTCCTTCTGGGGATGTATTTCGATAACCTACATCTATCTATACAGGGTGTCCAGTAAATAGTACGACATATTGCAGGGGGTGATAGGTTGAGTCAATACCTACCAAAACAACACAATATAATTATGTTCCGCTAAATGTAATGTTATTTTTCACCATTAGAAAATCGTTCTGCGAAAATTGAAACAAAATATAGTACTTATTTCTTGAAAACATTCTCGTTTTTGATTGAAAAAAGACTTATCAATTAGTAGAGTAACTATTCACGAATAATTTGATGTAAAAAAATACTAGAAAATGAATTTTTCATTACGAGATGCTTAAAAATCTGTTTCAAGGTAGAGATTTTTCGATATTTCGGAACATTTTGTATAACTGTAAATCCGTAACAATTTGCGGAACATATATTGTGTTGTTTTGGTAGGTATTGACCCAAGCTATCACCCCCTGCAATATGTCGTACTATTTACTGGACACCCTGTATAAGTAAATAAAACAAAGTCGGGTTGGTTACACCATTTATAACTCAAGTACGGCTGGACCGATTTCTATGATCTTTGATTTGTTGGATTTGTCTCCGCCCCGAATAGCAGAATAACTTTTGTTAACCTTATGTTGTAGTTGTTTATTATCCCTTAATAAATAAAGGAAAAAATCACGAAAAAAGAAATCTGAGGAGATACGAAGTTTGCTGGGTCAGTTAGTTTACTTACTATATAATTTGGAATAATAAATATTGAAGTTATCAAAAATAAAAATTCGTAAAATACAGAGTAAATCTTAGAAATGATAAGCCCTCTGTAGCTACACACACGTTTTCGCGCATCTGAATCGCCTCTGCACCCTAATTGTGTAACACACTATTACTCTCAGTTTGAATCATTTTGAAGTATATTGCTAATCCATTGCTCCTTTTGTACGAAAAGTGTGTCTGCTCAACAACGTAAATAACGCAATGCATGTTGTTCAACTGTCAAAATGAAACCCATTGCTACTGATAGTGTGTTACGCAATTACCCTGCTGGATTGTAGATGCCCACGGGATGACCAATAACCACAGAACAGTTGTGCCAATAACCATCAGGTGGGCTGTCGGATTCTTTATTACCCTCAAAAACCGTGTGCCGTCGCGGGAACGAACGAAGTGTCAAGAACGAAGTTCCTTACGCGATAGTCGCACGCACGCACACTCAAATATAATAGAAAGAGAACGTGTGAATTCAATACGCGTTTTTAATACAGAGCCATGTAGTTAGGTACCTATAAGTTTTCAGAAGCTCTCATAAAGTTGTCGCCATCTTGGATTTTCATTTTGACCGCGCTATCGGCTTTAGCACCATCGAAAACCATGAAAAGACAACCATGATAAAAAATTCACATCCGAAATCTTGGATTTTCATGTTAACCTTCCTATTGCTTCAGCACATTCGTAAACCGTGAATACTGTCTATCTCTCTCTCTCTCTCTTTCATATTTAATAGAAACTATAGAAAGAGAGAGAGAAAGTCGCATAACGCTTTTTCGTTACGTGACGATTTCTACCAGTTTACCTACTCCTACCACAAGCCGCGTTAAAGAACTTCGTTCCAAAAAAACAGTGGCACTCCGGGAGTGCCGACAGAAGTGAAAACAAAACACAAACAGAATACTTTGCCATCACTCACTGACATATCGGATATACATTAAAACCGATTAGGTACATCCCGAGGACAGCCGAACACATCCGAAACGGTGTCGGATACGGTAACATTGGCGCGAATTCAATGGTTTTCCCCATCTCAAAAAATGTCCAACGCGCCTAAAGAAGTTTTCACTTCAAAAAGGATAAAAATAACAAAGAAACAATCTGCCATATCCGTGTTCTCATCAGTCTTCGTACCTATTTGACCTTGAGTAGTCGTGATTGTGCAAAAAATAAGGAAAACTGGTCTTAAAATGTGATTGATTGTTAATATGAGCATATATCATGATGTGACGTCACCGTTGGCTAATCAGAGTGAGGGTTCACAATGAGGCGCACGATAAGGCCGACCACAAACATTTTCGCATTCGTAATTTTCACTCCAACAAGGAAAGTGAAGAAAAAAGAAAGAAGATTCACGTATGACAAACCTAAAGGCGCCCAGCCTTCGGGTATAAAACTAACTGAACGTTCATATTTATGAACAATTAACAACAATCAATAACATGAATAATTTTATCCATGTTAATTTTAGTGATTTCTTAATTAAAGGCATCCCGTTTAATTTTAACTACGATTTGGCTTTCAGAGAACAAGAACGAATGGAGTTGTCATTAGCTAATCTACTTATAGATTAATGTGTTACGTAGGACATTCAACAGCTTAATCAGTCTGATCAATGATTTACTGCTGCGGATAGGGAGGGTTCCCTTTGCCCCCTTGTGACCACAACTTTCTCAAAAGGAGGCAAGTTAACACCCCTGGGTCGTCTCTTAGCCCCTTTGCGACCATATGACTTTCTCGAAAGGAAGTCAGCGTTGACATGTCCCTGGGTTGGTTAGGTACACAGCTTTTCAAACGCACATCAAAATTATTATTTACAACACATCAATTACACAGGTAAAACTGGTTGCGCTTGTTTGTTTGCTTTGCAGGAATCGGTGGATGCAAGATATGATACGATTTGAAACTCAAAATTGAGCCAGCGTCTTATGTGTGAGATGGCCGCCGGCAGGAACTCAAGAATACAACTTCTACAAAGCATCAAAGATGAGTAAGAAGTCTTCATGATAAAAATGGAACCGTAAACTAATTAATAAGTTAATCGATCAATCTGCCTAGCCTTTTTCCAGATATGTAGGGGTCGGCTTCCAGTCTAAGTGGATGCATACCGCATGCTGAATACGAGTATTTTTCATGGACTGACTGCCTATCTGACCTCCATAACGCAGTTACTGGGTAACATGACAATCACGATAGCCCTTCGCAAGACTGATTGTCAGATTTTTGGACTCCGGACTAACCGTAACGACTGTCAAAGATCTACGAATGACAGCCGGAACCATCGGCTTAACGGGCTTTCCGAGGTACGGAGGGTGCTCGATATGTAATGGATGGTCACCCATCTACGCACTGACTGCAACAAGGGTAGCTTAGCTTCCGACCGACCCGTGCGGCTGTTATCGTTTAGCCACGAGCCCCTCAATTAGTGGATGTGAAACGGAAATTGGCGGTCACGCTCACAATAACCAAGTACCTTCTTATTGCTCGGCGCGGGCGCAATTTGCTCCACTAGGGAAAGCTGTTTACTAACGGCCGAACCCAATTACCTATCTCATCATCTGCCTAGCCTTTTCCCAACTATGTTGGGGTCGGCTTCCAGTCTAACCGGATGCAGCTGAATACCAGTATTTTACATGGAGCGACTGCCTATCTGACCTCCACAACCCAGTTACTGGGTAATACGATACCCCTTGGTAAGACTGGTTGTCAGACTTTCGGGCTTCTGACTACCCGTAACGACTGTCAAAGATCCACGAATGACAGCCGGGACCAACGGCTTAACGTGCTTTCCGAGGCACGGAGGGGTCTCAGTATGTAAAGATGGTCACCCATCCACAGACCAATCGCGGCAAGCGTAGCTTAACCTGATCGATCGACCTGTGCGGCTGTTATTATTTAGCCACGGATCCCTATAAGAATAATTACATAATGTATATACTAAAACCTTCCTGAAAGTATGTAGATCACATTTGAAAGAATTATCAAAAATAGTTCATGAGTTTTTGAGATAATCGCGGACATACAAACATACATACATACTACATACATACTACATACATACTGGTCGAATACAGTACCTCCTTTTTTGAAGTCGGTTAAAAAGTGTGTCGTCTGAACTCGTCTGCACTGCACCCTAAGGTTATGAGAATGATTTTCTAACAAAATAACGTCATCTAAATACGAAGGTACCTACTCGAATTGTTTATTATATTTTAATTTTTAGACATAAAGACGACTTAATCGTTAGGGAGACCTTTTAACCTATTCTTATCCTTCTTTTTGGGGCTATCGCATTAGGTTAAGAGACTTGTAGTGATGGTTTTAAGGCATTTATAGTTCAAAGTCAAAGTCAAAGTCAAATCATTTATTTCAATTAGGCACACTAAAGGCACTTTTGAACGTCAAAAATTATAGTAAAACAATTGATTCTAGTCGCCCATTCCAAAAGGTAGTTTTCGTATGGAGAAGAATGGGCAAGAAACTCCACCGTTACTCTTTTAAAACGTTATTTATGCAACTGTTGTAAGTATAATAAGGGGTATTAAAACACGAATGTGGGTTTATAATATGAGTGTTTTACAACTTTTACTATGGGACCAAACCTGAAATCGCGATAAAAAAATCAGCTGTTCCCTGGGCACATTTTTGTTCGTATAACTCGTCAAAATGTAGGAAACAGCTGATTTTTTTTTCGCGGTGTCAGGTTTGGTCCCATAGTAAAAGTTGTTCATAATGATGAGTACAATGACCTCTTAAAGAGGTTGTTAGTGTTTTTCCAATAACCCTGTATATGTATACAGACTGATTGGTAATTGGGTGCATTCCAAAAAATTTAATTCGATTTCAGTATAAACTGGTCTTATTCTGGATATAATAACCGTATAAAAGTTTGGTGAAATTGACCCTAATACAAAGGAGACGATAGCCAGTGGAACGAACGGGAATATACGAAATAACTCTGGTTTAAAATCAATTTTTCGTAGGTATCCAGAAACTTTTCTTTTTCGGATTAAAAAAATGCTTCAATTTGACAGAAAAAGCTTATTTTGTAATATTTTCATCCAAAAAGTACTAGGTACCTACCTAATTGTGATAACCTCTGGACGTAGGTATCTTATATTTTACTGATAGCTAATGATCGAATGAATCTTCCGAAAACAGATCATCAATAAGTAGGTACTTACCCGTAACTTAAAAAAAAACCAAACTTGAATAAATCTAAACAGAATAATTAACCACATTCCTACAGTTTTAAAAAACATAAAAATAAAAATAGGTATAACCTACCTATGTTTTTTTCTAAATTGTCATAGTGACAAAAAATCACAGCTTCGTGTAACTACCTAGGATCCCAGCGTTTATAGTCCGATTGCTTCAAACTTCAAAGTCAAACATCGATCACTAATTATTAGTGATCAATGAAGTCAAACCATTTGCATTTGCATTTAGACTATGTAATTGAGTAGGTGTATCTAGCAAGATTAGCGCTGTGAATGTTATCATAACAATAAAATTACGTACCTAGTAGAATGACAAGCTGCGCCATGTTGTCTGTCCGAGTCGTCGCACAACACTGACCCTCTGTACCTCCAAGTTTATAATATATGTATCGAAACCAGATTGTTTTGTGTGGTGACTGCCGACCTGCCGACTGGTGACGTATTCACATACACGTCTGCAGCGTTTTTATATTATTAGATATTGATTTCATGAGCGTGTTCTAGATCTTTGATAGTCGCTAAGAAGGGTAGTTAGACGGCCAAGTGTGATAACCAGTCTTACCAAGGGGTATCATGTATGTTACCCAGTAACTGGGTTGTGGAAGTCAAATAGGCAGTCAAATACTGGTATTCAGCTGCATCCGGTTAGACTGGAAGCTGACCCCAACATAGTTAGGAAAAGGCTAGGCATATGATGAGATGATGATCTTAGGCAAACAAATGTCCGTCTAGCAAAAGGGGATTCCCTAACTTTCGTCTGCTACATGTAGGTTTCTCCGGTGGATAGCAGTTTTAACCGACATCAAAAAAGGTGGAGGTTCTCAATTCGGATGTTTATATTATTATTTTTCGGGCATAACTCCGTCATATAAAGTGTGGTCAAAAAGTCGTGAACAAAACGAAATGGGGAGATAAAGGAGGTCATTTCCAACAAGAATTAATATGGACGGATAAGTATATATACTAATACATATACATATATATTTTTTATATGATATACACACATCAACAGAATCTAGGGATACCTTAATCTTAAATTATTTACGAATGTATAGTTTAAAATATTTTTAGTTTCAATAAAAAGTTTATATACCTACAGATTTAAACCTCTTTTATTCTATTTTCAAAATTTAAAATGTAAATAAAAAAAACCAAAAGAAAAACAAAATACGGCGGCAAAATTGTTAGTAATTCGTTACGTTAAGGAAAATTAAAATTGTTTTTTTTTTTTTCATATTAATGAATGAAAAGGGATTAGATTGTTTTCCTTTTTTAACTTTACGTACCGTGTGAGCTTTAAGAGTCATGTCACGTCGTCATTTGAGTCGAGATGAAATGTTACGAGCCGTGGGCATGTTAGAAAATGGTGCTATTCAACGCGTCGTTGCTGAGGCCCTACACACCAGCCAAAACGTGATATCAAGGTTGTGGTCACGTTATGGCAGTACTGGGGATGTGGCTGAACGGCACACGGGTAGATATCGTGTTACTACGCAGAGACATGACCGATTTCTCCAAATGACCGCTAGAAGACAACCCAATATCACAGCGATGCAACTAGTACAAAGGCTCCAGGAGGACCACCAGCTGCTGGTAAGCGACCAAACCGTGCGAAGGAGGTTGCATGAAGTTGGTCTTCATGCTCGAAGCGCGCTGCGTGTTCCAGCATTGCGACGTGGCAATCGCGGTCAGCGGCTTTCGTGGTCTCCGGAGCATTTACCATGGAGTGACGAACCCGTGCGAAGGAGGTTGCATGAAGTTGGTCTTCATGCTCGAAGCGCGCTGCGTGTTCCAGCATTGCGACGTGGCAATCGCGGTCAGCGGCTTTCGTGGTCTCCGGAGCATTTACCATGGAGTGACGAACAATGGTCTTTGGTGCTGTTCACTGATGAGTCCCGGTTTGGGTTTCATCCGGATTCACGAAGAACATGCGTTTGGAGAACTCCAGGAGAGTTAGCTGTCTACGACACCTTCAGGAGGTCCACTCATACCAAGGCGGGACAATCATTGTCTGGGCAGGAATTCGTCTTGGCGGACGAACCCAGCTCGTTTGGATCCAAGGCAGCATGACTGCACAAAAATACTACGAGGAGGTAGTAGAGCTTGTTATTGTCCCACACAGAATCCAAATTAGCCAGGAATTTGTACTCATGCACGATAATGCTCCTTCCCATACGGCTATTCAAGTTTTGGATTGGCCTGCACAATCGCCCGACTTAAATCCTATCGAGCATGCCTGGGCCATGTTACAACGAAAAGTTTTGAGAGATTTCCCGCCAAATTTGACGACGGAACAACAACTTTACGAACACTAGCAAAGAACATGGGACCTCATACCGCAGCAAGACATTGACAATTTAATTTTGTATGAACAATCGATGTCGATGTGTAATTAATGTAACAGGTGGCAACACTGATTATTAATAATTAGAGTTTATAACATTTTTTTCAATTTTAATTAAAATTAATAGCTTTATAAGACGAAATTAAGTTTTTCTATCATACTAATTTTCTACGGTGATTAAAAAAATTTAAATTTTTATTTAAAACAAAAAAATCACGAAATGTTTTTATTTTTTATTACAAACCTTAAAATAACCTACAATTCTTCCATTTACTATATCAGAAAATTCTTCATAGATTTTTAGATATTTGATGAAATATAAAATATCCCTAGATTCTGTTGATGTGTGTATGTATAAGAATATTTTTTTCGCGATTTCAAGTTTGGTCCCATAGTAAAAGTTGTTCATAATGATGAGTACAATGACCTCTTAAGAGGTTGTTTGTTGTTTTTCCAATAACCCTGTATAGACGGATTTGAAAAACTCTTTTTATCCGACTTCTAAAAAGGAGGGGGTTCTCAATTCGGATGTTTTTTAATGGATAAGGTATGCCTCAGGGGTCAGGGGTAGTCCCATACTTTGCTTGGGTAGTTTTTGAGTTAGCTTCAATAATAAGTACGATTTTTTTCCACTTATATTGACGATGTTTTAATAACTTCCTCTGTTATTGATATTTAGCAAGTAGTGTTAAATGAATTTGTGTGGGATAGGTACAACTAAAAAGTGAACTGTACTGTTGGTTACACGCAGATGTTAGAAATAACGGACGATAAAAACCCAGCTGTGTGGCAAAGAATCGGGAAAAAAAGGGCGGTTTCGCACTACGTCCGATCCGAATCTGAGAAATAGTCCATAGTCCTATTTGTTCGGATCTAGTGCGCAACCCCTCATACAAATAGGATAATGGTCACTTCGGGCCTTCTCGGATTCGGATCGGATATAGTGCGAAACAGCCCAATCTGACATTAAATACCCAAATCGCTAATAGGTGCGCCTATAAAATTTTAGGGTTTCTCTCGATTTCCACGGGATCCTCTCATCGGATTCTAACTTGATGACAATGGGACCACCTCGAGAGTCTACCCTTTCAAAGTAAAAAAAAAAGTCCACAACTGACGGAGAAAGTCGAACCTCCTCCTTTTTGGAAGTCGGTTAAAATAGACTCATTTATTTAAAAAAAAAACTTAGGTACCTACCTCCTACCATCATTATTTATAAGATCAATAAGTTGTTGGATCAATTACATATTTGTCATTTTGAAGACTGCTGACGCTCACGGATCACCAATATGACGAATAATAATATTTCCTTTTTTGCTACTTAGGTACAGAACATTAAAATTTTCTTCATCGATCGAGAACATCATGATTGATCATTAAAAAGCGATTAATGTTTGGTTATTTCCTGCACACTTCTAAGTTATACCATCCACAGTTTGTTAAACTGTGGTTTTAAACCAAAAACTTTTAGAAAAGATAAGATAATCATTTATTTGCTTTAACATGAGTTACAGTTAGGTACAGAGGCCAGCACATCAAGCTACCCCAATCTGTCAAATTTCCTTGATGGATTTTCAACTTTACCACAAAGGAATAAGGTTCATATTCAATTGCGAAAATGTGACAGATTGGGGTAGCTTGATGTGCTGGCCTCTGTACAGCACATACAACACAAATTGTCGGCATACCAGAGATGATAAAAACGGAAGGCTAATTCCCGTAATTAAAAACGTTCGAAATCTAGTCGCAAATAGCTATCTCATCTCAGCGACAATCATTGTCAAAAATGTAGGGAAATTAGGAAATTTTTGACAGATTGAGACTCTGAGATCTGAGATCTTAGAATACGAGAAGTGCCCCGCAAATCATCATGTTTTGATGCAAATATTAATAGGTACAATAATTTAGGTATAATGTCACTCACTCCGAGTCAAATTAAGTATTTTCAAACTACACACATCAAAAGTGTCTAGGGATCAACATATATTTTTGCAATAACTTTTCTCCTGATTGATATTAATTAAAATTTTCTTTAAGGATTCATCAAATAAAGTGTTTTCGTTTATCACAGTAACGATAAACCAAGTCACCTTTGCATTAATAAAGAAATTTGCCATTTTCCTAATAAAGGGATTTTTGACATTTGAACCACTAACACAAAAGTTCGAAAAAAAGACTGAAATAACAGTTTTCTTTAAAATTTTATTGGGTAACTTAAACAATTAATAATCCGTGTTTCTACCGCGAACACTAACAACACAAGAACATCGGTTTGGCATACTCAAACTGAGTTCATCCAAATCACGCTGTGGAATGGCAGCCCATGTTCGTTGCAACAACAAAAAAAGGTCTTCTTGCGACTGGATACCCTCCATATTCGGCAGAGCTCTTCTCTGTAGCATATCCCATGCATGCTCAATCGGGTTCAAGTCTGGCGACTGAGCAGGCCAGGGCAGGACATTGATGTCAGCTGCGGCGAGAGTCTGTCTTACAACTCTTGCGGTGTGCGGTCGTGCATTATCATGCATTAACTGAAATAAGGGACCGATTTGCACTTGTAGAGGAACGATGACGTCTGATACAATCGTCTCAGCATAAATTTGAGCGTTGAGGTTGCCTCTGATCCAAATCAACTCAGTTCTTCCGCCGATCCAAATACCCGCCCATACCATGATGGTTCCACCACTATAAGGATGGACTTCCTGGCAGGATTTTAATCGCTGTTGGCGTCCAGGGGTTCTCCAGTGTCGTATACGTCTTGTATCCGGTCTCATACCAAAACGAGACTCATCAGAAAAGCACACGAAACGCCATTGTTCTTCTGCCCAATTTCTGTGTTCAAGAGCCCATTGATATCGAATCCTACGATTGTGCATTGCTATAGGTGGTACCCGTAGCGGTCTTCGGGAATGAAGGTTCACTTCATGCAAGCGGTTTCTGACTGTTTGGTCGCTAATTAAGTTCCCTGAAGAGTGATGAAGCCTCACGGCTAACATCATGGCGGTTATTGTTGGAGCTCTTCGAGTTAAGATTTGAATGTATCGGTCTTGTCTCCGTGTGGTGCAGCGATACCGTCCTCCATGGCGCTCAGCCACGGTACCAGTGCTTCGGTAACGTGTCCAAAGTCGACTGATAACACTCTGACTTGTATTCAGAGCTAAAGCCACAGTACGTTGCCGGGAACCAGCTTCTATCATTCCCACGGCTCTGAGCATTTCTTCCCTGCTTAAATGACGTCGCCGCTCCATAATAACGTTGGTTTTAATCAGTAGTAGGGAAACAGTAGCACTAATAATGTCTTCAATGCGTTGTATGTTTTTATAGGGAAAATATTGACAGCTGATTTTCATCTTTTACTCGAATTTGATTCACAGTTCCTGATTCAAATTATGAAATGCACCAAAAAGGATCCATATAAATTTATAAAATCATAAATTTATTACAAAGCCACATCTCAATCTCAAGAAATCCGCATAAAAATGCTTGATCCCTAGACACTTTTGATGTGTGTAGATGTTGTCCGCGACTTCGTCTGCAATCCAGGATGAAAAGCAGCCTATGTCCTTCTCCAGATCATGGTCTACCCATGTGACAATTTCATCCAAATCCGTTCAGCCGTTTTAGCGTGAAAGCGTAACAAACAAACTTACTTTCACATTTTATAATATTAGTTAGGATGTCTTGATAATATATAAGAACATTAAAAGTAAATAATAGATTAGTTAAACATAATCGAAATCTTTTATCTAAAAACTTATTCAAATTATAATAATCATTATCTGCTAAAAGTTTAATAACTTTCTTTTTAAATGCTAACTCAAAAATTATGCATCAATGTTACGAACAGCGGGGTAATTATGGCTTTCATTTTGACAGTTCAACAACATTCATTGCGTTATTTACGTTACTGAGCAGACCAATTTTTCGAACATATGAAGCAATGGATTAGTAATATCCTTCAAAATGATTCAGATTGCGATTGATTGTGTGTGAGTTACGCAATTAGGGTGCAGAGTCCCAATTCTGTTTAGTAAGTAATTATTATTCCTCGCGAAATCTTACCACGTGCAAACCACGTCAATATCGTGTCTTGTAGACGGCAAGAAATCGAAATGTCAACCGGTACGGACAACAGACGCCAGCAAATCAAGCTATAGTCTAATTATTAATTCACTGGAGTAATCTGACGTTTACGGTGTTACCACTTTTTGATGAAAAGAAAATAGTGTTGTGACAAGAAGATTGACATCAATCACTCGCTCATTCATTCTTTACGTTCTAAATCAAATCATATTATTTTATTAAGAAATCACCCAGCTTAGTTTTGTTTAATCGATATAAAAATATTAGTATCTAGTTAATACCTTTATAGGCCGATTCTTTCAAAAAGCGAATTTTAAATGAAACAAAAATACATTGGATATATTTCTATTCGTCGTAGTCAGACATAATATCAGCACTATCACTGTCGCTATCAGTAACACTTATTATAAAACGGTCCATAACATTTTATATTATACGGTCGAGATTGCACATTTTATATAAACAACAATACCAACAAACACAACGTAAAACAACTTAACAATGAACAGCGCGTGGGCAAAAGAAACATTCGTGCACTCAGACCAGAAGAGTTTAGAAGCCGAATGAAAGACAATCAAAACAAGATCGCCGCGCGGGTGGCGTCCCGCGTCCGTCACGTAGGGAGGCAATAATGCCCGACCCAATAATGTCCAGCCCAATAATTCGTGTACATCGTCTCTGATAGAATTTATGATTATAATTATTTAGGTACTTTCTATAATAAATATTCCTATTGACTTTGTGTGAATGAGCTGAATCACAACGAACGGAACGCATCACTATTACAATAAATTATGGCAACATTATTTTACAAAGTGACATTAACATCTGTCAGTTTACTCCAGTGAATTAATAATTATACTTTACTACAAACTGTCAAATTTATTTAATAGATTTTCAACTTTATCACTACACTACAGCTTGATTGGGAAGATTTGACAGTTTCGGCTAGCTTGATGTGCTAGCGTCTGTACTTTGACAGTTCAAACCACGCCAACTTTGGAATACAGAACACGGTAATAGCAGCTGATGTCGCGTGTGAGCTAAGGAATTGACGTATTGACGTGGTTTCGAAGTAAGGAATCATTGAGCCCTGTTAAGTCCCATGAAACAGAAGTACCTACAGATATAATATAGTCTCGCGGTTGTAGGTACCTATACCTACCAGATCTCTACTGGATCACAAAAAATAACGCCCATCGCATTCGCACCTCACGATGATAGGTACTGGCTGACACTAGCCGGCAAAAGATGCGGTCAGGCCGCAGGCGGTAGGCATAGCGAAACACATCGACACGCAAACTGTGACCATGGATTCAGTACAGACACCAGCACATCAAGCTACCCAAAACTGTCAAATTTTCCCAATCAACTTTGAACCTTATGCTTTAGCAATAAAGTTGAAAATCTATTAAAGAAATTTGACAGGTTGTAGTAGCTTCATGTGCTGGCGTCTGTACATGATTCTAGCTAGACCCACAAAGCATTGGAATTTTTCGTCGGTTATTTAAAAAGATGTCTAAAAAAAATGAGCTTCAAATTTTTACCGTAAAGAACAGTACGTTTTTTTTGCTAACGTCACCCGGTAGACTCATGGTCTACCTGGTGTCTTAACGTACGTTTCATTTAATTACTGTTTAAGAAATTGCCACAAGATCTACCTGCCATGCCAGGTGTCTCAAGTAAAATGTTATTTTTTCTTTTTTACAGAATGGAAACAAGAGAAGTAACACGAAAAGGCAACTTACTTACAGCGAAGCTGACCGTAACGAACTACAACACTCCCTTCGCTACAAGGACGAGTCCCGAGTTCGTGATCAGCGGCGCGGCGCTGTTCCAGGTGCGACTGATCGCCGCGCTGGTCAACAACGGACACACCAGTGTGTACAACAACTTGTTGTTCGTGCGGTTCACCAAGCGACGCGACACCGACGACCTCACCTACATGATATATTTCAACAGCGTGGAGCTGAACATAGTGGGCAAGACGTTCACCAGCGACGATGGCACGTGGCACTTGATACACGAAAACAAGAAGCAGCAGTTCACGTTCGACGTGGTGGTGGAGATGCGCCTGCAGCCGAGCGCAAGCTCCTTCGCGGATCTGCACGAGGACACGGAGCTGACGGACTTTGAGCTGCGTGGTCAGGACGGCTCCGTGCGCATGCACCGCGCCGTGCTGGCGGCGGCCAGCCCCGTGCTGCGCCGCATGCTGGGCGGCGCGTGGCGCGAGACCTCCGAGGGGCACGTGGACGTCACCGGCACCTCCAAGGCCACTCTCGAGCACTTAAAGAACTTTGTGTACCTACACGTGTTGCCCGAGTCGGGCTTGGAGCAGTTGCTGCTGTTGTCCTCGTACTACATCATGCCGGAGCTGGAGCGGCTCTGCGTGGACAGACTGGTGCGCGGCGTGAGCGCGGGGAACGCGTGCGATCTCATCGAGTTCGCGGCCAAGAACAACGTGAAGCGACTACTGCTCGCGGTGCTCGAGTGCGTGCAGAACGGCGCCATCAGTGTCACGGAAATCCGCGACCATCTTGATGAGAGCGAGTGATACCCCAAACACTGTCAAAAACACTGACATGAAAATTTGTCTGTAAGAAAATACATATGTGGGTATGGCGGCTGGTAAAAACAAAACGAAACTCTACTGCACCATATCACCCGCGCGTTCGAAGCTTCACAATTTTTTAGCGTATACATTATTGTCTTTACTTAAAACACTTTCGTAAAACTTCACACTGCGCAAAGGCTTAGTTTTTGAGAAACGCCGAGTTTGGGACTTGGGGCACCCCGGCTCGGACCAGGTTAGAGTCGAAGAGGATGGCGGGGTGACCGAGCAAAGCGAGCGAACAAAGGGCCTTTTGCTTTTTGATTATTTTTTTCAAACCATTCAGAAGGCTCCGTCGACTACCTACGCCACGTGAATTTCCCCACCCTTGATTCTTCCACTATACCACCAATTTCTCGGGCGGCACCTATGGTTTGTGCAGTTTGGGGTTTTCAAAAATACACTAAAAAGGGTGATATTCTACCCAAAAAAATATGATCTACTATAAAAAAGCGCAGGAACGGATGTTAAAAAGTACAGTCGTCCCCAAAACGAGAAAGAAGTGTTTCTAAATATCTCGAACTTACTAGTACGAGCTCGACGTTCAGTTCTATGCACTTGATGTCCGCTCTCCCTGACCACTCCCGCGCACAAATCACACACACATTCGCTAAAACGCTACTGATCTCTGGCACAGAGAGCGGCCACTAAGTTTGGCGAAACAAGTTGCACAAACCGACGATTATCCCCTCTTATTATCATTGATTGTTTCCCCTCTTTATCATTATTAGAATGTTTAAGTACTTTGACAGTCTTATTTTTGACAATTTCCATTTTCAAATTTTTAATGTAGGTATACCTGAGAATGAGTAAATACTACTAATTTAGTAGATTAATCAGTGCCCCATTTTTTTTTGCGAGAGGGCCACACTGCCAGTCGTGTGTTGTCCCTTTCAAGACCATTATTTTCGTACGTTTATTGGTCATGCAAAAGAAACTTTGTTTGCTGCATAACATAATCAGCCTATAATGTTCCCACTGCTGGGACACAGGCCTCCTCTCAGTGAGAGGGAGTGGGCCGTAATCCACCACGCGGGCCCAGTGCGGGTTGGCAGATGTCACGTGTCTTCGAATTTTTGGTTCTAGGACATGCCGGTTTCCTCACGATGTTTTCCTTCACCGTTTTGAGAGCAGTGGTGATGAAATAATTTACACAAAGTAAATCGCCTGTCTGGATTCGAACCTACGACCTACAACTCGTAAGTCAGGGCCGTTACCACTTGGCCACCACTGCTCTAAGCAGCATAAGATTTGTTTCTATTTACAATTTGAAACACAGTCAAATACGAGAAATGACGTGTCGCGCTCTGATTTGCGTTCAATATCACGTGACGAATGGCTTTATTTTTACGGAATTATTTCTCAAAAATATTAATTATTTACTAAATTAAATCGAGTTTAGATATTTTTATTTATATTCCATTTATTTTTTGTGCTTAGGTTTAACACATTCATTAAACCATACCGACCATACAATAATAAGACTGGCTTTCATTTTGACAGTTCAAAACATTAATTGCGTTATTTACGTTGTTGAGCAGACAAATTTTTCGAACTTATGAAGCATTGGATAACAATATCCTTCAAAATGATTCAGATTTTGACTGATTGTGTGTTACACAATTACGTAGGATGCTTCAAATTTCCTGAAAAGTTCTGGTTATCTGGTAATTCATTAATATTTGTAATTTATCAGCATGATAGTGCTCATGGCCTAACGATGTTTATGTGATGCTATTTAATGTAATGGTAAGCCAAAAGCAAGATTCTAAACAAACTAAGTACTACCCACTTTCCTACTCAATACATACCTAAGTAATTCCTTTGATAAAGCAGGCCAATTACTATTGCACGTATGGAGAATTACATAATTGCAGAATAGAGAATAAGGGCCGGCGCAGACCTCGCGAAGCGAAGCTCCGTTTCCACTGCGAAACGAAAATCAGCATTGCGCTTATTGAAATAAAATTGAAGATAAAAATCCTTCCACTAGCCCGAGAAAGCATCAAATTCTTCAGAGTCGTAGTTGAGTTTATTGAGTTTATTAGGGATGCAATCTTGTTTAACAGTGTAAACCGCGCTGCGCTGCAACTTGCCAGGTCTAAACTAGCCCTAAATAGTAGTTATATGTACAGAGGCCAGCACATCAACCTACCCGAAACTGTCAAATTTTCCCAATCAACTTTGAACCTTATCCGTTAACAATAAAGTTGAAAATCTATTAAAGAAATTTGACAGATTGTAGTAGCCTGATGTGCTGGCGACTGTACAACATTAAAAAACGAGGAGGTTCTCAGTTTTTTCCATGAAGTTTAGAAGTAGGTGGCTATTGGTTACGTTTCACACAATTTATGGAAGGTTATACTAGGTGGATTTTTGCCGTGCGGCTGGTCGCTTACCAAATCGCTTCAAAGTCGGATGGCACCCAACTTTGGGGCTTGCGATTTTAGTCACTTGCGGTATAGTCGAATTGTCATTTAGACGATCGATTTTCGCTGTGCGGCCTAGCCGTGCGGCGAAAATCGACCCGTGTAAACCTCGCTATCACAAGCCGAATCGCCACCCCATTTAGGTCGATAAAAATCGCAAGTGACTCATTTTGCATCAACATTTCGGCCTTCATGCGGCGGACTGAGCATTTTCACGGTCAATTTTAGTCACCCGCCGCATGCGACCTGTCGCCGGACGCCGTACGACAGAAGTCGAAACACTCAACTTTGGAACTTGCGATTTGAGTCACCTGCCGCCTAGCCAAATGGCGTTTAGACGCGGCTATAGTCACCTGTATAAAGCCCGCATTAGAAGACGTTGCTCGGATTCCGTAAAGAGCTACACAATAATAGGAATCGCTAAGTCCATGGCATGTCTTATCTAAGAATTGCGTTTAGAAATCAAACATGGTCTTGAACAAGGTTGAAGGCCTCTCTAAAACCTGTTACTTAACGGATATCATACTAAAAATGAATAATCTTACTGTTTTAAACGAATGTAACATTTCATCATTTTTAAACCAGCCTCAGCCACCTTCCAGTCCACGTCATAACTCGGAAAATATTATCGAGAGTATTGTAGAAGTCATGGTGCAGAATCTCCTACAATTTTGAATCCATATAATTTTGAATTTGGAACTTCTCATGTTGTTGAGGAGACAGGACGTGGTACAGACTCTCCTACTATTTTGAACTCATATGATTTTAACTTAGAACCAGGGTTATCAACTTCTCATGTAGTAGCCACGAGTAGTAGCACGAGTGATGATCGTAACTATGATCCGGATCAGACGTTCTGCTCTTCTGAAGATGATGATAGTTGTATAAATGAAGGAAATAGTACTGGAAGGAAGACAAAGAAAAGAAAAGGCTTAGCTGAAGCAGAGATTTGGAAAGCCCGAATGCATGAAAAGTTACGAGAACATGGAAAAGACTACATAGGGTGGAGAAGAAATGAAAATTCATGTAATACGCATAATGCACCACGAGCAGCAAAAACATTGAAAGAGACCTGCAGTTCTGCATTTTGTCGCTCGTCCAAAGAACGCCACTGCCACGAATTTACATCAGGACAGCGATTGTTTGATCTATTTTGGAGTTTAAGTTGGGATTGACTGCTCGTAACACGTTAGGCGTGAGGTTTTTTTAATATTGTTTACTCGTAACTTTTTGTGTATTGATTATTTAATGAAAAACATATGTGAGCATTTGATTGTTTTAAATTATATCAATAAATAATTTCATTACCTACCAACTACTTAGGTACTTTTTTATTTTATTTTTTTTTAATTTATTTTCGACATTATACAGTTTTTTCCCTCTCCTGTAAAATTTGATACATTGCAGTTACATGTTGTCAACCTTTGACCATCGATATTAATAAAAACTTTTAAGGTTTCATAATATTACTGGAGTTTTATTTTCATCCGAACATCATGTTGATATTTTTGGTTCAGTACTGATTACCCCCGTTCTTGTTTCCACCCGATTATATAGTTTATACTTAATCCCGTTTTATCAGACGAAATCGAGGTGGTACAGTCAAAGAAAAAAGTACTAAGCGATTATTAATAAGCATGTTTATTCCAGATCAAATTATCAGAAATCAAATCGCAGCTTTCGTCAGATTTATTAGTTTCATCACAATTACAAAAATCACCGTGTTTTTAAGTAGATAAGTACCTATTAATATAAAATAAATATTTCTTAGAAAAAATAACTAAGTTCTTACATGAATATACCTACCTACTTTAAACTAAAAGCTTTAAATATACTGTAAAACACGTTATACACAGAGTAAATCTAAACTAAATAAATCAAAAGGTGTACCTAAGGGTTCTAATATTTTAAACACAAATCAATTAAGTAATAATAAAAATCAACAACTTTGAGTTAAAATAACTAGATAATTATAATTGGTATGCATTGTTAACATTCGATATCCGTGTTAACATTGATCTGATTTCTTGCAGGAATCATTCATTTATTTCCTAAAAATAATATTTGGGTGTTGCACTTTCTCGCTTCACTGTACATAATTAATTTACAAATTTCGGAGGGCGAGAATGTAATTAGAGCATGCAATACCGCAGTATATATTCAATACCGCGATATTGCGGTATCGGACATGTAATACCGCAAAATTTGCTATATTGCGAAATCAATAAACTGTTAAAAGGGGGCTAAAATAAAACTACCATGAGTTTTTTCAAACGCTAATCTTTATTTTTATTTGAAAATGTTTACGTAAAAAGCATAAATTATCAATTGTATCATCTTTTGAAGATTTTTTTTTTATTAGAAATGTATCCAGCAGCCGAAAATGCTCTCTCAGCTTCCTATGATCGCAAAAAATGTTTCCACACTATAAGAGAACTTTTGAAGTCTGAATTCACTGCTGAAGGAACTGCTTATTTCTTAAGAAATGAGCAGTTCCTTTGTACTCAAATATTAATTATGTCATTTCTTTATGTATTTTACTGTGTGTACATAAATAATAAAATAAATAAATAAATTCAATACCTACCATTAAATTGTAGTACTTATTCATTTTTTTTTTATTAAATAAAAATTTGGTACGCGAATACGAGTATAATACGTTGATATATATATATTAGTCAAAATAATTATTTTTTCACGCTTTCACGTAGTAAACAAATAAAATAGGACAGATTAGTCACTCTCACTTGTCCGACTTGCGAGTAGTGGCGAGTAAGTCTACAAACAAACGTGAGTTCGCTGTATTGAATTCGGTAATTCCCCTACGCACTGTGAGTTACCAAGAGTGTATCCAGATATAGATGTGTCAGATGTGTGTGATCCCGCCCGCGGCGCCCCGCGCCCGCCCGACCAACATGCGACGATTCGTAGCGGGGATTTCCCTATCACGGTTCGTTCCGCGAAATTCGCTTTTCTAATCTCGCTTTTGCGGTACTGATAAACATCGCGAAATTCGCGAAATTGCGGTAACGATATAACGGTATTGCATGCTCTTTATGTAATCGAACGATCTGTCTATTTATAATAGGTACGAGTATCTATTAGTAAGCATGAACGAAGGACATACAATTAATTACACAGTATGGAAACCACATAAATAAATTATAAGTACCTCATACGTGTTATCACCTTTTCTGACGATATGCAAAATATATAAACGTTTTTAACCGACTTTAAAAAAAGGAGGTTCTGTATTCGACCCGTATGTATGTTTGTATGTCCGCGATTTTCTCAAAAACTAATGAACCAATTTTGATAATTCTTTCAATGATGTGATCTACATACTTTCAGGAAGGTTTTAGTATATAATACATTATGTAATTATTCTTATGTACGATGTTATATGCATAAATGTACTGCATATCCGGCATTTCTATGCGAATTTTGATGATTCTTCTAGTCGGTGTCTTCAATTCTTCAATGCACTAAGTACTTGTTATTTGATTTTTTGTGTAAGTAATAGTACTTACAACTACACACATCAAAAGTGTCTAGGGATCAACATATATTTTTGCAATAACTTTTCTCCTGATTGATATTAATTAAAATTTTCTTTAAGGATTCATCAAATAAAGTGTTTTCGTTTGTCACAGTAACGATAAACCAAGTCACCTTTGCATTAATAAAGAAATTTGCCATTTTCCTAATAAAGGGATTTTTGACATTTGAACCACTAACACAAAAGTTCGAAAAAAAGACTGAAATAACAGTTTTCTTTAAAATTTTATTGGGTAACTTAAACAATTAATAATCCGTGTTTCTACCGCGAACACTAACAACACAAGAACATCGGTTTGGCATACTCAAAATGAGTTCATCCAAATCACGCTGTGGAATGGCAGCCCATGTTCGTTGCAACAACAAAAAAAGGTCTTCTTGCGACTGGATACCCTCCATATTCGGCAGAGCTCTTCTCTGTAGCATATCCCATGCATGCTCAATCGGGTTCAAGTCTGGCGACTGAGCAGGCCAGGGCAGGACATTGATGTTAGCTGCGGCGAGAGTCTGTCTTACAACTCTTGCGGTGTGCGGTCGTGCATTATCATGCATTAACTGAAATAAGGGACCGATTTGCACTTGTAGAGGAACGATGACGTCTGATACAATCGTCTCAGCATAAATTTGAGCGTTGAGGTTGCCTCTGATCCAAATCAACTCAGTTCTTCCGCCGATCCAAATACCCGCCCATACCATGATGGTTCCACCACTATAAGGATGGACTTCCTGGCAGGATTTTAATCGCTGTTGGCGTCCAGGGGTTCTCCAGTGTCGTATACGTCTTGTATCCGGTCTCATACCAAAACGAGACTCATCAGAAAAGCACACGAAACGCCATTGTTCTTCTGCCCAATTTCTGTGTTCAAGAGCCCATTGATATCGAATCCTACGATTGTGCATTGCTATAGGTGGTACCCGTAGCGGTCTTCGGGAATGAAGGTTCACTTCATGCAAGCGGTTTCTGACTGTTTGGTCGCTAATTAAGTTCCCTGAAGAGTGATGAAGCCTCACGGCTAACATCATGGCGGTTATTGTTGGAGCTCTTCGAGTTAAGATTTGAATGTATCGGTCTTGTCTCCGTGTGGTGCAGCGATACCGTCCTCCATGGCGCTCAGCCACGGTACCAGTGCTTCGGTAACGTGTCCAAAGTCGACTGATAACACTCTGACTTGTATTCAGAGCTAAAGCCACAGTACGTTGCCGGGAACCAGCTTCTATCATTCCCACGGCTCTGAGCATTTCTTCCCTGCTTAAATGACGTCGCCGCTCCATAATAACGTTGGTTTTAATCAGTAGTAGGGAAACAGTAGCACTAATAATGTCTTCAATGCGTTGTATGTTTTTATAGGGAAAATATTGACAGCTGATTTTCATCTTTTACTCGAATTTGATTCACAGTTCCTGATTCAAATTATGAAATGCACCAAAAAGGATCCATATAAATTTATAAAATCATAAATTTATTACAAAGCCACATCTCAATCTCAAGAAATCCGCATAAAAATGCTTGATCCCTAGACACTTTTGATGTGTGTAAAAAGTAAAAACTTTTTTCCAAAAAAAACAACCGACTTCAAAAAAAAATCTGTTGCGTGGTTTAGAAAGAGGTGGCGGAGAAAGGTCGATACAAGGACAGCGACTTTTCTTTATTTATATTATGTAAAGATACGCACTTACGGTCCCTCCCCTTGGTGATACATGGTGAGGTTTAAGACTAGCCCGAAATACACGTGAATCTCTGTGGGTAAAACGGATATACCCCATATAATTTCCTGCATCATAATATTCGTCAGAAAATTTTAACACTGCGCGTTGCAGTGTAGAATATTGCAGCTTTAGGTCAGCGCCATCTCTTGACCATTCATTTCATTTCATTTTCAAATATCTTTATTAACCAAGGAACAACAAACAAAATGCACTTACCCTAAGTTACATTAACTCATTATAATTTATTCACTTTATGAGGCTAGTGATTCACCTTTTAAAGCTTATGACAAGTATGTAGTTTAACTGCTTACAACATGCACTTTACACACAATAATCATAGGTAACATGATGACAATATGCAAATTATTTAGTTATAATTTACTGATTACAAGGTATGACAAAAAAATTATTTAACTATTAAGCTGATCGCACGGTGTACGTATGTAAATAAGCAACCGTGCGACCAGTCAATGATCAGCGGACGGAGCCTCCCTGCCGCCCGCGCTCCAGTGTATCAAGGGCCGGGGCCAGGGCGGCAGCGAGCCTCACGGGGGTCAAGCCACTGGTCGCTCGCGCCTCGGGTCAATCCGGTGGAGGGAACAAAATATAGTGATGCGGTAGACGGTAAGTGCCGTATCTATCGATATATGGTAATTTGTCTACGGTTAATGAACACAGATTTGAAATTAACGGGTTAGTAGTATTAATTTTGTTTTTATTATAAAATCTTGATGATATTTTAATGACGTGATCGAATAGTAAGGGAAGTTTAATTTGTTTATGTAATTTTTTAAGATTAGTTTTAAATTTAGTTTTATAGGATATTTTTACTGCTTTATTTTGGACAACTTGCAGTAATTGATGGTTAGAAAGACATGTGCTACTCCAGACAGGGCAGGCGTAAGTTATACATGGACGGACAAGCGTAGTATAAATTCTTAGTTTAGTGCTGCTACTTAATTTACTTTTGCGATTCATTATAGGGTTTAAAGCGCCAAGGGCTTGGGCGCCCTTCAATCGCAAGTCAGCAATATGTTTGGACCAATTTAGATGGCTATCCATTTTGATCCCAAGATAACGCACACAAGTTTTCCAAGGCACTGTATGGCCTGCTATGTTTAAAGTTCTTGAGGGGGGTTTCCTAGCACGGGAGAAAAATATTGCTTCAGTCTTATCCTCATTAATTTTGAGTTTCCATTTCTTAAAGTAGTCTAGAAGTAAATCTATAGAATATTGCAGGCGACCTATGATCAAATCCGTATCATCCGAAGAGGTAAAAGAGGCAGTATCGTCAGCAAAGCAAGCTAATTTGGTTCGAGGTTGAATGGGTATATCATTTAAGAACAGGAGAAATAAATAGGGTCCTACAATCGAGCCCTGGGGAACGCCAGCTGGGACATTTTGAGGTGATGAGGTGGTGTTTCCGATGTGAACCTGGAATTTACGATCCGCAAGGTAAGATTGCACGAGTTTAATTAGAAGCATAGGCACATCTAGAGAGAGCAACTTGTGTAGCAGGCCTTCGTGCCACACGGTATCAAATGCTTTTTCGATATCCAACAGAAACATACCTGTGGACTGTTTGAGATTTAGGTGATGGGATATGTGTTCAGTCACCCTGGCTAGCTGTTGAGTAGTTGAGTGAGTGGCACGAAACCCAAACTGCTCTTGGATCAAAAATTGCCCAGTGGCGCGTAATAATCTTGTATAGATTACAGACTCAAAAAGTTTACCAACAGAAGGTAGCAGACTTATGGGGCGGTAATTTATGGGTAAAGTACTGTCTTTTCCAGGTTTTTTAAGGGGTATTATTTTAGAATTTTTCCAGATGTTTGGGAAATAGCCCAGACCGAAACAGCCATTGAAAATTTTAGTAACACAGACTATCGCTTTCTGTGGAAAGTTCTTTAAAAGCAAGTTATGGATCCCGTCATGACTTACAGATTTGCGGGATTTAAGCCTAGTCAAAATTTTACGAATCTCGAATGGCCTCACTGGCCTTATAAAATCAGAAGCGAGATTGAAACTGTTAATGGCAGACATAGAGTTCGATACCTCATCCTTGAGTTCTGAGTCACAATCCCAGTTAGTGGTAAGGCTCATATTATCGCAAAAGGCATTTGCCAAAGCGTTACATTGATCAGCCGTGCTAGCAGTCAGGGAGCCATCCAAAAGTTTTAGGGGAGGGATGTTCGCAGATCTAGGCTTGAGAGATTTAGTTAGACGCCAGATATCTTGACTGGGGTTATCAAATTTTGCCAGTTTAGCATTCCAAACGTTATCGAGGTAATTTCGGATACAAGTGTTTATGTATGTTTGTAAAATGTTTATATTACTACGATTGAGCCTTCTAAGGTAACCACTGGGCAGTTTTTGTTCATTACGACGCAAATGGTTTTTGTAGCGGATTAAATTTTTAACATACCTAGGAAGTTTGGTAGGGATATCGCTAAACACAGTTGTCGTGGATGGTATGGAGGAGTCTCTAGCATCGATAATAGTTTGTTGCAACTGAGCAATGGCAGTATCGATCTCTTTTTCGGTTTTAAACGTCTTAGAACTAAGCATGATGTTTTTATTAAGGTGAGAACGATATTTAGTCCAGTTGGCGCAATTAAATTTAAAATATCGAGTTTTAGCCTTGCGACACAGTGAGCCTCCAATGGCAAAGAATATGGGGTAATGGTTAGATGACAATGCTATTATCGTTTCGACATCACTAATGCAGCTTACATTTAAGGACAGCACCAAGTCCGGGCTAGTTGGTTTGCGATTGGGACAGTAGTTTACTTGAGTAGGTAGGCTAGGAATGTGCACGACGTAGTCAGATTCAAGCATGTGGTTGAAAAGAGTTCTGCCTCGTGTATTAGTGTAGCTACTGAGCCAGTGGGAGTGGTTGGCATTAAAGTCTCCCATGATAACAACATGGGAGCCCAAGCCAAACAATATCTCAAGGTCACTACGAAGTATTGGCAGATTAGGCGACTGGTAAATAGATAAAACAATGTGATTAATTCCTGATATTTTAATAGTAATGCCGATAGCTTCAATATTTTTAGTGTTAGGAACAGCTAAAGCCGTATGATCAAGGTCATTTCTTACAAGAATAGCCACGCCTTGCCCGCGGCCAGTATGATGTTTATCTTCGCGATAGCAGGTAAAGCCAGGTGTAACTAAAGTTGAGTTTGAGGTTAGTCTAGTTTCACAAATACCAATAATATCAACAGACAAAACACTTACCGCTAAATCGAGTAGTTCGTGTGTCTTTAGACGTACTCCGTCGGAGTTCCAGGATAACAGGCGGAGTTCCGTGGAATCAAACATATTTACCAAGATGAGAGAGTACCAGCATGACCTTGTCCAACCAAGACGTGCAAGCAGCAAATTGGGATTTTATGTTTCTTAGTGATAGTAAAATTTCAAACATCTCCTTTGAGGCCTCATCATTGGGGCCAGGCGAAGGATGATCAATGGGAACCTGATTTTTCATCGATGCCATGTCACTGGTTCCTACAGTAGGCCAGGGCCTGTAATTTGAAGTCGGTGTTGGTTGAGACACCGGATGTATCAGATTTGGGGGAATTGCAGAAGATATTGATTTTGGAGGCATCATTGAAGGTACGGGTTTACGCTCTAACGCCTTCTTTTTCTCGATACTGTCCAGATATGCCATTCTTACACTGCACTTCCTGTAGTTCGCCGGGTGAGCTTCATTGCAGTTACAGCAATGAGCAGGCTCCGCGCGGTCAGACTTGGTACACGAGGCAGTTGCGTGAGGAGCTACACACTTCACGCAGCGAGGGGGCTTGTTGCAATTGTTGGATGCGTGGCCAAACTCTTGACAGCGAAAGCATTGAGTGCCATGAGCTCGATTTGGCTTGAATTTGCTGATGGTAACCACACAACTACACAGGTACCTTATTTGCCGAAATTTCGTGATATCAGCTCCTGCTGGTAGCTGTACCAGGAAGGGTGGACAGGGATTGTCCGAACCACTGCGAGACTTAAGAGGTTTTGCTGAGGCTCCGGCGAAGCCAAGTTTCTCCAACTCCTCAGGTAGTTCTTCTTCAACATATGCCGGAAGACCGCGAATCACTGATTTAGGCACCTTTTCGTCCTTACGAGTGAAAGTAACAAAGGAGGCATTTAGAAGACGAAGACCATCCTTAACTGCCTGGTGGCCGTCAGCTGTGTGACATATAATGGCAACTTTGCCTCCATTTCTGTATTGAAGGTGGTAACGATTCGTAAACTGAGCAATTTTATCTTTAACGCCCTCATGGGTCCAGTCGGTCTTCATATCCAGGATAATAGGAGGAATGTGACCGGTTTTCTTGACTTTGACGGTGGCTTTGAGGTAGTATTCATTTCCAGAAGTTTTGGCGACTCCATCTACTGGCAGATCTTGAAAATTGTTGTGTGTTGGAATGTCTCGGGCGCTATCGAACTTTACATGTTTTGCGACAGCTGGCCGTTTAAGCGTACGCCAATCATCCACATTTTCGGTTGCTGGTCTCTTGGAGTTGAGACTACTGCTGGAGTCCGATCGTTGCAGGTATCTTTCCATTAGTACCAAGGGCTATCGTTGGTACACATTTTATCGACAGTGATTTAAAATCGAATCTTGGAATCACTATTCTTAGTTAGGTAGAACGATAGCTAATTAGTACGAGCGTGCACACGAGACAAGCGCGAGACGCTAACTGATGACTCTTGACCGATAGTGGAACTAATGTAACTTTTGTTGATGATTTCTGAAAAAGTTGGCTATTTAGAGATATCGTTTTATTTTTCCTGTAATCTTTACATAAACTTCTATCACATAGAATAATTTCAGATTTTTCTCTATGCAATCTTCGGAGATAAGAGGGCGGGGATATTTTTTTATTTTATTTTTCATCAAAAGTCGATAACTATGCGGCCTATAAAAAAAGAAAAAATGTTTGAGAATGTGCAAACTGCGCTCTTTCATATGATACCCCACATGCCCGAGAAGGGGACTTCAAATTTTACAGACCTTTCAGTACCTGTAAAAAAAAAATCTTTCTTATTTGCTAAATAGTTGGGCAAACGTCATCTAACACTATTCCAAATTTCAAGTTGATAGCATTGGTAGTTCTTGAGATATCCACCTGTGACAGACAGACAGACAGACTGAGTCGCACCATAAGGGTTCCTTTTTGCCATTTTCGTAAGGAACCTTAAAAAAATCTTCAACCGAATTGATAACCTCCTTTTTTTGAAGTCGGTAATTTTTTTTAAAAATTTGACGAGTTATGCGAAATGTACCCCTGTACGGAGCAGCTGATTTTTTTTCGCGGACGATTTCGTTCATTTTTTGTACATCGTCAGAAAAGGCGATAACAAGTCATATGTGGTATAATTTATATTGCATATATGTGGTTTCCATACTGTATATCTATCTCTCGTCTGTGTGAGCCAATTAATACTTGAAGTCTCTGCAAATATAAAAAAAAAATTGGTTGTCTGTAAAGTCGGTTTACGGACGATAATGTTACGTGATAACGTCATAAGAAAACATCAGATAGATGCGTCACAAGCCGAACGCTTAGGCCGATCGTGCCTCTCTATCGCTTGTTCCGTGCTCTCGCTTGCACGCTCGGCTCAGGCGGAACGTGACAATGAGTCATGCTTTTTTCGTGCGTGCAGCCGGCGTTCATCGATTTATAAAGGTGGATCCACACATTGCGAGCATGCGCTCCGCACGGCGCACAACGCATGCCTCGGCTTGAGGCGTGCGTGTTGACAAATTATACCAACATATGCTCGGGTCGAGCCATCGCGTGCGAAGCAAATGCTCGAGGCAAGTAGGCGCGCAGACTTGGCAAGGCATGCGCTCCGCACGGCGCACAGCGAATAGCGCGTGTGCGGCGCACACGCGCTGTGCGTGTGCGTGTGTGTGTGGCGGCCGGCTCATTGCGAGCAGTGCGTTGCGTTTGGATGGTTGTGTCCGCCTCGCTGCGGATGTACGCGCGCATTATGAACGACAAAGAAATGTTAAGAAAAGCAGTTTTATTATACGAAAGTAATAGATTATTATGGGATCCTAAACATAATCATTATTTTAATAAAAATAAAAAAGAAGACGTATGGCGTTTTCTTTCCTTTTCTTTTCAATAATTGAATTAATAATTATAAAAGCAGCAGCGGATACGCGCACGCGATGCAAAGGCGCCATCTTGACTGCTGCTGTGTGGGTTGGATCGGCCCGAGCATGCGCTGCGCGCTGTTTGGCCCGAGCAAACGCAGTTTCATTTTCGCAGTCGAGGCGTGCGTTGATATTCTACGCGGCGCACGCCTCGAACGTGCATGCGCGGCTACGTCCACACCTAACGTAATGCTCGCACTGAGGCACTTTGATCTTGAAGCATTTGCCGACATACGTTGGCTCGCCCTCGCGCGTGCGGAGCGCGCATGCCTCGCCACGAATATACAGGTCCACACTTGGCGAGGCATGCGTTGTGCGCCGTGCGGAGCGCATGCCTCGCAATGTGTGGATCCACCTTTAGACGTTATCACGTAAAAAAAAACCGGTCAAGTGCGAGTCGGACTCGCGCACCGAGGGCTCCGTAGAAATTTGTAGGTATGTAAATAGTCTTCAATTTTTTTTTTGTAATGTAACTACTTCACGTTTTTCGGATTTTTTTCTTTACTTGTGCTAAATGACATTGCTTCTTGCCAAATTTCATGATTCTAGGTTAACAGGAAGTACCATATAGGTTTTGATTTTGGAACATAAACGCCCGTACGTTTTGATTGCGTTGACTTAGAAGTCTTTTCAATGCTTCAAGGGACTGCAGCCCTGAGTGTTTGATATTAATTTCAACTTAATTCCACGCGTTCCTGAGAAAAAGGGTCTTGAATGACGGACAGACAAACGGACAATGAAGTGACCTTATAAGGGTTTTCCTTTTGAGGTACAGAACCCTAAAAAAACACAAATTCCAAATTGCGCTTAATATAATTAAGTGTTTAAAAAATTGCCACTAGGTCTACCATGTCTTAGTAAATTGTTTTTTTTTTCTTTTTTGCAGAGTGGAAGCAAAAGAAGTAACACAAAAAGGCAGCTTTCTCAAAGCGAAGCTGACCATAAAGAACGATGCAATAAAATATGATGATTATGATGATGATGATGATTATGATTATGCATCGTACACGAGCATCATTACAGGTACGAGCCCCGAGTTCGTGATCAGCGGCGCGACGCTGTTCCAGGTACGATTGAACGCAACCACGCAGGTCTGCAACAACGGACGCACCATGGTGTACAACAACTTGTTGTTCGTGCGGTTCACCAAGCGGCGCGACTCCGACGACCTCGCCTACAAGATACACTTCAACAGCGTGGAGCTGAACATAGTGGGCAAGACGTTCACCAGCGACGATGGCACGTGGCACTTGATACACGAAAACAAGAAGCAGCAGTTCACGTTCGACGTGGCGGTGGAGATGCGCCTGCAGCCGAGCACGAGCTCGTTCGCGGTTCTGCACGAGGACACGGAGCTGACGGACTTCGAGCTGCGCGGCGATGATGGCTCCGTGCGCATGCACCGCGCCGTAATGGCGGCCGCCAGCCCCGTGCTGCGCAGCATGCTGGTCGGCGAATGGCGTGACGCCGCCGAGGGGCAGGTCAGCGGCACGGCCAAAGCCACTATCGAGCACTTTAAGAAATTTGTCTACCTACACGTGCTGCCCGAGTCGGAGCAGGACTTGGAGCAGCTGCTACTATTGTCCTCGAACTACATCATGCCGGAGCTTGAGCGGCGCTGCGTGGACAGACTGGTGCGCGGCGTGAGCGCGGGGAACGCGTGCGATCTCATCGAGTTCGCGGCCAAGAACAACGTGAAGCGACTACTGCTCGCGGTGCTCGAGTGCGTGCAGAACGGCGCCATCAGTGTCACGGAAATCCGCGACCATCTTGATGAGAGCGAGTGATACCCCAAACACTGTCAAAAACACTGACATGAAAATTTGTCTGTAAGAAAATACATATGTGGGTATGGCGGCTGGTAAAAACAAAACGAAACTCTACTGTACCATATCACCCGCGCGTTCGAAGCTTCACAATTTTTTAGCGTATATGTTATGGGCCAAGTGATTAATCGGGCAGTATTCATAATGCCCGGGCAATATGAATAATGCCCAATAAGAGCGGGCAATGTGATTATAACCAATAAATTTATCACATTGCCCGGGCATTATGAATAATGCCCAGTGCCTATTGGGCAGAGTGATGTAAAGCATGTTTAATACTTTGAAATTAATACTTAGTTAGATAGACCGAGCATTACAAGTAATGAAATCAATTATCGGGTAGAGTAATAATAAAAACATGTTTTATAGTTTAGTATTTGTTTTTAAAATTTAAATAATCAGACTTAGGTTTTACTTCGATCAATTTACGAAGGGCTACATTTAGAAACTATATTCTATAGTAGTTTCAATGCAGTTTGAAAGTATTTCGCACTCGCTTTCACTCACATGTAGGTAAATATTACGAGTAAGCGCGCTTCCAAGCTGCAGCGAAGAATGAGAATATAATACTTCTTGGCGTGAGTAAGTTATTTAAATTATAAAACTAACAATCTAAATGGAAGTAAATGGAAATCACATCTCCGATTATTCAACTCAAAATTTACTCTAAAGTTAAAAGAGTCTTAGTAATCAGTCTCATAGGTAATAGTTATTTATCCAATAAAAGCTCTCAATCTTTGGACTTAATAAATAAAAAATAACGTTGAATACAAAAAAAAAAGAACTACCAATGTGTAATTTAGTACCTAACAGATTTAAAACTCAGCCGTTTTCACTAAGTGCTTGAAACTTAATAAAATCAAATAAGCATAAAAAAAATAATTAAATCACATTAGTACTGAACTGTTTTTATGAAGTTTAAAATAAAGTATTCATTTTAAATGCGAATCTAAATCAAAACAATGAGTCGAAGTGGCATCGTGCGGCTATTGCAAGGTCACGCGCTGCCCCGTTTCGGTCTCTGATTGGTTAGCGCGCGTCACGTGTTTGTTCCGGCCCCGCACCGCAGCGCACCACGTAAAAATTTACCTATTAATCACATTGCCCGATCATCATGTAGCCATATTCATAATGCCCGGGCAATGTGATAAATAGGTGAGTTTAGATTGTAATTAATCACTTGGCCCGATATGGCTGGGCATTATTCATACTGCCCGGGCATTATGAATACTGCCCACATTAATCACTTGGCCCATAACATATACATTATTGTCTTTACGTAAAACACTTTCGTAAAACTCCACACTGCGCAAACGCTTAGTTTTTGAGAAACGCCGAGTTTGGGACTTAGGGCACCCCCGCTCGGATAGGTTAGAGTCGAAGGGGATGGCGGGGTGACCGAGCAAAGCGAGCGAACAAAGGCCCGGCCTTTTGCTTTTTGGTTATTTTTTTCAAACCATTCAGAAGTAGGAGCCCCACGGAGCGGGGCTCCGTCGATTACGCCACGTGAATTTCCCCACCCTTGATTCTCCCACTACCCACCAATTTCTTGGCCCGGCACCTATGGTTTTGTGCAGTTTGGGGTTTTCAAAAATACACTAAAAGGGGTTAATATAATATTCTACCCAAAAAAAAAAATATGATCTATGTCCCCAAAACGAGAAAGAAGTGTTTCTAAATATCTCGAACTTACTAGTTTTCTGTCTCGGACTACTTTACCTTCAGTTCTACGCACTTGATGTCCGCTCTCCCTGACCACTCCCGCGCACAAATCACACATTCGCTACTGATCTCTGGCACAGAGAGCGGCCACTAAGTTTGGCGAGACAAGTTGCACAAACCAACGATTATCCCCTCTTATTATCATTGATTGTTTCCCCTCTTTATCATTATTAGAATGTTTAAGTACTTTGACAGTCTTATTTTTGACGATTTTCATTTTAAAATTTTTAATGTAGGTATGTATTAGGGAATGCAGAACCGGTGCTGTTTTAAAGAACCGGAATTTTTGGGACCTTCTGGCTAAAGAACCGGGATTCCCGGTACTTTTGATACTTTAATAAGTCTTTGTAAGAGAGTTGAAAGTGTTGAAACGGAGAAAGTAAAAAAAGACGAAATGACAGGGCAAAGTAAAAACATAACATACCTAACCTATAAAATTATAAAAATTTGGAATACTTGCTCAGACCAATATTACATTGGTCTGATTCTTATAGTTGCAATGGGGGCACTCAATAACATAGGTTAGGTATCTGTTCATTTATTTTTTAGAGTATTTCTCTCCTGCCTATATAATGATCTTAAAAATATAAGAGCGTAATATAAGAGCGACTTAAACGTGATCTTATTTTATTACAAAGGTACCCAGCGGAAGAAAAAACTCTTTCCGGCTCTACACTTGTCGGTGGAATTGATAAAAGAAAGTCGAAAGCCTGCGACAAATAACGTCCACGATCCCCTCCGTTCTCAAAAAGAGCCATTTCGATCCTCACATTCGTATTAAGATCTTCACTGTGAGTCATTCTTGTTCTTTTACAAGCAGTAGCTTTTTTAAGCTCTGCATTAAGCTCCTCTTTTTTTTGATTGAGGTTCTCTTTCTATGTCTTCATCTGTTTCCAAAAAAGAATCTCCTAAAGTACGCCTTAGCAGGTCCACTATCTTAGTGCATATTTCGTCACTACTTGGCCGAGTAAACACTGACAAATCTTCATCATGTGCGTTGGAGAAGTACATTTCAGGGTTTTGCAAATATGTTAATATTGATGTTTCCGGCAATCGACGTTGTGTATCTGTTTTTCAGCATCGTCAACATTTTTGCGGCTATACTGTTATTTATGGTGGACAATTTCTTTAATGCGAATTTTACAGCTATATCTGCAGTTAATAGTGTCGCATCTCGCTGGCATAACGCTTCCAAAATTGTTCTGATAATGTCAAGTACCTCGTAAAGTTTTGTCATATTCTGCCAGTCTTCTTCTGTAAAATATATATCTGACTTCACATCAATTAGTGCCTTCACTATGCACGTTCGAAGTTTCAGAAACCGCTCCTGAGTATTTGCTAAACTGCCCCATCGCGTTTTCGAGTCACTTGTCAGTGCAAATTCTTTATTAAAATCAGCGATGACATATTTTTGTAGTATGTCGTCGTTTTTAGTTGGTGATTTCCTGAATAACTTGACAACGGTTTTTACCTTTGAAATTAGATCGTGATATGCAAACTCTCGTTCGTCGAGCGATGAATTATTTGATTCCACAACCTCCACCCACGGCATAACAGTGCAGCGGTCGGATTTTAGGCAATAAAATTAGAAAAATTCTAAACGCGAAGTATCTTTTGCCGAAAGTACCGAAAGAACCGGGATTTGGTTTTGCAAGCTCCGGTTCCTAAAACAACGCAAATTTCCGGGATTTCCCGGTACTTTCGGTTCCGGGATTTCCCGGGACTATTCACTAGTATGTATTACCTGAGAATGAGTAAATACTACTTACTAATTTAGTAGATTAACCAGTGCCCCATTTTTTTTTACGAGAGGGCCACACTGCCAATCGTGTGTTGTCCCTTTCAAGACCATTATTTTTGTACGTTTATTGGTCATGCAAAAGAAACTTTGTTTGCTGCATAAGATTTGTTTCTATTTACAATTTGAAACACAGTCAAATACGAGAAATGACGTGTCGCGCTCTGATTTACGTTCAATATCACGTGACGAATGGCTTTATTTTTACGGAATTATTTCTCAAAAATATTAATTAATTATTTACTAAATTAAGTCGAGTTTAGATATTTTTATTTATATTCCATTTATTTTTTGTGCTTAGGTTTAACACATTCATTAAACCATACCAACCATACAATAATAAGACTGGCTTTCATTTTGACAGTTCAAAACATTAATTGCGTTATTTACGTTGTTGAGCAGACAAATTTTTCGAACTTATGAAGCAATGGATAACAATATCCTTCAAAATGATTCAGATTTTGACTGATTGTGTGTTACACAATTAGGTAGGATGCTTCAAATTTCCTGAAAAGTTCTGGTTATCTGGTACTTAATTCATTAATATTTGTAATTTATCAGCATGATAGTGCTCATGGCCCAACGATGTTTTTGTGATGCTATTTAATGTAATGGTAAGCCAAAAGCAAGATTCTAAACAAACTAAGTACTACCCACTTTCCTACTCAATACATACCTAAGTAATTCCTTTGATAAAGCAGGTCAATTACTATTGCACGTACCTATAGAGAATAATTACATAATTGCAGAATAGAGAATAAGGGCCGGCGCAGACATCGCGAAGCGAAGCTCCGTTTCCACTGCGAAACGAAAATCAGCATTGCGCTTATTGAAATAAAATTGAAGATAAAAATCCTTCCACTAGCCCGAGAAAGCATCAAATTCTTCAGAGTCGTAGTTGAGTTTATTGAGTTTATTAGGGATGCAATCTTGTTTAACAGTGTAAACCGCGCTGCGCTGCAACTTGCCAGGTCTAAACTAGCCCTAAATAGTAGTTATATGTACAGAGGCCAGCACATCAACCTACCCGAAACTGTCAAATTTTCCCAATCAACTTTGAACCTTATCCGTTAACAATAAAGTTGAAAATCTATTAAATAAATTTGACAGATTGTAGTAGCCTGATGTGCTGGCGACTGTACAACATTAAAAAACGAGGAGGTTCTCAGTTTTTTCCATGAAGTTTAGAAGCAGGTGGCTATTGGTTACGTTTCACACAATTTATGGAAGGTTATACTAGGTGGAGTTTTGCCGTGCGGCTGGTCGCTTACCAAATCGCTTCAAAGTCGGATGGCACCCAACTTTGGGGCTTGCGATTTTAGTCACTTGCGTTATAGTCGAATTGTCATTTAGACGATCGATTTTCGCTGTGCGGCCTAGCCGTGCGGCGAAAGTCGACCCGTGTAAACCTCGCTATCACAAGCCGAATCGCCACCCCATTTAGGTCGATAAAAATCGCAAGCGACTCATTTTGCATCAACATTTCGGCCTTCATGCGGCGGACTGAGCATTTTCACGGTCAATTTTAGTCACCCGCCGCATGCGACCTGTCGCCGGACGCCGTTCGACAGAAGAAGTCGAAACACTCAACTTTGGAACTTGCGATTTGAGTCACCTGCCGCCTAGCCAAATGGCATTTAGACGCGGCTATAGTCACCTGTATAAAACCCGCATTAGAAGACGTTGCTTGGATTCCGTAAAGAGCTAAGTACACAATAATAGGAATCGCTATGTCCATGGCATGTCTTATCTAAGAATTGCGTTTAGAAACAATCAAACATGGTCTTGAACAAGGTTGAAGGCCTCTCTAAAACCTGTTACTTAACCGATATCATACTAAAAATGAATTGAACTTTTACACGTCAATGAAAATTGACGTGTAAAAGTGTTTGTGCAAACCTACTTACAGAAATAAAATCATTTATCATTTATCATTTATGAATATTAATAAAATCTTTTAAGGTTTCATAATATTACTGGAGTTTTATTTTCATCCGAACATCATGTTGATATTTTTGGTTCAGTACTGATTACCCCCGTTCTTGTTTCCACCCGATTATATAGTTTATACTTAATCCCGTTTTATCAGACGAAATCGAGGTAGTACAGTCAAAGAAAAAAGTACTAAGCGATTATTAATAAGCATGTTTATTCCAGATCAAATTATCAGAAATCAAATCGCAGCTTTCGTCAGATTTATTAGTTTCATCACAATTACAAAAATCACCGTGTTTTTAAGTAGATAAGTACCTATTAATATAAAATAAATATTTCTTAGAAAAAATAACTAAGTTCTTACATGAATATACCTACCTACTTTAAACTAAAAGCTTTAGTAAAACACGTTATACACAGAGTAAATCTAAACTAAATAAATCAAAAGGTGTAAGGGTTCTAATATTTTAAACACAAATCAATTAAGATTTTTAATCAACAACTTTGAGTAAAAATAACTAGATAATTATAATTGGTATGCATTGTTAACATTCGATATCCGTGTTAACATTGATCTGATTTCTTGCAGGAATCATTCATTTATTTCCTAAAAATAATATTTGGGTGTTGCACTTTCTCGCTTCACTGTACATAATTAATTTACAAATTTCGGAGGGCGAGAATGTAATTAGAGCATGCAATACCGCAGTATATATTCAATACCGCGATATTGCGGTATCGGACATGTAATACCGCAAAATTTGCTATATTGCGAAATCAATAAACTGTTAAAAGGGGGCTAAAATAAAACTACCATGAGTTTTTTCAAACGCTAATCTTTATTTTTATTTGAAAATGTTTACGTAAAAAGCATAAATTATCAATTGTATCATCTTTTGAAGATTTTTTTTTTATTAGAAATGTATCCAGCAGCCGAAAATGCTCTCTCAGCTTCCTATGATCGCAAAAAATGTTTCCACACTATAAGAGAACTTTTGAAGTCTGAATTCACTGCTGAAGGAACTGCTTATTTCTTAAGAAATGAGCAGTTCCTTTGTACTCAAATATTAATTATGTCATTTCTTTATGTATTTTACTGTGTGTACATAAATAATAAAATAAATAAATAAATTCAATACCTACCATTAAATTGTAGTACTTATTCATTTTTTTTTTATTAAATAAAAATTTGGTACGCGAATACGAGTATAATACGTTGATATATATATATTAGTCAAAATAATTATTTTTTCACGCTTTCACGTAGTAAACAAATAAAATAGGACAGATTAGTCACTCTCACTTGTCCGACTTGCGAGTAGTGGCGAGTAAGTCTACAAACAAACGTTAGTAAGCTGTATTAAATTCGGTAATTCCCCGACGCACTGTGAGTTACCAAGAGTGTATCCAGAATAATCCAGATATAGATGTGATCCCGCCCGCCCGACCAACATGCGACGATTCGTAGCGGGGATTTCCCTATCACGGTTCGTTCCGCGAAATTCGCTTTTCTAATCTCGCTTTTGCGGCACTGATAAACATCGCGAAATTCGCGAAATTGCGGTAACGATATAACGGTATTGCATGCTCTTTATGTAATCGAACGATCTGTCTATTTATAATAGGTACGACGTACGAGTATCTATTAGTAAGCATGAACGAAGGATATACAATTAATTATACAGTATGGAAACCACATAAATAAATTATACCACATACGTGTTATCACCTTTTCTGACGATATGCAAATATAAACGTTTTTAACCGACTTTAAAAAAGGAGGTTCTGTATTCGACCCGTATGTATGTTTGTATGTCCGCGATTTTCTCAAAAACTAATGAACCAATTTTGATAATTCTTTCAATAATGTGATCTACATACTTTCAGGAAGGTTTTAGTATATAATACATTATGTAATTATTTTTATGTACGATGTTATATGCATAAATGTACTGCATCTCCGGCATTTCTATGCGAATTTTGATGATTCTTCTAGTCGGTGTCTTCAATTCTTCAATGCACTAGTGTTATTTGAATTTGTGTGGAATAGTACAACTAAAAAGTAAAAACTAAAAACTTTTTTCCAAAAAAAAACAACCGACTTCAAAAAAAAATCTGTTGCGTGGTTTAGAAAGAGGTGGCGGAGAAAGGTCGATACAAGGGCAGCGACTTTTCTTTATATGTATTATGTAAAGATACGCACTTATAGCCACAGTGCATCCCATGACAGTTCCACTAAGCCACCACTGAAAAGTCATAGGAAAGCAAACGACGCACTTTCGTTTACTTACTTGTGTTTATAATTTATCTAAGTTACAGTAGCCTAAGGGGCCGTCCATTACGTCCACGGATATACCCCATATTATTTCCTGCATCATAATAATATGTTTTTATATTTTCATCTGCGGGGCCTATATTCGTCAGAAAATTTTAACACTGCGCATTGCAGTGTAGAATATTGCAGCTTTAGGTCAGCGCCATCTCTTGACCGATAGTGGAACTAATGTAACTTTTGTTGATGATTTCTGAAAAAGTTGGCTATTTAGAGATATTGTTTTATTTTTCCTGTAATCTTTACATAAACTTCTATCACATAGAATAATTTCAGATTTTTCTCTATGCAATCTTCGGAGATAAGAGGGCGGGGATATTTTTTTATTTTATTTTTCATCAAAAGTCGATAACTATGCGGCCTATAAAAAAAGAAAAAATGTTTGAGAATGTGCCAACTGCGCTCTTTCATATGATACCCCACATGCCCGAGAAGGGGACTTCGAATTTTACAGACCTTTCAGTACCTGTTGTAAAAAAAAAAATCTTTCTTATTTGCTAAATAGTTGGGCAAACGTCATCTAACACTATTCCAAATTTCAAGTTGATAGCATTGGTAGTTCTTGAGATATCCACCTGTGACAGACAGACAGACAGACTGAGTCGCACCATAAGTGTTCTTTTTTACCATTTTCGTAAGGAACCTTAAAAAAATATTCAACCGAATTGATAACCTCCTTTTTTTGAAGTCGGTAAAATTTTTTAAAAATTTTACGAGTTATGTGAACATAAATGTACGGAACAGCTGATTTTTTTTCGTGGACGATTTCGTTCATTTTTTGTAAGTATATCGTCAGAAAAGGCGATAACAAGTCATATGTGGTATAATTTATATTGCATATATGTGGTTTCCATGCTGTATATCTATCTCTCGTCTTTGTGAGCCAATTAATACTTGAAGTCTCTACAAATATAAAAAAAAAATTGGTTGTCTGTAAAGTCGGTTTACGGACGATAATGTTACGTGATAACGTCATAAGAAAACATCAGATAGATGCGTCACAAGCCGAACGCTTAGGCCGATCGTGCCTCTCTATCGCTTGTTCCGTGCTCTCGCTTGCACGCTCGGCTCAGGCGGAACGTGACAATGAGTCATGCTTTTTTCGTGCGTGCAGCCGGCGTTCATCGATTTATAAGACGTTATCACGTAAAAAAAACCGGTCAAGTGCGAGTCGGACTCGCGCACCGAGGGCTCCGTAGAAATTTGTAGGTATGTAAATAGTCTTCAATTTTTTTTTGTAATGTAACTACTTTACGTTTTTCGGATTTTTTTCTTTACTTGTGCTAAATGACATTGCTTCTTGCCAAATTTAATGATTCTAGGTTAACAGGAAGTACCCTATAGGTTTTGATTTTGGAACATAAACGCCCGTACGTTTTGATTGCGTTGACTTAGAAGTCTTTTCAATGCTTCAAGGGACTGCAGCCCTGAGTGTTTGATATTAATTTCAACTTAATTCCACGTGTTCCTGAGAAAAAGGGTCTTGAATGACGGACAGACAAACGGACAATGAAGTGACCTTATAAGGGTTTTCCTTTTGAGGTACAGAACCCTAAAAAAACACAAATACCACATTGCGTTTAATTTAATTAAGTGTTTAAAAAATTGCCACTAGGTCTACCATGTCTTAAGTAAATTGTTTTTTTTTTTCTTTTTTGCAGAGTGGAAGCAAAAGAAGTAACACAAAAAGGCAACTTTCTGAAAGCGAAGCTGACCATAACGAACGATACATCGTACAGGAGCATCATTACAGGTACGAGCCCCGAGTTCGTGATCAGCGGCGCGACGCTGTTCCAGGTACGACTGAACGCAGCCACGCAGGTCAGCAACAACGGACGCACCATGGTGTACAACAACTTGTTGTTCGTGCGGTTCACCAAGCGGCGCGACTCCGACGACCTCGCCTACAAGATACACTTCAACAGCGAGCAGCTGAACATAGTGGGCAAGACGTTCACCAGCGACGATGGCACGTGGCACTTGATACACGAAAACAAGAAGCAGCAGTTCACGTTCGACGTGGTGGTGGAGATGCGCCTGCAGCCGAGCACGAGCTCGTTCGCGGTTCTGCACGAGGACACGGAGCTGACGGACTTCGAGCTGCGCGGCGAGGATGGCTCCGTGCGCATGCACCGCGCCGTAATGGCGGCCGCCAGCCCCGTGCTGCGCAGCATGCTGGTCGGCGAATGGCGTGACGCCGCCGAGGGGCAGGTCAGCGGCACGGCCAAAGCCACTATCGAGCACTTTAAGAAATTTGTCTACCTACACGTGCTGCCCGAGTCGGAGCAGGACTTGGAGCAGCTGCTACTGTTGTCCTCGAACTACATCATGCCGGAGCTTGAGCGGCGCTGCGTGGACAGACTGTTGGACAGACTGTTGCGCGGCGTGAGCACGGAAAATGCGTGCGATCTGGTTGAGTTTGCCGCCAAAAACAATATGAAGCGCCTGCTGCTCGCGGTGCTCGAATGCGTGCAGAACGGCGCTATCAGTGTCGAGGAAATACGCGACCACCTCGATGAGAGCGAGTAATGCTCCGAACACTGTCAAAAACGCCCTTGGGTGTAAGAAAATAGTGTAGGTATGGAATTGTGGAGCAAAACGAGAAATTAGTACCTATTTCTAAAAATCTCGGACACAGTTTACGTTCAGTTCTAGCCGAAACCGGGGTACCTTTTAGTTATTTTTCCAGGAACAGGATTTTTTTGAATTCTTATTGTTGCAATAATATATACTTACCTAGGTAGTACTTACCAATTTATTTTCAGCGGCAAATTATTTGTCGTAATAATAGTTATGTTATTATATTATTGTGTCGTAACAGGTACCTATGTCATTGTAGGTTTAATAGATACTCATTGAATAAATGGTTGCTGTAACGTTATTTTTTTTCAAACTTATGTTGGTAAGAATATAAAAAATAAAGACAGTAAGTATAATAAATAAGAGACCGGACTATTGCATTAGGTGATGAAACAGAAGGGTAATTGCGTAACACACTTAGCAATGGGTTTCCTTTTGACAGTTCAACAACATTCATTGCGTTATTTATGTTGTTGAGCAGACACATTTTTCGAACATATGGAGCAATGGATTAGCAATATGCTGCAAAATGATTCAAATTGAGAGTAATAGTGTGTTAGGCAATTAGGGTGCTGTAATGATAGTTTAATTATAAGGCAAAGAAAATACACCACCGCACTGCATCCTTGTGTGTTGATTTGAGAATTCCTTCTATTAATAGTTCCAATAAACAATGTAAATAATGATATTATGACCGTTATCTACGAGGAATAATTCGTTTTAAAGATATTAGCGAAAAACTCTAAAGTGGGATGGACTTTTAGTATGTTTACTCTCTAAGCACCCTGAACAACTTTCTCAAGAAGTCGCTTAAGGGCCTTACTCTCGTTTAGTACCGTAACACGGTCACTTTATGAAGCCTATTTCTCATTAACGGCTTGGTTAGAAGTTCTGAAAAAAATATATGTTTGCTATAGATTCATGTACAACATTTCTGAAACAGGATTTTTTCGTATGGCTAATACTTTTGCCTTAAAAAAATATTTACCAAACCGCTATTTTTGGCTAATATTCCCTACTACTTCTAAACGGCTTTGAAGTTTGGAAATCTTTTTACACTAAAAAAATTATGGTTAGAGGTACTACATACATGAAACAGCTTTTGTAAATCAATCAACATTTTCAAAGAAAATGTCCAATTTTGAGATAGAGGTAAAGACGTGCTCTGCGCGGGCGCGGGCGGCAGTCGTGCTTTAGCATTGAGACGGGATGGCTGTGTCGCTCGCTGCTCCGCCCCGGCTATCGAACGACTACGCGCGTTTGTTTGTGTTAGTGCAAATATTTACGAACGAATTGTATCAGTGTGCGTTTATAGACTAGCTCGCTGCGGAGGGCCCATTTCTATTGTGCGCGTGGACGCTTTACTTATTAGTGGTGCCATTTCTAAATACTGTTTTTGTTTATATTGTATATTGTGTAAATATACGATAATTTGTAAATAAGTAAAAATGCCAAGGCAAAGCAAGTCAAGAAAGACTTCTCACGTATGATTTTAACCAAAAACAAAATTTCCGCAGCAGCTATATTGGATTTACACTTTGACCCCACTATCGACTTTAGCACCATCGAAAATTATGAAAACGACACCCGTGACGAAAAATTCGAATATTTTCGCAGCCGCCATCTTTCAAAAAATATATTTTCATAATAAAATATTAACAATTGTTAATACAAGGTATTATAAAAGACGGAAAAGTGTTTTATATAACAAACTAAAGTCAATAGATTGAATTTAAGCATTTAACCCTTTAAACAAGAAATAATAATGAAAAAAAGAGTGTACCAAAACCGCGTATTAATAAAAATATAGTCAATCAGTATTACAAATAAAGATATTTGTCGTATGCAAGGTACTCTTTAGGTAGTTTTTTTCGTGATATTGATTTATTAATAGTTCATTATACTCTATTTAGTTTGAGGTGGCGCGGCCAGGAAGCACTGCCTGGTGGCCGGACCACATAAATTGTTAAATAAAAAGATATCTCTTGAGGTACTAAAAATATATATATATTCCGATGAAAGTACTAAACTGTGGTCCGGCCACAGAGGAACACACCAGCGCCAGTGGTGTGGTGTCGCGAACCGCAGAGTTCACACGTGCAAAAATAAAAAAAAAAATTTTTAGTTTTTAGTTGTACCTACTCCACACAAATTCAAATAACACTAGTGCATTGAGGAATTGAAGACACCGACTAGAAGAATCATCAAAATTCGCATAGAAATGCCGGAGATGCAGTACATTTATGCATATAACATCGTACATAAGAATAAGTACATAGTGTATTATATACTAAAACCTTCCTGAAAGTATGTTGATCACATTAGTGAAAGAATTATTAAAATTGATTCATTAGTTTTTGAGGAAATCGCGGACATACAAACATACATACATACATACATACGGGTCGAATACAGAACCTCCTTTTTTGAAGTCGGTTAAAAATGTCGACTATCGGTAGTGTTGTCCGACATTCTGTCTCGCACGAAGGTATTGGTGTGACTGAGGCAAGGTTCTATGCATTGTGCATTGTGCAGTATTTAATGAATTTTATTTTAATTGCAATTGTAATACGTTATTTTTTTTAATTTCAACACAATGTATCTACCTATATTGTTATGAAATAAATTACTTATGACTTAAATAAATATATTTTCTTCCACATAAATGCTAAAAAATAATGTCCAGAAAAACTTAAAATATACGTAACATATAAGTAATAATAATAATATTTTTTTATATTTTTAAATGTTTTTATACTTATATTTTTTTTATATTCTAATATTTAAAAATAATTATAATTTATATGTATATAGACGAATAAAGGAAAATAATAATAATACATATAATAATAAAACGTAATAAGTATCTATCTATACAAAATATATCAGCCTTGCATCCGCTATTCCCTTCTGGAATCGTAGGCAAAAATACCGACCTACGTGCGGCATGTCTGCGTCTCTGCATATTCTTTGATCTTAGTTTTAGTGTAGTGCGCCACCGCGCGCGTTTTACGTATTCGGGAGTAGGGCGTTTGGCTCCGCCCACATGCACAAGGTCAGTGGGCCTTCTATACACCTTAAGGCCCAGCTGACGCACTCTACAACTTCTTTGTTAGGTGGACTATCATGCCAGAAAATAATCAAGTTTCTCAAAAAATACATCCTGAGACACACATTTCTGAGACTATTTCTAATTCTTAGACTGTAAATAAATCTAAAACTATGACGGATAGTAGTAATAAAATTGTTACGATGCACTTCCATAATTGTTCAAATATAAACATTAGCCTCTAATTATTTCTATGTATTGCAAATAAATAAACGTACCATTTTTATTCCTATGTTGCACTTACCTACTTTTTTTTCATACAGGGTGATAAAAAGTAGGGTGAGGATTCTATTTTAATCTCGAGTGACGTACTTTGAATCCCTCGCCTTCAAAACAGTTGTTTGCTCCCTTGGCAAACAATGTACTATTGTTGTTATGCTTAATATTTCTCTTAATATACTTTTCGGAAATACCTAGCTTACAGAAATTAAGACAGTAGACAAATCTTAATTTTACCCTTCCTTTTGGCTGCCGTAATCAGGTAAAAAACTGGTCAAGAGCGAGTCGGACTCGCGCACTGAGGGTTCCGTATTGTGAAACGTAAAATGTTGCCTATATTCGTCTGAGAGAATTTATCACTGCTGCGTTGTAGAATATTGCAGTTTTAGATCAGCGCCATCTCTTGACCGATAGTGGGATGCCCCGTCGCTGTTTAGAAGCGGTCGCACCGCACCGGGGCTGGGGTATTCCTCAGCTGGTGGCACAACTTGTGTACAGACGGCTAGCTATCTGTAGCGGCGTCTATTCGATTCTTCCAGTCCGCGGTGGTGTGCGCCTGTAACTTGGCCTTTATCGTGTACGTTACCCTAGCAGGAAAGTAGCTCCTAGAGTGATATGAGTGGAACGTATAATTAGTGCGTAATCTGCTGTAAATGTGCGCCAAATATAAAATTTGTGCGCTTTGTCGCTTTGGAAAAAAACGGAAAAAACGATTCCTGCTAGGGTAACGTTTTTCCAGCAGGAAAATTCTAAACGAATGATCGGAGAGAGAAATATTGTGCATGGGTAGAGAGCTTATATTTGTGCAAAAATGTGCGCTGAAAATATAATTTGTGCGTCTTCAGGTTTTCGAGATATTGAGTTTCCTGCTGGAGTGACGTTTTGCAGAATCGTGTATCTCTAAAACTATTGTATGTGCGCCTGTAGAATAAACATACACGAGTAGCCCTTAATTTGTGCGTATTTGTGACAGAATTATATTCAAGAAAATATTTATAATTTTCAAGTAATCGCGCTTTTTTGAAAACGCGAAAACATGTCACAGCGCCTAAACGAGAAAACGTATAAGATCGCTGAAAACTGTGTTCGGTCCTTCTTGATGCTAATAATAACCATAACAAGTTTCAAAAGTGTACGTGCATGCTTTATTGAATAATATTGCCTAAAGTCAAAACGACGGGTATTTTCTCGTGGTCCTACTATTTTGTCCTACCAGTAGGTCTACGAGGGTATGTTATTGCTGTTGGTCCTACTGAAGTTTAGAAACTAAAATGTACCTCCTGTATAATGAAATTGACTGGATAGGTGAGGGCGTGTCTCAGTTTCAGTCTTCATAAGTACTGCTTTCTTAGTGAGTAACATCACTTTTAGTACATACCTCTTTTTAAAAATATCGTTGATGACATATTACTTACTTCTTTATAATTTATCTAATAAAAAATTACCGGTTGTTTTATTAACACCATGAATTAATTCTAATTGAGATTTTAGAATGTTATCAAGTAGATACTTCATTATTAAAATATTAATGAAATGTTTTTTTTTTTGTTAATAAACCATTTACTTAATCAATATCGTAATTTGTATCTGTATTATTATCAATGAGAAAAAAAATATTTCATTTATACCAACATGGGCACTTTGGCATTGGCAACTTGTTATAAAAGCGGATACTGTTTATAAGAAAGGACTAGCTTGTTTTAGTTAGGTATCACAATTTCATGTTTACTACGTGTATTTATACTTATTATGGAAATCGCTTCTTATTTTGAAAAGTCCTAAGTTTTTGCGAACTTACAAAATGCTTTCAAAATATAAAGAGAAGGCAGTATGAAGACTGAAACTGAGACACGCCCCTCACCTATCCAGTCAATTTCATTATACAGGAGGTACATTTTAGTTTCAAAACTTCAGTAGGACCAACAGCAATAACATACCCTCGTGGACCTACTGGTAGGACAAAATAGTAGGACCACGAGAAAATACCCAAAACGACGGGGTCGTAACTTTGACGGCAAAATACAAGAAATCGGCTCAACCCAAGATGTGTAGTTTAAACAAAAAATTAGTGCGTCTAGTCAAGAATATAGAGTGAAAATATTCAGCTTAGAATGTTTCGCATTCAGTAGATATAAGCAAAAAACATAACATGTAAACAACGGCTGATTATCCGACCAAATTCGAATGACCCCAAAAAAGCGACGGATTCATACATATCGATGACATTCTTAACTTTACTCACGAACCGGTTGACACGTGTTGTGCCTGAGTACACTGAAGTAGAAAAGAAGTAAAAAAATAAATTTGTTATTAGATTATATTCTACTAGCTTGCGTGACTTTGCACATGATTAAGTACATTACAATATTAATACCCGGCTAGATCCTAGGACTTAATAATGACTTGCTTTAGGTTAGGTTTGAATGACATATATTTTGACGTTAGCGAGCAGGTGGTGTGGAAAGACATATACTTAGTTAATTTTATATAAAACCTCATTGTATAATTTAAGAATGCCGTGCATATGAAGTCACTATTAATTAGGTTCTAGGAATGAAAATTGGAAGTTAACAGCAGCTATGTTTTCTACAATAGCATGCATTCATTATTGCTGGGTTTAAACCTCATCTGTTTGGCGTTTTCATTAGCCGTCCCCCGACGTGAGGACGCTTGGAGCAAAATATTTCCTGCAACTTATATTAAACTTACAGGGCCAATATATATTATTTTTTAGTTTTTAGAGGTTTGTGTTTGAGTCGGGGGTTTTTAAATTTTTTAAATTAACTTTTATTTCTTGCTTTTTAAACTTAATAATATTATATTACTAGTAAATATGCTATACGATCGACACGTGACTCGCCGAAATCTGCGAAGCTGAATCTCCCTCAAAACTAGGTCATATAATTGCAAACAAACGTTTGAACGCAACTGTACGGACAACAGCTTAGGTTTAATACGACCAATAAAGAAGACCATCGATATGTATGAATCCGTCGCTTTTTTGTGGTCATTCGAATTTGGTCGGATAACCAGCCGTTGTTTACATGTTATGTTTTTTGCTTATATCTACTGAATGCGAAACATTCCAGGCTGAATATTTTCACTATACATTCTTGATTAGACGCACTAATTTTTGGTTTAAACTACACATCTTGGGTTGAGCCGATTTCTTGTATTTTGCCGTCAAAGTTACGACCCCGTCGTTTTGACTTTAGGCAATATTATTCAATAAAGCATGCACGTACACTTTTGAAACTTGTTATGGTTATTATTAGCATCAAGAAGGATCGAACACAGTTTTCAGCGATCTTATACGTTTTCTCGTTTAGGCGCTGTGACATGTTTTCGCGTTTTCAAAAAAGCGTGATTACTTGAAAATTATAAATATTTTCTTGAATCTAATTCTGTCACAAATAATACGCACAAATTAAGGGCTACTCGTGTATGTTTATTCTACAGGCGCACATACAATAGTTTTACAGATACACGATTCTGCAAAACGTCACTCCAGCAGGAAACTCAATATCTCGAAAACCTGAAGACGCACAAATTATATTTTCAGCGCACATTTTTGCACAAATATAAGCTCTCTGCCCATGCACAATATTTCTCTCTCCGATCATTCGTTTAGAATTTTCCTGCTGGAAAAACGTTACCCTAGCAGGAATCGTTTTTTCCGTTTTTTTCCAAAACGACAAAGCGCACAAATTTTATATTTGGCGCACATTTACAGCAGATTACGCACTAATTAGTAATTATACGTTCCACTCATATCACTCTAGGAGCTACTTTCCTGCTAGGGTAACGTACACGCCTTTATCTTTTCCGCGCGACGACGGTTGAGCTGCGTATTTAAGGGCCTATACTACCTCAAATGGCTTAGCATGATCCTCCGTTATGTCGAAAGTAATGCACCATTAATTTTGAAATAAATATATGGTAAAGTTGAGGATTAATGCTAAGTCCTATGTTAGCCGAAAACACGATTCCATAAAATTTTCTCGATAGAAAAAAAATCCAAAGTTACCTCTAAACCGAACAATAAACCGCTGGTATTAAAAAAATACTTCAAATTAGATTATGAAACTTTGCATACTAACTGAACTTAGTTTAAAGCAGGTCTTATGTTATTTATTTTTTTATAATTACCATTATTTTCACCGTAAAAAGAAATTACCTAAACTATTGGCGTCTTGAAGTTCGTTCCCTGATGCCCGACACCCCCGCTCAGTCTCGCTTCGGCGTTCGAACGGGGTAGCTGTGTCGCTTGCGCTCAGAACACAAATTACGCAACAGGACGACGTAAAATTAAAATATTGATGTACTTAGGTTTATATTGTTGGCGCAATGGGAAATAACCGTAATAAAAATAAGAAGCGAGCGAGTTGGCGTAAAGAAACAGTCACCCATAATTATGAAGTAAGTATCTACTTACAGTATTAGTGATTACAAACATGTAGGTAGAATAGCACACGACACGTTTGGTGGTTGCAGTGGCTAAGCGCTTTGCTGCTGCACTACGGGTCGCGGGTTCGATTCCCGCACGGAACAAATATTGATAGTTGTGCCGTGTCTGGGCGTTTGTGAATGTGAACATTTTTGTTTGTAAACGCACCGTCCACGATTCAGAAGAAATCCAGTGTGGGGAACTTTTATAAAAAATAAGAAAGTGACCTAAATAGGTTTGTTTTTGTTTTTACAATGCAGGCTTATTTTTTTTATCACCATCCAAATTTTTACAGGATGTTCTACCCATGAATATGAACAACTTTCACTATGGGACCAACTATAATCACGAAAAAAAATCAGCTGTTTCATACATTTTGGTCAAGTAGGTATTGAACTTTTGTATGAAACAGCAGATTTTTTTTTCGTGATTTCAGAGTTGGTCCCATAGTGAAACTTGTTCATATTCATGGGTAGAACACCCTGTAAAAATTTGGATGGTGATAAAAAATAAGCCTGTATAAGAATGCCTAATAAAAAAAATATAGGTATTTAATATGTGCTTATTGTTTTTTTTATAATGTTGCCCCACTCCAGGATTTCTCCTGAATCGGGGGCCGGTGAGATTACACACACAAATCTTCACATTCACAAACGCCCAGACCCGGCCTATCTTTAGGCCATAAAAATATTTGTTCCGTGCGGGAATCGAACCCGCGACCCGTAGTGCAGCAGCCAAGCGCTTAGAAAGTAATAAAAAAATATAAGTATGTTCGGTAAGTATCTACTTACCTAACTACGAGAAACAAAACTGTAACTTATTCGACTGTAGTGCTACCTACCACCTCATAAAAATTATGAACCTACTGACGTACCTTGGTAGTTTAGCTAAATAATATTATAATGTATGTTTCTAGAAGACGTCGATTACACACTTTAGACAGTACTGAAGCCAATGGTGATAAAGAGAATATTTCGGTAAATTCGTGAGTATCTTCTACCTACCTAAACATGTAACTGATCTGTTATTAGTACACACGGCTACATAATTATCAAGCTATACTTTTTCCAGTATATGCTGATCTCACATTGTATAGGCATCCTGTACAATGGGAGGTCAGCTTATACTGGAAAAGTATAGCTTGATAAGTAGCCACGCGTACCTGTACCAAATTTGTATTTCCATAATAAACATAGATTATTCATGCGGCAAGTCTGCTTTTATGGATGATTTCGTCTTCTTTAGTATATTTTTAGGGTTCCATATCCAAATGATAAATTAAAATATTTATGTAAGGTCTAGGTAGGTACCTATTATTAACTTGCCACGTGTGATTGTTACAGGACCCAAATACCTTCGAAAGATGTAGAAATAAATTCGGACGAAACAAATGTTCATATATTACATTACAAAATATAGAATTGTAAGTATCATACGTGTTTGATGTGGCAGATATTTTTATAGCACCTTATATATCCAAATCAAATCAAATCAATCTTATATATCCAAGGAATCTAAGCCATGTGCCATCTTTGAAACATGGTATAGAGCATGAAGCAACAGCTACAGAACAGATAGCATCACAATTATAAATTAAAATAGAGCCTTGTGGTCTCTTCATAGACAAAAAGCTGCCTTTTCTAGGTGCAACTCCAGACGGAATAGTGGGAGAAGACACAATCATTGAAATCAAGTGTCCAATTACAGCATTTAAAACATCTTTGAACGAAGCTATAGCTAAGAAAAAAGTGAATTTTTGGAGGAAAACTAAAAAATGAACTTATCATAAATAAAAACATCCTTGGTATATACAAGTGCAGGGACAATTACACATCACCGGCAGTCGAAAATGTATTTTCGGTGTATGGTCTGGATGCGACAAAGACATCAAAGTTGAAATTATAGAGAGAGATGACCAATATTGGAGAAATAGAACCAAAATTAGAACATTTTTATATAACATGCATGTTGCCTGAGCTATGCGATCCTAGACATGTTCGAAATATGCCAATTAGAGATTTAAGCGAACTAAAATAAATATTGTATAATTTTGAAGATGTTTAATTACTTTCCAAAAACTTATAGTATATACCATACCTATCTACCCTACCCTACCTACCTACTGTATATACATTTCGGCGATTTTTTTTAATGTAGATGCATAATAACTGAGAAAGTACTAATACAAGGCGAAAACTATATTATAAGATTGTACCTAAAATGGCAAAGTGTAAACTTAATACCAAGGCAATGTACCTACAGAACCCTTAGTGCAATGGTGACTCGCACTTGACTAGTTTTTTGTAGCTTTAGGATTTATGCAGTGGTTTAAAATCGGTTTGCAAAATTTCTAATCTTATGTATGTATTATTAGGTACTTGCATAAACCTACTATCTACATAATTACATACGCAAACGGCTGTCACATTACATACATACACGGCGAAAACTATAAAACGCAAACTTACTACTAAAGCAATGGGCGGAACCCTCAGCGCAAAGTTGGTTCGCACTTGACTAGTATTTTGTAGCAGTAGGTAAAATAGTGCGCACAGCTACACATCAAGGTATTACTTTCCAGTATAAGCTGATCTCGCATTGTATAGGCTTTCCGTACAATGAGAAGTCAGCTTATACGGGAAAATATAGCTTGATGAGTAGCCGTTATTAGGTACATTGAAATTAAATTTGCAATGTATTATTTTATGTTCATAATATATATAATGAAAAGTTAATATTAAAATATGATTGATACATTTTATTCCATAATACTCGTCCGATAATAGTGTAGGTAGTTTAACAAAATCGCTCTGACCTTGTGTGCCCGCGTGACCGCGAGCAGTAGTGTGCGAGCGAGATAAAGAGTGAGGCGGCGCGGGGTAGTGGGGGCGAAATTACGATTTGAGCTGAGGTTGTATAGGCTCTTAATGTGGGGTATATTAGTTGTTGCCACGGCTTGCGTAAGCGCTTCTTCACGGCGATCATCGAGTAAATATGCGCCGGCAGGGGCGGCAATAGCACTCTCCGCTGAGGCTGCGTGCTCGTCGCCGTTTCTAAGGTGCTTTTGATGCAAACAGCTATGTTCTCTGCCGTCTGGTCTACGTCCGCGGAAGTGGCGATAGGCCGAGTCAGCGTGGTCTCTTTCTGTCTGTGAAAATGGTCTAATCCGTGGATCGACGTGGCACTAGAAGCTTCAGTCGGGTACCCGATATGATGACGAGTACCGGATGATGACCCGACTGTAACTCATCGTCAATCACTTGTTGCGTGATCTGGCAGTGTAGCCCTCGGTGGACTACGATGTTCAGCACGTCCGGCATCTGCCGTGTGGTCTCTGGGTAGTGGGTCGGCGTCTCTGGGCCGGACATCATATAGCCGAAGTCTTCCGCGTCCGCGAAGAGTCGATTCCCCTGGATATTCCTATGCATAGAGTTTCACGCTGGGTGTTTACAAATTATTTCACCGGCGAGGATGGTCGCGTTACCGTTGGATAGTTTTATTAGCACTCGCAGCTCTTTCTTTTTTTTTTAGTGATGGGCGGTTTATAGGCTGCGTATATGTTATATGCAGCTGGATACCCAGCGCGTAAAAAGTATCGTTCGGCGGCAGGTGGAGCTCTTAGTGGACCACTCTTCGCCTCACTAGTACCACCAGACCATGGTACCTCATGTGGGCTAACCTTTCGTCCTTCCTATATACGTGATATCCTGGGACCCTGACCCTATCTTCCAGTTCCCTCAGTAGGTGGCGGAGGGGGCGACCTTTTGCGTAAGGCCGCGGGCATTCCAGTAGATCACCCTTAGTGGCCTAGCCATGACACAAAGTTAGTAAAGTCGCCAGGCCATCAAGGATGACCGTCTCTATATCGTGACTCCGCCTGATGGCCTTTATGAGGTGCATATGCAGCTGTATGGCACAGCTTGTGTATTCTTTCTTTGTCTCGGTCGTTGTCGTTTTGGCGGCGGTGGCGCCGTGGCTGGCTTTCTGTGTGAACTGTTTTTGTTCCACCATTTGCCGCCGCGCTGTGCCAGCGCTAGTTATCGTTTCATCTACGACCTGTGCGTCAGGGTCCGGAAAAGGGCGCGTTGTTTGTTTTTGTTTTATAAATGGCATCTCGTAGTTGACCTTAAGAGGTAGTGACTACTTAACTGGACTATCCTGTGGTTGCCTTAAGTAGACTTAAAGCCACCAGCCAGGGGGCGCGTTGTGCGACAGCGCTTCCTTGTATACCGATTGGTTTGTTGAATTTTTCTGACGACCCACACACAATTATATTAAAATATAATATATATCTATTGACAGGGCAACATTAAAAATATTGCGGTCGGGGGAACCCCGTCAGGAACGAAGTGGAAGTTCCTTGTATGTAGGGTTACCATTTAGAAATTTGAAAAGTCCTGACAAAAAGCCGGACATTTTAGTCACAAAATCCAAACATTTACCCACTTAGTTAGTGGTAAAAAGTGCGCTGAAAAATATAAAAATGAATACCTATACCAGAAACTAGAGTTAAGTTTGATTATTTTACTTAAGGTGAATGCGCAGTAGTAGACCGCGAAATTCAAATTTTCTTACGTTTTTTGCAATTTGCAGGCCAGTGTCAGGTTGTATCTTGATCAAAATTTGATTCGCGACAATAAAAGGTACGTATTTATAGAATTATAATCATTAGAATCATTAATACATCTTTCTAAGTTAGATTTGTACCACTAAGCAGTTTTCCATAAGAGATTTGTTGTCGTGGTACAAATCTAACTTAGAAAGATGTATTAATGATTCTAATGATTATAATTCTGTAAATAGGTACCTGTTATAGTCGCGAATCAACTTTTGATCAAAATACAACCTGACACTGATCTGAAAATTGCGAAAAACGTAAGTAAATTTGAATTTCGCGGGCTACCCTGGCACTTCCCCCTTAAAACTATTACTATTTCGAAGAAAAATTTTATGTATGAACTAGTTGATTGCTTGCAAATTTTTATTACAAGATTTATTATTTGATCTCGTTACTACAGGAAGATGTCAAATACAGACTTCATATTTGGATATTATTCATTCATCTTAGTTCTCTTCTAGTGTTGTGCACTGTAGTCTTATTTAGTTTCAGATTATTTTTATGACTAGTTAAAATATATTAAGTAGGTACTTAGTACTTATTTACATGATTATTACGCACATAATAATATGAGGACGGACTGTGATTTTTAGCACGTATTAATTAAACGATTATTGTAAGAAGTGCCTGATTGTGATGGTTAATTTCGTGTAAAAAAAACTCATGATTTCTCAGGTTTTTTAGCTGGCAAGTCTTGTGTTTTTCTCAACCTCACTTTTGCAACACTGCGAGTGAGGGGAATTTTTATGTTTAGATGTGTGCGTTCGTCCGGTACTCCGGTCCAAGGAACGTATTTACTCTGGTGGGGAGTCCGTGTAAGCTAAACGCAGGGGGGGCACACTTAGCACTGTCATCAATTTCCATAGACGACAGCGACATCTGCAGTTTGGTGGGTTAAAAAAACTTGGCAGCCATTTTCTTGTTTGTCAAACAAATGTCATTGTCGCCGCCGGCCATCCGCCATTATCATTGTCAACTCCGCAACTCCGGCTTTCCCGACGTTGATGCACTTCCCGAAATCCCGAGTTTATCTCAGCTAATTATGTTAAAATTGTTACTTGTTACTGTTATTTGTTAAACCCTGATTGTGACCCTAAACATTATAATAAAGATTCGCTACTTATAGTAAGTATGCTTAACTATAGGTAGGTATGTGTATATTTATTAGAGCCTTAGGTCACCCACCAAACTCAAGGTGGCAGCACTTTCCATACATGCAAATTTTACCACAGAGTTGTCACTCTTTCCCTCTATAGTTACTTTACTCTTTGGCTAAACGTATCGTAAGTAAGTGTGACCGTTCACCGCTTTCTAAGGAAACCAAATTTAAATAAAACTAAAGTGAATACCTATCGAGACCAGAGATTGTCAGCAGTCAGCGCATAAAACTAGCTCAGAGTACGTATATTTTTCCTTTTTATTCCCAACCCCGCAGCTAAGGCTGATTTAAATATTTTATTCATAAACTACTTATTAGTTGTCTTTATTTTTAAGGCCTATTTCCGATTACTCAAGTAGGATAATACTGTGAATTTTGCATTAGGTAGGTATATTCACACTTATAACAAGTGCAAAGTAGGTACTATGTTAATCGGTGACAGGGATTGCAATTTATACTTTTCAATAGGTAGGTACTGGCTTTTTATTTACGTAATATAATACACCAGCAATTAAGTACTTACATTGTTCACTTTTAATTCGGCTATTTGTCGATGCCAGAGACTTGAAAGTAAACATAATCTAAGCTTGGTTTGAATAGAATAGAAATATTATTTGCTTTAAAACATGGTACATTAAGGTCTTTTAAATAAAGTGATGATCTTACCTACATGTTTCGCCATGTACCTACTGGCATGCACCGCATGCAAATATTTAAACATGCTAAATGTAACTTTAACACATTAATTTGTTAAAATTAAAACATTTTTAATAACATTGGTTATTAGAGTTTCGTATCTAATTCAACACATAAGAATAATAGGTATATAAAGTAATATAATTAAATTAGTAGAGTATAAATAGGTGGATAGTACCAATGATATGTAAACTATTTATAATACGTCATTGGATAGTAAGTACCTCCCCTCTGGAGTTCGATGCGCATCGCTGCCCCAGAGCGGGTGATGGGCGTTCGAGTCGGTACTGCAGATGATCAGCACCCTAATTGTGTAACACACTATTACTCTCAGTTTGAATCATTTTGAAGTATATTGCTAATCCATTGCTCCTTATGTACGAAAAGTGTGTCTGCTCAACAACGTAAATAACGCAATGCATGTTGTTGAACTGTCAAAATGAAACCCATTGCTACTGATAAAGTGTTACGCAATTACCCTGCAGGTCTAATTTGGTACGCTCGCAGTGCTGTACTAGGTCGGCCATTTCTTTCGGCGGGCAGTTTGTGTCCTCGCCCGGCATTATAAGGAGTTAGTTTTTTTGTATGTAGAAGAGATAAAATTTGTTTTTTTTTTATGTAGGGGTAATCTCTAGAACTAGCTGTCGGATTTGAAAATATCTTTTTGCATTAGGTAGCCCAATTATTGAGGGAGGCTATAATACTACTTAAGGAACCTAGTAAAAAGAAAAAAAGTCAGAAAGATGTCTAAGTGAAAACGAAGTGATAGCGCGGGCAGGTGATGCAATGTGACGGGGGAATAAGAAATTTCACGCGGACGAAGTCGTGGGCAGAAGCTACTAGTACATTTTATAATTTATTTTTATGTACTGTTCTGTTATTATGCTCTGCACCTTCATAGTTTAAAATCAAAACCATAGACACAACTTTAAGAAAAATACTTGTGAAAATCCTTTAGTTATTATTCTGAGTGAAAATCACTGACCTCTTAGAGTCTATGACTGACCTCTATTTTAAACAAGTAGGTACATAGAGGTTAGTGGTGAAAATGCTTTGTTATTACTTGTTATGCTTAAATAATAATATATTTCTCGTACCTAATATACTTTTCGGAAATAGCTTACAGAAATGAAGACAATAGAAAAATCTTAATTTTACCCTTCCTTTTGGCTTGCCGTAATCAAGTAAAAAAGGAGTTAGTATTTAAAAGTAACAAAACGAGGTGTTAATCCAGGATAATAATTATATTGTCACTGTAGGCCAGTTAAACCATGAAGCATGTTTAGGCTTAGAAGAAATAACAAACTCCAAATGGCGTTTCATTTAATTACTGTTAAGAAATTGCCACTAGGTCTACCTACCATGTCTTCTTAAGTAAAATGTTTTTTTTTCTTTTTGCAGAATGGAAACAAAACAAGTAACACAAAAAGGCAACTTGCTTAAAGCGAAGTTGACCATAACGTTCGTTACTAACATAGATAAAACGGAGAGCCCCACGTTCGTGATCAGCGACGTGGCGCTGTTCCAGGTGCGAGTGAACTTCGTGAGAACCAGCAACGGTAATGCGTACAGCAGCTTCGTATTCGTGCGTTTCACCAAGCGACGCGACTCCGACGACCTCACCTACATGATATATTTCAACAGCGAGCAGCTGAACATAGTGGGCAAGACGTTCACCAGCGACGATGGCACGTGGCACTTGATACACGAGACCAACAATCTACAGTTCACGTTCGACGTGACGGTGGAGATGGGCCTGCAGTCGAGCTCGTTCGCGGGTCTGCACGAGGACACGGAGCTGACGGATTTCGAGCTGCGCGGCGAGGACGGCTCCGTGCGCATGCACCGCGCCGTGCTGGCGGTCGCCAGCCCCGTGCTGAGCCGCATGCTGGGCGGCGCGTGGCGCGAGTCCGCCGAGAGGAGCATGGACGTCACCGGCACCTCCAAGGTCACTCTCGAGCACTTTAAGAACTATTTGTACCTACACGTGCTGCCCGAGGCAGAGCACGACTTGGAGCAGCTGCTGCTGTTGTCCTCGTACTACATCATGCCGGAGCTGGAGCGGCTCTGCGCGGAAAGAATGGTGCGCGGGATAAGCGCGGGGAACGCGTACGATCTCATCGAGTTCGCGATCAAGAACAACATGAAGCGACTGCTGTTCGCGGTGCTAGATTGCGTGCAGAACGGCGCCATCAGTGTCACGGAAATCCGAGAGACCACCTCGATGAGAGCGAGTGATGCCTCAAACACTGTCAATACACTGACATAAAAATTTTGTACGTCAGAAAATCGCCGGATAAGAACCAGATGAACGTTGATACGTTTATCTGGTTCTTATTCGGCGATTTTTTTTTACAAAGCGTGTTTTGGGGAACAGAGTTGCCACTACCAGATAGTGACATAATCTTCCATTTTTACTTTTTATTACAATGTAAAGTAAATTGATTGTTTTCTTTTATCTGTTCTGTGGTTCTAAGTACTACATTAACAAGTTGATAAGAATAAAATAAATAATTGTATGATTATTGTGAGATTATTTTTATGAAACGGTTGACATATAAGTACCTACTTTATTTCATAAAAGTGACAACATGGTTACAGATATTTAGGTAGGTACCTTCAAACATACGGGGGGGGGGCACCTAGAATGGTCTCAGGACCCCCGCCCACCCTAGGATGTTTTTCACCTATTCGAAATTTTAAGCTGGATACTTACATAATATAACTTCACACAAAAGCAATCAAATACATAATTAATCTACCACCAAGCCCCACACAAACTTATTATTACCTACATAATACATTCAATTTAGTTACTTTTGAAATCACAAAAATAATTGAATCTACTAAGTAATAAGCTAGAGTATTATTATGATTAGATTAGACGGCCCGGGGGCAAACGCATCGGCAATCGGCCATACAGGCCACGACAGGGGTTGCGCAGGTCGTTGGAAGGATCCGGCGTCTGGGTCTCAAGGTGACTTTGCAGAATTAATCTGAGGCCCTCTGTTTCCATGGGCCTCGGAACAATCCACCACGCGATTTACACATAGTGGTAGGCCACTATCCGCATCGGTGTCGAGTCGACGATGAAGTACTTAGGACTTCTCCTCGACAGCCGATGTGACTTCGGGCCGCACATTCAGCGGCTGGTCCCCAGGTTGATGCGCGTTGCAGCTGCTCTTGCGCGACTGCTACCCAATTTGGGGGGCCCAACGCCTCCTGCCGGAGACTATGTGGATATTGTGCGGTCCATGGCCCTGTATGGGGCACCCGTGTGGGCGAAAACTCTGACGGCCCGTAACGTTGCAATATTGCGAAGACCGCAAAGAGCGATGGCTGTTAGGGTGATAAGTGGATTAGAGGATACCGTACGATCTCCTACGAGGCAGCAACTCTTCTGGCCGTATCAACATCCTGAGATCTGGACGCGAAAATCCATGCGTCCCTATATCACTGGCGGAAGGTGGAGCTTGCGCATGGTCATCCTCCGGTTCCTCGGGAATTCGAGCCACGAAGAACCGAGCTCCGTCAGATCCTAGTGGCTGAATGGAGGGAGCGACTTGCGCAACCCAGGTGGGGGCTCGCCACAATAGTGGCGGTAAGACTTTTTATGGAAGAATGGCTGGAGAGGCAGCATGGCGCCCTGAGTTTCCGGCTGGTCAAACATGCTTACAGAATGCGGTCACATTATCGCACCCATTACCAAATAGGTACAACGCTAGCACTTACCTATGACTGACGCGTCGGATACATGTGTGGGTGCAGTTTTGCAACAACGTAGCGACGATAAATGGATAGGTACCTATGAGTTATTTTTCTAAGGCAATGAGTCAGACGGAACAAAAATACTCAGCGTGTGATAGGGAATTATTAGCGATATACCTACTTAGCGATGCAATATTTTCAGAATGAGATGGAAGGCAGACAACTGATAGTTTATACTGATCACAAGCCAATAACCTTCGCGTTTACAAAAAGCAACTCCAGTAAAGAAATACCTAGGCGGACACGGCAGTTGGCATACGTTAGTGAATTTACAATGGATATAAGACACATCAACGGTTCCGAGAACCCCAGTAGCAGACGCTTTATCGCGATTAGAAACAATATATTGCCCACAGGCGATTGATTACTCAGAATTAGCTGAAGCTCAGGCAAAGGATAGTTACTTGTTAAGGCCAACAAATAATAGTAATGTCGTTATTTAGGAAATTGAGGTACCGCAAACAGGCGAGAAAACAATTTCCTGCGAAATATCTACCAAGAACGTGAGGCCGTACCTACCAGAAAGTTTAAGAAGAAAGGCGTTCGATGCGTCACACAACATAAGTCATCCAGGCATTCGAACCACGCGCAAGTTAATACAGGATACATTCTTTTGGCCAAGCATGAATCGAGATGTAGGGCAATGGGCAAAGACGTGTACGTACATTGCCAACGCAGTAAAGTCATTCGGCATACTAACTCAGAATTAGAGAATTTTAGTAATTGCGATCGATTTGAACACATTCATGTGGGTATTGTAGGTCCACTGACTACTACAGAAGAGGTGTTCAGGTATTTAGTAACGATAGTAGATAGGCGCACACGATGACCAGAGGCGTTTCCTATCAAGGACATCACGGCAGAAATGGTAGCTAAAATAGTTTATGAAGGATGGATTGCACGTTTTGGGTGCCCGGTGAAAATGACTTGCGACCAAGGGAGACAGTTCGAAAGCGCATATTCATGTCTATTCAAAATGTTAGGTATACACAAATGTAGAACTACACCGTATCATCCACAGTCCAATTGGGCAGTAGAAAGATGGCACCGATCGTTAAAAGTAGCATTAACAGCAAGATTATATTCGATTGCATCATCATGGGTGACCGAGTTACCAACAATCATGCTAGGTCAGGTTAGCATTACGCTTGGACAACGGTATAAGCGCGGCGGAAATGGTTTATGGTCAAACGATAAGAATACCAGCGGATTTCTACGTAGAGAATAATAAAGGTGGTTATTCGTCCGATTACGAATGCGTCAACAGGGTACGTCAGGCAATTAATAAATTAAAACCAGTAAAATCAGCTGTTCCCTACATTTTGACGAGTTAGGCGAACATAGACGAATTTTTTTTCGCGATTTCAAATTTGGTCCCATAGTAAAAGTTGTTTGTTATCATGAGTACAATCACGTGTTTAAGTATTGGTCACTAATTACCAGTCACCCTATATGTATAGGCTATTTGACATCACGCTAGGACTCGGAGCCGAGCTAGAAGAAATAAAGTCTGAAGGAATGGTAAGCGAAAAGGAAGTAATAGCGCGGGCAGGCGATGCGATGCGACGCGGTGGATCGGGGGAGCAAGATTTTTCACGCCGACGAAGTCGCGGGCAGAAGCTAGTTAATGTATAATTATAGGTAATAAAACTCATGGAATGAAAAATACTCACTTAATTTCAATTTATAGTCTTTATTTTGCTGGCACTAAGATATTCAAAGCTGTGCTAGCTTTAGTATATTCAAGAACTATGATTATTTATGTGGAGTGTAAAAAATATATTAAATATTGCTTTTATTGAAAGTTATGTAATATTTATAACAATCTTGGTTACTGCAAACGAGACATGCTCAGGCAGTTTAAAAATCTTATGTAACGACATCATGTATACGCAACACCCCCTCCCTCTGTACAGTCAGTTATAGCAATTAGCCGACCCACCTTTGCATAAGTGGTTGAGATTTTTTAGAATAAGAATCGATAGAATTTTATAATTCTTTTATATTTTATTTACTTTGCTTAAATATATAAAATATAAAAGAATTATACATTTCTATCGATTCGTATTCTAAATAATCTCAACCATTTATGCAAAGGTGGGTCAGCTAATTGCTATAACTGACTGTACATAAGCACAGTATACAAATACTTCAAACTCGAACTCTAAAGCATTTATTTCAAGGAAACCAGTAACAGGCACTTTTGAATTTTCAAGGAGTCGGTCAGTCAGAAAATATGAAGCTAGTTGCCCATTCTAAAGCGTACATCATCAGCCTATAGCAGTCCACTGCTGGACAGGCCTCTCCTATTGCACGCCATTCAACTCGATTTTCGGCAACTCTTCCAAAGCGTAGTAGGTACAGACGCCAGCACATCAACCTACCCCTAACTGTCAAATTTTCCCAATCAACATTGAACCTTATGCTTTAGCGATAAAGTTGAAAGTCTATTACAGAAATCTGACAGATTGTAGTAGGTTGATGTGCTGGCGTCTGTACCTATGAAGAAGAACGGGCAAGAAACTCCACGGACACTCTTTTAAATTATATTGTTACAAAAGTATTACTTACATAATTGATGTTGAATTTACAACTATATATTATGTGAGAACGATGTAAAAGACGTACTGTTTAAAGCGTCTAGACTAGACCACGGCAAATAGAAGCAATAAACAAAATAATTAAAATAAGCTACAGCAGCTACAGTCCCCGGCACGTAACTTGGTAAGAGTCGTTAGATGTGCTTTTCCTTTCTTTAGCTTTCTTGTAAACAGACATGTTTAAAAATAATCTATGGCAATAACTATAGTATACCTAATGACAAACAATAAAAGTGACCATTTTCTTGTTGCACATGTGTACATGCGCTAACTTACTACGAGATGACCAGCGGTGCTATTCTGTAAAAAGTACACCGTGAAAACTTAGGTGAAGTGAGTTAAAAGTGAGCTGTCATTCCACCTGATGCTAGGGAATGACACTATTGACAGCTCACTTTAAGCTCACTTCACCTAAGTTTTCACGGTGAGATTTTTACAGAATAGCATTACAGTCTCGATGCGAAATCACCTCAAGCCATAACGTAGAGTGATAGTGTGTATAATATGCAGTGATCGAACAATCGGACGCTTATATACCTAAACTTCTTTCCACGAAAGAATAATATGGACATTCCTTTCTAAATAAATAAGTAATCCCGGGTTCCCGGGATTGAACAATGTTGTAAAAACAACCATAACAAACTTAATGAAATTATAGCAGTGGTTATTTTGATTTAGTATCTTTATTTTATTCAAAACAAATGGAATATCAATAAAAGATGCCAATTTGCAAAATGTGGTCGAGTAGTGGAACCGAACAGACATGACTGGCATCAATATACCAGTCATGTTTGTTCGGTCAATTTAATTTGATCCTTTGTATACAAGTAAGGAAATAATTTCTAACAATTTCTTATCTTACCAATAACTAATATTTAATACAATCAAAGCCCTATTATTTTATTATCATACGCGCAGTGCATCGGAAAACACGTTAAGCTGTTGGTCCCGAATGTCGTTCGTGTATCTTTGACAGTCGTTACGGGTAGTCAGAAGCTCGAAAGTCTGACAGCCAGTTTTACCAAGAGATATCGTATGCTCAGTAACTAGGCTTCCAGTCTAACCTTTACTTTCATTTTTTATTTAGTTAAGGTGAATGCGCAGTTGTAGCCCGCGAAATTCAATTTTTCTTACGTTTTTTGCAATTTTCGGGTCAGTGTCAGGTTGTATCTTGATCAAAATATGATTTGCGACTATAACAGGTACGTATTTACAGAATTATAATCATTAATACATCTTTCTAAGTTAGATCCCGTATGGAAAAGTGCTTGGTAGAAATCTAACTTAGAGATATATAATTCTTATGATTATAATTCGGTAAATACTTATCTATTATAGTCGCGAATCATATTTTGATCAAGATACAACCTGACACTGACCTGCAAATTGCAAAAAACGTAAGAAAATTTTAATTTCGCGGTCTACCACTGCGAAGCAATTTAGTTATTTGTATTTTGTGTTTCACGATATGTGTCCAAATAAACTTTATTCTTTCTTTCTTGGCAAGACTGGTTGTCTTGGCCTTTGTCCTGCAGTGCGACAATACTAGGCTGGTATGATAGGATGCTGGTGTTGTTATGCGCGTAGCACAGTTCCAGCTGTGAGCCTGAAGGCGCCGAGCATCTGGCGGTCTGTTAATGTTAATTATTTGCTGAAATGTTCTTACTTTGAGCGAAATATACTAAATAGAACATTAATAATTGGTTTCTTAAAAACTGTCAACTAACCTATTGAGAAGGGACGATAACGCCCCGTCGTCGGCGTTTGAGACTTTCAGGGGGCAGTAGAAGACCCAGAGCAAAATTATATATCCTATCATACGACTATATGTATAATATTACACATTTTTAAATATAATCGTGGCAATAGCTGTTTCAGATTCGCGACAGAAGGTAAGTAAAAAAAAATTGGGGGTGTCTAGAAGGAAATATGTACATATTGTCAAAGTGAGCGGCGGGTCAAATAAGGTTGAGAACTTATGGACTAGGCGGATGATACTTATTGACAGGCCTACACTGTCCTCTTCCTAATTTCACTGTTTATAGGTATGGATAAACACAAAAAAAATTGAAATATTCTAAAACACAATTATTTTTAAGAGTAACCATGTAGTTACTTGCCTTTTTTCACCATAGAAAACGGTTAATTGGACCGTGCTAGCTTCTGACGTTACATAAGTGCCCATGTAGGTTTCGTTTTGAGCAAGCGTGGTGATCATTGCTCGTGCCTTCTCTGATTGAGAAGAAGCTTTAGGCCTGCAGTGGCTGGTATTACTATTAATAATAATATATGTTATGTTAGCAATGTGACGCGCGCCGTGAGTGCGAGGCCGGGCGGGCCGGACTGGCCGGACTGGGCGGGCCAGGCGGGCCAGGAGAGCCAGGCGGGCCAGGCGGGCTGGGCGGGCTGGCCGGGCTGGTCGAGCGACGCGCGACACAGCTGCGCGTGCTGCCAGGCCACAGCGCCGCTGCCGCCCGACAGCTGCACGCGCAGCACGAGGGAGCTGCACGCTCGCTGCAGGCTCACGCCGTTCTCTGGGAAATTAGCAATTCAATCATATGATTGAATTTATTTATATAAATACGTACATACCTCCTGAAATCTCAAGTGTTAGGCAGAGGTGTACGACTGTACGTCTAGTATAACCCACAAGAGTTAACTTGTGACTTCGCTCGGATGACGTAAGTGCGTGGTACTGAAGCCTCGTCGATGGCGAGAGCGGTAATAGCGCGGGCTCGGATCTCAAGTTACTCTTTACATTTCGACAGTAACGTTTAAGTCCTATGTTACAATGGGGCGAGCCTATTGGGCCCCTTCAACTGGGCACAAATTCAGATTCCGGGCTGCTATTGAGAAATTCCTGGTACGTAAAAACTTTGCCCGACCTGGGAATCGAACCCATAACCAACCATTAGAACAATCATATAAATAAAAATTAAAAATGCTGTTCGTTGGTAAACGCATTACTTGAAATAGTTGGACCAACTCGTTTTGTGGAACGAAGTTCTTTATCGCGGCTCGCGGTAGGAATTGGCTGGTAGAAATTGTTACTATGCCCCCCCTCCATGAGACTTTCTTTCTTAGTTCTCAAGGTTTTCGTGGGTGCTAAAGCTGATAGTGATGTCAAAATAAAAAATTATTCATCACGGGTGTCGTTTTCATGGTTTTAGAAGGTGCTGTCAATACTGAGGTCAAAATAAAAGTTCAAGATGGTGACAACTTTATGAGAGCTCCTAAAAACTTTTACTAGATGGCTCTGTATTAAAAACGTGTATTAAATTCACACTTTCTCTCTATCTCTCTCTGTGTGTCTCTTTTTATTCTACGAGTGCGTGCGCGCGAGTGTCGCATAAGGAACGTCGTGCCTCACGGGGGTCCTCCGACTGAACGCTATTTTTTTTTATTATCGTAACATTCCGAATAAGATTTTTGGAAAAACCATTCTGAATTGCTCGATCATTATAAAATTCAATATTTAGAATTAATTTGAGACGCTGACCCGACAGACGTTGTCCTGTTCAAAATGACGGAGTTTCGCCCTCAAGAATTAGTTTTGATTTGTTTTTAGCTAATTGGTCCAGCAGTTCTCAAGCGATGCACTTACCAACGTAAATCCTACTAATATTATCAACGCGAAACTTTGTGAGGATGGATGGATGGATGTTTGTTATTCTTTCACGCAAAAACTACGGAACGGATTTTGATGAAATTTGGCACACAGACACGGGATCGAAACTTATGCGGGCGAAATCGCGGGGCGCTGCTAGTCATTTATATATACCACTTACGCAAGGCGTCGGCGTCGAAGTCGGCGGCTACGGGCGGCTGGTCGTCGTACTGCAGACTCCAGGACAGCTTGCCCGTGTCGTACAGCTGCGTGCTCACGCGCAGCTGCAGCTCCGACAACTGCAGGCCTGCGCCTGCGCACACGCGCCACGACACGCTTCCCACCGACGAACCCTCTGCCGATCAAAATAAAATTATGAAAAAAATTAAAATAAACCTTCATTAGTCAGTACGCTGCCATAAATGCCAGATCTAGCGCCAGTTTCTCGAATGAAAATTTTCGGAAAATGAATATGATAAATTCTGAAGCGCGCATTAACTGCTCTGATTGGTGAATAATTTCATCAACAGCCGCAGCAGTTTACACGCGTTTGACTTTTTGTCACATAATTTTAATTGTAATAAGTAAATTTGAAGGAAGTAAACAGACCTTTTCTAGCTAGATAAACTTGATTCCAATCGTGTTCTACTTTTCTGAAGACATTCTCTGCATGGTAGACTCCTGCGGACCAGGTGGCTATGGATTCCAGTTCCTCATTCTGGTGTAGGACGCGGTACGAGTCCGTGGTTATGAAGTAATAGAGTGCGTAGTGGCCGAGTTTCTTAAACTCGAACGTTTTCAAGATCTGGTTTCCCATTTCCCCACGTTCAGCACGCCATTGCTCAGACCCCGAAATCCGACCGTGGGTTTCATAGTCTGTTGGTTTCCTGTGTTAAAAAAAAAACTTTTAACAAAAAAAAAAAACAACCGACCAAAAAAAAAAAACTACAAAGTGATAAATAACTTTAATTTCGGAAGTCGGTGTCGTTGGTTCCGCGTTTTCGTTTTTTGACTTTATAGTACGGGAACAGTAGCTACAGTCCTGTCACGGATATTTTACCTCTGACTTTGCATCACTGTCAAAACCAAACGGATCTTTATTCTCGTCACAATATGGTTCCTATTGGCTTACTGACACTGTTGGGTTGCTGTTGGATTGTCAAAATCACAGTGGTCTTTATTGTCATTAGAATAAGGTTGCTGGTTCGCTGCTGCCAGAGATAAAATAACTTTTGTTTTGTTGTAATGTCAATAAACGTATTTTTCTTTTAGCTATCATACGTAAATCATACTTCTCGATCATGAGGCCAGCCAGTTCCTGCAGGGTTCTCTTGGTCAGGTACCGCCTCCGCGGCTCCGACACCTGCCTCTGTCGATATTCGCGCAGCGTCAGGATGCACTCGATCAACTCCTGTTCCGTACACACCGTGCGACGTTTCAGCACCTACCATAATAGAATAGAATAAATTATTCTGTAATTAATTGAAATGATGTTTATTTTTTAAAGACACTTTTACTTTTTTGGTCAATATTTTAACCCCCTTACTAATAAACGTTGTATAGCGTCTGTATAGTTACACAACGCTTGTCTTCTTCTTTCGAAAGTCAAATTACTGACGACTGAAAGAGAGAAATCGGTGTGTAACTTTCATCTGATATATTACGTTTATTAGTAAGGGGGTTACACTAGATGGCGCTGTTTCTCATTTCTTTACTCTCTTTACTCTTGACTCTCTCTCTTTTAATGATCGCAGTAGGTGGCGTTCTGTGGTGTCCGCCAACCCACATGGGAAAAGGCGTGACTTTATGAATGTGTATGTGTAAGAACACTCTCTATAAACATTCTTCTATGGAAGCTAGTATATCCACCCGCCGCCATTTTGTTTTTTTTTTTAGTTTCCGCGCTTGAAGAAAGTATTATATATGGGGGTGGGGACACATAACTAAACAAAACATGTCTAAAAATATGGTACCCTTAAGTGTCACGTTTCCAAAGAACTATGGAAATCATTAAAAATGCAGTAACATGCCACTAAGGTTCGAGCCCTTTTATAAATTTTACACAGGTTGACATAATGGCCGGTCTTATCGATATTTTACACAGGTTGACATAATGGCCGGTCTTATCGATATTTTACACAGGTTGACATAATGGCCGGTCTTATCGATATTTTACACAGGTTGACATAATGGCCGGTCTTATCGATATTTTACACAGGTTGACATAGTGGCCGGTCTTATCGATATTTTACACAGGTTGACATAATGGCCGGTCTTATCGATATTTTACACAGGTTGACATAATGGCCGGTCTTATCGATATTTTCAAGACAACCTTTGGATGTACTAAATGGGGAAGAAGAGACAATACCAACCAATAAATACTAACGCTTATTTTGGCGGGCCGCTCCGCAATGAAAAAGTCATCCTACATCACTTTTGTACATTTTGTACTAGCTTTTGCCCGTAGCCAACTAAGACACGCTGCCATGAAATGTTATGAGGGAAATCTCGCTGGAGAAACCACTCTGCACCATCAAATCCAACAACAAATCTGCTTATAGTCCAGGGACTGATCGCAAAGAACAAAAGAAAAAAAAAAGCCTTTGCCCGTTTCGCCCGCGTGGAGTTCGGAAATTATCCTATGGGAACGTATTAAAGCGATATAAAGACCTATCCTAGCCCAGCTCATGGTCTACCTTTGTGACAATTTACATCAAAATCCGTTGAGCCGTTAGTGTTCAGACAGACAGTTTCGCATTGATAATATTTATAGCAGTATAGTATGGATGAACTATGTCAAACTACAGGCGCGCCGGACCACGCTTTACAGCAGTTACATTTTTATATTTTTTTTTAATAATAATTTTAATATTTATAGAAAAAAGGCCAGTGGCTTACCTCTTTGTGGTCCATGGTATACCTCCAGGTGACATCTTGGACGTCATCTCGAGACACCGCGATGACGTAAGACAGTTTCTTGCCCCAGCCGTGGGAGTACAACAGGGGCGCGTTGAGTGTGGCCTCGCACGGGTCGGTGTGGATCCATGCGTTAGAATCGTAGTCGAAAATCTAGAAAAACACAGTAAAATATCGTATACAGGATGAAATTGAAAACTTGCGCCAAATCGAAATAGGAAGTGCAGTAACAGCTACATAATCATTATAAATTATCATTTCCCAAATCTAAATTCTTGAAAAAAAAATCGTGTAGGTAATGATCGCCTTAGATAGTGCAAAGTAAGTTATTGTCTTTAATGATAAATGATAAATGATTTTATTTCTGTAAGTAGGTTTGCACAAACACTTTTACACGTCAATCATATTCTAAAAACTAGATGAGGTCGGCGTTTCCTATCTGACTACTCTGAGAAGAAAGGCCGAAACAAACTCAGAGGTCAGAGGTTTAAGTAGACAAGAATAAAATTATCGTCGTTCCAGATTTTATTTTTCAAAATTATCAAAACAAATAAGAAAATTAAAGTATCAATTTTAGCGTCAAGAAATCTATTCATCGCAGAGTTCACAAAATGAAGCAAGTATTGAATTAGCGGTATTTACCTGTTTAAAAAAAAAAAGGACGTGCGATTTCCTTAATGACATTTCTAAATTTTCTTTATAACACGTAGAATTAGCTATTTTAATTTGGCGCACGTATTTAATTTCATCCTGTATAATACATAGGTAGGTATTCAACTAACAGTTTGTCAAGTCATAAAAACCGTGCGAAGCAGGGGCAGATAGTTAGTTAGGTATTAAATATGTATGGTGTTACCTCGCACCACACATGGTCCGTGGTGTCATACACGAAGCGCGTGTCGTACCCGAGCGCGCGACACAGCAGAGCGAAGCAGTTGGCCCACTCGCCGCAGCGCCCGCGCCGCGTGCGCAGCAGCGTGCGCGGGTCGTTGAACCGCACGAACTTCGAGCCGATGCCACAGGCACTGCAGGTGTACGCCTAGATAGATATATATATATATACACACCATTCAAATTATTTTATTTCACACAAACCTAAATGGGCACTTATGAAACGTCAGAAGCTAGGTGCACGGTTCCACTAAGTCGACGAGAAACTGCACCGTTACTCTTTTATCAATAATTTATTGGCTTTTACAAAGTTTTCAAATTACATTACTCAAGTAAACAAAATTGAAAATTACCAACAGCATAAATGTGTTGTGTATCACACATTAAATTTACTAGCCATGCAAACCGAGCCGTATCAATTTGACAAAATAATAAAAATTAATTTGCAGCCTAAAAAACATAAACACTCTTGGATACGATGGCGTTTCTACAAAAGTAATATTTATCAAAGAACTACATTAACTTTTTGCTGATGATGGCCTAGTGTTTAAGGCGTTGCCTCTCATACACGAGATAGTGGGTTCAAATCTGGGCAACTGCTTCTGACTACCCGTAACGACTGTCAAAGATCCACGAATGACAGCCAGGACCAACTGTTTAACGCGCTTTCCGAGGCACGGAGGGGTCTCGGTATGTAAAGATGGTCACTCATACTGTATGTATCGTGATCGATCGACCTGTGCGGCTGTTATTATAATTCTGAAATCGCCAACCCATCTTGATCAAGAGTGGTGATAAATGCTCAAGCCTTCTCTGTATGCGAAGACACGTTTTCCCAGCAGTGGGACCATAATAGGCTGGTATTATAATTCCTGATAGCATATTCTTAAAAATACTTAAAAAGTTATGATGAAACCTTTATACCTACTTATATAAGAACTTATTTAAAGATTTTAAAAATTACAAACCGATCTGGCCTTCACCCAACACCACCCATTTTTGGACAGAAATATGCCGTTTAAACAAAATATCAACTTTAAACTAGTTTAAATTAAGTTGATATTACAATGACTAAGTACAACTGTAGTAGTGAAAAAGTTATTAAAAAAATGTTGTAGCACAAACTATGAATAATGTTTGTATTAGATTTAATTTTCCTAAAACACTTATTTGTTCATATGTTCTGTAACTAAATTGCGAACACCTGATACATAGATAGCTAAACCCTGTATTCATGGTGACCAAAAGTTGAGAAACATTTGCTAAACATGAAGAGAATGTTACACAACTTCTCTTTACCAAAAATTCGAAACTAACATAATATTGCCAACACAACATATTGTAACACGGCATCATCCATTTTGTTAGCGACATGTTTCCCGCAAATGACAGTAGATATACGTAGAGCGCTAATAGGACCTTTCGGCGCTCGAATGACGTTAACGAATTGTATCGAAAAAACAAGATGGCCATTTTAGTTCCAACTTTAATCACGCGCCAAAATATCCTTGTACAGCTACAATCAGGGCTCGGAAACCGGTTGAAATTCTTAACCGGTTACGGTCATTGCCCCAAACCGAAATCGATTTAGGTTAAAGTTTGCACTTTACCGGTTTATGTGGGAAACCGGTTTTTCATGAATTTTGGTTTTGATAGTGAAAATTAACCGATTAAAACCAAGTTTGAACCCCCCCTCCCGGCCCCCGCCACTCTCGTAACTTGTAGGAACTGTTAAAAAAGAATTAACCGGTTAAATTGAGTGTCAAATCCGTCTGTGCTTATGTAACCGGTAACATTTATCATTTGGGTTACATAAGAACAGTTCACTTGTTTAACTGGTTAATGAAGGAACGATATATTTACCGGTAATCGAAATTAACCGCTCTTTTTAAACCGGTTCAGAGCCCTGGCTACAATACAACCCGATTAAAACTTTATGGTGGCGCGGAACATGATGCAAGTCGCTGCGCAGTAACAAATTCGCGTGTTAGCAGGGGTGAGGGGTGAGGCACTGCGCATCGAGGTGCGCACTTCAGAGTCGCCATACTTTCAAGTTTGAATCGGGCTGTAGTGGCCATTGCCACCGCATTGTCTCGAGCTAAAACGAGACGTCAATGTCATTCTCACTCACTTCCATCTTACAAGTCTCCTTTTCCGTGTTGATGGTATAGTTCTTGCTGAAAGTGGTGCGACCACCGCAACCCTCGCACGCCGGCTGGTCGACCCACGTGAAGAACTTGTGTTTGAACCAGCTCATCAGTTCCATTAGAAGCGCTATGTCGAACGGCAGGTCCAAGGTATCCTTTTGGCCTATGAGAAGATGATAATATACGTAAAGATAAAAATAACCGAAAGCTATAGATAGTGCCATCCACGAAGATGCGCCCCACTTTTCTTACTAATCGCTAGTGATTATCGCTAGTTAATTCCACTAGTGTTTTAGTTTTTTGATACACACTAATTACCCACTAATAAGTAATTACTGTGTATCAACAAAACTAAAACACTAGCGGAATGTTGCACACTTGTACTGTGAGCGATTAGGAAGAAGAGTGGGGCGCGTCTTCGTGGATGGCGCTATCTGTAATTCTCGTAATTATAACGTTCAAAATCTAGTCGCAATCTCATTTCAGCGAAAATGAATGTCAAAATATTGTCAAAAATTTGAGGTAGTTTTTGATAGATGTTTAAAATGATCACTCTAAATAGTTAAAGTTTCAAACATCAACAAGACGTAAACAAGTTAAAAAAATATGGAAGTCACGTGATCAACTTTGAACGTTAATATTATTATCTCGAAAACGTGACGCTTTACGGGGTTTGGGCTTAGTGTGTTTTCTGTTTGCATTGATGTCTGCTATCGATTTATTTAAAAAAATCAAAATGACGGACAGCCACGGACCTTCAAAGCACTTTCAACTACCTACGCATTTATACTACCTATTGCAAGTTATTTCCTCACCAGCTTTGATCAATTTCTGGACCTCACGAACCCTGTCGAGAGCCATAAGTTGCAGGGTGACCAAGGGTATTTCTTCCCGTGCGAGCTCCAATAACTCTTCTTCCTCATATATTAGGACGTCATTAAACAGCCTCTCGATTTTTAATAGTAGCTGGTTGTTTGTTGTCTGCAAAGGAAAATTACAAGAGTGTGATGTTTATATTTAAAAAAAAGTTGACCCGTTCATCTCATATTCAGACTAGTCTTGTTCCAATATATAATAACGGGTGTAAAAAGATACTTTACGAAGCTGAGTCACTTTTACTCCTCGTCATTGTAATCATTTTTTTTACTGAACTATACCAGAGGGGCAATTCTCGTAATTTTAAGAACGTTCACAGTCTGATCTCAGTCTCAATCTGTCAAAAATACCTCTAATTTCCCAACATTTTGACAAGTTTTTGACTTGTTTGTCGCCCAGAAGACTGTGATTAGATTTTGAATGTTTTAAATTACGAGAATTGGCCTTCTGGTTACTGAGATATTGAAAGTCAAAATTTCAACTTTTACTGACCTTTTTGTACGAAAACAAGTTTTCAGTTGTTTTTTTTTGTTTGTATTTAATTTCAATTCATATAATTACTTATAAACTGTTTGTTTTATATTAATTTGATTTAATTTTATTCAACAACATTCGGTTTCTTACTAAACTTCAACTATATCCAACGAGCCTGGTTACTTATCTCATTTGGTGACCGTACTTGTCACTATTGGCTTTTCCTTTATTAGGTAAACACCATTGGTATTTATACACTTTTACGAATATTAACCGGTTGAATGCCGTAATTACCGAAACAATTAAAAAGCCATTGTGTCTCATGTGGATCTACGTTCCAGCATAAAAAGGGTTAAGCTTGTTCAGCATGTTTACACGCAAGGACTATTTTAAGTGTTAATGACAAGTGCTACGCTTGTGTAAACTATGCATTCAGAGGTACTGCGCAACAAAAAGCTAAAACATTAACATACAATACCAGAATCTTAGCTGGTGTTAACATCTTCATCTTGGGACTGTGACTGATTCTGAAATTAGTCCGCTTGCTCTGGGTACCATAACAAAAACTTATTTTTCTCACAATAGCTGCTTGTGCCATTCTCAAGTTGTTTAGTGTTTGTTCCTTCGGATAAATGACTTCGGTACCCACCTGTAATTAAAGACAATTTATTGATATAATATAAGATCAAGATGTTAAGATCTTTGTTGTTACGGGTAGTCAGAAGCCCAAAAGTCTGACAACCAGTCTCAGTACCAAGGGGTATTGTGTTACCCAGTAATTGGTTTGTGGGGGTCAGATAGGCAGTTGCTCTGTGTAAAATAGTGGTATTCAGCTGCATTTGGTTATACTGGAAGCTGACCCCAACATATTTGGGAATAGGCTTGGCAGATGATGATGATATTGATATAGTTTGATGAACTTCTCTATCTAAAGAACAGGGCATTTTAAACTGGTATTATGATGTGTTTTCAGAATGATACAATAATTTGTTTGCATGTAATAAGTAGGTAATTAATGAAATCATATTATTATTCATATTAAACAGTAGGTATTGATAGTGTTTGATAACAACTTATGAAGATAACAAGTAAGTTACCTAAAAAAAGTAATGACTCATTGTTATCACAGTTTTTAGATGTATAGATAAATATTCAGGGAATAACAGTGTCTTCATATGAATAGATATGGTTTCTTCTCATGCCCCTATAGATTTTATTTTTATTTCCTTCAGAATTTAAATGTAATGAGAATAGTATTAGTTGCAAGTTATTTTCAGTACTTACCGGTTGAAAGCCGACATATTTCAAGTATTCATTGAAAGCCTCACAATTTAACAAATCTTTTAGAATATCGCTTTTTATTGTCCTCAATTCATAATCATGGGGATTTTCTAAAATATGATTAATATGCCGCAAAAGTTCATACAGTATTTTATAAAATTTATCCACATCTCTCAAACTTTGTTCCACTACAGCAAGTCTCGCCATATCCTCCATTTTCAATTTAATTTGTTTTTTGGAATGTTCGAAGCTTTAAACTTAAGAAAATGATTTATTATCACCGTATTTACGAATCTATGAAATTCATTGCAACAGTACACTTGTCAAATTTTGATTTGTCATTTTCGTTCGAAAACATCGATTTCATTAGGTAGGATTTGACGGAATCACAGATCATATAATTAGATAGGTACCTACACGATTGAATCAGTTTTCATGATATAATAACTTTGTAAATATATAATAGATTAGTGGTGTTCTAGAAGTAGGTATATAGGTATAAAAAAAAATCTGTTACTAACAAAAATTGTCTTGTCCTTTCAGCTTTTATGTCTAGATTTTTTAAAATCTAGATAACTACCTACTACGGCTCACGCTCACCTTGCTGGATTGCCGTCACCAACTCACCACATGACGCTGGCAGCATAGTCGAAATCGGCTCAGTAGCCAAAGAAGAAAAAAATTAGGTTTTTTTTTCTATAGGTACAGACGCCAGCACATCAACCTACTACAATCTGTCAGATTTCTGTAATAGATTTTCAACTTTATTGCTAAAGCATAAGGTTCAATGTTGATTGGGAAAATTTGACAGTTAGGTGTAGGTTGATGTGCTGGCGTCTGTACTTACAGAAAAGAAATCCATTTTATTTGAAAACATATATAACTACCCTAACAACCACAGAACAGCTAACAACCGACCGTAGCTAACTACGTACCCATTTTTTTAAATAACTTTATTTACTTACAAAATTGCTAAATGCACTGTAAAAAACCGGTAAAAATCTTAATAACTTATAGGTAGTTATTTACCTACATTGCGCTATGTAAGTACTTACCTACTGCTATAGTTACCATGGCTGTACCGATACAAACAAACAAAATAAATAAAATCTTGGAATAAAGAACAATGAAGAAACGCCGATTCTCTTTAGAAAGCAATTCGGATGGTAAATACAAATTCTTTTTTATTATTTTAAATCGATGTTTGGCAGTGGTTGGTAGGTACAAGTCTAGCGCTGCTCTTATTCTATGATGTCGGGCCAGACAAAGTACGTTTAATGTTGTGCTGGAAGTAGGTAGGTTTTATCAGAGAGGACAATGATGGTAGGACTGATAATTTTTTCCATGTTTTTTGACAGGCTTCAACACTGGTTCTCGCAACTGGCTGCTTCACGCGCGCTACGTTAGAGGAGAGCATTCGATATGCCTGGACCTCGCCGACGATCTGCAGAAACAATACGGCAATAAACATAGATATGCGCATTATATAAAGGTATTGATGCGTACTTACCTATCATTTAAAGAAAGTACATATTTACAAAAAAAAAATCAGCTGTTCCCTACATTTTGACGAGTTAGATATACGAACATAAATGTAGGGAACAGCTGATTTTTTTTCGCGATTTCAGGTTTGGTCCCATAGTAAAAGTTGTTTGTTATCATGAGTACAATCACGTGTTTAGGTACCTATCAGTCACTAATTACCAGTCACCCTATAATATCTATTCGTCAGGGTTCAGTGTTGGCTGATGCTGGCAGACTGCAGGAAGCTCTGGAGAGGTACCACAGCTGTATACGACTCCATCCTCAAGACCCCGAGCCTTTGAAACAAGTTGCCAGCTGCTTGTATGTATCATCATCGTCAAAGTTTCATGATTAGTCTGCAATCAACCACTCGCATAAATCAATCTTAAACAACATTGCAGGTCTCGGCAGCATCGGTTCCAGTTATCTCTTGAGGCCTATTTAGAAGCTGATAAGTTGTCAAAACATCCTGATCCTGATATATACTGCGCTTTAGGTAAATTCAACTCGGGCTATTGCAGTCCACAGGCATCTCTAGTTACGCCAGTACACCCGGGTTCTCCGCCTTCCGCATCTAGCCTGTCTCATAGGCTCATAGCCGCCATTTTAACCTTTTAACACTTTACGCCGGATTAATCCGACAAATATTTTCGTGTCCATTTCGCCAGGGTCGCATATTTAAGACCATAGGTATACTGTCACAGCTCGTTTAAAATCTGGTTTTTTATTTAATTACGCTGTATTCGTTTTTTTTTTCGGGCGCTGTGGGGGCACTACAACTAATACGATGTCGGGTCGTTAAAAGGTTAAGCTCTTTGCACCCTGATACAGACGAGTCCTTGAATGGAGACTGCAAATCTTTGCAGACAGCCTCTAAAAAGCAGCTGGTCCTTGAGCACACTGGATTCGTACCTAACTTGGAGAGCTGGGTGTTATGGTTCAACTTGTAAGAAACCTATTTCGAGCAGTAGACGGCAATAGACTTGATTATTTGAAAACGTACCCTAGATGTTCCTTCTTATTAACATATTTTCAGCGGAGTGTTCGTGGAACTTAGGCGAGCTGGAGAAGGGTGTGGAATGGGCCAGGTCTGCTGTACAGGCGGGGGGCGGAGAGCGAGCCGGCGCTCTCCTGGCGAAGTTACTCCTGGCCTGTGACGACGTGCACGGTGCTTTAGTGGCATACGACCAGGCTTTGACGTTAGTATAAGTATATTTCTTGAACGAAACCGAGAGAATACACAGAGCTAGTGGAGTAATTTAATTGATTGTGTGCTGATTACAGACAGTTATTAGCGAAGTGGCTCGACGACAATGGTGGATCCAGTTTTGTAGCGTAGACCTACCTTAGGTCTAAAAATACGGTCTGCATTTGAACTGCACGCCAGCTGTAAAATTGCAGTTTGGAATTGGATGCAGTTGATATAACTGCATTGAAACTGCCAACCGATTGCGCAGTTGGCGTATTCACAAAGTTCGTGAACTGCAATGGCTAAAAATCTTAGCTATGATTTGTGAATTACATTCCACCTATTTAATGTGGCAGCTATGCCTAACAGCACGTTGTAAAGGACTTTTACAATAACATAAAAAAAAACTAGAACCCAATTTTAACATAGCTAAAATTAAAACAAACATTCTCGTAGTACGCACGCATGCGGGGCGGATACTTTAGCAGCCGCTGGAGCGCTACGTCTCCGAGCTGGTGACCCACGACGCGCCTTCCAACTCCTGGGAGCAGCTCTGGCGCAGCAGCCCACGCAGCACGCAGCCGCCCTGGCCCTCGCAGCCATGATGCTGCAGCATAAGGACCTGGACGCCGCCCTATCCAGGCTCAAAGCTGCACTTACAGCACATCCAACCTGCGTGGCGGCTCATGCCAATCTGGGAATGGCATTGTTAGCTAAGAAGAAGTACATTGCGGTAAGTACCTACGCACGTTAGGCGTCGTACCTATAATGACATAGGTACAACGATAGGTGGGTATCTACGGCCATTAAGTCCAATTACTTAGGTGTAGGTGCACAATTTACCTCAGTCCCATCCAATCGGTTCATTGTTTAGTTTCTAGAAACAGAGCAGTGGGTGCTTAATAATCATAAAATGAGAAAAAGGGGCAGATGTGGAGGGGTCGGGGAGGTTTAATTTAATTTCAAGATGTGACATAAAGTCCGTCCGTGCCACTTCTTCCACCCATTGTCTTCTTTATTTAGTATTTAGGTCCACTTATTACTTATCTCGTGAGACGAACTCTAGACAGTTATTTTCCCATGCAGGCCCTAACGTGTCTTCAGCGCGCATCGTGGGCGGCGCCGCTGAGTGCGCGTGCGGCCCATGACCTCGGTGTAGCGCTGCTCGTGTGCAGGAGACCAGCTTCGGCCTTCTGCCGGCTCGCCACAGCTGCGGCCTTACAGCCTTTCCAGCCTTACACGGTAGGGACTACACGGTAGCACATTCTAACACGATTCGTAGGATGCTACAAAACATGCTGCATGATGGCTTTGTTCAATTTTAGTTTTTAAACTAAGTTCATGGCATTTCTACTGCCAGAATTAAGATTCCGCCTGACTGAAACTCAAAGCATTTTAATTAGGTATGTACCTACTTAAATCAATTATAAGCAGTTTTGAATTGTTAAGGAGTCGGTCAGTCAGAAACATGAAGCTATCCAAAGCGTAGTAGGTTCCTATGGAGAAGAACGGGCAAAAAACTCCATGGACACTCTTACAGCAGTACCTAAATATGTATGCCATGCTTTCTCTGGTCTGCCAGGCAACAACTCCATCTGTTCCGAACACTACTGTACAATCCAAGTTTTGATACAGGTGCTGCTGATAGGCATAGCTCTGGAGCGCCTGGGGGACAGCCGGGCCGACGCGGCGTACGCGCGCGCGCTTGCGCTGGCGCCGGACGACCCGCTCATCAGGCTCAACATGGCGGGCAGGCACGCGCGGGCGGGGCGGCTGCACGAGGCCGCGGAGGAGGCCGTCGTCACTGCTGAGCTGCTGGAGAAGGAGGAAACAGCAGATGCACAGGTAAGTATAATCTTTTTCCTCGAGAACAAACGGTGTAAAAATAGTTGCCAGCCTATTATTGTCCCATTGCAGGGCAAAGTCCTCTCATCTCATCCTCTCGTACAGAGAAGGCACGAGCATTGATCTCCACGCTAGCGAAAGAGGGGTTGGCGCGCGATTTCTGACGATTATTACTCACGATCAGTAATGTTCAAGATAAACTCGGAAAGTACTTACTATATGAATTGAAAAGTTTGCAAATGTCTTTTATAATGCGCACAGCAAAAGAGTGGAACTCTCTACCTGCGTCTGTTTTTCCGAGCACATACAACCCAAATCTCTTCAAAGTGAGAGTGAACAGGCTTCTTCTGGATAAGCTCGCTCCATCGTCTACTTTGTCTCTGTCACCTTTGACCTAGACTAGAGTCAAGAGCAAGTCCATTTCAAATAAAAAAAAAAAAGTCACATTGGTAATTGACTAGATCTGAACCCATAACCCTCGTGCACAGAAACTGTGTCCGATGGGATTTCTTATCGCCAAAAATCTACTTATAGTTCACATACCAGACTTTTTCGCTCGACTCCTAAGAGTCTTAACGTGATGGGCGCTATAAGAATTGGGCTATCAAATGCAATTTTTTTTTAATCCGATTTGTAGGTAGTTCCAGAAATACCGTCCGTAACGCGTTCCAACAAGCCAACTTTTCAGCTTTATTATTAGTATAGAGATATAGATATGGCCACTAGTGGAGGTTATTTGCATAAAAGATGAGATGCAAACATCGATCACTCCGGAGTTCCGGACCTTCGGTTTCCAACTACGGGCTTCTAACTGAGAGGGTTTCTAATTTAAAACGCCATCACAGTAGGTAGCTATCAATAATATCTATTTTATGACCAGTTTTTCTGCTTAGTTAGTTCAAAGCTGTAAGTAAGTAGGTAAAAAGCAACAGACGGTAGTGATTAAACATTATTTGCACGAAAATAAGATTGATATTTAATTTTGTATGAACCTTTAGTAAAAATAATAGCCTTCATTTCAGTATAAAGATTATTAGCATGAAGCGCTTGCACAGTACGCTTATATGAATATGAACACTATTGGCTTAAGAATAAGGTTCATATTCGTATGAAACGCATGTGCAATCTGTGAAATTTTGCCCTCAGTGTCATCAACTCCACCTAGGGCAGACAACTCCTGCGGGGCAATTGCGTAATTATCAATCGGAATCGGTTTCATTTGACAATTCAACAACATTCATTGCGTTATTTACGTGTTGGTTGAGCAGACAAATTTTTCGAACTTATGAAGCAATGGATTAGCAATTTGCTTCAAAATGATTCAGATTCCGATTAATAGTGTGTTACGCAATTAGGGTGGACATAGGCCCAGTTACGATGTACTTAATACGGCATAGCCTGACATAATCCTGTGTGCTTTTCATCTTTGTCTCCAGCTTACCAGTTCAATGGTATCATTGTTTGAGCTACTGAGTGAGGCTGGGCTGTCTCATCCGCCAGCTTCAATCCCTGATGCTGAAGAGAAGCTGCTAGCCGTAGAAGCTGCAGAGGAGGAACAGTTTGCACCTGACGAAGTTTAGATAGTCTTTCTAAGTGAGAACGAAGTTAGTAGGTACGTACATATACATTGGTATCATTAGAGACCATTTCGGGAGAATTTTTTTCTATCGTGGGACGGAGGTAGGTACTTATACTTATAGTGTTAAGATGTCAGTGGTCAGTATGGACAAATCTGATAGAGGTCAAACTCAAACCATTTATTTCAATTAAACCAATCACAGGCACTTTTGAATTGTCAAGGAGTCGGTCACTCGTAAAGATGAAGCTAGTTGCCCGTTCGAAAGCGTAGTCGGCTCCTACGGAGAAGAACGTCGATTCAAGACTGGTGGTCTACCATGATCTAATTAAAAACGTTTCAAAAGCAAGACATTTCAGTTTAGGTTCCTAAACTGCATCGCTCAAAGTTGTACCATGACGTCTATTACGCTCAGCGGCATTTACTTTTAACCCAAAACTTGCGAGTCAGTTTGGGACAATCGCTGTCTGATGGCACGGCTTAAATTTAAACTGACGTCATGGTACGAATTAGAAGAACAGTTCAGTTTAGGTCCTAAAATGGATCGCGTTATGAGCTCATGGTAGGCCTCCTGGACGCCGGGACGTCAAATTGAGGGTTAACAAAACCAAAATACTAATAATGACGGATTAGTATTTAGACGTTTCTGTAGCTCATTGATTAACACACATGAAAACACACCACTACGTAACATATCGCATTATGAAAATAAAATTGAAAGTTTATGACTGGTCATAAAGTGGAAATATAAAGAATATTGTTAGTGATTATGTAAGAATGTCCTTATTGGTGGTTTTGACCGCAGTTACCATTTGTTTCACTGTGGTGAGTAGTACGTATAAATTTATAAAATATCTCTCTAATATGGTAAAATAATATTTGCATGTCTGCAAGATGGTGGCACAGGCCGCGATGTACAGACGCCAGCACATCAACCTACTACAATCTGTCAGATTTCTGTAATAGATTTTCAACTTTATCGCTAAAGCATAAGGTTCAATGTTGATTGGGAAAATTTGACAGTTAGGTGTAGGTTGATGTGCTGGCGTCTGTACTTACCAACATTACAAAATAATAACGCCTTAGACATTTAAATAAGACCCATCCTAGAACATTCATTAATTTCAAAATTAAAACTTACGATATTTCGTAATGTTATTATAGATCCTCCGAACCCATTATTATTTTTCTAATAGGTATACTGTTTTTGCCTTATCTTAATAAGTATCTACTGAAGTTTTAGGCCCAAAATACACCAAAGCCACGAGGGATGATGTATCGCAAAATTCGCAGAACTAGGCTGTAGAAATAAGTAGGATAACTACGACGATATGCGATGTGAAAATAACGCAAAGCGAGACATCTCCTTTCCAGGCTTTCCGCTTTGGTGGAAACTGCCACTCAACCAAACTACTGCTGTCTATGCTGTAAAAATCTCACCGTCAAAACTTGGAGCAGTGAGCTTGAAGTGAGCTGGGCTGTCATTCCACCTGATGCTAGGGACTGATACTATGATGCTAGGGACTTACACTATGATGCTAGGGACTGACACTATGATGCTAGGGACTGACACTATGATGCTAGGGACTGACACTATGATGCTAGGGACTGGCACTATGATGCTAGGGACTGGCACTATGATGCTAGGGACTGGCACTATGATGCTAGGGACTGACACTATGATGCTAGGGACTGGCACTATGATGCTAGGGACTGGCACTATGATGCTAGGGACTGGCACTATGATGCTAGGGACTGACACTATGATGCTAGGGACTGACACTATGATGCTAGGGACTGACACTATGATGCTAGGGACTGACACTATGATGCTAGGGACTGACACTATTGATAGCTCACTTCACCTAAGTTTACACGACGAGATTTTTACAGAATAGAACGGCCGGACTTTACGTGTACCGACTTGCCCACATTGAATAGTTACACGTAAATTGTGACTTTTATTTGCAGAGTGAAACAAAGGAACGCATAGCAAGTCTGGTCGTACTGCCGCCTCTGGTGCTAGGCTACGATGAGCTTTATCATGACTCGAACGAAGCCGGCAAAGACTTTCCATTAAAAAAGAAGACGAGAACTGCACCGCCAAAAAGGAGGGTAACGACCGCACGACCAGAAACGGAAGAAACAGTTGCAGCAACAGAAAAAGAAGTAATAACTGCACCACCAGAAAAAGGAGATATAACTGTGCCACAAAAACTGAAAACTATTGAATCAACAGAGATAAACGAACCACCTACACCGGCACAAAAGAAGGAAACAGCTGCACCGGCAAAAAAGAAGCCAGCTGCCTCTTCAAAAAAAAAGGAACAGACTGCAAAGCCGAAAAAGAAGAAACCAGCTGCAGAGTCGAAAAAGAAGAAACCGGCTGCAGAGCTGAATAAGAAGAAACCGGCTACAGAGCCGATAAAGAAAAAACCAGCTGCCTCTTCAAAAAAGAAGAAATCAACTGGCGATTCAAAAAAGAAGAAGGAACCAGCTGCCTCTTCAAAAAAGAAGAAGAAACCAGATGCACCAGCAAAAAAAAAGAAAACGGAAAAAAAACCACAACGCACTTTAATAATAGACACAAAAGGCAGACGAAATTACAGAAGAAATTATAGAAGTTTATTGAAAAAACTGAAGAAAAAAAACCAAATATTGATAAGCCTGTGAACAGAGCATCAACAAAAGGTATGAAACTGTGACAAAAGCATCAAAAATAAAGTTAATAGGACTTAGTGTCTGTGTGATATCTATATCTAATCTATTTAATAAAAAACACATTTTTAAAACTCATTTTTTTATTCAAACAAATTCGATTTAAAAAATCCTTTTTTTATTGTGCCTAAGTAAGCTTAGAGCCCTCATCGTAAAAAAAAGTACAGGGCGGCCTACACCATAATCAGCCTATAATGTTCCCACTGCTGAGACACAGGCCTCCTCTTCCAGAGGGAGTGGGCTGTAATCTACCACGCGGGCCCAGCGCGGTTTGGTAGATGTCACGTCTTCGAATTTTTGGTTCTAGGACATGCCGGTTTCCTCACGATGTTTTCCTTAACCGTTTTGAGAGCAGTGGTGATGAAATTAAATACACAAAGTAAAGTGCATGTCAGGGTTCGAACCTACGAACTACAACTTGTAAGTTGCGACCGCTACCTCTGCGCCATCACTGCCCCCAATATTAGAGGGCATTCTCCTTTGGAGTAGGTAACCCATCACCACACCCACGTGGTGGGTATAGCGCTATAGTCTTCATGCGCGTGGCGAAAATCGGAACTAACGCCGCCATCTTGTTTTTTTAATACATTTCACAGAACAATATTGCACAAATGTTTACCAACAGCGCCCCCCTGTGAACGTCATTCCAGCGCCAAATGATCCTTGTAGCAGTGTAGGTGGTTGGTTCATGGGGTTAGTTACTAACTCCACCATTTGGGTTCCAGAAACAATATGGCGGTCGCTTCGTGTATGTTGGTGTTCTCTACACATTCTCATTTCATTAATTAATTATTGGAACTCCTTAGTACATTCACACTGGTACGCTTTTTATATAATTTTCCTTAAATATTTTGAGCGCCTAATCGCGTTTTAAAATCTCCGTAAAAAATGGGCGTGTCTTGGTAAACTACTGCAAAGTAAAATGGCGGTGATGGTGTTGGCGTGGCAGACTTTAAGGCATCATGCTCGACATTATTAATAACCGTATCCGCAGGTAAATATAAACCTGGAAAAATAAACAATGTCATTGTTGTTGTCATTCCTGTCAATGTGATTCAATCGCCAAATTATCTGGGTCTACTATTTTCAACACGCTAACGTCAAGTCCTTAGCGTGAGCGGAAAACGCGTGCACGGAAAACGCTTGGATTTTGTCTAGGCCCCCTGAACATTGGCTCTACGAACTTTTTCTAACTCACACTTGCTTCATGTCACCATTTGGTTCCTAAAAAATGTTATTGCCTGCTGCGTGAAGTTCGAACCGGCCATGATTCATCAGCTGTATTGTATTAAACAGTACAAAGCGCGTATACTAGGTAAACACGCAGCGACTTTAGTCGCCGGAGACTCACTGCTCACTGGCGATTACAAAATCTGTTTGTGGACGTGAGATTCTGAGATCGCCAGCAAGTCAAAATCTGTGTTGTGTCAAAAACGGTCAACAAGAAGAATAAGAAAATTAATAAATGAAAAGTAAAAAACTTTTTTAAAAAACTTTTTTACAAAAAAAACAACCGACTTCCTAAAAAAAACACTACAAAGTGAAAAATAACTTTAATTTCGGAAGTCGGTGTCGTTGGTTCCACATTTTCGTTTTTTTGACACCGACTTCCGAAATTAAAGTTATTTTTCACTTTGTAGTGTTTTTTTTAGGAAGTCGGTTGTTTTTTTTGTAAAAAAGTTTTTATTTTTCGCTTTTTAGTTGTACCTACCCCATAATACAAATTCATATAACACTACTTGCTATGTGAATATTAGTGACAGGAAGATAAACATCATTAATTTAAACTAAGTGGAAAACAAACGTATTGTTGAAGCTAATTCCAAAACTACCCAAGCAAAGTTCATACAATTTATATGGGACCACCTCTGAAGCATACCTTATTCATTAATTAGACTAGATGCTGATAATCCTGGCTGCAGCATCAGGCCAAACTTATGTCAACATTGCATTGAACTTAAAATTTAGTCCTGTTTAAAATGAGCCCAAACGCGACTACGGTGCTGTAATTTCAAGGTTTGTACTTTTTCTGATGCTCCTGGCTTCAGCATCAGGTCTCGGTGTTCCTCATTAACAGTACGTTTATCCACACATCGAGCCCTTTTCAATGAGCCTAAACACGATATATCTGCTGTTAGTTGTCGAGGAGTTAGGTACTCTGCAGACTATCCTGACTGCAGCATCAGGTCATGACTTGATGATCATGAGACCAAATGTGGCAAATGCCCTATCAAACATCAAAACAATTTACTAAAACAGTCCTTGCCTGTTCGAGTAACTTCTTACTGTTAAGGAGTTGTACCTTCCATCATCAGCCCAGCTACCTGAGATGGTGACAACCATACGCAAATACACAAGATACTTCATAAAATATGCGAAAAACAATAAGTGAGCCTATAAAATTTGAGGGTTGCCCTCGATTTCTCTAAGATCCCATCATCAGATCCTAACTTGGTGACAATGGGACCACCTCAGAACTATCTACTTTCGAACAAAAAAAGAATTTTGAAAATCCGTCGACAACTGGCGGAGTATTCGATGAACAAACATACAAAAAAAAAAAAACATACAAACAGCCGAACATAGTACCTCCTCCTTTTTGTGAAGTCGGTAAAAACAGGATTTTAGTTAAATGCTCTAAAAAGAATAAAATAAACTTTTCCTATCAACTTATAACGTCATTAAGTACACAATTTATATGATATAAAAGCTTGTCGCGAGATTTACACGGGTAAATCTCGCGACAAGTTTTTATATCATATAAATTGTGTACCTACTTAATGACGTTATTTGATAGTAAACGTTTTAAAGGAAAAGTTTATTTTATTCTTTTTAGAGCATATAAAAGCTTGTTCTTAAAAAAGTTTTTTACTTTTAAGTAGGTAATTTATTTTTTACTTTTTAGTTATCGCTGGACAGGTTTTTTTTTAGTTTAACTCGCATTCGTATTCTCAGCAAGACCTTTCATTTTCATTTGATAGGTACCCATATTGTAGGAAAGCATGAAAAACTTAGCCCTCCATCTTAAGTGCTCCACCTGTTTTTTACATTTCTATGTGCTCCACCATATTGGATTTAGAGTGACGTCACTTTTCGAGTTATTCTCAGCAAGCCCTTTCATTTGATATCCATATTGTAGAAGTGCATTAAAAATAACTAGTCCGCCATCTTGGGTGTTCCGCCATGTTGGATTTAGGATGACGTCATTTTATTTTTCGAGTTATACTCAGCAAGTCCTTTCATTTGATACCCATATTGTAGGAGTGCATTAAAAATAACTAGTCCGCCATTTTGGATTTAGAGTGACGTCACTTTATTTTTTGAGTTATTCTCAGCAAGCCCTTTCATTTGATACCCATATTGTAGGAGTGCATTAAAAATAACTAATCCGCCATCTTGGGTGTTTCGCCATGTTGGGTTTAGAATGACGTCATACAGTTAACCATGCATTGTCATCCTAAGGGGCCTCTGCGAGTTGGTTTCGGCCCCTCGTACGCCTTCCAAAAGTCCGGGACCCGAGATATGTTTAAATAAAAAAAAAAAATACCTAATAATAATGTGTTTTATTTGTACCTAAGTACAAAAAAAATTGAGACAAACGTTGTAATTCATAAAATTATAGGAATGTTCACAAAAACCGACAGCACTTAACTTAAAAAATTATGACAAACAAAACCACAGTGTTCCTAGCCTACTCATCATCATTATCATATTCTATTTTAATAGTAGAAATGCAAGAATCAGACGTAGGAGACAAACATTCTGTACGTTGGTTTTCGTAGTCACTCGAAGTTGACGCACTGCCACACGGAGACTGTGACCGGTTAAGCTGATCATTTCCAGCATTCACTTGCCTTACTATTTTTAATTGAATGTCCGATATAGTCTTCTGTAGTTCTGTTTTTGCGATTATTGAAAATTCTTGCGGCATCGAACGCAAAGAGGAGGCGATATATTTGCCAAAACTATCAAACTCATCTTCTTGTTTTTTATTTGACGGTGCTATCCTTTCCGCTATTGAGTCAATTTGTTTTATCTCTTTCTGGAATCTGTTACCGTCGTCGTCTTGTAAAGATAATAAATTGTTATAAACTTTTTTGGTTCCTTTCATTGGTCTCTGTAAAAAGGAAAAATACATGTTAATCTACAATTTAGGTAATTAGATCAATAATAAATCTGATTTAATTTAGATCAATAAAATGGACTGGCAACCGACCCCAACATAGTTGGAAAAAGGCTAGGCTGATGATGATGAGAATAAATCAGAGTGATTGCGTAAACATTGTCTATATTCCGTGACTGACTACATTCATTACTCTCGTGAAGGTTTCTGTACTCGGGATCAATATTTAGGAATACATGGTATTGATCTTATTGACCACAACAATAAATTAAATTTTTATAGCATTTCACGAAAAAAAAACTATGAAGGGTAAGGCCGGCTGGTTGTACTTGTAATTCGACGTATATCCGTCAGGAGCTGATAGGGGGGCCAAAATGCAACTAATTGAACCACCCATATGTATGGCCGAAATTAAATAGTTTTCGAGCGAACAAATTGACTCAATCGCGGAAAGGATAACACCGTCAAATAAAAAAATTGAAGATGAGTTTGATAGTTTTGGCAAATTATATCGCCTCCTCTTTGCGTTCGATGCCGCAAGAATTCAATAATCGCAAAAACAGAACTACAGAAGACTATATCGGACATACAATTAAAAATAGTAAGGCAAGTGAATGCTGGGAATGATCAGCGGTCACAGTCTCCGTGTGGCAGTGCGTCAACTTCGAGTGACTACGAAAACCAACGTACAGAATGTTTGTCTCCTACGTCTGATTCTTGCATTTCTACTATTAAAATAGAATATGATAATGATGATGAGTAGGCTAGGAATACCGTGGTTTTGTTTGTCATAATTTTTTAAGTTAAGTGCTGTCGGTTTTGTGAACATTCCCATAATTTTGTGAATTACAACGTTTGGCTCAATATTTTTTTTGTATGGGTAAGTAGTGGGATCGTCCGAAAGGGTTACCGCTGCCCCGGAACATAAAGGGCTAAGGAAGGAACACGGGTGGGTTTTAGTCAGTAAGAGTCTGACACTCCCTTCCGCTCTACCCAGAGCGGGAGGAGTCATTAGATGATTTCCCATAAAAAAAAAAACAATGTATAGTAACTCTTGAGACATGAATAAATTAGTAACACACGGTAACGCAGTAACTAGGTCTACAATATAATAAACTAATTCCCGATCAGAAAGTTTTGGACGTAGAGTGGCTTATGTTTCTTGAATGAAGAGAATTTTGCTTTACCGCCTTCGTTTTTGTATTGTTTATATCTTTTAATGTTGTCGGTAAATCACTTCTCTGTCTTTTTATTTTCTTTGAAGTTTTTACCTCTTTTTTACCCGCTGTCGCCCTATTTACATCGTCTCTTTTGTAAAATTGCTTTATTTCATTCACCATTTTTTTGTGGACGATTGGACTACAGAGCATGTAACCTTTTACCGCCCGGCCACGACTTTTGGCTTAGCGGCAAGCGGCTAATAGCTGATAGCGGCTGATAGCGGCGAGCGGTAAAAACAAATACCTATACCAAAATGTATGAACCATGCCACGACGCACCGCTCACAGCGTCAATGCTAGACAAAAGAAACCGCACCGCTTGCCGCTAAGCCAAAAGTCGTGGCCGGACGGTAACGCTTGCGACATGAAATTCCGGGACACATCATCATCATCATCTGCCTAGCCTTTTCCCAACTATTTTGGGTGTTGGGGTCGGCTTCCAGTCTAACCGGATGCAGCAGATAACTCCGGGACAATTTATGTTCAAATTAAATTTGATAGAAACATAGTTAAACAAAATACGAGCGTTATAGAGGAAAATCTATATCTATACATCTATATCTATACATACAATAAAATTGTAGAAAAGTGGTGTCTGTACAATGGAAATATATAAAAAAAGAGTAGCAGGGGTTGTTAATATATCGATGCCGAACCCGAAATTGTAATTAATTTTTTTTTTGTCTGTTTGTCGGTTTGTCTGTTTGTCTGTGTTTGTGCACGCTAATATCAGAAACGGCTTATTCGATTTAGATGCAGTTTTCACAAATATATTGTAGTAAGCTTCACTTAACATTTAGTGTTTATTTCATGTCAATCGGTTCATAAATAAAAAAGTTATGTCAATTTAAAGAATCACGGCGAACATTTGTTAAGGTAATACAGAGAAGCATTACTGTAAAGTAAATTTTTAGCTACCCAAACGACGGTATATGTAATTCAAAATATGCTGCCTGAAAAGTCACTATTCCACGCGGACGAAGTCGCGGGCACAGCTAGTTAGTAATAAATCTATTAAAAGCTATTAGCGCTAGAAGACATTTTTTTTCAAAATATTTTATACATAATAGGTACCCAAGAGATGTATTTCAGACATGCTATTTTTGTATGGGAAGAAAAAATTACAGCTTTTAAAAATACAAAAAGAAATAGTAAATTGCATGGTACGATAAATTTAACGATGATCACTATTCAATCATGATTCATATGTATAATCAGTTGCCACAATTTTATCGATGTCAGCCATGTCAGCACAGTATTTAATGAGTTAATTTCACTACAACGCTATTACAAGGTTATTTTAGCGCGTGGCCAAAATCGGTACTATCGACGCCATCTTGTTTTATGTCCCCCTGTGAATGTCATTCAGGATTTCAGGCGCCAAAAACTCTGCACGCTTGCACTCTACCACCAGCACCATTGTTTTGCGGCGCACAAAATACACACTTTCTTTCCAATTTTGACTGTGTGACATCACGAGCGACGGACGGACATGACGAAATTATAAGGGTACGTTTTTACCATGTGGCTATGGCTACGGAACTCTAAAAATATGTTGGTAAAAAAAAAGTTTCTTACCTTCGAAATAAATTCTCGTTCATGCCTGAATGGTCTTAAAAAACTATCTACAGTCGAAAACCATAACACTTTCGGTTTATACACCTTCCCACCTAAACGAACACTTCTTCTAACCTTTTTGATCTCCTGGTAGTATGATGACCTTAAATTTTTAATTTTGTTCGGGATATCTTTAGCCCTTAGGTTAGGAATGTTCAATATTTCCGCGATTTGATTGTATGCGGTTTGTCTTGCTCCTTTGTCTCTATACTGTTCGTGCTTCATATTCCACAAACAGTCGTATTCCTTGTAGATTTCTACAAGTTGTACCATTTCAGGTTCGGTGAAATGGACACTCATTTTAATAATTTGGCGCGTATTAGGTACGTGATCAACCGTTGAATAGCACACGGTAACTGGAGGGCGGGAGCAGGAAGTTGAGGGGTCTGGGGGGGGGTTCTACACAATGCGGTTAGCCGCAAGTGCTGCGCGCCGCTCTGATTGGGCGATTCGGGTCCGCATACGGGCATCGTTCCCTCGCAGCCTCGCACAAACAAGGAGCTACGAACCATGGACTTATTATATTACCTACACTACGAACTTATTTCCGTGTTGTCAATAATTGACAACACGGAAATAAGTTAATATCTAATATAATCAGTGTACTATATAAGTTAATATAATCGGTGCGTGCAACTGTTTATAATATTTCAAAAAGCCGTCAATTTCTGTTTCTATTTTGTCCTCACCTAATTACAATACTTGGTACCTAGGTACTTAGTTCGTAATCGTAAGTCAGTCACCAATTTGAGGAACATTTACATATAATATTATGTAAAACCATTAATGGTGCATGTTATGTTAGCTGGTAAGTAGGTAATTGTTGCACCTATAAACGAAAATAAATAAATAAGTAGATAAACATTTCAGTTAATAACTCTAATAAAGTGTCTTGCTTGTCTCACCTAGACTCCCAAAAAGGTTGACAAAATGCCATCGAACAACGATGACTAATATGGATGTTTCTGTGACTTCCAATTTACAAGACGTGATGTTCCGATGTTCCGCTTAGCATGCGTAGGTAGGTACGGCACCTACCTATACAGTGTGCACTGGAGTCTGCTTCGCTTGAACATGCCGCATTCATATTGTGTGATTGTGGCTGTGTGGAGCCACCACACGCGACCGCAGGGTCCGCAGGGACCGCAGGGACGGGAATGACGGAATGACTTCTTGTGTCAGATAAGTTAATCTGAAGGTATTAGCATTTGTCTCGTTATTAGAAACGTTCAAAATCTAGTCCCAACCTCTTGTCAGCGACTATCAACCGTCAAAAATCTAGGTGAAACTAAGAGGTGAAACCATGGACTATAATTAATATTACTTACCTAGGTAAGTAGGTAATATAATAAGTCCATGGGTGAAACCTATACAATTTTTGAGTCGTACTGAGATTGCGTAAGTTCAAATTACGGGAATTAGTCCTCTGAATATAATCAGATTCAGAGGTGGTGACAATTAACTATATTATACTGTAGTGTTTGCAATTAACCACTTGCGGTTAAAGGGTGAAGCGCCAGTGTAGCACGAGAAAATAAAATTTTCTTACATTTTTGCAATTTGCAGGTTAGTGTCATGTTGAATAATGATTTTTCTAGTTTTTTTGATAGTTCATAATATAATTCTATTGAATAAGTAGGTATATCATGAAATATCAATCAATATGATTATAATGAAGTTAGAGGATTGTGTTGATGATTTTAATGATTAGAATTATGTAGGTTAGGTAAATAGTTACTTTTTACGCCCGCGGATCATCACATGCAACCTGTACCTGACTTGTAAGTTGTAAAAAACGTAATAAAAATTGAATTTGGCGGGCTTTTTAGCGCATTGAGAAATACTTTTGAATAAAACAAGATAGCATTTTTTTCAATTATTTATATTGAAATTATCACCTTCATAATACCAGCACTGAAGGGTGTCCACGTTTGACGTACAACACAATTACAATATAACCACTGACAGAGTACAAAATAAAAATACAACAAAACCAAGTAAGAGCCGGTCTGGCTTATTTGGACTCGCGTGAAGGCACTTGAGGTCAAATATTTGCTTGGAGTTACAAGTTGGCAAGTCGATGTTTGAAAAACCTAGGTAGGTACTTACTTATTTATTAAAGTTATCAGTAAAGTTACAGAAAAAAACCAACTATAAAAAACAGAAATTGCTTTTAATTAAAAAAAAAAATGCTTTTAATTAAATGATTTTACAGATAAAACAACCTCCAAATAATAATTTTGTTACAATTTTTTTTTTAATAAAAATATCTCTATCGCATTTTGACGGACTCCATTAATCAATGGTCACGCATACTGACTAAATAAGCTACACAAACACATGTTCTCGACAACCAATAAAGTTGTACACAAAATCACGACAGACCGGCCGAAGGCTTCAAAATTATTGCTCGACATTTAATTATTTGCTTATGAAATTAATTTCTCTTTTCATACAAAAAATAATTTTATAAACACCACTTACGCCATGCTGCGTTCAGACTGAGATGCTTCACTTACCTACACAGTAACACTCCTTTTCTGATATTTTGTAACTTTGAATTTTTTAGCAGGAAACTTATTTAACTCGAGATGTGGATCACAGAAATACCTATGACAATTCGTGCCTCGTTACCCAAATGAAAAAGTTATTGCCCCTCGTTTATTAGGCAGACTTATTAAGTTCGGTAACAATAGAAAAAGTAATTGTGTCTCTTTAGAGACAGTTGAGCTCATATAAGTTGGTATAATAGCTAATCAGCACCCTAATTGCGTAACACGTAATCAATCACAATCTGAACAATTTTGAAGGATATTGCTAATCCATTGCTTCACATGTTCGAAAGATGTGTCTTCTCAACTTCGTAAATAACGCAATGAATATTGTTGAACTGTCAAAATGAAAGCCATTGCTTCTGTGTTGCGCAATTACTCCGCAGATTTGTCTCAAGCTAAATATGCTTCCGCTAAAATAAGCCTAAACTTAGCTATGTTACGCCGATCTATATATGTTACATGTTTAAAGCGGTATAATAAATAACATATACATTTTACTGTTACTATTGATCACTTTCCTACCTGATATTACTTAACCCCGCATCCTAATAGAAAGCGATCGTCCCGCGTACTCCGCGTTTCGGTTCACTGAACAAAAAGTGACAATAATTATGACGATCGCTTTCTAATAGGACGCAGCCTACTTCTTCGTGTAAGTCTCTGATAAGGAAGATATTGGATGTGTCTACTATCAGCGCTCTAACTAAAAATCATATGTTTTATATTTACATTCATATCAATATTATAATGAGTACTAATGTCCTGTTTTTTTTTATTTGACACATTGTAGGGTTGCCAAAATTTTGATATAATGAACGGATACAATATTTTTTTTGTATGTTTCTTTGTACAGTGTCAAAATAATTTTTGCGCAACCCTCATACACACCACAAAAAGTACAAAAGTCCTTCATTAAGTCTATATACTATTCAATTCATACTATTCTCTCAACACTATCCATACATCATATCTATTTAAATATTAATCATTTCTATCTTTATAAATGCACTTCTTGTTAAAATTTTATATTCTACTCTAAACAAGAAAAAGGCTGAGTTTTAGAAATAATGATGATTGAAGTAAAATTAATTATATTCAAAGTAATCAACTCTTAAATAAGATTTGTGTAACGATATAGAAAATAGACAAGAAATACGTCAGGATTAGTTAAATAACGTCTTTTGAAATAATGTTTATAAAATGGTTTACAGAAGACTACCGCAGCGCCAATTGTAACAATATTTCGTGTTAAAAGTATGCAAATTCATCCCATGTTCAGCATTGTAAACGTGCCGTTCAAGATAACAATAAAATCGGGAGCTAACATATGAACAAATATCTATAGATACAGAATACTCAAGAATACTGAAAATATGATGGCGTTGCTTCTCACACTTGGACTTAGGATATAGTTCTTTGGTGTTGTGTCATATTTTATGAATTATCCCATTGTTATCGGACGCTATACGAGTGGCGCGCTATACCTACTTACAACTTGCGATCTGTGCGGCCGCTCCACATCACGATACTCCGTTATCTCACAACACACCGACATTTACACAATTTGTACAACACGCAGTCCTCGCACAGATCACATAACTAATTATTACATTAATTAACTAATATTTTCCAATACTAAACTTGTCTTCGTACTATATTTACAAACTCGTTTCTATTTACACAAATGGAATTATTGAGATCATTTCTTACGATTACAAAAAAATGAAAATTACGAGGTCAGCCGTATTTATAATTATTAAATAAAAAATAATACTTTAGAATAGACTGGTTTGGTACACGGCGGGTACACGAGATTATGTGTACCTTGCATGAGGTAATGATTTTTACCGCAACGGTAAAATTATTTCGAGCGTAAATTACCGTGGAACGAAACGATTCATGTCCTCGTTTATTATGTAAGTAGCATTGTCACACTAGACAAGAAGTCATGGGCATTTTTTTTATCAAAGTGTAAATAAGTTTATTATATACCTACACCTTTCATTTTCCGTCAAGACAAGGCCCTGTGACGTAAGCAAAATTTGGCTTTTCATCATGGCAGCTTATTGCACAATATTAACAAAATAAAAACAAAAACTTGAAATGAAAACAATGATTGCACGAATTAAACAATTATGTAGCATGCCATGAGTTTCACATTATCTTGTTTAATTGCTACAACTATGGTCAAAGACCTCGTAGAAGTTCCTTGACAACGGTATTGGTAGACTATAGTTAGGTACGCATAAAGGCCTGGCTACATTGAATTTTTCATGTTGGCAGTGCAGCACAGGCATAGTATGCAAGAATGTTGCATTTTTTCTCGTAATCCGGCGTGAGCCAATTTTTGAATCCATATATGATAACAGTAAAATAATCAACCATATAAAACATCTTGAGGTCTTTTACCACAGCAGTAGCATTGGGAGATTAACAAAAGCACAAAACGCGATGCTATACGTCAAAGTTTTCAACAAAATTTACACTCGTCAAACTAAAATGTTTTTTCTATCCATATGGAATGCTGTATCTAGAAACCGTTGCTAACTCGGTGGGGTTTGTAACGTGTAACATTGTGGGATCATCCGAATCTTTCCTTGACGAGGAACATGAGTTTCTTCTTCCCCTTGTATTTGAGCTTGATTTCCTGGAGTAGCGCGGCGAACTGGTGCGGGCCGTCCGGGGCTAGCGCGAATGTGTCGCGGGCTTTGCCTGCGAAAAAAAAAACAAAATGAAAATGTATGTTCAGATACCTTGTTGCAGAACTTTTGTATATATTTTTGATGTTATAGAAATTGGCTTTTATACGCCTGGGTTAGATTAGGTAAGGATTCGATTTTTCGAAGGTTTGATTCGAACTCAAAACCAATTGATTCGATATTGTAACAAAGGAACACAATGGTTTTCTTCTCTTTCGTGATGCGTGATGTTATGGGGTTTTAAGTGTTATCATTTAAAACCCCATAACATGTCTTTGCCCTGTAGTGGGGCAACAATAGGCTGGTTATTAGGTATACATACCAAGAAACTCGACGAAGTCCGCGTAATGTCTCGGCGAGATGTGTGCGAGGCGCGCGTGCGTGGTGGAGGCGTAGGCGCGCAGGGCCGCCTCCAGCAGCGGCCGCAGCGGCGTCGGGGGCCGCGGGGGCGCGCCGCGCGACCGCGAGCACCCCGCCGCCGCCACGCAGCAGCGCCGCAGCACGTCCGACTGCAGGGGGGGGGGGCACGTTAGTACACCATATCCAATTCACCATAGTTATCTCAATTTTTATTTTAAATGCAATGCGGCCAATCTCTAGCAGTGCTATAAGGATCTTTTGACATTGACAGGCGGGCGCTGTTGGTAAACATTTGTTATATTACCACAGAAATTGTATGAACAAAACAAGATGGCGGCGTTAGTTCCGATTTTGGCCACGCGCCAAAAGAATTTAGCAACGTTATTAACGAATTATAACATTGCTAAATTGAAGAGTACTACTGTTACGTAGCATGACAACTGAATAAACTGGTATTACGTTTAGTCGGTTAACCACGTCACGTGGTTTTTTTTGTTTACCTTTATTAACTACCTACACCTATGGAGTATAGGTACTTTCACATGCATTTAGTAAAAAGCTATTATTTTGATATTACAAATGGACACTAACTTCAATTGTATTTACATATTTGTAGATATAGATGGTACTTACCAGCACAGGCGCGCACTGCACGTTCTTCACCAAGAGCGGCAACATCGCCTGCAGCTCGGCGCGGCCCAGCGAGTGCGCCAGCGCCACGGCCCAGTGGATGTCCGCGATCGCTGGGTGACTGTCCTGTAGCATAAACATTAAAATTTTAGTTGTGACCATGCAATGAAATAATAATGTAATCTGTAAGTTGATCTTCAGACACTTTTAGTGGTCAATATTATTAAAATAGATGACGCCAGTATTTTTTAGCAGATTGATCTCTGAGAAGAAATGCCGAAACAAACTTAGAGGGCCAAACCAAAGATAAATTATACACTGTTTTTTTTTGCTAATCCTGCGGGGTAACACAAAAGAGTAGGAATGGCTTTCATTTTGACAGTTCAACAACATTCATTGCATTATTTGTTGAGCAGACAATCTTTTCGAACATAATTATGAAGCAATGAATTAGCAGTATCCTACAAAATTACTGAACCATTTTGAAGGATATTGCTAATCCATTGCTTCAATGAAATTACCTGCACGAAGGTATCTAAAAAGGAACGTCGTTCTCAGAGGTGTTAAATCAAGCCGTGTAAACACATAATTTGTTGTGTTTTTATCCTATAATTATTATTGCAAAGGTGACGTAGTTCTAGGGTAGAACGGTTGATTTTAAAAGACTTGGTTGGTTGCTAACGGCTTGCAACATAAATGGAGGGTTAAAAGAACCCCATGAACCAACTCTAAACTACTAAGTACCTATGTATATTTAGAATCCTTTGGATGTTACAAATCGAGAGAGGGATCTATATTTCCTTACCTGATTATAATGCAAATGGAGGTTCCGCATGGCCAGCGTGGCGAGGCGCATGGCCCTGGCTGGCTGGCCACGCTGCTCCATGTAGCGCGCCACTGCGAACAGCTGACTGGACGCCAGCGCGCCGCGCGCCGCCGCGCCGCCCACGGCCGCGCACGCCGCCTCGAACGCACCCGCCGAGCCTTCGCACACCGAGAGGGCACTTAAGGCACAGCCTGGAGGGTCCTGAAAGAAGGGAAACGGTTGTTTATAAAAGCATCCTAACGGCTGGATGGATTTAATAAATGAAGTGTCTTTAGATTCATCTTGGTCCTCACTCACGATTCATTTAAATAAATTCAAAATGGCGGTTTTTTTTAAGTGAACTATCTTGAACCAACATTTTTTGTCCATCCACGACCATTTAGGGTACCTATCAAAATAACGTGCTTGAGGAGACGATTCCAAAAGTATAACACAGTAAAAGGAAAAAAAAAATTAAGAAACTGCGACTAAAAAGCAATTCTTGACAAATCAAAACAAGCAATTTTTATACAAAATTGAAGATTTTTTTTCTTTAACAATTTTAATTAGTATAAGTTAAAAATTAAAATGTAAGTATTTTAACATTGCTTGGAATCAAGTGTTCGTAATTTGCTAAGGATTCGGTTTGTGCCTTTATTTTAATTGCAAAGGATTTGAAATTAAAATTATATTTATAAACAAACACATACCTTAGCAGCACACTGTAGCGCTAACGTGCGCGCGCAGGCACTTAGTTTCTCCTGTTGCTCGAAGCTCAGGCCGAGCCGCAGTGCCGTTGTGTGAGACATCGCCGCTGCGGCCACCGGACCCGTCGCTTCCGTCGGCGTGAACAGCTCGTACCTACAGGACAAGGAGATTTAGAGGGAATTTTATCGAAATGTAAAATGCTACAAGGATTTTTGACACTTGAATGACATTGACAGCGGAGGTGTTGCTGGTAAACATTTGACTTCATTTGAGAGTTGTTTTGTGAAATTGTGTTGAAAAATCAAGATGGCGGCGTTAGTTTCGATGAGAGTTTCGATTTTCGTCACGCGCCAAATGATACTTGTACAGACGCCAGCACATCAAGCTACCCGAAACTGTCAAATTTTCCCAATCAACTTTGAACGTTATGCTTTAGCGATAAAGTTGAAAATCTATTAAAGAAATTTGACAGATTGTAGTAGCTTGATGTAGTGGCGTCTGTTATGTACATCTATAATCGTAAAAGAGACATGAAGGAACCCCACCTTTGTAAAGAAAATTATGGACCGGACAAGGCGTTGCGTTGGTTCTATCACTTGATTGTTTGTGGTGCTCATTTTTATTAAACCTTTCATATTTTCTATGGCACACTGCGCGGAACTTCGAATGAAATTCCCCTTTCCAATAGGGACGCATTGATTTCGTATCTGGTAATTTTGCGCCCATCTTCCAAATTAGATATTAAAGACGACCTCTGAATTTGTTTCGGCGTTTCTTTTCAGGGTAGTAAGATAGGGAACATCGACCTCATCTAGATTTTAAACAAAATTTTATTTTTGACGTGTTAAAGTATTTTTATTATGTATCTATTTACAGAACACATATCATTTATGGTAGGACTGGCATTTGTATACTTCTCCAAATTCTATTCCATGGCAAGGGTTTCAAAATAATATATACTGACCAGTTCTGCATGATAGACAACAACGCGTCGAGCCCCAATTCCGTCGCGCACGTGACGAGCCATCGCACCATCTCGCGCCGACGCCAATTTACTGAGGACAGCGTCATCCTTAGCACCTGCATATTAAAGGTAAACTATTAGTTATGTAAAAAAGGTTGTCAAAGGGTCCAAATGGACGCACAATAGAAGTAATTTATGTCGCGCAAAGTGAGTGCTTGACTGCTCGTGCCTTCTCTGCATGCAAAGAGGCCTTTGTCCTGCAGTGCGACCTGTGCGACGAAGTGAGTTGACGTTTAAATGTTGCATTTTTTCTGATAGTGTTGCAGTTTATGTTACAAATGTTACAATCGAGGCAAATGAGAACGAACGTTTATTGGTTGATCGTAAACTCGATTATTTCTGCTATACACTGGCCACTCGTCAGACCTCACCAAATCTGCGCCAGGCGGAACAGCTGCGCAGCCGAGCGGCCGTGCGCTGGGCCATTGTGTGTGCGTGTGTACAGTACCTGCAAGCCCAGCTCGAAGGCAGCCGCCAGCAGGTCGCGGTGGTGGTGCGGCGCGGCGGGCGGCGCGGCGTGGCGCAGCGCGTCCTGCGCGAGGCGGAACAGCTGCGCGGCCGAGCGGACGTGGCGCTGGGCGGCGCCTAGAGCAGCTCGCAGGCGGCCCGGGTTGCCGCGGGCTGCACCTGAATAGAGGATATTAACGTTATAGACGAAAATCTTCAACCTTTTCGTATCTGCACGAACTGTAATGGGTGTAAAAAGACCCACCACCAAGCCGAACGTTTCATTCACTGGACATCCACGGCAGAGATATTAAGGGTCTTATCACACTGGCGATTTGCGAGCGTTCCCAGCAAGGTGATTGTTTAACGCGCGATTGTTTGTAAAAGTCTAGCAACTCCTATGAGTAGTAAAAAGAAAACTATTCGAGGTGATAAACATTTTCGGTTCGCATGAAATCTTCTCTTAGAAAGATCACCGTTCATACACTGTCGTCACCGGCTATGCTAGGGGAGGCCTCAAAGGTCAAGTGCCTAGGGGCCCTGGGTCTCTAAGTCTGGTCTTGAACAGCACAGTCTTTGCGCATTATCACTATACTGAATGCTGATGTAGAGGCAATTTTACGCAGACGTTTTTTTTGTGTGAATCCGAAATAAGTAGTCTTGTTTGTTGTTACCGAGAGAGAGTCCCTGGTCTATGGAAAAAGATCAGGGAAAAAACTCCTAGATCTTTTCCCTGGTCTCTTTCCACTACAGAACCAGGACTCTCCTCCGTCACCGTTTTCACGACCAAAACGTTGGACCGATCTGATCCTCCAGTATTTGGGGCTTCTATTCAGGAAGCTTCAAGAGTGATGACATGGAAGCAAGGACAAATGAAAGCAAGGAGGAATCGGGTATAAAGAGAGAGTAGTTACCTAGCAGAGCGCTGGCGAGCGCGGCCTGCTGCTGCTCGGCGTGCTGCAGCGTGTGCCAGGCGCCCGCCGCGCCGCCCGCGCCCGGCGCCGCGCTGCCGTCCAGCGCGTACGCCTCCTCCACCATCGGTAACCTGCACAGACACAACTACCATATTAATAGTGCTTTTGGAAATGTTTATTTAAATAAATAACTATACAAGGTGTAACATAATAAACTCAAGTTCTGAAAGTAGTTTGTTCATAATTGACAACTGAATTGATTTCAGTAACTTTACAATAGGTTTTTTTTTTTCAAAAATTATGTGTTTTGTCATACTGGCTGCCGATTGAGTCAAATAAAATTAAATCTTATTACAAGGCAATAAGACTCAATTTTAAATGCATAAAGTAGAGAGTCAACACGATTTTCTTAATAATAATAGTTAGCTTAAACATAACTTTTGGTCATTGTATTATGCTTTTAACTCAATTCTCTGATTGGATGTATGAGGTCTTGCGTTAATTACGTTACATATTGTATATATATCAGGAAAGCGTTGCTGCCCTCACTGCACAGTGCACCGTTGTTGACCACATTTTGTCCCTGCGGTGTGTTGTGATTGCGGTATGTGTGAACGGGCCCTTGCAAGGATCTTTTGGCGCTCATATGACCTTGACTCTGTTAGGCAGGTTGTTTCACGTCACTTGACGCATGCGTATACGTCAAAAAAGGCGCTAACTATCGTCAAACCAAAAAAAATATGTTTATTGAAAGTGACTGTACTGTCTGCTGGTGTTCTTATTATAAATACGGGGTTACGAACCTCATAGCTCTAAGGCCGACTCGGTAGGCGAGGTCGGGGTGCGCCGGCAGCAGCGCCAGGAACAGGAACCTGGCGAAGGTGTGCGCGGGCGCGGCGCGCGGGTGCACGCGCGCGCCCAGGCACGACGCCGGCCCGCCCGCCAGCAGCGCGCCCGCCACGCGCGCGCACACGCCGCCCGCCGCCTCGCCCTCCACGCGCTGCAGCTGCGCGATCAGGCGTTCCTCCTGGAACAATTCAATTCAATTCATTTTCATACCACCTGCTTGATAATATCATTTTATACTTATGTCACGCAAACCTAACTAAAATAAGTTATTATACAAGGCTGTAGCTAGCCGGGCAATAATATTGTATTGAATATATCTAAAAACTGGCCGCCCTGTTGTTGTTTATAAACTTAATTGGAAAACTTTCAAAATGCGTCGTTTTCTCAGAAGCTGATAAGAGCCTTATAGAGAGTAAATGTGAGAAAGAGATAGGAAGTGTCAGACTATTGTTCTTTTGTGGAGTGGCAGACACACAAACATACCCTGGGTAAAAAACTTTTTATGGTATGTAGCATATTAAAAAAAGCATGCACGTATGAAAAATATATATTACAATAAATTAACGAGGACAACGGGAAGTAATTTTAATAATTTTATTAAATTCCCGTTGTCCCCGTACGCTGTCCCCGTTAACGGGGACAACGGGAAGTAATTTTAATTATTTTATTAAATTCCCGTTGTCCCCGTTAACGGGACAACGGGAATGCACGGTAAAAACACTATTTATGTAAAATCATACCGGAATATCACGATTTCCGTGGGCTTATCCATAGGTAAATGACATGCATTACCTAACCCGATCACTGGTTTATACGTAGCCACGAGCCCCTCGACATTTATAAAATAAAATTATGAACTCACCTGCTTGCAATGCCGCTCCTGCGCATACAGCCCCATGGGTAGCATGCGCTGTACACCCAGGCCTAAAAGAGCTGCCTCCAGTGCCAGCGCTAAGTACGTCTCCTCAGGGTTTTTGCTACCCGCCACGGGGACGTGTTGGTACCTGTGATGAAATGAAATTATTACGTAATTAGAACATTTTACAAACTAGCTGGGTTCTGCTTCCAGTAATTTACAAAAGTTTTCGGTGTCTGTCACGTGTTTTGGACACATTTTGTACGATAAATTTAGCTGCAGGCGGCAGGTGGCGATCTGTAGATTCTACCTATTCCCACGGGAAGAAGGCGTAAGTTTATGCAGTATGTATGTAAACCGGTAAAATAAACACAATCGACAGACTACTGAAACGGCTCTGGAATCGGAATTTCCTGCGTGAGAGCAGTAAATAAACAAAAAGTCCTCCAGAACGAATTTCGACCATGGCGACCATTCTCAGCGGAGACCAGTCTTCGGCGCGGGAGATAATTATTATAGTGCACAAGTGTGTGCGCAACTGCCCAGACACCGGTGCATTCTCTCTTCCCTTACTCTCATTGTCCGATGGGACAGCAAACCGTCACGAACGGAGAGATCAGTCACAAGACCAACGTCTTAACGTGCTTTTCGAGGCACACCGCTAACTTCCAAACTTCGGGCTGTTATTAAAAAAATCCCAATGGGAAAACCCAACAACACTTTTGCCCAACGCGGGAATCGAACCCAGGACCCCACGCTCAGCAGTCGCGCTTGCGACCACGAGACCAACGGGGCAGTCAGCAATGGCGACAGTACCACAGATTACTCAGGCGTGACAGAAAATGCCGCATCGTGTCATAAACCAGTTCTGCTTTATGGAGAGTGGTCACGGTAAACGGACCTACCTATACATATACACACACATTTTATTTTTACATTATTCTCACATATAGAAGCAACAAGAATAATGTACCCAGGATTTTGTAAGATCTTGATTTAAAAGAGTGTCCTTGAAGTTTCTTGTCCGTTCTTCTCCATAGAGAGATCTATGTTTTGGAATGTGAAACTAGATTTTTCTGACTAACTCGCCGAATCTTTGACAATTCAAAAGTTCCTGTAAATGGTTTAATTGAAATAAATGCTTTGAGTTTGAGTTGAGTCTCTTTCTAAAATTCGACGAGTCATATTATGTGACCGGGGACCTACTTAGAAAAAGTAGTAGGAGTTCCTTCAAAATCTCCACTATTATAATAGCTTACCTAGGTGGCAGTCCTGTATTGGGCTCCTCATCTAGATACGCGGTGTGTAGTCTAGGAGACGCCCGTTGGTCGTCGGGGGCTAAGCAGGCGTCCGCTAGACACTCGTACACGCACCAAATGGCTTCCAACGTCCAACCCGTCCAACATCTGCTGTCTGTAGGAAGAAAACAAACTGCATTGAAATCGGTCCACCCGTAAGGGAGCTAAGATGCCACTGACAGATACACCGAACGACGGAGCCGTAAAATACGTCGGAGGCATAGACGTATATTTTTGTACGTCTATGGTCGGGGGTTAAAAAGTGGGTTCTAGTTTTCACGTGAAAGGGGATTGTGCGCTGCTTTAAGTAATTATTTGCGAAATATTAGACTAGTCCCTACTAGTCTAATATTTAGTTTATTTTCGACCTTCTTATATTTTATACACACCTCCCTTTGCCTACACGGGGTATAAGGGTGTAATGTCGTTATATTATTATTTAGAAATCACGTTTCTAAAGCAAATATTGAACAGCATAAAGCCTCACCTCTCCCGATACACCGCTGCGAGTGCGACAGCGCGCAGGTGGCGGCGCTGGTGAGGCAGGCGCCGGAGTCCATGTGCGCGCACACCTGCGACAGCTTGGCGCGCTCGCCGCACGCGCCGGCGCACGCGTCCGCGCTGGCGCACGACGCCGACGACGACGACGCCTCGCCGCCGCCTGCCGACTGCCAGCGCTGTTGGGATACCTCCTGTACAGAGAGAAAAACATTACAATAACGCTACAGTCCTCTCACAGTTATTTTATCTCTGACAGCAACAAACCATAACAAACCTTATTGTAACGAGTGTAAAGATCACTGTGATTTTGGCAAACTAGTCAGTGGCAGCAACCCAACAGCAATCTTATTACAACGACAATAAAGATCACTGTTATTTTGACAGCGATTCAAAATCAGGTGCATGATAAGTATATCTACGCATCGGGCCGCAGCAGATCCCATTACAATGCAACAAGACGCGGTCCGCTGCACTAGTGTGCGATGGTTCATATAAAATGTACGAGTGATGTCTCCTACATGACTGTTTTGAATGTGGTGTGGTAAAAATCTACATGAGTTTAACAATCTGTGAGAAATCTATTGTCTTAAATCATAATCAATCAGCCTATAATGTTCCCACTGCTGGGACCCCTTCGAGAGGGAGTGGGCTGTAATCCGCCACGCGGGCCCAGTGCAGGTTGGTAGGTGACACATGTCTTGGAATTTTTGGTTCTAGAACATTTTAGCCGGTTTCCTTACGAAGTTTTCCTTCACCGTTTTGAGAGCAGTGGTGATGAAATAATTTACACAAAGTAAAGCGTGTGTCTGGGTTCGAACCCACGACCTACAACTCGAAGTCGCGGCCGTTATCGCTGGGCCACCACTGCTCTCTTAAAGAGAATACTACTACTAAAAAGCCAGAATAGCAGGACCACTATCACTTCCAATGAACCATGAGTCCCAAGTTACCTGTCGATGCCTCATGGCCCGGGCGGCACTGACGGCGAGTCTGAGGGCTGCGGGCGCGCGGCCATGCGCTCTCAGGGCCTCGATGCGAGCCCCCACTACAGGCAAGTGCTCTGCAAAGAATAAAACGACGTCAGGTCATTCTGACGGAATGTTGATGGGATATGTATGAACAGACTGCAAAAAACGAATATTTAACCTTCAGCTGAATTAATGATTCACGCTCACAGAAGAAATGAAAGGCACGAAAGACAAAATTACAGGTTGTAGAAAGATTTCTAATGCGCGCGTTGGCTGGCCGTCGTAAAGCGGTTGAGGTCATGCTTCGCGTGCAAAATCAGTCACTAATACTGCTACCGATCAAAAGCTTTTTTAAATTTTGGCAAAAGAATTCTTGCAACCATCAATTTAGGTTCTGTTATTGGTGAAAGACCATCTCGAAACCAGCTTAGCTGTGCAGTATTCTCTGACTCACCATGCCACAGCGGCTGTCCATCCTCATTAAACTTGGGGTAAGGCAGGAGGGTGGTGGTGGTGGAACTGCCTGGCTTCTCCGGCTTGTCAGGGTTGGAGTACTCGTCGCTGCCCAGGATGTTCTTCAGGTGCTCGTTCTCCCAGGATATGTCTACCGCGTCTAGCGCCCTGTGGAAATTAGAGGAATAAGTTTTGGAAAAAAACATTCAATGTCATGCATAACATAGTTCAAAATCCATAGGCAGACTAAAACTTAAATTTTCAGAATCAAGAGTCTTGGATAATTGTCAAGGTGATCAATGCCAAAAACTTGTCAAAAATGTAGTGAAATTTTTGACAGATTGAGACTGAGATCAGACTGAGAATGTTCTTAAAATTACGAGAAGTGCCCCTCAGATAGACTTCATCATCTGCATCTTCTTCATCATCTTTTTCCCAAATTTTTTGGGGTCGGCTTCCAGTCTAACCGGATGCAGCTGAATACCAGTATTTTACATGGAGCGACTGCCTATCTGACTTCCACAACCCAGTTACTGGGTAATACGATATCCCTTGGTAAGACTGGTTATCAGACATTCGGGCTCTTGACGACCCGTAACAACTGTCAAAGATCCACGAATAACAGCCGGTACCAACGGCTTAACGTGCTTTCCGAGGCACGGCCCCTCCATGCCTCTCGGTATGTAAAGATGGTCACCCATCCACAGACCAACCGCGGCAAGCGTAGCTTAACCTGATCGATCGACCTGTGCGGCTGTTATTATTGAGCCACGGATTTTTTTGGATTTTTTAGATTATTTAGACTTACTTATGAAAAACAGTCCGTGGCGTCAGTTGCGGTGGGGATCTTTGGTTACTTAGTCTTAGTCTCTTACTTGCTCTCCTGTATTCACGTTCATAACTGCAAATAAATAAATTGCATCAGTACGAATGTAAAGAAACTTCGAGAAAAAAATATCGTTACGGCTCCCGCAGACAGGTGCGACGCTTCTGGTAGAACTATTTCCATGAAGTTTGCACAGAATTTTTTCTATCTACTAGAGCCGCGTCGCGCCTGCCTGCGAGAGCCTAGGCGTGCCTAGGCTTACAAAAGTAACACAGCGTGTGCGTTTTGAAGATGAGTGTATTGACATATGTCTATCTCTGTCTATCTTAAGATATACAGACAGAGATGGATATTGTACGTCAAGACCTACTCTTGTAAGAACTTGTGGATAAAAGAATTTAAGCTACTTACTTATTAGGCCTAGATTCTTCGTCGGAACTCTCGGAATGGGAATGCATTTCTCTTCTCTGTCTTTCTCTATGTCTTTCTCTGCAAAAAATGGAGAAAATATTTATTAGTAAAACTTACCCGCGATGAAAAGCTCGTTTATATTCGTAAATAGATTTAAGGTTAGGTAAATATTAACTCTATCAAAAAATTTGCGCAAAAATAGTTTGTAGCAAATAATAAAAAAAAAAACAGATTTATGAATGTAAACGAGGCAAAAAGAGTATGTAAGGATCATAGCAGGTGGTGTACGGTAGTTTCGTCCATTCCCGTTGTCCCCATTAACGCTGTCCCCATTATGGGAACAACGGGAAGTCATAAAATATCCTTTCTGCCTATCCCCATGGGAAGATGGCGGGAATTTATGTATGAACAGACGCCAGCAGAGCAAGCTACTACAAACTGTCAAACTTTAATATATTTTCAACTTTATCGCTAAAGCGTAAGGCTCAAAGTTGATTGGGAAAATTTGACAGTTTCGGGTACTAACAAAAACTCCACAGACTAAAACAGACTTTTTGAAAGCAAAAAGTATTCACAATACCCCAAATTGACTTCATTTTAGTTTCCTATAGCCACATAATTATCCAACGTATGTGGGTTTTGTCTGCTCATTGTACAATAGAATTTGCTTTATCAACTGTGCATTATACAGAGTGGCCAGGGACATCGACGCGAAAATTGTAACCATGAATTTATTCAAAACATTATATAAATGCGTACATTTTTCGTAGATTATTGAAAAAAAAACTGCTGTTTCATAGAAAAGTGTAATACGTACGCGGTCGAAATGTATGGAAAGTCAGCAATTTTATTTAATTGAACAACAAAAAATTTACTCAGATATACCTATCATGTGCTGAATTCATGGTTGCTGGTTGGTTTCCTATTGATCTTTGTTATTAAGTAATCATCTATAATTTTCTATGCAATAGCCTGTTTAGTGCCGTAGATACAAAGGTAATAAAAGCCCTGACTTGATAAAGTGTGGCGGTATCCACAAACGCCACATACGAACTACGCGTCATACTGACAATGACATTACATACAATCCTGCATCTCGAAAGCAGAGTTTACCGCGCAACTAACATTTATACAACGGCCATGAATCATCGGGCAGGTGCCCACCAGACACGACACCCGTCTGGTCAGAGGATCCTCCCTTTTCTATAGACTATGAGCGAACTTTATACCCTGTTCCTCATATACCTCTGTAAATGGAAATAATTTGAAGACAGACGAAGATGTAAAAGACTTGGCTGCATGTGAAATCTGTATTCAAGCTCACCTATCTCTCTCCTCTCTTTCGCGCAGTCTCTCTCTGTCCCTCTCCTCCCGGTCGCGGTGCCTCTCTCTGTCCCTGTCTCTGTGGTCTCTGTCTCGATCCCTCTCGTTTCTTTCCCTTTCTCTCGCGTACTGTGGAACAAGGATGACGATATTACATAATAATATATTGCTGCAAAGCTGCTGTAATGATCAAAGGAAATCCAAACTTAAGGTCATACAGAATGGAATTCAAATTCGATTGCTACAAAAATGAACTTGAACGTTTTTATTGAATGAACGGGATCGCTCAAAAATCAACGTAAACTGTATTATGTTAAAGTAGATAGTTGATTAAGTAGCAATGAATAAGATTCTGCATACTTCATAGAGTGATATATTTAAGTCAAAGAACAGTCAGATAGATATTACAAAAAAAAAAAAAAAAACAAAATGGGCAACCTTTTCTTGCTGGAGTACGAGGCTTTTGGCTACTTTGTATGAATGTGCGTTTTGTTTGTGCTGAATAAACAATTTTTCTTTAGTTTTTTTTATTAAAATTATACATACCAAAGGAAAAGACCGATAATCCGGATCTTCAGTAGGACATACTTCAACAGCAGACCATTTCTCCAACAGATGCCTCCATTGTATCCTATGGTGTTTATTACTGCCTGGGTCCAGAACTATGCTGACCCACAGCGCCCCTAGCTGTTCCCACAACTGCCTGCACTTCTCTGTCATGGGGGTGTTTTGGTTCCTCCACAGCAGGAGCCGAGGGTCTGATAGGAACTGTTCTGTCATCAGCATTAGCATCCGTGGACCGTTGGAGTCTTGGGCTCGGAGCATTTCTCTTACCTAGAAGATAGAATGAGTATAGTAAGGATTTAATGCTCTCCGTAATGGTTAAAACTTTTGGGGACTTCTTTGTTCTTTGTGGAAGGGGGGGGGGGAGGGGGGGTTGGGGTCTTGTGGCTAAGTTATAATAGCTGCACGGGTCGATCAGGTTAGTTGGTCCGTGGATGGATGACCATCTTTACATACCAAGACCCCTCCGTGCCTCGGAAAGCGCGTTAAGCCATTGGTTCCGGCTGTCACTCGTGGCTCTTTGATAGTCGTTATGGGTCGTCAGCGTCACAAGCTGCAACTGACAACCAGTCTTACCAAGGGGTATCATATTACCCAGTAACTGGGTTGTGGAGGTCAGATAGGCAGTCGCTCCATGTAAAATACTGATATTCAGCTACATCCGGTTAGACTGGAAGCCGACCCCAACATAGTTGGGATAAGGCTAGGCAGATGATGAAGTCTATCTGAGGGGCACTTCTCGTAATTTTAAGAACATTCTCAGTCTGATCCCAGTCTCAATCTGTCAAAAAATTCCCTACATTTTTGACAAGTTTTTGGTATTGATTGCTGCAACCAGTTAGACTGGAAGCCAACCCCAACATAGTAACATAGTTGGGAATAGGATAGGCAGATAATGACTTCATAGATCTTTGAAAACTAAGTTCAGTTACAAAGACAAAGTCAATTAGATTTATAGAAAATCAACACTGGTGCTGGTGGTGTGGTGGTGGAGCGTCTGACGTAAATTGACGTAATTTTATTAGGCAAGTTGTTAATCACGTCTAAACTTGTATGGAGTAGTGTTAGTGTCAGGCGGTGAACAATTTGACAGGACTAAACTAAAACTTATCTTCTGTCCTTTTCTTAATGAAATAGAAAGAAAAAGATGCACTGAACTTAAATTTAGTTTGTGAATAACAAAATCGGCACCAGTAATTATTATTTGGTTAGACCATTCCATAATGCAACTATTCTTTTGTTCTGTGGGCCCGAATTACCGAACCTCACTCAAAACTCAAGCATTAGGTTTTTAAAACTACATTAACTTTAAAGTCCAGTTTTAGGTAAAGCAGCTTGAGTCTTGAGTGAGGTTCAGTAATACGGGCTTTAGTGGCTAACAGTGGCGAAGGTACCATACAACTCGATTCCCACCGGCTTCCCTTCGAAAATTCAGAACATAACCACTCTATAGTCAATTCATCATTGAAATTTTCTTTTGAATTTTTTTTTGCTCCGGCTTACCTCTGTCATAAATTCACCCTTCGCCACTGGTGGCTAATCTGGTTCCCCTAGGGTTGCAGATAAAAATGTCTGGCCAGTTCCGGATAAGGCTCTCCCATTTTCCAACCTAGAGAATTTGCAAAGTCTAGGCAAGGCAAGCGTAGCCGTTTCATGCAAGTAAAGTCAGGAAATAACTCTAGCTTACCTTAGAAAATAATGAGTTAAGTTGTTTATTTGCATTGTAATATGTCCCCTGTAATAAGTACGCTCGCACTTGTTCGCAGACCTGAAACCAACACAACGAAACAATTAGAATTTAAAAGTAAAATTTAATTATATTTTTTGTGCTACAGGAACTGCACGCACGATTGCACGTTGGTTCCACATTTTCGTTTTTTTGACACCGACTTCCGAAATTAAAGTTATTTTTCACTTTGTAGTGTTTTTTTTTGGAAGTCGGTTGTTTTTTTTGTAAAAAAGTTTTTATTTTTCGCTTTTTAGTTGTACCTACCCCATACAAATTCATATAATACTACTTGCTAGTGACAGGAAGATAAACATCATCAATATAAACTAAGTGGAAAACAAACGTATTGTTGACGCTAATTCCAAAACTACCCAAGCAAAGTTCATAAAATTTATATGGGACCACCTCTGAAGCATACCTTATTCATTAATTAGACTAGATGCTGATAATCCTGGCTGCAGCATCAGGCCAAACTTATGTCAACATTGCATTGAACTTAAAAAGTCCTGTTTAAAATGAGCCCAAACACGACTACGGTGCTGTAATTTCAAGGTTTGTACTTTTTCTGATGCTCCTGGCTTCAGCATCAGGTCTCTATGTACTTCGGTGTTCCTTATTACACATTACGTTTATCCACACATCGAGCCCTTTCCAATGAGCTTAAACACGATATATCTGCTGTTAGTTGTCGAGGAGTTAGGTACTCTGCAGACTATCCTGACTGCAGCATCAGGTCATGACTTGATGATCATGAGACCAAATGTGGCAAATGCCCAATCAAACATCAAAACAATTTACTAAAACAGTCCTTGCCTGTTCGAGTAACTTCTTACTGTTAAGGAGTTGTACCTTCCATCATCAGCCCAGCTACCTGAGATGGTGACAACCATACGCAAATACACAAGATACTTCATAAAATATGCGAAAAACCATAAGTAAGCCTATAAAATTTGAGGGTTGCCCTCGATTTCTCTAAGATCCCATCATCAGATCCTAACTTGGTGACAATGGGACCACCGCAGAACTATCTACTTTCGAACAAAAAAAGAATTTTGAAAATCTGTCGACAATTGGCGGAGTATTCGATGAACAAACATACAAAAAAAAAAAAAAAACACAAACAGCCGAACATAGTACCTCCTCCTTTTTGTGAAGTCGGTAAAAACTAATCTGCATTCGCGATTTATTTGCCAAAAATGTAAACAAATATGAGTTTATGGAAAAATAACTTTAAATCCTACACAATAAAGTTCAGTTTACGCTACAACTTCAAAAATTTTTATAACTTTGTCAATAGTGCTAAGTAGTCACTCTGCCATGAAATCAACTTAATTGCAATTAATACATATATCACCAGCGTCCATCAGTTCCTGTAACGTGCAGCTGACAGGACACGCAGGACACGATATTTGATATTTGTTTAACTTGAAATTATATTAATTTGAAACAAGTTTGAAACTTTGACAGTGACGGGTTAGTCAGAGGTTTACCTATACTACACCCACATTTCACCAGTTATGTTTAAGTCCCATGTAATAGGGGGCGAGCCTATTGCCATCAATCGGGCACAAATTCAGGCTCCGGGCTGCTACTGAGAAAACACAATAACACTTTGCCCGACCCGGGAATCGAACCCAGGACCATGCCCAGCGGTAGCTCTTGCGACCACAACGAGGCAGTCAGAAATATTTTTATGAGTTCAACGAACGACCTTGGATTCCCTTTTTACTACTGTACTCTAATTACATAACACACTATCAACCACAATCTGAATCATTTTGAAGCATATTGCTAATCCATTGCTTCATAATGTTCAAAAAATGTGTCTGCTCAAAAACATAAATAACGCAATGAATGTTGTTGAACTGTCAAATGAAGCCCATTGCTACTGATAGTGTGCTACGCAATTACCCTGCTGGACTATTAGAGGATTATAAACTACTTTTCTCGCGAACCTGCTGCTCATCCAAGTGCCAGGCGTGGTGTGCATCAGGAGGAGGCCCAGCTGTTGGGTCAGGCGCTCCGCAGATCCTGTTGATAGCCGACCTGGCCTGCAGGACCTCGTCAGCCAACTTCTGCGCCGTCGGAAGTACCTCCGTGTGATGTTCCGCTATTAAGTACTGCACGAACTTCTGGAGCTGTTGTCTGTCCATCTGCAGAAGGGTTTCTGAAAGAAAATTTAATGATTTTATAGTGTCGCTTTTTAAGAAGCCTTTAAATGGACCTTCGGAAGCTGAAAAAAGCCTGACCTTCCAGTTTGATTTAAAGCGATACATAACATAATCAGCCTATAATGTTCCCAAGGCTGGGACACAGGACTCCTCTCTGTGACAGGGAGTGGGCCGTAATCCACCACGCGGGCCCAGTGCGGGTTGGTAGATGTCACATGTTTTCGAATTTTTGGCTCTTGGACATGCCAGTTTCCTCACGATGTTTTCCTTCACCGTTTTGAGAGCAGTAGTGATGAAATAATTTACACAAAGTCTGTCTGGGTTCGAACCTACGACCTACAACTCGTAAGTCGCGGCCTTTACCACTGGGCCACCACTGCCCTCTAAAAGCGATAACTGATTAGCGATTTTAATACTTTTATATAGTGACTAGCTTCTGCTAGCGACTACGTCCGCGAGAAATTCTTTGTTCCCCAAATCAATCCGGAAGTCTCACCTGAGATAGGCACCCTCAGCCTGACGGAGTCTGCGTTCCTGATGCGGTACAATGCCAGCGCCACGACGTGCTGGCACCAGAAGATGTCTCGGGCTTCGCAGCTGCACGTCACTCCGGTAATCTTGCATCTGTGGGGAAGATGGAATTAGCTCGGTGATATTGTGACTCTGGGCGCGCCCTAATTAAAAGCGATAGTCGCGTGAGTATGTAATCGTCACGCGAATATGCGATAGTCGCGCTCTTTTATACCGATACGCTCCTGCCGGCGACTAAGTCCGCGTGAAATTTCACCCCCCGATCCATCGCGTCGCATCCCATCGCCCGCCAGCACTATTACTTGGTTGTCGCTTAGCGTTCTTTCTGACTTTTTTTTTTTGCTCGGCTCCTAAGGCGGATCACATGGCACACTACAACGCGCCCCGTACGGGAATCGGGCTCCGTTTCCCGCGCCCCGTCGCGTGGCGCGTTGTAGTGTGTGATTCGCCTAAGGGTCTTAGCGTGATTTTAAATAGTCTATAACCTCCCTCAAGAATCAGGCTATCCAATGCAAAATTATATTATCAATTAAGACGGGTACTTTTGAAACAAACAAACTCTTCAGGTTTATTATTAATAAAGAAGATATTATTATCTATAGATAGACACACTCGCGCGGTCAATCAAGTCGCGTTTACGTGCGTGTAAATCATACATTCATAATTCATGCTAAAATATCGCGCGACGCTTTCGGTTAGAGGTACTTATTTTAAATACGCAGGAATTTTCACCTTACTGTAGCCTAGGTCTTTAAATTGTTTGTCCCGAAGATGGCTGGCTGACTGAACCTAGAGGAACGCTAGCAGACGCGACGAGGGGTTTCAAGCTAGCTATCTAAAAGACTCAACTTTACTCAGAATAACGATCCTAATCTTTCCTAATCTCAGAACTCATAAGAGTTCATTTAGCCATGACATATTTCCAAAAGTCTCACAACTTAGCTCCACAGAATACTGTCGTAAAGTAAACGACAATCGCCATTATTGGAAGTGACAACGTTTTCTACACAATAGGCATTATGCGGGTACATCGGCCTTCGGGTAAAAAGTGCCCTTATAGGACTTACAATAGTGGGGCCTTTGTGACCCTTTCTATTAAAACTTCTTTGTTTTCTTGTAAGGTTATGGTTGAAGGAACTATTCATTTTGCTTGCGTGAACTATGTACCTATGTTTGATTTTTGAAGACTGCGGTCTTTGTTTCATAAGCTTCTTCGTCTTTAACGAGCTCAAGGTTTAAGATACGAATTCGCGACTAACATTTGCTGAGCTGGTATTAATAGCGCTATATTTCCACGATGGATTCGTCTCAATCTGTTTGAACCTTCATTACTGAAGATATGTTGCCAGTGACCTCCTCGACTATCATTTTCATTGGTCGTTGATCGATTGCTGTGACCCTTCACCTAAGTCTTTACTCTATTATCCATCGAGTTTCTCTTTCATAAAACTGTCTTTATGTATATAGCTGTACAAGTATCTTTTGGCGCGTGGCCAAAATCAGAACTAACGGCGCCATTTTGTTTTTCAATACATTTCACAAAACAGTTGCACAAATGTTTACCAACAGCGCCCCCCTGTCAACCACCAGCCAGCCACAAATGATCCTTGTAGCATTATACATAAAACAATATGGTGCTTAGGCTTACCTGTCGAACGAGACGGTGACCCTGTATAGCCGTTCCGGATCCGAGCATGGCGGCACCGCGGCAGGCGCGCGCACCACGCCACTCAAATGGAAACCTGCAAACAACAGAATAGAATGCTCAGTAAATGGAAAAATGGTGACTTGAACTCATCAATATACAGCTGGGCTATTCAACTACCTACTTTTAATATCATTATTCGCGAGGCCACTTCAAATATGAAGCTGCTTATTCTAGGACATATTGTATTATTATAAATCAATCTGCCTAGCCTTTTCCCTATGTTGGGGCCGACTTCCACTTTAACCAGATGCAGCTGAATAACAGTATTTTACATGGAGCGACAGCCTATCTGACCTCCACAACCCAGTTACAGGATAACACGATACCCCTTGGTTAGACTGGTAGATTTTGTGAGAGACGGTAGTGATGACCAAGGACCACTACTTAGCAAAAATGCTACCTACTCAGACCTACGTTTAGCAAAAACTTGCGTGGAGAAATCGTCAGATAAACTGCTTTATCCAATATCAATTTAGAACGGAAGCAAAACGAAAGATCTTCATAGCAATATTAACTTTGATGGAACATCGATACTCGTTCCAAAAATATTCCATACAGCAAGTACCTTCGACTTTAGTATGGAAAACATGTTAGAAAGTATATTTGCATCAACTTTAACGACTCCAAAACTGTTTAATATTTTGTAAATAGCCCATTAGAGCGGCAACAGTTTACAAAATAACTGACTGCCATTAATACTTTAACGGTTTTGCTGTTAAATTTGAACGAAACGAACTTAAGTGTTCATATCCTGTGGATATTTTTGAATAAACCTCTATAGACGATAAACGTGGTATTTAATTTGGTGGTGACCCAATTAAATGATGTTGATGTTGATGATGTTATGGTTAGCAAGTGAAACTCTTGCGCATGTTGCTATGACGTTTCAGAGGCAAAACAACAGTGTTCTGTCAATATTGAATCCGAAAGCAGATTCCATGTCAAATTCAAACATAAATTGAGATTTTTAGTTTAATTTGCGAATTGGGCATAATCAGCCTATAATGTTCCCACTGCTGGGAAACAGGGCTCTTCTCTTGGAGAGGGCCACGCGGGTCAGTGCGGGTTGGTAGACTTGGTAGATGTCACACATTTCGAATTTTTGTTTCTAGCTGGTGTCCTCACAATGTTTTCATTCGCCGTTTTGAGAGCAGTGATGTTGAAATTATTTACACAAAGTAAAGCGCCTGCCTAGGATGGAACCCACGACCTACCACTTGTAAGTCGGAGCTTACCACTGCTCTAAATCTGCGCGAATTGTGCGTGTCTACTGAAGTCAGATTCTGATCTCACGTCCGGTTCAATTACTCAAAAAAGAGAATTAAAGGCGTGAGCTGCACTGTACACGATATTTTAAATAGCTCCACGAACAAATTATATAATATACTCTGATTTCCAAACTAATTTCGAGTTCTCACGAACACGGAAGAAAGACTTCGAATTCAAGTGCATTCGATCACAATATAGTGGCACCCTAGTTATTGGAGTGAATAGATTCGGTACGAAATTGTTCGAGTCGAGTAATCACAGCATCGAGTTCTAAAGCAAATCGATTACGATTCGTCAGGCTTTGAAATTCGAACTCCTTTGCTTTGTGCAACTTTTTTTTTCTCTTCGCTTTTTCGTTTTTGAACGCGAAACCGTTTTTTTTTTAAATGCGTGCTGTTTCTGTTGGAGTGATGAAGTGGATGAAATGTTTATTTCGAAGTTTTAAAATTATATTTATTTATAATGATATCCTAATATTAGCCTTAGCATAATCAGCCTACACCGTTCCCACTGCTGGGACACAGGCCTCCTCCATATGAGAGGGAGTGGGCCATAATTCTCCATGGCCCAACGCAGCGCGGGTTGGTGGATGTCACAAATGTCTTCGAATTTATTGGTGAACATGTCGGTTTCCTCTCGATGTTTTCCTTAGGTTCCAGTTTTCTTTGTTTTTAATTTGTAACGGTAAATATCCAATATAGGTACATAATGTACTAAAATATTTACTACATAATTATACTTAAATAACTGACTTTCGTACCGCCTCAGAATCAATAAGAACGAAAGTATGAGAAAAATAATTATCGTCATATTTTTTTTCGTGAATTTTTCCAATGTTTATTCTGCTATGTGTCTTTGGTCAACTGGTCGCGCGGGTCCAGTTGACCAATCATTGATGACAAATTAAACAAATCAAGGATCATAAAAATCGGTCCAGCAGTTCTTGCGTTATAAACGGTGTAACTAACACTTTGTTTTAATTATATAATATACATAAGTATATAATATGTACTTAGTAAATATTTTACATTCCTAGTACACACGGCGACATATCTATCAAGCTATGCAATTCTAGTATAAGCTGACTTCTCATTATACGAAAAGCCTATAGAATGCGAGGTTAGCTAAAACTGAAAATGTATAGCTTGATATGTCGCCGTGTGTACACTCTAGCCTACTTTCCGTTTACCACGCAGAATGCTTATCCTAATTTGTCTATCATAAATGTTACAGAACGAGTGATGTAAACCCAATTCACTTTTTTAAATCTAAATATCTCATTCAACTGGTTTTTTTATGCCAAATATCGTAACAAAAGGTACGCATATCCAATGCGAACACAACACTTTACAGTCAATTTATTTATATCTAAAAAGTGTAATAGAAAACGACCGGTTTGCGTAGAACGTAGGTACCAAGCCAATTATTGATTATCAGCATCGAGAACGAATCGAGTATTTTTTTTAACACAATCAATTACCCAAGTATTCGGTGCGATAAATCGCAACGCAACGGATCAATGCGAAATCGATAGAAACAAAATGGCGGTTTTGTTGTTCAAGAAAAAAAAAAAACAATTTGAAAGCGTTTGAGCGACGAACAATAGCGAAACCACAAAATTATTTCGACGCACTACGGTTGAGTTTTGGCTGTTTTTCGGAAGCTTCACGGAGGAGTCTTTATAGAAAAAGTAAGGTTTTTGTTAGACGAAAAACTTGAAAAAATTGTTAGCACAGCTGCGTTGGCAGGGAGGTTTTATTGCGTGGTATTTTATCGCCTTACATCGCGTCGCATCGCATCATTCAGGATTATTTCTGACAAGACCTGAGTTACGACTTACATATTTTGGTATCGATTTATGTTTTATTTAATTACTAGGTAAGTGTAGGTTCTAAACTGAACGATATTAACGTTTAATACACGTTTAACGTTGAGTACAGTCGGTCTCAAAATGAAGTGATGTACAGTCAGGGAAACTAATTGTTTAGCAATACATTGTGTCAATATGCGCAACGATAAATATAACGGACTACATGCATTGTACAACGTATTTTATTATGATGCAGGTATGACTGACAAATATGTACTTAATAATATAAATAAGACGTAATAAAAAAAAACATCGTTAGTACCTTTAAGCTCTCGCCCTCTCTTTCTTAGGCTCGCCCCCTTAAATGGGACTTGAACATAACTGGCGAAATGTGGGTGTACTATAGGTACACCTCTGACTACTCTTCGGGGCATACAGGCGTGATGTTATGTTATTCCCTATGTGTGCACCTTTACCGAATCTCATTCATTGAGGCAAGTGCCTGATTCATCATGATATAGTTATGTCGGAGATAGATTGTAGAATCCACAGAACAGATAAAAGAGGTTAGAAAGGAAATAGTTCCCGATTTGTATTAGAACGCGTGTCGCTGCATGTCTCCCACTCTTTCACTCCACTACAAGCAAGAGATCAATACGTACGCGCATTACGCACACAAATAAACCACATGCACTTAGATCGCGTGTTTGCTATTGGTTGTCACACTAACGCAAACACTGCGTTTGATGTACACGCACACAGCAATTTATTTCTCATGTATGTTACGGCGACCAAAAGGTCGATCAATGATATCGATAAAATTACTGTAGTTTTGTTAATTAAAGTTTTGCGATCTTTTAAGTTGCGGGTACGGTACGAATAATGTGGACTTCCTAAATAAATAATAAATAATAATGTCAAAAATTAAGGGGCAGCATCCGATACTGCCGCGAAATTTAAATATTTTAATATTGAACAATTATTTGGGTTACAGTAAGTGAGCTCCTGATTTTAAGTATCTTTTCCCTGAATGTTTTATTACATAATCGTTTTCTGTAAAATGTTGCGAACAAATTGTGCTACATTTAGTAGGTATCCATTCAATTCTACCAGTTGCCTCAATCCACAGTTTTCTTGTAGCTGGATCTGTTGGAAACCTAAAAAAAATTAATGTTTGCATCATAAATTGCTAACCTCAATTCAAATTTTAGACGAAAAACCCATTAAGTTAGGTAAGTACTAAATTAATAATCCACAATAAACAATAATTAATGTTAATAAACAAAGTTATTTTAATTATAATACATATTACTGAAAATAATCATTCGTACACACATACTTAATATCGACATTGTTTACAATTTGGTACAACACTATCGATACGCATAGATTTCGCAGAATTCAAGCTTTGGCTCGACGCACGCGACGATCGCAGGGAACGCAATACATTGCGCAATCGCTCACGTCGTGCAAGATCGTACCCATGTATTGCAAGCAATGTATAATTTTGCACCTAAATGCGATTTTATCGTTTTTGTCTACAAACTACATAATACTTTTTTAATAATTACAAATATCACTCGTATTTTAATGTTTTTGGACTTACCGGTGAAAAGAAATCCCTCCTCGGGCTACGTTACACTCCTGGCTTCTTTTTCGACACGTTATAATAGCGCAAGACGGCATAATTGTTTTTTTCCGCGGAACTTCGGACGCTGTTACAACAAGAAAGCGATTGTGAGCGGGTGAATCAAATTTCGGTCGACATTTGAGTGTCTGCTCAAACGTGCGGCGCGCCTGCCCCGCCCACAAGGCCCTTCTAACCTCTTTATCTGTTCTGTGGTAGAATCCGCTGTTTTACAAAACCGCTAGTTGTTTTACAAAACAGCTCCGTTATGTAAAACAATTGAACAACGTTCAGCTGGATTGTCATTGCGCTACGTTTTACAAAATTGCTTCCGACGTTTAGATGACGTGTGTGTGTGCAGAATGGCTTATCTGTAGTCGCAGTGAGCGTCTTTCATAAAACTCTGATAACTTTTAATTAATATTTTCCTTAAAATCACTGTCTTCACTTGAAATAATGTAATTTTTACTCGTATTATTTATTTCTGTTTCGGACACCATTATTGTTGTTACGACACAGAGCCACGGGCGACTTAGAACTAAAATCTACAATCTGACGTTTCATTTCACGCTGTTTTACAAAACCGCTAATCGTTGACCCGCTGCCACTGCATTGATAATTGCAAAACGTTTATGCAATTCTGCGTGATCAAGTTCAGTAATTATGGAAAAGCGCTGAATGTTGTCCAGTTGTTTTACACAACAGACTGTTTTGTAAAACCACTAGCGGTTTTGTAAAACAGCGGATTCGACAATACATCTGCGACTGCGACATCTGTACACACAAATAAAATTGAGTGTCTGTTTGTAATGTTAAAAGAACAGCTAAATGTAAGTATATATATACGGTACGAGTACTTATAACAAAAAAACAAATTTTAATAAAATAATTCTCTGTCTGTCTGTTTGTTGCAATCTCCAAAACGGCTGCACCGATTTTGACGGGACTTTCATTGGATGATGTTATAAGGAGTAACTTAAGTTTACTTTTATTTTAGAAAAAAAATTAAGTAAGGTTCAAAAAATTAAAACCCATGAAATCCAATTAGTTTTCCGTCATGCACTCGCACTAAGTCGCGGGCACAGCTGGTTTTTAATAATATTCATAGGACTGTATAATTCCTATAGGTATATACTTAACTTACTTCACTTTAAGGTCCCTGTATGTATGTTAATTATGTGTATAGTCATACATATTCTATTCAAGTTTCTTGAGTGAAACGCACAATGGCCTGGGTAATATACCTACAGCTAGTGGCGGGAGTGCAGGACACATCGGACATCGGGAGCACAGGAGGCCTACCACAAGCTCTTAACGCGATCCATTTTAGGACCTAAACTGAACTGTTCTTCTAATTCGTACCATGACGTCAGTTTAACGATTCAGTTTAGGCCGTGCCATCTACTGACAGCATTGTCCCAAACTGAGTCGCAAGTTTTGGTTTCATTCATTCGTGTTTGGTACCAAGACGTCCATAGAGCAGCTCAAGCAATGCAGTTTAGGAACCTATACTGAAATGTCTTGTTTTTGAATCGTTTTTAATTAGATCATAGTAGGGCACCAGGACTCATTAGCTGGGTCCACACACTCCACACCGGACGGTACAGTGCGCTCAGGTGGCCTACCATGCTGCATGGTGGTATGCTTTGAATTTGAAAATTCATTTATTTCGCACAGACTAAAAGACACACACAGTAATTTTTAGGTACCTAAACAAAATATTTGTGCCAAAAACTGAATAAGTATGACAAAACCACTTTCGATTAAATAAATGCGGATCGAAAAAACTAAAAATTAATTTTCACACACAGTTTTAGCTAGGTATGTAAAAAAACTCATCTCTCGCAAATACCCCGTTATTTGCAAATTACATTCAAATTCGAACGTGCTCGGCGGCTCGGTGATGATGCGAGGGACACGCGTACAGTCACGTTCGAGGAGGATGCCTTGCTTCGCAATCTAATGGAACTGGAAGTTAGGAATTGCCAAGCAATCAGAAGCATAGCAGTGGTGGCCCGGTAGTAACGACCAGGACTTACGACTTGTAGGTCACAGGTTCGAATCCAGACAGGCGCTTTGCTTTGTGTACATTATTTCATCACCACTGCCCTCAAAACGGTGAAGGAAAACTTCGTAATGAAACCGGCATGTCCTAGAACCAAAAAATTCGAAGAGATGTGACATCTACCAAACCCGCACTGGGCCCGCGTGGTGGATTACGATTTACGGCCCACTCCCTCTCAGCAAGAGGAGGCCTGTGTTCCAACAACATGGTGGCAGTGTTAACATTATAGGCGGAAGAGAAGCATAATTATAGGCCTTTACAAAAAAATTAAAAGAAAAATACTTATAATGAATTCGAAAAATTACGTTACTTTTGAACTTTGTGACAACTCTGTCAAGTAATCAAGTACAGTCCCAAACAAAACGGTTAGGGAACATTTTTTTTTGTGACAAAAAATTGGAACATAAAAGTGCACCCGAAACTTTGATTTGTAACCATCGATATAGGTAAACCTAAACTTGTCTTGACAAAGTAACGCCATCTTTACCGTTACATCAGAACAAAGCTGCATACATCTCAATCTTGATCAGGAAATCAATAGAGCCCTGTTGGCCTCAGCACAAACCAGACTAACTGGCCTGCTGTTACTTGTTGAATGGCCCTGCGGCTAAACTATGATTACATACTAGTCATACAACTTTATATTTCACTAGCTTATGCCCGCGACTTAGTTTGCGTGGAAGTCGTAAGATACACAATATACTAAAATAACAACCACATTTTTATAAAACTCCCTCGCGTCGCATCGCATCGCCCGACTGTGTTATTACATCGGTTTCTTTTTGCTCGGCTTCTAAGGATCGTAGCGTTATGTTAAATAGCCTATAATCTTCCTCAAGAATTGGGCTATCAAATGTAACAAGATTTTTCAAATCCGACTGGTGGTTCCAGAGATGAGCGCGTGAAAACAAGCAAACAGACAAACATACTTTTCAGCTTTATTATTAGTATGTTTTAGTAAATTAGATATCGTACTTTATGTTGTATAGTACCTTCCTTTACAAGGATACTTCCTACGAGCAGTACCGTATTTGGCCAATACATAATGACATGAGTTTTCAAAGCCTTATATCGCGGGTAGCGGGATTGTCCGAAAGGGTTACCGCTGCCCCGGAACATAAAGGGCTAAGGAAGGAACACGGGTGGGTTTTAGTCAGTAAGAGTCTGACACTCCCTTCCGCTCCACCCAGAGCGGGAGGGGTCATTTGATGATTTCCCATCCATAAAAAAAAAATGCCTTATAATGCGGTCGTCCAAAATTGAAAGCTTTTGTTGGCAGAAATGAATAATTTTTAAACAAAAAAAAAATCTAACAAACAGTATAACATTCTGGTAAAAACAGTATTTATCATAGTTTGAAGTTTTTTACTATGTCCAAAATCGTGAGTAGCATATTATGTACCATGGATTTAATATCGACATAAAAAGCGGAATCAGATAGAAATATTTAAGATTATTGATATGCCCTTTGGCTAGAATATAAATAACATACACATCTACAGTTTTTATAATGAGGTTATGTGGAGTGGAACTATAAAAGTTGAAACTTGAAAGTAGTATGGAATGGGTCAATTGCGTAACACACTAACAGTAACAATAGCTTTCATTTTGACAGTTCAACAACATTCATTGCGTTGTTTACGTTGTTGAGCAGACAAATTGTTCGATCATAATATATGAAGCAATGAATTAGCAATATCTTTCAAAATGATTCCGATTGACATTGATAGTGTGTTACGCAATTTGGGCGATGGCCTGCATACAAACTGTATTCAGAGTTTATGTTATTCATACAGGTTTTTATAAACATTCCGGAACTATTGAAGGAACATAATAAATAGAGAAATGATAATAATTAAATCCTCCAGACCGTATCTCGGCCACGGCAGCCAAATCTTAGCGGAGACTAGCCATCGACGCGGGATATATAGGGTGTTTGGTAGCTGGATGCAGGGGGTGATAGTTGACACCATTTAGAACATTTTGAGCCATCATGTCTTAGACGAAGTATGTTTTTTTTTTCATCTGCAAACTTTTAGTCAACCAATACCAATAACTGGGAAAAAAATAAAAAAATCATACTTCGTCTAAGTAAGACATGTAGTATGGCTCAAAATGCTGTAAATGGTGTCAAGTATCACTTCCTTAAAGCTTTGCACTCAGCTTCCAAACACCCTGTATTGTAGTGCACAAGTGCATTTGCTCTTATAGTCCGATGGGACGGCATGCAATCCGACATGACCGGATACAGATCAGGTGCAAGACCAACGGCTTTTCATGCTTTCCGAGGCAAGGGGATACCACACCGCCAACCAACGTCCAAGCTCTGACCTGTTATTAAGAAATTCCTGCTGGAAAAACCCAATAACACTTTTCCCAATCTGGCAATCGAACCTAGGACCCCACGTTCGCCATCAAAGCAACGGGGCAGTCCAATAAGGAATACAAACATCAGAGTAATGTGATAAATAACAAACTAAACATTTTTTTGAGTTATCATTCGATTGTTGACGTGTGGGAGGTAGACCAGCATAGCTATTCATAACCATACGACAGGCTATCGAATCGAAAATGACATATTTTGATAACCTGATTTGACTGGCCCCGACAGCAAACAGCTGTCGGAAGAATAGCGGGCTTCTATTTGATTTAAACTGACAAAATTTGCGGGTTTTGGACTTGTGAACAGCGCTTAGAGGACTTCTACGAAAACATTGATTGATGTTCGATACGGTACGAAAGCGTATCGAGTGGTTGTGAATAGCTATGCAGCAGTCATTGCACCGATAGTCGTTATAGTCAATGGCACAATACATAGCCAAGAACCTGCTGGATTAACGTTTCAGGAGGCTGTCATTGGGCGGCTGGATCAAGAGCTTGATGCAGAAATCAGCAGTACTTCTGGATGTGGCACGCGTTGTGAAGAGATTCTTCTCTCTGGAGCCCTGAGTCTCAAACCAAAACGTAGGTAGATAGGACCTCAGATGGTTCCTGATGTTTTACGTCAAGATATAAGTACCGGTGGACTTTTTTTGATTTTAGGTAGTCAAGTTGTGGACTACAGAAAACCAATTGACGAAAAGGTAAGCTCAGGTTCGCATGGGCGATTTTTTATGAGACTATAATTATGGTTTGACCAGGAACGCACGAGCGATATTTTTCGCGCACTGGATTTTTTACGCACCGCAGAGTTTAAAATTTAACAGTGCGCTTTTATACCGATCGCGATATAGATCCCGATTGGGTTTTCAATGCTCGGCTCAAAACCGAGTTGAAAAACCAGGGCGCAAAAAAAAACTAAATTAAGGACAGGTGACCAACACAATTGAAGCCCCTTTCGCAGTCCAGGGTAGCCCGTGACGTTAAAATTTTCTCACGCTTTTTGCAATTTGCAGGTCAGTGTCAGGTTTTGTTTTATGTTGAACAAAATATGATTCCCGAGCGTAACAAGTATATAATAATTATGTACAGCCGCGGACATTGACGGTCGACCACTTTTCACCCTTTTATGCCCTTGGTAATAAGGTTGAAAAGTGGTCCACCGCCAGTGTCCGCGATGGTACATAATTATATCAATACAACCCTATACTATAAGTTCATAACATATAATCCTATTGAATGATTATTTCATGAAATATCAATCAATGGGATTATTATAAACTTGCAAAAAAACGTAAAAAAAATTGAAATTCGCGGGCTACCTAGCGCATCCTTAAGTGGGATGACGAAGAAGGCTTGATGAGCGGCTGAAATTTTGTTATCTTCAGCAGATCAGCATGGCTGGTAATAACACAATTACGTGCAATTACAGCTGATTGTCGAGTTAACAATGGCGGACGCCTTGACCCCGCTATTGACCTAGATACATTTATCCAGGTCAAATTACAGCTGTACGCTCGAGTACGGAGGTGTTACGCAGAACAATGGAGTAAACGGAATTAGTTATTAATTTGTAGTGCGGTGTGATTGAAGCTGGCTGGATTGAATAGAAATAGCTGTTAGAACTTAGTAGTGTGTTTTAGAGTAGAATAAATGAAAATATAAAAAAAAATGTTGATAGTTAATTTATTCCGAATTTTATTTTAAAAATTAATTTTATACTTCTAGCTACGCCCTACAGGATCCGTAATTGTACTTTACCTTTAAGCCCTTGTAACACCTTTATACATTATGGAATGCAAATAAAGATATGAAATCAATATGCAATTCTTTCTTATAATTATGTCAACTAAGTTAATATAATAAATTGTTGAATATTCAATAGCTAGTTATTTTAAGGTCACATCCTTTTATTTACTAGAACTTATGTATGTAGTCATAATTATACCTTCTAATTTAAATAAATTATAATTATTTTCAAACAACGTTGTTAGGTATTCATGAATCATGATCATTGTACATGTACCGTTATTTTAAATCACTACGAAGGTTAATGGCGCCTAAATAATAAAGCTGTAAACTATTTAGTCAGGTTAAAATTATTTTGAGAAATCCTGTGAATATTGTTTGAAGAGCAAGCTGCATTGTTTCCAGTTTCCACATTCGAATGTGAACTTTATTGACCACTTCGCTAAACAGTGTGAATAACACATATTTAACGAATTTATTAATGTTCAAACTCATTTCGAGGATGTCCGATGTTTTAGAAAGTTGTTAGGTTTAGAATTACAAATAACGACGGCTTTCACGATTTTATATTCGGCATAACGACTTCATATTTCGGCATGTTTATAGTTATATCTCAAGACTACACAAACAGGTTGAAAAAAACAAAAAAAATCTTAATGTTTCGTTATTTTTATATCTTGGATTATGATTATGGCTTAAGAAATTGATGTAAAAAGTTTGGTATTAAGAAAAAAAACATGTTTTAGTTAATAACTACGTAGTAACTTGGAATATTATATAGAAAAGGACGGTTATTACCGGAATTCAGTGCGTCATAAAGTGGCTGGAACTGGTAATTTTTGGGTAAATGCTATAAATTTTCGAGTAATAACAGTACGCGTCGGCCCGCGCGCTATTCGTTTTTATTTACGACTGTACTTGTTTCACATTCAGCCGGTTATAACTTTTGTGCGCGACTGTATTGTGATTTTTATTTTAATTTTTTATAACGCTATCTGTATTCCGTTGGTTTTTATTGTTCTTTGTTGTGGAAATTGGAAGCTTTTGGCTTTTTAAAAAGGTATTACCAAAGCTTGTTTTAATTCAGTTTAAATACAAAGGATACCTAAGTTACTTTAAATCCTACAGTATTATTATAGAATTCAAACGAGTTCATTACTTCATTACGCAAATAAATAAGCAGAAATAGAACGATATTTTAATAATCTTCTCAACGTTCTATTTCTGTTTGTTTATCAATAAATATTATGTATTACGTCTAGGTAGGTATAGATATACAGAGAGTATAGTATCCAGATGGCCCACTTTTGTAAGGGCGCTTCAATGTGTGCGTAGCAAGAGCTATGAACGAGACTGGTTTGTTTACATTAATCACAAACGCGCGCCTAGTGTGCGCCGTTATGACTGTGTGAGCACAATATTTATTTACTGTGGTGTGAGTCACGTCTTTACGTCACTTTGTTTACATCGACGCAAGTGTGCGTCCGTACAGCAGCGTGTTTCATAATGTGCGTGGGCACGTCACGCCGCTTCACGCGCGAGTGTGGGTGTGTTCGCGTGCCGCAGGTGACGTCACGTCGTTTCGTCACGCGCGCCGCTGTGTGGGCGCGTGTTCGTTCGTGTACGTTGTGTCGGTGTGCGCGCGGGCGTGTCAACCGTCAAGTCAATGTTACATTTTTGTGACCTTAACCGTCAAATATGTTGAGAATCTTTGTCCTTTGCGTAATTAGTGTCTGAGGAAATAGTTGTAGAGTTATTTTTAACTATTGAGTAATTATTAATTAAATTATGTATAAGTATTGCAAGTCTATGTCAGTTTTCTTGGCTCAACAATAAAGAAATTGCCCAAGGTGCCTTAGGTACTTACCTAAATTAGGTGAGCAGGTACACACGGCGACACATCAAGCTATACATTTCTAATTTTAGCTGACCTCGCATTGCATAGGTTTTTCGTACAATCAGAAGTCAGCTGATACTGGGTATGTATAGCTTGATGTGTAGCCGTGCGTACCTATCCAGTCAGTTTTCCTTCCGTGAAAATACAACATAAAATAGCTAAATAAAGTGCTGGAGAACACGACTTCGGAATATCATAAAAATATGTAGGGAAGTAATTTCATACATAATTACATAACCATTAATTGGACCCATTTTTGCAAACAAGAACCAACCCACAGTTTGAGTGAAATGGGTTGGTTCTTGTTTGCAAAAATGGGTCCAATTTGCTGTGCCATAGTCGCATACCTATAACCGGCGCGACGCGGCGCGGCGCGGGGTAATTGTGTAACACACTATCAGTAGCAATGGGTTTCATTTTGACAGTTCAACAATATTCATTGCGTTCTTTATGGTGTTGAGCAGACACGTTTTTCGAACATATGAAGCAATGGATTAGCAATATGCTTCAAAATGATTCAGATTGAAATTGATAGTGTATTACTGTTTTACGAATTTAGGGTGCTGGTTACATTGACAGATGTCATGCATGTCATGCCTTCTCGAACTGTAAAAACGTTCAAACTCAAGTCGCAATCTCATCTCAGCGATAATTAATGTCAAAAACTTGTCAGAAACGTACGTAAATTGATTGTATTTTTTTCATTCACAGATTGAGACAGATTAAAATGCGAACGTTCTTAAAAATACGTGAATTGAGAATATATCATTAAAGTCATAAAAAGAAACAACGTCAATCGTCATAAAAAAAAAAACAAAATCGTGCTATCGCCCTGCTTCCCACTGTACTCAACCTCTATTGTTATAGATTTATATCTACATTTTTCATCAGGAAGTAAAGTGCTATCATATCTGCATAACCCTTTAAAATCAAAAGCATGACGACTGCTTTACTAAAACCGCATTTACATTTAAACATGGCCGACACACACTCACGCGCAGATAAAAGTAAACTGTCATAAATTAATTTGTAAGTGTGTCACAAACTGGCAATCCTAGGTACTCATAATTAATGTTGCCATCACGAAATAAGAATTTATCACAATAGGTATATGTATTATTCAACTCTATTGACTTTAATTACCTAATTTCAATCTATCATTTGTTTACATAGGTACATAATCTAATCAGGTTGTGTTTTTTTAGGTTATATTGTCAAAGTGAAATGATTTCTTTTGGTATGTGGGGCAGTAGTAAGCAATCAGCACTCCAATTGCCTAACACCGATCCGACGGATTTTGAAGGATGTTGCTAATCTATTGCTGCATATGTTTGAAAAATTCGGCTGCTCACAAGGTAAATCACGCAATGAATGTTGTTGAATTGTCAAAATGAAAGGCATTGCCATTGTAGGCTTGTTAAGCATTTACCCCGCGTATCTAGGTATAATGCCTCCCTCCAATCGCACGCCAAAACTCTATCCTCGGTAACTTTTATCCATCTGCTACCAGCCACCCTAAGATCGTCATTTCCACCTACCTTGAATCCCAAAAAAAAAACTTGCTTTTTTTTAGAAACGGCAATGTATTTACTTACTTTATTTAATTTATACAGGATATATTCAACTTAAAATTCAGCACAGCAAAATATTTACAAAATGACGTCACTGATTTACATAATTATTATTTATTTATAATCTGTTAATCTATTTATATCTGTATTGTTTGTTGATTATTAATCGTAGTATTTTGTTAACTGATTAACGACTTCCAATATAATCTTGTGATATCATCTAGGTAGGTGCGTGATGAGTGATGATGACTTGATGAGTGATGCTGTCTCAAGCAGATAGGCGCGACGCGATTCTTGTAGAATAATTTCCTTAAAAGTTTTCTAGATTGTTCGACTAGAATACTGTCGCGCTTGTCTGCAGGAGCCTTTAAAATTTAACTAAGCTATCAAGTGGTATGTAAAGTTAATGGGAATTAACCAAAATAAACAATAAAATAATTATTTATTGAGTTTGTACAGACGCCAGCACATCAACCTACATCTAACTGTCAAATTTTCCCAATCAACATTGAACCTTATGCTTTAGCGATAAAGTTGAAAATCTATTGCAGAAATCTGACAGATTGTAGTAGGTTGATGTGCTGGCGTCTGTACATAAACAAAATCACGTTCTATTTATTTATTGGTCTGGCCTTCCTCAATAATATAAGTATTTGTTTTATACATAAAACCTACTGCTCGTTGTAATCCTTTGCCAGATCTTTCAGACGCTGCTGAACATAATTTATACTTACTAATACTCGTATTATAAAGAGAATAAAATTGTTTGTTTGTATGTAGGGGGGATAATCTCTGGAACTATCAGTCGGAATTGAAAAATTCTATTTGCATTTGTTAGCCCGATTCTTGGGGAAGGCTATAGTCTATTTAACATCACGCTATAACCCTTGGGAGCCGAGCAAAAAGAAAAAACGAAGTGATTCTTTTATTAGAAAAAATTATACTTACAGACAAATAAAAATAGCAAACAATACCTACATTACTAGGCAGGGAGTTCAGGTGATGCTGTGCGACGGGGTGGGTTGAGGAAACAAGAAACGTCATGCGGACGAAGTCGCGGCCAGAACCTAGCTAAGCTAACAACTATTCGGACGGATAGAGTTCAGATCTAGTGCGCAACCCCTGGTCACTTCGGACCGGCATCGGCATTTCTCGGATTCGGATCGGATGTAGTGCGAAACCGCTTTTAGGGTTTAAGGTTTTACCAATATCTTTCAAAATTATTCAGATTGTGGTTCATAGTGAGTTACGCAATTAGGGTGCAGAGCGGAGACAGAAGAAAAAATCCACCAATAGAATTTGTTCAAAGCCAAAATGAAGCAATTGTATTGGTTGATTTTTTGCTCTGGTGGAAGAAGGCTAGCCCGTGACGTCCATTCATAAACACGGGCCGCAAATTTATACCGCTACTAATATCGCGTCGCCTAGCCTTCTGCCAACAATTTTTGGGGTTGGCTTCCAGTCTAACCGGATGCAGCTGAAAACCAATATTTTATGTAGAACGACTGCCTATCTGACCCAGTAACTGGATTGTGGAGACAACCAGTGTCTGAGAACCCGTCTTATCAAAGGTTTTATATCTTTGACAAGACTGGTTGTCAGACTTTCGGGCTTCTGATGACCCATAACGACTGTCAAAGATCCACGAATGACAGCTGGGATCAACAGCTTGACGTACTTTCCGAGGCATGGGTCTCGGTATGTAGGTAAAGATGGTCACACATCCACGGACCGACCGCGGCAAGCGTAGCTTAACCTGATCAATCGACCCGTGCCGCTGTTGTTACTAAGCCACTACTAATATCGCGTATGTAGACAAATTACCGACAAGTATGTATGTCAATATTGTCAATTGACAAGCTGATAATGCATTCAATTACAACGTTCGGTCGCAATGACAAGGTCGAATGAGTTGATAAGAGATAATTATTAATTAGCTGCTGACTGTACTTGGACCAAACGTGTTTGATGTTGTTTCGAGTCAGGGGGCAATTCTCGTAATTTTATGGACGTTCACAGTCTCTATCTGTCAAAAACACCTCTAATTTCCATAAATTTTTGACAAGATTTTGACATTCTAGATTTAAATTTTTTTAACGTTTTAAATTACTAGAATTGGCCTTCTGATGTTTGAGACATCCTGAATTCGACTGAAATCATTGAGGCCGTGTGAAAAAGAGATGGCGTTATACGTCTTGTATAGCTGCATCTCATTTTTGACGTTGGAAGTCTCAATTTCTATGAAGATACAAGTTTTTCATATCCAGTTTATTGTCTTATGGGATTGTAAAAAAAATAGAATGAGGATGAATGAGAATTATGTTTTTGTAGCCTTTTAGAGCAGTTCTAGGAACGGAATGCATATTACGTTGCGCATGATGGTATCCTATGGAGTTCTAGCGATAGATGCATCAGAAATATTTCTATGTACTATGTAGCCTCATCTGGTGAGAGTTATGACCAACTGTTAAGTACGCTTTCGAGAAAGATTAAGGATAAGTCAGGATTATTTCTACATTAGGGTGTCGCTGTCGTCTGAGCCGAATTACACTCAGGAGACACGTTAACCGCATAAAAAAATATGTATTTGAATTTGTCTAATAAAAATAACAATACAATATCAAACTAACTTTTCGAAATAATTTGAAATTTTGCCCAAACGTTGGTCCAAATCATTGGCACCAACGCAACGTTGGGTATTGGAGCACGTTGTATTGTAAATAACAAGTGTTTGTAAACGCTTAAACATCTGCGACATCGGGGACCGACCCTTGGGGAGGGGTACTACCCTACAAAATTAACTTTACCGACCAACGAACTAACCTCCCACGCGATTTTCCTCCTTATTCCCATGGCAAATACAGTTTTGTAAGCGAAGGATAAAATTGTCGGAACTTGTTGCGACGTCGCTGTTGCAGTATGTACAGTGTCGGATCAGTTGGCAAAATACGTTACTTTCAAGGTTTGATAGAATTTCACTTAACGAATTTTGTGAATGAAGGAAAGAAAAACGCCGTACCTTTAGGTAATTTAGCAAGAAGTCGAACAGAAAACTGAGTCCAGCACCCTAATTGCGTAACACACTATTAATCTCAATCTGAATCATTTTGAAGGATATTGCTAATCCATTGCTTCTTATGTTCGAGAAATGTGCCTGCTCAATAACGTAAATAACGCAATGAATATTGTTGAATTGTCAAAATGAAACCCATTACTACTGATAGTGTGTTACGCTATTACCCCGCTGCTTGAGACTCCTAAAACATGAAGATGAGATTTATTCCGTTCTAATACCAACAACTAATACCACTGGTATTTGTTTCAACTCATATTTATTTTCTATTCCGAACGGATCACGGACAACTCTTTAATAATTAAATTTAAAGTTGAATGCATGAAATCGGTATACCAAACCCTAATTGCGTAGCACACTCCGAATGATTTTGAAGGATACCATTGCTTCATCATAAATGTTCGAAAAATTTATAATCTGTTCAACAACGTAAAAAAGGCAATGAATGTTGTTGAATTGTCAAAATGAAAGCTTATACGCAATCAGCGTGCGGATCAAGACTTTTTATATGCCAAATTTTTGATACTTCCCCCAAAACTAACTCAAAAATTCAAGCGGTTTCCCCTTTTGACCAAAGTGTAACGCAACCCTAAAGGCAAGAGCCCCGCCAAATTCCAGCACGAACACCACAGAAAGTGCTGATAACAGTGACATACCGATCCTTGTAACATAGCAAATATTCGTAGAAATATCAGCAATGGCTTTGCCAATCTAGGTTTCCATAATAATATCCAGATTTGCGGCATAGGTATTAGTCGATTCGCACGAAATTAATTGCCCGAATTGTATGTCGTAGGTTCGAACCCTGACAGGCGCTTTACTTTGTATAACGTATTTCATCACCACTGCTCTCAAAACGGTGAAGGAAAACATTGTGAGAAAACCGGCATGTCCTAGAACCAAAAATTCGAAGACATGTGACATCCACCAACACGCACTGGGCCCGCGTGGTGGATTATAGCCGACTCCCTCACAGAGAGGAGGCCTGCGTCCAAGCAGTGGGAACATTATAGGCTGATTATGTAGAGGCTTTGACTGCCCTGTTGGCCTCGTGGTCACAAGCGCGACTGCACACACTAATTGTAAAATATTTCCCGCGCCGAAGGCCAGTCTCCGTTGAGATTGACCACCATAGCCGAAATACGGTCTGGAGGACTTTTAGAGGCTCTCATTGTCTTGCTCAATTTCTTGGTTAATAAAATAACTTCCTCTAATAAAGTTTTAATACAAAGAGAACAATTAATACCTACTTACTACATTGTATTTAAACAATGTATATGCAACAGATGTTCGCGGTTTACCATGCTTTAACACCATCCCATCCGTGTTTAACACAGAACATATTATTTTCTTTTACTTCAGTTGGTTAAATATTAATTAAGTACATAAATAACCGCAATACCGGTATAATTAACGCACAAGATTATAAAGTGAAAGTTAGTTTGGGTCTCGAAATCTGCACGATCGTTTTGGATGACTTTGTCGCAGTTGGAAAGTTTCCTCGCATGTTACCACTGCTGGGACACAGGCCTCCTCTCGGTGAGAGGGAGTGGGCCGTATTCCACCACGCTGGCCCAAAGCGGGTGGGTGGATGTCACACGTCTTCAAATTGTTGGTTCTAGGACATGTCGGTTTCCTCACGATGTTTTCCTTCACTGTTTTGAGAGCAAGTTGCCTAAGATTTAAGGATATTTTCACGCATCTGATACAGTTTAATAATAAGCTTAGAAATTATTCTTCTTGCAGGTCGTGGGTAATCCACTGTTTGCTAAAGCTATACGACTTCAGAATCACTGATGGTGCCCCTGAATGGAAAAAAAAAATCTCAACAGTATCTTATTCATAGATATATGAACATTTCTATGATCTTATTAGCCACTAGCTTCTGCCCGCGACTTCGTCCGCGTGAAATTTCAGCCCCCGATCCATCGTATCGCATCCTACCCTTCACCCTTGCTACTACCTAGTTTTCGCTTAGCGTTCTTTCTGACTTTGTTCGTTTTGCTCGTCTCCTTAGGGTGGTAGCGTGATGTTAAATAGCCTCCAATCTGCCTTAACAATTGGGCAATTTTATGCAAAAAGAATTTTTCAAATCCGACTTCTGGCAGTTCCGGAATTACCCCCTACATACAAACTAGCAAACTAATTGTAGGTACCTCTTTATAATTATTATTAGATAAGTAAGTATAGTTTTCCCACCATTTCTGACTCCTAGTGCTAACAAAATAAGCTGAAAATGAAACCTGCCAACGCCTTGAAAACCATTATACATTATCGCCCCCTAAACATACATCAAAAGCGTCCTACGCACAGTAAATCCAATATCGCCTGTAGGCGTGTCGGCTGCGTTCCGAATCGCAATCGCTAACGCACCTGCCTTACAGGTGCCGGAAATCTATTAGCACTTAACACGTATTCTGAACGTGCCCTTTGTTCCGACGCGACGTTTGAACGCATCTTTACGGGCGCCAAGTTTGCTTTTCGATATTGACGATATTGTCTTACTTGAATGTCGAGTTTCGAAGGAAACTCGTTAAACCTGTGTGGCTTTAAAATGTTAGCAGCTATGAGCAATCGAAGTGGAATTGATGTACGAAACGCAATATACTTCGATAGAAATCGTGTTATAGCACAATAACCGTCTACATTTATGTTAAACTCTCAGACCAACAAAGAAAGATAGACAGCGCGCCGCAAACATCAAAAGTGAAGCCATAAAACCGTGCTCCTGCAAGTAAACATACACGCTCACGCACACACCTACACTAAAACCATGCTCAATAATATGCTCATTGCTCTTAGTTTGTCACAAGTCGTCGTCAAGATAACATAGATTTAAAAAATATAATTATGCCTTCCTGTGTAGTGAAAAGTTGCAAAATCACACAAAAAGTCTCACGGAATCGCTTTTCACTTATAAGTACTTGAAATAACATCGTTTCTTTATTATTTATCTATGAATTTTAGGTTACTTGGAACAAAAAACCTCAACGAACGAAAGCAGTGACATAAAGTGCGGAAGTTGCCATAAGACGATTTAAAATTTCCCCATTCGATTAATCTAAGTATACATATAAATATGATTTCTTACTTCGAGTTATATTCCCATTTTCTTTTTATATGTATTTAATATTTTAGGTTTCCAATTAATAATGAAATTAAAAATAAATAATATAATAATATGTAATAAAGTTGATTGAAAATATGAGTTGTTTTTTTTTAATAGAAGTCCTTCTAAAATCTAAACAATTGAGGTACTATACCATACTCAACAATACTCGTACAATATTATACTAGTTCCTACCCACACAAATATCCCCAAATTATAGGGAAAAAATTTAACAAATGGCAACCCTTCAATACACACATAGATAAAAAGGTGGCTTCACTTTTAATTTTCGCGGCGCGCTGTCTAATCTTTTTTTGTTGGTCTGAGGTTAAACTGCACTTATGAGCCAATCAAAACTCGAATTTACGAGTGCATAAAATAAAACTACGCATTATAGTCTGTAAATTATTTACTAATGTTGTTTATGATTAGTATTAACTGCTTTACTTCGTTTGGAACATGATTGTGCTGAGCTTAACGACATCTTAATAACTTAAGTAGCATAAGCATAATCAGCCTATAATGTTCACACTGCTGGGGGACACAGGCCTCCTCTCTGTGAGAGGGAGTAAGTAGGCCGTAATCCACCACGCCGGCCCAGACGGGTTGGTGGTAGATGTCACATGTCTTCGAATTTTTGGTTCTAGGACATGCCGGTTTCCTCACGATGTTTCTCTTCACCGTTTTCAGAGCGGTGGTGATGAAATTATTTACACAGAGTACCTAAACACCTGTCTGAGTTCGAAACCACGACCAACAACTCGTAAGTCGGGGCAAGTAATCTGTGGTCGGGGCCACCACTGCTCTCTCATAATAACTTAGGTAAGTGTAATCAGATAATCAAGACGTGACAGTGGTTGACGAGTCACTCATTCGTTTTTATGTCGCGGTAAGACGTTTCAAACATGGCGGGGTGCCCGCATGACAGCTGTCATTTTTTCCTCCAGTGACACTCGTTTCCATTAAATGGTGGGTTAACGCGACAAAACGCGGCAGGCGCACGCTAGCCGCATGCTAAATAATTTCCCGGATGTTCAAATTTATTGCTTGCAAATGGTTTTTACAACGCAACGACCGGTCAAGGGCCGCAGTTAGGGGCAAGGGCGGAAAGAGTTTTGCACTCGTTAATGACTCGTGGCGAAATTATTCCTCGTATTTGCCATACATTATACAAGTCTTTAAAGTTATTACCTAACGTCCTACATAAATAATGAAGTACACACAATAGTGCGTTTGGAGGACAAAATTTTTTATTCAATTTGTTAACTGTATTTCAATCTTTAGCTTTCTTTCTTTTTGTAATGGTCTTTTTAGTGTTAGATTCCAAGGCTCGTTTTTTGTGGCTTCATGGTTAGTTACGAGGTCGTTTCTAAATCTTGCTTCGCTTGTCTCAAAGATCGTGCAACCGACTGCGGCTACAAATACTGAGATATAAGTATATCTCAAAAAGTAAGTAGGTATAGAGATGTCAGAGGGGTAATTCTCGTAATTTTAAGAACGTTCACAGTCCGATCTCAGTCTCAATCTGTCAAAAATACCTCTAATTTTCCTACATTTTTGACATTTCTTAGCCGCGGAGATGAGACTCATCTCATCTGCCTAGCCTTTTCCCAACTATGTTGGGGTCGGCTTCCAGTCTAACCGGATGCAGCTGAATACTAGTATTTTACATGGAGCGACTGCCTATCTGACCTCCACAACCCAGTTACTGGGTAATACGATACCCCTTGGTAAGACTGGTTGTCAGACTTTCGGGCTTCTGACTACCCGTAACGACTGTCAAAGATCCACGAATGACAGCCGGGACCAACGGCTTAACGTGCTTTCCGGCGACTAGATTTTGAATGTTTTAAATTACGAGAATTGGGCTACTGATGAACGGCAGTCAGAAGAAGCCTTCAAAGCGAGCACCAAACACTCTGAAATCCAAGAGTAAGACAAGGCATGGTATAGATCTGCGTCATAAGTTCATAATCTTTCTGATAATTTCATGTAATCTTGACCTGCACAAGAATAAGATAAGAAAAACCTGAAGCTTGAAATTGATTGTTTTTAATAATTCTTGGGAGCAAGTTGCTCAACTTATTTTTAAGGTAAAATAAGGATAAGGTCAATATGGCACTAAGCCCACGTAATAGATTACGGCCCATTCCCTCTCACAGAAAGGAGGCATGTGTCCCAGCAGTGGGAATAAAAGAGTTATGAGGAACAGGGTGTAAAGTTCACTCATACTCTATAGAAAAGGGAGGATCCTCCGACCAGACGAGTGTGTCTGGCGGGCAACTGCCCGATGATTCATGTCGGGCAGTTGTATCTATGCTAGTGGCGCGGTAAACTCTGCTTGCGAGATGCAGGATTTCATGACGTCAGTATGACGCGTTGTTCGCATGTGGCGTTGTAGATACCGCTACAGGAACATTAAGTACAGGTTAATTATGCAATTTGGCTAACGAGTCAGTCACTCAGCCAGCTATACAATATCAAACTGAGAATAATACCATTTGTTCTTCTACCCTGACACAAGTAGGCTGACTACCTACGATTCCTACACTCATCCGCCTAACCTTTTCCTAACTATGTTGGGATCAGCTTCCAGTCTAACCGGATGCAGCTGAGTACTAAGTAGTAGGCATTTTAAATGGAGCGACAACCTATCTGACCTCTACAACCCAGGTACTGGGTAATACGAAACCCCTTGGTAAGCCAGGACCACAACGGCTTAACGTGCTTTTCGATGCACCCATCCACGGACCAACCGCGGCAAGCGTAGCTTAACCTGATCGATCGACCCGTGCGGCTGTTACTTAGCCACAAGCCAATAAACCTCCTACGATTACCTACGATTCTTAAACTAAATACATATTATGCACAAAATCAAGTTGAGTTTTACACATTTTCTAATAAACTTGAAACTAAAGTGCGGCCCTGGTCAAGGAAAGAAAGAAGGAATAAAAAAGGCTGGTCGTACGAATGCGGGCCAGATGTGCACAGTCCAGGGGCAGGGCAACGTCTCAGAAACGTATAGCAATCGTCCGTTGTATCGTAATAGCTCATTATACCAACGATAATATCTCTTATGACGTCATTAGTTGCTGGAAAAAGGGATAGGCCGCTAAATTGTCGCAGCTGACGTCAAACCGCAGGCTATCGAAGACAAACTGTGGCAAAGAACTGCTAATTTGTATGGCCGCGTCGTGAAATAACCGCCACGTTTAGCCCCCTGGAGTTAAAAAGTAAAACATTTGGACTCATGCCTAATTTTGCGTAACACTCTGTACGTAGCATACATAATTATGTAATAATTTCACTCGTTCCGTTCAAGTGAACGAACCTAAGTCAGTCATCATTCGCAATCTGCCAGTGTAACACATATATAGCAATTTTTATTAATGTATCCTGTGCATATTATATTTTTAAATACAGTCCACTAATACCTAATAGTTATTTATGCAACTGTTTCATAATAAGGGTTATTAAAACACGAATGTGGGTTTATCAGTATCACATGAGTGTATCACATACAAGACTTTATCTACATACACCCACCCATGATATGAATCCTCTATAAAGGTTCTGAAACAGTTTTTTGAATACTAATCATCTGCCATCATCTGCCTAGCCTTTTCCCAACTATGTTGGGGTCGGCTTCCAGTCTAACCGGATGCAGCTGAATACCAGTATTTTACATGGAGCGACTGCCTATCTGACCTCCACAACCCAGTTACTGGGTAATACGATACCCCTTGGTAAGACTGGTTGTCAGACTTTCGGGCTTCTGACTACCCGTAACGACTGTCAAAGATCCACGAATGACAGCCGGGACCAACGGCTTAACGTGCTTTCCGAGGCACGGAGGAGTCTCAGTATGTAAAGATGGTCACCCATCCACAGACCAACCGCGGCAAGCGTAGCTTAACCTGATCGATCGACCTGTGCGGCTGTTGTTATTTAGCCACGGACGGACGGACGGACGGAGTTTTTTGAATACTAATATCGAATAAAAATGGCGGCCCGCGGAATACGACGTGAATTCGAATAACCTATAAGTTCTTTTTTTAAATTACGGCGCTGTGGTAGTGAAACGCGCGTGCATGACAATGTTCTTTTTTTGAAAAGGAGTTGCATAATGAAATTTAGTACAACATTATAACACTCGTTTGGATGATATTATGACACTGACACTAGTTGTTTTAATTTTGGCAATAAGCTAACTGTTTCAGAAACTTTTATAGAGGATTTATAGAATGGTGGGTGTTAAGTATATAAGTGGTTTTATTACGAGTACCAGCAGTGTCCGCCACACACACTACTAATTACAATTGCATTCATTTTGAAATTTCAAAAATACCAGCTTTGTGTTTTAAAATCAGTCACGAAACCCAACGCAATCGATTTTGTTGAACTGTCAAATGAAAGCGATTGTCATTAGAAGTGCGTTACGTAATCAGGCCGCGGGTTGATGGTTCAAATATGTAAACCTGCACCCTAATTGACACAATATCAATCTCAATCTGAATCATTTTGAAGGATATTTCTAATCCATTGTTTCATATGCTCGAATAATGTATCCGCTCAATAACGTAAATAACGAAATGAATGTTGTTTAACTGTCAAAATGAAAGCCATTGCTACCGATATTGTGTTACGCTGTTACGTAATTACCCCGCTGAAGATCATAATTCAATTGCCAATGCCTATAGCGGTCGAACTGTCATAGGTACATAACTTTCTGCACAAAATCTAACAATAGAAGAAATAATTGGTAGGTACTACGTAGTTATTGTGTGCGGTGGTCAAATTAAGCCCACGTACACATGGATGTAAAAATATCGCGGTGGGATTTTATCGTGCACTGGATTTTCAACTCTCTGTGTTGAGGTGAGCACTGAGAATTCAACGGAGCGCATCCCAGCGCGTCAAAAAAATGCAATTTTGTATTTTCAACTCTCGGCGCTAAGAAGTGTATTGAAAATTCATCCAAAATAAAATTGCCGCGAGAAAAACGTCTCCATACGGACCTGCACCCTAATTGCGTAACAAACCATCGATCTCAATAATTTTGAAGGATATTGCTAATCCATTGCTCCATACGTTCGAAAAATGTGTCTGCTCAACAACGCAAATAACGCAATGCATGTTGTTGAACTGTCAAAATGAAACCCATTGCTACTGATAGTGTGTTATGCAATTACCCTGCTAGGCTTATATATCATCCTAACGGCTAAAATTTTATCATTGTGTGTCTAAAATCATCGATAGGATTTCAATACGTGCGAACATTCAAGTTTCAATAAAAAGTGTTGCCAGTTGCGTAAAGAACCTTAGAATTTTTTGCGCAGGCAATGGCAACGTTCACATTACTTACTTTGGAGACAATGAACTGGTTGTATACTGCCTATTTATTACATTTGCGGGTATTTCAATGTGTTATGTCTATTAGGGAAGGGATTACTTAACTATCTTTAGTTTTTTATGTAGGTTTTAAATAGAGACAAGTCTAGAGCTGTTTAACAATTTTGAAAAATCCTTTAAGGTGCTTAGGTCTGTCTGTATGTATATTTCTTTGAGAGCAATGCCAGTTGTAACTGGGCCCCGACTTACGAGTTGTAGGTCGTGGGTTCAATCCCAGACAGGCGCTTTATTTTGTGTAGAATAATCTCATCACCACTGTTCTCAAAACGGTAAAGGAAAACATCATGAGGAAACCGGGATGTCCTAGAATAAAAAATTCGAAGACATGTGACATCTACCAACCCGCATTGGACCTGCGTGGTAGATTACAGCCCACTCCCTCTCGAAGAGAGGAGGCCTGTGTCCCAGCAGTGAGAACATTATAGGCTGATTGCAAAATTGCTCATGTCAAAAACAAAAATGGTTTTTATTGCAATAGGTAAGTATTATATTGCAATAGGGAAGTCAGTTTATACTGGTTAATCTGAGCTTGATGTGTACACACGGCTAAACATCAAGCTATACATAACCAGTTTACGCTGACTTCTGATTATACGAAAAACTTATACAATGCGAGGTCAGCTAAAACTGGAAATGTATAGCTTGATGTGTAGCCGTGTGTACCTACGTTGAAAACACAGTAGGCTTAGCTGGGGAGTTTGTTGCGCTACTTCTTCCCAGCTAAAGCACTAGGATGTGGTGAAGAGCGGGCGTTTTGGGGGACTGAGCGATTTACATACTCTAGTTAGAATACTTGACATAAATGACTTTTGATTTGATTTTGACAGTTCTGACGCAAATAATCTCGCCAAGCCAGCTTTTATTAAAATACCATTCGTTTGATATGGTTATCGTCTGAACCATGGTTTTCTGGCTTCTGACTACCCGTAACGACTGTCAAAGATCCACGAATGACAGCCGGGACCAACCGCTTAACTTGCTTTCAGAGGCACGGAGGGGTCTTGGTATGTAAAGATGCTCACCCATCCACGGAACAACCGCGGCAAGCGTAGCTTAACCTGATCGATCGACCCGTGCGACTGTTATTACTTAGCCACAAGCCCTCCTCACAATTGTCTTTTTTGTTACTACAAAGTACTAAGTACCTGTACAATTGTGGATATTTAAGTAACCAATTAAATTGTAGACAAAAAACATAAAAATACACGTATGATAATTATCTGCTTTAATTGATTTTTTCTCTCCATAGAAATTGAGAACCATTAAGCAACATGACGAGGATTTTTTAGAATGAAAACATTATACAGGGTCAAATTAAATTAGTTAGCGAAACTCCGCAGGCGAAATGGGTAAGTATAGCTATCTAAACATGATACTCGATAGATCAAAAAAGAGATTAATTTTATGAATTTTGTGAGGTCATCGACCGCAGTTAGTTTTGTCACGTTGACCCCTCCAAAAGAACAATATAAAACAAGTCATCGTGTTTAGTCGATACTCATCACGTCTGCCGAGTGACCCTGTATAAGTATCACTGGGCACTGCATAGCATTTTAAGCATAATCAGCCTATAATGTTCACCCTATAAGGCCGCCTATAAGGTTCCCAATGCTGGAACATAGGCGTCCTCTCTGAGACGGAGGTTGCTGCAGTTCCTTTAAAAGATGGTAAAGGTATTAAATGTATATATATTAATAAATACTTGTTGGGCCCTAACAGGGTCATGTTCGCCTAGTCATAGCCTGTAACTGTGTGTAGGTACTTACGTTGTCCATCCATTGACAAATCTAAACTAATATTAAAAACAGAAAATATTTCAACTTTTGTATGTTTGTTTATAACGCTTTCACGATAAAACGGTTAAACAGATCCGCATGAAATTTGGTACAGACGCCAGCACATCAACCTACTACAATCTGTCAAATTTCTTTAATAGATTTTCAACTTTATCACTAAAGCACAAGGTTCAAAGTTGATTGGGAAAGTGTGACAGTTTCGGGTAGGTTGATGTACTGGCGTGTGTACATGGGTAGATCATGACCTGCATTAGGACATACGTTATTTTTATCCAGATATTCCCACGGGATTGAAACTTATGCAGGTGAAACCGCGGGGCGCACCTAGCATAAATAAATAAAGTCATAATTATTTATCATCACATCCTCCTCAACATTGTCCATTATCTCTTTTAACATAGGTTTTTCCACAAACACGCGTTTATCTCAATACTTACCAATAGTCCAAGTTTAGCAACAGGAAGGACATAACTATAGTCTCTACGGACGATGTGACCTCACTGGCAATCCCCGACTTACCTGAAACAAATAACAAATACTTTAGTATCCTAATATAAATATCATAATAGAATAGTGCACAAAATAGATGTGTTTATCATGTCAGTTCGTAAACGTATTTATTCCATCAACTCTGCTTACAAAACGGTACCTAATAGAAAACATCGTGAGGATACTGGCGGGACATAGACTACCAACCCGCACTGGGCTTGCATTGTGGATAACGGTCCACTCCCTCTCGCAGAGAGGAGGCCAGCCGGTCTAATCCCTAAAATCTCAACGTGAAAACTTAGGTGAAGTGAACTGTCATTCCACGGTTCCACCTGATGCTAGGGATTGACACTATTGACAGCTCACTTCAGTCTTCACCTAAGTTTCTATAATAAGATTGTTTCAAAATCCACGGGTAGCTTTAAACAATAGATGTTATGTGGGTCCAGTTGACCAAAGAAAAATACAGAAAATCAATGATTGGTCAACTGGACCCGCGGGTCCAGTTCGAGTGGGTCCAGTTGACCAAAGACTCTTTGTAGGATGTTTTGCGGTGCCATCTCTTCAAAAACCACGAAACTCTTTTTGGAAATAAGGAACGACATTATCGATAACACTTTTATGAAAATAATTATCCCGCTCTGAAAATTGTTATCCCGTTTTTATTTCGATCGAATATTGAAAGCGAATACGTGATAATACTCATTTGAGCCGTACCTGTTTCAAACTCATAGTTTTAAATCTATCATTAGCCGCGAACAGTGATGGAAATGGTGCCGCGGAAAGCCGCAAGTTTAATAATAAATGGTACACGTGTGTGAATGGTGGTAGGTGGCGCCACCTGACAGTGTAGGAATGCTGGCAATACTGAACATACGAAGCATTTCGGTGCACATAATTATTAATGTTACACGCTTTTCCGCCGAAAGCCGAAAATGATGTTGAAAAGCGTGGTTTATTTGAGGTTTGTGTTCTTGGTAGGTAATTATATTTTCGAGCCGTTTGGGGTTGAAACCCTCGGGCCGTGGGGTCCGAGTGCTCATGGTCTTTTTAAAGAAATTTCAAAACGGCTGGTTGACACTTCCCGTGACCCAAGAGCTGGCTTTTACCTTGGCCAAAGGCTAAGCATTGCCATACAACGTGGCAATGCCGCCAGTCTCTTGGGAACATTACCAGTCGACAGCGATGCGGATGAATTTTTCGACGCTATATTTTAGTTTCTGTATAGTTTTAGTTAAGTTAGGATTTAATTTTGTTTTTTTTAGTATTAGATATACTTACATAGATATTATATTTTCAAAAGGTTAAATAAATATTAAGTTTAAATAAATATGATTGTCTTGGTAGGCAAACCAGCAGCCAGATGGATGGATGGTCTGCATAGACCTGTAGGTAACACCTGGATGAGTCTCAGACAGACCAATGAAGGTAGCATGGCATTAAAGGCACGGTCCGTCCTAGAGGGAGGAGGCCAATTCAGGAGTGACAAATGGGTAAATCTTCTATATATACACACATCAAAAGTGTCTAGGGATCAACATATATTTTTGCAATAACTTTTCTCCTGATTGATATTAATTAAAATTTTCTTTAAGGATTCATCAAATAAAGTGTTTTCGTTTGTCACAGTAACGATAAACCAAGTCACCTTTGCATTAATAAAGAAATTTGCCATTTTCCTAATAAAGGGATTTTTGACATTTGAACCACTAACACAAAAGTTCGAAAAAAAGACTGAAATAACAGTTTTCTTTAAAATTTTATTGGGTAACTTAAACAATTAATAATCCGTGTTTCTACCGCGAACACTAACAACACAAGAACATCGGTTTGGCATACTCAAAATGAGTTCATCCAAATCACGCTGTGGAATGGCAGCCCATGTTCGTTGCAACAACAAAAAAAGGTCTTCTTGCGACTGGATACCCTCCATATTCGGCAGAGCTCTTCTCTGTAGCATATCCCATGCATGCTCAATCGGGTTCAAGTCTGGCGACTGAGCAGGCCAGGGCAGGACATTGATGTTAGCTGCGGCGAGAGTCTGTCTTACAACTCTTGCGGTGTGCGGTCGTGCATTATCATGCATTAACTGAAATAAGGGACCGATTTGCACTTGTAGAGGAACGATGACGTCTGGATACAATCGTCTCAGCATAAATTTGAGCGTTGAGGTTGCCTCTGATCCAAATCAACTCAGTTCTTCCGCCGATCCAAATACCCGCCCATACCATGATGGTTCCACCACTATAAGGATGGACTTCCTGGCAGGATTTTAATCGCTGTTGGCGTCCAGGGGTTCTCCAGTGTCGTATACGTCTTGTATCCGGTCTCATACCAAAACGAGACTCATCAGAAAAGCACACGAAACGCCATTGTTCTTCTGCCCAATTTCTGTGTTCAAGAGCCCATTGATATCGAATCCTACGATTGTGCATTGCTATAGGTGGTACCCGTAGCGGTCTTCGGGAATGAAGGTTCACTTCATGCAAGCGGTTTCTGACTGTTTGGTCGCTAATTAAATTCCCTGAAGAGTGATGAAGCCTCACGGCTAACATCATGGCGGTTATTGTTGGAGCTCTTCGAGTTAAGATTTGAATGTATCGGTCTTGTCTCCGTGTGGTGCAGCGATACCGTCCTCCATGGCGCTCAGCCACGGTACCAGTGCTTCGGTAACGTGTCCAAAGTCGACTGATAACACTCTGACTTGTATTCAGAGCTAAAGCCACAGTACGTTGCCGGGAACCAGCTTCTATCATTCCCACGGCTCTGAGCATTTCTTCCCTGCTTAAATGACGTCGCCGCTCCATAATAACGTTGGTTTTAATCAGTAGTAGGGAAACAGTAGCACTAATAATGTCTTCAATGCGTTGTATGTTTTTATAGGGAAAATATTGACAGCTGATTTTCATCTTTTACTCGAATTTGATTCACAGTTCCTGATTCAAATTATGAAATGCACCAAAAAGGATCCATATAAATTTATAAAATCATAAATTTATTACAAAGCCACATCTCAATCTCAAGAAATCCGCATAAAAATGCTTGATCCCTAGACACTTTTGATGTGTGTATAAAAGGAGAACTGACTGACTGAAATATCAACGCACAGCCCAAACCGCTGGGCTAGAGATTCCAAACTTGGCATGTAGGTTCCTTATGAGGTCTGGGGGTGCACTAAGAAAGGGTTTTTCGAAATTCCACCCCTAAGAGGGTGAATGGGGGGGAGGGTGAAATTTCACGCGGACGAAGTCGCGGGCAGAAGCTAGTTAAGGCATAAGCTATATGGCCAGTACCAAATAATAAAACAAATGAGTGAAGTTTGTATAACGAATCCAGAAATAATTACCAAAATAAATTCAACATCCACAAATTAATGATTACGTTCGAAATATAAATTCAAACCGATTCCATTTCCGAGAGCCAATAATGATGCAACTGGCAGCACAGCAATACGGGTGAAATTAAAAATAATAAAAGCGCGAGGCGGCAAAAACCGCAGTAATCCAGCATGGCGGGTCGCCGTGAGAAGTGTTCCCGGGTTGCGTAATGTTCCGTTATGCGTTCCCGGACTCCGGACATATCACTGTTTCAATATTGTGGTCTGGGGTCGTACTATGAAGTGCAAAACCCATCATGATTCCAGTGTGAAAGAGAGATGGAGTTATGCAGGATGCATAGGTATAGCACTGTCCCTTTTCCTCAATGGAATCATCATAGCTTTAGCACTTTGTAGTACGGCCTCTGGTCTTGCTTGACAGAAAATGTTCATACATAGTGGGCTGTGACTGTGGGTTTCTTTGCTTGATTTCAAAATTTTAAAACAATCTTAGGAGATTATCACTCGGTCACTGAAAGGCCATTGATGACAATTTGCCAATTGTCAAAGTCATGCAAGCTGCTGTGATTGGCTGACTAATAAAACAGCAGCCAATCAAATCAGTTAACAAAGAATTTGAAAGTCTGTCAGCTAGTTTTTCGGCGTTAAAATATGGGAAGCCTCAACCAACTGCAATTTCAAACAAGTTTGCATGTACCTAGTTTGACTTCTTAATTATTTTGGGCTCTACAATCAAAATTTTAATAAGAGCAAAAAACTGTATGGTCCTCCATCTACAGCTAAAAATGGCATGACGCGAAGAAGTCTGACCAAATAACGGCCAATGGTAGGCGTTTCTTGTAATTCTCGTTTACATTGTACGATATTAAGCGTCGAACGTGTTCCGCCATTGCAGGCTCCCACACGATGTATCGAAATTATTGCTTAATTATACTGAGGGATTTTAATGTAAGTTTAATAAGAGCTCGTATTTGAACGGCCATTTTCTTAATTAATTTAATAGGTTTGGCAATACGTATGTACGCACGGCTACACATCAAGCTATACATAACCAGTCTAAGCTAACATCCGATTGTAAGATAAACCTATACAATGAGAGGTCAGCTAAAACTGGAAATTTATAGCTTGATGTGTTACCGTGTGTAGTAATGATGTGATCTTTGTACGGACGCCAGCACATCAAGCTACTATAATCTGTCAAATTTCTTTAATAGATTTTCAACTTTATCGCTAAAGCATTAGGTTCAAGGTAGATTGGGAAAATTTTACAGTTTCAGGTAGCTTGATGTGCTGGCGTCTGTACATACAGGAAGACGCACAAGAATTTCTGAAAATTGATCCTTTGAAAATTGGACAAGACAATAAGGATACTTGAGTTTTTAGGGAGACGGGTAGTCATAAGGTTAATAATTTTAGCTTAGCTATTTTAGCATCTCGTTTATTTGTCCGTAAATTTAAGAATACAACGACATTTCTTATATGTATATTGTTGTCTTTAACTAAAAGCTTCGCCAAAAACCGGTGGCGCACTGCCATTTTCAATCCTTCTAAAGATAAAAAATTCTCAGCCATTTTTGACAGCTCCGACACTCACAAATCACATCCCAATCAAAACGGAGTTCGATTTACAAAAATCGCTCGCGGGAACCGATTAAGTATCGCGTGCGACGATCGAGTCCACATATCGATGCCGGGCGCGGTCACCGATTGATCAGAGCGGGGTCAGCGACCGCTCTCCCCGATCCTAATTTGAATTCGCGGCGTATTATCAGGCGGGAGGCCGTAATTGGATAACAATGAGGGCGCCAACCTCCCCCATTGGTGGTTTGGACATAACGCCTCTGCTGGGAAAAGTTTGGACGCGCTGATTGGCGGGAACGGTCATCTTGTGTAGTCAGTTGTTTGTGTGATGTTTCTTGGGAAATGTGCGGGTAGTAAGGTTTAATCGAATAAGGGTGGTGAAGTTGTGGCTGTTTGTTTAGATATACATTAAAATAGAATTCTTAGCCGGCACGCTCACTACCGCATCTTATGTTCTTTTACACAGCATCGTACGAGTACCTACCTATACAGTATGTAAAATTGTATAGCCGTCATTCTGCAAAATTTTGATTAAGACCAAAAAGGAGTAAAGTTTAATTTGATCATTAATCTGGCAAAATTAATTCGCTCAAGCAAATTGCCGCCAGAAATTTCCAGCAATATGTTCACACGAAGTATTCCTTAGAAACGCGACAAAATTATAATCCTTGTCACAATGTTGCCATTGTCACGTCTTGGGCTTTGACATAACTCGCGGCGGCTGGTGGGCGCATGCGCGGCGCTAACATCGTTACATGGGCAGTAAAGTGAAGCGCTATCAAGGGTGGCAGTCGTCACTGAAATTCTATTACGCGTTTTATACGCGGCCCGCGCCTTAATGCGGGGGGCCGTGTTATAAAACATGACCATTATGCTATGATCCCAGACATCACCCACCACTCCCCCTCAATGGCCCTCTAGAGTATGAGCTCAGAGAGGCGGGGGGGCTCACGAAAAATTGGCTGCGTCGTAAAACATTGAAATCTGCGTTTCGTAACTGCACCGCTTGCGAGGGTACGTTTAGACGGGCGATTCGATTCGCGCAGTTTATTTTAAATTATAACAGATGTAAAGAAGGGTGGTTTTTAATCTGTGAATTTGGATCACTGCAGATGAAATAAAGTGCACCAACTATGTTAGGAAATATTTTCGGAAACCCCAAAACTTCTTATCCATAGGGCAATATATGGCCGAAGTTGATTATTTCCTACTTTGATAAATCTATTTTAATGATAGACGGAGCAATGCACGTTAAACTGCTAATGGGCCATTCTGTGAAGAGCCAACAATTTAGTACAAAAACTTCAAAGGCTTCTAGAACCAGCCTCTTTCGTTACAATCATAAAACGTGAGCACACCTAAGCAAGCGAGGCGATAGAGAGCGAAGATAAAAACGTACAATTAATAGAATCCGTAGAACAAACAGTGAGACGTGACCGGTGAAGGACGGTTTCTAACTAAATACCGTCGTACGTGCTCGAGAATCGAACCCGTTGGAGGATTAGCGTTATGCTGAGCCACGGACGGCGCATTATGCTCTGACACGCAGCCCCGAGGTTTATATTCAACTAGATGCTGGGACTAGATTGAATTTGAGCACTAATTGGGTTTCTGCAGGTTTTTCCCGTTTGCGTTCGATGGCTGATTTAATTTTGGATTTTTCGGTTCGATTAATCTATGTTGAGGACGATATTGTGGATGGAGTTAATATTGTTACAGGTAAAATTTGATTTGAGCTGTGAAAATAATATATCTAAAGGACTTCTGGTGATGGTACTGATGGACGCTAGTGATGGCGCCAAACACGTTGCAGAATTCTGGGCCGAGTCCATTTAGATTGCCATCGACACGCTAAGAAGAAGAAGTACCTACGCGTTTGTTTCATAAGCACATAATCAACTCTACGAAAACAAAAAAAAATGCGAATCAGAAATCAACCAAACCCACAGACAATAAACTGACACTTTTAATAAATCCAGTACTGGCATTAATCCAAAAAAAAAAGCCAAAAATAAAGTAACTAAAACTCGTTCAATCAATAACGCTGCATCGTAAAAACGTACTCATATTTTATACACCACAGACGCACATAAATCCTACGTAGGGATTCCGTAAAATACAACGAAAATTTTACGTTGCAAACATAAATTGTACGTCCGCACGTTCGTATGTCCGCTGCAGCACGGCAAGAATTTGTACGGACGATGATGGGGAAAAAAATTAGGAACTAACTGGGCCCCTACCTGAGGAAATAATGATCTTAATGGTTTCTATACAATGGGAGGTCTTGATCTTTGTTGGATTAGAACTATATTGTATTAAAGGATACTTAAATAAAATTTCAATCTGGCGCAAATATCTTTTTAGTCCTTAGCCGCTCTTTTTTCTTTTTAAAATCTACCTCTGAAATAAATGAGATGAATATAAAAAAAAACAGTATTCAAATATTAAATTAAAACCCACAAAATCTTCAAACAAGTAAAAACATAGTCAGTGAAACGACCTTCCATAATGTCACCCAATTTTCTATTACAACACGTTTTGGGACACAAAAGCGAGTTTACGTAGTACCGAGGTCCACCTTTTTTTTTTTTTTTTTTTTTTTTAACTTGGAGAAATGCTCATGCATTCTGCACTATCACGGGGAGATAGTGCAGTTATGTGGGACTCTAACCCACTAAAACTCCACGGTGTCCTCCTCTGCCGCTTACGGCGGGAACACGGGCACGCGGGGCCAGTCATGACCATCTAATGGTACCTCGCCCCCCTTCCCCTGGGCGCTGTAACGCCCCCTCACGGGCAGCATGACCATTTCCACCATTAGACTTAATCAGGACTTATGGTCTGGCAGACCACGCCTAGGTGTTTTTGTTTTTTGAGCCTTTTGCTCAGTGTACTGGTTTGAACCAGTGCAATGCGGTAAGGATATTATCTTTGTTACCTATGTTGTACAAGGTAGGTATATTATCAGGGACAGGTTGTGGTCAGAATTGCATCATTCGCGTGTCTGTTAATGGATGTAGTATTTGATTTTTTAGTCGGACGTCCAAAATTGCATTGTATTTTAGTAATGTTTTACCAAAGTTGAAAGAATTCATTGAAAAATTAAGCTTTTTATCCGAGAGAGCAGAGGTTCTTGCAAAGATCACTTCAATCCAATGAAAAAAAAACCACAAAAGATCTCAATGTTTTTAGAATCTCTCTTATTGGTATTGATTTTTTGCATTAATCTGTTTTTTTTTTTAGTTTTTCTCTATTGTTCGTTTGTGGAGCGTGGTCACCCGCGTGCTAAGCTCAGTAATCTGCACAACAAACAAGGGTGCGCACTTCGGTTCCATTCGTTTTTGTGGCACAAGCACGCACAGCCACAGCCAGCATTCGAAATACAAAATAGAGAATTGGATCTTTATAGAAATAGTGCTTGTATAAGTACAGTCAACAGCAAAAGTAGATGATGAAATTTTGGAGTCACTTTTGGAGTCAAAACTGATCACGAATATATGGCAGCTGTACTAGTAGTAAATGTTTGGTATAATTTACAATCACATAGGTACTTTTGAATAACTTCGACGCCACACAGTTCTGACGCGAACTCCGCTCATTAGTATTGAATTTCTGATTTTCATCATCTACTTTTGCTGTTGACTGTACAAGATATTTTTAAAATGTTGATTCATTCGGTATTTTGCCACGTACAAGCATTGGTTGTATGGAGTAATTGTGTGGAAACAAGTTTTGGCTCTAAACGACTTGTAATCCAGTTCGGCGAGCTTTATAACCTGACTGATTTCGAGGATATAAAACAAAAATGTTCTGCAATTTATCGATAAATTGGATGAAACAAAGTTCCAGCCAGCCAATCTTAGGAAAAAATAAAAATATCAGAGCAGTCGAGAGGGTTGTGGTTGTATGGTAAATGCCTTCGCCTCAGAACAAAGAATACTTTTTTGTTCCACTTTCAAACACCGAACTGCGTACACTCGCAACGTCCCAACTATCCGGTTATCATTATCACGTTTGAAAATAGAACGCACGCGAGCCAGCCAACCAAGTAATCGGGCAAAAGCTTTTATACGAACGACCAGCGTAGCCTGACCTCCTAGTTTACACGCCCATTTCCTTCTATGGCCTCTTTTATGATGCCTGGCGGGGGCCAAGGGGGCCTTTTTATGGTGGTATTAGTTTAAAGGCCCCAAGGCACGGGCTCACATGTGCCCGAACAGATAAGCGGCGGCATCCCCACTCGAAAACTTGTTTAGTCGGACCGATAAGTTCGTATTGTCTGCGGGGGTCGGCTTGCAGGCCCGACGCGCGACGGAAAAATTTGTTCGTGTCTAACATTGTTTTCATTAATCTGCATTGTTATTGAGAACGTTTTATTTCTTTGCTTTGTTAGAAGCGCCTTTAGTAATGTCGCAGACTGGTTTTATGTATCATCACGGACGAACGTGAGGGGGCGGAGCAGTGATGAACGTGCGGCCTGCGCTTGTGTTCTGTACTTAGATAAATAAATGGGAGATAAGATTGTACTCATTTACCTCGTCAGCCTTCTTTGTCATGCAAAATACAATATCATGTATTTACTGAACATTTGCTACCCTTGCAGATTCCTGCGTATGCTTCATTGACCTAGTGACTTATAAAATATATAATTATGTACTTACTTGGCTAAGATTTTTTTATATTATAGTCGAAAAAATAAAAAAAAACCTATTATTTATGGTTCCAAAATTTAATGCAGCTACAGCCCGCAGCGACTTGACCTCGATTAAAACAATAGTTTGCAGAATAACCCGTTTTGCAAAACGCGCCATAAAATACAATTTTAGCCATTCAGAAAATTAGTCTCCGTCAAAGTTTAAGCCGGTTTACAGTTACAAACTGTATCAATCCCTCTGCTGTAAGCCAGTAACATAAATTTCTAGCCCTAATTCAGAGAGCACGGCTTAAGACGCGGGGGAGCCCGAACAAAGATCGATATCAAGTGCCAATGGCGCCAATGTGTGGCCCCCTCGGCCTAGAAGCGCCATTAAAGCCAGACCTCTGACATTCTACACCGATTCCCCTGTGGCGTTTAGTTATAAAGACGCGAGGGCGGAGTGGGGGCCCAATTTATGTCGGCTATCATCGGGGTGCGTTCCATTTATGGCGTAAGATCGTGACGCATCTGTTCCGTTCCGTTGCATAAAATATGAAATTTAAAAACAATGGACGCGAGCGTGGGGACTGCGCGTTTAAATTTGGAATTTGTATTATTTTGAGAAGTGGTTATTTTTGGAAACAATTTGTAGCACAAGTTTTACCCATTTTACATGCGGAGTTATAGGTGTTTTTTTTCTAAAATACAGCCTGTATATCAACAAAAATTGAATAAGTCAAAATCATCATGATCATCTGAGTCAAAATAAAAACATAAAATGCTTTGCTAAAAACTAGTCTCACAAGATAGCGCCGTTGCCAAAAAATATAATAAAAAGTCTATCGGGCCAAAATTTTTTAAACATAAAAGTTTTTCAATCTTCACTTCCCGATGGTACCCCTGCGGCCCTGGTACCTACCCCACATGTGAGCATAATAGTCGGGCCCCAGTAGCCCCCGAACCACTCGAGTTTCTATGGGAAGTGAGCCACTTAAGCATGGCTCTAAGATTAAATACACTCATGAAGATTGAAGATGGATGCTGCGAGGATGTGAACTTATCTCCCGGATGCTTTATATTGCCGACTGTACAAGTACGTTGATAAAATAAATTGAGATCGTCCATAGAGTTTTGATGAAACATGGATCTCAAATTAAAATGTATTAGGACAGGACCAACCTAGTTATAAGCAGTATATAAGAGTTTAACAGTACTGACTCTCTTTCTTATACCAATCTATGATACTGACAAATGATAAAAAATAGGATACTTCAGGGTTTTAAAACATCAATTAAAATCAACTTTTTGTAACAAAAATCCAAGAAAAATGTTTCGAATTTAAGGATGTATGAGACAGCATCATTCTCGAGTTGCTTTCATTCCATATTAGTTTACCTAAGTATTTTCTTAGTTAATGAAATGAGGGTTGTTTATTACAAAAATATTCTGTATGTGTATCATCTTTTTTCAATTTAATGTATCTTGAAATTAATTATTTATTTTCTAAACTCACAGAAAATTAATCATTTCCCTCGCTCACGAGCTCCGAATTACTTCATTCTGATATTCAAAAGTGCCTGTAAATAGTTTAAGGGTTAAATTAACTATTTTAATTTAATATCTACGGAATTGGAAAAAATATTGTCGCCGAGTGACGAGAAAGTCGGGATAAGGAAAAGGTTACAAAATAAAACTTCAAAAGTAAAAAAAAATAAACCTCTAGGAAATGCTTGTTTTACGAGACAGTAATGCAGTGACGGTGTGCAATTTATAATTTATTAAGAGGAAAGGGTCAAGGAAGGACCATAATGAACTGAAAGGGAACGTTAAGATAATTTGGCTTTGCCTAACCTACCTAATATTTATGTGTCATGTCTTTCTATGGTTAGTCTGGAAAAACTGTCTGAAAACATCATGTTACTTAAAAATTAGGGCTGCGCATTAATTCTTCATTGATTAAAAAAGATTTTAATATTATAAAAAAAAAAATTAAACAAATACCTAATAACCATAAATTGTAAATGTTGAGAATGGCCCTTTCTATTTGGCTGAAAATCACTAACGCAAAGTATCCTGACACATTTTCAGCATGACATAATTTTATTAAAAACTATAGGTACTAATAATAAAGCTGAAAGAGTTTGTTTGAATGCGCTAATCTCAGGAACTACTAGTCGGATATGAAAAATTCTTTATGCATTTGGTAGCCCAATTCTTGAGGAAGGTTTATAGGTTATTAACATCAGCTGAGCAAAAAGAAAACAAGTAAGAAAGAATTTTAAGCGAATACGAATAGCGCTGGCAGGCGATGCGATGCGACGGGTTGGGTCGGGGGAACTAGAAATTTCACGAGGACAGAAGCTAATAAAGAAGGTAATAATAAGATAAACACCAACCGGGGGTTATCCTTGGGTGCACTTGCATAGTGCATACAGGGATAATCGTCGGATGGTGCCGCATTTCATTAAAATTTCCTAAGGGGCCTCTGCGAGTTGGCTTCGACCCCTCGTACGCCTTCTAAAGGACCGGGACCCCATGGTCCCGAGATATATAAATTCAAAAAAGGTAATAAGAGATGCTGATGAAGTAAGCAAGGTCCAGAAACTACGGCAACCTAGAGTAAAAAAAAAACAAACAAGAAATTCGATTACAGAATTTCCCGAGAAAATGCTGAACCTACGAAGCTAGAACTTCTCAAATAAATGTGTGGGAAAAGTAATTTTAATCAGACAAACTTGTAGTCAGCCGTGGGCATTCCAATATGTCGTGTGGGGTGTTCCGTGTTCCCCACGACCCCCCACTAACCCACTGGGATATTAGCTGGTACTAAGGTGTGGCTTCACTTGTGTATCTTGCGGAATTTAGCGATAGTGTTCGGAAAGGCAATGTGTATCTGTCTTTAGAACAGGAATCTGTAGGTGTTTTTATGTTACCTGATGCTTTGGCGATTAGGGTAGAATATCAATCAAGATTTACAGTAAAAAAGTATGTAAAGATCGTATAAGCAATCTATTTGCGCAACACACTACTTATCAAACAATATCTGAATGATTTTGAAGGATATTGCTAATCCATTGCTTCAAATATTCGAAAAAAATGTCTGCTCAACAACGCTTATAACGCAATGAATGTTCTTGAACTGTCAAAATGATAGTCATTGCTACTGATAGTGCGTTACGCGGTTACCCCGCAGGTGACGTTCTGTAGTTTCTGCCCCCATGGAAACGCCTGCTTGATTAAGGTGTTTATTAATCGAAATGTTTGAAAAATTCTAATTCCAAAATGCTATAAAGCAACAATTCAGCTCATACCTCTATAATTTAATTTTGACATTCAAAAAGTGCTTATTCTAAACTTAATTTGCATATGATTTTTAATTTTATTTTCAGGTGCAGAATCAGGGTATATATTGTGAGTTATGAATGGACACTGATTGACTACGGAACCCTAGGTGTTATCAACTGCTTATCATTCGGTGCAAGCTGTCATTAATTGAGGGCAACGGGTTGCAGTGACATGCGTGGGGGCACTAGGGGTGCTGCACCCTCAGTCTACTTATGTACTGCTTATGCATAAGCCAACATGGCGTAAGTTCAAATAAAAGTGTCAAAAAATGACAAGTTTAAATATAATTTGAAAAATATAAGTAGATACAAGATTTTAATATGACTTAAAATAATATTAAAATAAAAATAATATTGTTTTATTTTTAATTTCTTTTTTTGGATTTGCGCCCTGTTGTCTCGCTCCTTATTGAAATTTATTTTGAATTTATTTACGATTTAATATTATTCTCTAATACTTAATAAAAATAAAATTAGCCTAAGAAAATGATATCAATAATATCAAATAATCAGAGATTTTTAAGTATAATAATTTATTTAATATTGGTAGAGGTACTTACAATGTACCACCCCTGCATACCCCTTTGCCAGCTTTAAATTAACGAAAAAATCTAATTAGGTACTATCCCCGACGGATTGAATCACTGGACCCATTGTACCAATGTACCTCAGTTAATACAATGCATCAGTCTGTCATCGACCCGTGTCGATGTCGGCATGTCACGCATTTCCGGACTGCAGCCGGTTCGGTTCTCGGCTGCATCAAGCTGCAGTTTTTGTTTTAGAACGCTTTGAACAAGTTTGCTGCACTGACATCGTTAAATTTTACGTACCTACGCGTAGGATTCATTGATTAGTTTAGAAAAAAGAAAAGCTAAGCTTGGCAAAAAAGTAGGTACTATTTAAACCTTTTTTTTAACTGGCAACATGCTTATAGCTGTCAAGTTCCAGTGCTAAAATGTCAGTCTATTTAATTTATTTACACGGTAATAGAGAGCTACGTTTATTCTATATTAGCCCTTTTCCTGCAGCGTCGTTAATAATAGTTATTTATGCAACTGTTGTATAATAAGGGGTATTAAAACACGAATGTGGGTTTATCACACGAGGCGAAGGCGAGTGTGATAATAGTATCACATGAGTGTTTTAATACCTAATTATCTTTGCTAATTATGTACAGTTGCTTACAAGACTTTACCTACACCCATGATATGAATCCTCTATAATGGTTCTGAAACAGTTTTTTTGCAATAAGTACTAATATCGAACAAAAATGGCGGCCGGCGGGATACGGCGTGAATTCGAATAACCTATAAGTTCTTTTTCTTTAATTACGCGAGTGCATGACAATGTACTTTTTTTGAAAACGAGTTGCATAATGAAAATTAGTACAACATTATAACACACGTTTGGATGATATTATGGTTACTATGACACTGGTTGTTTTAATGTTGGCAATAAGCTAACTGTTTCAGAAACTTTTATAGAGGATTTATAGCATGGGTGTAGATAAAATAAAATAGTAAACTGTATCTAGCTGTATCTTTGCATTAAAGTTAGATCTCATCCTGCCAAATCAAATATCCAGAAGCCATTGAGTAAGCCAATTCCCTATACATCTCCCATAATCCTATGGAAGGGGCCCGCCCAACTAATCTACCTTAATCTAAGGCTCAGAGGGCCCGAACTTAGTCTAATTTAATTTCTACCCGTTTTCTGTTATTGGTTACTAGCGTACATATGTACCTTCAAGTATGTTGTTAGTTCCTTAGGGAATTATTTAAGTAGTAGCTCGACTTACATCTTCTTCAGAACTTAATAGTATAGTTTACGACTGTTGCAAAGTTCACTTTAGATAGGGCTGAGATAATCTATCTATCTATCACACTAAAGGCGAAAGTTTGTGAGTGTGTGTGTGGCCCAGTGCGGGTTGGTGGATATCGCATGTCTTTTGAATTTTTGGTTCTAGGACATGCCGGTTTGATCACGACGTTTTCCTTCATCGTTTTGAAAGTAGTGGTGATGAAATTAAATACACAAAGGAAAGTGTCTGTCTGGGTTCAAACTCGTGACTAGTCGGGACCGATACTACTGGCCCACCACTAATCCAACCTGAAATTAACCTGGCTGTAATAAACTTAAACGTTAACCGATCGATTAAGTTTAGCTAGTGACATTGACATTTCTGTTTGACATGCCATTCGATGAAAACTAATTGACGTTTCAAACGTCAAAATTGATTTCTTTATTCTTAATTTGACTAACGGTTTCGACCAATCGTTATTATGATCGTTTTGTTTTATCGTCAATTTTATGATTTAATTGTTGTGTCAGCATGACAAAATACGGTTCAATTAAAAAAAAAAACTGTAGGCTTTGTATTTAAATTTGAAGACATAAAGGGTTTATAATTGTTGCTGTTGCGAAAGCTAGGGATTATAGACAAAAAAATATGTGTGGTTAACGGTTTTTTTACGATTGTCTTTTTGTGACAGACTTGTAAGTATTACTTTTGCAGTGACTTGAAACTTGAAGCGGCAGTCCTGGTTGAAATACATACAATTAATATATATGTACATACATAGAATGGACTGTGGTGACAATATTGACAACCTCATATTACAAATAAATAAAATTGAAGTGTCTGTTTGTAATGTCAAAATAACAGCTTTTTACTAAATCTATATATATAAAAGGAGAACTGACTGACTGACATATCAACGCACAGCCCAAACCGCTGGGTCTAGAGATTCCAAATTTGGCACGTACGTTCCTTATGAGGTCTAGGGGTGCACTAAGAAAGGATTTTTCAAAATTCATCCCCTAAGGGGGTGAATGGGGGGGGTGAAATTTCACGCGGACGAAGTCGCGGGAAGAAGCTAGTGCATATATAAAAGTGTATGCTTTTAAATTTTTGTCTGTCAGTCCGTTTGTTCCGGCTAATCTCCGAAACTGATGGACCGACTTTAGCGGGACTTTCACTGGCAGATAGCTGTTTTAATGTTATAAGGAGTAGACTTTTATTTTACAAAAAGAATTAGGGTTCCGCGCAAAAGAATTTAATCCATTAAATCCAGTTTGTTGTCCGACACGCACGCGAAGTCGCGGGCACAGCTAGTATTAAACAAATTCCCAAAATAGTTTGACCCAAAATATATTCAATACCCAATTCCATCGTCGAGTTCTGACGTCAAAGTACAGTATGAACTCTGATGTCATACTCAAACGTCTACAACGTTGGATTAGCGTGTCTGTGACAGTGCAAGGGTTGGGCACACACACGGGGTTATTTGGACCTCAAATGCAAAACATACGAGTTGGGGTTACATTGGGGTGGATCGGCTGCTGTGACGTTCGCTGTCAAATTTGAAAATCGAAGTCAAAGTCAAAGTTTTTTATTTGCTAAAGAAAGCGTGATAATTGCTTTTTCGGCTATCCGATTGATTATTAGCTAACTTCCGAGATGTTTTTAAAACGGTATCCTTTTAGATATTTGACACAATCATTATAGAAGAAGATTGTGAAATCGGTTGTCATGGTATGGGCATGTGATACGGAGGAATGAGGAAAATGTCATGAGGAAAGTTTCGAGTATGAATGTCGATGGCTATAAGAGTAGGATAGGACCAAAGCAACGATGGATGGACTGTGTGAATGATGATATGGTTAGAAAGGGGGTGACTACCGAGATGACGACTAATAGAGAAGTATGGAAGAAAAAGACATGTTGCGCCGACAACAAATCAATTTGGATATGGGCAGGAGAATGATGATGATATTATAGAAGATTGTTCACGGAATTAATAAAATCATTCTGTAAATAAATAATGATACAGAAATGGGTGGTATCTATACAAATAAAACAAAATCGGGTTAGTTACATCATTTATAAAATTGTAACTCAAGAACGGATGGACCGATTTTTATGATCTTTGGTTTCTTAGATTTTTCTCCGCCCCGAATAGCAGAAACTTTAACGAAAAATAATAATAATGCAGATACATTTTGTATGGAACAGCTTTTTTGATGATAAGTAATACTAATAGGTAAACACAACATTTATACATTCTGAGGCGGTAAGAAGTTCACCGGGTCAGCTAGTTTCTTATAAAAGTGTACAAATTAAATATAGGGAAGTATTTACATATGACCATGATTCAGTAATAATCACGCTCAAAGTAATTTAATTAAAATAAAGTGGTTGTTTCCCATATTGGTTCCGTGCTAACTGGCACTTTATAAGTAACTAGCTTTTGCCCGCGACTTCGTCCGCGTATATGTCGGTTATCGCGGACGCAGACGAAGTCGAAGTCGAATAAAAAGTAGCCTATGTCCTTTGTTGGGGTTCACACTTACCCTGTACCAAATTTCACACAAATCGGTTCAGTAGTTTAGGCGTGAAGAAAAGACAGACAGACAGACAGACAGACAGAGTTACTTTCGCATTTATAATATTAGTTAGGATTAGGATATAATTTACTTGAAAATACTTATAATTACTTATAATTCAGTTCGCATTTCCGCCCACGTAATCCCACAAGTTATCCATAAAACGGACGTTCTCCCCCTGTTGGTTTAAAATGCTGCGAGAGTTTCACACAAAGTTGTTATAAGTAATTATTATTTGATACTAGCTGCTGCCCGCGACTTCGTCTGCGATTCAGGATCAAAAGTAGCCTATGTCTTTAACCAGGTCATGGGCTATCTGTGTGCCAAATTTCATCCAAATCCGTACATGTTACATAATCAGCCTATAATGTTCCCACTGCTGGGACACAGGCCTCCTCTTTGTGAGAGGGAGTGGGCCGTAATCAACCACGCGGGCCCAGTGCGGGTTGGTAGATGTCACATGTCTTCGAATTTTTGGTTCTAGGACATGCCGGTTTCCTCACGATGTTTTCCTTTACCGTTTTGAGAGCAGTGGTGATGAAATAATTTACACAAAGTAAAGCGCCTGTCAGGGTTCGAACCTACGACCTATATCTCGTAAGTCGCGGTCGTTACCATTGGGCCACCACTGCTCAATCAAACTAAACCAAATTCGTAACTAACTAACTTTCTTTTAAACAGACATGTTTAAAAATAAATTATGGCAATGAAATAACCATAGAATAATCACATGCAATAAAACTAACCATTTTTTTGTTGCACTGAGCGTACATGCGCGGGGTTACTCCCACTACGCCAAAACCATAGATATAGCAAGAGCAAGTGCTCTCAAAACGGTGAAGGAAAACATCGTGAGGAAACCGGGCGGGATGTCCTAGAACCAAAAATTCGAAGACTTGATGGATTATGGCCCACTTCCTCTCACAGAGAGGAGGTCTGTGTCCCAGCAGTAGGAATATTATAGGCCAATTGTGATGTGAAGCAAAACCTTGTCTAGTTACGTGCGAATAATAGTTATCTTTGTATGACAAGAGTGCCAAATTCGACAAACATCGCTATGTTGAGGTCCGATCGGATGGATGTAGCCAAAACGCGTGAAAATAACTCTTTCAAAGTTAAGGATTGAGTTGAGGATAAAAAAGTTAACACCAATTAAGTACAAACGCCACCGCATCAAGCTACTACAATCTGTCAAATTTCTTTAATAGATTTTCAACTTTATCGCTAAAGCATAAAGTTCAAAGTTGATTGGGAAAATTTTACAGCTTCGGGTAGCTTGATGTGCTGGCGTCTGCACATGATTCTTGTAACAATGACTCAAAAGGGGTTAATGCACTGTGAATGGACAATTTGAATATAAGTACTCTCAGATTTGTTAATTTTGCATTTTTCGGTTAGATACCACCTACGATTAAAAAAAAAAGTGAATTTAGCAGAGAATTTAGAATTTTGTAAATTAGTCATTTGAGATTTTTACATAAACATACGTCACTTAACTTACAGCTTTTGTCAGCTTAAAAATTGGCTTTTAGTTATAGAAGATGCATGTAACGCGCATGTTTGTAGTTTTTCGCTGATTTTCCCTAAAATGTTTTGTCCTACTGCTAATGTCAAGCAGTGGTGGCCCAGTGGTAACGACCCCGACTTACAAGTTGCAGGTCGTGGGTTCGAACCCAGGCAGACGTTTTACTTTGTGTAAATGTTTTATTAGCTCTCAAAACGGTGCAAGAAAACATCGTGAGGAAACCGGCATGTCCTAGAACCAAAATATCGAAAGCATGTGACATCTACCAACCCGCACTGGGCCCGTGTGGTAGATTAGCCCACTTCCTCTCGAAGAGAGGAGGTTTGTGTCCCAGCAGTGGGAACATTATAGGCTGATTATGCTACAGTCAACATTCTTAATATTATAAATGCGAAAGTGTGTCTGCTAGTCTGTCTGTCTGTTACCTCTTCACGCTTAAACGATTTAGATAAAAGGTACAGAGATACTCGTAGTTTGAGTCCCGGGAAAGGACATAGGATAGTTTTCATCCCGATATTCCCACAGGATCGAAACTTATGCGGTTGAAACCACGGGGCGCTGCTTGTTTAAAATATATCCCGTTTTATCAAGCCTTTTTGTTTACACACTCATGTGAGTCTCGCACTCACGTACCTAACACGTTATGATAATAATTATTATTGTCCTTTTAATGACACTAATCAATGTTTATAGCTTGAGACCTAATTATTGGTTCTTTTTGATAAATAGGGTCAGAAGTTAAACGTGTCAAAAGATATCCACGTTAAGTAAGAAAAGTATGTGTCTATCTGGTAGATAATATAATAAGTCCATGATACCCTCAAAGTCACTTAGAATATTTTTGTAAGTAGGTAAGCATTATTTTTATTTATAAAATAATCTTAGCATGAGATGAAATAAAAACAAAAGAAAGAAAAAGTATCCATGAGAACTCGCACAGGAAAAAAATAGGAAATCAAATAATTAAAACACAAATATATGGAAAAATGAAAATTAATTACAATAAAAGCACACAGGGTACATTCCTAGACCCCTGACGTAGAATGGTTTCGTCGGTTTTCAAAAATAAATGTTTCATAGTAAAGTGCAATATCTACACTGAAAATCTATTGAGGAAATTTGACAGACTGTAGCAGCTTGATGTGCTGGCGTTTGTACTTAAATGTAACGTCGGGTTCAGAATCATGTGCTGAATTTATGGTTACAATTAACGCGTCGATGCCCCTCTGCCAGCCTTGTATAAAAAAAAAATATATATAATATAAACAAACAACAATATAATATATTATGTGCTGGCGCCGCTGCTGCGGCTGCTGAAACCCTCCAGCGGCGCAAATACTGTAACCCTTTGGGCAACTGCAGCTTTGAGCCGTTTGGGGTCGAAACGCTCGGGTCATGGGGCCCGAGCGCGCGTCTCCTTTTTAAGGAAATTTCTCGCCGGCTGGTCGATACTTCACGTGACCAGAGGGCTGGGTCGTTCTTTGGTCAAAGAATTAGCATTGCCATTCAACGTGGCAATGCTGCCAGTCTTCTGGGTATGTTTCCGAATGACAGCGATGCGGACGAGTACTTCGACGCCTAAGTGTCCTTTGTTTTATTTTTATTTGTATAGTAAGTTAGTTAGTCATTTATTTTAGTATGTTATGTATATAGTTACCCTAGTATTAAATACATTTTAATGTAAAAAATATATATATAATAAACAAAGAAATGTCCCTGTGGTAGTGGTAGTGGTACTGCACTCTGCGTAACGCACTTTCAATCAAAATCTGAATCATTTTGAAGGATATTGCTAATCCATTGCTTAATATGTTCGAAAAATGTGTCTGCTCAGTAACGTAAATAACGCAATGAATGTTGTAGAACTGTCAAAATGATACCCATTGCTACTGTTAGTGTGTTACGCAATTACCCCGCTGGTAGATAGTTTTCCTCGTAAGTGCAGAACACGAAATTGGAATAAAAACTATCTTCATTTTTTTCCCTTTACCAGAATGTCATGAACTGCAGTTGAGATTATACGGCACAGCCTTAAAAGTTCATCTTTATGATGTTACCTGCCATTTATATTTACTTTGGTTTTATTTGTAAGGATGCAATGTTTGACAAGAACTTGTAATGTTGGCAAAATGGTTGAATGGTTTTATGATTTTAAGAAAAATACATACCTACATATTTACAATATTTGGTCTTTTGGTCCTTTGTGTCACAATTATTTATACAGGTATGGTCTTCAGTCATCCGCCTTTTAATATAAAATAAATCTTATCATTTATGAATTAGGTAAGTACCTCATTTTCGCTTAGCGTTCGATGAGACTTCTGCTTTTTGCTGGGATCCTATCAGTAGCCTATAAGAACTGAACGCAATAAGAGTTTTTCGAATTCGACTGATAGGTCCAGAGATTAGCGCGTTCAAACAATCTCTTCAGTTTTGTTATTAGTATCCTCATCCTCACTAATATTATAAATGCGAAAGTAAGTTAGTTTGTTTCTTTGTTACCTTTTCACGCCTAAACCACTGAACCGATCATCCTGAAATTTTGCATATACGTTTTCAGGTTACAGAAACGGACATAGGGCACCTTTCATCCCGAAAAAAAGTGCTGTTCCCGAGGAAAATAACAATAACGTTATTATTATAATAGATGGCGCCACGTGTCTATTGAACTTTGTCACATTATTTAATTCTGAGGCGGAACGAAGTTCGCCGGGTCAGCTAGTAGACTACTTATAAAAGATAGATATATTTATAACATGTGCGTCTCCAAGGACTTGCACTAGCGTCAGATTTCCTGCTTTTTGCTTAACATTTATAAACAAATAACGTAACGGAAGGTAACTCGCTTTTTAACTTATGATAAAAATGTGTATCTTTTACCAAACTTTATAAAACACACCTCAATTCAAGCTGTATTAGTGTATTCCTACTCTAAAACCATTTTCATGTTAGTGGCATCCAAGGCTGACATTACAAGGTGGTTCACTACCCATCCTGCATGCGATAATCTAAGATTAAATCTAATCTATTGATTGCAGGCATCCGGGTGGGCTGGGAAGTAAAATGAAGTAAAAAATACGTTCAAAACAATGGCCCGAACTCGTTCAACGGGTTAAGAGAACTAATTTACACGTGCAGGTCATGCAAACCTTAAGTGATAGGTTTTAAGTGTCAGTTTTCCTTGTTTAAGTGCCGGGATAAGTTTGCGAGGTTGTATTGTGGTCAGAATGTCAGATTCGGCTTGCGGTGGAATTGCTCCTTTGAAGGTATTATTTTTTGATTAATGTTAAAGGTATTGAGGAAAGAATCAGAAAAGGTTTTTGGACTTTACGCGCTGTTTTACCGTTTGTCGAAATTTTATCGCTCTCAGAGCAAAATAATCAGCATATAATGTTCTCACTGCTGGGACACAGGCCTTCTCTTTGTGAGAGGGACTTTGGGAGTGCGACGTAATTCACCACGCGGACCCTGTACGGGTTAGGATGTCACATGTCTTCGAATTTTTGGTTCTAGTACAGGACATGCCGATTTTCTTACCGTTTTGAGAGCAGCTTCGCCGTTTTAAACAAGCAATCGTGTTAAAAGAATTGTTTGAGTAAATTGTCTACAAAAAGAGTAAAAATAAAACTTCCTTAGAATAAATCTTGTAAGTAGATAAATAACCTCTTTGAACAAACATGTAAAATAAGAAAACTTATTTGTGTAGCAGCGTTGCTCGCCGAAACAAAATCATTTCTCACAGTTTGTACATTCTTACCAAAATTTATAGGCGTGCCGTCGCCAAAATTTCAAACACATGTTAGCATTATTTATAAAAACACTGACATTTCAATACCAGCTCCCAGTAATATGAAACTTATTGTACAAAATGTAGCTTTTCAAGATGCTCAACCCATTACTGTGCGTTTTGCACAATGGGACATCCATGTGTTGATACAAGTGCAGGCATCTGGCTTCACCCGGCAACACTTTTTGTTGAGCTCACAGGTACGAAACGACGAAAAAATTTGAAAAAAGGACCACTCTCCGAGGGGTAAGAGCATATTTACTTCTGCAAACATGCTAGTCAAAATTGAACCTCAACTACCTTAGAATAAAGTCGAAAAAAGGATAAATAGTGTAAGTAATATAACACCACAGGGACGCAGGGGTCTAATGACACGCGAGACGTTTTTATATGATATTTTTTTTTGTAAAGTTTCAGTTAATTAGAGTTGAAATTCTTTGCTTTTTTGTTTTCACTAATTCTATTTTAATTGGTTGTAGTGGAGATCGTTTTGTGCGGCGCCTGGAGTTATTAACCGGCTCCCGCTTGCGGTCTCAACGACCCAGAGACGGGGAACACTGTAATTTTCATATTGGATTATTTTTTCGATGAAAATATACATTAAGTAACGAGTTGATTTAAAACCTTGAAACCAACAACAGATTCGCAACAATGATTTACCGCCGCGCATTACGAACAACAAAATTACACCGCAAAGTATTTGTGCGTGAGGAACGGCTTCGTAAGTCTGCGGCTGACGCTTCACTTTGATGGTGCCTCCGCCATGCCAAAGGAAACAACGCTAAATCCTTTCCTACAAGGTGTCGAAATATGTTGGCTTGCCAAATCTCTGGGCCGGCCAGTGCACATTGGCAGGCGCATTAAGGGCGCTGCCAAGTGCCGACGACCGGCCGCCGTGCCAGGTACCCTGCCAACTGCCAAATCTCCCCTTTTTTCACAACAAAAATTTGTGAAGCCTATTTCGGATTCAGCCAACATGGCGGGCCCGATATTGGTTTTCGAACGGAGAATGAATAATTTTGTAGGTTTTTTGCCAAAAGTAAATTATGTAAAGTTCCCGTTCTAGGCGTCCTCGGTGCGGGCAGGGAGCCAATTTCGCCAAATAAGATTCTATACCTATCATTATTAAAAGGAGATTATTAATGCGAATAGGCAGCCGGGGTCTTTTACCTTATTAATTATTTATCGTTCTCCTTTGTGATTCTTCCCCTTTGGTCATGATAATATATGCTCTATACGTATACCTGTGTTATTTCTTTGTGCACGGATGTGTCATGATAACCATTACTCATCCACATTTACCTGAGAGGGCCGCAGCAAAGTTGTTAGCTGCCTTTTGGCTCTATAGATAGAAATAATGATGTTTCTGTATTAAGATTTATAGTTATGTTGCTCCACACTACAGGCAAGTTTTCGAGATCGAAATCTTTATTCACGTATATTTTAATGATATATCCCAGACCATAACGCATAAAAATCTTATACAAAAACAAAACAATATAAGCGATGTACAACGACAGCAATAAACAGTAGAAATACCCTAAAACGTCGCATCTATTAAAAATCAGTTGAATTCTAAAGAGTTACAGCTCACAGCCCTCCCACTTGGGGGCATCAAGTTTTAAAGCACACCGGACCAAGTTGGGTTGCGAGTACCCCAGGCAATTTGGTCCTCCCTCCCCCACCCGCGTTATAGGGTTATTGTTAAATTAGTACATTCATACTTTGTTGTTTATGGCAACACTAAACCGATCGCTGTTACGACCGACTGCGATGTTGCGCTTGATTGATTTACTGATATTTTTCTGTTTTTGCATATTAAACTGATGGCGGGGTGGCCAAAAGTTGGATAATAAATTTTAACTGAAGTTCTTGCGTGGTCTGTATTAGGCTTTGCAAGTTATGTGAGCATTTGTTTCTTTTACTGTACACATTGTTCGAAACAGACAATATAGATGAACGAAGCTTGACTGTATTCAGAACATGAGATACTTAGGACCACATCACATTTGTCTGATTCGGTTTTGGTCTTACATTCCATCACGCCCTTTTTTAATCCAAGGACAAATATTGGGATTATAGACATATTAGACAAAGCTGTTGCTCGCGACTTCGTCTGCGTGTATATTGTATTTCATATTTTTAAAATTTTTGAACTATAATTATATTTCTTTAGATCCCGGGTCACCTAACTATCTTTCATAACGATCGGTTCAGTGGTTTAGGCGTGAAAAGGTGATAGACACAGACAGTGACTCCTGCATTTTTATAATATTACTATTATTATTCTACTGCGGAGCATGCTTCCACACATTTTGAGTCCCCCAATATGTACAGTCACCAAAAAAGTTTACCAAAATTTATTTAAAAAAAAAAACCGGTCAAGTGCGAGTCGGACTCGCGCACCGAGGGTTCCTACGTAGGTATGTAAACAGTTTATCACGGTTTTTTTGTAATGTAACTACAAAACGGTTTTCGGATTTTTGCCTTTGTGTTGTGCTACATGACATTGCTTCTTGCCTTTCATGATTCTAGGTCAACGAGAAGTACCCTATTATAGGTTTTGATTCCGGAACATAAACGCCCGTATCATTTGATTGTGTTGATTTAGAAATTTGATTTTTCCCTGGCTCAAAGGGACTGCAGCCTTGAGTATTTGATATTAATTTCAACTTGATAACTCCACGCGTTCCTGAGAAAAAGGGTCTTGACCGACGGACAGACAGACGGACAACGACGTATCTTATAAGTGTTCCGTTTTTTTTCTGAGGTACGGAACCCTAAAAATATGATTTTGGTTATAATAACAGAGTGGCATACTCAAAGTCCAAAGGTCCAAAGGGCCGTTAGGTACAATAGTAATTTGTTTTATTATTCGTACAAAGTGGTACCAAATTACACATGATTGGCTGGTACGTGTGCTTAGCTACGATTAGCCCCCGTCGCCTCGGGCTTATTTATAGTTTCGATTGCTTTTGTGTCGAATTTACTAAATTGATCTTCCCTTGTTTTCTGATTTTTCGGTCGGTTTTTTGAAAAAGGTAGATGAAGGTAGCTGTAATTGTTTATCGGAAAGGGTTTAAGAGGAGACGCGGTCACGTGGTCGTTGGCGTTCGTTCCATACTACGAGTATTATTCCTCTGAAAAATTTGACGTCACTAATAGACAAACAAAATTATTCGAGCATTTCTTCAGTTTTATAAATAAGGGTCAATTCATACTAGTGCAGAGTCGAAGTGCATCGAAGCGTTAATCTGAAACTTTCAACCTTAGCTCCACAACGTAATGCACATATTTCTTCAGAGATAAAAAGAAGACGCGCGAATACGCGCGCTTTCGATGGAATTCGCGCGTCTGAGCGCGACCAACGCTGATTGGTGCGAGTGGAGTGCCATTACGTTTGTGAAGATAAGGTTACCCCCGGTTTTTCCAATATAATTAAATAAGTATTTTGTTTTTTGGCGTAATTATCAAGGCTGCAGGGACATCGATGCGAAAACTGAAACCATGATTTCAGCACATGATTCTAGATCAAAGACTATAACCACATTCTCCATGTTCTAGACACCCTAGAGTAATTTTTTAGCAGGTTATTTTTTTTTTAAACTGCTGTTTCTTAGAAAAGTGCATGGAACAGCTGTTTTTTTTTATAACTTAAAAACAAGCTCAGGTAGAAAGTCAGTCTAGTCCGTTTTACTCAGAATCCTTACGAACTCTTCAAAAACCACCTAAAAGCTACGATTATAGGAGGATATAGTTCAAAGCATATACAGGGTGTGTCGTAAATAGTGGTCCACCGTTAAGGATTCGATATTCCAGATAATTTACTATAACATATTACAATTTTAACCATTTTTACCCAAGGGTTCCGAAAAAATTTTTTTTTTGTGTTTTATTTACGAAATTTCTACCTTGTGTTACAAATTTGGTTGTAGTTTCAACAAATACCATTATTTTTTCATTTTGATTTCTGTTAAGTACTTCTGAATACTAGAGGTATCGTATAAAATTATGTTTTTTTATGTAAACTTAGAGCTTTTGAAGAAAAACTTAATTCTTCTCTATTTTAACTCTAATTTTTAACATAATCATGCAAATTCAAGAACGACTTTTGTAAAAAAAAATGTACTACTAAAATGGTTAAAATTGTAATATGTTATAGTAAATTAGCTGGTATATCGAATCCTTAACGGTGGACCACTATTTACGACACACCCTGTAAAACAAATTTAGGTAATACTCTCAAGATTTCCAACCTACGTTGTTATTGCAGAATTCTTTTTAAAGTTTTTTCCGAAAGATAATTATGGAGAGATATAAAAACTCTTTGAATACGTACCTAATCATGGGGTAGGTACGTACTCAATCATACAATGTAAAGTTAAATAAAGTGCTACTCTCAACTACTTGCTTCCGGTGCGTTCCACAAGACCGCGGTAAAGGTGTTACTTCACTAATGTGTAACGTCAAACGATTACACAAACATAATCAGCCTATAATGTTCCCACTGTTGGGACTCATGCCTCCTCTCTTCTTTTCGAGAGGAAGTGGGCTATAATCTACCACGCGGGCCCAGTGCGGGTTGGCAGATGTCACATGTCTTCGAATTTTTGGTTCTAGGACATGCCGGGGGTCAAACGATCACCTTTGCATAGTGTAATGCAACTGCTGAAATGAGCCAGTCGCATCCTAGCTGAATGAATATGGCTGAAGGCAAACGCAGTCAACTCACCAGGATCAGTCGACAAACTAAATATCTCTCGACTTTCATATTAGAGAAATGTCTTATTAGATACAAATTGGTATTAGAATCTTTCAACTGGTGTAATTATTGAGTTTTTAAATACTCTACTCTCGGCAATCTTTTTTATTGTTTATGTCCCCAGTGAAAGCACTAGGAAGTGGCGTAGGGCGGGCGTTTTGGGGGACTGTCTTTTGTAATTTTGACGTTCGAAAAGTGCTGATTCTCAGCCTAGTTTGAATAAATGACTTTTGATTTTGATTATCTTCTGCATCTTTAATTCACCTACTTACATGTGTGTCAAGCTTGATTACTTCGGCACTATCTCCCAGTTTTTTTTTAGCTAACCTACTGTTACAATGCAATGAGCAAACGAAAGCAAAAAACATTACCCTCATTTTGGGATCCGCTGCAGTTACCCGTAGGAAGGATCCTATTCTGATTTGACAAAAGGGACTCCCAACTACATTACTCCAAATGAACTTGATGCGTTATTCTTTCAAACGAAAAGTAATAGCAATTCCTACATCACAGTAATGTTCTAGAAGACCACGACGTATCTAGTGAGAAGGAACCTTTGGACAGTGTTAATGATACCACTGACCTAAGGATGATAGAACCACTGTGAAGCGTTAGACTACTTAATTGTTTATTGTTTCGCAGAACAAGGTTTTTCATGTCAAGACTAATGAGTTGGATGCTTGGTTCCGGTTTCCATGAGCGAAGGACTTTGGGTGCAGTTTCGTATCGATGAAGGTTATCATCTGCCTAGCCTTTTCCCAACTATGTTGGGGTCGGCTTCCAGTCTAACCGGATGCAGCTGAATACCTGTATTTTACATGGAGCGACTGCCTGTCTGACCTCCACAACCCAGTTAGTGGGTAATACGATACCCCTTGGTAAGACTGGTTGTCAGACTTTTGGGCTACTGACGACCCGTAACGACTGTCAAAGGTCCACGAATGACAGCCGGGACCAACGGCTTAACGTGCTTTCCGAGGCACAGATCTTGGTATTAAAGATGGTCACCCATCCACGGACCAACCGCGGCAAGCGTAGCTTAACCTGATCGATCGACCCGTGCGAGCAGTACAATAATACAGTTGATAAAAAAAAGTTGCACTAAAACACCAAAACTAAAACGGAAACATCAACGGGAAAGAGAACTCAGAAAACCGTATTATTTACGAAGAACCACCTACAACAACTACTCTGGTTCCTAGAATATTAGGTATTACACTATATTATATTATATACTCATTCAACACACTTCATTATCCGCGGTTTCACCCGCATAAGTGTCGATCCCGTGGGAATTTCGGGATAAAAAGTAGCCTATATGTTAATCCAGGGTGTCAGCTACCTCCATACAAAATTTTATCAAAATTGGTCCAGCCGTTTGAGCGTGAAGAAGTAGTAAACATATAAACACACACCCTCACATACTTTCGTCTTTATAATATTAATGTGATTACTTACACTGACCATAAAGCTCGAATCTGTTTTGCAATAAACATGCGGCAGTACCTACAGCCAATGAGCACAAAGTAAATTAAATAGTACATGTAACATTATTAGTAGTGCTTGTCAAAATGTTTTGACACACTTACGATATCTGAGATTGAATATTAGGTCAACCATGCGAGCCTATCGATAGTGACTGGAGTTGCGAAACTAGATAAAAGTGTTAGTTTTTCAAGTGTACCGACCTTATTTTGGTGTTTAGAGTGTGTGAAAGGCTTGTCAACAAATGAAAAATTGTTGATAGTTGATAGAGAATTTTGTAAATTGGAAAACGGGGCATATGATGTTGGTAGAGATGGAAGTTCGTAGGCAAAAGAAGGACGAAAGCCAATCAAGATGCATGAAGTAAAAAACAATAGAGGAGGCATAGATATCAGCCGGTATATTCTATAAAAATCTCCCCGAGAAAACTTAACTAGCTTTAAGTGACCTGTCAATCCCTAGTGTCGGTTGGTCACCTAAGTTTTCACGGTAAGATTTTTACAGGATAGCAGTACAGTAATAGACAGAAAAAAGTTAAATTAATAATGATGATGATGGATAAGGATTCTCAAACAAAAGCAAAGCCTGACAGAGATCCTTCTAAATTCGTAAAAATTACATATAGGTCAACTTTTGAAGGTCTTGCTTTACATTGATATGCACAGAGTAAGTGAACTGAAAGCACCTATATTATGCTCAAAAAAGACAAAATCGAATACACCAAACAGACAATAGAAACAAGATCTTAACCCAGAGCAAACAAAAAACGATCAAACATCAGCCAACGACCCACAAGTAAATCGTTGTCACAAGCCGCTTATGTTCGCCGATATAAATGTACAAGCCAAGCCAGTCTTCAAGCAAGCTCGTATCATTATAATTGACAATAACAAATGATACACATCTACATTACAAAACCTCCTTGTCTACAGTTTGATGGATATTGGGGACTATTGTGACGTTACGTTACGGATATTTAAAAGTTTTCGTCTTATACTTCGGTCGATTAAAAAGTTCGAAGAGTTTTTTATGGTTTTTCTATAGCAACTTGGGGATGTCTTCAGCACCCTAATTGCATACTATCAATCACAATCTGAATGATTTTGAAGGATACTGCTAATCCATTGCTTCATATTATATAATCGAAAAATGTGTCTGCTCAACAACGTAAATAAAGCAATGAGTGTTGTCGAACTGTAAAAGTTAAAGCCATTGTTACTGTTAGTATGTTACACAATAATTACCCCACTGTTTTGTGGTTGCATTAGTTGATCAATATTTTGTGTGCGACTTTTAAATATCTGTAACGGCACAATAGTCCCGAATATCCATCCAACTGTAGAGTGTAGACAAGGTTTTGTAATATAGATGTGTATCATTTACACAAAACTATGACCTTTTTCAAAATGGTCTGTATGAAAACACAAAATGAAAAGCCTGTATCTTCCAAATCATTGGTACCTATGGTAAGTGGTACTCCTGTGGTATGGTACTTTACGTACTTCGTAACACGATGCCAAATAAGTTACAATTATTGTACCCTACAATGTAAAATGTCGAGCAATACGCACATTTCCCCGGGTCAGTGCCAAAGCCTGCTCCCTAATAACTTAATTCTGTCTTCCTGGCGTCTGATTGAAGCTAATTGCGCGACCTCCCACCTTTCGCCCCTCTGTGGCGGTAATTGGATCTGACCTGACTGTATTTGACCCAGGCGTGCTGATAAAAGTATTTAATGTGATCCTATTTTTAGACTGGACTATTTTGAGTTCATTTGGCAATACTTGTTTGGTATATGAGCTGGTTTCTCTTTTGTTTTAATTTTAATGTCGTGCCGGTTTTCCTCGTTTTGGTTTGGTTCATATTTTGGAGGTGCATCTTAAGTCAAATAGGTTGGTGTTTGAGACATGTTCTATTGTCTTTTCATCATCATCATCATAGAAAGGAAGAATGAAACTAAGTACGTTTAATCAAATATGAAAAATATAACAAGTAGGAGGAAAATATGCGTCACATCCACGCAAAACGGCCATCGCTTAGCATAATGCTAAGACCTAAAATAGATAGAAGATTTTAAAATAGATAGAAAAGATACGGATGTCTTACATGTCAACGATAGTCTGGCTGTTCTTTCGAAATGGTTTGCAGCTAATAATCTTTTACTTAATGCGAACAAAACTAAATGTCTTAAGTTCTCATTACCAAATGTACCTCAAGTGGATCTGAATTTAAAACTTGATGGCAAAAAACTAGATGCTATTACGGAAACTGTATTTCTGGGAATTACTTTAGATTCAAAATTACAATGGGGCGCACACATTAGAGCTCTTTCAGGTAGATTAAGTTCAGCTGCATATGCAGTAAGAAAAATAAGGCACTTGACAGATATAGCCACAGCTAGGTTAGTATACTTTGCATATTTCCACAGTATTATGTCTTATGGTGTTCTGCTGTGGGGATCGGCAGCTGACGTAGATTCAATTTTCATTTTACAAAAGAGGGCAATCCGCGCAATATATAAAATGGGTCCTCGCGAGTCTCTTAGAAACAAATTTAAAGAAATTGATATACTAACTCTGCCTTCTCTTTACATTTTAGAAAGTATTTTGTATGTTCGCAAAAACTTAGGACTTTTCAAAATAAGAAGCGATTTCCATAATATAAATACACGCAGTAAAAATGAAATTGTGATACCTAAATTTAGACTAACTAAAACTAGCAAGTCATTTCTTGTAAACAGCATCCGTTTTTATAACAAGTTGCCAAAGTCGGTTACAGAACTTAGCGATGGAAAGTTCAAAACCCTCATCAAACGAGTCCTTATCAAAAAAGCATATTATAAGATTAAAGACTACGTTGAAGACAAGGTAGTTTGGCAATAATTCCTTCTGCACATGTGGCTTCCCTGGCACCTCTTTGACGGCATAAGTTCTACGTAAATGTCTATTAACTGCTCTCAAATTACGATGTTTATTTTTTATTTGTACATACTTCTATGACATAATCTTTTTATTATTTGACATTATATACAGACAATTTTAATTTTTCACCTCTTTCTTAGTTGAAATGGCAATCATATCTCTTGGTTTTAGTAGATTTTTATATTTTGTTTATCCTTTTGATACATCCTTATTTTGTAAATGTGAGGACTTTGTAAGCCTTGTAGACTAGATCTGTAGACCATTTTTTATTTTTATCAAGTACCTGGTACTTGTATTGACAGGCCTACGCTGTCCTCCCATACCTACTGTAACTCGAAAACATTGTAAAAGCCAATTATTTTTAAAAGAGTAACCATGGAGTTTCTTGCCGGTTCTTCTCCATAGGAAACGACCAATTGGAACCGTGCACCTAGCTTCTGACGTTTCATAAGTGCCCATGTTGGTTTATGTGAAATAAAAATATTTTGATTTGATTTGATTTGATTTGACCCTATGCGAGACTGCCCCAGCTCTGGTTCATCACTGGCACCCTTGTTCCACACATCGGCCTCCTCCTTTTTTACTATGCTTGCCTGGGTTGTGCCTTCTTATTGCCTTTTACTGGTCCCATATTTGTCTTGAGGCTTCTACTGAAAACCCAACACCAAGACATAGACTAAGATAACGAATCACGCTATAGGTATATAAGCAGCAGCTTATTCTGTGATTTATCTCTTATCTGCATAATTACAAAATAATATCCTCCTTGCAATTGTCCTCTCGACTCTCGACACAAGAAAAGCATGATTTCGTAACGGTAAAACAAACATATGACTTCTTTAGAACATAATTATGTGTTGCAACATTTTCTTTGTCAGTCTTCTTGGTAGCGTCATGTCTGTCCCGGTTTTATTTACAAAATAATAAAATGCGCATTGTTACATCGCGAATAACATGCAAACTGTTTCAGAGAATTTGGTAATGTTAATATTTACTCGTTCGGTACGGTTCGTATGCTAAATATGGGAGAACCCTTCAAAGATTTTAAAGGAAAATGCTTGAACAGCACCCTAATTGCGTAACACACTATCAATCTCAAACTGAATGATTTTGAATGATATCTTCTATATCTATACAAATAAATAAAATTGGAGTGTCGGTTTGTAATATTAAAATAACCGCTTTTTACTAAATGCATATGGATGTATATACGGTACATATACCAAAATAACGTTTTTTATACAATTTTTGTATGTTTGTTCCGGCTAATCTCTGAAACGGCTGGGCCGATTTTGACGGGACATTCACTGGCAGATAGCTGATGTAATAAGGAGTAACTTAGGCTACTTTTAATTTAGAAAAAGAATTAGGCTTCCGCGCAAAAAAAATAAAACGTTTTCCATCATGCACGCGAACGTAATCACGGACACAGCCAATTGCTAATATATAGCTTCATATTTTCAAAAAAATTGTCGCAAAACGCAATGAATGTTGTTGAACTGTGAAAATGAAAGCTATTGCTTCTGATAGTGTGTTACGCGATTACCCCGCAGATGAAAATCCCCGAGCATGTAATCAGACGATTTGCAAATCAAAACGTGGACGTCCCTACAGTCCGTCAAATCTAAGAAGTACCGTTTGACGTTTCATATTTTTCAACTTTGTTCATACGAATTCATCATAAAACCATGAATTTAGAAAGATTTCATTATTGTATCTAAAAATGTACAATTCTTAATATCTAAATGTAATTGAAAACTTTCAAACAAAGCAAAATAACACATATTTATAACTGTCAAACGGTACTTCTTAGATTTGACGGACTGTAACGATTCTATCTGACAGTTCCTTATAGATTGAGTCGTTTCGGTGAAATGAATTTTACCCAAAATTTTCTTAATTAATTATGGCACAAAAGCCCTGGCTATCATTTATTAATAAGTCCTAATGAAGGAAATGAAATTGTTTGTTCTGTAAATAGGATATCAAACACACTTTACAGGTCATATAAAAAAAAAACTAGATGAAGTCGACATTTTTTCCTATCTGAATACCCCTGAGACGAAATGGCGAAACTCAGGGGTCAGTCTTTTTTTAAGTCCAGACATAATCTTGATCCGATCATGTGAGGACCATGTAGATTAGTGTTTAAAATCTAAACGGTATTTTGAGGAAAGAACCCCATAGATCCTGCCGGGGTAGCGGGATCGTCCGAAAGGGTTACCGCTGCCTCGGAACATAAAGGGCTAAGGAAGGAACACGGATGGGTTTTAGTCAGTAAGAGTCTGACACTCCCTTCCGCTCCACCCAGAGCGGGAGGAGTCTTTAGATGATTTGCCATCCAAAAAAAAAAAAGAACCCCATAGATTTGAATGGACCAGTCCAGTCCTACATTTCTAACCAACCCAGAAGCTGCAACTAATAAAGAATCAGAAGGATACATAATCTTGTCAAACAATGAGCTCATATATGTAGAATCATTGTATTTAAATTGTAAAACTGTTTATTACATTAATACAAAATATACATGGAAGTGAGTCACTAGTAGTCGACACGGTAGGTACCTATATCATCCGAACACTCATCAGAATCTGGATGGCTGTGGAAATCAGTTTAGATGACAATGGGTTAGTAGAACTGGGTCGTTGATTACCCATCGATTTAGCTGCTTTACGATTTATTGAAGACACTAAATTTTTATGCAGGTAGCTCTCAACATTTATGTGAATGTTGCTTATAGAACTGACTATACAAAATACAGCCTAAATAAATTTTAAAAGACGCACAATATCGAAACTTGTTTAGAAAACTGATCAAGCAAGTTCCGAATGTGATAGAATAATCTGAGAGATATATGTTCTTTGGGGCTCATCAATGCCCTCATTTCCTTCTTCTGTCTACTTTTTAGAGGCTCTTGCTTATTGAGAACTGGTTGAACATGTTTATAATTGAGAAACTAGCACACATTAGATAATAGACATGAATAATCGTTATCGAAAAAAATATCCCACGGCAAATCGCAAGTCGTCAATATAAAAGAGTCATACTTGCTTGCCTACCCATTACTTGTCTCAGCCAAGATAATCGATCACAATTCAGAAACTATAGCTATTCGTATGAAGAAGCAATTTGAGCCCGATGGATCGCGAAGGTCAAAGGCTTTGCAATTGACTATATTTGACCCTGAACTCTGTATCAATTAACACCCAGTGTATATCTACTAGTAGTTCCCACGTTAAATTGAATCATTATTTACTTATTTAGTTTAGTCATCATGTAATTGGTTCTGCATTAATATGGATCTGGTTAGACCTTGGATTTGCATTCGGAATTTTCTGAGTTATCACATTTAGATTGGGTCTTAGATTTTAATCCTTATTAGGAGGTTGTGCGATTAGCAAACCATTGCATTTAAAATGGAATCATTGTCTGAATTCTTGTCATTTATGACATCATCGAATATGTCGGATTGTTTCTGTCCTCTTCGCACAGCAAATCTTTCCATAATTAAATACTGTAAGTGATTTAGCAAGCTGCGTTTTTACAATCTATAAAGAATCGACAAGTACTACAGCTACAGAGTTCTGGTCAGCCGGAGCCCATAAATAGCTATTGAGTGCTCCATCATTACCAACGTCATAAATCCATTACTCGTTAACATCTAATTGATTATGTCCACATCGATGGATATCGATGGAACAATCCAAACCAGTATTTGCGTGAACGCTGCCGTATCACAAAGCCATTTCTGTCCTAGATTACATCGACACGTTAACACATACTCGGTAATAGCCAAAGCAAATAAACTGGAAAACTAATAATACACATATTTACAAAACACATTGTTGTATGGAATTCAATTTGAAACAAGTTCGAACGAATTAGTTCTGTAACGTTTTAGATGAAACTTCCCAACAGTACCAAATTTCTCAGGTACTCGCAAGTTTATCTTTACACCATCAAATCAAGCATTCAATACTCTTCACAAGCTTGTTTGCCTTCAAAGATTCACTGTATGCGTTCCCAAACAATGCCTCTATTCATTGCAAAACATCCTCTATTCCCTGAACATTAAGGACCTCCCGAATTGCACGCGTTAACTTGCAATTGGATTCTAAAATGCGGAGGTGCTTTTGGTACTCACAAGCAGGTCTTTGTGAGCGCGACCAGTATTTCGAGATCTACCTCGTCTTTCCCATTGCTTATTGATATAGGTGTTAGAGGGGGTGAAGTGGAGCATATGGGGGGCGTGTTATTTTAGTTTTTGGTGCGAGGTCGCGCGACAGAACTGTTCTTGTGTGGATACTATGAAACACTGTTATTGGACAGAGGAGCATTGAGTTTGTCTGTTTGTCAGTTTGCTCTGTAATTTCTTTGTTGCTATGAGTCGCGATTGTATTGACATGTGGTTGGTGGTTTTTTACGGATGTGATGGTGTTTGTGAATAGATGCTTTAGTTATTGAAATACTAACGGATATGGTTTAGTAGAGTGAGTCATTGTAGTATTGCAAATAATGCGAAGGGAAACCGAGGTTAGCCAAACATCAAAAGCTTCGTTGTCTCTTAAATCTAAACGCTTGGCTTATACGTCAAATTCTGTAGAACTGATCGTTTTTTGTCATTATTATTGTGTAATCTTCCATCCACAATCGTTTGGTTTTTGGTCCAGTGCGTTGCGAGGAATTTACGCATCAGAAAGGAAAAGATCAACGACCAATTCGCGATTCTCCTGAAACTGTTCAACATTTTTGCACCTTTGAAGAACTTCTCTCACTTCTAACTTCTATTTCTAAGAGGGATGCAAACTCAAGCTGATTCTAAACACTATTATGCAATAGTGTGTCACCGAAAATGTTTCTATTCTCATTCTAAAGCAATTACGCCTGCGGACGAACACGAGATTATTACCAGACATAATAGCACACAGATTGTTTTACAATTACACACATCACGATTATGGTTATTTAAACTACGATAAGAAGTAATTACAATGACATATTCCATTTTGATGGTTTTGTAAAAACCATTGTCGTACAAACAATGTGTGTAATATATTTAAACAGTGTCGGAAGTATGCATAAATTTGCTTGCCAGGCTGTGTGATTAGACTAGTATATGTTTAAGTACTGTATCCTTTGAAAATGTTGGAGATAAAAGTCGGGTCAGTAAAAGAAGAAATACTTGCTGAAATCATTTGGTTAGTTGATCGTAAAGACTGATATTTCAGTCTTTACGATCAACAAACCAAACCCAGTATAACCCAACCCAGACCCCAGACCCAGACCCAGAGGTTATAAACCCAGTATACCGAATTATTATTCGGTATACTGGGTTCATAACCAAGTTTAGGCTTTTAGGAGTGTTAAGAGTTTCAGCAAAATGCGCGGTTTGACTATGTCGAAAACATTTGCTCCTCCAGTTTCTCTAATGCATAGACGATAATATGAGGACTATCGTCTTAGATATATGTATTATACCTATTGCAAAGCTTTCTGATAGCTTTAAATTCTTTAACGTCAATTTAGGAGCGAGAGTCTCTTTTGCAGATACAGAAGGCAAATCTATTACCTATTATAATGATGCTTGAACGTTTATTAGGTCAACTTCCCAGTTGCGACCATGGAGACCTAATATGAACAATCATGCGGATGGTCTGCTTGATTTAATTGACAAATCAAGTAAATTTATCGATATTGGTTCAGAATTTTGCTTAAGCATGAATTTAAGGGAGGTATATTATATTCAGCAGTTAAATGATGACGATAATACTTTATTTTTATTACTGGATGGGCCTGCTCTTGACCCAGATCACGCCTGATGGAAATCGATGGACGAGGCCAAGTTTTTTTTTTCTGATTCCTCTCATCTTTACAACCTACTTGCTAATATTTCTATTTAAGGAGCTTAGTAACTTTCAGAGCGGGTTAATTAATTGCCGGTCATTTACGAAAACCGAGATCGCTACATTTGATGATGAAAATGAGCTTAATCAATGATTATGTTCGCTAGTTGTGGCCAATTGTTAGTCAGCTACGCACGAATCCTGTGACTATAATCAGCCTTTTTTCCTTTACCGTTTAAGTTAGGTACCAAACAGTTGAACTCGATTCTGACTTTCAACGAACTAAAACTGCAAAGCGATAACTGAAAGGTCACTAATAAAACTGGTCGTATTACAAGAAATGTTGCCCAAAAAATCTAAAAGGATCCGACAAAAACCGCAGACGTTAAGCTCGAAACTTGTTATTGTACAAGAATGGATATCATACGATCATCATATGAATAATGGCAGCGTTACAGTCCTTCTCAGAACTGCAGACATGCCGTGAACTCTTAAATTGGTGACGTGACGTCGTGAGACCGACATGAGAACGGAAATATTCGTATCGTCTTTATTTTGTATTTAGTTATTCAGACTTTGCGTTAAAATTGTTTTAATTATACCTTCATCTGCATTCTGTTCAAACTCGCAATTTGAATATGTATCATGTATCTTTTTTGGCATGACGGACGCCTCACGTTTGTCAGTCGAACGCGCAAGAGTGATTGCTTACAGACTGTACAAATATTTGTTTGCAGTATTTCATATTTTGTTTGTGATGTATGTGGCAATTTCGGTAGAAATATGTACGATTTCGAAGATGAATCTTCATGACTGTGGTTGTGTGCGACGGACATGCCGCCACCATAAATTTTTGTTAAAACAATTTTTTCTGTGTCGTGACAAACGAAACCCACCCTATTTCACCCTAAGTAATGCCTTGTGAATTGTTTAACAGAAAACCAATATATTATTTAATAAGAAGAATGTTGATGTAGCACTTAAAAATTTAATGCATCCATTATGCTAGCCAATGAAAATCGATTCTATTGAATAATCTAGGTACGACCGCTGTCGACACAGTACGGAAAATGCTTTTTCCTCGGAATTACTAATTATAATTGAACTGCAGTGTTAGAAACGTGCTGCAGTTCGTTTTATGTGAAATGAAATCCAAACAAAGAGTGGTATCGATGGTTTAATCAAACACACCCCTACAGCCGCGCTCTCGATCAGCCAGGGAACCGGTCGGAGCGCACCGAGATTCGTCCGAACTGAATTGATATGAAGTTATTAACATTGAATTAAAATATTTACAGAGCTGTGCCGGGTGCGCTCGTTTATTTTTGCATGACAATTAAATATGTACATGCGACTCCAATACATTTAAAACGTGGGGTTCAATTTCGATCATTTGCATGTACCTTGAGGGCGCAGCGTTCTTTTATTCATACACACGAATCTGGCTATTCTCGTTTGGTGAGTTGTTCGAATGGTGCCAACCAGATATTTTTTCCTTCACATGACATTTCGTGTTGTCTGTACGCTGTCACCGATGGAACTCGATATGCATGCATTAAAATTTTAAAAGCGTCCATAAGTTATTCATACTCCATTAAAAGTTCCGATGCAGATTGCACGAGCAGGAGACTTCATAGAAATCGAGTTTCTTTCAATAAACAGTTTTGCTTTCGCCCAGACCTCGTTTGACCTAAAAATTTACTTATCAGGCAATTTAATCCTTCCTTAGCTTCAACCTTTGTTAGCTACGACTAAATTCTCGGAACATATTTCAGCCTGTTTTTACTTTAAGTGGGCGGTTCCTCCTGATCGTAGATTGTGTGACTCAGATGATATGGGTGTGGGAACTTATATCAGTTTGGAGACGAGAAACATGCCGCCGACCACTAACGCGTTTATCTGTAACATAAGTACACGATTCATATCGGAAACGCTATCTCGCCAAGGCGGCTCTTCCACCGCCCTAAAGTTGGACGTAAGCCAGTGCCTAAAATCGTACTGCGGACATGATTCAACTATGAATTCGTGTTTATGCTCCATATCTTTTATTACATTAATGCGTCTGAAGTTCTCCTGAGACGTGACAGCATTATGAACGAAGCGGCCCCACCAAATGTGGCGTATGCGACCGCAGTGCGACCCGAAACGGCCCGAAATGACCAGTAATCGCCGTTCTGATGGCAGATAAGCACAAATGAATATGTAACGCCTGTCCTCCCACGACCGAGCACAATAAAACCGGGTCTGACCCTATAAAAAAACAGGCAATTAATATTGTTTATTCGCGTCCGTTATTCAGAGCGGCGACAGTAACAAACGACGTCTGCATGGATTAATGCCATCGGAGGCGAGCGCGTCTCGCGGCCGCGACACCGATGCCGCGGACACCACGCCGATCCGGTTGAGTAATTCCCTATGTAACGGGACTTCCAGTTATGTAAATCTCAGCCGAATTTCACGATGCATCTGCATAGTTTCGAAAGTCGATCTTAATTAGGCGTTCGATTAATTGTACCACACGATTTTATATAGATATTGTGACGAAGAAAATAAAGCCATTGAAGTGGCTTATGGATTATGGATGCGAAACGGAATCGATGCATAGTAATGAGCCCCAATTAATTATGGGCGCTCTGATTTCCTATCGGTCGCCCGGCGTGCCTCAGGGAGACATTATCGGGCCAGTGCCAGTGTCCGCTGGAAAATCGTGAATATGTTTAACTTTGGATCGATTAAACTCAATGCAACTACCGGGTTATCGATATCGCAGCGAGATAAGCCTATTAGTTGCGTCACACGGATCGTGAGCGGCGCGACCGGCCGACCTCTGTGATCAGCAGAGGTTGTGGGGTCACCATCACCATCCCCGGCAGGCCCTAATCTCCTGAAACTTTTACGACCCGACGCATGAATAATTCCCGAGAGGAGCAGCTATCGATCGCACACGTCGAGGTTTTTATTTATACGGCGCGGGTGGGCGAGGCGCATATTAGTAAACAGGCGCAGGCGCGTCGGGGCAGACACTCACCGACTTGTAGCACGTTCTCCACGCAGCCAGCCTCCAGCAGCTTTAGGCCGCGGCAGAAGGCGATGTTGCGGTGGTCGTCGGGCGGCGCTCGCGCCAGCGACGAGTACATGCAAATGTCCCGCTCATCCCGTGGGAACGACCAGTATACAACGCGGCGCTGCACCGGCTCCGGGATACGTTCATAGCGCTCCTCGATGCGTTGGAACGGGATCGCGGCGGCGACTATTTTCGCTGTGATGTCGAGTAACGTCGGCGGGGCGCGCGGCCGGCAGCAGGCGCGCGGCGCACACGCGGACATGGCGCTCGCTCGGCCGCTCGGCGCGGACTGACGGCCGGCGCGCCCCTCCCGCCGCGCGCCCCCTCGGGGGGACACCCCGCGAACCCCGGGGATGCGAGCCCCGAATCGACACACTGCGATAAATTATTCATTTGGCAGGCATAATGTGCGATATATTATTAAAAGTTGGCATTTTTGTTGTTCTCTGTGGCCTCAAATAGAATCCATAACTAGTCAGAATCGCTGTGGTTAGCATTTGTTAATTATTAAATTGCTTTCGAAGTGCTTAGCGTTCGTTGTATTTATGCTGCTAGTAACAAAATAGTCACGTTTTATTTTTGTTCAAAATGATGCCGTGGATATTATAGCTTTATATTCACCCATTATGAAGTCGAAACATAACACTGAACATCAAAAACTTGGTACAGAAATAAATAAGAACAATACTCATAAAAATATAATGTCGGTGCGTGTCGTTGATAGCCGACGCTCCTCGCATTACACAAACGAAGGGGAAAGGCTGGTGCGGCGTGGCGGGGGGAGGAGGTACATTAACAGCTGATGGCAGGGGGGCGCGGGCGGGCGGGGGGCGGGGCCGCCGACGTCAGGTGTCCGACCTGCTAGCTCAGCTGTGATTGAGCGCGCCGCTCAGCGCTGCAGCCGCTTACTTGCAACGCATGTACATTGACCTTTTTGTTTATCATTTTTTTGTAAACATTACTCACTCGGCCGCGCTCGAAGGAAACAAAGTATGATTTTAGAATGTATTGTCTTAGCAACTGCGGTAGGATGGCCTGTCGTAAACTCGTTTTGGAAATCGAGAGTCGGGTGACAAAAGTAAAGCCTATTAAGTACCTATTTTATGATTTTAGTGGTGTTATTTAATTTCTTTATGTCTATTTTTCTATAGTAAACGCTTTTATTGAGGGCATTAGTTTTGACGAAAAGATTAGGGCAGTGTCTTAAAAAAAATGTCATCAACGTAATCTTATTGCTTCGAAAAAACTTTTTGAAAAAATAGACATCCGAAACACGCTGTATAACAAAACAGAAAAAAAAAATCACCGCCTAAAAATGTCATCTCACTCTCATCTAATTTTGGCGCAAATAAAATTATACGAAGAAAGAACTCGCTCAAAAACAATAGAATTACAATAAAAAGCGCTGTATCCGCTGAAAGCGCTCGCTATCATGTCTCGGACGACAACGAGGAAATCCCGACTGAACGCGAACATACCTATGTATACAATACATACCTACTGTTTATACATAATGCTATTATGTCGATTTATGTGTAAGCAGTCAGCTGATCGCCATTGAAAGTGAATTAACTTTTTGTGTCATGGTAGTTACTTGTGATTAGGTTATAATTTTGGGATGCAAGTAATGCTAGAGGATGCAAGGCTTGTGTAGACATAGCGATGTGTACTTTTGGGATTGAGAAAAAAAAATCTAGGTCACCATTCTCCTGCCTTAGCCCAGGTAACATACAGAAATGAACATCCAACAATTCCAGCCCCAAAATGTAAGAACTCCCGAATTAATAAAAATGAAATCATCATCATCGAGGCTTCACAGTCGCGGGTGGGCATTAGCCTGGTTAAGTATCTCCAACGTGACCTATTTCCTGGTTGTTCTCTCCAATTTCTCACCCCACCAACAACAGTTCTTAAATCTTGTTGTTCTTAAATCCAACCATCTGAGCTTGGTTCGTCCTCGACTACTCCGACGTCAAAATCGCAGGAATGGACGAGATGGTGCTCTGGTCTCGTCCATTCTTGCGACATATCCTGCCCATCGAAGATGTCCTATTTTAATGGTCTTAACAACATTAGGCTCGTCATACATCTCGTAGATATCGTGGTACCGCGTTCACAATTGCCCGTTTTCCAGCACTGCACCGAATCACCGAATGTGTGCGTGAGGATTTTCCGTTCTAAAATGAAGAGAGAGTCCTCGACTTTTTATGCTTAGTACTCAAGCATTCCGAATCGTATGTCAGTATTGGTCTTATTGTGACTGGTCTTGTAGTCTCCTCTACAAGACCTAGAGTTTAATGCTTCTTGAGAGTAACTTTGAACGAAAATACCCTACAAGTAATTACGGTGTATGTTGTCATACGCAGCTCAGAAGTCAATAAACAGTGGTGTGTGTGTGGTCCATGGAGTTTCTTGCCCGTTCTTCTTCATAGAGATCTACGTTTTGGAATGGTCAGCTTAGGTACTCGTAGCTTCAACTTTCTGACTAATTGACAGACTCTAACAAAAGTGCCTGTAGATGGTTTAATCGAAACAAGTGCTTTGAGTTTTGAGTTTGAGTTTGCGCACATTATTTTCAAGGGTCTTTCAAGAATTTGCCTCGGAGTGAAAATTTGGTCTTCCTTTGTGGGTTTGACATAAGATTTTAACTTGTTGAAGAGATTGTAAAACGCAAACACCTCATACGTAGTGTTTAATATTTCTGTAGTTTTGGCACTCCAAGACGTCACCCTTCTTAAGCAGGGGACATTATGACAGCCGTGTTCCACTCGTCCGACAAGGCCATTCCGTTCCAGATCTGTATAATTAGTTTGTGGAACTCCTTCTCAAAAGGAACTCCAGCATACTTTATAACTAGTGAGAACAAAATTTCCCATTAGTTCTACCGATGGAACAGGTAGAACAAGTGGGAAATAGAGACTCCCACTATTTGCAAAATATCCCATTAGTTCTACCGTGGAACTGTTCAGTAGAACAAGTGGGAACAAACCAGTTCTACCGTAGAACTGTTCAGTAGAACTAGTGGGAACAAACGGATGTCCCCGCCTGCTGCCTTGTTGCTTTTAGGATTTTTTTTGGCTAATTGAGTGTCTTTTTGAGTGGGTTCTAGAACATCAGTATTATAATCTTGCTCTTCTTTTTGAAGCTTAGCGGTAGGAGATGACTCGGCAGTCACTGTGCAGCTTTTCAAAGTACTCTGCCCATCTTTTAATAACATCACTTCTGTCGTTAATTAACAAGCCCTCTTTACTTTTGCAAGCTGTGGTCCTGGGCTTAAATTCCTTTCACCCTTTTTTTAATTTCGCTGTGAAACTGCCTCGTCTCTTTTTTCGCATAATTAGATATGATTTTCTTTAAGTGCTGTTCTTCGTGCAACTTTATCTGTCTCTTGAGCGGTGTCCGTGAGGAATAGTAGAAAAGTGAGGAACAGTTAAATGACGGGTGTGAATACGTGAGAATAGTGAAAATGTGAGGAACAGTTAAATGACGGGTGTGAATACGTGAGAATAGTGAAAATGTGAGGAACAGTTAAATGACAGGTGTGGATGTATGAGGAATAGTGAAATGTGAGGTCTAGTGTAAAAGAAGTGAGAATGAAGTACAAAGAATGAGGTTCTGCGTGAGACGGTACAAAACGTCCGCTCATACGGTACAAAACTGTGCAATTTTTTGTGAGTCAAGCGGCTCCTGAAGGCTAAAAAGAACGGGTTTCGATAAACATATTTTGGTTCTTCATTGCGCAAGTTGACGCCACAAACCAGTTACTTGTTTAGATTTCAAAGAAACGAATAAATAAATCAACCTTCTTGTGTGTTCGTAGCATGCAGCCTGCATATAAAATAGCATGCACCAATATAAAACTTTAATAAAACTCCCCCTGAAACCCGCGGCAATTGACAATAATTCATTTATTTATAACATTCGACTTTTAAATTGCGCGGGAAACTAATGGCACTTTTCATAAATAAATCAAAGTAGGTACCAATCAATCAGCCTTTCCGAAGTACTTTTGCACATACACAAATTACATGAATAACACAATAATTAAACCATTTAAAATCTTCACGTGTTCAAAGTAAACAAATAAACGGTAATCTGTTTGATTAGTATTACGAATTAACGACGGTGATCAATTGAATTCGAATGATTCATTCATTACTTCACAAACGGTCGGGGGGAGGCGGGTGGCGCGAAACCACCACAGACTATAAATGGAGACTGCAAAGCAGGTCTGCATATACTCTAGGCTGTGTACGTTCTTGGAAAATTATAAAATAATTTCCCGTGCCTCGGTCTAACGTTACGTGAAACAGTAATTTTCATGTTTTTAAAATACATAAGCGGGTTTTATAATGGTGATTCTCGAGAAAATAAACATTACCACTAACAGCTTTACGAAAACAATACGAATTTACAGGGAAAGTTGTGTTTAAAATTACCGACTTTTCTTACCACTTAATAATCATTAAGAAAGCTGATTACCGACATAAAGAAAAGCAGGAATTCGTTCGATCACCATTATCAAGAACTGTGGTATCTTCACTTGACTAAAATGTATCAACTCTCAGTATCCAGTCCTGACCCGGAATCGAACCGGCTTTTAGCCGACGTCTACTAAAAAAGTTTTTACTTAAAATTTTATAACCTGTATTCCATAATGGCGCTCCCGTGAATCGATACCGCGTTCCGAATTTAAAATGTCGTGTCCCCGCCATTTTTGCCGGATCTAATGAACTATTAAACTGCAATTTGGATGCGCGATGGCTGTTAGATGGCGCTGTGCGCACGTATTGATCGTGCGATGGGGGCCAAATATCTCGACATCGGGTTCTGCCAAGTCACGGAATGTATTGCTAGCTATTGTGGCGAAAAATGGGGGGTTGAGATGAGCGTGGAATGCCTGCCCGCGCTTAGGGCGCACCTAGTGTGAGGCGACGATTTATGTGCGCCGGGCGTCACTATGCGTGAGCTATTCTTTTTGTTTGCTGCCTTTTTGGTGCTCGTTAGTTTTGATGAGTGTTCAGGTGTTTTAGAGGATATTTAGATTGTGGTTTTAATTGGCAAAATCGTCTTATAAACGGGTAAATAAATACATAAAAATAAAAAAAGCTCTAAGTATATTTCTTACAAAAAAATTACAAAACTACAAAAGCAAAATAATAAAAAGTAAACTAACTAACTATCTAAGTTAACTAAAATTTCTTAAATTTTAAACTTCAGCACCACTAGGTAAGAACCCCTCATTTAATTGAAGGTGAAGGCCTCAAGAGATTTCCTTTTCTCCCTGTCATTCGCTGTATTCACTGATTATCCATGTTTACATGTTGTGAAAAACACGTCCTTAGGTATGTACAAATAGCAGAATCAATAACAGTGATGAAAACAGAATTTTAAATAAATGTATGTTTTATATTGAAGTTGTATATTCACTAAAAGGATCGTCCAATTTTATCATACAACAATAAAAATAAATCATAGAAACGCTATCATAAACTCAAACGCATAAAATCCTAGTATTTTCATAAGGGGGGGGGGGGGGGAGTAGTTTCCTTACACGCTACTTTCTAATACATAATTACAAAGGCACTGAAATATGTATACAGCCTGGTATTTCCGAAATTCGGCTACGGCGGCAATTACACTGTGAATATTTTACCAATGGGATATTGAAGGAGAACTTACCTTGTAGGAACAGTCACCACGGATATACCTAGTAGAAGTTTAGTAAGAAACCAATGGAAATTTTCGAATGTAATTTCATTTGATAAATTAACTGTTTGTTTTCTATTAATTAAATTATACACACTTATCATATACACTTATATATCTCGATAAATTTTCAAGTAACAATCAGGCAACGCAATTTTTAGTAGGTACATTAAACAAAAAGGATAAGCAGAAACATGTCCCTAGTATTCAGGAAGGCGATTTTGCCCAAAAATGTGTCGTTGCTTAAATACTTCAAAGGGCGACCATTAGCCACTGCGGCAAATAAAAGGAATAATGGAGTATTATCGCCTCTCGCGTCGACGAAGACCGCCGGCGTACCAGCGGTATTAGAACCAAACGGCTTGGTACGTGACGATGGGAAGAGACCAGACGGCATGACGTTTTTGCCTTGGAAGGTGGGTAGGCCTCTGGTGTGGGACGCAACATGTGTCGATACCCTTGCGCCATCTCATGTTCCGAGCACGGCGGGCTGTGCTGGCGCCGCTGCTGCGGCTGCTGAGACCCTCAAGCGGCGCAAATACTGTAACCTTGTGGGCAACTACAGCTTTGAGCCGTTTGGGGTCGAAACGCTCGGGTCATGGGGCCCGAGCGCGCGTCTCCTTTTTAAGGAAATTTCTCGCCGGCTGGTCGATACTTCACGTGACCAGAGGGCTGGGTCGTTCTTTGGTCAAAGAATTAGCATTGCCATTCAACGTGGCAATGCTGCCAGTCTTCTGGGCACGTTTCCGGATGACATCGATGCGGATGAGTACTTCGACGCCTAAGTGTCCTTTGTTTTTTTTTTTAATTATTTGTATAGTAGGTTAGTTAGTCTTTTATTTTAATATCTAGTGTATATAGTTATATTGTAATTAAATATGTGTGTACAGAGATAAAAAAATATTTTTAATAATTTTAAACTTACTACCTTACCCCTTTCCTCATGAACGTGTTAGAAAATAAAGTATAATCTATCTATAAAAGTCTATATGTATAAATATATTACCCAAATATAAAGCTTTGCATATCAGACTGGTTACTAGTTATTTAATATGTGTAAAAGTAACTATGAATATGGTATGTAGGGAAGGATTTTATGAAATAAAGTACAGAAAGATAAGCTAGACATTTATTTCAATTTAGGCTTGTCAGTAATTAATCAGAAAATTAGTTGTCCGTTCCAAATCTAGGTCATCATGGAGAAGAAGGACAAGAAGCTTCATGGAAACAGTATTAAAGTATTTTATCAATAAATTCTTTATATTGCCATAAATTATCATTATTTTAAAAACAATTAATTATACCTCTTGGACAATGGTTCAAGAAAACTCAGAATAATAGTAACATAATAACAATAGCTAGGAATATTCCATTATACACTTTACAACATTGGCATTATTGGCCATATTATTAAATTTACAGAAACGATAGTTCTAAATAATAATATCAATTAACTTACATGACATCTGGTCGATCTATTCCACATAATAACGTCACTAGTACTAAACTGACCGTAGGCCGGAGCTCCGTTCTGGTCGATGCCTCGAACAAGAATGATCCCCGCCACTGGGAGCTCCCCCTTTTATAGTCGTGAACAGAACAACTTTGACGTTTCTATCTACCGTCATCCAAAATATCAACGACATAAAAGGTGGATATCCGTTTGGAATATTTTCTATGTTTTGCTACATTATTCCTTAATATTTGGGTTATTCAAAACATTAATATTTTATCAAGTTTTAACAGTAAAATGATAACAATAACAATACCTATAATTAGGATAATCTATTAAACGCGTAGAGGTATATTAAATTGAAATTCATATCAAATACTCAGGTCTATAATACCTTTAAGCTGTAACAAAATCAAACTTCTATGTCAACGCAATCAAAAGAAACAGCAATTTAAGCCGCATATTTTCAAACTCGCAACTACTCGCAAGGGAATCAAAACCTAAAGGGTACTTCCAGTCGACCTAGAATCTTGAAATTTGGCATGAAGCAATGTTTTATAGCACATATAAAGGAAAAATTCCGAAAACCTTAAATTTTTAGTTACATCACATTGTCTTTAATTTATGCTCCTCCAGCTTTCCATAATGTAGGTAATGTTTTGGATTTCATTTTGCAATAAAAATACCATAACTATGAATCGATTGTCGTGATGGGTGAACTTTTACTTATATAGGTACCTACAGGTTTGTACGGAACCCTCGGTGCGCGAGTCCGACTCGCACTTGGCCGGTTTTTTTTTTCAGTACAGTCAGTCAAAGTTTGGCAATGTAATACTTTTGAATATTTGGTTGGGCAAAAAATTACATTTAAAAGCCAATAATTTTAAAAATACCCAACTTAGATTTTTTTAAATATTTTTCTGATAACTGTTATGACTTGGCCTATTACCCGATTGCGGCTTGACGTCGACTTACGGGACACCCTGTATAATCTACGGCCACGTGCGGGTTGGTGATTGGGTTGCTATTACAGATAGAAACTATTATTATTTCTGAAACACCGCATCATAATGTTGGTGTTTTAAAATAATAAAAAAGCTGATCTCATGGTTCAAGAATTTAAATCGGTTTATCATTAAAATTAAAACACAGCAAGTAACAAGTTTCCTTATTCAACTGAGATCGGACGTCTGAAATGTGGTTATGATAATGTACCGAAATAACAAAAAGCACTTTAATTCAATGATTTCATTAGTAGGTACAGACGCCAGCACATCAAGCTACCCGAAACTGTTAAGTTTTCCCGATAAACTTTGAACCGGCTTTACCGATAAAGTTGAAAATCTATTAAAGAAATTTGACAGATTGTAGTAGCTTGATGTGGTGACGTCTGTGCAAAAGGTACAAATAACATAAACACACACTAACAGTAACAATTGCTTTTCACTTTGCCAGAACAACAACATTCATTGCGTTATTTACGTTGATAAGCAGACAATTTTTTCGAACATACGAAGCAATGGATTAGCAATATCCTTCAAAATGATTCGGATTGTTATTGACAGTGTTACGCAATTAGGGTGCAGGGTTTAATAACTGGTACCTAGTCAATACCATTTTGAAGACAATATTTTTTTTTTTTATCAAATCATTTTACAAAAGCATTGGTGAGATATATAAGTACGTAGATATAATTCATTAATATATTCAGGGGATTCCTGTAAAATGGACAAGGATCTTCCATATTTAGGTACCAAGTGGTATAATTTAGTACAGTCAACAGCAAAAGTAGATGATGAAATTTTGGAGTCAAAACTGATCACGAATATAATGGCAGCTTTACTAGTAGTAAATGTTTGGTGTAATTTACAATCACATACTTTTGAATCACTTCGACGCCACACAGTTCTGACGCGAACTCCGTTTATTAGTATTGCATTTCTGATTTTCATCATCTATTTTTGCTGTTGACTGTACCTAATTAGATAAATAAACACCACCAACAAAGTATTGAATTATGAAGTACCTACGTACCTACTTAAACCGATCCAAGATGCAATAATAGGTATGCGTATGGCATCCAAACCACAACGTTTTTTTCACCATTGTTCATGGGCGCCGGGAGAGGGGTGCAAGAGGGTGCACTTGCATCTCCCTGGCTTCAAAATATAATGTAGGTGTAAAAACATTCAGAACGAAAAATATCCGAATAAGCCTATAGAATAATAGAGAACTCAACCCATTTGAGGCGAGATACTATAATTTTCGATTGTTTTCTGCAATGTCTCGATTCTAAACCTTTTTGAATTAGTCAACAAAGTACCGAAGTCCTATTTCCTAAAATCTAATCGACTTGTCGACAAAGTGACTCCTTGTATTGTATGGACAAACAATAACCTATCATATCCACTACATCATAGGTGAAATTGAAAAATAATCCAGCCTGCTTTATTGAGCTTAAGATGCACCCCCTTCAAAGTAATCTTGCCGGCGCCCAAACCATTGTTCTATTTTCGTACCTAATTAGTTTACTCCTAAATGTAACCTCATGAGACCCCATCAGCGTGCCCCAGCTCCCTATTGGCAGCCTAACTCTAACAAACGGCGTCACCGGCGAATTACCTGTTTTGTGGTCCTCAGGTCCTCACTAGGGAGGAACAGTGGTATTGGCGCCGTCCTACGAGGTGTGGCCGTGCGTTCGAATCCAGACGGACACATTACTTTGTACAGACGCCAGCACATCAAGCTACCCCAATCTGTCAAATTTTCCCAATCAACTTTGAACCTTATGCTTCAGCGATAAAGTTGAAAATCTATTAAAGAAATTTGACAGATTGTAGTAACTTGATGTGCTGGCGTCTGTACTTATATTTAATTTTCATCACCACTGCTCTCAAAACGGTGAAGGAAAACATCGTGAGGAAACAGGTAGTTACGTCCTAGAACCAAAAAAATCGAAGACGTGTGACATCCACCAACCAGCACTTGGCCTGCGTCGTAGATTGTGGTGCACTCCCTCTCTCAGAGAGGAGGCCTGTGTGTGTCCCAGCAGTGGGAACAGCATAGACTAATTATTCTCTCACTTAATTACTCATATGCCCGAATGGAACACGTCATCAAATTATTACCAGCCTGTCTCATGAAGGAGGTTTCAGTCTCTACAGTAGTATGTGTAGCTAACATTCCTGTTTACCCTTCTAATTAAATAGCGCTTGAACGGGCAATGGGTTCATCACACGAGTTCAAAGAGATACAATAAGAGCCGTGGCTTTTCCATCACTACTTATACATACATAAGTAAGAAGGATAGCCATGCCGTTAATTATTAATTTGGACAATTTCCGTTAATTTTCAATAAAGTTGAAAGGGTCGATAGTAATCTACTTTTTATGATAATAACTCGTGGCGCCATCTATTATGTAACTTCTATAGTTTGCTAGCAGCGCCCTCTTGTGGAGAAGTGAAGTAGTAGTGTTACTCGTAACTTATGACCAATGGGAAATGGGAGTGTTCTTGAGGGACGGGCCAATTAGTGCAAATTTTTTCCGTTAGAGGGCTTTGTTATAAATTTATTGGTGGTCGTAACTGTTTGCACTTTGCAGCAGTGCTCTCTAGTTCAAAGGATAAAGAGCAGTGTAGTATGGAAATCTATCCAAAACCACAATTCCTTTATGGTTTTGGATACATTTCCATTATTTACTTCACTTCATTCTCACCTAATTTCAGCACAGCAATACAAACTACAAACTCACACGGAGAGGAGGCTGTGTCCCACCCAGTAGTCGGAACATTATAGGCCGATTATGAACAGAAACAATAGATCGATTAAAAAGATTATGTATTTGCAAAAAAATCGGTATAAAAATATTTTCACATTGTTGTTAAATTATCTTAATGGTACACGTAATCAAGGCAGTTCGTTGTATCTCACAGGGTACGTGAGTTGATTCCCTCGGTCCCAAGAGTACAGCTCCTGAAATTAAAAGTAATTAATACAGTCGAAAGAAGAACGACTGCATAACAAATTAATTAGCAATATCCTGGAATCAATGCCCGTCACTAGGTTAAATTATTTTTTGTTCGTTTTTTTTTTCAGGAATTAGTTGTTTCAGGGCGAATTTTACCAAACTTTAATAACTAGAGTAAGTCAACAACTAACTAACTGACGACTGACGTAACTGAGAAAAAAATGAACTTTTTGACAGTTTTTTCATACTAAGTAGAACAGTACCTACCTAACTATCAGACGTCAATTTTATTCCACGGATAAAAGATATCTGACTTCGGTAAAATCAGCCCTCAGTCTTAATCTGCCGATGACGTGCTCATACTAGACTAGTCAAATAGACTGACTCATCCTCACACACGGTGGACAAATATCCTGCCGGGGTAGCCGGATTGTCCGAAAGGGTTACCGCTGCCCCGGAACATAAAGGGCTAAGGAAGGAACACGGGTGGGTTTTAGTCAGGAAGAGTCTGACACTCCCTTCCGCTCCACCCAGAGCGGGAGGAGTCATTAGATGATTTCCCATACATAAAAAAAAGGACCAGAAAAAATAATTGAAAAAGAACCTTATGCATATGATCATATCCGAGCTGCGTGGTCTTTCGGAACGGGTTGGTGAACTGCAGTGCAACCTCAACCTGTTTGTTGAGGTACAGGTCTATGGCAACGGACACCTTGCTCTCCCGCTCTGTCGCCGAGTCCAAGGCATACAGCACCCCGCAGACTATGAACATTTCTCCTACCTGGGGATGATAAACGGACTGTGATTGGTTTTGAATCAATGACACGTGACGTGATGCGCCATATGGAATTTGGTGGACTATCAATGAAGATTTCTGATATTAATTTAGTTATTATAAGTTAACTTTCTGCGCTCTAACAGGTTCACGTACTCATTACTTTAGCCTAGTAATACCCACTTTACTAATTATCGTATTATACCTATCAGATGAATAGTTACACACCGATTTCTCTCTTTCAGTCGTCAGCAATTTTGACCTTCGACGGCTCAAACTAACAAATCTAGAACCTGTGGAGTTATTGTGTAACACACTAACAGAGCAATGGCTTTCATTTTGACAGTTCGAAAATTTGTCTCCTCAACAACGTAAATAACGCAAAGAATATTGTTGAGCTGTCAAAATGAAACCCATTGCTACTGATAGTGCGTTACGCAATTACCCCGCTGATTATGATTGACTGTGTATTACGCTATTAGGGTGCTGAATTTTTGCCTGCTGGTAAGCATACCTACCATAATATACCATAAACTGAAGTGGAAATGAGCTGGCTATGTTTGTCGAAGGACCGATGGCCGGTGGAACAGATGAGTCCTTGAGTGGAGACCGCGTATCGGCAAGTTTAGTGTGGGATGCCCCCCAGCTAGATGGACGGACGACCTAAAGAAAGTGGCTGGAACGGACTGGATGCGGAAGGCGGAGGACAGGGTGTTGTGGCGCAGCCTGGGAGAGGCCTATGTCCAGCAGTGGACTGCAATAGGCTGAATTAGTTGAAGCATACCGTGGGTGAAGAGTAACTAACATAAAGAATAAATAACTTTACTCACTTGTTTATGATTCAAAGATATATTCCAAACGTAGTCTATATTCAAGCCATCCTTGCTGGGATCAAAACTGAGCTGAAATCAAACACTATTGAAATAATACCGTGTTTCAAATACATAATTCCAATAATTTGGGGCAAAAACAAACGATTTTTTAAATACCTTAGCAACAGCAGTATTGTTGGATGACTCTATTGAATATATCGCCCATAGACCGTTGTCGTCAGCACTGAAATCTACCTGAAACATTTATACAATAATGTCTATAATACAGGTACCTATAACGTTTTTGGAACCCTACACATAGTCCTGCTCGCTTAGTCTTAATTGCCATTGGTCTTAACACGAAGAAATGTGATTTATGACTAGACCAGAAGTCCATAATATGCTCTAGAATATTTTACTTGTAATTTGATTGCAGAGTTGCTAGGCATAGCCTGACAATAAGCTGCAGAGCCTTTTAGGTTTAAGGATCTCATACGGTAACATAAACCGTTATCGCACCAAGTTGCAAAGTCTTATGTATCTGACATGAGACTCCAACTTTGGATATAAGGTCCACAATGAAACGACTATCAATTTGGCATTGCAAATGAGCGACAGTGGCCTTCCCATCAGGTGGGCCATTGGTTTCTAGCTTTAGTCGGTACCTGATTATGCTGTGCAGCATACAGTCTACCATCAGCGTTTGGCAGTTTAACAGACTTGATGCGGCTCTGCGTCAGGTCATAGCGGATGATGTCACCAGGATGTCCAGACTCATTGGCCTGATAGAAGAATGAACCGCTGTAGACAATGTGGCCGTTGCCCTGTGAAGAAGGAAATTCTGGTTATTGATATGAAGATAATACTTTTTGTATTTCGAGAGGAAGTTTCCGTTACTGAAATCAAATTCTTCACCGTTCACTTAGGTCCCTTAGGTCTTACTAAAGGCTGTTGGTTAAGTTTTACCTTGAAGGACTACGAGCTACTTATAATAAATGTCTGATGAGCCCAGGGAAGTCCAACTACCCTTAAGTATATCATATAGCTCCTGGCATAGTAATCAATTTAAATTTATCTTCTTAACACGTCTTATATATTCAGATTTGCCATAGAATGTGACATCTAGGAAAAATCTCGGACGAAATGAGGATAGTTAATACGATTTATTCCGGTCTGATCCCCTGCTAGTTCGTCTTCTGTTTTAAACTTTGTCTTATCCACTTTATGCTAGGTTACTCTTTTTGACAGGTAAGTACAGTCAAGAGAAAATTAACGTTTCATACTTACAAAGAACGGTTTCTGCAATTTGTGATACTCGTCCACGTGGTCTGCCTTGAAGCTTGCCTTACTTCTGTACTCCCGCAATCTCTCCACGTCAGTCTCTTGGGTGGTCCACAACTTCTCCCTCTGAAATAATGATAGAAATTGAGATTATTTTCAACTTGTTGGTGCTCCTTATCAACGGTCATAGAGAAAATGAGCATAATTTCAACGCATGGCAGTTTTTAGAGGATTGATGATACCTTTGCCATGTTCACTTGATAAAGAGTCTTAGTTGTTTTTTTGTAAAATTCAGTTTACATAGTCTTCTGACCACCTTGCGCGTGTTCCTCAACTACCAATGAAGTAAAACGTTCAGCTCTTTATAAGGCATTCTTTAAGACTCATTCATCATCATCATCTGCCTAGCCTTTACCCAACTATGTTGGGGTCGGCTTCCAGTCTAACCGGATGCAGCTGAATACCAGTATTATACATGGAGCGACTGCCTATCTGACCTCCACAACCTAGTTACTACGTAATATTATGATACCCCTTGGTAAGACTGATTGTCAGGCTTCTGACTACCCGTAACAACTGTCAAAGATCCACGAATGACAGCCGGGACCAACGGCTTAACGTGCTTTCCGAGGCACGGAGAGGTCTCAGTATGTTAAGATGGTCACCCATCCAGAGACGACCGATCGACCTGTGCGGCTGTTATTATTTAGCCACGGGCCCATTCATTTCACTTTATTACGTCTTGCCAAAGGCGATTGTCGTCATCTCAAAAGACAAAATATAGCTAGGTTTACCTGTGCGTCGGAGCCATTTGAGTCCCTGAGCCAAGCTCCAAACAATTCTTCTTTGTAGCGATGGTACACTGGCTTACCAATGGCATATAGTTGACAATCTGTAAAAAATTAAACGAAATGACAAGTTCATCTTAGGATTGTCCCATTGCACTGGCCATTTTTCGTTCATTCATACAAAAGACAAAATAAAAAAATGTGTCATCTTCAATCTCGATGTGTCCACGTTTTTGGTAACTTCATAATCTGCCTATAATGTTCCCACTGCTAGATCACAGGTCTCTCTCTTCGAGAGGGAGTGGGCCACGTGAGCCCAGTGCGGGTTGGTAGATTTTCATGTTTTCGAAAGGGGTTTGAAGATCCGTGGCATACCCACCTGTCCGCCATTTTGCTTTTCTTTCAAAATGGCAGCCACGCATGAGACCTTTAGAAATCGATAGCTGACATCAATGCAAACAGAAAACATACTAAGACCAAACCCCATAAGTGTCACATTCCGAGATGTTAACGTTTAAAGTGACATCCATATTTCTAATTAACTTACTTATTCTTGTTGCACAGAAGTTTGAAATAATCACTCTGAAAGTTTCACTTTACGGGGTTTGGTATTAGTTTTTTTTCTGTTTTGATTGATGTCAGCTATCGATTTATAGGTATAGGTTTCATCCGTGGCCGCCATTTTGAAAAAAAAAACAAAATGCCGCGACAATAGGTATATGCCAGCCTCCATATATAAATCCCCTTTTGGTTGTAGGACATGCCGGTTTCCTCACGATGTTTTCCATAAAGGAAAACATCGTGAGGACATATTGGTTGAAATTATTTACACTCACGACCACGTCGTAAATCGGGGCCATCACTGCTCGCATTGCATTAACTTAAAACATACATTCTATCAATGACTTACTGGTATTCCTCCTAGGTTTCAGTCCAGCAGTTCCATTCATAGGAGTAATAAGCAGCTGGGCTCGGTCACATCTCGGACACGTGGGGCAGCGCTGCACCTCACACAGCTCCTCATAAGACGTCAGGGTCGGTGGCCGAGAGCCGTACTCCACGGGCTGCTGCGTCTGCTCCTGGCCGTTTGGTGCATCTGGTTGAGGGCCATGGATTCTTTAGTAAGTGTTTTAATATTAAACATTCAATTAAGTATACTATAGCTCTGGACAGAGAGAGAGGTGCAATAAGAGTAGGGAGGCCTTAGCTCTGGACAGAGAGAGGTACAATAAGAGTAGGGAGGCCTTAGCTCTGGACAGAGAGACGTGCAATAAGGGTAGAGAGGCCTTAGCTCTGGACAGAGAGACGTGCAATAAGAGTAGGGACGCCTTAGCTCTGGACAAAGAGAGGTACAATAAGAGTAGGGAGGCCTTAGCTCTGGACAGATAGACGTGCAATAAGGGTAGGGAGGCCTTAGCTCTGGACAGAGAGACGTGCAATAAGAGTAGGGACGCCTTAGCTCTGGACAGAGAGACGTGCAATAAGAGTAGGGAGGCCTTTGCCCAGCAGTGGGACATTAATGGCTAATAATAGAAAATAATATCTGATTATAAAAACGTCCACTACTGAAGCAGCCAGGATGTTGTACAGGCTCGTAAATATTGGTATAAGTACGTCGCAGAGGTAGTTTAAGATAATTTTTAATTATATAGCAGTATGTGAGGTCGATTTGTAACGATGAGGGTGGCATAATCTGTCTAGATTAAAACCCTCTTTAAATAAATAAAGAAAAAAAAAAAGGATTGGCGAAAAGTTTCAAATTGAGTATGGATTCAAATGCCCATTTCCGCCGACCATACGCCGACCGCACAGTGGCGCCCTCATCGTTTTTTTTGGTTATTTCTTTTATTTTAGAATGAAAATGCAGAAAATAAGCACGTTAAGTTGTGCTCCACAAGATTATACGTTAAAATGATTACAAACAGTAGTTTTACATTGTTTAGTTAAGTTTTATTATAATCACTAAAACGGTCTATTATCCGTTTTTTAGTGATCATAATAAATCTCAAAGGAACACTTTTTAAGTCAAAATCAAAAGTATGTTCACTTTTTTACGCACTCATACGAACCCGCGGGTACAAGCTAGTTTAACATATACCATGACGGCACACCTGTATTCTAGAAAGGGTCAGGAAGTGTATCACCCACATATCACCTGTTAGGTCCATCATCATCTGCCTAGCCTTTACGCAACTATATTGGGTATTTAACATTGATCAACTGTCTATATAACCTCCACAACCCAGTTACTGGATTGAATAAAAGTAAGTATCTACTAAAAATTGCCTGAAATCTGTTACTCACTCTTCAACGTAATATCTCCTTTAACAGTCTGGTTATTAAGTTCATTCTTGGCTACGCAGCTGTACTTTCGGAAGTCGTGTTCCGTGACTCTTGGGATCTCGAGTCTCATGATCCAGCGCCATGGGTCTCGTGTCGGCGCCACTTCGGTTCTGTATCGCAGACCTTCAAGAGTGAGCCCGTCAATCTCCCAAGCTAGCACCGGTTCTGGCCAGGCTTGGATCTGAAGACGGAAATGAATAAAGTGTTTATTGGCTTGAAGTCTTAGCTATGTAGTTTTATACAAGCACTGAGACAATGTTTTTAATTATCATAATAATCTTTTACACTCAGGCCAAATAAAAACCAAGACAAGAGGGCTGTCAACAGTAAAGTGAGGCCGGTTTCGTAAACATGTGTGTCTTACTGAGGTGTAGTTTGATTGTAAATGTGTGCGTGTGAGCGTGTATAATGCACACAGCGGAGGTGTAGTTTAGGTATGCTTCACTGTATTGTTCGCAGCGCTATGCCTTGACTTTTTTATTTGGTCTGAGCTTTCACATCAGTATTTCTGTAAGTGCTCATATACACGAGTGGCAACGGTCAACTGCAGAGGCAACTGTAGCCGCCGATACGTCTACGGCTGCCGTCGACAACGTGCAGCTCGTGTGTTTGAGCGCCGTACTCAAATACACGAGCGACACATTGTCGACGGCTGCAGTTGCGTGTGCCGCTCGTACCGCTTGTACAAGCACTAAGTCAATGGAACAAAATTAAAGTCATGGCAAGTGATTTGATTTTTGTTCCGGATGAGTGCTAATTTTAAATGGCGACCAGTTGGAAAAATTTGTTAATTATGGAAAATCTGTTAGTTTTGGCAACGCGCACAGCAAATATTAAAATAAAATGAAAATGGTTTTGGGTTCGCAGTTGTTTTTAATTTACCTTCTTAGTATGTATGGTGTGAAGTAATGAATTGATTGATTGACTTACCTCACATTCGATCTTCACAGTCTTGTTAGTGACGTAGACGACATTGTTCGGCACCCGTATGTAAGGACTAACTGAAACAAGTACGACGTATAGGTAAAGTTAATAAGTTACTATTCCTTTATAACCTTTTGACCGCTTGTGTCGCATTTATGCGACACATACGAGTATTTCCGTGCTCCTACCGCTCGTGTCGTATTTCTGCGACAACATGCATGATTTTTTCGTTCTATTTATATTAGATTAGGGTGGTTGATTCAAGGCTGATTTAAAATAAAAATACGTGTGGCACTCGGGGACTGCCGCGGTAAAGCTATTGCATAGCAACGCACACAAGCCCCGTGCCGAAGTCTGCCGAACTGATACGACGTTAGACGATGCTTAGGTTTATTTTCGTTACGGAATTTCTTCATTCGGTCGCCGCGCTCAAAGCCCAAGATAAAAGCTATGCAATAGCTTAAAAACTTTTTGACTATTATTTAATCGTTACAACGATTTCTCCTTCTTATTTATTGTAGGTATTATTTTATCGATTTATAGCCGCGCGCTAGGGGCATGGCAATTGATATAAACATAATCCTTCTTCGGGTAAAATCATCGTCTTTACTGACGTAAAGACAGAACTCATCATGGTTCTTTCAATATACCTACATTCTTTTTAGTGGTCTTGGCGTTTATTTTGGAACAGCCGTTTCATGTTGTTCTCGGAGAAGTTAAAAATTATTTGAACACTAGCAAGCATTTATATGATTTAGAATGATGATGAATTATCATGCGCTATTCAAGCTTTGTTCCTTCACCGTTTGGAGCGCAGTGGTGGTGAAATGATTTACACAAAGTAAAGCGTCTGCTTGGGTTCGAACCCACGACCTACTCGTACGTCGGTGCCGTTACCACTGGGCCACCAGTGCTCACAGTGAGGAACCAGCATGTCCTAGAAACAAAAGTTCGAAGACATGTGACATCTACCAACCCGCACTGGGCCCGCGTGGTAGATTTATTACAGCCTCTCGAAGAAAGGCGGCCTGTGTCCCACATTGTGCTGCATTATTCTGCATTGGCTGATTATACTATTCAAGCTTTCTTAACGCGACAAAAGGACATTGGTCCATGTCTGTTTGTTGTACTTACAATGCACCTCAACATCAGTGGTCTGATTGGCGGAGGGCAGCATGCCATTGTTGGCCAAGCAGACGTACTTGCCGGTGTGCCAGCGAGACACGTTGGGGATGTTCAGCACGTGACCACTGACTGACGCGTCGCGCCATGACCCCTGAAAAGACAGAAAAGACCTTTACCCGACTTGGAATAATGATCAAAATAAAAAAAAAACTGGTTCGATGGTTCAAGCTTCGACGGAGTTTTGTAATGAGACGAAAAAGGTTTTGGCAAGAATGGAATCGTTTAAGATAAAACGGTAAATGCCTTTGTTTTGGAGAACCCAAGCTAAAAATTTTTATTAGAAATCCTAGATTTCTCATTTCTTTTGTTTAGTGTACTGTACTACTGCTGAGCCAAGGCCTCCCCAAACCTGGAAGAATTTGGGGAGGCCTTTGCGCATTTGCCTATTTGGCTTTGTCTTTGGGAGAAATCTAGAAAAGGATGGCAGGCATCCTTCTAGAGTTTGCAATCAAGACTACCTACCTACCCCATATATACACAATACCATTACAATATTAGTGTTAAGCAAAATACTACCGCGGGGCTAAGTGCATACTCGTACATTTAGCCGAATCGATAGACTACTTCATAAATGAAAATCATCCAGTCGTTAGAATGTTTCGAGGGTATAAAGAATCCCACATACTACAAAGATATCTAGACGCATAGTTATACGCGTGAAAAATAAAACCCGGTTTTTGGTGTCGCGCAATCGGGTAAAAATATTTCAAACCTTACTTCTATTATCTCTGGAACGAAATTGACTTCGTAATACAATTCTATAATATGCCTTTCTCTATACAAAGCCTACGTAAACATTTTCATAGAACACAAGGGCGTGGCGGGCAATCCGCCAGGATTGTTATGCGCCTAGAAACAAGGTCATATCTGCAATGCATGCAAATGTTATCTATTGTCTTACGTTTGGTACTTGTGACTTAAAATAGGTACGTGAGTTTATGGTGATAATGGACAAAGAAAAATACTTGTTAAAATTCATAAAAAATAAAGAATAAAAGAGGTTTAGTGTCAGAGACAGAGCGAGTTATAACTTTATTCTCTATGGTGTAATATTCAAGGACGAGTCACGTTTATGCACATTTCGTGCATAAACGTGACTCGTCCTTGAAATTTGACTCTCAATTCTCGTCCAATTATAGAATCGCCTCCTAAGAAGTTCCCTGCAAAAAATGCGATTTAATATTAATACGGATTATGGAGTATTTAGGAATCCACTTGGCAAGTTTTTAAACGTAATGCGTTCACGACTTTCCTTAGCAAAACGGAAACCCTTGGGACTTTTTGAATCGTGTAGAGTCGGGATCGGTGAGAGTTGGGACGAAGCCCCCTTACCTTCATTGTTTCTTAAAACAAAATTAGTCTAAAGGTAATGTTTCCACTGGTGGTTCTCGTGCCTCATCTCTACAATTATGCTGGTTTCAATCCATGCTTTTTTCACCGCTTTTGGAGCATCCTAACTATCCTAACTAATTTAATGCGAAAGTAAGTTTGTTTGTTACCTTTTCACGCCTAAACCACTGAACCGATCATCCTGACATTTTGCATATACGTTGTCAGGTGTACAAAAACGGACATAGGGTACCTTTCATTTCGAAAAAAAGTGCTGTTCCCGAGGAAAACCACAGCAACGTTATTATGCTAATAGATGGCGCCACGTGTCTATTGAACTTTGTCACATTATTTAATTCTGAGGCGGTACACAGTTCGCCGGGTCAGCTAGTTGGTCATAAAACAAAAAGATGGGATCGTTTCAACTGGGCATAAATTCCTCACCTGAATGACAGCAGTTCCGTCGTACCTCCTCCACTCCACGGTAGGCTCCGGTCGCCCCATGGGGTTGCAGCTGATGCGCATAGTGTCACCCTCCCGGACTATCACGCGAGTTTGGTCCTCTGAGGATATATAGAGGATTAGGACCATGCTGTCGAGCATACGTAGTTCATAATACTTTCACGCTAAATGCCCAAAGCTTAAGCTAAGCTAAGCTTAAGCATAGCTTTCACGCTAAATACTAAATTTCAAGAGCAATTACTTTTTTTTCCAAAAAATTTGAAGCGTTACCAAAAATTATTTCTCACTTTAAAAGCGTTGGAAATGACCTCCTTTATCTCCCTATTTCGTTTGACCCACGACTTTTTGACCAACCTGTATAATACTGGCGGGTTCTAATAGATATAAAAAGCAGGCATATAACCACAGGGAAAGAAAGAAAAGGATTTATTGGGACTCTCACAGAAATATCACAAACTAAACAAAATAAAAAATAAAACAAAAGTAAAATGAAAATAAAAAACATAAGGTCCTGTACGAGGCGAACTATCCCTATCTCAGCATGATGCTGCGAACTACTCACGTGCAAAAGTAGGTGGTATGAACAGCTCCTTCTCCAGGGTATAGTTGTAGATAGAGAGGCCTGGCCTGCCCGGTGCCCCATCACGGCCATCGTTGCCTCTCTGGCCTTTACTCCCCATTGGTCCTTTGTCGCCCTTCAGTCCTCGCATTCCTGGTGGTCCTGGGGCTCCTGCCCTACCTGTTGCACAGTTTATAATGATTATACTCGTAAATATTATTTCATGCACCGCCTGCACGTGATGCTATAGGACCCACTAATCTGCATCCGCGATTTATTTGTCAAAAATGTAAACAAATATGAGTTTATGAAAAAATAACTTGAAATCCTACACCATAAAATTCAGTTTACGCTACAACTTCAAACATTTTTCTAACTTTTTCAATAGTGCAAGTCACTCTGAAATCAACTTAATTACCATTAATGTAAAATTGATATTTGTTTAACTTGAAATAATATTAATTTTGAAACATAAGTTTGAATAGACTTTACTCTCATCATAATCCTCCTGTCCGTATCCCAATGTACTTGGGGTCGGCGCAATGTGTCTTTTTCTTCCATAGGATCCACTACAATGAAGGCTAAAACTATATGCCTAGTTCTAAATTGTTTTAGTTTCGAGACAAATTCTTGCCGGAACTAGAAAATAAAATACTTACTGTAAGGCATTTACCATATTCTTTAATAATAAATAAAGACCTTCGCTAAAGCAGTTACGACGAGCAGTAAATGAAAAAGCTTAATTAGAATATTAAAAAAAAATTAATATTACTGAAATAAGCCCCAAAAAAATTAAATAAAAAATAAGTTTAAAACTAAAACCCGACTACTGAAAAGGATGAAGCAAGAAAGTACCTTCCCGTGGTCGCATGCCGCTGTACTAACATACTTATAAGCTATGGTAGCATGCGACCACGGGAAGTACTTTCTTGTTTCATCCTTTTCAGTAGTCGGGTTTTAGTTTTACTTATTTTTTTATCAATAGCTCTATTAATTTCCCAACATACCATCTTTACCATCCTTTCCGTTCTTGCCGGGACTGCCATCCCTGCCTGGCACACCATCCCGCCCGTCTTTGCCTGGCGCTCCATCAGCACCATTTCTTCCCGACATGCCGTCAAGACCTGGTTCTCCTGGCACCCCGTCCCGGCCGTCTAGACCAGGGTTACCGGGGAAGCCTCGTTCTCCTGGTTTATATTAAAAAGTCCTGATTACTAAATGGATTAAGATGTAGAATAATGATGGGCACAGTACTATAAGTTTTTGCGGTGTCAGTCTGTCAGCTGACTTCGTTGGTTTATCTAATTAACAAAAATCCTAAGCTCATTAATTCATTATCAGTTAACGCACTGCCTAAACCGCTAGGCCATTTTTTTTTTTTTTGTGGTTGGGAAATCGCCTAATGACTCCTCCCGCTCTGGGTGGAGCGGAAGGGAGTGTCAGACTCTTACTGACTAAAACCCACCCGTGTTCCTTCCTTAGCCCTTTATGTTCCGGGGCAGCGGTAACCCTTTCGGACAATCCCGCTACCCAACCGCTAGGCCAATTACACAAGAGTTACTTATACAGGGTTATTGGAAAAACACCAACAACCTCTTAAGAGGTCATTGTACTCATAATTATGAACAACTTTTACTACGGGACAACCTGGAATCGCGAAAGAAAATCAGCTGTTACCTACATTTTGACGAGGTATATGAACAATATAAGAACCGCTGATTTTTTTTTGCGATTTTAACTTATAGCTTTTTATCAAAATAATGCAAAAAGATTTTTTAAAATCTGACTAGTAGTTCCAGAGATTAGTGCGATCAAACAAACAAACAAACGCTTCAGCTTTATTATTAGTAAGCTGAATATAGATATTAATATTATGAATGCGGTTACTGTTTTGCACATGCAATAGCTTCGCTGATGACACTATTCTGTTTCATGCTCCAGATCTATTGAGATTAATTGTTCACAAATCTATTTTTGGTGCTGCTGTGTATTGACCAGACAAGCCACTATGGTATAGGATTGAGAATAATAGATAGTGGGTAGACCGTTAACCCGAATCGAACGCTTCTCAGAACCGTTTTCAAATTCAATAAGACAGTTACATGAAACAGGTCTTTTCTTTGATAAAAATCTTTACACGTTTACCTTTTGGGCCAGGTGGTCCCACAGGCCCTCTGCCTCCAGAATGTCCAGGTGTTCCAGGGGCTCCAGAGTCTCCTCTCTCTCCCTTTGGTCCTGGCACGCCTGTTGGTCCTTTGGGACCTTGTACTCCAGGCGGACAGTAATCTTGGGTCGCTTTGCAAAAGCCTTGCACTACTTTGTACTGAAAATGTAGGGCAAAAGTAATTTAAAAAAAGCCGGCCAAGTACGAGATGGACGCGCACACGAAGGTTCCGTACTGCAAGGCAAAAAACGTCGAAAAAAAACACTTTTCTTGTATCCTTTTAATTATTAACTTTATTTATCATTTGTTGCTATAGCGGCAATAGATATAATAATAATTATTTATTTATTTTCACTTCAAGACACAAACATCAGTATAACCCTGATGTTTGAAATACACTCTGTGAAAATTACGGCTGTCTACCTATTACGGTTCATGAGATACAGTCCGCTGACAGTCAGACTGATGGACGGACGGACAGCGGAGGCTTAGTAAGGGTCCCGTTGGCACCCTTTGGGTACGGAACCCTAAAAAGTAGTCTTTATGCTGTAAAAGATAAGTACCCAACTTCTTCTTTGTTGGTAGTATTTACTGCCTACCACTCAATCTTAACACAATATAAAAGCAGTCAGATCAGTATTTACAAAATGAATTTGTAATACGTAGTCTGGTGACAGTGGTCCATGACACAATTTCATCGTATCATGAATTCATGATACGATTCCATGATCAATAAGAAAAGTGATTAAAAGTTTAAAAACTGCACCCTAATTGCGTAACACACTATCAATCGGAATCTGAATCATTTTGAAGCAAATTTCTAATCCATTGCTTCATAAGTTCGAAAAATTTGTCTGCTCAACACGTAAATAACGCAATGAATGTTGTTGAACTGTCAAAATGAAACCGATTCCGATTGATAATGTTTTACGTAATTGCCCCGCTGGTCCCATATTTTTTTATAACTGAGGAGAATCATTATTTAGCTGAGCGAACACATTAGCAATCCTAATAAAACCGTCGTCGGCGAAAGGACGCACAAAACTGAACAAACATTGATTCGGCTAAAGATAGCTCTCTTTACCAAATAACGAATGCCAATGTCAATATCTTCTAAGGCACTTTTCAAATATTTAGCGGGAAAGTTTAGCATAATCAGCCTGTAATGTTCCCACTGCTGGGATACAGGCCTCTCCTACAAAACGCGGGCCCAGTGCGGGTTAGTAGATGTCACATGTCTTCGAATTTTTGGTTCTAGGACATGCCGGTTTCCTCACGATGTTTTCCTTCACCGTTTTGAGAGCAGTGGTGATGAAATTATTTAAACAAAGTAAAGCGCCTGTTTGGGTTCGAACCTACGACCTACAACTCGTAAGTCGCGGCCATTACCATTGGACAACTACTGCTCTCGTAAAGTTCGGAAAAGTTTAAGATGGTCTTTTTTTAAACACTTACTGGCACTCTAGAATAGCTGGTCAACCAGACCCACGTGTCTCCACCAGGCGCGGGACCCTTAGCACCAGTCTTTCTCATCTCTGCTGCATCCTTCTCTTCAAGCTCTGCCCGCATTTTAGGGTTAAAGAACTCCACGTGAGGAGTCACAGTGTTGTCTTCCTGATTTACTGATTGTTTCTGAAGATAAACAAGACAATACGTTTCTTTTTTAGGTTTGTCAACTTTTTTATATCAAAATAATATAGTATTTTTGAAGCCATTGCCTGTAAAAAAATAATAGTAGTAGATAGCGAAAAAATAAAAATTTAAAGTAGGTAGGACTTAGCCGTTTCAAAAAATATTTTATTTTTAAATGCGTATTTTTTGCTACTTTGAACCTTTACTAACAAGTTTTTTTTTATGTCTCATAACCATAGGTTACAAAATACCATTTATTCGGCTTTTATGAGGTTAAAAGTAGCCATATTGCACTAATCTAACCATTTTGTATTGAAATTAAAATGTACTAATAAATCGATGTAGCTAGAATAACGAACATAATTATGTGTCATAGTAACTATGCAAAGTTTCACAAACATCAGTTCAAGCATGTAACAAATATATCAAATTGAAACTTTGAGAGACTCTATTGAAAAGTTGTCAATTTGCACATTGGCCCTTATACATAGGATCCATCGATATATTTTAAAGGAAATACAGTATTTAGGTCACTCATAGATCTTTGACAATCGTTACGGGTCGTCAGAAGCCCGAAAATCTGACAACCAGTCTTACCAAGGGGTATCGTATTACCCAGTAACTGGGTTGTGGAGGTCAGATAGGCAGTCGCTCCTTGTAAAATACTGGTATTCAGCTGCATGCGGTTAGACTGGAAGCCGACCCCAACATAGTTGGGAAAAGGCTAGGCAGATGATGATGTCAGTATTTAGGCCACTAATATAGCAAGATACTTTATAATATAGTAGGGTTGCCAACCCTACTATATAAAGACCTTATTCTTAATTCAAAGTTGGGTGTCGAAAATAGACTTAGGACCTCTTTGGTTCTATACCAAACTGTTTTGATCGTATGAAGATGGAATTTACTATGAAGATAAATTGAATTAGGAAGTGAAACTCGTGGGCGCTTCGACGTGGGTTTTTTGCGTACTACAGCCGCAATTGAGACTATATTTAGACATGGAATCTCATCGATTATTTAGATTCTTAAATAGTCGCTTTAAATAAAAATAAATGGGTTACTTTTTTTATAAATAATATTAAGTAAGTACTTTAAACTAGCAGAAGCGTATCTTCAATCTCTTTTTAATAAAGGAGTAACAAATCTTTCATTCAATATTCAATTTACATTCACATACTCCCCAAAGTTTATAACTTACCAGCATTGCTTCTCTTTTTAGCCTATGAGACGTACTCCCACTGATCTCCATCAGGTACGCATCTATTTTCTCCTCTATTCTTTCATCTAGAACATTCTGCATTAATTTCCTAGCTTCTAAATCAAAGTTCGCAACACCACTATCTACATAATTGTATGTTTGTACTAGTAAAGATACTATTGCAAAGGCACAGGCAATCACTGAGAGTTTTTTACAGCAGAACGGCTCGGAGTCCGTTGACACTTTTCTCTTTGAACTATTTTTCATTTTGTTTGATTACACATTTTTTTTAACACAAAAGCAAAGACCAGAAACACTCCTCCAACTTTAAGAACATATTTTTTTTTCAATTCACGACCATTTTCGTCCAACAAGGTCCTTAATTTTCGGGAGTGTAGACACGTGTTCCCTGCGCGAGTTATCTGGACGTAATCCTGACCAATGTGGATCTTCCGGCACGATATGAGTAGTTGCACAACGACCGCCGATAACCAATTGAGTCCCGGACTATTAAACCAATGAACTAACTCAATCAGACATCGACAGGCGTAGGAGCAGTGTTTTGTACGAATGTAGATGATTTAAATAATACACAGGGTCTTAAAATGATCTTGAGGTTACACTGTCAAATCAAGCCTGATTCCTTTAAATAGTTTTTAAAATAGATTGGGCCAGAACAAATTTATATCGAAGCTTCAAGATTACAGATTTATTTACATACAAAGCAAAATTTTAGAAGCCTCTCTCCAGGAGCTTCCCGAAACATACCCCATTTCCAAACATAATTATGTTCAGCGATTATTTATAGCTTAGGAGCACCACGGTTTTTAAATATTTTTAGGGAAATTCTCACTTGACTACAGAATTTTTCCATTTATCTCTTTGTTAGTCGCATTTTTTGTAGGTAAAGCGGAAACACATACTATAGGTAAAATTAATACTACGAGTACCAAAGTGAAAAATGTGTTTCTCGCCTTATCTACCATGTTCGAGCTCCAATTTCTACAAATAACGTCCCAAAACGTGCGTAATTTTTGTATTGCCTTGGAAAGCTGAGGGTGCGTTAAAGTTTTTAAAACTACTTTGGGGTCATTGGCACCCTTCATTTTTTCTTTTTTTAAAGGCTGAAAATCTAGAACGAATCTTGACGAGCAAAGAATTTGTCTTTGTGCTAAGTTTTATTCACTTTGGGTGGTGATTAGACAGATAGTATTTTTTATCGATCGTAGACCGTAATTTAAGGATTCATAAATTTTCAAAAAATGCGACAGTGGAAGAGAAAAATAAAAAAGTCTGAAGTCAAGTGAGAATTTCCGGGGTAGCGGGATTGTCCGAAAGGGTTACCGCTGCCCCGGAACATAAAGGGCTAAGGAAGGAACACGGGTGGGTTTTAGTCAGTAAGAGCCTGACACTCCCTTCCGCTCCACCCAGAGCGGGAGGAGTCATTAGATGATTTCCCATCCATAAAAAAAAGAGAGAATTTCCCAGAAATTATTAAATGCCATGTAGCTCGTAAGTCGTAGACGATAAATAATCGCTGAACATACATGGGGGCGTTTTGGGAAGCCCTTGGAGATAAACTTCTAAAGTTTTTCTTTGGACCTCGTTTCGTGGCCTGTGTTTCTAGCCATAGGCGGAAAAGCAAGACACTTGTATTTTTTAATGTCAGTAATGAGGGTCCTCTAGGGAACCTCTCCTCATTTCTAGTTTGGACTTTCCTTTGCAGAAGAACTGGCAAACGAAAGTCAAATAGTTCTTGAACTTCGACCTACTGACATTTCATTTACTTATATCCTCTAATATAGTTTGGATACAAGTTGACCTAAAATGAACAGAAATAACAGTTCCATTATCGCAAAACTTTTACTAGAACAATACCCATAACAATAATTCAAGATCACATAAATGTCAGCGGTTTATTTTTTCCGCAAAACCTTCCAGACAAAGTTTGTTCTTAATCAGTTCTTACACGCGAATTTACTTTATAAAACCTTGGAATATAAAGTAAGAACCACTAATTTTATATACATACCTACTCGTGCATAATCAGATTGTAATTTTCCTCTCGTTAAGAGGGACTGGGCCGTCAACCACTAAGGGAGCTCTGTGGGGGTCTATAGATATCACATGTCCTCGAATTTTTGTTTCTAGGACATGCTGGTTTCTTCACGATGTTTTCTTTCACATTGTTCTACTCACTGCTGAGTACAGGCTTCCTCCCTTATGCGCCATGCTTCCTTGGTCTGTGCGAGTTTCGTGATCCTGGCAAGCATCCTGGCAAGGTCGCCATGAAATGTTGGGGGTCCTAGGGTATTTAGACCAGACAACCAACTCGATCGAATGTACTTTAACCCTTCGTATGAATGTAGATCCACGCGAGACACAATGGCTTTCTAATTGTTTCGGTAATTACGGCATTCAACCGGTTAATCAGTGCTAAAAAAGGAATATGTTTATAATCTGCATTAAAGTAAAGTGCTTACTTAGCTTGAACTTATACTTATGTTCTAAAGTAGCATACTTACTACGTTATGCACTATTAGGGAGCATACATACACTTCACAGGTCTTCCCTGCGATCTTTTGTAGGTGGTTCTGGGTCGTATATTATTAAACCTTGGTATATAAAGTTAGGAGAGCAGTGGTGGTCAAGTCGTACCGGCCGCGACTTACGAGTTGTAGGTTCGAACCCAGTCAGGCGCTTTACTTTGTGTTAATAATTTCATCACCACTGCTCTCAAAACGGTAAAGGAAAACATCGTGAGGAAACCGGCATGTCCTAGAACCAAAAATTCTAAGACATGTGATATCTACCAACCCACACTGGGCCCGCGTGGTAGATTACAGCCTACTCGAAGAAAGGAGGCCTGTGTCCCAGCAGTGGGAATATTATAGGCTGATTTAAAAAAAGTGACACAGGCAGGCTGATTCTCCTATATTGGAAGAAGAAATCCTACGTCTAGATCCTGAGTTTATTCCTAATGAAAGAAGTAGGAAACAGTTTCAAATAATGTCCATAATTAATTAATTAGGTGGAAAGAAAAATTATTACTAGAGGTGGGCACGATAATGGAGAATCGATACATTAACTATCCATCCATTTATCAACGCTAAGTGACAAAATATCCAATTATAGAAAATCTTTTAAAAATACTTTGCCATCACTCACCGACATATCGGATATAAATTAAAACCGAGTACATCCCGAGGACAGCCGAACACATCTGAAGCGGTGTCGGTTACGGTAACAGTGACGCGAATTCAATGGTTTTTTCCCATTTCAAAAAATGCCCAACGCGCCTAAAGAAGTTTTCACTTCAAAAACCTCTTTCCAAAAATCAAGCTTTAGCGTCGTCTTGTATTCATAACCTGAAAAGAGAATTTATTTATTACTATATTACAAATAAGGAACTTAATAATTGTTTACAAAACATTCCTCGTACAACATCAATCACAATAACATGACACTGAAATCAAGCGTAGTACGCAGCCTAGCGCAATACTTGGAACTACAGCCCCTCTGAAGTTCCGACCAACCCCCCAGTTCCACGCGCATGCGTGCAAATGTGGGTCAGGGTCATGACCTGTGCTGCAAGGTCGCTACTGTTTAACTCGCTGTCAGTCCGCAGAAATTCTTGAAAAGACACGCTGGTGGAATCAGGTCCTCAGAATGGATTTTCAGACTTATAAAGTGATATCAGGTACGTTTTTACTAAAGAAATGGTTTTCCAATATGGCCGTGCTTGCCTTTTTAATTTTTATGTGCTATTCTTTTTTTTTATTAGGGCTGTTGCTTAGCAATGCTTTGTGAAACGAGGTTAGAGGTGTGAGGTTTTGTTTTTTTTAAGGGAAAATAATACGATTTTGTTTTGAAATAGTGTTGCGTTTGCCTCGTTTTAGAAGGGTAGAGGTTATGAATATTTGAACGGCTTTGCCTCCAAAGTAGTCTATAGCAAAGAGCTCTTTGGTCTATGGATGTCATATTGTTTGCAGAGGAATAAGATTGTCTTTGTGTTGAATAATGACGGATATTTTATTGTATTTACTAGAGTGCTCTTTTAACATTTTAAGAAGAGTTTTAACCTATAAAATTTTCTAATCATACGTAGTTACTTTTATTATCCTTACTTGAAGAACATAACTTACTTTTTTGTACATTATTGAGACCACTCACAATTGTGAATGTATTTATGTTTGTTCCAAATATTATTTGGAGTTCAATAGCTGATTTTTTTGTTTCATTTAATTATACGCTCATTTATGTCCTACGTTTCAGTTCTGTTTCAGTTCTACACTACACTAACAAAGTAGCAAAATGTAGTTACGTGTAAAATTGCGCGAGTTAATCCTATTACTCGGAATTTAATTATGTGTGAACTAGATGATTAACTTATGTTACTTAGATTGTAATATGTTGTATGCTTGGCCTGCATGTATGACTTTAGTTGTCTATTAGCTTCCGCTCGCGCCTTCGCCCGCGTGGTATGTTGATAAAAGTAGCCTTTGTCCTGCCTCAGGGTTCAAAGTATCCCCATACCTACCCATCAAAATACCAAAGATCTAGAACTAGGCTGAAAAAAAAACACTTTGATTTAACACTTTAATAAAATAAGAATCACGAAAAACCACTAGAAATGTGACGCTGCGTGGGATGAACGCTCTTAAGAATGCCATAAATATATATATATTTAAATGGTAGTTAAGTAGGTTTCAAATGGTAGTTAAAGTCTGGCACAGCAAAAAACAAAAGAGAATCTAAGATTGAGAACGATTGACCTCAAGATTTATAAATGGGTAGTTGTCTAGACTAGATCACATTTGGATTATCTCTGTCCGATACTGTAGCAATACATATTCGGTGTCCCAGAATACATTTAATAATATCACGATATATTATTTTAATTTTAATAATCAGTTACCTGGGGGTGTACTATATAGGGTGACTGGTAATTAGTGACCGATACTTAAACACGTGATTGTACTCATGATAACAAAAAACTTTTACTATGGGACCAAACTTGAAATTGCGAAAAAAAAATGTGCTGTTTAGTCGTTTATGTTCGCCTAACTGGTCAAAATGTACTGAACAGCAGATTTTTTTTTCGCGATTTCAGGTTTGGTACTATAGTAAAAGTTGTTTGTTATCATGAGTACAATCACGTGTTTAGGTATCGGTCACTAATTACCAGTCACCCTATATTGCTTCTCATGGAGTAACAACAACATTCACACACCTACCATTAACAAAACACCGCATTAACAACATTATGTTTAGGAATTCCGTTTATTCATCATTCTCCTGCCCTTATCCCAATTTATTTGTGGTCGACGCAACATGTCTTTTTCTTCCATACGTCTCTATTAGTCGTCATCTCGGTAGTCACACCCTTTCTAACCATATCATCATTCACACAGTCCATCCATCGTTTCTTTGGACTTCCCGTACTCTTATAGCTGAATTCCGTTTATTGTCCCACTGAATAAAAATTACTTAAATCAATCAGCTCTGCGTATCGCAGTCCACTGCTGGACATAGGCCTCTCCCAGGCTACGCCACAACACCCTGTCTTCTGCCTTCTGCATCCAGTCCGTCCCAGTTACCTTCTTTAGGTTGTAGCAATGAGTAAGTTCTCAACTGTCTCCCAAGTTTGATTAGCATGTATTATTACGTTGTAGTCCTGTGTCTCTGTTAGTCTGATAATATAGGTTTGAAGTTAAAAGGTTTAATAGTGTTCTATTTATTACTCGAAAATATTTTAGTGAACTGAGGGAAATTAATTCTTTAGCAAATTGACTTCCAACTTTTGTCCGTACATTCAAATCACAACAATTATTCTTTGACATCTAACACGGCAAATTATTGACGTAGTGAGGCAATTTGATAAAACAAAAAAACAGTGGCACTCCGGGAGTGCCGACAGAAGTGAAAACTTGAACAATTACGTGTGTATTTTTTTAATCGTCAGGAAATATTTCGAAATATTTATTTGGTGTCGGTTGCGGTAGCGGTAACAGTGTCGCGAGTTCAATGGTTTTTTCCCATCTCAAAAAATGCCAACATGCATGTGTAACTATGTACGTACATACGCAAAATATGTACATACTTATACGAAGTGTTAAAAAATTAACCCGACAAACTTTAAGAGATGCTTTAGACCATCGAACTGGACAACTTTCACTATGGGACCAACTCTGAAATCACGAAAAAAAAAAACAGCTGTTTCATACATTTTGGTCAAGTAGGTATTGAACTTTTGTTAGTGAAAGTTGTTCAGTTCGATGGTCTAAAGCATCTCTTAAAGTTTGTCAGGTTAATTTTTTAACACCGTATATACAGAGGTGTTGGTTACGGTAACAGTGGCGTGAGGTCAATGGTTTTTTTCCATTTCCAAGAAGTTTTCACTTCAAAAATAATTTCCCCGACTGATACCCTCTTTTAACTGTTCTGTGCTGATACCTGTCTTAGCAGCTGTCATAAACACCACAGTTCGATAGTTTGTAGTTTTTAGCAGTGGTTTGACTTACAATTTCATTATTTCGTTTTCAGTGTTACATTAACAATGAACGGTCGGTCGCAGTCGTCGTTTCTGAGGGGTAAGTAGAATTAAAGGTATTCTTAAAATGTGTTTGTAGTCTCTACCTAAGTGCTCATTCACACGAGCGGCACGCGTCAACGGCTGAGGCAACTGCAAAAATGCCGCTCGTGTGTTTGAGTACCTACGGTGTTCAAATACACGAGCGGCTTGTTGTCGACGACGGCAGCCCTGCCATTGACGCATGCTGTCCGTGTGCATACGCCTTTGCTGTGCAAAGCTTTTGCTTCATTCAGTCATCTACAAAATCATATCTACGGTTTCGAAGTAACATTTTGCTGTATGTATGTATGCATGTATTTAACGTTAAAAGTTTACTTAATGCGATAGTTATACCTATTGTGTTCCTTAATTGAATGACGATATAGATAATTGATCGACGAAATCGACGCCTAAGTATATATATATTTTTTTAATGTATGATCACGCATAACTTCTTACAGAGCAGTTCGATTTTGATAATTCTTTTTTTATTATAAAGGGTGTACTCCGAAGGTGGTCCCATATAAATTTGGAAAAAATATTCTAACCCTAAGGGTAGGAAAACAGGGGATGATTGATTTTTCACTCACTGATTGTAATGTTTAACCACGCATAACTTTATACAGAGTAGTCCGATTTTGATAATTCTTTTTTTATTGGATAGGGCATACCTCGAAGTTGGTCCCATATAAATTTGGAATAAAAATCCTACCCTAAGAGTGGGAAAATAGGGGTGATTTATTGTTCATACACAGATTTTAATGCTGAGTTGTGTTAAATAAAAAAAATAAAAAAATATGTACGCGTCGAATTGATAACCTCCTCCGTTTTTTCGTCGGTTAAAAAGGCCTACCCAAGTTGGTATATAAAGCCTGTTTTTTTGTTAAGTACCTACTTTATTATACACCAAATAATAGTTAAAGTGGGTCCGCCACTTTTTTTGATATATATAAATGATCTCCCGGAAGCAACAACCAACAAAATGGTTCTTTTTGCAGATGACAGTACGGCTATTGTAAGATGTACTGATCGAAATAATTATAAAAATGACATCAATACTTGCTTAAATGATATAATAAATTGGCTCAATAAGAATAATTTGGTTATAAACCTGAGTAAAACAAAAGTCATGCATTTTTATCAACGGTGTGAAAGCCCAAAGATGAGTATTACCTTCAAGGGCTGCGATATTGAAGAAGCAGATAAAGCTAAGTTTTTAGGTATCACAATTGATAATCAACTCACATGGAAACCTCACGTAGAAGAACTATGTAAAAAACTCAGCAAATCCGCATATGCTCTGTATCAACTTTCAAAGAAAGTCAATAGTCAGGCTCTTTTAACAGCCTATCATGGAATAGTTGCCTCTGTTTTGCGGTATGGAATTATATACTGGGGGCAGTCTACTGATAGAGAAATGGTGTTTAGGTTGCAAAAGCGATGCATCAGGTCAATGTGCGGCCTGAAGACGACTGATAGCTGTGTTCCCTATTTTAAGTCATTAAAAATTTTGACATTGCCTTCTTTATATATATTGGAAACCGCCTTGTTTGTTAAATGTAACCCACATCTATTCCAAAAATTATCAGAGGTTAGAAAAAATCCAATACGGACACAATACGTTAATAAATTATGTGATGTGAAATGTAAAACTGCACTTATGCAAAAAAGCTTTTTTGGTACTGCCCCTCGCATTTATAATAAATTACCGAATAGTATAAAAAATTTGACTGTATTACAATTTAAAAGGGCGCTCAATGAAATTTTACTTAGTAAATGTTATTACACTGTTGACAGCTTTATTAATGATGATTCACTTGCTGATTGACATATGTATATGTACAATTTACTCTGATTGACATATTATTTTTATGGTTTGACATACTTTTACTCCGTTTGACATTTTCTTTTTTTTTTTTTTACTTTAATTTTTAGGATTGACATTTATTTTAATTTTTATTGTATCATGTTCGCAATTTAAGTATGTTAAACTGAAACTGTATGTACACTATTTGCATGCCCATTGGACGGTAAAATGTGGAGAACTTGGTTATAAATATGAAACATCTATGTGTCTTTTACCCATGTTTGCAAAGGAATAAAATGATTTGATGATTTGATTTGATGATTTGATGATAAAGTAGGATTATATAACAGTTAATAGCTAAAGTAAGGTAGGTAGCTATTTTAAAAGTAATCAAAAATGAAGCATGTACGAGTAGTAATTAGTAAATTATAGCCTCAAAAAATTATGAAATAAAAACTTTTTAACAAAAAAATTAAACCTCCGAAAAAAACTGAAAAGCAAAAAATAATAAACCTTTTTTATTTAACTTTAATAAATAGTTCTTAAACTAATGTAAGTATACCTAAGTAATTTTGAGTCGGCGCCAAACAACCAATGAACAAAGGTCACTAAATTATCTTAATTTTAAAGAAATAACCTAATCAAATTACAATGCAATGTGTAGTCTCCAGTGATAAACATTAACATTCCAAACAAAAAATGCGCTCTCCGCACGACCACTCACTCGCAACGATATTAATTTGCTTGTTCAGTTGTTGTCAGTGACATCTACCAACCCGCACTGGGCCCGCGTGGTGTATTACGACCCACTCCCTCTCACTGAGAGGAGGCCTGTGTCCCAGCAGTGGGAACATTATAGGCTGTTTATGTTATGCTGGATACGAAGTGCCTATGTTTAGCAGTTGCACTTCCAAAAAATTTCGTTTGGTTCTGATAAAATCCTAACTAATAATAGTATAAATGCGAAAGTAAGTTTGTTTGTTTGTTACCTTTTCACGCCTAAACCACTGAACCGTTCATCCTGAAATTTTGCATATATACGTTGTCAAGTGTATACAGAAACGGACATAGGGCACATCCTAGGGTACCTTTCATCCCGAAAAAAGTGCTGTACCCGAGGAAAACAACAATAACGTTATTATAATAATAATAGATGGCGACACGTGTCTTTCGAATCATGATTGAATTATATTAGAAACTTTAGAGTTAAGAGTCGACATGCACGTGAACGAAGTCGCGGGCACAGCTCGTATATCTACATATAAATGAAACAATGCCTATCAAACAAATTACGTAACATAGCTTTGTGTGACTTTCAAATTGTTTTTATTGAAACAAATTAATTTACAACTTTTTGATTGGCGAGTTAACGCCAATCAAAAAAGTTGTGAATTCCTGAACTTGTTAATGTTCAGGATTGTTTTAGAACTTAAATGTTGTGATTATTATTATCTTTGTATGATTGAAGTTTCTAGCACGTAATATATCTATATCTCCTATTTAAATAAATAAAACAAAGTCGGGTTTTTTTGAAGTCTGTTAAAGACGTACGCCATTTCATACAAACATTCAAGTCCTTGTTTTTCGAAATGAATGAAACGATTTTAATGAAACTTCGTACGCAGCGGGATACAAAGGTGAACATTTTCGAAAAATTGTGTTACAGCCAAATTAGACCGATTTTAAATTTTCCATTGAAACAGAGATTTCCAGTTGTCTTTTTTTAAATAAGACAATTCGTTTTTTTTTTTTATCTAAACAGGTATTTACAAACCACGTTTGCGACTCGCATGGTGTAAAAAGTGTGCGTGTGAAACTATGTATGTAAAATTAAAAACTTGATTGCTTTACTAAGCGGCGTAATTAACACGTGTATAATTATGTAGATACCTGCTGTACCCACCCTACTCAATATCGTTATACGTTGACATCGTGTCAAGCTCAAGGCTTTATACCTTTAGCCATTAGCGTTGTGGCCCACATAATATAGGTATTAATAGTAATATGAATTTTCATGACGATGTTTCAAGGGATTAATAATCTAAAAGGTTTTTCATAAACGTAGCATGACAATCACAGGTTTCTGGATATAGGTACAGCACATTTCGCTAGATAGGTCAGTCAGAGACTACCCCGTTGGTCTCGTGGTCGCAAGCACGTCTACCGAGCGAGGCGTCCTAGCAATTTCGCTTCTCCCTAGTTAGCGCCACGAAAGACGAGACTTGACCCCGCCTCCCGCTCTCATTCCGCCGCCCCTATGACGTCCGGTCCCGTCCCGCGCTCAGACCTCATACCACTAAAGAGACCTAAAATCGTGTACTGCGTATGTCAAACCACGTGGTGTGTCAAGTCTCATCTTTCGTGGCACGAATTTTACCTAGTGACCTAAATGCTCATACACACGAGCGTCACGCATCAACGGCAGAGGCGGCTGCAGTCGAGAGGCGGGCGTCGACGGCTGCTGTCGTCTCTCGTCATCGTCTCGAGTTATGTGTGCTACTTACTGCTGTTTGTTTCTGCCTGTGTACAGTCAAAAAAAGAGATAAGTATGCAGCATAGTTCAAGTTTAGTAAGAAACCTATGGATGTTCTCGAATAAAATTTAATTTTATTAATAGAAAACAAACAGCTCATTTGTCAAATTAAATTTCAGTCGACAACATCCTTCCAAACTTCAACTATATCCGACGATCCTGCATACTTATCTCTTTTGTTGACTGTACGTGTGTTTGTTTGAACGCGCTATTCTCTGGAACTAAGTACTTACCAGTAGAATTAAAAAAAAATCTCGCGTAACATGTTTGACCATTATCTTAATCGATGATGTAGGCCAAGGAGTGGCCCACCTCAACAGCACAATGCATTGGATCTTCAAGAATTAGCGAAAGAAGCTCAACAAAGAAACAAGTAGAAGAAAAAATATGGAGAGGCCTTTGCCTCGAGATAACATGGAGGCGCTTCTTATGTCTAATTTAGACTTCAATGTTACGTTGCACCCTAAGCCAATGAGACTGTCTAGTATGACCCAGATCTGCGTTCTAGGTTTAATATTCCCCTCGAAACACACCATTAATCGCCTACTTCTTCCAGCATGCAGCGTCCAAGGTCTCGAAGACTACGACACCCCCCGCGCCCCTCTCCTCCGCCAAGTCTCTCTGGATGAGGAGCGAAGAGACGAGTGCCAGGGTCACTGGCGAGGTCCTGATCTGCAGGGGGAAGAGGAGGAGAGGGGGGTGCGGCTGTTCCGGGCGCTGCTGCTGCAGCATCTGAGGCTGGAACAACTGAGGCCGCCGCCCTGTTTCGTGGCGCCGGCGAAACCTGATCAGAGGTAGATGATGTTCTTTTATTGTTTTGGTCTTCTAGCTCAGGTCTTGTAACCTCACCGTGTATGCATTCGCTGTAATGTAACAATCCAAGATTCCACTGTAACGGCAGGGGTTTTTCAAGTAGACTGTTCTGGGATATTGAAACCAGTTGTATAGGTTAATATGTATTATTAAATAGGTAGAAGTGTCAGGTAAAAAGCGGGTAAAGGTCACATTACACAGGCGTATGCTCTCGGTGAGAGAGCGACAAAAGTGGTCGTCGCGCGAGTGCACGGTAGACGCGATCGTCGAAACAGCGGGGCAATTGCGTAACACATTATCAATCGGAATTGGTTTCATTTTGACAGTTCGACAAAATTCATTGCGTTATTTACGAGTACGTGTTGAGCAGACAAATTTTTCGAACTTATGAAGCAATGGATTAGCAATTTGCTTCAAAATGATTCAGATTCCGATTGATAGTGTGTTACGCAATTAGGGTGCAGGACTTGTTGATCGCGCGGTATGTCATCTATTTGTGAGATCGATCGTGCGATTACGCGGTAAGCCCATGTTGGCGCTGCAAACATTATAATAGTTTAGGTAGTTCTACAGTTCCCCCACTTTTCGTTTCAGAGGATGGTGGATGTACTGGCGCGACTGGCGGTCATTGGAGCGGGCATCCCGAAGGTTCAGAGAGACGAAGGCACGAGCTCGACTGGCAGCCGAGGCGGAACACATATCGCTACTGTGTCTCGATGAAGTGGAGTTTGAGGATATTATGCAAGAGTTGTGTCAGGTAACATATAATGTTGTGGTGTATAAGAAAGAATGCTAAGCTCTGTGGTTCTCAGTGGAAGGACCATGACCATGTTTCAACTACGGATAATTGGGGGACGGGACGCTCTCATATAATCCAATATCTTTGTTTCCATATCCTGCAATAGTTCTACACCAACCGGTTGTTATCCTTGGGTGCACTTGCATAGTGCGAATAGGGATAATCGTCGGTTCGTGCCGCATTTCATTAAAAACGTCTAACGGGCCTCTGCGAGTTGGCTTCGGCCCCTCGTGCGCCTTCCAAAAGTCCGGGACCCCCGGGGTCTCAAGAAATGTCAAAAGACGTAAAAATAATAATTATGTTGATGATTTGTCGAGATATTGTCGTAATGATGTTGTGACATCAACCAAAATATCATAAAATTGTCATAGCAAAGCCCACACAGTGCCAACCCGCACTGAGCCCGCGTGGTGGATTACGGCCCACTCCCTCTCACTGAGAGGAGGCCTGTGTCCCAGCAGTGGGAACATTATAGGCTGATTATGTTATGTAAAGCCCACAAATAGTAGTGAATCTTGTAATGAAGGTTAGAAAGATACCGATAGCGAATATTGATTCAATACTGCTATGCTAGGTTTTTTGTTTCAAATCTATGTCTATATACCTTATATATACCAATAATAAAGCTGAAGAGTTTGTTTGTTTGAACGCGCTAATCTCTGGAACTACAAGTCGAATTTGAAAAAATCTTTTTGCATTTAATAGTCAAATTCTTGAAGAAGGTATTAGGCTATTAACATCACGCTACGACCCTTAGGAGCTGAGCGAAAAGAAAAGAAACTCAGTAATAACGCTAAGCGAAAACGAAGTAATTAGCGCGGGTGGGCGATGGGGTGTGACGAAGTCGCGGGCAGAAGCTAGTACAAAATATAAAGTTTCAAGCTTCTTTTCCTTCACAATTTTGTGTACTTACCGCTTTACAAAACTTACAATCTTTTTCCAGGCATGTGTTCACACAGAACAAAGGGCGCTGGTAGTGCTAGCGTTTCTCTGCGAAGTCTGCGCCCGCGCCGTGAGAGTAGGGGGCTGGTGCAGGGCAGTGGACTGGGCGGCCAAGCACGTGGCCCAGTGCGCCACACCATGGGCCATCAGGCATGGCGGATGGGTAAGGAAGCGGAAGAAAAATATATTTAATTTAATGTAAAAAAGAAAGCTATATTGAACACTGTTCTTTGCAAAAATCAAATAGATAATCAAAAATTGCTTACGGTTATTATTATGTGTTACCACGTATCTTAGGCAGATTATGCGATAGGAGAGGGCTATGTTTAGTGAAGAGATCCACAGGACAACCAGGATAACCGACATAGTCCGAAGACTTGCGAATCATAAGTGGCAGTGGGCAGGGCACATTGCTCGCAGAACTGATGACGGATGGGGTTAAAAGGTTTTGGAGCGGCGACTGCGTGCCAGAAGGTGCAGCGTTGGAAGGCCTCCCACAAGGTGGTGATCTTGTAAAGGCCAAAGAAATCCGCTGGATGCGAGAAGCACAGAACATGCGGCTTGGGGGAGGCCGATGCCTATGAATTATTATGCTGTTTGTTTTTTATAAGTTGTAATTGGTTGGTAATTGGTAGGTACTTGTATTTTGAGTGTTTTGTTTAGCTGTAGCTTCTAGTCTGTAACTCCTCTTATTTAAGGGAAAATAAATAAGAGATAATACACGCTCCCATGGTAACGTTTTTGATGTCTTTGTAACCCTTACTTTCACAATCTCCTATTTATCACCATTGTTTGTATTTTCAGAGCACAGTGGTTGAGCGTGCTGGCGGCACACGTCGCGACGACACCACACTACTGGCCGGCGCGGCGTTCGCGGCACTAGTGGCGTTCTTGCTGTTCTGCCGCGCCCGCATGCGCTCTGCGCTTTTGTAAAACTACCCTCGCACACTCATGGGATCAGTTGAATCGCTTTAAGCGGCTGGATTACAACCATCATTTATATGTCTTTGTATTGGCTGGAATATCAGTATTATGCTGGATATGGTTAGACTGGAAACCAACTTGAAGGCTGGTCTGATGATGGTTTTTTTCTGATAAGAAGTCTTCGTGGTCTAAACTCGTCAAGCCCAAGGTATGGAGAAGGTGTCTATTGTAAGAATTGTCTCAGAATGTCTGTATTTGATAGTAATATAACGTACCTAGTACTTATATTATGAAAAGTATAATAATTAAGTCTAAATGTGATGCTTAGGAGTTTTTCGGCACAATTTTATTATTATTTTTGTAAACACCTTTAAGGTTTAGATTTTCTAAGATTGCGTAGTTACGCTCATCCTGTTTTGCTCCGGTCCAGAATGTATTCCGATCGTATCTATACCGAAACATTTCCAAACGGAAATCCCAATGTGGAAAGTTATTTTTTAAGAGCTTCTTATTTTTTTTTTTTAAGTCTGTGATGTGTCATGCAGAGAAGTACTTATAACACCGAATCACAGGCATTTCGCCAGTTACCTACAGACTCTAATTTTGATCTTTATTTTCGTTGCAATAAAGGTCATCCATCACTCGTTATAACAACACCGCTCCAACGGGAGCATGCCGCTCCCCGGGTGCAGAAACGCCTGCAAGCGGTAGATCGCTGTTCGCGCCGCATCTGTATTGTCGTCGTAAAATTTACTTTAATGCAGTTGATTTAAAATCCTAACTTGAATTACTTACAAGTTATTTGCTGTGTCCGACCGGTGCTGTAATAATAAGTGATGACCTTTAGGGTCCTGGTGGATTGTTGCTTGGGATGCTGTCAAAAGTAAAATAACTGCGAAAAGAAACGGGGGTACCCAACACAATGCGCATTGATGTTGCTAGTGGAAAAAATGCAAGATCCATATAAAAACGTGTACAATATTTCTGTGCATCCCTAATGAGTGAAAGCGTGCATGATGATACCACTTAATGTTAGTTGTGTTAGATTATTTAGAAATTAATTACGTATCCCTATCGATGTCCAAATTATGTAATTATGTGATCGTGATTCCTATGTATGAAGTCTTATGTTTTTAATAAAATGTTTGGAGTATTTTGTGTGCCACAAATTAGCATAAAGCCATAATGAATGTTTAGTTTAGTTCGAAATCGTATTTAGTTTTACTTTTCTTACACAAGTTTTAGATTTATTAAAATATTTTGATTGGAAGTGCGTTTTTATTGAAACTATATATCTATACATATAATAAAATCGTAGGAAAGTCAAAACTGTACATTGAATATTTTTTTAAAAGAATACTTGGGGCGTGATCTACAATCGATTTTGAAGCCGAAAATATAATTTTTAGAATTTTTGTCTGTTTGTCTGATTGTCTGTATGTATGTCCGGGCTAATCTCAAAAAGTGCTGCATGGATTTACATCAAATTTTGCATGAGTATTACTAAGAGGTCGGGTCAACATATAGGCTACATATTATCACGCTATCACCTACGGGGGAGGAGCTGTGAATCTTTATTTTTCTTACGCATTCTGTGACAGCGTGTAATCTAACGACGCATATTTAAATGTTGTTTTTGAGTAAGCCATGCTATTATCTAGCTTTACACTATAAAAACTACGCCATTTAAGTAACTTGGGCAGAGAAACATAGTTTAATGAATGTTAGTAGTATAAAGAAAAATTTGAAGCAGCGCCATCTATAAGATTTCATAAAAATCAAATCAAGTTACATGTTAACACTTTTTGGAAATTAATAATTTAAATTTGATCATGTTGGCGAGGTTAGTAGTTAGTTATTCTTAAAATTCATAGATGGTAATGTGCATTTTCTTCATAAAAGTTGTATCGTATAGTTCGTTTTGAAAAATTCAAGTTCCAACAAAACCCTCAAAATCTTGAGCAGAGTTGAGGAAGACAATTTAAAAAAATGCGGTGTTAAGTATTACAAAAAAGTTATGTTTATTGATGATGATCATTTCTTCATCAATTTCATGTTGTTAGTACAAAATAAACATTGACTGTTAATACTTTTGTTCGGTATTTATCTGTGTGATTATTGCTTGGTAATTAATATATTTTCATGTCGTATACCTAATTATAAACTTAAATGTGATGTAAAACAAATCCCTTACGTATGACGAGGTGCCTTCATATTACACGTACGACAAGCAAAGGGGTTTATTTAACCGACGTCGACGAGGAGGTGCTGTGGAAAGTTTTCCAGGAATTTTCAAAGACACCGCATTGGGTAGGGTTTATACCGTGCATCCGAATAATGGCGAATGCTATTTTCTGCGGTTGTTACTTCACACTGTCCGAGGCCCAACGTCTTTCGCCTTTCTGAGGACATTTGATGGCGTGGAGTATCCCACTTACCGCGCAGCCTGGGTAACACGTGACCTTCTCGACAGTGACCAAAATTGGGATGAAACCCTCGCGGAGGCGAGCGTCAGTGACAGTCCCAGCCGCATGCCGTCATCTTGGTGTTTTGTGGAGTCGCGAAACCGGTAGCTTTGTGGGAGAAGTATCGCCATCATCTGTCTGAAGATTTTCTACGAGGTTTGAGGCGTGCTACTGGAGACGAAGTCGAAGTAACTGATGAACGCGTGCTGAACACCTGTCTCAGTTCACTTCAAGATGTGGTCATTTCCATCGGCGGCAATCCACTGATCGAATATGGGTTACCAGCTCCCCAATCATCACCGCATCAAGACCGTGGAAATCGGGACTTTAAAATTCCCATCGTTTCTGTTCCACAGTTCTGTTCAGTGGCGATTTCCGGCAAACGCTTTCCGTGGTGACGCGGGGATCGAGGGCTGACGAGGTGAATGCTTCGTTGAAATGATCTTCGTTGTGGTCACGAGTTCGTACGCTGCGCTTGACCATTAACCCATCGTATGCCGGAACGTAGATCTACGCGAGACACAATGGCTTTTTAATTGTGTCTGTAATTACGACATTCAACCGTTTAATATGAGAGCTCAAGAATTCTCCGATGTCCTTCTAAGTCTTGGCGAAGGCACTCTACCAGAAGAGAGAGGTGGACAGGTGGTGCTTCCAGAGTCTCTCGGTAGAGTGGTATCCAGCATAGAAGAACTCATTCGCTGTGTGTACGGGGACATCAGTCGTATACCGCACCAGCAAAATTCTTGGGTGTGTGAGCGGGCCATTTTGACGCTTAAAAACGATCAGGCTGCAGCAATTAACGAATGCATTCTCTCGGAAATTGAGGGGAATGAAGTAGACTACACCTCGATAAACACTGTTGTCGAGCAAGATGACGCCACACATTATCCCGTGGAATTTCTGAACTCCCTGTCAGCAAGTGGACTTCCAGCGCATACCATCAAGCTGAAGGTCGGTGTCCCGATTATGCTTCTTCGGAACCTATCTCCTCCGAAGTTGTGTAACGGGACCCGCCTTAAAGTCATCTCGCTCCACAGACACACAAATTGAGGCGGAAATTCTTACGAGTTGTGGCGTTGGCGAGGCAGTATTTATACCACGCATTCCCCTCATACCTCATAACTTCCCGTTCCAGTTCAAGCGCGTACAGTTCCCCGTGAGTGTTTGCTTCGCGATGACCATCAGTAAGTCGCAGGGGCAGACACTGAGGGCAGCGGGTGTCGACCTCAGGACGAGTTGCTTCTCACACGGGCAACTGTACGTCGCTTGCTCCCGCGTCACCAGTCCTGACTCTCTTTACATTTTGGCTCCTGGCAGCATAACTACCAACGTACGTTATAGGGAAATGTTGTAAGGTATGATACCTTTGTACGTATTTTTACTCTTTTGTGTCCTGGAATGTATTCCTGCATTATTTTCTCTATTTCCTTCAGTCACATCTTATGACTGAACTCAGCAGGATTCCAATATAACTCTCTTCACTTGCTTCGCTTGCAAAAAAAACTTATATTTTAATGCTATTTTAAAAGTTGTTTACTTATAATGCTATAGCGACACTGGCATCTTAGGTATTTTTGGTGCTGTAGAGCCTTCACGCAGACGACGTCGCGGGCAGCAGCTAGTTATACCTAAAATAAAAGACTTGACTGATTTCTATTTGGGTAAAAATATTGTTCGTTCTTGTTTGTCACTCATTTAGCCCGCAGTCACGCGCGACGCCACTCTGATGGGACAATTGTATTCTATTGGGGAAACTTACAGCTAATTTAAACAGTGCTCTTAAGCAATATGCATTTGAAGGCTATTTACAGTTCTATGAAAACGTCATGCTATGGGAGCCTTAAGGGGCTTACAGGATCTAAACGCAAGTTTTAAAAACAATAAAAGTACATAAACAAAATCAAAAAAATATATGATATTCTTCAGGATATATGCTAGGTAGATAGTGTGTTGAAAACATAATACAACTTATTTGGTACGATAGAAAAAAAATCATGAAGATGCCTCTAAAAACTTTCTTTTTTCAATAAAAACCATACTAATATACATACATTTTTTGTCAGATTATTCTACAAGCAACATACTAAAACTTTTTTAGTCCAAACAATAGATTTTTCGTAAATAGATAATTGCTTCATATTTTGCAATAAATTACCAGCGTTGTGTCATCGCGCTTCTCTTTCTTTTCTATGCAGTTCGACAGTGACCGCGCTTTAGGTCAAGGTGCCACTAGTCGATATTTTTTCCATACAAATTTCGGGAGAGTATTACTCCACTGTTTGACAGTGTATATCCAAAGTTAAACATGATATCGTTTTGTCTTTTTATTGATTGTGTCTGTACGGAAACAGAATAGTAAAATAACAAGCCATTAAAAAGTTATGAGCCAACAAAGATTCGTTTTTCTTGCTCATTTTAACGTAACTTAGGGTGTAAATAAGTGATAAAAGAAGTCTAAAATCTTCAAAACCAAGTCCGTACCGACAAAGCTCAGTTATCGAAGAGTTTAATAAACTTTATTTATAATTGATTTATGCAGTGGTTTTTTCCTAAAACTCGATTTTCCAGAGCACTTTTCGAATTTTTTTACGCGTCTATCACTTCGGAACGGTGTTTCTGTGCGTGAGAACTAGACGTTGTGCGTATAGACTAGTGTCTAACTACTCATCTCTGATACTAGCTCTGTCAGACACGAAGCCAGGTGAGACAGCGTGCTTTTTTCCCATGACCACCAGTGAGTTCGAGCTCGCGACTAGTTTACTCTTAAAGCTGTTATCAGCTACCCCGCAAGGATCGTCGGTCCACGTAGCCTGAGACCTCCTGTAGACTGACTCTCACGTAATTTCATGGCGCGCCGAACAAATTGCGATGCTTTATCTATTCTTGTAATCTTTGTACTGTGCGTAACAGTAGAATGCGCTGTATAAGTTTTAATGGATCGACTAATAACGTTTTTTCCTTCTTTTCCTGTTAGTAATGTTAGCACTACCGTAGAGTATTATATTATCTGTGGCACTACTAACAAGTAAACGTCTATTGTAAATAGTAGCAAACGCAGGTGGCTCTGGCTTAGAACAGTCAATTTTACTCTTAGTAACATTCATTTGAAAAATGACGGAGAAAGTGAAATGTGAAAGCAATAATAATGATGTCCTGGCGATGATCGCCAACAGACTGGAATGCTCTTATATCAGGGAATGCTGCAGCATCCTTATGTATCTGTTTATATATGAGTCTTGTCGCTTAAATTAAACAATTTATTTTTATAAACTTCACCTTACTTCGGGAGTATTCGCCTGTAACGTACCTATTCTTTACCCGCGAGCTAACTGCGTCACTACTACTTTTTTAGTAATACCGGCTGGTTTCAATGATCTCTCTACACTATTGTCCGACCGCGGTAGATTTGCCAAAGATGTAAACAACAATGGCCGCTCGAAATTGAATAAAATCGATAAACAAGCGTTTTATTTAAGTAATGTTAGTTTCCGTCTAAATCTCCGAGCTAGCTAGACGAAAAAAAGTAAGTAATGTTTGTTTTCGTCTAAATCTCAAGGTTTGTATATGAAAGAATTTTTTTTTTTAATTTTCCAAACTGGCTAATTCCTTTTTTTTTGTTGTGTTTGGTATTCCAAACACAACAAAAAAACAAAGAATTATCGTTATATTATCGTTTGGAATTTAAGCGCGTACATATATTTCAGCGATACATTTTTATATTACGCAATTAGGGTGCAGGTTTGTATGATGAGGAAAAAGAGGTTAAAAACAATAAAAGCCAAATTATTTTTTTCACTCACTATTTTATTATTTTTATTGTAATTTTTCATAATACCGTCGACAGCCGACGCTTGGGTACGCCATGCTCTTTGTACGTAAAATTATAAACACTGATACATACCAAAATTATCTCACAATATACGCAATAAACTAGTGATTTTATTAAACTATCACAATCTTTTAACCGTCAACAATTATTAAAAGCTTTTAATAGAACAACAACCACTCGATCGGAATATATATTTATTTATTACTTAATATTTATATATGAACATATGACTGTGTGCTTCATTTACTTACGCACTACTATTATCTTGAAAATGAGGAGTCCTACGTTCAATTATTAACAATTAAAATCACCATTTTTGAACGCAGCGTAAAATATTCAGATCTATCGAAAAATATATGTAAATACGTGCTCTATGGTAGGTATATATTAAAACATCCTAGTATCAACTATTTCATTTATTTTCTTCAATAATTTTCCGACCGAGATTCACAGCAAAAATTCACAAAAGTCAAAAAAATTAACTAGCTCAAATAAACTACGGAATTCATAATACTGCTTAAAATTTTATAAAAACCACAATCACATACCATTTGAATGGAAATAATAAATCCAACAAGAGCTTTTCTCCTCCCATTTTACTCGTTACAACATGATGAAAATTCCTAAATCTTATCTACAGTTTTTTAAAATTAATAACATTTTTTTTTCTTTTACCTAATTTGTAATATCACTATTAACAACCTACGCTGTCATCTCGATTTCAACGACATCACGTGTCGTTACTTTTATTTTTAAATATTTTTTACTATAATTTTATCAGTTTTCCAGTTACAATATCATAAAAACGTAATTTGATGTCAATTTTTCATTGAGGTCATTTGACGTCAATTTTAAATTGAGGTCATTTCACGTCAATATTACATTAAGGTCATTTGACGTCAATTTTATATTGTAACTCAATTTATAGGCAATTAGGTTTTACAATCGTTTTTTTTTTTGTAAATTTTAAAGCTGTGAAATAAATTGTCATAACAAGTGCAAACGAATAGAATTATACATTTTACTTATTGTCGTTCGAAATCGAGACTTGTCAGCTATAAACGAAATCGATGACTATTTAAAGTCACTCCACTTTTTCCTTGACGATCAATTTTAAAGCTGAAACAGTAAGAGAAAGAACAAATCACTTATTTCCACTAAATAATAATTATGGTGTTCACATCAAATATCATTACAATAATTTATTGTCGTAACAAAAAAGTGGAATGAAAAATATTTTTTATTATCTGCAATAATTTACTTTATAATTTTATATAAAAACCATCATTTCTAGTAACAATCTCTACCTGGATATCATATTTCAATTTTTTTATTAATAAACATTTTGTTTTATATTAATGATAGCGTTTAAGCCTAGATCTTAGATCTTAGTCTACAAAGAAGTTATAAAGTATATAATAATTATGTGTTCAAGTACAGATGCCGTGTAGTCGACACCGATTTATTTTGATAAATTGTAACTCTTACAGACACTAGTAGTTATAACGAATTTTTGAATTTAATGAGTTCTAGCTCGGCTTGTGCTATTTGGTACTGAACAAATGCAATTTTAATGTAACTACGTGATTTGACATGCATAAAGGCGAGTTTTAACTATGATATTTTGATGTCAAAATGTAGAAAACGTAACGTCAATTATACAGTCTGACGTCGCATAGAGAACCTTTTTCTACATCTTGACGTCAAGAAATAGAACCTCGTGATATGATTATAAATATTCTTTATCAGTTCAATAATTAACCGCTTTAAACAAATGGAAGGATGGTTAATTTACAAAGCCTAATTAAGTACATTATACAAGAGATAGATAGATAGAAATCTAGTGTATGTAGTTATATAATTTAATAGCATATAGAATATTCGTGAAGGTCTCAAAAATGTACTGCTGAAGTGTTTAAATATTCATTATTACTTGGGTATTATTATCAGCTGAGATAATAGTTTCAAAGGTCTAACTGTTATTCTGACGTTCGTCGAATTTCACTGGAAGTATAACTTTTCTGTGGTTTTTTTACCTATAGCAGTAAATTTTTGGGACTCCTCAGCATAGGCATAATGTACTTTTGGTACTTGGTGCGTCAGATAATAGTTTTAAGGATATTTTTGATAACTACAAACTAGCTTGTATCATCGTAAAGAAAAAGTTTATTCAAATCGAATTAAGTTACTTTATAGAGTCAAATTCTTAAATTTTTATAGAGTGGCCACTACTTCGTACAGTTTTTGTATATTTTAGATGTTTTTGGATTTTGGAGTAATGGATAGAAACGTGTCAAGTTTAGAGTCAAACTATGCTAAGAAATCGACCATTGTTTTTGAGAACAGGAGCTGTCAACAGTTCTAAGCAGTCATGTTTTAACAAAGTACTTTCTTCGATATTAATTTTATGGAACACCGCTCGATAGCATTGACAAAGTTATTAAGGGAGTTCGAAGCAGTGGTAACTACACCCCAATATTATGAATGATGACGAAAATGGTTAAATGGTTGCTACATGTCGAAGCGTTTGATAACAGGACCAATATCTTTCTTTCCTACACCCGTTCCTTTATTTAAGTTCTGAGATATTCTGGATGTCTTAAGTATTTACAGTTATTTTAATATCACTGCTCAGAATTATTGATTCGCTATGGTACAGCACTCTTACATAGAGGAGAAATGAGTTTCAGCAGTGAGAACATTATAACCTTTTTTTTCAGGCTTTTTAAATTACGTCTTGAACTGTTTTTATAGGGATTAGGCACTGTCTAGTAGTGGCGTCGCTAAGCGAACTACAGAAGGCTATCAAATCCAAGCTTATACATACATAATACTATGTGAGAATTTGAAGAGAGATGATGTCCATATAAATATTTAGGATATACGTCATAAGCATGCCCTTATCACAGATTATGACCTAAACGATGTCCGGTGGCTACCGATATGTCGTTACTTATCGCAACATTATTGTATTAACGTTTTTATATTTGAGTATAGCATAGAAATTGATTTTGTACTAGATGCGTTGTTTAGAATAAAATATTAAATTTTTAGAGCGTTGCTCTGTTATTGGTATGGCCCAGGATTCATAGAAGTCTCGACCTTTTGACCTAGGTACCCGTAAATATTGATTAATCATCATAGACATTTCACACCCGCTTGCAACTTATATTTTACTCTTAATAACGTAGCTAGTACAGTAATCTGTTATACATACATGTTTTTAAAAAATTTGGAACAGCGCAAATAGTTTTGGAATATTTGTAAAATAAGTAAAAAATACTGATATTGAAAAGATAACCTCCCAGCTACCCCCGTTTTCTAAAAGCCTGGTTAGCGCATGGTCAATTAATTTCTTGTGTCTCATGTTAGCTGTTTGATGGAAAAACAGCAGCTAATAAAATTACTTCATGAGATCGGCGTTTAAAAGACTAGAGATCAATGTCAGATTGTAGAGATAATTGACTTTGTACATTCATGACATTCTACACATGACTTCTTTTTCAAATATCATGTAATTTTTCATACAAATGTTCCAAACTAATTCACGACAATAGTTTTAGTTTTAAGTTCATAAACTATAGATATAGTATAACTCTATTATATGAAGAAGTCTAGTCCAACAAAACATTACTTGTTTATGTATGAAGCGAACTTTAAGAATTGTCGGTTACTTGTGCGTATATTAAGTAGAATATTAGATCGTGGCTAGAGAAGTGGCTAAGGACTTGAATTGTACTATCTCAGAGAATCTTTTGTAGACCTTTCACGTCACTTCTCCACGCCCGAGTTTCTTTGAAGTTCAATAATGCTTTCTCCATCATTTGAGCGACACTATGGTCTGAAGTGTTAAAGCTTAACAATATAAATATTTAACTATCTATTCTAGACTATTTATTGCTATGTCAAATAGGCGGGTTATTAATATAAAACTTTTTGGGTATCAACAATTGAACTTACCATCATTTTCATTAAAGTTTCTCATGAGACATAGATAACAGAGTGACATCACGTGCAGAAGCGGAAATTAAATATAACACAGAAACTATGGACGGTTAACAAGATGTTTTTAATTTGATTAAATTTACTGAACCGTGCCTTTTAAAATGTATTAAGGAAGAAGAGATTTTTGAAGACATAGCCGTAACATTAAGAATTGACTAGCCAGACATCACTATCCAATCATTTCTGCCGAAAGTCAATAGATGAAACGAAGAGTATGGAGGTTCATTATAATTATAGATAGACTTTATAGAGATAGTGTAAACTCTAACTACCGTATTATATTGTAGAGCGGGACAGATGCGTCCTCGGATAGTCTATAACACTATATTATGTAAGCATAGTCCGCTAACAGATGATAAAATGACTTTTTTAACATTTTCTTTTTTACTGTTAATTTATAAAAATCGAAGCTAAATGTTACTGAGTTCGTAAAACTCTTAGGCACATTTTATGGAATGAGATTTTAATTAAAACTTTTACATTTGCCCCGCTCTTCCACCCTCTATGTGTGTATGTACAGACGCCAGCACATCAACCTACACCTAACTGTCAAATTTTCCCAATCAACATTAAACCTTATGCTTTAGCGATAAAGTTGAAAATCTATTACAGAAATCTGACAGATTGTAGTAGGTTGATGTGCTGGCGTCTGTACAATCTAGCTGTTTGTGCTCGCCACACACACTTACATCAAATCGCTTTCATTATAACGACACATTAAAATGTAACTCATCCACATGGACCGACGGTCTGCGACCGAACAGATAAACTAAAGTAGAAACAGAAGTCCAACACAACGCGTTGAATATTTACAAAAACAATCGACACGTACATTTACCGATAGATTAAGAACTTAGCCTTAAAACTTCGTAAAAGCGCCATCGAGTTAAACAACTAACATTCATATAAATAACTACAGTCTCTATCATGGCTAAATATTTACTTCGGATACAAAAACGTTGTACCTCATAATAATTTACAATGCAAAATTCTTATTAATATGATCAGAACCACGGAAGCTTTCATTATTGCATTTCATAGGAATTGTATTTTCGTTAATCGTTCTACTGTCTTAAGTTTCTCTTAAATGTATACTTGGTGCACTTTATCTCTCGTCATTTCGATCAATACATCTATTACAAGCGTCCATTTAAAAACACCTAAACGGAACTACATAGCAAAGCAATAACAAAGTAAAGGAGTATCCTTGAGCAATATCTTACTGCTTGTGCTATGGCAACTAGACAACTAAAATATAAAACTAAATAATTCACAACGCTAAAGTAACTTTCTTATAATACTTACATTGTCTTTAAATATTTTTATAGAATTTGATTCTCGGTTGCAGCAAAACTATGTTAACTTATCCCATGTAAAAATAGACCATTAAATTTAATTATTCATATAAAATAATTAAATTAATAATCCACCTATTTACGACACCACGTTGTATAATGAAGTTTAAAAAATATTTTATACATTTTGACGTTTTCCGACGTCAAAATGTTTACGCGCATTATACAAAGTGACGTTGAATTTACGAGTACATTAAAACCTCTACTAGGTTTTCCGTGGCATAGTTTGCTGCAATCGAGCCGCAATATTGCTGGAAGTACCAACTTGCTACTATTTGACTGTCGACTATTTGTTTTAGGTAAACAGTTCTGCAATCTAGCGCTCTCCTCTATTTACCATAAACTATTTTACATTCTGCTTTCCTCTTCCCTCTATAGGATTCTACAATAAAAACTTTTCATCATCTTTTCTATTACTTTCTTCTTTAAACTCGTTCGTTCCCAAAACGAATAGTCACTATCAAACGCTCAACATTGAAAATCCTTTCCACCAATCCCTTATTAAATAATTCAGAAGACGAAAAGACCAGTCTATTCGCTCGGACAGTGGAGGTACCCGTACTCGAGTGCCAAACTGACTCCTACGAAGACGAAGTACAGGAGGAACATGGTGAAACCTAGTCCTCTGTTCATCTTCCACCTGAAGCAGGCGATGCTGATGATGACGAAGATGAGCATGGCAAACAGTAGCACTATGCTGCACACCATGCCCTTGGAGTTCACCTGGACTGGCTCGCCGTAGATGATCCCATACAGGAGCCATGGGAGTGGCAGCCTGGAACAGTAAAACATAATTCATTTAATAATGCTATAAATAAAAGTTTGTTCTAAAGTTTCCGACTTAGAATATAAAAGTAATATCCAAAGATTTTCTGTTTCATTGTACGTCTGGTTTCTTTTACTGCTATTTGATCGCTCGTGGTAGGTACTTGGAAACGGACAATAACATTCCGGAAAATTAAAAACTTTCCATGCGGGCTGAGCTGCGAGCACTGCTAGTAGGTAACTTTAGTTATTGTCGTCGAAAGTAGGTAGTGTAGTTCTAAAGTAGGTCATGTCAGTAGTAAAAATATTAGCTGAAAGTTTTATAAGTCTTACAAGTAGGTTATTGCAGGTTAGGGTTGAGAAACCATAAAAACGGTTTTGTAATAATTTAGATTTTTTATCGTTTTGCGATTGTAATTTCGTATTCTCATTAGAGAATACGAAACCCCCATCACCCTATTAAGGGTGAACTGAACTTTGGGAAGTAATACAGCTTGGTAGTACGATAGTTTTTTGTCCAAGATAAATTAGGGTAGAAAAACGAGTATGGGATTAAATTTTAAAGTAATTTCTGAAGTAGGTACAGTCAAAAAAAGAGATGAGTATGCAGGATCGTCGGATATAGTTGAAATTTAGTAAGAAGCCGATGGATGTTGTCGACTGAAATTTAATTTGATAAATGAGCCGTATGTTTTCTATTAACAAAATTAAATTAATCAGATGAAAAAAAATCACCACATGTCGAATAGTTTTAAAAACTGGTACTTAGAAACATTTTAGCGGGTAGATCGCGAAGTTTGAAATTGATACTTGAATTTCACGGGCTACCTCAGTGTGTTCGCCTAAATATAAAATTACATATATCACTGTAGAATCTATATTATATAGATAACATAATATATTTATATTTTACGGTTTGATAATAAACCACGACCACTATTTTAAGTACCACCGCTAGTTAAAACATTTTACCACAATGTCGGTAACCAATTTATCCATAAATCACAGGTAACTAAAATTACAACATTGTTCAACACAATGCCAATAAAAATCAATGTTGTAACATAAACAGGGCTGGTTCAACATTTAGTAATGACTTGTAACTATAGTTGGCATTTGTTTCGCTGATATTTGGAGCAAGGTCGAGCCGAATTACATTGATAAATATCATAGTGTTATTTTTATCGTAATTTCGGACACAAGGGTTGATAAGGTGAGGTCATACGGTTGCCTGGTATTATAGTTACCCTGATTTAATGTAAGTTTAAGACTGGTGCTGTCATAGATTTAATTAGGTTATTTTCTACTAACCAGTGAGATTCGTAGCCTCTAACGTAAAAAGTTTGATTTGCGTTTCGTGAATCCTTATCCTGTCCGATGAAACAGTAAACTTAACTTACTGAAAAATGATTTTTGGTGCAAAACAAATGAAATATTTTATTGGAACAAAAAAAAAAAATAAGTTCACAAATTTTTAGTGTTCGTTAACAGTTACATCAGTTTAAAAAACTGTTTGGCAGCCATTTGCGCCCACCTCCGAAAGGGGAGACGTCGGCGTTCCAACATTTATAATTCCGACTTGAGCAATAAAATAGAAAATAGTTATTAAATAAATAATAATTATTATTATTATTATTATAGTTACCTAAAGTGATAGTAGGTTTATAAACTATTTAGGTTTGCAGTTAAAAACATACTTCCAGGAATATAAAATTTTTAAACCTATCATATTTTTTAGTAGATATATCAGCCTCGACGTCAGATTGTATAACGTTAGGCACAATTCGACGTCAATTTGTATATTGTAATGATTTATACAAAGTCGTTACTCAAAATTATATTCCGAACTATTTTGTGGTCTGCGTGTGCTGCGATGCAACTGAATTTCAGCGTATTTTGTAGACAAAGTAACAGCATTTATTAGTAGGACGTTCATGAATATGGGCTCGATTTAATTAATTGCTTTTTATTCGCCATTATAATGTTCTAGCTTTAGTTGTATTACTTTTTTAGAGTGAATAGGCTTCTTCTGGGTAAGCTCGCTCCATCGTCGACTTTGTCTCTGTCACCTCTGAACTAGACTAGAGTCAATAGAAAGTCCATTTCAAATAAAAATAAACTTTACATAGCGGAGTCATTTTGTTTCTTTTTGAGTTGCTGCAAACGTAAACGGGGAGATTTTTTTGTGAAGTTGATCTGATCTGAAACTCTTTACGAGTTTAATGTGACAAAAACACATATATATAAATAATGTGTATGTGTGCATGTGTAAATAAATTTCAGTTTAGATATTAACAGAATAGGTGACATCGGCGTTGCTTGCCATAATCTATCTATTTATATAAAACAAAGTCGGATTAGTTACACCATTAACGGCTGGACCGATTTTTGTAATCTTTGATTTGTTGGATTTTTCTTTGCCCCGAATAACAGAATAACTATCAAAACATGGGAAATTTTCACGAAAAAAATATAAGAAGATAATTCATTTTTATAACCGACATCTCTCATACATTCGTTGTTATCGATTCTGAGGCGGTATGAAGTTCGCCGGGTCAGCTAGTAAGAAGTAAAAAGAATAGATCGACGTTTGTGTGAGGTAGTACATAATTACCTAAACACAAGAACACAGAAATATTTTGTACAGTCACGAGCATAAGTATGTATACACTTGGCTTTATTCAAAGGCGATTTTCCCAGCAGTCCACGCGGCGACAGCTAGCAGACGGCCAGCTGTCTACCCGCCAACCGCTCTCGCTTTTCGCGATAGACACAGTTCGTGATCGGTTTCCATTAAAGCAACCCGTATTTTTTACTATGTCCCAATTCACAACGCGCGAACTAGCAATTATTGCTATTGCACTTGAGGATGAAGAGAGAAGCGCAAGAAATAACAGACGAAGATTTTGGGTGCATAAAATGCTGACAGCAAGACATGGCGCGGCGACTGCTAGCAGGGAGGGAGCGCGCGGACACCGCGCCGACCGCTCGTCTACAACGTGCGGCCAGCGAGGCGTCAACTACCGAGCAGTCTGACGGCGGTAAGCTCGCTGAAAGCGAGCTGTCTGCTAATTTATGATGCCAATGCAAAATAGATCTAAAGAGCAATATTTAAAGCCCATATTTGAATTATATTAATTTTGCCGGGTGGGAGCAGAGTGGTGTAAGTGGGCTATGACCTTTAGTGCTCGTGACTGTACAAATAAGCAACAAATACTTCGAAGCAAAAACAGTCTGTCACTGTTAAATAAACAAATGTTCGCGTTTCACACAAATCTTTTAATAAAATGGAGAGCGACACGAATAGTTATATTTTAAATCGTATCGTTTTATAATCGTATTTAAAATGACCGACTTTCTTTTATGGCGATTTCGTGTTTATTGAAATGAAAAATATGCAGTGATTGTTAGTATTTAAATAGGTAATTTTATGTTTCATTTTGACATCAGACATTACTGACAGGTTATTTGATAAAAGTAAGGAGAGCTTTTTTATTTAAACTAATGTATTTAGGTATATTACATCCTAGCTTTTGGCAGCGGCTTCGCCCGCGTGGGAGTCGGAAATTATCCCACGGGAACGTACTACCAATCCAGTTTATAAACTATCTGGTTGCCAAATTTCATCCTAATCCGTTCAGTAGTTTTTGCGTGAAAGAGTAACAAACATCCATCCACCCATCCTCACAGACTTTCGCGTTTATAATTATTATAGTAGGATTATTATATTTGGCTGCCTTGTTGGTCTAGTATTCGCAAGTGCTACTGCTGAGCATGAGGTCCTGCGGGGTAATTGCGTAACACACTATCAGTAGCAATGAGTTTCATTTTGACAGTTCAACAACATTCATTGCGTTATTTACGTTGTTGAGCAGACACATTTTTCGAACATACCTATGAAGCAATGGATTAGCAATATCCTTCAAAATGATACAGATTGAGATAGATAGTGTGTTACGCTGTTAGGGTGCCGGGTTCGATTCCTAGGTCGGGAAAAGTGGTATTGGGTTTTTCCATCTGGAATTTCTTAGTACCAGCCTGGATTCTGGATTTTTGTCCGGTTGACGGCAATATGGTCGCCCTGTCACAAGAGACCTGGCGAAATGTTGGTGTGCTATAGGTACACCTCTGCCTAAGCCTTCGGGGAAGTAAGGCGCGATGTTATGCTATTATTAGGTAATTATATTTATCGCCTATTCAAACTTATGCTTCAAATTAATATTATTTCATGTTAAACAAATATAAACTTTATTTTAATGGTAATTAAGTTGATTTCAGAGTGACTAGCACTATTGAAAAGTTATAAAAATGTTTGATGTTGTAGCGTAAACTGAACTTTATTATGTAGTATTTAAAGTTATTTTTCCATAAACTCATATTTGTTTACATTTTTGGCAAATAAACTCAGGTGGCAACGTTTCTACAAAACTTACGATTCTGTCAATGAATGAATTTAAAGATTTGCTAGTAATTTTGTATGAGATATCTTATTACATTTGAGACACTATAAAATGTTGCTAGGATGCAGTAAGATACTGTTTACGGAAGAGCTGATATGAATGTGTTTTATAGTCTCGATTGAGTTTACAATAACAAAATGTTGGGCAGTAACTCAGTTTATTGCCGGTTTTATAGTTTCTCAAACACTTTATTCGTTTACCAATAGATTACATTTTGTCTTGTGTAGAGTTTTTACGTCGACAAAAATGACAAGTAATTGTGACAAAAATTTGAAAGAAGTATTTTTAGAAGCTATGGTCATGTTGAGAGGACCAGTGAAAGGCGACTAATCTAATCTGACTAGTCTGTATTGTCCCACTGCAGGGCAAAGGCCTCTCTCTCCCTTTTTCACACAATTCTGTCTTTTGGGAGTGTCAGTCCTTACGGTTGGAGTCACGCTCGTCCCGCCATCTTAGTCTTGGCCTATAGCGACCGGCATCGTGCGTGCGAAAGGCGTAAAGGATGATTTCCACCAAACGGCTCGCATCGCATCGGATCGGCACGGATTTTACAATCTTTAAACTATATTAAATCGTGTCATAGAACAAAAGTTGTTGTTTATGATGTTAGTAATCCAGTCCTGCAAGGTTATTTAGTGTTTTACCAATAACCCTGTAACTATGTGCTGTATTTTACAAAGACTAAGTTGAAAAGATTCTAAAACGATAATTAATTCCGAAAACCCAATAAATATTACAGAGGTATTACACCATTAAACATTAAAACGGGGTCACTTACAAACAAAGGAGAAAAATACATTTTAAACTCGAGAATTCTCAAGCATGACCCAAATACAAAATACGTTCGAAGATAAATTGCAAATTGTTCCAAACTGCATTGCGATATCCATTCCCCTCCCCGCACCCCATCAAGAACTGGAGGGTTCTTATCAGTCCCCTGTTTACGACATAAGTTTTATTTTCATGATATATAGCGCAAATGTTGTTGAAATTACGACTTTATGTCTATAGAGGTAAGCTGTACTGTTATTTGAGCCGGTTTGGTATCCGAAACACGTTTGCTCTAAGGATTTATGTTGCGGTTTCCTGATCTACAATTACTAGAGGCTGAGGTCGGTACGGATAGAATAAGGCAGATTAACTGCTTATAACTATCGGAGCTTAGATGAGAGTTTATTTGATAAATCGTAGCTGAGCCTAAAGCTTTGACAACGAGACGAGTATTAGTAATTTTCAAACACAGCATAATCAGCCTTTAATGTTTCCACTGCTGGGACACAGGCCTCCTCTCTGTGAGAGGGAGTGAGCCGTAATCCACCACGCGGGCCCAGTGCGGGACAGCACTGGACTGCTGTATGCTGATGATGATAATGAACCTCCAAGATTGGTCTGCGAGATGAAATTCATAAAAAAAAAACACGCAAAGGCCAAAGTGGAGTTTACAATACGCAAATACTCGTAATCCAGAACCAAAATTTCAAAGCCTCACCATATCTACCTACCCCAGTTTAGTTAATTTTACCGTTTGGCAAAGTCAAATAAGCCAAGTGCCAAATGCATTATGATGTGTTTTGCCAAATGCCAAATTGCCAGAAAGAGAGATTTGTGGTGTAATTATTCAACGTTGTTCTTGGTCTGTGCTGCGGTTAGGCTCATAGATGCATTAGATGCTGCTCTAATTATTATTTAAACAGAAATATAATTAGACTTATTTGTTATGTTATACCAGAAGGTCCATTCCCGTAATTAAAAACGTTCAAAATCTAGTCGCAATCTCATCTCAGCGACAAGCAATGACAAATATGTGGGGAAAATAGAGGTATTTTTGACAGATTAAGACTGAGATCAGAGGGGCAATTCTCGTAATTTTGAATGAGGTCTACAGAGTATCAATCTGTCAAAAACACCTCTAATTTCCCTACATTTTGACATTTGTTTGTTGCCGAGATGAGACTGCGACTAGATTTTGAACGTTTTAAATTACGAGAATTGGCCTTCTGACTGTGGGCGTTCTTAAAATTACGAGAACTGCCCCTCAGGTATATGGCCTTAGGGGTCTAGGTCCAGCTGAGGACAACGATTGGCTGATAAAAACACCTTCGCAAATAATGCATTATTTTAGAACAAATTTGATTACCATAAAAATGGTTATAGTGAGACAACCTTAAAAGATAGACATATGCTGTTCCGGACTTTTTAGAACTTTTAAAGGGAAACAATTCGGTCATACATGATTTTTGCGTAACTCTAAAAAAAATGAAGCTCTCAAAAGGAATATTTTTTCCCGTTTTTGCAACATTTCTTATTGATGCTCCGCTCCTATTAGTCGTAGCGTGATGTTATATAGCCTATAGCCTTCCTCGATAAATGAAGATTTTTTCAATTCGAACCAGTACCTATTTCCAAACGCGTTCAACCAAACAAACAAACGAACTCTTCAGCTTTATGATATTTAAGTATATATAAGTAACATACATAAGACCTATTTGTTGTACTTTAAATCTGCGTCTCTACAGCATGTCGCTATAAATAATATCGTATTTCAAACGTGTCATGTATTCCCCTGTGCGTGACCCAGTATAACGCTCCAATTCATTTTTATTTCGCGTAGAATCGACTCTATGTACAGTCACGTGCAGAAAGATGTGGACACTTTACAAAGTTCAAAATCATTACCGTCGTAATTCATCATCATCATCTGCCGAGCCTTTTCCCAACTATGTTGGGGTCGGATTTCAGTTTAACCAGATCCAGTTGAATACCAGTATTTTTTTATATTTATTTCGGGCGACACAGGCCCATACATAAATACCTTAACCAAAACACATACATATTAAATTATTTACTAATGAAAAAAAAAATTAATTAATTACGAATGATAGTCGGGATCAACGGCTTAACGTGCTTTCCGAGGTCTTTGTATGTAAAGATGGTCACCTACCCGGATTATTTTGGACGGGTTATTCCATAAAGACTTCTCGATGAGAAAAAAAAGAACAAACCATTTTCACTATGTGTGTTTGTATATTTACTATACCAGATTAGGTCAGAATCCCTCGAGGCACCCAGACGTTACACAGATGTTCTTAACAGACCTTTGAATCGATGTAATCAACTTCTGGAGAGAGGTGGACTGGTTAGAATAACCACCGACGGCCGCCATAGCCTACGCACAATGGTCCACCTGAAGGACTAAGTGAGAAAACCAAACCCTCTAATCTGCATTCGCGACTTATTTGCCGAAAATGTAAATAAATATGAGTTTATGGAAAAGTAAAGTGCAGTTTACGCTACAACTTCAAAACATTTTTATAACTTTTACAATAGTCCTAGTCACTCTGAAATCAACTTAATTCTTTGATGCCCTATGATTAACTTACTTATTTTTTTTATATGAATGTACATAATTATTATTATAGTTTATATGTTATCTTAAATTAAATAAAAACTTAATTACTATTACAATAAAGTTGAATAACTTGACATAACATCAATTTGAAACATTTTGAATAGACTTTAACATAGAGCAGAACCTATATATTTTCGCACCTGACTGTACAATGTACCTATTAACTTCAGAACATGGCAAAGAGAGCAATTTCTATATAAGCATAGGAATGGCTTTTTTTACGAAGAGACAAAAAAATATGACAGAAGGCAAATCAGCTGGTTATTGCCATCTATGCTCAAATAAGGACTGTTTAAAAGCGATTGCATTGTTTCGAGTCTCAAGGGCTTCAACCAGTTAGTAAATTGGGTCAGAGATCGTATCCTCTGACCTCGTTTAGATGGTGTTTCGTAAGCATGGGGGCTGACTTTCGATATTATGATAACGTAACTAAATTTTTGTTTCAAAAGAAAAAAATTATGGCTTATGTTTGTTACTCAATAACGATTTTTCTAAGAGAGAGAAAATAATTAGAAATAGGTACAGACACCAAAAGAGATAAGTAACCAGTATCGTCGGATATAGTTGAAGTTTAGTACGAAACCGATGGAAGTTTTGCATACAAATTAATTTGAGAAAAGAACTGTTATGTTTTCTATTCATTAAATAAAATTTTATCCGAAAACATCCATCGGTTTATTACTAAACTTCAACTATAACCGACGACCCTGGTTACTTATCTCCATCGGTGACCCGTGACCGTACCTAAGTAACAGCCCGCATCCTAATTGCGTAATACACTATCAATCACAATCTGAATCATTTTGAGGGATATTGCTAATCCATTGTGTCCTATGTTCGAAAAATTAATCTGTTCAACAACGTAAGTAACGCAGTGAATTGTTGAACTGTCAAAATGGAAGCCATTGCTACTGTTAGTATGTTATGCAATTACCCCGCGGTTGTGTCTCGATTTGGAATCACTTGATACTTCGCAATAGGCTCCTTACATGGCAGTCCTGAGTCGGAATTTTTGCACGGTTGGGGACAATAGGGTCGCCCCATAGAAATGTCTTCTTTCATATATCTATGGGTCGCCGTCTATACATGGAACTTAGATATAACTAGCGAAGTGTGGGTTAGTTATACTCCTCTGCTTACCTTTAAAATAGAGGCGTGATGTTATAATATGCAAGAGAAGAAGATTTTTTTTTTTTTTGGTAAAAAAAAATACTTTTCACTTTTAAGTTGAACTTACCCCACACAAACTCGTGTATCACTACTTGCTATGTAAATATCAGTGACAGGAAGTTACTTTAACATCATCAGTATAACCTAAGTGGCAAAAATACGTATTATTGAAGTTAACACAAAAACTACCCAAACAAAGTTAATAAAATTTATACGGGACCACTCCTGAGGCATGCCCTATCCATTAAAAAAAAAAATTTGAAATCGATTTACAATTGCCGGAGATATCGCGTAACAAACATACAAAAAAAAAAAAAACAGTCGAATTAAGAACCTCCTCCTTTTTTGAAGTCGGTTGATTAGTATTACAAGGCCGTAGGTGTCAGGTAGGTGCGAGTTTACAAAGTTCAAGAGTGGGTGTTTAGTCAAGGTCGGTAGGGCAATCGGTATTTTCAGGAAATACCTACTAAGAGTATCTACTAAAAGTAGTCTTATGTAGTACCAACATGCCTACATGCTATAGAAAAGTTACAGCTTTATTTCAATGAGAAAATGTGCACTGTATTTAGCTAGTACAAGAGTACACTGTACACATACCAGGTTATTTAAAATTGGCTAGCTAAACTCCACAGACGCGATGGGTAATAAAAAGATTTAATGTTTTTTGGGGGTCACTCGAAGTACCTATGGCTTGAGATAACCTGTTTTATTATGTTTTATCGTTTTTAGATAGGATATGTGATGGGTAATCACGTCTGTGAAATTTACAAAAAAAAATACTGATTTTTGAACTGATATTCAAGAGACTGCAGTAACTGCGGTCGATGACCCCAGAAAAAAACGTCAAATTATTATTTTTTTGTTTTATTTTGTTTAAACGTCGAAACCCATCGCGTCAGTAAAGCTAGCTAATTCAAATAACCTTGTATCATCATCTGCCTAGCCTTTTCCCAAATATGTTGGGTTGGCTTCCAGTCTAACCGGATGCGGCTGAATACCAGTACTTTACATGGAGTGACTGCCTATCTGACCTCCACAACCCAGTTCCTGGGTAATACGATACCCCTTGGTAAGACTAGTTGTCAGACTTTCGGGCTTCTGATGACCCGTAACAACTGTCAAAGATCCACGAATGACAGTTGGGACCAACGGCTTAACGTGCTTTCCGAGGCACGGAGTGGTCTTGGTATGTAAAGATGGTCACCCATCCACGGTTAGGGCGACCCGTGCGGCTGTTATAACTTAGCCGCAAGCCCCTGTATAAGTATTTGTACTTGTAGGGTTATTTGTAACCCTGTATAAGTACTCGATTGGGATGTACGATGACCTTGCTTGGCAGATGGACTATCGAAGAATAACAGAGAGGCAATTCTCGTAATTATAAGAACGTTCACAGTCTGATATCAGTCTCAATCTGTCAAAAAATACTTAACATTTCTCTACATTTTGACAAGTTTTTGACATTTGTTTGTCGCCGAGATGAGACTGCGACTAGAATTTTAACGTTTTAAATTACGAGAATTGGCCTTCAGGTCATTTTGACCATCATTTGACGGAACTAATAACCTCGTTCCTTTCTTCTCGAGAGTTTAAGTCCGAATACCCAACAAAGAACATTTCCAACACTTCCTTTATAAAATACATCCGCAATCCGCCATCTGCTATACGTATGCAGAAAAAAGCGCGCAATTTCACATCTACCCTCATTTTTGGCGCCGCTCCAAGCTGAGTAGGTAAGTAAGCACTTAAGATGGCGTCCGTTATTTACCGTCTACATAGTTAAGAATTTTCTTATCTTGGGAAAAGAAAATTCTCAGTTTGGGAAAGTTCATTTGATAACGTTATTTATGTTTTTTGGTTACCTGATGTTGCAAGCCATGCAGGATAGTTAGCTAGGTTTAGTTACAGTCATAACTCATAATAATATATTTTTTAAAGAGGGTAGTTCTTTTTAAGGTTCCGTACTTAAAGGGTGCCAACGACTGGACCCTATTATTAAGCTTTCACTGTCCGTCCGTCCGTCTGTCTGCGGGCTGTATCTCATGAACGGTATCTCTGTCTGTACTCATGAATACGTAGACGGTTCAAAATTTCACAAAGTGTGTAATTTCTATTGCCGCTATAACAACTAATAATTATAGGTTAAAAGAAAAAAAATACCCCCCAAGAAAAGTTAGAGGCAGAGGTGGAAGTGCAGCCACATTTCGCCAGTTATGTTTAAGTCCCATGTAATTTGGGACGAGCCTATTGCCATTCACCGGGCACAAGACTCCTGGCTGCTACCGAGAAATCCCCCTGTCTCTTAACCTAGTTTATTAGGAGTTGGTGCAACATGTTTTATTCTTCCTTAATCTGTATCAGTAGACGTATTCTCTAACAGCGGGGTAATCGTGTAACATACTATCAGTAGCAATGGGTTTAATTTTGACAGTTCAACAACATTCATTGCATTATTTACGTTGTTTATTTATTATTAACTTTACATTATAACTTTAATTTAAGATAACATTTATAAACTATAATAATATGTACATTTATATAAAAAAATAAGTAAAATTAAAAGAATTCAGTGCCCAAAAGGCTGGCAGCATTGCCACGTTGCACGGTGGTACCGCCTTAGGTCATAAATGCAAAAATTCATCATCAATTACCCCCACTTTAATTACTTATAACGATTTACCGATAAACAAACTACCCAAAAATATAAATATGTCACCCATTTTACCTAATTATCACTTATTTTTCGACCTCCGAAGTGAACACATCATTACGTTGCGCTCGCCTTATTAGTAACTCATTAGCACATATTGTTTGTGTAACGGTGAATTCTAAGAATTGCATTGTTTTTGAGCGGTGTTTGTGACATGGATTTCCAAGATCAAGGTATGTTCTTACTATTTAGTTATATTTTTTAAATTTTATTTGACTTATTATGCCTTGTTTTTACGTGCTACGCCACAAAGGATTTCTAGCAAATATTTAACTTATTCTTGACTTCACATAGACTTACAACTAATTTCAACCATATTCGAATACTCTCACATATCTTAAATTAAAGATTGAAGTATCTATTTTGAAAATATAAAAGATTTTTTTGCGTCCTTTTGCGACTTTAGTTGCTATATAGCCTCTACGACTGCGTAGGCTCAGGCGTAGCTCGGTCTACGAAACATACGTAAAATATTTTAATTTTTTTTTTCAGGTACTTTGATTAAATGTACTTTCTCAAGGATGCATTTCTTTGAGATTTGGTCTGCCGTAACTGGAATTGTTCCTCAGAAACTTCAACACGTGTTGGAAACTATTCTAGCTTCACTGGATGAGGTGGAGAATCTAGACATTAGGAACTTGGATAGTAAGATACACAATTTATGTAAAAGACTTGATAGATTTTGGAAAATTGTCTCTAGAAATAAATAAAAGTTTTTGCATAAGTACTCAGATTGGTTAAATGAAATTGAATGTGTCGAATTAGTAAGAAGTAATGAGCAGTGCATTCAAGAAAACGCGAACCAGCCCGGGCCATCTTGCGAACGCGGACGCCCGAGGAAAGATTTTTCAAATTATCTTATTTGCAGAATTATCTAATTATCTATTTTGCATTCTGCAGTTTCAGCTGAAATTACTGGCTTAAATAAAGATTTGATTGATCGTTGTTCCACAATTTTACAAGCCTTGTCCTCGGGTTTTAATATTGATTCGGATAAATTTAATGAATATGCTTTGGAAACCGCGCGACTTTTAATTCAAGAATATCCGTGGTATAATCTCCCAGCTTCCGTTCACAAAGTCCTCATCCATGGTGCTGAAGTGGCACAGAATGCTCTATTATCTATCGGGGAATTATCCGAAGAGGCAGCAGAATCTAACAACAAATATTATAAGGCCTTCAGGCGGGACCACACAAGAAAAATGTCGTGAGAACTTACGAATACGGACTTACTTAACAGACTTTTACTCAGCTCAGATCCATTCATTACTAGTCTTCGGAAACTTCCCCGAAAGAAAAAGAGCGTTATATCGAGGCAGGTTTTAGATTTATTACGAATTTAGTTTAAATTGAAATTAGGTTGGTTGTTGTGGTTATTTTAACTTAGTTGTGGTTATGATTTGTAAATAAATTGTAGTTTTAGTTTTCTTACTTTTTGTTGTATATAATATGTGTAATATAATATAAAAGAATACATATTTAATTATATTCCTTCATGAATAGTATTGATATCATATTCAGATGTATTTCCGAACGAGGGACAATAAATCTCAAATATTGGCTATTTAAATTTATATATAAACATTACATATTGTACAGTTTATTATATATTAAATTATGTAAATAAAGCATTAATGTACACTTGTGAAGTATTTTTTATTATTTACCCTTCAGAAAAATCTCATTTAATGAAGTAAGGTATTTATGACCGCGCTTGTAGGGCGCTTGAACCACCGTGCGTTGTATGGTAATGCTAATTCTTTGGCCAAGAAATAGGCGGCCAGCCCTCTGGTCACATGAAGAGTCGACTAATCGCTTGGCGATATCTCGAAAAACCAAGTGGGCACTCGGACCCCATGGCCCTAGTGTTTCAACCCCAAACGGCTCGAACATTTATAACTCCCAATTAGGTTGCAATATTTTCGCCGTTTGAGGTTTTCTGCACCTGCAGCAGCCGCCCCAGCACAGCCCACCGTGCTAGGAAGATGGGATGGCGCAAGGGTGTCGACACATACGTTGTTATACATATTATCAGACCGGAATAACTCTAAATAAATAGCTAATTAGGTATTCTTTCCTCATAGCAATTAATGCTTTTAAATAACAAAATGTTAATTAGATTTTGTTATTAAAACATAACATTCTGACTATTCCCGTAACCAATCAATGAATATAATCACACTATGGCCGTCGGGAATTGAAATCTAATTAACGAACTATTTTCCTCATTTATGAACACGTTCGCTTTTGTGCTCAAGACTGATGGACCTTTCCAATCAACTCGTACTTTTATAGGTTTTCGTATCCAGAGGGTTCTGACGGGACCATATTACTTTTACTAAGCCTATTACGTCTGCAGAAAAATGGTTATGTTGTCACACACGTGTATATATAAAAAAAAATGAACTTCTAAATTGAATTTTGAACCAGTAATTACAAAACGGGGAGGCCTGTCTTTAGCAGTGGACGTCTTACGGCTGAAATGAAGATGATGATGACGATAACATCCTGTAAAAATTTGGAAGCGGTAAAAAAATTATCCTGTATACTAGTATTTCATTTATATAAGTAAGTGCTGATTTTTCCAACGCCAGATAATTTTATCCGATGAATTTTGAATTTTTGACAGTTCTTCAATACAAAATCTGTCAGATGTCAATTTTAATCCACGAATGAAAATTATCTATCGATTGAAAAATCAGTCCTTAGTCAGCTTTTTGGACATATCATGCGTTCACCTGAGCATGGTCTGGAAATATTGATAAAACTGGGCCAGGTAGAAGGAAAATATGCTCAAGGCAGAGCACTGGCAAGATGGTTAGACGCGATCGAAAAGACTGTTGGAGGCAGCATCTACCGGGCGGTCCACACTGCAGAAGACCGTATAACTTGGAGACAGGTCTTATGTGGTCGCGATACTCAGCATTGAAGGTACGACGACGTAGAAGAAGAACTTTACTGTATTACCTAACGAGTTTCATTTTTTTAATTACAGACACCGTTTGCATATGCCCGCTGTCATCGCAAATTATAATTTAGATGAAAGATAAAGTTGGGATGCTGCAATTTTCAGTAAAAACGGTCGACACAACTCTGCGAAATCAAGTAGGTAGTGCAGAAACTTTTATGGACACTAACGTAAAATAAAATTAAAATAACTCCCACTAGGAAGTCGAGTCACAAACTGCAGCAGTTAAAAAAAACCGGTAATACTTTTAATAAAAAACAAGAGTCGTCTCCGCTTCTAAAAAGTCGTAACTCTCAGTGTTACCAAAATTTTGGAACGAACTATGCTGAAGTTTCAGTAAGGAATACCTCCGGTAAAGTATTTGACAGGAGGGGAATGTTGGCTGCTAAAATATCAGTTTCAGTTGCAATAGCTAAAATAGCATTTGCCACATAGTTTCCAAATCTCTCGGGGCGAAGAACTGCAGTGGTGAAAACTAGGGAATCCAAAGTTTTTGGTGCAATGTTGTGTTGAATTGTGTTTTATTGTTCTTGGTGTGGTTTTGTTTTGACCTAATTTTACGGGAATATTTTTCACTATTTAAAACTGAAAAACTAGTTTTAGTTGCACAAATTTTGGAAGACGTAGCATGTAGCAATGGTGGCCCAGAGGTAACCCGTAGCAGCCCTGACTTAAGAGATGTTTAGGTCGTTTTCAGTATCTAACGGTATTTAACGTCAGTCAGATAGGCAGTCGCTCTATGTAAATACTGGCATTCAGCTGTATTTGGTTAACTTATTGGTAGATTGGTTCTCGGTATCTAACACAGACAATAACAGAATTAAAAATACACTTACCCAACAGTAACATCAAAAATATTGCTGCCGACTGAACTGGACACCGCCATGTCGCCGAACCCCTTTCTAGCGACGATCACGGACGTGATGAGGTCAGGCACCGAAGTCCCCGCAGCCAGGAGCGTCAGCCCCATCACCTCGGGGGGCACGTGGGCTGTCGCCCCCGCCACGTTCGCCCACCACACCATCAGGTACGAGAAGAAAGCTATCCAAAATATTGACCCTAGAAATGTTACTGGGAAAAACCTTTTCCCTGAAAAAGAAAATGGAGTTATTAAAAAGACGTCGTATGTTATACAGGGTTATTTTAAATTAGCTAGCTAAACTTCTCAGACGCAATGGGTATCGATATCTTAAACACGATAAAATAAGATACGATTTTAATGTTTTTTTGTGTTGTGACTTTAAGTATGAGTTGACGTTCGAAAAGTGCTAATTCTCAGCCTAGTTTGAATAAATGGCTTTTGTTTTTTTTTTTTTTTTTGAAAAATCGATACCCATCACGTGTTTAGATATCGATATACATCACGTCTGTGAAGTACAAAAAAAACTGTGTTATGATGACTCGTTAGACCCGTCATTGTTTCAATGCAAGAGAGAGAGAGAAGCTATACAAGACGAATTGCACTATCTCTTTTTCGCAACAGAACAATAAAGACTACAACCACTTCGTAGCACTACGTATGAAGCATGAAAAGTTAAATGATGAAGATTTCAAACAAAAACTTAAAAAAAATAATAAGCGTCATTATGTGGATGACTAAGAAGACCAAAACAAAACGATGGCTAGTTTTGTGCAAGTGCTATGACTGATATGAAGATGAAAACTAAAATAAGGGCTGATCGATGGAAAGAGAAAACAGGTTGTGACGACCCAAAGAAATTATAATAAGGTGAAGAATGGTCATAGATTGCGTTGCTGATGACAAGGTTAGAAAATGATTGCAAACCGAAATGACGGCTGATTGAAATAAGACGCATGGAAGTGAAAACAATTGTGTCGTTCCCAAGTGAATTGGAGGATGATCATGATCGGCTAATAGAGGCAAGGAGCGCCAACCCCAAGTGAATTGAAGGATGATGATGACGATAGTGATGATGCAGAAATCATCAATAAAATATTCACCCTTCGGCGTTCTAGTGTCTGGTAAGGTCATCCAGAGTGGGAAGACAATTGGTGCGACTAACAAGTACGTTATTCGCTTGCGGAAACCGGACGGCCACGACATGTCCAGCGGAGTCGTGTCCTCGTCCAGGTCTCCAATCTGTAACAAGATGGAGCATTATGAAGATCTAGTAATTCATTTGGTTATTGAAGACCTGCACGCTAATTAGGTAACACATTATCAATCAGAATCTGAATTATTTTTAAGAATATTGCTAATCCATTGCTTCAATATGTTCGGAAAAATTGTCTGCTCAACAACGCAAATAACGCAAAGAATGTTGTTGAACTCTCAAAATGAAAGCCATTGCTACTGTTAGTATGTTACACAATGACCCCGCCGTTTAGAGACTCGTCACACACAGAGATAGATAAGGTACAGTGATCGTCTAAGCTGGAATTGTGAGCCCATCTATCGCATATATACATATAAGGTGCTATAAAAATATCTGCCACGGCTTCAATGGGAGATAGTATTCTGTATATAGATTACAATAGTAAAGATACATTATTGATCTTATGTCATAAATTTTTTCATATAAAAAAAATGTGCGTATAAATTTGAATTGATTTAGTTGCTTGAAACCGTCCCATGGTAATTAGCTGTTGCCGCACCGTCATTTAATTTCGCAAAATGTGACGAAGCGACACATCGCGGGTAGTTTGTGAACCACGTTATGCAGAATAGAGTAAATGTTTATTTAATTACTTTATTTTCTCAAATTGATTTAACTATTCTGGGGTAAAAAATTTCTTCACTACTGTAATCTATATACATAATACTGTCTCCCATTGAAGCCGTGGCAGATATTTTTATAGCACCTTATATATTTGGCTAGACACAATAGATAGACATAAACGGCAGTATGTGACGTGAAAACAAAAAACACATGGCATTTTAACTCCTGTTACAATAAACATAATACAAATAACATTCTGCATACTTTAAATATCTTGACATAAGGCAGTTGGAATGTAGAAATTTTAGATGGAACGAGAATTGTACCAAAACAGTTCATAATTCTGGTGTAATGAAAGAAAACTATTTCAAAGTTAGGCGATAAGGCGTGAAACAGCCCCCGTCCAAGGTTAAAACACAATAAATTCAACTACAAAGGGTAGGTACTATCACGAGGACCCAATTTTGGCATTCTATTATGAGGACCCACTCATAAACCTTTACGTAGTTAGGCGGATAGTTAAAAGGAAAAGTTTTACATGAAGATAGAGGCGTTTTGGTGACAGAGGGCGTAGGTACTGTGTCACAGATAGATTGCCGATTAAGTTTCATGGAAGTTGACCGATTCACGTGAAATTCTGGGCAAAAATATTTAATTAATATAACATTAATTCGATATGTACATATGTATATATTTGTGCGCTGGATTGGAGGGTGGAAATACTACAGGACACTAGTCACTGTGAAGATGGACGGTGGACCACGGTGGAAGCAAGTAAAAGTGTCAAAGTTAGCGAGTACCGAAGTCTGCTCAGCCTCCAGTCTTGTACCAGATTTGAATAGGAACTAACAGTATTTGGATAAGCAAGGCCCTTTTGTATGCCCCAGTGGCGTCAGTCAATATCGAATTGATAAAAAAAACAAAAGAAGAATGTTTTTCATTCGGGGATCAGGGATGTAGTAGGGCCCCATTTTGATTTAAATCCGAACCGTCAGACGTAAAGGTGCCACGGGAAATGTATGTTGTTATTTATTTATTTAGGATTTCCAATAAAAGACATATACAAAACATGACACAATAAAGGGCAACATAGGGTATTAAGTAGGTGTACTCCTTCACTTATAGGAGACCACAGTTATCATCTGTCTAGTCTTTTCCCAACTATGTTGGGGTCGGCTTCCAGTCTAACCGGATGCAGCTGAATACCAGTATTTTTCATGGAGCGACTGCCTATCTGACCTCCACAACCCAGTTACTGGGTAATACGATACCCCTTGGTAAGACTGGTTGTCAGACTTTCGGGCTTCTGACTATCCGTAACGACTGTCAAAGATCCACGAATGACAGCCGGGACCACCGGCTTAAAGTTTAAAGTGGAATTTGCGTCTATGGAGTCCGACACAAAAAATTATGATACTTTTTCTGTAGATAACGAGTATTTTGAAATCTTCTGACGGTCAAACGAAGGCTGCAAAAATGTCTAGTAAAAAGTCTTGTAAAGTATATTTTATACCAGTAAACTATTTAAGGGAAAACCATAAACTTATTTTCTTTCTTTTTTATTTCTTTCATCCAGCTGCTGAGAGCAGTGGTGGCCCAGGTGGTAACGGCCCCGACTTACGAGTTGTAGGTCGTGGGTTCAACCCAGGCAGGCGCTTTACTTTGTGTTATTTATTTCATCACCATTGCTCTCAAAAACGGTAAAGGAAAATGTCGTGAGTAAATGTCTTAGGAATAAAAATTCGAAGACATGTGACATTTATCAATCCGCACTGGGCCCGCGTGGCGGATTACGGCCCATTCCCTCTCACAGAGAGGAGGCATGTGTCCCAGCAGTGCTGATTATGCTATTATGCATCTAGCCGCTTCAGTCGATGGTAGGTACCCAACCGAATAATCCCCATTGGCTCCTTTTTGTGAAATGATAACACAAGAACGAGAGAGTGGGGGTTACTCAGTTACAGAATGCACACCCGCTAGTCCCACACCAGCCTGTAATACCTGTAATCATTCAAGGTTACACAAAAAGGTACCTACTGAACCCTAATTGTATAACACGCAATCAATCACAATCTGAATAATTTTGAAGGATCCATTGCTTCATATGACAGGCCTGATGGTCTAGTGGTTAGTGACCCTGACTGCTATGCCGGAGGTCGTGGGTTCGATTCCCACCCAGGACAAATGTTTGTGTGATGAGCACGATCATTTGTTCTGTGTCTGGTTGTAATTTATCTATAATATGTATGTATTTAGAAATATATAAGTATGTTTATCAGTTGTCTAGTACCCATAACACAAGCTCTGCTTAGCTTGGGACTAGATGGCGTTGTGTGATAGTTGTGGAATATTATTATATTATTATTATTATTATATGTTCGAAACATTTTTCTGCTCAACAACGTAAATAACACAATGAATGTTGTTGCACTGTCAAAATGAAACCGATTGCTACTGTTAGTGTATGACGCAATAACCCCGCTGCACGCTATTTGGTTAAACACAAATCGAAACTGCAAGCCGAAAGCCATATTTGAACCTGGAATCCTGCGTCAGTTTGAGCTGGTCGGCTGCGGTCGTGAACATGTTATAAAACGGTGAGAATGTTTAAAAAGGTGAATGATTCGCTCCTTGAGGATTTTAGTGAGATGAGCTGAACCCGAAGATAGAATGGATCGAATGCTGACGTTTGCCCGACGTAAATTTCTCCGTAGACCCATTGCACAAATGATCAGCTGATAGATTAACTCTTGACCAAACGGACGATCCACCGAATAAAGTTCCTTTTTGTCATTTGGGTTTGGATAACCATTTTTTCGGAAAATTGCCCATTGGTGCAGGAGCTAGTCATTCAAATGATAATTTGACAAACGTGCTTCGAACAGGTGAACTTCGGGCAAACGAGCGCACTAAAACCGGTCATGTATGGTACGCCTTTAAATGTAGTGATGCTTCTTCGCCGATAGTGTGCTAGAGGCGATGACCAGTAATTATTATTCTGTAGAAAGTATTCTGTAAAAATCTCACCGTGAAAACTTAGGTGAAGTGAGCTTAAAGTGAGCTGTCAATAGTGTCAATCCCTAGCATCAGGTGGAATGATAGCTCACTTTAAGCTCACGTCACCTAAGTTATCACGGTGATCTTTTTACAGAATAGCACCGCTGGTGGTGTGCCACGTGGTCATGACCTCTTCACTCGTTTTGTGAAATAGTACGAGTAACACAAGGTCGAGTAAGTGGGGGTGACTAAGTGCATGATGTCGCAGCTCCACATTCAATAATAAAAAATAAAAAAACTGGATATTGCTAGTCCCTTGCTGTTCGAAAAACGGGGATTGAAGATTTTTATATGGAGCCTGGCATACCTACCTGCCCGCCAATTTTTATTTTTTTTTTCAAAATGGAATCCACGCATGAATCCTATATAAATCGATAGCTGACATCAATGCAAACAGAAAGCATTTTAAAACATTGTCAAAGTTGATCACATGACATCCAAATTTTTTTGAACTTGTGTAAGTATAAAGGTATCTTGTGTGTTTGATTATTTTAAACGTTCAGAGTGATTATTTCAAACATATGTTCAACAGGATGTTAGTATTAAACTTAGTAAACAATAAACAGTTATTTGTTTCTACATTTATGCAACAAAAACAACATCCCTCATCCCTCCCTTGCCACCACGCCATCTATCACGTTCGCACATAACATTTTCAGGGTCAGCAACGGAAATCTGTTAGGTGACCAAAAAAATGGGTTTGCTCCCCACAAAAACTCCACATCCAACGAAGCAGATTACCGGGAGCATGATTCAGGTCGTGGAGTCAATTAATCATTTGCCACGTTCCACACAAAGAGAGACGGACCTGCTGCGTCTATAAATCTCTTACATCGAACAATGGTAGCGTTTATCTTGATATGACAGGGTTTTGGGCACGATTTGCTAGTTTTTTGTTTGGGGTTTTATGGGGGATGCACTAGGTAGCCCGCGAAATTCAAATTTTCTTACGTTTTTTTTGCAATTTACAGGGCAGTGTCAGTTGTATGTTGATTAAAATATGTTTCGCGTGCTTAACAAATATGACTTTACAGAATAATAATCATTAAAGTCATCAATTCAACACTCTAAGATCATATAATCCTATAGATTCATGTCATGAAAATATATAGTCCTTGACCAGCAAATTACAAAAAAACGTAAGAAAAATTTAATTTCGCGGGCTACCCTGGCGCTTTCTCCTTAAGGACTACATATATTATCTTGGTGCAATTATGATATGGCAAGAAAGGGAGTGACTACCGAGGTAAGAAGAGGTCTATGAGGAAAGAAAAAAGAACTATCGTCATTTACTGTCTGTGACAACACGGTTCTGTCCTCGGCAATACTTTCGACTAAGGACACAACAGAGGAACACTAGAATATAATACAGTTTATAATATTACATCAGAGAAATGCATTAAATAAAAATGTATAAAATTAAATCTTATAACTTTCCAATATATCTGACCAATGTGAAGAATTAATGATTATATCTGATGATACAGATAATGATGATGTTAAATATATAATGATAACGGCCTAAAAACATGATACTTAAAAAATATAATATGTTACAAATAACACACACACAACAACAATAATAGAGGTAACAAGATTGTGGCAATAAACAGAGAATTAAGAATTTTGAAAATTTAGTTTTCTAAAGTACATTTTCAAAATTCTTAATTCTAACATTACATTCGAACACACATTAATCAGCATCATCTCTCAATCTGACAAATTCAATGAAAATCTGAATTTGTATTTTGTTTATAGTTGGTAGATATGTGTTCCCATATTTAACACGCTTTTTTGGGTAATAGGTAACACGTTCGGCGTCCGTAACTTCGCGTCAAAGCGCGTATTTTGCGTATAGACTTTCCATATTTAAATCAATATTTATTCCTCAAGTTTCGCTATTGTACTGTTAGTCTCTGCATCACCCAAAGGTTGACTGGAAGGAAATGCCTGTAGCACTGTCCTGTACAATAAAATTGGTATGCTTAAAGTCAAACTCAGTTAGTCAGAAATTTGAAGCTAGTTTCAGTCCATTACGAGTACAAAACATAGATCTCTATGTAGAAAAATGGGCACGAAAATTCTGGGTACATTTTTTTATTCAATAAATTCTCACCTCTTCTATAGCATCTAACTGGACATCCCCGATCCCGCCGTTGGGCAGGTCGAGAGGCGTCTCCTTGGCCTGCGCAGCCGCAGCGGAATGCCGCGCCGCCGTCGCGCCGGCTCCCCCAGCTGTGGGCCGCGTCGCCTCCAGCAACACTTTCAGAGACGCTATCGCATGTAACTGCGTCGCTTTCTCGTCGACCTTGCCTGAGGACAATAGGAGGAAGGATTGGATTATGGTGGTTAGTGAAAGAAAATAAGAAAAGTTGGATGGATAAGTTTGTTTTTTAAATTGTGGTCTTCCTGAGCGGATTCTGGAAGGGGTTTTAAGGACGTTGGATAGAATAAACTTGTGTTTAATATAACAATTTTGGTAAGACTTCTTGAGAACAGTGGTAGCGGCCCCGACTTACGATTTGTAAGTCGTGAGTTCGAACCCAGACAGCCACTTTACTTTGTGTAAGTATTTAATTTCCTTTTGGTGAAGGAAAACATCGTGAGGAAACCGGCATGTCCTAGAACCAAAAAATTCGAAGATATGTGACATCCACCAACCCTCATTGGGTCCGCATGGTGGATTATGGCCTAATCCCTCTCACATAGAGGTCTGTGTCCTACAGTGGGAACCATTAAGTATAGGCTGATTATGATAAGATTAGTTGTACCTTAGAAAGTTAGAATGTCGTAGCTTTTGATATATTCAAATGTTGAAGCATGCACTGAGAGGCAAGCCTCGTAACTTCGTAAGTTTATTTTAATTGTAATTTATTATCGTGTAAAAATAAAGGGTTTTTTATCTATCTATTTAAACTGTATATAGCAACCTTACTCAGGCAGTATCTAAAGTTATTTGTATGTTTAAAATCATCCCTTAGAGTAAGAAGTTTATCCAATGTACTTTTATCCTATTTAAATAATAAACGAATGCAAAGAGAAATCCAATAATATTTCAACTTAACGTCGACACAGCAAAACTATTCCACATCTTGGAGCCCTAACAATAGGCTGCGGTCGCATCTTCACACAAAACATTCGCGGCCGAGTTTAATAAAGTTACAAACAGTTCACGGAATAATCTCATTCTATCTGCAGCATGTCCTAACTAGTCAAGAGAAGAACCACAACTAGTGCACATTGTACTTGTTTGACCTATTTTCATCCACAGCGCAATGTATGTTGCAGTTCCAACCTAGTTTGAGTGCTCCTAGAGTTTAAACGCCGCATTTTGATATTAAGAGAAGTAGGCGGTTTCGTTTTAAAGTGAAATGTCAATTTTTGTACTTTTTTAAATTTTTTTTTAGCAGCTGAGTCGTTGTCGACTATTCTGCCAACGTCATGTGGTGACGGCAGTACAGAGAGATGAGCCGTCGAACTTTGCACTCCGTGGTAGTTTACTAGTTACAAAAATAGTAGCTAAAAGGACGAAGAAAAAGAAGAATATGTATAATGGTTGTCCGGTAATTAATGGATAACCTCTTCAGGGGTCATTGTACTTATCATTATGAACAACTATTACTATGGGACCAAACCTGAAATCGCGAAAAAAGAATCAGCAGTTTCCTACTATTTGACGAGCTATGCGTACATAAATGTAGAGAACAGCTGATTTTTTTTTGCGATTTCATGTTTCTGTGCATTATAAGAATCCTACTTCCTACTAATATTATAAATGCGAAAGTTTGTGAGGATGTTTGTTACTCTTTCACGCAAAAACTAATGAACGGATTTTGATGAAACTTTATAGTAATATAGCTTATACACCAGAATAACACATAGGATACGTTTTATCCCGATATTCTCACGAAATCGACATTTACGCGAGTGAAACCGCGGGGCGCAGCTAGTATAATATAAAGTTATGAAGTTGTAATAGTTGCGACAAAATGTTCGCCATTCAGTAACCAGGCGTACCCAGACCGATTACGTGTCATGCTACACGACTTTTTACCGCATGCCAAGCTAAATTTACGAATCCTGCTTACTTGTGCGTATATTTTGTAACCTACGTCATCCCCTGTCAAAGGGGGAAGGTACTTCTTTGCCCGGCTTATCGGCACTTCGACAGGGGAATTTTAAAGTGCCAGGGGCTTATGGGCTTTGGAAAAGTTAAAGAAGTCGTCGGTGTGCCTTCTCTTATTAAAGACTGGGAAGTCTTTATTAATAGGAGGGAGGATGAATCTGTATAGTTACAGCGGTGCTATTCTGTAAAAATCTCACCGTGATAACATAGGTGAAGTCCTGGTGAAGTGAGCTTCAAGTGAGCTGTCATTCCACGATGCTAGGGATTGACACTATTGACAGCTCACTTTAAGCTCACTTCACCTAAGTTTTCACGGTGAGATTTTTACAGAATAGCATTACAGTAATTTAGATCCGATATCCATACGTCTCAGGGACGAGCCGGTACAACGTTGTACCGCTTTTAGTTAACATGTGTACCAGCTCGTGCTATTGAAGTTAATTACTTACTAATATAAAGCGAAAGCAACTCTGCCTGTAATCTTTTCTCGCCTTAACGGCTGGACGGATTTCGATGGAATTTGGCACAAGGAAGCCGTGTCACGGATAGACCCTGACCTGGGACATAAACATTTTTATCCCCGTACTACGTTCCCCTGGGATAATTTCAGTCATCCACGCGGGTGAAGCCGCGGGCAAAAGCTAGTACAAAATGAAATAATACCAGCCAATTGTTGTAAAATATTAAGTCTCCGACAAGACCATGTTTAATACGAATGCTTCAAAACGATCTTTAAACAAATTAATAAATGTGTGGCAGCTGCTACAACGTCACATGCGAACTACACGCAAAAATCCTGCATCGCGCAAGTAAAGTTCGTCGCGCGCCTAGCATATACATGTACAACGTTCCGAAATCAATCGTCCTGTAATAGCCCACCAGAGACATGACCCGTCTGTTTGCAGGCCACCCCTTTTCTATGGAGGATGAAGAACCATACACCCTGTTCCTCATTCCTTTACATGTCTTTTAATATTCCCCATTCGATTTGGTTCTAAATATCCAACTTGAACACGTAACTTATGGCATTAAGACCACAAATGACCGCAAATAGTGCACTTAGTTATAGGTCGTTAGCTTATCGCGCACGACCACAGATGTGGATCGGGCCTCACTATAATCTTAGGCCTATTGGCAACGAACTGAGCTTGGAATTACGCGTAGTTAACTAGTAATAATTGTAATAGAATAGAATGGGAATTGGGTAATAGATAGCTAACTTTTTAAAACACTGTTCTGCTGTGTGCTATTTTTTGCAATATTACTCAATATCCCACTATTTATATATATTCATTACTGTATTTATCTGACAATTTTTTAAATTTATTTTTAAGTATGCATACACACGTCACATTACAGTATAAAACTGATTTACATCCGTCACCTCACACATCAGGTTCAGTTGAAAACCAGCGTCAGTCAGTAGTTGTCTGGAATTTTTGCTGAACCGGGCCTTTTTGGCGCAGCCGCGAGGCATACTTTCCTGCTAATTTCTTACATCGGACTTTTCACTTTCCATTTGTTTTTATCTGATGTATCTGGCGGATTGTGTGTCTTTAGTCTGTGCTAAATAAATTTATTTTCTTTCTTTCTTTGTTCTTCTTTCTTTCTGTGTTAATTACACAGCAGAGCAGTATTTTCAAAAGTTCGTATCGTTTCTCCAAAACCACGTCTATATATTCAAGGCCACTCAGCGCACTACGGAGCGAACAGGCTCGGAGTTTCTTAGAAAGATAAATTCATAAATGAAATTATCCGGAAAAGAACCGGAGTTATCGACATAGCTTGCAAAGAAAGCAAGCTGGTGTGGCAGGGCCCGCCATGTTTGTCGACAGATCGATTGCCAGTATAGCAAACCAATCCTGGAGCGGAGGCGGCGTTTTCGAAGCGTAGTGGGGGATACCTTCCAACTAGATAGATTGCACGGCTACCTCAAAAAGGCGGCGGGGAGTGACTGGATACGGAAGGTGGAAGACAGAGTGTTGTGGCGAATCCTGGAAGAGGCCTGTATCCAGAAGTGGACTGCAATTGGGTTGGTTGATTGATGTATAAGGTTCATGCAGGTCCAGTTAGAAGGTGTAGTTAAAAACTTCTAAAAGTTTTTATGCAAATACGTCTATAGAAGTATTATTTATGACAAGTAGCCCAGAGGCTACCATGACAACAAAGATGGCCAGCGTAAGTTCTTCAGCTAGAAGTTAGGAACTCTGTCAGTAGAAGTATTGGCGTAAAACTCCTAAACCTATTTTTCCTAATAGTCCTCAGCGGAGACTAGCCATCGGCGCGGGAGATATTATACTGCACAAAGTACATAATATGTGCGCAGACACAGTTGCACTCTCTTTTTCTCCACTTTCACAGTCCGATTGAGATCAGCGTCGGACCAACGGCTTAACGTGCTTTTCGAGGCGGCACGGAGGTCAAACCAATTTCCAAACGCCGGAGAAATAAATCTTACCTTTCCCCCTCCTCCCCCACTCCTTTTCCTACTCTTATTACAAACAGAATGATGTGCAAACCGCATTAGTAACAAACTTAATTAAAAAATAAAGTGATACAAAATAAAAATAGTAGTTCTATGCTCACGATATTATTTCAGTAGGTTTTGGTATTACTTTTAGCGAAGCAGCGTTTTTATTTCTCTGACATCAGTTTAATAAGAAGATGTTGTGCAGGGAACAATAATATATACGTTTTAGTAGCTGTAGGTAAACGTATTGGAGTATAAGATGGGTGATTCTGCAACTTTACAAAACATTTTGTTCTTTCTATATTAAAAGGACGATGTTGTTTTTATTTGGAGCGTGATTTTATCTAGTAATTTGTAGGTGGGGAAATTTATTGACCCGACAAGTACATTTACAATCACGAAAAAAATAATACAGGACATAATTTGGCACACGCGTAAAGTGTATTCTGGATTTTAGCGAATAATAAAAAGTACCCACAAAATACATAGTTTAAAAATGTTATCATTAATGGCGTTGTGGGCAAAGTTGATATTCGTAAATAAAGTAAGTAAGTAAGTATTCTCTACCCATAAACACCCTTTTGATCGCACGCTGCGATGTGAAAAAAAAAATGGCGGCTGGGTAGCTATGCCACAAAGGTTCTATCCCCTTTAACACATAACATAACATAACATCACGCTTGTAATTCCCGAAGGGTTAGATAGAGATACCTGCCTATAATCCTACCCACATTTCGCCGGATATATTTCAGTCCCATGTGATAGGAGGCGAGCCTACTGCCATCAACCGGGCACAAATCCAGACTCCGGGGTGCTACTGAGATATTTCTGATGGTAAAACCCAATAACACTTCGCCCAATCTAGGAATCGAACAGGACCTCTTGCGACTCACTTGCGACCACCGGCCCGATGAGCCGGTCTAAATTAAAATAAATGAAATAATTTCCATGATTCTATAGTGTGCGGATTAGTTTATCACATTAATTGAAACCATACACAATTCCAATAATTAATACCAATTAACATTCTAGCCATTGGTCATTTTTTTCATTTAAGTATTTAACATCATTAAATTTAATTTGTGATTATTTGGTAACAATATATTATTATAAAGTTTGTGTTGAATTATTGATAACATCGCCCCGCGGGTGTCTAGCTAGTGACTTAGTATCAAGGTTGGTTTATTTCGTGCCAATTATTACGCTATTTATTTTGTTTTAAAGAAACCGTTATCTATTTTTTAGTTAAATTGTTTATTTTCTTATTTTAACATACTGATAAAAACTTGACATAACCGCTGTACTATTTAATTTAATAACCTAATCGCCATTCTGTCTATCGCTAAATCAACAGGGTAAATACCCCGAAAAAAACATCGTAACATTAATAACATCGGGTTGTAGAATGACCCAACGCTGAACAAAGTGTTACTAACACCGAGTGTTTGTGTGCCCTACGAAAACAGTTGAATCGATACCCTAGCGCCGTTTCGGTCAAGGTAGGGTCAACAACATCGCTCTGTGTGTACCGACGATTTTCGGGGTCTGTTTCGATTACGACTCTCGCTGTATCGTATTGCTTATATTATTTGAGGCAACGCTTTGCATTGGTAAAATTGAGCGTGCAGAAGATTCTATATGGTTTTTGTTATCGCGGCGGGTTTGTGTTTTGTTTAGGTTTGATAAAATAAGTCACACGGTGAGTAAAACGGTGAAGGAAAAGCCGGATGTCCTAGAACCAAAAATTCGAAGACATGCGACATCTACCAACCCGCACTGGGCCCGTGTGGTAGATTATAGCCCACTCTCGCTCGAAGAGAGGAGGCCTGTGTCCCAACAGTGGGAACATTATAGGCTGATTACACTAAATAAGTCACTTCTAAAAGTAAATATTTTAAGAAGTCTATTTAGATATTTTTGTGGTTTTCTGGGGCACATAGTAATTATTGAAAAAAAAAACTGAAGTGAAATTTTCTTAATTCGATGCTATAAGTAGGTGTAAGTATGTACCTAGCTTAAACATTACTTAAGTACTAAAGTAATTTAATTTTAAAGACCAGAAGGCCAATTCTCGTAATTTAAAACGTTCAAAATCTAGTCGCAGTCTCATCTCAGCGACAAACAAACGTCTAAAACCTGTCAAAATGTAGGGAAATTAAGAGGTATTTTTGACAGATTGAGACTGAGACCAGACTGTGAACGTTCTAAAAATTACGAGAATTGCCCGTCTGATAAGCCTGAGAAAATAATACAATTTTGAGTTTGGGGTTTATTATACATAGTTAAGTGACGTCGAAAATTTATGGTTAAGACGTTTATGAATTTAAAAGGAGTTAGACCCTATAATGAAACATTTCATCCAATTTAATACTTAAGTATTTCTATCATAATTGTGAAAGGTAAAACATATTTTTTGACCGTTCGCAACATATTTCATTTTAAACTTTAATATTACGGACACCACATGCACTACACCACCATCTAAGCACAGACGCTAGCACATCAAGCTACTACAATCTGTCAAATTTCTTTAATAGATTTTCAACTTTATCGCTAAAGCATAAGGTTCAAAGTTGATTGGGAATATTTGATAGTTTTGTATAGCTTAATGTGCTGGCGTCTGTACTTTTCTATTACCTAATTAACCTAATAAATCACTTCATTGATAAAACCGACCGTCGTCAAACCTACTGAAATTAACTATAGGGACACATAATTAATGATTACCAAAGGATAATTTACACCTTCGATAAATATTTACCATCAATTTTAAGGGTCATAAAAGGCACTTTCAGTAAAGTTTCGAACTTGTGTCCGCGGCTTATTAGTCGATTCGCAGGAATTTACTCGCCCGAAACGGGCGAATCGTCACTGTTATAAAATTCAAAATGTGCCAATTCGTGTGAGTCACCTTAGAAGAAATATTTTATTTAAAACAACAACAACACATAAAAAAATACAGTCGAATTGAGAACCTCCTCCCTTTTGAAGTCGGTTAATTATGTAAAGATACGGCACTTATAGCCACAATACATCCCATGAAAATTCCACTAAGCCACCACTGAAAACTCACAGCAAAGCAAACGCAATTTTGTTTGCTCCAAATTTTACCAGTAATTTTAGTTTAAAAAAAAATAATTACCAAAATCGGACTGCTCTGTAAAAAGTTATGCGTGATCATACGTACATAAAAAAAATATATATACGCGTCGACTTGAGAACCTCCTCCGTTTTTTCATCGGTTAAAAAACCGATTTTGATGAAAATTCGATGGGACCAATCTGAAAGTACCTATTATCCTTTCAGAAATATAATTATCATCAGCCTAGCCTTTTCCCAACTATGCTGGGTTCGGCTTCCAGTCTAATGCAGCTGAATACCAGTATTTTTTTTATCCTTTCAAATATAGTTTTATTTATTTCTGGGTACATTGCTATCGCATTCCATTCATTCAGGTAAACGAGACCAAAATAACTTTCCGGGTAAAATAAGAAAGGCAGCGGTGACCCTACCTATAAGCTATGAGTACAGTAAATGTGCGTAGGTGTATGCTAAAACGGTAACAACAGGACGCCTGTAGAGGTGCAAACAGATTTGTAACACATCGCGCGGTTTGAGTCTCGAATTATTTTATTTAACCATTTATGTACATACACACATATAAACAGACAAGAAGAAAGGGACATAAAAATACGTTATGTGTAGAGCAAATATACTTAGGTAAATAAATACATACACACATTTAGGTATAACAAGATAAAACCTCACGAAGGCCCATTTGCACCACAAATCACTAAATACGTTTAGCGCTGGACATTTATTTGAAACGTCATTCTGTCTCCGTCATCTTTAAACGATTGACAAAAACAGAAAAGAACGATGCCATGCGAGCCTAAAAAATCTCTTAAAATTAACACTTACTCAATCCAGCGACGAAAATCTTTAAATCTTTTTTTTCTTGATGGATGAATGAGCACACGCGGGGCTTAGTAACGACAAGTACCGTATGACTTATACGATACATTTATTTAGCATGTACTTAAAGTTACTAAATCCCGAATGTGCCAGTAATTACTTCTCCATCTTCTTTATTTTATTCAACAACTTAAACTTGGGAACATAAGTTTTAACATACTACAACTTAAAATACAAACTCGTGTTTTGGCTGATTAAAAGCATTTGCTACATAAGATAAAATTTGGTCACAAAGTCGTGCCGCGTGAACTCGCGTGTTACAAGTCTGTTTCCGCCTTTACTAAAACCTCTATATATAGGGTTGGACAGTAGTGAGAACTTAATTTGGGACGCAGTGTCACACTGGCATCACAATAGCATGATATCAGCTATGAATATATTCACTGCCTGCATAATAGTGTATTATAGTCATAGCTTTAAGGTTTTTAATATGTATTAGTTTATTATAGTATAAGATTTTGTTGTGTATTTTATCTATGGGCCTTAGCTGCCTGATAATAAAATGATTATTATTATTGTTATAATAGGCACCTTGACCGGACATGGCGTGTATTGAATTAATCTAGAGTGCTGGAATATTAAGTGGAAGTCAGATGGGCAGTAATTTTATGTAAAAAAAAAACTGGTAATGAGCTGCATCTGGTTGGACTGGAAATTGTCTTCAATATACAACACTAAGATGGTATTGATAAGCATCGACGCTTTAATTAAACTAGGTATGTTAATGTATAGTTGGGGTAAGGCTAGATAGATGATGATATTATAATTATCTTATCTTGATATGCGGCCTAAAGCTGGCCCTAAGGGTCAGCGCACACCGAACTGCAAAATGCTCGCGTATGGTCGAGCAAAATTTTGACTGCTCGACCATGCAGGCGGCATGCTCGCCCCTCCGTGAGCAAGCTCCGTTGAAAATGCTCTGGGTTGCCAAGCGCCCGCGTGCATGACCAGCACCCTATTGCGTAACACACTATCAATCGGAATCTGAATCATTTTGAAGCAAATTGCTAATCCATTGCTTCATAAGTTCGAAAAATTTGTCTGCTCAACATATATATAACGCAATGAATGTTGTTGAACTGTCAAAATGAAACCGATTCCGATTGATAATGTGTTACGCAATTGCCCCGCAGTTTGATGCCAAAATCCGACGTTGGCAGACGTGTTCAATATGGTTGATTGGGACTTAGTAACTATCGCCCTTTTGGCAGAGGAAGAGGAACATGAAGAATATGTAAATAAAATCAACTTTTGATTTCCAACTGACGCCCGGCCGCGCCGTAGGTAGTAAACACACGTCCAGACAGTAAATCTCGCTGTGGCAATACTAAGCGCGGGCGGCGCGCGGCTCGAGCGCGCTCGCGCATGTCGAACGCATACTCGAACAAGCATATTGCAAGCTCGAGCATGGTCGAGCATCAAGTTTGGACGTGTATTTAATTTTGCGATGTATGGAATTGTCATAAGATTAATCAGTAGTCTCAGAAAATGCTCTGCTCTGCTCTTGGTGTGCGTTGACGCTAATTCTCGAGTTTTATGCACTTTGTTAAGATTTTCGGTTTATATACAGGGTGACTTGTAAATGGACGTATCCATTCCCGGACGTGATAGTGTGACCCACAGAACAGATAAAGTATCTGTTCTGTGGTGTGACCCATTTGCAACAATTAAAGCCTAGGCGAATAGTTGGATTTGAGAAAATCCAATTTTTATGTATTTTTGAAAATTTACCAGAATTCGTCACTTGGCCTTCATTGTTATTCCATTTGGTAGTCTAATACTTTTACGGGCCTAAAAAATATTGTGTAACTCTCCAATACACAATACAACAAACGTGACACAAGCCTTGCCAAGTGCGTGTTTCGCAGTCACCTTCAAGACAAGACAAGACGAAGTATCCCCCACATACATTGCCGTACTGCGGTGTAGCTCACATTGCGTGCCCGACAGGCAATCTTGCCTTCTGATGGGCAGATAGGCAATCTGGCCTACTGATGGGCAGATAGTCTGACATATTCGCTATTTGTAATTAGTTCCGCTGATACGGACTATGCGTGACTGTAGATTTTGCGGTAACCTATGCTATGATAGTTGATCAGAATGGAACGCTTAATAATATTTGGATCGGTTCGGCAAATATCGAGCTAAGCGTCTTTTTCCCGAATATAACGGGTGTAAAAAGACACTTAACGAAGCCGAGAGTCACTTGGACTCCCCGTCATTGTTATGATGTACTGGACCATACTTGGGAACCTTTTGGTTACGGAGATATTGAAGGTCAAAGTTACCCAAAGTTAGTGTTCCAACTTTTACAGAAGTTTTTTTACGAAAACAAGTTTTTAATGTTAGGTATAACACAACTTTGAATACCCCCACGACCCCTGTACCGTTGCATGCTTCCATAAGCACAATATTTTGCGTGTGTTACATTGCGCACTACCTCAAACAGCACACACCAAAAATGCAAGTCGTTTCCCATCAATTATCTTTGTGCAATGTTACTTAGTTTCATGTATAGAATACGTAGTTTACGGCTATGTGATGGGTATTTATACACCCTGTTTATCTACATAAATACGATATGGCCCGGCTTTGCTGTCGCGAACTTGTGTGTAGCATATTAAAGCTAGACTCACGCGTGCGGAATCGCTATAATTAGTAATAAATTCAGTGTCTCACTCACGCAAACTTAATGGTTGGTTCGTAAGACCGTGCCTATGTAAACATGGAACACTTGGCTCCATCCATCAATGTGATAGATGGTAGTGTGGTCGTTGCAATTTACAATGGCTTTATAAGATCTTAATCCTGAGGTATAGGGACTAAAATAACTAGTTAAATGAATGTCATGGGTTTGCAATTTCTTCGATTCTTCCTGGCGTATTTTAGACTTGAAAATATTGAGTTCAGGTCAAGATTTTATGTATCGCTTGGGTCCTTACGATTTCTACAATTTTAAAGGATGTCAGTACATGATTCTGAACCCACGGCGTTAAAATTTTTCAGATTGCCCGTCGATGTCCCTACTACCCTGTATAAACTTGTGCTAACTATTGGAGTTCAGTTTTCTTTATAGCCTTAGGTACATTTATGCTCTTCTAGCAAAGAATGTAATGTTCTTGCACCTTGTCTATGGTTTGATTATTCGCTGCCCCAAGATACGTTTGTATCTCATAATATTGTGTTTAATAACATTAGTAGCTACAGGGAAATTAATCTTAACATGTTAATAAATAAAATATCTGAAAACAGTCACAAAATGATTATTATAGAAACGTACAGTATTGCAATGTTATGTATGATCGATGCTTATGCTTCTAGTAGCACACGAATCAAGCAGGATTCTATTTTTGCATCGATACAAGCTCCTTATTTCTCCCAAATAACATTTGCAGTTTGAGACAATGTTAAGGCGCAATTCCACCAAAATTGTGTTCAGTATTGTTAGCCTGCATCATCTCACTGCTGGGCAAAGACCTCTCCCCATGACTTCCAGCTCTTTCGATCCACGGCTAAAGTGGACCACTTGTCGTTTGTTTTCTCCAGCTTCCCGCTATCTTCTACGGGGTCTGCCGCGACGCGTTCTAGCTGTGTCAGGGCTCCACGTAGTAGTTATTTTGGCCTACAGCTCATAGCTCCAGTGTTCAGCACATTTATTCATAAATATTTTGTGTAGAGCCCTATACTACAAAACTTTACAATTACAAATTACAATTTACTAATTAGATAATTCACAACCACTCGATACGCTTCCGTACCGTATCGAACATAATCAATGTTTTCGTAGAAGTCCTCTAAGTGTTGTTCACAAGTCCAAAACCCGGAAATTTTGTCAGTTTAAATCAAATAGACGCTCGCTATTCTTCCGACAGCTGTTTGCTGTCGGGGCAAGTCTAATCAGGTTATCGAAATGTGTAATTTTGGATACGATAGCCTGTCGTATGGTTATGAATAGCTATGTTGGTCCACTGAAAGAGACATGTGTGTCGTACAATGTGCAGTACAGTGTCGCACACTGGTGGAATAGCGCCTTAAGGCTCCGTTTAAGGCCCTTTCAGAGCTCCATTACACGTTTCAGGAGCTCTAAATTTCAGGCGCCGCCGCCGTAGCGTTAGTGATTGCAAAGCGCAGTGAGTACTTCCCTGTAACATGAGGTACGTTCTCCTTTCTTTGACCTAATATGGATCCGTTTTTGTACCAACTGCCGTCGCAATCCGTTTTTGTACAATTAGTAAAATATTGGTACCTATAACAATTTTCCTGACTTTTGTGAGTAATGCAAGCGACACACGAATGAAAACGTTTTTTTTTTAATTGATGGTTGTTGTAATTATTATGGTAGCGTGGCGAGACTCGCTCACGTAAGGCAGTTTTTATGAGGTTAACTTTGGGTAATTGATGATAAATTGGGTTTTTAATACAACGCTGTGAAATAATTGGCTTCGGATTTTCTAAGGAATCGGTCAAATGGAATTTGATTCTAGGGGTGAGTGGGGTCGAGTTTTATGGCCTAATATGTTCATTTTTACGTGTTTTTTTTGACTGCCTTAACCAAAACATAGCACATTTGTAACTGGAAAGAGCGTTTTAAAACTATTGAGAATTAATTTTCAGATTATCTTTCTAAAAAAAAATTGTTTAACAAAAGATATTGTTCCGTTCATTTGGTGTTTTAGATTTAAATGCAAAACAAGAACAACTATAGAGACTTTAGAAATATTGAACGTTATTTTCCAGCACCCTGATTGCGTAAAACCACTATCCCGCTTAGTAATAAACGTATTATATCAGATTAATAGTTACACACCGATTTCTCTCTTTCAGTCGTCAGTAATTTGACTTTCGGAAGAAGAAGGCAAAGCGTTGTGTAACTATACAGACGCTATATAACGTTTATTAATAACGGGGTAACAATATCAATCTGAATCATTTTGAAGGATATTGCTAATCCATTGCTTCATATGTTCGAAAAATGTGTCTGCTCAACAATGTTAATAACACAATGATTGTTGTTGAACTGTCAAAATGAAAGCCAGTCCTACTGATATTGTGTTTCGCAATTACCCAGCAGGACCACTTTAAAACCAAGTAGGCTTTATTTAGTCCGACTTTGTATGCTAAAAAAGCCAAATTTATTTAGCATTTTTAATTCTGGAGTGTTTCTTTTTATATTATTCAGGTATGTATATATTTATCCTCCATAGAGAAGGATCCTTCGATCAGACAGGTATTGTGTCTGGTGGGCTACTGCCCGACGGTTTATGCCGGGATGTTGTATGTATGTAATATACAGTGCCGCGACACTGTCCTCCCATACCTACAGTAATTTGAAAACATTGTAAAAGCCAATTATTTTTAAAAGAGTAATCGTGGAGTTTCTTGCCGGTTCTTCTCCATAGGAAACGACTAATTGGAACCGTGCACCTAGCTTCTGATGTTTCATAAGTGCCCATGTCGGTTTATGTGAAATTAAAATATTTTGATTTTGATTTTGAAAGGCTGGCGAGCGCCACATCCAAGTTAGTCGCAGTTACTTGGCAATTTAGTATTTATAGGACATTTGTTTGAGGGTCACAAAAAGAAGAGCAATCAATTTATTAGAATGTTCAATAATAGTTCTAGGAAAGCAACATGGGAATTATTTAAGGTCCGATGATTATTTTACTTGTTTTTTTTTAATATAAATTTACAAATTATTATAGTTTATATGTTAGCTAATATTAAATAAAATTTATCGTTCTAAATAAAATTTTAAAAAGAGGTCCGATTAATTACATGGCAAACTTTATCATCAACCACCCAAAACCGAACTTAAAATAGGTGTAAAGTGTAGGCAAAGCGGCGTGCGTACCTAACTCACCGTCATGCATGGGATCGATCGTGTGTATCATGAGCTGCAGCAGACCGTGGCGGAACTTGGCGGCCGGGGGTGGGCCCTTGCTGGGCCCGGCGGAGGGCGCGGCGGTTGCCGTGTTCGTCCCGACCGACGTTTCGCTTGAGGTCGTCGCGTTGCCGTGCTGTGGGCAAAAATAAAATTGGTTACCTCCATGGCCTTTATTGTGAATTTCTTCTGGAGTTTTGTGTTGTTGAACTATTTTAAATGGCGTGGCGGCGGCGGCGTTGTGACCTTAAATAGATGAAAACGAAAATCACACATAATAGTTTTAGACTTATTTTTTTGAGATTTTTGACATGTTTTGTTGCTGTGGTGGTTTATCCAGCAGAAAGGAAAAAATAAACTTTAGCTCGTACTTGACGGATTGGTTGACATCACAAGGATTTGTGGCAGCGATTAGCGATATTCATCTGATTCCTAAAAAAGGAGGGCCCGTGCGCACATGTCGATCGATCAGGTTAAGCTATGCTTTCCGCGGTTGGTCTGTGGACGGGTGACCATCTTTACATACCGAGACCCCTCCGTACCACGGAAAGCACGTTATGGATCTTTGACAGTCGTTACGGGTAGTCAGAAGCCCGAAAATCTGACAACCAGTCTTACCAAGGGGTATCGTATTACCCAGTAACTGGGTTGTGGAGGTCAGATAGGCAGTCCCTCCATGTAAAGTACTGGTATTTAGCTGCATCCGGTTAGACTGGAAGCCGATCCCAACATAGTTGGGAAAAGGCTAGGTGGATGATCTTAAAAAAAACTTAAATATGTTATACCTTCAGCTATAAAATCGGGGAACTCTCAATATTCTATTTGCAAAGTACCAAAGTTAATTTGATCTTTTTAAACATTATTGTAGGAATCGTAATTTTGTCACTGTTTTTCTTCACCACTATTTTGTTTAAACTGACACATCTGTGTACCTATTTGCATCCTATAGCACCTTAAAGAGATGCAAATAACGCTAACATACTTACGGCTCAGTTCCAAGAAACATCCTTCAGTGTAGGTACCCGGTACATTACATAACAACCGAGTTTTGGAATATGAAACTTAAATTCACTTACACAGAATTGAGATTCTATTGTCAACTTCAAAGTGTCTTAGGTCCTTTTCGAGATATATTGCCATTCTAATTTTAACTTAGTTTATAGGAAGTTAAAGTTGAGTTTATGTCCTTGTTTGGCTAGATCATGCCTACGTGTAGGGATTGCATTCATCGCTTTGCTAGTGTGTGAGAGGTCCATCAGAGTAGTTAGTAACGCAGAGATGAACATAATTCGTTTCTGTTGATGGACCAGCGGGGTGATTGCGTAATACACTATCAGTAGCAATGTTATTCATTTTGACAGTTCAACAACATTCATTGCGTTATTTACGTTGCTAAGCAAACAAATTTTTCGAACATAGGAAGCAATGGATTAGGAATATCCTTCAAAATAATTCAGATTGTGATTCATTACGTGTATTACGTAATTACACACTCGAGACATACCATACGTATAGTTATTTGGAAAATTGGAAGTCACTTTTAAAGGTTGTAGGTACTTAGAATTTTTCTTTTTACCCAACTACGGAAAAGACAAAGGAGGTTTATGATTTTCACAGGCCGTGTTATGTATGTTAATCTGTTCCCTCATAACTCCTAAACTAAGACTGAGTTACATATCTAAATAATTAAGACATAAATCGTACAGATTAAGCGTGACTCCGGTTATAATTTATTTGTGTGTGATGTCTTGTTGCCGTTTTTGTCGTAGTTGATATTTAGTTTTGAATTTTCTTTTTGATGTTTAAATAGTCTTTTCATAGTATGTTTCTGTCTGAAGAATAATGACATCGTTGTTTGTCTTTCGAAACGGTTTTTAAGAGGGATGTACCTTCATATCGGAACCTAGCAATACCGTTTAGCGTATATATAGGTTATAGGTCTTCATCATTTCAGAATCTTTAACTGCCGAGTATTGGTCTCCTTTATTTTTTTTTTTTAATTTATATTGTGCATGCCCATAATGTGTGGTGGATTATGACCCACTCTCTCTCACCTAGAGGAGGCCTGCGTCCTAGAAAGGAATCAGAATAATTTAATATTGCAAAGAAAAAGGTGACACATAAAGATGTTATTGGCATAAGGTACAGACGCCAGCACATCAACCTACTACAATCTGTCAGATTTCTGTAATAGATTTTCAACTTTATCGCTAAAGCATAAGGTTCAATGTTGATTGGGAAAATTTGACAGTTAGGTGTAGGTTGATGTGCTGGCGTCTGTACATAAATTAATCCAGTACATTCGAATTTACAATGTACATGTATGTCATAGCATAATCAGCCTATAATGTTCCCAATGCTGGGACACAGGCCTCCTCTCTTCGAGATTGAGTGTACTATAATCTACCACGCTGGCTCAGTGCGGGTTGGTAGATGTGACATATCTTCGAATTTTTGGTTATACAAACTTCTAGGACATGCGGGTTTCCTCGTGATGTTTTCCTTCACCGTTTTTAAGGGCAGTGGTGATGAAATTATTTACGCAAAGTAAAGCACCTGCCTGGGTTCGAATCCATGACTTTAAAACTCGCAAGTTGGAGCCACCATACTCAATACTCAATACTTTATTGCATTCCATAATGTGTACATAGTTTTTAGGTATGTTAAAACATTGAATCAATTATGGACCCTGTCGGGCACAGCAAAGTTAATTTTTAATTTTTAATAGGAGAGAGGATGAAGGCGCTTTTTGTTAAGAAAATAGTATAATTTGCTTTTATATTATTTATATAAGTATTTATATATTTGGTTTTAAGTTATATTTTTATATTATATATTGCATGCAATAACACTATAAATTATAATAAACTATATATTTAAGTACAACTTTATTTGGGCACCACTGCTTCACTTCTGTGTGAACGTGGAATGAAACAAAAACGAACCCACACTCTGGGGTGAAGTAAAGCGTCTGGTATCGGCTTTACAAAGCAACCCCTCTTAATAGCAAAAACACTACCAACATTCCTAAAGACGTGTAAATCTCCAACATAATACCGTTGCAGATTCCCACCAACATTTTGGTTAATAATCGCACATACAGCAGACAATGGTCTCACTGGACGAAGCGCCATTGTTCTGCCACTGGCGAAGACTGGCGCTGAACAAAAGGCACAAAGTAATTGAGACCCAGACTTTAACAGACTGTCTTTATAGTTGGAGTGGAAAGTTTTGTGCATATGGGAATAGAGGAGGTTTAGTTAATTTGAGTTTATAGTGGCCTGTTAATGTCCCTCTGTAGGCTAAAGGAATAATAATAATAATAATAATAATATTCCACAACTATCACACAACGCCATCTAGTCCCAAGCTAAGCAGAGCTTGTGTTATGGGTACTAGACAACTGATAAACATACTTATATATTTCTAAATACATACATATTATAGATAAATTACAACCAGACACAGAACAAATGATCGAGCTCATCACACAAACATTTGTCCTGGGTGGGAATCGAACCCACGACCTCCGGCATAGCAATCAGGGTCACTAACCACTAGACCATCAGGCCTGTCAATGAATGAATGAATGTTCTCATGCTGTTAGTATTAATCTCTAAGCTTGGTTACTGTTTGTGTAAATAATTAAGAAAGCACTAGGAGGGGCTTGTGGCTACTTACGCTGCACGGGTCGATCGACTTGCCGCGGTTGGTCCGTGGATGGGTGACCATCTTTACACACCAAGTGCCTCGGAAAACACGTGCCGTTGGTCCCGGCTGTCATTTGTGGATCTTTGATAGTCATTTTGGGGTCGTCAGAAGCCCAAAGGTCTGAAAACCAGTCTTACCAAGGAGTTTCTTATTACCCAGTCACTGGGTACTGGAGGTCAGATAGGCAGCCGCTCCATGTAAAATATTGGTACTCGGATGCATCCGGTTAGACTGGAAGCCGACCCCAATATAGTTGGGAAAAGGCTAGACAATGATGAATTAAGTACTTAAGCACTACAGAATCCATACTAATATCATAAATGCAAAACTAACTCTCTCTGTTAACTTTTCAAGCCTGACCGGCTGAACAGATTTAAATGAATTTTGGCACACGGATAGACCTGACTGCCGGAATGCGACCCCGTGGGAAAATTGCCTTGGTTCCACAGTTTTAGAGCAGTGATAATGGCTGCTTGCGTTTGGAACCAACGTAGGTACTTCAACTTATAATAAAGGGGCCGCCTCCACGAGCGAGAGAATCGCGGCGATAGTCTCGCCGTGCCATCAAATTTTCGCGGCGATGATATCGCCGTGTGGAGACACATTCTAAGAGAGTTTATAGAAATACGTGGCACGACGATAATATCGCCGCGATTCTCTCGCTCGTGGAGGCGGCCCCTAAGTCAGCGATCCGTCCCACTAGTCCCATTGACCCAGTCCCATGTTGGGACAAGTGTCCCACTAGTCCCATGGGACAACTGATACTATGCCTTCATTTAGGCACCCACTGTTTTTTCTGAATTCATTCGAGTGTAGACCTCCTACTCAAGAAAACACATCCAAAATCTTTTTGTCTCATTAAACCATAACATCTCAGCCAAACAAAAACAAATGAAGAACTAATTAATTTACATGATTTGAAGTTTCAATGTACAGATACACTTAGCCCGGTCATTATGCGGAATCGTCTCTATTATTCTTGCTGGTCATTGTGAGAAACAACCACTTGTAATAAATGAGTTCCCACTGTGCACTGTGTTCTGGGAAGAGAAATGAGGAAGAGAATGTTATTTAATGCTTCGATGTAGTATTTTAATGTCTTTGAATTTTATGCGACGATAAAGTTTTGTACAGTCGAAGATCGATCAGGTTAAGTTACGCTTGGTGCGGTTGGTCTATGGATGGGTGACCATCTTTACGTACCAAGACCCCTCCGTGCCTTGGAACGCACGTTAAGCCGTCGTCGGTCCCGGCTGTCATTCTTGGTTTGACAGTTGTTACGGGTCGTCAGAAGCCCGAAAGTTTGACAATCAGTTTTACCAAGGGGTATAGAGGTATGAGGAACAGGGTGTAAAGTTCCCTCACACTCCATAGAAAGGGGAGGATCCTCCAACCAGACGGGTGTTGTGTCTGGCGGTCAAGTGCCCGATGATTCATGTCGGGCCGTTGTATATATGCTAGTTGCGCGGTAAACTCTGCTTGCGAGATGCAGGATTTTGCGTGACGTCAGTATGACGCGTAGTTCGCATGTGGCGTTGTAGATACCGCTACAGGGGTATCGTGTTACCCAGTAACTGGGTTGCGGTGGTCCGTTAGGCAGTCGCTCCATGTAAAATACTGGTATTCAGCTGCATCCAGTTAGACTGGAAGGCGACCCCAACATAGTTGGGAAAAAGCTAGGATATCTTAAATAGGCTTACAGTCCGACACGTCGAGAGAGACACTTGTCAGAGCGACAATTCTAGTATTCGTTTGTATAAACCTGACAGGTATCAAGAACGTATTCTCTCATCGGCCGCACTTTATTTCCACTATCTCAGCTGTAACTCTTTTGTAAACAAACACTTTACCTACTCAAAAATCCTTTCACCCTGATAAATTGCTACCTCAGATTCAAACACAAGCGGTATCAGCTTTAATTAATCGCCGAAAAATAATTCAACACCGAGTCTACAGTAGCTCGGTAATTAAAAATCCGTTGGTTCGAGACACGCAACACAATCACCCTCGTATTGCCGTAGGGACCTCTCACACCGCTGAAGAGCCAGCGACTAGTTATCAACGATTTTCTCGCTCGAGAAACGCAAACACAACTAGATATCAAGATATACATTTCCAGTTTTAGCTGACCTCGAATTTTGTATAGACTAATAATTATATTAGTCTATACAATAATTTGCTTGTTTGGCGCCGACTCAAAATTATTTAGGTATACTTACTTACATTAGTTTAAGAACTTATTTATTAAGGTTAAATAAAAAAGGTTTATTATTTTTTGCTTTTCAGTTTTTTCGGAGAATTAATATTTTTGTTAAAAAGTTTTTAATTAATAATTTTTTGAGGCTATAATTTACTAATTAGTACATGCTTAATTTTTTATTACTTTTAAAATAGCTACCTAACTTACTTTAGCTATTAACTGTTATATAATCCTACTTTAACTATTATTTGTTGTACAATAAAATACTTAAAAAAAAACGGGCTTTATATACCAACATGCCTTTTTATTTAATTGTAATACACAACTCAGCATTAAAATCTGTGAATGAATAATAAATCACCCCTATTTTCCCACCCTAGGATTTTTTTTCCAAATTTATATGGGACCAACTTCGAGGTAGACTCATTCTAATAAAAAAAGAATGATCAAAATCGGACTGCTCTGTAAAAAGTTATGCGTGATCATACATTACAATCAGTGAGTGAACAATCAATCATCCCCTGTTTTCCTACCCTTAGGGTTGGATTTTTTTTTCAAATTTATACGGGACCAATTTCGGGGTATACCCTTTCCAATTAAAAAAGAATTATCAAAATCGGACTGTTCTGTAAAAAGCTATGCGTAATCATACATAAAAAAAAAACATGTCGACTTGATAACCTCCTCCGTGTTTTCGTCGGTTAATCAAAATCAAAATCAAAAGTCATTTATTCAAACTAGGCTGAGAATCAGCTCTTTTCGAACGTCAAAATTACAAAACCCCCCAAAACGCCCGCCCTTCGCCACTTCCTAGAGCTTTCGCTGGGGAGAAGAAGTGGCGGAACAAACTCCCCAGCATCGGCAGTTAATAAAATTTAATTGAATGAATAAGAAACTAACAGTTAATTTATGAAATTAAATTTCAAAAAACATCCATCGGTTTTTTTACTAAACTGCAACTATATCCGACGACCCTGGTTACTTATCTCTTTTGGTGACTCTACATACTCTCACTAGTGCGTATTAGCTCGCCAACTCGTATTTAGGTGCTCGCTCTACTCTTCTGCCTAGCCTTTTCCCAACTATGTTGGGGTCGGCTTTCAGTCTAACCGGTTGCAGCTAACTACCAGTATTTTACATGGAGCGCCTATCGGACCGCCACAACCCAGTTACTGGATAATACGATACCCTTTGGTAAGACTGGTTGTTAGGGTTTCGGGCTTCTAACGACCCGTAACCACTGTCAAAGTTCCACTAAATGACAGTCGGGACTACCGGCTTAACGTGCTTTCCGAGGTACGGAGGGGTCTTGGTATGTAAAGATGGTCACCCATCCACGGAACAACCGCGGCCGCGTTGCTTAACCTGATCGATCGACCCGTGCGGCTGTTATTACCTAGCCAACCCCATCTGCTAGCTCTACTCGCTTCCCGTTAATCGCTGGCAGTGGGACAGCTGCTGTTAATTGGCTCACAAAGCAATCATGGCCCGACCGTGTATCATCAATTCGAAGCAGATATTTCAACACCTCTTTAATCGGAATATCGTTTTAAAAGCAAATTGTTTTACGATACGATATCTATCTTTTTGTGAATCGGAAAATGATTTTGTTTTTGTTAAATTCTGTTGCCTTTTTGCGGAGCTCATCAGAAAAAAAAATGCACGGTCGTTGGGCATTCATTTTACAAGAACTCGTTACAGTCCGTACACAATTATTAATATATACAATATTATATTATACAATTATTAATATAATAAGTTTACCCCTGATTTTGCATCACTATCCAAAGCACAGTGATCTTTATTCTTATTCTAACACGGTTGCTATTGGGTTGATGCCATTGACAAGTCTGCCAAAATCATTGTGATCTTTATACTCGTCATAATAAGGTTGCTGTTCGGTTGCTGTTGACAGAGGTGAAATTACAACAAATTACCTTTATACCTATAACCTACAAGGTTATTGTGACGCGTGGCCAAAGTCGGAACTAAGCCGCCATCTTGTTTGGGCCCGTGGCTAAATAATAACAATCGCACAGGTCGATCGATCAGGTTAAGCTAAGCTTGCCGCGGTTGGTGTGTGGATGTGTGTCCATCTTTACATACCGAGACTCCTCCGTACCTCGGAAAGCACGTTAAGCCGTTGGTCCCGGTTTTCATTCGTGGATCTTTGACAGTCGCTACGAGTAGTCAGAAGCCCAAAAGTCTGATAACCAGTCATGCCAAAGGGTATCGTATTACCCAGGGTTGTGGAGGTCAGATAGGCAGTCGCTCCGTGTAGAATACTGGTATTCAGCTGCATCCGGTTAGACTGGAAGCCGACCCCAACATAGTTGGGAAAAGGCTAGGCAGATGATGACGAATTCACAAGACACTGGCACAGATGTTTATCAACAGCACCTCCTGTCACCGTCATTCGAGTGCCTAAAGCTCCTCGTAGCGGTGTCAGTGTACTTAGTACGTTTCACAAAAGCTTTTACAAAAGGAAGGATGACCCATCTCCTAATAGTGACCGTCTTTGCTTTAATTTAGCAGAACCCTAAAAGAGACCTAAGCCGAGTCTCGAATTAAGAACGTTTCCTCTAGTAATTTCGAAGTTACTAGTATGTAGAACTTAACATTCGGTACTTAAAGTTACGCCCACTCTGGCTTAAGAAAAGCGGTCTGTTTTGCCGTCGTCGCAGAAATTAAAATATGTAAGTAAGGTCCTATTCTAATGCTTATTTTAATATCATCTCAACGGATGTGTAAATTAAGTTTATTTCAGAATGACTTTTACTAAAAGTAAAAAAAAGCTGAAGTTGTAGGGCAAACTGAACTTTTTTATTTTCCAAAGAATCGTATTTGTCTACGTGGATACTAAATTACAAACACAATATACCTATCATTTCTTATTAACTTTTTGCTGTTTGTTGTTGAGTGGATATGAACTACGAAAACACGGTATGGGGTCAATATTTAACAAATATAATTTTCTATAAACTCATATATCTACAAACTGTGGATATCAAGTTATGACTGTTTTATCATATGCAACTGATGCCATGGTACAGACGCCTGCACATCAAGCTACTAGAATCTGTTAAATTTCTTTCATAGATTTTCAACTTTATCGCTACAGCATAAGGTTCAAGGTTGATTGGGAAAATTTGACATTTTCGGGTAGCTTGATGTGCTGGCACCTGTATAAATATTAGCCGCTGGACGTACAGGTATATTATTTTTTTATCAAATCAAAAACACTCTACGTCAATTTGCCGTGTGTATGTCTAAGAATGACATTTGTGATTTGAATATACGGACAGTTTAAGTTGGTAATCAATTTGGTAAACTATTAATTTCCCTGAGTTTGTTTTAGTGTTTCTTCTCAGATAGTTCAATCGTGAATAATGAGGGACCAACGTTTATAGTTGATATTTCTCATCATATTTTATATTTATAAAGTAGAATTAAAGAATTGTAATACTAAATAGGTAGGATACTCTTCCGACTTCCTATCCATCAACAGCAAGGATTTTGTTAAATAACTACGTACCTATACATTGAGGTAGATAAAGTTATTGCAGAGGTAGCAAATAGTAGTTAATTTTTTATGTAGTTAGGTTTGAAATCCAAGACTTGGCCCCTCCATGTTGACGAGCATACAAAAACAGAACACATTAGAAACGAGGAAAAAAACAGAAATAAAGTATCATTTGATATGATAATAATAATTTATCAAGTTTACCGACCCATGAAGGTTATTTCATTTAATGCACCCCGAAAAATGCTGTAAGTCGACTTACGCGTTTTATGGCTCAACGCGACAGGGTCAGCATTTCTTAAGATAAGAAGGAATATTCCTCGGCTACAGATTTATCCCCAGTTTATGTGTGCTGACATTCTGTGTAATCCTACTGATAATGGCCTACTCTATTTAGGGTTGTTCCTCGGTCGGCATTTTGTATTTTGGTAGGTACTGTTATCTTAACAAAAGTATTTATTACTTTATAGCTAAACCCATCTGTTGTCATGTTGGTTTCACTCTTAGTTACTTGTGTATTAACTAGCTGTGCCCGCGATTTCGTTCGCGTGTATATCGGGAAACAAATTGGATTTCATGGGTTTTATTTTTATTACGCGGAAACCTAATTCATTTTATAAAATAAAAGTAGCCTAAGTTACTTCTTATAACCCGCCAGTGAAAGTCCCGTCAAAATCGGTGCAGCTGTTTTTATTCTGATATTCCCATCGCATCGAAACTTATGCGGACGAAACCACTGGGCGCAGTTAGTAGAGAAATACACATCTTCACAAATTTTAACATTATATTACAAGAGGTTAGGAGTTGAATAATATGCATTCTTTATTTTATAGATCTTTCCTTAAACAAATTCTGAGCTTTAAACAAGATATTTTTTATCTGGTAACCCTAGTAACGGTGGCCGATATAGCCGGTATAGCCACTTTAGCCTCTCTACAACCCTAATCGCCGTATTAATCGACCATTAAGTGAACGATAAAAATTCGTTTACGATTTTTTAATTCAATGGTCGTATTCTTTTAGGGTCCCGTGGGATCTGTTCTCGAAATTGGAGTATAGATTTTGTTCAGTTTTAGCTTTTAGGGTTCGGTACGTCCAAATGAAACAACGGAACCTTTATAGGATCACTCCTCTGTCACAGCCAATTTGCTCCGAATTAAATGTACCGATTAAGTTGTACACATAATATGAATTTCTTTGACTCAAACACGGACGTGTAATGTAAATAAATGAATTATGATTAGGCAAAACTGAAAAAAAAAAATAAGTATTGCAAACTACCGTGGCGTTTGACATATCTAATGAAATGGCTAACTGTGGCCATCTCAGTTGTTTAGTTTTTATAATATTGTAAAAGAAATAGTTATAAGTTATTTAAGAATATGGATGAAACATTGACCATTCTGCCCATCTTATGACCGAAAATACCGAGTGTAATATGTTGAGAAAAAATACAGAAAATAGTTCTATACTTATACATTTCAGGAAAATCTATAAGAAGTCTATGGTTTTAAAACAATATCGCAAATCTCTCAATATTGTGCGTACAACCTTACATTTGCAGTTGGAATGTATAGGAGAACATGTTTTTCAACTACAATAATAAACCTTTTTTATTTAACCTTAATAAATAGTTCATAAACTAATGTAAGTATACCTTCGCCAAACAACCAATGAACAAAGATCACTAAATTATCTTAAAATTTAAAGAAATAACCAAATCAAATCACAATGCAACGTGAAGTCTCCAGCGATAAACATTAACATTCCAAACAAAAAATGCGCTCTCCGCACGACCACTCACTCGCAACGATATTAATTTGCTTGTTTGTGCGTCGACTCAAAATTACTTAGGTATACTTACATTAGTTTAAGAGCTATTTATTAAGGTTAAATAAAAAAAGTTTATTATTTTTTGCTTTTCAGTTTTTTCGGAGGTTTAATTATTTTGTTAAAAGTTTTTTCATACTCCGTCAGAATCCAAACAACTTGATGATATTGAAGTATCGTTAGACTTGTAGTGCTAGCCCAAATGTCGCGAAGTGTTTTCATTGAAAGCACATTTCGAACTGAACACTTCCGTGAATTTCGAAGGGTCATCCAGTCGATTTATAAGCACATCTGGTTTTCATATACACGTAGTAGACACTTCTATAAGTATCTGTTTTTCTTATCTTGGGTTACAAATTTTTTTTTTGTGTCCGACCGACACACTATTTTTAGCCGGAACCGTAACGAACTTTCGTCGCGTTTTCTAGTTTTGGCTGAAACCGAAACTTAAGAAGTTAAGAAAAAGTTAATTAATTAAATGACATTTTTTTCTGAGACCCCTTGCTTTTCGTAGATTGCATACAAATAATTTGATTTACGGCTGATTTTGCAATCATCAGATTTATTTTATCCGAAAAAGATATACTTTTGCTACATTTTGTGTGAAAAACTGCTGAGATTTCAAAATGACGATTGAAAAATGAGCCCTAACTTTAACAAGTGGTTTACTGTCGGACGCTGATATTTTTAGTTAGATATCGTATAAAAAATCTTAGTGAATTTCGTAGTCGTCGAGTCGATAAAAGGATCATCTCACATCTTAGAAGCTCGTAGCTGCTACGACAGCGTAGCCGCGTAGGCGGCGGCTACGACATCGGCTACGCCGTAGTCATATTTTGGTGGTGCTACACAATATGAATATAAAATATATTTCTGTTTAATTATGTCTGGTTTTATCATTTATTAAGTACACGTGATACTTTTTTAATATGACGAAGGATATTTTCTGGAATTTAGACACTGAAAAGGTTGGTTAATCCAGATTTTAGTATTACCTATCTAAAATAAAACAATATATTTGTTAAATTAATAAATGACGCAAGTGTACTTACGCCTTTATTCGTCTCGGGTGCAGTGTGTTGTGTATTGTATGTGGTGCTCTCGAAAAATTAATAAACCAATTGCTATAAAACATTTCTCCACATGATCTAGAAAAAAAATGTTTTTTTTTTTCCGTACTTAAAATTGAGATCAAAGTAAACGCCGCCACGCCGTAGCTTTTGATTAGCGACATCTGTTGACGAGCATAAAAAGAGATACACACAATTAAATTATTAATATTATGTATCTAATTATACTATTATAATGAAACAGTGAGCTCGCCCGCTTTTATTAAGGAATAATCTAACAATCTAATGTCAAATGTTAACACTAGGTTAGACTCTAGACCATGCTCTAATGACCCCAGTACACAATGGCCCACTGAGGCCATTATTTAAATGGCCATTGCCACTGTGTATGGAGTCGTTTTAATCTAGAAATCTAGACATGATAGATCGGTTAGGATGCACGATATAAATGAAATTAAAATTATAGATGGGTAAGATAAATTAAGATACGCTATGTAAAGTGCTGAAATGGTAAATTATGTTCTAAATAAATACATGGTGTGTCTATTTTAATAATGAATATTTAACATTAACGTTTATGTTAATTTTCGTATCGTCGAGTGTATAATAGGCATGTGTGAAGTATTTGTCTATTTATAGGTATATTATTTTTGTATGTATATATCTATGCTTCAATAAAACTATAGAATCAATGATAATTAAGTTGATTTTAGAGTGACTAGCACTATTCACAAAGTTATAAAAATGTTTGAAGTTGTAGCGTAAACTGAACTTTATTGTGTAGAAATTAAAGTTATTTTTCCATTAATTCATACTTGTTTACATTTTTGGCATATAAATCGCGTATGCACGGTACACACTTTTTAAAATACTTTGTGTCCTTTAATTTTTTATTCCTTTCTATTAACCAGTCTTACCAAGGGGTATCGTATTACCCAGTAACTGGGTTGTGGAGGTCAGATAGGCAGTCGCTCCATGTAAAATACTGATATTCAGCTGCATCCGGTTAGACTGGAAGCCGACCCCAACATAGTTGGGAAAAGGCTAAGCAGATTATTATTTTTAACTATAATTTGTTGTTATAGCGACCACAGGTAGTGTACACTCTGTGAAAATTTCAAATGTCTACCTAGTACGGTTCAAGAAATACAGCCCTGTGACAAACGGACGGACAGCGGAGTCTTAGTACCGTTCCTAACCCATGGTCCCGTTAGCACCCTTTCGGAAGAATCCTAAAACAGTCACAACTAATTCAAAAATCCGCAAAAGTTTAATTGGTGGTGAAAAAGAACGTGTCTCAATAGTTAATGGTTGTCAGAGACAAGTTGTGAACTACTGATAGTTTTACTTGTGTTAACTTTGTGTGGCGCACTCGGGGACCGCGAGTTAAATTGAACACTAGCTGGGCCATACTGCCTGTCGATAGGGTCTGTCGCAAACTAAGTTAGGCTATATACTTCATAATATTTCATGTATAGTATATACCATCTTTTTGTAATGTTACGTTTATTTTATTTCTTATTTTCATTTTTGTTTTTATTTATATCTAATCGTATGCTCTGGTTGACGTCATCACATCAACACCGGTTGTCGCTGAATGACCATAATGACCACGAAAAGGCTTAAATACGAATATCGAAAGTTATTATTTCAGTCAATTTAATACTTTATTGACAGCCAGCGAGCGCAATGCGATATTAATAAAATAACGTTATTGAATGCACCATTCAGAGGATTATTTAATTTTCATTTTATTATAACTATCTGCAATGAAACTATTTGATTTTATTGCTTTGATCATTATAATAATATTCAGCGCTTATTTTCTGTGATAAATGTAGTGGAATACACATTTATTTTAAATCGAATTTATATCTGCATCAATTTTGTTAATCTTTAGAATAATGTAGAAAGACAAAGACTTCTTATATTTACCTTACTATCATCCGTGCAATAGGAGAACCTATTATTTTAAGGCGAAATTGTGTGACAAGCTTGAAAATGTTATACGACATAAAACTTTAAAAAAATCCAGATGATATTCTCATCTGGATTTTTGACGAAAAAACCAAAAACTCGGAAACGAATGAAACGTTTATTTTCTCTTGACTGTACTTACCTGTCAAAAAGAGTAACCTAGCATAAAGTGGATAAGCCAGAGTTTAAAACAGAAGACGAACTAGCAGGGGATCGAGGAGGGCGGGGGCGGAGGGGGGGGGGGGGGCTCAGGGGATCAGACCGGAATAAATCAAAATAGCACAACTCTAATAAAACTTTGGAGACGAAACGTTTACAATTCCAAAACGCTTTATCACAACTACGAGTATAAAGAGATTCAAAGAAGAACTATTTTACATGATCTGCCTAGCCTTTTCCCAACTATGTTTGGGTCGGCTTCCAGTCTAACAGGAGGCAGCTTAATACCGGTATTTTACATGGAGCGACAGGACTTTTGGGCTTCTGACTACCCGTAACGACTGTCAAAGATTTACGAATGAAAGCCCGGGACCAACGGCTTAGTGTCACACGAGCGGCATGCGACAACGGTAGAGGCAGCAGATGATGCGTGTTGCTCGTGTGTATGTACACTTAAGGCGGAGGTTTCCGAAAACGGTCAAAAAGTTGGTTTTTTAAAGCAGTGTATCTCTTAAACCGTAAATACTTTTGACCAAAGAAAAAATTATGATATTTTCAAGGCTTACTTTAATACAGTGATGGAACTGAAATCATAAATAAATATACATTAATGCATCAAAATAATGTTCAAATACACCTCTTAATTTTCTTTAAAAGCAGTTTATCCCTTCATTAACTATTTTAATTACAATTAAAAATATACCATTAAATGTCTAATGCCAAACTGCATTCAGTGATGGATTATTTATTATTAAATAGTTTTTGTAAATAGATAATTTCTTCATATTTGCAATAAATTACCACCGTTGTGTCATCGCGCTTCTCTTTCTTTTCTATGCAGTCCGACAGTGACCGCGCTTTAGGTCATGTAGTCGCCTTAACGTGATTGTGATGGTCACCCATCCACGAACCGACCGCGGCAAGCGAAGATTAACCTTCTAACGACCCGTGCGGCTCCGTGGCCCTCCCATTCAAAGATGAACTATTCATATAATAGCCAAATCTTGCTTTTCACCTCGACACGTATTAATGTGAATACTGGTATAAGTTCGACCTCCCTCGAGACTCATGGGGTAACAGTCGGCGAGGGGAATACCGTACAAATCGTGATATAAATTTTATAGCAGCCTCTTAAGCCATGCTTCATGTGCCTTGAGGAGTAATCCGTGTCTTTATGCTGGTTTTTTTTTATCTTTGCGTTTTCTTATGTCGTTAAATAATTTTTCAAGATTTGATTTGTTAATCATTATTTTCTTATAAAAGAGTTTTCCAAACATCTCGTGAGGAAACCGGCATATCCAAGAGCCAAAAAATGCAAAGACATGTGACGTCTACCAACCCGCACTGGGTCCGCGTGATGGATTATGGCCCACTCCCTCTCACAGAGAGGAGGCCTGTGTCCCATCAGTAGGAACAATATAGGCTGATTATAGTAAAAGTATATAAAAGACTACAGAAACCCAATATACGAGCCAGGGCCAAGTGTGTAAGAGGGAATTTAAATAAAGTAACTATAGGTATTATTTTTCTATTTTTGGGTAAAATTTCATTAATAGGAGTAAGCTGCATATCAAAATGACAAACTTGTGGGTTATTTTGTAATTTGATAATATGATACTTCTATCTTAATTTAGATTTAGGTACTTATAAAAGGTTATTTAATCAAGATAATTGTCACACATGTAAGCTACAACTCCACTTAAAAGATTTCAAATAAATCTTACACCTTGCAGAACAGCTTGAAAGTACAGACGCCAGCACACCAAGCTACCCGAAACTGTCAAAATTTTCCCAATCAACTTTGTACCATAAGCTTAAGCGATAAAATTGAAAATCTATTAAAGAAATTAGACAGATTATTGTGGGTAGCTTGATGTGCTGGTACATTCCCACTTAATATCAATACGACCCTAATACCGTACGTACACAATAAACAAAAGAACATATTTTTTAATTAGCACTTTGCGCCTCGTTACTGTAATGCGTCCAAAAACCGGCCTCATGAGTAACCGGGCCACCTAACAAGCTTATGTTCGGGTTTCTGACAAACCCCGGCTGTGCCGCAAATAATTTAAATGTATCTACCACTTGTGGCTTATTAAATGTCCACTTTTCCACAAATTAAAAGGATAATTTATGCGGGATAGCGTGTTAATTATTACGTCTTTGTTTTTTGGGAGCAGAGGAATTAGGGATAAAGATAACCTAGGTATGTTTCTAAAGCCTCTCACTTTCTATGAAAAACCGGTCAAGTGCGAGTTGGACTCGCGCACCGAGGGCTCCGAACAAATTTGTAAGTACGTAAATAGTTTTACAATTTTGTTTTTTGTAATGTAACTACACATTTACGGTTTTCGGATTTTTTCCTTTACTTATGCTACATGAAATTGCTTCTTGCCAAATTTCATGATTCTAGGTCAACGGGATTTGATTTCGGAACATAAACGCCCGTATCTTTTGATTGCGTTGACTTAGAAGTTTTCTTAGTTATTTTTTCACTGCTTCAAGGGATTGCAGCCCTGAGTATTGAATATTAATTTCAACTTGATAACTCCACACGTTCCTGAGAAAAAGGGTCTTGACTGACGGACAGACAGACGGACAAAGAAGTGATCTTATAAGGGTTCCGTTTTTCCTTTTGAGGTACGGAACCCTAAAAATGACGGTCTGGTTTGTGCTTAGCGAGTTGTTATTGGCAAGTAAGCCCACACCCTAATTGCGTAACACACTATCAATCAGAATCTGAATAATTTTGAAGGATATTGTTAATCCATTGCTCCATATGTTCGAAAAATATGTCTGCTCAACAACGTAAATAACGCAATGAATGATGTTGAATTGTCAAAATGAAAGCCATTGCTACTGTTAGTGGCTTATGCCATTACCCCAGGCCAGTTAAAAACTTAAATATTGGGCAGTTGGTGTTACAATAACAACATGAGAATTCACAGCAGATCACTGACTAACTTCATCAGCAGATCAAAACGCGGACAAAAGGACAGAGATTTTAATAAGCTCCTTTCATTCAGCTACAGTTATCTACACTAATAGTTAGCAAGCTAACTGCTAAACAGAGTTAGGTCTCGGTTAAAAGCTAAACCACTCAATTAAGGTGCAGTGAAAGTTGTCAACTATATTAATAGTTGCTCACGTTTGAAGTTTGTCGTGGTCTCCAGAGGGGCGAGCTAAGTGAGTGGAGACCGGCGGCGGCTAGATAGATCGAGTTACAGACTTACTTTGTGGGTTTTAATCCTCTTTTCTGTCTTAGTTGTATTGACTAATTTTTAAATGGCTTGCTAAGAAAAATAAAGTATACAGGCTGTTCCTGGAAGTATGGATCAAATGGAATAGGGACGTGGGTAAGGTAATTTTTTTCAAACTTTATAACCCTGAGAATGTCGGTGATTTTTTTTTACGGTTCAAATGTTATGACCAATTTTTGTTTTTTTCAATAACTTCGCATAGTGCTCAAAGGAAAAAATCATTAAAAAAAAAACTATCAGGATTATTAAAAAAATTAAATTGATAGCCCTGATAGCTTTTTTTAATGATTTTTTCCTCTGCGCACTATGCATAGTGATTGAAAAATAAACAAAAATTGGTCATAACTTTCCCGCCCGCTTTACTAAATCTTTAACACACTTGCCAGAAATGTTGGATGTGTTCATTCAAGAGGCTTTAATAAACAATGAGGAAGCCTACACACCCTCCCGAAATCTTACAAATAAATTCCTTGTTCCTTTTGATTCTACGACTCGCGAGTAAAGTCTCTTGGGTACTTGGTTTTACTGATCTGTCAGAAGGCTTAACGCGCGGGCTCGATGTCAGACTGACGAGGGATAAAGGAGCTTCATGATAAGCGCTCCGATAAAGGACCAGCTTACTTATAGGACTGCACTGCTTTAGCGATGAGGTTGATTTCAAATCTTATTAATTACTCCGTTGTTTTTTAGAAAACATATTTTTGTTTTTTTTTTTATGAAGGCCAGGAAAAGCTACAATAAAACTTCCATATGTGACTTACGAGTTGTAGGTCGTAGGTTCGAACCCAGACAGGCGCTTTACTTTGTGTAAATTATATCATCATCACTGCTTTCAAAAACATCGTGAATCGTGAAGGAAAACATCGTTAGGACACCGGCATGTCCTAGAACCAAAAATTCGAAGACATGTGACATCTACCAACCCGCACTGAGCCCGCGTGGTGGATTACGGCCCACTCCCTCTTACAGAGAGGAAGCCTGTGCCCCAGAAGTGGGAACATTATAGGCTGATTATGTATGTGCACAAATGTACATGACAGCACCCTATTGAGTAATACACTATCAATCATAATTTGAATAATTTTGAAGGATATTGCTAATCCATTGCTTCTTAACTTCGAAAAATTTCTCTGCTCAACAACATAAATAACGCAATGAATGTTGTTGAACTGTCAAAATGAGAGCCATAGCTACTGACAGTGTGTTACGCAATTACCCCGCTGGTCAGGCCACCTTATTAAATTGTATCAAAATCTAAAAAAAAAAAACAGTAGGTATTTTTCCCACTATGGTCCTTATTGCAAGCACTGAAAATATTATGTACAGACACCAGCACATCAAGCTACCCGAAACTACAAATTATCTCAATCAATTTTGAACTTTATGCTTTAGCGATAAAGTTGAAAATCGATTAAAGAAATTTGACAGATTGTAGTAGCTTAATTGCACATATTTAATTATGTAAGTCCCCAGAAAACTGCTTGCAATTTGATGAGTGCTGGACTACAGGGCCCCAATTCTGTATGGTTATTATTATTTCCCGCGTAATCTTACCACGTGCAATCCACGTACGGTTGTCAAGCTGGTATTTTGACAGTTCAAACCACGTCAACTTCGCGTTCATTTCGCGCGGTTTCGCTCATTCTGTCAGAGAATAATTTATCAGCAGATGTCGTGATTAGCTAAGGAATCGAAGTGGTATCGAAGTAAAGAATCACTAAGTGGTCGTATTGAATTAGGAGCTTTGAAGATGGAGCAGCTATTGCAGCAACTAGCTGTTTACATACATCTCGGGCTATTTGGTTGTAGCAACTGGCAACTTTAAAAGGAAAGTTTCAAAAAGTTGATAGGTAGTTGCCTCAACTAAAGTTGCTCCATCTGCAAAGCGCCTTAGGGCCCTGACTGAATTTCCAGTCGACAAGAGACAATGCATGCAAGGATGGTCTATCCTTAATGAAAATCTAAAATCTTCGCCAAAGAAATCCCCGAAGTAACATAAACGGCGCAAAACTATAAAAAATAAAACGTCCGTCGGTTCAAGTATACGGCCCGAAGAAATCCGATTTATATACATAGAGTTATCCAAAATTCACTTGAATTCTCTTGTGCCGATTTTTAAACCGCCCTCCCGACCTAATTCCGAAACATTGGGCACTTCAATTCTCATTCCGTATTGTAGGCCACGATTGCGACAAAGCAAATTGACCCTTAGCTGTGAGGTTACAGTACTCGAATTGGGATAGCTGGAGTGCTACGTTCGTGAGCTGATGGTCTTCGCAGAGAGCTGGTTATCGAGTTGCGAGGAGTGTTTTACTTTGTCGCCTTTGCGTTTGTATATTTGTGTTTTGAGTGTTTTTGAGGTTTTAATGAGCAGTTGTTATCATAAATATGGGTATCTCCCTACATCACTGACCTGCATTATGCAACTTGTTTATCAGTCAGTGACCTGCATCAAAATTCTCTTATAGTTGACTGTATCAAAGTGTACCTAATTGCTTGACACAGCAAACCATTTCGTCAGAGAAGCGTTTATAGAGTTAGTAGAGTTTCGCTAGCTAATTTAATCGGACCCTGTATTCTTAATGGTCCAGTGAGGACGAAGAGTGGCAAGAACCAGTGTGGTAAGTTAATCGTTTCATTGTTTGGATACAACACACATAATTCAATGAGTAAAACAGGTTTTGTCTGGCAGTTTACTAAGACACGTCAAAATTAATACAACAACCGAAGTAACATGTAATATTTTGCAAAGTGCAATCATAACAATAATGTACAGACGCCAGCACATCAAGCTACTCGAAACTGTCAAATTAGTTTAATCAACCTTGTTGGTGGTGGTGTGGTTCTTCAATAAGTGGACTGTATTAAATGTGGTATAATATATTAAACGACTGCATAGGTCGTACGAACAAAGGTATAATAATTACGCCCGCTCGCTTGCGAGATCTGACGGACACTCCTTGTCGCGGCCGGCCGATGGCGCGCGCGCGCGCCGCGTCTCCGTCCCGCGCGCCTCCCCTCCCCGCTTTCGTCTGCCGTGGCACCATAGACGTTCGCGCGTGAACAAACCTTGAACCTAATGCTAATAGCGATATAGTTGAAAATCGATTGAAGAAATTTGACAGCTTGTAGTAACTTGATGTGCTGGCGTCTGTACCAAAAATGCTGTGAAAATTGTGCGTTTAGTTAGTGCTATTGTAAAGCGTTAACCTGTGAGGTGCTTGGTGTAAGATGTAACTAACATTATACACGACGTGGAAAACCTTAGGGCTCCAAAATGTAGAATATGAAAGATAGTCCTGATGGAGTTTCTGATCCATTCTTCTCCATACGAAACTACCTTTTGGGAAGGGGCGCCTATAATCAATTCTATTTTATTGTTACGCTAAAAAATGCCTTATAATATACATCAGATGCCAGCACATCAAGCTACCCGAAACTATCAAATTTTCCCAATCAACTTTGAACCTTATGACTTAGCGATAAAGTTGAAAATCTATTAAAGAAACTTTACTGATTGTAGTAACTTGATGTGCTGGCGTCTGTACAATTCTCACCGTGAAAACTTAGATGAAGTGAGCTGTCACTTAACCTGATGCTAGGAATCGACACTATTGACAGCTCACTTCACTTAAGTTTTCACGAATTTTACAATATAGCACTGCAGGTACAGAGACTAGCACATCAAGCTACCCGAAACTGCCAAATTTTCCCAATCAACTTTGAACCTTATGCTTTAGCGATAAAGTTGAAAATCTATTAAAGAAATTTGACAGATTGTAGTAGCTTGATGTGCTGGCGTCTACACATCTAGTATGGCATTGTGTAATAATAATGTGTCAAGATCAGTGCCTAATAGCGTTACAGCCTCCGAAGCTATTAATTGAAGGAATAAATTAATTGACGGAACATGGAATTGTACTTATATAGGCAAGCCATTTGTCACCAGAATTGACAACCAATTTAGGAGCTGTAATTATTGTGTGAGGCCGTATAATCTTATGGAATGGGACTTGTGTAGGCAGATATATGAAGAGGTCTAAATGTCTTTAACCCTCTTACTAATAAACGTATTATATTAGATAAATAGTTACACACCGATTTTTCTCGTTCAGTCGTCAGTAATTTGACTTTCGAAGGAAGAAGACAAAGCGTTGTGTAACTATACAGACGCTATACAACGTTTATTAGTAAGGGAGTTAATCATTACAGGAAACTATTATGTTTTTTGATGTAAAACATCTATTGGCGCGCCGTGGGAATGATGCTAGTGTTTCTTAGAAGAGCGGTGACCGCTATATGCCGCTGAATGTCCAAATACACAGTAATACAGTAAAATGCAGCAGAGAGAGTAGCGGTGGCCCAGTGGTGACGGCCGCGACTTACGAGTTGTAGGTCGTAGGTTCGAACCCAGACTGGCGCTTTACTTTGTGTAAATACAACTATAAGTTGTGCTAGGCACAATACCTACAGGTAGCTATACTAATATTATAAAGAGGTATTTGTGAGTTTGTACGTAGAGGAGTCTTTGAAACTACTGATCCGATTCCTGAAATACATTCACTAATGGAATGAATCCATACTAATATTATAAATGCGAAAGTGTGTCTGTCTGTTTGATACCTCGTCACGCTTAAACCGCTGAACCGAATTAGATGAAATTTTGTATAGAGATAGTTTGAGTCCCGGGAAAGGACATAGGATACTTTTTATCCCGATATTCCCACGGGATCGACACATATGCGTACCGCGGGGCGCTGCTAGTAGGATATAAACAAGGAATTTTCGCGGACGAAGTCGCAAGCAGAAGGTAGTCGGAGATAATTTTGTATCATAATTTCATAATAGAACATTTTCCACAGCAGGTAACCCACCTACTAGTACAAGTACCCTAGTTTTGAAACAAAAACTATACTACTGCGGACAATTTCAAGCTTTGGAATGCTTTTTAGGGTTCCGTACCAAAATGCTAAATAGGAACCCTTATGGTGCGACTCAGTCTGTCTGCCCGTCTGTCACAGCTGGATATCTCAAGAAGCACTAATGCTATCAACTTGAAATTTGGAATAGTTTTAGATATCGTTTGCCCAACTATTTTGCAAATAAGAAAGAAATAGGTATATATTTTTTTGCAACAGGGACTGAAAGAGGGTCTGAAAAATTCGAAGTGGGGCTACTAGGGAATGTGGGGTACCTACTTATCATATGAAAGAACGCAGTTTGCTCATTCTCAAACATTTTTAATTCTTTTTAGGCCGCTTAGTTTTCGACTTTTGAAGAAAAATTAAAAAAAAAATAACGTCTCTTATCTCCGAAGTTTGAAAAGAGAAAAATCTGAAATAATTCTATGTGATAGAAGTTAATGTAAAAAATGTGTAATGTGTGTGTGGGGGGGGGCCCGTGGCTAAATGATAACAGCCGCACAGGTTGATCGATCAGGTTAAGCTAAGCTTGCCGCGGTTGGTCTGTGGATGGGTGACCATCTTGACATACCGAGACCCCTCCGTGCCTCGGAAAGCACGTTAAGCCGTTGGTCCCGGCTGTCATTCGTGGATCTTTGACAGTCGTTAAGGGTAGTCAGAAGCCCGAAAGTCTGACAACCAGTCTTACCAAGGGGTATCGTATTAGCCAGTAACTGGGTAGTGGAGGTCAGATAGGCAGTCGCTCCATGTAAAATACTGGTATTCAGCTGCATCCGGTTAGACTGGAAGCCGACCCCAACATAGTTGGGAAAAGGCTAGGCAGATGATGAGAAGTTAATGTAAAAATTACAGGATAAATAAAATGATGTCTCTAAATAGCACGATTTTTCAGAAATCATCAACAAAAGTTAAGTAGTTCCGCTATCGGTCAAGAGATGGCGCTGACCTAAAACTGCAATATTCTACTACCACTAATGTTAAAATTCTCTGACGAATATAGGCCTCATCGATGAAAATTTAAAACCATAATATTATATTATGATGGAACGGAACACTCGCCTCGGTTTTTTTTTTTGTTAGGAAATGGGTCTGCTCTTGACCTCGATCTCGCCTGATGGAAAGCGATGGATGAGTTCTACGATAGAACAAGCGTGCCCAGAAGATGCCTGTTCGCTCTTGCTTTTAAGGCTAGCGGGCTGGCAGAGAGTTTTGCTTTATACACTTATTCATTGACAAAAATAATCAATATAAAATGGCCCTGCGTCAAAAACCAAAACCGAACCAAAAAAGTACGCAAGAACCGTTATTTATTACATCATTTGCGGCTCCCAAACACGGGGTCAGAGAGGACTCGTAAAATCCTTACGGATGGCGGTACTTCCCTTTCTTATCTCGAAGCGACTGCCATTTTTATATCCCACTGTTAAAGAGACAACTGTCCGGGTCTTGTCGCTAAATATGGGATTTTCTATGTTTTCTGATATGGGACATGAAAAACAAAAGGTATCTACATGTTGTCGTTTGTTAGGTTACATAAAAGTTTAGGATGTTGCTTTTGGTCATATTAATTATCTTTTTGATGGTCAAACAGGAAAGATAAAAATGTTGGTAAAAACCTGTTCAGAAAACTCATTAATAAGAGCTCCGTTTGTAGAATACCAAAACTATTCCAAAACTAAAACTATTCGGGAATCCTCGAATTAAGGAGTTTTCAAGTCTGGAATAGTTATTTCAGACTTGAAAACTCCTAACGCACGATGGCCTAGGAGTGACCTAGGCAGTTGCCTAGGTCATTCTTAAGCCATCGTGCACCATCGCTTACCATCAGGACAAAGTCAAAGATTTTATTTCAATTAAACCTACTTTTGAATTTGCTTAACACGTTATCAGCAGCAATGGCTTTCAGTTCAACAACATTCATTGCGTTATTAACGTTGTCGAGCAGACAAAATATGCGAACAAATGAAGCAATGGATTAGGAAAGTCCTTTAAAAAGATTCAAATTATCATTGATAGTGTGTTGCGCAATTAGGGGGCGGGTCAAATTCAAAGCTTTTATTTCAATTAAACCTACTTTTGAATTGTAAAGGATCCGGTCAGTCAGAAAGATGAAGCTAATTACATAACATAATCAGCCTATTCTGTTCCCACTGCTAGGACACAGGCCTCCTCTCGGGGAGAGGTAGTGGGCCGTAATCCACCACGCGGGCCCAGTGCGGGTTGGCAGATGTCACCTATGGAGAAGAACCGGTTAATTTAAGAACCTCCAGGCGACATAGAGGTCAAATGCGAGACGATAAAAGATTTTGTCACGTAAATACAGGACTAATTTCGTATTTTAGAATAATGTAGAAACTACATTCACCCAAACACGAAACACTGAAATTATCAGCAACAAATAATCTGACAAGCCACAACGTTTCCGTTTTATTTCCATATGCTTAACCCTAAAAACTAAAATCACAACAAAAGGGTTCGAACACGAAAGGGCAAAATTTCTCGCCTTTGTACAACATAGTGAGCTGTGTGGTACAGTCGCTAACATAGTGTGATGATAATTTCGATTTTACGAATAATTTTTAACAGAGTTGAATTTAGAGCTAAATGCATGTTACAGTCCGGCCGTTGAGAGAATGCTTTTCTGACATTCTTGTAGGGAATAAAGATCAAATTCGCAAAACACGTATTCGTTTGTAAGAAACTGACAGGTGTTAAACTCAAACTCAAAGCATTTATTTCAATTAAACCACGTACAGGCACTTTTGAATTGTCAAAACTAAATAGTCGGTCAGTTAGTCAGAAAGTTGAAGCTAATTGCCCATTCCAAAACGTAGATCTCTATGGAGAAGAACGGGCAAGAAACTCCATGGACACTCTTTTAAATCATGATATTACAAAATCCCGGGTACATTATTCTTGTTGCTTCTCTATGTGAGAACAATGTAAAAAAAAACACACAAATAAAGAAACAACTCAAAATACAAGATTAAAAATAAGCCTTGACAGTTAAGAGATGACCAGTCTCAACCGACGGCGCTCGTTCACGAACATGACGCGTGGATCAGCACCATCCAGGTCAACCATTTTGTATGGAACCGAATGATCCAACACACGCTCCACCATCAGTGAGACATTTAAGTGAGCATGACATGACATGACATGTTAAGAAAACATTTTCTCGTTGGCCTAACTGTAATATAAAAGTACTTTTATAAATGCAACTTAATGACTGATTGATAACAAACCTAAATCTCCATGAAGTAATTAAGTAGTAATAAAGCTGTAATAAGTATACACGTAGTCAATTATATTTTCTTGACATCTGGATGCTCGTTAAGGTCCTAATAAAGTGCTTTTCTCTGTTAAGGTGCCACTAATCGATATTTTTTCCATACTCAAATTTCGGGATAGTAGTACTCCCGTTGTACATTGTGCATCCAAAGTTAAACATGATATCGTTTAGACTAATTATTAATTTTGTCTGTACGGAAACAGTAAAATAAAAACTCATTAAAAATTTATGAGCCAACAAATATTCGTTTTCTTGCTATTTTTAACGTACCAACTTTGGGTGTAAATAAGTAATAAAAGAACTGTAAAATCTTCAAAACAAAGTCGGTACCGACAAAGCTCTCATAAACTTTATTTGTAATTGATTTATGCAGTGGTTTTTTCATAAAACTCGATTTTAAAAGCACTTTTCGTATTTTTTTAAGCGCCTTTCTGTTCGGAACGGTGTTTCTGTGCGTGAGAACAAGACATTGTGCGTGTAAACTAGCGTCTAACTGCTCATCACTGATACTATCTCTGTCGGATACGAAGCCAGGTGAGACAGCTTGCTTTTTGACCATGACCACCAGAGAGTTCGAGCTCGCGACTAGTTTACTCTTAAACGTAGAACATTGACTACTTCACTACTTTCCTAATTATCCTCTATTCTTTAATAATTTAATTCTTAAATTATCATAAACTACATAATTATAAAAACAATAAAAAACAGATTTTTCAAATTGTACCAACTCGAGGTGGGCGTGGTGGATTACAGCCCAATCCCTCTCGAAGAGAAGAGGCCTGTGACCCAGTAGTGGGAACATTATAGGCTGATTATGGCATTCAGGGGAGCAAGGACATTGACGCGCAACCTGTTACCATCGATTCAGTACATGATTATGAATCACCATGATGAACCATGATCAGCTGTTCCATACATTTTGACTACATAGGTATTGCACTTTTCGGAACAGCAGATTTTTTATGAAGTGAAAACTTCTTTAGGCGCGTTGGACATTTTTTGAGATGGGAAAAAAACCATTGAACTCGCGACACTGTTACCGTAACCGACACCTCTATATAAAAGTATGACGATTCAAAAAAACACACGTAATTGTTCAAGTTTTCACTTCTGTCGGCATTCCCGGAGTGCCACTGTTTTTTTTTTTGATAACCGACATACAATTTCTACTCAAGGGGGTCTAGAATCATGTGCCGAATTCATGGTTACAGTTTCCGAGCAGGCAGATGTCACATGTCGTTGAATTTTTGGTTCTAGGACATGCCGGTTTCCTCACGATGTTTTCCTTCACGGTTTTGAGAGCAGTGGTGATGAAATAATTTACACAAAGTAAAGCGCCTGTCTGGGTTCGAACCTACGACCTACAATTCGTAAGTCGCGGCCGTTACCACTTGGCCACCACTGCTCTATGCTTATGTCAAATTGTTACTCACTTTTCACGCCGACTGTACGCAAAAGCCTTACAGTCCCGCCAAGAAGTGATTAATTGCCCAACGTAACGTATTTACGTATACACACACAATATACACACAAATATATGTATATGCCGTGAAAGTTAATTTATTCCTTTGCTGAGTACCGCCGAGGGAATTACTCGGTAATTTGACTCGGATTTGATACGAAATACCGCGTTTTGTAACATATTTAGGTATTTACGGTATGTTTTTTATTAAAATGTGGGTACTTTTATATGAGTTTGAGAGGTGGAATTTGATGCTTGGTGGTTTCAATTAATCTGTTTAACTTTTTCTAAGTATGAAACGGTTTTATTTCAATTTACATAAATGAATAGGGCTATTTTAATTAGTATATACAGAACTAGCTTCTCGCGGCTACATACGCACGAGGTTCCTGATTTGATTAAAACAGACTATTTTTTAGTTAGGTACCGAAGTTTAAAAAATGTATTGTTGAGCTTTTTAACTTCTTAAAAATAACGAAATTGATTACAAAAATGCTTTCATTTTATAAAACGAAAACTAAACTATAAAAAGTATTATGCTAGAAATACATGTTATTAACGATACAGGGTTATTGGAAAAACACCAACAACCTCTTAAGAGGTCATTGTAGTCATCATTATGAACAACTTTTACTATGGGACCAAACCTCAAATCGCGAAAAAAAAATCAGCTGTTCATTGCTTTATGGTCATTAACCTGAAAGAAAGCAGGCGAGAGCGTTTGTGTATAGAATAGACCACCCGCCATTCCTCTTAAGTACCTACCCAATGCTAAAGTAGAATTTGACAACAGAATCCAGGTGTTAGACTTGTAAGAAGGCACATATTGCTTTCTTTGGAACCACAATTAACATACAACACGAATGAGTGTATGAACTGCTCATTGATGAAAGAGCGTACAGGTGGTGTCGACAGGTGGCAGCACTGGCGCAACGCAACACACTGCTTATTTATTATTAAACTTAGGGCTTAGGGCGGGCTCACCGGCTCACCTCATCATCTGCCTAGCCTTTTCCCAACTATTTTGGGGTCGGCTTCCAGTCTAACCGGATGCAGCTGAATACCAGTATTTTACATAGAGCGACTGCCTATCTGACCTCCACAACCCAGTTACTGGGTAATACGATACCTCACCGGCTCACCTAATTGAGGCATTTAATTTTCCTTGTATTATTTATAAAATATATCTGGATTATGGTACCAGTCAGCCAGGTTGACTGACAAGCTTATTTTCTCAACACGATTTAAGAGCGTTTACGATGTACGGCATTTGATATAAACTTTCAAGTCCTTGTTTTTCGAAATGAATGAACCGATTTTAATGAAACTTCGTACGCATAAGCAGGATACAAAGGTCTAAAAAGTTAGTTAAGTTAACATTATCGAAATATCTTATTTAAAAAAAGATAACTGGAAATCTCTGTTTCTATCGAAAATTTAAAATCGGTCTAATTTGGCTGTAATACTATTTTATTTTATTATTTTTTTTTTTAGGAGCCTTTTGGCCTCGTATAGGACTTTTTATTTTATTTTTCTTTTTATTACTTTGTTTTATATAACTAGGATTTTTTATTTATATTTTATACTGTGTTTAGTTTAGTTTGTGATCATCCTATACGAGTCGCAATAAATACTTTTTCTTTCTTTCTTTCTTTTCATTTGCGATCAGCATAGCTATTCACAACCGTTAGATACGCTTCCGTGCCGCATCGAACATCAATCAATGTTTCAAAGGAGTCCTCTAAAGGCTGTTCACAAATCCAAAACCCTAAAACTTTGTCAGTTTAAATAAAATAGACGACCGCCATTCTTCCGATAGCTATATGTTGTCGGGGACAAGGCAAATCAGTAACTGAAAATACTCGTATGTAATTTTCGATATGTCAACCTGTCCAATGGCTGTGAATCGTGGTGGGCCGCTGGCTTAAAAAAACATATGAACATTGACCATTGCTCGGCCGCAGAGTATTTTTCGTGTTGATGTTTCATGGACACTCTTTTTTTCAGTGACCTCTACAACTAGGGTTACCATCAATCCGGTACGGTCCGGATTTGACCTCCCGGACAAATTCGGATGGACGGATCCGGTTTTGGCACCTCGTCCGGAATTTATCTGGAAATGTAATTTTTCTGGTCTTTTCGACTTGAGGGATTTTTTAAAGAGTTAAAAAGAAATCCTTTTCCATTTCGAAATTGTAACCCTACCTACAACCCAATTTCTGAACAGAATCAGTGAACAGAATGAAGTGCCAAGGTCAGACCTCGTCAAATTCAGACAGCCGACCTATGTTCTACTTACCTAACTGCACGTTATAACAACTTAAGTAGATACTTAATGGGCGTGTGAACTCCTTAATGATGAAGGAGCACCTGACAGCTACCGACAGGTGGCGACACCGTCGCAGAGCTTAACACCTAGCTTATTTATTATTAAACGTCGGCTTACCGCGTTTCCCTTTATGCCAGTGAGAAATTTCATTTAAAATGGCGTTCTGTTTGTGAAAATAATTTTTCTGGGTATATATTTTTGTGGTTGTTTTATAAGAGTTCGTCGTGTATAAATTCTGGCGTGGTTTCAAAGGTGGGATTTTTTGGTTAAATATTTTAACTTTTCAAGTAACGCTGCGACCAGAGATCCACTTTAGCCCTAGATTGAAATAGCTGGAAGTCATGGGGAGAGGCCTTTGCCCAACTGTGGGATAAAGCTGTCTAATAGTAACAGTAACAGGTAAAGCTGCATTCGTTCGAAGTTAGAATGTGATAGAATTGTAGGCTAGTCATGTAAAATCATGTTAAGTAAACTTGAAAAAAGTAGCTATAATATGGGTTCTCTTTCATTAAACTTATGCCGAGTAATTAATACCGCTATAACTAAACTATAGTGATCAGAATTTTGTTTCATTTAATTAAGTAGGTGCTCCGAAAACATTTGATTTCCCATTGTGTCTCCAAGAGGAAGAACTTAAACTGAGCCTTCTCATAACTATTTAAAGAAGCTAGAACTCTAGAAGGACAATTCCCGTTATTAAAAACATTCAACATCTAGTCCCAATCTCATCCCAGCGAAAATCAATGTCAAAAGCTTATCAAAAATGTAGGGAAATTAGAGGTATTTTTGACAGATTGAGACAGAGATCAGACTGTGAACGTTCTTAAAATTACGAGAATTGCCCCTCAGGTGAATACAAAAATCTCACCAATTTAATCCAACTCATGAACAAGAAAGTAACACTCGCCGTGGTAATACCTACTCTATCCAAATGGCACATCTGCAGCAGACAGTAGAACCCGTTATTAAAAACAAGTTCAAAGCGAAATTCATTACAAAAGAACCACTGGCACGTCCATTAGGGGAAGTCCAAAACAAAATGAATTCCCCACAAATGAAACTATTGCACAGGGGCAACACAGAGGAACGCAGGGGAACACGGAACACATCCTGTGTAAATCGATATTCGGACCAGTGTGGTGGCCCAGTGGTAACGGCCGCGACTTACGAGTTGTAGCTCATAGGTTCGAACCCCAGACAGGCTCTTTAGTTTGTGTAAATTATTTCATCACCCCTGCTCTCAAAACGATGAAAGAAAACATCATGAGGAAACCGGCATGTCCTAGAACCAAAAATTCGAAAACATATGTGACATCTACCAACCCGCACTGGACCTGCGTGGTGGATTACAGCCCACTCCCTCTCATAGAACCAGCAGTTATACTTGTGTGTATATATTCAGTCTCCCCTGGCAGATACATAAAGGGGGTACCTATATATCTGGCCAGGCGGAGATGCCAATTACCTGTCTATGTATGCAGATGGCGAATCAATTCGATAACGGGTCGTTTGTTGTCTGGCATTTTGTTATAATTTTCTGTGATACCGGTTCTTATTTCATTGTTGCATTTACTGTATGACCTAAACCAGCACTTAGGTCTCGCTTTGCTGTGATTAAAAAATTGCATTTTCCCTAATTAAGCACGGAGAGAAGGGAGACTGACATAAATAAGTTATGTGTAAAGCTTTCTTTTACATAGCTACCCAGTCAAAGGGATACAGTAAATAAATAGGTATTAATTTTCTCCCCCATGTGCGTTGAGACTTAGGGGGTAGGGGGGGGGGATTGAAAAGCTGTTCTTTGCTTTGAACATTTCGTTTTGTTTGTCTGATAACATCAAAGGGATTTAAACGATTTCGTTTTGGACTTTTTGTTTTACGGTAGGGACTTGGGGAGTTACCATTGTAGATTAAAAAATTTCAGTTGTTATTGAGTATGTAGGTTAAAATCGAAGCCAAATCGAAGTAAGGCTCCTTGTGAGGAGAGCGGTATAAGGATTACATTAAATTTTGAAGGGTTTTTTAGCAATGCTCGTTTAAAAATATAGTTTAAGTACTCTATGGATCCGTGAAGAGTCACGAGTTTTAAACGACCATAGAGTAGAGCAAAGTCAAAATCATAGTCACAGCATCAAGCACATTTTTCTAACATCGAAAATATAATTCTATTACTTCATAGTTACCTAGTTATCAAATAAAATTCACAGTCACACTAATATTATAAAGGCGAAATATTGTGAGTGTTTGTGTGTGTGTGTGTGTGTGTGTTTATATGTTTGTTACTTCTTCACGCTCAAACTACTAGACCAATTTTGATAAAATTCTGTATGGAGGTAGCTGACACCCTGGATTAACATATAAGCTATTTTTTATCCCGATATTCTAACGGGATCAACATTTACGCGGGTGAAACCGCGGGGCGCAGCTAGTATTATAATAAATCCCGTCATCCGTCTAGGCTAGACTTGATACCGACGCGACGTATGCATAAAGGGGTATTGTCTCGAAAAGGGATAAGCACCCACTCCCGCTAATAGAGAGGCGAGTCAAAGAGTTGATAATGCTGCTCGCCGGAATTAGAACGGGGACAACTACACTTTTCGGTTCGAAATGATGGAACATTTTTGAGATGAAGTCTCTCTAATCTGCATTCGCGATTTATTTGCCAAAAATGTAAACAAATATGAGTTTATGGAAAAATAACTTTAAATCAAACAAAAAACCAACAAAATAAATTTCAGTTTACGCTACAACTTCAAACATTGTATAACTTTATCAATAGTGCTAGTCACTCTGAAATCAACTTAATTACCATTAAAATAAAGTTGATATTTGTTTAACTTGAAATAATATTAATTTGAAACATACGTTTGAATAGACTTTATTCTTTTATCTCTAGATTTACAGGTTTTCAACCTTATTTTGCACACTTTCAGAATTTTTTTTTCTAGACCCACCAATTATTTTTACTTACCATGCATCTATCGCTACTATATTGTTAACGTGTCAAAAAAACGTAAAATAAGAGAATGAGTGAGCGAGTGTGATTAAAAACTAACGGTTTTCACAATCTTACGGCGACATAATACATAATTATAAGGTACATCTAGTCATACACGAAATCTCAATTCAATTAAATTCTATTCAAGTCTTTATTGCATTCATATGTGTATTATAAAAGATCTTAATTATGTTAAATATTTCACATGGATCTCCTAGGTTGCTCATTGTATTGATCATTACGAATAACTTTTACATGGGACCAAACCCGAAATCGCGAAAAAAAAAATCAGTTGTTCCCTACATTCAAGTTCGCATAACTCGTCAAATTGAACAGCAGATTTTTTTTTTGCGATTTCACGTTTTGTCCTATAGGAAAAGTTGTTCAGAATGATGAGTACAATGACCCCTTCAGATATTTCGTATATGAATAGATAGACTTTATAATTATGTAAAGCTTATAGGCAAGAGTGGCGAGCAAAGGAATTTAACTAGATTCAGATATAATATTGTAGTTATATTTAAATATACATTAGAAACGATTATGCTACGCATCAGCTGGACTCTGCTATAGCCCGACCACTGTAAACGCGGCCCTGTTGTGATATAAAATACATTTGCGGGAGGGTCGTGCTCATTACGGACTGGCTATAAGGTCTACAAAAAAATAAGAGCTTTAGTTTTTATTAAAATACTAGCTTTTGTCCGCGGCCGAACCGCGAGGCGATCAGAAATTATACCACGGGAACGTTCTACCACGATAAAAAGAACCCTATGTCTTAATCTATCCGCGTGCCAGATGTCATTCAAATCCGTCCAGCCGTGTTTGCGTGATTGAGTTACAAACATCAAAATATACAAACTTTCATATTTGTAATATTATAGGATTTTTATCTTGACAAATAGGTGAAATGAATTCCACAAATAACCTAATTTTCCTGAAAAGGATTCAATACTTAGACATCGCGTGATTGAAGCAAGGTCGCTGAAACGCTGAACGTTCCGATTTACGTTGCGTGCACACCGAGCTTAGTAAGCCACTGTTTCTAATTTAGATGTTCCGTATTGCCTTGTAACAATAATATCAGGCTGAAATTGGCCTACTGTGGAAACGCAACTGTGGGGTCCTAAGTTCGATCTTCAGCATAGCTATTCACAACCACTCGATACGCTTCCGTACCGTATCGAACATCAATCAATGTTTTCGTAGAAGTCCTCTAAGCGCTGTTCACAAGTCCAAAACCCGCAAATTTTGTCACTTTAAATCAAATAGACGCCCGCTATTCTTCCGACAGCTGATTGCTGTCGGGGCAAGTCAAATCAGGTTATTTCGCGTTTTATCAAAATGTGTCATTTTCGATACGATAGCCTGTCGTATGGTTATGAATAGCTATTGCTGGTCGGTCAAGGTGTTTTTGTGCTTTCCATCCGATCTTTTAGTAGCAGTCTGGATTTGTTAAAATCATATAATCACGCCTCTAATCCCCGAAGAGTCAGGCATAGTTGTAACTATAGCGACACCCACATTTCGCCAGTTATGTTTAAGTCCCATGTAATAGGGGGCGAGCCTGTTACCATCAACCGGGCACAAATCCAGACTCCGGGCTGCTACTAAGAAATTCCAGATGGAAAAGCCAATAACACTTTGCCCAACCTGGGAATCGAACCCAGGTCCTCATGCTCAGCAGTAGCGTTTGCAACTACTAGACCAACGAGGCAATCTGGTAAAATATAGATATGCCCTATACACTTCTGCTTACCTGTTCCAAGAGTACAGGCGTTGATTGCCTTAGGGGCGCTATGGAGCGAGGAATATGAGATGTGTCCATATCACAATAATTACGGTCCATTCGTTTAATTATTAAAACAAACAGAGTAATTGATTAAACTAGTGATTACGTCATTTAACACGGCCGCTCATTGTTGACGTGATTGCGTTAAACGTTGTTTTTAATTGCAGTTAAAATATTTATGGTTTTAATGAACACAGAGAAACAATGAATTTTATACAGTGAAATTAATACAGTTTCAAGGGCGATTTGAATAAATTAATAACTGTAGGTGTGTAGGTAGATAAGTGATTATGGAATAATACTATTGGTAGAACGAATCAATAGCCTCGTTTTTCTTCCACGGCGGTTAGAAAAACGTGTACTGGAGTTTCAACTCTCAGAGCTACGCCGAGCATTGAGATTACAGCGCGCAATAAAAAAACGTCGCGTTAAAAAAGCGCCCGCGCCACGTGTAAGTAAGAGGCTAAGAGCCCCTGCGCATGACAATAATTTAGTGCGCCGACGGCAACCTGGGCTGTCGACCCCACCTTTGTCTTTCTACCACCACGTAAATATGAAGTAGGTGTCTGTATCTAGACGAATAAGGCAGAGTTCTGCGGTCGTCACGTGAAAAAGCGATCGCTGCGTTCATTTTGTTCGGCGAACGTCGCCGTCGGCGTCGCGCCGACAGAGCGCCTTGCGGTTTTCCAAACAAATGAAACAACGACGACACAAAAAAAAAAGGAGGGTTACGCCGTTCTCGTCGCGATCGTAGTAAGTAAAAGTATAAATACAGAACCTCCTTTTTTGAAATCGGTTAAAAATTAACATCAATTTGAACAGAAAATATTCTAAAGTAGATAAAACATAGGGTCCCTTTGTCAATAAAGGAAAAAATAAAAAATAATACATAGTAGGCAGATCCTACCTTAATTTCAGCTGAACCTTCTACAGGATGCGTTAAAACACCGTATACACAGTCATAGTTCGATGCGAATTCCCCAAGACCCCTTTAAAGTGGCCAGCCTGTATAGCAGTTTCTGCCAAACATGACAAACGCGTCATGTCGCTAGCTCGTCCTGCAATCAACTGACCGAACATCGATCAATCGAGGCTCTAGCGAGGTACTATTTTATTTGAGTTCTGCCCGGGATGTCTGCAACCCTAGTTTGCTACAAAGAGAACTCATTTTCTAACTAAAATTCTACCTTAACAGCACAGGAATAACGTTGAAATTCCCTCGTGTTCCTGTGCCAGGGTTGCCATATTAAAACAAGTATTTAAGGTCTCACTATAGGGATGAAAATGCATTGCTTTGCAGTTTTGTTGTTTGATTTTCTGTTCGTCCCTATCTAGACGGGTTTTGTCAATATTAATTAGTTTGTAAATAACAGGGTGGAAACGCGGACAGGTATGTATGTACCGGTTTCACCCCTTTGAGGGGCTGTAATTGAACTGTTCATTATTTTGTTTGTACGAAATCTATACTTACAAATAAATAAAATTGAAGTGTCTGTTTGTAATGTCAAAATAATTTACAAAATGCATGGAAGTTTACATATTAGGAAGAGGATGTAGGAGGATGAGTGAACTTTACACCCTGTTCATAATAAAATTCAGTTTTTGACTGAGAAGTTGGTTCTCTAATGGAAACTTTTTAAATCGTAAAGAGACTAGAAGGGAATGCCATAAAACCTTGTTTTGTCAACGCTTCATAAATTATGTGTGTCAGTGTCGACTTGTCAATATTTACCTTGCGAATTTTAAATAATTAATTTTAATTTACTATTTACTTTAAAGCATATTATTGTTTATCGTATATTATTATTACTGAATGGCTTCAGGTAAGATTTTTTTGACTTTTTTTTTGATAAAATACGAGCTGTCAATTTTGTTGTTGAATAAACAAAGGTATTAAAAAAAAATTACGGTAATCTACCTAAATTATCTGAGCAAATATTTAGTAAGAAGTGTTACTATGGCTTATTAGTCGATTCGCACGAATTTATCCAAACGGGCGACTCGTCACTTCAAAATAATTTACTTTTTCTATAGGCGACTCGCACGAAGTCAATTTATTTATGGACGAGACGACATCTCCAGAAATATGTACTAGGCGTTACTGTTTAGCCAGAATTAAATTCTACATGCTTAAGACACACTGGTCAATGCAAACACGACTCTAAACAAGGACTGTTCATAAAACTAGCCCCTAATTATCTGCTATAAAATGCGCCACACCCCCTCAGTCAAGCGAGTTCTCGACGAAGGCAAGAAACCGAACAATTGCCACGTTAATATTAACCTAATTCTTTTCCCCACAGAATGGAAACCCTCGCTCAAAGAAATCAACGGCGTGAACCTAGCTAATTACTTTCCTCATCAACGCTCACACAATTCCGTCGTATTTATACATAAGAAATATTTAGACAATTATAAAAGTCCTGAAGTAAGGAAGGAAAAACAAAAACTAAAAAAAGAAAAGAAATACAAGTTAGTTGACAAAGGTCAACAGTTCAATAGTGAGAAAAATACTGAAATCTCTACTAATAATAGGACGTATAATATCAGCAATAATAATGATCATGTGTTAGATCAGACTATTCGATTTGCTAAAAATCTGGTGCCTTTAGTTATACCACAGAGTGATGATAAACTACCCGTGTTTTATACTATAAAAACATCGAAAAAGCACAAAATGAAAGAAAAGAAACCGCATGAAACTAGTTTTGATCATCGTGGGGCAGAAAAGGGGGACGCTAAAAAAGTTCTTGAAACTTACAGAAAGATTAAAAAAGAAAGTTTTAGTGTCAGAGAGTCTATAAGCCAGGGTTCAAGCAACACTTTAGATGACTTAAACATTAATCAATCATTTTGCTGCACATTTTCTGAAATGTCGGAAAAGAAATGTCACAAGAAGGAAAGAAGTCACCATAAGAAACTAAATAATGGTTCAAAGTTGGTTGTTTCGGAATCTTTCGAAGCTTTGGCGACCGAAAACAAAGGCGAATCGAAGATTAAAGTACATCTTATGAACGAGAAGGATAAGCACTTCCTTAGTGACAGTATTAAAGCACCAATTTTATCCGCTCTTAGAGAATGTATATCAGAAATAAGCAACTGCAATAATGCTTCTGATATAACTAAAGTGCAAAAAATTTTAAAGTGCAATACCAGCAAACTAGATACAATTCTAGAAAAAATATCGGATATTGAAAAGAAATTGGATTCCCAAGCACTAGGAAGAAATTTAGAAACTCGTGCATTAGAAAATAAACCTTTACTTCAAGTGCAGAATGTGCCAGAAGTTAAAGCATCAGCGTTAGAAGAATTAGAAGAAGATTTGATAGAGAGTAAAGACGATTATAGTTCTGAAGAAGAACTTCACCAGGAAATGTTGTACAAGAGAAGTAAGAGTGCAGTTACAGAATTGGTGTCAGAAGAGAAATTAGAGAAAAAGCCGCCGAGCTCAGGAGGTGGGGAAGTGGTTGGAGGATTGAAAGACTCTTACTCAGTCGGTATCAAATCTGATCGTCCGAATAGAATCCCTGCTAGATTCTGTTGGACCGACGCAGCGAGGAAATGATATTGATAGAAAATTTGTTCTTACATTTTATGAAAGTTGTATTGTTATGTAGTTCTATTAAATAAAATGTTTTATTGAATTTGTGAATCTTTCTTTAGTGTTACCGTACTCGGTAGTGGCTGGTACCTTTTATTTATCGATAATAATTTATAAAATGTTACTGTTTCAAACTTGTTTTAAATAAATCGAGGATGACATGTTTTATTATAGTCCGCGCGGAACTAGTTGGCCGCGCCTTAGGTATGTGAGCAGTGAGACGGAGGGGCGGGCGCATTACTCAGTACGTGCGTTGCGAACCGCCGCCTCACCCCTGTCCCCACCTCAGCGGCCAACTAGTTCCGCGTGGACTATAAATCCGCGGCATTTACACATAACTTCATTCAACCAAAATTACAAATATTCGTTAATGATATAAATATATAGACTGTCGCTAAAAACTAGCGCTGGGGCTCTGTCTCGCATAGGGTAATGCATTTTCTGCATTTAGCACTAGCATTATGCTGAGCGATGGCAGTTTTGCGTGGATGTGATGCGTATTTTCCGCCAACTTGTTATTATTTTTGTGTTTTTCTGCGTCATATTTACCGCAAATAAACGTATTTTCTTTCTTCTATACAGGTTGAAATTGAAAACATGCGACAAATCGAAATGGGAGATTGTACTCATCATTATGAACAACTTTTACTATGGGACCAAACCTGAAATCCCGGAAAAAAATTCAGCTGTTCCCTACATTTTGACAAGTTATGCGAACATAAATGTAGGGACGCGTAACCCCGGGACCGATTGCTGTCAATGGCGGTGCTCTCAAGGTTGTTCAAGAATACATTTACCTCGGGCAAACTCTGAAGTTTGGTAAAAACAACTTTGAGAGGGAGGCTAGCAGAAGGATTCAGCTGGGCTGGGCAGCGTTTGGGAAGCTTCGTCGAGTCTTCTCGTCGCGTATTCCACAGAGCCTAAAGACTAAGGTCTTCAATCAGTGCGTCCTGCCAGTTATGACTTACGGAGCCGAAACGTGGACACTCACGGTACGGCTGGTCCATAAATTCAAGGTCGCTCAGCGAGCTATGGAACGGGCTATGCTTGGGGTCTCTCTGAGGGATCGAATCCGCAACGAGGTGATCCGGCAGAGAACCAAAGCTGTCGACATAGCTCACAGAATAAGCAAGCTGAAGTGGCAATGGGCCGGCCATATTAGCCGTAGAACCGATGACCGCTGGGGTAGACGTGTTCTTGAGTGGAGACCGCGAATCGGTAAACGTAGCGTGGGACGCCCTCAGGCTAGGTGGAGCGACGATCTTCGCAGGCTGGCTGGTAGCAGCTGGATGAGAGTTGCCGAAAATCGAGTTGAATGGCGTGCAATAGGAGAGGCCTATGTCCAGCAGTGGACTGCTATAGGCTGATGATGATGATGATGATGATGAAATGTAGGGAACAGCTGATTTTTCTTTTCGCGCGTTGTTCATAATGATGAGAACAATCTCTCATTGCGAATTGTCGCATGCTTTCAATTTCACCCTGTATATTAACGCTTGCTGAATTATTGTTTCATTCTATAGCAAAATTATAACCATCCATATAATTATCCCAAATTGTCTCCCAAAATGCATATTCACGAAACAACTTGTACATAATTTCCCGAATCATAACAAAACAGAAATTAATCGTTGCTAATCGATATAAATCGGCACTATTCAAAACATCCGCGATTCCATCGCGTGCTCTCCGCCTATGAATCATCCACAATCGATATTGTTATTCTAGTGATGATTCGGAGCTATTCGAGCTATGAATCGAGACGAAATAAATAGGTACAGAAGGTCGGCTTCGTACTACGAGCGAAAACGCACGCACCCATAGAATCGTTTCACGTCCAGCGAGAACAAGTGCACTCGCGACTGGCATTCGTTTGAGATCACCCATATACATATAGCAGTGTTCATAATCTCAGATAATTTACACTCCATCGCCACTTACTCAGTTATCTACTTTAATGAAATCTATTCTAAGGTGATTTTTGAGTGACCATGTGTAACAAAAAGGCCCTAATAATTTGTTGGTTGCAATAGAATTTGAACTTTGTAAAGTATTAAATTCAGTTTGTTGTTCCATAACTTGAAAATTATTTCAAATTCTTAATTCAAATATACGTTATAAGTATATAAAAGCGATTTTCGCACGAATACGCGATCGTTGTCACCTTGTTCGGAAAAGCGGAAAGGGAAAATTCAGGTTCACCGAACAATAAGTGAATGCAACGCTCGCGAACGCCCTAAGCCGAGGCGCGTACCGCACCCCACAGTGAGTACCCTTAGCGTGTATAGTCGCTTAGTTTTAAGTTTTTAAGCTGGCTTATTGAGCCCCCCACATGCAAGCCCGGTTTAGCAGCCGACGACCTTGTAGGTTGACCTGCGAGATGCCATATGCATATAAGCATAAGCAGCCTATAATGTTCCCACTGCTGGGACACAGGTCTGAGGTGCAATTCTCGTAATTTTAAGAACGTTCGCAGTCTGATCTCAGTCTCAATTTGTCAACAATACCTCTAATTTCCCTACATTTTGACATTTGTTTGTCACCGAGATGAGACTGCGACTGCGACTACGATTTTGAACGTTTTAAATTACGAGAATTGGCCTCGAGTTCTGGGTGAGAGGAAAAAAAAAAGCGACAATCACTTTTAAATAGGACGCGGCCTGTGTTCATGCGTTTGTTCTCGCTCGTCATGTCGAGCCAGCCTTCTCTATATCTATCTTTTTTGTGGCATCGCTTCAGCTCACTGATTCTCAAAACGTTTGGACGGGCTGTAGCAATAGAATAAATACATTTCATACATGAACGAGCTGTTGTTCCACGATGCTTTCTGTTTAGCGTTCGCTTCAAAACAATGCTGGTTTTCTTTTTCGCTCTGTATGGAACTTCGTCTCGTTGGTTTTCTTTTGTTTTACTTGAACTTGTCTGAACCATTGAGCATTGCATGTTTCTAGTCTTTTATTTAGGTTATTGTGTAGCTATCCATTAGTTATTTTTAATGTTACTTTCTAATTTGGACAGAGCAGTGGTGGTAAACTGGTAACTGCCGCGTCTAACGAGTTGTAGGTTTGAACCTACACAGGCGCTTTACTTTGTGTAAATTATTTCGTCACCACTATTCTCAAAACGGTGAAGAAAAACGTCGTGTGGAAACCGGTATGTCTAAGAACCAAAAATTCGAAGACATTTGACATCTAACAACCCGCTCTGGACCCGTGTGGTGAATTACGGCCCACTCCTTCTCACTGAGAGGAGGCCTGTGTCCCAGCAGTGGGAACATTATAAGCTGATTATGCTTTCTAATAGTATACCTTTTAGGAACGGTTTCATCGCGAGCATGAGCTTCCTTAATTTCATTTCTAAAGTAACGATTTTTGGGACTCCTAATTCATCCCATAATTCAAGAGTTGCTCGCCAAAAGTTAAAAAATATGACGTTCTAGCGACTTCAGGTGGAAACTTGGCTACTACAGCGATTGTAATGACTGTCTACAGTGTCTACCCCTTATCAAAGAGAAGGTAATTATACTTGGAACAAAAGACGTTAAGTAACGTTCTCCTTTGAACGAGTCTTCGAGTTCTGCATTCATGGGAATATTTTGACGTGATTGGGTCTTGTTATTCATTTATTTTGGATGGTAAGGGGAAATTGAGATTGAAGAGACAACAGGCTACAGCTTTAGTTGTGGGCATCGATTAAGGGTCCAAGTTAATGAAGAAGATTTTATGACAAAAAAGATTGAGCAAAGTTGTTATTTTTTTTTTACTTTCGGTAAAACTCGCCCCCTAGATTTTTCAACCAACTCTCAGTCTTAATCATAAGGACGTAAAGTTTATTTAAATACATAGAAATATATACGGATCAACTATGGACCAGCTGTCCAATCAAGAATTAAGATTATCTATCATTGTGAACGGACTCCTAGCAAATTAATGGTGAAGCAAGAATACCATAGATTTTTACCGACATTGCGAGTACATCCCATCGCCCAACCTATTCCCAAGTATGTATTTTGGGGTGGGCTTCCAGTATAATCGAATGCACCTGAATACCAATATAAATTATTTACATACATGAAGCGAACACCTATCTAAGCTCCACAACCCAGTTACTTGGTAACACGATACCCCTTGGTAAGTACTTCCCTCATTTAATGTAAAACTAAGTCAAGTAAAGTTTCAGCGTTCAAATATGAGTCATACTAACAGTTACGAGCAACTGTTGGTAAAAGCATCGAACAGCTGTTACATTTTAGCGACGGGTTTCATATAAGCGGCGGAAACAATAAACCTATTCTGTTGCTCTGTTATTATTTAATTGAAATAATAATAATAAAACGCCGGCAGGGGACGCCCAATGAGCAGTGGTGGCCAAGTGGTAACGGCCGCGAGTGGAGTTGTAGGTCGTAGCTTCGAATCCAGACAGGCGTTTTACTTTGTGTAAATTATTTCATCACCACTGCTCTCAAAACGGTGAAGGAAAACATCGTGAGGAAACCGGCATGTCCTAGAACCAAAAATTCTAAGACATGTGACATTTGCCAACCCGCACTGGGCCCCTCTCCCTCTCACTGAGAGGAGGCCTGGGTCCCAGCAGTGGGAACATTATAGACTGATATATGTATGTACGTATGTATGTTATGTAGGGTGTCCCTTGAAGGACGTATGTATGGTGACCTTAGAGGTGATGTTCTTTAGAAAGGTCAGGTGCGTAGTACTTGCAACCGGCTTGCGTTTATACCCAGCGGGGTAATTGCGTAGGAATGGCTTTTATTTTGACAGTTCAACAACATTCATTGCGTTATTTACGTTGTAGAGCCGACTAATTTTACGAACTTATGAAGCAATGAATTAGCAATGTCCTTCAAATGGTTAAGATTGTGAATGATAGTGTTACGCTTTTAGGGTGCAGGTGTGTGAACGTAAATGAAGCAAAAGCAGAATGTTAAGGTTGTAGCAGCGGGACAATTGCGTAACAAGTTCATCAACATTCATTGCGCTATTTACATGTTGAGCAGACAAATTTTTCGAACATATGAAGCAATGGATTAGCAATTTGCTTCAAAATGATTCAGATTCCGATTGATAGTGTGTTACGAAATTAGGGTGCTGGTGGCGTTCTGTTGTTTCCGCCTTCCCTTTCTGTGTAATAATATTATTTGCGTTGTACGAAATCATCTCTATGATTTGTAAAGATTTTAATCTTCTAATTAAAACAAAGCATTTTGAAGTTTTGATTAGAAATGTTGATGGTTTAAATGTCTCATGCTATCGACAAACTGTGGTCTACCAAAGTTTTGTTCTACCTTCAGATTTAAAATAGGTATTAACATTAACGAAACCGTTATTTTTAGCCCGCAAATCCAAACTTTTATATTACAAAATTACTTCGATAACTTCAGTACAAAAATACTTAAAATAGCTCAATAAAATCTAAAGCAGTACCGAACTAAAGACGTTACATTAACAACCACGGAAACATTTTTACTTAAATTTATTTATACTGTAATCACAAGACAGATAAAAGATTGGGGGCTCTTTTTACCTTTATTAGTTCTGAGGAGGGTAATGTTTTTTGAAGTGAAAACTTCTTTTGGCACGTTGGGCATTTTTTGATTTTTTTAACAAAATAAATATAATAGCATTCTGACTCAGAAGTTTAAGCTGTCATTGTGATTTTACTAATAGAATTCAAGAGCGAGCGATGATGCTCCAGTTTTTTAAGCGAGCGCAATCTTGGCCACTAGTGGTCGCCTCTAGTCAGTGGTCCAAAGACACGAAAGACTGATGTAGTACCTAACCCAAAGCGGACACAGTTGGTAGCGAAAAATAGAAACATAATGGAGCCGATTCCCTTGTTCACAGTGCATCTTTTTCTTTCTATTTCATTAAGAAAAGGACAGAGGATAAATTTTAGTTTAGTCCTGTCAAATTAATGAACGAGCGAATACAAAGAGCGAATCACGAACCATCCACACATGCTAGCAGTAAACCTGATGAACACTGAAACAGTCACTAGAGACAGAAAAAAAGATCCCCTAAGACCTTATTTAAGAGTACAAACCCGTTAATATTACCAATCATTATATTGCTGAATATCTGCAAGAATGATAGATTAAAAAAAAAACCTAACTTTGTGGATCTCCAATCGGCTCGTGTACGGACGCCAACACATCAAGCTACTACAATCTGTCAAATTTCTATAATAGATTTTCAACTTTATTGCTAAAGCTTCAAAGTTGATTGGGAAAATTTGACAGTTTCGGGTAGCTTGATGAGCTGGCGTCTGTACCTGTACCTCACTTGCACCAGACAATCCCAATGACCTTCAATGTCTCAATTTAGGAACCCTTTCCATTAGCACTACTGAAGGTTGAATCGAGCAGGAAATGCGTGACTTGCTATACAGTGATTATCTACAGCCGTGGATTCAAAAAAGTTCTTAGCTGTCAGTACATAGTGACAGGGTGAGCGACGGAACGGTAATGTTACACTCTCAGAATACAGAAACTGAGGTTACACTGAGTAGTTGCCTTGAAAGTTTTGGTTACTAACTGGTGTAGACCGCGACTTACGACTTAGATCGTAGGTTCGAACCCAGACAGGCGCTTTAATTTGTGTAAATTATTTCATCACCACTGCTTTCAAAACAGTGAAGGAAAACATCGTGAGGAAACCGGCATGTCCTAGAACCAAAAATTCGAAGACACATATGTCATACTACGCTTACATACTGGTATTTAGCTGCATCCAGTTAGACTGGAAGCCGACCCCAACATATTTTTTTGGGAAAAGCCTAGGCAGATGATGATGATGTCATATACTACGCTTGCGGTCTCCACTCTAGGACTCGTCTGCTCCACCGGCCATCGGTCCTTCAAACAAACATGGCCAGCCCATTTTCACTTCAGTTTGCTTACTCGCCACCCTGAACATCATCACCACCGCCATAACCTCATATCCCTAATAAATCATCATGATAATATAGCAAATCTATAAAAACAGCGAAACTCAGTTTTTTTTCCAAAAAGTCTTTTCATTTTGATGAAGCAGTTGAGTAAGAAAAACTAGACACAGCTCTCACATCTGAAATGTAACACTTTAACTTTTGAATAGAATCCAGTCTTTGAATCCCGACACAATCGTACCCAGTTAAAGTCAGATAGAAAGCAGAGCTAGGTCAATTGTTCTGCAAGTTCTGTAATACTCGACGATTTCCAACACTTCTATTTGATAAACTTCTGTTCTAATCTTGATAATGACTGGAACGATTTATGCGAGGACATCCATGCAATCGTTTTGCATTAAAATTATACTAAGTTTAACTTTTTCAATTTCCTGATGCTCTCAGCACTTTAGTGCAGCAAAAATGAGCCAAATCCGTGAGTGAATGTTGAAAACAGAATTGTACTCAAAAACAGGGAAATGCAAAAGTTAAATATTATACAGTTGGATTACGGAGACTGAAATTAACAAACAAAAGTGGGTCACATTCACAGCGCCTTATATGTCGCAGCAGTTAGGGCGATTTTCCTAGTTGCAATTGTTACCACAGACGGTTACCGTACAAAATAAGTAAACAAACTTTGTTTATCATCAAATCCCTACTACTGTAGGTAGTCCGCAGTTTGACATAGGCCTCCTCGTGAACTCGTGCTACCTTCTTTGTTGCAGTTTTCCGAACAAATGAACGCGGAGTTTGGGTATTTACAGTTAACGAATATCACAGGTATTCTGGCAGCATCCTTCTATAACGCTACAAGGTTTTTTGGCTTCTGGCTAAAATCGGAACTATCGCCGCCATCTTGTTTTGTCGATACAATTCCTGTGACCATTTCACAAATGTTTAACAACAACGCTCCCCTGTCAATGTCATTCAGGTGTCAAAATAATTATCGTTTTGCCACTTTTCTTTAGCATATTGCGTTTTATGAGTTTTTATGACTGAGGATAGGTAGACAGGGCAGTCAGTTACCATCCTTACCACCACTGAAACGGGCCATGTCATTTTAACCCCAATACAAGAAAACTAGAAGAAGACGTTTTTTTTTTGTCCTAATTGTAATGGCCTTCGGCCATGTTCAAGGAATGAATAGACAAATCGTATCTGGTGGTGCAATAAATAAAATAACAACGAAGAATTAACTGATATATAATAATTATACCTAAGTCATCGTACTGCGGCCCCCAGTCAGCTGCTAATCATACTTCCTATGTGCACAAATAATAACATTTTGCAGCCCAACCCGCACTGGGCCCGCGTGGTAGGTTACGGTCCACTCCTTCTCACCGAGAGGAGGCTTGTGTCCCAGCAGTGGGAACATTGAAGGCTGATTATACAGCCTTTAATAAGGCATTCTATCCCGCGATTGTTGTTCCAAATATAAGTAATATCAAGATATAAATAAAAAGTTCCGCTTCGTTGATCTAGTGGTCGCAAGCGCTACTGCTGAACGCTGGGTTCGATTCGCAGATCGGGCAAAGGGTTTTTTCATCAGGAATTTCTGAGTAGCAGCCCGGAGTCTAGATTTGTGCCCGGTTGATGGCAATAAGCTCGCCCCGTATTACATGCGACTTAAACAAATAAACATAACTGGCGAATTCTGCGTGTACCATAGAAACAACTCTGCCTAACCTTTCAGGGATTACAGGCGTGATGTTATGTCATAAATAAGAAATAAATATCATCAACTTGCTGTTTTTCCTGTAAAAAAGTGCAGATAAAACCGTAAAATTATAATAGTGTATCATCCGACCAACATGCTCGGCGAAGTGCCAAAATCTGTCAAATCGGCTGCAAGGTTATTAAGGTCAAGTATAATCCGCTGATAAAGCTCGTCAAACGGCCATGCACGCCTCATTTTAATTACTTTAATTATTGGATGGAATTTATATCATAATGATCAGGGAGCCGAATAGTACCTGGGCTTAGTGTCGCACATCGTGTTTCAAAGCGAAAATCACCAATGAAACTGTACGCGATCAGCACATCTAAACCGCGTTCAAGAGCAAAATTCCAAAACAAAATGACAGTGACAGCTCTTGAATGTGGTTGAAATGTGCTAATGATGAAATTGGTCCTCTATTTTGGCTTTATAGAGTCGTATCTGTCGTACCAATTTGACATTCTCTTTCTAAGGTTGCCCGCCCACGTCCGATAATCGGTGACCGATTTTTGTAGGAGACAAATAGAACGTACTGATGGCAATAGTGCAAGGTACACGTCTTACAAAAAGTCGGTCTAAATAACATAGGACACAATAATCTGACCGATTGTAGTACCTACAATAAGTATGCCGTGTGCGCGCTAAAGCTCGATGTATACCTATGTACATAGGTATACATCGAGCTTTATCGAGTACAACGCCAAAACCAAGTGCCAAGTGTCAAAGCCATCAAATTTTATTTGCGAAAAAGAGATGGCGCTATTTGCCCTGTATACTTTTATCTCTCTCTCACACTCAAACAAAGATGGCATCAACGCGTCATAGCACGGCTACTGAGTGGAGTTCAGGTGTGTTATAGTTCTGTGCATTGCACAGAAGGCAGAGTTGGAACAGTATGAGGGCAGGTCAGGTTCTGAGGAATAAAGTAGAAAGTCATGCCAAAAGATTAACAACAAAAATACCACACTAGGTCAAGCCAAAAGCTGAAAGACGCAAAAAAATTGACTTTTAATGCCCTCTGAGAACTTTAAAAGATTGAAGTTTTGCTAACTAAAGTTTTTCTACCTTCAAACCATTCTCTGCCTTCTTTGCATACAATATGCGCATCGACACTCGAAAGTCACGTCTTGTGGTGTCAGGTCAATGTGTTGTTCTTGTAGGGTAGGTAAACGAAAGGAAAAATATTTAAAAGCAAAAAGTTATTACACTGCCTTACCTAGTTGCTTCGCAAAAGCATAAATGTTGAGTAAGTAGTGTTCAAAATTAATGTATGTCAGTGTAAAGCGAATAATTAAAAACAAGTTGAATAAAAGCAAAATATGAAGAAATATTTTGAAATTGTTCAAAATGCGGGCGAGAGAACACTTTAGCGAATGCGTAGGGCGTAACCACGCTATTTAATTTATTTGAAACTCGCGACACACTTCGCATCGCATCGTTCTAATTGTGCAAACGGTTTGTTAGAATTCTATTGAATGTTTAGATGAGTTATTCAACAACAATCCCTCATAATTACCACCGATGGATCAATAAAAACAGTTTGCACAATTAAACCGTTAGATTTATCGTGACCTGTGCAGCCTGTGCAGCGGTCAAGTTTTGAATTCACCCGCAGTTTGAACAGTGCAGTAAAAAGGAAAAAAAAGAAGTGCTGTATTAGGCAATCACTCACCAAAGTTTGGGCAGCTGTCTGGTGCTGTAAAAACAGGCTTCAGTCAGTTAAGCCAGTAATAGAAGAGTAATTTTAGAGTAAAGCAGAGTGATAAAAACAGTTTAGTAGAGAGTCGGCGAGTGATTGTTCAAACTGCGGGCGCGGCTGCCGCTGATCGGTCGAGCGATCAGATACCGCCGCGTGATCAGAAATCACTGCGTGATCAGAAATCGCCGCGTGATCAGAAATCACCGCGTGATCAGAAATCGCCCCGTGATCAGAATCTGTGGAGTCAGACAATTGCCCGCGACATGATTGGAAGGATTTGTTTTATATTGTTAAATGTGTTAGAGTTCCACTGTTTGTGTTTTATACTTATGAATGATGAGATGTTTTAGCAGCATGATTTGTGTGCGATAAGCTATATTGAATTGTCATCAGTATGTGAAATGTGTTGACCTATTGCAGATGAACGTAGTGAAGACTATCCTGTATGCGTAAATTAAAATCCTACGTAGGTATATTATACCTAATTATCATTTAAAGTACAGTATCGTAAAAATATGAATGTTTATGGTAAGAATATAAAATCATATTTACTAGATGTGGTTCAATATTTTTCAACTAGCTGTTCTTCGCGATTTTGTCTGCGATCCAGGATGAAAAGTAGCTTATGTCCTTATCCAGGACGTGGTCTACCCATGTGTCAAATTTCATCCCAATTTGCAGTCGTTTTAGCGCGTGAAAGCGTAACAAAAAAACAAACAATCTTACTTTCGCATTTATAATATTAAAGTCAAGATTAATACTAATAATCTTCATTAGAACGGTCAAGTAATTTTCTAGCGGTCAACAGACCGCCCAGTTGGTAAAAGCGAATCATTTGTTACCAACATTACGGCTTGCACAATTGTATCGAAATGTAACTAACCCCGTGAATGCTACCCAGTTGCTCAATTAACCGATGGGTTAATCGGCCTCATTTGTTATTTACGAATCGGCAGCCGGAATGAACCAGCTGTGGTAGACTTGGGTAAGACGTTATCTATTATTAAGCGGACTTCACATAGATAGAGCAAATGAGCAATGAAGAGTACCGGAAAGAAATCTGTGATACAATTTTGGTGCAGCAAAACATTAACTTATGTATGTGACGGCAGCCATATTGTTTAGCAGCTGCTAGAGACGGCGACTAGATGGCGCTAGTGGAACGTGCACCGGACGCATCATAGACAAATCATTCACTCTATCGATAATTTGGCCTAAAGGACTTTGTATCCAATCTAGTAAAATATTGTAACGTTTTCCCCCTACTAGCGATCGCCTTTATAAGGAGCTGCGCCGTTGAGTGACTCAACTTGAGTCTGCACGCATTTCCAACGGATGCGTCTTGGTGCACGGACCACTGTCTCTCAACAGTCAGTACCGATATCCGTGGTACTGCCCGATTATTGGATGTGGAACGCTGTCTCTGACAACTAGTACTGTCCTTATTGCGGTGGGTGCATGGACCACTGTCCCTGACAGTCAGTACTGCCCTATGTGACCGCCCTCAATGCCACTATTACTTATTTAATTTATTTCATTTCTGTATTTTCTAGATTTAAGATAACTGATTGTTCGATTGAAATAAATTTGTGTATTAGTTTTACTTCCAGACATCAGAAGTAAAACTAATACACAGATTTATTTCAATCAGTTATCTTAAATCTAGAAAATACAGAAATGAAAAAAGAAAAATTAATTAATTAAGTACAATATTCTAAATAACAACATTAATTTACAACACATTATTTGTAAGTTAGGGCAACCCATAGAATAGAATACTCTTTCTGTACACCATATAAATATTACAGACATAAATATAGAAACTTTACAATGGGTTACACAATGGGCGGTCTTATCGCTAAGAGCGATCTTTTTAAAGACAACCTTTGGATGGATTAAAAAGGGGAAGGACAGACAAATACTGCAACACATATTTCCATAATTAGTATTATTTATGCACAAATTAACTAAGGATATGAGTGCCTTAGTAAATAAATAAACATACTTGGAAAAACATTTCTCATGACATACTCGTAAGAGGATTCTAAGCATCGTCTCGTTACATGTCTAATTAAATCTAAATTAATATTATAAAGAGTGAGTAAAATTACTCGTTTATTTGTAAGAGGTAATCTCTGGACGTATGATCCGGTTACAGAAAATATTTAACTTATAGTAAGCCACACTATTGCCAAGTATATTGGGATATTGTGTTTCATGGTATAGCTAGTAACTATTCAGTAATCTGTGGTATAGCTGACTTCTATCCATTCCATTGAGGGGCCGTGGCTAAATAATAACAGCTGCACAGTTCGAACGCTTACCGCGGTTGGTCTGTAAATACCGAAATCCCTCCGTGTCTCGGAAAGCACGTCAAGTCTTTGGTCCCGGCTGTCATTCGTGGATCTTTGACAGTCGTTACGGGTAGTCAAAGTCTGACAACCAGTTTTACCAAGGGGAATCGTATTACCCAGTAACTGGGATGTCAAAGTCAAAAATCTTTATTAAGAGACTGTCGTTACAAAGCGTTATTGTTGTGGAGGTCAGATAGGCAGTCGCTCCATGTAAAATACTGGTATTCAGTTGCATCTAGTTAGACTGGGAGACGACCCCAAACATAGTTGGGAAAAGGCTAGGCAGGTGACGATGATGGTATAGCTGATTTCCACGCGGATGAAGTCGCAAGCAGAACGGGTAGGTAACTAATATTCAGTTTTCTGCTCTCAGTCCAAAAACGCTTAATTTGCGCACAGTTCCACAGTCAGAATAATATATAGCAAGCAATTCTGCATGAATAGTTCAGGTCGTTAGCAAAACGCCTTCGAGAGGCCAAGACAGACTTACAAATTGCAACCCAGGGAAAGAGATATTGCACTCCGGGGGTATATTCAATGTTTTTCATTGCTATCGAAGTAGCACAGTACATAATTAATGTTTAAGCAGTCAATGGATAAAGGTTGAGGCTTAATTCTTGTTGGTTTTCCAATTTCTGCCTTGTTGTCTGTTATTAATGAGTTTTCTCATACATTAGTAAATGACGTTGCGCTTTAAATGGATTCTGTTCGGTGGTTCGGTGTAGGATTTTGTTTTTAGGTCCAAAATCTCGGGTACTAAACCGCTTGCATGAATGTTTATTTTCACTCGTAGGTTCATTTTTGTAAACGAGCTGATCTGTGAGCTCAGCAATACCAATATCGGGTGCTCCATTAACGGGCACTGCGTCAATAACATCAGCTACGCGGATGATATGGTATTGCTGAGCCCATCGATCAGTGCACTTAGGAGGCTTCTTCGCATCTGTGAGGACTATGCGGTGGTTCACGGCCTCAGGTACAATGCGACCAAGAGCGAGCTACTGGTTTTCAAAGCGGGTAACAAATGTTATGATACTGTCCCACCAGTCACCTTGGGGAGCGCTCAGCTTTCCAGGGTCACGAAGTTCAAGTACCTGGGGCATTGGGTCACCGATAGTCTGTCCGACGATGTGGACGTGTAGAGGGAACGCCGAGCATTGGCAGTTCGATGTAGCATGCTGGCTCGTAGGTTTGCACTTTGTACTAGGGAGGTGAAAATTACACTCTTTAGAGCGTATTGCCAATCTATGTACACGGGTGCTCTATGGGTCAGCTATACAAAAAGCTCGTACAATGCTCTGCGGGTCCAATAAAATAACGCCTTCAGAGTTATGTTGGGGCTGCCGCGCTTTTGCAGTGCATCAGGGATGTTCGCGGAGAATGGCGTGCCAGATTTTTACGTACTGATGCGGACACGGATAGCATCCCTGATGCGGCGAGTTCAACTACCTAATTTGCTATTCCGTTTGCTTGGGATTTACCTATCACTAGGTAAAACCCAAGTTTTTAATGAGTCAAAAGTTTGAAAAGGAACAAACCGTAATAAATACGAGCGAAAAAGCAAAACGTTCTTACGGAAATCGGAAAACTAAAATGAATCTATCGGAAGCAGAAGTATGATTAACTCTTTATAGTACTTCAAAAGTGGTACATTGATACGTGTGTCGGTTATTTACGGTTTTCGATCAGCGGCTGTCAGATGCAGGCCGTTCTGACGGCGCGGCGGCCGGCTTGCGGCCCGACTGTGCCTTTAATGCATTTTATTGCGAGTGAAGGGTTAATTGCTTGAAATGTTTACCATTCGCATGATCTTGATGGATGTGGTGGGTTCTTAATTATTCTGGACTTTATATTTATTTATTTATTTATTTATATATACTTTATTGTACACCAGAAAAAACATTACAATAAAAACGATGGTTCACATAAAACATACAATGGGCGGCCTTATCGCTTTCTGCGATCTCTTCCAGGCAACCTTGGAATGGACAGTGATTGCGTGGACTTTTGACATGTTGAGGTAAAAATGTTCGGTGGTTTTGCAAATTGCAAGTATACAATACTAGCAGCGCCCCGCGGTTTCAACCGCATAAGTGTTGCTCACGAAAAAACTCTAAACTCTAAAGTTTCTAATATACTTAATTCAATTATGATTCGAAGAAAGACGCCTGGGGCCATCTATTATCACAATAGCGTTATTGTTGTTTTCCTCTGGAACAGCCCTTTTTTTCGGGATGAAAGGTACCCTATATCCGTTTCTGTACACCTGACAACGTATATGAAAAATTTCAGGATGATCGGTTCAGTGGTTTAGGCGTGAAAAGGTAACAAACAAACTTTTTTTTCGCATTTATAATATTAGTTAGGATTATAAGATGCCTACATTTATTTTCACTATCGGCCAATATGTTTCGTTTTTAAAAAATAGTTTTTCTTCCCATAGTGGAAGGAACAAAGTTTACATAAATACCAAATTTGTAAAACCTGACAAACAATTTTTGCACTTTAGGTAGATTAGACAAATATAAATCTGTTGTGTCTGCAGCTTGATATAATACCACTGATGTGCAACTATATGCCTACACATACTGGAGGCTGAGATGTAGGTATACAAATCTTATTAAAATCTACAAAAAACCTCGTTCAACATCCACATAACACATCAACCGAAAAAATCTAGTACCAAAACAGTCTCCGAACTCAAAAACAGAAGCCGCAGAGCGATCCAAACATCGAAGCTGATAACAACCCGATATGAGCAAACAGCACCAAATACTCGACCGATTGTCAACCCGTATCGACGCGGCGGTCGGTTAGATAAATTGCTCGAGTTGGCAACTAGCCAGGGGCACCTAGTATGTTTGTAGGAATTGCACAGGTGCTGACCGAGGTATGCAGGTAATGTTGGTAAATTTTTCTGAGGAATTGGAGTTTAATTATTTGTGGATGGAGTTGGGGGCTTGGGGGGTTTCAGCGGAGCTTATCAACCTACAGATCGGTATCTGTAGGCACCAGTTTTAGGTGAATTTTGCCGGCAGTTCTCTCTATAAATATGTGAAACATGGAGATTATGATAATTGTGTCATTTCGGCAAAGGTGGTCCATGAAGATGAAAGAACAATGGCCAAATTCCTATAGAGGCTGTAATCGACTTTTATTTTCCATGTACAAAAACAAATTATAGACACGATCCAAAATAGCACAGTACCTACGCATTACAAAATACCACAGAATATATATTTCTTAGGTTTTTCAAGACCTTTAAAAATAACAGATCTTTTCACTTTTTTTTTAGCGTGCCGCTGTAATTGTGAAATTAATTTAATACACGTATAAGATTTAATACGCGTTTTCGATTTACATATTTTAATTTCATTCAATATTATTATTTGTTTATTTACAGTTTTCTAAAATAGCATCTTGGAGCAGCCTGTACATAAAGGACTGTAGCGCAGGGCTCATTTGCCGGGTTCACAGATTATAACATCGCATCAATGGAATTAAAACGAATAACGTACAAAGAGTAGGCAAATTGAAGGAAAGAGAGAGAACCCTATGTCGGCGAGCAGCGCAGGCGGAATTTTTCATTTTATGAATTATTTTATGTTGTTTTCATTTTTATGATTACTGGCCACTAGCCCAACCCGTGTGATAAATTAATATCGTCATTGTAGCCGCATGTTGTATATTGCATATCGGGACGCCACCACCTCATCGTCAGGTACGATTTGGCCAGTAAATATTGACCGTTTCTTCTTACAAGAAAGCCTTGAGGAAAGGACTAAAAAGCATTAGATATCTTACCCACATAAAAGAACGCCAAAACAGCTTATTTACTAGATTTTTTGTCATCCTTAACGGTTGTATGTACAATGTGATACAGTGTCCACCTCTGATAATAACGTAATTAGATTTGAACGTGATGCCGGCCTGTCGCCATTTATCGGACACAAATTCAATTTCGAACTGAATTTTTCAAAGAGAAGGGTGTAATTCAATTTCACATGGCATACGAAAATACCTAAAGTAATTTTTCACTTTTGTTTATTGTAGAAAGTACAGACGCCAGCACATCAACCTACTACAATCTATCAAATTTATTTAATAGATTTTTAACTTTATCGCTAAAGCATAAGGTTCAAGGTTGATTGGGAAAATTTGACAGTTTCGGGTAGCTTGATGTGCTGGCGTCTGTACATATAAAAGCCAATTTCTGTAACAGATTTATGTATCTACAAGCCGTGCGCCCTATGTTATTTCCCATGGGCAATAACGACGAACTTTCACACAAACTTTCATCCCCTTTTTGATCCCTTTAGGGGCTGAATTTTTAAAAATCCTTCCTTAGTGCTCATTTTCATTATACAAGGAGCTCTTGTGCATTTCAAGCTTCTAGACCCAGTGGTTTAGGCTTTGCGTTGTCTGTCAGTGAATTCAAGATTTTTATAAAGTACCTAGAGAAGATGCTTTTCTAATTATATATGCCAGTTGCCACCACAATCGGAAAAATATCTTAAACTAGCAGCACTCCGCTGTTTCACCCGCATAAGTGTCGATCCCGTGGGAATATCGGGATAAAACCTATCCTATGTCCTTTCCCAGGACTCAAACTATCTCTATACCAAATTTCATCTAAATTGGTTCACCAGACACACAGACACACTTTTGCATTTATAATATTAAAGTATGCTGAAGAGTTTGTTTGTTTGTTTGAACGCGGTAATCCCTGGACCTACCGGTCGTATGAAAAATTAGTTTTGCATTTTATAGCCCAATTCTTAAGGAAGGCTATAGGCTATTTAACATTACGTTAGGTCCCTTAGGAGCCGAGCAAAAAGAAAATAATTCAGAAAGAACGCTAGCGAAAACAAATTAATAGCGCGGGCAGGCGATGCGATGCGACAGGGTGGGTCGGGGGAACAAGAATTTTCACGTAGACGAAGTCGCGAGCAGATGCTAGTTTATATATAAGTATTTTTCTCAGTGCAGGCTGCGCGATTTACACTAAAGGGATGTTTTGTGATGATTGCCCATTAGTCTTTCTACATAATGTAAGGCTCTCTTATTAACTTCGCCATTTTGTTTTTTCTTGTCATTAATTCCATTGTCCAAAACTTTCCCTACTTCGCCCTTGTTAAAACTATGCCTACGATTCTTTATATATAAACCTAATTAAAACAAATTAATGAATTGCTTCAAGACAAACTGACAATGGCGAGATTTTCCGTTTCCAACACTTCGTTTGTGCAACTTTTGTGGAAGTTCTTTATTCTCCAGTCGCACACTCGAACAATTATGTTGCCACACTTAAAAATTCATTATAAAAACATCTCGTAACTGGTTTGTAAGAATGTTCTCTTTTTTTGTAAATAAGAAAAAAACCTTCTTTGTTGTGTTCTTTATTCAAAAGCCGTTTCTTTTGTTTTGTTAGACATTTTCTTTTGAAAAATTCTACCCTTTTAATTAACTTACTAGCTACAAACTGTATTTTAGAGTTTATAATTGACAGTTTCCAGCTAAAATTATAATTGCTTGAAATTAGTTCTAAACGATTGTTTAAAATTGTTTCATCATCATCTACCAAGCCTTTTCCCAACTATGTTAGGGTCGGCTTCCAGTCTAACCGGTTGCAGCTGAGTACCAGTACTGACCTCCACAACCCAGTTCCTGGGTAATACGATACCCCTTGGTAAAACTGGTTGTCTCAGACTTTCGGGCTTCTGAAGGCCCGTAACGACTGTCAAAGATCCACGAATGACAGCCGGTACCAACGGCTTAACGTGCTTACCGAGGCACGGAGGGGTCTTGGTATGTGAAGATGGTCACTCATCCACGGACAAACCGCGGCACGCGTAGCTTAACCTGATCGATCGTCTCGTGCGGCTGTAAAAAATTGTTTCATATTTATCAAAAACAAAATATTGGAAGTAAGTAAGTCACTCAAGAGTTAGGTGCATAAAATCAGCGCTGTTGACAATAGGTTCATCCGAAGTCACAGCATTTTGCTGAGCAACGACCTGTTCTTGCACAGATGCGAATTATTGTTGTTTTTTTGTAATAAAAGTAGTTTCCATTCTGCAATCGGCATTTCTTTTTGATTGTTCTTTGTTTGTTGTCATTTTCCAGTGTCGCAACACTGATTAATGTGTATTGTCTTTGGTCCGTAGCCCTGACACATTGAGGTACATAAAACATGGAGATGCCGCGTTATTCTATACATACATTTGCTTATACAAATATGAGTGAAATATGATTCAGAATGTGAAATATCATTATGTCTCATTCTTTCTAATGAGATAATTTTATTTGATAAAAGAGACAACAATATTTAAGTTGTTGCTCATTATGGCAATATTTTATCGTGACGTAGTGACAGTTGTAGGTAAGTGCCATAGCAGCCATCTTATGCGCGGAGTTTCATGGTAGTTTTGCTGTCAAATGGTTGTTTATTTTTTGTATTATTGAGGATTGCAAGAAAATTACGAGGATTTTACCTGTTAAAACTGCATGTAAATGTTGGGAAACAGAAACTCAACATGCCTGTGTGTTGTATTGTGAAGTGTGGTGCAAGAAAGAATGAAAATCAACCTCAATTGTCTTTGCACAGGTTAGTAGCCGGTTTTCATGCATTAATACATACAATAATACACATTCGATGATACAATTGTAACGTGATCATGAATTTATGGCTAAAGTATTGATATTTGGGTTCATTTCCGTATAACAGGCCTTTCTATTATATTTGTTAATTCGTTCGTTTGTTTACAATAATATGTCATAATGGAATAGTGTTGTACCGTTGCCGACTTGGCGTAATAGTTTCCGAAACTAGTTCCTCCGCTGAAACGATACCGGTATATTCTGCGATGTTAACATAAATAATCCTGCGTCTTATTCAGTCCGAGTGACCTTGCTAGGTCCGGCCTGTGGTTCACACTTCACAGCACCAAAATCAAAATATTTCACATAAACCTACATGGACACTTTTATGAAACGTCAGAAGCTAGGTGCACGGTTCCAATTGGTAGTTTCCTATGGAGAAGAAACGGTAAGAAACTCAATGGTTACACTTTTAAAATAATTGGCTTTTACAATGTTTTCTATTTTGTTAAGTACTTGTTGACAGGCCTACACTGTCCTCCCCTATCTATTAACATTGAAATTTCAAAAGGTTTTCTCGGCTCCTAAGGGTCGTAACGTGATGTTAAATAGCCTATAACCATCCTGGCTACCAAACGCAAAAATAATTTATGCATGGCATTTTTTTTGCGCGGAACCCTAATTATTTTTCTAAAATAAAGGTAGCCTAAGTTACTCCTTGTAGGGTAGCGGGATCGTCCGAAAGGGTTACCGCTGCCCCGGAACATAAAGGGCTAAGGAAGGAACACGGGTGGGTTTTAGTCAGTAAGAGTCTGACACTCCCTTCCGCTCCACCCAGAGCGGGAGGAGTCATTAGATGATTTCCCATCCACAAAAAAAAAATAAAAAGTTACTCCTTGTAACATATCTGTCAGTGAAAGTCCCGTCAAAATTGGTCCAGCCGTTTCAGATTAGCCGGAACAAACAGACAGACAGACAAAAATAAAAAAAAATGCCATTTTGTTAAAATAGTACTGTTTAGATTTTTATAAGCATTTAGTAAAAAGCTGTTATTTTGACAGTACCAACAGACACTTCAATTTTATTTATTTTTATAGATAACGGAAAGTAAGATAACCTACTCATCTTTTTCTGTTACAATTACAACGGACTTTGTATACATAATTTATTAGGTATGATCTAAACGTGATAACTAGTAAGACTCGTATTTAGTATCGATACTAGTTATAGTAACACCTATGTTCCTTGATAGACACAACACTAGCAATGGCAGCCATTTTATGAGACAATACCAGTTGTAGGTATGCACCCTTTTTTCGTAGGTATTTCCAGTCCATACTGTTGTATGTCAATGCCCTGACATCACGCAGTGGACAAAATTGTCAACCTTTTATTGCTTGAGTACGAGGCTTTTGGCTACTTTATATGTGCGTATCTAATGTATTTTTTTTTGTAATGTCCGTTTTGTTTGTACAAATTAAATTTTTTTTTCTATTTATGCGTTGTGTATGTTCGTGAACGAGCGCCGTCAGTTGGAGCTGGTCATCACTTAGCTGCCTCGGCTTATTTTTAATTATTTTATTTTTGGATTGTTGATTTATTACTATTTGCTGTATTCTGGACGCTTTTAACGCGTACCTATGTCTTTTTTTACAACGTTCTCACATATAATTATAAAACTACCTAATATTTTTGTAAAAATATAATTTAAAAGAGTGTCCATGGAGTTTCTTGCCCGTTCTTCTCCATAGGTACAGACACCAGCACATCAAGCTACTACAACCTGTCAAATAAAGTATAAGGTTCAAGCTTGATTGGGAAAATTTTACAATTTCGTGTAGCTTGATGTGGTGGCGTCTGTACCTACTACGCTTTAGAAAGGGAACTAGCTTCATATTTTCTGACTGACCGACATCTTGACAATTTAAAAGTGCCTGTAAATGGTTTATTTGAAGTAAATGCTTTGAGTTAGAGCTGTTTGAGTTTCTTTCTAAGTATTATTATTGTGTGACAATTATTTATAATGATTTTTTTTTGTTGTTTCTATTTCCCTTTGTACTTTTTAACTTTCGTACACCCTCGGGGAATTCCCCAAGAGCGCCATTTCCTTCTTACAAGAGCCCAAAACGGAGATCTTTCCCGACTCGTTCTAATTAGAGGCTCACCTTTTCCGAGGCCCTCTCTTTACAAAATTGCATCCTCTCTACGCAGCTGAGCGACTTAAACGCAAGATCTTTTAGTCCTATGAGGGTGTAACACCATCTGCGGGTAAAGGCAATTATGGAAAAAAAACTTTTGACTTTTATGGGTGGGTGGGGCATGGCTCCCTCTTACCGAGAGGAGCCTGTGTCCCAGCAGTGGGAACAATATAGGCTGATTATGGGACATGGCCTTTCTTTTAGGCACAAATAAATAAACATACACAAATGTCGTTTCAAGAAGGCATGACAAAAAAGACAAACGTATGGGAATAAAGTTGAGGGCCTGTTTCAGTCTCTAGATAGGCGCTATCTATCAGATAAATTCAAATATTTCTGATATTCTCAGATAATTTCAAGAGGACTTTTTAATTAGATAAAGGAACTCCAACAAAAGATTTATTTGAAATCAACCCCTGTGGGGGTGAAAAGCAGGAATATAGTTTTATGAAAGATCTTATTCCTACGGTTTAGAAACTTAAAACTTGGCACAAATACTTCAATAGGTAAACAATAACGATCGTAGATGGTGGGGTTCTGTAATTTCGACCATTCATGTAGTCATTTTGGAAAATTATTCTTTATCATAAACATATTATGTTTTCATAAACATAATATGTTGAAATGAGTCATTTTGGAAAATTATTCTTTATCATTAAAGAATAATTTTCCAAAATGACTCATTTGAAACAAGCCATGACACTCGTGAATTGAAACTTACGTCGATAGTGTAGCACGCTAATTGCGAATCACACTTTCAAACACAATCTAACCCATTTTGAAGTATATTCCAAATCCATTGCTTCATATGTTCGAAAAATTTGTCTACTCAACAACGTAAATGACGCAATGAATGTTGTTGAACTGTCAAAATGAAAGTCATTGCTACTGGTAGTGTGTTACGCAACAACCCCGCAGGTCTTTAATAAATTTATAGTCACATAATTAATTCCAATCCCAGCCTTATAACAACACTAGCTTCAGCCCGCGTGAAATTTCTGTTTCCCCCAACCCACCCGTCGCATCGCATCACCTGACCGCACTACTACTTCGTTTTCGCTTTCGTTCTGACTTTTTTTCTTTTTGCTCGGCTCCTAAGGGTGCTAGCGTGATGTTAAATAGCCTATAGCCTTCCTCAAAAATTGGGCTATCAAACGCAAAAAGAATTTATGAAATCCGACTGGTAGTTCCGGAGATTACCCCCTACATACAAACTTACAAACAAATTTTACCTCTTTATAATATTAGTATAGATTTATATTAATTGTGACCCCACATGGGGGTTCAAGCGTGACTGATGTCCGATGAACACTAGATACTCGAACCGCGTTAATCAGGGCTTTAAGATAATTAACACAATATATGCATGGCCATCTATGTCTGGTTGAATTGCTGTAGGATGCGCACAATTTTTACTACTATTGAACCTTTAGAAGTAATAGGGCAACACCGCCTAATTATTTAAAGTCCTAAAATTCGTATTTTAAGTATGGTGTTTATGTTTATCTATATAAATAAAATTCAAAGTTGTTGTCTGAATTTTACAGAATCGACGTGCTGACTGACTGATATATCAACGCACAGCCTAAACCGCTGGTCCTAGGAACAAATTTGGAGGGTGTGTTCTTTGTGAAGAGTAGGTATCCACTAAGAGTTTTTCGAAATTCCACCCCTAAGAGGGTGAATGGGGGGAGGGTGAAATTTCACGCGGACGAAGTCGCAGGCAGAAGCTAGTGGTGCCATATGATAATCGCGAAAAAACATACATGATACAAAACTTCAATACCTACTCGACTGATTATTTTTTCGCGATTACGATGTTGGTCCCATGGAGAAAGTAGGTATTCAGTTTGATAATATGTACCGTATGTACAGAAGTCAGCACATCAAGCTACTACAATCTGTCAAATTTCTTTAATGAATTTTCAACTTCAATCGTTAAAGCATAAGGTTCAAAGTTGATTGTGAAAATTTGACAGTTTCGGGTAGCTTGGCGTCTGTACCATATCATGAATATGACTACACCTAATACTCGATTGTTTGTAAAATACAATAAGCTTTTGAGAAGGGAATGTCGATGACGACTTTGTTTTGGATATTGCATGTGTTAGCCCACTTTTGCACGGATCATAGCTTTCATATATCTATGGCACGGATGTATAATATCGCGGCGGGATTTTATTGCGTACTGGATTTTGAACTCTCTGTGTTGACCCGAGCGGTGAGAATCCAACAGAGTGCATCCCAGCGCGTCAAACAAACAACACATTGTTGTATTTTCAGCCCTCGATGCTGGGCAGTGCGTCGAAAATCCAGTGAGCGAAAAAAAGTCACCGCGGGAAAACGCGCCCGAGCGTAGGTACTTGGGCTTAGTCGGACAGACAACATTCAACTTGATACACGTATAAAATAGCACTCGATTGAAAACGCTTTTTAAAATTAAGGGGACTACATGACCTAAAGCGCGGTCACTGTCGAATTGCATAGAAAAGAAAGAGAAGCGCGATGACGCAACGCTGGTAATTTATTGCAAATTATGAAGCAATTATCTATTTATTAAATAATCTATTGTTTGAACAAAAATATTAAAACACTAGTGCTTTAGTGTGTTGCTTGTACCTAGAATAATCTGACAAAAAATCTGAATGATTTTATTGTAAAAAATGTTTTTAGAGGTATCTTCATGATTTTTTTCTATCGTATCAAATTAGTTGTATTATGTTTTCAACACACTCTCTACCTAGCATATATCTTGAAAAATATCATATATTTTTCTGTTTTTTTTTACTGTAGTCGATCATATACTTTTAGTGCTTCTAAAACTTGCGTTTTTTGCGTTTAGGTCCTGTAACCTCAAGTAAAATGTAACACCCTAAACTAAAAACTGAATCCAAAAACAAAACACTCAATGAAACAAACAAAACGCCCAATGAAACAAAAATACTTTTCCACTTTTTAGATACCTACATTCATTATGCCAGTTAAAATTGGTTCTGTTCAGCGACACAAAATAGGTACAACTCAACTGAAAGCCAGTTATTGAGCGACCATGACTTCTCAAACTGCCAGTCACTGATGGCTATAAAACGGCTTGTGATAATCATATCAGCAGCACTTATGCCTACTGTGGTATATTCCCCTATATTATCGGCTCTTAGACGCGCGTGCCCTCTCACTCCCGCCGCTCACAGCTAACTGGCTGCTTTACGACCGCACGTGCGCTAGAGACGACATAATGCTTCCTTCTCTTTCACTCACAGATACTACATCCCTTCCTTATTTTATTAATTTTGTTTTCAATAACAAATTAGAGGAGAATTAAAATCTTATCAATAATCAAGAAATTCAAAGTACAACTGACTACACATTTATCGCGCTATCTCACAAAAGACAACCAAATTAATCAACACACTTAAGCTCTGCATGTGATCTCTGGTTACGCGTAGCTCAATAACCTCCAGTTATTCATCTTTCCTTTATGCGAACCCCCATGGGAGCGCCGAGTCTCTCCTGGACTCTATGGTTTTCACTGAAACCCGACCTCCGCCAGAGTTGACTCCTTACCGCGTACTCACGGACTACTAAAGTAGTAGACGCCGATTTTTATTGAGCTACGGCTACACGACAACCTCTGGTACGGTCCAATCATCATGCAAACTTAAATACTCTCCTAATTGTTACTACTACTACTTTGCTCAACCTCAATTTCGTCATTTATATTCTGATTTTCTGGCATTTGTCGCAACCTCCCATATGAAGACTGATGAGATAATTAAAAGGTAAACAGGTGGACCACGACCGAATCCCGAGGGACTCGACTCTTTAAAGTCTGTTTTATTTCTCGATCAATTTGCAATAAGCATTCAAATTAGAAACCAAAAATTAGGCTAATCTAAAAATTGGAACTATCTAGTTACGAGATTACCGAGACCAAGTACAATAATTCCACACTAATCAAAGAAAACAAAACCTCAGGTCTCTCATCCACGGTCAACAATCACGGCTATAACATAGCTCCCACACATTTGTCACATACGCACATCCCGGAGGAATGCCGAGTCGTCTTGGCTCAACGGTCTTGGCTTCAAGGCTAGACCCGACCATATTTACCAGAGCTATCGCGTGCCACGTACCCACAGTCTAGCAAGTAGATTCCGATTTCTAACGGGCAATGGCTACGATACTCTGGTACGGTCTCCGACTCAATGAACAGAGAACCTGAGTACACAAACTAAAGTGATGCCAACTCGTCATCTACAAGTCTACAATCTCAATTGGTACTTGGCCCTCGGGCATCTCCCAAACACGGTCATGGAGCATATTTGCATGTACGCTTGTTAACTAAAGATTTTAAAACATTCCGGTCGCCATCTAACACTTCAACTATTTGAAATGACCCTCTATACTTCACGTCAAGCTTAGTTTGGTTACGCTCGTCGTTCTCTATAAACATGAATTCACTAAGAACCAATTCTGTTTTTTTTTTTTTTTTTTTTTTTTTTTTATGTAATAGTAATAACTCACAGTAGTCCTGTTAATCCTCGTCGCCAAAATGTGGTATATTCCCCTATATTATCGGCTCTTAGACGCGCGTGCCCTCTCACTCCCGCCGCTCACAGCTAACTGGCTGCTTTACGACCGCACGTGCGCTAGAGACGACATAATGCTTCCTTCTCTTTCACTCACAGATACTACACCTACTATTAACATCTTATCACAACCTGCCAAGCGCGGCTATTGTGGCCGTAACTGACTGAAACTGCGGCCAATCAATGCGGTGCTCTCGAATAACGTTCGGATATTCACCGTCGTTGTCAAAATATGGGATTTCGTCGACCAGGCCTTTTCACTTTGATGTCGACATAATAGTTTCTGTTTTCAGTTAAAACTTTATACAGGCTGACTTTTTTTTAACGTCTGGACAAAAACAGGGCATACAAGGTGAACGGGATTGAAGCATACCTATGTCACAGTCTTTCTTTTTTCACAAAAAAAAAAAAATGTTATATACAATTTTTTTTTACATTCAAGCCTTTAATTGTAGCCATTTTACGCGCGAAAATTACTTATCAATAAATTCGTAGCGGCATTAAAAAGCCATTACCCGGATTCAATCAATTTAGGTATTCGATGCGTCTATTCCTATGTCTAACCACCACGACCTAAAATGCACATTGTTTTAATTATTTCGTACATATATTTTCTTTATCCAATAATATATTTTCGGGCTTCAGTTATACCTAAGACTACTTAGGGATAGACCAATGAATGGTATAATTTGTCACGAGTAGACTCATATTAAAATGTCGCTTATTAAGAGGGATGAGCTAGACCGCGGGTAGCCCGTGAAATTCAATTTATCTTTCGTTTTTTGCAATTTGCAGGTCAGTGTCAGGTGCTATGTTGAACAAAATATGATTCGCAAGCGCAACAAGTATGCATTTACATAATTATAATTATTAAGTCATCAATAAAAACCTCTAAGTTCATTTATAATCCCATGGCTACTCTGCGCTTCCCCTTTAAAATACAGTTTAATATTCCGTAAGCATTGACTGGAGGTCTCCATTGTGCAAAGAAAACCTTTCTACATACTGACTGAGGGCAAACGCAGTTTGACTTTGGCCACGAACCCCACAAAATATTCATAAACAAATCCATAAAGTAAAAGCGTAGTCACTCGTAAAAAGACTTGGCTCGACAAACGTATAAATATTTTTATGAAATATCTCTTGGTATATCTCTAAAACCTTATTCATCATTCAATTCAAGGGTTTTTTTGCCCGTCATATGCCACGCCAGACAACGGTGAGCCTCATACAAGCTGCCAGTTTAAATTCTGGCACTAAGCCAGAAAATATTAAGTATAATATAAAGTTTATGCCAACAAATGATTTTAATATGAGTACACTCCAGTTGTCACAAATGGTTAGTTTTAAATCAATATTGGGTGTTGGAATCTTCTTTTGGAAAGGAATCTTTCATTTCTATAATTATGATTAATATTTTTTTTTTTTTGTAATTCTTATATACCTATAATATTTATCTATAAGAGCTCTCAAAACGGTGAAGGAAAACATCGTGAGGAAACCGGCATGTCCTAGAACCAAAAATTCGAAGACATGTGACATCTGCCAACCCGCATTGGGCCCGCGTGGTGGTGTGCGGCCCACTCCCTCTCACAGAGAGGAGGCTTGTGTCCCAGCAATGGGAACATTTTAGGCTGATTATCCTTGATAGGATAGGGAACCTCGTTTGTGTTTTTAGCAAAAATAACCTGTATCTGCAACTGTGGTATTTATCACAATAATATTATAAAGGCGAAAGCATGTGAGTATGTGTGTGTGTTTGTTATTTCTTCACGCAAAAACTACTGAACGGATTTGGATGAAATTTGGCACACAGATAGTTTATAACCAGGATTAACACATATTATTTTTATCCCGATATTCCCAAGGGATCGAGACGTATGCGGATGAAACCGCGGGGCGCTGCTAGTTCCATTATATAACACAATTACTCCCGTGCTAGGTATAGAAAAAAACTTGGCAATCTAATCTTATAAATGCAAAAGTAACTGTCTGTCTGTCTATTCCCTTTAAAAACCTTAACGGCTGAACATGTTGCGATGCACACAGGTGGACCATGACCTAATCCCTAATCCGGGTCATCGTACGTTTCCGTGGGATAAATCCCGTCCTCTACGCAGATGAAGGCGGGAACAAAAGCTAGTTGCCTATAAAATCAAGCTTATTACAATCACCAGCTATAATATTTGTAAAGACCTCCAGTCTAGACTAAGCGTCTAGACGATGGCGAGTTAATTATTTCCCATCTACGTACTTCCGGGCTGGCAAGTTCACGTCAATATTAGCTTTATGGAGCTCTATAGAGAGATTGTGAGTTTATGGAGACGGCAACAAACATTCGGTGTTGATACGTCTTGTTATTTTCAAGAATCTACTATTTTTAGGGTTCCGTACCTCAAAAGGAAAAACGGAACCCTTCTAAGATCACTTCGTTGTCCGTCTGTCTGTCCGTCAGTCAAGACCCTTTTTCTCAAGAACTCGTGGAGTTATTAAATTGAAATTAATAGAATAGAATACTCTTTATTATGTACAGACGCCAGCACATCAAGCTACCCGAAACTGTCAAATTTTCCCAATCAACTTTGAACCTTATTCTTTAGCGATAAAGTTGAAAATCTATTAAAGAAATTTGACAGATTGTAGTAAGTTGATGTGCTGGCGTCTGTACATCATATAAATTACAGACATAAATATAGAAACTTTACAATGGGTGACACAATGTCTTATCGCTAAATTAATATCAAATACGGGCGTTTATGTTCCAAAATCAAAACCGTATCCGTCCGTACCGTGCGCCTAGCTTCTGACGTTTCACAAGTGCCCATGTAGGTTTATGTGAAATAAAATATTTTAACTTTGGTCAAAGTCTCTTTTTAAAGCCCAATCACAAAAAAAAAATACAAAGTTTTTTAATGTTTGGCCCATAATTCAGCAACGCGGATACCATTCGCTGATGCGGCCCTTAGGTCCTCACGCGTGCAGGTGAAAGGGCATACTATGCAAGATGGGAGGTGAGCCATTGTCTGTGGAGAGACACCGCATACACATCGGAGGTCTGAGCCTTCCATGAACCCCCACTTGAGGAGGCTGTCCTTGCTGCGGCCTACTTGGGTACGAAGTCTATTTAAAGTTTTCCAAGTACGCCACGGTAACTTGTGCCCAGATGAGAGACACTCTGATGGTTTTATAAAGAGATCGACATTCATAATAATCAAAGAAAAATAATAGGTACTTACAAAGTAAAAATATACCTCCTTTTTTGAAGTCGGTTAAAAATGCTACGCTTTGCCACACAGGTACGCAGTAACCTGGGCTAGGACATAGGATACTTTTTATCCCGCTAGTACCTACGTTCCCTTGGGATAAGCTCCAACCTCCACGCGAGCAGAATCGCGGGCAAAATGTGGTTTAAGACAAATCTAACCGTAAAACATGAAATACCAAATTTTACTTGGCCTAAAATCATTCCTCAAAAACTAAAATAGTAGGTAAGTAAACTCTCGTCAAGTTTGAAGTACTTCCCGGCGCTTGTGTGCATCGAGGCGAGGTGTGAACTGACATCTAAGGTGCTCGTCACCTCTCTGCAGTTGAAAACGACGGCTTTAGGAGGGTACTTAGTTATTGCTGTGCATATTATCAACGTTAAAGTTAGGGCTAAGTAATAGTGATTTTTGTCAGTGACCTTTATGTTTTTTGTGTGCGTCTTTTGTGTGACGCCGTGGACGCGGCGAAGATTTGGGCCAACAAGATTTAATATACAGTCAGTGCCAGCGACACGAAATAAAAGATGTTTTTGGATTTATGTAATCGTATACTTACGAGAACGAATCGGAAATTTTTATTTGAATGTCTAGCTATAGCACATACTGACGTTAAAACTCTTTCTTTCTACACTTACCCCCTTACTAATAAACGTTGTATAGCGTCTGTATAGTTACACAACGCTTTGTCTTCTTCTTTCGAAAGTCAAATTACTGACGACTGAAAGAGAGCAATCGGTGTGTACGAGAAACTATTCATCTGATATAATACGTTTATTAGTAAGGGGGTTACAGTGTAGAGTAGTAGTTTGCTTATTAAGTACTTATGCGTAATAACAGCGTAGAAATTAAATGGGATGCATGAAGAAGCCTCCTCGAGTAGCGCAGTTTGTTCCGCCAGTTGCTCAACTGAACCGAGCGCTCGGCGCATCCTGGACAATCACACCAAACACCTTATTTGCAGACTGGCCAATTCTTCCCTTGCGGTGGCTTTGGCTTTTGTAGATGCCGCTACAATATCATCAACCCAAAACGCGCTTTTGGACGGCCCTAGTTTCCTTTTTTTTTTGTTTTTGGGGTGGAAATTCCTCTTGGACGTCCTCCACTCTGGGGTGGGCGGAGGGGTCTGTTAGACTCTTACTGACTAAAAACCACCCCGGTGTTCCATCTCACACCTACGCCGGGGGTCGCGGGAACGTACGATCCTTTCGCAACCCCCGACTGGTGCCGGCGCCGGCTGCCGAGTGCCGGTGTGACCTGGTTTCCTTGGCCTAACCTCAACCTCTCACATAAAACTCGTCACAAATATTTCAACAGTAACAACTAACACCCATTACCGAAAAGTTTTCTGACGCTTTTAGTCTAGATTATACACAAAGGATTCCTCAAATCATGTCCTATCCTATATTTACCTAATGTCAGGTGTTCCGTTACACCTAACACATCTGTGACGTGGCAAAAACTAGCTATAAATCAGTGTCGAGAATAGCACTGAATGATTAACTGAATGGGCTGGTTGTAACACCCTTACTGATGCTAGTTTGGTCTCTGGTAGAAAAAAAACAGTGGCACTCCGGGAGTGCCGACAGAAGTGAAAACTTGAACAATTACGTGTGTATTTTTTGAATCGTCATACTTATTATACAGAGGTGTCGGTTACGGTAACAGTGTCGCGAGTTCAATGGTTTTTTCCCCATCTCAAGAAATGCTCGACGCGCCTAAAGAAGTTTTCATTTCAAAAATCTAAATCAAAAGTCATTGATTCAAAGTAGGCTGACAGTCAGCATTTTTTGAACATGAAAATTACGAATCACAGTCCCCGCCCTTTACCACTTCCTAGTGCTTTAGCTGGAAAGAAGAAGGCGCAACAAACTCCCCAGCAGCACAGCTGTCTGTTCAGTTAGAAGAACTTGTTTCGATACATCATCATCTGCCTAGCCTTTTCCAAATATGTTGGGGTCGGCTTCCAGTCTAACCGGATGCAGCTGAATACCAGTATTTTACATGGAGCGACTGCCTATCTGACCTCCACAACCCAGTTACTGGGTAATACGATACCCTTTGGTAAGACTAGTTGTCAGACTTTCGGGCTTCTGACTACCCGTAACGACTGTCAAAGATCCACGAATGACAGCAGGGACCAACGGCTTAACGTGCTTTCCGAGGCACGGAGGGGTCTCGGTATGTAAAGATGGTCACCTATCCACAGACGAGCCGCGGCAAGCGTAGCTTAACTTGATCGATCGACCTGTGCGGCTGTTATTATTTAGCCGCGGACCCCTCAACTTGATTCTTTACAATAGTAAGTAATTAACATTACGAAACACAAAACATTAAATTATTTGTCAGTTAGCACACGCCAATATACCAACAAAAAATAAAGCCTTTTGTAGGGTTGCTACTAAGCATTTTGTAATGGAAAAACTCATTGACACTTTATCTGACCTACGGTTGAAACTCAGAACCCCATGCTGTAGTCTCGCTAACGACCACTAGATAAGATTAACCAGTCAAAAAATACCATAAACATATACATTTTTGATTGCCAAACAAAAACGTTAAATCAAACGCTACTACCAAAACAGCCTCTTTAACTATCTAATAGCCTCTAAAATTAATTACCCTCTTTTACCTAACATACAGTAATTCGACCATAAAACACATAACGTGGACTATTGAAACTGCAGCCTCCGAACACTTTGGCAGATCGCCAGTCGCCTCCCGTAGTGGCACTGTGTGGGGCTGTGGACAGTCGACCGCGCTTTGTGAACGATGCTGAGATTGCTTTTATAGTATTGCTTGAGGTGCTCAAGTGTGTTGGTCTGTTCGAGAGTAATTAAGTGTGTTCAACAAAGGATACGTGGGTCTTTTTACTAATTCATACTAATATTATCACTGCGAAAGTAACTTTGTCTATCTATATAATGAAGGAATCCACAGGAGAAACAAGGTAGCCGACATAACCCGAAGAATTGCCAAACTTAAGTGGCAGTGGGCAGGCCATCCGTTCTATGAGCAATATGCCCATATTGCTCATAGAACGGAGGGCCGATAGGGCCGAAAGGTTCTGGAGTGGCGACCGCGCACCTGAGGACGTAGCTCACGTAGCGTTGGAAGGCCTCCTACAAGACGGACCGATGACCTGGTGAAGGCCGCAGGAATCCGCTGGATACGAGAAGCATAGAACCGATCAAAGTGGCGTTGCTTGAGGGAGGCCTAATGGCCAACAGTGGACGTGTTTCGACTGAAAATTAATTAATGAACTCTGTCTATCTACTAGCTTTTTACTTCTTAACGGCTGAACGGATTTCGATGAAATTGCCACAGAGGTAAACCATGACCTGGGTTAGGCACTTAGGACACAGGATACCTTTTATCCCGGTAGAACGTTCCCGTGGCATAATTTCCGATCTCCACCCGAACGAAGCCGCGGGTAAAAGCTAGTTTGTCATATTATATAACATGACATTACGCCTGAATGCAAAAGGTTAGGCAGTGCATCACCCACATAGCACCTGCTTGTTAAGTTCATCATCATCTGCGTAGCCTTTTACTATATTGCAGTCAGCTTCCAGTCTAACCCGGTGCAGCTAAATATCAATGTTCCACATGGATGGACTGTCTATCTGACCTCCTCAACACAGTTACTGGGTAACACGATTCCCCTTCACCACGCAATAGGGGGCGAGCCTATTGCAAACGAACGGGCATTAATCCAGACTCCGAATTTATACATCAGTAGTCTGGATTTCTACCCGTTTAAAAAAATAGAAATTTCTTCTTAAAGAATTTCTCGATCTTATCATTCTAGTGAGCCCTAAGCACCCGAAACTCGTCTAAGTACCCCCACAGGGCCACAGGTAACCAATGAAGTTGTCTAAATAATAAATGTACCTACAGATATCTCAAGAAAAATATGGGGAATATCGCTTCGGGAATCATTGTCTTTGCTATGTTCGGAAATACTAACGCGCGGTAATGAGACCTGAGGGGCAATTCCAGTATTTTTAAGAACGTTCACATTCTAATCTCAGTCTCAATCTGTCAAAAATGAATCTAATTTTCATACATTTTTGACCAGTTCTTTACATTGATTGTAGCTGAGATGAGATTACGAATAAATTTTGAATATTTTTAACCGACTTTAAATAAGGAGGTTTTGTATTCGACCCGTATGTATGTTTGTATGTCCACGATTTTCTCAAAACTAATGAACCAATTTTGATAATTATTTCATAATGTGATCTACATACTTTCAGGAAGGTTTTAGAATATAATACATTATGTAATTATTCTTATGTACGATATTATATGCATAAATGTACTGCATCTCCGGCATGTCTATGCGAATTTTGATGATTCTTCTAGTCGGTGTCTTCAATTCTTCAATGCACTAGCGTTATTTGAATTTGTGTGGAGTAGGTACAACTAAAAAATTAAAAATTAATTCTTTTTTACGAAAAAAAAAACAATCGACTTAAAACAAACACTACAAAGCGATAAATAACTTTAATTTAGGAAGTCGGTGTCAAAATACAAAAATGTGTAACCAACGACACCGACTTCCGAAATTAAAGTTACTTATCACTTTGTAGTGCTTTTTTTTAAGTCGGTTGTTTTTTTTTTTTTTGTAAAAACTAATTTTCTGGTTTAGCTGTACGTGTTTACGTATGTGTGCGACCACCTGTCCGATTGGCCATGAACCAGTAATACATTATGTAGTGATGTCCATTATAATGACTTTAGCGTACATTGCTCCGTTCACTGAAGGTCAGCATATACAAGTACTTAGTGAGCAATCAAAGAATGTTGAAGTAGGGTTATCAGTGGCTATTATTATTGTATTATGTTTTATAGATTACTAGCAGCGCCCCGCGGTATCACCCGCATAAGTTTCGTTTATAATTCAATCATGATTCGAAAGACACGTGGCGCCATCTATTATCATAGTAACTTTATTGTTGTTTTCCTCGGGAACATCACTTTTTTTCGGGATGAAAGGTACCCTTTGTCCGTTTCTGTACACCTGATAACGTATATGAAAAATTTCGGGATTATCGGTTCAGTGGTTTAGGCGTGAAATGGTAACAAACAAACGAACAAACAAACTTACTGTCGCATAAAGTTAGGATAGTTAGGAAGTTTTCTAAAGAAAAAATTTCATTGCGTGTTATAAAATGGCAAAAATTGTGTGAAATAAATGCCACTGCCTAACTCTTTGGGGACAGATGGCAGATGGAGTAGAACAGTGCTGGACTGGAGACCGAGACCTGGTAGAAGTGTGGGCACACAGCCGATGAGGTGGACCCACAACCTGCACCCTAATTACGTAACACACTATTAATCTAAGTCTGAATCATTTTGAAGGATATTGCTAATCCATTGCTTCATATGTTCGAAAAATGTGTCTGCTGAACAACGTAAACAACGCAATGTATGTTGTTGAACTGTCAAAATCAAACCCATTGTTACTGATAGTGTGTTACGCAATTACCCCGCTGATCAAGATTGCTGGACGACTCTGGCTTAGGAAGGCTAGAGACGAGTGGCGTATATTGCAGGATGCCCACACTGATCAGCATTGGGTGGCGACAGGCTGGAGAAGAAGAGAAGGAGAACTCCTCGAAGACATAGGCGTGACATTTTTTTTTTTTTGTTAGCCTATAGTGTCCCACTGCTGGGCAAAGGCCTCTCCTAAATCCTTCCAGGAACTCTTTTCCCGCGCGTGACATTAAGTTTAAATAATTTCACTATTTAATACAAGAACAAGAATTGAAATGTTGATATTAAATAGGTTGAAATTAGAAGATGTAAAGAGGCTTTTGCCTTTTTTGGAATCCTGTTGATAAATAGACTTGAAAAAGAAAAAGAAAAAAAGAAAACTTGAAAAAACTTGAAACTATATATGTATACATATATATAAATATTACTAAAATAAGGAATCAAAATTTTTATTTCACAAAAAAACGTCAGAAGCCAGGTAAACGGTTCCAATTTGTCGTTTTCTATGGCAAAGAGTCGGCAAGAAACTCCACGATTTCTCATTTAAAAATTATTGGCATTTACAATATTTTCAAACTTCAGTGTTCATAGGTAGGTATGGAAGGACAGTGTAGGCATGGCAACAAGTACCGAGTACTTAACAAAATAGAAGTCAACAAATCTACGGTCTACAAGACCTACATACCAATTAAACAATCCATCCACAGTTTCACTTTCTATATTCTTCTCTTAATTTTATAGCTATTCACATTCATACTAAAAACTTTCCCCATAGTCTACCTACCATAATATAGACATCAAATTCTGAGCTACATCATTAAGGGCTTCAAATCATATTTAATTACAAAATTAAATGAAGTTTAAAACTCCATCTGTAGCCTGAAACGCAGCCGGATTAAGTAAACGACACTTAAGTCTGTGTGGTGCCCCTTAAGCTCAGATGAGCCGGTCCAAATGATTGTTTTCAGTATATTTTTAATAGATACTTTTAATATGTCAATCTGCCTAGCCCTTTCCCAACTATGTTGAATTCGGCTTCCAGTCTTACCGGACGTATTTTACACGAAGCGACTGATCTGACCTCCACAATCCAGTTACTGGGTAACACGATACCCATACACTACTGTGGCTATGATGACTTTGACACTTCCCTATTCAACCTCAGGTTTTGCATCGATCGAGGAATTACTTATTATAAAGCCAGTAAATTCCAAACACTGCACCAAAATCCGCACTAGGCCCGTGTGGTGGATTACGCCCCACTCCCTCTCACTGAGAGGGGGCCTGTGTCCCAGCACTGGGAACGTTATAGGCTGATTATGTTATGTAAATTCCAAAATACTTCCATAAGTCGTTACAATTTTATTTAATTACAAAATTAAATGAAGTTTTAAAACTCCGTCTGTATCCTGGAACGCATTAGAACGAAGCCGGTTAAGTAAGCGACACTTAAGTCTACCTATGTGAAGCCCATCTCAGTTTTTATTACAGACGCCAGCACAACAAGCTACTACAATCTGTCAAATTTCTTTAATAGATTTTCAACTATATCGCTAAAGCATAAGGTTCAATGTTGATTGGGAAAGTTTGACAGTTTCGAGTAGCTTGATGTGCTGGCGTCTGTATATTTTTAATACGTTTACGTATAAAATCCATTTGTAAATAATCAATCCATACTATCCATACTAATCTATGCTAATATTATAGATGCGAAAGTGTGTCTGTCTGTCTGTTACTTCTTCACGCAAAAACGGCTGAACGGATTTTGATGAAATTTGGCACTCAGATATTTGGAGTCCCGGGAAAGGACATAGGACAGTTTTTATCTCGATATTCCCACGGAAAACTAATGCGGGTAAAACCGCAGGGCGCAGTTAGTATATCATAAAAGCCCAAAACCAACGGGCTGAGGAAAGTTAAATGTAGTTTATTATTGTTTATAAAGTGCTAGCTTATACCCACGACTTCATTCGCGTGGAGTTTCAACCTCAGGACCACCGCGTCGCATTCTATCGCCCGCCCGCGCCCTTACCTCGTTTTCTGACTTTTTTATTTTTGCTCGGCTCCTAAGGATACGACTGGTAGTTCCAGAGATCAGTGCGTTCAAAAAAAACAAATAAACTCTTTATTATTATTATAAAGTCGTAAAGAGATCAAATCGGTAAAAAAAACCTTTTTGATTACTTTTTTGCAAAGGCTATTGTTATTATTAACTCCATTTCTAAAAGCTAAGAAGGCCGACTTCTTTACTGGAACTATATCAAAGAGTTTATTTCCGAATATTCGATATCGATGAAAAAAAAATATCTAAAAAAGCTTTCCCTTCTGTAACGCATCGCCAAAACCTTACCTTAGCCTTCAGCCTAAATCTCAAACTGTTTCCTAAAACAAAGAAGGAAAGCCTCAAACAAATACAACAAAAGGTGCGGAACCTTAAAACCTTCATCCATTTGTTTGCCGACAATACAATGCATCATTTTTAATAGCGGCTACGCCGGCGTAGCTATTATCGTAGACCTACTACGACAGCTACGAGCGTAGGCCCGTATTCGCCCGTAGCAGTATTCTCCGTAGCAGTGTTTTGTAGCCCGTATTTAGGCTCGAATAGACTCAGTACAGATGGTGTTTCTTCTGTTTAAATTATTTTTTACTTTAGTTATTATTTTTTGTTAGTTATTAAAACCAGTTTTATATGAATATAATTTTTACATAATTTGTTTGAGTTGAAAATTAAAACATTCAGAAAGTTAAAACTATTAAAATATGCTTCATAAGGCTCGCTTGCAATTATGATGAAATTAACTGCATTTTAAACTGAATTTATATTCAAAAGTTTTTAATTAAACTGTGGCGGCATTTTAAAATAACCCCGTTAATTAAATTTACTTTTACATAACACTACTTATACAGGGTGTAATTGAATTCATGAGCATCCTTTTAAGGGGTCATTGTAATCATCATTATGAACAACTTTTACTATGGGACCAAACCTGAAATCGCGAAAAAAAAATCACCTGTTCCCTACATTTTGACGAGTTACGCGAACATAAATGTAGGGAAAAGCTGATTTTTTTTTCGCGATTTCAGGTTTGGTCCCATAGTAAAAGTTGTTCATAATGATGATTACAATGACCCCTTAAAAGGATGCTCATGAATTCAATTACACCCTGTATACATACAATATTTATTACTTTTGACCAAAGTAAAAGTGAAACAATTTCGACCAAAATCAATTTCGATCTAGTGAAACGGTCAGAGACTGTGTGGACATTTTTCATTTCCACTTTCAGCAGTTCGTTCAGGAAATATGAAGATGCAAGCTAAACTAGTTATTACACAGTCAGGCTTTTACACTGTTTTCCACTTACACTGCAAGAAAAAGGCAGCTTTTGAAAAAAGAAGTTTGTGTAAAAATAACGCTTTGTGCTTTCTGATGAACTTTTGTGGATTAAAGGGAGAAGCCAGGAAGGCTTTTTGAATTCTAGAATGGGATATCTTTTCTTTTGAGCTGTTCATATTCGTGAAGAACAAAAAAATATAATTATAATGCAATTTTAATTGTTTTTTTGAGGCAAATTGAATTGAACTGATTTATTTATTAAGTGTTATAGAAACCGAAAAAAATATCTATACAAATAAATAAAATTGTAGTGTCTGTTTTTAATATTAAAATAACCGCTTTTTACTAAATGCATATGGATGTATACACGGTACATATACCAAAATAACATTTTTATTTTATTTTTGTCTGTCTGTCTGTTTGTTCCGGCGGGATTTAAGTATATCTAATGTGTTTTTCTTATGTATTTTTTGACCATCGTCCTTATTTTGGGGGTCTAAATGATTTCTAAAAGTTTGTCCATCTATAAGGAAGACATATTTTAATTTCTCTTAAGGTTAAAATATATAAAAACAACCCCAACAATAATAATAATATGGTCTTTCACTACACTTAAATAAAACACCATAAAGGCAAAAAACACCCCATTAAAAACCAAACAACACTAATTTCCGTTGCACCACAAACGTCAAAAAACCTCGACTTATTTCCCCGCACTACTGCGCAAACTTATAACCCTGTAACCTAATTCGCGTGTCATCATAACGCATAAACGCGAGCATGGCCGTCAAAACGCAAACCTTAACATAAAAGTATACGTAATCGTTTGAAATCAAATCGACGACACACGTGAACTTAGCACGCCACCTTGCGCAATGCTAGTGTTACCAAGTTGTTTTTTTTAAGGTAAAAATTAGGTTAGGTCATAAACATTTGTTTGGAGGGACTTGTGGCCAAATAATAACAGCCGCACGGGTCGATCAAAGGTTAAGCTACGTTTGCCGCGGTCGGTTCGTGGATGGGTGACCATCCAATACATATCGCGACCCTTCTGTGCCTCGGTAAGCACAGTTAGCGGTTGATCCCGGCTGTCATTCGTAGATGAATGACAGTCGTTACGGGTGGTCAGAAGCCCAATAGTCTGACAAAGGATCAAAGTATCATTTTACACAGTAAGTGGGTTGTGGACGTCAGATAGGCAGGCGCTCCATGTCAAATACTGGTATTCAACTACATTTGGTTAGACTAGAAGCTAACTTCTTCCCAACATCGTTGGGAAAAAGCTAGGCAACTTGATTGAAGATTTGATTGGTCTATTAGAGTAACTGTAATAGAGTTCCTTTGCAGTAATTGGATATGAGCTGTTTATTTATTACTGGCTTAGATTTCAAGCTATCTTCATACCAAGTTTCTGACAACTATATAAAGGAGAAAATAAGCACCGTTTAATTTATATTATACAGCCTTAAGTCTTTTCAAGAAGGGGTGGATACCCAAGGCGGACGCGGCGTCATAATATTTCCTTTGTTCGGTACTGGACAGATTCTTGGATTGGACAGATTAGTTAGTTCGGCAGATTCTCTACTCGACTGATTCGTGGATTCGTCATATTCTAGGGTTCGACGGATTAGCTATACGGCAGAAGTACAGGTGAAAACAAAAACAAATAAAACGCACTTTAATTAAAGAACAAAAAAATCATATTTAACTTTTAAATATAAAATTAACCTTGCACAACTGTTTTAAACAATCAATCACGCTAACTTCATTCTTCATTGCTGCAGTAACAATTTTGTTTATTTGAAATTTTTTTTGTATGAGTTTTGCATTACGCTGCTTCCCGTTGCAATAAATTTGTTCTCTTTTTAACTTTGCGTCTTGAAAACGGGATTCTTTTTTTAGCAATTGTATAAATAGATAGAGTGGTGGCTTAATGGGAAATCTTTTTTTTAGTCTCGCATGCCACCCTTCGATTGGGTTATTTGTACGAAAATTTTCATTATAACAAGTAAACACATTCTCGGTATATATTCCCATCCACTGAGTTGAGAAATAATTATTAAATGTATTATATTCCGGTGAGTCATTAACCAGTTCTCGTATACTTAATATTGCTTCGGGAACCAAAATCGGCGGAAGCAACGGCAGTTGCATATAAAGGCGCATGATATACTCTCCATTTTCAGTTTTATCTAATCCAATATTTTGGCTCTTTTTAAGTATCGTTTTCCAGTAATGAAAGTAGCAGCCAGTTACTTTTACACCAGGATAAACTGATTTCACGGCTTGAATGGTTGCTATTTCAAAGTCGCACTTATAATTTTCAATTATCACGGAAAATTGGTCCCTTAAAATAGTGAACAATCGTTCATAAGTTGCCTGCGTTTTATTACGTAGAAGTATGTAAAGCACAGGAATAAATTTTCAGGTAATTACATCTAGGTTTATACAACACATCCTTTTTCTGTACAAATGTTGGTTTATCTTCATCATTTAATTTGCAGTCGGCAGTGTCCATAAAATCTTCAAATAATTTTGGGATTGGTTCGAGTTTTTTGCATATTAAGTATTTACATTCGGCTATTAAACTGTCTACTACGTTTTTGGTAAAATCGGGCATGCACATATGACTAGACTCTCTAACAATTCGGTTTAGTTTGTCCAAAGTGATAGAACTGCTGCATTCTGCCTTATTTACACAAGGAGTTTACATACTTAACCATACGAGTATATTAGTTGTAAATCATAGATTTAGAAAAATTATAAATAAGTAGGTATCCCCTGCTAAGGCTGTTTTTTTGTTTAATCTTTTTGTGCACAACTGTTCATTTTCTGTCGTATAGCTAATCCGTCGAACTCTAGAATATGACGAATCCACGAATCAGTCGAGTAGCGAATCTGCCGAACTAACTAATCTGTCCAATCCAAGAATCTGTCCAGTACCGAACAAAGGTAATATTTGCTCTTACGCACATAGATTATGCAAGTGGGTATCTATACTAAAAGTAAGTAAATACTATAAACGTGAGCGAAATTTTGATGTTACGAGGTAACACTCTCACTGAAAGGAGGCCTGTGTCCCAGCAGTGGGAACAATATAGGTTGATTATGATGTGCAAAACTAGTATTTTCAATTAGAATATCGTTTGAATTTATGTAACGCTTCACAGATCTGAAGAATCGAAAGAATAAAAACTAAAGACCTAAAACCCAAAGCAAACGAAGTAGTGACTGTAGACTTCGAGAGCAAAGGCTGTGCTCTCTCAAGCCGTAAACTTGTTTCCTTTATCGACTCGTGTTCCTTAAGTAAAAGAGCTACAAAATAAATATAAATCCCTGCGTTGTCTTCGAAGTATTTTATGAGAAAACTAGCGAACCGGGGGACTTCGAAAGGTTGCAATTTAAAGGTGAAGACTGTTATTCTGTTCACAACACGTTGTGTACAAGTTGTGAGCATCAGTAACCTAATTAAAAGTAAACCTAGTTACATGAATTCAAGATAGTATTTCATTAGTATTATCAAGTGCTTTCTTTTAGTTTATATCTACACTAGCAGCGCCCCGCGGTTTCACCCGCATAAGTGTCGATCCCGTGGGAATGTTTTGATAAAAACTATCCTATGCCCTTTCCCGGGACTCAAACTGTCTCTTATACCAAGTTTCATCTTAATCGGTTCAGCGGTTTAAGCATGAAGAGGTAACAGACAGGTAGACATACTTTCGCATTTATAATATTAGTATGGATAATATAATATCCTATGTCCATTCGGAATATTGTAACTACCTTTCAAATGGTGAATTTATTTTCCCATTGAAAGGTAAAGAAGTTATTTTGACATTAAAAACGGAGACTTCACTTTTATTTTAGTATAGAGTTATAGAGATATTTAAGCGCAGTTCCGTCGACGTAGGAGTCGAAGTAAAAAGAACAATTTTCATAAAATTCAGTTCATTTCGCGTGCTTTCCTTATCTTATCTTTTGTTTCGTTTAAAACTTCTAGATGGGTTTTTACTTTGCAAATATTATTGTTAAAGTCCTGATGAACGTTGTCTTTGGGTTTGTTTGAAGTTGAGTGAGGGGAAGTTATTTGTTCGGATATTAAAGATCTCGTGTTTATAAGTCTTTACTTTCGTCCTGGTTTTTCAACTGGCTTGACTAAAGTCTGCAATTCAAAAGATTACGCTTCAGCTTTGGAAGAATCGACTGGTTTCACGAAAGTCCTTATTTATTTAATCATCTGCTTATCTGCCTAGCGTTTTCCCTACTATGTTGGGGTCGGCTTCCAGTCTAACCGATTGCAACTGAATACCAGTATTTTACATGGAGCGACTGCCTATCTGACCTTCACAACACAGTTACTGGGTAATACGATACCCCGTGGTAAGACTTGTTGTCAGACTTTCGGGCTTCTGATTACCCGTAACGGCTGTCAAAGATCCACGAATGAAAGCCGGGACCAACGGCTTAAGGTGCTTTCTGAGGCCCGGAGTGGTCACGGTATGTAAAGATGGTCACCTATTCACAGACCATCCGAGGCAAGATCTACGGATCGAACCTGGCAAGCGTAGCTTAACCTGATCGATCGACTCGTGTGGCTGTTATTATTTAGCCGCGGACCCCTTCAATTTATTTATTTATACATACTTTATTGTACACCAGAAAATACATAACAAAAGATACAATAACACTACTAAACATACAATGGGTGGCCTTATCGCCTTGTCTTTAGTTCCTATTCTAGGTTTTCAACTATAACAACCTATACCTGCGTTTCTAAATATCGACGTTGTTTGCAGAGAAGCCCTGCTACCCGTCGCAGTTAATTGATATCTTTGGGATCACTGAGGTAATTGTAAACCGTTCTATAGAAAATAATGTTCCCACTGCTGGGAATCAGGCCACCTCTCTGAGAGAGGGAGTGGGCCATAATCCACTACGCGGGCCCAGTGCGGATTGGTAGATATAACATGTCGTCGAATTTTTGGTTCTACGACATGCCGGGTTCCTCACGATGTTTTCCTTCAACGTTTTGAGAGCAGTGGTGATGAAATTAAATACATAAAGTGCAGTGCCTGTCTGGATTCGAACTCCCGACTCGTAAGTCGCCACCACTGAAAGCTTAATAATGTAAAACCATAATGGACCAAATTAATCGTCCATTGTATTCGTACATTAAATTGACGATGATAACTCCATGAACACATCAATTAACAATAATCATTGATTCAACACCAACCATTAAGCATTTACAACGATGATTAATTTCTGTTAATGCATTTATATGAAAAATGTAATAACAGAGAACCTCAAAAATCCATTTAAACACCAGACAGAAACTGCTATTTGATATTTCAATCCAGAAGCACGTCAATTAAAACTACTATATTCATTTCCATATTTCCACAAACTCGGTAGAATTTCATCACGATCTGTTTAACTATGATAACACAATTTGTAAAGCAATTTTATATTTTAAAGTGATGATAATTTAATGTACTATGCTTGCTTGGAGATAAAACGAAAAACGTAAAGGTAGGTATTTTATTGTATGCATCTACTACTGACAACTAACTACATATTTATACATAATCATCTGCCTAGGCTTTTCCCAACTATGTGGGAGTCGGCTTCCAGTCTCACCAATACTCAACACTCAATACTCAATTCTTTATTGCATTCCATATGTATTACATAGATGGTATTATTACAGAAGACTGGCAGCATTGCCACGTCGAATGGCAATGCTAATTCTTTGGCCAAAAACGTGTCGACCAGCTGGCAAGACATTTCCCTAAGAAGGACACGCGCACTCGGGCCCTATGACCCGAGCGTTTCGACCCTCAAAGGTAGGTAGTTTTCCCTCAGGTGTTTTTAACCCTATTTGAGGCGTGGCTGATAAAATGGAAAATAGCTTGTGACATCTTCTTAACAGGCACCAACCAACACAGGATATTACTAATCCATTTCTTCATAATATATGTTCGAAAAATGTGTCTGCTCGAAAACATAAACACCGCAATGAATGTTGTTGAACTGTCAAAGTGAAACCAATTGCTACTGACAGTGTGTTCCGCAATTACCCCGCTGGAGGCAATTCCCTATTGAGTTTATTGAGAAATGCTTGAAGCTAGGTATGCATATTTTATAAGCAGTGTACCTTTCTGTTTTTTTTTCTGAAATCTTCTGAGATTTTTCCTTTTAAAATAGTTTAGTCTCTTCACCGTATCCGTCGACAGCTACCCAGACTAATTTCCTTTCCTTTCGTGAGCTCTCTGATGACTTGCAAAACCAGATTTAGTCTTGCAAACTCGGTCACACCGGTTTAATTAATCATCTGTCTCCTAAGATACAGGTAACCCTAGTTTAAGAGGCAGGACTCACCAATTACTGTTTACAGATTTCTGCAGCATAGATTATTCTGTACAAACTTGCCTCCCACCACTAGTTGTAATAATGTCTCTGTGTTATTAAGTAGTAAGTAACTAGTAAATTAAGTCTGTACCTTTTTTGGAAATAAATAAAATTTGTTATTATTATAACCTAAATGGTGATGATGAATTCCAAGGAAAAATCTCAGATTGCGTTCTCCGAAATCAGTTTATTTGGCACCCTAAGTGTAGTAAAACACTATCAATTGCAATCTGAATCATTTTGAAGGATATTGCTAATCCACTGCTTCACATGTTCGAAAAATTTGTCCGCTCAACAACGTAAATAACGCAATGAATGTTGTTGAACTGTCAAAATGAAAGACATTGTTTACTGTTAGTGTGTTACGCAATTACCCGCCTGCGTTATTACTTTGCGAAAATTGCCTATATGCGTGTTTTGTCTGTTTCGTGTAACAGAGTAACTTTTTTTATGGTAATGTAACTTTTATGTACCAACCAGTCTTACCAAGGAGTATCGTATTACATAGTAACTGGATTATGGAGGTCAGATAGGCAGTCACTCCTTGCGAAATTCTGGTATTCAGCTGTATCCGGTTAGACTGGAGGCCGACCCCAACATAGTTGGGAAAAGGCTAGACAGATGATGATGAATGTACCTAACTTTTATGTAAGTACGCGCAGAAAACTTTAATCACTTATTTGGTACGTCCTAGTAAAAACCAATGGATAATCTAATAATCTAACCTAGAGGTTGACTGGTAGAAAATGCCTATGGCATTAAATCCGCCTCTGTACATTTTTGTGCTTAAAGTATTAAATAAATAATTGCCTATAACAGATTAATTAAGCTACTTAATTAACTTTTAGTAATAAACAACGCTCCGATGACGATAAACGCTATCGTACACTGCCTCTAAAGCAATGTCCATTATTGTGTAAATGTAACGTGTGTGTGATGTATATTATTGTAATAATATAATTTTGAATATCACCTAAATTCACTTTTAGCGATACCGAGACCGCCCATTGTGTCACCTCTTGTAAAATGTCTACATTTATATCGGCAAATTTGATGGTGTACAACTACAGTCACCAAAGGAGATAAGCAACCAGGGTCGTCGGATATAGTTGAAGTTTAGTAAGAAACCGAAGGCTGTTTTCGAATAAAATTTAATTTAATTAATAGAAAACGAACAGATAATTTATCAAATTAAATTTCATTCGAAAACATCAATCGGTTTCTTACTAAAATTCAACTATATCCGACGACCCTGGTTACTTATCTCCTTTGGTGACTGTACATAATAAAGAATATTCTATCTACCTATCTTCTATCTGAAATAAAAATATCTCCATAAGAATCGATACTCAAACTCGATTCAAAATAATCTAAATCGTTCCAAAATTTAATTTTGTTCCCTGAGAACAAGAGTGAGACAAAATGAAATTAAAATTCCGACGCTCCCAATATGTAAAGAATTTTTATTGAGATTTTCCGTAGGCGCTTTGATTTTACTATATACGACCATTTACTATATAATAAATAGAAATACTTAAGGTTCAGTTGTACGCCGCGCGATCCGTTGAAAGTACCTAAACCCGCCAAATCAATAGACTTATGGAATTCAAGTTTTCAAATATCGAAATCGACTGTTCGAATTTCTAACAGCACTAATAATGGCGGGTAGGCGCTATTTGGTTTACGTTGAATTATGAAAATAAATGCTATTTTGTTTGACTTCCATCGACAATATACCAATAATACACCGAATTCTGACGATCCTACTCACAACAAAAAGTGGTCCTTTCATACGAAAATGAGTTCTAGGACCAAAATGAGAAACAAAGTAAGTACTCGTATGTATTCCTCGGTAACATAAAAGCGATCACGATAACGGTCTAGTAAGCAAACACAATGTACTTAGTTAGTTGTTAACGATACAAAGGAACGATTAGTTAAAATTGAGGTCAAACGTTAGAAATTCCTTAATTTCCACTAAATCTTCCTACATATTGGAATTTTATTCCTGTTCTGAAGGGATGATACTTTCTTTACGGCTTTTTGTTATCGAAGTCTAATTGTAATGCACTATTAAGACGATTAGGGATAGGAGAAGGTCTTTCATCTAACGTTTAGAAGGTTCAACACATCGCAGGCTCTATTGAAAGTCGATACTCTAAATTTTGGCGCAGATTTGGTGACAACGCAATTCACACTTTTCTCATTTTCTTCAAATTTCTAAATGAAAGGTGTTACTTTATGTGCACCATCGTATCGGAATCGACGGCTTTTTTTTCTAGATGATGAAAAGATTAGCGAAATTTGGCATAGAGGAAAGTTGAACGCCTGCCAAATCTGCGCCAAACTGCAACATGCATGCTTGGGTGTGTGCGGGCGAGCTCACCGTTGGCATCAGCTGGTCAGTACTCCGCACTCGCGTCACCTTGTTCTTGTAGATGAGCTTCTTCAGCGCTCGCTCCACCGGCTGGTTCCACCTCATGAACATCACGTACGCCCCGTACAGCGAGAACAGCACCAACGCCTCCTGCCAGTATATCTCGCTGTCCCGGAAACAGTATATCAACACGAGGAGGCTCACGGAATAAAAGGAGCAATCGCGGAACAGGGGCCACCAAGTTAGTGTCAAAGTCGTTCTAGAGAACAGCGCGCACGCACCGATCACGAACAGAATGTTAAAGACGGCCGAGCCCACGATCGTCCCGATGCCGACATCGTCGAAGGAGACGAACACGCCGATGATGGAGGTGAACAGCTCGGGTGCCGAGCCCCCCGCCGCCATGAAGGTGGCGCCGGCCACGTCGTCCCGGATGGCCAGGCGCTCGATGATGACGTCCAGCGCCGGCACGAAGAACTCGTCGCACACGATGGCGAGGGCCACGAACATGTACCCCATGCCCACAACGTGCAGCAGCACGGCGCCAGACCGGCGCTGCTCCTCGCTGAACAGGTCGATGGGGAACAGCGGGGTTTTGTCCTCTTCTGGTGGCGGCGAGGGGCTGAGTTCGGTGGCATTGGGCTCGCTGGCCCGCGCCGCCGCCAGCAGCGCTAGCAGCAGCGCGCCACCCATGCCGCGCTCCCGGGGGCTCAGCGCACACTGCCGCGTGCACCGGCCCGCCCCGCGCCTCCGGCCCGCGCCCCCGGCCCGCGCCCCCGCGCCCCCCGCGGACCCGCTCGATAGCGCCGCACTGCGCCGCGCCGCCTCGCGCCTCGCACACCACACCGCTTCCACTGAAAAGAAAAGCTCAGAACCTCCATATACCACAAAACTTGATAATATGCTCTCACTTCTCAAAGTTTCCCAAAGCAAGCTAGAAACACGCGCAATTTATGATGCAGAAGTGTCCCTTAAATTGTCCCATTGGCCTCTACACAGAAAATTTTTCCTCAGTCACCTTAAATAACTCCATTTTGGAAGCAGGCCTTCTGTATGTACGTTTTTGGTGGTTACGCGTACTCCACGACGCATCCCCGGCTCCCGTCGCCCCGGGACTCGCGACAACCGCTCCTACTATACACCTCCAAAGCCCTATTACTTTAAATTATCTTAACGTAACTATCCAAAATTAGTTCCGTAAATACTTTGATAAGTAGGTACCTTTAAACTGTCGAGATGGTATCGATTTACCGTGTATACAAAAATAAAGGGGAAACCGAGTTTTACAAAAATATAAAATCTAAAAAAAAAACTAGAAACAATAATATAGTTCTTTGAAACAAAACCAAAACTTTTTAAACTTCGAATCTAATCGTGTATTCGTGTCCTTTGATCCACAAAATGTAAACACACAAAGTTGATATGATTATTATTAATGCTTTCGGCCTTCGCCCATAACCTAGTACAATGAGTTAGGAAGGGCAGGTCTTTACAAAACATTGCCTGTAAGTACATCTCCTGGCCCATTTCAGTTTCGACACAAAACGTAATTTTTTCAGAGTAATTGCGACCTGTTTTTGCGTTCGCGTTGCTATCTTTATGCAAAGATAAAATTCAAGAGGTAATGGCGAAATGAATTTACAGGAATGAAATAAAAGAGGTTTCTTGCAATTTGGTTGTTTTCGTTTTGTCTTTTTATAATTCTGAACTGCATGAAAATCTACTATTAGGACTTTCTGTGTGAACATAGCATAGACCCAGACAGGCGCTTTACTTTGTGTAAATTATTTCATCACCACTGCTCTCAAAACGGTGAAGGAAAACATCGTAAGGAAACCGGCATGTCCTAGAACCAAAAATTCTAAGACATGTGACATCTGCCAACCCGCACTGGGCCCGCGTGGTGGATTACGGCCCACTCCCTCTCACCGAGAGGAGGCCTGTGTCCCAGCAGTGGGAACATTATAGGCTGATTATGTTATAGCATAGACAAAAAACAAAGCCAAAATACAACATAACAACACGCCTGTGTTCTCCGAATGTTTAGGCAGGGGTGTACCTATAGTACAGACGCCAGCACATCAAGCTACCCGAAACTGTCAAATTTTCCCAATCAACTTTGAACCATATATGCTTTAGCGATAAAGTTGAAAATATATTAAAGAAATTTGACAGATTGTAGTAGCTTAATGGTGGAGCTTAGTTCTGGAGTGGCGACCGCGTACCGGAAGACGTAGCGTTGGAAGGCCTCCCAAAAGGTGGACCGACGACCTTGTGAAGGCCGCAGGAACCCGTTGGATGCGAGAAGCACAAAACCGGTCGAAGTGGAGGTGCTTGGGGGAGGCCTATGTCCAGCAGTGGACGTCTTTCGGCTGAAATGACGATGATGATGAGTAGCTTGATGTGCTGGCGTCTGTACATCCACATTTCGTCAATTATGTTTAAGTCCCATGTAAAAGGGCGAGAGCCTATTGCCATCAACCGAGCACAAATCCTGACTGGCCAGACTCCGGGCCGCTACTGAGAAATTTCTGAACAGCGAAATAAAATAGTACACAATGGAAACCTTCACATCTTTACGCTATTTACGCAATACAGGGAGTGCATTTTTTTTTTCGATAAACCTATACTAAACTAAAGGAGTACGAAACGATCGTGTATTCGTAGCAAGTGGCATTCTGTAGTTCCTGCCTACCCCCGTGGGCACGAATTGGAGTTTATGTATAGTATGTGTGTGTAAGGGGCCCGTAGCTAAATGATAACAGCCGCACAGGTCGACCGATCAGGTTAAGCTACGCTTGCCGCGGTTGACCTGTGGATGGGTGACCATCTTTACATACCGAGCCCCTCCGTGCCTCGGAAAGCACGTTAAGCAGTTGGTCCCTGCTGTCATTCATGGATCTTTGACAGTCGTTACGGGTAGTCAGAAGCCTGAAAGTCTGACAACCAGTCTTACAAAGGGGTCGTATTACCCAGTAACTGGGTTGTGGAGGACAGATAGGCAGTCGCTCCATGTAAAATACTGGTATTCAGTCGCATCCGGTTAGACTGGAAGCCGACCCCAACATAGTTGGGAAAAGGCTAGGCAGATGATGACCCTGCCTACTGTACTGCGTATATTTCGAGATAAATCTTTCATTTCTCGTAGGAGGAGCAGAGAGTAACGAATTGCAGCCACTGTTGCCCATTAGTGTCGTACTCCAAACGTCCGCTGGCGACATAAATTGCGGTCGGTGTAAGACACTTGCGCTGCAATTTGTGTCGTAGTCTCTGCTCTCTACGTAGACACCGCGTAGAGGCTCGTAGCTATCGCAGCGATTGCCTACGAGAAATGTGTTTAGGATTTTTGTCATGTTTTTTTTTACTATTTGGTTTCGATTAAAATGCATTTCCATTCTCGTTCTTTTTTCTTTTTTTTACCTTTTATTGCTTGAGTACGAGGCTTTTGGCTACTTTGTATGGTGTATTTTATATACTCAAAAAAAATTTGTAAAGTGCGTTTTGTTTGTGCAGAATAAACAATTTACCTTTCTTTTCTTTCTTTCATTTTAGTGTAAATTCTGTTTTACAAAATGCTTTACCAGTTTGTTGATTTTGTACACCCATTATGTGTCAGTAGATACCTATATTATTTACTTTTTTTATAGCAATAAAGCTTTGTCTTTTCCAAAGGTTTCACTTGGTCGTATAAAGTCCTGCATTATTAAATAACAGTCAAAATATATAGCTCAATAAACTAGACGTCTCGCGTAGCTCGTAGACTCGTAGCAACCGTAGCAGACGCCTACGAAAGCGTAGCCTCGCGTAGCTTTCGGAGACACTATATTAAAAATAATTTGTGGAGGCAAAAGCGAAGCCTTGCATTGTTTTTTTTTTAGTTTTTGTGCGGTTATTTAACTTTACTAGCCTAAACCGCAGGAAATGAAGTTCTTCCTAGAAATGTTCTTTCAAATCTCATGATAGCTTCATATTTTAAAACAAGCTCACACAAATGTCTCGCTGACGGTGGCGTGTGTGTTGTATCATTTAGCTCCCTTAAAAATGGTTGAGCTGAATGGTGCTGATCTATGCGTCATGATCGTGAACGGGCGCCGTCAGTTGGGGCTGGTCATCACTCAGCTGCCTCGGCTTATTTTTAATTATTTTATTTTTGGATTGTTGTTTTCTTACTATTTGCTGTACTCTGGACGCTTTTAACGCGTAAGTTTTTTTTTTACATAGTTTCATATATAATTATAAATTCAACATAAATGATGTAACTAATATTTTTGTAAAAATATAATTTAAAAGAGTGTCCATGGAGTTTCTTGCCCGTTGTTCTCCATAGGTAGTACCTACGCTTTGGAATGGGCAACTAGCTTCATATTTTCTGACTGACAGACTTCTTGACAATTCGTAAGTGCCTGTAAATGGTTTAATTGAAAGAAATGCTTTGAGTTTGAGTTTGCGTTCAAGGAAAGAAAAAATAAAATAAATTGATTTAGCCTTAAATAAAAATGTATTTGAGTTCAGTGAGATAGAAAAATAATTCTCGTAATTTTAAAAATGTTCATCTCAGCCTCAATCTGTCAAAAATACCTCTAATTTTCCTACATTTTGACAAGTTTTTGACATTTGTTTGTCGCCGAGAGGAGATTGAGTCTAGATTTGAACGTTTCAAATTACCAGGATTGGCCTTCTGATGATTTCTAGCCTAGAAATCATCAGAAGGTAATGGTAATAGAAATTTTAGGTCACAATAAATAATACCTAATTAATTACTGTCTTTATATCGATAACCTTATTATTAAATGCGTTCCGAAATGACCGGTATCCCAACAATAGGAAAGTATTTAACCAAGTCTCAAGTCTGATATGGTTATACTACCATTATGATCGGATCGCGATATCAGATCCTGCGACTGAGAGGCAAAGATATCACTGATACTATAGAGGCACAGATGTAATCGCGGTGACCTTTCGAACTGGGTATATAGTCCAATAAATAATTCGTAACAAGATATTTTGAACACACCGTCCGTGGCTAAATAATAACAGCCGCACAGGTCGGTCGATCAAGTTAAGCTACACTTGCCGCGGTTGGTCTGTGGATGGGTGACCATCTTTACACCGAGACCCCTCCGTGCCTCGGATAGCACGTAAAACCGTTGGTCTCGGCTGTCATTCGTGGATCTTTGACAGTCGTTGCGCGTAGTCAGAAGCCCGAAAGTCTGACAACCAGTCCTGTCTTACCAAGGGGTATTGTATTAGGTACCCAGTAACTGGGTCGTGGAGCTCAGATAGGTAGTCGCTCCATGTAAAATACTGGTATTCAGCTGCATCCGGTTAGACTGGAAGCCGACACCAACATAGTTAGGAAAAGGCTAGGCAGATGATGAACACTCACAATATATTTTCATTTTTTCAGGTCTTTGACTTTAGATCCACAGTGCGCCCAGGATTTGCAGTGGGCGGTCAAATAAGGAACTACCTGACTGTAATGTTGTTTATGTACTGGACTATAAAAAATACAACAAATATAGCAAATAAAAATATACTTATATTTATTAATAATTATTCATTATTCTGAGCTTATTATAAACGTTTACTATATAATATTATCGATTTAGAGCAAAAAAATGGCTTTTTGCGTAAAACAAAACTTAAATGTCTCGTTGAGTGATGTTACGTTTTATTTTTCTTAGAATGTTTTTTCAAAAAAAAAACGAGTGAATCTATAAGTACCTATTAATCAATGGTCTTGTTTTCAAAACTTTATTTTATATTTTATTATTTTCAGTGTAATAAATATATCATCCTACTCACTCCAAAACATGAGGTGTGATATTCCAGTATTACATATCTCCTTTAACAGTTATTTTACCTCTGACTGTCTGACAGCAGCAACCCAAAAGCAACCTTATTGTTACGGCAGTCTGTAAAGATCACTGTGATTTTGACGTTGATGCATATCATCATCATCAGCCTATAGCAGTCCACTGCTGGACAAAGGCCTCTCCTATTGCACGCCATTCAACTCGATTTTCGGCAAGTCTCATCCAACTGCTACCAGCCATCCTGCGAATATCTTCACCCCACCTAGCCTGCGGGCGTCCTACCTTACGTTGACCGATTCGCGGTCTCCACTCAAGAACACGTCTACCCTAACGGTCATCGGTTCTACGGCTAATAAGCGGCCCAATTGCCACTTCATCTTGCTTATTCTGTGAGCTAATGACGATAACTTTGGTTCCCTGTCGGATTACCTCGTTGCGGATTCGATCCCTCATAAAGACTCCAAACATAGCCCGTTCCATACTCCATAGCTCGCTGAGCTACCTTGAATTTATGGACCAGCTGTTACGGCTGGTCCATAAATTGCTGCGGCTGAGCCGTACCGTGAGATCCACGTGTTGGCTCCGTAAGTCATAATTGACAGGACGCACTGATTGAAGACCTTAGTATTTAGGCTCTGTGGAACACGCGACGAGAAGACTCGACGAAGCTTTCCAAACGCTTCCCAGCCCAGCTTTATTCTTCTGTTAGCCTCCCTCTCAAAGTTGTTCTTACCAAACTGTAGAGTTTGCCCGAGGTAAACGTATTCTTGAACCACCTTGAGAGCACCGTCATTGACATCAATCGGTCCCAGGGTAACGTGTTCGTTGAACATAACCTAGGTTTTGCCCCTAAGTTCATCCGAAGACTAATGCGTACAGAAGAATTAACTAGGCCGTCCAAAATTTGCTGCAAGTCTTGCACCGATTCACCCAGTATGACAATATATGTCATCTGCAAATCTCAAATGTGAGATGTACTCGCCGTTGATGTTAATGCCGTGTCCTTCCCAGTTCAGCGTCTTGAAACACATCCTCCAATGCGGTAGAGAACAATTTCGGGAAAATTACGTCCCCTTGTCTCACCCCTCGACACAGGGGGCGATTCATCCAGTGTGACAATGTCATCTGCAAATCTCAAGTGTGAGATGTACTCGTCGTTGATGTTAATACCGCGTCCTTCCCAGTTCAGCGTCTTATGCGTTAGAGAACAATTTTGGGGAAATTACGTGCCCCTTGTCTCACCCCTTGACGCAGGGGGATATGTTCAGTTCGCTGGTACTGAGATTGGACGGTCATTGTCGCGTTTTCATAAAGACAGCACTTGGACGTATCGTCAGTTGGCTTGGCATCGCTACAGAGACTCCTAAACAGACCAGGGTCTTGATAGAGTCGAAGCTTTCTCCAGTCCACAAAGGCAATACATAGGGGAACAGTGTGGTTGTGGTCTATGGTGCTCAATCCTCCTCGAAACCCAGCCTGCTCCGGTGGCTGAAACTCGTCGAGTCTTCGCGCTAGCGGTGATGCATAAACAGAGGTAAAATAACTGTGGCGACTAAAGACTACACTTCATAGTCCAATAATTATTTGTTTTATAAAATACGCCAAATATCACTTTAAACAATTCTTTTTTTCCAACTCGACTATTTTGATTTAGTAATACTAGCAAACTGCACCACGTTGCATCACTAGTGTCACGCAAATGGAATGTCATTGACCGACTTATCACACGTAGGGTTTTTAATTGGATTATGGTTATTACTAAAAATCGTATTTTGTGTTAATTTTGTTAACTGAAAATACAATTAGTCACCAAGATGTGGCTAGACGAGGCGGACGGCTTTGCCGAGATTTTTAAGGGCTACTTGCCCTACTATTTGCTTGTAGCTCTTCCTATTTTTATCATAATGTCGCCTGTGAACCCGGTCGCTGCTTCTCACGAGTTTTCCGTGTATAGAATGCAACATTACGACCTACACACCGTTCCCCATGGTAAGTTCGTAACTTTACCTAAGTTGTAATTTATAAAACAAAATATCGATTCGTAACACTTTTGAGGTTATATTGCTAATTCAAATTCTTTATTGCGAGCTAAGTGTACAGAATTTTGAAGATGTTAACAATAGGTAGGTTCTTAGAACTTAGTTGCCTGTTAAGGCATTGCAATTTAAATGGTTATAAATATTAAAAAAGTATAAGTACATACTCATTATTACAGTTATAAGGTTCCATAGGCTCTTTATTTTACCTTTTGATTGTCAACTTATCAGGGGCAATTTAAAAAAATAGTAAATTATTTCTAATTTTGCAAATGGCGATCTATTAAATTGTTTACAAGTTTTCAAGGCAGTATTTCTTAAGTCAGAAGGAGGTCCTACTTGTTATGGCATTGAATGTCTGTCTCTGTGACTCCATATTTGTGAATTTCCTTGTTTGATAAAACTTGTACAGTATACTTACTACAAATTAAATTTACATCCACAGTATTATGGCAACCATCCCACATTCATATAAAGCACAACGCTTTTACTGGTTTATCTACTAATTTATTTTCTAGTTTCTGTCAGTCTGTCTGAATTTTGTGTTGGTTTCTTTGCCTCCCAACCTTGCAATAAATGATTTTGAGTATTTTAAATTACGAGAATAGGCCTTCTGTTACCATGGATTATGACATGATTCTGAACCCCCCTGTGTTGAAAACTTTCATCAAAATCAAAATATTTTTATTTCACATAAAGTGACATGGGCACTTATGAAACGTCAGAAGCTAGGTGCACGGTTCCAATTGGTTGTTTCCTATGGAGAAGAACCGGCAAGAAACTCCACGGTTACTCTTTTAAAAAATAATCAGCTACTTATTTTAAAAAAAAACAGCTGTTTCCTACAAAAGTGCAATACCTACGGGAACAAAATGTAGGGAACAGCAAATTCTTTCTTTAATCACCAATGAAAAGTTTCAGGGTGGTCCAGAATCATATACTGAATCAATGGTAACTGGTTGTGCATTGAAGACTGCCACCCTGTATAAAAATTATTAGTCATTAACAAAAGTAAAAAATAAATTCACTCCTACGAATAAGCACTCTCCACTTTTTTAAATAACTTCTTCCATAAATCAGGATGCCGTAGCGCCAGCTTCAACCTTGAAGGCCGTTCTCTAACTTCTTGGAGCACTTCTCGTCACTGTGTAGTGGCTAGGGTACAGGATATCACCATTGAGCAGTTCATGGAGATCCGTAGCAAAGCTGGAGCATTGCTGCTGGTTCTACCCAAGAATGATACAGTTCTGACTCCTGAAGAAAAAGAGGTATAAATAATTTAACCTTTTTTTTTTAATGTAAAGCTGTGTCCAGATATGTTCTTTTGTCCGTACCGTACCTCCGTTTCGTATCAGCGTCGCAATCCAGTAACTCTGGATTAAAGCCGCCCGAACGCAAAAAATAACCCGTATCTCCGTAACGTCACTGCCATCATCGCGTGTTTATTTCTGTGTCATCAAGTGTCGTCCGGCTATGTCGCCGACTACAGAAGTCTATGATAATTTGGCGATTTCTTGCGCGTGCCTTTGAACGGGGCGAAAAAACCGACTCGTGATGGATCGGAGCGTACCTGTTCACTGGAACAAGTACGCTCCGATCCATCGCGAGTTCATACTGATCAAGACGCCGTACCAAAGTACCGTACCGAACGGGCGTCCAAACTGGCGTTCTTGGATCGCGACGCTGATACGAAACGGAGGTACGGTACGGACAAAAGAACATATCTGGACACAGCTTTATGTTATTAAATTCAAAGTATGATCATGAACACATCTGCTGCATGTGAGTCTATCAAAACAAACTTACGACCCAGTGGGTCCCGCTTAATGGCAAATGACATTGCAGTGGGCCCAGACAGAGCTGCCAGATTGAGCTGGGCTCATTTAATAAAGGTTGGTCCTTGGCAGCTCTGAAAAAGCTTTATTCTGGTGGAAAGAGAGTAGAGGCCTTTGCCCAGCAGTGGGACAAAGATGGCTATTAAAAAAAAATATCATAATTGAGAAGTATAGACAAAAAGACATGTTGCGTCGACCCCAAATAAATTGGGATAAGGGCAAGAGACTGAAGATGATGAATATGGTGATTCAAAGTGTGATCATACATTATTCCAAATTGCACATAGTTTGTCAAAAAAAAACACCCATAATAAATCATCAACCTGTAATAATTATTGTCCCAGTGCAAAACCAATAATTCTCCTATTAATCTAAATTAATATTATAAAGAGAAAAGATTTGATTTTTTGTGTTACATTTTCACGCTATACGGCTAACGGATTTTGATAAAATTTTGCACATTGGTAGACCATGACCTGGATTAGGACATAGGATACCTTTTATCCTAATATTCCTACGGGATTGAGACTTATTCGTGTGAAACCTAGGGGCGCAGCTAGTAATAAAAATATTTGATTGAATTGTATAGGAAAATATTATGTTAGACACACACCCTAGAACAACTTATACAAAATTGCCTAAAACTGATAAAATATTAGAATCTAGCATGCTAACCACTGCCATTCTTTTTCTGAATGGCTGCAAGCCCAAAACATGTATAATAATAAGTACTAATAAAATTCTTTCCTCGCAGCACATCCAACTCCTAGAGATGGCAATGATCCAGCAGGAAGTGAACGCACCAGTCTACTTCGCGCGCTGGACTCCAGACTTCGAGGATATCCTCCGAGATTTACAGCATAGCTTCATCACTGATGACAAGTCTGGAACAGCTCTAGAAGCTATGATGAACTCTGTGTCTTCCAATGGCTATCAGATTGGTGAGCATTCTTTTTTATTCTGATCCTGTTTAAAGACTATGGTAATTTATTTACTGCCTCGTAGTGAAAAACGCGACTGTTAAGCATAGGGTCCTGGCTTGGCCCAGGAACTGTTTCAGGGTTTTGCCAATAGGAAATTCTCGCTTACAGCCCCGAGGCTGTAGTTGAGCCCGTGTACAGTCCGATTCAAACTCTATGACGGCTCTGAAGTGCGCTACTCGCTGCACAGTAGCTCAACCTTTACCCCCACGCTGATAGGTGAATTTGTTACTGCGCAGCGACTGGCCTCATGTTCCGAGCCGCCATAGGGTCAGCGCAGACAGAGAGGAATAATCCCCGCGCGGTCTCGGGCATTTTCTTTACGGATCGCGTATGTTCGAGCTTGCGAGGACGCGTCTTCGAGGACGCGCGAGCATTTTTTGTCAGGTTCAAGCATTTATGCACTTTATTGTAATAATTTTAATGTTTATTTTCAAGTGCGTTAATAAAATCCTCTCCGCTGCGCTCCTCTCTGACTGCGCTGACCCATAAATATTGATTTGGGCTGTTATGGCTATTCTACTATACCAACAAGTATTGCCTTCCATTTAGACATTTATAAAACCTTTATTATTTTTTGGTCACGTGAAAAATTTTTGAAAAGTAGGTTAAAAAAAACCGGCACGAAGGGTTCCGTACCACCGTGCAATATTTAACACTACATATATTAAAAAAATCATGTTTGTTGTATGGGAGCCACCCTTAAATATTTATTTTATTTTGTTTTTAGTGTTTGTTGTTATAGCGACAACAGAAATACATAATTTGTGAAAAATTCAACTGTCTAGCTATCGCGGTTCTTGAGATACAGCCTGGTGACAGACAGACGGAAGGACAGACAGCGAAATCTTAGTAATAGGGTCTCGTTTTTACCCTTTGGGTACGGAACCCTAAAAATGCACAGATCTGAGATTTTAATATTATCATACCTACACATCTTGGCCTAGATCATATAACAAGCAAAAGATAACTGACTATCAAAATAGCACAAGTTTGCTGAATGTTTTATTTGTATAGGCTTTTTAGACGGAACTGTCATGTTGATTTATGAAATCACTTTAAATAAGAATATACTGAGTTAAATAAGTTGAGTGATGACATTGTGAAGATCGCAAGAATCAGGTGGATGAGGAGTCAATTGAATAGCAAACAGGACAAAAGTTTTAAAAACATTAAGGCTGCGTTTCCACTAGAGATGAGCGAGGATGCGTAGCGAGGAATGTGTGTAAAACTAACAAATAACAACGCTAGCTTAGTTCAAGCTATGAAAATGAAGCGATGTTATTGGTTTCTTTCACACACATCCCTCGCTACGCATCCTCGCACATCTTTGGTGGAAACACAGCCTGAGACTAGTACCTAATTAGTAATTACCTTTCAAATTCTATACACACACATATATAAACTCACGCTTTCTCCCCATGGGGCTGGGCAGAAACTTCAGAACACCACCTGCTACGCAAAATTTGCGCTGCAAATTCTACTTCAAATCTATCTATTTAAATAGAACGAAGTCGGGTTAGTTACACTATATTTATATAACTCACTAGCGGCCCGCCCGGCCCTAACTTCGCAAGGGCGCATTTTTTTTTCGTTTTTTTTTTTCATACATTTTCTTTCATACAAACCATGTCCTGGCAATACCAAACACAACACAATAAGAATTATCCAATTTGGTGCAGTCATTCGGAAGTTACGCGCGTACAGACATTTTGGCGACTTTGTTTTATACTATGTATAAGGATAACTCATTGTTCTCCCTCTCCACAGTGGTGTCAGCTTCAACTCCTCAGAAGCTGGAGTCCAAACCGGTGACTCTTCACGGCAAGCTGGTCGGCCGCTCCGGATCGGCACAAACCATCGTCATTGCAGCGCACTATGACTCTTCAGCTATTGTTCCTGTAAGTATGCATGTTACTTTTTATTATTTTTTTTTTTATGGGAAATCATCTAATGACTCCTCCCGCTCTGGGTGGAGCTGAAGGGACAGCCAGACGCGGCGGGAGGGCTTTGTTTTTAACATGTAGTGATGAAAACCCTTTCCTCTGCCGTGTGATAATAGTAGGCTGGTATCATTATATCTCATCTAGCAATACCTTTTGTCATCCTTGCTCCAATCATAAAACTGTTCTGTAATATCTTTCACCATGCTACAAAAATTTTTTCAGCATCAATGTTTTTTTTGGTTAACAGGAGCTCTCCCAAGGCGCGGACTCGAACGCGTCGGGCGCGGTTGCTGTTCTCGAGCTCGCTCGTATCTTCTCGCGCCTGTACTCGAGCACGTCAGTACGCGGCGCGCCATCGCTACTGTTCGTACTGACTTCGTTGGGACACTCCCTCAACTACTTCTCAGCTAAGAAGTGGTTGGAGGAACAGCTGGATTCCACTGACGCTTCTTTATTGCAAGTAAGTGAATGTTATATAAGGATATGCATCCATTTTACGGCACCCATCCGAGGCACGATCTACGGACCGACCCTGGCAAGCGTAGCATAACCTGTCCGAGCGACCCGTGCTGCTTTTATTACTTAGCCACGAGACTCTCAAACATCCATTACGTTAATTAAATAATACATTCCTCCCCAGGACGTCTCTTTCGTAATGTGTCTCGACTCCATCTCCTCGTCCCCTACGATGACGATGCACGTGTCGAAGCCCCCCAAGCAAGGCGGCGCGGCGCATAGCATCAAGGCACGTCTGGGCGTCACCATCAACCACAAGAAGATCAACCTGGCCGATGAGCTGCTAGCGTGGCAGCATGAGCGGTTCAGCATTAGGAGGATGACTGCTTTTACGCTGAGTTCGTTGCAGGTATGGATAAATATTATGTCTTTAATTTTGTTTTCTCATAAACTAGAATTTCCTTTTCGAATGGTATGCGAAACTTCGACTGGTCCACCAAAAGACATTTTATTTATAGGAGAGATGTCCCTTGTGGTCTTGATTGCACGCAATAAACAGTGAAAACAAAGTCTTGCTGTTGAAATTTATTGGGACAGAAAATTATGAAACCGAACTGTAAATAATTGTCAGGTAGGGGCCATTCAAATATTACGTAAGCAGACTTTTTGCAACAATTAACCCCCCCAACCAAAATCAACTAAATTTTGTAGAAAATCCGAAAAAGTAAAAAAATCAATACTGCTGACGTAATTACCATCCAGACCCCCCACCCCCCATGTCATCAAAAAAAAGCAAAGCAAACCCCCCCCCCCCCTCCCCTGTAATGCTTACGTAATACTTGAATGGCCCCATAGACAACAGAATCATCTCTGTTTCAAAACCATAAAACACATTTACATTTCAATGCCTTGTGACGATGGTATACAATACTTACTATGTTTACTCGCGATTTCGAGGTTATGTTGACCGCTTTGGTGTTCAAAATGAGTCCATTATAATTATTTACTCAAGCAATTTCTAACCAAATTTAAGGTCACTTGTGACCGGGGTAGCGGGATTGTCTGAAAGGGTTAGCGCTGCCCCGGAAAATAAAAGGCTAAGGAAGGAACACGGGTGGGTTTTAGTCAGTAAGAGTCTGACACTCCCTTCCGCTCCACCCAGAGCGGGAGGAGTCATTAGATGATTTCCCATCCTTAAAAAAAAAAAGTCACTTGTGACTTACCTTCACCTTCGTGATTATTTATTCCAGAGCCACAAGGACCCATCCCGCAGTACAGTCCTAGACCTACCGAATGAATCATCTATCAAGAATCTAGTACAGAACATCGAGGTGACGGCGAAGGCGCTCGCTTCTCATATTTATAATCTCACGGATGAGTCGAATGAGGAAGATGCTGCTCTGTATAACGATGCGTTGGTAAGCTACCCTAATAATATAAAAAATCTAAAACTGGATGTTTTTTTTTATTTAATCACGCTATAAGGTTGAACGTATTTGGATGGACTGTGGCACACAGGTAGACCTTCCCTTGGAGGTAAGAATTTAGTGCCGACACACGAGCGACACGCGTCAGCGATAGAGGCACCTGCAGCTGTCGACAGGCGTTGATGCGTGTCGCTCTCGTGTGTATGAGCACTTACTCACATGCCAATATTTATATTTCTTAGTTTGGATAAAGCTTAATAAATAAAATTTATTTCATTTTGGTGTCTTGACCAAGTTCTGTTGCGGACCATACCAATTTGCTGTCCATAAATGAGGAAAGCTTGCAGGAATCATACAGAGAGATTGCATGCATCATTCACTTTTATAAAAATGAAACGAAACGTGAAAAAGAATGAACTACAATCAAATTAAACGTATTATTCTTCTTTCCAGGGTGTAGATGAAGCGTCAATAAGACACTGGTACAAATACTTATCTTCGCAAGCGAGAGCGGCACAGATTATCACCACCACATTGCCGAGTGCAGGTGAGTTTTGACATCATCACATCATCATTATTTCAGCCGAAAGACGTCCTGCTAGACATAGGCCTCCCCCGAGCACCTCCACTTCGACCGGTTCTGTGCTTCTCGCACCCAACGGGTTCCTGCGGCCTTCACAAGGTCGTCGGTCCACCTTGTGGGAGGGCTTCCAACGCTACGTCTTCCGGTACGCGGTCGCCACTCCAGAACCTTTCGGCCCCATCGGAGTTTTGACATGCACCAAGACTATTATTATATTGGGTGTAAAATTCGATAAAGGGGGCAGTGCCAGGGTAGCCCGTTTAGCTTCGCTCATGTAGCTACCGCGTGTTTTCATACCTACTACGGCTCATAGTTCGACAACATTTAACTTCATCACTATTTTGAGACAGTACTTGCATTTTAAACTGTTTGTTTGTTCGCAGGAGTGACGGGCGCCCTAGAAAGAGCGTTGTCTCGCTACATGGACGTGACGGTCAGCACGCACGCGGTCGACAAGAGAGAGCCCGAGTACACGCTGTATGGAGCCACGAGAGCGGTTTTATATGTTTACAGGTACGTCATATTAATTTACGTCATTATCATTTCAGCTGAAAGACGTCCATAGCTGGACATAGGCCTCCCCCAAGAGTTTATTTACATGTTAAAATAAAAATATTTTGTTTTAATTGTGCTTGATGTTTTCCGAAATCAATCCTGAACCAGTTTTGACATTTCAATGCGTTTTATGAGAGACGCTTGCCAATAACAACCGATGGATTGAGTTTGCCATCTTTGAGAGGCCGAATCACAGAATAAATATTAAAAATGGCAGCTTGCATGTGTCAAAACCCGCCACAATATGCCCAAGTAAAAAATAAAATTATTCGATGAAGAAATTACAAAGATTTTTGAAGAATATTTTTCGGGTTTTATGTGAAATTTTCACCTGTATTTCGACTCTGTATCGAGTTGCACTTGGATAGGAGGTCGATCGACCGATATGCAGCTAGCAAATCTAATCTTGGGACCAAAATAAGGATTTTTAATTTAAGATACATTATTGCTTTGTGTGTTAGAAACCCCATAATAAGTAATCCGAGGTTTTCGAGCAGAATGATCCATAGAGATTAATGCCCGATTTCTGAGGTTTTTAAACAGAGTTTATCCATTCGATAGTGATTATTGGTTCGATATCCTGTTTCTGAACACGTCATTAAGGAAGAATTTAGCTTAAAAGTCGAGTGAATAATTATCGAGGGTTTATCTGAGAACCTCAAAAACCGAGCATAAGGAAGGAATTCGCTTAAATAGATAATTATGGAATCAACAGCTATTGAAAGTTTAAACTCTGTTTAAGAATTCTTCAGAAGCCGGGCATCAGTCATCCGAAATCTTTATTGTATTATAGTCTTCTACTTTGATTCACATAAACAGAAATTATAAAATGTCTTCTCTTCTCCCACAGTGTAAAACCAGCAGTATTCGACTTAATACTGACGTTAGCGATCGTCGCATACTTGTCCGTGGTATACTTCGCCATTCAACTGTTCCCGCGTTTTTACGAAGAATATGCCAAGATCGTCACAGGTAAAGCCAAAGTACACTAGCTTAGTCAGCTGTGGTGTGACGAGTGTGTGCGTACCTTTATATGCTGTTGTGTTAGTGAAATGTATAGGTGACACTCGCTAGACGTAGTTTGTTTTGGTTCTTATGTAGAAAAAGATGGCAATATAGTTGTGAATGTCGATTTGAATCGTTAGATGTATAAAGAAAGAAAGAAAGAAAACGTATTTATTGGGACTCGAACAGGAATATCACAAACTAAACTAAACCCAAAAATACAACAAAAGTAAAATAAAAATGGAAGCCAAAAGCATGATGCTGCGACATTGAAAAATAAGTCTGACAATCAAATGATAAATGATAAATGATTTTATTTCTGTAAGTAGGTTTGCACAAACACTTTTACACGTCAATCATATTTTAAAAACTAGATGAGGTCGGCGTTTCCTATCTGACTACTCTGAGAAGAAAGGCCGAAACAAACTCAGAGGTCACAGTCTCTTTTAAAGTCCAGACATAATCTTGGTCAGGTTATATGAAGACCATGTAGATCGAAGTCCGAGATGGTCTTTTGAAGAAAGAACCACACAGATTGAGTGGACCTGTCCAGTCAGTGCACGCATTTGTCAGAATTCGTGCAGCTCAACTCAGAACTTAAGGAGCTCAACGATTCGACGAACAATACCAAAGAAAGGACATTTGGGTAGGCCACATAAAATACTCAAACTGCCAGACCATGACAAAACTAAACAGAACAAAGAAAATAATCAAAATAAAAAAAAATAAAAAAAGTAAAAAATAAAATAAAATGACCCACATTGTCTTCACACTCACAATAATTAAAATAATATAATACTTTACAAAGTAAGCAGATGTCATTGTTTATATAAAATACATTAATGTCAATGTGTATATAAAAAAAACAATATGTTCAAAATACAAAATTGGAAGCAGATCAATCCCAAGCTTTTTTGTCCTCAATGTACTCTTTAACAGTATAAAAGGCTTTCTGGCACAACTTACGTTTAATGAATGATTTGAATTTATTAAGGCTTAGATCTTGAACTTGGCTTGGTAGTTTATTGTAAAAGCGTATACATTGGCATCTGAATGAGCCACCTATTTTCTTGAGCCTTGTTGTAGGTACAACAAATTTATGTTTGTTCCTAGTATTTATATTATGGATATCAAAGTAATGTATTTTATGCGCGTGCGCAGAAGAGCGCGTTGTGACCAGTATGTACTAGGAACGTTGTCTAATTAGAATGATCTGACGAATTCTAGTACAATCAACTGCACATCAGTAATAACTATTTGACATTGACACCGCCTTTATGTCTTAGCAGGTTTTCATATTTCAATTATTACTGTTGACATATTCGATTGCTTTTCGATAACTCGATATTATAATGCTGCGCTTATCGATATCTAACGATTTAAATCGATTTTAATAAAAGGATTGGTTAAACAATAAAAGAGGTTTAAATATTAAAGTGTTGTTACAGTCTTTAAATGCATTTATATCGAATTAGTTACAATATTTATACATTTCATTAGCATAGCTTAGCTAGTTTGTCCTATAGACTCATTCTTAGTGCAAATTCGTCACATGAGATATAAAACTATGTAGACTAATGATGGTATCATTGTACTGTGTACTACAACAACTAAATTATTTCAAAATATAACATTTGACTAAAAACTAAAGTTTACTAGGTTTTCAACCGGAGTCCGGATTTGTGCCCGGTCTAAAATAATAGGCTTGCTCCCTGTTACATGGGACTAAACTGAACTGGTGAAATATAGGTGTAATATTTTGATCTTGTGATACAGTAACTCCTAGTACAAGAGCCAGGGCTGCACAGATGTTTGTGTCTTGTAGTGATAATAAAGAAATTATTAATATAGACTTCTGCCTATCCCTTCGAATACAGGCGTAATATTATGTTTGTGGTAAAATGTTGCTGGCAACACTCAACACTGCATAAATAAAGTATGTATTTACCACATGTTTAAAACTACACAAAAACATGTTGCCGAAAGAATGTGAAGCTTTTGTTTACCATGAGCGTGGCTTAAAAATCATTTATTGAATGGAGTAGTTAAAGTAGAAGGGGCTCGTGGCTAAAAGACAGCCGCCAAGGTTGAGCTATGCTTGCCGCGGTCGGTTCGTGGGTTCATTAGGTACATATCGAGACCCTCGGAAAACACGTTAAGCCGTTGGTCTCAGCTGTCATTCGTAGATTTTTGACAGTCGCTACGGGTAGTCAGAAGCTCAAAACTCTGTCAACCATTCTTACCAAATGGTATCATACTGGGTTGTGGATGTCAGATAGGCAATCGCTCCATGTAAAATACTGGTGTTCAGCTGCATCCGGTTAGACTGGAAGCCGACCCCAAAATAGTTGGGGAAAGGCTAGGCAGATTGATTTGAATGGAGTAGTACATAGTACATTGTAGTCTAAACCCACATTCGGCAATACTTTGTTACCACATTCCCACACCACAGAGAAGTCAATCTTAGTAGTGTAAGTGTTGAACAATTTCATTTAAAGTGTGTTTTTCTTTACTTGTCCCATTTTGTAAACAAATAATGGTATGCTCGGAATAGATAAAAAAAAAGTATTTAAATGGTTAATTCGAAGCGATTTTAAACGTAATGCCGTATGTGTTTCTTATAAATATCAAGACGCTCATGTGGAATTGATGCGAAAACTGTATACCGTGTTTGTTTACCAAATGGGACGCGTAAGAAAAAACACACTGTACATATTAAGGCGTAAGTTTTCACAAATAATTTATGAGAGAAGGAATAATTTTCAATAATATTGTTTATTTATAAAGCAGTATATATTGTTACTTGATGCAGAACTAAATTATTGTCAGTTGAATGGGTCGATTTATGTAAAAAAAAAAAAAACATTTTTTTTACACAATCATACATATCACTAAAAGCAGCAGCTCGGAGTCTGTTGATGGAATCCATCGCCATTATTGGATGGAATTATAATTGTGCACATCGGTGGAGTTCTTTTGGCAATACGAATCATAAAATTCTGGTTTTTAATAGCTCATCTAGTGTGATAGTGGTCCGTTGGTACTTCTTATTCGATATAGTTAATCTCAATTTCGACTGACAATGCCGAAGGTTCATTTGGCCACAAATTAAAAACTAAACAAAAGTTTTAAAAGAAAAAAAAGAAGAAATAATCTTGTTCTATCTCTTTCTTGTTTTACCTGCCAACAAGAGCTGGCAATACTTTTAGCTAAGTTTACTTTGTGCTCAAAAGTATCGGCGGAATATTTAGTTCTGTCATCCTCTGAGGAGAGAAAATTCTTTATTTTTGAAATACACTGCTACAAGGATGTTTTGGCGCTCGAATTACGTTGACAGGGGGGCGCTGTTGGTGATCACTTTTGCAAATGTACAGACGCCAGCACATCAAGCTACTACAATCTGTCTAATTTCTTTAATAGATTTTCAACTTTATCGCTAAAGTATAAGGTTCAAAGTTGATTGTGAAAATTTTACAGTTTCGGGTAGCTTGATGTGCTGGCGTCTGTACTATGAAATGTATTGAAAAAACAAGATGGCGGCGTTAGTTCCGATTTTGGCCACGCGCCAAAAGATCCTTGTACAGCTATACAGCAGTTTACCAAGAAGTCTATATCGTGTGTAGAATAAGATCGAAAGCAATATTTCCAAGTTAATAAATTAAGAATAATAGTAATTGTGAAAGATAATTTATTGAAAAAGAAGTGCTTATATCTCAGCTAAGTATTATACTGATGAAAATGTCCATTATGCCAAATTATTTATTTGTGTTTTTTTTTTCTAAATTATGCAAACGGCTAATTTATATTAATTTTAGTCGCATTTGGTTTTTGAAACGGCAATGAATTTTTATCTTTTTTTGATAAATAAATCGAGGTTTTCAATTTGTGGAACAGAAAATTATTTTCCTTTTGTAAAATAATATCAATTTTTCACTGTATGATTTGACATCTGTTATGTCATCCTTAGTGTAGTCAGCAGAATTTTTTTTTTTTTACTTTTGCAAACTTTGTTTTATGAAAGAATAGTTTTAATATAAATACAGATATGTTTATAAATATACAGTGGTTTTGTTGGCCGTCCTTTAAGCTTGAAGTTCCTTGTACAGATGCATTTGTGCTACTTTATTCCCTTTCAAATTATTTTCATATGCTTGGTGTCCACTTCTGATACTCAAAAAACTAAATGTCTAAGAATGTTTTTATAATCGGTAATTGAACTAGACAAAATTTTCTACGTGTATCGTATTGGGGTTGTCCATCAGGAAATTCTCAGTAACTGAGAGTCTGAATTCTAGCCTAGTTTATGGAAATAACCTCGCCCTCCTATTTCATAGGACGTAACATAACTCTGCGTACCCCATCGAGGGATACAGGCGGGATGTTAAAAGATGATCTCTTGTTAAAGGCTTCAACTTTTTGATTGTCCTTTTCTCTAAGTATGATTATTTCTTAGATGGAAAGTATTTTTCATAATCTTTGTTATTAAAGAATTACGGACTTATTTCTTCACTACCAGCACCCCGCGGTTTCGCCCACATAAGTTTCGATCCCGCGGGAATATCGGGATAAAAACTATCCTATGTCCTTTCCCGAGACTCAAACTATCTCTATACCAAATTTCATCTAAATCGGTTCAGCGGTTTAAGCATGAAGAGGTAACAGACGCCTCTTCACACTTAAACCGCCTGTCTAGACACACTTTCGCATTTATAATATTAGTATGGATTATTCTTTAAATGATAACAACGTGGGCACCAAGTTTACCGAATATTATGTGATAAAAATATATTGTTTTGTTTATGTATGGCGATGTTGTGTTTTCCATTTAGTTTAATCAAATAGGTTAAGGTATAATATCCTATGGTTTTGGGTGCATCTGAATTGATGGTTCTCATGGATACGGCTAAGCAAACTTAGAAAGAAAAAGAAAAAAGAAAGAACATACGTTTATTTGATATTTTATCAAACATGACGCACAGACAAAAAATAACTTAATTATTATTTCCTGAAATGACCCCCGAGAATTGATAATGTTAATTAATGCGTGATCATTTGAATAAACTATTCTGAACGGATTGTTTTACGAAAATATATCACGGTACTATCAGACTTTAATTGAAAATAAAATAAAAAGTGTGGCCAACATTCAATGAGTCACTTTTTTTTTCAGAAGATTTGGTTGCTTGTTTCAAAATGGTTCATGGACTACTTTCCAATAATTGCAGTAATTACAGCCATTTGACAGCATATTTATATTATTTACTGATAAGGGTTATTTAACAGGTACAGCCGCGGACACTGGCGGTGGACCACTTTTCAACCTTATTACCAAGGGCAAAAGGGTGAAAAGTGGTCGACCGCCATTGTCCGCGGCTCCGTACCTCCTTAGTAAAATGTAACCAAGTTTGCCTAGCCTGTGTCCTATTTCAATTTAAGTGTGGATAGTTTCGAACAAAATGTCAAACTGTTTGTGTTTGTAAGCGAAAATGGTGGACGCTGCATGGAATTGAATAAAATTTTGTTTTAAAATTATGTTTTTTTTATTGACAGGATGTTAGTATATCCCATATTTTGTCCTTATAAATAGAACCTGACATTATTCAAATCGCATTCAATTTTAGTAGCATTGTTTTATACAGTAACCCCCTTACTAATAAACGTATTATATCAGATTAATAGTTACACACCGATTTCTCTCTTTCAGTCGTCAGTAATTTAACTTTCGAAAGAAGAAGACAAAGCGTTGTGTAACTATACAGACGATATACAACATTTATTAGTATCTAAGGGGGTAAGTGCTGTGATCAATGAAGGCACATTGAGAACTAACGTATGTGTTCCACGCGCGCCTCAAAGAGATGTCAGCATAAAGGAAGGGGCCCGCTAAGGCCGAAGCCTGCCGGGGTAGCGGGATCATCCGAAAGGGTTACCGCTGCCCCGGAACATAAAGGGCTAAGGAAGGAACACGGGTGGGTTTTAGTCAGTAAGAGTCTGACACTCCCTTCCGCTCCACCCAGAGCGGGAGGAGGCATTAGATGATTTCCCATCCAAAAAAAAAAAATTGTAAGAAATTTAAGGGTGTGGTACAGACCATCAAACTGAACAACATTCTCCACGGAACCAGCATCGTAATCGAGAAAAAAATATCAGTCGTCCCCATACATTTGGGCCGAGTCGATATTGAAGTTTTGTATGGGATCATTTTAAATATCTTTTTCGCGATTAGTATTTTGGTCCCATGGAGAAAGTTGTTAAGTTTGATAGTCTGTACCACACTTTTCTGATACGTGCGTTATAAGTCAACTAGCAGCGCCCCGCGGCTGGTTTCACCCGCATAAGTCTCGATCCCGTGAAAATATCGTGATAAAAAGTATCCTATGTCCTTTCCCAGGACTCAAGCTATCTCTATACCAAATTTCATCTAAATCAGTTCAGCGGTTTAAGCGTGAAGAGGTAACAGACTTTCTCATTTATAATATTAGTATGGATTCTTAGGTACCTACCTAGCCAATTTTCTTGGCCAAATCTTCCTTACGAGGCGTTGCATAATAGGAAGGAGCTTTGCCACAAAAAAAAATACAACCAAAATACTAATAAAAACTTTTTATTTATTGTAGTAGAAAGCGTTTTCTTAAACATAAATAGAAACGTAACTCTTACAAAATAGATTTAAACACCGTGAAACTGTTTTCGACACAATCACACTGAAAACATTTTTAGTTTTCAGCGTGGTTGTTTCGAAAACAACTCGTGATAATAATAATAACATATTTTCTGAGATTTCAATACAAAATTCATAAAAAATAAACTACAGTACTACGTAACTATAAAATGCTTTAAGTCATAATATGACACAATTGCTTTTTTAAACTTAGAATTAGGTGTGTACCGTTTCACGGCGCTGCCTGGTAAAAAAATAATCATTTCTTTAATTATTACTCGTTTATATTGGCACTTAAAACTCACATATTATCTAAATAAACTCTTTTTAAATAATTTTTTTTTACTTCTAGAAAGACTCGAAAAAAAAACTTTTGAAAAATAAAATATTTTTAAAAATATGCACAAATTCTTAAAATATTCTTACGTATTTTTGAATCTTATAATATAAAAAAAATATAGGACTAGCCAATACAAGAAAAATGCTTAAAAATACCTGACTAATATACTCGCAAAGTTTTACAATAGTACAACAGAAAAATATGCCTTAACTTCTAAGAAATAAGGTAGCTTATGCTTCGAACACTTCACCGGTAGCTGCACCACTGATGTCCTTTAGTTCAACCGATTTGAATGTCGCTACGAAATTGATCTTGCCAACTTTCTGCAAAGAAAAAGAGAAGATATCAGTAAGCATGCAAGACTTATAAGAAGTGGATTCAACTAATTCTCAGGCATTGTATTGTGGAATTCAGCTTGTAAACACAATTTTTTTTTAAATTAAAATTACTTCCGGAGAGTTTGTTGCGCCACTTCTTCCCAGCTAAAGCACTAGGAAGTAGTGAAGGGCGGGCCGTTTTTGAGAATTGTGTTATGTTTTTTTGACGTTCGAAAATTGCTGATTCTCAGCCTAGTTAGAATAAAAGACATTTGATTTTGCTTCAATTTTACTGTAGGTATGTCACTGGAGCGAAACATGTCATTGCAACGTGAAAATGGGGCTTTACTGTTGCAGTTGAATATGATTTTAAAGTCACTTACATTCGGCTGTATAGGCAGCTCAGCAGTGATTGGTGCCAATGGTCCTGCATCCGCAGCCTTCAGCTTGAGTGTGCGACCCGCTATGCCTGATGACGTCACTCTGAACTCGCAGCCGGTCAGCGCCCGGTCCAGAGGGTTGGTGAACGAGAGGAAGGCTACTGTCGGCTGGTTCAGGATTAGGTCGTCGTTGAACTGCGAAGGAGAAAATAAAGGTCAGTTATTAGTATTTGGAGCCGTATCGTTGACAGAACTAGCGATGCTCGTAGACACGGCTACACATCAAGCTATACATTTCCAGTTTTAGCTGACCTCGCATTGTACCTATAGGTTTTTCTTTCAATCAGAAGTCAGCTTATACTGGTTATGTATAGCTTGATGTGTAGCCGTGTGTACCTATGTAACTAATGTCCTTCATTTTGAAATTCATTGCGATAGTGATCCTAAAGAACGATAGTGTAGGCCGGATTTGGCAGTGGCGATCAATCCGAAAAGCGCCTCGATAATGGACCTCAACGAGTCGCAGAGGAATGAGTCAAATGGGTAATTATTTTATTAATTTCGGAGGATTGATTTGCGTATTCTATTTATAGTCATACTACCTACTTCACTCTACCATAAAATATTGATTTCTAAAGAACGAGAAATTGCGCAGATAAATTACATTAATCAAGAGCCTGCGGTCATGTGACATTTTGGGAGCCGAAATAGTGACCATAGGGGAAATAACTGGACGCGTGTTATCTATTAATTTCAAAATTTTCCCTGTTGATGTCATCCCATCCATCCTATGAAAATTCAACTGAATAGCAGTTCACCATCATCATCATTGGTTTGGACGTTCACTGCTGGACATAACCTCCAAAGGATTACCACTTTCGCCTCGTTGCTGCCCTACACCAGGTCATCGTTCTACCAAGTACTGTAGTTGCAGACTGTTTCCCGATTTTCTTTTGTTCCTAATAACATACCTTAATGTTAATATTAGGCTTGATGATTTGGAAGTCGTCATCATCAGCCCAAGACTGCTTGGTCTCATCCACGATGGCCATCGCTGATATCTTCACGTTGCAGTACTCCACTAGTTTAGGCAGATAGTCGTCCGATTTCACTAGGATGCTGATCTGTTCCTCTGCAAAAAAGCACATGAGTAAAATTAAAAGCTGTGGTTTATTTGTTCCTAAAGAAGACCAGCTTTGAAATTATGTATAATTCATATCGTTTCAGCCTTCGGGCTATCTAATGTATGGTGTCTCTTTCTAGTCAGCAAGTTGGGACCATTGCCAATCTTGCTGACTAGCAAAATATCAGTTTGATTTGAGCTAATCTTAAACACCTTATACTGAGAGAGAAGGGACTCGAGAGGAAATTAGGGAGATTAGCAATAAAGAACAGCTTTGGTATTGCATTTGCAGGGCATTCGTAAGAACTAATTTCAAATAAGTTTATGAGTTTCCCCTTAGGTGTAGGTAGGTATACAGGATGTCTCGTAAGTGGATGTCAAGCCGGAATCGGGTAATAGGCCAAGTCATAATAGTTATCAGAAAAATATTTAAAAAAATCTAAGTTGTGTATTTTTTTAATTATTGGCATTTAAAAGTCACTTTTTGCCCAACAAAATATTCAAAAGGTACTACTTTGACTGGCTGTACTTACTGAAAAAAAAATATACTAGGTATGCAAGTTTGGCAAGTAACATTAAAAATTTGCGAATTTAATAAGTTTTCCAAAATAAAAAAATAAGTAAGTACAATTTTTTTTTTAATTCAAAGACTTTTTATATTTTTCTGATAACTATTATGACTTGGCCGATTACCCGATTCCGTCTTGACGTCGACTTACAGGACACCCCGTATATGATTTGTACTTACTTTTGCCAGCTCCTACAAACATCTTTCCTTCAACCTTCTTGATGACGCCGGCTCTGACTCCGTTGTAGAATACGCTGTTAGTTGATAGAGATGCCTTGATGTTACGACCCTGGAAGTAATGCATAGGTAAGTTTATTTACCTTTCTCAACAAACTATGTAACCTCTTAAAAAAAAAACAATTTATTACGTATTGCTGTTGTATGCTCACATATTAACCAGTCTAATTCTACAAGCGAAGACTTGTAATTGGCTTCCTGTTGACTATGTTTTCATTTCTAGTAAGTTTTTAAGCTGTAAGTCTTCCATGTTTAAATAAGTAAATAAATAAAATATTATGAATCTTCTATACATATACCTAGCAGCTGAATAAGTACTAAACATTTTTTTTGTCTAGTTAGCGCACTGTTTAAAACTTTGGCAATTGCATTTAGCGACATAAGTCGATGATCATTTCAGTTTTTATATTAAGTAGGTACTAAGGGCTGATTTTATCAAAGTCAGATATCTTTTATTCGTGGAATAATATTGACGTCTGACAGTTCAAATATGGAAAAACTGTCTAAAATTCAAAATTTATTCTCAGGTTAAGACTTATTCTAGGTATAAAAGTTTGGTGGAAAGCGCCCTAAATATTGCAGAACCTAATTTATTATTTTGAATAAATCCTATTGCTAGTCTGTGAAGCAGTCTCTATTTTTCAATAATTGTTACAAAATATACGTAATAGTTAGCCAGTTTTTCTTATCTATTCTGAAACATTGGACTATTGTTCACCGACATGACGGTGGTCGTACCTTCTGGTTTCAGTCATAGGTACTAAAGCCACACTCACTATATTCCGCGCGGAACTAGTTGGCCGCGCCTTAGGTATGTGAGCGGTGGGACGGAGGGGCGGGGGCGCATTACTCAGTGCGTGCGTTGCGAACCGCCGCGCCGCCGCCGCCTCACCCCTGTGTCCACTGAGGCGGCCAACTAGTTCCGCGCGGACTATAGTTAAATAGGATATCTTATCGGTAAGGTAAGTAAATAACTAACAATTTTTCTTACCTCTTGGGAAATATTCTCGATATCAACAGTAACCCTGAAGTCTTTTCCAATGGGAACGCTATCCACATCACGTAGCTTAAACGTGATATCATTCTGAAGGTTACTGGCCACGGAGTAATATCTCTTCGCCCTCTCGGAGAACCTGACTCCGTTCATGAGAGCAAGTCGCTCGGAGGCTGTTCCTTCTCTGAACTTGTACTGCTCTGTGATGTCCTCTCGGTCTTCGTCACCGTTGGGATCGAACACGTATGGTTTCTTTGTGAGGATCATGCGGCCGATGCTGGAAAGAAAATGGTAATTTAGTAAGGAACGCGTAAATGTGGCTATCGTCATCATTTTAGTCAAAAGAAGTCCATTGCTGGAAATAGGACTATCCCGAAAATAACCATGGTCTAATCAAGTTACGAGAGCAGCGTTCTACTAGAAAATAATGTTGAGCTTGTATAATCCTTTGCAGGATTTAAAATTAATAAAGGATACTGCTTTGTGAATCTAGATAATCTCGGATGAATGCATCCATTAAGCCTTGTGTGGAATGATTGATTTTTCGTTCGGTTTCGGTCAAAATCTTTTCTGATAACGTACCTACATAATTTCAATAGGAACAATCTTCTATAGATACTTACATATACTTATTTTGGATCTTTTGATAATAATTTGCTCAAGGGGAATTTCATTAGCAATAGGCCATGCGGCAAAAAAAAACTTACTGGTAAGTATTGCTGTCCACCATAGCATATCCAGTCTCCTCATTAGAGTCGATCCTCCATCTCATCAGGTCAGCGTTGACTGAAGCCAGCATGAATTCCACATCGTAGTTCATTCCGATGACTCCTTGTTTGATGGCTTCCAATGGTGCTGGACCGCACTGGTACATGCCCTTGGAGGTCTCTTGGGGAGTGGCGTCGATAGCTTGCCAGCCTCCGTATCCTAGGAGAGACGATGGATTTACACCATGGTATAGAAAACTCGAATGCTGAAGGTTTGTTAAATTCGGATGAGGAACCATTGGTGCGCTAGTGCCTACTAGTAAAGTTGCTTCATAAAAGGTGAAGATAAGAAACGTCCCACTTTCCAGAACCATTTCACTTTTCGCTAGTATAGTATTTGCGAACCGTTTTATTTTGTTGTTGTTATGCAGCATAATCCTTGACTTATATCTCAAAGATTTTTATTTTACTCACATGGCAAAGTCTCTCTCTGGTCTAAATTCAAAACTGAATGTATTCTAAGCTCTTTTAATAAATTAAGTTCTTATAAAGCTGAATACCCCAAAAGAACAGCCAACTCACCAGCAGTTAAATCAGGCCTCGCCATCCAAACATCGTTCCACACATGGTAGTTCCAGATAGAGTCAGTGTGTTCAGGCTCAGCGTTGCTGGGGTCATAGCCCAACTCCTCCATGGTCTCTGAGTAGTACTTGTCGACCGTCAGGGTGCTGTTGGCGTCGTGAGCTGACACCAGGTTGGAGACCACGCGGGATGGAATGCCCAGGGCACGGCAGACTGGAAATAGAAAGTCGGTTAGGAACTGATAACATAGCTGTGTTCTATTTTTCCGATTTGAAGGATGAATATTATTGCAGTAGTCAAAAATGGAGATTTCCGTCTGATTTTATAGCATTGACGCCTCGATCTTCAAGTCACTTCTGCAATTTACTGAAATAGGTACGCGTAAATCCGTTAAGGGGACTACATGACCTAAAGCGCGGTCACTGTCGGATTGCATAGAAAAGAAAGAGAAGCGCGATGGTAATTTATTGCAAAATATGAAGCAATTATCTATTTACAAAAAATCTATTGTTTGGACTAAAAAATTAAAACACTAGTGCTTTAAGGGGCTTACAGGACCTAAACGCAAAAAACGCAAGTTTTAGAAACAATAAAAGTATATGATCGACTACAGTAAAAAAAATCAAAAAAATATATGATAATCTTCAGGATAAATGCTAGGATGATAGTGTGTTGAAAACATAATACAACTTATTTGGTACGATAGAAAAAAATCATGAAGATACCTCTAAAAACTTTTTTTTTACAACAAAATTCATACTAATATACATACAATCATTATGATTTTTTGTCAGATTATTCTACAAGCAACATGCTAAAACTATAGTGTTTTAGTTTTTTTGTCCAATCACTAGATTTTTCGTAAATCGATAATTGCTTCATATTTTGCAATAAATTACCAGCGTTGTGGCATCGCGCTTCTCTTTCTTTTCTATGCCGTCCGACAAAGACCGCGCTTTAGGTCATGTAGTCCTCTTAATATGTTGCTTTTAGAATAATCTGAAAAAACATCATAATGATTGTATGTATATTAGTATGGTTTTTATTGTAAAAAGAAAGTTTTTAGAGGTATCTTCATGATTTTTTTCTATCGTATCAAAGTAATGCATTATGTTTTCAACACACTATCAACCTAGCATATATCCTAAAGAATAACATATATTTTTCTGATTTTGTTTACTGTAGTCGATCATAATACTTTTATTGTCTCTAAAACTTGCGTTTTTTTGCGTTTAGGTCCTGTAAGCCCCTTAATCGAAAAAGCGATGAATTGTGATATCTACAGCCGCTTCAAACTCGACAGTGACTGTACCTGGGATTGAGCTGATAGCTGACAACCAGCTCTTAATTCCATTGCTGAATATGGGACTCACAAAAATTCCGGTACCTAGTATTGATCGAATGCGTTTTTTTGGACCAATTCCCAAGAATGCTATGATTACTAGATTAAAAATTGTTTCCCGGTTATTTTATCAAGGCTTTGCATGACATAGATCACCCTCCGTATTTTAATGAGCTGTCCAAATATTAATTTATCTGTACAATTTAAATTTTCTATCTTACTTAACCACGTAGAAATAAATTGCTTGAAATGATTTATAAACTAAACTAAATGCACCGTTTAATGGTGATGAACGATCTGATTCTCCTAGATAACAACTGAACTTAAACGCGAAAGTAATAGTTACGTTTGCACCGTCCTTGGTGCTTGTTATCTGTGTGCTGGTTGGCTTGATGCCAGTTTTTGCTTCACTTAGACACTTTCAAGTTTGTGTGAGGAAATTACATGACCTACACTTTCTTGACTTTCCTATGTTACTTTTTGTTGTAGGTACCTAGGTAGGTACTTACTGTAAAATCACATAGTAAAGTTTGCTCCTATGGTATAACCACGTTATTTCTGACTTATAAAAAGCATGATCAAAAGAGACAATAAGACCCTAAGCCCAAAGATGTTCGTTTAGCATAAGTATAAGCATAATCCGCGTAGATTTTATTTTGTCTGCTACCGTTATGTTCCTTCAAGTACTCAGATTGGTAGGAAGTACATATAGTCCGTTGAGTTTCCTTCGTCTTCCAAGTGACTATAAATTTCTGCCCTACCATATCAAGTAGCCAATTTTTTTCACGTTGAATTTTGTCGTCCCCCTCTCACTCGAGATTGGACCTTTTCACAGCACATGTAAGAAAATCTCACTCCATAAATGTTATCTACTCACCAGCAGTAACAACGCCAGCGAACACCCAGCATTGTCCATAGGACACCGGTTCCTGGGTCTCCAGGAACTGCCCCAGGATGTCCACAGAGCCGGTCCACTCCGAGGGGGCTGTTCCGTCGTCGTAAACACCGTCCCAACGTCCTACCAGGACACCGCCATCGTCGTTAGAGTTGACTATGCGGGATATGGCACGAGTCACCTTTACAGGGTCGCCACGGCTGGAAGGAAAGAAAGGAGTTGTTGTTAATAAAGTTTAGAATAATTACGTGAAAGTGTTGAGAGGTTGAGTTACTTTTTTTTTTAGCCAAATCGTTCCAGGAACTCTTACCCACGCCACCTCGAACCAGCCCTCACGGTACGCGTCCAGATCATCTCGCACCATCTCTTTCTGGGCCGGCCTCGGCAATTAGTTACGATTATAGATTAATAAATCTGTAGGTAATTATTTTCAGTAAAATCCGAACAAAGAACTAACGTTTAACCAGTATTTTTTATCAAAAGTCCTGTTAAAAAGATAACCTACTACGAAATATGAGTAAAATGCAGTTGATAGTAGATAGTTAAGTGATGCAACACCTTTTCTGGGTAGTATAGTATCGTTATAAATCATGATAAATTGTAGGTAACTTCTAAGAAATCTATGAAGTAATCGGAATCCCTGCACTTCAGGTTAACGGATTATGTAAAAAGGAAAGAATCGCCTAAAGATCTTTAAACAATCTCCAGAAGATTCTTAATTTAGTTAAGTAGGTAGTTTAGATCATTTCAGATTAGGTAGGGAAAGAATCATATCTAAAAAGTATCTTTTGACTCATCATCATCATCATTTCAGCCCGGTATCAACTACTGCTGGGTCTATACCCAGCTGCAGCCACGGCCGCATGTATAGCAGAAGAATCTCCCAGTCATCTTCCCGGTTCCGTGCGTTCCTCGTCCAGGTGTTTCCCGCGACTTTGATGATATTGATTTGATTATGAAGGTTTTAATGCAAACAAAAGAACATCATAAAACAGAATGTATTAAAAACAAAATATATCAAGCTTTAGCATAGTATAATCAGCCTATAATGTTCCCACTGCTGGGACACAGGCTTCCTCTCGGGGACAGGGCCGTAATCAACCACGCGGGTCCATCAAGCTTTAGTTCATCTCATTCTAAACGACCTATTCAACAACTATTCTAAACTATTTATTGCAAACCAAATTACCATGCAAGATGCTCAACAACAGACCAATATTTCAAACGCCTCTAAATTACCAGCCTTTCACCTCCGTATTCATACAACGTCTTCAATTGAAGAGCTGGTCACGTAACATGATAGGATTCTAGACTAGTCTTAGAAACAGAGCTAAGTAGTTTCTAGGAACTAAAGACGCAATTCTAATGCTGTGTAATGTAAAGCTCATCACACTCACAGACGTAGCTATAATATTAATGTGCTGTGCTATCTTCTTCTATCTATCTATATATATATAAAAGGAGAAACTGACTGACTGACATATCAACGCACAGCTGAAACTACTGGGTCTAGGAATGTGAAATTTTACACACGGCTTCCTTTTATAATGTAGGGGAGCACTAAGAAGGGGTTTTTGGAAATTCAACCTTTAAGGGGGTGAAAATGGGAGATTTTGTTTGTATGAAAAATCTTATTTCTTGAGTTAATGAACTTGAAACTTGGCACAAATACTTGTCTAAGTAAGTTATGAAGTTTGGCATACCCCTGTGAGGATGAAAAGCGGGATACAGTTTATTTGAAAAATCTGATTCCTTTGATCTATAAACTTAAAAATTGGCCCGAATACTTATTTATCTAAATAAATGATAAAGATCATAAACACATTTTCGAAATTTTTTGAGGAAAGTACGAAATACACGCGGACGAAGTCGCGAGCAAAGTGCTAGTAATACATAATATATATTATAGCAAGCTACCACACATGGATTATTTGTTAGCTTTTTGCCATCGATACGCTAAGAAGAAGAAATAGAAGGGTGCTGGTTGATTTGTTTGCCAGTCAGTCATCCCTACCGTAGGTACGTACCGTGGCCGTGCGTAGGTCGCAGTGGACGATCCCGCTCCATTCTCATACAAAGCCAAGCTAAGGAAAAGTTCGTGGCTTAGCCGTGAGCAGCAAAGGAACTGCGCCTTTAAGGCTTTGATTGATTTATTGTTTTATTTATTTTCCTCAAACTTTACATTCTAATGCTCGTAAGGACTGCCAATTCTTGTCTTGTTTAGCGGCATATTATGTCAGGTAAAACCTGGAAAATTACTTCCGAATGAAATAGTGTTCACACACGGTTGAAGCTTTGCCAATGTAATAAATAATTGGGGTCGTTGCTGGTTTTCTATGTTTAAAGTTTATTTTTGGCTATGATTATAATCGTTTAGTAGAAATTTATGAGTAACTACTTAGTTACATCCTAGTGGCATTATTATTTATAGAATGATGCATGTTGTAGAAGACCTCATCATCATCAATTTATAGCATTTAACTACGCTCCTCCTAGCCTAAATGCGTCCTATTATGAACCTACTGTTTATGTATATGTTGCTCGTACTTATGTGGTTTCCGATTTACAATCCTCACTCAAAAAACTCATGCCTTCAAAAAGAATCTGTATTAGACAGGGCATCACACCTACAGAACCTAAGGGAATTTTTACATACACGTTTTTGCTTGCCGTGAAAAACTACGGCATACGCCGTATCATAATGAAACCGTGCCGTGTTCAAAGGGCGTAAATCCACTAGTTGCCTCTCGAATGACGCGTTGCCTTAAGAAAAAGAGAATGTAGAAGTGACAATCTTTTACTTACTGGTTAAAAGGCACCTCAGCCCTATCCAGCATGAACATGCAGGCGGGTAGCACAACTGCGTCGAACTGTCCATACATCCAGGGTTTCCCTCGCGTGGTCTTGATGGGCCCCACCCACACCTTGCCCACGTCATTCAACACGTACTCTTGGAGAAGAGGCTTGTCCTCCATGAAGGTCTGGTCATCTGAAAGGAGGATTATTTGAGTATTGGTTGACGTTGGTCTTATGAGTCGAGCCTAGCATCGAGGCAGTTGTAAGGACCGCGCTGGAAAGTTTTCTTATCTCATTTTTGACCTGTGGCAACATCAGGCAAGGTTTGATAAAAGTGCGCGTATTACTAAAAACGGCAAAAGTAGTTCAACTTTTGCCGTTTTTACTAATACTTTGTGATACCCAAATGAATGCCTAAATAAAATCCATCAGTGTGCTTTTAGGCATTATCTACTTTGCGGAGTCGCGTAGTTTTAGTGAAAACGGGGAAAAGAGTGGGGACAAGAATATCTAGCTAGATATCCATGGTACCTTGCGGGCTAATTGCATAACAAACTATCAATAGCAATGGGTTTCATTTTGACAGTTCAACAACATTCATTGCGTTATTGACATTGTTGAGCAGACACATTTTTTGAACATATGAAGCAATGGATTAGCAATAGGTATCCTTCAAAATTATTCAGATTGAGATTGATAATGTGTTACGCAATTAGGGTGCTGTTCTGGTCGAAATACAAAACTAGTATCTACATTTATTTATAATATAAAAAAATCTTGAGACTAAGTACTTACTTGAAAGACAAATGCAATGAAGTCGGTTAAAAACAAGCTTAAAACTTTTATGTTTCCATCCATAGCTATAGTTGCATTCGCAAAAACAAATTCCAAACTCATAAATAAATTAGACTAGCAATCTTTTTACAACTGTCCAGAACAATAGTTCTGAAACTTATTTAAAGTTTAAATTAAGAAGATTGCATTTTAATAGAACAAAGAAATGTATGAAACGTAGATTGGTCAGCAGCTCATTTCATTTATATTTCTTTTGGGTTTAAAAGCTGTTCAATTCCAAACTGACTAGGTATCTACATCATGTAGGTACAGTCAAGAAAAGAGATAAGTATGCAGGATCGTCGGATATAATTGAAGTTTAGTAAGAAATCGATGGATGTTGTCGACTGAAATTTAATTTGATAAATGAGCTGTTTGTTTTCTATTAATAAAATTAAATTTTAACATTCATTATGTAATCATAATTATATGTGAAGACGATGCACCTAGAATAAAATTAGTATAAGTACCACAATTTAAAATATGAAGCAAAACATGTAGTACCCCAGCCTTAAAAAAGCGGTCACTTATTGTTATGAAATCTCACGTTCAGCAAGTGTTCCATAAAACGTTAGTAGGTAAAAACGACGACATATCAAACTATACATTTCCAGTTTTAGCTGACCTTGCATTGTATAGGCTTTTCGTACAATCAGAAGTCTTATTAGCTTGTACTTGAAATGGATAGCTTGATAATAACATGTCGCCGTACGTACGACCAGTTAAATATTGATGTGCCAATTTAAATGATAAGTAAATGCTACAGTGATAATCGATTCTTTGCTGTAGTCACCTTTCCCGTTTTCTTCTAAAATCATAATTAAAACGTGCTTCTTCGTGTCACTGGCACGTATCATAATCAGCCAATAATGTTCCCACTGCTGGGACACAGGCCTCTTCTATTCGAGAGGGAGTTTGCTGTAATCTACCGCGGGCCCAGTGCGGATTGGTAGATGTCACATGTCTTGGTTCTAGGACATGCCGGTTTCCTCAAGATGTTTTCCTTCACCGTTTACAGACGCCAACACATCAAGCTACCCGAAACTGTCAAATTTTCCCAATCAACTTTGAACCTTATGCTTTAGCGATAAAGTTGAAATCTATTAAAGAAATTTGACAGATTGTAGTAGCTTGATGTGCTGGCGTCTGTACAATAAAGTAAAGTGCCTGTCTGGATTTGAACCCACGACCAACTCGTAAGTCGGGTCCACTGGGCCACCACTGCTCCTATTTTCATAGTCATTTTGCTTTTAAGTAAAAGAAATATTCTATTGAACCTCTGTCAGCGACTGTATGCTATCAAATTATACGCTGGCCCTAATGATACGTTATAGTCTATGATTACCATAATATTTCACTTTGTCGTTACACATTTATACAGCTAACTCTTAAGTAGAGTTATAAAAGATAAATTGATTTCCATGCTTAGCGGTGGTATTCTCTTTTTACCCGACTACAGCAAAGCCAAAGGGTTACGATTTTTGCTTGAATATAAAAGATTTTTTTTACAGAAACAACGACCACTCTTTTGAAAAACTGTAATTAATATAATTATGTTCAAGGTGTAACAGAATAAACGCAAGGCCTGAAAGTGGTTTGTTCATAATTTGACTCTGTATCGATTTCAGTACCTATCTTTTAATATACTTAAGTATATAGTTTTTTTTTTTTTCAAAACTTGGGTGTTTTGCCATACATCAAGTATTATATTATCTATGATCAAGGCAATAAGTCTCAATTTTAAATGCATAAAGTAATGCTAGGATAAACACGAGTTTCTTAGTTAATTTTATAAAAAAACATTTTTGGTTATTGTACTCTAATTGGAATGTATGAGGTCGAGTTAATTATGTTATATATTGTACTAGCTTTCTGCCCGCGACTTCATCCGCGTGAAATTTCACCCTCCCCCCATTCACCCTCTTAGGGGTGGAATTTCGAAAAACCCGTTCTTAGTGTATAGTGTGGATACCTACTCTTCACAAAGAACACACGCTCCAAATTTCATGTCTCGCTGGTCCTAACCAGCGATTTAGGCTGTGCGTTGATATATCAGTCAATCTGGACTTTGAATTTTATATCTATAATCGCCGTGACAACAGAACCTATTTCAGATTTTGTTGACCCAAAACTTTGCCACGGCGCAGCGTCGTCGTTGACAACGCGGAAATCACTTTAACTGCATGTCTTAGGGCACAGAGGACAGGATAGGAGATGGAGCACAGCTTATCGTTTATACCAAAAGCTTGCTATAAGCGACTGATCCCGTTTTTCAATCACACTTACCAGGGTTCCATGGGTTGAAGAGGATGTAGATGTCCTGATCGAAGTCATAGTACGCCCGTTCAGGAGAGTCTCGCTGCCAGGTGATCACCCTAAGCGCCCACGCACCAACAGGGGCGGTCACTGGACTCGATACCTGTGGGAACAAGGGTAGTTTATAGTAAAGTTGAGAAAAATAAATAAATTAAAACCTTCCAGACCGTTTATTGCCCGTGGTCCGATCGAGAACTTCTACTAGGAGGACCAAGGGTATTTTCCATTTCGGTGGTTCTATTAATCGGACCGCCTTCGGCGCGGGAGATGTTATAGTGCACAAGTGTAGGCGTAGACACAGGTGCACTCTCTCTTCGCTCACTCTCATTGTCCAATGGGACGGCAATCCGATGCGATCGGAGACAGATCAGGCGCAGGGCCAACGGGTACTATTATTATATTCTGTGCCGGCTTAACATACTTTCCGAGACACGGGGGTATCACACCGCCATCTTCCAAACTCCGGGCTGTTACTAAGTAGTAGTTAACCTTTTAAGCGCTTGGCTAAATATCAATTGCCGTGCCCCTAGCGCGCGGCTACAAATCTATAAAATCAATATAAAATAATAGGTACCTACAATAAATAAGGAGGAGAAATCGTTGTATCGATAAAAAAATAGTCAATAGTTTTTATCTCTATTTAATAATGGTTTTAGTTGTACCACGCAGTTAATAGGACGAAAAAATCGTGCATGTTCTCTGTCGCAGAAATAGGTACGACACGAGCGATAGGGGCACGGAAATATGTGTCGCATAAATGCGACACATTAAGCGGTCGAAAGGTTAATACAGTTAAGCACAGCGCACATTAAGGCGGGCAAAAATCCTCCTGCACCATTTCCATACATTTTGCATCAACTGTCACACATTACAAGCGGGCTGCACCGCACTTTTTTGTATTGAAATGCGTTGGGCTGCTGCGGCCCGATGAGCCGACCCCAAAATAGGAAAGGGCTAGGCGGATTGATTTATATAGAGCTTATACAGACAGCCACATTGTAAGAAACTGGGATTATCTTCGAACCCTATAATCAAAGCTATCTGAAAAAGATTTATTTAGTCACAAGATACGTTAATAACTATATTTAATTGCTCATTTTCATCACGTCTTCTAAGTAAAATTAATGGTTTGTATCACCATAATAAATTACCAATCCTTCATTTGCGTGTAAGCCTGTAGGTACCTAACGTAATGTGTTTGTGTGAGCATCATCTTTTTAATATTGCGAGTTCTTTGGCAAGTGATTCTCAACCTGCGTGAGTGCGCAGGTTTCTGTGTAGTTTCTTGCCCGTTCTTCTCCATATGTTTTACCTACTAAGCTTTGGCAAGTATCTTCATCTTCCTGACTTACCGCATAACCAGCCTATAAACGTTCCCAACTGCTGGGAAACAGGCCTCCTCTCTGTGAGAGGGAGTGGGTAGTAATCCGCCACGCGAGCCCAGTGCGGATTGGTAGCATGTCACATGTCTTCGAATTTTTGGTTCTAGGACATGCCGGTTTCCTTACGATGTTTTTCTTCACCGTTTTGAGAACAGCGGTAATGATATTTTTTTTTTATTATTATTTACTCATGCCTGGTACTGAACCCACGACCTTTAACTCGTAACTTGGGGCCGATACCACTGGGCTACCACTGTTCTTACACTCATTCTGACTGACTGACCCCTTGACAATCCAAAAGTGCCTGTAACTGAAATAAATGCTGAGTTTGAGTTTTTCCCCTTCGGGAATGCAAAGTCAAAGCTACTCGCAGTTTGAGCATCAATGTCTAAACAAACTGGTCTTGACCAACACTTGAATGCTCATAAATTGTAATGTTATTATATCTAATAATGTTTTTACGTATTATTATTAAATGCGGCATACTAATATTTCTTTAATACTGACTGACGGTGAAGGGAAACATCGTGAGGAAACTCTGGACTTCGGTCTGAAATCACCAACTCGCACTGAGCCAGCGTGGTGATCAAGCTCAATCCTTCTCTGTATGAGAAAGTGGCCTTAGCCCGAAACCCGGGACATTACAGGCAAACAAAAACAAAAACAAACTAATATTTCAAGTGTCTATGAGATATTTACTGTAGTTTTTTCTTTATATATAAGTTTAACACCAACAACCTGGTTCTTCATCATATCTACTTCTTGTCATAATCAGTCTATATAATGTTCCCACTGCTGGTACACAGCAGGCCTCCACTCTGGAAAGGGAGTGGGCCGTAATCCACCACGCGGACTTATTGCGGGTTGGCGGATCGGAGGGAATTCTGCACCCCAATTGCGTAACACACTGTCAATCGCAATCTGAATCATTTTGATGTATATTGCTAATCTATTGCGTCATAATAATTATGTTCGAAAAATTCGTCTGCTCAACAACATTAATAACGCAATGAATGTTTTTGAACTGTCAAAATGAAAGCCATTGCTACTGTTAGTGTGTTTGTTTCGCAATTACCCCGCAGGTGCTTTTGCTTTACAGGTTCTCAATCTTAGGACCACCAGCAAGATACATAAATTAAAATAGCCAAACAAAACATTAAACATCTAAACTCAAGCCTTGAATAATCAGATAATAGTAATAAATATCACATTTTATTAGTAGGTATGCACACGTATCTATCGAATTATTTCTAAAATAACTTGTTTAAATCAGGCATTAGATATTCACGTAGCATCGCATATTATACGAAACTGAATCACAATATTCTATTGTTTCAAACTAAATAGAATTATTTCGTGGTTTGAATGAATTAGGACTTAGGAGCGGCATTTATGTTGTCAGAAAAAAATTTACATCAGTATAGTCGGCTCCAATTTTGGTACCTCTGCTAAGTAGGTAGGTACTTAGAAGGTACCAAAATTGGAGCCAACTATAATATTGGGTATTCAATTAGCTAGCGAAACTCCGCAGACGTGATGGGTATCTAGATCACGATAAAATTAAAAATGCTTGATGTTTTTAGGGGTCATGAAGTATGAGTTAAGAAACCATGTTTTATCGTGTTTAAAACAGTTTTTAAACTGATATTATTTTCAAGTAAATATAGGTACTAACAGCGGTCGATGACCTCTTAACAAATCATCAAATTAATTTTTTTTTTTATTTTATCATGTTTCGTCTGCGGAGTTTCGCTAACTAATTTAATTTGCCCGGTGCTTTGTTTCTAAAATGTGTTGTTTAAATGATATATAAATATGTTAATTTAATACTAGTGTTATTTTTGTTTTAATTTGCATTATAATTTAATCTTATAAATTATCGCAAGTTTTATCGAAATTGTTTAATTTTTTTCATTTTAACTTTGGTAGCTTAGTTGTGTTACTTAGTTGTAAGTTAACTTTATTGTGCATGCTGTGGTCTCAGTGAAGGAGAACACCTACTTAATCAAACTCAAACCATTTATTTCAAATAATCCAATTACAGGCACTTTTGAATTGTCAAGGAGGCGGTCAGTCAGAAAGATGAAGCTAGTTGCCCATTTCAAAGCGTAGGTAGTTAGAGAGAAAAACGGGCAAAAAAACTCCATTATTAGTGCGCAACGTATTGTGTATATCTATTAAGTATCTTTTGTTGGAAAGGCTAATTAAATAAAATAAAACAATACATTTACGAGTACGTCTGACGCACCATTAAATTAAAAGAAGTTGGAAAAAAAAAATAACTATACTTAAGTTTTTTTTTTTATATTGCTGAATGGGCCTGCTCTTGAAATCAATCACGCCTGATGGAAAGCGATGAATGAGGTCTACAATAGAACGAGCGTACCCAGAAGATGCCTCTTCACTCTTGCTTGACGGCAGAGGGGTTAAATGTGATAAGGAATTCAGAAATGTTTGTACTTTTGTTGATCATCTTACATATCACGCATTTGAAATAGACTATTAAAATAATATTCCACTTTAGATTCTCTAATAGTAGACCTATATTATTAGATTGCTCGCTACACTACGTGCAAATATTTAATTTTTTGCGCAGATGCTTTTTCATACGTGCAAATATTAGCATACCAATTTTAGTAAACAAGTTCTAAGTTCTAAAATAACCAATAATTTCGTGGCTAGATTGCTGATTTTTGTCTAAATTATACCTACATGCAGCTAGATATTATTACATCCGTAGGTAGATTATAGGATAATTACGCAGTAGGTATACCCAAGTTTTTGCCTCATTGATGTAAGAGTCTACCTTATTGGTCTTGACCGTGACTCTAGGTTCCGGGTCGTACTAAGTTTTATAAAGTTCGATATTACCTACCCACTCACGTGCCCCCTCCCCACGTGACGTTGCCTCAAATGTCCCACATTTTTCGTCGGCACACCACGGGGCGCCTCGCCACTTATACACCCTCGTACACAAAAAAAATCTAAGGACCAATTTGTAATATCTTAGTACTTAACAGCCCGAAGTCACGATCAAGGCGGTTGATGGAAATAGGCCTCCCATTACAGGGTCTCCCTATTACATCATAACATCAAATATTCTCTTACATCTCCCACAAACATAGGTCGATATCTGGCAAAATATGTGACCTCTCTGCTATGCTATGGTGTGTGCTTTCTTCCTAAACTTGCTATCACATTCGTCATCCCGTACGATATGCCTAGTATTAACTAGTGTAGAGCATGCCTGCTTCAACATACATTTCTCAAGTCTATCAGTTCATACCAAATTAAGGCTTACATACCTTAAAAGAGAGTGTGTTTTCATCTTGCACTTCCAAGAGATTAGCGCTCCATGTATATTTGTCTGTCACCGCGTCACGTCGTATGAACATCTTTCCTGTGGTCTCCATTGATGGTTTATCTCCTGTAGACAAAGATTTTTAAATTGTAGGTATAATATGTCAAATTTTGTATGTTATCAATACCTTCTTTATCAGCTGTTCACTATTAAGGTTAGTCTGGGTCGCTGTCGCCAGATACGGTGAAGAGGACTCATCATCTGCCTAGCCTTTTACCAACTATGTTGGGGTCGGCTTCCAGTCTAACCAGGTGCAGCTGAATACCAGTATTTTACATGGAGCGACTGCCTATCTGACCTCCACAACCCAGTTACTGGGTAATACAATACTCCTTGGTAAGACTGGTGGTCAGACTTTCGAGCTTCTGACGACCCGTAACGACTGTCAAAGATCCACGAATGACAGCCGGGACCAACGGCTTACATAACGTGCTTTCCGAGGCACGGAGGTGTCTTGGTATGTGAAGATGGTCACCCATCCACGGAATATTATACTATCAAGCTTTACTTAGGTACCTACTTTCGATTATGAAAATCAAAAAATACTGTCAGCAAAAACAAGTCGGTTAACACAAGACATCAGTATTATTAAATAAAAAGAATAGGGACAGGCATTCAAATAACATAGACCCTTGAAAACTCCCAAGAAATGCTGGAAAGGATTATCAAAACTCATCATCTATTGAAGTCGGCTTATGGAGTCATTTTTAAGCTAATTAATTGAACACTACATCTGTGACTACATCTATCCCTGAGTTTGTTACGCCTTTTTTTCTCAGGGCTACTAGTCATATCGGAAATGTCTTTTTGTTTTTAATAATGACGTATTTATGTGATTCCGCTTTCCTATTTACAGAATAAACAATTTAATTTTAAAACAAAAAACAAAATCTTACCGATAGAAAACACAAGTTGCACAATATCGGTAGCCTCATTGTAAGGTCTTGTGAACCTCACCACACCACTGAACGGCTGACCACGTCTCACGATTGTGGTCGTCGGGTTCTCATCGTTCACCACCTCGAATCTGAGGGAAAAACAATATAATTAGCTAAGTAAGTAATACAATAAATCGTTTCACTATAATATTTTTGGTGCGCCTAATCGCCGAACAAAAAAAAAACTATCTCCTTTGAAAGGGTCATGATCACGTCTTTCAAAAAACATAACCAAATTAATTAAAATAAGTAGAATAGAATTTTTGAGAGCAATAATGGCCGCTCGTGTCAAACAAAATAAAGTAGGTAGGTACCTACCTAGTTTTTAGGTTATTTCGATTTTTTTGAAAATCTCCGTAACCCGGGTTTTGTTTACAAAAAGAACTTTTGTAGGAGTTAATATGATAAGAGTGTAGTCTATAAAAAACCTTTGATGCAACATGGTACGGGATTCCATACATCCATGAGCATTTTCCTTTGTATCTAGGCAGTATTTGTATGTGTTTGTGTAGGCTGGGTTTCCCGCCTTTCATCAGTAAGTAACACACATTGTTAAATACATGCATGCTTCTAGCCAATGGCCTGTTTCACCAACCACGGATAAAAGGAATGACAAAAAGAAAGTACCTACTAACATTTTTCGCTTTCTTCTTTCGTAGTCAGTTTCGTAGGTGGCTTTAGGAAAATTGGATAATTACTCCTTCAAAACCAGTTATATAGTACCTAGTATAAATGTTATGGACCAAGTAATAAATACGGGCATTTTTCATAATGCCCGGGCAAGCTACTTAGAGTGAAAAAAAAAATTATAATTTGAACTTCCTTATTTATCACATTGCCTCGACATTATAAATATTGCCGTGTGGTCTTTGGAAATTTTCGTATTCTCATTCGCTCAATCTTGCATTCTATGTCGACGGAGCCCCGCTTTGCGAGGCTCCTATTTCTGTGTAAAGGGTTTAAAGTAACCTAACCAAACCTAACCTCGGGGTGCCCTTCGCTTGCTCTTGCATCCTACGTCGCCTATCGACCGACCCAGTCGAATTAAGAAGTCTAGTCAATTTAAGTTTTTATTATCGTAGGTCAGCAGAGTGTCTATGAATAGAAAGATTGTATTTTATTAACAAAGTGCCCGGGCATTTTTCATAATGCCCTAATAATCACTTGGTCCATGACATAAACAAAGCCTTCATGAAAACCAGTTCCGCAGACGTATAAAAAAGCCTTCATGGAAACCAGTTACGAAACCCCGGTTTCCTTGACGGCCGAAGCGGTTTCACCAACCCCGGATAATCTCATGTCAACTTATTGATTTTGTTATCTAACTACATCAGTTATCTGAAGATTATTTTGTTAGCAGATTTACTATACAGGGCCTAGATTCAGTTTTCAGACACCAGGGGTCAATAGATACTATTAGGACGGGCAGACTAAAAAACATGCCGCCGGCCTACTTATCATTTTATAAAAAATATTTAAATTGGTTGTCAAAAACACTTTTACAGGTTACTTATTTATCTAAGGACTAGCTGCGCCCCGCGGTTTCACCCGCATCAGTCTCGATCTCGTGGGAATATCGGGATAAAAAGTATTCTATGTCAAATTCATGGTCTACCCATGATTCAAATTTCATCCAAATTCGTTCAGCAGTTTTAGCGTGAAAGCGTAACATACACACATACTCGTACAAAAAATCTAATCTTTTCTCTTTATAATTGTATAAGTTTAAAATAGCTATTAAGGTTGGTTGGATACCTATAATTTATTAATAATTTTAGTTAATTATTCATTACTTACTTGACGGTGTTATGGGGCTGTGCATTTTCCCGCGGATAGAAGTGAACGACATCTACTTGCAGTGGCTCCATCTTTAGTTGAAATCTGAAACAAAACAAAAACATTAGGTATGCTAAGGTCATTTCTTTTTTTTTATTGCGTCTCGTTGTTATTTAGGATCCTAGGATGTTGTCGTCTGCTTAACGTGCCTGTAGGTGCCTCAATAAATTAAGGCCTCCAGCTAGGGCTTAAAAAAATTAAAAACTAAGCGATTACACGCTAAGGGCACTCTGTGGGGTGCGGACCTCGGCTGAAGGCGCGAGCGTCGCTGGGCAGCAAGGGACAGGCTAGATCAGATTATTCTTAGGTACTAATAGGTACAGCTGATGTGTGCGGTAAAATGAATAACTTCACCAATGACGAATATAATTATCTCTAACCAGCCTAACAGACAGATATAGATTTTAGGTATTTTTAGTGGCTTAGTGATAGTTTGGTTAGGTTTGACTTTGTTACGAAGGCTTAAATAAAAGTCAAAGTAACATTTCGATCTCTTCTGAAACATCGAATAATAGCCTGCGAAATTCAAATTGTCTTACATTTTTTGCAATTTTTCAGGTCAGTGTACTTACTTATATGAACTGAGTGGGTTGTATTGATGATTTTAATTAATTTCTTTAACTATGACAGTTTAAAACCAATTACAAAAATTAAAGACACAGTTTGTAAGTATTTAGCTCAACTGTGGCTAATGAGACACAATTGAATTTCTATTGTTATAAATCATGATTTTTCAACAGTTGCGAGGACACATAAAAGAGAAAATATTAAATTATCAGGTTCAGGTAAAAAATTAACAACACTTTCATAAATCCCTCTCACAGTACTTCTGAGTTCTGACATGCCGACAAAATCTTCGTCCATGATTATAATTCTGTAAAGACATACTTGTTACGATTGCGAATCATAATGTTCAACATACAACCTGACGTTGAAGTTGCAAAAAACGTAAGAAAATTTTAAAATGGCGTTCTACCCTGGCGCTTCCTTCATAATCTATTCCTGTTGTTGACTGTACCATTAAATCGAAATATAATTGGGTCTAACAATTACCTAATGGTGCCAAACGTCGCTTTAAATCGTTCAGGAAACTATTTCTCATGCGCACGCTATTATGAAAATTGGCGTGAAGGTGTAAACATTTCAGTGAGCTGCTACATAATAAGTACAGACGGCAGCACATCAAGCTACCCGAAACTGTAAAATTTTCCGAATCAATTTGAACCTTATGCTTTAACGATAGAGTTGAAAATCTATTAAAGAAATTTACTTGCTGAAAATAACGGGTATCAAAAAGCGCTTCACGAAGTCGAGTCAGTTGTTCGTTCCGTCAACAAGTTTAAAAAATGTTTAACCTTTTTTTAAATATACATCCTTATGCAAATGCCCTTAAGTTTTGCGTGCGCTACGGCAAACAGCGTTTTTAAACCAAAAATAAAAGTCGTCTCCCAACAATTATTTATGTACAGACGCCAGCACATCAAGCTACTACCATCTGTCAAATTTCTTTAATAGATTTTCAACTTTATCCCTAAAGCATAAGGTTCAAAGTTGGTTGGGAAAATTTGATAGTTTCGGGTAGCTTGATGTGCTGGCGTCTGTACAATCTGGCCAAATAATCAGCATCGCCATACAACGGGGCAATGCTGCCAGCCTTTTGGGGTATTTTCCTGTTGCCGGCGATGAGGAAGATGCCCTATGATTCTTTCCCCGTTTTTTTATTTTATACATATACGTACCTACTTTTATTTACTGTTTGAAGTCTGTTAGCTTATATTATGTAAATATTATCTTGATTAAAAATTTTAATTAAAAATGAGCAATGTTACATTATTTGACATCAGAATGCGAAGTTGTCGGCTACGTGATGGGTCTGGTTACATTATATTATTAGCCCGTAATGTCCCACTGCAGGGCAAAGGCCTCCCTACTCTCTTTCCACTTCTCTCTGTTCAAAGCTGCTAAGGACCAGTTCTTGTTGAAGGAGTCCAGCTCATCCCGCCATCTCCGTCTGGGCCTGCCACGATGTCGTTTGCCATTACACCTTTTATTTTAGTTACCAAGTGCATGGCAATATGAGCAACGCTATTTTAGTCACAAATTGCATAGGTACTTTGGTGCTTAGAATTTTAGTCACGAGCTAAATATTATTGCTGTATATGATTGGAGTCGGAAACCATGTCGAATGCATTCACATGCCGTGTCCAGAAATAGCTAACCGTTTACATACTATGGCATGCAAGACGATATGACTAGTCTGTGAGATGCGTCAGATTCCGCATCTTGAATTAGGTGAGGTAGTCTGCTTGCAAGTACCGTTATGACAAACCGAACCTACTTTTGAGGGCATCCAGAAAATAAGTTCCTAATACAATTGATAGTGCCTGATAGACGATCATAATTATCTGCCTAGCCTTTTCCCAATTATTTTGGGGTCGGTTTCCAGTCTCACCGGATGCAGCTGAATACGGCAGTAAGTATTTTACATGAAGCGACTGCCTATCTGACCTCCACAACCCAGTTACTGGGTAAGACCGGTTGTCAGACTTTCGGGCTTCTGACGACCCGTAACGACTGACAAAGATCCACGAATGACAGCCCGGACCAACGGCTTAACGTGCTTTCCGAGGTACAGTGGGGTCTGCATATGTAAAGATTGTCACCCAGCCACGCAAGCGTAGCTTAACCTGATCGATCGACCCGTGCGGCTGTTATTACTTAGCCACAAGCCCCAGTGCCTGGTAGAAAGATGATGAGAATAATGTTTTTAATGCCGACTGTACCTACATTGCTGAATGGACCCATCAATGCTTTAGGTACAATCAACAAAAGAGATAAGTATGCAGGATCGTCGGATATAGTTGAAGTTTAGTAAGAAACCGATGGATATTGTCGACTGAAATTTAATTTGATAAATGAGCTGTTTGTTTTCTATTAATAAAATGAAATTTTATTCGAAAACATGATCCATCGGTTTCTTACTAACCTTCAACTATATCCGACGATCCTGCATACTTATCTCTTTTGTTGACTGTACGTAAGCTTACCTACACTTAAAATATATAAGCTCCACTAATAGTATTTAGGTAATAGGTATTACCGGCCCAATTTTATGTAGGAATAATATTTGAATGTCTGGTAAATAAATGAGCAAGACATTACATAATAAAGAATCATCCAAGCGACACACGCTTGCCAGATAGCAGGGTTTTCCACAAGATAAGGACTATGACTATAGACACAATATCTAGCGTAATCAGCCTATAACGTTCCCACTGCTGGGACACGGGCCTCCTCTCAGTGAGAGGGAGTAGGCTGTAATCCACCACGCGAGCCCAGTGCGGATTGGTGATGACGTCACATGTCTAAGAATTTTTGGTTCTAGGACCTGTCTGCTTTCTCACGATGTTTTCCTTCACCGTTTTTGAGAGCAGTGGTGATTAAATAAATTACACAAAGAAAAGTGCCTGCCTGGGTTCGAACCCACGACGTAAAACTCGTAAGTCGGGTCCGTCACCCCTTGGCCAACACTGCTCTTTAAAGACACAATAATTATATAGGTGGTAGGTATTTATAATAACGTTAACCCTGACCAAGACATTTTCCAATGTAAATGAGCCATTATGGCTCCAAAGGTGAAGATGACGCGTTAGTCAAATAGTCGCAGGTTGTTGACTCGATAACTTGAGAGTTACATAACACTTGAAATCTAACGGTCTTATTCATAAAAAAAGCTTATAGAAGGTTTAAACCATTCATTAGTTAAAATGCTCGATAAGCCTTTAAAACGTTCGATAAAATTTTGTATTCATAAACGCTTCATAAACCTTCGATAACTAAAATGTACTATAACTTCATTATAAATCTAAATGTTGCCATAATAATGATGTCATCCAACAAATTGGCCAACATATTGAATCGTCGAACGAGAATATCTGCCTACTAACCGAATAATTGTGACCATAGACATTATTACGTATGGAAAACTAATATATTGTCTACAGTTTCGACACTTTTGACGCGGTAACGTCATGGAAACAATAATGTCATTGAATGAAATTGTACTTGTAAAACTAAAAAACTTTTGAATATTTTTTTTGTATTTAAAATAAATGGAATTTAGACCGGAGACTAGTTGCAATAAAGGACAAAGAATTGAATATTGGTTGGAGCAGGATAAGGTGTGTATCTACTGTTACAGCTAAAATGTATTATAAGTAAGTTATGTTTTGTAAACATTCTCAATTGTATACTTATGCTTGCTTTTGCTTCTATTCCTTAGATTTTTTAGGAAGAATTTGGTCAGGGAGAGATTTCCATAATAGAAAATAAAAACACTGACAAAAACACCAACGCTAAACAGGGGCGGCCTGCATGATTTACGAATTAGGTGCCTATCCAATTTACAATGTTACGAAGAACTTCGTTTCCCTGTACAAAACTCATTGTAACAAAAAAAACCGCCGCCATATGAACAATAATGACTCGTTATATTAGTTATTTTTATGCCGCTGCTGATTTAATTATTTTAGTATAATATAATATAAATAAGATAATGAAGAGAAAGAATTATAACATTAGTTTTCTATTTCAGGACAGTAGGACTAGTAAGGATGACAAATTGCAGAAACTGAAACAGCCTACAGAAGAGATAGCATCTCTGGATGGTAAATGAAAAGCAAACATTGTAAAAATGTTCTGCTTGCACAAGTTTTAGAAGCCAAATTTAGAGTTTAGAGTATTGTTCAACCGTGAACAGGCAAGAGTTACACGCGCCAGCAATAGCATCACAGCGGCAGCATCAAAAGCGACATACATTCGTTCCTCATACCGGCACACCATCAGCGCTAAGAAGTGACCTACTGAGATCTTCACTTCATCGGCTTGATACACACACAACACACAAATGTAAATAGGTATCAATGTGTATTGACCACTAAAATTGTATATAATTAAGTAAATTACTGTAATAAATTAGTCATCAGGCAGGAGTCGAGTTTGATTCATCTTCCATAATTCCTCTCACTATGGCCAAGACACCTTTAGCCATCATCAGTTCTATGAGTCTGTGGGACCGGCAGAGAGAAAACTATTTCCTGTGTACACACGGCTACACATCAAGCTATACATAACCAGTATAAGCTGACTTATGATTGTATGAAAAACCTATACAATGCGAGGTCAACTCAAACTGGAAATGTATAGCTTGATGTGTAGCCGTGTGTACATTGCACTACGTACACAAACCTCTATTCCTACCCAAATTCCATCTGTTCCTGTAGGTCTCCTGGTAACAGACTTCCCACACGTAAAACCAATGTAACTCACGTTTGGTGTGGTTTGTATGATAGGTTAAGGTGCTAGGTAGTTACTGTAGGTTTATAATAAGTAGGGTGTTCGGTAGTCTTAGGTACCAGGCTCAATTGTTACAAACTTATAGCCACACTATATGCATTTGAAATAACAGCCGTACTAAGCTGTAAGTCCCGGTGTGTACAAGTATTATAAAAATAAATTAAACTGATATTCGTATACAAGCTTTTTATTAATGAACTACTCGCTAAATGTCTCCTCTTTTTCTTCTTCGTGTCGCGGGCACGACTTTACTTTAGATCTTGTTGGCCCAAAACATTGCCACTTCCACGTCGTCGTCGGTGGCAATGCAGAGGTCACTTAGACTGCATGTTTTGGGTGGGACACATAGGGCAGGATAGGAGGTGGAGCATGTTTTGCGACATAGCTTCACAACCACACCCTACTGGAGCATCTCCCTGCAGGGTGTAAACTTCCGTGGTCCACACGGAAGTCCCTGAACCATCTCCGGACACAAGTGGGAAGATGTAACTCTAACCTGGTAAAGTGGGGCTACCTCGGCGGAATGTTTCTTTAAAAGTTTGTAAAATAGCATTTGCATTTCCCCTTGCAACTTCTTGGGGTGACTTTGTATGATATTAATTGATATTGCTACCCCTAACTGCATCCATGCAACAACCAACCCATGGTCAATCATGGTCAACTGCAATATTGTAAAGTACTGCTCTAACCACTATGGTTGTTTTCACATTTCCTAGTTTGCAGGTAAAAGGCATTGAAAGCATTGTTTCCACACTCCAAAATAGCAGCAAACCTACAGTATTTCTTGTTGCTGTACTTAATATGTGCTTTGTTATATTTTTCCTCGCTTATATTTTGCATCGTAGGTATATAATAATAAACTAAATTGGTTAAACAGAAGTGCAAAATAAATTAAATACAACTGCGGCTCCTCGAAGTACGATTGTTTACGAAACTAACTTTTCACAATATTACATTTTGTACGTCAAATGTCATTTTCTTATTAATCAGCTGATGCAGAGTCGGCCATTTTTTCCTTATAATACTGTTATAGTAGGGTTCTGGGTTTCATAACTTTATAGTAGGTTTAAAGAACGTTTTAGTGCTAAAATGCGTTTATGAATAGCAATTTTTGACAACGAGACTTTAGCAAGCCTTTAGATGTTCCATAACTTATTATGAATAAGACCGTATGTATGTATTTACAATCAGCGGATTAGTATGCAATGCTGATTAATCTGTTTGATCTTTGGTATGCTTTATACATTAATTTTGTATTGGTACTACTACTGATGCTGAATGCGAGTTCAGCATCAGTAGTAGTGTTCTGTGGGCGTTTCCTATCCGACCGCAAAGGCCGAAACAAACTCAGAGGTCACTTTAAGTCCAGACATAATCTTGGTCAGATCATGTGAAGACCATGTAGCAGTCTTCAGGCAGGTTCGGCAGGGCTGCAGGTTCTTTCCTCAAAAGACCACACAGATTAAATGGACCTGTCCACGTTCAGTCAGTGCACTGTGAAGAGACATTCTGTACCTAATACTTAGACGGTGTGTAAAATAAAAGCGTTTGCGACTTGAACTGTAGAATCGATAATATTATTTACTGTCATAGTTTACATTGAGATTTACAATATCTCTTTCAAAAACCTACGCACGTCAACCGTGCTAAAAATGAAACTGAAATTTATCAACAATGTTTGGGCAGTTCTTGAAATAGCCACAAAAACACATAGTTATGGTCTGTTTTGTAGACGTTGTCGTAAACTTAACGTTGTTGCACGTCGATAAAATTTTATTAATATGATTTATGGTTCGCAAAACATTACATAAAGTATTCTGGGACACATTTTGTTAAAAACTTTGGACGGGTTTCAATGTTACAGTTATAGTGAAATATTATGTGATTTGACATGTGTTCATTTTAACATGTAGAGTCAAAGCGACAAATTATTCAATTTAATTTGTAGAAGAAAAACTGATCACCAAATTAAACTTTTTTTTAAACTATCTCCTTATCCGCAGATTAAGTAAATTTGGTTAAAAAATTCATGTTTTGGCACAAGGTATATGTTCATAAGAATTGCTACAAAATAATAAATATATAGATATCAAACCACAGCTACAAGATATTTATAGCCAAAAGATTTAATCAAAATAAAGACACAACTTTACCAATCTCCCAAATGAAACCGAATCTAGGACCTGCTTATACATAGGTATATAAATATTGGTTACACGCATACCGATGCAGCGAATCATAAATTCAATCTACTACTTGTTGCAATGATGCCATTGTGATCATTCGCTATTATTGGACGGGATTCTCACCTTCGGCTGTGCAGAATGATATGATTTGATTGAGCTAGTTTAAGAATTCTAGTTATTGTGTGCACTGCATAGTCTGTGGGCGAGCAATCAGGAAGCTATGATGTCAGACGATTGATCAGCTGTTTAGCATAATCAGCCTATAATGTTCCCACTGCTAGGACACAGGCCAGGGAAATTGGTAGATGTCACGTGTCTTCGACTTTTTGGTTCTAGGACATGCCGGTTTCTTCACGATGTTTTCCTTCAAAGTAAAGTGCCAGCTTAGGTTCGAACCTACGACCTACGTAAGTCGCGGACACATAACATCACGCCTATAATCCCTGAAGGGTTAGGCAAAGCTCTAGTACACTCACATTTGGCCAATTATTGGGGGGACAGCCTATTGCCACCAACCGGGCACAATTTAGGCTCCGGGCTGCTACTGAGAAATTCGTTCGTGTATAATTGATCGAAACCTACCTATTATTGTTTTGAAAAAAGCACGATTTGTATAAAAATTGATTGATAAGTTTCAGAGTTAAAATAATTAATACCCACAAGTACCATATAATAATGATATTGATAATGATAACCTTTGATTTCAATAATTTGTGTTGTTCAACCTTTAGGAAATCGTGAGACAATTAATTTAATAATTTAATAATGCCAGCCTTTTGTGCACGTTTCTTGATTATTACCCCTCCTTTTTATATACTTGTACATATTATTGTTATTATAAGAGTGTTCGTTTTTTAAATTATGTAAATAAATAAATAACATCTCTAAATTCTTGTAGGAACTCCATAAAACATATCGATGACAGGACAAGTCTCAATATTCTTGACAGTATTTATTTGTCTTTTGTTTACTTTATCTTTTTACGAGACAATATCTAATGTACCCAAATGAATGAATATTTTAACGAGGATATTAACCTTGAGCTTTAAATATACCTTGCCTATGCTGTTGACATGATAATTCTTCTGATATTTCGCAAACATGGAAAACAATGTTTTTAATTTAATATTTGCTTGTCTTAAGTTCTTTACCTTTCCCATAAAAGGTAAGTACCGCGTAAACATGAACACGTTTAGAAAAAACAATCATTACAACGAGCCATATCAATTTGTAACTATGAACAAGTTACTAGTCAGTCGGTAATACCTAGGTACTTAAAGTTCGTTAATGTGTCGAACCGAAACCAATGTTTATTTTTAAGTAAATTAGTATTAGTTTTATGACTGACGTTTATAGCTTTATTAAAGCTTTAGTTTGTAGTAGACTTGTTCGTGCTACCATATAATATATACCATATAACATCCATACTAATATTATAAATTCGAAAGTGTGTCTGTCTGTCTGTTACCTCTTCACGCTTAAACCGCTGAACAGATTTAGATGAAATTTGGTAGGTATAGAGATAATTTGAGCCTCGGGAAAGGACATAGGATATTTTTTATCCTGATATTCCCATGGGAAACCCATGCGTGTGAAACCGCGGGGCGCTGCTAGTATATTATATATTTAAGAAATGTCAAGTTTAGAGTTACTGCTTTGACAAAAAAAGGTACCAATTTAAAACAGAAAAACATTTTAAATAAATTATGTATTTAACGGTTTCCATAATTTTCTAAAGATAAGATTGTGCTTTCAGCTTTACTTAGGAATATATCTACATAATAATTCCTATTATAAACACACATTTAACTCGTTCTGATAACTATGTATGAGGTTCCAAATATCCTTACTACATATTTCTACATATGTAATATTATTAGTAACCAATTTAGTTTTGTTTTTCATTGGCTATTTTAAGGAAAACTAGCAAAAAGTTAATAGTCAATAGTTATAACGTCGTTAATTAAACGAATAGTTCTTGGGAATCCAATTAACCACCATACTATTTTCAATAAAATTTAATCATTTCCATGTATGGCATTCATTGAAATAATAACCTGAGTCTTGTTAATTAATCTTCAAGAACTTATTAATAAAAAGAATGTCTCGTCATGAACTCGTAAAAATCTTTACCTACAGCATTGACTGCAGTCGTTCAAAAATACTCGATAATGATGCTGATAATGACCAAAACGTTGAACTATCAAGAGTGAAGAGGTCAGGAGTTCAAATCTGTGGTTTGAAATAAAAGTTGTAAGCCTACTTAAAATACTATCTCCTGCATAGCCATAGTTGGGAGAATCTAGAGTAAAATCCGCAAAACTGCGTTAATCATCACTAAATAGATGCAGACAAAACAGGAATATAGTAGGTGAAGATCAAAGAAACGATGGATGGACTGTGTGAAAAATGATATGGCTAAAACGGGGGTGACAATCGAGATGACGACTAATAGAAGTATGGAAGAAAAAGACATGTTGCGCCGACTACAAAATTGGGATAATGGCAGGAGAATGATGATAAGATGCAGGCTGTAAGTTTTTTGGACGTCAGATAGTAATCCGATGCAAAAGTAAACTTTCAATAGATCATCATCAAAGATGTTAGGCCTCCCCCAAACACCTCGACTTTGACTGGTTCTGTGCTTCTCGCATTCTGACTAATCTTCTGGTTCCTGCGGCCTTCATAAGGTCGTCGGTCCACCTTGTGTGGCCTTCCAACGCTACGTCTTCCGGTACGCGGTCGCCACTCCTGAACCTTTCGGCCTCATTGGCCATCTGTTCTGCGAGCAAGCAGAGAGGCAGGTTATACTCTTCGGTCTTCTGTATAACCTGTCGCAACGTATGTATGTGGTCTACGGAGCTAAAGCCTATACGGTTCAATAGGTAAAAGAAACTAACCCTTATCAAACCGTGCATTGATATATAATCATAATCTTAAAAACATTTACCTACAATATGTTTACTATGACAGTTAGAAACAACACATTACTTTTACAATCGCTAATTGCTATCTGCAAAGAAAGTATTTTTGGCCGTGACAACTAAAGTTAACAATCTAAAAACAGCTGTTACAGCATAATTGCACATTACTCATAGTTTTTATCATATATAAGAAACCTAACATTTTTCAGAAAAAAGTAAGATCTAAGAAGAATATTCCATCTAATTAGATTGATGTGACATTGCCTCATATTATATTATTTTAAAACTAGTTTGCTTTCAAATGCAATATCGTAAACATAAGAGAGTAGCCAACAAATTGGTCTACTGTCTAGTTTATTTACTCGCCAACTGATTTACAATACAAATACTTACACACTTAATATTTTTCGGTAAAAGTTCATTAACTCGTATTTATTTATATCCCTTACTAGAATAGATAATTTTGGTCGGATAGACTAGTAAATAATAAAGTATACTAGCTAGATACACTAGTTAGCAGCTATCACAACTAGATTTAAAAAAAAACGATGTTCTTTTATTTCATAAATAATTATTTTAAATCATTGCAAATTACCATAGTAAAAACTCTTAAAATAACAACATAACAGTAAAAAACCCAAATAAAAAACCGTACCTTCAAGATTAATTACTTCGAAATAAAATCACAACACTAAACCACAACACGCACAATCAATTATTACGGAACGCAAACACGTTAATATAATATTAAATAAATTAATATATCAAAATAAAATTAACACGTAGGATGCGCAAGCGCTGCTCGACTGGCGTCAAATGCTCAACGCTCGGGTATGTATATGAACGCGATCGGCGACCGGGCGCCAGCGACGATACAGGGGCTCCACGATTTCGGGAAACTGTGACTAAAAGTCTCCTTTGAAGTTCTAAGGAATAATATTAATAAATACCTAAATAGGAAAACCCACTATTACTTCAACTATGATGTCGTTAAAACTTGTTTCGCGAAGATCTACTGTTAGTCTAGAACCTGAAATTCAGATGTTTTCTGACACTCGCAAGGGCATCAAAAGTTCAAAACTTATAGGGTACCTACTTCCCGTTGACCAGCTAGAATCATGAAATTTGGCAAGAAGCAAAGTCATGTAGCACAAGTAAAGGAAAAATTCCGAAAACACGGGAAAAATATTTGAGACACATACCCTTGATAAACTATTTAGATATCTACAAATTTCTACGGAACCCTCGACCTCGGTGCGCGAGTCCGACTCGCACTTGACCAGTTTTTTTTTTCATCTAATCCGGAACAGTGCTTGCGGTGAACTAAAAAAAACCTAGGAGCAAAGTTTAAACAACTACGAATTTGACGGAAGCATTCCAAAAAAAAATTATAGGCTAAAGAAAATCTATGACGGAATGTCCCGCTAAAAACAAAATCATACGCACCGTAGTCTGACGTTATATTTATCACCGAATTCACAGTATAGCTATTAATACCTACTATTATAATGTTACGTATGTATGTCTACTAGAGTTTCCCAAAGGCCAACCTTGCAGAGGTCACGTCGATCTAATACGTCATCACTGTGACGAATTAGTACAAGTTAGAACAATACTAGGACTTTAAACTGATCCTGGAATTGTTTTACATGGTTTTCCAGTTCGGGGGGGGTAACCATATTTCGGTGCCTACTGCAATATTTTTTGTCATGGAATTTTGAGTTACCTGAAGGCCGACTCCCATAATTAAAAACGTTCAAAATCTAGTCGCATTCTCATCTCGCCGTCATAAGCCGTTTCACAGTTTCCGTCCATTAATGCGGATTAAGATTATGGTTTTTTTTATTGTAAAAAGCGTCAGCTCTTGACCTCGATCTCGCCCGGTGGAAATGAAAATGCGTAACATAAACAAGAAGACCTGCAGTTGACCGACCACGTCGGAAGGCATAATGGTGGTCACTGACGAGCTCATTGTCTTTCAGTTAGGTATGCTAGCAGCTTATTATAAAGAATCCTTTCCATAACTTTACATAGTATGGAGCTTATGGCGATTGGTCTGTAATTGACAATAAATGCAAACACTAGGATAGGAGCTAATGCATAGGAGACATTTCGTACTGCCAGACGAAAGTCGACGACATCGGGGATAGGGCGATGCGCCTGAAGTGGAGTTGGGCAGGACATCTTGTTAGAAGAGGAGATGGCCGATAGAGTAAAGCTGTGACCGAAGGGTGGGCAAGGTTAGGCCAAAGAAACCAGGGCCGTCCAAAAACGCGTTGGGTTGATGATATCGTCAAAGTCGTGAAATACACTTGGATGAGGGACGCACGAGGATGAGGGAAACGGGAAGTATGGCCGACGAAAAGGGAGGCATAACCCAGCAGTGGGTGATTCCGGGCTGAAATGATGATGAGGAGCATTTTGAAACTGTCAGAAAAATCGTCTCATCGAAATTAAAAAAGAGAGTTTTTCAAAAATAGTAGTGATGAGCCAACTATGGGTATTGCCGATCTTTGACTAGTTATATTGACTAAACTATTGGATATAGTTGGTTAAATTATTTATTTATTCTTTGTTCGTCCTGAAGTTATGTCCCACATTCCAAAAAATCCTGGGTCGTCCCAAACAATATGCTTCCTTCGTCCCAAAATATAATTTTAATTATTTTATTCCCGCTTCGTCCTTTTTTATATTCCTTCTACGGCCCATATTTTTTTTTGTATATGCCAAATAGTATGCAAACTGGGAAAGTTTAATTTATTTTCGTATTGTCGTTTACACCTTGTATAATATAATATGATATCGATACCTACTTTCAGAGACGCTCTACGTACCAAAAATAAATCGCTCGTGAATGTCACGAAAGCGCTTTGAATCAGAAAAAAAAAAACAAAATTACTCTAATTCCAGTGCGCAAACAAATAAACCCGCGAATTATGTTATTAATCATTATTACTTCAACGTCATTGTAATGAATGATAATTGTTTATTACTATTTGTCAATGTTAAAATCGTCATCGTATAATTTCCTTATATGAGTTAATTTGAAATATTAATCTACGTGACTTTGTTCTTGTAACGTGGGTAGGGAATTCCTCGTGATGATTAAGGGTAGCTATCATCACCATCAACATCCTAATGCGTCACATTACCCCCTATTAGGTAAAGCTCACATTCACTTTTTTTCTTTTATAATTGTGTCTTATTTCATTCTTAATTGTTTGCTATAGAATTTAAGAAATTTTAGTTAACTTGGAAACTTAGTTAGTTTTTTTTGTAAGTAATTTTTTTATTAAGAAATTTCAAACTTAAACTCGCATTACGCAACGCAGTTTTTACAATTAAACCATTTACAGGCACTTTTGAATTGTCAAAGAGTCGGCAAATTAGTCAGAAAGTTGACGCTAGGTGCCCATTCCAAAACGTACTAGATCTCTATAGAGAAGAACGGGCAAAAAACTTCAAGGACACTCTTTTAAATCAAGATATTACAAAATCCTGGGTACAATAGTCTTGTTGCTTATATGTATAGGTGAGAACAATAAAAAAAAAATGAAAGAATTATGTTTCAAAATGGGCCAGGTCTATGTACAGACGCCAGCACATCAACCTACACCTAACTGTCAAATTTTCCCAATCAACATTGAACCTTATGCTTTAGCGATAAAGTTTAAAATCTATTACAGAAATCTGACAGATTGGAGTAGGTTGATGTGCTGCCGTCTGTACAGTAGCTCAAAAAAAATAGAAAAATCCGTAGAAATCGGGAAAAATACAGATAATTCAATTAAATGTATAGGTACTGTTGTGGGAGTGAATTGATATTTATCAATTATTTTTCTGGCCCTGTGGCGAAGCACTTTACCCCGATGACCATCACAGACAGAGAACATTCTCTAAACCCCGCATCGGACTTTGTTCATCCTAAGGACTATGATGCGTTTATGACTAACAATGTAACGGGTCGTGACAATTCTGACGCAAGCAGGAACCACGAAAGGTATCATAATGATTATGATTACTCAACTCTGACGCTCACGATTTACGTTATGTTAAGGTAGGTAAGGATAAGAGGCAAAAGTCAGGGACACTCCAAAGAGAAAAGATTAGGTACATAATAATAGTCCTCCAGACCGTATTTCGGCCGTGCCGTCCAAACTCAACGAAGACAAGCCTTTGACGCTGGAGACATTTTACAGAGTAGTGCACAAGTGTGTGCAGATACAGGTGCAAGGTCTCTTCCCTCACTGCACGGACTCACTGCCGGCACGGAATCCGACATGACCGCAGAGAGATCAGGCGCAGGACCAACGCGAGGGTATAACACCGCTAACTTCCATGCCAATATTGTAAATGCGAAAGTAACTCTATCTGTCAGTCCGTAACCTTTTCACGCCGTAACAGCTGAGCTAATTTCGAAGGGATATACCATATGCGGATAGACCACGACCTGGGTAAATAGGATACTTTTTATACGACCTCCATGCTCCCTCTTTCTATATTACGTGCTTAGAGCAGGCTTTAAAGTGTCTTGGGTGAAAATCCTGATAAAAACAATATATATTAAAGTATAGGATCACTCCTCATAATTATTATCTGAATGGTAATCATTGCTGAAGCAAGTGGACCATCAACATTTTCAAACACATTCGATTCAAGTGAAGGAGATCAATGATATATATATATTACGTCATTGAAGGAGACAGAAACATTCTGTCTTCACCTGAGAATCGAACCTAGGTTTAGGCTCTTAGCGGCGCGACGCTTACAATACCACAGTGAGAATTATTATTTAAATATCCAATTTAAATATCAACCAGATACTACACCAGAGAATAATAAATAATTGCTTTTATTCAGGTTCATTGACTCTGTTATCAATATTTTGACACTTATAAGGAAAACATACATACCTACTATATATTATACTTACATATTACGTAAATTAACAAAATAAGAGCTACCCGATATTATTAGTACACACATAAATAACTATTTACTAGCTTGTGGCCGCGACTTCGTCCGCGTGATATTTATTGTTTGAACATAAAATATAACCTTTGACACTTGGCTCTCGACCAGTGACGTAACTACGTGACCAGGAGACCTGGTGCAAAAAAAAAAATTTGGGGCTCTATCTAAACTGGTTAGGTTTTATTTTATCAAGTAAAAAACATAAATACCTACTTATGTAATTTTTTTTTCATAAGCTTTTGTTTTATTAATGTTTCAAATATTTACAAAATTTAAAAAGCTGTCTTAAAATAACAATATATGTACAAGTATATAAAAAGGGAGGGGAAATAATCAAAGGGCATCAAAAAACTTATGTAATTGGTTTTGTTGTATGAGTACCTACCGTAACAATATTTTGTAGAAGATGTCAAGTATACTTATGGAATTTTGTCAAAAAAGGGAGTGCAGTTCATTACTAATATTTCAGTAGAGTAAGCTAGTATTCATAAATCGGTCGCATAACAGCCGATTGGTTGAAGTGGCTAAACACAAGAACTTACACGACACAACAGAAATAATGTATTACATTTATGTTCTGAAGGTGGAAGAAATTTTTTGCTAGGTCAGTTCGAGCCCTCCGATATAGCTACACCACTGCCCCCGACCCACCGCGTCTCATCGCATCGCCCGCCAACGCCGCGCTGTTACATCGTTTTCGCTTAGCGTTTTTCTCTATTTGCTCGGCTCCTAAGTGTCGTAGCGTGATATTAATAGCCTTCGTCAAGAATTGGGTATCAAATGCAATAATACTTCTTTTAAATAGGACTGGTAGGTCCAAGACTAGCGCGTTCAAACAACTTCTTCAGCTTTATTATATTACCTAGCTGCGCCCCGCGGTATCACCCGCATAAGTCTCGATCTCGTAGAAATATCGGGATAAAAAGTATTCTATGTGTAAATCCTAGTTATAAACCATCTGTGTGCCAAACATTCAAATCGGTTCAGTAGTTTTTGCGTGAAAGAGTAACAAACATCCAACCATCCTCACACTAACTTTCGCGTTTATAATATTAGTAGGATTAGTATAGATTACACACACATGACGTCATGTCTGGATTCCCTGATAGATTAGGCAGAGCTCCTGAGAAATTAAAAAAAAAAACGCAAGACCATAGCCTAAGCATAATCAGCCTATACTTCTCGCTGCTAGGACACGGGTCTCCAATCCACCACGCGAGCCCAATGCGGGTTGGTGGATGTCACAGCTTTTTGAATTTTTGGTTCTAGGACATGCCGGTTTCCTCACGATATTTTCCTTCACCGTTTCGAGAGCAGTGGTGATGAAATGAAATACACAAAGTAAAGTGCCTGCCTGGGTTCGAACTCATGACCTACAACTCGTAAGTCGGCGCCGATACCATTGGGGTACCACTGCTCGCAAACAAAAACCCATGTCTACGGTTAAATTAAGATTTCGAATAAAAAATTAAATGATCTGGTTGATCATTAAATTTTTTATTTGAAATCATAATTTTAGTATAGGTATTAGTATACGTTTCCTGTTCTCACAAAAATCAATGTAGATTTGATCGAAAATAAATTGAAATGTTGATTGATTTAATCAAACCGAAACTAGTTATAATAAAAACAAAACTCTCCAGCAGGAGAAAAAATGCTTAAATATAAATCTAGACAAGTTTTTGGCAAGAGATCAAAGCTTGTTTTTGCAGCCTGCGTAGTTTTGCATAGAAACATCTAGACTGAAAACGGGTCTGATATCACAGACCATAAAAATACTGGCTATCAAAATGATGCACATTGTCTATAAATCTGTTTACAGTTCTGTGGGGTAATTGCGTAACACACTATCAATAGCAATGGGTTTCATTTTGACAGCTCAAAAACATTAATTGCGTTATTTAGGTACATTGTTGAGCAGACAAATTTTTCAAACGACCTTAAAAAGGTGGCTGGGACAGACTGGATGCTAAAGGCGGACAACAGGGTGTTGAGGTGGATACCTGTCCAGCAGTGGACTGCGATAGGCTAAGTTGAGTTGAAGTGACACGATGCTCAGCTGGTAATCTTAACACTTTGCGAGACACTTAACGCCCCTCGACGTAATAACAAAAAAACTTTTATTGTGTCTCGTTCAATGTCCTTCAACACCACTATCTGCGCCCCGCTGTTTCACCCGCATAAGTTTCGATCCCGTGGGAATATCGGGATAAAAACTACCCTATGTCCTTTCCCGGGACTCAATATATACCAAATTTCATCTAAATCGGTTCAGTGGTTTAGGCATGAAAAGATAACATACAGACTGAGTTACTTTCGAATTTATAATATTACTAGCTGACCCCGCAAACGTCGTTTTGCAAAACAAAAAATAGATAGTAGCCGATTCTCAGACCTACCCACAAAACACACAAAATTTCATACAAATCGGTCCAGCCTTTTCGGAGGAGTATGGTAACTAACATTGTGACACGAGAATTTTATATATAAGATAGTATGGAAGTATGGATTAAAGAAAAAGTATTACATTCACGTGGCTAGACAATTAACGGTCAGTTAGTTTTTATCTGTTCATCAATCAAGAATACTATAAACACATAAGGTAATTATGTACTCAACGAACATCGCAGGACAAATTAAAACACAATCAGACATGCGCTTGATTACATAAGTTTCGATTCTGATTACTGTTATTATGATCATTGCTATTTTAAGACGATGCATCGTGGATATGATATACATTTAATTGTGTAATAAAAATGTGGATATACATTTAAGAGAAGTATTGACAAAAATAAATAACACAAATGTTGTTTTATGCCTACCCACATATAAATGCAATGACTACTCGACGATGTACAACTGGAGAGTCGAAACCTTCAACAATTTGTTATACATGGATAATCTAAGCCATAACTATGCTTGGTTGTTCGACTCGAATCTAAAATTATCATTTGACATGTTCTCCTGGTACACTGGCCGTATTAATAACAAAGGAATGCTGAATATCTTCCAAAACTTGAAAACATTACTGAATGAACTTCCTTGTGAATGGAACGATATAAATGATGTATGTTCAAAGACAACGCCGACCAATATTGATGAAGCAAATACAACGACAAGCAACTCTGAATTTTTTCGTCTATAACAACATAAATATCCTGCATCAGAATATCGCTGGGCTTTTAAATAAGACTGATCTACTTACTATCCACCTTCAAGAAATGTCCAAAAAACAAAAAGACATAGATGTAGTTTGTATTACCGAACACTTCATTATGCTTGGTCATGAAAAATTATTAAACCTTCCGAATTATAAACTAGCTGCATGTTATGCAAGACAATCAAAAAAGCGTGGAGGGGCTTGCATTCTAGTCAAAGGAAATCTAGAATATAAAGAACTAACGGACATCTCACGACAATCAAGAACAAACGCATTCGAATGTTGCGGAATAGAACTAGTCAAACAAAAATTAATTATTATCTGTATTTATAGACCACCAAAACTAAATAACCTAACTGTATTTTATGAAAACTTGGACATAGTCCTGAAAAAGATATGTACAAAACCAAATAAAAAAATGATTGTATGTGGGGACTTCAACATAGATATATTAAAAAGAAACAACGTTACCAAAGACTTTGAATACTTTCTTTTAGGGTACAGTCTTAATTTAGAACTACGACAACCAACGAGATTATCCAGTAACAGTTGCCTTGATAATTTTGCTTGTAGTTCTCAACTTAAATGTAAGTGCGAAATAATGGACTTTGCTCTGTCCGATCACACTGCACAGATACTGGAAGTAAAAGTAAATAGAACTTGCAGAATTAGTTCCTGGCGCATTAGGAAACGTGATCTCTCTACTGAAAATTTAATTAGGTTCAAAAATTATATCCAGTGTCTCTCGTTCTCCGAAATGTACAAAACAGAGAACGCAAACGAAGCATATGATTGCTTTCTGGAAGACTTTCGAATGATGTATGACCTTTGTTTTCCATACAAGTTAGTAACCGTCAAATCAAACCAAACTATTAAATGGGTATCACGTGGTGTACGCGTATGCAGTAAAAGACAGAGACACTTGTTGTGGAAATACAGACGAGATTCTTCAGTCGAAAACAAAAATATTTTCAAGATCTATTCCTCAAAATTCAGAAAAATAATTAAATTAACCCAAAGAGCACAAAACAATTACTCTATAAAAACTTCCAGTAACAAATCAAAAGCGTCTTGGCGTATTATAAATAACAAAACACGCAATACTGAGCCAATATGTAAGATAAAAATTCAAGACACCGTCATTAGTAACCCATCAGAAATTGCCAATGCATTTAACAATTTCTTCATTGATCAAATACGATCTAATACTCCACCAACACATGTACCTACTGGTGTTATTAGCAACACACATTCAATTTTCATGCCTCCAGTGCTACCTCAAGACGTAATAAGGGTAATACAGACACTAAAAAATACTAGCAGCGTGGGGTATGATGGCATAGATACAAAAGTCATAAAATTCGTGTGTAATAATATTGCCGTACATATAAGCCAGATTATAAATTTATGTATTAGCTCTGGAACATTCCCGAACGGTCTAAAAACAGTTATTGTAAAACCACTATTTAAAAAAAACGATAAAGAGGATTTAGGTAATTACAGACCCATTGCCCTAATTCCCATATTTTCAAAGGTCATCGAGAAAGTAATATATGAATTCATCAATAAGTTTTTATCTAAATATAATATTTTATGTGAGGAACAGAAAGGTTTCAGGAAAAACAAAGGTATAAATATGGCTATTTACGACTTACTAAGTGTTATAATGGGGAATGTTGATAAAAAACTACCAATATGCGCAATCCTTACAGATATGACAAAAGCTTTTGATTGTGTCCATCACGAAACGCTGCTAAATAAGCTTTACATGTACGGAATAAGAGGAAATGTACTGGATCTTATTAAGTCATATCTAAGTGACCGTAAACAATACACGGAAATTTCTAAAATATGCACCAACACTAGGCGTGAGAAAAAATATAAATCCGAAGCAAGAATCATAAGACATGGCGTACCTCAGGGTGGGGTTCTTAGCTCACTCTTATTCTTGCTATATATAAATGACCTACCTAATCACATTAAACACCCCATGGTCTTATTCGCTGACGACAGTACCGCACTAATTAAATGTACAGACATTAATAGATACGAACATGACATCAATACTACACTTAATGATATTGTGAATTGGCTTAACGAAAATAATTTAGTAATCAACCTGCAAAAAACTAACGTAATGCACTTTTATCAACGCACATCGGTACCGCATACAGTGATAGAATATAATAACTGTATAATAGACCAAGTAAAAGTTGCGAAATTTTTAGGTATTCTTATAGATAGCCAGTTGACTTGGAAACCTCAAGCAGAAGAGGTATGTAAAAAACTGAGCGTATCGGCGTATGTCCTCCATAATCTTGCAAAAAAGGTCAACATCAATACAACAGTAGTTGCATACCACGGTCTAGTAGCGTCCATTTTAAGATATGGAATAATCTTTTGGGGAAACTGTACGCTGCGAGAACAGGTGTTCAAAGCACAAAAACGTTGCATAAGGGCTATACTTAGCATGAAAATGACGGATAGTTGCGTCCCTGTGTTTAAGTCCCTGAAACTTTTAACGTTCCCGAGTATGTATATTTTAGAAATCGCACTCTTTGTTAAATGTAACATGAACCTTTTCACTTCAGTGTCAGAAACTAGGAAGAGACCTATAAGAAGTCAGTATAAACACTTACTAAACGTTGAGAGATGTAATACTGCTTTGTTTAAAAAAAGTGTTATTAGTATGGGCCCAATAATTTTTAATAAAGTACCCAATATAATTAAAAATGACACAATACAAAATTTTAAAAAAAGACTGACATTATTATTGATTGAAAAATGCTATTATTCAGTAAATGACTTTTTAAATGACATGGACTTATGTATTAAATAATTTAATGTTTTTTCTCAATTTATCCGATTATTATTCAAAATTGTATTTAAGTGGAATTTTGTATTTTTTATTTATTTATTGTGATGTGCTATGCTGACTAATGATTTAAAGTTATAATTTTATTTTATTTCCATTAATTAATTTAATTTTCAACTTAATAAACCATTACATTAATGTTTGCATGCCCTATATAGGGTAGATTGTACAAGGCTCACCCATCTTATTGTAACATCTTATTTTATGTACCTGCAATCGATGCAAATAAAATTTACTTACTTACTTACTATGCAACGAAGGTGTATGTAGTATTCAGATTAGGTTTATCATAATGAAGCCTCTTTTATATCCTGAAAATAACTGAGACCGAGAGAGCTATAAAATATAGATTGAAGGTGGTTATTACTTTCACTAGAGGATGCTGCTGCATCTGCGCTCTGCCAATCTCAAATTCCAAAATCCCTGATTGTTTTGAACTAGCGATGTATTTCGTAGTTTTGATAAAAAAAGAGGTCGGTAGACTTTTTACAGTGAAGATTTAAGTACTATCAAAAGTGTTCCGTACATTGCACGACAATATTGTTGTGAGACCGATTTACTGACAGCTAAAAGCTACAGACTCTACCTACAGAGTCATAATTATGTACCAGCTGCATGCATGGGTATCTCCGTGGGAAACAGTGTTTTAGTCACCCTACACGCCATACCTACCTAAAGATATAACCTACATCAAAATATTATATTATAAAACTTATTCTTGAAACAGGTCAATGATTAATGTTCAATTTACGAAAGAGGAAACCATTAATGATCTTTTGTGAACTGGTTTTTGACGAGGATGGTCATGGCGACATGAAATCGGTCATTGCCATCGAGTATTGGCGACCGTGGGTGTGTCCTGTCTGGTGATTTACTAAAATACGATTAAAAGAGTTTTTCTATGACTTTTAAAATGATGATTTCAGATAATAGTCCACCAGACCGATCGGCCATGGCGGTCAGTCTCAGCGGAGAGAGCCATCGACGTGTGAGCCATCGACGTGTGCGCAGACACTGGTGCATTTCTTCTTCCCCCACTCTCATAGTCCGATAGGACGGGAATCCGACACGATCAGAGAGTGATCAGGGTGTTTTCAGAGTTTCTGTGGAGGTTCTTCCCTGTTCTTCTCCATAGGAGCTTATTACGCTTTCGAATGGGCAAATTACTGACTGACCGACCCCTTGACAATTCAAAAATGCCTGTAATTGGTTTATTTGAAATAAATTATTTGAGTTTGAAACCAACCTAGGTCAGTAGACCTAGGTTTAATGACTTTTACTTTCTGGAAACATTGCAAAGAAATGAAGGCATATTCCGATAACTGCTTGGTGCAAAGCTTTTCCAAAAGTTTATTGTATCTTGTACCCTAAACGGTGGAAGGATTAAGAGCTAAAGTCACTTACCAGCATCGCAGCTCCTTCTTAAAACTTAGTCATGACCACAAGCGTTGCCAACTTGTGTTGACCAAGAAGCTAAAATCTTCTATCTATATCTATATAATAAATAATACACCATTTATAACTCAAGAACGGTTGTACAAATGTTTAAGATCTTTGATTTGTTGGATTTGTCTCCGCCCCGAATAGCAGAATAACTATTAAAATTAAAACATGGAAAAAAATAATAATAAAGATAATTAATTTTCTCATACATTTTCCAATTTATTGATTCTAAGGCGGTGCGAAGTTCGCCGAGCCAGCTAGTACAGACGCCAGCACATCAAGCTACTACAACCTGTAAAATGTCTTTAATAGATTTTCAACTTTATCGCTAAAGCATAAGGATTAAAGTTGATTGGGAACATTTGACAGTTTCGGGTAGCTTGATGTGCTGGCGTCTGTACCATATAAAAATGACCAACTGGATCGAGACCTTAATCAGACTTGTAGTCCAAGAGTAATTCGGCAACAGGTTTTTGCGATGGCTATACTAAAATACAATAATATAATTATTGTATTTTCTAGTTAATTAATTTTGCAATAAATGGATCTTTGGACATGATTCACACAAAAGCGGTTTTGTTGCAAAATGAAATAAACTTGCGAGCTTTTTACTAACAACCAAATATAAATGAAGAATTTTAGGCATAGCATATTAATTATTATTTACGATAATGGCTGCTACGATAGTTGAAGAGTTCTTTGATACGTGCTAATCTTAATCGTTTTCACCCCGCGGTGACTCTACAACAAAAGTAGGTAGGTGAGCATTTTTGATAACAAAGGCAAATGAAGTAATATTTTGTCTAATAAAAACAAAAGAAAAACTGGATCAGACTGGAATGAGAAAGTTTATAGTGGATACGACAGAGTTTAAAACAGAAGACGAACTAGCAGGGGAACGAGGAGGGAGGGTGGACGGGAGGGGGGGGTCAGGGGATCCGACCGGAATAGGTAACTCCAACGTAAATAACGCAATTTACGCAAAGAATGTTGTTGAACTGTCAAGATGAAACCCATTGCTATAGAATAGAATAGAATACTCTTTATTATGTACACCATATAAATTACAGACATAAATTTAATATAGAAACTTAGTGCTATTGTTAGTGTGTTACGCAATTACTCTGCTCATCCGCTGCACTCACTTGTAATTTTGACCCACAATGGCGATGCGATGGTCTCTTCTCGTTTGTAGAAGGGTAAATAGGTACCTAAGTCACCTACCTATTGTTCTTATCGTCTTACCCCTCTTTATTATTTTGTGCATCATTCTACTTCGACAGTATTTTAATAATAATAATAATATTTTTTTTTTATATTTTTAAATGTTTTTATATACTTATTTTTTTTATATTCTAATATTTAAAAATATAATTTATATGTATTTAGACGAATAAAGGAAAATAATAATAAATTTATTTATTTCAGGTAAATAACACCCGAGTTAGAAACCACGTTGCGCTCCATAACTCAAGTAGCGGATGTTGGAGAAAAAACCGCCAGGCTGAAGTGGGAGTGGGCCGGACACGTCGCGCGAATGCACCCGGAGAGATGGGCAAAGATCGTCACTCACTGGACGCCTGAGGTAGGACATTGCCGTCGAGGTAGACCAAGGCGATGGTGGTATCACTTGCAGGGCCAACATGACCAGGGATCGCACAAGACAGGGAGGTTTGGAAGAAAAAAGGGGAAGCCTTTGTCTAGCAGTGGGACAAAAAATAGGCTAAAAAAAAATAACACCCAATGCCACACATAAATTAACATAAAACGAAGATTAACTATTTCATATTAATTCTAACAAAAAGGATCATCATGTTTCAATCCTTCTTCGCTGTAGAGTCTACAAAATAATCTATTCATAGTACTTGGTACTTATAAGTAAACTTAGCGTAACCACATTATTAAGTCATAGTTTATAAACAGTACATTGACAGACACGCATACGGAAGATTGAGCTCCCCACAAAGGTAATCCCTTGCCAAATGAATATGATAATCGTTAAAATTATCACACCTTACAATACGACTATCGAGATGAATCATTACATTACAGATCATGACGTTTGAATACCGCGAAATAACTTTTTGTAGTATATTGATAAGTAATACTGGGTGAAATTTTAATGGTTGTTTTCCTCTTAAGGGGTCATTGTACTCATCATTATGAACAACTTTTACTATGGGACCAAACCTGAAATCGCGAAAAAAAATCAGTTGTTCCCTACATTTATGTTCGTATAACTCGTAAAAATGTAGGGAACAGCTGATATATTTTTCGCGATTTCAGGTTTGGTCCCATAGTAAAAGTTGTTCATAATGATGAGTAGGTACAATGACCCCTTAAGAGGAAAACAACCATTAAAATTTCACCCAGTATAATGTGCATTCGCGATTTCTTTGCCAAAAATGTAAACAAATATGAGTATATAGAAAAATTACTTTAATTCCTACACAATAAAGTTCAGTTTACGCTACAACTTCAAACATTAAGTATATAACTTTTTCAATAGTGCTATAGTCACTCTGAAATCAACTGAATAGTCATTAAAATTAAGTTGATATTTGTTTACCTTGAAATAACATCAATTCGAAACATTAGTTTGAATAGACTTCTGCCTCGTTGGTGTAGTGCTTTTTCCATCTGGAATTTCACAGTAGCAGCCTGGAGTCTGGATTTGTGCCCAGTTGATGGTAATAGGCGCGGCCCCTATTACATGGGACTTAAACATAACTGGCGAAATGTGGGTGTACCTACTATAGATAGGTTCACCTCTATCTACCCCTTTGGGAAAATATGCGTGATTTTGTGTTATGATAAGTATCAATAACAGCAGGTACGCCCATAGTACCTATTCTACTTACCAAACGAATATTATAAAGCGGTATTGTAAGGGACTCCATTAATGATGGTAGATAGGTACAAATGTACCAACTCATTTGATTGGCTAATATTGTTACACGTCATGAGCATAGTAGGTACGAGAGAGGAAAAACACACTTTGGATGACTTTAATGTCGATGAATTACATCACAATTGGCGCCTAAGACGACTAGACCAAAATGGAACTGAGCCAAAAATTATATAACGAAAAATTGTCTTAAAAAGTGACTTCGATACTTTATGTAAGTAATTAATTTCATCACCACTACTCTCAAAACGGTGAAGGAAAACATCGTGAGATCCAACAATTCTAAGACATGAGACATCTACCAACCCGCACTGGCAGGCCCTGTGGAAGACTACAGACCACTCCCTCTCGAAGAGAGGAGACCTGTGTCCCAGCAGTGGGAACATTATAGGCTGATGATATGTCCCTTACATCGTGTATAAGTACTCTCCATCCACCCCACCAAAAGTGATTAGGGGAACGACGAAGGGCTGTTTCATACTCCTATCAACTAGAACCCACGATGACCCATCATTCATCCTACACTGGCGCCATGGCTATGTCTACCGCAGTCATGCACGACCGTTCCCATACATACACCATAATGACTCATAAATAACATTAATAGCAACAAACCATGTTTGGCCAATTTCTTTGTTACCGCATTACTAATAGTATTATTTCTTGAGCTACGTTAGTCATGCGTATGCGCACTAGATCCGCCTACGACGCTACGATCATCAGTCATTCAGAGGAATCGACAGTGATGACTTAATCGTCATGGTGCAAAAAGGTAAACAAAAACCCTGATAAGGTGTAAAGTACCTACCTGCGCAGTGTCAGGTTTTTGGTGCAGTAGTGATGCACCTTCTTAGAAAATAAATATAACCTTTGTGAAAAACCTGTGGGGGTTCACCTACTAAGCTAAATCAACCTTGAACCTAATGCTTTAGCGATAATGTTGAAAATCTATTAAAGGACAGATTGTAGTAGCTTGATGTGCTGGCGTCTGTACCTTATACGCTGAATATCCTTGTGATAAGTTTGATTTCTCTACTCTTGCTCGTCATTTTGACACTTTAACTCAGATACACGTAGGAACGGTAGAAAACCTGAAAAATTCAGTGAAGGATAATAAAATATGGATATTTCTTGTAGAACTCAGCTAAATAACTAAGAATGGTGCAATAAGCATAATATTAATCAGCCTATAATGTTCCCACGGCTGGGACACAGGCCTTGCCTCTTCGAGAGGGAGTGGGGTACCTATAATCTACCACGAGGGCCCAGTGCGGTAGATGACAGTCATGTCTTCGAAATTTTGGTTCTAGAACATGTCGGTTTCCTCACGATGTTTTCCTTCGACGTTTTGAGAGGAGTGGTTATGAAATTATTTAAACTATTTAGCCCGAAAATTATTTAGCCCGAAAATCTGACAACCAGTCTTACCAAGGGGTATCGTATTACCCAGTAACTGGGTTGTGGAGGTCAGATAGGCAGTCGCTCCATGTAAAATACTGGTATTCAGCTGCATCCGGTTAGACTGGAAGCCGACCCCAAAATAGTTGGGAAAAGGCTAGGCAGATGATGGTTATGAAATTATTTACACAAAGTAAAGCGCCTGCCTGGGTTCAAACCCACGACCTACGACACTTAAGTCGAGGACATTACCCAGGTTCTAAAGATTTCTTAACAAAACTATACAATGCCAAAGTCATAATATAATTACATACAGCAAGTGAATGCTAGAAATACCCGACAATACCATTATCAGATAGGCATTACAATTCATTGAATTACAGTAATAACAGCTTTTGAGCATAAACGTTCAAATGATTACAGGCTTAACGGACAAACCGTATAATTGACACAGTATTACATAATACACACCACCACAAAAGGACTAATGTTTATGTTATTTTAGATCGACATGTTATAGACGGAAAGGCGATAATCCTTTGGATATATTGGGCCTATGGATATGAAGTTGTATTGCCTATTCGTGTAAGGAAAACCACGTGGTTTTAAGATTAGGGTCAGGTAGTAGAGTTTATGTTGATTTCGTGACTTTTTATTTTATTTTGTGCTGCTGTCAACATTCTGCATCAAATATCTTATTAGTTATATCCATCAATTACCTTTGTTTCGAAAAAGAGATGAAAATATAAAAGCAATATCGATTTTAAATAAATAAGTAACAGAGATACAGTGTTACTCAGGATAAATCCTGATAAATGGACACTGTCATAATAACACGCATAGTTAATAGCGATACCAGAAAGGCATTCATTTACTTAATAAAACAACTCTATCAGTCTCTATCGACTATCGATATTATGTTTAATCGTTTTTCAACTACGCTCTAGCATTATCGATTACCTATAAGTTTGAGTTGAGGCATGGATTATTCTGTGGTTAAGGTCGGATCCTAGTTTAATCAAGGCCAATTCCCGTAATCAAAAACGTTCAAAATCTATTCACAATCTCATCTCAGCGACAATCAATGTCGAAACTTCTTGTTAAGAACGTTCACAGTCGTATCTGAGCCTCAATCTGTAAAAAATACCTCTACTTTCCTTACATTTTTGACAAGTTTTGACTTTGAATGTCGTTGAGATGAGATTGCGACTAGATTTTGAACGTTTTTGACTTAAAAATAAGTCACCTGGGGCGACTGCCATCGGCTCAACAACCAAATTAAGTGCAAAATTGATGAAACCTATGGTAACTTCACAGCTATCATGAGATTATAGGACATATCAAAGACAGTGATAAATCACCGCAAGTGTCACAACCAGCGAGGCTCTTGCGTAACACACTAACAGTAGCAATGGCTTTCATTTTGACAGTTCAACAACATTACATTCATTGCGATAATTACGTTGTTGAGCAAGCAAATTTATCGAACATAATTATGAAGCAATGGATTAGCAATATCCTTCAAAATCATTCTGATTGTAATGGAAAGTAGGTTACGCAATTAGGCTGCTGGTTCTCTGGTTGCGTGCTCTCCAACCCACTTTGATCGTAGATGGTCATCAAGCAGTCGGATTAAATAGTCTCCCCCGATGGCAATAGGCTCGCCCCTATTACATGGGACTTAAACATAACTGAGTCATGACTAACTCATGTGACATCTACCAGCTGGGCCCACGTGGTTGATTAAGGCTCACTCTCTCTTACAGAGAGGCCTGTGTCCCAGCAGTGGGAATGTTATAGGCTGATTATGAAACATAACTGGCGAAATGTGGGTGTAGGTACACCTCTGCCCCTCACTTCGAGGAATACAGGCGTGATGTTCACCAATCACCAAACCCATACAATCCGTAATTTCAAAAACATGATTATTATTTACCGACATTTAAAATAGCACACTCGTTTCTAATAAACATAGTATGTAATTAAGGGCAATAACTAGTAAGTCATCCATACGGCCTTTCCGAGAAAACCCTTGCATGCTTATTACTGTAGAATATGACTTATGGGCCAATGGACGGGATGCATGGTCTTGACACACATTCGAGAATGCAATCATGGGCATTCAAGGGATTCGTTGCGAGTGTACATACATAGCTACTGTAACAAGGGACAAAATGCTTTGTAAAACAAAAGCAGGATAATTTATTTGGCATTCTCTTTTTAAAGGGTGATGTAAGCGACGCAACTCGCATAAAATCTTCTTGATATAGACTTTTTTGTAAAAGGACAAATACGTTTTGTTTTTGTTTTAGCCGTCAAAGAGATGTGCGCTTTTTTATCTTGTCTTTCATCGTCGATAAAACGAAATAAACAGTTTTAATAAGAGAAAATAATAGAAAAAATCTGTTATTTTTGCTTCTCAAAGTTGTTTATTTCGTTTACTTTAAATTCGCTATTTTTTGCACTTTGAGCCCTTTATGACCATTACAGGTGGGAAAGAATTGCTCCGTCTTTTGTTTATTTTGAGTTTCTATTTTTTTTTATTGATGTGTAAGTACTTCATTTCGTAATGAGCCATTAATTTTTGCTGTCGGTGATTCATACTTAACTCAGGAGGTCGATAACATGACGTGAACATGGAATTACTCCCAAAGATGGACATTGAAGTTTAAGTATGTCGAATATTAAGTCACAAAAGCAATGATTCATTTGACGGACAGACAGCGAACTCCGAAAATACTGTAGGAAATATTCAGTAGTTAGTCATAGGTACAGCAGTAAACCTCAACCACAAAAATCGTGCCAAAACTAAGACACACCAATTACTTTATACAAAACGAACCAAGCAATTGTTTTGAACCCAAAAATAAACCTAAGAAAGCCAACGCCTGGCGATCGTCACGTTCAACCAACAATTTGTAGCAACAAACTAATAGTTCTACAATTGCAAACCCTATTTCGTGTTTCATAAAGTACAAATTACTATAAAAACATTGTAGTACTACAGAATAAACGTAGTGTATCGAGTTCGAAGAATTTAAGATGGCCTGATTCATTTTTGGCGCGTCAACTTTTCGTTATTTATCCTCAAAGGGTTTTGGGTCATGGTTGCCGTGGTCTACTTATTTTAAAAATAATAATTGTTAATCATGGAACTTTTATGAATGGAGCTCCATTCATTACTCATGTTATTGTCCTTATTCTTTCTTAGTACTGTGGAAGGAAAGAAGCTGTACCTATTTAATTAGGTAAATGGGCTGTTGCAGAATGTTACTGCAATGATGGACGCGGACGTTGCATGACTCGTCATTTTAGATGACGAAGCTAGAGAAAGAAAGTCGTATAAGGATATGGACTTGGACAGATATAAAAGACAAACATGAGTAGAGTAGGTAAGTATAATTTGATAAAAGTATACTTAAAATAAAGCTAATACATCCATACTATAAATGCGAAAGTGTGTCTGTCTGTCTGTTACTTCTTCACGCTTAAAAAATTTGGTATAGAGATAGTTTGAGTCCCGGGAAAGAACATAGGATAGTTTTTATCTCGATATTCCCACGGGAAATTTATGCGGATGAAACCGCGGCGCGCTGCTAGTAGGTAATGAAAAGGAAGGCAAAAGCAGTTTTAAGGATTTCAATAATACGTTTATTATCCTTTTATTTACAAACATATTAGATGGTGTGTTTTACTGCTATGATTTTAGCTTTGTGTGTATAATTGAACGGTGATAACGAATAGTCGACAAGAATTGAGAACATAATTTTTCAGAAGACAGTGATATTTATTAAGATCAAACGGTGAAACGGTGAAGGAAAACATCGTAAGGAAACCGGCATGTCCTAGAACCAAAAATTCTAAGACATGTGACATCTGCCAACCCGCACTGGGCCCGCGTAGTGGATTACGGCCCACTCCCTCTCACTGAGAGGAGGCCTGTGTCCCAGCAGTGGGAACATTATAGGCTGATTATGTAAACCTATGTAGCCTTTTGTACAGGAGAATCACAAACAAAGCAATTTTCCGAACAAATGCGAGCAAAACTTCAATTACAAGGTAAGTATAATTAATCTTAAAAACTCAATCAAGTTATACCCATAATTATATATCCATTAACTGTAGATATATTCCTTGTCTGCGCATTACTTTGATGGCAGACTAAATACTTCGCTGAGATAAATGCTGAAGAATGTACTAATCACTTAACTAGGACTGGAAATGTATCTAGAAGAAACTATTTGCAATATGACGTGGTTCTACAAGACGTTTACCTACTGCCTATATACAGCATATACAGTATTTCCCTATAAATTTATTGTACAATGCGTGCCACGAAAGATGAGACTTGACACACCACGTGGTCATAGTGATTATTAATTCTCTTATTACGGACATATTTGGTTTAAAACCTGTTCCAAAGAAAACTTGTTCAATGTTTGTCACCAATAATATTTGTATGATATGTAAAATATTAAATTATTCTAATTAAATGCAAAAAACCGGTCCAATTGAATTTGATTTTAAAATGTTTTCTTTTGAATTTGATACGCGACGATTTATGTTGGTAAAAATAACTTGTCAATACCTAGATAGATTTTTTTATCATTTTATATCTTTAATATTAATATTATTTCCTGCTGTTATGCAATTAAGTGTTCATTATCATTCTAAAATATTTATCTAAAGTAATATTATAAAGAGAAAAGATTTGTTGTTTTTTTTTGTAAACATTTTTATTTGTTACGCCTTCACGCTAAAACGGCTGAACCGATTTGGAAGAAATTTGGCACATGGGTAGACCATGACCTGGATTAGAATAAAGAATACTTTTTATCTCGATATTCCCACGGGATCGAGACTTATGCAGGTGAAACCGCGGGGCGGAGCTAGTTTATCACAAACGCGTGGAAATCAATTTATCGTTAGCGATCCAGGATTAAAAGTAGCCTATGTACTAATCCAGCAGGGCAATTGCGTAACACACTATCAGTAGCAATGGGTTTCATTTTGACAGTTTAACAACATTCATTGCGTTATTTACGTTGCTAAGCAAACACATTTTTCGAACATTTGAAGCAATGGATTAGCAATAAACTTCAAAATGATTCAAATTGACAGTAATAGTGTGTTACGCAATTAGGGTGCAGGTCATGGTATACGCCAAATTATTACGACAAAATTGAGTTAAATAGGCTTTCCTCAAGGTCTAAGACTAAGCTTTTCTCTAGGTCGGTATATCTGAATGTTAGGTCTCGGTCTAGGGTAACTGCAAGCTCTAAAAAAAACAAATAAACTACGGCTATATGGCCCACTTAATTGAAATTATAAAGGTTGTACTTACGATGTCTTTGCAAAATCACAATTTCGATACTTACTAGCATTATTAATCACTATCGAATAATTACGGGCCCACTTGCGCGTTCATGGGCATGGGTTATCCTAAACTAGCTTCTGCCCGCGACTTCGTCCGCGTGAAATGTCTTGTTTCATCATAAAATATATCCTATGACACTCGGCAATACCATAGCTTCCCATTAGTGAAGGAATTTTCGGAATCGGATCAGGAGTTTCCAATTACCCCCTGCCTCCCTTAAAAACTTAAACCTCACAAACTTACCTACCTTTTTGTCTAATTTATTATCTAATTAAGTATAAGTATATAGTATAGAAGTATAGATAGCTCGGAATTCATCTAGCGCCACCTACAGTTAGAGGTAAACCTAGAGTTAAACTTCAAAATATTTAACCCACCGTTATGGGAGAGTTACCTAAGTCGCTAAATTCTGCACCCTAATTGCGTAACACACTATCAATCGGAATCGGAATCATTTTGAAGCAAATTGCTGATCCATTGCTTCATAAGTTCGAAAAATTTGTCTGCTCAACACGCAAAACGCAATGAATGTTGTTGAGCTATCAAAATGAAACCGATTCCTCAATTGCCCTGCTGGATTAGTGTCAAAACAAATTGACGTTATGAAGAAGCGAGAGAGAGAGAGCGAGAGAGAAAGAGAAGCTGATAACTTATTTTTTATTTTTTATTCGACATTATACTAAGTGAAAACTTGAATAAATAAAGGGGTCTGTCTCCATGGAAACCACATGATACAATACGATTCAAATTAAATGTAATCTTATAAAATTCAAAGACATTAAAGTGTCGTAAAGTAGTATAAAAGAGATGTGTATATTGTTCGTTCATTTAATTTGGTCCGATCTACATAACAGCACAAACATTGCAATTCCATTCTATATTTTGTCGATTGAACTGCAATGTTCCCAACCTTAAAAACACGAATGTCTGGTAACTAACCCGCCCCCTCAATCACAATCTGAATCATTTTGAAGGATATTGCTAATCCATTGCTTCATATGTTCAAAAATGTGACTGCTCAACAACGAAAATAACGCAATGAATTTTGTTGAACTGTCAACATGAAAGCCATTGCTACTGTTAGTGTGGTACGCAATTACCCCGTTGGTGTTACTTATTAGTGGAGCAACTTGTAATAAGAGTTAAAATGTTAATTACTTGATTCCGAATTAACAAACACTACATTTAGTCATTTTACCCGACTAAACGTACAAGTGGTCCTAAGTTAATAGAAATCACTACATAATTTAAACTGTTTTGTTGACGCATCGTCGCGAACAGTAATCATAGACTATAACGTATCATTAGGGACAATGTATAATTTGGTATCCGAGAGTAGAATACAGTCACTGACAAAAGCTTATTAGAATATATATTTTACTGAAAAGCAAAAGTACTAAAAGCAAAAGCAGAAACAGTATACAGTGTGGCGATTAGGTTATCAATCGAGGGCCTATGGCTAAGTAATAACAGCCGCACGGGTCGATCGATCAGGTTAAGCTGCGCTTGCCGCGGTTGGTCCCTGGATGGATGACCATTTTTACATACCAAGACCCCTCCGTGCCTCGGAAAGCCGGCTGTCATTCGTGGATCTTTGACAGTCGTCACGGGTTATCAGAAGCCCGAAAGTCTGACAATCAGTCCTACCAAGGGGTATCGTATTACCCAGTAACTGGGTAATACGATACCACTTATAAAGAAATATTAAATATATTTCCCAGTAAATATTTTTCTGATAACTATTATGACTTGGCCTATTACCCGATTCCGGCTTGACTTCGACTTACGGGAAACCCTGTATGTAGCCGTGCGTATTTGGCCGCTTTTTTCATGCAGCATGCAATAATGCAGTTTATAAGCGATGACCTAACGCAATTCTGACCATAGAATTCCACGTGGATGATGATCTAAGAAACCTCAGTCAGGTACTTTTTCTCTACATATTTAGCAGAATTCAAAACGGTAATAAATAAGGGACGCAAGTATGACGATGCGTTTTTCCCTTTGCATTTAAAGATGGCAGTAATAATAACGTTTTTACATAAGCAGTCACAAAGTCTTCGTCATCCTTTGTTCAAGGTTCGGATTTTTAAATAACCACACCCGCTTTGCCTTAGCCATTTGTAACAATAATTTATCTACGTTTTTTTTTTGCAAAAGAGTGGAATAGCCACTTTTAAAATTAATATCAGAATTATCTATTCTACACATACAAATAAATAAAATTAAAGTTTCTATTTGTAATGTCAAAGTAACAGGTTTTTAATAAATGATGAAAGTATAGACGGTCACTAATACAAAAAAAAAACATTTATTTTTGTGTCTGTTTGTCTATTACTACGGATAATCTCCGAAACGGCTGGACCGATTTTGACGGGAGTTTCTCAGGCAGATAGCTGATGTTATAAGGTACTCCTTATATCACCTACTTATAACAGTAGCCTAATTAGTGAATAGTTAGGCTACTTTTATTTCAGAAAAAGAATTTAGGTTTCGCGCAAAAAAAATTGAAACCCATGAATTCCAATTTGTTTTCCAACATGCACAGCTAGCAAGATAATAAAGACAAAAACCTGAAAGAGCTAGCTCTAAACATCCGGAACAAAATTTATAACTCAAGAACGGCTGGACCGATTTGAATGATTTTTGATTTTTTGGTTTTGTCTCCACCCCGAATAGCAGAGTAACTATTACAGCATGGTAAATTCACGAAAAAAATAACAATGAAGTTAATTTTCTCATACATTTTGTATGGAATGCCTTATGGATTCTGAGGTGGTACGAAGTTCGCTGGGTCAGCTGGTTTTGCATTAAAAACAAAAAACAGCACCCTAATTGAGTAACACATTATCAATCGGAATCTAAACCATTTTGAAGCAAATTGCTAATCCATTGCTTCATAAATTCGAAAAATGTATCTGCTCAACACGCAAATAACGCAATGAACGTTGTTGAACTGTCAAAACGATACCGATTCCGATTGATAATGTGTTACGCAATTACCCCGCAGGACCCTAAAACTGTATCACTGGTGGCCGCGACTGTACCTCCTTCGCATTACATAAGAAGCCTGCTTGCATATTAAATGCTAATGCCGATTTAATACCTCTATAATGCGCTCTCCTTACATGGTATTCATCCATTCACTATTATTTTACCAAAACCCGATGAAAGATGGACGTGGGAACATTACTTTTAATAAGTTCTTCATTTGTTTTAATAGTAAAATGTATTGGTGATCATAATATTGATGTGATAATGTCGTTTGTGACGTTGGATAATAGGCCTATATCGCTGCTGTTACCACATTTGTGCTGGAGTCAGCGTAAGTAACCCTTTGAGAAAATCTATTGGTCTTTTCTAATTTATCCTTGTGATCTCATATTCATATTTCATATTCATTTATTTTGCATTCCACAAGGTACAAAAGATGTTTACAAAAGGCTTAGAGCTAAGAGAAGATCTCAGCCTGCATGAGCTTTCATTTTATCAACTGTTTTCTGAAAAGCCTGATCAAGCGTTTGATCAGTCAATCAGCCTTGTTAGCTGTTTCTGCTATGGGTACATATTACAAGCCAGAAAAAATTAGTGTATTGTCAAATTTAATGTTCAAAGATGAAACATTCGTAAAAGAGCTAAAATTAATTTTTTTCGTCGCATAATAATTTTAAAATTTTGAGTCTTAACTTTCATATTATATGCAATGATAATAAAGGGAATTCAATCAACTAATACTTAAAATACCTTAAATTCATTCCACTGAGCCGTGCATTTATTTTTTAGTTTAATTGCAAATTACTTTTAATATTATATCGATTCAACTAACATCAAACGTATCCCTGTTTTGAATTTAATTGTATTGACTTTTAAAACAAATTGAAGCCTTTTATCAATTAGATAGAGATAGGTATTTATTTATTTTTGAAATATTAATTACAAGAAGTATTTTACAATCTAAAATATATATATTATATACAAGTGTATAAAAAAAGGGAAAAAAAAAAAAAAGACAAGAGCTTATAGGGCATCAAAAAATTCGTCCGCATCGCTGTCAATGGGATAAGTGCCCAAAAGGCTGGCAGCATTACCACGTTGGATGGCAATGCTTATTCTTTGGGCTAAAAATAGGCCAGCCCTCTGGTCACGTGTAGAGTCAACCAACCGCTTGGCGATGTCTCGAAACATTCGATGAGCACTCGTGCCCCAAGGCCCTAGAGTTTCAACCCCAAACGGCTCAAACATATAACTCCCAAAAAGGTTGTTATATTTGCGCCGTTTGAGGTTTTCTGCTCCTGCAGCAGCCGCCCCAGCACAGCCCGCCGTGCTAGGAAGATGGGATATATATTAGATAGATAAAACATTTATTTGACGCATACAAAAGACAGCACAACATACAGAAGTACAATATTAGATGATAACCAATTACTCACATGAACCTAATACTTATAAATAAAGGTGCCGATATAAAAACAAAAAGAAAAAACATACATAGGTATCGAAATAAAAGTGACACTATGATGAAAAATATAATTAGGGATCAGCCACTCACAGACTGCGACCACTGTTGGGCATAGTGGGGATAGGTCTCTCTGAATCAAGTTGCATTACCCAACCCGCACCCTAATTGCGTAACTATCAATCACAACCTGAATCATTTTGAAGGATATTACTAATCCATTGCTTCATAATATATGTTCGAAAAATTTGTCTGATCAACAACATAAACAACGCAAGAATGTTATTGAACAGTCAAAATGTACTAATAGTGTGTTACCGCCGTGTTTTTGGGCTTGTACGAGTACACGAACGGCCGAACCCAATATCCTATTTACAGTTAAAGACAGATCGCTACTGATGATAGCCAGTATAATAATAACTGCCAGTATAATATAATCATACAGATCCCTACTGATATAGATTATTGGGACGTTAAAACCAGATATAGATAGGTTTTCTACCTCTAGTATGCCAAAACTGGTGATAGATAGGTAATTGGATTCGGCCGTTAGTCAACCCCTGCTATTTTTTTCATGTTCCTTGCTGTGGGCATCACAAGCTACGAATGAATATTTGGCAAATTATGTTTGTCTTTTTACCCTTTCAGATGCACTCAAATCCTTGGCCAGAAGTATGTGCAGTGTTGGTTTCAGTACCGCCACTTCACTGCAGTATAACAGAACCGAATATTATTTGCAGTACGTCTTAATTCTAGCTGACTTGACATGTCCAGGAACGGATAGATTTTTGATCAGAGTAAGTAGACTTAAGACCTCATTTTTCTTTTCAGGAAACGCGGGGTGAAACTAGTTGTTAATAAGTCATGCTTCCAAAGCGCCGTCCCCAAATAAATTGGGATGAGGGCAGGAAGATGATGTCATCATTTTTTTTAAATACTCTTACTGTTTTGGGAGCTTGTGGCTAAGTAATAACAGTGGCACGGGTCGATCGATCAGGTTAAGCTACGCTGGCCGCAGTTGGTCCGTGGATGAGTGACCATCTTTTCATACCAAGACCCCTCCGTGCCTCGGAAAGCACGTAAAGCCATCCCACCCGCCGTCCCGGCTGCCTTTCGTACTTAGATCTTTTACAGCCGTTACGGGTCGTCAGAAGCCCGAAAGTCTGACAACCAGTCTTACCAAAGGGTATAGTATTACCCAATAACTGGGTTGTGGAGGTCAGATAGGCAGTTGCTTCATGTAAAATACTAGTACTCAGCTGCATCCGGTTAGACTGGATGCCGACCCTAACATAGGAAAAGGCTAGGCAGATGATAATGACTTTTTTTCCATCTCTTTTGGTTCCGAAAGCACAAAAAAAAGATGGACTCATTGATGATTGTTTGTAACAATTATTTTGTTTTTTAGGCCAGCAAAGAAGGTCTCTTCAAGGCGCCATACCGCTGGCTGCTTCTAAACTATGAGAAAGACTCAGTATCTCTAAATGATGTTGATATCCTGGTTGACAGCGACATGGTTGTGGTAAAGAAGATTAGCGACGAGGAATACTTGTTCTTGGAAGGTAAGTGCGCTATAGATACTTGACTTCATCCAGAACTCCAAATTCAAGGATTTTCAATGATATATTTCTACGTCTTTCTGAACTTGCGCTTAGATGTCACCTCTGCTGAAAACGGAACTGGAAAGCGGAACGCAAAAAAAAAAATTGGACGCAGCAGTTTGGTCACAAAAATTATCTCACTTGATTTTTATTAAGCCCAAAAGGAGTGCCATCATCATTTTATTTTATTTGAAATGGACTTGCTCTTGACTCTAGTCTAGGTCAAAGGTGACAGAGACAAAGTCGATGATGGAGCGAGCTTATCCAGAAGAAGCCCGTTCACTCTCATTTTGAAGAGATTTGGGTTGTATGTGCTCGGAAAAACAGACGCAGGTAAATAGTTCCACTCTTTTGCTGTGCGCATTAAACGCTTAGTGCGAATTGGTGGAATAGCAACCAGGTAGGGATGGTAACATGTCATGGATGTCCGAAGGTTGAAGGGGGCCGGTGGAATGAGGTCGTGGAGTTCTTGGGCACACTCACCGAAGTACAGTCTGTAGAAGACCGACAGGCAGGCAACCTTGTGGCGATGAGCCAAGCTGTGAAGCTTGGCATCCACTAGTTTTACGTCGCCAATGAGCTTCTTAGCTCTGCGTTCCACCGAGTCAAGCGCGGCAAGTTGGTATTTCGCTGAGCCATCCCAAAGGTGGCTGCAACCTCATTCTCTTACCAATCCCAATTTATTTGGGGTCGGCGCAACATGTCTTTTTTTCCACATTTCTCTATTCGTCTTCATCTCGCTAGTCACCCCTTTCTAGCCAAATCATCTTTCACACAGTCCATCCCTCGTTTCTTTTGTCTTCATCTTTTCGCATATTCAAACACAAAACTTCCTTCACAACATTTTCCTCATTCCTCGAAGCCCAAAAAGAGCGTAATATTTTTTATATTTCTTCCATGTATTTTTACACTATTCAATTCCTGATTATCATGGAGATCTCTTATGGAACTGCCATTGATGGAAGTGGCACATTCTCCACATAGTGGACTTTGAAACACTTATTGTGATAACTTACTCATTATCAACATCTGTCATGGAATCGTTGTAATATCCTTTATCCGACGCAAATTCCAACCATGACAAGCCTTTAGGGGTAATATTACTACATGAATCATATGATGACTACGTCGAAATAACATCACGCCTGTAATCCCCAGAAGGTTAGGCAGAAGAGTACCTATACTACACCCACATTTTGTCTGTTATGTTTAAGTCCTATGTAATGGGAGACGAGCCTATTGCCATAAAAAAATAACATGAAATAAGCCTTTATTGTTGTTAGCTTTTAACTTATTTGATAATACAATTAGTTGAAAGTTTAAAAATATAGATGATAAGAAAACTATTAACTATTGTCGCCATGCGGTTGGTCTCTCCTCATAACAGCTTGTCTTTCGTCAAAAGCCTCCTCTAAGGCTTTCCACTACTTTCTGTCTTTCCTAAAATCATATTCCCATCGCTTTAACTGTCTTCCGCTACTTCTTTTGCTTTCTCTAGGGTGCCATTCAGTTATTATTTTTGTATATTTATCTTTCTTATCTCTGAACATATGTCCCTTCAAACGCCATTCAAATTTTTTACATGCTGTTTGGACTTCGAATTTAGTATTTCCTTTTATCCTTTTTAACTGTATTATATCTCTTCTTCTCTCTGTTCCAGTCTGGCATATATTGGTATTTTTTTTGTTATTATTCAGTTAAGGCTCAAGTTTGGCATGCGTTGGTACGTCGGACATGGCAGGATACAAGCATTGAAAACTTCTCGTTTTTTTTAACATTGGCATCTCTGTATTCTTCATTATTTCGCTTAACGACCAAAATCTCTTCCAAGGGTTAGCTATGATTGTATCAATTTCTTTCTGCGTGCTCTCTGTTGGTGATACCTACTAGTTGCCCTAAATAAATATATGTACTCATTTATTCCTTATTATTAGTTCTAATAGCCTCCTTTGGGGACAATTGCTCATTATTTTTGTCTTTGTTATATTCATTGAGAGACTTGCATTTGCATGCATAAAACAATTGTAGAAATGGTTGGAAAATGCTTATTTGCATGTCATTCATGCCGCCGGTGAACAAAGAGCCATAAATTTTTTGCGTGTCTAGGTAAGGTATTATATTAAGCACATGTCGAACTATCTGCATCAGTCTTACTTCGATAGGTAGGAAATCTAAACAAAGGAGCTGTTATAAAATACGTGATTTGCATATTAAACAGTGCTAGACACAAAACCAGAATTTCCCAGCGAACACAAAAAAATAACCTTGACATTCTAGTATCATTCCTGTCGTGTAGGACATAGAAAGGACATCTTAAATAAAGGCAGTTTCTAAATTTTTTTTTTTGTATGTTCCTACTTTTACGACATTTAAATTCTCGTTCACTCGCTAATTGGACGGAATAGAATTATTTGATTAACTTCTTGGACAGAGAGACAACAAAATCTGGATAAAGGATGACTCCGTTTTTTGGTAACCCCTTTTTAACGCGTTCTGTCAATTGTTTTACACGAAAGGCCCTGTATTACACGCGCCGAGTTTTATTTATCTTATTTAAACTCGGTTTTTTATGGCTGGTGTTTTTCATAAGTCATTTATGTATTTGTGCACCTAGTTTTAATAGTATGTTTTTATCATTGTTCCTCTCAACCAAAGCACCTGCCATCTATCTCATCATCACCCTTGGTAGAATGCCTAAGGCATTAAGTTCGCCTTTGTACCTTTTTGTGCGAAAAGATTAAATAAATTAATTAATTGTACCTATGTACTTACCACTCTGCTATTTCTGCTTATACATATATTTATTTAAAACTTATACAAGCACAAGAATGTACAGAGGCAGATCTTAGGCATTTTCTACCAGTCAACCTTTGGGCGATGCAGAGACAAACAGTGGTAGTGCAATTCCGAAAAATAGAGGAACAAATATTTATTTGAATATAAAGATAGACATATACCTTTTACAAACTATAAGATTATAATTTAAATACCTAATTAAAATATAAGTATAAGTACAAATAATATACATAAATACACGAATATACTAAAACAAATAAGACAAACAATGGGAAAACATTAACGTAGTGATGCAACTGCCAGGAACTAAAAATAATCATAAGACATTTCACTTGATTCAACATAGGTATCCGATATTATCTATCCTATACGAGTATATCGAATGATTTCTTTTTACAGATATTTAAGTTTGCAATGACTAGTTAAATCCCGGTTGAAAAGACATGTTTCTCAACAATTGTAAAGACAAATAAATACAAAATCTTAAAAAAAACACTTTATATTTTAAAACATCCCGTATAAAGTAATGTAACAATTACAATGAGAAAAAAAACGAATTTCGTATTGAATGTAATTAAATATTTTTTGCCTAGGTATTTTTGCTATTTTAATCTACTGAATTATTATGTGTTCTTTTTATTTCGATCTCTGAATTTCAATTTAGTGTTACCCTATTAACTTAACTGCATACTAAAATCCGTAATTCTATTTTTTAGCTTATAATTTCCTGACTGCCTATCTGTTTTTTTTCTCTCATTATTACTTAATTCTATTTGTATTGTTGACATGTTTTTTTTTTTATTGGATAAAATTAATGTAATATTTTGTACGCCGTAAGGTAAAATGTTGCTGATCTCATTTATTTATGTTATTAATCTTATACTGTACCTACTTACATTTAGAGCAAATAAATTAAGATTCTGATAGAATCCTAAAGATGCCTGGATAGAGGACATGCCGGTTTCCTCACGATGTTTTCCTTCACCGTGTTGAGAGCAGTGGTGATGAAATAATTTACACAAAGTAAAGCGCCTGTCTGGATTCGAACCTACGACCTACAACTCGTAAGTCGCGGCCGTTACCACTTCGACATGGTTAATTTTATTTACTAGTTTTATTAAAAGGATTCATCTGAGAGGCATAGTTTTATTGATACCAGCGGGATAATTGCGTACTTAAGAACAAATGCGGTCGAAGAGACTTTATTCGAGTCATTATTCGAGGTTTGGCTCTCGCCTATTTCCTCCTCCAATATTGGACCAATTTAAAAGATATTTCATGAACTGAATAAGAAGGATATGAACTGTGTCTCTATTCTATGTTTTTCTTTTTTCATTAATAGTCGTCAAAGTACACTAGGCCTCTGTTAACAGCGGGTTTAAATCGGCATTTTTTTAGAGTTCTAGTGCTTATAAAAATAATGTATCATCAAAAAGGAAAACATAGGGGCATACAAATAGGTAATATAATAAGTCCACGCATACAAGTAGTTAATATTTATTATTCTGTAAAAATCATTGCTTTATGGTCATTAACCAGAAAGAAAACAGGCGAGAGCGTTTCTATGGAGAAATGACCACCCGCATTTCCTCTTAATTTAAAGGTTACATTTTGTACTTATTTAAAAAAAATCTAATTAGGTATACATATAGTCCATTTACAGTTATTTTGCCTCTGATTTTGCATCACTGTCAAAGTCACTGTGATCTTTATTGTCGTGGCAATAAGGTTGCTATTGGGTTTCTGCCATTGCCAAGACTGTCAAAATCACTATGATCTTTATTTTCGTTGCTATAAGGTTGCTATTCGGTTGCTGCTGTCAGAGGTAGAATAAATGTGAAAGTTTTGTAGATACTTTCTGCCTTTAAGCTTGTCAAACGACATCCGTGTATCATACTATACCGCTTAGTACCGCTTTAACGTCTCCAACGCACGTATAAAACCAGTTACCTAAATGGCCTTAAACAATTAATTAATACCAATTCAATATAATCGCCCTACAATATTGTTTTTAGGATTCCGTACCCAAGGGGTGCGCACCAACGACAACTAAAGCTCCGCTGTCCGTCCGTCTGTCACAGGGCCGTATCTTTTGAACCGTAATAGGTAGATATCGTCTAGGTCTATTTCGTGTAACTTGTTAAGTATGTGGAAATAGGGATTTAACATTTTAGTATATGTTTTTTGACTCTTTGTTCTGGTATGATGTAAAAGGAATACACAACAAAATTGCAAAGTTATATCTATTTACAAGCTTTTTTTTCTACATCACGGCGTAACGCTTAAGAGTTATTCAATGGAATTTGCTTTAAAACATAGAGAATTATCATATCAAAGTAGTTTTAAAAATTCATTTATTTTGTTAAATAAAAAAGGAGTAAATTCGTTTTGTCATATACCGAGCGCACGCACATTATAGCCATCACTCTTCTTTTGCGTTTCAAAAGTAATTACATCACCTTCGCTCGCTTAGTAGGTTTTCGAGGATTTTAGATTTTCTAGGTAGCGCCTTCAAGTGGGTCCCCATCTCCATTCGAGAAACTTGGTTTTTTCAGCGGTTTTAGAAAATATTGTACAGTGGTAAATATTCACATCGTATTTACAACATAGAGAGCAATTAGTGGAATTAGAGTATTTTAACCAAAAAACTAACGAAATAGAATTGTTCCGATCCGAAAACATACCAATTAACGCTTCAATCCCACAGGGTAGTGTAATAGGCTGCTTCCTATTCTTAGTTTACATAAACGATCTCCCGAAGCATATCAGTGAACCTTGTGTTTTGTTTGCGGATGATATATCCATTCTTGCCTCATGCGAAACTAATATCAACCTTAATGCTAAATTAAATTCAATACTTGACGCTACAACTCATTGGATGATGGAACATAACCTAGAAATTAACTATAACAAAACAAAAATAATGACATTTCACCCACGACAAAAAAAACCTATACAAATAAACTTCAGTTTCAAAAATTACAAGTTAGAAATAGTAAATAAATTCACCCTATTAGGACTAGACATAGACACACACATAAATTGGAAGTCGCATATCCAAAAATTAAAAGCAAAATTATCAAAATTTTCGTACGCCCTTCGGGAAATCAAAAAAACTACAGACATGAACACTGCATTAGTAACTTATTACGCATATGCCTACGCATGGCTTAAATACGGTGTCATATTATGGGGTAATAGCACAGACGCAACCACACTATTCACTCTACAAAAAAAACTTATTAGAATTCTAGTCAATATTGAACAAACGGATAGCTGTAAGCCCCACTTCCAGGATCAAAAAATTTTAACCCTACCGTGTCTCTACATTTTTGAACTCTGTAAATTTGTACGAAGATACCCGGAATTCTACACAAAAAGAGAAGATATACAAACTAAATTTACTTTAAGACATAAAAATAGATTAAACATACCTACATCCCGATTAAAAATGCACTCCTCAAGTACCTATGTCATGTCGATAAAAATATATAACAAGTTACCAGAAGAAATAAGAAATATAAATAAATACAATATTTTTGTTAAAAAAATAAAACTATTTCTATTAAACAAAAGCTATTATAATATAAAAGAATACTTAAATGAAAGATTATAACTGCAATAAATACATTTTAAATATATACACGCGTATATTTATCAAGAAGATTATTTAACTAAATATAACATAACTACTAAATACACAATAAGTAAATTATAAAATGTTACCTACCTACTGTATCTATAAATTGTTTCTAATAGTGATACTCGTAAACCGATCTCTTTACTAATAATTGTAATCTTAAAATATGATCTCTTATTAAATAAGTGTTTGTGATAATATTACCTAAGTAATTACATATAACTTTATCTAAATGTAATAATAGTATTTTAAGAAAATAGCTACCTACTTATATATACTTCTACTTATATATTCAGTTTTCATGTATAATTTTATTTTAACTTTAGTTTCTATGATTTAGATTTTTAACTATGCTATGTATCAAATATAAATTTTTGCTGTGCCCTAACAGGGTCTACAACGGCTCTTAGCTCTAAGCCTTTTGTAAACATCTTTTGTACCTTGTGGAATGCAAAATAAATGAATATGAATATGAATATGTGGTAATGACTGTACCCTTCGTGTATGAGTACGGCTCGCACTTGGCCGGTTTATTAACTATCACGCCTGTGAAGTCTTGCTTGTTAATTTAATTTGACCCTGTACACGATGTTGTGGTTGGAATAAATATAACCAAATCTTAACCAAATCTAAAAAAAAAACATGTTTTGTTTCAGCATACAAAATATCAGAAAACTCCGAAATCATTTACACGAAAAGATCAACATGGAAAAGCACCAAATCACAACAGCATTCCGTTGCCGAAAATACTAGCTTAGTAAACAATAACCTGGTTTACAGTACTCAGAATACCCGTTCCGAAAACGGGAACCAGTTATTTGATACTGAAAATACTAGTGTTGTGCTGCTGCAAGGACGGAAGGCATTCCAAAAAATAACTGTTTCTACCAAATACGGGTGGATGGAAGACTACAGGAGTTCCAATGTGCTGTCATCTAGAAGATATGACTTGAGAGGACATATTCTGACGATGACGAATGTTATCACAGACAGCAACGACACGAGGTTGCATATGAATGATAGATTGTGAGTATCCTATTTATGTTTTACTCTACGCCTCTCAAATAGGCTATTGCTCCATGTAACATATTGGTATTCAGCTGCATCCGGTTAGAATAGAAGCCGACTCAAACATAGTTTGGAAAAGGTTTGGCAGATGATGGTGAACTCTACGCGGTCAGTGGGTCGCCTCTACGACAACTAAATTATACACAGGAAAACATATATATTTTATGTTGTTTTTACACAACAGCTGCACCGGTATTATTAGAGGTTAGAGACATTCCGATTGAGACCGTATGCCCAAAAAGCTATGGGCCAAAATAACCACCACGTGGAGCCCTGACACAGCTAGAAAGCGTCGCGGCAGACCCCGTAGAAGATGGCGGGACGAGCTGGACAAAACAAACGACCAGTGCTCCACTTTAGCCCTGGATCGAAAGAGCTGGAAGTCATGAGGAGAGGCGTTTGCCCAGCAGTGGGATGATGCAGGCTAACAGTAACAGAGACAGTCAGTCAATGTCAAAGCATTTATTTCAATTAAGTCAGGCACAGGAGTCGGTCAGTTAGTCAGATATGTTAGCTGCTCGTTCCAAAACGTAGATCTTTATTGAAGAAGTACAGGCAAGAAACTCCATGGACACTCCATGGAAATCAGGTTAGTCCATAGTTACAATTGATCAGAAATTCTCGCATTCGAATTTGCAAGGAAAAATACTTGATGCAGGATTTTATAAAATTGTCTTGAGAGCCTGTCATAATTATGATAATTAACAATAATTTTATGATTAGTTTTTTTTTTTTTTTTTATTATGCTAATTGGCGCAATAACGTGAGTACGTGTCACTTTAGAGTAGGTATTCAAGTTTTAGTTACCCACCTAATTTGCATAAAAAATATGATATTTTATATTTATTTGTTACCAATCGCACGTGTGGCCACATGCTTTATCAGAAAACGATATAAATATGAGATAAATTAATATTATGTTGCACAAACATAAATAAATAAGGAAGAATGTCAGACTTAATTTGGCATCTATTTTTGGAACCTAATATTTTGAAAATAATTATGATAATTTGATACTTCATCTTTTTCGATATTTGCCCCGTAACATCATTAAACTTTGTAAACAATCTTCGAATATTATTTCCTATGTTAATAAAAGTCAATTTTGCCTGATACCTACTAGGAATATTAAAATTGGTTAAAACTACGTATATGCAATATTTTATTTAATAAGACGTGAACATGACAAGAGGCTTTATCACTCGTGCTGATCAGCACGATTCAAAGAAGCTGTGGTTGTATCATGTATGTATGAAGTAGCTATAATGAATAGATTAAGCACATTGAAGCAAAATATATGTTTGTTATGAACGAATACAGGAGAGTATCTATGCATTTGTTTTTGCAGGTAAACAAGATTATTTTATCAGACGTATCCTAATCATTATTATGCCTAGCTTTTTCCCAACTACGTTATCGGCTTCCTTACTAGGTAATACGATACTCCTTGGTAAGACTGGCTGTCAGACTTTCGGGCTTCCGACTACCCGTAACAACTGAACAAACAAAGAGATCTACAAACGAAAGCCGGGACCAACGGCTTAAAACGTCCTTCCCGATGCAAGACGGGGTCTCGGTATGTAATGGATAGTCGCCCATCCACGGGCCGACCTCGGCAAGCATGGGCGCCGGGAGCGGGGTGCAAGAGGGTGCACTTTCACCTCCCTGGCTTCAAAATAATATGTAGGTGTAAAAACATTCAGAACTAAAAATATCCGAATACGCCTACTAAAATAATAGAGAACTCAACCCATTTGAGGCGAGATCCTAAAATTTTCGATTGTATTCTGCAATCTCTCGATTCTATACCTTTTTTTGTATTAGGCAACAAAGTACCGAACTCCTATTTCCTAAAATCTATTTGACAGAGTGACTCCTTGTATGTATGGACAAAGGATATTCTAACATATCCACTACATCATAGGTGAAGTGCAAAAATGATCGAGCCTACTTCGTTGAGCTGAAGATGCACCCCCCTCCAGACGTATCCTAATGTCTGCTAAAATAACCTGTAAAGTTATTGGTGTGTGGTATCTTAACCTAATAAATTCGTTGAAAACTGGCATTTACTACTGAAGTACTAAAACAACTGTTATTTATGCATGAGAATGAGTTGTGCCTAGTTTTGGGTTCAGAATTCAAATAACCAACTAATAGAATTATATCTTAAGTTTGAGCTACATGTGCATCAATTGAATTTAACTACTCGTATGGTCTTGCAAATTATTATCAGCGGTCAGATATTATTTATTGGCATATAAATATTATGCTAATGGACATTTACTTAAAACGCAGATACCTAAGTATAGAAAATTATATTTGTTTTATTATTTTATACCTGGCCTTCACCTGCATCGCAACTTACTTGCTTGTCAGGTTCTGCCAACATCCTTAAGATTCCTAAAGACGTAGTAATTCGCTATGGTATTTCTATTTAAAGCGATGAAGAGCTTATTTTTCCTCATAGCTTTTCCTGATCACTCAACTCTTCCTTACTACCTCCATACAACATTTTATCAAAATTGGTCCAGTCGCGTGAGCGTGAAGAAGTAACAAACATATAAACACACACACTCACAAACTTTCGCCTTTATGCCTTTATAATATTAGTGTGATAGAAGATTAAAATCCACCTTCTTTCACCCAGGCACCTCCACCAGGACTCCATAACAAAGATGTCGTATGCCGTGGTGAGTATCTGCTTCCAAATGCTGAACGCGACCGAGCGGCTGATATTCACGCATACCTGGGGTTATAAGGACAAGAACGGACAGTGGCAGGGGATCGTCGACGAGTTGCTGAAGAAAGAGGCTGATCTAGGTAACATTTTAATTTGTTGTTACCTTTAAGTGATTTGCGGTAATGCTTGTATTAGCAAAGTATAGAATAGAATTGAATACTATTTATTATGTACACCATACGAATTACTGGGGAATGGGGCAGTGGTGGCCCAGTGGGTTACCACTTACGACTTATAAGTTGTAGGTCGTAGGTTCGAACCCAGATAGGTGCTTTACTTTGTGTAAATTATTTCATCACCCCTGCTCTCTAAAACGGTGAAGGGAAACATCGTGAGGAAACGGGCATGTCTGAGAACCAACAATTCGAAGACATGTGACCAGTGACATCTACCAACCCGCAATGGGCCAGCGTGGTGAATTACGGCCCATTCCCTCTCACAGAGAGGAGGCCTGTGTCCTAGCAGTGGGAACGTTATAGGCTGATTATGATACGAATTACAGATTATCTAAAATGTAGAAATTTTACATAGGGTCAGACAATGGGTGGTCTTATCGCTAAACGCAATATTTTAAAGACAACCTTTGCATGGATATAAAGGGAGAAAGAGAGACAATACTGCAGGTAGTCTGTGGTGTACTATTTACCTAACAATAAAGACATACATACATAAAGCATATATTTATTTATCTATCTTATCGTATCGTAGAAGGTGGCCAAAAAAAGATCGGAGCCATCACAAAAGAGACCTCCACATCACGTCTGCGGAGTTTCGCTTACTAATTCAATTTGACTCTGTATGAACGAGCAAGCAAGTAAGCAAGTTTAATGAAGGTGCATCAATGGCCAAGCCAAGTCTTGTTGTCCTTATATTGTTTCGAAATCTTGATTAATTACAAGACTTAATTAATTCACCAATAACTGACTCGAAACACGAAAAGAATCACCATGATATACTAGTATCTATAAATACGAAGATCAGTGATATTTATAATTTAAATAGAAATAAAATATGCAAATAACGCTGCAAATAAAAAATAAATAATTATTTATTTCTTTGCTATTTTATGTTCGACAAAATTCAATCTTGCAACTGAAGGTCATAAAAAAAATACCTACCTACCTAATTGCCATCACGTTTAAAGGCTTCGGCAGACTGACGCGACGCGACGAAGCGACGCGATTCTGGTAGGACAGCTGGCAACCTGAAGGCTCATTCCCGTAATTAAAAACGTTCAAAATCTAGTCGCAACTTGTCAAAAATGTAGGGAAATTAAAGGTATTTTTGACAGATTGAGACAGATCTTTTTTTTTTTTTTGTATGGGAAATCATCTAATGACTCCTCCCGCTCTGGGTGGAGCAGAAGGGAGTGTCAGACTCTTACTGACTAAAACCCACCCGTTTTCCTTCCTTAGCCCTTTATGTTCCGGGGCAGCGGTAACTCTTTCGGACAATCCCGCTACCCATTGAGACAGATCTGAGGGGCAATTCTCGTAATTTTAAGAACGTTCACAGTCTGATCTCAGTCTCAATCTGTCAAAAATACCTCTAATTTCTCTACATTTTGACAAATTTTTGACATTTGGCTAAATATCAATTGCCGTGCCCCTAGCACGCGGCTACAAATCTATAAAATCAATATAAAATAATAGGTACCTACAATGAATAAGGAGGAGAAATCGTTGTATCGATAAAAAAATAGTCAATAGTTTTTATCTCTATTTAATAATGGTTTTAGTTGTACCACGCAGTTAATAGGACGTAAAAATCGTGCAATTTACTTGTCGCCGAGATGAGACTGAGACTAGATTTTGAATGTTTTAGATTACGAGAATTTGCCTTCTGACTGTGAACGTTTCTAAAATTACAAGAATTGTCCCTCTGTTGTTGGAGAATTAATCGCGACGCTTCTCAGCATACACACTTGAATTGATCAGCCAAAAGACTATCATTTGTGGGCGAAGACCTCCTCATAGAATCGCCAATCGCCAACGCTGCCCGCATCCAGCTGATTACCGCGACCTTCCCTGATCGTCAGCTGTTTTTAATGGTCGGTCGGTTAGTCAGAAAGTAGAAGCTAGTTGCTCATTCAAAAAGGTTGAGCTCTATGAAGAAGAATGGGCAAGAAAGTCTAAGGATACTCTTTTAAAGATCTTTCCTGTCCTGTTCTGACCTCCAGGGTCAATAGCTATCCATAGCTATTCACAACCATTCGACAGGATGTCGTATCGAAAATGACTCATTTCCAACTACTGATTTCCATTGCCTATGACAGCACATAGGTGCCGTAAGAATGGCGGTCGTCTATTTGATTTAGATTTTAAAAAATCGATTTTGGATTTCTGAACAGCCTTTAGGGGACTCCTTTGATAACATTCATTGATGTTCAACTCGACTCGGAAGTTTATCGAATAGTTGTGAATAACTAGGTTACAAATCGTCAGCTCTTGGTTTTAATTTGCATAATTTTCATGACTCCAGGTACCCTAACAATCTTCACTCAAGAACGCATGATGGTAGTAGACTACATCGCCATGGTTGGTTCCACGGCCGTCCGGTTCGTCTTCAGGGAGCCCCCTCTATCCTACATGTCCAATATCTTCACGCTTCCATTCTCCGGGGCTGTCTGGCTGGCCATCTTTATCTGTGTGCTGGGATGTTCTATCTTCTTGTACATTGCTTCAAAGTGGGAGGCTAGCATGGGGATGGTAATTATATATTTTATGTTACATATTCATTCAATTATTCAAATGCAAATAGGTACAGTCAACAAAAGAGATAAGTATGCAGGATCGTCGGATATAGTTGAAGTTTAGTAAGAAACCGATGGGTGTTGTAGACTGAAATTTAATATAATAAATGGACTGTTTGTTTTCTATTAATAAAATTTAATTTAATTCGAGAACATCCATCGGTTTCGAATTAAACTTCAACTATATCCGACGATCATGCATAGTTATCTCTTTTGTTGACTGTACCTAATCAATTTTCTTTTCACAGACAATGTGGTATCATATAAATTTAGACCCGCACCCTAATTGCGTAACACACTATCAATCGGAATCTGAATCATTTTGAAGCAAATTCCTAATCCATTGCTTATAAGTTCGAAAAATTTGTCTGCTCAACACGTAAATAACGCAATGAATATTGTTGAACTGTCAAAATCAAACCGATTCCGATTGATAATGTGTTACGCAATTGCCCCGCTGGTTAGAAACTACTTTTTGAGAGACTGGTGTCTGCACTAGGAATACCTGTATAGCAGATCACCATGGCAGGGTCCCACCACACGGTATGTGAACATAATTAGTTATTAAGTAAATATATAAGAGATGTATCTCTTTATATTTTATGTTAAAATCAATGATAAACACACAGATTAAAAAGAATAAAACAAAAAGAGAAGTACTTAAGTTGAAAAAATTGTGATCTAATAATAAGTATGTGTACTAATGTGAAGGGAAAGTAGGGGGTTGGACTATTTTGGATGAGTTAGTAAATCCTCGTTGCTTTATAATCTAATACGATACGATGGTTCTCGTTTCTGTTGCATTTATTCAGGACGGCCTCGTTGGTCTAGTAGTAGCAAGCGCTACTGCTAAACATGAGGTCCTGGGTTCAATTCCCAGGTCGGGCAAAATGTTTTTCTATCCGGAATTTCTCAGTAGCAGCCCGGAGTCTTGGAACTGTACCCGGTTGATGGCAATAGGCTCGCCACCTATTACATGGAACTTAAAAACATAACTGACGAAATGTGGATATATAATGGGCACATGTCTGTCCAACCTTTTTGGAAAATACTGGCGTGATGATGTTATGAAAAAATAACATATTATGAATATAAACGAATGTAAATACTTACGTATTTGTAACATGCGAGACAAGCTAACACTAGCAAAGTCAACATGTGACATTAGTAAATCCGTACAAGAAATGAGAACTACTGAATAAATTGGGGACTCCTAAAAAGAAACTATAGTATGGAAAAGTAATCCTAAAAACTGTTAAGCCTATGTATTCTAAATATTCCAGCATCCGCTCCAACTTGACGGGTCCTGGGCTGATGTGTTGATCCTGATCATTGGAGCAGTCTTACAGCAAGGGTGCACACAGGAACCAAGATATGGAGCAGGTTTGTAGCTTTGGACCAATATTGAAACGAATACTTTATATCCTTTTCATTTTCGATTTAAGAAGTGCGACAGAAGACCGCTCTATTCTAGTTGACAGTTGACAAGAAAAAAAAAGAGAAAAGCTATCGAAGCTGACACGGACAAGTGACAATCGCTTTCAAAGCGTATTGCTATAACGACTTTCAAGCAACAGGAGTAACATATAAGCTTTCGGTTGCTCATTTACAGATTAGTGAAACGTAACATGTAACATTTCAACATGCGTTCCATTTCATGTTACGTTTCTCTAATCTGTACCCGGCATTAGGTAGATATGTCAATGCAATACATTTTTTTAATCTTGCATAATCGTTATCGCTGATAGAATGTCACTTTGTTTAGGCCCTCTGCTCAAGATAACTTAAAAAAATAATGGACATCAATAGAGAAGACACCCAATAATACCACGTCCAGGACGGGTAGCGGGATCGTCCGAAAGGGTTACCGCTGCCCCGGAACATAAAGGGCTAAGGAAGGAACACGGGTGGGTTTTAGTCAGTGAGAGTCTGACACTCCCTTCCGCTCCATCCAGAGCGGGAGGAGTCATTAGATGATTTCCCATCCAAAAAAAAAAAAAAAAACGACCACGTCCAGGACCATCCAAAATACCTAGTAATCTCAATCTGAATCCGCCAGGCCGCTGCGTAACCCTGATCCTTTTCGTGGCGCTGACGATCCTGTATGCGGCGTACTCTGCCAACATCGTGGTGCTACTCCGAGCCCCCAGCTCTTCAGTTAGGAACCTGCCTGATCTGCTCCACTCACCTCTCAAGTTGGGGGCCAGCGACTTCGAGTATAATCGGTACTTTTTTAAGGTAAGTACCTGGAATTATCTTTTTATGAATGAAGCTGAAAAGCTTTTATAATTTCGTGATTTTAATGAGAATTAATCCCATAGGACAAAAACGAAAGAAGGAGAAATAAATCTTAAAGATCGTGGAAGTAGAACACTCAAATGCATGTTTATTTTCTTGTCAAATTCATAAAAAATCTTTCTGAAAACACATCTTTAATTTTCAGAAACTCAACGATCCAATACGCAAGTCGATTTACGAAAAGAAAATAGCTCCGAAAGGAAAGAGGCAAAACTACTACTCGATGAAGGATGGGGTCGAAAGAATTAGGAAGGTTAGTATTTGCACACACACTCATACACACCCCCTCTCTCCCCCCCCTCTCTCTCTTGCATACACCATACACTCATAGATTTAATTAATTCACCCTTCAACTCATAAAAAATCCTAATGTTACAGGGGCCAGTTTCCTTTCTAAAGAACAGCCGGAACAGGGTTAGAATCCTGCCCCTCTATACAGGGTCAAATTGAATTAGCTAGCGAAACTCCGCAGGCGTGATGGGTCGATACTAAACATGATAAAAAAAAGGAATTAAATTGATGATTTCTTCTTTGGGTTCATCGTGTATTTACATGAAATATCAGTTTAAAAAATTGTTTTTTTATTTGTATAAACTCCCAGCAGTGGGAACATTATAGGCTGATTATTATTATATAAGACAAATTGAATTTTGCGGGCTACCCTGACCCGCTTAGTTCCTTCAAAGGAACTAGGTACTAAAGGAACTAGTGAGCACAAAGGACGCTTTCACACTGCTGTCATTCGTAAATCTTTGACAGTCGTTATGGGTAGCCAGAAGCCTAAAAGTCTGACAACCAGTCTTACCAAGAAGTATCGTGTTACCCAGCAACTGGGTTGTGGAAGTCAAATAGGCAGTCATAATCAGCCTATAATGTTTCCACTGCTGGGACACAGGCCTCCTCTCTGTGAGAGGGAGTGGGCTGTAATCCACCACGCGGGCCCAGTGCAGGTTGGTAGATGTCACATGTCTTCGAATTTTTAGTTCTAGAACATGCCGGTTTCCTCACGATGTTTTCCTTCAACATTTTGAGAGCAGTGATGATGAAATAATTTACACAAAGTAAAGCGCCTGTCAGGGTTCGAACCTACGACCTATATCTCGTAAGTCGCGGTCGTTAGCACTGGGCCACCACTGCTCTCATATAGATATGATGATATATGATAGGCAGTCGCTCCATGGAAAATACTGGTATTCAGCTGCATCCGGCTAGACTAGAAGCCGACCCCAACATTTGTTGGGAAAAGGCTAGACAGATTGATATATTGACCTAGGTGACCTAGGCAAGTATAAGTACTTGCCACCCAATATTATGATCCATGCCCTGTGTACCCAATTTCGCCACAACCGCGTATATTGTAGTGTTCACGTTTGTAATATTTGCAACTATGCTCCATTTTCAACTAAATTAATGACGTACCTTTACCTATATCTTTCAAAAACACTAGAAAAAGCAGATTATGTACTATACCACTTCGTGATAAAAATATTACAATAAGTACCTACTTATATACCACACCCTTAATTGGCCCACCGCATCATAAGACGAGGTGGCCGAGAGGTTAAGGCGTTGGACTGCTAATCCAATGTGCTCTGCACGCGTGGGTTCGAATCCCATCCTCGTCGGACACTTTTTATAATTAAATCCATAAAACAGAATTTTAAATACTATTAATGATGTTGCCATTATTTTGATTAGATTTTGTTTTAGTTTTTTTTTAAGATAACAATGGCGGTAGACGCGTATTGCGAGGGCTGGTTTGAGGTGACGCGGGACAAGAGTTCTTGGAATTAACTTGGGCGAGGCCTTTGCCCAGCAGTGGGATAGTATAGGCTAACTAAAAAAAAAAAGTTTTAGGAGTTTTCAATTAGTGCTGTGATAAGTACCTATTCATCGTTTTTTTTTTTTTATTTTACCTATGTAATTTATTTTTGTTTTGGTATAGTGATAGTAACGCCACCCGTAGCCACACGTAGTGTAATAAACGGAAGAGATTGTTGAAAACAAAATCAATTATTTTGTGAATAAGTTTCAGAACTTGTTCATGTTGCCAGCTCGTTACCGACATAAATATTGGGTTCAAATTAGATTTAATTGAATCTAATGTCAACTTACTGCTGCCCGCGACTTCGTCCGCGTGAAATCCTATCCTAAGTAAAAGTATTTTTTTTCTCTAAAACAAACATAGCCTAAGTTACTCCTTATACATCAGCTATCTGCCAGTGGAAGTCCCGTCAAAATCGGTCGAGCCGTTTCAGAGATTAGCCGGAACAAACAGACAGAAGAAAATTAAAAAAAAAAATATTTTGGTATATGTACCGTGTATACATCCATATGCATTTAGCAAAAAGCGGTTATTTTAATGTTACAAACAGACACTCCAACTTTATATGTTTGTATAGAAGATAAAACAATTAATCGATTCATATTCGATAGTATTCGTTTTTGACTAGATTCACATTACACATCAAGAATGATGCAATCTTATTTCTCCACCAGGGTCTATTCGCGTTCCATATGGAGCTGAACCCAGGCTACCGTCTGATTCAGGAGACTTACCAAGAAGATGAGAAGTGTGACCTAGTGGAGATCGACTATATCAACGAGATTGATCCTTGGGTGCCGGGGCAGAAGAGATCGCCGTTTAAAGACCTGTTTAAAATTAAGTGAGTTTTAAGTATGGTATTATGGTTGAAGGTTGAAGTATAGTTGAAACTGTGACAATGGCTGCAGGTAGCAGAACTGTTACTATAACTACGATGCCTCTACAGCAATCTGCAAAAGGATATTTTACTTACTAGTGACGGCAAAAGTTTTTTTGATATTATAAGTACAGGTAACAATTATACCTACCTAGTAGTAATAGCTAGTCTCGTAGTCTTGTCAAATAATTAATGAGTGTCTGCATAGGTATTGAGCATACATCCTGCTGTTAAAAGGACTTGATTTAAACAGGCTTTTAAAAGTTACTCTCTTAATTTCTCGTGGATGAAATGAATGAAGAGAGAATCTTCTTGAGCCTAACCTAACAAGGACTGCTAGTGTGGTTGTCCTCACGCAGGATACAACCAGACTCAAACTTTATGGTGACTCGGAACACCAGGCGAGTCGCTGTGCAGTAACATATTCACCGTCAGCGCGGATGAGGAGTGAGGTACTGCGCAGCGATTATCGCATTTCAGAGCCTGCTAAGCTTAACTACAATCTAGAATTGATCATAAACCCCCAGCTTCCTCAAGATCCGTGAGTCAGGAGTTCAAGCCAACGTCCGCCATCGCCTCACCGTGCCTCGTCCACGCTGTTCCGGCCACGTGTCCACCTTCAGTAGCGTCGGCATCACTGACATGTATCCCGCTATGCTGATGACGTTGTACGGCATGCTGCTGGCTCCAGCTGTACTGTTGATCGAGATCCTGTACAAGAGATTGTAAGTGAAACCGTCAAATTGTTGTGATGAAAATTGGGCAATTCCTAATACACCAACATATTTTATTTCAATCAAACCTTGGCTTGCTCTATTCACTATGTCTAGAGCTTCCCTTTGTCTAAATTCTGCATCTTTCTATCTAGAATGCAGGTCAGAACCTAAGAAAAGGGCTTTGAAGATCCGTGGTAGACCTACCTACCGGTCCGCCATTTTGGTTTTCGCCATAGATGTTTGATAGTGAACATCTAAGCAACAAAATTATTAAACATGGATGTCAATTGTCACGTGATCAACTTTGAACGTTAATATCTCGGAAACATGACACTACGGGGTTGGCCCTATTATGTTTTCTGTTTGCATTAATGTCAGCTATCGATTTATTTAGGTTTCATGTGGTAATTTTACGTGATAACGTCATAAGAAAACATTTGATCATGCCTCTCTATCGCTTGTTCCGCGCTCTCGCTAGCACACTCGGCTCAGGCGGAACGTGACAATGAGTCATGCTTTTTCGTGCGTGCAGCCGGCATTCATGGATTTATAAGACGTTATCACGTCAAAACTAAATGGCGCGACAATAGGTACAGTCAACAAAAGAGATAAGTATCCAGGATCGTCGGATATAGTTGAAGTTTAGTAAGAAACGATGGATGTTCTCGAATAAAATTTAAATGCATTAATAGAAAACAAACAGATCATTTATCAAATAAAATTTCAGTCGACAATATCCACCGGTTTCTTACTAAACTTCAACTATGTATATCCGACGATCATCTCTTTTGTTGACTGTACCTATGTCAGGTTCCATAAAAAAAATCTTCAATCCCCTTTAATTCTCACTCCGATTTAGTTGAATATTTCCAGAAAATCGTTAGACGCTTCCTACTCTTGCGTTCATTTGTTTTAATGCTTTTTGACTTCATTTCTAAACTCACATTTTTATATGCAGATGACTATTTTTTTTCAGGATGACGATCAGACATCAGAAAAGACGATATGCGGCTGATGACTGCATCCCGTTCCGGCACTGACTAAGATTTCTAGATAAATGTTATAGAGCCGTGATAATAAACCACGAGCATCACGAATTACTTAGTTCTTGCAAGATGTTACGCACCAAGTAGTCACATCATAGTTGTAGCAAAGATGGCACGGTGAAAGATATAGATGATCACAAAGAATAGAGGAACAGGAGGCCTACCACAAGCTCTTAACGCGATCCATTTTAGGACTAAAACTGAACTGTTCTTCTAATTCGTACCATAACGTGAGTTTAAAGATTCAGTTTAGGCCTTGCCATCTGCTGACAGCGATTGTCCCAAACTGAGTTGCAAGTTTTGGTTCCATTCATACTTTTTTGGTACCATGACGTCCATAGAGCAGCTCAAGCGATGCAGTTTAGGAACCTAAACTGAAATGTCTTGTTTTTGAATCGTTTTAATTAGATCATAGTAGGCCACCGGGGCTTTTTGTAATGTCCAAAGTGACAACAAAGGGGTGTTTTAAGGTCGTAGTTCAATGACGTAATATATGTTATATATCATTGTCGTAGTTAGATACTTTTTTTTTCGGTTATTAACGGCTAACAGGCAGATGAATGGCGCTTAAGCTCACATTCACAGTGTGTTTGTAAACTTGGTTACCGCAAGTAAAGCGCACGTCGCTTCGAGAGATAAAAATAATTTATATTAATATCCGTTGCGTTGTTGCCCGTTGCAGTCATAATGTATGATGATCGCTTGGTTTAACAATGAAATGAAACAAAATCAAATCACTCAATTATCGCAATGTCACTCAATACAAATTAAGAACCTATAGCAGTGTTGGCAGTGTTCATAATCTCAAATAATTTTCATTCCGTCGCCACTTAATCAGTTATCTACTTTAGAGTAATGTATTGTAAGTTCATTTTCGAGTGACTATTTTTAACAAAAAGGTCCTGATAAGTTTTCAGGTTGCAACGGAATTTAAACTTTGTTAAGTATGACATTCAGTTTGTAGTTCCAAACTTGAAAATTATCTCGAATTCTTAATTCAAATATAACGATATTCACAGTAAAGACACCACAAATGTCTTGTGTTTTATTCATAGTCTGGGTACCAGTTTCTTTTTACAATTTTAATACATAATGAGACATTTTCTTTTGATGTCACCATTCCAATTGGTTCGTCAAACGGAAGGACGCAAGTCATGAAATATTCGGTTGAAAATGTTAAGTAAATAAGCTCTATTATGTTTAAAACCGAGCCGACTTGGGTGGCGTGCCTTGGATATGTTTGCCTTTTTGGTCGGTTTTGGGCTGCTATTTTACTTGAGGGTGGGAGGTATGTTTCAACGCCGTAGTCGAATGAGGCATCCTACCTAACTAAGTGCGAAAATATGTTTGTTTGTTACTTTGACGCTAAAACGGCTGAACCGATTTGAACGAAATTTGGCGCACAGGTTTACCATGACCTGGGTAAGGACTGACCTAGGCTACTTTTCATCCTCGATCGCAGACGAAGTCGCGGGCAACAGCTAGCTAGCCAGTAGCTTCCAGGTTTTATTGTGGCAAGGTTTAGAAATTTGGCACGGAATTCACCTTTTTTGTTTCCGGGGGGACACCTCCAAAAGGCATCCGTCCTCCGGGGAGGGAGGTCGGGGAGTGTGGGATTTTTACCTCACTAAAACCACCCCGGTGAGCGGTGATCACCATCAGCACATAGGGGTGACCAATTCCGGAACACCCCCGTGCAACGCCTGTAAGGCACATCCCTGGGGAGACTGTAAAGGGGCCTCCCCTGATATGACTCAGGCCTTGCTAACCTGCAACAAGGTTTTACAAACTAATTTGAAAAAAACAAAATTGGAAGACATGAGTAAAAACAGAATGGGCTCAATGTGACCATGCCATGTTTTAATCTAAATATTTTTTAAAGCGCTCGTACAGACACACGGCCGCACATTACCTACTACAATTCTATGTATATGTAGACTCACAGTAATACTGACACAAATTGTCTTTGTTTGAAGACTTGTCAGCTCCAATTGCTCTCAATTACAGCTGACATCACATTTAGTTCAACCTAACAAAAACCTATTGACTTTACCTAGAAAAAGATCTAAGGCTTTTTGACCGAAATTAGTCGAGCCATTCCAATTCTTCATTTTACATATATCCCTGGATCTTCATTCAAGCAATATGAATATTTCTTTTGTTTTTTTACTGCTGATACAAAGTTTGGTTTATGCTAAAGATGTGAATACTATAAACTTCATTAAATTGTTCATCCAGAATGATCAGAAACCAACGCATTTAATCTATGGTGGATTGTGCTGGAGAAAAAGTAAGTACTTACCAACATATTTTAAGAAAATCTTGATACTAAGTAGGTAAGTAAGAAGCAGGTACAGACGCCAGCACATCAAGCTACCACAATCTGTCAAATTTCTTTAATAGATTTTCAACTTTATCGCTAAATCCTAAGGTTCAAAGTTGATTGGGAAAATTTGACAGTTACGGGTAGCTTGATGTGCTGGCGTCTGTACATCGACGCGCCAACTGTAACCATGAATCCAGCACATGGTTCTAAACACCCCGTAATAATTATTCGTCGGTTATCGAAAAAAAAATCGCCTGTTCCATAGAAAAGTGCAATACCTGCCAATACGTAGTCAAAATGTATGGAACAGCTAATTTTTATTTGTAAATAGCGGCCCGCCTCAGTTTCGCGTGGGTGCAATTTTTTTTTTCGAATTTCCGAATTTTTATTTCATGCAAACCTTGTCCTGGCAATACCGAACACAACAAAAAAAGAATTATCCAATTTGGTGCAGTCGTTCGAAAGTTGGACGTGAGACGCTCTCAGGCTAGGTGGAGCGACGATCTTCGCAGGATGGCTGGTAGCAGCTGGATGAAAGTTGCCGAAAATCGAGTTGAATGGCATGCAACAGGAGAGGCCTATGTCCAGCAGTGGACTGCTATAGGCGATGATGATGACGATGATGTTCGGAAGTTATGCGCGTACAGACATTTGACGATTCATTTTTTTATTTATAAAGATAACCGACGAAAAATGTCAACAGGTCGTTCAGAATCATTATACTTAATCGATGGTAATGGCATCGATGTCCATGCCAGCCTGTATAAGTGAAAAACACTAAGTTTGAACGTTTTTTTTTTTCATTGCAGACGTAATAAACAAACTTGTAATGGAAATGTCTAACATAGGAGTGCGAACTTCAGCGTCTTTTAAACCGATGTCGAAGTACCAAGATCATGCTATACTGTACCTCACTGACTTGGACTGCGCTCAGTCTAAAGCTGTTATTTCCTATGTAAGTAGGTATTTCTACACCTTTGGATGCAGCTTTCCCAAGTGATTATACTTAGATGTCCGGCAACACACCCTGAGAATTAATAAGAACCTTTTTTTTTTTCAACAACTTTGAGCACAGGTAACTTAAATACTGCATCATGAGCGACGGATAGGAATATTAAAGTGGACAGTGGAGCAAACCCAGTTCCGTGCTAGGAATTAACCTGTGTTACAGACACTAAGGCCGCTCCATCACCTCACTAGAAACATTACTTCAAACGCCCATAGTAAAGAAATGATTGAGTTACAGGATTCCCAGTTTAGGCATGCCTGTATATTGGGAATTAGCTCCGCGTTCTACTAAGCTTGCTACCTGCAACTGCTACTACAGTGCATTGGATAACCAAACCATGGCCCAAAAAAATCACCGGACCGATGGCACACGGCGTTGCCAATGCGTTGCGTCGGCACTGCAACGCCTGAGCGCGGTGACGTCATCGCAGCACTCTTGTGGTAATCACTGCGTCTAAATCACTGCGCTGCGAAGACGCAACGCATTGGCAACGCCCGTGTGGCATCGCTCTTAGGCAGATAAGCACAAACGCTCGAGAATCCACCCTAACCTTATAAATTCCGTATCCAACTAGGCCTAAGGTGGATTCTCGGACATGTGTTTCCACTTTAGGGTGGATATACGGAATAACCCAGTTATAAGTGGGTTATTCCGTTCATCTGGGTTATACAGTTATAACTATTTGCTGGTTCCTAGACTGGTGATTCTTGCGGAAGGTAAATGTCCAACAGTGGATGCATTAGATTTGAAGCTATGTCGCCTTTCAACACCTTATCAAGAAGAAACGACGATGCGTATTCCCAACTAGACCTCGTCCATTCTGTGTTTATGCATGGTGACATCGTAAAAACCTTTGCCCACATTTATCCAGGCGTTGTCCAAGGAACTGTTCCAATTCACATACCGCTGGCTGGTCCTGGTCACCTCTCCCCAACTGCAGCAGTCAACGCTGACTTTAATGAAAAACGGGCCAGTCCTGGTTGACAGTGATCTGGTGCTCGCTGAGAAGATTGGGAACCAGTTCAAGTTGGTTGAAAGTAAGTTAAAGGAGTTAAGTTTAAAACTACTTAAAATACTTTTGCTATCACTGAGGCGTGATAGAAAAAAGTTTTTTTTGTATTTTTTTGGCTCCTTAGCCACAACTAATAAAAAAGCCATTGCTGTTGCTTTACTGAAATAGGTAGATTACACATAATAAAAAACAAAATTAATTAAAAAGAGACTGCAACTTGTATGGCTATAACTGCCACCAATTCTAGAGTCCTATGAAAAAAAACATAAATGCTGAAAAAAATTACACATACACAGGTGCATACATAAACTCATGCTTTTATTCTATGGGGGGTAGGAAGAAACTCCAGAAGGCCATCGCTACGATCCTTTTGCTTCGTTTACGGTCATACATCAGGCTATCAATTCTGTAAAAATCTCACCGTGAAAACTTAGCTGAAGTGAGCTGTCAATAGTGTCAATCCCCTAGCATCAGATGGAATGACAGCTCACTTCAAGTTCACTTCACCTAAGTTTTCACGGTGAGATTTTTACAGAATTGATCGGCTGGTCATATACGCAAGTATTATTCTAGTATTATGTTAACATTAAAGAGACACTAAAACGCCATTCAGCGACGTTTCAGACATAATTACTTAACCAGCGACTTGAAATTGGGTTGCGTTCGATTACTACCTATCCAGCTGATAATAGTTATGTCTCCCAAGTGCACAGGCCAGGTCTCAACGGCTCCATGATATCAACCCTACGCGGCTACTACAACGGCAGCCTGGTGGACGTACGTCCTCACAGAGAGCTGTATAGAAGACGAAGGAACATGATGGGACATCCCATCATCATGTCAAACGTCATCCAGGATAGTAACACCACACGGTTGCATCTGCCTAGGGAGGACCGGCTGTAAGATTTTCTACCAATGTTTGTAACACTACTAGAAAATCCGTTACACATAACGCAGAAAAAGAACATAAACATTGAAAAAAATAAAAAGTTGGGGGAAAATATGCGTCACATCCACGCAAAACGTCCATCGCTTAGCATAAATGCTAAGACCCTAAGCGAGACAGAGCCCCGGCGCTGGTTTTCAGCGACTGGCGTTGACGAGATGACCTCAACCGGTGCAACATACGATAACAAAAAAAAATTGTGGTTCTCAAGTCTTTTGTGGTCACCTTTTAAACGATCTTGCTTTTCTTACTGCATTTATAAGTTGAGGATGAAATACGGTCCGCAAAAACAAAGGAAAGAGCTTTATTTGGTCGGTACAATATATTGGGCCATGGAAAATACTGGGTCTTTCATCATTATCAATTATTATTCAATTATGAGGATTGTTTAATATGTAGTTGCAAAAACAGCACCTGCCTAGATCACCAATAAAAAGGAGCGTCATCTGTAGGTACCTACTTTTCAAATCTACAGCTGTACTTTTTGTTTGTTTTTCGGGGGAAACTTACAAAAGACGCCCAGGCTTTGGGGATAACACCAGGGAGTGTGGTCACCATCTGCACATACCTGTCTACTCTTTCTTTTTCAGCGAGCTACAATACGATTCAATAACGAAAGCCTGCTGGTCAGCTGCTAAGATTGGCTTCGAAATGATAAACGCGACAGCTCAGTATATCTTTAGCTATAGATATGGGTACAAAGTGAATGGACAGTGGTCTGGTATGATCGCTGATCTGTATGCTAACAAGGCTGATATGGGTGAGTCGAAATAAGGTCTGCTTCTTGGCCTCTACATCATATATAGCCAGTCTAGCACGTGGTGTCAGAATAGTAGTTTTAAATTTAAAATAAATGGATTTTCCCTTCGATCAACCATAAAGCATTAGGAACAAAAACACATCGCTCAAGTGGTAGATTATAAACGTTAAGTTTCAAACATAAAGTTTTATATAAATTACAAATATATTTGTGGAAAAATAAAACATAATTTCTAAGCAATAAGGTTGAAAACACTGTGTTACAAAATAAGACCACAAAATTATATTTGTGGTCTTATTTTTCCGACCGTTTTTGATGCGCTCATCGAAAATCTAGTACTATTGTTGCTACAAGGATTTTCTGGATCAAGACCTCCTTGATGATCATTTGAAGCAACGATTCTTGAATCCCATTTTGCAAGAGAAAGTCAGGATTGTACATTTTTAGGACACACATTGTTGTTTGGACAATTATTTCCCATTTACTACCCCACTTATCAGTAAGTTTTTCTCCACAGGCACAAACTGCGTGATATTCCGCGACCGATACGACGTGGTCACGTACACTGACCTGGTGGCCCCCATGCGGATGCTCTTCATCTACAGACAGCCTCCCCTGGCCTATGTGGCTAACGTCTTCTACCTACCCTTCTCCACCAGGGTGTGGATCACGATAGCCGTGTGTACTGCTATTGCGACTGTTACTCTGTTCTTGGCTAGTAAGGTGGAACTTGTTCTGACGAAGGTTAGTGCTTATTGAAGAAGACTCGGTGGACAGACAGAAAGAAAGAAAGAAAGAAAGAAAGAAAGAAAAAAAGTTTATTTGGACACAGTTCGTGAAACACAAAATACAAAATAAAAAAAAAGGTTTCAGACAACAATAGTGTGTGCCTCACGGCTGCGCCACAAAACGCTCATTTCAGCATTAATTATAACATAGCAGACCGAATTGATAAACCGATTTCTACAGGAACAGGAACATGGAAAGCTGTCAAGTTTTAAAATATAGCACGGCAGCGCAGCTAGTTTACTCAGGATAATTACATGCCAAGGATGCTGCACTGCGATACATCGATCGCAGTTTAGAGCGCTACCTCGATGTCACCTCCATATAAAACAAATGCATGGTAATAGACACGTAGGCATGCACATTCCGAAAGATACCTCACTACCGATAGCGACCGCGATTGTGAGCGTCTTCAGCATGATCCTTGGGTAAAGTAGTGTTCTATTTCGAAAATCAGCATCTCAAGATCCTATTCACATAAGATAGGTACCATCTCAGTGCAGCAACTTATGTCTGGTTATCCATATTTTTTTGTATATAATTAGTGTACCCAAAAATATCATCGTTCAGTAGCTGCTGAAATCGGCGATCCTCGTCTGAAAGCTCTTTGAAACTAGTCCTTCTTGTTCCATGATGCATTCATGAAAAACTAGCTTGTGTTTTAGGCTTGTACACAGCAACAACTGGATGGAGGAATATGTGACGCTCTGCTGCTGACGATGAGCGCCGTCACTCAGCAAGGATGTTACATAGAGCCCAGAAGAGCACCAGGTATTACTTACACACATCATATCTTCACCTTCCTCAGTCTACTGTCTTGTTTGGTCGATGGTATTTCTACTGATCACGGCGCTGGTGGCACTGTATGTGGTGCCTACTATGTTGATGTGTGACAATGTGCAGGTCGCATGATGGTTTTCGTCCTGTTCACGGCGCTGATGGCGCTGTACGCGGCGTACTCGGCCAACATCGTGGTGCTGCTGCAGGCGCCGTCCGACTCCATCCGCACCCTGCCGCAGCTCGCCGGTGCCAAGATCACGCTCGCAGCCAACGATGTCGATTATAACCATTTCGTTTTTGTAAGTGCATTATTTCGGAGAAATTTTCAACCTGTTCGACTTGCATGTAGATATAAAAATGACCCTTTACGTGAACTATGTTTTCAGAATCAAAGCAAGGAACCTCTCCACACTTCAATACGCGACCGAGTCTTTCCGGAAAATGGAAAAGCAAAACTGTACAGTCTTGCTGATGGTGTTGAAAGAATCCGGAAGGTAGCTGTTTCCATCCTCATTATTATTTACCCTTCCACGAATGTCATCAAGTCATCATCATCTTTGAACCTACAAATGATTTTCATAATAGACTATTACTGCTTCCAAGTTCTTCCTTCAAACTTTCGCATTCCTAAAACTCAAACGTTATCCATAGCTAGTACTTAGGTAAAATGCACCGAAAAAAAGGTTTTTCGTTTATCCACCTCAAAAATTCCACCTTACGGTGGATACGCAGGAATTCATTTCACAGAATCCACCCTAGGCCTAGTTGGATAAAAGGAATTTATAGGCTCAGAGTGGATTCTCGGACACGCGTTTCCGTATATCCCCCTTACTTCTTGGGCAAAAAAATGTAAGAAATAATTAACCAGGTCTTCCTTCCCAGGGTCTTTTCGCTCTTCATTCCGTAGCAGAGCCAGTCTACCGTCAGATCGAAGCCACATTCTTGGAGAGTGAGAAGTGCGACATCGCAACAGTGGACTACCTCGTGACCTTCGACTCTTTCACTCCTGTTAGAAAGGGATCCCCTTATTTGGAGCTGATTAGAGTCGTGTTAGTTTGTGCTTTGTATATTTTGCTATCTGAGAACATTTCCGTTTAAATATAAATGCATTGCTTTAAAAGTTTCACACGCTTTTTTTACCCGACAGGAGCAAAACCCAGAGGTAGCCCCAATTACCCATAGGATTAAAATATCAGTTCCTTAATTAACAATAATTAAAGCCTATCTAACTGCTACTTTATGAAAACCACCTGTTATTTTAATTTCCTAGAGAAAACATAAACACTTTCTTTTAGAAAAACTGTCATCTTTGGTCCTCAAAACTCCAAATAACTGTACTTTATAGCCACAAGCAAATCCGGGAGTCCGGCATCCAATCAGCGATCCGCAAACGTTACCTAGTCTCCAAACCCCACTGCATCACAAAGATGTCCTCATTCAGTAGCGTGGGTCTGATGGACATGCGACCTGTCCTGATCCTCATGCTGTATGGCGTTGCCGTCGCTGTGACCATCGCGTTCGGAGAGATAGTTGTGCATAAACTGTGAGTTGTAATCCACTATTGATGACGCCTTTTGAAAGAGTGAAAAAAAACGACCACAAAAGGAATCTGACAGGAAGACGTATTATGACGTTTTAGAACCATGATTGTTCCAGTGTGAGAGAGAGATGAAGATAGCACCATCCATATTTCTCAACGGAATCTTGAGGGCATCAATAAGGGTACCTCCTATTACGGCCCCAGAGACAGGAAAAAGATTGCTGGCATCCACATGTTGTGTGACCTTTTTGACACATACTCTGACGGATGTGTACATACAGGGTCAAATTATTTGCTAGCAAAACTCCACAGACGTGATGGTATCGATATCAAAAAATAATTATTACTTATTTCTTTATTTCAAGTACATACCTAACTAAAGAGTTAAGAAAAATCATCAAATATTTTTTTACTATCATTAGTTTAGTTAGCTAATTTATTTTGACCCTATTACAAACGGACTCTTGAGCCGAGATAGCTCGCAGCCTGAAAGTCCCTGATCTCCATACCCATCATACCATCTCATGAAAGTATCCTTTGTTTCAGAATGACTGGACACAAGAGGGTTTCAAAAGTGCAAGTGATAAAGATCTTGCGTTAATGGCACTCTCGCTCGCTGCTAGTTGGGATGGCGACTTTACGTTTGCACTAATGCAATTTTACTATACCTACATACAGTATTGTATTCAATAAATAAATAAATATCCTGTACACAGCCTAGTAGGTACTTCGATACTTAGTTTTAATGAATTAGAAGCTTGCAAAACATAGCTAAAATTTATTCAAACTTCTATTTCGAATTTTAATATTATTTCAAGTTAAACAAATATCAACTTTATTTTAATGGAAATTATGCTAATTTCAGAGGGACTGGCACTGTTAAAAAGTTATAAAAATGTTTTACTCTCACTATAGACAAACATTATTTTGAGGCTGATTTTGGCAGCTACTTGCTGATTGTAGGTAATCAGCACCCTAATTGCATAACACATTTTCAATCTCAATCATTTTGAAGGATATTGATAATCCATTGCTTCATATGTTCGAATTTGGCTTCTCAACAACGTACCTAATAATAATAACGCAATTAATGTTGTTGAACTGTCAAAATGAAAGCTATTTAATTACCTATTTATATTATGGTTTATTCTAGTCTGAAATTATACTAATTGAACGTTGAAAATTTAGTAAATGAGTATTAATAGAGTACTTATTTCATTTTGTTTTATTTCCTGTAGATAAAGTCCCATTTGTATAAAGGTAACAAAAACTTATATGAAAAACAAACCAAACGAGGAAAATTTCAATTTTCTAGTATAAAAACCCTACTTTGCCTGTCTAACTCGTTTCTTTTCTGTCATTTTCTGGTTCCTAAGCGTATTCGATTTTCGCTGAGCGTCCGCTTTTCTGTGTCTTTGGGCATGCTTCAGACTTAAGCCTTTGGGACTTAATTCCAATTTGTTACGGGGAACTTGAAAAGGTGAGGTTGTAGGAGATACCTTAGGTTTCTGTCTTTGGTAACTTTTCACCTTTATTGCTGAGGGCTGAACAGAATCCTTGCTTTTTATTTTAGACTTATCCAAATATATTGCCCTATCCTCGTGTTGAAACACCGGTGGTTTGATTAGAGGACGCCTATTATCTTCATTTTTGCTGTCAGCAGAAAGTATTGTCCCTGCTGAAAGATTTGTTACCATACTGCGAAGTTCTGAAAGGGTCTTTCCGTGAAAATTCACATCTTCCTGTAACTTGTCCAGTTTATTTTCAAAATGCTTGAAGGACGACATGATGCGCTGTAAAGCGTCTATCGGACGAGTTTTCTGTGCACACATTTTAAATTTAAATTCCGGGTTACACTAGAAAATTAAAATATTAGGCTACCGCGAATTTTGAATTTTGTTTTATATTCAAAATTGTCATTTGTGACAGGGCCATGATATCATTTGTGTTCTGTGGTCAGGGTTGGTGATAATAAAATACTTTGGGTTAAACTCCTTCGATTATTAAAAGAGGCGGTGTGAACCTGGGTCCCTTTAGTTTAAACGGCTCTTCATTGTTCAGCATTCCTAGAATCAACAAATAAGTGACCTTAAAAAATCTTAATTAAGTATTCCTCGGCTTTGCCTCGGTGGAATGTTAGCTTAATCTCGCCGAATAGAGATAGAGAGTGATTAGGGAACCACCAAAATCTAGCGCCTGTAATGAAAATCCTGCCATTCGGCTGATAAACTGTAACTTCTGGCTACCTCTATCATTCAAGGGCATCTATTGGCTAAGGCTACCATATCAAAAAACCTTACATCCAGCAAATTGAAAATATTTACATTGTTTATGCTGTACTAAAACGACCCAGGCATAAATAAATCAATTTTGTAAAACTTATTTATTTTATTTTAATTGCACGGAATATTACGTGAAACGGATCACAAAATGAATTCTTTTCTTTGCACGCTTGCAACATCATTAGTTCGGCTGTCAAATTCGAAAGATACACGTTCTGCAATGGGTGACACTGTGGCTGAAGAAATCCCAAAACTAAACATTGACGCAAAGGCAGGGTTTTATACATTATAATTTAGTTTGAGAAAGTATATTTGTACGTTATGTAAGTCATGATAAAGTTTATCGGCATCCGTGGAGGCTGTGTGGTCCGCTGCAAGGACTACGCATATGCCACATGGGTCTGTAGGACTTTCATCAGCATTTTTAGCTGGAATGATATCATGCGGTTTCCTTTGCCTATGTTAATTTTATTCTGTATCCTAGCCAATGATATTTGTTGATATTTTTGTAACCTAATTTAGTTACTGTGATTTGTATTTTTACCGGACCCAGATCATATAAAACGTATTAGAAAGTATACAATAGGTTATTAAAGTGAAAAAAACTTGATTGTCACACATACCTGTGTGATTAATTCAATTTTAAGTAATTACCGCAAACAATATTGATTTAAGTAGGTGTCCTTGTAATATGTTGGACATATTGGTATTCAATCATCTATCAGAATATGGTGCCTAAAATACTGTGTAATTATTAATGAAACTAATATTCCCTAAGACGACCCACTGACCAATAAATCCTGCCATCACACACATCTTATCTCCCTGCTATTATTTACCTACGAACCTCTTCACATATTATATCAATATTGTGAAGTATTATTGTCATAATCACTCACTTGGCTACCGTACTTGTGATTGCAGTACTTATTTTGTTAGTAGGGCAATATAAAAAAATATTCTTACAATAGAAATAGTACCAAATTTTATTAAAAAAAAAAAATATTAAAAACAGTTCCATAATATAGGGTAGGTACTAACTTAGCAATTCTCCTTGCAGTCAAAGACCAAAGCAATGAAGGAAAAAAAGAAAAAACCCGACGAGGGCTCCGGAGGAACTGCAGAACTAAACCCATGGCCTGAATTCATCCAGAAACGCATTGATCTTTGGGATAAGTACAAAATCCAGTATGCGGAAGAAATAGCAAGCAAACCGGATTTGAGCATAGTGGTCACGCTCCCCGATGGCAAAACTGTAGAAGCAAAAGCCTGGAAAACTAGTCCGTATGATGTTGCTAAGGGAATTAGGTGAGTTATACCAACTTTTTCTATACTTTATTTTGCTCATCAATAAATATTATAATAATAAAAAAAAATAAAAAATTTAAATATTGTCCATCTATGAATATAATTATATTTTAATCAAAACTAGTTTGCAAATTCTTCAGTTCAAAATATTTACAGCTGTAATTGCAGATATTGCAGTTAGTAATAAAAATGAAGCAGAGCCTAGATGGCATAATCAGTAATGATTATTTTCGCACTTTTAAAAAGATAAAGAGATTTCCAGATGATTTTTCATGCCCAGTAAAAAAGTACTGTAAGCACATTGTTTGCAACGGGTTTCATTCCTAAGTCTTTAATTGCAATAGTGTGCCTCTATGTCATCATGCAAACTTATAGGAAATGAGTCATGCTACTTTATATAGAATTTTGCTCAAGATATTGTAACTTTAATAAATTGATGATTCCAATCTAACATGAAGTCTACTTTACAGATATTGAATTCTTGATAAGTTTGATATTTTAGAAATCAACAGTTATTTGAGTAGAAAGTGAAATAAATATGATAAATAATTTGTCCCAATACTTAGAAAGTTAGGATTTCATGAACTTGGTATTGGTAGCATGGAAATAATACAATACATTCTAACATTAAAACGAGAAATTAATAAACATCTAATAATATTTTCCTCTTGTTAAAAGCTCAATAATAAAATAAAGTTCTTCTAAAACAAATTCTTATGCCTGGTATCTGTGTCAATTAACCAAACTTATAATTGCTACATTCACTACTGCTATGTACGAGTATGGTCATAGGTTTGATTCCCCGGTCGAGCAAAGTGTGATTGGGTTTTTCCATCAGGAATGTGTCAGTAGCAGCCCAGAATCTGGGTTTGTGCCCAGTTGATGGCAAAAGGCTCGCTCACATGGGACTTAAACATACTAGTGAAATGTGGGTGTACTAAAGGTACCTACAGTCAAAAAAAGAGATAAGTATGCAGGATCATCGGATATAGTTGAAGTTTACTAAGAAACGGATGGATGTTGTAGACTGAAATTTAATTTTATAAATGAGTTGTTTGTTTTCTATTACTAAAATTTTTATTAGATTTATTAGAGAACATCCATCGGTTTCTTATTAAACTTCAACTATATCCGATGATCCTGCATACTTATCTCTTTTGTTGACTGTACATCTCCACCTAACCCTTTGGGGATTACAAGCGTCTTTTTATTTCAAACTTATAACTGCTAACAGCTACCTAATTACTTGCATAGATCATAAGCTTTGGTTAAGAATATCTTAGAAACAAGGTTTCACTGCTATATTGCCTACAGGAGGCCTACCACAAACTCTTAACGCAATCCATTTTAGGACCTGAACTGAGCTGTTCTTCTAATTCGTACCATGACGTCAGTTTAAAGATTCAGTTTAGGCCGAACCATCTACTGACAGCGATTGTCCCAAACTGAGTTGCAAGTTTTGGTTTCATTCATACTTGTTTGGTACCATGACGTCCATACAGCAGCTCAAGCGATGCAGTTTAGGAACCTAAACTGAAATGTCTTGTTTTGAATCGTTTTTAATTAGATCATGGTAGGCCACCAGATGTCCTTGTCCCAATATTGCTAGTCCAATGTATATAATAACTAATTACTTATTTACCTGCACACAAGCGAGTGGTGGAGAGAATAGTAAGTACTTCACTTAAGGGTGGACTGTTGAGATGGCTTTAACTGGTTAATGTCTATACCGCCTGAACTTAAAGCATGGTCAATGTTGATAATTTTATGTTTTGTACGATCATTAAGAATTAATAAGACCATCTATCTGTAAAAAAACATTGGGTATTACAGTAATTGCAAGACTCTGTAAGCAAGGATTTTAAAGAAAATGTGCGAGGCCAATATAATTAATGAAGCATGCTTGAAGACAATGTATTTGGCTATGTGTGCACTATGTGCAGCATGTTTCTATAATATAAATACATTTGTCGCTCACCTAGCCTAGCAGTATAATGATGACACATCTACTTTAACATCAAAAAAGGTAGATGTGTCATTATACTGCTAGGTGAGCGATGTATATGTCTGCGCTTTTTTCGGTGTTTATAATACAATTATTTATTTAAAATGCTTGTTTTTATACGGTAATCATAATCATGGTAGACATTACTGAAGCATACTATTTATTCCTTAGCATTTATTAACAACCTTACTACCATATACCTAATATTGCCAAACCACTGCATATAGAAAAAGAAAACTTAACCTAGTCCTTACTTGACATTAGTAATAAATACTCAGCTTTTGGCTAGACATTTAAAAAGTTCCCAGTCAAAAGCCACTCCAGTTCCACCCTGCTATTCCACATCCGACCCTCATGATGACTGTCCTCCATCACAGCCAGGGACTGGCTGATTCCACCATCATTGCACGGGTGAACAATGAGCTCTGGGACCTGGACAGGCCGCTGGAAGGTGACTGTAAGCTGGAACTCCTGAGGTGGGACAATACGGATGCACAGGCGGTCTTCTGGCATTCTTCTGCGCATATGTTGGGAGAAGCTATGGAGAGGGTGAGTGTTGAGATTGTCTTTTGTTTTGGCTTTGATAAAAGGAGATTTTGTTGGTTGTCTATGATATATTTAAGTTTGAAAAGCTCTCGGCGTATTTTGTAAATATGAGAATTTGTGTTGAAGCATTTATTTTGAATGTTGACAATTTTGCAGCTATTCTGATTATGTGTGATGATTGATTTTAACCAATAATAAAATAATCAAGACCATTATCAATTAATTGTTTAATAGTGTGCTATTATTGAAAATAATGGTTTAGTTTTGATTTTCTTTTAAAAATACATTGACCAAAATTCGGATTGGTTGAACTTGAAATAACGGCTGAGCGATTGGCTGCTGCGTTACGTCTCTCGGGTTTGATTCTCGTGCAGAAAATTATGACAATGACACTATAAAAATGATTATTTAATTAATGAATTAATAAGATATGAATATTGTCTAATATCTAATGTTATTTATTATCAGGTATACGGAGGCTGTCTATGCTACGGACCTCCGATCGAAGAAGGCTTCTATTACGACATGTATTATCCGGAAAAGGGGGTAAGAATTGATTGATTATCATTTATAATTCATCATCATCATCTGCCATTTCCCAACTATGTTGGACTCAGCTTCTAGTCTAACTTTCACAACCCAGTACCTTTATAACACAATACGCCTTGTTAAGACTGCTAGACGGTCCTTCGCGCATTTATAATTAAGTATGCTAAAATAATATCTAACCTGGTGAGCAGTGTCGCTCAGTGATAACGGCCCCGACTTACAAGTTTGCAGGTTTGTTTCGCAAGCGCTTAACTTTGTGTAACATCACCACTGCTATCAAAAACGGTGAACAAAAACATCGTCCGGAAACCGGCATGTCCTAGAACAAAAAAAAAAAGGCAATCTGGGTTCTGCCGACAGAAGTAAAAACTTGAACAATTGTTAAAAAAAAAGTGTTGAAAAAAATACACGCGTAATTACGTGTGTATTTTTTTAATCGTCATATAAACAAACCACAAACAGAATTCTTTGCCATCACTTACTGACATATCGGATATACATTAAAACCGAGTACATCCCGAGGACAGCCGAACACATCCGAAGCGGTGTCGGTTACGGTAACAGTGGCGCGAAATCAATGGTTTTTTCCCCATCTCAAAAAATGCCCAACGCGCCTAAAGAAGTTTTCACTTCAAAAATTGAAGACATGACATCTACCAACCCGCACTGAGCCCGCGTGGTAGATTACAGCCCACTCCCTCTCCTGTGTCCCAGCAGTGGGAACATTGTTGGCTGATTATGGTTATGCTAATACCTAAAATTTCAAACTATGCATTACTATTTATCATATTATCAGCATGTAGCTGTTATCTGCTGATTAATGTCGCTAAATTGCCATTAAACAAAACAACGTTGACACGAGAATGACAAGATTTAAATGAAACTGATATGTTGGCAAATATCATATCAACTCAATTATTGGTTTATCTTATTTTGCTCAACCAATCAACAGTTTACACAAAAATAACAGCAGATTTAAGGCACACTACAATTCTTATATATCGCTTTTGTACATAGGGGTCCGTGGCTAAATAATAACGATCAGGTCAAGCTACGCTTGCCGCGGTTGGTCTATGGATGGGTGACCAACTTAACATACCTAGACCCCTCCGTGCCTCGGAAAGCACGTTAACCCGTTGGTCCCGGCTGTCATTCGTGGATCATTGACAGTCGATACGGGTAGTCAGAAGCCCGAAAGTCTGACAACCAGTATTACCAAAGGGTATCGTATTATCCAGTAACTGGGTTGTGGAGGTCAGATAGGCAGTCGCTCCATGTAAAATACTGGTATTCAGCTGCATCCGGTTAGACTGGAAGCCGACCCCAATATAGTTGGGACAAGGCTAAGCAGATGATGATCGCTTTTGTCCATTTTGTATGAATCATCGCACAAATATTTTTGTAATGGAATACGATGCACTGGGGCCCGATGCAACTGTAATATGCGCTAACCTTCAGTTTTCGAAGACATAACCACACTTTCTTGTAATGATTCAACATATTTACAAACCATATTTTCCCACAGATTTCATCGACTGACTTCCACGTCCTAGAAGGTCTAGTAAAGAAAATAGCAAAAGAAAAGCAGCCATTTGAACGCCTAGAGCTAACCAAGGAGCAGTTACTCGAGATGTTTGACTACAACCCGTTCAAAGTGCGCATTCTGAACGAGAAGGTCAACACTCCCAAAACAACGGTGTACAGATGTGGCTCGCTCATTGATTTGTGTCGGGGACCACATGTGAGGCATACAGGGAAGGTTAAGGCTTTGAAGGTTACCAAGGTATGTTGGTTTTTTTTTATTATTTTTTATAAAAATGCTTTGGACGTGGAGCATTGGTGGCCCAGTAGTAACTTCGCCGACTTAAGAGTTGTCGGCAAGTCCAAGAAACAAAAAAAAAACCGAAAACATGTGACATCTACCAGTGGCGAAGGGTGAATTTATGACAGAGGTAGGCCGGAGCAAAAAAAAAAATTACAAAAGAAAATTTCAATGATGAATTGACTATAGAGTGGTTATGTTCTGAATTTTCGAAGGGAAGCCGGTGGGAATCGAGTTGTATCGTACCTTCGCCAGGCCTATTACATGGAACTTATAACTGGCGAAATTTAGATGTATCTTATATCTCTGCCTAGACCCACCACTAGCCATAGGCAAATACGCTTTTTCACTTTACACATAAGTACTCACTTTTACACCGTTAATATTAATCTTTGAATCACACCTGAGGTCTTTAAAAAAAAAAACTGTCAAATTAGTTGCGCGTAGATGGCGCTGAGTTGGTCTTGTTGTTTTGCCGACAAGTCGGAAGTGACTAACAGTCGGTGCTCTCTTGGGGCGAAGCTTCCATCCAGCAAACAACACCGATGGCACAAAATTTTACCCATTGTACCTAATCATATTGTTTTATCCTTCAGAACTCAGCCACATACTGGGAGGGCAAGGCTGATGCAGAGAGCTTGCAGCGAATGTACGGCGTGTCGTTCCCTGAGCCCAAGCAGCTGAAGGAATGGGAGCACATACAGGAAGAAGCCGCCAAGAGGGACCACAGGAAGATCGGCAAGGTATGTAATATCTCTGCAACAATTCGTTACAAACCATCAAATTCCTCTACTTATACCTTCGATAAGAATTACCAGCTGTTGTGCCCGGTACTGTAAATTTTGAAAATTCTTTTAACTGCTTTTGCACTTTATCTTGCGCAATTTATTTCATTACATCTGCTGTTACAACAGCGAAGGAAAACGTGAGGAAACCGGCATGTTCTAGAACCAAAATTCAAAGACTCATCCAACAACCCGCATTGGGCTGCTTGCTTGATTACGGGCAGTTCCTGTGATGGAGAGAACATCTGTCCCAACAGTAGGAACGTTATAGGCTGATTATTCAAATACAGTTTGCTGGTATTATCTGTGGGCACGCTAATTTGACCGCTATTATTATAGGAACAAGAGCTATTCTTCTTCCACGAGATGTCGCCCGGCTCATGCTTCTTCCAACCACGCGGCGCTCACATATACAACACACTCGTCAACTTTATTAGAGAACAATACAGGTATGTAAAATGTTGATGACTTTTAAAATGACAGTCAAATTAAAAAAATAGTGGCGCTAGCATCTCTTACTACCTAAGTCTTATGTTCATTAGTAATGGCCGCATATTTTATGGTCAGTGTAACAGAGTCGAAACATGTAGCGGTATCTACAACGCCACACGTGAACAACGCGTCATACTGACGTCACGAAATCCTGCATCTCGCAAGCAGAGTTTACCGCGCAACTAGCATAGATACAACGGCCCGACATGAATCATCGGGCAGTTGCCTGCCAGACACAACACCCGTCTGGTCGGAGAATCCTCCCTTTTCTATAGACTATGAGTGAACTTTACACCCTGTTCCTCATACCTCTATAATGTCATCAAAATGTTGCTTACACTATAATTTCAATATTTAACATGTAGCAAGCTACAACCAAGGTAATCATAGTGTTTTACAACTAACGACAATTTAACGATCTTACTAATAAAATATCTACTTTTAAAGTGGACGCCGGTAACAGTTATTTTAACATCTTTTGGTCCTTACTGCAAACTCTTGAAATCATTTTTTTTATATTAAAATCTTCTTTTTTTTTGCTAGACTCCGCGGCTTCCAAGAGGTAGTAACCCCGAACATGTACAACGCCAAACTGTGGCAGACATCCGGCCACTGGGCGCACTATTCTGAGAATATGTTCTCTTTCGACGTCGAGAAGGAAACCTTCGCGCTCAAGCCCATGAACTGTCCGGGCCATTGGTGAGTGTGAACACCTTTTAAAATTATATTGATTGCAATCTAACATCTGTACAGTGTACACATAAATGATTGCAAAGAACCTTATAATTATGCCTAACTCGCATGTCTGGGTTGCATAACCGAATGGCAAAAATGAAACCTTTATAATTTCCGGTCATCTGTCTGTCCGTCCGGAAGTAATTTTTACAATTATTTTCAAAGACCAGCAAATCTTTTGCCATGGAGATTGGCTTGTTTTAAAATTATTTAAACGTGTTTTGAAACTCACATCAGAATATGTCTCGGAGTAGGTAGTTAATGTTTATAACTAATCATTCAAAGTCATTTTTAATGCACTTAGTAGAAGTTATTGTTAACGCTAGATTTCCAGTAAATAAGTCACTGGCCTTTTCCCAAAAGCTATGTATACTTCTGTTTTGTAAAAATTTGTTAGGTTGTTTATTCACATTTGGTGAATACCTGAAAATTTCCTTAGGGATCAGGCTTCTAGAAACCTGGTGTCCCATTTCGCTGTACTGTTGGTTTTCTTGTGGTAATTCCGCTATAATTTGTTTTAGTTTACTCTTCGACAACCGCATCCGCTCCTGGCGCGAGCTCCCACTTCGCTTAGCCGACTTCGGCGTGTTGCATCGTAACGAGCTGAGCGGTGCGCTCACCGGCCTGACGCGAGTGAGGCGCTTCCAGCAAGACGACGCGCATATATTCTGTACGCCGCAGCATATTGAGCAGGAGATGGTATGTGTATAGCATAATCAGCCCATAATGTTCCCACTGCTGGGACACAGACCTCTCTATAAGAGGGTATGGGCCGTAACTACCACGCGGGCCCAGTACGGGTAAAGAGGTCACATGCCTTCGCGTTGCTGAATTTTGGACAAAACAATAAAAAACAAAAAAAAAGCAGTGGCATTCCGGGAGTGCCGACAAAAGTGAATATAAAACACAAACAGAATACTTTGCCATCACTCACTGACATATCGGATATACATTAACACCGAGTACATCCCGAGGACAGCCGAACACATCCGAAGCGGTGTCGATTACGGTAACAGTGGCGCGAGTTCAATAGTTTTTTACCCATCTCAAAAAATGCCCAACGCGCCTAAAGAAGTTTTCACTTCAAAAAAACTAGGTATGTAATATTTATTTGTGTTACTTTTGTCATCGAAACTAAGAAGATCATGAAAAATGTGGAAACAGATATCTTTCCTCTATAATATCAACAAGATGTGCTTTTCCCCTCTCATATGTACTGTTACAATGTAAAACTAATAACACAATGACATGTTGTCCTCAGCTGGCTTGTCTGGAGTTCCTGGACTGCGTATACACGACGTTCGGGTTCACGTTCCAGTTGAAGCTGTCCACGCGGCCGGAGAAGTACCTCGGAGAACTGGCTACCTGGGACCAGGCTGAAAAGGTACCAAATCTGTTATAATCGCCTAACCTTTTTCTCAAATGTATTAAGGGATATGAGCTAGGTATCGCGCGAAATTAAAATTTTCTTACGTTTTTTGCAATTTGCAGGTCAGTGTCAGGTCAGGTTGTATTCTATTGAATGACTATTTCATGAAATATCAATCAATAGGATTATATGAACTAAGACGTTTGTATTGATATTTTAATGATTATAATTCTGTAAATACATACATACTTGATACGCTCGAGAATCATATTTTGTTGTGTCATCGGTTCTAAGGCTAATAAGGAAGGCCAATTGTCACTTCGGCTTGCTTGCTAACTGGTTCTATGTCGGATCACCTCATTCCGGATTCTATCCCTCAGCATCTTAGGTAATTCTCAGTAAAAATCCAAGCTGACTGGCTTTCCGTAAAATCAAATCAATACAATAATTCCACGGCAAGACAGCGATCCCTTCCCACAATGTGTTACCAACATAACAATAAAATAATACCAATACGTTCTTTACAGGCTCTAGCAGACTCACTGAACAAATTCGGTCGCCCCTGGCAACTAAACCCTGGCGACGGCGCGTTCTATGGCCCCAAGATAGACATCACCATACAGGACGCCCTTCGAAGGTCGCACCAATGTGCCACCATACAGCTGGACTTCCAGCTGCCGGAGAGGTTCAACCTTACTTACGTCAGGTAGGCAAATAATCGTGACCACAGCGCACCAAATCACCGCGAGATAACATTCGTGGCGCGGAAAGTGCATTGAACGCACTACTTTTGTCGCAGACGCCATTTTAAGTGTGCAACTACAACTGCCGACAACATGTCGCCCGTGTGTTGACACCGTAAAAAGAATACAGTTGAAAGTTATAGTTTATTAAATTTTCATATAGTGATTGCAAAGCAAATCGCAATTTTGGCAGCCATGACAAAAATGCTTTCTGTTTGGATGGCTGACATTTTGCGGTGTTAAAGGAACTCTTAGGAAACCCAAACTTTCAAAAATAACCCCCCCCCCCCCCCCTTACTACATGAGGTGTCGCGAATAATTCCACGGGAACGTACCACCGAGATGAAAAGTATCCTGTGTTTGTCCTAATCTGGGTCATAGTCTATCCGCGTGCCAAATTTCGAGGTTTTCATGATTATGATGTTACTTTCGAATTTATAAGATTAGCATGGATTGGCGGAGTGTGTATTAAATACCTTTGTTCAGTCTTTCAGAGTATACAAACGTGATTTTATTATGTATTAAAAGTTGTTTTTTTTTTTAAATCCAGCGAGAGTGGCGACAAGAAGCGTCCGGTGATCATCCACCGCGCCGTCCTGGGCTCCGTGGAGCGCATGGTGGCGATCCTCAGCGAGTCGTACGCGGGCAAGTGGCCCTTCTGGCTCAGTCCGCGACAGGTCTGCGTTGTGCCCGTTGGCCCGCACTTCGACGACTATGCCAAGCAGGTGAGATATCATAATATTTTGTAGGTTTATGAAGGAGTTAGTCCGGTTCTCTTGGGAACATCACCTGTATACGATTTTTTTTCTCCCGTAAAAGTGAAGTTAGGGAGAAAAAAAAGTTTTAAAAAGGGTACCCACATAGTGGACGAAATATTGGGTTTCCATTTTTTTCGGAGAGCATTCTCCTACAGTTTTCGTCTTTTAACATCTTTGGCAAATACATGGATCCCCGTATTTTTGCAGTCTACAGTTGTGCAACGGGGCATATTAGTTAATTGTACGTAAAAGAAATAACTTGGTTATAATAAAAAATATCGATACTGACAACTACCTGTCAAATTCTTAGACGCTTAATAGTAGCGACATCTGAAGTGAGCAAGTGGCAGTTTTTGTCCTCATTACAGTCACATGAGACATTTCAAGGTTTTTTTTTTCTGGAATAGCAATGCACCTGCGATGCTTCTGGTATTGCAGATACGCGCCCGCAAGGACTGGGCTACCATCAATGGACTGTGGATGTCATAAAATTTCGTTGAGTTTTTGGTTCTAGAATCAGCTGGTTTACTCTCAATCTAATATGATGTTGTTCATTGTTTCAGGTGAACGAGCAGCTGTTCGCAGCAGGTTTCATGTCGGAAGTGGACACAGACGCCGGCGACACGCTGAACAAGAAAGTACGAAACGCGCAGCTTGCGCAGTTCAACTACATCTTAGGTGAGATTTTGCTGTTATGCCTACGATCTTCCTAAGATGAGTACGGGTACCTCAAACATTGAGAGGTTTCAAAATGCGAATCACGCGAGATCAGCGTGCGAGACCTATCTGTGCTTACTGAAGTAGATTTGGGCGACCGTTCATAATACATCGAGATGCCTCAAAGAGCTGATACACTAAACTTAAGTCGACCATTAGGCTCCCTCTCTAACGGCGAGTCTCGCCGTGCCTTAAAATCAACTTACATATAATTATGATTCATCTAATAATTATTTCCAATAACTTTACTAAGCATAAACTCCAATAGCATATCGATCGCCCTCAACTATCAAAAAACTAGTCGACCCGTTTTGTTCTTCCATCAATTTTGTAATAACGCTGTATATGTTTGTCCCCAGTGGTCGGCGACCGTGAGAAGACATCAGGTACAGTGAACGTCCGTACGCGAGACAACAAGGTGCACGGCGAGATGTCCGTACAAGGGCTCATCGACCATCTCAACACGCTGGTCAAGGAGAAGACGCTGTCTGAAGATAGCGAACTACTCAAGTAGATAGCAAGTGAAAGGGTTCCGTTTTTGAATCGTTCATAATTGTCAAAGTTATGAAAAAAGCATTTTACCCCCTCCAGTCTCTTATCCCAAATCACAATACATTTTCATCATTATTATCATATCCGGAGGGGGGGGGGGAGGGGTGGTCCTCAATTAGATAACAACGCCGCTGTTTGAAAATCGCTCTGTGTTTAAGCCGTATGGTAAGGTAGGAGTTTCCAAGGACATAATTCTAAAACAGGGGTCCAACAAATCCAGAACTGTGAATGGGAGTAAAAAGACTTCCTTGTATTAAAGCTTATTTATGTTAAATTATGAATAGACTTAATTATAAAGTGATATTATTATTTATATTCGATACCAGATCAAAAATATTGACAAAAAAAAATAAGGGACCTTGATGATGCTCCTGACTTTATGAACAATTCAAAAGTAACACTAGAATAGAAAATATATTAATGGGAAGAGAAATAAAAGTATTGTTCCAACACAGAGTGGTGCCCACTATCTGAATTGTTTTCAATTATTTATTTAGAACGCTAGATTCTTATGTGGATCTACGTTAGTTTTAAATAGGGTATAAGTCACCGAACTTCAGTTTTATGTTAGCATTTGACATCCTACTGTTGGGCAAAGTATTTGATTAAGTACCTGTATTTTTTACTAAAGCGTTTTTGATAAACGTCTTTAAAGAAATCACAATTTCTGTTTGTTGGTGTTGCGACTCCTAAAGTTTTGATTTTTCTACCAAATTGGTAGAAAACTGGTTCCTTTTAACAAAATATATGGGAAATTCTTTGCTAAGCAGTAGGTTACTAGGTTAGGAACTTTTTATTATGAGTGAATTTAAGTTCTAGCTTCCAAGGCGTTATACCTGTGGGATATTATGAAGTACGAACACTTTCGGTACCTTTCCATCGCGTAGTAATTTATTTTGAGTAGTAAACTTAATCTTATCAACTTCAACAATACAAAAATATGTAGCGCACGCCGAAACTACAACCAGTATTAAAAAAAACTAAACGATTTTTGAGTGAAATTATCTAGTTCAGGTAAGTCAGCGACAAAAATATGTCAACACTTTCCAAACTTGCTAATTACTTGTGGTAGTAACACCAGAAACACCTGGAATGGTAGTATTCTATTTTATAACATAATTTTTTGAAGTTAATGGTTATAAACAATGAAAATGCCGAAATAATTATCGAATTTTCTCGCTGACTGCAATCGGCGAATCGGTACACAGGAAATTCGCCCTTCAGTCTTATACTCCAGTGCGCCTATATTTGTATGAATGTGTATGTAGAAGGAAGGTGTAGTTTCGGTGTCTTAACTCGCTTTTATGTACGGTTTAGGTTTATGAATAAGCATTTAAAATGTTTTGAACCTAGCTTTGTACAATAAAATTATCCTTTCACGGCTATATTTGTTTTATTTTTTAATTTATACAGTAGGACCTCCCCACGTAGACGCCTCGTATACGTCGCGTAGATTCCACGTACAACACATCTCGTAGATGCCACGTAGACTTCAAAAGAAAAAAGTGACTATAGATGGCATTACCAGTCGTCCTTCTAAATAAAAATTCAAAATAAATATTTGAAAATAGTCTAGTGGTCGAAAGCGCTACTACTAAGCACGAGGTCCTGGGTTCGATTCCCAGGACGGGCAGTGTTAATTGCGTTTTTCCATCAGGAATTTCTCAGTAGCAGCCTGGGGGTAATTGCGTAACACACTATCAGCAGCAATGGCTTTCATTTTAACAGTTCAACAACATTCATTGCGTTAGTGCGTAGCAATGGACTTGCAATGTCCTTCAAAATGATTGAGATTGATAATTTGTTACGCAATTAGGTTGCTGTTGTCTGGATTTGTGCCCAGTTGAAGGCAATAGGCTCGCCCTCTATTACATGGGACTTAAACATAACTGGCGAAATGTGGGTGTGTACTACAGGTACATCTCTGGCTAAGCCTTCGGGGATAACAGGCATGATGTTATGTAAAAGAAAACTAGGAGTTCCACTACAGATTTAATAAATATGATGCTAACGTGAAACATGATTTAATTTTCAAATTCTTTCATCTTCATGCCGAGGCCAATAGATCCGTATTCTTTACTTTACAGAGCTTCCTCCGCGCGGTCCTATAGAAACAAATAAATTAATATCAGTCAAACAATAAAAACTCCTTTAAAATCAGTCCGTCTATTGCGAAGCTACGGACACAACCTCGGTGACAATACAAAATTCAAACAACAAACGAAAACTCACAATTTAAACACAACGATCTCCGCAACCGCAATGACCATAGACAAGCAGACGCCATACACCATGGTATAATAATATACTTCGCCTGGTATTCTCTTCCCGTGACAGCTGGGTCACGTGATTGGCCTAAGAATACGTCATCAGTTGCGATGCGGTTCTCAAACTTTTTTAGTGGGGAAAAAGATAAAAATAATACAATGGGTACTCAATTTTTATCATTTTTAATAAATCGACATATTTGATACTTTTTGTACTTTTTTACTTTGCTTCTTTTTTATTTGATTGCATATTATGGTTTTATTTAATTCCCTTACTCGTAGATAGGTCCTCGTTCTAACTAAAACGAGTACTACTTCATAATGAATTTGAGGATACAAGTCCTTTGTGGTATCATGAACAATTCGAGTCAAATTTGTGAAAATGAATTTTTCATCGTGCAACGATTCACCGTGGTATTTATTAAATTCTCTTTCCATTATATCGGCAACCCTGATCAATTCTTTGCAAGGGTAAATTAGATTTCCCCTCGACACAAAAAAAATCCAATCACAGGCTACGCTACCTCCTGGATCAATCTTTCGTGTCTCGTCTCCAAGATATGGATATTTTCGTAAAAACCTGAAAGCAACATAACCGCTTATATATTTTAGACCTTGATCTCTGATTTCTTCAGCAGCTATTTGCGTTTCGATATTGTCAAGTAATAGGTTTTCTTCATTAGTCGGAATATATGAACTAAGATCGTGATTAAAGTCTACAGCATCTTCGCTCACTTCGTCGATATCTAGCATTTCTATATCTTTTAGTATGGAACAATTAACCATTTTTTTTTTCTCGTGTATCTTTCAAAGTTTACACGCTTTTTCTTTTCACAGTAACCAATGTTTGGGAACCACAGTATTTTGCTCACCGAGCGAAACAACGCTATAGGTTTAAGCGACACGACGATAGCAATGAAATGGCGAGCTGTCAGTATGACACTTGTCAATTCGATGTGTGGCCACTGTGTGTGATTGAATTACCCGAGCAAAATGCATTTTTTAACTTAACAAAGCAATTATGAATTAATAATTCAATATTTTAATTAATTTAAAACTAAATAGATGAATCACTCGAGTTGCTAAATAGTTAGACTAGTTAGTAATTTATTTTATTTTTATTAACTAAATGAGAAAGTCCCTAAATTTACTGAAAAGGACAATCAATGGCAACACTTATCGTGACGTAGTCTTAGGCCATCGTGGGAAGAGAATACCAGGCGAAGTATATTATTATACCATGCCATACACCATGAGGAACAGAACCGGCTTCATGTCCATTAGACCCACGCTGCTGAACGATGACATCTTGTTCGTGCAGTGCGGCTTCGGAAAATGTAGGCGACTTGATAGAGCTGCCTGGATGCCGGACTCGCGGATTTGTTTGAAACTGCGGGGCAATTGCGTAACACATATCAATCGGAATCGGTTTGATTTTGACAGCAGACAAAATTTTCGAACTTATGAAGCAATGGATTACCAATTTGCTTCAAAATGATTCAGATTCCGATTGATAGTGTGTTACGCAATTAGGGTGCTGGTAGTAAGAACTTTATCATTATCATTATGAATGGCTTGTTAGGTGGCCCCCTCTACAAAAGTTCTCCGCCCCGACCCTTGCTCGAGCCAGCCCGCGCCGCTGAGCCAGTAGTGCCCTTAGCCTTGGCTGGAAGTCTTAATTTATTGAGGTACCCACAGGCAAGCCCGGTTAAGCAAAAGAGTTAAATTGTCCTACATTTATTGCCGATTGACGCGCTATCTTTCATTTAGGAAGACCTCAGTGAATACAGGGTCAAATTAAATAAGCTAGCGAAACTCCGCAGACGTGATGGGTATAATTATTATCGGTATCATTCAGCAATAAAAAAAAGAATAAGATTTTTTTTCGGAAGTGGCTAAAATATCGGTATTGCTGGTCACTGGCACAACAAAAAAATTGGTAGGTACCTTTTGGTGGCAGTTGAAAAACAGGCGAATTCTAATATTCAAGTAATTTGTACTGAGCTTCTTGAGAAATTACTTAAAAATCGAAATGCTTACACAACTCTAAGCAGTTCCAGATAAGGCGATCCCTTTCGCACAGGTACGAATGCATCGAAGTTGTTAAGGAAGTCTACCTCCATCAGGTCACACTTCTCCGTCTCCAGGAAGGTTTGCCCGATACGCAGGTACACTGGCTGTACGATCGCGTGGAACGCGAATAGACCCTGGATAATGAGAGGAAATTAGGTTAGGTAGTTTGTGAATAACTCTGCTAATGTAGGTAGGTAAGTGTCCAAAAGTTATGTAACAACGCCCAAGCCGGCGTGGTAATTGCGTTTCAACAACAAGGGGTTTCTGAGGTGTTCTGTAGCTCTACCATGAGTTTGCACAGCCAAAACTCGCTAGCTTCTACGTAAATAATATGTATGAAATATTGTACAGCGCCCCTAGCGGTCACAGAAAGAATTAAAATTCGTACCATGAGCGCTATAGATTTCGATAGGTAAAAAACCTAACGTACAGACGCACATCATGCTACCCGAAACTGTAAAATTTTCCCAATCAACTTTGAACCTTATATTTTAGCAGGCAATTTAAAAATCTATTAAATAAATTTGACAGATTGTAGTAGCTTGATGTGCTGGGCGTCTGTACCTACCTAATCTATTCGATAGTCACTAGCACTACGTTTTACGGCCGTTGCCAAACAATAAGTTGCAACATGAGTCACTAATTCGACAGACGCTATCGAAAAATGCGCTTGCGATAGTAATTACGTAGCTCACTAGCATTTTGACGTGTGAAACATTTATGTTTACATTAAAATTATGTACCTACGTTTTTGAGTTTTTTGAGTCAAAATAATGCCTGGAAGAGCTTATTTAGCATGGAATATGTTAGCGGCCGCTGAATTTAAAAGCTAACGTCGTGAACAACGTCAATTTCAAACCAAAATTACAGGAAAATGAAACCCAGGGTACCAAAAATTCGAAGACATATGTGACGTCTGTGACGGAAAACATCGTGAGGAAACCGGCATGTCCTGACATGCCGGTTTCCTCGCGATGTTTTCCTTCGCCGTTTTGAGAGCTGCAGTGGTGATGAAATAATTTACACAAAGTAAAGTGCCTGTCTGGGTTCAAGCCTACGACCTACACCTTACGAGTCGCGGCCGTTATAACTTGGCCACCACTGCTCTTACATTAAGAAATAAAAATTCAACAACCACTACTAACCGCCAACCTTTCTATTTAGTCGGGTTATAACATGTAGAAGACACGATCTATCTAGTTTACGTTATTGCCCGCGTAAGACTCCGTAAAACTCATGGTGCAAGCATTATCGAAATCTATTCGATCCACGTTAATACGCTAGCGAGTAAATTTTCGATAACAACTCATGGTAGGTAGGGGTACTGATACGAAGTTTATCCATTTGATAAGTGATAAGTTTCGATAACTTCAACTCAGCCTATCGCAGTCCACTGCTGGACATAGGCCTCCCCCAGACTGCGCCACAACACCCTGTCCTCCGCCTTCCGCATCCAGTCTACCCCAGCTGCCAGCTTCTCTCACGTTCTCTTCTCTGTTGCGATAACTTGAGACATTGGATTTCGGGCGATTCAGTAGGAGCTGTTGAAATTGATCTGCATGAGGACGTAACGACACTGCCATAAATCTCTGGACTTTCGCGATCTTACTAAGTAGCCTTCTTTAGATCCTCAGGATCTAGCATAAGGGAGTAAAAACTTTATTTCTACTATACGAACGACGAGCATAGGCTTAGAAACGGTTCTACAGCTTACCAAGGCAAGAACAACAGTTTTCGACATTACCTGTCTTATCCTCTCAACTCCTTCGTTGAGGTCGTAGAAATGTTTCTTCCCCTTCTCCGGATCGATTCTCTTCTTCACCACCTCACGTATTGGGTCTTTAAACCACTGAAACAGGTCGAAGTGTCTTGTGGTGGTACTTAATGAATAATGAAAACTTAGTACTTAAGTCGTATACCTATAAAGGTACAGACGCCAGCACATCAAGCTACCCGAAACTGACAAATTCTCCCAATCAACTTTGAACCTTATGCTTTAGCAGTAAAGTGACAGATTGTAGTAGCTTGATGTGTTGGCGTCAGTACATACAGGCAGTTAAATATCTACCTTCATATGAAACGCCCGGACTGCCCAACGAGGCTACTGCCTGTAGTAACACTTTACTACTGGTCGCAAGCGCTACTACTGACCATGAGGCTGGTATGGCTCGATTCTTAGGTCGAGCAAAGTGTTATTGAACTATACCATCAGGAAATTCAGGAATTTCTCAGTAGCATCCGGGAGTCTGGATTTGTGCCCGGTTGGTGGCAATTAGGCTCGCCACCACACAACAGTTGCCCCCTATTACATGGGACCAAATGTGGGTTTATCTACTACAGGTATACCTCTACTTGCCGACTTCTAGGCTTCTCTGGACCCATCGAGGATTACAGACGTGTTAAATACCCGAAGACGCACGTAGCGTGGGTAGGCCCTCCACAAGGTGGACAGATAAGGAAGGTCACAGGAATAGATACGAAAGGTACAGGGTCAGTCATTGTGCCGACGCTTGGGGGAAGCCATGACAAGAAGTAGACGTTTTTCTGCTGAATTATGGTGATGGCAGATAAAATACAATGCTCACTTTAAAAACAAAATGGTTATAATCCACATCATGGGCTGCGAGCGTGATCTTGGCGCCGGCGAGCTGCGGCAGGCTGCGGATTGAGTCGGACGGCGCCTGCAGCAGCACCACGATGTTGGCCGAGTACGCCGCGTACAGCGCCATCAGCGCCGTGAACAGGACGAACACCATCATGCGACCTGCACATTGTCACACATCAACATAGTACGCCGCGTACAGCGAGAACAGAACGAACAACATTATGCGACCTGCACGCATATTGTGACATCAACATAGTACGCCCCGTACAGCGAGAACAGCACGAACTCCATCATGTGACCTGTTACCCACATCACTAGTAAATCACCCTGATACCGAGAATACATTGAACGCCCCTCGTAGCTTTATCATAAAAAACAAGTGATAACCTACCTATTATGTATGATGTGACAAAAAAACCAAATTGCGTAGTAACTATAGTAAGTACAAGCACATACAAGCATCCCAAGTTATTGGAAAAAAATTGACGCACAGAAGTTTTGCGGCCAGATTTTTCTACATATATAAGTACAGACGCTGCACATCAAGCTACCCGAAACTGTAAAATTTTCCCAATCATCCTTGAACCTAATGTTATTTAGCGATAAAGTTGAAAATCTAGAAAGGAGATGTTTCAAAATGGGCCAGCACCCTAATTGCGTAATACACTATAAATCGGAATCTGAATCACTTTGAAGCAAATTGCTAATCCATTGCTTCATAAGTTCGAAAAATTTGTCTGCTCAACACGTAAATAACGCAATGAATGTTGTTGAACTGTCAAAATGAAACCGATTCCGATTGATAATGTGTTACGCAATTGCCCCGCAGGTCTACGTACAGTAGCTCAAAAAAAAAAGAGAAAAATCCGTAGAATTCGGGAAAAGTACAGATAATTCAATTAAATGTATACTGTTGTGGGAGTGAATTGATATTTATCCATTATTTTTATCGACTTTCAATATGGCGTCTCACCGATTTAGTTACTCTGTGCTTAAAACAATGACAGTAAACCTTTGATCATAGAAAGAGACCTGTCATCTGTCACAACAGTGTCACTTCACTTCAGAAATAATCCTGTCAAACGTCATTAATCAATCAAAATGACAGCTTACCGCCATTACGGGTTTTTGTTGTGTGTTGCAATTTCAAGTGTAATTTCTTGTGTTTACCAGCAAACCAAGCCATTTTAAAGTAATTGGACAGTTGAGAACTGTTTTAAATTAGTTTTCCTATTTTTAAGTATAGTGTACAAGGACCTGACCCAGGCTCCATACATTTTGAAACATCTCCTTTGACAGATTGTAGTGGCTTGATGCTCTAGTTACTTTACTCTTTGGCTTGATGTGCTGCCGTTGTATCAAGAAGCTTATAGATAAAAGTGGAGGCAACACTCTGAATACCTATCTGAAGACGACTGTGGGCTGACGCTCTCTTTCTAAATACACACATAAGAACGAGACAGTGATATGTGCTTTCTTTGTCATATGTATGTATTTAGAAAGAGAGCGTCAGCCCACAGTCGGTTTCACTTAGGTATTAAGAGTGTTGTCTCCATTTTTACCTATAAGCTTCTTGCGTTGTATGTACAGACGCCAGCACATCAACCTACACCTAACTGTCAAATTTTCCCAGTCAACATTGAACCTTATGCTCTAGCGATAAAGTTGAAAATATATTACAGAAATCTGACAGATTGTAGTAGGTTGATGTGCTGGCGTCTGTACACATATTTCTGATACGTAGATTAAAAATATTGGGGTCTAAAAGGCCACTTTGGCGGAATCGTCATGATGATGTAGAGCCAAGCATCTTACTCTACACGCCATAACTCTACTAGCCCTAACTTCACAAACTCTACACCTTAGTAAAAATATGAAGCTTGTACGCTAGTAATATATCTATTATTATAAGTCAATGAGCTTGGCCGTTTCGTTACTACAAGAACTAGTGTATAACAGAAAAAACTTTTTAACAAAAAAATTAAACTTCCGAAAAAACTGAAAAGCAAAAAAATAATAAACCTTTTTTATTTAACCTTAATAAATAGTTCTTAAAACTATTGTAAGTATACCTAAGTAATTTTGATTCGGCGCCAAAAAAGCAAATTAATATCGTTGCGAGTGAGTGGTCGCGCGGAGAGCGCATTTTTTGTTTGGAATGTTAATGTTTATCACTGGAGACACATTGCATTGTAATTTGATTTGGTTATTTCTTTAAATTTAAGATAATTTAGTGATCTTTGTTCATTGGTTGTTTGGCGCCGACTCAAAATTACTTACGCATACTTACGTTTAAGAACTATTTATTAAGGTTAAATAAGAAAGGTTTATTATTTTTTGCTTTTCAGTTTTTTCGGAGGTTTAATTTTTTGTTAAAAAGTTTTTATTTCATAATTTTTTGAGGCTATAATTTACTAATTACTACCTACATGCTTCATTTTTGATTACTTTAGCTATTAACTGTTATAGAATCCTACTTTAACTATTATTTGTTGTATAATAAAGTACTTAACAAAAAAACAGGCTTTATACAGTGGCGTAGCGTGCCTTGGCGGGACCCCGTATAAAAATTTGTTTGGGAGCCCTTAGGAAGGGTAAAGATTTCTCACAAAAGAAAAAAAAATGTTTGCATAAAATTAAAAGAAATACCTATTATTTATTCATCATAATTATCTATCTGTCACTTTTCCAAAAATTTTACAAACTATACAAATTCAAATATGATTCCGGGTTTGAAATTCTCTCATCTTGTGATAACTCACCAAAAAAACGCTTCGTTATCTTTCGCCTTTTGTTTTTAAAAACAGTTGTTACCCTCCACTCTTTTGCTAAATCTTTGGACTCATTTGGCAAACTATTGAATGAATTTTTATTTCTTAATTCGCACAGTAGGTATATTCAAAAGATTACATAATGAAATACTAGTTTTCTGTAAGTAATAATTTTCATGCTTCTACAGCATGAAAATTATTACTTTAGAAACAGGATTATAATGATTTCAAATAGTGATGAAAAAAATGTGACAAGCACTAAGAAATCATAACTCTAAAATGTTAATTATATTTTTACGCACGTTGAGGGCCCCCGTGGCTCTGGGGCCCCGTATAATTGATACGGCAGATACGGCGGTAGCTACGCCCCTGGCTTTATATATCAACATGGGTAGGCCTTTTTATTATTTAACACAACTCAGCATTAAAATCTGTGTATGAACAATAAATCATCCCTATTTTCCCACTCTTAGGGTAGGATTTTTTTTTCCAAATTTATATGGGACCAACTTCGAGGTATGCCATATCCAATGAAAAAATAATTATCAAAATCGAACTAATCTGTAAAAAGTTATGCGTCGTCATACATTACAATCAGTGAGTGAAAAATCAATCATCCACTGTTTTCCTACCCTTAGGGTTAGATTTTTTTTTCCAAATTTATCTAGGACCACTCTCGGGGTATACTCTTTCCAATAAAAAAATAATTATCAAAATCGGACTGCTCTGTAAGAAGTTATGCGAGATCATACATAAAAAAAAATATATACGCGTCGAATTGATACCCTCCTCCGTTTTTTCGTCGGTTAAAAAGTAATGAACAGTGAATAAATTTTTCACCTTACGCACATGATGGTAAAAAAATTACTAAACCAAATAAAGTCTTGGCTAAAAGGTCCCAGCAATCAAGCCATTAATATCAAATAAAAAAAGAATTTGACACTGCCACGTTTGACACGTTGTGCGTTCCGAGTTAGGAATGTAATCTAGTTTTCTCTGTCTACGGTAATCGATATAACCGATTTGAGCGTGCCGAATGAATATCTTTACTGCCATTTTTTCACGATAGGTGGCGCATCGTCGACATGGCCAATCATTCAGTTATTTTTAATTTTCTCAATAAAACCTCTGTGTGCTGTACCAGGATGTACTAACCCCGGTGTACAGACGCCAGCACATCAACCTACTACAATCTGTCAGATTTCTGTAATAGATTTTCAACTTTATCGCTAAAGCATAAGGTTCAATGTTGATTGGAAAAAATTGACAGTTAGGTGTAGGTTGATGTGCTGGCGTCTGTACATTTATTTCCCAAAAACATAACTCTAAACCGTCGCAAAACATTTTTTTTAGTTCATCTGTCAATATTCTTTAAGCTTTTGTATGTACAGACGCCAGCACATCAACCTACTACAATCTGTCAGATTTCTGTAATAGATTTTCAACTTTATCGCTAAAGCATAAGGTTCAATGTTGATTGGGAAAATTTGACAGTTAGGTGTAGGTTGATGTGCTGGCGTCTGTACATACAATCATGTATTATCGATAACAATGGTAGATCAGTTTCAACAAAAAAAATAGCGAATAAACTGACGTAAACAAAGCGAAAATGATTTGATAGCAGCCATCGCGCCGCTGGCGACATCAGCGCTGAGCTTTGCATGATTGTGGATCCCCATTAGCGTGAGCGCGATAACGATGTCCCGTGAATCGTCATAGATGACGTCATGACATGCGCCATCTTGCGATAACGCCGACCATGCCCTCTCTAATAATACATTGAGGTAGTTCAAAGAAAAAGAAGAAATGTGGTGTTTATACGAAGAAATACTGCTGTAATATCGTTTTGACATTGAGTAAGCACTGTGAGCGCGTTCACAACATTGACATACAAAAGTATGGACGAGAAATACCTACAAAAAAAGGGTGCATACCTACAACAGGTATTGTCTCATAAAATGGCTGCCATTGCTAGTGTTGTGTCTATCAAGGAACATAGGTGTTACTATAACTAGTATCGATACTAAATACGAGTCTTACTAGTTATCACGTTTAGATCATACCTAATATTATGTATACAAAGTCCGTTGTAATTGTAACAGAAAAAGATGAGTAGGTTATCTTACTTTCCGTTATCTATAAAAATAAATAAAATTGAAGTGTCTGTTGGTACTGTCAAAATAACAGCTTTTTACTAAATGCTTATAAAAGTCTAAACAGTACTATTAACAAAATGGCATTTTTTATTTATTTTTGTCTGTCTGTCTGTCTGTTTGTTCCGGCTAATCTGAAACGGCTGGACCAATTTTGACGGGACTTTCACTGACAGATATGTTACAAGGAGTAACTTAGGCTACCTTTATTTTAGAAAAATAATTAGGGTTCCGCGCAAAAAAAATGCCATGCATAAATTATTTTTGCGTTTGGTAGCCAGGATGGTTATAGGCTATTTAACATCACGTTACGACCCTTAGGAGCCGAGAAAAACGAACGCTAAGCGAAAACGAAATAATAGCGCGGGCGGGCGATGCAATGCGGCCGGTCGGGGGACGAATGAGTTTTATTAGTGTGGCTGTTATTTTAGTATACTGTGTATCTTACGACTTCTATGCGAAGTCGCGGGGCATAGCTAGTCTGAGAATAAAATCCATGTCATGAAAAAAAAAACTTGCTTGCAGAAAATGTGCTTTCGCAAAAGCCAATTATTTTTAAAAGAGCAAACGTGGAGTTTCTTACCGTTTCTTCTCCATAGGAAACAACCAATTGGAACCGTGCACCTAGCTTCTGACGTTTCATAAAAGTGTCCATGTAGGTTTATGTGGAATATTTTGATTTTGGTGCTGTGAAGTGTGAACCACAGGCCGGACCTAGCAAGGTCACTCGGACTGAATAAGACGCAGGATTATTTATGTTAACATCGCAGAATATATATCATCGTTTTTATTGTAATGTTTTTTCTGGTGTACAATAAAGTATATATAAATAAATAAATAAATATACCGGTATCGTTTCAGCGGAGGAACTAGTTTCGGAAACTATTACGCCAAGTCGGCAACGGTACAACACTATTCCATTATGACATATTATTGTAAACAAACGAACGAATTAACAAATATAATAGAAAGGCCTGTTATACGGAAATGAACCCAAATATCAATACTTTAGCCATAAATTCATGATCACGTTACAATTGCATCATCGAATGTGTATTATTGTATGTATTAATGCATGAAAACCGGCTACTAACCTGTGCAAAGACAATTGAGGTTGATTTTCATTCTTTCTTGCACCACACTTCACAATACAACACACAGGCATGTTGAATTTCTGTTTTCCAACATTTACGTGCAGTTTTAACAGGTAAAATCCTCGTAATTTTCTCGCAATCCTCAATAATACAAAAAATAAACAACCATTTGACAGCAAAACTACCACGAAACTCATCGCATAAGATGGCTGCTATGGCACTTGCCTACAACTGTCACTACGTCACGATAAAATATTGCCATAATGAGCAACAACTAAAATATTGTTGTCTCTTTTATCAAATAAAATTATCTCATTAGAAAGAATGAGACATAATGATATTTCACATTCTGAATCATATTTCACTCATATTTGTATAAGCAAATGTATGTATAGAATAACGCGGCATCTCCATGTTTTTTCTACCTCAATGGTTCACATCATTGACATACAAAAGTATGGACTGGAAATACCTACGAAAAAAGGGTGCATACCTACAACTGATATTGTCGCATAAAATGGCTGCCATTGCTAGTGTTGCGTCTATCAAGGAACATAGGTGTTACTATAACAGACTAGTATCGATACTAAATACGAGTCTTACTAGTTATCACGTTTAGATCATACCTAATATTATGTATACAAATTCCGTTGTAATTGTAACAGAAAAAGATGAGTAGGTTATCTTACTTTCCGTTATCTATAAAAATAAATAAAATTGAAGTGTCTGTTGGTACTGTCAAAATAACAGCTTTTTACTAAATGCTTATAAAAGTGTAAACAGTACTATTAACAAAATGGCAATTTTAAACTATTGCATAGCTTTTATCTTGGGCTTTGAGCGCGGCGACCGAATGAAGAAATTCCGTAACGAAAATAAACCTAAGCATCGTCTAACGTCGTATCAGTTCGGCAGACTTCGGCACGGTGTTTGTGTGCGTTGCTATGCAATAGCTTTACCGCGGCAGTCCCCGAGTGCCACACGTATTTTTATTTTTGTCTGTCTGTCTGTCTGTTTGTTCCGGCTAATCTGAAACGGCTGGACCAATTTTGACGGGACTTTCACTGACAGATATGTTACAAGGAGTAACTTAGGCTACCTTTATTTTAGAAAAATAATTAGGGTTCCGCGCAAAAAAAATGCCATGCATAAATTACTTTTGCGTTTGGTAGCCAGGATGATTATAGGCTATTTAACATCACGTTACGACCCTCAGGAGCCGAGAAAAACGAACGCTAAGCGAAAACGAAATAATAGCGCGGGCGGGCGATGCAATGCGGCCGGTCGGGGGACGAATGAGTTTTATTAGTGTGGCTGTTATTTTAGTATACTGTGTATCTTACGACTTCTATGCGAAGTCGCGGGGCATAGCTAGTCTGAGAATAAAATCCATGTCATGAAAAAAAAAACATGCTTGCAGAAAATGTGCTTTCGCAAAAGCCAATTATTTTTAAAAGAGCAAACGTGGAGTTTCTTACCGTTTCTTCTCCATAGGAAACAACCAATTGGAACCGTGCACCTAGCTTCTGACGTTTCATAAGTGTCCATGTAGGTTTATGTGGAATATTTTGATTTTGGTGCTGTGAAGTGTGAACCACAGGCCGGACCTAGCAAGGTCACTCGGACTGAATAAGACGCAGGATTATTTATGTTAACATCGCAGAATATACCGGTATCGTTTCAGCGGAGGAACTAGTTTCGGAAACTATTACGCCAAGTCGGCAATGGTACAACACTATTCCATTATGACATATTATTGTAAACAAACGAACGAATTAACAAATATAATAGAAAGGCCTGTTATACGGAAATGAACCCAAATATCAATACTTTAGCCATAAATTCATGATCACGTTACAATTGCATCATCGAATGTGTATTATTGTATGTATTAATGCATGAAAACCGGCTACTAACCTGTGCAAAGACAATTGAGGTTGATTTTCATTCTTTCTTGCACCACACTTCACAATACAACACACAGGCATGTTGAATTTCTGTTTTCCAACATTTACATGCAGTTTTAACAGGTAAAATCCTCGTAATTTTCTCGCAATCCTCAATAATACAAAAAATAAACAACCATTTGACAGCAAAACTACCACGAAACCATTGACATACAACAGTATGGACTGGAAATACCTACGAAAAAAGGGTGCATACCTACAACTGGTATTGTCTCATAAAATGGCTGCCATTGCTAGTGTTGTGTCTATCAAGGAACATAGGTGTTACTATAACTAGTATCGATACTAAATACGAGTCTTACTAGTTATCACGTTTAGATCATACCTAATATTATGTATACAAAGTCCGTTGTAATTGTAACAGAAAAAGATGAGTAGGTTATCTTACTTTCCGTTATCTATAAAAATAAATAAAATTGAAGTGTCTGTTGGTACTGTCAAAATAACAGCTTTTTACTAAATGCTTATAAAAATCTAAATAGTACTATTAACAAAATGGCTTATTTTTTTGTCTGTGTCTGTCTGTTTGTTCCGGCTAATCTGAAACGGCTGGACCAATTTTGACGGGACTTTACTGACAGATATGTTACAAGGAGTAACTTAGGCTACCTTTATTTTAGAAAAATAATTAGGGTTCCGCGCAAAAAAAATGCCATGCATAAATTATTTTTGCGTTTGGTAGCCAGGATGGTTATAGGCTATTTAACATCACGTTACGACCCTTAGGAGCCGAGAAAAACTTTTGAAATTTCAATGTTAATAGATAGGGGAGGGCAGTGTAGGCCTGTCAACAAGTACTAGGTACTTAACAAAATAGAAAACATTGTAAAAGCCAATTATTTTAAAAGCGTAACCATTGAGTTTCTTACCGTTTCTTCTCCATAGGAAACTACCAATTGGAACCGTGCACCTAGCTTCTGACGTTTCATAAAAGTGTCCATGTAGGTTTATGTGAAATATTTTGATTTTGGTGTTGTGAAGTGTGAACCACAGGCCGGACCTAGCAAGGTCACTCGGACTGAATAAGACGCAGGATTATTTATGTTAACATCGCAGAATATACCGGTATCGTTTCAGCGGAGGAACTAGTTTCGGAAACTATTACGCCAAGTCGGCAAACGGTACAACACTATTCCATTATGACATATTATTGTAAACAAACGAACGAATTAACAAATATAATAGTAAGGCCTGTTATACGGAAATGAACCCAAATATCAATACTTTAGCCATAAATTCATGATCACGTTACAATTGCATCATCGAATGTGTATTATTGTATGTATTAATGCATGAAAACCGGCTACTAACCTGTGCAAAGACAATTGAGGTTGATTTTCATTCTTTCTTGCACCACACTTCACAATACAACACACAGGCATGTTGAATTTCTGTTTTCCAACATTTACGTGCAGTTTTAACAGGTAAAATCCTCGTAATTTTCTCGCAATCCTCAATAATACAAAAAATAAACAACCATTTGACAGCAAAACTACCACGAAACTCATAGCATAAGATGGCTGCTATGGCACTTACCTACAACTGTCATTACGTCACGATAAAATATTGCCATAATGAGCAACAACTAAAATATTGTTGTCTCTTTTATCAAATAAAATTATCTCATTAGAAAGAATGAGACATAATGATATTTCACATTCTGAATCATATTTCACTCATATTTGTATAAGCAAATGTATGTATAGAATAACGCGGCATCTCCATGTTTTATGTACCTCAATGCACGAAACTCATAGCATAAGATGGCTGCTATGGCACTTACCTACAACTGTCACGACGTCACGATAAAATATTGCCATAATGAACAACAACTTAAATATTGTTGTCTCTTTTATCAAATAAAATTATCTCATTAGAAAGAATGAGACATAATGATATTTCACATTCTGAATCATATTTCACTCATATTTGTATAAGCAAATGTATGTATAGAATAACGCGGCATCTCCATGTTTTATGTACCTCAATGGTTCACATCACAGAGTACATTGAATATACGGTTCACATTCACAAGCGTTCCGAATTGTTGACAGCCCTCAGCTGTCATAATCGTATTAATTATTATCTAAAACGGAACGCATTGTGAGATGATGTGAAAGCTGTGAGCGATTACAGCTAACAACGTTACTTACTCTATGCTATGACAGCTAATTGAACTAATTCGGAAAGCGGCCACGTTTTATTGGCGTAAGGCCAAAGAGTAAAGTAACTATAGAGGGACGTAAGGCATTAGTCTGTGGCGTAAGGCGTACCGCCAGCAGCCAGCGGTTGGGTCAAGAAGGCGTTCTACACTATGCTCTCAGCTCTATGCTAAGTCCTTATCAAGTTATCACAGAACCAAACACCACAGAGTACATTGAATATACCAAACACTAAATTTACTTGAACTACTTCTAGTTCTAGCAGAGATTATTATTATTATTTATACTCTTTCTCTTTCTCTTACCCACCCCGGGTTGGTGTTTGTGAATTGTTTTGGTTTTTCGATATTTTTTTCCCTAACTAATCACGACTTGGCTATTCTTGGACTTCTATCTTTTCTTAAAACTGGTTAAAAAGGACTCTGAGTATCTTCCCTCTGGACATAGATTAAGGTACTTACCTAATTTAATTTCGTCATGGGAGGAGTTAAATTTTGCTGTGTTTTGGGATGTACTACAAGACGTGAGTAAATCTTACTTTTCAAAAGTTTTAGCAGTCATTCTTTAATCCTTCGAACCTGTCCTTCGCACTTGCAGCCTAGGTTCTTCACCTTTACGCCACTTTCTTTTGGTCAGTGGGTCGTCTTAGGGGTTTTCTTTCGGCTGATGCAAAAAAGAAAAATAAAAAGTTTTGTATAGAGTAAAAGTAAAGATTAAGTCAGTGGCTCGCCTTGTTTAAAATTTCTCTAAACGATAGGAAGGGTAGACCGAAAAAAAGAACTGAATTTACAAAAATGTTATGATATTTTTTTGTTTTCGTCGTTGAGCGCAGAGGTTCTTAGTTACAATAAAACCTCGAATAGAAAAGTATTACGACGTAAACAAGTCGTTACTTTAATGTTTTTGTTAATTTTAGTAAGTATGGCTTTCCAACTTTATCAAACACAATTGTTTAAAAAATATTGAGAGATGTCAATACATCTCTCAATATTTTTTAAATCGTTGTTATTTCATTAGATAGCCTATAAGATGAGGATGTTTTTCAAATAATTGGTTTACTTAGTGTCATAGTCATCATGTGAGCCGAAAGACGTCCACTGCTGGACATAGGCCTCCCCCAAGCACCTCCACTTCGACCGGTTCTGTGCTTCTCGCATCCAACGGGTTCCTGCGGCCTTCACAAGGCCGTCGGTCCACCTTGTGGGAGGCCTTCCAACGCTACGTCTTCCGGTACGAGGTCGCCACTCCAGAACCTTTCGGCCCCATCGGCCATCTGTTCTGCGAGCAATGTGTCCTGCCCACTGCCACTTAAGTTTGGCAAATCTTCGGGCTATGTCAGTTACCTTGGTCCTCCTGCGGATCTCCTCATTTCTGATTTGATCACGCAGGGAAACTCCAAGCATAGCTTAATTGATGAAATTACCTCATATTTGCGAAAAGGCTAACTATCTAAAAAAAAACTATCAGGGCATTAACACTATTGCACAGAATAACTTTTATTCGCCCTTAATATCCTTTTAGAAATGGATGGACCATTTCTCTGAGTTTTCAAAGTCATCAGATTTAGGGAAAGCCCACAATTTTCATCAGATTTGCCTATTTAAGTCATTATGGGTTAGGCCACACCCCAACATATCAAAATCAACGCCTCTGAAGATCACTTTATTTTTGGCCCTTTTTTGAAATCTGAAAGTGGACTCCTGAACACTGAGCTCCTATCAGAAACTTTTTAAAAATATTTTCGTTGTTCTCTCCTCAAGCCACACCTACTAAGCTATCAACTGTTCGCCCTGAATATGTTTGCTCAACAAAAAAACTGTGGGCTCCCCTACCATTACATAAATTTAGTTTAGTTTCTGAACAAGAGAATCGGCACCAATCTCTTTGGCTGGAGTAAACTCAATGAAGCTTATAAATATAGCTAATGTACTTATGCTTTATAAAAAATGACTATTACTACTAAAATATTAATTTGATTTGTAGGTACAGATGGCGTTACAATTCACAAGTTCCCAAACCCTGAAATGGATCTACTACGCTTTACTGCATGGGTGCAAGCAGTTGGCGGAAATCTTCTGTGCCTAGATAATAATTATGTGTATGAGTACCTAAGAATATGCCATAAACATTTTGAACCCAGGTACTGGACCAGGGGTACAAAGCTGAGCATTATTGCAATACCAACATTGCTAATGAAAGGTTAGTAATTATTTGCAGCAACATAGTTCTAATAGCCTATCCTTCTTAGGGACCTCGCGCACTAGACGATCACGACTCCGGCCAGTGGCCGCAGCGACCAAGCTAACTATAGAAACCATATACACGTCGCGCACTTGGCCGCAACATGGTTTCTAGTTAATTTGGTCGTTGCAGCCACTGGTCGTGGTCGTGGCCGCCTAGTGCGCGAGGTCCCTTAAGATGGTACCCAGACCAAAACGGCGTTTTTCTTCATTATTCATAGGCTATTAACTCAATAATTGTGATAAATACATCTGAAAGCACATTATTAATGTTCGATATCCTATCATCACATTGCACTTTATTATTTGTTTTTATATGTTACTATACATTTAAAAACTCTTTTTAAAAAAGTGACTAAAATTATTTATTGCATTCACCTTTTTCTAAAGTTGACATTCTATTAATTTGAGGATTTCACCAATGGGTAGATAATTTAAAAATCTAAATTATCCACGTTTTAATTTATTTAATAAGATCGCTAATCTCTTTTTTATTAAAATAATTCTAAAAATTGTTCTATGATAAAGAGGCGTGCGTAGGGTGCGGGCGGCAGTACGCTGCATTCTTTTCTTACGAGGAAGTCGTGTCGCTCTCTGTCTCTGTCGTAAGGAGGGAACGAATGCTAAGGTTATTTGGTCGGGGTACCGCCTTAAATTAAAAAATATGAAATAATTTGACTGCCTAAGTATTTTTTTTAAACTGGAATCTAACTTTAACCACTGTATTTATTTGGTACATAAATAAACCATTAGTCTGGATTAAAATTAGGATCATCAACAACTGCTGTGTGGTGCATGATAATGTAAAAAACAACTTAATGGAAAAAAAATCTGTATTTTTAAAGTAACCACTTAAATAAAATAACAATGAAAAGCTTACAATGTTAAGTTGGTATTATATCATAAGTATTTTTTTTTATTTACGTGTGATGCGACAGCACCCTTGGCAGAAGTGACGAATGAAAATAAAACACTTGAAACAACTGAAACAAGCTCTATGCAAGAAACTGTAATGGCTTCAAAATCTACTTATACGCAAGAAACTGCTACTGCATCAACTTCAAGTAAGTTCAATTTTATTTTTAACCAACTTAAAAACAAGGAGGTTCTTGATTCAAACCGTATGTTTTTTTTTAAATTTATTATTCCTATTAAGTACCTCATATCTTCGGTATTTCTTAACTGAATTGGATGCAACAAATTACACTTCAAAAATAAAATTTATTTCGTTATTTTAATTTCAGATTTGAAGGTGAATAAGTCTCAAATTAAGGCTCGAAGGACTAGAACGATTATTATCTTAAAAAAGGCAGTTAAAAGCTTTAACACAGTCATAGAGGGGAAGGATGACGAGCCTGGCGGCCCTACCACTCTCCCGGTTGACGACCAGCCACGAGTACGCGATGGAGAAACCCAGCGCGAAAAGCCCCCGCACACGACAGGGTCTGCCAGGGGCGCCAGCCGACCCCCTCACACGAGCACACACGCATCCCGCGACGATATCCGACCCATATACCACAGAGGATGGCGGGGTGGATCCTTACATACCACCACCTTGCCAGGCACCTCCATGCCGCAGCCTGGACCGAGCGGTACAGGGTCGCTGAAGAGGGCGCGCCCCGACGACACGGCTTCACCGAGTACGCTCCAGGAGGACGCCAAGTGTGTAAGGGTCCACTCCGCCCAGGGGGAGCTGAGGACCTGGACGCGGGCCACAATGGAAATTCCTGCGAGGCTCGCCGTAGCAATCTGCTTCCCTCCCCCCTCCAGAGACCTGACAAAGGAAGAGGCCGAGCAGGTCACAGTAGGCCTGGAAGACCTACTCATGGGCACGGACTCGACGAAACCACTCCCTGCCTTCCGCGGATACTCACGGGTAGCGGAGGGCAACGTGCATTTGTGGTGTGAGGATGACTACGCCCTGGCCTGGCTGACCCAAAATGTACCCCTCTTAAAACTCCCTAACACTGACCTTACACTGACAGTACTCCGACAGTCAGACGTGCCCACCTGTGTCAATGCCTCGCTTTTCGTCCCTCGCTATAGAGGTGACTTAGAGAGGCTCCATCGTATTCTGATCCGTCAGAATACTTGGTACGACATAGCCAGGTGGTCACTGTACAGGGCAACCACCGTCGGTGGTGACAACTACGGGACTTATTTGACCCTGGGTGTGCCATCGGAAGAAGTGGTAAAGGTCCTGGGTCGGGAGCGACGGATATCGTACCTACTTGGTTCGATATACGTGTGCTTCTGGCCCACGACCCAGCCCTCTGACGGACCCGACGACACGGACAGTGACTGACATTGCCTAGCTCGAGGAAGTCATGGCCCGCGCGGCGATGGCTGATGACGAAGCTACCATACCCTTTGATGATTTTCAACTTTATCGCTAAAACATAAGGTTCAATGTTGATTGGGAAAATTTGACAGTTAGGTGTAGGTTGATGTGCTGGCGTCTGTACATCACATTAGCGTTTAAATATCTTCGGAATATTCTACTACTTTTGAACTCTCCTTTATATTCTCGTAATTACACAAAATTAAGTAAATATGATTTGAAGAAGAACTACCCAACATACCCCCCTGTCGTTGATTTAGTTAATTGTGTTTCCAACATAGGTACAGACGCCAGCACATCAAGCTTCCCGAAACTGTAAAATTTTCCCAATCAACTTTGAACCTTATGCTTTAGTCATAAAGTTGAAAATCTATTAAAGAAATTTGACAGATTGTAGTAGCTTGATGTGCTGACGTCTGTACTTACAAGATGTATTTCATTATAAAAAAAGCCGCAAATCGGTAATATTGGAAATTATATAAAAATTGATTTACAATTCAGGCTAGATTTAAATTTTTTTGCATGTGAAAATCACAAAAAGGAAATTCTATGAAAATGTTACAATTACAACACATCATGCAAATTCTTCTTGTATAACTGCTTGGCGGGACGTTAATAAAATACTGGCTGGTACTAATACCCGCTATGACACTGAATATGTACTGCAATGTTTAGCGTCTATTTATGTTAATACACACATCAAAAGTGTCTAGGGATCAACATATATTTTTGCAATAACTTTTCTCCTGATTGATATTAATTAAAATTTTCTTTAAGGATTCATCAAATAAAGTGTTTTCGTTTGTCACAGTAACGATAAACCAAGTCACCTTTGCATTAATAAAGAAATTTGCCATTTTCCTAATAAAGGGATTTTTGACATTTGAACCACTAACACAAAAGTTCGAAAAAAAGACTGAAATAACAGTTTTCTTTAAAATTTTATTGGGTAACTTAAACAATTAATAATCCGTGTTTCTACCGCGAACACTAACAACACAAGAACATCGGTTTGGCATACTCAAAATGAGTTCATCCAAATCACGCTGTGGAATGGCAGCCCATGTTCGTTGCAACAACAAAAAAAGGTCTTCTTGCGACTGGATACCCTCCATATTCGGCAGAGCTCTTCTCTGTAGCATATCCCATGCATGCTCAATCGGGTTCAAGTCTGGCGACTGAGCAGGCCAGGGCAGGACATTGATGTTAGCTGCGGCGAGAGTCTGTCTTACAACTCTTGCGGTGTGCGGTCGTGCATTATCATGCATTAACTGAAATAAGGGACCGATTTGCACTTGTAGAGGAACGATGACGTCTGATACAATCGTCTCAGCATAAATTTGAGCGTTGAGGTTGCCTCTGATCCAAATCAACTCAGTTCTTCCGCCGATCCAAATACCCGCCCATACCATGATGGTTCCACCACTATAAGGATGGACTTCCTGGCAGGATTTTAATCGCTGTTGGCGTCCAGGGGTTCTCCAGTGTCGTATACGTCTTGTATCCGGTCTCATACCAAAACGAGACTCATCAGAAAAGCACACGAAACGCCATTGTTCTTCTGCCCAATTTCTGTGTTCAAGAGCCCATTGATATCGAATCCTACGATTGTGCATTGCTATAGGTGGTACCCGTAGCGGTCTTCGGGAATGAAGGTTCACTTCATGCAAGCGGTTTCTGACTGTTTGGTCGCTAATTAAGTTCCCTGAAGAGTGATGAAGCCTCACGGCTAACATCATGGCGGTTATTGTTGGAGCTCTTCGAGTTAAGATTTGAATGTATCGGTCTTGTCTCCGTGTGGTGCAGCGATACCGTCCTCCATGGCGCTCAGCCACGGTACCAGTGCTTCGGTAACGTGTCCAAAGTCGACTGATAACACTCTGACTTGTATTCAGAGCTAAAGCCACAGTACGTTGCCGGGAACCAGCTTCTATCATTCCCACGGCTCTGAGCATTTCTTCCCTGCTTAAATGACGTCGCCGCTCCATAATAACGTTGGTTTTAATCAGTAGTAGGGAAACAGTAGCACTAATAATGTCTTCAATGCGTTGTATGTTTTTATAGGGAAAATATTGACAGCTGATTTTCATCTTTTACTCGAATTTGATTCACAGTTCCTGATTCAAATTATGAAATGCACCAAAAAGGATCCATATAAATTTATAAAATCATAAATTTATTACAAAGCCACATCTCAATCTCAAGAAATCCGCATAAAAATGCTTGATCCCTAGACACTTTTGATGTGTGTGTTAATAAAAGAAAGAGAAAGTAATCAAAATGCATTTTATTTTTGAAGCTAGTTGCAGAACTATGATGACCTTGTAATAATTAAGAGCAACGCGCGCGCCTTATTGGGGGGGTTGGCTTATTATGGCACTAGAAAGTACAGTTACCAAAGAGAAAAACTAATCGGTGTGGCTGTGGTGTTACAAGGCATAATTTGAGGTGGCGGCAAATCTTTTATGTTTGGGAGCTGCAGCTCCCACGGGCAAGTCGACACGGCCAAATTTGCCACAGGCTAATTTTTTGCCGTTAAGTTGCGGCAAAAAGTTTTGGAAGCTGCTGCTCCCATCCATGAGCACCTGAGCAGGTACCTATTTTCTTAAAATACTATTATTACATTTAGGTAAAGTTATATTTACATAGGTAATGTTATTGCAAACACTTATCTAATAAGAGATCATATTTTAAGATTAAGAGATCAGTTTTAAGTGTATCATACCTACTCGTAACTAATTGCAATCAAAAGGCATAATTAGGCCTATTATAAAACTGAAGAACTGACCTGAGAGTATCCTAGGTTCCATGACACAGCCCTGCTGGGCGATAGCGCTGACCGTCAACAGCATCGCATCGCCTACGCTGTCCAATTGTGTTGGACCCTGGATAAAGCAAAGGGTCCACTTTTTATAACCATTTTTGCTTAAGACTTTAATTTAAAAACCGGCCAAGTGCGAGTCGGACTCGCACACGAAGGGTTCCGTACCACCTTACAATATTTAACACTACATAATATATAAAAATGGCGTTTTTTGTATGGGAGCCCCCCTTAAATGTTTATTTTATTTTAATTTTATTATTTATTATTAAAGTAAAATCATCTGCCTAGCCTTTTCCCAACATATTGGGGTCGGCTTCCAGTCTAACCGGATGCAGCTGAATACCTACCAGTATTTTACATGGAGCGACTGCCGATCTGACCTCCACAACCCATTACTGGGTAATACGATACCACTTGGTAAGACTGGTTGTCAGACTTTCGGGCTTCTGACTACCCGTAACGACTGTCAAAGATCCACGAATGACAGCCGGGACCAACGGCTTAACATGCTTTCCGAGGCACGGAGGGGTCTCGGTATGTAAAGATGGTCACCCATCCACAGACCAACCGCGGCAAGCGTAGCTTAACCTGATCGATCGACCTGTGCGGCTGTTATTATTTAGCCACAATATTTTGTGAATATTTCAAGTGTCTACCTGTTGCCATTATTGATATCGAGCAAAAAAGGGCAAAAAAATCGCATTTGTTATATGGGAGCCCCCCTTAAATATTTATTTTATTTTGTTTCTAGTATTTGTTGTTATAGCGGCAACAGAAATACACAATTTGTGAAAATTGCAACTGTCTAGCTATCGCGATTCTTGAGATACATCCTGGTGACAGACAGACGGACGGACAGACAGCGAAGTCTTAGGAATAAGGTCCCGTTTTTACCCTTTGGGTACGGAACCCTAAAAAAGAAAAACTGCAATAGAAAATAGAAACTGCGTTACGTTAGGCCAGCTCAAAGTCAATATTTGTGTCCAACTGTCCACCAACGTGCGATCTATTGTACGTACAGACGCCAGTACATCAAGCTACTACAATCTGTCACTTTAATAGATTTTCAACTTTATCGCTAAATCATAAGGTTCAAGGTTGATTGGGAAAATTTTACAGTTTCGGTTAGTTTCATATGCTGGCGTCTGTACATCGCCCACATTACTTAACCTTTTAACCGCTTACGTCGGATTAATCCGACAAATATTTTCGTGTCCATTCCGCCAGGGTCGTATATATACGACCAAATAACACATCTCGTTTAATCTGAATTATTATTACATCATCACAGCTCGTTTCATCGGCGTTTATTTTTCGTTTTTTTTTTTTTTTGTTCGGGCGCTGGGGGCACGACAACTCATATAAAGTCGGGCGGTTAAAAGGTTAAAACAAAGATTAACAGAAGTGGCCTTTTATTGACAACGAAAGTATCTTACCTTGCGTCCTTTAGCTTCCCACTTCGCAGCCAGGTACACAGTCGCAGTAGAAATCAGAGCACACACAGACATGGCTATCCACACATTTTTGGAGAAGGGCATAGAGAATATATTAGCCACGAACGGCAGCGGGGGCTGGCGTAATATGAAGCGGACCCTTAAGGAGGCTAGACTGTCTGTGTAGGAAACCACGTCGAGGCGCTCCAATTCTACCAAGCAGTTTGTGCCTGGAAAGTTGGAGTTATTTGGGTTCCAGTTTCAAGAACTTATCTAATATTTTCACCATTTCTCATCATATCTCAGTCGAAAGACGTCCACTGATAGTGATAGGCTTCCCCCCAAGAAATGTCACAACGACAGATCCTCGGCTTCCTGCGACCTTCACCATGTCATCGGTCCATCTTGTGAGGGAGCGGGGAGGTCTAACAACGCGCGCGAGTCGCGGTCGGCACTCCAGATTTTTTTGGTTCCATTGGGCATCCGTATTGCGAGAAATTGTGCCCCACAAACTGCCACTTCAGTTTGGCAATTATTAAGGTTATGAAAATATTCACTTCTTAGCATATTCACTTATTGAGATACCTAGATAAAAAGATCGTCATATCATGGGAAAAATAACTTAATACTTATGAATATTTATGAATTGATTTTACACTATAACTACTAAACCCTGACATGTAGGTGTTCACAGTATAAGGCGACAGCGATCCAGACTAATTTTTATTCCTTGCGTGATCATTCTCTCTGATGACTTGCAAAACCAAATTTGGTCTTGAAACCCCTATCACACGGTGTACAGAAGAGCTGATCACTACGAATAAGCTTATTACTTATTCGTAGGCTGATCAGCATCATTTTATGTACTCACCCAAATCCGCTTTTCCAGAATACACGTCAGCGATCATGCCTGACCAGTGGCCATCAACCTTGTAGCCCCAGCGGTTACTGAAGACGGCCTCAGGCGTAGCGTTCAACATCTGGAGTGCTAGCCTCACGTTCATCCAGCAGATCTTAGATATGGAGTCGTATTGTGGTTCCCTACACAAGTTATACCTACTGTTATAAATTGAGATATATTTATTTACTTAGTTCTATGAAACACAACGGACGGACGAGATTTGTTAGTGTAAAAAAATGATTCTGTTCTATTCAAGTCTCAGTTACAAAAATTAAAAACAGTGGCACTCCGGGAGTGCCGACAGAAGTGAAAATAAAACACAAACAGAATACTTTGCCATCATTCACTGACATATCGGATATAAATTAAAACCGAGTAGGTACAGACGCCAGCACATCAACCTACTACAATCTGTCAAATTTCTTTAATACATTTTCAACTTTATTGCTGAAGTCTAAGGTTCAAAATTGATTGGGGAAATCTGACAGTTTCGGGTAGGTTGATGTGCTTGGCGTCTGTACATCTCGAAGACAGCCGAACACATCCGAAGCGGTGTCGGTTATACATTTTCGCCGCGCCGTAGAAAGAGAGGGGGATACTCCTACGCCGCGCCGCGCCGGCTGTCTACTCTCCACGAATTTTCGATCAGGGTCACGTGTCCTGACGCGAATTTAACATTTTTTACCCATTACAAAAAAAGTGTACAACGCCGCTAAAGAAGTTTTCATTTTTCTTTCTTATAAATGGCTTCGATTGACTCTTCATAAGCATCGGAATTAAATTCATTTACAAGCGATTGGCCCTCTTTATAAGCATTGGAATCGAAGTCATTAACCAGAAAAGCTGGCCACTAAGAACATTACTTTCATAAATTCTGTCCTTTAGAATCTTAGAATTAAACTAATCTCGCACTCACATACTATCCTCCTTCAGCAGATGGTAAACCGTGGTGTTGCTGTCCTGAATGACGTTGGACATGGTTATGGTATGTCCCATGACGTCGCGGCGTCTGCGGAATTGCTCCCGGTAAGGACGTACGTCTAACAGGCTGCCGTTGTAGTGGCCGCGGACAGTGGAGATCATGGAGCCTTTGGGAGAAGGCTTGTGGACTTGGGGATGGGCAAATAAGTTTTTAGTAATAGTTTATGTAGCATTCTTGGTGACGGAGCTCGCCCTGGGAAGTACTACAACCATACAAGATCCACCATGTTCTTTTTTTATTGTTTGTATTTACTGTGCGTGTCCCAAATAAAATATTTTTCTTTCTTTATACATATTTCTGCCGCTAAGCAGCTTTGCTCTACCTATTCCGGTTTTAAGGGTATGGGTGACGATGTAATTATTACAGAGAAATACGATATTTTCAGTTTTGTCAACGCTTTTGCGACGTATTTGGTATTGCTTACCTACGTCCTTAGGTAGGTGACGGTATGGCCCAATAACACAAAACTAGTAAAGCCCAGTAAAGTGAGCACTAACTCACTGTAACAAAAACACAATTTTGACGTGATTCGTGTTGTGCATAATTATCAACGATGCTTGGAGCAGTGGTGGCGTAGTGGTAACGGCCCCAACTTAGTTGTAGGTCGTAAGTTTGAGCCCAGGCAGGCGCTTTACTTTGTGTAAGTAATTGTATTTCATCACTACTGCTCTCAAAACGTTGAAGGAAAACATTTTGTGGAATCCAGTATGTCCTAGAACCAAAAATGCGAAGACATGTGACATCTACCAATCCGCACTGGGCCCGCGTGGTGGATTACAGCCCACTCCCTCTCACAGGGAGGAGGCCTGTGTCCCAACAGTGGGAACGTTATAAGCTGTTTATGCTATTTATGGCGGCAGAATACATATGTGAGTAGGTACTTCCCCGCACGATCTCTCCTTCACAAACTGATCTACTTTTACTCAGTCTGCCCTCTACGCGTCTTTACTAAATGTACCTTGTGGGGACGCCAGTGACGTCACGGACCTCGCCGACGTCGGGTATAATAAGGAGATCACATTTTCGAATGACTACCGCTAAATGTACCTTACCAATAAGACACCGCTCCTCGGCTATATTTAGTAGTACCTGTTTATTGCCGCGGTTGGTCTGTGGATGGGTGACCATCTTTACATACTGAGACCCCTCCGTGCCTCGGAAAGCACGTTAAGCCGTTGGTCCCGGCTGTCATTCGTCGATCTTTGACAGTCGTTACGGGTAGTCAGAAGCCCGAAAGTCTGACAACCAGTCTTACCAAGGGGTATCGTATTACCCAGTAACTGGGTTGTGGAGGTCAGATAGGCAGTCGCTCCATGTAAAATACTGGTATTCAGCTGCATCCGGTTAGACTGGAAGCCGACCCCAACATTGTTGGGAAAAGGCTAGGCAGATGATGTTTAAATTTAATCATTACTAAATATACCCTATTTCAATAATGGCGAAATTGGTGCATAGTGCGAGTATTTAGGGTGGGGAATATCACTCGGCGGGTCTAAGTTGGTTTACAAGCAATAATAGTAAGACGTAGTCGACGGAGCCCCGCTTCGCAGGGCCCCTATTTCTGTCTACAGGGTTTAAAGCTACCTAACACGAAGGAGATGACGGGGGGCTCGTTCGCTCGCTTTGCCCGCCCACTTGAGCCCCCGTCATCCCCTTCTAACCTAACCTGTCCGAGTCGGGGTGCCCCAAGTCCCGAGCTCGCTTCGCTCGCTCTTGCATCCTAAGTTCTCATTGCGTTTTAATATGTCGAGATAGATGAATGTACAGAATATTAAAAATATATTAAGTATGGTAACATTACAACCCTGCCGAATCCTTTGCTCTGCACTCGTACGTAGTTTGCTTTGGAAATGGCGAGCATAATGTATCTAATACAGAGAATGCCTGAGTTGATATACATTTTGGTCTTTAGTGTAACGAGCACAAAAGCGGACCAACACATACTATGGATGTCTGTGGTCATATACAGTCTGGCATTACACGGCCGGGTATATTTAGTAGTACGTAATCACGCAACGCTAGGTCCTAATTATACTCAGATACTCCAACTCGGGTACCTATATTTAGTAGTTAGACATTTCGAAAGCCAACTAACAGCCAGCCAGCTAACTATACCCGACCAAAACCCGATGGGGAGTTTCCACAAGGTACATTTAGTAAAGTCGCGCCCTCTACTCACGTTCCATTAGTTTGAAGGAACTGCCAGTCCCTGCGGCCAGTACTAAGTCGCTGTCGGCCAATACTGGGCTGTTCCATAAAGCAGCCATGTTTGTTTGCTTAGACCAAGCGGTGATGACCAGCCAGCGATACGGTGAACGAAACAGGTTGCGTTTTGTTGCCTTCAAAATAATGATAAGAGTAAACTTTTAACAAAATCTAGATACAGATAAATGGCAATTTTTGTAATAGATAAATGTGATGCGTGTATAAAAAATAGGTTTTCTGATAATTGTTTTCTGTATAAATGTGAGATGAACTGCAACTGGATTGCAGTCGACCGATGTCAAACAGTCGATATTGATCGCTCCAAATCACAATCAATTGTCGATCGATGAACGTGTACCACATTTAATCCATCTGAACGGTGGAGTTCAACGATCGACGTCGACAGGCGGAACTGCATCAACAACAAACAATAAGCTAAATCCAATAAGAATTACCAAAGCAAGGACTTCTTCTGATCTTGGACAGTCCAGGTCAACAAGATACAGTAGATCATGATAATAATATTTGGAGTCAACATCCATAGACGTTGATGATCTGCTTCCAATTTTTGATATTTCATTTGCTAAATTAACTATAACATCTGGAAAAAATATAAAAGCGATAAACAGTAGTAGGTACAGTGAAAATAAACAATTAAATTGTTCTTATTTTTGCTGTTTCTGTACTTACAAAAATAAATGAATATTTGAATGCTACTTACTTTTATCCCAGCAAAGGTCACTTAAAATCAAACTCGTAGGTTTCCCTTCATTCTCAACGTAACTTTTAATAAAGTGGACCCAAGATGGATCCTTGGAGTACACCTCCTTTTCTAACATAACAAAAACCAAAATCAAAGCCCGGAAATTCATATTAGTGTTGAATATTGCCAGTATACAGACAAAGAACTAACTCTGACTCGAAACTATAATAACTGATGGTTAAACAATGTTAAAGGAAAATTAATGATGTCAACAGTGTTGAACGCTTTCCTCAAGTCACGATGTGTTACATTTTTAATGAGATCTCGAAGAAATGCTCGGTTTTGATTCGAAACCGTTTATAATTACCGTATTTATCGGTTGTTTGAACGTATAATTATATTGCATGGAGTCCATGGAGTCAGTGAGCATTATGAAGGTGTAATTATCGAGCGTTTACGTAATTAAATACAGATTTTCGTGTTTTGAAGTTTGACTAACGTATAAATTATTAATGTATGGAGTGCTTGTGAGTGTAGCCGCTGCACTTGCAGCAAATAAATTGCTTGAACGAATAATATCTAAGATACTTCAAACTTTTAGTAATTCGTATGCAAAACCAATAATTATTATGATAAACTTACCTATTACGCCACTTTTTACAAAAGTGCGTAAATACAAGTAAACAGGTACATAGTTTAAAATATTTTAGGGGCTTATATATTATACTAAAGAAGCTAAATAACACAAAGCTTTTAAAAATAAACCACCTTTAATACACACATGATAAAAAATAAATTAATACATCTCGTACAAAATAATGATCATTAGTTTCCTTATGTAAATATTGAATGTACTGTTTGGCGTGGTTTACAATTGGTACTAGCAGTTACTGCGTTTCTTTTACTTGCACAAGTATAACTTGCATGCAAGACAATTATAGATTTAGGTATAATAATATCGATGCCATATGCTGGTGCTCTAGTGTTGTCAAGACTTAAATACGTTTAGCAGTAAGTTTGTTTGTTTTAAATTATTGTGTATGAAATAATAATAATAACACAATTTTCATTAAATTTAAATTACATATTTGTATCCACAATTTACATTTAATGCATTTATTATATTATTTAATCTCATAAAACCAAGTTTTATATGATCACAATATAATACCAGAAAATGCTTATAAATAAAAATAAATAAATTACACTAAAATAATAATATTCACCTACATATAAGAATTTTACTACATCATGAATACAACGACCAGCATTCATCATCATCATCATCAGCCTATAGTAGTCCACTGCTGGACATAGGCCTCTCCTATTGCACGCCATTCAACTCTATTTTCGGCAACTCTCATCCAGCTGCTACCAGCCATCCTGCGAAGACCAGCAATGCAGGGTCAATATTTTTTCTCTTACATACTTATAGCACTATCCCTTTTTCGCGCTGGAACAATTCCCTATACGGCCTCAGTAACTCAAAGCAAGCAGTAGTCCCGAGTTATCATACTGCAACTCGGGATGTAACTTCGATTCGTTTACGATGGATACTTTTTTGCCCAGCAGTGGGCTAATAAGATAAATAAAAACATACATAATTTACGTAATGTGCGATCTATGAAAAGTGTTTAAAATACTGGTGTATGGAAAAACCGATTATATTAAGCATCTAGGTAAGTTAGCCCATTGTGTAAATATTATATAAAACAACATGTGTAACATGTTAGAAATCACAGTATTTTTAAATAATTATCATTAGCCAAACTTTTACGTACCTGTAGGTTTAACCGTTTTTGTTATAGTATTTTATTTCTCGAAGCGACGCCCGCTTTTCTTGTCGTAACCTAGTGTACAAACACGCTGTAAATGTGTAATACAAGTAGCGTCAGCACATAACTCACATACTTTCATTTTTCGGGATGCATGAAGAAGCCTCCTCGTGTAGCGCAGTTTGTTCCGCCAGTTACTCAATTGAACCGAGCGCTCGGCGCATCTTGGACTGTCACACCGAACACCTTATTTGTCTGGCCAATTCTTCCCTTGCGGTGGTAGGGCTAACGCCCTCCTGGTTTGCGACCACCCTCCTACAGAGTCAGGCGTCAAGCAGCCTGCTGTGTTTCGTCGATGCGTGGGAGTTTCAGTGCCTTAGGCATCTTCTGGGCACTCTCGTTCCATCAAATATCTCATCCATCGCTTTCCATCAGGTGTGATCGAGAACAAGAGCGGGGCCCATTCAGAAATAAAAAAAAAATACGCACACACACTTCTGACTTCGCCATTGATCCGGACGGTAACGAGAGTTCCTGCGCTTACACACACGTTCATCGTGTTTTTACACTGGGTTACCACAGTAAAGCACGCGTCGCTTCGTGAGATATTAAAATATTACATTATAAAAGAAAATTGCAGATTTTTTATATCATAAAACTGACTCTTTTGCATCTGTATAGTCTATTTAGGCTTATTTGACTTCATAATTATTCAGTTTTAAATTCGTCATCAGTACTTTTAAGGCAATGACTATATATAAAATGTTATTATTTTTTATTCTAAAACAGTTTTCTTAATAACAACTTAATTTACAGCAATTCCATTTAAGGCTGTGAAGCTTTTCTGAAGGCATTAACAATATCTTGGAGTACCCGTCTTTTGGATACCGGTATGTCGTATGTATATCAGTATTTTAGATACTTGTCAGTATTTTGGATTGTCAGTATCTTGTACTTGTATATTATATCAGTATTATGGATATCAGTATTTTGCATGCCATTATTTTGAAAATACCGTCACATTGGCTTGACCAATACCAAAATCTTGGATATATGTATATTAGTATTCTTGATACCACTATCTTGAATATACCAGTATTTTGGATATTTGTATTTTGCATGCCATTATTTTGAAAATACTGTCACACTGGGTTTATCAATATCAAAATCTTAGGTATATCAGTATTCCTGATGCCACTATCTTGAATAAACCAGTATTTTGGAAACACTGGCACACAGACGCAGTGATGTCTCGCGTAACAATTACAGCTAACTAGCGTTATTACTAATAATAGTACAGTTATTACAATAAGTAAGTTAAGTTTCCTTGTTGATAAGGGGCACGTTGGCGACACCCGTGTCGATACTAGTCGGGTCGTCTGTTGTTGACGTCTTGTTGGCACATTCGAAGTTTCCGCACAGGGAATTAATCTGAAAAAAGAGAAGTTATTTAATTTAATGTGAAGTTGTAGGTCGTAGGTTCAAACCCACACAGACGCCTAGAAACAAAAATTCGAAAACATGTGACATCTACCCCGCGTGGTGGATTACGTCCCACTCCCTCTCACAGAGAGGAGGCCTGTGTCTCAGCAGTGGGAACATTATAGCCTGATTATGTTCAGAATCATGTACTGGATCCATGGTAACAGGTGTGGGTCGACGTCCCTGCCACCCCGTATTAACCTGAACCAGTTTCATTTGCACCTCCGACGAGTCCTTGTAAGAACAACTACCGTGCATTCGAGATTTATTTGCCAAAAAATATGAATTCATGGAAAAATAACTTTAATTCCTACACAATAAAGTTCAGTTTACGCTACAACTTCGAACATTTTTATAACTTTGTCAAACTTGAAATAGGGCAGGGGTGTGCAACACCGGACACTTTTACTTTAGCTACTCACAGTCCACAACAAGATGGGCGCCGCTATGACGACCCCTGCCAGCACGTCCCACCAGTGGTGCCGGTGGTCCATCATGCGCGACACTCCGCATATCACCGCCGCAGCCACGCACAGCACCTGCAGGATGATGATCTTACTGGTGCCCGGACAGCTTGTTCGGCGATGGAGGTAATACTGAAATGAAATGTGATTTGGATATTAATATTGGTGATAGAGTGGCGATATCTACATCGCCACATGCGACCTAAACATCAAGCCAAGTTTACCGTGTGACTAGCCTAGCATATATACAGTATGGAAACCACATATTATTATGCATTAAATTATACCACATACTTGTAATCGCCATTTCTGACGATATACAAAAATTTAACTAAATCGGTCGCGAAAAAAAATCAGCCGTTCCCTACATTTTGACGAGTTATGCGAACATAAATGTAGGGAACAGCTGTTTTTTTTTCGCGACCGATTTCGTTCATTTTGATCTTAACTAACAAAACCTTGAAGTACTTTTTGTTTACTCTATCATTTAAGTAATTTTTTTGATACCGTAGAACATGACACATTCATTAACTGGTAATTTCAAGGTTTAAAGATACTGCTTAAAAAGGTTTTATTTGGTTCGTTTACGATGACTGTTGAAAAAAAAAAATTAGGTACGTATTGAATCCAAACGTGTTCTGAATCACGATATTACGCCACAGTTTCGGATGTAGGTATTTTACGCCCATTTTCACCACACTACACCACAGATTAGAGGGGCTCCTGGCTAAATAATAACAGTCGCACGGGTCAATTGAAGGTTAAGTTACGCCTGTTGCGGTCGGTCCGTAGATGGGTGACCATCCAATACATATCGAGATCCCTCCGTGGCTTAGAAGCACGTTAAGCCGTTGCTGCCGGCTGTCATTCGTAGATCTTTGACAGACGTTACAGGTAGTCAAAAGCCCAAAAGACTGACAACCCGTCTTACCAAGGGGGTATCGTGTTACCCAGTAACTGGGTTGTGATGGATTTACATGGAGCGACTGCTTATATCTGACCTCGTCTTTTCCCAACTGTTGGGGTCAGCTTCCAGTCTGACTACTGCCTGGTTAGACTGAAAGCTGACCCGAACACTTGGGAAAAGGCTAGGCTGACTTTGGACGTATTGAAGAGTCTGAATACAAACGAGTACAAAATCACGATATTACACCACAATTTCAGCAGGACGTATACTATGATCCGCCCATTTTCACGTCTTTACGAGGTACCTATTGTTTCTCAATTTCTACCACTAATAATACTTACAGCTAGGAACAGCCCTGCGTGCACGGCAAGCGACGTGTGTCCTGAAGGAAAGCTCCTGTCTGACTGATTCAACCAGTACGCCTTGGTACATGTGTAATTTGATATGTATTCCGTCCTGAAAAGAGATACTACCGTCAATATTTTGTACTTTATGTTTGGAACACAAAAAGGGGCGGAAAGACAAATATTTCATCATCACTTGCTAAACTGCAAAATTATCCACTTTTGTACACACTAGGGTTCTTCTAAGAATTCCGCAGACATGATTTGAAATAAAAAATAAAACATTTAGGGACCTCGCGCACTAGACGATCACGACTCCGGCCAGTGGCCGCAGCGACCAAGCTAACTATAGAAACCATATACACGTCGCGCACTTGGCCGCAACATGGTTTCTTGTTAATTTGGTCGTTGCAGCCACTGGTCGTGGTCGTGGCCGCCTAGTGCGCGAGGTCCCTTATTCTGTAAATAGAATATCAGAGCCACTTTTACACGCCATATAAAAAAAAACTAGGTGGAGTCAAGGTCGAGTTTGACCCCTGAGTTTTTTTCGCCATTTCTTCTCAGGGGTAGTCAGATAGGAAACGTCGACAAAATTTAGTTTTTTTTTTAATATTTTTTATTATGACTTGAAGTTATTCCGATATCATAATTTCATTTCATTTCAGCCATAATTGTATCGATACCCGTCACGTGTGTAAAGTTTCACTAGATAAATTAATTTGACCCTGTGGCGAAGCTTTGATCCAAATTGGTATTTAACGCCTCCTTCTGACTTTTACCAGGTCACCTGTATGTCCATTTAAAGGGGAACTTTCCCACTCCACATTTTTTTTCTAACTAGGTAGCCACATTCTGTCCCACTGTTGGGCAAACGTCTCCCTCGTGTCCTTTTATTCCATGCGACTTCTCAAACCAACTCTGGTCCATGCAGCGGCAGGAACAAGCTTGAAGACATTTGGAAATATATTTTTAGCTACTTAAAAAGTAAATGCCAAATAACCCTTCCTTACCCTTGACAAGTCAACGCCTCCTTGGGGCTGCACGTATCAAAGAAATGAGGTCTCGGAGACCCAACCATCAGTTTCAGCGCCTGCACTATGACGAGGTTCATCATGACTCCAAACAGGTACTCTTTGTACCAACATATTGCTTGCTTGTGTTTTACTGTCTTGTCATTGTGGTATATCCTCTCCACTAGTAACATCTGGAAAAGTAAAATAATATTGGTGAGAATTGGGTACTAACAGCCTTAGGCACTTGTCCCACCGGCGGCGATGAATGAGTAGCGAGTAGAACTAGCAACTGAAAACGATTTGGCGAGCAGCGAGTGTGTAGTTCCGATAGTTTTTTCACTGGGCTATCAGCGAGTGTCCCAGTGCGAAGGGCGATTACTCGCACCACTCGCTCGGGGCGGAGATATATATAGCAGGCGTGAGCTCTGACCGCCAAGCGAGCATCGCTGAGCGAGTATTATTATTGGAACTGCAATTATATGACAACCTATTTATTAGCCCTAATAGGTTGTATATAACATAAGTAGTTAACAGTTTTTAACCGACTTAAAAAAAAGGAGGTTGTCAATTCGATAGTGTATGTATGTAATATTATTGGAACTGCAATATATTCGAACAAAAAAATGAAGTAATGGATTAGCAATATCCTGTAAAATGATTCAGTTTGAGATTGATTGTGTGTTACGCAATTAGGGTGCAAGTCTACTCGCACGCCAGCTAGAAAGAGACAGAGATAGAAAAAGTGTGAATTTATTCTAGTAGATATAAGCTGTTTAGAAGCTGTCATAAAGTTTTCGTCATCTTGGATTTTCATTTATGCGTCACTATCGGCTTTCAAGCATCCTCAAAAACCATGAAAACGACCCATGATGAAAAATTTTCGCAGCCGCCATCTTGGATTTTTATTTTGACCTCACTAATATTGACTATCTCTCTTTTTCTCTCTCCCTGTGTCTCTTTCTATTATAAAAAGGAAGAAAATGTCGCATGGAGGGGACATAACGGTTTTAGCAGTTTACTTCGTTCCAAAAAAGATTAGGTATAGTATTTTGATAATACTTACAACAGCCAACGGCAACAGCAAAGTGGTAGCCATAAGTAGTTTGAAGCTGATCGTGTCCCCATTGAAGGGGTGCGAGAGCGCGGGGTCATTGCACTGGAAGCCCACCTGACCTCCGGGTACGATCCTCGACTCTACCACGGCAAGGATGAAGAACGCTGGAACAGGTGGAAAACGATTGTGAGTGATCATGGGTGGATGTTTGGAGACGAAAACCTGGATGGAAATTTTTGGTTAATTTATTATGAACCGGGTGATAAGCATTTGTTTGCATGGGTCGGCATGATCCGGCACAGCCGGGCAGCAACATCGAATATACCTATAATGTAGATAGATTGAAAACCTGTTCAGGTGGAGATTCATAGACGACTCCGCCTTGGAGTGTAAATGTGGTGCTGTTCCACAAACGATGGGACTCTTAATATCATGTGCCCTGTCAGCAACACGTTACAGGAACTGATGGACGCTAGTGATGGCGCCAAACACGCAGCAGAATTCTGGGACGAGTCTATTTAGATTGCTATCGACACGCTAAAAAGGAGAATGTAATACCGAGCCAACCCGCACATAATTCAGCGAGGGTATATGCCGGGCAGCCAAACGAAGTTTGTCGATCGGCACGAACCGATTATGACTGTGAAGTAACGCTTTGTAATCGGTTTTGTTGTTCAATAAAATACTGTCAAGTCCGTCTCGAACAAGTTTTTTACAACCCAAAGCAATAAGAAACATTCCCGAAAATTCCAACCCGAATTTCCAACCTTGTATTGTTAATAGTAGGCAATTACTAAAGTAGTAGGTAATTATGTAGTTCCCAGCCGATAATATGGTAAATCAAGTTTTAAAAATAATTGGCTTTATAATCATAATCAGCCTATAATGTTCCCACTGCTGGGACACAGACCTCCTCTCAGTGAGAGGGAGTGGGCCGTAATCCACCACGCGGGCCCAGTGCGGGTTGGCAGATGTCACATGTCTTCGAATTCTTGGTTCTAGGACATGCCGGTTTCCTCACGATGTTTTCCTTCACCGTTTTGAGAGCAGTGGTGATGAAATATTTGACACATAGTAAAGCGCCTGTCTGGATTCGAACCTACGACCTACAACTCGTAAGTCGCGGCCGTTACCACTTGGCCACCACTGTTCCCCTGCTGCTTTCTACAACTCGATGTGCCCTAATAACGGGCCAAGGTACTGTACGGTCAGTGGACCGAACTGAGTTCCCACTTTACCAAGTAAATTACAAGGTACGGTGGATCTACGTCCACCGACTGTTCATAATATATAAAAACTCAAACGCAAATACGCGCATTGACGTGGAGTTGCGGACACCAGCCCGTATTACCTATTAAGTACCTACCTTAAACTCAAACGAAGAATTAATTTTGATTAAACCATTTACAGGCACTTTTGAATTGTCTAGAGGACTAGAAAGATGAAGTTAGTTGCCCATTCCAAAACTTAATAGGTGCCTATAGAGAAGAACGGGCAAGAAACTCTATGGACATCCCTTTAATTATGGATGTAACTTAACTAATATTTTACGATGTAATCTACGTTCTATGTTTGCTATCACAGTACATATAGGTACCTAATCGTGAACTGCGTGAACGATAGCACATCATTGTTACGCATGTGGTTACGCTTCAAGAACCACGCGTCTAAAGCATGAAGATTGTGTTGATTTCTTTAGAAACTTCGAATCATTACATCATGACAACAGTAGCTCTCAAGATCAAAGGTAAACAACCTCAAGTTTTTTTTTACCTGTAATTACCTGTAGGTACTAGCAACAGCGATTTTTTTGGCACACCTAATAAAGATGTTGGACTTAAAACTCATTAATAATGATAAGTTAATATTCATACATAATAATAAACGTGGCTAAATAATAACATGCGCACGGGTCGATCTTCAAGGTTAAGCAGCAAGTTTGCCGAGAGCGGTCCGCGGATGGGTGACCCGCCATTAGGTACATACCGAGACCTAAACATACATAAAATACTGGTATTCATCTGCATCCGGTTAGGCTGGAAGCCGACCCCAAAATAATTGGGGAAAAGTAGGCAGATGATGACATAATATAAGTATACCATGATTGTATGTACAGACGCCAGCACATCAAGCTACCCGAAACTATCAAATTTTCCCAACCAACTTTGAATCTTATACTTTAGCGATAAAGTTGAAAATATATTAAAGAAATTTGACAGATTGTAGTAGCTTTGATGAGCTGGCGTCTGTACCTTTTATCTAGACGGCCTTGCAGACTATTAACTTTTCTATACTTACGTCATCGAGACCTAGGCAGCTTGAATATGTCATTAAGATATTTATAAGGCATTACTAATGAGCCATGACATCTGTACTTGAACTTTAAATGATCAGATAATGTTTCCTGCTACCGGAGTAGGTTATTGATATTTTAATCTTATTGCATATAGACATACATAAACTCATGCCTTGATCTCATGGGGGTAGGCAGAAACTGCAGAACCCCACCTGCTACCATCCTTATAGACTTTTTTTTTGCTTTGTTTACATTCATACATTGCATCATTGAGATGATTATCTTGCTGAAAGGGGTTAATTTTCCTGCTGGGGAGTTTGTTGCGCCACTTCTTCCCAGCTAAAGCACTAGGAAGTGGTGAAGGGCGGGCGTTTTGGGGGACTGTCTTATGTATTTTGACGTTCGAGAAGTGCTGATTCCCAGTCCAGTTTGAATAAATTACCTACTTTTGATTTTTATCTTTACACTATGATTTCAAGAATAACAAGCATCTAACGGAGGCAATGCAGTGTACGTGATAAAGATTAATCACTTTGATTGAATACCTTGATTACCTAACTTCATTTTCTACCTATTTTATTAATACCTAAGTAGGTACCTACTTACTTGTTTTTACAATTTTTTCATTTTACTCAAAAATAGCACAGCAGATTTGGATGAAACTAGACCAGCAAATAGACAGACCATGTCCTAGATAAATAATTGTACCTCCCTTGGCTTTACCATCAAACCATTTTCGAATTTCGAACTTTATTCTGATAATGTTAAAGTTCTGAATATAAAAAACTTATTAAGTAAGAAATATAAGTTTTTATATTTGAACTTTATATTCCCGAGTAAAAACTTGTCAATTTTGTAATAAGAACTTTATAGTTAAGTAGTAAGTATAGGACAAATAAAGTTCGAAATACAAAAAGTGGCTGAAAGTTTAAGCTGAGAGACCAAACAGCTTGTTTTGTATATGCTAATGACATGAGCGTTATTAACCAACTTCAAAAAAAGGAGGAGGTTCTCGTTTTGGTTCATAAATAGCCTGGGTCTAAAGATAAAATCTTGTTTTGTAATAGGACCTATAATTATATCCAGGTGAAGGAAGAAGTACTATTAGGATTGCAGTAAAATCTCCAGCAACAGTTGAAAGATAAAACTAATAGAGAGATTTTCACAATCATGTTATCTGTAACGTCTGAGTTGTATCTTATCATTTACCTACTAAACAGCTATTTACAGAGAATAATAATCATATCAGTCAAGAGACATGTTACCATAGGGGTATCTGTCATTTAGCTGCTTGGGCTTTTCCTTTATAGTTTAGCATAATCAGCCAATGACATTCCCACTGCTGGAACACTGGCCTCCTGGCCTCCTCTGTGAGAGGGAGTGGGCCATAATCCACCATACGGGACCAGTGCAGGTTGGTGAATGTCACACGTTTTCGAATTTTTGGTCCTACATCATGCCATCATGTCATGTTTTCCTTGAGTTTTGAATGGTGATAAAATAAATTACACAAAGTAAAGTGGACGCAAGAAGCATAGGGTTAAAGTGGCCGTGCTTAGGGAAGGCCTATGTCCAGCAAAATCTTTCGGCAATGATGATGATGCTTTTGCCCATCTGGGTTTCAACCCACAACCTACAACACATAAGTCGGCCTTTTAGGCCACCACTGCGCTCTGCAACATACCTAAGGTCCGACAGCGGCAGATTTGCCAAAGATGTAAACAACAATGGCCTAGTTAGCTCGGAGATTTAGACGAAAACTAACTTAAAATAAAAACTCTTGTTTATCGATTTTATTCAATTTCGAGCAGCCATTGTTGTTTACATCTTTGGCAAATCTGCCGTGGTCGGACTTTAGTTTGATTTTTTCAATTTTTTTATGGTGTGGGCAGAGTTTATACTGATTATACAAAATTTTAGCAATAACCATGTATACTTAGTAACCAGAACAAAAAAATATGCTAATGCAAAAACTATTAATTTCGTTGAAGTCAGAATTAAGTATATACTTATTGCTATATTTATGAGTGACTCATCTATAAGTTTCTAAGTACCTACAGCGTTTCTAGTTTATTCATAGTCGCAAATTCACAATGAGTAAGCAAAAATGTAGGTATAACATTTTAATAATTTATTTAACTAGTTAAAAGTTCCAATTGACAAATACAGAAAGGGGAAAATGGTTTGAACTGGTCAGTCAGGGATAAACCCGGACATTAAATAATTAGTGGTTTTTGAAAATATTTTCCTAATAGTTAACAATTATAAAATCTACATAGGTAGCAGAACTTTAAACAGCCGGCAACTGGGAAGCGTTTTTCTAAAAAAAGGGAATGCATAGCAATAATAAATTGTTTCTTCGTTTTTCTTGTGTCTGACTTATTTCTTCCCCGATGTTATAATTACAGTAAGTTGTGTTACCGGTGTTATGACTTTTTTTTACCAAAAATACCCATTAATATTGAAAAAATAATTATATTCAGGATTAATCTACACAAATGTATCTTTTGTTATCTGTTTAAATATCTAAGTTATCTGCTATAATCATCAAGATACACCAATTTATAAATCTTGAAACAAAAGTGGGATTTCCTGCGATTAAATTTTTTCACGATCTCAATAAGATGTAATCATTGACAAGAATTAATTTTATTGTCTACAATGTGTAAAAGTGTTTTCTGGCTAAACATTTATAAGTACAAAATTATAGAAAGTCAAGTCATAGTCAAACCATTTATTTCAAATAGACACATCTAAGGCAATTTTGAATGTCAAAATTTACAATAAAATAGAATTGATTCTATTCACACAAAAATGAGAATTTTATTTGCTTCTTGTAATAAGGAACAAATTTTATATTGTTGAAAATTCTATAATGATGACTCAATGTCAAATAATTACATAATCTTTAAACATACATATTTAGTTTTAATGCCACTATGCAAATAACTATTCTTGTATTTGTTAAAATACTTACTTAAATATGTTAATTTTAAGTAATGAACAAAGTTTAAACTACTGGTTTTTCTGTGTAAATAAAAGTGAAGAAGGAAGCATTATAAATAAGCAAATAAATGAATAAAAATGAGTACCACACCAAAATAATTTAGACAATACTGAAAATTATTCCTAATTAAAATTGAGAGCAGTGGTGGGCCCGTGGTAACGGCCGCAACTTATGAGTTGTAGGTCGTAGGTTCGAACCCAGACAGGAGCTCTACTTTGTGTCAATTATTTCATCACCACTGCTCTCAAAACGGTGAAGGAAAACATCATATAGAAACCGGCACGTCCTAGAACTAAAAATTCGAAGACATGGACCAACCCGCAATGGGCCCACATGGTAGATTACAGCCCACTCCCTCTCACCAAGAGGAGGGCTGTGTCCCAGCAGTGGGAATGGTCAGTGGGTTGTCAGTGGGAATGGTCAGTGGGTCGTCAGTGGGTTGTCAGTGGGAATGGTCAGTGGGTCGTCAGTGGGAATGGCCAGTGGGTTGTGAGTGGGAATGGTCAGTGGGTCGTCAGTGGGAATGGTCAGTGACAATGGTCAGTGGGAATGTTCAGTGGTTCGTCAGTGGGAATGGTCAGTGGGTCGTCAGTGGGAATGGTCAGTGGGTCTTCAGTGGGAATGGTCAGTGGGTCGTCAGTGGGAATGGTCAGTGGGTCGTCAGTGGGAATGGTCAGTGGGTCGTCAGTGGGCCGTCTTAGTGGTTATAAGCTGATTATGATTGATATGATATGACGAAAATTGGGAATATGCATTTGCCCAGTGATTATTGCTATGTAATGAAAGTGGCCACCAATTTTTGATATAGTTATCTAGACTAAAATAAGTAGGTAAGTGATAATATTATCTAATACAAGCTTTTACTTGTGGCTTCGCCCATGTGAATTTCAGAAATTATCCCTTGGGAATGTGCTCTATGCCTAGCCTATGTCCTCCCTCGGGATGCCATCTATCTTCTTGCCAAGTTTTATCGAAATCAGATCAGTGGTTTTGGCGTGAAAAGGTAACATACAGACAGAGTTCATAATCATAATCAGCATATAATGTTCCCACTATTGGGATACAGGCCTCCTCTCTGTGAGAGGGACAGACAGAGTTATTACTCTCGAATTTATAATATTAGTATGGAAACTACTATAGATTCAATTGAACACAATACTGAGGTTACTGCAATAAAAATACAATTTATACAGCCATGTAATCAAGCTATAAAGTTGATTTTACGCTTGAATAAAATTTATGATCTATAAAATATTGTAAGTACAAACCTCTGTGCCACCGGTTTGTTTTTGACCACAATAACTTAATTTTATCCATCTTATTCGAACTTTCGCACGTCTTCACCAATGTAAAAACAAAATCTATTGAAACACTCGTTAGCACATCATTTCAGGCGCGGGAAATCACTTATTTGATGACTCAGTTTCGTAGATTTTAATCGTAATTTAGTCACAGAATAAATATAGTCGTAATTTTATTATTATGCGCGCTCAATACACGCTTCCATGGTATAATAATATACTTATATTATTATACCATGCACGCTTCTTTCTTTCGAGTTACCGGTGGAAACCACAGAACATTAATACTCCAAGTGGAAACTGACAGTGAACGACTGCCTTATCTCACGTCTAATATAACCTTGAAATAGCGTTGCTTATCGTGACAAAATAAAAATAAACCAATAAAAGAGAACGCGGAAATTAGCGAACGAACTAAATTCTGTAACTGTAATGGGAAAATCCGTTTAATTCCGTTTGCGAAATGACATTCATAACAACAGTTCGGAAAGAGACAAGTAAGTTTTATAAGATGTGTTTGTACAGTAGGTTCAGAATTTTTTTTCAAAGGTTGTCAAGGATTCCCGAACCACTGGATCACTGGTACTCTAATAAATACCAATATGTTTGACAAGATATTTGTTTTATGTGTCTTTATACTGAATACCCATAAATATATCAAAATTATGCAATGCACTTGAATTAAAAATTAATTAATTTACTACGAAAGAACTGCTGATACTATCACTCAATAAAAAATCATGAAAAAGAGTACTCTATGAGTATTCTTTGGTTTTGAACGAAACTCTCACCGTCAATCAAGCTGACAGTGACAGCTTAAATGCATTCGAATTTTGTTTGTTAAAATGCGCACTGTGTTCCAAAAACCTTTCGAACTTAGAAATTGATGCGTCTCATGATTCTAAATACCGAACAAAAACTTCCGAGTGGCAAATATTTATAGTTTTGGATAAAACTTTTTTCAAAGTTGATCGATTTTCCATACCTACTTACTTAGAAAGTACTATTTTCATCGGAAACTGTAAACAAAATTATTATGCTTTCATCAGTGTCATTTTATTACTCAATTGAAACAGCAATTATTTAATTTGACTGCTTTTCCAAAATGTAAGCCAAAATGGTGAGAAAATAAAAAAAAACACTGTTTTAATTTTTAAAATTTATTATTTCACGTAGATATAGCACCCACAAATCAATTTAAAATGTAGTAAATCTTGTAAAATATCATTACAAAAAAAATCAGATGTTAATTCCGTGGGATATCTTATTGACTTCTACCAACTCCAAACGCCTATCATGTTGTAATAGCAAAGTTTTGTGAATTATTTGATAGGATCTTTTAATTCAATAATTCACAAAATGTTGCTATTACAAAATGACAGGCGTTTCTACATCTATCTAGTTCTAGTACGTACCTAAATAATACACTGTTTCAGTTTGTGTCGTACTCGTATGCAACCGTTATCCGCTTGTAATCCGTGTACTTAAACAGGAAAGCTGGAAACCAAGATCACCAGACGATCGAGACCAGCTTACAGCACACAATAAACGGCTAAAGAGGGCGAGCCATTGGCAATTGGCTATCGCTCGTTATCCTCGCATCTATGTGGTCGCATGTTCTGTGCTATGAGCGTCGCACGAGGAGGCTTGGGTCGAGCCCGAAACTACTCGTATACAAGTCGTGTGTAAAGCATGAATGTTACTTATTCATAAAAGTTTTTAAGGACTAATAACGTCAACTTCCACGTATCGTCAAAAACAATAGTGGGTAGGTAATGTAAGTACCTAGGTGTCTACTTACAATCTATTTGTCCGTCGTTCACAATACAAGCTACACCTACGACAAAAGTAGTTTGACATTTCCATTTCACAAACGAGAACTAAGATGTTTAGATATCTTTATTATTGTGGTGGTTACGGACAAAATCTGATGTCAGGCGCATCGCCCACGATCCGGCGACAATACGCCATTATGTCAGAAGAGCGTTAATAAAGAACGTTATGCACCAGGAAGCGGCATTGTTAAAGATTGTATGGGAGATGCTTTCTATTAAGTAAAGGCTTGGTAATGATGACGATGCAAAAGTTTTCAAAATAATACTACCGAGCAATGAGCTTTCTTTCTGGAATATTGCCTAAGCCAAAGCTGCAAGTGTGCAAGCGTGGCGTGCGCTTGTTATCCGGATTGCTAATAATGAAACCGGTAAATCTGGTGATAATAAACAAATCAGTGGAATTAACGACAATAAGTTGAATAAAGGACAATGCTTCCTCAATTTGCAAATCGAATCTCCTAAAGTCTAAACTAAGATTCTGATGGTCCACCTGCCATGGACCATGGTCCACCAATTTTGTTTGCCAATTTCTCCCCAAAAACCCATATTACGTTGATCACACGGTTCTCGTCTGATCACCGAAGTAAAGCAACGTTGAACGCGGTCATTGGTTACCTACTGAGATTGAGATGGGTGACCACTTGTATTGGTACCAGGGACTACCGCTTGAAGTTGACTTTTTGCAATAAATTACCTTCCGTAAATAATTTATTGTCTTTGCTTACCGCCTATTTTGTAAATGAACTGTCATAATATTCAGTGTTAATCGTATGAAAAATGGTGTTTACCGTTACTTTTTGTCAATAAAGTATAATCAAAAGTGCGTTTTCTCACAAAATGGCTATGCCTGCTTGTTAGCTGTCTCACAAATCACAATTTAAGCCCCAGTGTAACGATATTCTTCGTTTTAACAAGCAATATTTAAAAAAATATTATATTGTTAAAACAAATAGGTGAGTTATTCGTAACACCGCCGCATAGAGGAAACATTTTAATAGCATCGCCGTCATAATGCACATTGGCAATGTTGTTTATGGTTATTTCTTTTTTTGTAAAATGTGTGAATGGACAGTAATTTATGATAGTAGGTAAAAGATGTCTCCGTCGTCTAATATATTACTCTTTGGAACGAAGTTCTTTAACTTGCAGTAGGAGTAAACTGGTAGAAATCGTCACGACTTTTTATAATATATACCTACTTAATAGAAAGAGTCAGAGAGAGAGATAGTTTACCTACTTACATGGTTTTCAAGGGTGCTGAAGCCAATAGAGAGGCCAAATTGACAATCCAAGATGTACCGGTGAAATGGGGTTAGTTTGATTCTACGGGTTTACTTTGATAACAACTTTCGACTTATGAAAAACTTAACTTAACTTAAATTTTATTAGATTTAAATATGTAGATTTGAACAAAAAAATCAGTTATTTGTATTTATTAAAGAAACCACATCATCTTAAAACAACTGCAGCACAAAAAATTGTGGACCGATATTTCTTAGTTTTTTACTTGGTTAAGGGGTTACTATCAAAATACGTACCAAAAACTTGTGCAATCAAAGTATCCCCGATGTCAGTATGAAGCTGATCACGATGATTATTTTTTTTTTCTCAAAAAGGAGTGTCCAAAAATATTACTTATACAACCCATAAAACCGATGTTACATTTATTTTTGTTAATTTTTCAGCCTTCTTAGTAGGTACAGAAATATTTAACCTCGAATTTTAAAATTGACCAAAATTTATCAATGTAACCCTATTTTACGGTAATGATAAATTATTTATTTTCTGTAAGTACGTTTGTAAAACACTTTTACATGTCAATCATATTATTTTTTTAAGCTAGAGATGTCAGCGTTTCCTATCTGAATATTCTGAGAAGAAAGGCCGAAACAAACTCATAGGTCACACTCTCTTTTATAGTAAAGGGTGTCTCAGTAAGAGTGCACTTTTTAAAATTGGAATATTTTTTTTTTCATGCAAGTGGCAGCTCTGAAATTTGACAGCTGTCACCTCTGTTTATTCCGATTATTAAAAATGGAGAGCTTTTTGAAAGAACAACGCGTTATAATTCTGAAAACTCATTACAAAAATGGGGAAAGTTACGCTGAAACCGCTCGCAAACTTCGCCAAATTTTCAGCCGAGAAAGTGCACCTAATGTGTCAACCATTCGAAGAGTGGTAAAAAAATTTGAAGAAACTGGGTCAATTATGGATAATAAGAATCCTTTGCGTCAACGTACCGGTCGGTCTCTTGAAAACATTGCTGCTGTAAACGAGAGTGTCGCCGAAAACCCGAAAACATCAATTCGACATCGTTCTCAACAACTTCAAATTTCACGAAACACTACGCAGCGAATTTTGTTCTGATGACAACTGGCCACCAAGATCGTGCGATTTAACGCCGTGCGATTTTTTTCTTTGGAGTTTTGTGAAATCTCGGGTTTATGCGAATAAACCCGAAACAATTCCTGAGCTCAAATCGGAAATACAACGCGTCATCGGTGAGATACAGCCACATCTCTGTGCAAAAGTCATGGAAAATTTCATGAAAAGAGTAATGGCCTGTCATCGGAGCCGTGGGGGTCATTTGCCGGATATTTTATTCCATACTAAATCGGAACATGTCTTCTTTACAATACAATAAAAATATCACAACTCTGTCATAAAATACTTGTTTTTATTTTAAAATGAAAAAGTGCACTCTTATTGAGACACCCTTTACTTAGATACATTCAAAATCTTGGTCAGATCATGTAAAGACCATGTAGATTGGTGTCTGAAATGGTCTTTTGAGGAAAGAACCACACAGATTGAATAATATTTATGTTTTCGCATCCGCCAGCCGGGGGTCCCCCGACCCCACACATCTTTTTTATGAAATAGGTACCTATTAGTTACAACCTAAGCATCTGCAAATGCGCTAAAAAGTTAGAAAGAGGTGTACTCTGCCTTATCCTTTTTGTTGGGTAACGAAAACATGCTGACAAAAAAGAAGCATAATTATTATTATTGCCGTTCATTATCCTACGGGTATATAATATATTATCCTACGGGTAGGTAGGTATGGACATTTATGGAAATATAAAATCCCCTTATGAATAATACACCTAAAGTGTCTTTGTGAATACAACTAAGAAGGGTGTAGGTAACTATTAGATTTATTAAATACATTATTCATTTTATGAGGATTAACAAGTACGCTATTGTTTGTCTGTATGTATTTGCTATTTATACTTAAGGAAGTTTTTTTTTTTTGCGCGGTGAAAATCCTCATGGACTACCTCCATCGAGGGGTTGACATTGACAGAGGGGCATGCCGGACTCTTACCGGCTAAAACCACCGCGGTGTTCCATCTCTACCTATGGCCTCCATACCTACCTACCTTTTGCCTACTGAAACGTTAGTACCTAAGGAATGTTAAAAGGAATGAAGTTGATGTGCATAATGGATAATCATCCCATCATGTTCCCACTGCTGGGACACAGGCCTCCACTCTGTGAGAGGGAGTGGGCCGTGACCCATCTCGCGGGCCCACTGCAGTTTGGTAGATGTCACACTCACATGTCTTCGATTTTTTGGTTCTAAGATATCCCGGTGTCCTCACGATGTTTTCCTTCACCATTTTGAGAGCAGTGGTGATGAAATAATTTACACAAAGTAATGCGCCCGTCTGGGTTCGAACCTACGCAACTCGTAAGTCGTGACCGTTACCACTGATGTGATATTCTGTTAATATAGATACGTGACATCGTAATATGGTTATTGGAAGTGGAACCCTACGTGGGGCAGCCATTCGAAAATAAGAAGTTTTTTTTTATTTTTTATAAATGACATCTCGCAGGTCAACCTAGAAGGTTAACGACTGCTTAACCGAGCTTTCCTGTCAGTGCCTCAATAAATTAAGGCCTCCAGCGATAATAACTTAACAAGATCTCTAAGCGACTACACGCTAAGGGCACCAAGGGACAGGCTGGATCGGATTAGATCTTCTGCCTAGCCTTTTCCCAACAATTTTCGGGTCGGCTTCCAGTCTAACCGGATGCAGCTGAGTACCAGTATTATACAATATGGAGCGACTGCCTTTCTGACCTCCACAACCCAGTTACTAGGTTATACGATACCCCTTGGTAAGACTGGTTGTCAGACTTTCGGGCTTCTGACGACCCGTAACGACTGTCAAAGATCCACGAATGACAGCCGGGACCAACAGCTTAACGTGCTTTCCGAGGCACGGGGGGTCTTGGTATGTAAACATGGTCACCCATCCACGGACCAACCGCGGCAACCGTAGCTTAACCTGATCGATCGAAGAAGCAATATTAAAGTTTCAGTTTTTATTTCAAGGGGACGATGCACACTTTTTCTCGTCTATCATATAAACTGAATATTTAATTTTGAAAACGAATTCGGAATTCGCCTGAGTGCTCGAATCCAAAAGGTGCGTGATGAAACCAGCATGTCCTAGAACCAAAAATTCTAAGACATAATATGACATCTATCAACCCGCACTGGGCTCACGGGTTACCGCCCCCTTCCTCTCACCGAGAGATGCCTGAACCCCAGCAGTGGGAACATTAAAGGCTGATTATGAGCTCGAATGTAACCAGAGATAATTTTCTACCAGCCTGAATGGTGTAAGGTTCTCTTTTGTAGACAACCTCTACGGTACCTAGAGAGCTATTAGGTAAGCCGGTTGCAGACCAAGAGCCAATCTAAGTTAGTTTACCTTAGCTGGTATAGCTGAGGTCATTTTTCATACTTGTGTGCAGACAACAAACTATGAACACAAGTCATCATCATCTGCCTAGCCTTTTCCCAACTATGTTGGGGTCGGCTTCCAGTCTAACCGGATGCAGCTGAATACCAGTATTTTACATGGAGCGACTGCCTATCTGACCTCCACAACCCAATTACTGGGTAATACGATACCCCTTGGTAAGGACTGGTTGTCAGACTTTCGGGCTTCTGACTACCCGAAACGACTGTCAAAGATCCACGAATGATAGCCGGGACCAACGGCTTAACGTGCTTTCCGAGGCACGGAGGGGTCTCAGTATGTAAAGATGGTCACCCATCCACAGACCAACCGCGGCAAGCGTAGCTTAACCTGATCGATCGACCTGTGCGGCTATTATTATTTAGCCACGGACCCCTTCAAACTATGAACACAAGTATGTAACAGAAATACACATTCTATGAAAATTTCAACTGTCTACCTATTATTATGGTTCATGAGATACATCCCCCTGACAGTCAGACGGACGCACGGTCAGCGGAGGCTTAGTATTAGGGTTCGGTTGCTACCCTTTGGGCACGCACCCTAAAAATTACCTCGAGTACAGACGCCAGCACATCAACCTACTATGTACAATCTGTCAGATTTCTGTAATAGACTTTCAACTTTATCGCTAAAGTATAAGGTTCAATGTTGATTGGGAAAATTTGACAGTTAGGGGTAGGTTGATGTGCTGGCGTCTGTACATACTTGAGGTAATTTTTCACATGAGCTAACCTAAACAAACTTAGCTTAGTTCTTGGTCTGCAACCGGCAACCTAATTGCGTAACACACTATCAATCGCACAGCAAATTGCTAATCCATTGCTTCATACGTTCAAAAAATGTGTCTGCTCAACACGTAAATAACGCAATGAATGTTGTTGACTTGTCAAAATGAAACCGATTCCGATTGATAATGTGTTATGCAATTAGCCCGCCGCTTTACATTATGCTCGAATCGGTGTGCCTGCTTGTTTCATAAAAGCAACCTGTTGCTTATTCGAACCACAATAGTTCCATGTTCTTTATAAATTAAGCACAGAAGCCAGCACATCAAGCTACCCGAAACTGTCAAATTTTCCCAATCAACTTTGAACCTTATTCTTTAGCGATAAAGTTGAAAATCTATTAAAGAAATTTGACAGATTGTAGTAGGTACCTACCTACCTAACCTCAGGAATAACCTTTGACCATTGTCATCTGTAGTCTTCAACCATGTAGATGTCATCAATATCCTTGTTCGATAATAAACTTACTGAACCCACGAGAAATCTGAAAATACGGTAATTTGAACCCATAGATAACCCTGAATCTAACGCTACTCTACTCCTTGACTTTTCTCTTCAAATACCATAGACATGTCAAACTATAGTCCGTTCAAACTGCACATTACAGAAAACACAACAACACGATCCCTGTAACCTTTACGTAAAGCCTTTAAATACGAATTATAGAGGAAAAGGAAACAATAGTCGATTGTTTCCATACCTCGCTGTAAGATTCCTGTAAAACAAGTGGGTGACGTACCACAATAAACATACCTACCTAATTATGAACGACTGTAGCTTATGCCCGCGGCTTCACTCGCGTTGGAGTCGGAGTTTATCCCACGGGAACGCAATACCGGGAAAAAAAGTATCATATGTCCTAACCCAGGTCAGCTGTGTACAAAATTCATCCTATCACCCGATGAGGTGTGAAAAGGTAGCAGATAGACAGACAAACAGAGTTTCTTTCAACAACTAAGCTATTGGCTCTTAATCGCCACCTATGACGCCCACGGGACCATGGTGTGGAAAACTAAAGATTAAATCCACTAATTTCAATGGCATTTACCAAAATTTTGATTAAAAGTTCTGAATACCTACCTAAAATAATATTGTTGTCGTTAGGAACTACTATATCATTAAAATAATTACCTACTCTAAATGTTACAACCCTTCTTTCATGAGACCAATGGTTAAATAAAACAAAAAAAACATGCGACTGTTTTTAACCGACTTCAAAAAAAGGAGGAGGTTATCAATTCGGTTGAATATTTTTTTTGTTTGTTACCTCTGAACTCCGTTATTTACCTATAAGCTGATTTGCAAAATTCTTTTTTTTTTTCTTTCAGTTTGGTCCCATAGGAATTTCATCAAAATTGGTTCGTATCTTGGTTTTTAAACCAAAATTACTGGTAAAAATTCAAGTAAGTATGTACTTAAACGAAATTACGTTGTTTGATTTCCTATGATTTTTCAGTGGTGGCTTAGTGGAATTTTCATGGGATACATTAGTAGCTCTGTAGCGCAGTATCTTTACATACCTAATCAACCGACTTCAAAAAGGAGGAGGTTCTCAATTCGACTGTATTTTTATTTTGTAAGTATGTTGTATATAATGTTACGCGATATCTCGGGCAAATTGTGAATATGGTTTCAAAAATTATTTTTTTAATGGATAGGGTATGCTTCATTAAAATAAAAATCATACCATGCTACCATAGCTTATATGTATGTACAGCGACATGCGACCACGGGAAGGTATTTTCTTGTTTCATAAGTACTTTTCAGTAGTCGGGTTTTAGTTTCTTAAACTTATTTTTCGTCTTTTTTGGAAGTTGGTTGTTTTTTTTTGTAAAAAAGTTTTTTCTTTAAGTATTTCAATTTCATAATTGAATATAGGTAGGTATACCCTTCCTGACCATGTTTAACTTGTTAGAACATTCATTTTTAAAGACGTGAAGCATCCTCAATTTGTCTCCATCTTATCTTAATAGCCTCTTCAATTCTTAAATGTTATCTAAATAAAAATCCTCGCCGTATGATTGAAATGAATACATTAAAGCTTAATTTTTATCTCCAGGACAAAGGCCTAACGGCCATAGACAACACACGAAGCGTCAATAAACTTTTTTATTCCTGCACCGTGTGTGGCCACGGCAACTCTTTATAAGTCCAAGCCGGGATGTTGGCTAACCTCATGCCTCAGGCACTTAATTTATAGCCAGCATAGATAATATGGGCCACTTTGGATTAATATTAATGAAGCCTAGTTTACCAAGAGTTTTAAGTGATAACGTTTTTATGTTTCTTTCGAAATGGGATTTAGTTAATCTCAGTTTCGTAAAGCTGTAATCGATATGAACGTATATGGTTGCATTTTATTGAAGAAAAGTTTAGAATTAAGTGTTCTAATAGCCAACTAATGTCTGGTGTCACAGTAAAGTGTTTAATTTATACCAGAGCATGTGGGCGGACATGTTCAAAATGATAATCATTGCACGACACCTCAGGTTGATGCTACTGGTTTATATTTTTGACGCCTTCGCAGAGAAGGAAGGTTTGATTACATTATGATGCGACGGGCTATAAAAAAGCTACTAATTAATTTCATATAAATTATTATGCAAGATTTTTTATTGTCTATAGCCAAGATTAGTTTAAATTATTTTGGCTAGCATCGGCTCCACGTACAACAAGGAAACAATTTAAGTACCTAAGTACAGTAGACTTGATGGAACACAATTTAATGTACGTTTTCTATAATCTCTAATGTGACGGACGATATTGTGGTGAACGTCCACGACCACGTCACGGCACCACGATAACGCACGGAAGTAAAATGTATGGAAATATATGAAGACACTTTTAAATTTGCGTCCACGATTTGGTTGTAAGGTCCATGTTTTTCCATATATTTTACCGACGTGGACGCAATCGTCACATTAGAAATTTTAAAAGCGCACATTTGACAAAGCTTTTCCAAGCGTTAATCGGGTTATTGTAAACTCACCACAACGAAAATTCGCCACATTTAAAAATATTGGTTAACTTGCCACATCCTACCTACACTGCGGATCTATTCTGTACAATACTCACCGAAAGGTGAAGTGAGATTGAAGTGTCTGTAGTGTCATCATCATGGCCCTAATTTACTTTGACCAATTAACGATTCCTTTCTTCGAAACCACGTCAATTCCTTAGCCAATCATGACATCCGTATTCTATATGACACAATGGCGTGGTTTGAACTGTCAAAATACATGTTGTCCGTACCGGTTTATATTGTATTTCGATTCCTTGCCGTGAACAAGACACGATATTGACGTCGTTTGCCCGTTGTAAGACTTTGGGGGGAATAATACAGAATTGGGGGCCGAGGTGGAATCAGCTCACTGTACATGAGTTGTCACGGTAAGATTTCTAAAGAATAGACGGGCTGCACCGGAAATTCTATATCTATCATAGATATAGAATTTCCGTAGATTGGTAATGTCAACAATCAAACGAGACCAAAAACCATTGATCTAAGTATATTTTGTTTGTTACAATAAGTACTTAAATATAATCTATTTTTCTAAGATTATGCATTTGTATGAAGCTACCTATCTTAGCTGTCGATATCAACAAAAATTAGGCTATCGCATCACTAAAAAGTGAAGTTATAACTCCTTCGTATTTCTCTATTTGTTATTTCTTAAATACGGTGGTTTTAGGCATGCTAATTCATCTAAATCGTAAGTATAATAATGTTCTCATCATATTTTGCTTATAGCCGGCTTATTAGTGCATTGTTAATGCAGTAATAATGATTAAAACACATTGTAAACTTACTGGTGAAACGAGTAATCCTGGGGGTTTTTCTTTTTGGAAGATTCACATCCTGGTACTGCACAAGAAACCATCGTATTATGGTTATTTAATCACAGGTTATCACTCTAGTTCGCTTAAATAATTGCCGAAACGCTCACGTAAACAGTCACCGGGGCCGGTATGGGCCGGTAGCAAATACGTGTTTGGCCCTGTTAACAGCGTCACTTTCTCTCTCTTTCTAACACAGCAAAGTTCCGTTAAAGCGGGAGCTCTCATTCACTCTCATGCCCAATCTACGGAAATTCTATATCTATGGGCTGCACTGTACCTCTCTCTCGCACAATAAAAAAATCCTCGGTTCCAGTGGTATTCTGTAAAAAAAATCCAATGACTAATAAAACTAGTTCTCCCATCTCAGTGAAAATATCACGGTGAAAAGTTACGTGAAGTGAATTGTCATCAAAACTAAAGTATAATATTATTATAGGGTAGTTTTCATTTCCGTTGATGCTAGGAATTTAAAATATTGACAACTCACGTCAAGCTCACTTCACCTAAGTTTTCACGATGATATTTTTGAAGTGAAAACTTCTTTAGCGGCGTTTTACACTTTTTTTGTAATGGGTAAAAAATGTTAAACTCGCGTCAGGACACGTGGCCCTGATCGAAAATTCGTAAGACGGATGGAGAGTAGACAGCCGGCGCGGCGTAGGAGTATCCCCCTCTCTTTCTACGGCGGCGGCGCGGCGAAAATGTATAACCGACACCGCTTACTCGGTTTTAATGTATATCCGATATTTCAGTGAATGATGGCAAAGTATTCTGTTTGTGTTTTGTTTTCACTTCTGTCGGCACTCCCGGAGTGCCAGTTTTTTTTTTACAGAATTGATTGGCTGACGCCAATTAATTTAAATGATTTAAACGAATCCAATATATTTTGGTTTCATCTTAATATAATCGCACCAGAATAATTTCCTCATGTTTAGACGTCAATTTCCACCAGCTCTTCAATATTGCCATAACAACTAACATTGACCGTTCAACATCGTCACAACAACTAATTATTACGTGAGAAACGAAAGTTATTTCTATTTGTTTATTATTTAATTGTTCCTGACTAAGATTAACCGGTTTTAGTTAAAATCATTATGTTTTAAAAACATGCTTTGTTTGTACTTCCGTACTTCATGTTTGTATGTCTAATTATGTGCGTAGTATGTTGTGGTTTTGTTAGGAAATTGGACTTTTATGTGACTGTATAGTTGCTCAGTTTCTTTGGAAAAAATGACGTATGTTTTTTAACTGAAGAGCGTTTATAAAGACTTTAATTTCAAGAGACATGAATCCAGAAAATTACAAAGAATTTATTAAAAAAAAATCTGCACCCTCCATTCTTGATCACCTAACCTAGGGGTGCAAGGCAAAAGCTACTGTGGATTGGATTTTGTTCTTAAATAAGTAGATAGAGTTTATGTTAATATTGGAATTCTGGTGTGATAACGTCTTAGAAATCGATGAACGCCGGCTGCACGCACGAAAAAGCATGACACGTTCCAGCATTGTCACGTTCCGTCTGATCCGAATGTGCAAGCGAGAGCGCGGAACAAGCGATAGAGAGGCACGATCAGATGTTTCCTTATGACGTTATCACGTAAAATTATCGTCCGTAAACCGACTTTTTCAAGGAAGAAACTGCCAAGCGGTAATTTAATGAGTTAAGTACACCTACTTACATAGTATGTAGGCCCACATTTTTTACTAGGCTGCTATTGTTAGGCTAGCTAGACCAAAGGATTCTTTAGCAGGATACATTTTTGCTTCAGATAATAAAAGTTGTTCTGTCTTTATTTTTTATTATTTAGGTATCTATCTATTTATTTGCACGTATTAATTTAATAGCAGGCACCATTCATAAAGTTTGAAGACTTAGGTCTTCAACGAGTGCGTCCTGTTCCTTATGTACGATACGGTGCCGAAACGTGAACACTGACAGTGTCCACAAATTCGAGGTCGCTCAGTGCGCTATATGATCAGAAAATAAATTATCCGGAAAAGAACCGGAATTACCGACATAGCTTGCAGAGTAAGTAAGCTGAAGTGGCAGTGAGCTGGCCATGTTTCGACGACCTTCAAAAAGTGGCTGGGACAGACTGGATAAGGAAGGAGGACGACAGGGTGTTGTGGCGCAACCTGGAAGAAGTTTATGTCCAGCAGTGGACTGCGATTCTCATAGACATATGAAAGATTTCTATGGCGATTCTACTTACTGTGAATCAATCAGCTCAACCTGAGTTGATTTTTTCACAGTAGGTAAGTAGTTAAGTGAAAGATAAACCTTTAAAAAACAGCAACTTTAATTTGGTTTAGGAACTTCCCAACACCTCCGAATTCCACCTTTCCCTGCAACATGCGTACATCGGAGTTAAAAAAACGAAACAATACAAACACAGTAGATTAGCGTTAGCGGTGAAACCGTACGTCTGTCTGTTTACATACGGCTGTGGAGTTGTGGACGTAAGCTGCGCCTGCGCCGCCGGTGACTGACACAACGCGAACTTTCGTGGCGCCTGCGTCGGACTTGAACTTTATGTCTTCCGTGGTCAACAGCATTGTCTTGTAAACTTGAACGAAAGCTCAAAGACTATTCAGTAGAACTTATTTAACGGGTTTACATGAGGTCAGTTTGAAAAACGGGATTCTTTTAATAGCCATCTTTGGCGTAGCGGTAGCTGAAGAAATTTGAAACGTTTACTATTGGCTTGTCTTTCTAGTGAATTACGATTCTAATAATGCGTAATTTAACTAACTATTTGCGTCGTTTATGAACTAAAATCATCTGTTAAATAATTTAGAGCTTTAGTGTAATTTCAGCCTGCATTTTGCTTACAGCGCGTTGGCACGTGCAAGATGCGTTCGCAAGTTTAAATTACTTAACAATAAATAAAACGTATAGATATAACTGTGACTGCCCCATTGGTCTAGTGGACGCAAGCGCGACTGCTGAGCGTGGGGTCCTGGGTTCGATTCCCGGGTCAGGTAAAGTGTAATTGGGTTTTTCTATTGGGAATTTCTTAGTAACAGCCCGGAGTTTGGAAGTTGGCGGTGTGATACCCCCGTGCATCGGACAGCACGTAAAGCCGTTGGTACTGCGCCTGCGATCTCTCTCCGGTCGTGACGGATTGCCGTCCCATCGGACAATGAGAGTGAGGGAAGAGAGAGTGCACCTGTGTCTGCGTACTAACTTTTGTACTATAACAACTCCCGCGCCGAAGACTGGTCTCCGCTGAGATTGGTCGCCGTGGCCGAAATTCGGTGTGGAGGACTTTATGTATTTATAGGTAGGTATAAAAATAATTTAGGTTGGTACAGACGCCAGCACATCAACCTACCCGAAACTGTAAAATTTTCCCAATCAATTTTGAACCTTATTCTTTGGCAATAAAGTTGAAAATTGATTAAATAAATTTGACAGATTGTAGTAGCTTGATGTGCTGGCGTCTGTACCTAGGGTGGAAAGAAAGCACTCGTGTAGGTAGGAACGAACAACTTTAGATTTCAGAGCAATTCGAAGTTTGAGAAACTATCAGTTGATCTTCGGTAGATTTTCAACCAAAATCGTTCATACCTACTTTATGAGTCTGTTCACCCTCAAATGTTATTCCACCTTCCTCACACGCATTGTTTATCAAATTATAACAAATGGATCCAAATTCGGCAAGATTCCTTCTGTAGTTTACTATACCATAAACTACAATATTTATTTATTGCTATTGTTTACATTCGAACTGGGTGTACAGTCAGTCTGAAAAACATGTGTAACAACTCTGTCTTTTTATTACGGGAGGACGCCGGTTCCTGCAGTTATATAACTAGCGCAGGAGTCGAAGAATCACACTAATATTATAAAGGCGAAAGTTTGTGTGTGTGTGTGTTTATATGTTTGTTACTTCTTCACGCTCAAACGGCTGGGCCAATTTTGATAAAATTTTGTATGGAGGTAGGTGACACCCTGGATTAACATATAGGCTACTTTTATCCCGATATTCCCACGGGATCGACACTTATGCGGGTGAAGCCGCGGGGTGCAGCTAGTTCTACATAAATAAACATGTTGTTGAACAAACTCAAAGCATTTATTTCAATTAAACCAATTGCAGGCACTTTTAAACTGTCAAGGAGTCGGTCAGTCAGAGGATGTAACTAGTTATCTTTCCACAGCGTAGAAGAATCCTATGGAAAAGGCGGCTCCATAAATATATGTATATCTTTCTGAGGCTGACAGTACGTAGGTAAGCGATCGAAGTTGCGTGCGCGCAATGACTGACACGACGACGCTTACATTGGTAGGGTGGTAGGAAATACAGGAATGAGCGGCGCCAAGATGCTGGAACTTGTAAACAGAGCCGTAAAAGGTAATAGTCTCGGTGCATCAGGTGTTTGAAACTTCGGATTTAGGAACAAATTCTTGTTGGACTACTTAGCTTGGAGAGTTCCATGAAAGGATTTATTCCAAGTTCTAATTTTAAATACCATGAAGTCAGTTAAATTTTGTTGCCGACATAATTATGTTATGGGAATCAAACCCATTCTTTTAATTGGTCAACTTGCATGGGTCTCAGGAATGGCTGAGTCAACGAGGCGGTCTCTGAAGCAGTGTGTGGGCCCCATATATAGAGCAGGATCTTCTCGGTATAATGCGTTGAAGCAAACTGCCAGAAAAACACCTTACATTCCCCCGCAATCTTAGCCATAGAAGAAGATACCGTTTTCTTAAGACTGTTTATTTAATAAAATAATTATAAAAATTCCTAAGCCAGAAAACAAGATGGTGCCAAGAACAAGATGATACCTCTATCTACCTATCTTTCATAAATTTATCGACACAGTACGTTCAGAAACTGGTGGGAAATCTTGGGCACCGATTACCTTTGTTCTTTAGTTCTATAAATATACTACCTACCAATAATAAAGAGATTCTGTCTGTGTCAACACTCTCAACGTATGCGCATACATTTGGGATATTTTAGAAATGATCTTTTGAAGAAAGGTACCTAGTTTGGATGACGTGGTTTTGTTTTGTTTACCGGTGCCTGAAGACAGGCTTAGCCTTGACTTTCATGATTATCAAGTTCATTCTTATGTATGGGAAATGACGCAATTTCAGGGACCTAGAAGTCTCCTCTAAATAATCTTTTGCAAATTATCATAACGATTAATTCGGGATTTTCTAGTAGTGGCCCGCGATTTCGTTCATAATTTTTTACTCCAATATCCCGGATGAAATGTAGCCTGTGTGCTTCTCCAGGTTCCAAGCTATTTATCTGTTAACATAACGACAGGTTCAGTGGTGTAGGCGTGAAAATGTAACAGACAGTTACTTTCGCATTGATAAATATAATTATGGATGGTCTTTAACTCTGGAGGACTTTAATTTAGTGGAATTTATAAAAACGTGTCAATTCCACATTCCAGATGTTTTTACAAAATATTTATAATAAAAAAAAAATATAAAATTATATTGACAGCTTTTTTTTTTTTTTTTAATTGTTCAAACAAAATAAATATGCTTTATTTAATTAAGTATTTACATAATATAAGCTATACAAATATAATATCTATGTACCTATATGTAATACTAAAAATAACAAAATTAAATCCTAACTTAACTAAAACTACACACATCAAAAGTGTCTAGGGATCAACATATATTTTTGCAATAACTTTTCTCCTGATTGATATTAATTAAAATTTCAAATAAAGTGTTTTCGTTTGTCACAGTAACGATAAACCAAGTCACCTTTGCATTAATAAAGAAATTTGCCATTTTCCTAATAAAGGGATTTTTGACATTTGAACCACTAACACAAAAGTTCGAAAAAAAGACTGAAATAACAGTTTTCTTTAAAATTTTATTGGGTAACTTAAACAATTAATAATCCGTGTTTCTACCGCGAACACTAACAACACAAGAACATCGGTTTGGCATACTCAAAATGAGTTCATCCAAATCACGCTGTGGAATGGCAGCCCATGTTCGTTGCAACAACAAAAAAAGGTCTTCTTGCGACTGGATACCCTCCATATTCGGCAGAGCTCTTCTCTGTAGCATATCCCATGCATGCTCAATCGGGTTCAAGTCTGGCGACTGAGCAGGCCAGGGCAGGACATTGATGTTAGCTGCGGCGAGAGTCTGTCTTACAACTCTTGCGGTGTGCGGTCGTGCATTATCATGCATTAACTGAAATAAGGGACCGATTTGCACTTGTAGAGGAACGATGACGTCTGATACAATCGTCTCAGCATAAATTTGAGCGTTGAGGTTGCCTCTGATCCAAATCAACTCAGTTCTTCCGCCGATCCAAATACCCGCCCATACCATGATGGTTCCACCACTATAAGGATGGACTTCCTGGCAGGATTTTAATCGCTGTTGGCGTCCAGGGGTTCTCCAGTGTCGTATACGTCTTGTATCCGGTCTCATACCAAAACGAGACTCATCAGAAAAGCACACGAAACGCCATTGTTCTTCTGCCCAATTTCTGTGTTCAAGAGCCCATTGATATCGAATCCTACGATTGTGCATTGCTATAGGTGGTACCCGTAGCGGTCTTCGGGAATGAAGGTTCACTTCATGCAAGCGGTTTCTGACTGTTTGGTCGCTAATTAAGTTCCCTGAAGAGTGATGAAGCCTCACGGCTAACATCATGGCGGTTATTGTTGGAGCTCTTCGAGTTAAGATTTGAATGTATCGGTCTTGTCTCCGTGTGGTGCAGCGATACCGTCCTCCATGGCGCTCAGCCACGGTACCAGTGCTTCGGTAACGTGTCCAAAGTCGACTGATAACACTCTGACTTGTATTCAGAGCTAAAGCCACAGTACGTTGCCGGGAACCAGCTTCTATCATTCCCACGGCTCTGAGCATTTCTTCCCTGCTTAAATGACGTCGCCGCTCCATAATAACGTTGGTTTTAATCAGTAGTAGGGAAACAGTAGCACTAATAATGTCTTCAATGCGTTGTATGTTTTTATAGGGAAAATATTGACAGCTGATTTTCATCTTTTACTCGAATTTGATTCACAGTTCCTGATTCAAATTATGAAATGCACCAAAAAGGATCCATATAAATTTATAAAATCATAAATTTATTACAAAGCCACATCTCAATCTCAAGAAATCCGCATAAAAATGCTTGATCTCTAGACACTTTTGATGTGTGTATATTATATTAATGATTTTAAGATACTCGAGACTTACTAACTGTTTGAGAAACCTATAAATGTTTGAGAACAATGGACCAGAAATATGGTTACTCAACTCTTAAAAATAAAAAAAATCATTATGAATTCCAATGTCATATTGAATTACATGAGAATCCAAATGTTGCCATGATTACCAAGAACATAAAACGAATTTTCTCGCTAGCGAACTCGCTTGCACAAGACTATGTATGGAGATCCCCCAAAGGGCATAAATAAAGTATGGTAACTGTCTAATCTTTATAAGTGTTATATCAATAGTTGCACCGGTATCTGTTACTGCATTGAAACCTCTTCCTCCATTTACGAGAGCGATTGAAAGGTAAGTACAGATGGTGACGAAAGTGGAAAGATTGGGAGCTGTTACAAATTAATGTGCGTTTAAGTTGGGGTTCTTACCATCGGCTTAACCAAGTGTAAGTTTCCTTAACCTTTTAATCGCTTACGTCGGATTAATCCGAAAAATATTTTCGTGTCCATTCCGCCAGGATCGTATATATACGACCAAATAACACAGCTCGTTTAATCTGAATTATTATTACATCATCACAGCTCGTTTCATCGGTATTTATTTTTCGTTTTTTTTTTTCGGGCGCTGGAGGCACGACAACTCATATAAAGTCGGGCGGTTAAAAGGTTAAAATTGTTTTGTATACGTAATATTTTTTTATTTTGCCGTCCCATCGGATTATTACAGTGAGGGAAGGGAGAGTGCATCTGTGTCTCCTCACACACTTGTATACCTACTAAGTATGTATAATATCTCCCGCGCCGAAGGCTGGCTCCACTATGATTGGTCAGCATCGCCGAAATTCGGTCGGTAGGACTGTTGTTTTTTTATTTTGCCTCTATTGAAAAAATATTGAGATAAGTATAATTTATTTTGTAAAACTTTCATGTTTTCATAATTACTGTATAATGTCTCACACTACAACGCGACACGCGACGGGGCGCGGGAAACGGAGTCAAATGGCGCGTTTTCGTCCGTTCCGTTTCCATTTGTGGTATAAGACTCGCCGCAAGGATTCAGCCAACTTCAGGACCTATGTTTTATGCCTTCTACAAAGAAAAGGTTTTGGCTAAAATTAACAGAAAAAATAAATAATCTAGAGTCACCTTAAAAATATCACTTTTGATCGCACCAGTACATCATACAAAGTTTCTCAATCCGTCCAACTGATTAGCATATTATTAACCATTGCACAACCTCACAAAACATAACGTACCTACATCTAAGTGCCCACTATTTACTTAGCTGGGACAAGTAAGTATTTTATCTAAACATAACATTTATTTATTTAATTATAAAGTTAGTGTAAAGTTCATGAATTACTACTTGAACACTTTTGAACCCAAATGTGGCACCTACAGGCATTTTTATTTGATTTTGAAACTGTTGATAGAAGCACCTACTTTCTTACATAACATCATGCCTTGTTTCCACGAAGGGTGGGGCAGAGCTGTAGGTACTCGTAGCAAGTACACTAACATACATTTCACATCAACTACCTATATTTCGATATCAGATTCTATGAATGCAGAGATAAACATAAATGTCCACAGTCGCACCCTGCAAATTCAAACCCTACTTATTTCAAATAAACTAATTACAGGCACTTTTGAATATTCAAGTAGTCGGTTCTCATGGAGAAGAACGGGCAAAAAGTCATCCCCACTATCACTTAATAGCCTTGCAGACTGGCGAATATTTTAATTATAGCATGAGCTACACTTCTTTAACTCGTGCCGAATCGAGAACTCTTATCTTCTTACTATATTATTAAATGCAGTATAACAAATTGTAGCAAAAAAAACAATTAATGCTCATCTACAAAATCTATAAATCCAGGATTGTTAGCACCACTATTATCTACGTATATCATGACACTTCGCACGACCATTCCAAACGCATTACTCACTCCCGAGCAGTTGGATAAACGCAGTGGTGCAATCTTCATTCCGCAGTAATGATAGCCAGATGATGATAATAGTGTTGCGAAGCTACAAGTGTACTTCTTGGGCAATAGAGTAGATGGTGACCTGGATAGCCTGGGTTAGTTATAGACGTCAGAAGTACCTATCTATGAAATGGCCTCATCAGACATTGACAACCACCAACCAACCAAACCCAACCAACCTGACCTTCTTGGTCTGGACCTTGAATCCAATTATTATATTGGGTGTAAAACAAGAGTCACTTGTTCTTCCTATCATTGTGATATTTTTTTGAATTGAAAACTTCTTTAGGTGCGTTGGGAATTTTTTGAGATGGGAAAAAGCGATTGAACTCACGACACTGTTACCGTAACCGACACCTCTGTATACAGGGTTATTGGAAAAAGATCAACAACCTCTTAAGAGGTCATTGTACTCATCATTACGAACAACTTTTACTATGGGAGCAAACCTGAAATCGCGAAAAAAAATCAGCTGTTCCCTACATTTTGACGAGTTGGAAATACGAACATAAATGTAGGGAACAGTTGATTTTTTTTCAGTAAACTGAGGGATCACAAAACCAATTTGTCAAGATATCGAAGCAATAGCTCGGTGGAATAGATAAGCTCCTGATAAGAATATCTTAGAAACCGGGCATGAAGGAATGTTTAAAAAAAAAAAAACTTTTGATAAATTTTTCATAATTGCTGAAGCGTCACGCAGACGCAGTAGTAACTGTGATCCTAATCTTACTGTCTGGCTGATCTTTAACTGTGGGAGAAATAAACAAATGCTCACAATCGGAAACTTTGTAAAAACTAGTGACCAAAGGAAACAGGACCACATTTGCTGGCCACCCATATTTCAACCTAAGTTCTAGATTATACAACAAGCTACAAAACAAATTAACAATAAATAGTCTAAACCCTTATGAATTAAAAAGAAAATTGTTAAATTTAAACTAAAATACATCTACTTACTAAATTATGGCTTACGACTGTACATGTACTTTATGTATAAAAATTCCTTAAATAAACAGAAAAAAAATTAATTAAATTTCCTCCTAAAGGAGATGTTTCATAATGGGCCAGGTCTATGTACACACGGCTACACATCAAGCTATACATAACCAGTATAAGCCGACTTCTGATTGTATGAAAATCCTGTACAATGCGAGGTCAACTCAAACTGGAAATGTATAGCTTGATGTGTAGCCGTGTGTACAGTAACTCAAAAAAAAGAGAAAAATCCGTAGAATTCGGGAAAAATACAGATAAATCAATTAAATGTATACTGTTGTGGTAGTGAATTGATATTTATCAATTATTTTTATCGACTTTCAACATGGCGTCTCACCGATTTAGTTACTCTGTGCTTAAAAACAATGACAGTAAACCATAGATCGACCATTGATCATAGAAACAGAACTGTCAGCTGTCACAACAGTGTCAATTCTTCAGAAATAAACATGTCAAACGTCATTAATCAATCAAAATGACAGCTTACCGCCATGACGGGTTTTTGTTGTGTGTTGCAATTTCAAGTGTAATTTCTTGCGTTTACCAGCAAACCAAGCCATTTCAAAGTAATTGGACAGTTGAGAACTATTTTAAATGAATTTCCCTATTTTTAAGTATAGTGTACAAGGACCTGGCCCAGGCTCCATACATTTTGAAACATCTCCTTTAAATGATTGCGATACAGAGGAACTTAATTGTTCTACGAATTAACAACTACACACATCAAGTAGGTACGTTTTAGAGTATCGCCGCAATTGTGGATTTTAGGGAAAATTCATTTAAAAAAAGATTCCCACGAACTCCTCCTTTTTTGAAGTCGGTTAAAAAGCAAAAAAAAAAATCAATAAGTACTCAAACCATTCAATAAAATCATTTTAGGTACTTGGTATCGAGATGTTCCCGTTCTTCAAATGTTTTGAAGACCAATTATTTATTCGTTATTTCGAATAAATTGGTCTTCAAAATATTTGATGATTTCTATTTTTATGGAAATGTATCAATTTACTACGAAGTATGCTAAACAGTTAACATAGCCCTTTGTGTAAAAACCATAAAGTTTTATCAGACCGCTACATAGCTTTATCAAGCCCTATAAATAATCAAGATATGTAAAAATATAAAATTTCAAACTTCTATCATAATAGCCGTAATAATATATTATTGCAGAATCAATATAAATAATATTATGTTGCAATAATGTTTATTTTGTTGCTTACAACTTTTTAACTCGATTGTAAATCATAGAAAATGTTACCATACTTATATTCCCGTGTTTTATTGTTTTGCTGTGGTCCAAGGCACAAGATCAAGTTCTTACAAAACGCTAAACGCTCGTACTTTAATGAACAAAGCTTTTACATCTTAGAAAATTATATAAAATATAGTAATCTGTGGAAACTGTTTCTGGATTGTGTTGAACTAATTTTATACTTATGTTTGTTATTGCATCTGTTTGTTACCCAAATAAAATAAAATAAATAAATATGACAAATTCGGGCTACGAATCTAAATGGACAAATTACATTAGCTAGCAAAACTCAGCAGATGTGATAGGAATCAATATCTAAACATGAGGAAACAAAAATATAATAATTTGATGATAATTTATTTTGAGGTCAACGTATATGGTGTACTTGCTTATGTATCAGTTCAAAAATTTGTTTTTGTTTCAGTACACTTCTCAGACGTGATGAGTGTGTGTAACTAATAAGAATGTACAGACGCCAGCACTTCAAGCTACTCCAATCTGTCAAATTTCTTTAGTAGATTTTCAACTTTATCGCTAAAGCAAAAGGTTCAAAGTTGATTGGAGAAATTTGACAGTTTCGGGTAGCTTGATGTGCTGGTGGCTGTACTACTAATAATGTAGTACTTAGTAAGTACGGCTTTAATTGCACCTTCCCCAGACTGACTATTCTTATCTTCATAAATTAAACCGTTCATAAATAACTGAGCCACCCGCTATCAACTCTTTACTTGGACACGAGACAGTTAATTGCGCCCAAAGAAAATTAATAGAAATAGTCTCCCGACCTACATAACACCGCATAGAGGTAGGTAGCACTGGAGCGAATGATTCACTATCATAATAATAAACTGTACGGTTAATGATGGGACTCGCTTTTAGATTTGCGAGACAGTACCTAGATGGATCTTATAATCTTAGAATAACACACTAATAAACAGTATCAATGGCTTCCATTTTGACAGTTCAACAACATTCATTGCGTTATTTACGTTGCTGAGTAGACAATTTTTTCGAACATATGAAGCAATGGTTTAGCAATATCCTTCAAAATGATTCCGATTGTGATTGAAAGTACCTAATTAGAGTCACGGAAAAAAACATTTCTGAAGATTTTTAAAGTAGAAAGTTTTCTTATTATTTTCTTGAAGGGATTATTAAGACTTCGCATGGTTTTACGATTTGACAAAACAGCGGATTTCTTTATTATATGTAATAATTTAAATATTAAACCTTCCGCAATAAATTTTTTAAATGATGATGAAGACTGCATCGAAATCCGTTGCGTAGTTTAGAAGAAAAACGCGGTCACACAAACAGACAGGAAAAGCGACTTTAATTTATATCTACTCGTATAGATAGAAAGATAGAGAAGTCAGAAGAGATTCGATTTTAATGCAGATATTTTTTTATTCAGCTACCGTGATTAGTGCTTATAAATTATAAAAGTAATAGTCCTTTACCAAAGCGCATCTACAAAAACATGGAAAATAGTTGCAACGCGTTAAAAGAAAATGCATAATTACCATTTTCAAATTGCAGGTTGTTGACCAACGGTCTCTTCTCTCGTTTACCTACATACTACATCTTATCTCACCCCGACATCGCTTGTGTTTTATTTGATTAAACAAATGAATACGTACCCTAAAACTATTCTACAAACAAGTGCACGGAAAAAAGAATGACAGTGGAAAGTGGCAATTAGATTAGATCTAACCAAAAGATAATGTTTTTGTGTTTGTTGTTTTTTACTAGAATGTTGTGTCCTCACGCAACATCCCTAAGGACGAATTTCACCGATGAAACTGAACGCGATCAACACATCTAGAGTTCTAGACCACTCGTGTTTTAAAGTGTATTTTTTTTGGTGTAATGCCAAAAACGCATTTTTCTTCCTTTCACCCTAATTGCTTAAAACACTATTCATCACAATTTTGAAGGATATTGCTATTGCTAATTATTTGATTTATATGTTCGAAAAATGCGTCTGCTCGAAAACGTTTTTATTTCTTCTTGTTAATTCCATTTGCAATCGGTCGTCGGACCTTAAGTGAATTCGTTCCATGCCAAATGGCGTTGTGGTGCAGCAGTCAGTGCTGCGCCTCCCACTTATAGCAGGTGGTTTCTCTTCAGCCTTTTCACCACCGCTGTCGGGTTTAGCAGTTCAGTAACTAGTGTGTTTGGATGCAACGTTAGGCGTGTCTTGTGTTGTCTTTTGTACCGCTCGATTTCGAAGTTTACTGATGGCATTTGCATAGATTTCGTCGTTCCTAGCAAACCAAGGTGCATTTGCTATGAAACATAGGATACCATTGGACTCTTTGTAGGCAGAGTATAATCACGTATGTTGGTTTTGTTGGCAACGTCCCACAATTGGATCCCATAGGTCCATAATAGCTTAAGGACCGAGTTGTAGATGAGAAGTTTGTTGTCTAGAGAGAGCACAGAGTTTCTTTCCATGAGCCAAGACAGGTTCCGGAACAACGTAAATAACGCAATGAATGTTGTTGAACTGTCAAAATTAAAGCCATTCCTACTGTTAGTGTGTTACGCAATAGGGATGACAACTAACTTTTTTTTCTTCGTCTATCAGGTACATTATTAAAAAGTATTGGGCAAGTATTTTTTCTTTTTTCACATAATCAAAACATTACAGAGATATATTGATTTAAATTGTCGCGTGACGTCACGTTTTGGTACAATTTTTACCTAAACGTGACGTCACGAGCCCCCACTCCCAAACTTTGACACGCTTTATCTTTGTCATTTTTTGGTTGATTGACACAAGAAAAAAATGTGTCCATTATTTTTTGATAATCTAACTGACGGACTAAATAGAATTTCGTTTACTTTACCCCGTCGTCATCCCTATTATCCCGCGCGTTCAAGAGCTGTCAGTGTCATTGTTGTAACGGACTATTGTGTATGACAGGTCTTAAACGCGGTTTAGTTGTACTGATCGCGATCAGTTTCAACGGTGAAATTCACCCTTAGGATACAGGACTACAACATTTTATCGATTCAAAAGCCTGTAGGGATGTCATTTGACCCTTTTTGGGCTATAAAGTGCAACATCAGATACCGTTAAGTGAATCTTATAGTTACAAAACACGCACTGTCCTCCAGTTTGCTATTAAAAGTGAATTTATAGGCGAATTTCATCTGTATGTGTAAGATATTAAGAATGAGAATAGCTCGAATGGATACAAAAATATCGTTTAATGTTTGTATGCAATCTATTTTGAGTTATATATGACGACATTATGGTTGAAAATGTAATGAAAGGAATAGGGATAGAGTCTTTATTATTGTTGTTGATAAACATAGTTGCCATGGTAACGAGGTTGTTAATTGATATCAATCTAAGATCGCACCGAGATATAAAATCGATCACAATTCGATTTTATTGGCTCGTTTAGAAGAGTTTATTTTAGTAGTTACAACACATTAGGTAAAGTCATGGCAGAAAAAATTACAATAAATTATTTGCCTCGTTGGTCTAGTGGTCACAAGCGGTACAGTTGAGCACGAGGTCCTGGGTTCGATTTCTGGGTCGGGCAGTGTTATCTATTGGATTTTTCCACCAGGAATTTCTCAGTAGCAGCCTGGGGTCTGGTTTTGAGTCCGGTTGATGGCATTGGAAGAATAAGAAGATGCCTACATGGGACTTAAACATAACTGGCGAAATGTGGGTGTACTATAAGATACACCTCTGTCTATCCCTTCGAAGATTACAGGCGTGACGTTATGTTATCTACATATATCTATCTAGCTATAACTAACAATAAAGCTGAAGAGTTTGTTTGTTTGAACGCGCTAATCTCGGGAACTGCCAGTCATTATTTTTGCATTTGTTAGCCCTATTCTTGAAGTAGGGACACCACGATAGGATCATTAGGAGTCGAGCAAAAAAAAGTCAGTCAGTCGCGGGCAGGTGATGCGATGCGATGTGACGCGATGCGACGCGGTGGGTCGGGGAACGAGAGATTTCACGCAGACGAAGTCGCAGGCAGAAGCTAGTTTCAAAAATATCTCAATTACATTTAACAAGAAACTTTAATAGATGGTTGTGTAAATATCTGTAGATATATACTTAATAGCGATAAAACCTTATACCTACCTATGTAATTAACCTAAAAATCTTCCACTAATACCGTATGCATGTAGTTATTACGTAACAAACAGTAATTAAACAAACAAAATGGACGGAGAAATGCAATTAATAGCAATTAAAGATGTTTATGATGATTTGATTATATTACTAGGAGAGCTAACAGAGCCCTTTCTTGTATTTAGGTTAGAAGGTTGTAACGGTACCGCTCCACAGTTTGCTGTTTTCATTAATATGGTGATCAGAGAAATGTGTGACTCATGATGAAGAATTTGCCACAGACGTGCCCTTATTGAATGATCAGAGGGGCGATTCACCTAATTCAGCCTGATCTCAGTCTCAATCTTTGATTGATTGTCGCTGAGATGAAATTGCGACTAGATTTTGAACGTTGCGGGAATTGGTCTTCTGGTTGCTTACTAAGTATAAGATTGTGTCAAAAGAATTGGCTGTGGCTTTCGACTTGGCAACGACAGTTAATAATCACCCTATTATGTTACCACTGATCCTATAAGTAGCGTTGGAAGGCCTCCCACAAGGTGGACCTATGACCTGGTGAAGGCTGCAGGAATCCGGCTGAATGCGAGATCCGGTTGAAGAGTGTGTGATCCAGCAGTGGAATTCTTTCGGCTGAAATGATGTTCCCACTGGTGCGATACAGACCTCCTCTCTGGGAGGGGGAGTGGGCTGAACTGTAAGCTGTAATTCACCTCGCGGGACCAGACCGGGTCGGTCGATGTCACATGTCTTCATATTTATGGTTCTAGGACTTACCGGTTTCTTCACGATGTTTTCCTTCACCATTTTGACAGCAGTGGTGAAGAAAAAATCATTTACACAAAGTAAAGCGCCTGTCAGGGTTCGAACCTACGACCTACAACTAAGTCGGGGCCGTTACCACCACTGCCGTTTCTTCACTTATCTCAGTGCGAGCCGGGTGTGTTAGTCAACTTGCACAATGTATGTTTATAGGGGATTTACATTAGGTGGATTATCTCCGTGCAGCTGATCGCCACCCATTTACACAGGTCGATAAAATCACAGGTAACTATTTAATTTTACATAAAAATGTGGCCTTTCATGCGGCGGGCGATCGCCTGCAACTGATTATTTTCACGGTCGATTTTAGTAACCCGCATGCGACCTGTTGCCGCACGACAAAAGTAGAAACCTAACTCTACTTTGGAACTTGTGTTTTTAGTCACTTGCGGCCTGGCCGAATTGCCATTTAGACAGTAAATTTTCGCCATGCGTAAAGGGACCTAAACGCAAAAAACGCAAGTTTTATAATGCCTAAAAGTATATGATCGACTACAGTAAACAAAGTCAGAAAAATATATGATATTCTTCAGGATATAAATATGCTAGTTAGATAGTGTGTTGAAAACATAATACAACTAATTTGATACGATAGAAAAAATCATGAAGATACCTCTAAAAACTTTCTTTTTACAATAAAAACCATACTTACATACAATAATTCTGATATTTTGTCAGATTTATTCTACAAGCAACATACTCGTACTAAAGCACTTGTGTTTTAATTTTTTAGTCCAAACAATAGATTTTTTGTAAATAGATAATTGCTTCACATTTTGCAATAATTACCAGCGTTGTGTCCTCGCGCTCCTCTTTCTTTTCTATGCAGTCCGACAGTGACCGCGCTTTAGGTCATGATATATTGAACTTTCAACTATTTTTATGTCAGTTATTACATGACATAAGTTGAACCAACTACCGGTAAGACGGGGTGAATAGGGATGCAGGGGTGAATCGGGACGAAACATTAAAATGGATTTTAACGTTGATGTAATAAAGTTTATTGCCAACAAGGACACTTAATCGTTAATTATAATATAATAAACACATTAGAGTCCTTTTTTGCAAAAAAAAAAAACAATTATTTCAATGTTAAAATCCATTTTCAAGTTTCGTCCCGATTCACCCCTGCATCCCTATTCACCTGCAGTTTACGATCCTTCAGAATCATGACTGTCTATAATATTATAAAGTGCTCTGTGATAATTTCTATTACCGCATATAAGTCAGTAGGACCAGTAATATTTTATAATGTCTCGTAAAGATCTTCATTTTGCATTCGATGCGGTTGAAGCCCCTGTTCAGTGATTAGTGGCGCCATCTGTTCCCTTTCTAAACGCATTAAACAGAACAAGTACAAAGTAACTGCATTAATATTATTTACATCGCTATTAACTGTGCGACCGTTACGTATAGGACTAATATGTTCTTACTAGCTTCTGCCCGCGACTTCGTCTGCGTGAAATTTCATGTTCCTCGAGTCTCGACCCACCCTGTCGCATCGCAACTACTCCTACTTTGTGATTTTTAAATGTAATTTTATTCTATGTACAGACGCCAGCACATCAACCTACCCGAAACTGTCAAATTTTTCCAATCAACTTTGAACCTCACACATAGATAATGAATAAATAGATAATAATGTAAAATTGAAAGTGTAACTTTAGAGTTTCTTGCCCATTCTTCTCCATACGAAACTACCTTTTGGATTGTTTTTTTGCAAAACTGACAAAAAAAAATCTGAAAAGATTTCTATTTTCATAAACTTTTGACGTACCTACAAAAGTGCCTTATATGTGCCTACTAGCTACCGCTCTCGGCTTCGCCCGTGTGATACGTCGAAAGCCCCATACCAAACAAAATCGGTCTAGCCGTTTCGGAGATTAGACGGACCTAACAGACAGCCAGACAGACAGACAGCAACCCAATAATTTAAAAAATAGTTTTTTTGTTATTATCGTAGTATATACTTTCATATGCACGTAGTAACAACCTGTAATTTTGACATTACATAGGTACAGACACATCAATTGTATTTGTCTGTATAGAAGATTTGAAATAAATGATTTAACTTTGACTATGAATTCTATGACAAAACTCAATCGTTGATCTCTCAAACTTGACAGAACAGTCTTGTGAACCTGGGACCACAGAGGCTATTGAACCAAAACGTAACAAAAAATCAACAAAAGAAACTTCCTACTTCAAAAAAAAAAGAAAGTACAATGTAAGTCCTACACGATGTACAATGACAGTTGTCACGCCGAGCAAGGAAGACAGGCTACCGGACGAATGTGTTCAGATCCTTATCTTGAGACCTATCGGGCACACACATCTCTGTATTTTATCTTAAGGCCACGCCAGAGGTTCTCAACTTTTTTGAACTGACACGTCAGTTCGGATTTCTAAAAAGTCTCCTGAATTGACTGCACAATTTTATTGGAGTTCTGGAGGCCTACCACAAGCTCTTAACGCGATCCATTTTAGGACCTAAACTGAACTGTTCTTCTAATTCGTACCATGACGTCAGTTTAACGATTCAGTTTAGGCCGTGCCATCTGCTGACAGCGATTGTCCCAAACTGAGTCGCAAGTTTTGGTTTCATTCATACTTGTTTGGTACCATGACGCCCATGGAGCAGCTCAAGCGATGCAGTTTAGGAACGTAAACTGAAATGTCTTGTTTTTGAATCGTTTTTAATTACATCATGGTAGGCCACTTGTACCCTAATTGCGTAACACACTATCACTCTAAATCTGAATCATTTTGAAGGATGTTGCTAATCCATTGCTTCTTATGTTCGAAAAATTTTTCTGCTCAACAACGTAAATAACGCAATGCATGTTGTTGAACTGCCAAAATGAAACCCATTTGTACTGTTAGTGTGTTACGCAATTACCCCGCTGAATGAAATAGCATCATCATCATCCACAGCCCGACTTCACTTACTGCCTCTGATGGGCCTCTCTTTTCAGGTGTCAACCTGCAAGCTCTCCTGTGCCAGCCTCATCCAAGTTTTACCCGTGATGGCAACAATACCCATCTCGCCGCTTGAAATATATAAAAAAGGGGAACAATAAAAGGGATTAAAGAAAGAAAGGAAAAAAAGCGGTAAGACATGACGCAAAGAAAAAACACAAGAAATAAAAAAGTTAGGCGAAAATATGTGCAAAATCCACGCAAAACGGCCATCGCTCAGCATATTTTTTTTTACCATTTATGTACACACATACATATATAAACAGACAAGAAAAAAAACAGAACGGAAAAATAGGTACAAGGGTGATGCTTATTTCATAAGAAATTCTTCCAGCACACCTGCGATAGGACAATATATAGAGAGATGTAGGCAGCTGTGACCCTATGCGATACAGAGCCCCAGAGCTGGTATCAAGTAAAATTCTTTAAGTTCTTCCGAAATAACGAACTTTGTTGATTAGCCAATCTTTTTACCACGTCATGAATTACTTCCCGTTACTCATACATAGATAAATAAGTAATAAATCCTTTTTTAAACTTACTGTCACTACAGTTTGCATCTCACAACACCCACGCGAGGCAAAAAATGACTGCCAGTATCTTCAACTGTCAAATGTATTAGAATTTATTAACTTCTGAAAACATTAAAACTTGGTTTCAAGTTCTTATCAAATAATACAAGACTTAATAAAGAATCTTGTTGTGTTATAATTTTAATGGATTGGAGCCATTTACAGCTGTTCTTTCTTTTATTAAGACGTTTGCTTGATAAAGGTAATTTATGAACCATGCAGTGACATCTTGCAAGTCCAATGCCATTGAGGCTTAGGGCTTAGGTGGCACAAGGGCTAGTAGCCTGTCTGCCTCCTCCCCCTCCTGCCACCTCTGATTTTGTCAGACCACTGTCAGAATCATAGTAATCTTTACTCTAGTTACAATAAGGATGCTTTGGGTTGCTGCTGTCAACAAATGTGACATGAAAGAACCGAAGTGTGTGGGCAACAGTCTCTGCTGGGTATCCTCGTACGAATGTGAATAGTGGCCCGCGACTTAAAAGTTGCTCGAATTCCACTTTGCTGCTTGCGATGATTTGATGAATCAAGAATTCAAGACGCGATTGATTCAATCCAATCGTTTATTATTTGCTTACGTCTTGTCACTTGTCTTGTCTAGCCATGGATAGATCTTGTCGCATCAGCAGCTGTACGATTGAGCAGCGTGAGCAACAATTCTGTCGGGTGCCTAAATATAACCTTGCAGGCAGTTGCTAAAGCAACTATGAATTCGTGAGCAGAGGGCGGCTGGATCGCGATATTTTTTTTGAAGTAATAGCCGTAATACAAGTTTTGAGTACCTCGCAATTGCAAGGGACTTATTTATAACTCAAGTGATGCGTTGTCCGTGTGGGCTTTCACAGGATCCCAGATTGGCAAGGGCGTAGGAGGATACTTATTATTTATTTTATTTAACAACTTATTGTACGTCAAGTTGCAACGTTTGGGATACGTCGTCAGGCATCGTATCGTTCGTCTGTAGGCGTCCTTAGTCACGACAAAATTTATATCCTCCAGTATTCGTGATTGTTGCTTCTTCGTTTATTTTTATTCACTATTTTACGTTGAGCAGGATAGGTGCCTGTTTTTGCTGGTGCTAGGGCTGGTACGAAGAGAATCGAAACTATAAAATGTAAATAGTCATAAAGAAATAAGTAGGTAGGTACAGTTGGTGCGATTAGGAGCAGGCATTAAAAATAGTGAACATTTTGGGTAGATAATTATCCTATAACATGAATGAATTTCTGACTGAAGCATTTATTTTGACATAGATTTTTTAACAATCACAAGTATTCATATATTTGCACGCTATAGTATGTGCCAAACATGTCTGAACCTGTATATTTTTTTCTTTATGTTATACTGCAAGCAAGTTTGAGTAAATGAACACCTAAATCAAAATAATCTCAGCCTATCGCAGTCCACTGCTGGACATAGGCCTCTACCAGGTTGCGCCACAACACCCTGCTCTCCGCCTTCCACATCCAGTCTGTCCCAGCCACCTTCTTGAGGTCGTCTGTCCATCTATCTGAGCGTCCCACACTACGCTTGCCGATATGCGGTCTCCACTCTAGGACTCGGTTGCTCGACCGGCCATCGGTCCTTCGACAAATATAGCCAGCCTACTGCCATTTCAGCTTGGTTACTCTGCCAGCTCTGTTAGTAACTCCGGTTTCTTTCCGGATAACTTCGTAAAAAATAAATCTTTGTAATAAATATATCTATTCAAGATCTTCTGGCTTACGCAGACGCGAATGGCAAATTTTCCCCTGAAATGTCCAGTGGGGTAATTGCGTAACACACTATCAGTAGCAATGGGTTTCATTTTGACAGTTCAACAACATCCATTGCGTTATTTACGTTGTTGAGCAGACACATTTTTCGAACATTTGGAGCAATGCATTAGCAATATCCTTCAAAATGATTCAGATTATGAAATTAGGGTGCTGTGTGTATAGTACGTTTTAAATTAAAACCTAGTTTATAAGTACCTAACTAAGTATAGCCTTTTCTTCATCTATTGCTTAACTTTCTTTAGAAACCGTTAGTTCGTCGTAAAAAGCATAGTCTTTATGATGGTATAATAGAATACTTTCGTATTATTCTATGACTGGTAATAACAGGAAACAGTATTTATTATAGTGTTGAGTTATTGCAATGTCTTTTATTTCTACACAATCTTCTTTACATAGTATAAAACAAAGTCGCTCCCGCTGTCTGTAAGCTTAGATCTTTTAAACTACGCAACGGATTTTAATGCAGTTTTTCAGCAATAGATAGAGTGATTCAAGAGGAAGGTTTATGTGTATAATACATGCATATTATAGTAGAGAAAAGCCGAGAAATTTAAAGATTTGTAATGTGATGTCGTAACAAACAAATTCTTGTTCGCTTACATTGCAAACGCTGGCTAAACCTTATGAAATAGATCACTACGAAATTGTATATCTTAAAAAGATCGATATAAAGTCCGCGATGGTATATGTTTATCTCCTAAGGATAACACATAGTACCTAACCATTTTTATCTTTTACATATTACAAAAAAAAAAAGAGTTATTTACCAAGCTATTTAAACATAACAGTATTATATTACATATCCGTTTAAATACATTAGATAGGTACGTTGTGCATTTCATGTAGATTAAATTTGCCCTTTACAGCATATCATTAAAATGAATATCTTGGAAGATATTACAGATTTAAAAAGCGGGGGCAAAGCGGCTTCAGTACGAAATTCGCCGGGTCAGCTAGTTACTTACAAAACGTCAATTTTATTTGATACTAGCTGACCCGGCGAACTTCGTACCGCCATCTATCGAAATCAGACAATCCGGTCTCAAGATATCATTAAAAAGCCGTTCCATACAAAATGTATGAGAAAATGAATTGTCTTTTTTTCGTAAATTTTTCCCATGTACCTATAATTATTTCCCTACATCTTTTACAACTTTTTGCCATTGATCGTGGCTGAGATGAGATTGCAACTAGATTCAGTACAAGATTCCGAAAAAAAATAATTGTGTTCCATACCTACATTTTGACCACGCAGGTCAAAGGTATTACTTTTCTACGAAATATTTGTTTATTTTTTGATAACCGACAAAAAATTTCAACACCAGGGCGCTTCATGCGCTCATAGTTCATGGTTACAGTATACGCGGTGAAGTCCCAGCGATGGTCGATGCGCCGCGCCGATGTGTCGATGGGCCCTGTAAAAGTTCTTTGGTATATGCATAGTCTGTTTGCCTTCGTGGCAGCCCTTACCTTGTAAAACATTCACTAATTTATGTCCCCGGCGCTGAGCACTTTACATGCAAAACACACGAACCTTTAGTCACAATTCTACTTTAATTTTTATCGTCTGCTTTTTTTATTTATTTATCCTTTACCTTTACAACTATCATAACAGGATTAACCTAATGCCATGGTGTGGTATTTATATACTTACAATATTAAATTAACCTAATAAGGAACTTCTATAACATACTACCTATCAGTGGCAAAGGGTGAATTTATGACAGAGGTAGGCCAGAGCAAAAAAAAAATTCCAAAAGAAAATTTCAATGATGAATTGACTATAGTGGTTATGTTCTGAATTTTCGAAGGGAAGCCGGTGGGAATCGAGTTGTATGGTACCTTCGCCACTGCTACCTATCCTAAATTATATGTGAAGCGCCGCTGACGAGCGCGCTCCGCACTCTCAACCTCATTGCTGATGACGTAGACATATTCTGTTGCTCTTTAGGTGAATTTGAAAGAATAGCTACCTTTAGAATTTGTTATGGTACAAGCATTGGAACTATTTAATATTTAAGTGTACTACAATATCGCATTGGGTCTAGCCTGTAAGGATATTTGTATGTTTGGAGTGAATAAATAAATAAATAAAATAAATAAATATAAATCTCATACATAATAAAAACGGGAGTGATATGAGGATTCGAACAAAAACACAGAACAACTATTATACCTATAACTTATTAACCTGTAATACTTAATACTCCACTTGTTTATACAATACTAAAACATATGCTGCAAAAATCTATGCAGTCGTATACCAGTCTGTTAGTATCTCACTGCGGGGCAAAGGCCTCATTTATACAGAGAAAGAAGAACTTTGTTCGCCAGGTTTGCTTAGCTTACATTTTTAAGGGAGAACAAAGAAAGACAGAACCAGACCGCCGCCGTGGTCCCAGCTGTCATTTGCAGATCTTTGACAGTCGTTACGGGTAGTCAGTAGCTCGAAAGTCTGACAACCAGTCTTAGTAAGGGGTATCGTATTACCCAGTAACTGGGTTGTGGAGGTCAGATAGGCAGTTGCTCCATGTAAAATACTGGTATTCAGCTGCATCTGGTAACACTGGGAGCCGACCCCAACAGATGACAGATCGGTGGATGTCGACTGATGATGACGAAAGAAGAAAGAAAGAAGTATCTACCTGTTTAGGTTTTTTTTTATCCAACTGCGTCAAAAGGTGCTTATTCCTAGAACATCAATGCAACTGAAGTGGTCTGTCCCATAATAAATGAGTTGGACATCGTGCTCGGTCTATAACAGGCCATTGATGGTGTTTTTTTTTCTTTTTATGCCTCCTATAAAGTATCCATTGTAAAGCGCAGGCCACACTGGGATAGCTACCGTGTGTTTGCATAATTCGGTTCATAACGCGAACTAAGAACCGAAGTATGAAAAGACGCGGTTGCTACATGAGCAAAGTAAAACGAACTTAGCTTCGATACAAGTGTGGTCTGGAGGCCTACCACAAGCTCTTAATTGGTACCATGACGTCCATAGAGCAGCTCAAGCGATGCAGTTTAGGAACCTAAACTGAAATGTCTTGTTTTTGAATCGTTTTTAATTAGATCATGGTAGGCCACCTGTGCTTTAGTCCTATATGTAAAACCGTATCTACTGTTTCCCTTGCCACTTATCTGGCGGTAGATATATAATACTAGTATTGAAATAAGTTGTAAAAATCAAAGGCTTTAGAATAGATATTGTAATAGGCCTTTGTTGGTTATGGATACCAGAAAGTACGGTAATCGACATCATATACACTCCTAGAACAATAATTCATCGGTAATTCTCGACAGCTGGCGCTTCACCATAAAGACTTCGTTAACAATTTATTTACATTTAATCCCTGCATTTAATTTCAAAAGCCATTCACAAACAAAATTAAACTTCTAGTTATCCTAACGATAACCATTCAATAATGGTGATTAATGGAAGAGAGGTATTTAAAATAAGTACCTACTTTAAATTAATTTCATTTTTAATGAGCACAGCGAGTATTCATTACAAAATGTATTTTACATTAGTACATTTTCGAGTTACAAAGTCTTTTGAAGACCCCTTGTGGCTATTTAATTTAAAAAAGTCAATTTGAAACTTGTTGAGAAAGATGCGGGCCCAGTGAGTCGTCTTTCAAATATTTGTGGCTATGTTTATGACCACAGTGATGTGTGTCTTGTATAAGGGCTAGTGCAGATTGGGGCGGCCCGCACCGCAACGCAACGCATTATAAAAATAATTTTCTATGATCAAACGCACACTTCTTCTTTTTAGCCTGTCGATAGCAATCTAAATGGAGTCGGCCCAGAATTCGTGTTTAGCGCCATCACTAGCGTCAATCAGTTCCTGTAACGTGTAGACGACAGGAAGGATACGCAGGACACGTAATTAAGTATCCCATCCCATCCCATAACAGCAACACATTTAGGTACACTCCAAGGCAGAGTCGTATAAGAATCTCCATCTGAACAGGTTTTCCTTGCTTCGATAAAACCTGGGTCCGGAGTCTGTTTAAAGACTTGGTTACTTGGACCAGGTGGGAGATCTTCAGCACATAACATACTAAAGGCGGGCCGCACCGCCATTTTTTGTATAAAAGTGCTTTGCACTGCGGCCCGTTGCGGCCGGCTGTAATGTGCGTTTAGCTTTAGGGTACGTAGACAATATTTGTATGAACGCTAACTTATGTTTCTGAGATACGCGTGATTTCTTCAGGAGTTCACGCATGCTATACAGGGTTATTGGAAAAACATCAACAACCTCTTAAGAGGTCATTGTACTCGTCATTATGAACAACTTTTACTTTGGTACCAAATTTGAAATCGCGAAAAAAAAATCAGCTGTTCCCTACGTTTTGACGAGTTATACGAACATAAATGTTAAATTAAATAAAATGAATAGAAAACAAACAGCTCATTTATAAAATTAAATTTCAGTCGACAACATCCGTCGCGACATCGGTTTCTTACTAAACTTCAACTACAATATCCGACGATCCTGCATTCTTATCTCTTTTGTTGACTGTACATAACTGAACATATTTTTTATTATGTTGTCACATATTACAGAAATAACTCACAAGGAATGCAGTTTTGTTATTGTTGTGAATATTATCAAAATAGCATGGCGTAGCAACATTCTTCTAGTTTATAAAATATCATAAAAATTACGCTTTAGAGTTGTCATTACCGCAGTATATTTATAGTTCTTCCGGGGTTCGTCAAGAATTCAACATATCTAACGTTATGGCTAAATTAGATAACAGTTAACACATCAATCAACTGTAAATCTCCCATAAACTGAATAAGCTGCATAACATTTACAATAAGACCTCATGGTATCGTAATATAAACATCATCATGAAACTGTCAAATTTTCATAATCAACTTTGAACCTTATACTTTAGTGATAGAGTTGAAAATCTATTAAAGAAATTTGACAGATTGTAGTAACTTGATGTGCTGGCGTCTGTATCTACTCTTTTTAAACTTATTACCAGCGCTTTAGCACGTTTTGGAACCAAATCATACCAAGGGTGGATAGAAAACAAGCAACAAGTTTTACAAGTTACTGTTACTTTTAGCCTACTTAATCCCACTGCTGGACAAAAGCCTCTCTCCATGACTGCCCGTTCTTTCGATCCAGGACTAAAGTGAACCAGGTCGTTTGTCTTCTACGGGGTATGCCGCAGCGATTTTTACAAGTAGGAAACAAAAGAAAAAAACAAAACTGGAAAAGTATCGAATTATCTATTTTTGTCCCTCACCAAGATTCAGTCTTACCAAGGGGTATCGTATTACCCAGTAACTGGGTTGTGGAGGTCAGATAAGCAGTCGCTCCATGTAAAATACTGGTATTCTTCTGCATCCGGTTAGACTAGAAGCCGACCCCAACATAGTCGGGAAAAGGCTAGGCAGATGATGATGTCCCTCACCTACTTAAATTTTAGAATGTCAAAATACCCTGTGTAGTCTTTGGTCAACTGGACCCACTCGAACTGATCCCGCGGGTGCAGTTGACCAATCATTGATTTTCTGTATTTTTCTTTGGTCAACTGGACCCACATTCAAACTTCTTTTGTTTAAAGCTACCCTGGTAAAATTTATAGAAAGGATGTCGTGTTTATTTCACAAATGAACCAAATAGACGAACTAGTTTTTAGTGCCTACTTGTCCGGCGGTAATTTAGGTAGGTACTAAATATTTTGATAGATACTTACTAGATAACATAAACGTTTCAAGTTTTATTAGCAATTTACATGGACATGAACTAATGAAGTTATAAAACACTGCAAACGCAGTTTCTATTGATTCTTACAATACGAAAAGAAAAGATTAGAAAAGATGAAACTTCGTAATATTTGCCATTGGGAAAAATTACGAACTTTCATCCTATTTACACACAGGCCTCCTCTCTTTTTGAGAGGGAGTAGGCCGTAAAGCACAAAGCCACTCCGGACCCACCATACCCCTGGCCATACCCCTGGGGGTAGGGTGGGACTGAACCATACCACATTAGGTGTAATAACCCTCTAATTACAAGCTGTTCTACAAGTCATCGTTGTAAACCAGAGTTTTTATCACATCAAATTGAGTGTTTCCTAAGAGAATTACCATAATCCAAGCTGCGTGTAACTACAAGCCTATAAAAAGGCTTTCCCTTTGTGCTTTTTAGAAACAGACCAATTAGAGGTTTAATTAAAACAATTATTTATTTATCTTAATGTTACTTTCGCTCGTGACTTGAAATATTTTTTAAAGGTGATAAAAACATTATTCATCAATTACATGTAGTTGTTGAACCAACACTGATAGTTTAAAGAACGTTTCCCAGGGAATGAAATAAAAATACTGTTGATACATTCGTATCGTGTTACCCAGTAACTGGGTTGTGGAAGTCAGATCATGTAAAATACAGATATTCAGCTGCATCCGGTTAGATTGGAAGTCGACCCCAACATAGTTGGGAAAAGCCTATAATTATCTTTCTTTTAATGATAAACCAAGGTGAAGTAAGAATAAAATCATTGAATTAAAGTTTGTTTAATTTATTTAATTTATACATGTTTACATACAGACAGCCACAGTCACACATCTACACCTTAAACAGAATATTTACAATTTTCAGATAAAAAATACTAAAATTAATAGTATACTAAATGCACAGGAATGTCAAATTCTTTAAAAAAATACGGAAATAATTTCAATTTAAAACAAAAAAAAACAATATTTCTTTCTTCTAAAATAATTTTGATTTATATGAGTTTAAATTTACCCAACTACGGTAAAAACCAAAAGAGAGTAATGTGTTTTTAATATTATTTTTAAATACAGGTGGGTTTTACACATGTTTCATGAAAAATGTTAACAATAAATATATTTTTTAATAATCTTACGACTAGACAGGTACTAAGCAGTGAATACTGTCAAATGTTGTTATTAATTAAAATGTATTTTAATAATATTTAATACAACTAATTAATAAATTAGTAAGTAGAGTTACGCCGTGAAACCATTCTATTAATTTACGTTTTATATAATTAATGTTGTAGTAATCTACAATTAATTAAATTAATTATGGATATTTTTGCACAAATCTGTGACAATTATAAAAAAAAAAAAAACTCTTACAGGTTTAAAAAATCTCATATAATTTTGAGGATAGAAATATGGTCCTTTTAACTTTGCACTTTCGGTAAAAAAATATCCATAATTAATCCGTTTAAATCAACACTACAATATCACCGGTATTTTCATTTATAATTAACTTATAATTAATTTTATTGAAATATACAACTACGAATGACTCGTTGTGTTATTTATAATTAGGCGCAAACAATTTATTAACTCCTAATAAAAGCTGAAACGTTTGAAATTACGTATCGATTTCAAAGAGTAGATAATCTCAAAAATTATAGAAATCGAATACATACATAAACTCGCGCTTTCTTCCCATGGGATTAGGCAGAAACTACAGAATCCCACCTGCTACGAGCAAAAGGAGTATGTCCTTTTGCTTCGTTTACGTTCATCCATCGGTCATACACGCATGCCGTAGCGAGTTCATTTGATATGTCAAAATATTTTACGATTAGGTAAGCAATTATATTCCATCAATTGCGAAATAAATTTTGTATTTCTTTCACAAATACATATTATCGTATAGGTTTTCGGAACAAACAATAATTCAAATAAATGACAAAGTTTCCCAAACTTTTTCTCTCTAAAAATACCGTCCCTTTCAACGGGGGTGTTGTTCAGAAAAATGATTGACTAATTCCATTTGTCATTGTAAACAAAGTTCTATATAGGGAGCTATTCCCCCTTTTGAATATTATGAAGCTTCAAAGACAACATTGGACATCCCCTTTCTTTCAAAAGGGGAATTAGGATGAAAGAAATCTCGTGGGGTTTTGTCGGTAAGTGAATTCCTATGTTACGAACTAGCAACACTTTGTACGCACACTCGTTATTTTTATTTAATGAGTAAGTTATATATAGTTGTATTTATTTTTATCTCAGCTTTTAATAGCGGTGAAATGTTTTGGTACACGAGCTGCCATGCTATTTTTTCTTAGCAAGTTTTATGTGAATTAACAGTCGCTATAAAGCGCTATAATACTTGTTGTTTAGATGCGCTATAATTGTGTACTTAACATTGAAATATTATCATTTATTAAAATGAAATTCTAAAAGTTTACTTCAACTTCTAAGAAAAGGTTGTATTCAGAGTTCAATCGCACAAAATACTAATTATTTAAAACTACTTTTATTTACAATTCAACACAATTCATTTTCTCGTCACTAAACTAAAATTAAAAATATTTTGCATCCACTAACAAATTAATTTGAACAATGCTCATAATCTAAGCTAACTGAACATTCTATCTTTCCCTCACCTACAAAATAACCCTACATTTTATACTAAGACTCTTTTCTACGCACATAACTAATACAAATAGAACATTACGATACGTGTGACTTACACGTATCATTATATACCATCTTATAGCTCGTGTGATCTAAACCCGCAATTATGTCACACTATTCTGTATAAAAAATGGACTATTTAAGTCACAGAAAAGCGTGACTTATGTGCGTGTTTAGGTCAGACGGTGCTATAATCATAATTTTGTTTCTTCTTCAAATAAAGAATTATCGTTTCAGAACTTTGTGTTTCGACACTTCCCAATGGTGTTTGAAATTGCACTGCGTAATCTATCAATCACCAAATGATGTACAAAATATCTGATGCTCATTCAATTAAATAAAATACTGCAAGATTCTGACTCATCCAACTTTAAAACCAAGTAAGCTCGAGACTTACACTGCTTAAGATAAGGACTACTACGTCAAGTTTAGATTTATACGACAACAAACTTCTTACTAATGTGCATGTCTAAAAATGAATGAATTCTCCATAATTTCAGATCTAACAAGCTAATGTTTTTTCTAAGCAAGATTAATTTGACAAAACAATTTGCATTTTGCTACTAGAATAATCAATGTCGCCAATATCTACGTTTCTGTAACTAATCTTAGCATCAACAACAATATTTAAAAAGCAAATGAGATTCGGTCCTCGAAATCTTAGACTACATCTAGATCTAAATGAGGTTCATAGATCCATACCCGGATTTCGTACCACAGGAGCACCTCACTTCACTTCAAGAGTTTGTAACCACGTAAGCGTTCGCTTACACAGCTTGAGGCTAGGGGACCACCACGTGGGCTTCACTGGACAGTAGCCGCCGCACTGACTGGTGGTTGGTACCATCGCTGCTGGAAATATCGCTTGTGCTGACTACGGCCGGCTGCGAGAAGTTCTTGCAGAGAACTAGGACCTAGAAAAGAAAAAGAGTATGTATATGTATGTCATCTGTGATTTCAAGAGGGTATTTTTGTCAAATCTTTTAGTACTCCAATGGAATGGACCTGTATTTGGTTACTAGGAAAACCCAGGAGTAGATACTTTTTGGCTGATCCAAATAGTAAAGTCTGATGTTGAGTGCAAAAAATGGATCAGCCACAAAGTTCAATCATTCTGCCTAGTTTTTTTTCCCAAATATGTTGGGGTCGGCTTCCACTCTAACCGGATGCAGCTGAATACCAGTATTTTATATGCAGCGACTGTCTATCTGACTTACACAACACAGTTACTGGGTAACACTGACCACGATACCCCTTGGTAAGACTAGTTGCCAGACTTTTTGGGCTTTTGAGTACCCGTAACGACTGCCACAAAGCCACAAATATCAGGTGAACTATATCCATATGGCCTAAATCGGAGCCGTAAACACATTGTGGTAAATACTTAAATCCCTATGCAGCTGTCGACAGATTAAAGGCATTAATTACATTAAAACAATAAAGCACAGTCCATGTAAACACGACTGTTGAGGTAATCCCTTGCTGCTATAAAATGATTCTATCATGGTTGCACCTTGCACACATGTACATAAACTATAATGAGGTTTATTGTCCTCTAGAGATAAATCACTAGCGAGATTGGAATAAAATACTGGCTGGAAGTGATGTCAACACAGCAGATTAAAATCTTTATTTAAATACAATTCGTTAGGACAGAGAACATGGTTTGTAATTTAAATTCAGTGGTTTTAATTGAAGGTGTGGACATCGGTGCGTTGCAATTATATTAAGGGAATCCTTGTACGAATATGGAATGTAATGACTATGTTACTGGAGTGGTTGGAATGCTCAGGAAACGAGGTGGCTCTTTACCACAAGTTGGATTTTTGGAAATCGTTTTTTGTTTTATTTTAGATTTTCTTTTTTGACCACTACCGACTTGATTATAAGCGATAATGTGGTCTCATCATCATCATTGGCAGCTCTGTTCTGTCCCCCACTTAGCATAGTCCTCCCTTTTGTGACATATATCCCTGGTCATGATTTGGTCTACAGTTTCAGAATAATCGACTAATTCCTCCTTTCGTTTTTTATTAGTAAACAAACTTACCGTGTATAAAACACTGAGGAACCCCATGGCTCCACCAACTAGCACGTCCCACCAGTGGTGCCTGTGGTCGCTGAGTCGGCTCAGCGAGCACACGGCGGCGTACACGATGCAGAGGACTTGCAGCAGAGGTACTAGCAGGACCGAGCGGTTATGCCAGCTGAATGCTCGCCTTTGGAGGTACCACTGAGGAGGGAGGGATATGATTAGTAGATAGTTTAAAAGAAGGATGTTATACTTGCGGGTACTTCTCTGTGTTGAAATAAAAATAAATTTGTAAATAGGATATGATAACTTTGGAAAAAAAATTCCTGGTTTAAAATGAACATTTTACAACACTGATTTCGAATGAATTCACAATTAAAAAATACTCACAGCTAGAAACAATCCGCAGTAGATAGAGAGCGACGCGTGCGCAGAAGGGAAGCTGCGACTGGAGTCGATTTGCAGGTAGCGAGAGTACTTCATTGACGTGCAGCGGTAGTTGCTGACGTACTCCGAACTGTTGAGTAAAGATGTGGTTGATTTGATTATACACCTCTACACCTTACTGTCTTGAAAACGATACATAATTATATGCAGAGCTTTTATACAGGATGGCCAGGGGGACATGGACGCACAACCTGTTACCATGGATTCAGAACATGATACTGAACGTTTCAGTACTTACATAATTTTTCGTCGGTTATTACTTAGCCATAAGCCCCCTCAATGCTACGAGTCAATAACTACTATTATTGAGAACTGCAGTGAGCATTAGCGTCATAAACTAATACGTTTACAAGGTACAGACGCCAGCACATCAAGCTACCCGAAACTGTAAAATTTACCCAATCAACTTTGAACCTTATACTTTTGCGATAAAGTTGAAAATCTATTAAAGAAATTTGACAGATTGTAGTAACTTGATGTGCTGGCGTCTGGACTTTCACAGCCTTCTGCTCATAATGAAAATTGATGCTTATTATATAAACTTTAATTTGATGTAAACGCCCATCAGTCTTTAAGTACTTAAGGTTTATTTTAATTATTCTATTAAATCTTTAGTACTTTTAATTACTAGCTGTGCTTGCGAATTTGTTCGGGTGCATGTCGGAAAACAAATTGGATTTGCACGGGACCCTAACTAATTTTCTAAAATAAAAGTAGCCTAACTACTTTTATTTTTTCTTTATAACATGAGCTATCTGCCAGTGAAAGTCCCGTCAAAATCGATCCAGCCGATTTGGAGATTAGCCGGAACAAACAATCAGACAGACACAATTTAAAAAAATGTTTTTTTTTTGTTATAATCTATCGTATATACTTTCATATTCATTTAGTAAAAAGCTGTTATTTTGACATTAAAAACAGACACTTAAATTTTATTTATTTGAGTATAGACTAAAGAGTGTAGCCCTGATTTAGCAAAACGACAATTGCGGTATTCAAATAAAGATACTCACTCATTGCAAGTGCTAGCCTTATCAGGCTGGCACAGATCAAAGAAGGTAGGCCTGGGCGACCCGACCACACACTTCACGACCTCCAGTATGGTTAGGTTGACCACCGACCCGTAGATGTAGTCCCGGTACAGGAAAGCAGCTGTCTTAGCGCTGTCGAGGAGTTTACTCTTCTTCAAGTTGTATTCGTCTTCTCGTTGGAGAGTTGTTTCGACTGCCCACAGCTGGAAAGAAAAGTAGTGTTCAATTTGGAGAAGGAATTTTTGGTCTTATTAAAAGAAGGTGAGAGTTTCATTTGCTTTAACCTGATTACTTTCCGAAGGTGGGTAAGGACCAAAAGGAAAAGAGCTGGAGCATTCTTTTCTTGACATTTTAATATGGATAGACCAACGGAAAGAATGTTCTATACCTGTTCATACAAATATTATTTAGAAGAGTGGGATCAGCATGTGCATTCGCTTGTTTGGTCTAAACTGACCTGAGATCTAATGCTAATCGTACTAGTCCTGAATTATTGATGACAAGACACATAAAAAAAAACCTAACGCAAAACAAAAACAGGATCAATAGTTAGTTAATAAAGACAATGATGACGATAATGACGATGGAGACACGATATTGTCACTTGATAATCTTTGAGCGTCAATATATACACACATCTTTACATGCATTAATTTGCTTTGTCCTAATGACAGCGAACACATAATGATGGACAGACAGCGTTGTAATTCTAATGGACAAGCTATTGACTTAAAAGCAGAGGCATCATAATAACAATTTCGTGTCAATGTGTGTGTACAATACTCTTAAAAATACTGGACACATTGCCAATTATTTCAGCAATAATAGTGTCAGCTTGTGAGTGACTCAAATTGTTCTGAAACGTTACACTAAATAATAAATTAACGTCAGAGTTTTAAAATGCAGATCATTATTTTTTAAGAGTAGTCAAAGAGTTTTTGTTTGGAGCATCTTCTTCAAATATGTTTATTTGTTAAACATACTCAGAATTAAGTATTTATCACATGTAGCTCATACTATTGTATGCGCTACATGTTGTCCAATTCTGACAATACAAGTGAAGATATTGTTTATATTGAAATGTGTTACACAGAGGCCCTTTTTACACGACACGGTTTCTAGATGGCGCGGCGTATAAACCGCACCGTAGAAAAAATGTGCCCATCAACAAGCTTCCATAGTGATCCATACAACACTGACGGCCGTGGCTACACACGGCGAAAAAGCCGTAGTGTTTCATGGCAAGAAAAACGTGTGCATCAAAAGGGCCTCACACTTTTCTATAACTTAAATATTTGAAAGTTGCGAAATTACACTCTGTTTCAAAATTACCATTCAACATTTTCATGAAAATCTCTAGAAACTTGTACTTTTGCTTCATTTGCATTGCACCTGCATTGTATGACGTTAGGCGCATTGTCATAAACTGTAGGAGGTACATCAGAGCTTGTGTACACTAAAACGCACCTGTGTAACTGTGGCCACTACAATAGTGCTTTCTTAACAATAGTTTCTGATTTTATGCGCAGTAGCTGCTTCCATACTGATGGCAAATGAGTAAGCAAGGAAAACAGGATAGGTAGATATTGGATAGTTTCGAAGCTGAAGAATCTGGAGGCCTACCACAAGCTCTTAACGCGACCCATTTTAGGACCTAAACTGAACTGTTCTTCTAATTCGTACCATGACGTCAGTTTAACGATTCAGTTTAGGCCGTGCCATCTGCTGACAGCGATTGTTCCAAACTGAGTCGCAAGTTTTGGTTTCATTCATACTTGCTTGGTACCATGACGTCCATAGAGCAGCTCAAGCGATGCAGTTTAGGAACCTAAACCGAAATGTCTTGATTTTGAATCGTTTTTAAATAGATCATGGTAGGCCACCAGCTCTATTATAAACATCAAAGCTTCAGTTTTACCAGACTCAGCCCACTACCTATAACATTTGAATACCAAGCGATTGCCATCTGCTATTAGAAAGAATTTGTCCTCGGTGAATCTAGGGACACATTCGACTTTATACTTCTATAATTGGCAAACCTCTTGATTGGCGGCAGTGGCGATAACGACATGTAATTAGGTGAGCCGTTACAGGTCAACAAATTTTTTATTCTGTAGGTATGGCACTCTAAGTAACTTGTTCCAGTTCCTATGGACATCTTCAATAGCCGCAGCTTTGCAGATGCATTACCATCCCAGAGACGAAGCTGAAATGTCTCATGTGCCTGCAATTAGACGGTACCGGCACCCATTCCCCTGCAAACCGCTACACTGGCATACTGGCCCCGCAACGGTTGGCGGCAGAAATAGGTTTAGGTCTGGTGGAGGTACTTTCCTGGACGAACAATTTCCAATCAATTGGGGAGTCACACGTCAGTATTTTTGTAAGCACGTTAAGCCGTTGGTCCCGGCTGTCATTAGTGGATCTTTGACAGTTGTTACGGGTGGTCAGAAGCCCGAAAATCTGACAACCAGTCTTACCCAGGGGTATCGTATTACCCAATAACTGGATTGTGGAGGTCAGATAGGCAGTCGCTCCATATAAAATACTGGTATTCAGCTGCATTCGGTTAGAGCGGAAGCCGACCCCAACAAATTTGAGAAAAGGCTAGGCAGATGATGACGTCAGTATTTTTGTCAAAAACACTCACCACTAAATAAGGCACGATGACAGTGATTGCTGCCACCAGTGATATGGAGAAGGTGTCTCCTGTGTGAGGGTATGACAGCGCTGGGTCGTTGCAGGTGAAGCCAGCTCTCCGGCTCGGCAGTGCGCCCACTTCCAGCAAAATACATACTGCTGCCACTGTTGAAGAAGAATAGAGAAGGTTAGCATGTATAGGAGAAATTAGCTTTTGCAAGTCTTCGCCCGCATGCACGAAATAAATTATCCCACGGCAACGTACAACCAGGATAAAAAGTATCCAGTATCCTAACCCAGTTCATGGTCTACCCGTGTGCCAATTTTATGTAAATCCTGTCAGCCGTTAATGCGTGAAAAGCTAAAATACTTTCGCGTTTATAATATTAGCATGAATGTAGAATGTCTATTCTTTTATGATTCGGGACTTTAAACTAGAGAGCATTTGCATTTGATTTTTTTTCTCTTAACACGATTCTGATCGTCGTCATCATCATTCAGCCAGAAGGTATCTATTGCTGGACACGTGCCTCTCCCCAGTACCGTTACATCAACCAGTCCAGGAGGCCTACCACAAGCTCTTAACGCGATCCATTTTAGGACATAAACTGAACTGTTCTTCTAATTCGTACCGTGAAGTTTAGGCCGTGCCATTCTGCTGACAGTGATTGTCCCAAACTGAGTCGCAAGTATTGGTTTCATTCATACTTGTTTGGTACCATGACGTCCATAGAGCAGCTCAAGCGATGCAGTTTAGGAACCTAAACTGAAATGTCTTGTTTTTGAATCGTTTTTAATTAGATCATGGTAGGCCACCTGAGCTTCCCGCATCCAGTAATTCCCGCGACCTTCACCGGGTCGTCGGTCTACCTTGTGGGGGGCAACTCGCTCTGCCAACCGGTACGCGGAAATCGCGCAAATCTGACATGTAAGTATTTTAATTTTATGAGAGCACTAGCTTCTGCCCGCGACTTCGTCCGCATGAAATTTCTTAGGCCTCCGACCCATCCTGTCGCATACTCGCATCGCATTGCATGCCCGCGGTATTACTTGTTTCCGCTTAGAAAAGAAAGAAAGAAAAAAAGTTTATTTGGTCACAGTTCGTGAAACACAAAATACAAAAATAAATAAAAAGGTTTCAAACAACAATAGTGTATGCCTCACGGCTGCGCCAAAAAAGGCTCATTTCAGCATTAATGCCAGACAGATGCTGTCTGACGCTGGTTTTCAAATGAACCTTTAGGGAAAAGTGACGGGGAGTACACACAGTTAGAGAGCTTAGAGTTCTTTCTAGCTTTTTTATTTTCTTTCTAACTTTTTTTCTTTTTGCTCGGCTTCTACGGGTCCTACCGTGATGTTAAATAGCCTATAGCCTTCCTCAAGAATTGGGCTATCGAATGCATAAATAATGTCTCAAATCCGACTGGTTGTTCCAGAGATAAACAAACATACTCTTCAGCTTTATTATTAGTATAGATTGAGCACTATTGGCCATCTTTTGAACAGTTGAAAGTCACTTCAGGAGGCGCCGCAGAACCTTATCAATGCACCTTTTAGACGTACTCCATCTTTCTTCTTCGTCGCATCGATGACGCGACAGTGTATTAAATTTTCAAAACTAAATTACTCAAAACTTCGCTACTTCCACGGCACCATCGGCGGCATATCTGAGCGTAGTCTGGGACGCCCCCCAGCTAGATGGACGGACGACCTAAAGAAGGTGGCTGGGGTAGACTGGATGCGGAAGGCGGAAGACAGGGTGTTGTGGCGCAGTCTGGGGAGGCCTATGTCCAGCAGTGGATTGCGATAGGCTGAGTTGATTGTTTGTTGATTGATTGATCTGCGGCAACACAGAGGTACTACATGACGTAACATATTCGTGCAGACCACACCGAATATTATAAAGAGATAAACCTCTTAATTACAATCTAGGATGTATTAAGAGGCCCTATAAGGTTAATACGACTCTTGCATACATGTATTTAATGCATATTTTATCATTCAGCAAATGAATATCCTTTCCCAGACCATTCCATCTCTTACAGCAATTGCATGTAAAGTCTAACATAAAAGGCTACCCAAGAAATTATAGCCTACCTAGAAATGATTAACTGCTTCTTATCATCCTGTGGCATTAATAATAGTCTGAGTACAGGTAGTTACAGCGTTGTTAGGTAAAAGGTTGGCAACCTGTAATTAGTTTTGCATTATAGCAATCCTTGCTTCAATAGGTTGCACAAATTGCTGCAGGCTTATGGTAATGGGTAACTTGCACGCTATTCGAAATAGCTTTTATTCTTTCTGAGTTTATCTTGGATATACTCACATAGGTGAAGGAAAACATCGAGAGGAAACCTGGACTTATGCTAATCCTAATTTAATCCTATTAATATTATAAACACGAAAGTTTGGGAGGATGGCTGGATGTTTGTTACTCTTTCACGCAAAACCTGCTGAACGGATTTGGATAAAATTTGGCACACGGTTAGTTTATAACCAGGTTTAACACGTAGGATACTTTTTATCCCGTTGTTCCCACGGGATCAAAATTTATGCGGGTGAAACCGGGCGCTGCTAGTAATTATTATAAATGCGAAAAGGAGTTTGTTTGATTGTTATGCTTTTACGCTAAAACGGCTGAACGGATTTGGATGAAACTTGGCATATGGGTAGACCATGACTTGGGTTATGACATACCATACTTTATATCTTGGATCGCAGACGAAGTCGCTGGCAACATAGTCAATATAAGTCTAAAATCACCAAGCCGTCTTGAGCAAGCGTGTGATCAATCCTCGTGCCTTCTCTATATGAGAAGAGGTCTTTGCCCTGTAGTGGGACAGTTACAGGTGGTATTATGCGTCCATTTTTAGTGAAAACTTCTTTAGGCGCGTTGCGCATTTTTTGAGAAGGGAAAAAACTATATTGAACTCGCGCCACTGTTACCGTAATCGACACCACTTCGGATGTGTTCGGCTGTCTTCGGGATGTACTCGGTTTTAATGTATATCCGATATGTCAGTGAGGGATGGCAAAATATTCTGTTTGTGTTTTGTTTTCACTTCTGTCGGCACTCCCGGAGTGTTTTTTAGATGACAAGTTAGATTAAGGAGTTAAGGCTGTAGGATGTAGCAGTTAATGCATCGTATCGTAAATTTTATTGCCCATGCAAATTGAATTGACGGCTGCTCGACCATGACGAATTAAATTAGGTAACTAATGGTGCGCTTAGGTTGGTATTGCCGTAAACTGCTCGGAGTTGCGGAGACGTCTTATTTAACCGCAATTGCCCAGAATTTCGCAATTGAATGCCCGTGTAAGAGCACCTGGACTGGTTGCGGAAGACGGAGGACGGAGTGTTGTGGCGCAGTTTGAGAGAGACCTATGTCCAGCAGTGGACATAGGTCTCTCTCCTCAAACTGTACTACTACAAATGTAGCAGACGTAACTCACACAATTAAAAAACTAAAATAGAAGAGGGCAGGTCAAGTCATCAGGGGTAAAAATGGAAGATGGACCAGAGAAGTAACAGATTAGTATCCCAGAGAAGGAAAGAGCAAGGCCACTTCAAAGATGGGAAGATGACTTGAAAACGGGGAGAAAAACAACATACATACGGATATGGAGGAGAAAAACTTGTGATAGAAAAGCTTGGGAGGCCTATGCTAAAGAGCATAGCAATCTGGAGGTTTCTGATGTCTAGACCTTTAATTCAAATAAATTGATACACTAGTTTTAAGATTGCTCATAAAGGCTAATTGAAGTTGAAGGCGGTGCTATCCTAAGAATTTGAATCAGGCTTGAAACCTGAAAGTTGTTGCACACAAAAACAAATTAATGAAATATGTATCTACAAAAGTCGGTCTAAATGGTTTGAAATCATAATCTGTCACACAGGGAGCAAGCAGTATGAACATGCCTTAACTTATAATATTATTATTATTGAAAACTTCTAAAGATAGCCTATACTTAGCGTCTAGAAATTTCTAAGTACCTAAGGGACAAAGGTCAAGTAATTCAATGCTAGCTCAGCTTTTACCGGAAACTCATTAACGTTACATGAATGGCAGCAGTTTGTGAGACAGAACCAATATTCTATGTTGAAAATGTGAGATGTAGCGTTAACAGATCATAAATGCAATTGCACGAAATATTATTGAAATTGACGGAACATTTAGTTGGATATTGAAACTTTCCAATAAACCGCAAAAAAACTTAGATGCGTAGGACCACTAAAACATCAAAGTGTGATTTGAATTTAGACCCTCCAAGCTTCAATTATAGCTCGGCAAGAAGGCTATCGAAAGAAGAGGCTAACTTTTTAAATATTATATTTATAGTCATTAGTCATATATAAAAGGAGAAACTGACTGACTGACATATCAACGCATAGCCCAAACCCCTGGGTCTAGAGATTCCAAATTTGGCACGTAGGTTACTTATGAGATCTAGGGGTGCACTAATAAAGAGTTTTTCGAAATTCCACCCCTAAGAAGATGAATGGGGGGAGGGTGAAATTTCACGCGGATGAAGTCGCGGGCAGAAGCTAGTTAGCCATATAAGTAATGTGTCCAGAAATTTATTTTCGAAAAATGCATCCAGAATGAACTATAGATTTGAGTCAGGTTCATAGGTGTGTGACGCAGTACTGATACTAAGAACAGAAACGACTTCTAGAGGAAATGGTCCATTAAAGATTCTAGATAAGAAGATAAAGTCAAGAGGTTTCAACAGTGGTTAAACATTATAGGTTGATTATGTTAGCATAATCTATATTTACATAAAATTCAAAGTCCTGACTGACTGATATATCAACGCACAGCCTAAACCGCTGGTCCTAGAGACATGAAATTTTGAGAGTGTGTTCTTTGTGAAGAGTAGGTATCCACTAAGGGTTTTTCGAAATTCCACCCCTAAGAGGGTGAATGGGGTAGAGTGAAATTTCACGCGGATGAAGTCGCGGGCAGAAGCTAGTCAGCTTATAAGTAATGTTCCTACTGCTGGGACACAGGCGTCCTCTCTTCGAGAGGGGGCTGTAATCTACCACGCGGGCCCAGTGCGGTTTGGTAGATGTCAGTTGTCTTCGATTTTTGGTTCTACTAGGACATGCAGGTTTCCTCACGATGTTTTCCTTCACCGTTTTGAGAACATTGCCAATAAAATTATTTATAAAAAGTAAAGCACCTGCCCTCCAAACCCACGACCGACGACTCGTAAGTATAGTATATAAGTAGTACACTGGGCCATTGAGTGGTGGGCCTATAATTTCAAGGGCCTTTTTCAGGGGAATGCAATCAACCACCTGCTATGTTAGGATATCATATTGCTAGTCGCTATTCTATGTTGTTAGTCTATGTTAGATGCCTAATATTATATGTACATTGTACATGTCAACAAAAGAGATAAGTATGCAGGACCGTCGGATATAGTTGAAGTTTAGTAAGAAACCGATGCATTTTGTCGACTGAAATTTAATTTGATAAATGAGCTGCTTGTTTTCTATTAAAAAAATTAAATTTTACTCAAGTACGTCCATTGGTTTCTTACTAAACTTCAACTATATCCGACGATCTTGCATCCTTATCTCTTTTGTTGACTGTTCATGTCAAACTCTCCAATTTTCAATAGCCGTATATAATTTCTGCAGCCATTATCACACAGGCGCGGCCGCAGACAATTGCTAGAGTTAACACTTTCTAGACAGGCTGAGATCCGGGCAGACTGTAATTATCGCCACAATCTAATCAGTTAGTGCCGCCGTCAAAACGTTTGTTCACAAGATAACTGAGTTATAATTATCTTGTAAAAGGCTTTTTAACATGTCGTTACTTGGAAATTGCAGTTTAAGACGTCAAAAAAGGTTGGAACTTTGAAGAGAAATCACGGTTCTCACAGCTAATGCAGGACAATTATTATGAGTTTGGGGGAAAATAATAGGTAGACCAACCCTCTGCAAGAGTTATGATCCCTAGTGTAATTGGTTCGATATCGCATTTTAAAGACGAAATTCGCTTAGTTAGGATCCATGATATGACTGTCATTATTTTGTAGATCTTTGACAGTCGTTATGGGTAGTCAGAAGCCCGAAAGTCTGACAACGAGTCATACCAAGGGTGATTTGTTACCCAGTATCTGAGTTGTGGGGGTCAGATAGGCAGTTGCTTTATGTAAAATAGATACTAGTATTCAGCTGCATCCAGTTAGAATGGAAGCCGACCCTAACATATACAGGGTGTCCATTAAATAGTACGACATATTTCAGGGGGTGATAGCTTGAGTCAATACCTACCAAAACAACACAATATATGTTCCGCGAAATGTAACTTTTTTTTTCACCACTGTAGGTAGCGATAAGAAAATCGTTCTGCGAAAATTTAAACAAAAAATGGTATTTCTTGAAAAAGATCTTGTTTTTGATAGAAAAAAGACGTACCAATGAGTAGAGTAACTATTCACAAATAATTAGATGTAAAAAAAAAATTAGAAAATAAATTTTTCATTACGAGATACTTCAAAATCTGTTTCAAGGTAGAGATTTTTCGATATTTCGGAAAATTTTGTATAACTGTAAATCCGTAACATTTTGCGGAACATATATTGTGTTATTTTGGTAGGTATTGACCCAAGCTATCACCCCCTGCAATATGTCGTACTATTTACTGGACACCCTGTATAAATGCTAGGAAAATAGTGATGATGATTAACATTTCAGAATCTGAGCTTGAATGGACAGAGTGCAAAACCTTGTGATGTGGAAGTCTGTGCTGATGTTCTGATTATGTAGCACAGGTATTAAGCCGCATACAGACGGAATGAGGCATGCGACACAAATGCCACACTACGCGTGCCTTGTACGTGCCTGACATTGGCGATGACGAGAATTCGCGACGACATACCTCCGTCTGAATGTACCCTTTAGATTGTTGCTTCGTAGGTATTAGTCTTAACTGTTAACACAGTATTACAAGTAGTTTATGTAAGTAAGCATGTTAATCCGTCATAATTTCGTGGCTCAACCGCAAAGCGGATATGATAACTTGTTATTAATCAAGCTTCTAGCTTCTATGTTATTATATTTAACCTGAATAGTTTACTTACTTGAGCTGCAACAAAATAATATACAAACTGTTATGGAAACTAATAAAATTGTGATGTGATTTTAATGGGAAAATTTAATGAGATGAGTTTCTTAAAAGCAGTAGTTGTTTCCGCAACTCCATCTTCGTGACAGCATTTTTTATGAAACTCGTGCCAAGGAATATTATGAGATTGAATGCGAGTCATCATTTTCTAGTTACAACTGGGTAACTGAAACCCCAACTATCATAATAAAATCTGGAAGTCAAACGAAAGAAGAACTTAACTCTTCTGCCGCTGCAGAATAACCCAACTCCCTTTTTTTTTGTGGATGAGTAATCATCAAATGACTCCTCCCGCTCTGGGTGGAGCGGAAGGGAGTGTCAGACTCTTACTGACTAAACCCACCCGTATTCCTTCCTTAGCTCTTTATGTTCCGGGGTACTCAACTCCCTTGGAACACATTGAGCCCAGTTGCCTGCGCGTCTGGGACTGTCATTTATTTAATTATTTGTAAATGCAACACTCTTTTTTAATTCCTACCAAAATCAAATCAAAATATTTTATTTCACATAAACCTACATTGGCACTCGTCAGAAGCTAGGTGTACGGTTCCGATTGGTCGTTACCCAAAGGGCCTTCAAGAAACTCCACAGTTACCTACTCTTTTACAAATGTGTAATTAGCTTTTACAATATTTACATTACGGGAGAACAGTTTGGGCCTGTCAACAAGCACCAGGTAAGTACTTAAAAAGAAAATGGTCAACACATCGAATCATCTGCGAGTCTACACGTATAACTCCATACTCTTCTGAATTTTTGTTAAAAAGGACAACCATAAAAAGACCGTTACAATAATATTTAACACCTCGTGACCGTGTCAAGTATAATCGTTGACATGATAATAATCATAATCAGCTCGTTAAGTGTACATAAGGCTTTATTTTATGCCCTATAAACTTTTAACAATGGAATCCAATTATATCGTTTAACAGGAATGATTTTATAGGCTATCGGAACACGTAAAATTATCCATATTATAAAGGTGAAAGTTTGGATGTTTGTTCCTCAATCACGCAAAAACGGCTAAACGGATTTTGATGAAATTTGGCACACAGGTAGTATATAACCTGGATTAATATATAGGATACTTTTAATCCCGGTAGTACGTTACTGTGGGATAATTTCCGACATCCACGTGGACGAAGCCGCGTGCAAAAGTTGGTTGGTAAATATTTTATTGACGGTAATAAAATTAAGGAGATTTCATGCTAAGGTGTTAATAAATATCACTGATTTATATTGTTTTGGGTGCAGGGTTAAAATATCCTGGCATTTGGTAATTTCCGGTTTGTCAATATGAAATTAATTGTTTCTCAGTTATAAAAAAAATATGATGAATGATCAATAACTTTTCGTGTTCGAAAATAAATATGACTGTTAAATTATAGCTTAAAGTGAAGCTTTGTAAATTAATTTACGGTTATTCTCTGAACTACTATAATTAACTAATGTTTAATATTATTTTTTTAAAGTTTCATTGACATCCATACTTTATTTATAGACTTTTATCAAATTGTTTTGGATATGTAGGTATAGCTAGTAAAGAATATTTCTACTTTCTTTCACAAATTAAAATGTTTTACTATTAAAAAAAATATTATAATAACATAACATCACGCCTGTATTCCGCGAAGGGTCAGGCAGAGGTGTACCTATAGTACACCCACAGTTCGCCAGTTATGTTTAAGTCCCATGTAATAGGGGGCGAGCCTATTACCATCAACCGAGCACAAATCCTGACTCCGGGTTGTTACTGAGAAATTCCATATGGAAAAACCCGATAACACTGACCGACCCGGGAATCAAACCCAGGATCTCATGCTCAGCAGTAGCTCTTGCGACCACTAGACCAACGAGGCCGTTGTATTATTATATTATGGCAGAAAATTAAAATATCGTGTTCTACTTTTCTCCTCATTTCATTCTTAAATCTTTTTGCCCAACTGATATATTTACGATCAACAAACCACAATATTTATTTGATCATTGTCCAACTAAATCCATGACCACAATCTAACAAAACCATATACGGCAGTTACACTTCCGAGCATATAAAGCTTGGTATGCACGTCACATAATTTGACAGTAGCTGTCACGAACCATGACTCATATCCAGGTGGGCAACTTATCATCTATTTAGTACGAGCGATACAAATCTCTAATTTGACAGCTACTGCTCTTGGCATAGTGATGTATCGTTCTGTGCGGGTGGTTAGGGCCAGCCCATATTTTTGTTATGCTATAAAAGTCATTTGAACATGCCAGGAGGACATGTCATCAAAGATGCATAGTAAAGTATAGAAAATTATGAGACGTTGTCTGTGGTACAGTATAGACGCCAGCACATCAAGCTACCACAATCTGTCAAATTTCTTTAATAGAATTTCAACTTTATCGCTAAAGTATAAGGTTCAAAGTTGATTGGGAAAATTTTACAGTTTCGGGTAGTTTGATATGCTGGCGTCTGTACATGGTCATACATATGAATTTAATTTATAGCTTGTTTTTGTTCTTTGCCACAAATAAAACAGTTGTTGTCAGTCTATACTAATATAATAAACAGGTAAAACTTGTAAGTTTGTATCTAGGGGTACCTAGTCCTCGGAACTACCTACTAATAATTCTTTAGTGAACGAATTTTCTGAATAGCATCAGTAGGAAACTACAGCACTGCGATTCTGTAACCATCTCGCCGTGAAAACTTAGGCGAAGTGAGCGTGGAGTGAGCTGTCAGTGTCATTCCACCTGATACTAGGGATTGACCAAGCAAACATTTATAATCATAATCGAGATTTTAATAATATTTTTTACGTTAATTCTATTGAAAATTTTATATAATTTCAAAGCTAGTATTTTAGTTGTCAAAACACTATTATTTCATGGGGGTTTTAAATAAAATAGCAGCACAGAAACTTAATGTTTTTTTTTTTTAATTTTTTTCCTAGACTGACTAGTCAATATAGCCTGAGGCGTGAGCGCGTCACGCACTAACAGTAAATAAAATCTGTGGTGTCTGGGAGAAACCTGTTAAGTCCAAAAACGTATTTTTTCAGTATAAGACTTTTAAGGTTCAAGTTTCATTTATAAATCAGTTAGGTAAAGTAGAAAAAGCCAACCACCGCTACGATTCTCCCACTCCTATGATAGTTACACTTATCAGCAATAGACCAAAATAAAATATGATTTTTTTTTTAATAACAACATAGTACCAAACTAAAAAATTACGAAAATGGATTCACGTTTAAGACAGCTAGACTAATGAAAATACGCATCGACATTGTTTGTTAGTATGAGCGATTTTAGATCGAGTCTAGTAAAGACTAACAACGCTAATCTATTCAATTAGAAGAGATAGCCTAGTGTGTCAAGTCACCGAGTGCTAACGGTGTGCCTTGCTGATGCGTGACGGACCATGGTTAGACTTTAACCCCACTTTGTGTGGCGTGATCACTTCACTAGAACTAGTTACTAGTTAGACTGGAAGCCGACCCCAACATTGTTGGGACGCCTTACAAGTTAAATAAGTAAGAACAAATCTCCAATGTGATAATGACAGTGACTAACGCGCAAGCGCGGCGTGATCACTTCACGCGACCATGTCATGGGTCGCGTGAAGTGATCACTTCACGCGACCCATGACATTTAATGGCGTGAATCAGGTGAAGTGATCACTTCACGCGACCCATGACATTTAATGGCGTGAATCGGGGGTGAAGTGATAAGATCACGCTGCGCTTGCGCGTTAGTCACTGTCATTACCACATTGGAGATTTGTTCTTACTTATTTAACTTGTAAGGCGTCCCAACAATGTTGGGGTCGGCTTCCAGTCTAACCGGATGCAGCTGAATACCAGTATTTTACATGGAGCGACTGCCTATCTGACCTCCACAACCCAGTTACTGGGTAATACGATACCCCTTGGTAAGACTGGTTGTCAGACTTTCGGGCTTCTGACTACCCGTAACGACTGTCAAAGATCCACGAATGACAGCCGGGACCAACGGCTTAACGTGCTTTCCGAGGCACGGAGGGGTCTCAGTATGTAAAGATGGTCACCCATCCTCAGACCAACCGCGGCAAGCGTAGCTTAACCTGATTGTTCGATCTGTGCGGCTGTTATTATTTAGCCACAGACCCCTCTACGCGTGCAAATATATTATTGTAAATAGATACCTACTTAGGTAACTCGCCGATGCCACTATTAAAAGAACATTAAGGGGGAAGTGCCAGGGTAGCCCGCGAAATTCAAATTTACTTACGTTTTTCGCAATTTTCAGATCAGTGTCAGGTTGCATTTTGATCAAAAGTTGATTCGCGACTATAACAGGTACGTATTTACAGAATTATAATCATTAGAATCATTAATACATCTTTCTAAGTTAGATTTGTACCACGACAACAAATCTCTTATGGAAAACTGCTTAGTGGTACAAATCTAACTTAGAAAGATGTATTAATGATTCTAATGATTATAATTCTATAAATACGTACCTGTTATTGTCGCGAATCAAATTTTGATCAAGATACAACCTGACACTGGCCTGCAAATTGCAAAAAACGTAAGAAAATTTGAATTTCGCGGTCTACCACTGCGCATTCACCTTAATCAAATAATATTACAAAATTCAACGGTTCAATCGACACTCGCTCAGCTCGCAATCAGTGTCTCCCGTAAAAATAACTAAGACCCGTATTTTTTATGCTAGCAACTCTTAAATGAAGAAGTGGTTGGTGGCAACCCTACGCCGAAGTGATGTTGCTATGGGTTACGAGATTCTTGGAAGTGAACTCGTAATTCACTTCCAAGAATTACTACATTCCGAATTGCACTGTAATCGTTTACAGCTTGCTTACACTTTGACCTCAATTATTCTGTATGGTATAAATTACCTATTATTCCCCGCATAATCTTACCACGCCGTACGGTTGTCAAACGTGGTATTTTGACAGTTCAAACCGGTTTCGTTCATTAAATTGTGTCATAGAGAATACGTAAATAGCAGATATGTCGTGATTACATAGGTAAGGAATTGATGTGGTTTCGAAGTAAAGAATCATTAAGTGGGTCATATTGAATTAGGGCCCTTTTTCCGAATTAGCGTGAGCGCGATAACGATGTCCCGTAAGTCGACATAGATGACGTCATGGCATGCGCCATCTTCCGATAACGGCGACCATGCCCTAAATTAATAATTATCACCGCGGGCGCTGTCACAAATGAATGACAGCCTGTTGTGCTGTTTTGTTTTGTGTCGCATCATAATATATTGCCTTTAAACTAACGTGGCATTTTTTAAATCGTGCTTCCGCCAGTACAGTCGCCACCTTAACAAAGATGAAGAAATTCGTGGTGCATACACAAATAAATACTATAATCCAACCATCCAACCATTAGTACCTATTCAAGTGAATATAGTTTAGCTGCCATAATAGTGATTTATCTAAATCGGAACGCTAATTACTTATGTGAGCGCTGTGCCGAGCCATAACTCCCGCTGCGCATGCGCGTTAGGTATCAAACTAATTTTTTTTAATATCCAAGTGAGCGCTGTCGGTGATGATGGCTTAATTCGGAACGAGCCAGAATTCACGCGCATGCGCGGCGTGAGACTCACGCCGTGAGTCACGCCGCGCATGCGCGTTAGACGCAAATCATCTAACAGGTCGAGGCTAAAAAACATAAAATTTGGGGACTTCGAACATTCAAACTCCACCACATGGGGAGTGAATAATACATCATTTAATTTTATTTGACGAATTCATCCATTGTCCAAGTTAAATAAGTAGTGGTAATGAATTTTTTTGATATCTAATGTCGAAGTTTCGCGCCAATCGTGCGTGTTTACATTTTTACTTTTCACAAATTTCACACACACACATGTAGATAAGATTTAAAATGAGACAAATATTATTGAAAATATTATGAACGACACGAAAATGCCCAAATCTTAACGTAATATTAAAACACAGGTCCAATAACACTTATTATTCATTACCACTACTCAATTTGTGTTCAAAATCGCCGTCCATTATTGTTTTTTTTTATCGTAATGATGTGCGAAAGCGATAATGCTAAACGATTTTTTTTTTATTTCGATTGACTCGGGTAATTAATATGTCGAATATCGGAAATCGATACTCGGAAATTGAAATAAAATTATTTTAAACATTAAAAACAATAAGCATTGTTAATAATAATGACTTATGCTTTTTAATGTAATTTTAATAGTTTTTTGGACATTATATTGAAACTGAGTCAATACCTGAGGAGGACCTTTGACCATAGTCATTTATTGAACTTCGCGCCGAATTGTTTCTATATTTGAATATTTATCTTCGGAATGCGCTCGCCGCTTAATTTTTTTTTATTTATTGTACAGAAGCCAGCACATCAACCTACTACAATCTGTCAGATTTCTGTAATAGATTTTCAACTTTATCGCTAAAGCATAAAGTTCAATGTTGATTGGGAAAATTTGACAGTTAGGTGTAGGTTGATGTGCTGGCGTCTGTACAACTATTTATTTTTGATACTTTCTAATAGTTTGCTACAGAATGCCCAGTATACATTTTTTTAGGTAGGCTTAGCAAAAGATAGGGAATGATGATTATTAATTGTATAAATTGGGTATTCCGCAATCACTTTACATTTCAATATGTTTTGTTAGTTGTATGAGCTTGTTAGTTTTTGTTTCTATTAGTTTACTTGAGTAATAAATTGTTTTTTTTTTTGTGGTAGGTTACCAAAGAAATTTAAAAAACTGACCATGTTTATATCGGACCTCGCACAGTCGGCACATTGAAAGGTTCCGTAGTTGGGTTGAATATTTACGCATGCAAAATGCACATAATTAATTTGATCAACTGCAAATATGTTTGTATTTCATAAACTCATCATTCATAAGTTCATAACGTACCCATAAATTAAAGTGCCGACCAGAAAAGAAAAGTACTGTTTTCTTATGGGGAATAACATCTTGAGCATTTCTTACTATTACAGCGAAAGTCTGCAATTAACCCCTTGGCTGCTACTTGAGATTGAAAATGCCAAAAATCTTATTTTTATAACAACTGTTTTAAGCATAACTTTTAAAAAATACGAACTTTAAATTGAATACAACATCCCGAACATGTTTTGACTACCTATGACCAAATGTAAGTAGGTATGTACCTACGCAGTATCAATATACTCGTACTGCGTAGGTACACACTTACATTTGGTCATAAAAAAGTTAAGCAAATCTCTCAATAGAGATTTGCTTAACTTTTTTTTGTTATTATAAAAATATATTTATGACCCTCACGACAAGCCTTTTCATTTGATATATCACACGATACCTACAGTAAGCAAAGCTTTTTTAAATTTTCTATGTGACCCCAAAAAGTAAACCCATAACCCGACATTTAATGTCGTGAATCGGGTAAAGTGATCGCGCCACTCAAACTATGTGGGATTAAATTCTATGGTCCGTCAGCCAGCCACGCCGTTAGCACTCGATAACTTAACACAATTATCTCTTCTAATAGAATAGATTGGGTTACCAACGCTGAACATCGTCGCAGTCTTTTCTAGACTTGATCTACAATCGCTCATAATAACAAAAAAATAATGTCGATGCGTATTTTCAGTAGTCTAGCTGTCTTAAACGTGAATGTTTTATTTTATTTACTGTTCGTGCGTGACGCGCTCGCGCCTCAGGCCATAATTATAAGGACTAGTCTAGGGAAAAAAATATATAAAAAAACAACATTGAGTTTCTGACTAAGATTCTGTTTTGCTATTTAATTTTAAAACCCCACAAAATATTAATGTTTTGATCACTAAAATACTAGCTTTGAAATTATATAAAATTTTCAATAGAATTAACATAAAAAATATGATTAAAATCTCGATTATGATTATAAATGTTTGCTTGGTCAATCCCTAGCATCAGTGGGATGACACTGACAGCTCACTCCACGCAAGTTTTCACGGTGAGATTTTTACAGAATCGACATGCAGTATTGCCGAGTGCCATAGGATATATATTATTTGTTAAAACAAGAAATTTCACGTGGACGTAATCGCGGGCAAAAGCTAACTAGCTTTTGCCCGCGATTACGTCCACGTGAAATTTCTAACCCTAACCTAACCCTAATTTCTAACTAAACATAAATTAAGGTTTAGTTGGATTGTATGGTACTCGTACTCACCATTAAATTTACCAAAAATCAAAATATTTAGTCTTATAAAGTCTTCGTAATTATGTCACCTTTGACAAAATGTAGAAAAAATATGTGAGTATGAGAAAAACGATACAGTATAACATTGCCTAGATCTATTATTTTAGAAAGCATAGCAAATCAATATCTAAAGTTATAAAATGTTAGCAATTTCCTTTACTAATCAATAAACCAATGAATGTTTTAACACAATGCGGTAATAAAAATATTTTGTAGTAAATGTTTATTGCGAGTGGCTGTAAAATATCTTTATTGGTATTTTAGTTCTTCAGCGTTGTTGTAAACAATAACAATGTACAAATAATTAGCATGATGTTATGACTGCGTTGATATGGACCAGCCTTTATAGTCTTTCGACCCATTTCGTTTATAATTTAAATAATAATGATAAATGAATTTCGCACATTCTTGCGAAAATCTGTCAAATTGACAAGTAATCGATAGTGTGTCCTAGCCTTAATTATAACCTTTTAAAGTAACACGTTAATTTGTTCAAATATTGCTTAAACAGCTTACAAAATCGTCTATCTTGAATAGTTAAATAAATTTTCGACAAATTACTTTGTGCGCTAAATGAAAAGCATGTACAGACGCTAGCACATGAAGCTATTACAATCGGTCAAACTTTAATAGATTTTCAACTTTATCACTAAATCATAAGGTTCAAAGTTGATTGGGACAATTTGACAGTTTCGGGTAGCTTGATGTGCTGGCGTCTGTACCATTTTACCTTTTTAGCGTTGGCAGACTTCTTAGCGGCGGTGCCATAAACAGTGATATTGTCTAGAACGACGCGGCAATAAAATAGTACAGTCGTGCCGCAAATCAATTTCCCTCAGTAGGTTTACAAGTCAAGCTGCTGTTTATTGCCTGTATGAGTGAGTCATGATCAAATGACATCTGTTTTACTACATGCATGTAGGTACCTACTTCAGTTGCAGGTTTAAAGAACGCCTGTGTGCAACTGTCATTTAATTATTTATTAAAACTTTATGCACAAGTAAAAACTGTACAAAGTCGGATTTATCTAGGTAATGCCTTATTAAATTACATAAAACTTAAGGCTGAGGTTTCTTGAAAACGGTTGGTTTTTTAAACCAGTGTATCTCTTAAACCGTAAATAATTTTGACTTTTGAAAGTCTTCAAATACCTCTTAATTGTTTTTAAAAGCAGTGTATTCCTTCATTAACAATTTTAATTATAATAAAAAATATACCATTAAATTTCTAATGCCAAACTGCATTCAGTGATGGATTATTTATTATTAAATAGTTTTTGTAAATAGATAATTGCTTCATATTTGCAATAAATTACCAGCGTTGTGTCATCGCGCTTATTTATTTATTTATTTCAACTTTTCGCACAAAAAAGGTACAAAGGCGGACTTAATGCCTTAGGCATTCTCTACCAGTCAACCAAGGGTGGTGAAGAGATTAGATGGCAGGTGCTTTGGTTGAGAGGAACAATGACAAAAAAAAAAACTATCTTCTTGCTCTTCTTCTTCTTTTCTTTTTTTTTTTTTTGCGCTTCTTTTTCTTTTCTATGCAGTCCGACAGTGACCGCGCTTTAGGTCACGTAGTCGTCTTAAACATAACAGATGAAATCTGGGTGTAGTGTAGGTACACCCCTGCCTAAGTCATCATGGAATACAGGCGTGATTTTATGTTATACTAGCAGCGCCCCGCGGTTTCACCCGCATAAGTTTCGATCCCGTGGGAATATCGGGATAAAAACTATCCTATGTTCTTTCCCGGGACTCAAACTATCTTTATACCAAATTTCATCTAAATCGGTTCAGCGGTTTAAGCGTGAAGAGGTAAAAGACAGACACTCGCATTGATGGATTCTTGGGAATTTATAAATTCCGGCAATCTGACGGGCGATTCCCGTATTTTTATGAACAATCTGTCAAAAAATTTCTAAGGCTCTAATTTACCTCCATTGTTGAACAGTTTTTGACATTGGTTGTCGCGGATACGAGATTGCGACTTGTATTTGAACGTTTTTTTAAGTAGAATTGAACTTCTGAGCAGTGGTGGCACAGTGGCAACGGCCGCGACTTATGAGGTGTAGGTCGTAGGTTCGAACCCAGACAGGCGCTTTACTTTGTGTAAATTATTTCATCACCACTGCTCTCAAAACGGTGAAGGAAAACATCGTGAGGAAACGGGCATGTCCTAGAACCAAAAATTCGAAGACATGTGACAACTGCCAACCCGCATTGGGCTCCCGTTGTGGATTACGGCCCACTCCCTCTCACCGACAAGAGGTCTATGTCCTAGCAGCGGGAACATTAAAGGCTGATTATGTTTCAGATCCTAAAATTAGGCTCAAACCTTAAACCTCAAAGATAGGGTAAAAAGGAAGGAAATTAAAGGATACTTCAGTACTCAAGTCCACAGTTTCTCCAGTCGCGTCTTCGCCTAGACTAGTAGTTATATTGTGAAAGCCTCATAAAATGTGAGTGCATACTTAATGATCTAATCTGGCAACATTGTACGAAGTTTATTGTATGCTGTACGACCGCCATGATCGTGAAAGACGTCGAGTAATTAACGTGATCATTACTCTTTTTCATTGTAAGGCTATCGCTTTATTTAGTGTTTCGGACCTTAGTTGGGGGGCTTTGGATTCCAACATAAGAAGCCTTAAATCAAAATCAAAATATTTTATTTCACATAAACCTACATGGGCACTTATGAAATGTCAGAAGCTAGGCGCACGGTTCTAATTGGTCGTTTCCTATGGAGAAGAGCCGGTAAGAAACTCCACGGTTACTCCTTTAAAAATAATTGGCTTTTAGAATGTTTTCAAATTACTATGTTAACAGGTATGCGAAGACATGTAGGCCTGTCAACAAATACCAGGTACTTGACAAAATAGAAAATGTTCTTCAAATCTAAAGTCTAAAAGGCCCGCAGCGTTCTCACATTCACATAATATAAAGAACCTATTTAAAAGACAAATTAAATATTAAAAATAAAAATCTATTTAAACTTAATGACATATATCTTTATCTCAGTGGTCGTCGGCTGAAATGATGCACATTGCACGTGAAAATCTCTAAGCCGATTATAAAGCCAGGTAGGCCGCTCCAGGTGCAACTTATTCAGGTGGGGGTTCCCTGATGAGCTACAGTAAGACTGTGGAGCCACATCTCAAACGATGCTTCTCACCTATTGTGGTGCTCTCTGTGCCGGCTGGTGGACACTTCCCGTGACCCAAGGGCTGTCATAGGCTAAGCATTGCCGTACAACGTGGCAATGCCGCCAGTCTCTTGGGTTTACAAGTCGACACCGATGCGGATGAATATTTCGACGCCATATTTTAGTTTGTTAGTAGTTTTAGTTAAGTTAGGATATGATATTGTTATTTTTATTTATTAATTAGGTATAAGTTGTAAATCGACATTTCATTTAAATTGTGAATTAAAAATATATGGAAATGGAATCATAGATATTAAGAAGAAGATTTTTTGGTGCTCAATGAGTTATTTCCTTTCTTCCCCTTTATATACTTGATAGTATATATTTTTTATATTTTGTATATATTATTTAAGATTTCTTAATAAGCATTAAATAATAAACAAAAAACGAATTATCGCCAATCAATATTACACCAAGAAGAAGAAGATTTAAATTCAGATTTCGGCTCAAACTTTTTAACCATAATATCTTATAGTGAATTTTCAACATGACTATCGTTACATGAGGTGACTAATTATTACCTGCAATAATTACTATTAATGTCAATGAATCATTAGCTCATAGGTAAGGTATTTCTTACAATTGATCTAGTTGTGGTCGTTTGATTACAAACACAGGTGCGAAACCGCGTGCAACTCAATATTACAATTATTGTATTTAATTACAATGTAATTAGAACAATGATTGCGATTGTCATAACTTTAGACAGGCAGGTAATGTAATTATTGCTGTCAGCAAAATAACTAATTTGAGAAAGCAGTGGTGACTCAGAGGAAATGAACGGTAGGTCGTAGGTCGAACACAGGCAGGCATTTATGGTAAAATGGAAAATATCATGAGGAATCTGACATGCCCTAGAACAAAAACTTCTAAGACATAATTATTTGACATCCACCAACCCGCACTGGCCCGCATTGTGAATTACGACCCACTCTCAGGCCTACGAAGCTTGTGACCCAGCAGTTGGAACATTAGATATACGCTGATTATACAAGGCTTATGCTAAAATAGGTATAATTTTATACTCATTCTCTAAGCTGCTAATTAATATTATGAATAGGTACTCGTATAACTGCTATAGGGGATGCACTTAAAGAGCTATGGTAATCGTTTCATGGCATATGCCGTAAGCTTAGAAAGGCTAATATCATATAACTCAGACCCACACGAGAGTAGAATAATGAGTATTAAAAATTATTGCGCACTTAATATCAATGAGTTGCCTGAGCCTACCTACCTGCTGGCGTTGCATAGACGTTTGTTTGACCTGCATACTTAAATATTTTGCTGAAGGCGCAGTGTGCACATCATTTATAATCTCTGACGTTGTTATTTCTGCTCTTGGTTGTCCTATAATGATCATCGACATCAACATCATCATCAGCCTAGAGCAGTCCACTGCTGAACATAGCCTCTCCAATTCCACGTTATTTTCCAAGATCCTGAGTAACTCTCATTCAACTGCTATCAGCCACCCTATGAAGATCGTCACTCCATCTAGCCTGAGTCATGAGTGCGTCGTATCCTACGATTCGTAGGTACGTAATTATATAATGAATGTATACAAAACTTGTAAAACATTTTAAAAGAGTAACGGTGGAGTTTCTTGCTCATTCTTCTCCATACGAAAACTACCTTTTGGAATGGGCGACTAGAATCAATTCGTTTTATTATAATTTTTGACGTTTAAAAGTGCCTTTAGTGTGCCTAATTGAAATAAATGATTTGAATTTGTACTACTTTTTGTTAGAATTATGTAAATTATTACGAATTCTTTAACAATGGTAAGTATATTGACGCATAACATTCAAGTAAAGAATCAATCACTCTTTTGTTTATGACAAAACCTATCAATCTGTCATCGTGTGCGCTGGCGCATTACTATGGCAATATTTTAACTCGATACTGTCATGACCCCAATGGACGTGCGCCCACGCCATATTGGTTTGGTGTCCAGTTGATACCATAAAAGGATAACATGTCGAAGGTACATCATTAATATGTGTTAGATCTAGATTTTTTAGCAGGTACGGTCAACCGTACGTCATTAAGTTATTTGACCTACGAAAATCGCTACGAACTGTTACGAAATAAAGGCATTGTGAAAGACAAATTGTTACATGGACATGCAGTTGATTGTACATAGGTTAAAATATTTTGTGGACATCTGGCTGTTGTAGAATTACTTAGTGCTATGTTTAGCCGTCACTGGTCTAGGTATTAAGAGTTTGATCGTTATACATTTCTATGGTATGTTCAAAAACTATCAGACGAAAATGTAAACACAGGGATTACCTGTGGTGCCAATTTGCAAAGGCCACTTACAAATTGAGTGCTTTGATTTAATTATTTAAATACTTAAGCCCGAAATCCTAATTTTAAATCACCTTAAAGATGATTTCATTTGATAATTTGAGGTTAATTTTATAACTCAAATTTTCGACGATGATATTTCATTCATTGATTTTTTTTTTTTTTTTTTAAAGTTGTGAGATATTAAATTGAAATACAGATGAATGTGTAACTAATTTCCTTTAGTGAGCGATTAGCTGACATGGATGTGTTGACATCATCAGTAGCTACTTTAGAAACATACTGCATCAGTGTCAAACTGTCAAGCATGATGATACGCATAGAAATCTTTCTTATATCTATGATAATACCGCATGAAGCGGTAATTTATTATTATTACAACAACTTATAATATTTATTTAACAATTAATTTTATCAAAGACAAGCTAAACATTAAAGATAATTATGTTAGATGAGACTGCAACATCTAAGATTCTAGAAGTTCAAGAAACAAATGAATACGGCCCGTCTCAAGTTAACTGTTCCCTACAGCTTTAAATATATGGGTTCAAGATTGAGCAAACCCACGTCTAATCAGTTGTCCCAGCATCATTTTTAACCTGATAAGATATCACGACATTTCCTATCAAACAGCCTTGCATAAAACATGCGAATAATAAATAACCGTCTTATATTATAAACATGTTTACAGTCCGTTCAAAGCTATTTTACCGCTGACAGCAGTATTTTAAAAGCAACTATATTGTGACGAGAATAGAGATCACAATGATTTTGATAGACGGTCAATGACAGCAACCCTATTAGAATGAGAATAAAGGTCACTGTGATTTGGACAGTGGTGCAAAATCAGAGGTAGAATTACTGTGAAAGGACTGCATGTACCAGACTAGGCCGGGCCCTTATCACTACTCCGGCCGACCAATCTCTTGCACTCATTGACCGGTTTCCTACGCGATCTCCAATAGAGATGGGACGTTTATCTCATAAATCGACTAATAATGCGATAATTAATTGACAACTGTTAGGAAAAGCCGATTTCGATTTTATGTAGATGACTTTATTAGTGGAGGAGCTTTCGACGGAGATAGCGTAAAATATGTTGGCAGCCGACATAGTTTAGGAGCCGGATTGAAAGATATGAAGCTGGAACAAATATAGGAAGTTGGATTTATCCGGTAGGAGGTATGCAACAATAGTTGAGGTTGTGGTGAAATGATTGGCCAGACAGGTGTGCTGCTGAGGAGGTTGTTGAGCCACTTCTTCTTCCCAGCGAAAGCACTAGGAAGTGGCGAAAGGCAGGCGTTTACGGGGACTGCTTTGTAGCGTTTTTACATTAAAAAAGTGCTGATTCACAGCCTAATTTGTGCAAATAACATTTCATTTTATAAGCAAACTCAATAACTGGAGAGTCATTCAAGAAGCGGCAGACTTACTGAAGTTTATTTACTCAAGAAGATTTTTTTAAAGCATCTGCAGTATGTATATTGACGAATGCAATGTGGTTTTAGTCGGTATAAGCCCGACATCAATGTCTACTTTACTCAGAAGACAGTACATATTCAGAAATATTAGACCATATCTACAAGGATTTCAACACCATAAAAGAGTGTGGCAGGATTTCATTGGCATTAATTAGCCTTTAAAAATCCTAAAGCTCTAACGCTTTTTTTTAAGACTACAGCCTTTACTACAGCCTCACTTATCCAAGAAGGCGCCAGACATACGATTAGGTCGTGTTATAACGATTATAGAAACATTCAACAAATGCATTCTTAATAGTAAATCGATTAGTAATCATTCTGCAATTAACGGTCATCGACTGCGACAACATAATGAGGTGCTTTGTCAAATCAGTGTGGAATGTGACGGCGGTGGTAATTGCAACGATTTATAAGGCTAGGAGGGCCCTGCAGATAGATCTTTACTTCAAGCTAAAGAAAAACTTTTTGCGGGAATGAGGGAGAAATCTTAGCAGATATTAGAACGGCAATAAGACTTACTGAACCAGGATCTAGATTAACGAAACATATTCATACTAACTAGGAAAACAATGGCTACGGATCACGTAGGAAAGTTAAAGATAGTAAACAACAATGCAACAATGAACAACAACAATGAGCAACAATGTTTTTTTATGCACCTGGAATTTCAACAAAAGATAACAGTATCCTTTATTCGGGACCAAAAATAATTTCCAAATCATCAGCATTTTTTTCGTGGGTCAAAGCAAACGCTAACACACAAGCCATTAAGCAAACCAGCTGATAACGAAACCACAAAAACATTTCGATGACGCCCAATAAAATTCAACACCAAAAAACTCAATGCTCGTAAAAGCAAGTAGTACAACCGGCGCATCACTAATCTCTGAGAGATTTTCCACGTTAATTGACACACGGAAAACGTCAGCGTCAGTCGATAACGAAAGTGTCATGGCGCCTTGAAATTAATTAGTGAGACAGTAGCCACGTAATGATTGGAAGTTGATTGGGTAATCATGTGTTATTTATAGACCATGGTTTGGGAGGTGTTGACTGAGCAAATGTTGGAGTAATTGATGATTATGTAAGATGGTGAAGCGGCTTGTTTGTAGGCTTTGAGAAATAAATATCATAGCTATGAAAGAAAGAAAGGAAAGCGTCAATTTGGTAAAGTATCGTATGCAATGCAAGGAACACATTTGGATAAATTAAAAGCTAACATAAAACTACACTATGAGCTACACTTAAACGATGAAGTAATCTTAGGAATGACTGCTGTTATAGCTAATTTGGAAGAACCAAAACTAAGTCGTCAAGGAAGACACACCGCAAACGAAGTAAGGGGAACCCTAGATTATGTTGTTTACCTCATTGAGCTCCGCTAATGAGACACAATTGATTTTCTATTGTATCGTACTACATAGTTAACGCGCGGGGCTTGACCGGTAAGTACCAGATGAAAAAAAGAGATAAAGCTCACATATTTGTAAGGCAACAATACCTTTGACTAATTTAATAGATATAATATCAATATGCAAGAAACCCCATTACAGTCCGTCAAATCTAAGAAGTACCGTTTGACAGTTATAAATATGTGTTATTTTGCTTTGTTTGAAAGTTTTCAATTACATTTAGATATTAAGAATTGTACATTTTTAGATACAATAATGAAATCTTTCTAAATTCATGGTTTTATGATGAATTCGTATGAACAAAGTTGAAAAATATGAAACGTCAAACGGTACTTCTTAGATTTGACGGACTGTAGTGAGCAAAGTTTACGGGCAAGTATAAAAAATAATGATCCGGTAGAGATGAGTTATTAAAACATAGATGAACTAGCTTCTTCCCGCGACTTCGTCCGCGTGAAATTTCACCCCCCCCATTCACCCCCATAGGGGATGAATTTTGAAAAATCCTTTCTTAGTGCACCCCTAGACCTCATAAGGAACGTAGGTACGTGCCAAATTTGGAATCTCTAGACCCAGCGGTTTGGGCTGTGCGTTGATATGTCAGTCAGTCAGTTCTCCTTTTATATATATAGATTAAAAGCGTCGGAAGACGGTAACAATACTAATGTTAGTAATCAATCAGAATACTCAAATCAACATTATGTAATCGGCCATTGTGTATATGAAAAAGCAAATAAAGGACATGATAAACATATTGGAAATAAAAACGAAGATTTTGCTAAGCATTGTCATTTCAATGAACAAGAAAGTATCTCTGACCCTGGTCCTAATGGTCTTAAGACGAAACACGAGCTTTAGTAGTTTGACAAATTACTTCCGATTACCCTTGGAGAAAGCCTATCCGGCCCTGAAAAAGGAAGGTCCTTGACGCGGTTGCGTGTTTCAGTTTCTGAGACCTTGAAGCCTTTGAAGGTCAGCTAGGGATAAACAACCTTCGGAAGTTGATGGTCGAAGGTGAAAGAAAATTTCCTAATGACTAGTTATTAGAAAAGTTCAAAGACTTCAGATTAGTTTTGTTTAGGTCTGTAGTGGGCATCCTCAGAGGTGTTTAACAGAATTTTAGAGTAGATAGGGTTGTAAAACATTCACGGGCACTTTGAAGTTATTTTTGGAATCACATTTAAAATGTAATTGGTCTTAGTTTGTTGGGAGCTAAAGCTATTAGTCGTAAATAAATAATGTTTGTAAAGAGAAACCTTAATTCGATGGGGGTAAGCTAATCATTATTTCATGAAAAGGGTGTATCAGAGTCGCTACAAAAATACTCTTAAATAAATGATTGAATACTAACGGTACTATAAGAATTTCTTGCCTTAGTAGACTCACAAATATGGCAATAAATTCCAAGATAATTATTTTCAGGGCGTGAGACTCCAAAGATCATTAAGTTCCCTTTTAATTAAAGGTCTTTAGTTATACTTAATAGAAATCGATTGTGACGTAATAGGACAAGTAATCATAGTGTGCCACTTTCGATTTCCGTATAGAGAGAAACCAGGCTTTGGGGACAATTACATGTGTCTTGTTGGCATTATTTTTCTGTGAATTGGTAATCTGGCTTTAATGATGTTATTTTTCGCAATGATAATGAAGGTGATTTAGATGGGTAAATAGAATGAAAATTTCACGCCACGTCTGGCGAAGAATGAGGAGGAGAGCCGACCCTAAATGTTATGGGATAAGGCTAGGCCTGTGGGATAGGTAGAGAGAGAGAATAGAGTCAAAGCTTCTTCAAATTGAAGTTTTAAAAGACTAGGTCAGCTTATCTCTTCTAGAATAAAGATATTAAGTATTAAGAATCTAAGCCACAAGCATTTACCACCACCATCAACCATAGGGGGGCTAGTTACCTAGTTATAATAGGCACGAACATCGAACGGATTCTTAGAAACATTTTCTTACATTATGACACTCACGATTATTCCTGGAACTATTTTCGTAATTAAACTCTGTAGGTAATAATGTCTTCAACAATTACAAAAATAATTATACTTGTTAACAAGTGCTCCTAATCCACTCTCACCATCATCATCATTTCAGCCGACAGACGTCCACTTCTGGACATAGGCCTCCCCCAAGCACCTCTACTTCGACCGGTTCCGTGCTTCTCGCATCCGACGGGTTCCTGCGGCCTTCAACGCTTCATCGGCCTAATCCACTATACGCAACAACAATTCAGTACTATCCACAAAAGCATTACAAGCACTCTCAACATCAATAGCCCCCAAGTCCCGCCATATTGCAACCATAAACTAAAAAATCTACTCCTACATTATAATCACAACCAGTAGGTGGCCCACACGTGTTGCCATAACTTATAAACAAACCATAAATCCAAGCTGTGGACAACAAAGAGGCATAATTACAAACTGTGAATTTATTAGTGTAAGACACTGGTCAGTCAATTTGGAAGAGAAAGCAGGCGTAGTCGCGTAGGTGACGCGTGGACATTGAGTTGTCCAGTGTAGGAGGTTTATCGCTCTGTATAGCATTCTTGGTTTAAGGGGCTTACAAGACCTAAACGCAAAAAACGCAAGTTTTAGAAACAATAAAAGTATATGATAGACTACAGTAAAAAAACCCAAAAAAATATATGATATTCTTCAGGATAAATGCTAGGATGATAGTGTGTTGAAAACATAATACAACTTATTTGGTACGATAGAAAAAAATCATGAAGATACCTCTAAAAACTTTTTATTTACAACAAAATTCATACTAATATACATACAATCATTATGATTTTTTGTCAGATTATTCTACAAGCAACATACTAAAACTATAGTGTTTTAGTTTTTTTGTCCAAACACTAGATTTTTCGTAAATCGATAATTGCTTCATATTTTGCAAGAAATTACCAGCGTTGTGGCATCGCGCTTCTCTTTCTTTTCTATGCAGTCCGACAAAGACCGCGCTTTAGGTCATGTAGTCCTCTTAATGATTGTTAGTGTGGCGGACTTGAATGGGAGTTATGTTGCGTTTATAGTATAGACATTAGATGTCTTTGATAGATCTTGAATTTTGATGATATGTTTGTGGTTTGTGATGTGTCTTTCTCAAGTAGTTGTAGTTGACCAAACTATTTGATTGTTGTTATTAATTGAGCTATTAAGAGATTATTATGTTGCAATTAGTTTAATATTTCTTGAGAGCTCTGCTGATAATAATGAGTTTAGCTTCTCCAGAATTTTTGACGCATTCTTTGACATCTTTGTTGATACCCATAAATAATCGAACTATGTTTTAATCCAGCACATTCCGATTCGCAAGATCAATGCCACCATTCAAGATGCGACTAGTTTCCAGTTCCAGTCTATCTGTCTAACCATTCCAAGGTTTAAGGAAACCAGCCTCTGAGCACAAGAATCTCCCGCAATAAGATATGGAATTAAAACATCATAATTATGTATGGCACTCTAATCACCACAGACAACCGGTTGCATTTGACAGCTACATCTTGTCTATGATAAGAAGCTGGCACTTATTTAATTCATAGATTAACATGGAAAATTATAGATAGTGAATTTATCTTTTAATCGCTGAAACTTGATATTTTTTATAATGTAAGTCCAGAAGTAGTTGATTAGATGTAGAATGTATGGCGTTTCCTTTCCGTTCTTATAGCTTCTGCGTATAAGCTATAGCAACAGCAAAAAGATAATTATGATTAAGTTATGCTGTATAATCATTGCCAGATAAGACTACTTCAAAGATTCTTGGAACAGTCAACGATAAGAAGGCTCTATGAACGCATCTCTTAGGTCTTATGTACAGACGCCAGCACAAATTTCTTTAATAGATTTTCAACTTTATTGCTAAAGCATAAGGTTCAAAGTTAATTGGAAAAATTTTACAGTTTCGGGTAGCTTGATGTGCTGGCGTCTGTACGTAGATACCAGCGGGGTAATTGCGTAACACACTAACAGTAGCAATTGCTTTAATTTTGACAGTTCAACAACATTCATTGCGTTATTTACGTTGTTGAGCAGACCATTTTTTTCGAACATATGAAGCAATGGATTAGCAGTATCCTTCAAAATTATACAAATTGTGATTGGTTGCTACAGAATCATCGTTGATTGTCATGTCTTTATCTCATGTAGCGACAGCAATTTTGAACGTCCGAGGAAAGTAATGTGTTTTTCGTCGTCAGTCGTTGTGCTGATGATAAAACTAAAAAAAAAAAAAAAATTCTGTCACTTAAATGATTTCTACACGTGTGAGGATTCTTGTAAGTTGAGTAAATAATATCACAATGTGTGTAGCGTAGCATCTTGTTCAAGGTAACACGGTGGTTTACAGTTGACCTGAGCTGAAGCCGCAAGTTATTTAGTCGGTACAAGAGATACTTTGTATTGTGGTGGCTTAATATAGTACAATTAAGTTTACGATAACTTTTGAGCTGTAAAATTTAGATTAGACAAATATTTTGTAACGTTTTGGTGAAGCTTCAGAGAATAAAAGAAAATTCCTTTATTGAAAGTTTGGAGCTGTGGCGACAATCGCATAAGGGTTTGCGTAGTCGTTTTGGTTTGAACATTTACAAAATATGAATTTTAGTTGGGTATTCAATTTTAATAAAAAAAAAATTTTTGGCCTGATGCAGTCTTGTTTATATATTACAGCGAAGTATTTTGGGCTCAGTCTACAGGACGGCAGCAGGAAGTGGATGTGGAGCTGTGGCATAAACTACCTTCTATTCTGCCTTCTATGCCCCAAAAAAATACAGCCATAGTGATCTCTGTGCTACCACCGACGATGACGCAGATGAGGCGAAGTTTTGGGTAAAAAAAAATACTGTCGCGCCATCGACACGACGAAAAAGATGCGAAGTATTTTTTATCGCGCATCACTATCTTTGCAGTGTAGCATCATCTTTACGTCCTCAATGCAGACAATACATAATAAGTAGGTATATTATAATATATCCGCTAGATATTGGCAATATTTACATTTTTCAGATTAAAATATGACGTGTAGGTGTTTTCAATAAGAAATGTTCAATGTTTTACAATCTGTGTATTTCTACTTTCGTTTGTAGGCCAAACATTGCCGGTATAATATGTGACATCTCAAGCTCCGCTAATGAGACACAACTGATTTTCTATTGTTTCGTATCAAATAGGATACGCGCGGAGCTCATAGAAGGCGGAGAGTTTTCATCACAACTTCTTCACAAGTTTCAATAATGTTTGTGATATAAATGATAAATTACCTACATCTTTTTGCGTACCTATAAAAATTACGCTGATTCACACACATCCTTTGAAAATGCGGATACTGGTAATAAGCCAGTAAACCTCATTAAAGAGGAAGTATAAAATTAATTAAAATACATGTCCGTAATGCAAAAAATGAACTGGAGTTACCGACAGGCTTGGAGAGGAAGCAAGCTGAAGTGGCAATGAGCCGGCCAAATCTGTCAAAGGACCGATATCCATTGGAGCACACTAGTACCTCGAGTAGCGGTTGCGTATAAGCAAGCGAAGTGTGACCCTAGACATGATGGAAGGCAGCTGAGACAGACTGGATGTGGAAGGCGAAGAAAAGGGTGTAAAGGAGCGAATGCTATTGGAGCAGACGAGTCCTACAGTGAGACCACGAATCGGCAAACGTGACGTAGGATCCCAGAGATGGAAGGTAGCTGGGATATGGGGGATGTGGAAGGCGGGAAAAAGGTGTAGGTAGTTAGAACTTATCTGGCCTTCCACTGAGTTTTAGTTCTTATAACTCAACAGACAGATGTGTTGCTGGGGAGTCTGCTTCTTCCCAGTTAAAACATTGAGAATTGGTGAAGGACGGGCGTTTTAGGAGATTGCTTTATGTAATTTTAACGTTCAAAAAGTGCTGATTCTTAGCCTAAAAATAAATGCAAAACGTAGAATAGATACCAAAAAGAAGACATACTGAACCTATGATAATTCCACGATTACAATAAAAGTTATTAACAATATTAACATCTGTTAAGTTCTACAAACTTTAAGTTCTACACATTCTAAATTTATCTAAATAGTACACGGGCTACGTCGAAGTAAGCCTAGATAGGTCGATAACAGAATGTCACTCGTTTATACTGACAGTGTGTCTATAAATCATAGTAATTGCGGACATAATAGCTAAATTTAATTCTTGTTCTTGTCCTATTATATTAGAACAAGAACCACTTACCATTTTAGAAACATAAATTAGTACTGATTTTATTAAAAGAACCTCAACGAGTAAACATTTAGCTCCTGCCTTGGTGACTGCATAATCTTTTACTAAAACATGAGCTATTTTCATAACATTATAATTATGGGATAGTATTTGTATCTCACGAGCACGACGCGACACGCGCTTTATTTGTGTTTGCCAAGTACACGCTGTGAATGTGTGTGTAAGCGCAGGCGCTGTCGGTACAATGGCGAAGTCGGAAAAATGTGTGCGTGTGTGTGTTATGTGCTGACTCTACGCGTCGTCACTCACACATTCACAGCGTATTTTTTTACACAAGTAAAGCGCGTGTGAGATAAAAATACTGTATCGGCTGTCATTCGTAGAGCTTTGGCAGTCGTTAGTGTCATTACAGGTATTCAGAAGCCCGAGAGTCTGACAAACTGTTACCAGGGATATCAGAAGGCCAGTTCTCGTAATTTAAAACGTTCAAAATCTATAGTCGCAGTCTCATCTCGGCGACAAAAAAATGTCAAAAACTTCAAAATGTAGGGAAATAGGTGTTTTAGGCAGATTGCGACTGAGATCAGACTGTGAACGTTCTTAAAATTAAGAGACTTTCCCCTCAGGTTCCACAGTAAGTAGGTTGTGAAATTTAGATTGGCAGTCGCTCCATGTAAAATTCTGGACACTGTCTTTTTAAAGACACCATAAACAAGTTACATGGCAGATATTTGGTGTTAATTCGTTTACCCACCCCAAAAAATCCACCTTAAGATGGATATACGGAGAAGTATGCCCGAGAATCCACCCTAGGCCTAGTTGATTAAACGGAATTTATAGGTTTTTAGGGTGGATTTTTGGACATGCGTTTCCGCGTATCCAACTTAGGGTGGATTATTTGGGGTAGATAAACGGAATAACCAGATATTTATAATGTGGGGTCATTGTTTATTTTTCCACAACCCACTTCTACTAAACATTTTAATTTAGATAGGAAGCCAGATCTTAATCGGCAGGTTCATAACATAACGGACAGGGTTCAAAGTTTTAAACCCTTTCTCGTCAGCCAGCCCATCATAGTTTAATTGATGTCATTATAAAAACCCGTTAAACAATTTTCTAGGAATAGTGAATGCACGCTACCGAAGCATTTTCCATTCATAAAAGCTTAACAGATATAAAAGATAAACTTTATAGCCTTGACACATCAGATAATACTTTTATAGGAACTTAAGAGGACTACATGACCTAAAGCGCGGTCTTTGTCGGAATGCATAGAAAAGAAAGAGAAGCGCGATGCCACAACGCTGGTAATTTATTGCAAAATATGAAGCAATTATCGATTTTCGAAAAATCTAGTGTTTGGACAAAAAAACTAAAACACTATAGTTTTAGTATGTTGCTTGTAGAATAATCTGACAAAAAATCATAATGATTGTATGTATATTAGTATGAATTTTGTTGTAAAAAAAAAGTTTTTAGAGGTATCTTCATGATTTTTTTCTATCGTACCAAATAAGTTGTATTATGTTTTCAACACACTATCATCCTAGCATTTATCCTGAAGAATATCATATATTTTTTTGATTTTTTTTACTGTAGTCTATCATATACTTTTATTGTTTCTAAAACTTGCGTTTTTTGCGTTTAGGTCTTGTAAGCCCCTTAAATAATCTTGCTTATAAAGTGTTTTATTTAAACTTAACGAGAAATGAAGCGCTACTACCTGACTATTATGAAGTGTAAGAGAGAGATGACGATATACAATATTGCAGACATCTATCCCTGTCGCGCAATAAGTTGAGAAGCAAAGAAAATTCGGTATAAATTATGATGTCATTAAATTTTATGGTTAATTGATTTTATGGGTATATTAATTTAACGTAGAGGTTTCACTAAGGGATTTGCATACAAGTGGATATTCTACGGATTAGTTGATGCATTTTAGTGTCAAGGGTTTATGTTGGAATGTGGGGAAAGGCCATTGAAGGCTTGTTAGAGGTGAGTACTATACAACCGGTGAGAAAATGCAGTGGAATCAAAATATTGTCGTGAATCGTGATCTTTAATAAATGTATAGGAAGGTGTAAGTAAAGCGAATCGCACATATTGGATATCGCTAAGCGTAGTTAGTATGAAAATTCTTTGACTTAATTTTTTTTCATTGTGTCCGTTATTGGGACGACCATATTATGTACAGTCAACAAAAGAGATAAGTATGCAGGATCGTCGGATATAGTTGAAGACCTGTCGACCGAGTCGATTATCAAGTCGGGACTTAAAAAAGAGAAAGAGGTCAGCCTATGACCATTAAAATTACCTAGAACAGGACCTACCTATACTTTCTTAACAAAACATGAACATGATGATATAAGTATTATAATTAGCCCTATAAAGTTCCGACTGCTGGGACACAGTCTCCTCTCGGTGAGAGGGAGTGGGCCGTAATCCACCACGCGGGCCCAGTGCGGGTTACTAGATGTTACACGGTCTTCGAATTTTTGGATCTACGACATGACGGTTTCTGCACGATGTTTTCCTTCACCGTTTTGAGAGCAGTGGTGATGAAAATAATTTACACAATGTAAAGCGGCTGTCTGGCTTCGAACCTACGATCTGCAACTTGGTAAGTCGCGGCCGTTACCACTGGGCCACCACAGCTTATAAAAAAGCGGTTATAAAATTAAATGAAGAATAAATAAAAAAATAAAAAACTAGATTTTGTGGTGCAACTTGGAAGAGCCGTTTACAGCACTGGCAAAATAAAATCAACGTTGTGTTAGAGAAAACATGATATGAAATTGGATCGAAACTTGCGATGGAAACATGTCAAATTTTTAATAAATAATGTTCCGGAAATAGTCGCATGTTTTTGATATCTAGAACATTTTCCCGTAGAATGCAAATGATACCAAACTAGGCCAGCACAATTGTAACTGCAATTGCATTTGACTGGGCAATTGACGTTGGCGCTTGAAACATACGGGGGCGGGACATGAACGGGCCCGTTAGGATGGATATTAAAATTTCATGAGAAACGACAAACGTATTAATATACTAGCTGTGCCCGCGACTTCGTCCGAGTGGAATAGTGACTTTTCGGGCAGCACATTTTAAATTACACATACCGTCGTTTGGGTAGCTAAAAATTTACTTTACAGTAATGTTTCTCTGTATTACCTTAACAAATGTTCGCCGTGATTCTTTAAATTGACATAACTTTTTTATTTATGAACCGATTGACATGAAATAAACACTAAATGTTAAGTGAAGCTTACTACAATATATTAGTGAAAACCGCATCTAAATCGAATACGCCGTTTCTGATAATAGCGTGCACAAACACACAGACAAACAGAAAAACTAAAATTAATTACACTTTCGGGTTCGGCATCGATATAATAACAACCCCTGCTACTTTTTTTATATATTGTCATTGTACAAACACCACTTTTCTACAATTTTATTATATGTATATAGATATGTATAGATTATATGACTGGACGTCCACTCAAATCTGTGTGGTTATTTCCTCAAAAGACCATTTCAGACACTAATCTACTTGGTTCTCACATGATCTGACCAAGACTATGTCTGGACTTTAAAATAGACTTTGACCCCTGAGTTTGTTTCGCCATTTCTTCTCTAGATTAGTCAGATAGAAAATGTCGACTCGCATCTAGAATTAGGGTCCCATTGGCACCCTTTGTGTACGAAACCCTAAAAAAGTGCCTTTCTATATATGACAAAAATATAAAATAAACGCTCCTATAAACAAGATTGATTATAGCCAAACACCATAAAAGTCCCATAAGCAAGTTGTCTTTCCAAATATAGCGTGGAACAAGAGCCATTGACGGCGCTTGCTCATTTTCTAAGCAAATAAAAAACAAACTTGGTGATAGATAACTCAAGTTCAGGTGAAATTTTATCTAAATCTGACAATATATTTCTTGGTTTTGATAACATAAATCAATACAAAACATTATTTATTTTACAAATAATTAAATGAGAGCCAGTTTAGATTTAGGTCGGTTTTTAATTTAATAAAAGGCATCCATTTGGAAAATTTATGTGAGCATTTCGAATTTTTACTATCAATTGCAACAGATGCTTTGCCTAATGTAGTTGTAAATTAGTAACGTGATACTAACAAGTAGACTAACAAAGAAATAAAAATCGAATTCAAATAGGTGAACTAAATTCTTTTCGTCCAATAAAATGGACGAAGATTCGGTTACCTACAAGGTTGCATGTAAGTGACAGCTAGAATTAATTAAGATTGTGTGTTTTTAACTTTTTACTCAAAACTGACACCTATCTATAGTAAATATAAAACATAAAATCATTTGCCCAAATTCAAGCCAAATAATACTAGCAAGATCACTGCGTACAAAAACGCAGCGTTTTCGCCCTAACCGTCACGTAACCTTTCATAAAATATTCCCGTATAACGGCCTATTAGGAAATTGATGGTTATCTAGTGCAGTAGATAATGCTTTGACCTCTAGGCTGGTTAGACTCCGGCTATCGTAAGGCGCATGATAGTCTATCAATGACAGAATAAAGGTTAGGCAAGACAGAATGTACACCTCACAGGACTTGACATTCATGGATCAAGTACGAAAATATCGACGATCTAACTGGGATAGTGGAAATGCAAGCCTAATAAATAATAATAATAAAGTGGAAATGTAAGTCCCTCTGTTTGCTCTGACTAATATCCAAAACGGCTGGACCGATCTAGATGAAATTTAGTATGGGACTACTCTGAATAATCCTCGGGAAGAACATAAGCTACTTTTTATCGACATACCACGCAGGCAAAGCCGCGGGCGGACGCTAGTGTGCTTAAATAAAGCTTGTTCCTTATTACCTAATGCATCGAAATATTACCTTCCTTTTCTATTACCGCAAAGCAATAGACCCACGCCTTCGCAGACGTTACAAAGGGAAACCGAATTATTTTGTAATACCTAAATGCGTTTCTATTTCAAGCATTCAGGTGTTGGCGACACTAATAAAATACGATACTAGCACACTAATAAATTCCCTTTAGTATCTAGATACGACATCATAAAATTAGCAATCCCCTTTTTATCTTTACTCCATACTTAACATATTAAATTACTTATATCAATGTTCTAAGGTGAAAGTTGTCGTGATAACTGGTACTATCAACGATCAAGATCTAAATGGGTATATAATTTGACTTAAACTTAGTACAGTGTATATCAAATTGTCATTTATAGGTACTGTCGCATAAAACACTTTGGTTAATACATTTGCATTAGTATTATACCTCTGTCTGATAAATTTATCGGATATTTATGATAAATGGCGACATTTGTCAATGGCAGTAAGCTACTTGGGACCTAGGTGCGGTTTTTGGTTATTTTTTCCATGAATTAAAAGAAACTCTTTGATAAATTGGTGCGGTAGCCTGAAGGTTAACCCATTTTTACCTTTACTGGGTTGTGGGTTTAAAATCTAGAACCTACTGATGTGATTTTCTTTAGTGCGGTGTTAATAACTGTCTTCTTTTTATGTGATACTAGTACTACCTGACCTGGAGAACATCGTACCCTCAGAATCATTAAGAATGAATGTAAGTAGGTATAAGAAAATTAATTATCTTTATTTTTTTTTTTCTGAATTTTTCCCATGTTTTAATAGTAATTCTGCTATTCGAGGCGGAGACAAATCCAACAAACCAAAGATCATAAACATCGGTGCAGCCGTTCTTGAGTTATAAATGATGTAACTAACCCGACTTTGTTTTATTTAGATAGATATTGAAGACATGCAGTATTAATCAAGCAAGCTGAATAAAAATACCCGTTTCTTATTGTTTTGTTGTAATTTTTAATTCTTGGTTTATACATATTTTTTCCTTCTCTTGCCCTTATCCCAATTTGAATGGGGTCGGCGCAACATGTTTTTTTTCTTCCATACTTCTCAATTTTTTTTTTAAGTATAAAGTTTCTTTTGTTTCTTATATTTTTTGTGTTGTCGTAAAACAAGAAAATTGTGTCTTTTTATTACGGGAGTACACTGGCTCCTGCAACAGTTATTATACGTTTATAACTAGCAAAGGAGTCAAAGAATTCTATTATTTGTTGTAGGTAAATCTTGTTCTATTACTTCCATTAAAAAAAAATGAGGCATTTTCGCGATTATCCATACTGTAGGACTACTCCAGGTTGGCAACACTAATAATTATTAAGAACGGAAATAGCCACACTTCAACCCAAGACCATTTAAAACAGGTTAAGAACTTTGACCTGGCTGGCGACAAAACTACTTATGCCATAATTATTATTTTAAGAAAACATTAACTACCAAGTACCAAGTGTTCTTTTTCTAAGCAGTTTCTTATTCATTTATATGTTTAACGGTCACATCGCGTGTTGCGCAGTGTTGCATGCAGAAATATATACACGTAATATTGCAATAAGTTCCTATTGTAAGGGTTGCCAGAGTGAAAAACTGGCGGCCATTAGTCGTTTCCTGTGAATTGACAGTTTGATGTCCTGTCGCATGATCATTTGCATAAGGTTTTCATAATGGGTAGCTTCGTTAAATGTACCCACCTGGTAAGTAATCTGATCCTGTTGATTACATGTTAGTAGACCGTCGAATCTTTTGGTACTGATAAAGATATAATTTAAATCTTTTGTGTTCTTGTTTCTACTTTTCGTATCGATGGTACTCTTCCTTATTTTTCTTTTTTAATATTTGTGCCCAGTTGGTGACCACGTTGATGGCGGCATCAGTGGCATTTTTTAGGTCATCCAAGGTGCACACGAACGGGCACTTAGGACACTCCAGCAAGTGGGGCATGGTCTGATTAGAAGCACCGTGTTAAATATTGAAAACGTCATTTATCTTTACCGGCTCAGTGTCTAAAGCTTATGAGACGAGACGAAAATTTTAGACATGCCTGTACACACGGCTACACATCAAGCTATACATAACCAATATAAGTTGACTTCTGATTGTACGAAACACCTAGGTATACAATGCGAGGTCAGCTAAAACTGGAAAATTATAGCTTGATGTGTAGCCGTCTGTACTATGTTTTTGAGATGAAAAAATTAGAAGAAAAATCACACGAAACACTTTACAAGTCGGCATTACAGACTCCATAAAATTATTAGACCGCATAACTAATTTTAGGCTGCACAAAGACCATTCACACTTACAAACATACATACATAAAACAACACCGTTTTTATTAAATTAGCATACTGCATCCACTGACCTTATTCTGGTGCACCAACTCATATCCTCCCTAAGCATCACAAATATCCACCTTATTACGAAGACATAAGGCGTATGCGACGGTATTGTTGTGTTGGTAGTCTGTCGTTCAGAGTAATTAGTGACTTTGGGGTCATTGCACATAGACAGCTAGGTTTAGAACTATTGGTTGGATTTAGAACTGTAGCTATTTGTACTTGAAATGGATTCTGGAAGGTTCTTAGTCATGATTCTTGAGTTTTGCAGGATATTGGTCAATTAACAAGGATTGTTAATTATTATTGGAGTTTTAACTGCGTGGTTGGTCTAGTGGTCGCAAGAGTTACTGCTGAGCATGAGATCCTGGGTTCGATTCTCGGGTCGGGCAAAGGGTTATTGATTATTTCCATCTAGGATTTCTCAGTAGCCGCCCGGAGTCTGGATTTGTGCCCGGTTGATGACAATAGGCTCGCCCCCTATTACATGGGACTTAAACATAACTGGCGAAAAGTGTGTCCTATAGGTAGAGCAGTAGTGGCCAAGTGGTAACGGCCGCGACTTACGAGTTGTAGGTCGTAGGTTCGAATCCAGGCAGGCGCTTTACTTTGTGTAAATTATTTCATCACTACTGCTCTCAAAACGGTGAAGGAAATCATCGTGAGGAAACTGGCATGTCCTAGAACCAAAAATTCGAAGACATGTGACATCTGCCAACCCGCACTGGGCCCGCGTGGTGGATTACGGCCCACTCCCTCTCACTGAGAGGAGGACTGTGTCCCAGCAGTGGGAACATTATAGGCTGATTATGTTATGTATAGGTACACCTGGTCTGCCGAAACTTTCGTGGATTACATGCGTGATATTATGTCATGCTATAGGATAATTTATAGGAGTTTTGACTGTAAATACATACCCCCTTACAAATAAACTTTGTATAGCGTCTGTACAGTTACACAACGCTTTGTCTTTTTCTTTCGAAAGTCAAATTACTGGCGACTGAAATAGAGAAATCGGTATGTAACTATTCATGTGAAATAATACGTTTATTAGTAAGGGGGATAGTCAAAAGGTACCAAGTAACTATACAAGTATTTGTTATAGATTGCTTGCTAGTTAATCAGAATCAGTTCGTCACGATTTTGTGACAGTTCAGTAACCATTTAAATAATAATCGTTGATTGCTTGTTATTAATTATATACCTTCGCAGATTACATTGGAAGTTACATCTATCATCTATCTATGCATGTTGTAAAAGTTGTAATAGCTATGAGATACTTTTCTTTGAAAATCATCTTTGAAAGGAATTAAAGGCATAGGTACGTATGTTTAGTCATGATTTTTTACGGAATAATATATTATCTATATATCTATAAGTATGAAGAAGAACCCCAGCACCGAACGCCGGCTGTCGCTGAAAACCAGCGCTGAGGCTCTGTTAAGCATTATGCTGAGCAATGGCCATTTTGCGTGCTATCGCTCAATATAAGTTTGCGTTATGTTGATGTGACGTATATTTACTTGTTCTTTTTTGTGTTTGTGTTCTTTCTTCGCGTCATCATCATCTGCCTAGCCTTTTTCCAACTATGTTGGGGTCGGCTTCCAGTCTTAACTGGATGCAGCTGAATACCAGTATTTTATATGGAGCGACTGCCTATCTGACCTCCACAACCCAGTTACTGGGTAATACGATACCTCTTGGTAAGACTGATTGTCAGACTTTCGGGCTTCTGACTACCCGCAACGACTGTCAAAGATCCGCGAATGACAGCCAGGACCAACGGCTTAATGTGCTTTTCGAGGCACGGAGGATCTCGTTATGTAAAGATGGTCACCCATCCACAGAACAACCGCGGCAAGCATAGCTTAACCTGATCGATCGAATGTCTTTCTTCGCGTCATGTTTACCGCGAATAAACGTATTTTCTTTTTTCTTTCACTTATAATTAAAATTATATTATCTATCACCATCTATTTTACCATGTTTTGGAAGGGGCATCAATTTCCGTACCTACCAGACTGGATTTGATAAAAGTCATTGCGTGAATGTGTTAGTTTCTTACATAATATCTTTCTCTTTGCGAAAGTAAGATAAACCTATTTTATGGCATCAAGTTTTTAAACGATGACAGGTGACCAATTACAAACTTGCCACTTTACAAAGATGTCGGCACGATCAAATAACATTTTCACGTCATTTTATTTAGTAGACACTGTATTATTTAATTTTCCCACATATTCAGAAGAAGGTTATGTAACTTTTTTACCCGACTACGGCAAAGCTAAAAGGAAGGGTTATGATTTTAGCAGTCTACGTATGTATGTTTGTATTTACGTGTGTTCCACCGTAGCGCCTAAACTACTGAACCGATTTTGATGAATGGGCTATCAATTAATTCGTAATTATGGTCCGGGTGACATAGGCTACATCAATTCTCTTTTAATTTAATATGGTCGATTGTACACGTAAAATCCTGACCTCGAAAAAAATTACATTGAGATAGGTACTTAATCATAACATGTTTTTTATAAACTGTGGTCAACTGCTCTGATACTCATACCTAGTTTAGTAGTAGAATTAGGCCTTCCGATTAGGCTAGCCTCAACTCGATCTCTATTTTGACTCTCTCTTTTACTTGTTTTTTTTTTAGACTTATTGGCACACATGTTTATGATTTTAAACATCCTCAATATAATGATAATAGACAGACTACAAATTATTGTTTATGGATATCCACTGTCACTTCCTGCATCTCAAGGATGTTGATTTTTATCAATATTAGTTACAAAATCATTGCGTTGTTGTTAATCTACAACTTGCCACTACATCACGCCAATAATAATACCTGTAAGGTTATGCAGAGGTGTACCTTTAGTATCTACACTCACATTTCGCCACAAATCCAGACTCCGGGATGCTACATATCTATTTTCTCGGTAGACTATTCGTAATTTCTACGAACAATAGATGTATTGTGATCGTCTGTATTATTATATTAGTACCAGGATTTATGTTGAAAACAATGATTATAATCATGAATCTAGTTAGGGCACATCGCCCAGAGCTTGTCTGTACTTACATCTTTGGTAATAACTCAATGCTTGTTCCGCTCCGGGCAATCCTTTCAACAATGTTTCTTGTTTTAATGAACGAGAACCTTATAAATAACAATAGACAGGTGGAGTTCGATGTACCTGCTTTTAAAGTAAAATGTAGGTTCTTGAAGCTAGGCGCAAGACAGCTTGCAAGAGTTAAGTCCGAGATCACGTTTACAATATTTTGGAAATAAATATACATATATTGTACGCAGAAGATTTACAATTTTAATGGCTTAATAATGGGTTGCGTCAAGCAGTATTAGCATAGCTGGAATTTTGGGCGCCATCGACACGCTAACAACAAGATTAAGAATAGAAGCAGACCAAGTAAACGATTTTTAATGACTGAGTAAACGACTTTCAACAACATGCCTTGGACCCGCGTAATGGATTATGATGACCCACTCCCTCTTACAGCCTGTGTCTCAGAAGTGAGAGCTTCATTATAAGGTGTTAACAATTAACCCGACAAACTTTAAGAGGTGCTTTAGACAAAAGTTCAATACCTACTTGACTAAAATGTATGTAACAGCTGATTTTTTTTTCGTGATTTCAGAGTTGGTCCCATAGTGAAAGTTGTACAGTTCAATGGTCTAAAGCTCCTTTTAAAGTTTGTCGGGTTAATTTTTTAACAGTTTGTATACTGATTTTGTGATGATGGTTCTCAATACTAGGTGAGTCAGCTAAGTACTTTCGATAGATTAACATAGATACGTTTTTGAAAGACCTATCCAATTAGTCATTCTATGTCTATTGTCAAATCCCATATCCCCTGAATAGCCGTTGTTATTTCGTTTAGCTAATGATATAAGCTTACATGACATTTAACATCAGATTTAAATCAAAGTCTTGTACAATCTTCGAGAAACCGGGAGGTCTTGCAAATCACGAGCTACTAGATTTATTATAGGAGCTGATTATTATAAATACAGCCATAATTTCCATCTTCCCAATAAATAATATTAACTTGGACATATAATTTATAATTCTTGTCTTAGTTTGTTTTGCAATATGCAGTGTTCTTGTCTGATTTCCGTCTTAAGTAATAGTGGTACAATATTAGCATGCCTTGAGCTAGGTTTCGACATACCAGTCCAATCTGATCTGTGTTCCTGAATGAATATTATGATTATTTTATTACTGAGACCATTATTTGTTTACGTTCTAAAATGCCTTCTATGTATAACTAGCGAGCCGCCCCTGGTTCACACGTTTTTTACGACTTGAAAAATCATCGAGATTTCCTTATTACAATTAGGTTTAATAATAATCAGCCTGAGGCCTCCCTTTACTTTTTCCACTCAACTCGGTCCCGAGTCAATATGGATCAATCCCTCATATAAGCGTCAAGTTCGTCCCAAAAGGCCGCTATCTACGCCTGATAGATTTTGTAGAAGAAAATCGACATCTGACAGATTTTTTATGAAAGAACTGTCAAAAATTCAAAATTATTTCTCAGATAAAACTATCTGGCGTTAGAAAATCAGCCCTTAGTTTAATACGAATGGTTTTTATACATAAACCTTACGGAATAAATTCCCTAAATTATGTTAAAAACGCATCTAAATCCATGGCGTACTTTTAATAATAACAATTTACTTATTTTCACTTCAAGACACAAACATCAGTGTAGCCCTGGATCTTGTACTTGGAGGTCCTGTATCACAAGAGCCAGACCTCTCAATTTACAGAGAATATTATATAGAAGCGCGATAGACAAAAATGAGATTCGTTTTATGGCATGCTAGGAGGTAAGTTTAGAAGCACAACGAGTCACACAGAGTGACAGACACGAAAACCGACTTTGATTTATAATATGTATAGATATAGACAGATCATCATCTGCCTAGCCTTTTCCCAACTATGTTGGGGTCGGCTTCCAGTCTAACCGGATGCAGCTGAATACCAGTATTTTACATGGAGCGACTGCCTATCTGACCTCCACAACCCAGTTACTGGGTAATACGATACCCCTTGGTAAGACTGATTGTCAGACTTTCGGGCTTCTGACTACCCGCAACGACTGTCAAAGACCAACGGCTTAACGTGCTTTTCGAGGCACGGAGGCGTCTCGTTATGTAAAGATGGTCACCCATCCACAGACCAATCGCAAGCTGTTATTATGTCTTTCTTCGCGTCATGTTTACCGCGAAGAAACGTATTTTATTTTTTTCTTTCACTTATAATTAAAATAATATTATCTATCACAATCAAATAATAATATCATCTAGGTATGTATTTTACCATGTTTTGGAAGGGGCATCAATTTCCGTACCAGACTGGATTTGATAAAAGCCATTGCGTGAATGTGTTAGTTTCTTACATAATATCTTTCTCTTTGCGAAAGTAAGATAAACCTATTTTATGGCATCAAGTTTTTAAACGATGACAGGTGACCAATTACAAACTTGCCACTTTTACAAAGATGTCGGCACGATCAAATAACATTTTCACGTCATTTTATTTAGTAGACACTGTATTATCAAATTTTCTCACATATTCAGAAGAAAGTTATGTTACATAAGGAATATACCTACTTTTTTACCCGACTACGGCAAAGCTAAAAGGAAGGGTTATGATTTTAGCAGTCTACGTATGTATGTTTGTATTTACGTGTGTTCCACCGTAGCGCCTAAACTACTGAACCGATTTTGATGAATGGGCTATCAATTTATTCGTAATTATGGTCCGGGTGACATAGGCTACATCAATTCTCCTTTAATTTAATATGGTCGATTTTAGACGTAAAATCCTGACCTCGAAAAAAATTACATTGAGATAGGTACTTAATCATAACATGTTTTTTATAAACTGTGGTCAACTGCTCTGATACTCATACCTAGTTTAGTAGTAGAATTAGGCCTTCCGATTAGGCTAGCCTCAACTCGATCTCTATTTTGACTCTCTCTTTTACTTGTTTTTTTTTTTTAGACTTATTGGCACACATGTTTATGATTTTAAACATCCTCAATATAATGATAATAGACAGACTACAAATTATTGTTTATGGATATCCACTGTCACTTCCTGCATCTCAAGGATGTTGATTTTTATCAATATTAGTTACAAAATCATTGCGTTGTTGTTAATCTACAACTTGCCACTACATCACGCTAATAATAATACCTGTAAGGTTATGCAGAGGTGTACCTTTAGTATCTACACTCACATTTCGCCACAAATCCAGACTCCGGGATGCTACATATCTATTTTCTCGGTAGACTATTCGTAATTTCTACGAACAATAGATGTATTGTGATCCTCTGTATTATTATATTAGTACCAAGATTTATGTTGAAAACAATGATTATAATCATGAATCTAGTTAGGGCACATCGCCCAGAGCTTGTCTGTACTTACATCTTTGGTAATAACTCAATGCTTGTTCCGCTCCGGGCAATCCTTTCAACAATGTTTCTTGTTTTAATGAACGAGAACCTTATAAATAACAATAGACAGGTGGAGTTCGATGTACCTGCTTTTAAAGTAAAATGTAGGTTCTTGAAGCTAGGCGCAAGACAGCTTGCAAGAGTAAAGTCCGAGATCACGTTTACAATATTTTGGAAATAAATATACATTTATATTGTACGCAGAAGATTTACAATTTTAATGGCTTAATAATGGGTTGCGTCAAGCAGTATTAGCATAGCTGGAATTTTGGGCGCCATCGACACAACAAGATTAAGAATAGAAGCAGACCAAGTAAACGATTTTTAATGACTGAGTAAACGACTTTCAACAACATGCATTGGGCCCGCGTAATGGATTATGATGACCCACTCCCTCTTACAGCCTGTGTCCCAGAAGTGAGATCTTTATATAAGGTGTTAAAAAATTTACCCGAAAAACTTTAAGAGGTGCAATACCTACTTGACTAAAATATATGTAACAGCAGATTTTTTTTTCGTGATTTCAGAGTTGGTCCCATAGTGAAAGTTGTTCAGTTCAATGGTCTAAAGCTCCTTTTAAAATTTGTCGGGTTCATTTTTTAACAGTTTGTATACTGATTTTGTGATGATGGTTCTCAACACTAGGTGAGTCAGCTAAGTACTTTCGATAGATTAACATAGATACGTTTTTGAAAGACCTATCCAATTAGTCATTCTATGTCTATTGTCAAATCCCATATCCCCTGGATAGCCGTTGTTATTTCGTTTAGCTAATGATATAAGCTTACATGACATTTAACATCAGATTTAAATCAAAGTCTTGTACAATCTTCGAGAAACCGGGAGGTCTTGCAAATCACGAGCTACTAGATTTATTATAGGAGCTGATTATTACAAATACAGCTATAATTTCCATCTTCCCAATAAATAATATTAACTTGGACATATAATTTATAATTCTTGTCTTAGTTTGTTTTGCAATATGCAGTGTTCTTGTCTGATTTCCGTCTTAAGTAATAGTGGTACAATATTAGCATGCCTTGAGCTAGGTTTCGACATACCAGTCCAATCTGATCTGTGTTCCTGAATGAATATTATGATTATTTTATTACTGAGACCATTATTTGTTTACGTTCTAAAATGCCTTCTATGTATAACTAGCGAGCCGCCCCTGGTTCACACGTTTTTTACGACTTGAAAAATCATCGAGATTTCCTTATTACAATTCGGTTTAATAATAATCAGCCTGAGGCCTCCCTTTACTTTTTCCACTCAACTCGGTCCCGAGTCAATATGGATCAATCTCTCATATAAGCGTCAAGTTCGTCCCAAAAGGCCGCTATCTACGCCTGATAGATTTTGTAGAAGAAAATCGACATCTGACAGATTTTGTATGGAAGAACTGTCAAAAATTCAAAATTATTTCTCAGATAAAACTATCTGGCGTTAGAAAATCAGCCCTTAGTTTAATACGAATGGTTTTTATACATAAACCTTACGGAATAAATTCCCTAAATTATGTTAAAAACGCATCTAAATCCATGGCGTACTTTTAATAATATCTAATAATTTATTTATTTTCACTTCAAGACACAAACATCAGTGTAGCCCTGGCTCTTGTACTTGGAGGTCCTGTATCACAAGAGCCAGACCTCTCAATTTACAGAGAATAATTATATAGAAGCGCGATAGACAAAAATGAGATTCGTTTTATGGCATGCATTAGGAGGTAAGTTTAGAAGCACAACGAGTCACACAGAAAGAGTGACAGACACGAAAACCGACTTTGATTTATAATACGAGTATGTATAGATATAGACAGACCATCATCTGCCTAGCCTTTTCCCAACTATGTTGGGGTCGGCTTCCAGGCTAACCGGATGCAGCTGAATACCAGTATTTTACATGGAGCGACTGCCTATCTGACCTCTACAACCCAGTTACTGGGTAATACGATACCCTTTGGTAAGACTGGTTGTCAGACTTTCGGGCTTCTGACTGCCCGTAACGACTGTCAAAGATCCACGAATGACAGCCGGGACCAACGGCTTAACGTGCTTTCCGAGGCACGGAGAGGTCTCGGTATGTAAAGATGGTCACCCATCCACAGACCAACCGCAGCAAGCTTAGCTTAACCTGATCGATCGACCTGTGCGGCTGTTATTATTTAGCCACGGACCCCTCTATAGATATAGACAGATATGGTATCGAATTATGTTGTTCTGTTCGATTCGATTCCATTCTTGTTTTAGTGAAGGCCAGTAAAAGTAACACGAATAAAGACTCCTACGCAAACGCATTACCCTCCATCTCCATAGTCGGTAAATTCACGTGCTAATAAGATCAAATCATACTGGGAATGTAACAAGCGGTTTTAACCATAAAATCTATATATGCACTTAAATATGTAGGTACGTCTCTTTTCCAGGAAACATCATAACGGTATTGCATATAGTGTATTGTGAGAACTGAATTTATAAATACAGGTGTTCATGCATTGGAACAGCTGGGCAGTGGTTTGATAGTCATTTATTTTTTTGCAATATGGCGTAAAAAGGTTGACGACCTGCGTGACGTGAATCGGGAGTGCCCTAATCAATGCAATTACTTGACGTATAAACTTTATACTGTGCCGATACAGCGGTCTGAATCTGAAGATCACAATATCCCCCATTTTTTTACGGATTCATTTTGTTGCAGTTATTATAATAAGCAGATGCTATGGTGTCATTATTATTGACTAAGGTCCTCCTACGAATAGGGGAATCCTTATAAGGTACTGCAGTACGTAACTGCATCAACAAAGGCTCGTTCCACACTACAATAGTAGGCCGGATATCGCGACAACGATAGGAAACGTTCACACCGCGATAAAATATTCTTAAAAGAAATAGAATGACGTTATTCTCACTTTAAAGGTACCAAGTGCATCACTGCTAACGTCATAGAAAAGTAAGAAAAAAAATTTGTACTGGCCACACGCATGCCTATAAAAAAAACTGCTAGCACACAATAGAAAGAAATAAAGAAAATACGTTTATTTGCGGTGAACATGACTCAAAAAAGAACATAAACACAAAAAAAAAAAAGGTAGGGGGAAACATGCCTCACAACCACGCAAAACGGCTATCGCTCAGCATTATGCTGCAACCCTATGCAAGACAGAGCCCCAGCGCTGGTTTTCAGCGACAGCCGGCGCTGACGTAATGACGTCGTCCGGTGCAGCAAACAATTATTAGAACTGGTGCAGCGTACTTAAAGAAAAATATTTTAATTTAAATGTGATAGAATAATTTATTATACTAAACAGGAAATAGACATAGGTACAGTACATGCTATGAGAATATCATCCTCAATAAACGTTTCACGCTTTATGTAGTGGCAACATTTCGAAGCGTCCTTATGAATTTGACGTAGGTGTACGCAACATGCACTAAATAAATTATGATTCTATACTAATAGGTATAGAGGAAAAATTTAATTGGTTGTTTGTATGTAGCTAGGTAATATCCGGATTCGAAAAAATATTTTTGCATTTGGAAGCCCAATTCTTGAGGAAGGCTATAGGCTATATAACATCATACTAGGCCACTAAGGAGATGATCAAAAATAAAATAAGAAAGTCAGAAAGAACATTAAGCGACAACGAAGTATAATTATTATATAGCGCGGGCAGGCGATGCGATGCGACGGGGTGGGTCCCGGGAACAAGAAATTTCACGCGGCCGAAGTCGCGGGCAGGAGCTAGTTATTTATAAATTGCGCCAATAAGGGATCTAATAAATGAACACTTAGAATCTACATAAACAAATTAAAGCTACTTACGAGTATATGGTGGATCTTGTAATTTTCCCATAAACAGTTAATATTAAATTAAAAGATATTTATACTTATCGATAAATACCTTTATAAGGACAACGAGTGAAAAGATGACTCAAGGCGATAATGTGATTAATTAATGTTTTGATTATAAATTACTTCGCATATTCAGCCTAGCCATTTATTCACTTTCAGTCAAAACTCGTTATTAAGCTCACTTCTGTAATACAGTACATACTAATTCCATGCATCTGGATCACTGTAATAGTTTTGACAATGACATTGACAACTGACGCAAGATGGCGCGAAAACAGAAGCGATTTTTCATTTACGAAATGAAATTTATTTATTATGGAACGCCTTTTAAACATAATTATTGTCATGCTCATGATGTCATTAATGGCAGTGGTGGCCTAGTGGTAACGGCCGCGACTTACAAGTTGTAGGTCGAAGGTTCGAACCCAGACAGCGTTTTACTTTGTGTAAATTATTTCATCTCCACCTCTCTCAAAACGGTGAAGGAAAACATCGTGAGGGAACCCGCATGTCCTAGAACGAGAAATTCGAAGACATGTGATATCTACCAACCCACACTGGGCCCGCGTGGTGTATTACGGTCCACTCTCTCTCTCACAGAGAGGAGGCCTGTGTCCCGGCAGTGGGAACATTATAGGCTGATTATGTTATGCATTATGCATGATGTCATTGTGATCATGATACCCACGACTTTTCTTTCATAAGTATCAGCAATAATTTTCCCTGCCTATATGAAGTGCTACCTATCCCTTTTGCTCAATGGCTGACCGTTTAGGCCAGCATACGATTAGCAAGCGTAGGCGCACATTCATTCATGATTATGGACAGTTTCCGGTAGTGTGCCTAGCAACTGTTACCTGATGAATGGCGAAACCTAATGGTATTCGTATTATGATTTCATCAAAATCGATTTTGATCGGAAATCGTGGTTGGAGTCACACAAAAAAAACGAAGGAAAAAAAAAAGATAATGTTAAGAAAATGTTAACTCAAGGAGTTAAGTGTTTCTGCACCCTAATTGTGTAACACATAATCAATCGGAATCTGAATTATTTTGAGCAAATTGCTAATCCATTGCTTCGTAAGTTCGAAATATTTGTCTGATCAACTCGTAAATAACGCAATGAACGTTGTTGAACTGTCAAAATGAAACCGATTCCGATTGATAATGTGTTACGCAATTAGTTGCCACGTATGTATACATTCATAATTTTCCTGCCCTTAGGTATGCCAATTTATTAGGGGTCGACGCAACATGTCTTTTTCTTCCATACTTCTCTATTAGTCATCATCTCGGTAGTCACCTCTTTCTAGCCATTTCACCTTTCACACAGTCCATCCACCGTTTCTTTGGTCTTCCCGTACTCTTATAGCCATCGACATTCATACTCAAAACCTACCTACGACGCGACCCTACGAGTAACTACACATTGTGGAATGCAATAAATGATTGAGCATTAAGTATTTATTTTCTGTAAATAGTTCGTTTTTCTTCATAGAAAAGGCGAGAAAACACTCAATTCTGAAGCTAGATTCTCATAAATCTACACCTTCAGAATGCAGTGTTTCCTTTATTTTGTATTCCTCATACACGTGTGATGTTATATTTCGTGCTCGTTTCGAACTTGCATCCGGCGGTGTTGTGAACGACGGCCACTGAACCAATTCTATTGTCATCATTCTACCCGAATAACTAAATTGATGCTCGCACCACGTGTCCTAATAGCCCCATTTCTTTGTCAACAATTCCTACATAGACCATTCAATGGAGACATATCTTCAGTTAGTCGTCATCCGATCACCAAGTCCCAATAACCTCTTTACACCTGTCCTCTTGCAACATGACTATAACCGTCACTTCCATTAACACCCGGTATAAAAGGGTTAATAAATAAGGCCAGAACTGCACTGAGCGACTGTTGCAATCCGGCCATAAAGACGCACCCGGCTATAAAATCGGACTCCTGTACTATCGTGTCGTAAAGTTTACGTGGATGTAGCCTACTCCGGTTTAGTTCAGATATGGGTTAGTATGGTGTTTTGAGGAAACGGATACACAACACATGCGTCATGGTACGTATGGCTTTGTTGGTAAAAGTATCTTTTACATAAGGGATAGTGTTGGGGAGCAGTGGTGGCCCAGCGGTTACGGCGCGACTTACGATCGTAGGTCGTAGGTTCGAACCCAGGCAGGTGCTTTACTTTGTGTAAATTATTTCATCGCCACTGCTCTCAAAACCAGCATGTCCTAGAACCAAAAATTCAAACCCACATGACACATCTACTAACCCACACTGGGCCCGCGTGGTGGATTACGGCCCAATCCCTCTCACAGAGAGGCGGCCTGCGTCTCAGCAGTGGAAAAATTATAGGCTGATTATGCAAAGGATATTGTTTAAAGAAAGCAGTTTTGAAGTTTTAGGATACTTTTAGTGACATACGATGACGGGATTTTACCCGACTGCGGCGGAGCCCAAAAGGGAGGGTAATGATTTTGATTGGTATGTTTGTTTTTTATCTAGCCCTGGTATATAGAGCACTATTCTTGGACTATTTAGATTTATGTATATTACTACTTGTGTTGTCACGTAACTGTTAGCACTATTCAGTTTGATTACCTAGTCTGTCGTTTCCCGCCAGGTGTTACCTTCAGTGTAATACATTCGACTGTAGTTAAATGAGAGTGAAACTTAATGTAACAAGTAATGATCAGAGATGACGTGTTCTTTGGAACTGAGAAAAAAGCATGCGATTGTACCGATAAATACTTCCACTATAAAATTAAATACCTACCCTTCTTTTTGTCTATGTTGGACTAAGGTTAATAAACTACGCAAAATTTTTCAAAACAATACTATTTCATCATCAATAAAGCTGAATCAAATTACTCGAAGTCATCGAAGTGTTTTAGTAAACACGCTCTGTGAGAACTCGAGTGCAGTCTCGACCAGTGGCTCTCAACCTGTTACCTGAGGGGCAATTCTCGTATTTTTAAGGACGTTCACAGTCTGAGTTTGATCTCAGTCTCAGTCTGTCAAAAATACCTCTAATTTCCCTACATTTTTGACATTGATTGTCACTAAGATTGCGACTAGATTTTGAAAGTTTTTAATTAAGTACGAGAATTGACTTTCAGGTTGAATGGATCATGAACCCCGTAAATTAAAACTGAAAAGCGATTCTAGCTCATTTTTGAGAAGCTGAAAAGTTTGTTTATTTTTTTGTTTGAACGCGCTAATCTGGAACTCGGTCGGATTTGAAAAAAAATATTTTTGCATTTGATAGCCCAATTCTTGAGGAATAGGCTTTTTATCATCACGCTTTGACCCTTAGGAGCCAAGCAAAAAGAAAAAAATACAGAAATAACGCTAAGCGAAACCGACGTAATAGCGCGGGTATAGGTGATGCGATGCAACGGGATGGGTCGGGGGAGCAAGAAATTTCACGCGGACGAAGTCGCGGGCAGAAGCTAGTATTTTAATGAAGGAATGAGTATATTTCCTTTTCTTTTAAATGATTACAGAATATATCCCAGCCCTAACAAGAAGCGTATTAAAATGTTCACGCATAATGATACCAATCTTCCAAAATATTTTTTCTCAAGCAAGTAGAAATCGTTATCATTGACATTGTAAGTTCAAGAGAGAAAAAACTGACATTATTGTAGATCGGTTATCGGATGTTACGTGTCCGATAAAGTGGCCGATAACATTGTGTACGCACATGTACACAGAGCTTTATGCGTGAGTAGTTTCGTTGTACAGTCACTGACAAGGTGCTATTGTTTTAAGTTTTTGTTTTATTAATTAAATACATGGTGCAGTGAAGTTATTCATTATACTTTGTATTTTGTTTATAAGCGGATAAAAATAATAATTATTACAAAAGTAAACTACAATCATGTTTTACCTAGCACTCAGTCCAAAATAGGAGGATTTTAAAGCGAAAAGTCTGATACACTCAATTTGAAAGGAAAAACCTAGTGCATCTTTTTTATTTTTAATGTTTTTTTTTCCATAATATAAAAGATACAAACTCCGCGCGTCGCCTATCTGCCTCGGCGACGAAACAATAGAATGTGTTTCATTAGCGGAGCTTGACAGATTAAAAGATAAAAATTAATTCAACAACGTTTCGGCTTTTGGGACAACACAAAGATGAAACGTGTCGCCATTTAGATCTGCCCACACCGTAACGGGAAATAGTATGACTATACTACAACTAAGTACATCCATCTTGAGAAGAACTAGGTCATTAAAACTACGAGGTAAACAAAGTTAAGTACATGGTTCATTCTTTAAAAACTACAAGGGGTTTTAAAGAAAATCCTTGAACGAAAATGCATTAAAATTTGTCAGTTAACACCGGTCTTGCCAGTTATGGCACTTAATAGTTTTAGAGAATTTTCTTGAATTATTTATGTTATTATAATTAATGTTGGTACATGCATACCTAATGCATGTACCAACATTAATTTCAGAGAATGAGGTTGAACCGTTAATTTAAGTTGAATCAAAAGGAATTTATAAATTGGAACAGAGTTAGAGTTAATTAATAGATTGTGTTGAACGTTCGATTCTTAGATATCGTTCGATTTCTATTAAAGGGTTTTTAACAAAGTATCGAAGAAACCGAGCAACTTGAAAGTTAAAGTCCATCTGAGAATAATGTGGGTTGACACAATCACAATCGGAAGGAAATTACTAATTCATTGTTTCATAGGTTTGAAAAATTCGTCTGCTCAAACACAATGGCATTGGCATTATTAATGTGTTACACAGTTACCCCTATGTGATGACGTTTTAGTTTAGCATTTATTTTTAGTTTCGTATCTATTGTTTGTAAATATTTTTTTTTTCAGTTTGCGTCCATCAGGTGATGAGGCTATCTAACTAATTGTACAGTTGCAGACGAAAAATAATAAAATTATATTATGTAATTAATATTATCGTAATGTTTACCTGACCGTTGATCAATGATCTGTCGTAAAAACAAAGCGTGTATATTATGCGAGTCAATTAATGTTATCAAAGCCATATAAATTATAATATTTTATATTATTAATATTCACTTATCTAGGTAAAGTTAATTGGTCTTACGCAACAAGTTATTAAGCCAAGTTACTTATAAAATAATTTAAAATATTATTTTGCGATAACGATTTATGATTTTAATTATGTTGTAGGCTGTAGAATAAATTAATTCAAAAATAGGTGACAGCATCTTAAACTTATTATGGAAATTAATTAATATTGAACGCTGCATTTAAACGGTTTACGCTATCATTTAAAGTAAGGCCGTTTAAGTCAAAATATTTATGAACAATTTACAATAAATTCATTTTGAATATTAAACAACCATTTGTTCCGATTATTTTTTATTTAACGAAAAAAAAAAACAACAAAAATGTCACAGCACCAATAAATCTACTTTGACGTTACCTAAATGCACTTGTGTGGGCGATCATACATACCTCGTGACTGGTGTCAAGGCAATGTCACCGCTGTGTCAACAGTGTCAGGTATCGCATGTCACTACTGACCACCCAGCTAGTGATTTTAGAAAAAATAGAAATACCTAGCGTGAATATACTCGTTAAGCGTCAAGACAAATAGCTTGTGACGTGTGTTCGGAGTTGAACAAATATGGTAGTTGTGTGAGACAATCGTGATGATAATGAGGAATTTACCGTCCTACTGCAGCTTGTTGGTAAAGAAACAAAAAAAAACAAGTATTGAAAACCGTTTTTTCTGTTTCCTACATACAAAAGCATACAAGCCTCTTTTTTATTATTGATCGAAACAAACGATGGGGCACTTAATACCATGTCTTACGACGTGTCCTGTCAGCTGCACGTTACAGGAACTGATGGACGCTAGTGTCTAGTGTTGGCGCCACACACGTAGCCGAATTTTGGACCAACTCCATTTAGATTGCCATCAACACGCTAAGAAGGAGATCGAATTGTCTTTAATTTTTACAGTTCAACTACGTTCATTTTGTTGCTAAACAGACGTACTTAACATGTGAAGCAATGGATTAGAAATATCTTTCGGAAGTATCAAACTGTGATTGAAACCGTGTTAGGCCATTCGGGTGCTGTTTTCACGACTTTGTCCACAGAAGTCACCTAGCCCGGTTGCCAGTTTTAACAGAATAACCCTACTTTTTCTCATTTGTCACAAACCCTAAGCTTACATTAAGAAAAACATCATTTTGCGTCAACTGTACTTCCGTACTTACCTAAACAAGGCCCGGTGGTCTAAGTGCATTGCAATACATGTAGATCACGAGGGATCTGGTTGAACGGTCTACAATGATGTTGACATTCTTTCCCGACGATGAGTTCAAAAACAATGCTCTCTCATTACACATACGTGTATATATATCCACACATGTATAGCATAATGATGTGTGTTCACACGAAACTGTAACGTTATAGTTTAGGACAGTGATTCTGAAACTTTTTGTCTGATCTTATTTTTTGTCACCAAAGCAGCTTTTGAAGTTAACTTTTTTTTTTAATGACCCATGTCATAAAAAAGTATTATATCTATGATGATACCCATGTATCATCATATATATAAGACATTTCTATGGGTATCATCTACTACTATCATAAATATAGAACGGTTAACTATCATTAAATTTTAAAGTGGGGGAACAAAATAGGATAAATTGTAGTCACATACAAAGTTCCAAGTATCACATAAAATGGGCATATAGGTAACAGAAGGCGAAAATCTATTTTCAACTCATCTCAGCGACAATCAATGTCAAAAATGTAGTGAAGTAAGAGGTATTTTTGACAGATTAAGACTGAGATTAGACTGCGAACATCATCATCTGCCTAGCTTTTTCCCAACTATGTTGGGGTCGGCTTCCAGTCTAACCGGATGCAGCTGAATACCAGTATTATGACCAGTAGTATGATATTAGACTGCGAACGATCTTAAAAAATACGAGGATTACCCAGGTTGAGAGCCACTGGTCGAGACTGTACTCGAGTTCTCACAGAGCGTGTTTACTAAAACACTTCGATGACTTCGAGTAATATGATTCAGCTTGATTGATGATGAAATAGTATTGTTTTGAAAAATTGGGCGTAGTTTATTAACCTTGCTATTACATATTAAAAAGGTTGCGTTTTTATGTTTGCGTCAGTTCCCTCGGTAGGTAACTTATTTTATATGCGCGTGTTCTCTTTTCAGGTAGGTGTAAACTATGACCATGTTATTTTTTTTATTGTCTGCTCCTGACCTCGTATCACGCCTGATGGAAAGCGATGGATGAGGTCTATGATGGAATGAACGCGTCCAGAAGATGCCTGTTCACTCTTGCATTGAAGACAGACGGGTTAAAAGTGGAAGAGTTGATTTTGACAAAATAAACTTGGAGACAAGAATGAGAAAGTTGGACATGATAAGAGAATAGGAACTTTTAAGACGCTGTTTATTCTCAGCACCAAATGAAATGAAAAAAAAAACCCCGACCCCCTCTCCCTTCATCTCTGCCGCCATCTTGTTTTTTTTCAATAAAAAAACAATTGCACAAAATGTTTACCAACACCGCCCCACTGTCGACGTCATTTGAGCGCCAAAAGTTCCTAGTAACAGTGTCAGTTGATGTGACAAATGACAATCCCAATTATTATGCCACGTCCATATTTTTAAATCCTGAGCATGGAGAATAGAAGTAAGGAGAACTGACTCATAGGGAGCGAAACTTGAAAAAGTGTACAGCTATAAGCAGTAAATAACAGTTCAAAAACCCTCCACAATGGCGCTAGCGTAGGTAAAGGGTATGGTATGAATGTAGCTTGTTGACGGATTGAAGTATGCCGAGTTAGAAAATTTAATATTTTTGTGACTAGAGTAGTTAGTGACAGCCCATGAGCCCAGTATAACCCAACCTCAACTATTGACGTAGTCCAAAATAATTTTGTAAACATAACCTGAAATTTCTGCTGTTAGAAAACCTTGTTGCTATTGTGGCACCACCCTAATTTAACGTAGTTTGACGGACACTTTTTCACAAGAGTCAGTTTGCCTTAAGTAAATCTATTCTCCATGATCCTGAGTAATCCTGACCTTTTTGTAATGTAAACAGTACACGTTTGTTTATGTTGACTTTTTAATCAAATGGCAACATCTCACTAGAGCCCTTTACAAGAAACCTTGCAAGTCATTGATGATGATTGATTTGGTTTAGTATCAAATGACAAGGCTGTACCCTGTCTACGTGACACGTAACGTTAAATAGCTGGCTGCACGCAAATCGGTCAGATAAGCGTAGAATTACAGCTTTGTTTCATTTGATCCCTTTCGAATTAGGTAAGCTATAAAAATAAAGGGATACGGTATCTGAGAAGTCAATGACGCAGATAGATCTATTTTTTTTTGTTATGTGCCTTTCAGAAAACAAATTGGATTTCATGGGTTTTAATTATTGTGCACGGAACCCTAACCCTTCTTTTTTCTAAAATAAAACCTAAGTTACTTCCTAAAACATCAGCTATCTGCCGGTGAAAGACCCGTCAAAATCGGTCCAGCCATTTCGGAGATTAGCCGAAACAAACAGGCAGACAGATAAACAAAAATCTGTTTGCATTTGATACCTCAATTCTTGAGGAAGGCTATAGGCTATTTAACATCACGGTAGGACCCCTAGGAGCCGAGCAAAAATATTAAAAATCAGTAAGAAGTAATAGCGCGGATGGGCGACGCGATGCGTCGGGATGGGTCTGGGGAACAAGAAATTTCACGCGGATGAAGTTGCGGACATAAGGCTAGAAAACGGCAGCTACCCAGTCATTCAGAGTTCAGATTAGTGATACTGCATTGTGATTTAGAGTCATCTTGAATGTTAATCACCGGAACCAAACACATAGAAGACTAATCAGTCTTAAAACTAACCATAACGACGTTTCAAGTCGTCAGTTCCGAACCAGTTTCTAAACCCATAACTCTTTCGCCCCACTATAACTCTTTTATAGCACCATTAGATACCACACGGATATTTATATCGCATTAATCGGCAATTATCGGTGTAACATGTCCGATAATCCGAATTCTAAGCCAGTTAAGGCCGTGGTCTGACAGTTGGACAAAAAGCGGTTCCCACAACACGCTGACCCGTTAGTCCGATGTAATAGAGACGTGAGAACTAGGCTTTATAAATTGAAAATGTTTGTTTGGATTGTGAACTAGGTTTTATAAATAAATTTAAAGTTACTGGTCCTATCATTTTTATGTAGGTATAGTTCATTTTAATTTATTTGGAAAATATTTATTTTGTCTGCATGTAAAGCATGTCAAATCTTTACAACAATTTAGTTTTTATTCTTGAACAATTTGTGGATCTAGTTTTTCAGCTGTTTCCGGCAATCCTGTTTTGCTAATGTAAGCCGGAAGTATGTAACATAATCTAATCTAATAATAAAGCTGAAGACTTTGTTTGTTTGAACGCGCTAATATCTAAAACTACTAGTCGGATTTGATTTTTTTTTTGCTTTTGATGGCCCGCTTCTTGAAGAAGGTCGCATGCCGCTGAACTAAATAAGCTATGGTAGCATGCGGCCACGGGAAGGTACTTTCTTGTTTCATCCTTTCCAGTAGTCGGGTTTTAGTTTTTAAACTTATTTTTATTTAATTATTTTGGGGCTTATTTCGGAAATATTTATATTTTTGAAGTGTGCTAATTAAGCTCTATAATTTGATACCCAATACGGCATGATGAAAAAAACTTTTTTTTAGATGATGACTATATCCGCTAGAGGGCACCATATTCCATTTATTGTGACGTCACATAGCCTATAACCAGCGAACGATCAAGACGCTTCCAACGATACCTCATTTGTCCAATTATGACAAGTAGTTTAGAAGTTACAAGGGAACAGATGAACATACATACCAGTCAAAATCATAACTCTCCTTTTTGCTTCACCGTAGTCGGGTAAAAAGTCTTTAAATAGACGTAAGTATTTATTATTATACACAGACGAATTTATTTACAAACATTTCTTGACCTGTCTTTATTTTAGCCATAAGTCAGCGTGCTTAAAAACGTATAAATCTTCCCGCTTTAGGTACTTACTATAAATTCAACGAATGCTGTGATGTCACATACCTATGACTTACAGAAAAGACACTTAACTCCTGCAACAGGTGGCCTACCATGATCTAATTAAAAACGATTCAAAAACAAGACATTTCAGTTTAGGTTCCTAAACTGCATCGCTTGAGCTGCTCTATGGACGTCAAGGTACCAAACAAGTATGAATGAAACCAAAACTTGCGACTCGGTTTGGGACAATCGCTGTCAGCAGAATGGCACGGCCCAAACTGAATTGTTAAACTGACGTCATGGTACGAATTAGAAGAACAGTTCAGTTTAGGTCCTAAAATGGATCGCGTTAAGAGCTTGTGGTAGGCCTCCTGTAGCCACACACTACGGCTTGTTTACATTCCATTTCAAATGACTTTAATGTAGTCGTAAACGGTGTTTCCCAGTCAATGTAGTACATTTCTGACCAAATGAACATAAAAGAAAACATGTTTTTTCCGCGAAACTTGTCCTGCTTTATTCCATTAAGACTCGTGTTTGTTAAATAATGTAATCATAAGATAACATCACGCCTGCAATCACCGACGGGTTAGACAGCAGAGGTGTACTCTATACTGAACCCACGTTTAGCCAGTTAAGTCCTATGTAATGCAGGGTTAGTTCTCAAAGACCAGCCAAATTTAAGGGTGTGGAACAGACCATCAAGCTGAACAACTTGAACGTGTTGAACTTTGTTTATGATCTTTCAAGTTCTGTAGGTTGTATTAACTTCTCTCTGGCTATTTTGTTAAAAAACAATCATTGTGCATAAAATGTCTTACAATGGGTGTCGTAAAAGGCGACTGTGTGCATACACACACGTCTCCGCCGACGAGTGTCGACGGTTGCAGTTGCGTCTGCTGTTGACGCGTGCCGCTCAAAGCATTTATTTCAATTAAACCGTTTACAGGCACTTTTGAATTGTCATTGAGTCGGTCAGTTAGTCAGAAAGTTGAAGCTAGTTGCCATTCCAAAACATAGATCTTTATGGCGAAGAACGGACAAAAACCTCCAAGGACGCTCTTTTAAATCAAGATATAACAAAATACATGGAAATTCGAAGATCGGACTTTATACTTTTTATATTTTGATATTTTATGTTTTTATCTGATGTATGTATCTGGTGTATTGTGTGGCTTTTAGTTTGTGCTAAATACATATATTTTCTTTCTTTCTTTCAAAGGGTCGCCGTTATCGAAACGATAAGTAAGCCTATAAAACTGTGCACACCTCAATTAACAACTGCACCAAGTAAAGTATCCATTGTTTTACATAATCGTTGGTATTACCACCTACAGGGTGGCCTAATGTGTGCTTATGTTAAGTGCGTGATAAGCCTGCAGTTATCCTCCTAACATTTTAAGGTGTATAATTAGTTACAAAGATGTTAAAGTGTCATTTGCTTGCCGTAAATACCGATAGACGTCCATTACAGAACATGGAACCCTGATATGACTAATTTAACCGCCTTGGTAGTCACAATGGTGATCGGTTGGTTACCTATTTATAGTACCTATGAATTATTTGAACAGGTGTTGATGTAGATGAAAGACTTAATTTAGTTTATAGGGAACCTTGGGGCATCCCTTGGAAGTTGAATACACCAATTGGGATGTCGGAAAACGCGAAAAAGGAAACGTTTTTCTTTTTCTAACTTGGTCGACAATCGACAATCCATCTGATTATCGATATAATAAATACGAGATTTACATTTATAATACAGATTATAAAGATGTATATTTTGTGACTTTGTATGTAGGAGGTAATCTTCGGAACTGGCGATCCGTTTCCGAAAATTCTTTCACTTATGGGAAGCAACAGGGTTTAATTCTCGAATGTTGAAGCAAGACACGCGGACAAAGTCATGGGTAGAAGCTAGTAAAAAATAAAGGCAAAATCCCTATGTAACTCTTCGGGATTGGCAGGACGACCTGCTCGTTTTTCCGCGAAGTATGAGAATTGTTATGAAAGTAATTTAAGGGGACTACAGGACCTAAACGCAAAAACGCAAGTTTTATAATGCCTAAAAGTATATGATCGATTACAGTAAACAAAATCAGAAAGAAATATTATATTCTTCAGGATATATGCTAGTTAGATAGTGTGTTGAGAACAAATAATTTGATACGATAGAAAAAAAATCATGAAGATACCTCTAAAAAAACTTTCTTTTCATAATAAAAACCATACTACAACGTACAATCATTCTGATTTTTGTCAGATTATTCTACAAGCAACACTAAAGCACTAGTATTTTAATTTTTTAGTCCAGACAATAGATTTGTTTGTAAATAGATAACTTCTTCATATTTTGCTATAAATTTCCAGTGTTTTGTCATCGCGCTTCTCTTTCTTTTCCTTACCTTATACTTTAACGATAAAGTTGAAAATCTATTAAAGAAACTTGACAGATTGTAGTAACTTGATGTGCTGGCGTCTGTACATAAATGATTAAATAAATAAATAAGACACATTTTTCCTGAAGTTGTTAAACCGGCGCCTGCAGACATCAAAGGAAGTCTTATATAATAGTCATTCTGCTCTCATACGATGTTCTACCAGTAGACAATTCTCGAGAGTGGTCCATGTTCACTAGTAGCTGTGGGCCATACATACTGTTTATTATCCTCAAACGGTAACTTTAATACCGTTAGACATCGCAGTCATAAAATAATAAAATCGGCATGTTAAGGAAACGGTCCTTAAACGGCTAAAACTGCACCTTATACAGCAGGGTCTTTAATAATTTATCTTACAGGACCATCATTTTAAAATATAGAAGTATTGAGAGCCGAGAAACTGACCGTTGTATTGATGGTGTTAAAAGAGAAATATAAAATAAAATCCATAATATTTTTTTGTTGCATAAACGCTCCGCGAAGTTTCGCCCCACATAATCTATTATGATATTCCTTGTTCGACCCACATTTCATTCCATTTTGGCCCCAAAAAATATTTTCGCCCCACAATTTAATTCCTTTTTGGCCTCGATTTTTTTTCTATTAATATAATATTATTCTTTTCTTAAACTAATCTCGTTAAACTCCTAAGTAGTCGGTTGAGATAGGTCAAAAAACAAACCGAAAGAAAAATCTAGCCGAAAAAGATAAACCCGCGGAAAAACGGGCACGCGCGCGGATTAAGTCCGCCTCTGTACATTTATGTGCTTGAAGTATTAAATAAATACTTCAAGCACATAAATATAAAAACTTGAAAATACCTTTCATATTATGAACAAATTTTTACTAATTAATCCCGAATTTGGTCTCAGATATAAGGTACGTTAGGGATATCTGCCGACAGTGCTTCAGAGAATACGCTCACGACATTGGTTTGAAGAAGCTTGATTAAAATGTTAAATTAAGTAAGGGATGATTTTTCAACAGTCGGATATCTCTTAAAGGAAGAGTAAATATTGACAGCTTTTGTAAAGAAAAAACTGACATTTTTATTCTTCAGATAAAAGTTATCTGACTATTGAAAAATCAGCCCTAAATTCAATTAAATCTTTGTTATCAGAGACTTGATCTGGCTTGGCATGTAAAATACCTTGGGTAGATACAATAAATAAAATCGATTCCAAGTCAAATTGGCGACTGTATTAGTAGTCAAAACAGTTTAAGAGACAATCGTAGATACATTTAACATGAAACTGCATGTAGATGTTAATGTTAATTGTAAGACAGAGTCAGTTTTAGAAACAGGCTGGCACAGCAGGTACATATGAGATACATTACTTATGAGATGCATTACATATGAGATACAAAAGCCAAAACTTTTCTAAAATTCAATGTGCTATGTAAACGGTCGGGAATTGTATGTATTTAGATTAAACACTTACCCAACAACAATATAGGCAGGTCAATAAGCAGGTGCCACAGTATGCTGTGCCTCGCCTGCATCTCCTCAGGGGCGGACGCTCGCTGCTCCGATGCCGTCTGTAACAACGAGGACAATATCATTAGCACTGTTAAAAAATGAATGACAAAGAGAGTAACCGGAAACACATACATACGAACAGAACGAAGCAAGTTAACATAAAGCTTTAAAAGACAGCAGTAATTGAAAATCAGATATTAAAGAATAGACAAGTCGTACGAAGGTGGGCAGGACACTTGGCGAGACGTGTTGATGGCAGGTGGAGTAGAGCCCCAATGGAATGGTTGCCGAGAAACGGTAGAAGGATGTTGGCAGATCAATAGCCAGGTGGGTGGACAAACCTACACAAGATCGCGGGGAAGACTTTCGTTTCGATGGTGCATCCATATAACACTGTTTGTATATGGCCAAGTTTATGGCGGTGTCAGAGGCGTTATTCATATCGACAAAGGTGCAGGTGAACGGACACTTGGGACACTCAAACAGATGGGACAAGGTCTGTGTAGCACCGCACTCGTAATCGGTGTTGAATGCATCGATAATACCCCATTTCCCAAAATTATGTTTGCAGCGGCCTACTTGGGTACGCAATTGTTTAATAAATTTTTGTAATCAGATCAGTATTTCAGAAGATTACCCTTTCGAACATCGATATATAATGTACTATTATTATGCTTTCCAAAGATCCAATAAACGTTAAGATGACAGACAAAGACGTCAGGCAAGACAGAGAACTTTTTAATAGACTGCTATAATAACTATATTTATAAGTAACTGCTTCTTATTTTAAGCTGTTAAATCAATTAAGCATAGAGCATAGTCTGCAGCCAGTTTTAACAGTAAAGACAGAACCTCGACAAAACCAAGAAAACCACTGACCTATTATAAAAGTACGCTGGAATGACAGTTGTTTTTTGTGTCAATTCAAAGCGCCCCGCTCGAGCGTCTCAGGAACTAAAATTGACATATTGACACAAATGTTTCAGTCTATCAAAAATTACTCTGTGCACAAATGGCCGTTGTTTTGTTTTTATAGGTCTCGGATGATTTAGGTCTAAATCGTGGAACTTTTTTGTGTGTTTTATGTTTACGAGATATGTAGAACATTTTTATCGCTTCTTGTAAAATTCGCTATCAAAAATTTTAGTTCCACGGACGCTCACGTTGCTGTCAGCGCCAAATTGGCGAAAATCGAATGTCTTCATTATGTCATCGATAGTATGAAGTCCAGCGAACTTGTTTATTAGTCAGTGAAGAAAATAGTTAACTTTTTTGGCATATATTTGGATTTTATTAGCAGGTAACGGCTGCATAATAGCGACAGCTTTTGAGTGGCTATTGCAGTCTTCAAAGATCTCGGACAAAGGAACAGTGATCAACGGCATCATCGGAAGATATATTGGTTATAGTTAATAAAAGTCTGAAATCGCCAACCTGCACCCTAATTGCGTAACACATTATCAATCGGAATCTGAATCATTTTGAAGCAAATTGCTAATCCATTGCTGCATAAGTACGAAAAATTTCACTGCTCAACACGTAAATAACGCAATGAATATTGTTGAACTGTCAAAATGAAACAGATTCCGATTGATAATGTGTTACGCAATTGCCCCGCCGTCTTGAGCAAGCGCGGTGATCAATGCTCGTGGCTTGCTCTGTATGAGAAGAGACCTTTGCCCTGCAGTGGGACAGTAATAGGCTGGTATTACTATTGGAAGTAAACACTTAACGTTTAGAAACGCCTAGGAATCTAGAGTACCGTTAGAAGCTCTAAAGTTTGTTGCTAACAAAAAGTAGCTTTGGCAATATTAAGTGCTAGCAACATTGGGTGGGTTGCACTATAACAAACGAATTCGTCGCGGCCCGTCGTAAACCCAGATTAACCTCTTCAAACGTTAACTCCAGTTAACACAAATAGCTAAAGTTTAAAAGTTGGGACGGACGTGTCTAAAAATATGGTTGGTATGCAAGCATTGCTCTCAAGCTAGAACTTTACCTAAGAATTTTAATATTCATAGTTTATTAAAGATTCAATTCTAGATTAGTAGGTAGGTATTTTAATTAAAATACAAGCAAGTAAATTTATAAATGCTTTGCTATTAAATGCGCAGCAATAGAACCAGCACTGATTCTGATCTCTCTGTATTGAACTTAATAATACCACAATCAATAGATCCGTTGCAAACCTGAATGGCACTAAACTACTGAAATGGTCATAATAAAGGCAACAAATCACTTCGACATAAATAAATCAAGCTCAGGTACAAAACAAACTGACTAGACCAGTGTCAATAACCTAGTTTATAACATTTAGAGTCTCTTGTTGACGCTAATCGAAACCAGCAGATTAAATCATTGTTCAACTCTATATGGTACACTCAGCCTTATTTATGGGTTCGTATCCATCTATTTCTGTACAGTCTATTAAACAGAATTGATATGTCTATTTTTGGTCAACTTTTTTATTGAATGACGCACAATGACCTGCGTTACTATAAATACGTCGTAGAAAGGTAGATAGGTTCCTATAGGCCTATTGCTAAACAATTGGATATCAGCAAACCACGTATTTCTTAAAGCCACAGCCTACCCCATAAATGAAGACAGCGGTATTTTATAAAACCATGATTAACGGGCCATTAGCGTACGTGGTCAGAGTAAGAACTAACCATCGTTTAACAAGACCGATTATAACGGGGGCTAAAGATAATAGTTTAATGACTAAGGGGCTATTGTCTAGATGTAATGTCCATTAAAAATATTTATTCTATGGTCATCGTTGTGAGGTCATTCTAGAATAACAATCGGCAGGTGTATCGATAATTTGCGATTCGCCGTCAGGTATGGGCCTAACGATAGGGCTGGTGAACTCGATCTCTAATTCGTGAATGAATTTAATGAAAATCAACTTCACGTTTATGGGGTTAATCCTTTGTTTGATGGTGATGGAATTAGGCTCTGTCGCGCCTATGTCCGTTTATTGGGCTGACAGTTGATGGTAGGCTAACTAACTGTGCATTTACCAACACCTTTGGCATCGTATCGAGGGAGTAATTTGATTACAGTATGGCTGTCGAGAGAATGTATTCCTGACACCTGTCAATGCGATAATTCTATTAGTAGCTAAGATCAAATTCGCAAAACACGTATTTGTTTCAAGAAGCTTTCAAGGGTTCGTTTGTATGAAACTGACAGTTGTCCAGAACGCATTCTCTCGTCGGCCCCAGTATAGTTATAAATTTTCGTTCAACTTTCAATCAAATAAATTGTATAGTAGGTAGGTACTAGGTATGGTCCGTAAAATAAATACAGTAAATTCAATTAATCAATTCCCAGAAAAAATAAATTGATTCCTCTCAATTCAATAAACAATTTATTAATTTGTTACCTCAAATATTGGACCTTGATCTCGTTACTCGGAAGAACCTAAACCTAATAGGTATTTTCTTATAATAAAAACTAAATATTTGTCTCAAACAGGAACAAACAATTAATTGTACAGACGCCAGTACATCAAGCTACTACAGTCAGTCAAACATTAATAGATTTTCAACTATATCGCTAAAGCATAAGGTTCAAAGTTGATTGGGAAAATTTGACAGTTTCGGGTAGCTTGATGTGCTGGCGTTTATATTTATAATAAAACCGCAAACGATAATAATTTAATTAAAATCCAGTAATTTCCTTAAATGCAGGGAAAAGGTATTATTATAAATTATTGGTATGTAGCTTTATTTTTTCAACAAATTGCGAACTTATTTTTAAAACAAAAATATAAAAAAAAAAATGAGAGGCGGATACATAGGGAAATCAATAGGTAGGCATTTTTGGTCAGCCCATCCTTGCGCTGAATGTGGTTGTTAAAGGCAATAGGCACTGATTTCCTTCAGGCTGTAAGGAAAACAGTGGGCCGATATGTAGTTTCGTTTAGCTAAGAACCTCCTTTTTTGAAGTGTTATTAACACATATAAAAGGTTACACTTTGATTCTGTAACATTATTGTATCTGTTACATTTAGAAGTGTTTTTCTTTTAAAACAGTTTTAGAAAACAGCGTTAAAACACGTTTGAGTCCCTGCATAAGGGATGACTTATATTAGACCGGGCAGTGCCCGGGGCGTGCCCGGGGCGTGCCGTGTACGTGGCCCGGACGTAGCACGGATTTGAAACGTTACATACATTTTGTATGAAGCAGTTTATATTACACCGTGCATGATCCATGTCCCGTCCGGGCCATCCGGGCAACGTACACGGCACACCGCGGGCCCGGTCCGGTCTAATATAAATCATCCCTAAAACGAACACATACCTAAACCTTTCGGAATAAATTCTCTAATTGATGGTGAAAACTGCATCAATGTCTGTTGCGTAGTTTAGAGGAACAAGCGGACACACACTTATACTCGAAAAGCGACTTTAATTTATAATATTTATAGATGTAATTTTAACTTGACAGAAGTAGAATTTTCAAACAACGTTTTTACTTTTCTCCAAAATAAACTTTGAACTCAACGTTTTTATTTTTCTCCAAAATAAAACATCTGTTAACTTTAGTTTTTCTATTTAACGTAACACCGAAATACTATAAAAGAAACATTTTATTTTCCGTCATCCATCTTGTCAGTGCCATTCAAAAAAGAATATTTCAAATTTGACAGCCCTATTGCCGGGGATCGCTTGACAGTAGCCGTCAGTGCCATATTTGGTGCGCCGTCAAACTGTCATTGACTTTGAACTGCGCAAACGCATGCCTTAATTACGTTTGTTAGATGAATAATAAAAATATTGTAACTGTTTTGTACTGCTTTTGTGTATATTAAAGCGAAAAATTACTTTATGATCTGTTGTTTTTTTTATTGGTTATTGATTACACTTTGAAGTAACCAATGGGAATAAATAAAAATTGGTTATGGCGGATTCTACAAATAAATTTTTTGTAACATTAAGGTCTGTGTTCACCAACACTGCACCGGTTAAGTATTTAAACATTTGATTTATGTCAAATTTCCTAAGGAAATTTTAAATCTAGAACTGATATATTTAATCAGTTGATTTAAATGTTAACGAACACAAGGCTTAATGTTAATTAAAACACATTTACGATAAAAAAAAATGAAATGAGAAATTTGTTAATCACTCATACTTCTGTGTTTACATCACTTTAGGTGCCATACAAATATGGGTAGTAACATTGATGTTATAACTATTCGTGTATGTAACTATAGTATATATTTTATTTTGTTGAATACTTTGTATTTCCCATTGTATATACATATATAGCTCATTTTCAGATTATTTTATTTAATAACTTTTAAAGTTATTCAACTAACAGTATCGTAGACGTTATTTTAATGATTAAGTTCTCTTCTAGTGCTGTGCACTTCTGTAACTGATGAATTCACAGTACAGACGCTAGCACATCAACCTACCCGAAACTGTCAAATTTTCCCAATCAACTTTGAACCTTATGCTTTAGTGACAAAGTTGAAAATCTATTAAAGAAATTTGACAGGTTGTAGTAGGTTGATGTGCTGGCGTCTGTACCTTAAACTGCCAATAATATGTTAATAATATGTTTTAGTGGAAATCAAAACTAAACTGAAAGATCAGTATCTTCGTCTACCGTAATCACGGAACTAAGCAGTATTAACTTTGATTTGCTCCTGCGCTGGCTTTGGAGGAAGTGGTGTCATAAAATGTTATAAACGGCTTATGATCACGCGCAGCGTTCAAATCGACGGCAGTAGTAAAATCAATAAATGTACCTATAATAAGAACTACCTGTCAATTCACCTTTTGAAGTTAAGTATTTAATTTAAAAATGTGAATTGACAGGTAGTTCATCTTTATTATGTCTAACGTTGGATCAAATATTGCTATAAGTCCAATGTATCTTTGTCCTAACTTGTAAGGTTAGGTCACGGTAAAGTCATCAACAAAATCAGAGACGGTAAGTATATCTCCTTAATTAATATGACAACTTGACCACTAGAACTTGGCAGAGATAAGCATCGTTAAAGAAATATCTAGCTTTCCCAGACACTTATAACACAGGTGTCTTTGGCAAGCACAGTCGTTTGATTTTGACATAATTTGCAATAAAACACCAGCAATGCTAGCTAATAGAAATTACTATTCAAATGGTGAAGTTTCGCAAATTTCTCGGACAACACAAGTGTTTTATTACCTTTGATATCGAGCCAATCTTTGTGTTCAGCCTTTAATATTAATCTAGTAGTAACTCGTATAACTGTCAGTTAGGGCCAACATTTGGACAAACGTTTGATCAGATATGGCTGAGTAATTGTTATATGGGATGGGCATAGGATTGTGTTTTAAGTATGTAAGTCTTGTTACTTTTAATCAGGGTTTTATTGTTTAGAAAAGTTCATTATTTTCCTTTAGTTTATGACTAGCTGTTGCCCGCGGCTTCGCCCGCGTAGAGGTCGGAAATTATCCCAAGGGATCGTACTACCGGGAAGAAAAGTATCCTAGTATATCCTAAGTCCTAACCCAGGTTATGGTCTATTTGTTTGGCCATCGAAATCCGTTCAGCCGTAAAGGAGTCAGCAAATAGACTGACAGAGTTACTTTCGCCTAGATGATCTTACTATGAATTGTTTCTGTATCTTTTATTGTTTTCCGCAAGTATCCACCCTTTATCTTATAGACCGGCCGCTTAACTGAGACGTTGCCTGAGGTAGCTGCGCGGTGCGGGAAAGGTGATTTTATTTTTATTTTATTTTATTTTATTTGGGAAACAAACAGATGCAATAACAAACATAAGTATAAAAATTAGTTTAACACAATCCAGAAACAGTTTCCACAGATTACTATGACAAGTACAGTATATGTAACTAAGTGTAACAACTACCAGAAGTTCACACCTACAAAGTTTACAGAAATTACAATTTAATATTATATAACATATAACACTATTATTCTTATTTAAATTTCGATGCCAAAATATTTCTTATACTAAATTTGAATTTGGGTAGAGAAAGGTGAAAAATATCTAAATCTTGATTTGCTTTTAATGAAATCGTATCGTTGTACAGACGACATGCTCTTTTAATAAAAGTATTCTTGCCATAATTGGTTCGGGAGAAACCAATTTGGAAGAGAGTTCTTTTGCGTGCATTTAAGCGTGGACATCCAAAACTTATTTTGCTGAGAAGATAAGGAGAGTCCAATTGGCCTCTAATAATTTTATATAAATAAACTAGATCTCGCTCTGCACGACGTTCCTCCAATTTCTGAAGTCTAGGTGTATAATCAGTTCCAAAGTTAAATCGCCACGATATTGATACGAGTAGTTGCCACAAGTTGACGAATCACTAAGCTGTCGCATCATGTCACCACACCCCTCCCGCACCGCGCTGCTACCTTTTTTTATGGATGGGAAATCATCTAATAACTCCTCCCACTCTGGGTGGAGCGGAAGGGAGTGTCAGACTCTTACTGACTAAAACCCACCCATGTTCCTTCCTTAGCCCTTTATGTTCCGGGACAAGCAACGCCTCAGTTAAGCGGTCGGCCTATAGTAGGTAAACTTAAATTTATGATACCTACAGCTTGATTGTTAATTATTATCTCAACTTTATTAATTTAACGTAAATGCTTTTATTTAAATCTGAACGTGTCTTAGTAATATTTTTCTTCTATCGTGACCATTAAACTATATTACTCGTAGTAGTAATACCTCAGTGATCGTGACAGCTTAATTTATTCAGGACATTACTATAAAGGCATAAACTACGCATTGGCGTTCGCATAATTAATTATAGGTAGTTAAATTAATTACTAAAGCGATAAACTATTGCTAGATTAATTTAATTATTTAGCGAATTATGTTGGCAATAATAATAAATCCAATTAATTATAAATGAGTAGAGTAGGTATTGTTTATAAATTATTTATTAAAATAAAATACCTTCAGCAATGTAAGTAATTAATCTATTTTTAAAACACTAATCGTAAAACACGTACGCCGTGCTAGCTAGATAATTTATTTTATAATATGTATGTGAAAGAAAAGCGACTTTAATTTATAGGATGTTTCAATTAATTTCAGTTACTTAGCTGGCGTGAATATGTTGACATGTCCAAAATTGCAATTTTTCAGGGAGGCCATTTTAAAGTTTTGACCTCTTCTGGTAATTCGGTTTGTTGTTTTAAAGGTTATTTTATGCCATCTTTTAAATAATCATACCACATCATCATGCCTTCTCTTCATTTAAATTCCATCCAAAACTACATTCAAATTTCTTTGACAGGTCTTACTACGTCTTGAATACTACTAAGATCATGTTTAATTCTATTGTCCATCCGAAATAAACCTACACTTAAAACCCAATAGATGCAACCAAACAATTTGCACACTTTCCTATGTAAATAAACGTCTCGCCTTTAATCCTGGCATGTATTCAAACATTGGCCCCAACTTCCCAACATTGGCGCCAGGCGTGGGTTCACATTCCTATGTTAATGCTTGGGCACAAAATTTATAGGTTCAGAAGGACTACTACAACTGAGCGAAAACGCACGCACACATAGACACGCTTTACGTACAGCGAGTGCAAGCGCACTCAGTCCTGGTAAGCGCGGGCAATTTTTTGCCACGCACTGGATTTTCATCGCACTGCTTAACGCCTAGAGTTGAAAACCTTTTGGACTGAAAGGTTTTTTGACGCGCTGGGACGCACTCTGTTAGATTCTCAATGTTCGGTTCAACACCGATAGTTGAAAATCCAGTGTGCCCGCTGCCCGTACGTACGCGTCTGTGTGCGTGCGCCCATTTTCGCTCGTAGTATGAAACCAACCTTCTGTACTATTCTGTGGCTTAGGTATCAGCAATTACATAGCATTTGACGTTGCACCTATGGTACTTTTGGCCTACTTATTTCTAATTCGTGTTTTCAAGGATTACTAGGAGGCCTACGCAAATAAGCTGGCGTGAAATGTGAATACATTTGAATGACCTGGAAGGATCAATGAATTAAAGATTGAATTATTTGTGTGACGAATTAATTTTGTACTTGAAGTTTATCAAATTATTTATAAGCTTGCAGATCAGCATCAAAAGGTGTAATTATGAGGAACCTTCGATTTATACCTACAAACAACAAATTTCGAAACGGCTGGTTGACACTTCCCGTGACCCAAGGGCTGGCTTTTACCTTGGCCAAAGGCTAAACATTGCCATACAACGTGGTAATGCCGCCAGTTTCTTGGGTACATTACCAGTCGACAGCGATGCGGATGAATTTTTCGACGCTATATTTTAGTTTCTGTATAGTTTTAGTTAAGTTAGGATTTAATTTTGTTAATTTTGTATTAATTCAATATATAATATGTTGCTTATTAAATCAAAGTTAAACTTATATCTTATAAGTCAATACTCAATACTTTATTTACATTCCACAATTTGTACTGATGGTAACTTAAAATGTAATGAGATCATTATAGACCCTGTCGGGCACAGCAAAAACGTGGAAGAGAGCAAACTTTGAAAAACTTAAGTCAAGACCGTAGGACCACTGGAGTACCGCTGCTCTCTCAAAACTGAATGTGAATATTGTTAAAATCGTAGGTTTAATTTAAGTGAAAGTGACCTAGCATTGAGACGAATTATGTGTACTGCACACAGCACTGCTAAAGTTATATGAAGGGCTCTTGATGATGATATAGGAGCTGTTGATGATAAATAATTAAACACGCATACAGAACCACAGGCACACCTAGTTTAAAGAGATGACTCGGTTAAATAACTAGGCAATGTTATTGTAACACAGTATAAGATGAATGGATAAGTTAAAGAGAACCGTTACAACAAATGTGACTTCCATTCAATGTTAATGTTAATCCTGCGCAGTTTTTGCAAGCGATTTGTTTAACGGTAACGATCGATGGTGTGCTTATTTTAGCTGGTAGATGCTAATGGTTACTTTAATTGAAATAAAGGACAACGTTGATGATGTTCTCGAACGATAGACTAAGGGCTGATTTTACCAAAGTCAGATAATTTTTATCCGCGGAATAAAATTGACGTCTGAGAGTTCTAGTATGGAAAAAACTGTCAAAAATTCAAAATTTATTCTCAGTATTCGTATAAAAGTTTTGTGGAATGCGCCCAAAAAGAGTAAAATAATTAATGACAAAAAACATGAACTAAAAAGCGAAAGGGATGTGGCCGTGCTCCACATTAGTTAACATAAATGAAAAAAAGTAAAAAAAAAATATTTTATCTGGAAAAAAAAAATTGGAGCGCAAAGAAAAGATGAAAAACACATAGTTACATTCTGCTTGATCCTTGGTCTATATTGATGTTTTCGATGTTGAAAGGGATATAATAGTGGCAGCTAGGTGAGATTTATAGTGTTCATGGAAGCCAAGTTTCTATGAATGAGAATGATATTTTAAGAGTTCATGGAAAAGAAGACTTCCCTTTTATAGAGAATACGAGAAATAAATCATGTTTTTACTTTATTTGGATGATTCTATGAACTTGTTCTAATACAGCATAGCTGAGATGATATTTTAGGTAACAAAGAAAAATCTGCTACTCTATTACCAACTCGACTGCCTCTCTGGTTTAGTGGTCTTCAAGTGGATTCCCGGGTCGGGCAGTGTCACCGGAATTTCTCAGTAGCAGCCCGGAGTCTGAATATGTCCGGTTGATTGCAATAGGCTCGCCCCCTATTACATAGGACTTAAACATAACTGGTGAAATATCGGTGAACTATAGGTAACCCTACGCGGAATAAAGGCGTGGTGTCATGATGTTATGTAATATCACGGAATCAACACTAAACCCAGCCACGATTATCTACTAATACTAATCCGACAAACTATCAAACCGTTAAAATTTACTATCCTCTGCAAATGGCGCTAGCTCTTTACTAACACTCAATATTGAGCAGATATGATTGGAAAGCGCAAATCCGAGCGCTATAACGACCTGCCGTGGTCTTGCACGTGCCAAATGCCCTAATACACCGTAAAAAACGATTGAAAGCTGCTGTGGACAACATGGAAGAAGAAGCAGAAGTCTAACAACAAGATGAGAAACAAATGACTGAGGATAAGAAACTCGCATACATTCAAAAATTGTTCTTTGGTGTGGGACTATAAATATGGACGCCATAGTTTGGCTAGCGCATTAAGAAGTTGATAAATTAATAAGAAATACGTAATTATTAGGAATCATAAAGTAATGCTTTGGTACTCGTAAGATTTTAATAGTGCAGTAAATGGAAAGTTAGGTCCATTGCTGCCACAAAAGAAGTTACACACTTGAGTGCTATCGTACCTAATAATATCCAACACCCTAATTACGTAACATATATGTTAAATATACTATCAATCTCAATCTGATTAATTTTGAAGGATATTGCTAATCCATTGCTTCATAAATGTTCGAAAATTTGTCTGCCTCAACAACGTACATTACGCAATGAATATTGTTGAACTGTCAAAATGAAACCCATTGCTACTGATAGTGTGTTACGCAATTGCGTTTTGGGTTGATAAAACGGGATAACGTAGTTTTTCTCTTCGTTTCAGTTCACTCACCGTTGATATTCAATAGGTAGCCATTTTTTGTGAAGAGTAGAACTTCTACACTTACTTTAGATATTGCAGGCTGCTACATTTATTACATTTTCTCTATAACAATACCGCAGTAGCTTGAAAGTTTCTCCATTTTCTCACAGCTGCGACTTTAATATTAATATTACGTAATTAAAGTGAATTGCTTACAGCTTTCCCTAGCTGATTTACTATAATAAAAATGATTTTAACTCCTGAATATACAGTCACGGTAAACACTTTCTACTGCGTTAAAGTTCTAGATGAGGCAACTCTACTCAACCGGAGTCACGAGTGCTGCTGAGCTGTTGCAACTCGCTGAGGTTGCTCTGCAGCCTTTATTTATTGAAGAGGCACTAAAAGAAGAAGACTTATTGGCAGATAACCCTTCTGCCAATCCACTGGACTTCACCGACGATATTTTAAGATAACCCACAGAGGTAGAGAGTCGGGCCTATGATTAAAACAGATATCAGACGCAGAGTGAAACGTCTGAACAAAAAATTAATCAAGAGTGAAAAATGTATTTATTAGTAGGTAAATGAGGATTTCCGTATTGCATCTATCAATCTGATCGAAAATGGAATAAGCAGATGAACGTTCATTCCTTTGTAACTTTGTCGTTGTCGTGCGAACGTGGAATGACAGAGAAATGAACATTCACCCGAGTGTAGCGTCTGATATCAGCTTGACAAAGCCCAAAAAAAAAACAATTTCTACTCTTGAACTAAATTCTTCCTCTCCACAGCGACATTTCTTCACCGAACCTGCCACTGACCAGCAAAAACTCAGGAAGAAACCACTCACTAGCTAGGCTAATGAATCTATTAGCGACACGCTTTCAAACCGTCGCGTCGCCGTCGCAGGCGCCATCTACTTAGCCACAGTATCTAGGTTAGACAATGTAATAGAATACTGAATATATGTATGTACGGACGATTGACGTTTGAATAGCTGGCACGCGTGAGGTGTCATATTGAAATGGATTGGCTGGTACATAGATGATAGGTCAATGCGGTCTTTAATACTGGTAAAGAGTTGCCAAGGACCTTAAAAAGGTGCCTGGGAATGTTTGGATGTGGAAGGCGGAAGGCAGCGCGTAGTGGCGCTGGGAGAGCCTATGTCCAGCAGTGGACTGCGATAGGCGAGTGGTTTGAAGGAATTGCCGGTTTGGTGGAAGACATCTTTCGGTAAAAGATAAGACGGTTCATCATCATCATTATTACAGTCTAAAGAGGAGTCTTTCTTTCTTTCTTTCGAAACAGTTAGGAGGTCTAGCAGTAGGAATACTGCTAGACCTCCTAACTGTTTCGTCACACTGCAAATGTTGTTGTTTGTAAAGCCTATATAGCTTTACCTATTACCTATTGTAGTAGGTATAGTAATTTTATTCCAGGTAGGTCTGTCTTAACATTTTAAAAGAGTAACTATGGAGTTTCTTATCCATTTTTGTTCATATGAAACTACCTTTTGGAACAACTAGAATCACCCTATTTTCTTGTACCTAAATTTTGAAATTTAAAAGTGCCTTTTATGTGCCTAAATGACATAATGATTTGACTTTGACTCGTAAATAGCCCTTCAAATGATTATGAAGGGTCCACAGTGCAGTCAAAATGATGACCTTAACTAATTGGTAAAAGTCATTCGCCCATTCACAAGAACGCTGGGAATAATTAAATTCGATTCGCTATTGTAACTCGTTTCAAATTAGAAGCAGCCATTTCATTCATCATTTCTTCATTATACGAATTCCGTAAATTATTATTTTATCAAAACCGGCTTTAAAATATTACTTTACAGTTGCGTAAGTAATGTAAGTTCAAGTCCGTCCAAAGCTATAAAAAACAAAGTACAGTCACATTCTAAACGGTTTACTTTTATGCTAATGGATGACAAATAATAATTAAGCTAATAACAAAGCTGAAGTGGCAATGGGCCGGCCATATTAGCCGTTGAACCAATGACCGTTGAGATAGACATGTTCTTGAATGGAGACCGCAAATCGGCAAACGTAAGGTAGGACGCCCTCAGGCTAGGTGGAGCGACGATCTTCGACATCCTTCGAAGATCATCATTCCACGTAGCTGGTAGCAGCTGGATGAGAGTTGCCGAAAATCGAGTTTAATGGCATGCAATAGGAGAGGCCTATGTCCAGTAGGGGACTACTGTAGGCTGATTTTGATGATGGATGACAAATAACGAGCCTGCCTTTAGTAGTTGCAATATTAGAGGCGTCGCAGGTGCGTTGTCGTTCCAGAGGCATAGCTGAAATTACTCATGTGCCTGTAATAATTACACCAGCATTTATAACCTACAATCCGGAACACTGCAACGCTGCTTGGCTACAGAAATAGGTATGGTGGTAGTAGTTTCTCGGTTGAAGGACAGATTACTAAGCCGAGGTCCTTCACAAAGAGATCTCCTACTGTTGTACCGGTTGACGTCATTACGTCAACGGCGGCTGTTGCTGAAAACCAGCCCTGTGGCTCTGTCTCGCATAGGGACGTAGCATTATGCTGAACGATGGCCGTTTTGTTTTGCGTATATGCTTGGGACACAGGCCTCCTCTGTGAGAGGGAGTGGGCCGTTATCTATCACACGGGCCCAGTGCGGGTTTCGAATTTTTGGTTCTAGGATATGCCGGTTTCCTCACGATGTTTTTCTTCCCCGTTTTGAGAGCAGTGCTGATGAAGTTATTTACACAAAGTAAAGCGCCTGTCTGGGTTCGAACCCACGCCCTACAACTCGTAATTCGGGGTCGCCGTTATCACTGGGCCACAAAGGCTTTTCTTTTAACTTGTTATTTTTTTGTATTTTTTCTTAGCGTCACATTTTGCCGCAAAAAAAAAACGTATTTTCTGTTTTTTTTTTACTACTAAAAGAAAATCAGACTGCTGCAGCTGCACTACAAAATTGAACTTGCGAGTACAGTCGCACGGAGCGAAGTCTCGTTCACCTCCGACCTCTGTTATTTATGTTCTCGTGAATAAACGATAACAAACACTTTGAAGTTGTAATAACCGTTATTATAATGTTATTGGACAATTACGAGCGCGAATGTACCTACTCTAGTTTATATTTAAAGTTTATTCGTGGTTTACGAGTTACGACAGGGGTATTGAATTGTTTTGGATTCTTGTTTGTGTGTTGTGGTGCTTGCCATATAAATTGAAAACGTAACTTTTGCCGTATAATGCTTTTGCGACGAGTGCTTTTGCTCGTGTCCATAGGATGGAAAGAACTCTATGTCCTTCCACAGGTTTCAGGTTACCTTTGTTGCAAGCTTCATTAAAATCTGATCAGGAGTTAAGGTAACAAACACACAAATGCACTTAAAAACATCCAATCTATTCTGTAAAAATCTCACCCTGGAAACTTAGGTGAAGTGAGCCGTCAATAGTGTCAGGTGGAATCTCACTTCAAGCGCACTTCATCTAAGTTTTTACGGTGAGATTTGTACTGGATAGACCGTCAGGTCTTTTTAAATTAAAGACCCAAGAAATATAAAGCTTTTAATTCAAAGAAGTCTTATTACCGTTACGGTCAGTTGTCAAGGGGGCTAACTCCTGTGAACAAAACCGCTGTTACTAAGCCCCCTTCAAACCTGCAGTTAAGTAAGCCGGTATTAGGCACAAGTGGGGCTTCCTTGTCACATAATTGAATAACGTATGCTAATACCTTGTCTTGGTCCTGTTACGTTGGAACACTTTGGAATTAAAGCTTCGGTGGCATCCGGAAGTGCTGATCAGAAGTTTATACATGGCGGCATTTACATAAGACATGATTGTGATATTCAAATTTTCTACGGCGGGTCAAAACTGACTTTTGGCTCCCAATGGAAGCATTTACTAAATAAATACCCAAAGGTGCCCAAAGTCTTCGTCATAAATAATGTATATCTTCATGTAATATCTTGCATGTATCTAATTAATAGTTATATTGTAGCCTACTAGAACATTATAAATAATTAGAAGCAAGATGGGCCATGATCATCAGCACAGAGGGATCGAGTTCCTATTATAGGACTAATGATTAGCATTTTCTTTGTTTTTTTTTAGAAAAAAAAAATTGTCACTTTATAAGTTTCTGAAGGTATTATTATCGGTGAATACTTCCTAAGAATGAAAATATAACTAAACACGAATAACAGTTTCTAGACTGAAGTAATTTCACTCTTATTCTACATCGACAGCTATAAGAAAAAAAAGATAAAAAATTAAATAATTAATCAGTTAACCTGGCTTTAAGTTGGTAACGGAGCTGAATACTCCGAGTGTCATCTTATAAATGCAGCACAAAACTCCGGTACTTCTGTAAAACACTCATACACCGTCTATTACATCGATTGCCACAACGTGACACTCAAGGAACTCCCATCACGTCTGGACAATTAGGAAAACCTAAACAACTGCCCTAAATTCTTCATTTACTGCACTTTGCATTCAAACAACGCTCCTGATTGGCTAAGCGACACACGTACTTATCTACACACATTGTTTTATAACCCGATTTGGTAGTTTACTTAACAGTGACATTGAGTTGAGTTCAGTAATCTGTGGTTAGGTACTGTGATACAAGTAGGTTGCGATTGATAGAAAATCCACTAAGAACAAATACTCGGAAAATAACAAAGGAAGATTACTAACTGCCAAACCGCAAATGGATTTGAATAAAATCATTAGCAGCTTTTGTTTTGAGGAAGTAATTTTTGTCCATTTTTAACCGACTTCATGTGTATCTACCTAATTTATTAAACCTATTATGGTCAACTGCTTACTGAAGGCTCTAAAGAAGAAGAAAGAATTGGCAAATTCCCATAGTCACCTATAGATTGTGCCATCCACGAAGACGCGCCCCACTCTTCTTACTAATCACTAGTGGTTATCGCTGGTTAATTCCGCTAGTTTTTTAGTTTTTTGATACACACTAATTACCCACTAATAAGTAATTACTGTGTATCGACAAAACACTAATGGAATGTTGCACAGTTGTACTGTAAGCGATTAGGAAGAAGAGTGGGGCGCGTCTTCGTGGATGGCACTATCTGTATCTTGTTGAATAAGTACGAGTAGGTGTCTGAGTAATTGAAAAACCAGTGTTTTTTGTACCAGATTTCGGATATTCAGCAAGGGATCCAGTCCTCCAGATTAGTCAAATATTTGAACTGTGCTTATTGCTCAAGGCAGTATTCGTTTAGTTTAAATATCCCTTAAGGGTTAGGCAGAAGTCCCACGTAATAGGGGGCCTAGGGTATTGCCCTCAACCGGGCATAGATTCAGACTCCGACTTTGCCCGACCCGGTAATCGCACCGGACCTCATGCCCAGCAGCCCTTGCTACACAGGCAAGGGCGCCGGGAGCGGGGTGCGGGAGGTGCACTTGGACCTCCCTGTCTTCTTCAAAATTAAATAAAGGTGTAAAACATTAAGAACTAAAAAAAATCCGAAAACACCTAAAAAGATCGCTTCGCTCACTCTTGCAATATGCAATCTCTTGATTCTAAAGCTTTTTTTGCATTTGTCAACAAAGTACCGAACTCTTATTTCGGAAAATCTAATCGACCGACTGCTTCGCTTGCTCTTGCATCCTACTCTATCTTAATTCTTAAGCTTTTATATCGACACATTTATATAGACACTCTTTCTATACCTATGCATGGACAAAATAAAACGTATCCCATCCGAGGTGAAGTGCAGAAATGATCGAGCTCTCTTCGTGGAACTGAAGATGCACCCCCTGAAAATAAATTTTCCGGCACCCATGTACACAGAGTACTTTTATATACCTATATTGCGACGAATAGACCAACGAGGCAGAAATGATTTAATTCAGTCGTTTTGACATTTTGCCTTCTGCCTCCACCTTCATGCGGTCCCATTATATTTGTTTTGTAATTTAGTTGCAGGCGCCAGTGAGAAGTGAACTCACTTTGAAGTTTAATGCGTGGAAACCTTTCTGTTATGGGCAATAATACCTTTATTACTGATGGTTACGTTTCTCGTCGTGTGTAGACTAGACTGCATAATTTCGACAAGGATGCAAAATGTTTTTTTTTTATTGTTATTGGACAGAATAATCGTCCTTATGGCATTTTTGCTGAACTAGGCCTTTTTAGCGCAGCCGTGAGGCACACTTTCCTGCTAATTTCTTACATCGGACTTTACATTTTTTTTATTTGATTTTGATTTGTTTTTATTTGTTCTCTGGTGTACTGTGTGTCTTTTAGTCTGTGCTAATTACCTAAATGTATTTTCTTTCTTTCTTATCATCTTATTGTCGGCAGTCCAGCGTTGGACGTCATCATCAACTTGCTCTCATCGCATTTGTTCAATAGACATTCCGTTTGTTGAGCGGAAAAGTTCTGGCGCGACGGTCCAGTGCCACACGATTCTGGCAGAATAATTTTCATGTAGTTTTCATAGAAATTGTTTTATTGAAGTAGACGTGTCGTGCGTTGCGCCCATTTGTGGGAGCCTTCAGAATTTATTTATTTAGGGCTAAGCAAAATTCTTTACACTTTACTTTTCTAAACACCGTTTTCTTAGTTAGGTACCTAGTGTGAAACTATACTGTGCAAACTGTATGTCGCATTTAAAGTTTTAAATTATTCTCCAGACACTAAGCTAGCTGTAACTAATGTCACCAGAGGGACTAGACAAATGGCAATAATTTTCAAAGCATTTCGTATTTCTACGGCCGTTTGTCCACCACCACGTCAACGAGAACGAGGTGATGGCGCCGAAGTAGCGATACATATCTACATTTACTATGGCCGCGTGTTCATCGCACGTCTGTCAACGGAACTTCAGGTACAGTCCCCGGCACGTAACTTGGCAAGAGTCGTTAGATGTGTTCATCCTTTCTTTAGCTTTCTTGTAAACAGACATGTTTAAAAATAATCTATGGCAATGACCATAGTATAATGACAAACAACAAAAGTGAAAATTTTCTTGTTGCACTAAGTGTACATGCGCTAACTTACTCCCACTACGCCAAAACCTTGCCAAGTTATTTTTATTTTTAAATGAGTACACTACCGCGGGCATGGTCGTCCGCGCCTTTTTTACGTTATTTATGTGTTTACAGGTTTTATAAAAGTTTACACCTTGCCAAGTTACGTGCCGGCGACTTGTACGGTCCGAATAATCTCGTTTCTCGTTGACGTTCTGTTGACGGTGGCGGTGGACAAACGCTATTTAAGCTTTTCGGTAACCTATGTTAATTCTATACAGTTTTGACTGACTTTTCCATCATTGTTATCCCTAATAGAATGTCACTTTGTCTCAGGTCTGATGATATTTCCAGCATTCCTCTCCATAAAAATTCTCTCTTTTTGCACATTCTTAATCACCCTTCTTGCTAATTGCCTTGCATCGACCTTGGACAGACATCTGCCTATCATCATTAATTCTAACCGTCTGCAGGCGCCTGCGCCCGCACCGGTTACATCAAGCCATAAATAATTACCACTAATTTGGTATTTCCTGAGACCTATAAAGGGAGGAGCTATTTTAAGGAGTGCAAGAATGTAGCTTTTGAGTGAGTGGCATCACGGTTAAGTGTGTCGGTCTAATACCTTTGATTTTGTAAGAAAGTATACACATTACAACTACGAAAAAAAAACAGAACAGAAGCAAAGATTGGCGTATAACAGCACTGGATATTGATAAGTGGAAGGAGGGAAGGGAGGCCTTCGCCCTGCAGTGGGATAGAAATGGCTGATAATAATAATAATAAGGAAAAAGTGGGTAGGTATGTGTGGTTTTACAGGTTAAAATTAAATGAACTGAAAATTCAAAGACGTGTTTAGTATAGATATATAATAACGATAAAATAAAAGATGTTCTAAAGTCATAATTTCAAGTAAATCTAATTATATTACCAGCGGCTGTTGACCCCGTAATCAGCAGTAGTTACCTGAAAATATGAGTTTAGAAATTCTTTTTTTTTTTGGTATCATCATTAGATATTGATTCCAATCAAGTCTGTGCAGTTTTGCTAGCTTATTTAATTTCATCCTGTATAAAATAGCAATTAAAGTCAGTTCTAGGATCTCCTGCCAAATGAATGCAGGGATTTTGCTTAGGAATGTTATAGGTTGCCAAAGCGGTTGTGCTAAGTGGTTACGGTCCTAACCACTGGCTATTGGCAATCTTTTTGGGTTCGCAGGTGTCCAGGAAGTGGTCTATGGACACCTGCATCAGCAAGGTGATTGGCAATGCGTTGCTGAATTGAGTGACGACAATGTTGAAGACCCTAAAGACATACAAAGGATGGCGGTCAATAACATAGCATAATCAGCCTATAATGTTCCCACTGCTGGGACACAGGCCTCCTCTCTATAAGAGGGAGTGGGTCATACATAATCCACCACGCGGGCCCAGTGCAGGTTGGTGGATATCACATGTCTTCGAACTTTTGGCTCTAAGACATACTTACCGATTTCCTCAAGATATTTTCGTTCACCGTTTTAAGAGCAATAGGCAGTGATGAAATTAAATACACTAAGTAAAATGCCTGCCTGGGTTCGAACGCACGACCTACAACTCGTAAGTCGGGGCCTATACCACTGAGCCATAACTGGTCAATACAAGCAGAAAAAAAGTTAGTCCCTTGCCATATATACTAAATCATTCTGACTATGGAGCATAAAAATATGAAATGATCAATTCCAAAAGATCAATGGCCAAATCAGTTATTGTGTATTCAGTTAGCATGAATAATGATCCTTCAAATCACCCAAGGGATATTAGTATCAGCTGTTTGGAATAAAAATTAGCCTGTGTGCAATTCTGTTATGCAACTTCCTCTGTTATACCGTTGGGACAATATTAAGTAAGCGATATCTAGGTTTAGTTGATATACTTATGATGATATTCATATTACTTAATAGTACATGGTGCATTCGAGGGCCGAGATTTAGGTTTTATGTATAGGTTATTGCGCTATGTTTTCTGGGAAGGTTCTGAAAGTTAACACCAAAATAAACTAACACTCTGTGACATCAGGAGTTCTGGACTTTATACTGCAAAACTTTACAATTACAAGTTAGAGCGATTCTGCACTACGTCCGAACCGAATCCAAAAAATGCACCATAGTCCTATTTGTAGTATGAGGGGTTGCGCACTAGATCCGAACTCTATCCGTCCGAATTTAGAATATTTCCAATTCGGATTAAAGTCGAATTCGGATCGGATGTAGTGCGAAACCGCTCTTACGATTTACGTAAATCTTACAAGTGGTCGTACCACAAAACTCTAAGCCACATAATTGTAACGCAAAAACCTTACAAATAATCTAAATTGTACTGACAAGTCTACAATTTACAGATATTTGTAATTTGTGTGTTACGCAATATTTTCTACAAATTAACAATTTTGTAGAATTAAAATTTGTAAAGTTTTGTGGTACATAGTATGTATAAGGCTCTGATGTCAACTGCCGATTGGTTGACATAAATAACAACAGATAATCAAAACACTTTAAATATAATGAGTCAACAAATTAGATCGAAGTACCATGCTATGTGATTAAACCACAACAATAACCATTATTAGTTGAATCCACAGATATAGATCTGTTGAATCTAATGCTTTCGGAACCCGGGGGTTAGTCTGGAACTTTCGAATTCTCAAATGGAAAACAAGTACGTAAAACATTTTCTCCAGTGGTTTTAGGGTACCTCATTGCCCTATATTTTCGGGAAAAGTAGTCTCGAACTCTCGACGGAAACCATTCAAAGGACCAGTTCAATCTCGAGTAATAGCCCGGTTATCCATTTACCTTGTTTTACGAAGCCTTTAAAAGTTTGGACAAAAGTTACCCCAGAAACCGAGTAAAGCGAAAACTGATTGTTGTTGCTTAAGGTAAAATACGCCATAAGATTAAGGGCGAATTCCAACAATTAAACTGAAATCGAGCAGCACATCTAAACTTTGTTCAAGAACTTCCAGCGTCAGCATAGTTGTTGTTTAGAGGTGCTGATCGCGTTTAGTTTCATTGGAGAAATTCGCCCTAAGTAGGTCTTTATTATTATTTTTTTATTATCTATTAATGTCCCACCGCTGGGAAAGGTCTCCCAACTCTCTTTACACCTGTCTCTGTCCAGAGCTGCCAAGGAACAATCTTTACCAAAGGAGTCCAGCTCATCGTGCCATCTCCGTCTGGGCCTGTCGCGATGTCGTTTGATATTAAGCGGGTGCCGGGGTCCCACTGGGTGGTAATTTTGGTCCACCATTGATCGTCTGACATGTGGCAGATGTGTCCAGCCCATTTAAGCGTGGCAGCTTTCCGAGTGACATCAGTTATTTTAGTAATGGAACGAATTGTTGTACTAAATAAGTAGGATTTACTAAAACGATAAATAATCTAATAATCAATTAATTTTAAGTAGATATGAGTAGAGCAACATAAACCTCTCCCTACTTTGAGGCATAAGTAAGCAACGTTAAGCATATTACGAAAAGGTATTTCCACTAACTGTACAAACATTGTAATTAAAATTAATTTACCGTTTAAATACTTAACGCCACATTTACAAGTTACTAAGAAGATAAACATAAGTTAGTGGAAACTTAACTTAGACTTGACACGTTTACTGGAGATAAAGCTATTTAATTATAGCCTAAGCGATTTATTTTTAGCTTAGTGAATAAGCTAGGTATTTATGTGTGCAGCGAAGCGCCATTTAATGAGGATGTGAGAATGACTGGAATTGGGTGACTGGATGCCTGGCGCGGTAGTATTACAATGAGCTTTAGGAAATACCTATGTCTAGCAGTGTACTGCAATGTAAAGGCTGATATAGACACTAACACATAATTTATGCATTAAAAAAAGTGACGATACTTGGGTACGTCACGGTCGGGGGCACCGTGGATCAGCTTCGTTGACAATCTTGCTCACTAGCTTTTGACCTGAGATTGTCGCATAGCTGGAGCAAACATGAGAGAAAAGTATCTTTCAGATATTCCTTTGCCAATAGTGCGCTGGGACAGTGAGGCGGGGTCGTGATATACCACATATGAGATGGCGGCACTAGCTGGGTAGATGTCGTTAAAACTGGAAGGAGGACGCGCGGCCTCGCTAAAGGAGGAAGGAGTAGAGGGAGTCCTTTGCCCGAGAGCGGAACAGAGCCGGCTAGTAAAAAAAAAATGCCTGATTATCTATGTGATAATTTGTATCATGGAGATAACCAGCCAATATTGGGAAAGGAATATCTGATCAACACTCAATATTTTTCATCTTAGCACTATTTAGTGAAAGCGAATCTAATACTGAACTGAATATTTATCTCTCTATTAATAGTACAAACATTAAAACCACATACGTCCTTAGTTCCCATGATCCCCCCCACACACCTGCTTCAAACGAATCAACTCTCAATCAAAAGATTGATTCATGAGAACTCACATTTAACCGGTTTTTAACCAAAATATTTATGTTCCACACCTATAAAGTTTGGGAATTAATGGTGCATTCAAAAGCCATCATCCTACATACGTCCTAATGAGACAGGGCTTCTTGAACCATCTTCAAAGATGTTGATGTTTTGATCAGAAATGACAGTGTTTGTTGGTTTGTCAAATCAAATGCTTTGCTTGTTTATTTGTATAACATAATGTTGTATTATTGTATGGGACGTATGACAGAGGAGGTCCAGAAGTTCAATAGTGAAAAAAATTAAAACTCCATACAGAAGCCGCTTAATACAGGAACATTTTGTAATGAGCATTGTTTTTTTTTTGTGCCAAGCCGCAACATCGTATGTAATTTCATATTTCTAGCTAATGCTTACTGATATATAGGTCGGTTAAAATCCAAACAAAAGGTAGGTGTGTTTTTATTTTATGACCTCACACTTATTGTTAAGTCTTCGTAGTCGTCATTAAATCAGAATGTGGACACTTAATCTAAAATTCTACAAAACCATCTAATTACCTAATGACTTCTGCAGAAAACCGCAGCGCTGATCAAGGAATGCATTACAATTGCCGTCCAGGAGGGCCAATATTTAAATGGACATCTAAGTTACCAGCAGATAGTCAGCTCCACTATCATCCCAAGTAGCAAACAAGAATAGTGATTAAATCTTACATATCTATACTTTATCTAAAGTTGGATTTAGCTAAATCAAAAAGGATTTCGTTAAGTCTTTTCTTTCTTTAATACTAAATCGTTTTAAACTAGCGCTACTTAAGTAAGTTAGGAATACCAAAAACCAAGTTAAGTATTCTTAAAACTAGTTTGTATTAAGTATGTCTACAGTTAAAACTAAAAATATTTTTTTACTATACTCAGAATATTTTAAAGCTCACTTAAAACTCAATTGAATAATTGAAGTACCTTTTTAGACAAACAAAGAAAAAATTGATTTTGTAGATAGAATTAAGATAATTATAATACCAAATTCTAGAAACTGATTTTCCTGAGTATATTTTATTCCTTTTTGACTAAAATTAGTAAGTTTAGAGTAAAAATACATTTAACGGGACGTTCTCTTCAAATAGAACCAAGTAGAAATATGGATAAAGTGGAAAAATTAAAAAGATCTGGTGGCTTTCGTCGGCGTGTTATAAAATATAAAAAATTAAACATAACCAATGTGCCTATAAGTGCTGCAAACGTTACTAACAATGCGATATCTTCGAGTCGGTCCTCAGTGACGTTAACGAATTACGAAGAAGATGATACCGCGGAAAATTTGGAAATCGTAAAGTGGACTGTGATTCCGACTCTAATGAATCGACAGCTGATTGTAACACATCGAAAGTTGATCGTGATTTTGGTTTTAGAGTCCAATTAAGAAACTGGTCTATTGATCACAATATACCACATACCTACTGCAATCAATGGCTTATTGCAGATTATTTACAAGCATGATCCGGGTGTTGTGCCAAAAGACGCTAGAACACTTCTGAAAACAGTAAAATCTGTAGATATTGAACCCTGTGGCAGTGGAAAATACTGGCATAACGGATTTAAAAAAAATATTGTGCAGTATTTTGAAAATTTGGACAAAAATGCCAATTTATGTACTTATAAATGTAAATATCGACGGGTTACGGGTTAAGTAGAATTTTGGCCAATTCTATGTAACATTCATGAGATGAACACTGTGCCTGTAATGACCATTGGAATTTACTGTGGTATTGGAAAACCCTGTCTAATGAATTTTTAAAACCTTTCGTAACTGAAATGAAGGAAATTTTGCAAAACGGCATTGAGATACCTAAATAATTATTTAATAACAATAAAATTGCGATCATTTATATGTGATAATTAATTTTCCTTTTCTTATACCTACCAAATGTTACATCTCAATTATTTTTCATTCAGTGGTAGTGAGTAAGTGGAAAAAAAATCTGCTGTTCCCTGCTGACAAGTCCTATTTATAATATTCTTTCGACTATCTTGCATAGACCTGTTTTCACCACAAAATAAACTAGAACCACACAAGGACGATGAAATGACAAGTTAAGAAAACATTAAGACGTAATCTGGTTTTAACTAAATCAAACTATAGAATCACTTAATACCAAACAAATTAAAATAGTACTTCACCAAAACGGTTTTTAGTATAGGTTAAGTATAATATCTCTTAAGTAATACTACTTCAAGTGTAACTTGTCTTTACTTTGTCTGAACTAGCCTTACAAAATCAGCATTGTCTAAAATCTTACTTCTTTAGGAAAAATAAGATTTAACGCCATTTTGCACTATAAGTGAAAAAATTATAAAAAAAATTCCGACAACACTTCATCAAAAACTAGAGTAGATTGAACTTACATTTTTGTTATAGTAATTCTAATTACATTAATAACTCACACATTTATAGAAAATGTAGTAATCTGCACTAAATGCCACAATTTTTTTAATTTGCAATATTATTATACAACATTTTATTGTTTGTTTTCTAGTATTTTAAAAGCCCGTCTGTTTTATAGCACTATCTATAGATTTTACACGAGAAATGATCATGCGTTTTAAATTTCTAATGCATTCAACGACATAAGAAAGCCTTTTCTAGTCATAAAAAATTGTTGTTTAATCGCCATTTTCATAAGTCTTAAAACAGTTTTTGTAATACTTTAAAAGTTCACCATATTTTCTAAAGTAATGTTACTTAAAGCATTTTAAAGCAAAATAAGTTTTTATTTATACTTCACTAAGATAAGATTGAATATCTGCAATTCAATATTGATAGTTTTAATTCGGTATTGTAGATATCTTCAAGTCTATTTCTTGATCTTAAGTCAACCTACAAGATATCTTGAAGTCAGTGCTTAAGACTTCTGCAAAACCACATTCTTAAATAGGGTTAAAGTTTATCTAAACAGTAGTATTAACTCTTTCTTAACATGTTCTTAAATGCCGTGCCCACTTTTACTTAACTCCCCCTTGGAGTGTATCTAGAAGATATCTTGAGGGACATAATAGTTTTAGCCAAGACAACCGCTGGAATTCGTCTACTTGCCTTCAAGATATCTACAATACCTTTTTTAGACATTTGTTTGCTACTTGGGATCTCACTAACTGACTGGTATATTAACCAATATAAACTGCTCTCATACAGTTCGTGCCAATATGTATAAGAAAAAAATGAGCCCTTAATTAGATTTTTTTTTTAATTTTACCTGCTCTGCCCCACTTCTGAGCAACTCTCCCTCAAATCCTTCCAGGTATTCTTTTCCAGAGCCACCTCGTGCCACCCATTACGGTACGCGTCTAGGTCATCTCGCCACCTCTTTTTCTGGGCCGGACAATTATCTACCTATCTATACTAATATTATAAAGCTAAAGAGTTTGTTTGTTTGAACTCAGTAAACTCTAAACCTATCAGTCGGAATTGAAAAAATATTTTTGCATCTGATAGCCCAATTCACGAGGTAGGCTATAGGCTATTTTACATTACGCTATGTCTCTTAGGAGCTGAGCAAAAAGAAAACGAAGTAATAGCGCGGGCAAGCGATACGGACGGGGTGGATCGAGGAACAGGAAATTTCACGTGGACGAAATCGCGAGCAGAAGCTAGTTATATCTATAAAAATGATCACCGTAGGGTCCGACTCTAACTGTTCCTTTAGAAAATCTGCAGTCAAACACTAATTCTTGAGGTGACCTTTTCAAACTCAACCGGTAGCGCTAATACCCTTTAATATACATAAATGCATCGTAAATACTAGTAAGTCTGTATCTAATAATGTGATTAGCATAGGTTAGCGTGAACTTTATGCTAATCGACGCTAATTATTAGGTAATACCAACCTCCTGAGCCAATAACGTAGTATTTGTGCATGTAAATTGGTAATACATGGAATTATGAGATACTTCGAATGATATTACCGTTGAAACTAGTTTGAGAATTAAGATTTAAAATAGGCACTTGATAAGGTAGGTAATTTTGCTAAACATGGATTTCTATTTTGAGCTTTAACCTGACGGAAAAGATGTGTGTGACGATGAGGCGAAGGAAAACAGGCGAAGAAAATATAGCTAGAAGCGTAATATCGTGAAAAGGAATGGTAGAACTTGAGGGGACTTTGTCCTGAAGTGGGACAAAACAGGCTAACGACCTAATTACTACAGAATTGTTAATACAAAATACTTCGGCTTTTATTCTTGCAATTAAAAAAATATATATTTGCCATCGACACACTATGTGTGCATACACACGATCCATCGACACTCGTCGACGGCTGCCGCAGTTGCCTGAAGAAGACTAGCAATACGATGCTTTAGAATGTTATGTTAATAAAAATTACCTTTTTTAAATTCTACACGAAAAAAGCCACTCAATAATTAATTAAGTTTGGCGCGAGTTTAACCTTCTGTTCGATCTCTACAGGGTGTTCACTTACTGACTGCGATGAATAAACCATGAATAACTGTCGCTCCTTATTGTTACGGACGCGGCTCGGTAGTAAACTGATAGCAAAAATAAAAATATGACTGACAGACGATTGATGTGGCCTTTATCGCGTTTGTGGCACATTGACTTATTTTGACAAGAGTCAAAACAATTTTGATATGTTACAATCATCATCATATTTTTCTTCCACATTCATGTAAATTTCGGGTCCGTGGCTAAATAATAACAGCCGCACAGGTCGATCGATCACGTTAAGCTACGCTTGCCGCGGTTGGTCTGTGGATGGGTGATCATCTTTACATACTGAGACCCCTCCGTGCCTCGGAAAGCACGTTAAGCCGTTGGTCCCGGCTGTCATTCGTGGATCTTTGACAGTCGTTACGGGTAGTCAGAAGCCCGAAAGTCTGACAACCAGTCTTACCAAGGGGTATCGTATTACCCAGCAACTGGGTTGTGGAGGTCAGATAGGCAGTCGCTCCATGTAAAATACTGGTATTCAGCTGCATCCGGTTAGACTGGAAGCCGACCCCAACATAGTTGGGAAAAGGCGAGGCAGATGATGACAATCATCATCATCATTATCCTGCCCTTATCCTAATTTGTTTGGGATCGCAAGATGCCTTTTTCTACCATACTTCTCTATTAGTCGTCATCTCAATCACAGCAAGTAAATATAAAAATACAGTTAACTAGCCGACTTTGGCTATAAGAAATGAGCAGAATGATGAAAAAAAGACGGATATCTATAATTTTTTTCAATGTGAAAGATGGTAAATAGCTAGTACCTAAGTAAGTAACTGACCAATGAGATAACAGCTGAAAAATAGAGCATGATGTCACAGAATATCGAGTCTTTGAACTTCAACTTGAACCGCGAAAAAAGAACCAATAAAAAACCACGAGACACTTCAAAACTCAACGTTTTTGTAGAAATCGGTTGCGCGGGCGCAGTGGGAGATAAAATGGTAGACCGTTAGGTTTAAATTAAAGTCGTGTGCACCTCACTATTTATGGTCGTAAAAAGTTTTCAATTTATGTATTCTATCAATCATTTGGGAACATACTAGGTTTAATATTTATTTGTGACTGTTTTGTGAACTAAATATCGTAATAAAATATAGAATAGGACTGCCTCGATGTTCTATCGCAAGCGCTACTGCTGCAGTCCTGGGTTCGATTCCCGAGACGGGCAAAGTGTTATTGGGTTTTGTGTCCAGTTGATAGCAATAGGCTTTTAGTGATAATTGGGAGTTTGTTTGAATTAAAACTCAGTCACCATCCACTGACATGTCCCGCTATCCGCGTGACGTCGCATAGAATGTTGAGTGGCCTATGAATGTAAAAGAATTCCTTTATTTTGGAAATGTTCCTGCTTACATACTATTTAACGGTCAAAGATCCACGAATGACAGCCGGGAACAACGGCTTAACGTGCATCGTTCATCCTTCATCGCTTGCTATGAAATATTTACACAGGGTAACTATGATTTTAAGTACCTAGGTATTTAATTTAATTTATCGCAATAAAAGTCCTGTTGATGAAATATTTGTTTCCTTAGACATTGTAGGTACCTCGAAGAAAATATCAGAGGGTGTAAGGCATTTTAGGAGCTGTTGTGTTGATACTCGTGTATTATATCTTGCACCCCTATAAGAAACTATGATTCTTTCATAACAATACATTGTGGTGACAATTTTTTCGCCATAAGACCAACCATTTTATTGGTTTGTTTTGGTTGCTGCAAGCGAAAATCATTGGTTTTTCTTTAGGCACATAAAGTTTTATAGAAATAATGTAACAATACTTTATAGCATAAGGTATTTGTATTATGTGTATTATTGAATGTATGTTTCCGGACACCTATCAAAATGTTTTATTTATCGGTCGCATGACTTTTGCAAACACGTGACTGTAAAATACTGAATGAAAAACTTTATAGGAGTTTTCAATGGAATTTGCAATCGTTTTTTTTATCAACATTTTACTACATATGCACTGTTTTAGGTATTTGAGATATTTTGGATAAAATAAACTGTTTTTTTTTATATAGAAAACAAGTCATCAACCTTTTCCCAACTATGTTGGGGTCGGCTTCCAGTCTAACCGGATGCAGCTGAATACCAGTATTTTACATGGAGCGACTACCTATCTGACCTCCACAACACAGTTACCTACTGGGTAACACGATATCAAAATGTTTTACCCGGTGTACTTTGATAAAATGAAGCTTAGTTTTCAAAGCCCATTTAACTTTAGAAGCCACTAGGTGAATGTAAAACCTTCAACTCAAAACTAAACTGCACTACACCAACGAACCGGTACCATCACCTCTATTTACGAGTACATCTGTAGCCAACAATTTTGAAACGAAATCATTGAAAATGAAAGCTAAACCCCTCATCTATCAGCCGATTACGTCGGCTAACCCTGACAGCCTGCCATTTACCTGTTCAGAACGGCTTTCGAGGACCCTTTCACTTTGTCTAGACTCCTAGGTGATAAGTCGATGAGGTGAGAAAATTGGAACCTGTTCAGGCTTGTTGAAAAATTAATGAGGACACGCCTCGAGTGTCAGGGAAAAAAAGCTGGCATTTAGAAACTCAAGAATGATTGTCAGTTTCCGAGATTTCTTTAAGTTTTTCTTGAAGTTTCTTAAAATGATTGCCCTAGTTGTGTCGTCTTTTAATCATAATTCAAATAACGTTGGCGTCGGAAGAAATTTTTCATTTATTAGGATTTCGTAAAACGACCCTATGGTTCGCCCCGTTTTACGAGTGTCTTAAACATAGGGACGAAATGTGGGTGTACTATGATAGGTCCACCTCTGCCTTATCCTTCAGAGAATACTGTTACAGGCATGATGATAAATACCGTACTAGTCAAGTTCTAAATTGCAAGTACCACAAAAATGGCTGAGTGAGATTTCTACGAAATTGTTCCATATCTGGCTGTATATGTGTCTACTGTCTCTTGGAAGCTACATTCTGCTGTAAGCACCTTTCAATCCTATCTTACAATAATGATATCAAACTAAGGGGTGGTCTCACACATATGCACATTTACAAACAGTACAGTGTTCACATCATACCAGTTTAAAAAAGAAAGGAAAAACATATTACAAGTTATACAGCGATCTTAGGAGACCACTCATATATGCATAATGTATGATACATACATGTGTACAATTTAATGTAAATGTCACTTTACAAATAACGCTCTAACGCGCTATCGGTGGGCGAGAGCAGTGATTAAGACGTGGACACATGGAGTGGGAAAGACAGAAGTCCAAACATAGAAATCAAGTTCTTTTTTTAATAACTTAAAAGTTTGCTGTGTAGACTCAAATTTTTAGTTTTTTTTATGGTTTATTCTAAGCTAAAAATATGTTGTTTTGTACGCCATAAATGGCAACAGATCTACCTGTTATTTTAAGATCTTGCACATATTATTTGATGTACCGGTAAAATGGGGTTAGTTTGATTCTACGGGGTTACTTTGATAACAACTTTGACTTATGAAAAACTTAACTTAACTTAAATTTTATTAGATTTAAATAGGTATATAGATTTGAACAAAAAAAAACAGTTATTTGTATTTATCAAAGAATCCCACCCAGAAACCATCATCTTAAAACAACTGCAGCACAAACATTTGTGGACCGATATTAATTTGTTTTTTGGGGTTACTATCAAAATACGTACCAAAAACTAGTGCGATCAAAGTATCCCCGATGCAGTATGAAGTTGATCACGATGATTATAATTTTTTTTTTCTCATAAAGGAGTGTCCAAAAATATTACTTTAATGTAAACATAACAACCCATAAAACCGATGTTACATTTATTTTTGTAAATTTTTCAGCCTTCTTAGTACAGAAATATTCAACCTCGAATTTTAAAATTGATCAAAATTGATCAATGTAACCCCATTTTACGGTATTTATATTTTCGTAAATTTTGTGCTGCTGGAGAGTTTGTTGCACCAATTCTTCTTTCCGGCTCTAGCACTGAAACTACTGAAAGTTGTAAAGGGCTGGCGTTATGGAGGATTGTCTTGTCGTTTTGACGTTCAAAAAGTGTTCATTCTCAGCCTAATTTGAATAAATTACTTTTGATTTAGATTTTTCGATGTTGAAAACTACGCTCAATTTGAAGCTAGAAAAACTGTAAAAAGGCCCGAAAGTTAGCTTTTCTGAAAAGTCAGCGGGATTAGGGTAAGTAGTCCTACAAGTTTTGAGTTGCCAAAAAATAAATAAGTTGCTATACTTACTATTACTAGTCAAAGTTGCGATGGAAAACGTCGGGTTATCATTGTTATAGTATTGCATATAGTTTTCGGGAGTACACACTGTACTGTTTTCCCAAAGGGTAAGGCAGAGATGCACTATTCGCCAGTTATGTTTAAATCCCATGTAATAGTAGGCTAACCAGGCACAAGTCAAATACTGGTGCCGAAAATGAAGACGAAATTGAAATCCAAGATGGCGGCTCGCAAAATTTTCGTAACGGTGTTTTAGTCTTGAAATAATCTCATCCCACATCTTTCATACTACATATTATATGGAGTGATATTTCTGCCTCTAGTTTGTGGTAGTAACTAGCTTAGAGATGCGCAAGAGCAAGTGGGCGTTCTAGTAGTGATGTACTAACTGATTTATTTGTGTAATAAAATGTTTGTTTGTATGTACTTTTAGAATTGACGGTTTATTTTTAGGCGTAAATACTCCGAGTGCAGTATTTAAGTGTCTTATTTTTAGAAATAACTGTCAGTCGAAGCCGTTTTAAGAGCTAAGGTAGAGAGTATTTGCTTTGACAATCGTCGGTTAAGTGATTGCTTTGTATTTGATTGTTCTGTTTCCATTGCTCAACCTGACAGTAGATTTATAGAGGAGACTTTCAGGCTATTGAAAAGAGATTTTTAAAATATTGTGTTGGCTATTTTATTCCCAGGATGACCTTAGTGGTGTGAGGCCACACAAATACAAAGACTCAAATCAAATAATTGGAGGCCATAACAATATTTACCACCATGTAGAATCCTTTGGCCATTTAACAAGGCCGAACCTCGGAAGGGTCACAGACTGAAACATTAGTCTTAACAAGGAAGAGAAATGTGAAATATTGCCCTTAAACCCTTGAATAAGGTATTCATGGTGTATGCAAAAGGTAATATAGCATGCCGTGGAAAGTCCGCACTAAACTACATAGGTAAAACCTAAAGGGTCTTCAAAATAACCAGCCATTCACCTACGAAGGACAAACATTTAAACGATTGAACCTTGGATAGTACACAAATAATTTTATCAGAAATCAAGTCGAAGAAACTTAAACACGCAAAACACCATAAAACGACAAGGGTCAAAGTTAGAAATTAAAATGATCCGGTCGCCATAGCAACGAGTAACAATGCACAAGCTTTATTACAAAGTCATTATTACGACTGCAATTAACCCAAGACCATTCTACTGAGAAGATTCCTATCAATTTTGAGCCATACGTCAAAATAAATAGAGTCGTTGAAACTGCATATTGCAGTTTGTAAGTCAATTGGTTAGACCAGTAAACTGATGCAATCGAGAAATGCTATTTTAAGTCTTACTACTACAAATATAAGGTTGTGCGTAAACGTAAATATAACATTGACAAATTCCGTTGGCGCCAAGTGTGGTGCTTCGAAGTGTGGGACTATGAATAGCTCATAAGTTCATTACATTGATTTATAGGCACAGATTTGAAAAGACTATTAAAGCAATCAACGAGTAATGTTGGAAACTAAATCTTTTAGTGATAACAACCTGTTATTATCTTTCATAAATCGCGCTGATCAGAGAGAAGATATTTTTAGAACTACTAAAGTTATAAATGGAAGCTTGATATTCTTTATGGTTAGAGGTGTGAAGGAAATTGTTTATGGCTTTTGTGCCCACGTTTAGTGCTTCAATGAAAGAGCAGTGGTCCATTTCACTGCCTTCTGAATATCATTCATTGCTTTTAGCACTTACTTTCTTAGTAGCTTTAGGCAAAACAATTAGTGGTCTTTTATCCAGTAGGCTCACGGTGAATTTAAGCTTTTCATTAGTTTGATCTTGTTTCTTTCATTCTAAACCCCTTACTAATAAACGTTTTATAGCGTCTGTATAGTTACACAACGGTTTGTCTTCTTCTTTCGAGAGTCAAATTACTAACGACTGAAAGAGAGAAATCAGTGTGTAACTATTTATCTGATATAATACGTTTATTAGTAAGGGGGTTATTGTACAGCTATTACATAATCTTGTGACCAGTTTAGCTAAAGCTTTTCCATCTTTGCCTTCCATCAATGCGTCATTGCTTTGGCTGTTGGCTTGCCTTTGGCCGTTATCATTGTCACTTGATGGTACGTGGTGATACGGTCGACGATGGTTTACATTTGCGCCTTCGCAGTTTGAAGAATCTCAAGTTATGTATATATGTAATGAATGACGCTATACTATCGTAACTGCTGCAGTTCTTAGTTAACAAAGGATACAGTAATAAAAGCTACTTTGCGTGACATCTAAATTATTTTTAATAACACTACCTGCATTTTATGGACGACTATAATAATTCAATTATTGTGTGATGTCAATCGTGCATGATCGTTTATAAGGACTTGGAGACAATTGTGGGAAAATGCACAGGTTTGAGGTACCTATACAACATAACCTTGTGAATATGGTGGACAATCAATAATTTGCAATGTTTTTATCTACTTATGCGGATAGTCTCGTGATTGATCATGTGAAAGACTGAATGACACAGACATTATATTAATTGAAAGATAATCAGTTTCATAAAGAATAGTCACTAAGAAAGAAGTTTTCAAAACTTAACAACTGAAGAATTTTTTTGCGAAATACGTCTGAGGAAAGAATCACTGACACCTATAAGACATTCTCACACTTTCTGCAAATTGTAAAGTAAATAACTGCTTGAAACTGTATGTAAATCTTGGAAGTAAAGAATGGAGAAATATGATAGTACGATTGCTTATAATCGCATTTTGTGTCTCGTGTTTCATTTATGAAGAAAAATGGTTTGTCCAGTTAATTTAAAAAGGTAACAAGATAACATCCCAACGGATATTTATGGTGCTAACTGGCAAGCAAGAGGCATTGATTTCGAACGTCGAACGCAGGAGTGTTCGAACTTCGAACGCAAGAGAGTTCGAATTTCGAACTTTATTTATTTATTTATTATTTATTTAATACTTTAAGCACAAATGTACAGAGGCGGACTTAATGCTTAACTTTACCCGTTCACAAATGACGTATTGGAGACTCTTTAGTCAAGGCGATTTAAAATGTGTATAAAGGTAACTGACCGACTTGAATAAAGGGAGATTCTCTAGTTGATCCTTCTTTACACATAATATATGAACTGAAAGGAGATCGGACATTTTTGTATAGGCTCTGGCCCAAGTGGCGTCGGAGCATGACGCTTATTTCATTTTTGCTGTCAAAAGCTGAACTAAAGATGTGTTCATACGCTGCGACCGAAAAAACAAATGAATAACTTTCACGCCCGAGAGTTTGAACATAGTTACAATAGCAACATAACGAATTCATTGTTTTTCAAATAGTTCAAGGATCTTAACATAACATAACGCCTGTTTCCACCGAAGGCTAAGGCAGAGATGTATGTACCTTTAGTAAACCCACATTTCACCAGTTAAACTCAAACTCAAAGCATTTATTTCAATTAAACTATTTACAGGCACTTTTGAATTGTCAAGAAGTCGGTCAGTTAGAAAAAATGAAGCTAGTTGCCCATTCCAAAGCGTAGGTACCTATGGAGAAGAACGGACAAGAAACTCCATGGACGCTCTTTCAAATGGTATTTTTATAAAAATATTAGTTAAGTACATCATTAATGTTGAATTTATAATAATATCTGAGAAGGATGTAAAAAAGACGTACGAGTTCAAAGCGTCCAGAGTACAGCAAACTGTAAAAAAAACAACAATAAAAAAATAAAATAATTAAAAATAAGCCGAGGCAGCTAAGTCATGACCAGCCCCAACAGACGGCGCCCGTTCACGAACATGATGCGTAGATCAGTCCGTTATATTTCAGTCAGTCAGTTATATTTAAGTCCCATGTGTCAGGGGGCGATTATGCCATCAACCAGGCACAAATCCAGGCACTAACCTGCTACTGAAAAGTTCCAGATAGAAAAAGCCTAATAACACTTCGCTCGTCCTGGAAATCGAACCCAAGACCTCATGCTCAGCAGTAGTGCTTGTGACCACTACACCAAGGAGGCAGTGAATTGTTCAAGGAACAATTAATACTTTAATGAACTCATAATTATAATAATCATTAAGCGTACATGTCAATCAATGAGTCAGCCTTTTATTGAATACTTATAATTACGATTGAATAAAGTTCAAGTTCAATGCTTTGATTGTCAACTATTTTTAGATTTGAAAAGATAATGATAGGGGTGAACGATTTTATAATAATTATGATTTATTTATTAGATAGATAAATATTAAGTATGTATGCCTCGAAAAGCACGGGCGATAATTATATTGAAAAAAATGTGATTTTTCTATTTCGTGTAACTTGTTAAGTATGTGGAATAGAGATTTAACATTTTGGTATATGTTTTTTGACTCTTTGGTATAGTATCATGTATAAGGAATACACCATTCAATGAATCTTTCTCGATACAAAAAAATGCTAAATTATATCTGTTTTTTTACTTTTATCGACATCACGGCATAACGCTTAAGAGTTATTCAATGGAATTTACTTTAAAACATAGAGAATTATCATATCAAAGTAGTTTTATATTTAATTCATTTATTTCGTTAAAAAAGGAGTAAATTCGTTTTGTCAAATACCTACGTCGTTTTATTCCGAGCACCCGCACATTATAGCCTTCACTCTTCTTTTACGTTTCAAAAGTAATTGCATCACTTTAGCTCGCTTTACCCAAACCTAATTTTTCGAGCATTTTAGATTTTCGAGGTAGCACCTTAAAAGCATGATCCCGGTTGTCATTCGTATATCTTTGACAGTCGTTACGGGTAGTCAGAAGCCCGGAAATCTGATAACCAGTCATGACAAGGGGTATCGTGTTACCCAGTAACTGGGTTGTAAAATACTGGTATTCAGCTGCATGCTGCATCCGGTTTGGCTGAAAGCTGACCCCGACATATTATGTAGGTAGTTGGGGAAAAAAGCTAGGCTTTTGGAGCTAGATGTAAGTACCTATGGAAGCTATCATTAATTAAACGAATGAATGCTCGATTGATGAGTTAATATTAAAGTAAATAAATAAGTAAAGGAATATTTCTTAAAGTTGTGTGTTATTGAATAATACATCACAGAAACCAGTGAAGAATTTAAATGACAACGTAAAACAAATAATAAACACATAAAATAAAATGACGGGTGCCATTACATAGACAAACAGATTGATTACTTGACTAGAGTCATATGTCTAAGGCCAAACTAATATTTGACCTACACGGGCATCGAACTTCCAGCCCTGAGCTTAAAGAGCGGAAGCTGTCAAGCATCTTTTCGTCGATCGTCAAATACTATTAGGTCAAGGACTAGGATTTTTGTTTGCTTGTAAACATAAACCTTTTAAAAAGAAAAATTTAGGGTAGAGATGATATACCTAACTATGGGTCGATCGGTCGGTACTCTCACTAAAAGAAATAAGTAACCAGAGTCGTCGGATATACTAATTGCTTACCAGTATCACACTTTCAAACATAATCTAAAACATTTTGAGGGATATTGTTAATCCATTGCTTCTTAGGTTCGCAAAATTTGTCTGCTCGACAACGTAAATAAGGCAATGAATTTTGTTGAACTGTCAAAATGAAAGCCATTGCTATTGTTAGCGGGTTGCGCAATTACCCCGCCGCGCCGTCTGACCAGAGGGACAGGTCTCGTAATTTTAAGAACGTTCACAATCTGATCTCAGTCTCAATCTGTCAAAAAATACTTCTAATTTTCCTACATTTTGACAAGTTTTTGACATTTGTTTGTCGCCGAGATGAGGATTAACACATAGGATACTTTTTATCCTGATATTCCTACGGGATCGAAACATATGCGGGTGAAACCGCGGGGCGCTTCTAGTACATACGTACATACTTACATACCGGTCAAAATCATAACCCTCCTTTTTGCTTCGCCGTAGTCGGGTAAAAAGACATGTTGTGCCGACCCCAAATAAATTGGTATAAGTTCAGGTGAATAATGATGATATAGTAGGTCAAACACTTCAACATTCGATTTTGCACCGCAGTTTCTTAATTTACGTAGACCTTATGGAACAGTCAGTAAATGTGACCTATCTATTTCTCCTTTCGAAACCAAGGCTGCACTGACATTTAAACAAAATAAATGATCCTACCCATGGCGCCGATAAATCAATAATCTAAATTCTAAAGCCATTATTTGATGGCGTCTGTCGCGATCGCGATCGTGCGCTGCAGCTGAACAAACCATTATGTGTATAAAGATGTAAGATGGCGCAGGGACGGATTCAGGGAGTCAAAGTCAAAAGTGTGCAATGTATGTGTTGCTATATTTTGAACAGTTTTGTTTATTGCCTGTGTAAATAAATATGTAGAGACTAACTATGAGTAGGTACTGTAGTAGTATCATCATCATTTCAGCCGAAAGACGTCCACTGCTGGACATAGATCTCCCACCTCCACTTCGACCGGTTCTGTGCTTCTCGAGTTCCTGCGGCCTTCACAAAGTCGTCGGTCTTCCAACGCTACGTCTTCCGGTACGCGGTCGCCACTCCAGAACCTTTCAGCCCCATCTGTTCTGCGAGCAATGTGCCCGTACACATGCATGTGGGACAAGTGGGGTCGCACCGGAGAATGGGCAGCAGCGTTCTCTATACATTTCACCACCATATTGCCATCGCCAACCTGCCTGCCAAGCGTGGCGATTATGGCAAAATAATGTTTGTAGTAGTATATTTTATATAAAAGTTTGGCGTATATCAAGCGATATTTTTAAATAGGTACCTATCAGTTTTTAACAGAACTGTCAACAATCTTCTAAGTTATTTTCTAACAATATTTATTGAGGCCAAATGCATGGTCTAAAAATAAACACACCGATCTACTTAATCGTGACGTGAGTAACCAATTCAATAAATCATAACCCAGAAATTCCTCCCATACAGATAAACTCCTCCCTCAGAATAGGTATTAATAAAAAAAACTTTCTATTCACCATCTTGAACAAAGTGCATTTGTTGACATCGTAATTTACAAACAAATGCATTGTTAAATCTTTATTTATTGTGATTAGATAGTTTATCAACACTGTAAAGCGGCCACCATAACAACAAATCCATGTTCAAGAAAATGTTGTTTGACAACAGAAGACATTTTGTCTGCGCACAGTTCAAAGAATTTAGGGCGACGTAAATATTTACTTGAAGTAAATTTCTTGATATCCGGGAATAAAAATAAAAACTGTATCTTCGTATATCACATCAATATCATGTTGTTAAGTTTTATGAAATAAACGGAAGAAAGGTGTTACCTATTTTGACTATTTCAATCAATCTGCCTAGTCGTTTCCCAACTATGCTGAAGTCAGCTTCCAGTCTAACCGGATGCAGCTGAATATCAGTATTTTACATGGAGCGACTGCCTATCTGACCTCCATAACACCAGTTACTGGCTAATACGATACCCCTTGGTAAGACTGGTTGTCAGACTTTCCGGCTTCTGATGACCCGTAACGACTGTCAAAGATCTACGAATGACAGCCGGGACCAATGGCTTAACGTGCTTTCCGAGGCACGGAGGGTCTTGGTATGCTAAGATGGTCACCCATCCACGGACCAACCGCGGCAAGCGTAGCTTAATCTGATCGATCCACCCGTGCGGTTGTTATTACTTAGCCACAAGCCCCTTATTTAGTTATTTTGACGATGTGTCCTAAGTAAACAAACCATTGCACTTGTCGTTTGCACTCAGAAAAATAATGTTTAGATAAAAAGTACAAATATTTACACTCGAAAAGGACATTAGACATCGCACCAATATTATTTATTTCTAATTAGGTAGTGTAAACATGGATTATAAATCTTATTTTAAGTAAGAAAAATAAACAGATGTATAATCTAATTAGTTTAATGATAGGTAACATTCCAACCTCAAATAAAGCAATTACGAGAATAATTATATAAGCGGTAAAAAAAACACATGAAGATTTCGACCATCCGTAAGGGACTTACAGGACCTAAACGCAAAAAACACAAGTTTTAGAAACAATAAAAGTATATGATCGACTACAGTAAACAAAATCAGAAAAAAATATATGATATTCTTCAGGATATATGCTAGGTTGATACTCGTAGTGTGTTGAAAACATAATACAACAAATCGCACATACATAACTTGTGTCATCGCGCTTCTCTTTCTTTTCTATGCAGTCCGACAGTGACCGCGCTTTAGGTCATGTAGTAGGCATTAAAAATTCGACCTACAAAAGGCACTTTACAATTGCAGTGTTCAACTGATTCTAACATTTATCGATATTATCTTAACACCGTTGCAAGTTCTCGTTACCTCGTAAGGTGGAAAGAGCGTGAAGAATACAGTTATCTCCTTGAAACGGCGACTAAAGACCACTATTTACCTAATAGGTGTAAATTTTGAGCCGTTTTAAGGTACGAGATGCCGATGCCATTTTGCTAAACCACATTGCTCCATGACATTTTATTCACGAACACACTTTGTTAGGATGCCATTCTATACAAAGTACGAAATAATATATTGATGACACCTATTGAATTTTCTACTAATTAACTAGGCGATAATTTAATCACCACCCGGATTTTATTTAGAAAATTTTGGTTTTTCAACCGGGCAACTATACTACACGATTGTCAGTAATCAAATGAATCCAAAATCATTTTAAAAATAGCTAAATTTAAATACTAGGTATAAAAGATCATTGTTAGATCTGGGCCCGCGTGATAGATTAATTTTCTTAAATTTATCTGTAAATTCCTCGACAAGTCCGGCTCTGCACGCAAGTGCACTCAGAGGCAGCACCGAATTAAAGCAGAGTTGATGGACGTTAAACAGCATTATTATTTATTACACAAACGTATTGGTGCCAGCCTTTGTAAGGAAAACTCACCTCTAAAGGTACAGTTCCGATTGAAGCTATCTACTCCATCATTGCATAGAAATAGCTGAGCATCTCGACAGAAGATAGTAGTTGAATCGTTGATCTTAAGATCCTATGCATAGATAATAATCAGAAGTGGAGATAGCTGCACCGTCTAAGATGTAGCGGAACTTTAGCACCTTTAGGTCAAATGCATAGACTAAGATCTGAAAGATCTGATCTGATCTGAAGTGTGTACATATTTTGCTTGGGAAAATAATTGAATTGGAAATTGGCTTGGGTTGGAAAAGTTGACTTGTATTCAGAGTTATTGGTACTTAATTAACTTGACCCCCCATAAGGATAGACTGCAATGGATGATTAAATAAAAAATAATGAAAAGGCGTTAATAAAAACAGATGGATATGGATGGAATGTATGAAAGATGATGTGGTTAGAAAGGGAGTGACTACCGAAATGACGACTAATAGAATAGCAGAAGATAAAGATATGTTGCGTCGACCCCAAATAAATTGGGATAAGGGCAGGAGAATGATGATGAAGAAGGCGTTAATAAACCAACGGGTGTCACACTTGGAATTTGAGAGATGACGTTTACATTTAGTCAATGACAAATTGCCCCTATGATCGATGTTGAGACCAGCTATAATTTAGAGGATGAAGAATGACCCGAATATTCTAAAGTGATAAATGAACTTAAAAATGCATTCAATGCACATAAATATCTTGCACATCTTCAATAAGAAGTTATTAATCATTTCTTGAAGACAGGTGTCGTGTTGCGCAATGAAACTGTCTTAAATCAAAGACACCATATATTTTTCATGCATTTGTGGTTGCGGAAATCCCTCATATTCTAGTGCTGACACATTCTTCAAAACAAAAGAAAGTTTATAAAATATTGAGTCCTCTTGATGACATTGTAAAGTAATGTGACATCTTGCTTTTTTAAATCAACCTGCCCCTACTTCTCTAGGGTGCAACGGCGATGTTTCAAAACGTCGAGATATAACATACTAGTACGCATTATTTTCACTTTCTTCCTTTGTTATTTGTATTTTGTGTTTCACGAACTCTGCCCAAATAAACGTTGTTCTTTCTAGTAAAGGGGTGGTTGGTTTAATTTCCAAGTCAAGATTATGTCCGTTACAAAAATTACCTGGATTAGATTTTCCATTGGGTAATTTCATTTATTCCAGATTACTTCTGCGGTAAACAACCACTGAACTAATTACTAACAACGGGTTTTACCGCATAATCATCACTTTCCAGGATAATTTGACGAGTAGGTAATGACGATGATTTGCAACTGTGTGAACTAAATGTATGTCACTAACAGTCATTTGATCTAGTTAAGTGTTTATTATTTAGAAGATTACTTGAAGATAGAAAGGAAATGATTTACTGGAATCCACCTTTCGATTATAACTTTCTAATTATTATCTATTCAGTTACTAATAATAAAGCTGAAGAGTATGTTTGTTTGTATGAACGCGCTAATCTCTTGCACTACCAGTCAGATTAAAAAAAAATCTTTTTGGATTTGATAGTCCATGTCATTTACAATCACGCTACGACCCTTAGGAGCCGAGCAAAAAGAAAAAAAGCGGATGTGACACAGTGGGTCGGGGTCCGAAATTTCACACGGATGAAGTCGCGGGCGGAAGATAGTTTATCATAAAGTTGGTTTCTGTCAGTAGCTATCAATTCTGTGTGAAAGTGACTATTACTTGTATTTATTTGTACGTACTCGTATGTACCTAAATTAGATGTAGAAATATCTACAAAATATGTCCCGGAGTCTTTACGGTTCTAATGTCACATCTTCGTCATATTTATTGAGGCACGTAATCTTAATTTCCAACGCAATAAACGTCAGTATAAGTGTCAATCAATTCCGTAATAAACTCATCGGCTTTCATTCTCAAACATCTGCCAAGTTCATCGCCCCTTCGCCAGGGGGCGCTATACACCTCGTATTTCTCAATTAATTGTTACGACTCCCCTACAAGTCACTGTGGTTCACGACCCCGTATTTATCTTTCGTTAAGACCACTATAATTATAGTTAGCAGGTAATTGTTTAAATTAAAAATAAACTGGAACATTACATACTTCTAGTCCAATCACGATCATGATAATGATAAGACCAACTAAGAAATATCCTGACTAGTCTTTCACAATACCAACTGAAGAGACTACTATCAACCAAGCGAATGAAATAATGCAAAGTGACTTATATACAGCAGTGTAATTTAAGGGCAATAGACTGATGATGATGAAGATGATGATATAGAAAGACTACACATAAACACCAAAGGAAAAGTACAGAATACTCTTTATACTCGACATCATATAAATGAAATCATCTTAATACTCTACACCATATAAATTAAAGATACAAAAGAAAAACACAATCATGTTACTACTGCAATAGGAGATCGACAAGATAGAAATATGATGCTTATAAATTGTGATGATACAAATGAGAGCAATGATACTATTGAAGCAATTACTAATAATGAGAAGGCAATAGCTAAACAGGAGCTCGTAACACGACTCATAAAAGTTCCACATGATAAACCGCAGCTTCCGTGAAACGCGGCCGTTCACGAGATTAAAGTGTAAAGACAAACAGACAATGCCCTTTCGTAAGAACCACAGACCTGTGAGAAAGTTTTTCTTTTTTAATTTTATATGCGAGTTTCAAAATATGCGGATGGACGTAGAATACTTTTAATTGCAAGATTGTGTAATGGACATTAAAGATATTTTTGTTATTCTCATTGCTACATTTAGTAACATAACATGAATAGCAGTTGATTGTAAGATCTTTCAAAGAGAGTGCATTTAAAAAAAATGGTTGAGAGAATGTTTTGACGTTGAGAATTTGACCTGCAGGTTAGGCTGGCAAGAATTAGAAGATAGATGTTTATTAAAGGAGACTTTCCAGCATGAATGTAAACAAACCTATTAGATGAAGAAATCAATGTAGCAATCATAAAAGTTGGTCACGTAAAAATAATTATAGGAGTTCATTACCCATTGGAATCGAATTACATTCGACTCGACGGCATCGGATTATACAATCGCTATGGGAATGTGTCGTAACACTATTGTACTTTTTTCATAATCCAAAACCATACCTTGGTAATATTGCTAGTTCCATTTAAAACGTACAAAAAAAAAACGCGCAAATCTGATTGTTAAAATCAAATCACAGTCAAGAAGTTACAAAAGAATTTAAAAGTAAAAATAATTACTGAAGATAAAAATTCATCTATTATGAGTTTTGGAATTTCAAATGTCAGATTTGGCGATAGGATTATAAGTAAGGATTATAATGAGTGGTTTTGGATTAATTAACTGAGCCATGTTTGGATATGTAGAAAACAGAGTCTTTTGACCCAGACATTATATTTTGGGTCATCGCCTTCGATTCTACTGTAGCCAATTGTAATTCATAAAAAGTAATACATTTTTTTATTATCTATTGGAGTGTCTAGCCGGCCAGTTAGTGTTAGTTTTTTAGTCGTTCGGTTTCGATTTTTTTTACGATTGATTGATCGATTTTGTATTAATTTTTTCGGTCAGTTTATTATGATGGATGGATGGTACTTTTAGTTTGATTTCTGTACTTGCATTTGAGCAAAATTGTCATTTGTTTTATTTTAATGTTAAGTTTATTCATGAACCAACCAACAGATCTGCATAATTAAATATTTAAAGCCATCAAATCCAAGTGTTACAACTGACCCCGCTGGTAGTTAAAATTCCAGTGCGATACTTGACACATTATCGGATGAGACGATGAAGTTAACACTAATTAGGTCGGTGCTTGGGTTACAAGCGAGTTTATGACGAATACACACGGTGCACCGTGTGTATTCGTCAAAAACTCGCTTGTCATTTAAATACTGCTGCTGCAGTGGCTGGATCAGTTGGATTAATAGCACGCTTTGGAATATGGTACAAGCGGAGTCAGAAAGAAATTAGAAGTAATTTTTATTACAGTTTTGGGTTTGCGGAGTCATGTCAGGAATAGATGTCTATCAATACTGAATCTGATGACGGATTTTGTTTAAAACAGTATATTTTTGTTATCATCTGCGAACACATAGATCTTGTGTTTGTTTGTTATCGGCAGGTTAATTTAATTTAGTGACCATTCATTATCGTTTGAAATAAAGACAGCTTATTTTAATTGAGTTTAATCTGACCCTCCCTTACTTAAGCTTTCTGAAGAAGTTTACTAATCTAATTGAAGCCCTCAATTATTTAGGTTTCTTCACCTACTGAGCGTTTGTGAATTACCAGGCCTTGTCGTGATACAGTTTCGATAGTTTACAAACTTATCGGCCCGAAGCCAATACAATCGATTGGAATTTACAAATAACGCGTAAATTTCCGCGTGTTCGTTTTCTTCGAATTTTTTATTCAAGTGTGTTATGTGTTTTCTTTTTGTATTTATTAAAATCGTTCCAGATTGATGGTATTTTCCTTCTCCAGACATTAAAATAATATTGTTTTAAGAAGGATTTTTCTCGTGACTGCGAAAATATTATCATCAGCTTCTGTTGACACTACTATCCAAACTCAATCGTCAAGGGAAGTAATAGTTTGCTTCGTAAGTTCAGAAGGACTAGCGTGAACTGTTACTTCGCTGTCATCCATCATCTCTATGATGGCTTCAAATTAGTCTAAATCTGGAGATTTTGAATCTTTTTATCTTTACTTGTTGACATGACATCTTGCAATGACAATACCGGTGTCATCATCCAAATCTATCGTCTTTAGAAGCTGGTGTCGGCTTCCAGTTAAAAGTAAACAAAGGGTTATCTATTACTATAATGAGTTATATAAATAATCTACATAATTAAATATTGTTTAAAAATACCGCCGTAAAAATCAACTACAACCAAATAGTTCAGGAGTCATGAGCGATAAAGATTTCATAATCGATAATGTTTCCTTAGTAAAAGTGGAATTCATGGCTCGTGGCTACTAGTAGCTTGGTAATATTTGGACCATAAAACAATAACGCATTAAAACTTGTTGGTACTTCCGCGCCAGTTTTATTGTATTAGGGAAATATGGTTCCTTACAATCCTTACTTGAGAATTTAAGCGTATTTTGTAACTGAAACCAGGTAACTGCCTAGCCTATTAATAGCCCCAGGAATTGAAATGGCTTATAAAGTGCGTTTTATTATGTGCATGTTACGGAAAAGTTTTCTTTCCTTACTTAGAAGTTAAGAAATATTTTGTAATTGAAACGGTGCAACTACTTACATCGTAAAGTCTTTAAGATTGTATTTTTAACCGACTTCATTCTAGATTGTATTTCGGGCAGTACTCTCAAAGCATCCAGAGGTTAAGTTAATTTAGATCTTTTTATTATGGATACATTGTAAATATCTAGATGTTTCGAGCACGATTCAGCGTCGCTTTTGGATTTCTTGGAAAATGCTTAAACTAAAGCTTTTGTCACAGAGTATCGTCAAAGTGACAGGATAACAGTTGAATTTTCTGGAAAAAGAATATTTTCTAGCTCCTTCGTGTAACTTAACATGTTATGTCTCCATGAACGCTATTTTACTGTTAATTACGATTGAATGCTCTTGAACTGCAATTAATTTTCCATGTCATCTTGGATTGACGGATGACGTTCAAGACTTCAAGTGCTATCATTTCGAGTAGTAAGAGTCAATGCTACTGATTATTTCACAGTAATGTGCATTGCACATGTGTTTACGATTTAACTTGTCATAACGCAATCCTATGTGCGCTTTTATTCATTTCTAACGCTACGTTTAAGAAAAAGAAATGAAAGAAAGAAAAATTGTTTATTCTGCACAGACAAAACGCACATTACAAAAACAAATGACATAAGAATATAAAAAGCAGTCAAGTCACTCACTCACAAAAGCCACTCAAGCATAATATAACAAGTTGTCAATTTTGTCCATTAGGTACTTGTTTCACGTCTATAAAATGTATAAAAATACGTGCACATTATACCATTATCGTGGATGGAAAAAAAGCTTCTTCATATTATGTATTTCCATACATTTTACTTCGCTGTGTTATTGTGAAGCTGTGGACATCCTCGTTAATATCGTCACGTTACAAATTTTAAAAGCGCAATATGTCTTGGAATAGTGAAATTGGAACATTTTAATAACATTGATCAAGACTTTTTATCGCTCCAAAGACTTTTTTGGTATTAATAAATTATAGTCTTTACGTAAACATTTAGCAAAAACACCAAAAGACTGTATAGGTAAATGGTAAATGAACTGAAGAAATCAGACTTCTAAATATTGTTGCTGAATACGTAAAAATGCAGCTTTGTCATTTGATAATTAAATGGCAATCTTGCACGCTGTTTTTCTTCAGTTGGACTAATTACTACTGATATTGAAGTTTATTGCAGATTTGAATGTCGAAATTTAGAACTATGATTTAATTATGTTTAACCTACCTATTTACCTACTGCTATGATGGAAAACGGTGTTACGCGCGAGTTCAAAGGTTTTTTATGACGCAGGTATTACAGTTTTATGTTACTTTAAAATAGCAACATAATATACACTATATTACTGTTTGCGTAGTAATTAATCTATCTTTAAGATAAGTAAATAGGTAGGTAAGTATGTTTAGCTTCTCGCAGTCGATATTTTAAAGGAATACGTCAGAAAGTCGAAGACATTGGTAGCTTACTTAATACTTATACCATAGACAATTTTTGGAAACTTTTTAAGCTCAGGTTGGAAATTTTAACTTTTGTTGCGCAAATGTAATAATATTTTTATTTAAAAAAAATTACTTTGAACTTTTTAGACTTTAAAGTGTCACACACGTGTTTTTTTCTAATGTTAAAAAGGTTAGCGCATTTATTTTGGCGCATAAACACAAGTGCTACGGAACTGTTTGTTCTTATATCAGTCAAATGTCAGTCAACGTGTGAGGGGTCAAGGCGGAGATAACATAGTGCTGTGCCCCTCTTATCGAGAAGAAATGTAACGGTCATTATGATACGGGCACTTTTTGTGGGGAATGAGCGTTACTTTTAAGTTAGTGTTGTGATGTTATCGATAAAATTAGACATTGTTTGTTACTGTAGTTGAACAAATTGGGAATATGTTTTTTTTTATTGCACTGTTATTTAATATTTGTTGTGCTTGTGTAAGCCATGTCGGTATAGGTACAATTCGATTTAACTTTATATACTTAATAGTATTAAACTTTGTTATTTCCGCAACGAAGTAATCATAATTTGCATGTTTACTTACTTATTTTTTTAAATGTAATATGAATTTACTGTGTGTGTAATGTAATTTACAAAATGCCAATAATAAAAATGATATTTTATTTAAGTATCTGGTTGGCTATTTGTATGCAATTTGTATGTCTATACTGGTTGGGAAGGTAGCTATCTCAATAAAATATGAATGTATGAACTCTTAATGAGACAGGACCCCCCAGAACTTGAAATTGTATTAAGTGGGCAAACCAGTTTTTAAATAACTTGAAGCAAATTGTAATTTTGTAAGATTTTTATGGTAGTTAACTGAAGAATGCCACTGAAATAATCCGAAGGGAAATTTCCTTTTTAACCGACTTCAAAAAAGGATGTGTTTCATATTGAAGGATTTTGCTTGGATTTTTATTTCATAACAAACTTGTTCAATAGAATTTGAGTGCTGTGATAGCATAGTGAAAGAATGAGAAAAAGTGAATAAAACATCTGTGTTCATCAGTGCAAGACTGATTCCGTACTTACGTTGTTTTTTTTTCTGAGAAGGAATTAAACGCTTCAAATTAAATTGTACATGGTTGAATAATTGTTTGCTTGTTTTATTGTGTTGAAATTGATTGTTTTTTTTTAATCAATGATGCTTCATGTGAGCATGATATTTTTATAATTAATATTATCTACAAAGGTATTGGTTTGTTACGGTTAAGTAAAGCAACTATTAAGTTACTAATGAGTCCAATTAATCATACGGTAATACTTCTATTATGCAATTCTTATTAACTAATTAGAAACAAGTGTAGACATTAGAATAAATAAAACTTGTTATCAATTCCCCTTACACTGTTAGCAACACTCTTGCCAATGATAGGGTTTCAAAGTGACGTTTCTAAGAAAATTACGTTACAGGAAGTCTAAGAAATTATTTCTAAAGGACTAAAATATTTACAACAATAATTCCACTTACCAAAAAAATATTCTGTCCGGCTAACTAGCCAATAATGCAGCAAAGCGTATCCGCAAACATTTTGGAAAAAAAACTATTTTATCTCAAAATAAAAAAGAAAGCACCTCACTAAACACTGTCACTGTTCAAAAAGAATCGTTTAAAAATAAAACAGGAATAAAAAAGGTCGAATTCAGATAAAACTCAAAATTATCGTGTCTATGTTCGATCGCGTTCGGAATTTGAAAGTACGCGGGAATAGTCGCGCGTTCGTTGAGCGCGCTGGGCAATCGTTGACTGACGCGATGTTGCGTTTCGATAGCGGTCTGAAGAAGTGAACCCGTGGTTCAGTGTGTGAGATTAAAAATTGGAGGGATCGCTACGCACACACTCCACACCACAGAACCTAGGACGGATGTTCGCTGTTTATATTATTTTCGACGGTGACAAAAACTTTGCAGAACTAAAAATGTAAACATTCTTGGAGATGACTGTTAAGAACATTCTGTATAAAAGGTAAACAAAGCATTATTGAAAATCATTAAAAAAAAGTTTTGACTTGAACTAAACTTTAATTTAAATTCACTTCTGAAACCACTGCGATCATATATACACTACAAAAAATACTAATAATGAGAATTTGAGAAAGTACCTACCTAGTAAAAGTTATTTTATTCCACTGCACACTAGATGTCGTTACTGAAGCCAACTAGATTGTTTACACGTTTAGTAACACTACTCGCTGCTAGATGGCGGTATAAATGCGAGATCAACAAGTCGAGAACATTTTCAAACATGATAGATTTGTTAAGCATTGTTTTATTATAATATGCAATTTAACAACTATAAAAATACATGATACGAGTATTATTTATTACATAACTACGACCCCCTATCATGCAATTTGCGTCATCACTATGCTTACGAATTACGATATCAAGACGAAGTTTAAACGTAATTAACGTTCATAGGGATCATAAATATTTATCTACCCAATGAGTTAATGATCTATTAAAGACGCTAACAGAAAAGTCTAGTAGCTAGACCAATGGGAGCCATACAAATTGTCTAGCTCGTGAGATTAATAAGAATAAAAAACATCTCGTCAATTGAACCGCGTTTTTTCTGCAAGATTAGTCTGGCCTTGTACTAAGAGCTTATGAATTTTGATCAGGATTAACATTGAGCTTATAAATGATACAATTCTTTCTGTTGCCCGCGACTTCATCAGCGGTTATATTGATTTTAACACAAAAAAAGAAGCCCTTCTCCAAGTCCCCTAGGCTATCTATTTTTCAAACTATCAGTGATTTAGACGTGAAAGGTGAAGACAGATTTACTTTCGCATTTATGATATTAAGTAGGTGCAAGTATTATGTATGGATTGTGGTTGGGAACGTGAGTTATTTGTATTCACTTGGACATTGGTGTTTTGTTTGAACGGCTAATCACAAACATGCTTTATCTAATTAGTGCTTTCGGTGATCCCTAGGTAATTATTATTGCAGCCAATCTATATGTTTTATGTTTACTGGGAAGTAGCCAGCCCGTAAAAAACGCCATTGATTTTATTTTTTGCCATGTCGTCATCGAAAATCCTGCGTCGATGACGAGTAGCAACGTCACTAGCGAGGTCATACACAACTCACAAAGCGGTTTGCCAAGGGAATACCTGATGAGGATTCTAGAATCAGGTTTCAGCTTTTCACAGTGTTGTATCGTCAGCGAGGGTTTGAAGAGTAAAACCATTTTAGATTCTGTGGGACGTATCTACTATGGGACCAAGAATCCTTCCCTGTGGGATTCACGTCTGAGCTCTTAAAGCAATAGTAAAATTGGTTTAATTTGATTAAATCTCATTGACTTGACACATACTTGATACTTACCTCAACAATAAAATACCTTTCTCTATAGATTTACAAAAACTACCTCTAAAACGTGATGCGATGGTGTACCAAACGCTATTTAAAATACAAGCGGATATTTAGACTTGTCTTGTCAAGTTATTATCTAGATACTTACATTATGTTATCTTATGAAATCTCTTAGGCGCTGACTCCACGAGCGAGAGAATCGCGACGAGTCCGCCCTTATATCGTCGGATAATCTCCACGAACGAGCGATAATTCCGCTGCGTATCGTCGCGAGTCGTAACGGAATCGCAGCGTTTCCGCGACGACTCGTAACGGTATCGCCGCGTTTCCAGAGAGGCAACGCTGAAATGACGCTGCGTTTGACAGCGCGCCCGCTGCGCGCTCGTCGCGAGCGCGCGGCGGGCGCGCTGCTAGTCGCGGCGGGCTAGCGACGATGTAATGACGTTTCGCGCGCTCATTGCCACTCGTCGCATCGCGGCGATAATATCGCCGTGTGGAGACGGTTCCATAGAGAGTGTATAGAAATACGTGGCACGACGATAATATCGCCGCGATTCTCTCGCTCGTGGAGTCAGCGCCTTAGCCGGAACATGACAAACTCCACTTAGGAACCCTTAAAAGGGTAGCAAGGAAAATTCCACCATATTAGGTACTGACTATATCCTAGATCTCTTTATAAGGTAATAATTACCTATTAATACTCAACAGATGACTTAATAGTTAACCAGAAGTCTTTGTGCGCTCATCGCTTCATTTGTTCAAGTTATTAAGTTACGCTAAGCAATTATCAATTACTTTACCTAGTAAGTAGCTGTTTAGAGATTTGCTTAGCTGTAACTTAACGATAAGTTATAGCTGAGCAAATCTCAATCAAAATATGATGCGTCATTGTGATGAAGAATTAAGATCTAAAATGATCTTTTGTGATGTCAGCACGGGCTAAGCTAAACAATAGCTCATGGTGAGGTAAAATGATGAGTACCTAGTAAACTGGCTCATTTATGAATTGAATGAATTTAAACTTTTACGAACCCACACTGGGTCTGCGTGGTGGATTACAGCCTTCTCTCTCATAAAGAGAAGGCCTCTTTATAGGCGGATTATGTTACACAGCTTATAAAAAAATTAAACCTAGGGTAACAGTATTTTATTTGGCATGAACTTCAAGTTTTATAAATCTTTTTGAAGTTTCAGCCCCATGTACTAAGCTGGCCTCGAGAAGTTTATTAAAAAAGTACGTATGGTGCAAACCGGGCAGTCAGTCCTATCACTGTTTTGATGTCTTGCTGGTATCTTTACCATGGTATGCCGTACGATGCATCTGCCAACAAAGACCTAATTACCTCTCAGTTTCGAAATCAACAAGATAGCCTGTACTATTCCCAGTCCCACAAGCTACCCGAGCAATTTTATAGTGCGCTAAACACAATCAACACGTAACTAGGTTATCGGCATACTATAACATCGAGAAACGATGCCTACTCATAAATAAGTTAAATATAACTCCCAGTTAACATTTACGATCATTAAACCTAATTCTTAATTGGTTTCGTGACGAAAACTGTATTAACACGATTGGAATTAGTGGCGTTTTGTTTGTGCTCGGTTATGTGGGATTACGTCAACTATAACCTATTTTAAAAGAAACATAATAATTGTATGACGTCAAGGATCATACGTCTGGTACAAAGTAATGAAATAATTGGTGCCCGTCAAGATGGACTTGGTCCCCAAGTCTTGGATTTGACGTTTATCGCTTTCCATCAGGCGTGATCGGGGTCAAGAGTGGGCCAATTTAGCAATAAAAAAAAATTAAAAAACTATATTTCTCAAACGACTCATGTTAGGGACTATCAATAATGTCATACGTCTAAAGTAGAATTAAGGTATTGTAAGTATTACAATACCTTAATTCTACTACTACATAGGTAGGATACTCCTCCGATCAGCCTATCCATCTGGTCCCTGGAGGGACCAAGGGGATTTTGTTAAGTAACTTCGTATGCATTGAGTGCCTAAAATCTATACCTACATACAATACAAATAAATGAAATTGAAATGTCTGTTTGTAATGTCAAATTACAGAACTTCGTATTGGTCGTTTATAATTTATGACATTATTATATTAAAACCTTTTATGTACTAAATGCATATGAAAATAAATATAAAAGTATACGATATACGATATTTTAGGGAGTAACTTAGGCTACTTTTATTTTAGAAAAAGAAATATCGAGAGAAAAGAAATGGCGAGGTCGTGGATGAACACATAGGAGATGGCGGGACAAGCTGGATAGATTCCGTCAAAACTAGAAGGAGGACGCGTGGGCACGCGAAATATGGAAGGAATGGAGGGAGGCTTTTGCCCAGGAGGGAGACAACGTAGTCTGGAAAAGAAAATAAAATACCCTTTGACAGAAAAGCTCGGATCAAGATTTCTTTGTGTCATGAACAAACATCCACTTATATAGTCCGATCTAGAGGTAGAGGCCAAGGGCAGAATAATAAACATAATGTATTCATGCACTAACCACAACATTACTGCAGTCAGGTCTGTATCTTCGTTGACGAACGTTGAGAGTAAGCCCCCCATGGGTGTTACTGCAAGGAGATGTATGTTCTTACACCTTTTAGCACAATAATAATAAATAGTTCAAACTATGAACACATCGCGATGATACATCTAATATTGTCACTAAACAATAAGTGAGTTACTAAAGCCAACTCATTCTTTTCCTAGGAATCTTCTTCCTTGTCTCACGGAACAATCTATTCAAAATGTAATTAAACCATTAAAATCAATTCAATCAGTCCGTTTTTCGGTTCCTCGAAAGATTATGAATAATTTTGAATGTTAAATGCCTTTGAGCAAGATATTATACGAGGCTTGCTTATTTCAATACAATCTGGTTTTTGCCCCAGCTTCTTTTGGCCTTCGGTATTGGACCAATTTTAATCAACTACATCTCAAGAAAATACGTTATTGAAACCGTTGATATTGAAACTTTTAAAATGGCTATCAGGTAGATATATTTTGTAAAATTATTCTTTTTATCGTCTTCTCTTCCTGTTCTTTTAAACCGAACTAAATTTTCTACAATTTAAATAATAACTACGAAAGCTCTAGCCGGCATGTCTTAGAACCAAAAATTCGAAGACATGTGACATCTACCAACCGCACTGGGCCCGCGAGGTGGATTACGGCCTACATCCTCTCACAGAGAGGAGGTCTGTGTCCCTGTAGTGGAAAAATTATAGGCTGATTATGGTTATGCTAAAGATCTAGCATGACTTCATTTTAGATTAGCCAAAGTCATTATACCTAGTCTGAGGAATCAATTAAGGCAGCAGTACCTAAATCTGCCAATTCCGCGTGCGAAATTCGTTTGACACATCGCATCTCTATTGTAATCACAATGGAGATGCTATGAGGCCTTTAGAGTCAGAAGTCTTAAAATGTTAAGGTCAAATGTAACACGATAAACATTACATCCATCAATCTAATCATCATATGCATGAGTCGAATGATTCAATCAGAGTACCTACCTATATAATAATAATATCTAACATGAAAAAACTGATGTCCCCTGACGTTAAATCAAATCAGATGATTTCAAAATGGGAATGACGGATTTCTCAAATCAGATTGATAAAGGTAATCCGGTTTATTGTGCTACGTTGCGTCACACGTGTGTTAAGAGTGTGGCGGTATGTATAGTAAATTGTTATACCTATGAAATTATAATTTTGGTGGTGGCCCACCAACTAAATTACCATTTGCAATGTCTTTTTTCTAGTAGACTAAACTAAATAGATAAGGAAAAAAATACAAATTAATTTTCACAACTATGAGCTAACTGATTAATAATCTCTCCAAATATTAAATTCTGGCCACAGTGCATCACTGAGGCAAACCCCGTGCTGGATGCGGGACGCAACTGTCTGTTCGCACCAGTTTGAACACCACCATACACACAATCGGTGCGAGTAATTTTTAAAAATGTATCTATTCAAAATCTGTGATAAAAAATCTCACATTTTACAAATAGGCATTTTCGCAAACCTGAGGTTTGTTAATCCAAACATATCTATGGACACATTGAGAGATAATGTTTTTGTAAGACTCTTTTAAGTTGGTCGTTCGCCTCATGTTCCGAGCCACCATAAAGTTTGAATTGGGCTGTACACAGACTTTGTAATTGTAAAGTTTTGTGGCATAGGGTTCAGACTTCACAGTTTTAAAATACTTCCTATCTGGACCTCCAGAAATAGTGTACATAGATATTACTCCTGTACATATTACATTCTTAGCTCATCTTCCTCTTAACAAAAAAAAATCCCTCCAAACTGTTGCTTCTGATTTCAAATTTTTGCTTTCACCTAAATACCACTGGCATATTACTGTGAAGGACTACATAAAATCACAAATTATTGGATAAAACTCCGTTAGAAGACAAAACGATACGATACAACGATACGCAGTAATATAAATCCGGCTACACTCAGCATGTTTTACCTTGACCATAACTTTCGATATGACGTCTACTTAGACTTACGTTTTCTAAGCGAATCGAATGACAAATAAGTATATCATTAGGCTCTGAATCGTGGGGCTGATTTAACTTAAAAGCCCATCCATGACAAAATACTGGCTACACCGAGATAATATACAGCTATTATAGCCTTTTGCCACGCATCAACCACCGATACTGGTTGGCAATGACCGACCGGTTTCAGCAACCAGTTCTGTCAGCAAATTTCAACATCTTGATATACAAACATAATTATATGGATTGGAAAGCCAGGTGACGTCTGGAAAATAAATCTTTCTCTAATTCTTGGTACAATACAATTTATGGACCAGTCATCCATGACTGGAACAGATTTGGTGAATCAAATGATATTTACAAAAATCTGGTTCCAGCCTGATTTTATTTCAGATTCGTGAGTCACTTAAAATTTCAAATTAGGAGACGAATATCATATCATAAATTACTGACGAATATCAAAAATAGGGTTCCCTGGAGACGCCGTCATGAATAACGATGGTTAAATGAGTCCCTGGGCAGTAAGTTTCGCTACTAACCATACTGACTTTTCACTATGGCAGGTGCAACTCCCTTATTAACATCCAGCTGACACGGAAGAAGTAAGTGGTACTATAAAATAAAACTAAGTACTTAGGTACTTATACAACAAGCGTCGGTAAACAACATGTACCTACCTTGTTGTAAAAACTTGATATACCAAGTACCAAAGTCAAATAGGGTGAATAGAGATGCAGGGGTGAACCGGAACGAAACTTTTAAAGGGATTTTTACATTGAAATGATATAGTTTGTTGCCAAAAAGGACCCATAATGTGTTTGCTGTATTATGTGTGTATATAGTAAACACATGATGAGTCCTTTTTGGATTTATTACTAAGTGCCCTTGGGCAACTAACTTGTATCAGTTTCGTCCCGATTCACCCCTGCAACCCTATTCACCTCGCTTGTAGGTAATGCCTTAAAATTGTTCTTTCAGTACCTATTACCTAGTAATAGGTAATACGGGCTGGTGTCTGCAACTCCACGTCATTGCGCGTATTTTGCGTATTCCTTCAGTACTTACAGATGTAGATAACCTACTAGCCAATCGCTTTAAAACACATTGAGGCTTTCTATATCTCCATCCTTAGTATCTGTGGCTAAGCCTACATTAAACTGAAACCTAATAATATGTATAATGTAATGTTTCCACGACAAGTAATTTTCTTTGCTCATCTCCCGTAAAAATAAAGAAAGTTTAACAACATATTAGACAGTAAACCACTGGGTTGTAGCATGTCTATCAAAAGAAACAATCTCTGCGATATGTCTAGAAGGTATCGTTGATTGTTAAATCACTCAATTAGCGTCATAAATATAACACATAGAGTCGTAAACTGCTGCCAATTATCACCTTGTTTACGTTCGCACCTCTTCACTTTAGACGGGTGAGATTTAGAAATCAGAGTTTGCGAAGCTTGAAAGAAACAGCAATAAATACAGTTGGTGTATAAAGCCGAGTGCATCATCATCATCTGCCTAGCCTTTTCCAAACTATGGTGGGGTCGGCTTCCAGTCTAACCGGATGCAGCTGAATACCAGTATTTTATATGGAACGACCGCCTATCTGACCTCCACAACCCCAGTTACTGGGTAATACGATACCCCTTGGTAAGACTGGTTGTTAGAATTTCGGGCTTCTGACTACCGTAACGACTGTCAAGATCCCCTAATGACAGCCGGGACCAACGGCTTAACGTGCTTTCCGAGGCACGGAGGGGTTCTCGGTATGTAAAGATGGTCACCCATCCATACACCAACCCTCATAAAGCCAAGTGCATATAGTGTACAATATGAAGACATACATACGGATTTAATTGCGGGAATAAAGAAAAAGTGGAAGAGAAAGGAAGATCGACGCAGAGTTACCATCATTTGTATGATGGAGAAATTGAAGGTGGCGACAACGTAGTGCAACAAAAAGCGGGGTAATTGCGTAACATACTATCAGTAGCAATGGGTTTCATTTTAACAGTTAACAACATTCATTGCGTTATGTACGTTGTTGAGCACACATTTTTCGAACATATGAAGCAATGGATTAGCAATATCCTTCAAAATGATTCAGATTGAGATTGATAGTGTGTTACGCAATTAGGGTGCTGGAGTTTCTCAGTAGGACAAGACCGTTTTTCAGTTGTTTTATTTTTTTTAAATTTACCTTTACATATTTATCTTTGCATTTATCTAAATGACCAGGTTTGGTGGTCATTTAAAACGATAATTTAATAAATCAGTCGATAAAATCTTGTGTGAATCTTTATATGCTAATGAGATGGCTATCAATTTGGTTACAACACGAGTCTATTTTAGATGATATTTATTAGATCAATAAGTTAGTATATTTAGTGTCATCACCTCTCATTTAACTTTTGCTAATAAAGATGTCCACTGGTAGTGTAGGTATTTGAAGTATGAGTTTTGTTTTGCTTTATCGTATTGAGAAAGAGGAGGATTACATGTACAAGGGACAAAGATTATGAATGATGATTCCGTCGAGGAAGTACCCGTGAATTCTAATAGAATCATTAAAAATATTAAAGAATGAATAATTAAAGATATTATGTAAATACCATCAATCTCATACGAGCCACGCGCAAATGATAAACCAACCTAACTTATGTAATTTTCGAAACATCATGCGAAGCTGAATACATTTATTCGGTCCACATGTTTTGAAAATATTCAAAACATGTATGATAAGTTGATAACGCCAGGTTAAACACGCGACCCACTACCAACAAGAGCCTCTAGTTTCGATAACTCATACTCCATTCAAACACTTCAGTCCCCTTACACGATGTTTCCGTAAACGAACGCTTTTTACTCCGGAACTATTTGTGTATTGGTGAACATTTATGTCCATGTAGACACGGCTACACATCAAGCTATACATTTCCAGTTTGAGCTGACCTCGCACAGTCGCACTGTATAGGTTTTTCATACAATCAGAAGTCAGCTTATACTGGTTATGTATAGCTTGATGTGTAGCCGTGTGTACGTATGAGTGATGAACTGATGAATGACAATGTTCTAAATGAAAATGCTTTTAAAGTAAGGATTTCTGGTGACGATGTTCTTAAACATTTTTCGATGACGTGGTTATAGAACTTGATGATTGTCGAAAGCGGATGGCTAAGGCGAAGGGCTAGGATAAACCAGTAACTAGGCTAAACACATTGTGAGGTTAAGTGGAAAATTGCAGATACAGAAAGCACAAATCCAAAACTCCCATAAAAATAATGTATTAATCAGAAAAAAAAAGTAAATAGAAAGGACAATAATAAAGAAGAAAGGAGAAAATTATGAGGAAGCCATTTAAAAGGTAAACTAGTGAGGATTTAAGTAGGAGATCTTATGGATAGGCCATAAAACATGACCAAACATGGGGTCTCCTCATGAATAAAACTTGTTCATTATTTGCCAAGTCAGTTAAAATGCCAATGATGCATGACGGCTTGGAAACGCGCCATGTTATTGTCAAGCATAATTATGTAAGGTTGCAGGCTTAAGGTTGCTATTTTATAATTAACGCGAGTGGTAATTCTTCATTTTTTAATTTATAAAAATAAACGTGAAACCACCGTTTTGCAGCAAAGCAAACGACTAAGCAGCAACTAAGTCATCAAAATTGTACATATAGTGAATCGGAAACCTCTAAATCCTTTCTGACATCAGATAGCCGAATTCAAGATTCAGAATGATTCAGAATTTCAGATTCTTCAAAACTCAAATAATTTATTTCAATTAAATTCCATTTACAGGCACTATTGAATTTTCAATGAGTCGGTCAGTTAGTCAGAAAGGATAAGCTAGTTGCCCATTCCAATCAAGATATTACAAAATCCTGGGTTAATTATTCTTGTTGCAATAATATAATGAAGATATATTCAAAATATAAGATTAATCTTCTAACCCACTTTTGAATTATGATAGATAATAAATATTCAAGAAAGTAGAAGGTTTTTTAATGCTACAACCAGATGGAAATGCACCTTAACTTTGTTTAAACTATGACTTATATACGTACATACAATGTCATGTATCTTATATATTGCAGTTTGTATAAATTCAATAGTAGATAGCTACTAAGTATTTTTACTTGCTACGTCATTGTGTTGTAGTTCCATGTTCAATGTTTGGAGTCACGTTCTTATATATCCAAGTTCATGAATGGATGTATAATGTCGTGATAGACAGTATGGTATCACTCACGATTACCTGTAGTAAGGTATCAACGGGGAGCGATAGTTTGCGCGAGTCAATATTCAATCGTAGATGAACGAAAACGATAAACCATTGGAAATAGTACCTACAAAACCATAGCATAATCAGTGTATAATGTTCTCACTGCCCCAGCAGTGGCCCAACATAGGCCTCCTCTCTGAGAGAGGGAGTGGGCTGTAATCCACCACGCGGACCCAGTGCGAGTTGGTAGATGTCACATATCTTCGAATTTTTTGTTCTAAGACATGCCGATTTCCTCATGATGTTTTTCTTCACCGTTTTGAGAGCAGTGGTGATGAAATGAAAGACACAAAGTAACATCTCCTACTTGGGTTCGAACTCACGACCACTCGTAAGTCGGGGCCGTTATCACGGGCCACCACTGCTCTAGCTACTAGCTCTGCATCACTCTCACAAAACCATACAAAATCGTATCTACATTTGTAAGAATGCGGGTAAGACAAATGCATTGTCACTTAGATTTATATCTACATTTACAGTTATGGTGAACCACAATATCTCATGATCCTCCATAACCAACGGTCAACGACCTTGAAGGCAGCAATTCTCAAAGAATTTCATATAAATTATGGCTTGAGTTATGGGACTTTTTACTGTGGTAATTTTTCTTTGTTGTTGCAAGCTGAAACCCCGACATTTCGAGTAAGTAAGCAAAATTTATTTAGGAACCTTAGAGTCACCAACCGCTTTGTAAACATGTGCTAAGATGTCATATTTTGGTAGAACCTGTATCTTACCGATTGTTAATAGATTTGAAAATTTTAGGTATATCTCGATGTATCTCTCGAATTGAACCTTGAACCTGCAAACTCACGTGCATCAACTGTTCCATTTAACAAAACATTGTCCACGTCAGATAATGCATTAGTATCGTAATTATTTAAATGACCTTTGAAATTATTCTAGTGAAACATATCTGCAGCTACAGAGCGAAACACAACAAACCCATTTGTGTTAGAAATGAATGGCAGGAAGCGATGACCCACTGCATGGTCTTTTGTGCTTGTTGTGTTGTTTGGCAATTTGTGATTGGATGCAACTTTTGAACGTTGTGGTTTTAAGGGATAATCATAGTGATATGTGGATTTTATTTTGTTTTTATTTCAGCTCTTTGCTGTTTGAAGATCCTTATGGATATTACTTAGGATAGGCGGCTGTCTTAAGTGTTTAGTTTTAATATAAATAAAATGAACCCTGTGTGTGATACAGTATCTTGTGACGCGTCCCGAAAAAAACTTTTAGTTCTTACCGCAGTTGTTTTCTTTGTTTTGTCAGAATCTTTTCCTGTTCCATTTTAAAGTAAACCATAGAATTTCAATTATTTATGTCGTGAATAGTTTCTTCGTGCGTACGGGTGATTGTAGCCTGACATCCATACGGAAATCATGATTGTTTATCCTGTAGGAAGTTTTCCCATTATTTCCATATTGTATTATATTATGAAAAGTATTTGACTGTGTGAACTGTGAAGGATCAAACCATTGTTAGATACTATTAACACTGCACAGCGAACTACCATCATTAAAATTTTTAAATTAATTTAGGCTTTAAGCGTCTTCATACATTTTCTTTCCCATGATCAAACAGGCGACTTCAAAAGCACTATTTGCCCCGTAGTCTATCATTACCTCACCGATACCGCTAACATTGGCGCCAGTAGAACCAGTCACCGTAATCTAGGCTTTGAGATGATTGCCGTGCGTGAGCAAATTGCTGGATCATCGCTTAGTATATCTACTGAGCAGTTTCCTTTTAGTAATAACTTGCATATTTGTAAGATGGACTTTGATCTTTTATAAAATGCTAGAAAAACTATTTAAGGCGACTACATGACCTAAAGCGCGGTCACTGTCGGACTGCATAGAAAAGAAAGAGAAGCGCGATGACACAACGGTGGTAATTTATTGCAAATATGAAGCAATTATCTATTTACGAAAACTATTTAATAATAAATAATCCATCACTGAATGCAGTTTGGCATTATATATTTAATGGTATATTTTTAATTGTAATTAAAATTGTTAATGAAGGGATAAACTGCTTTTAAAGAAAATTAAGAGGTGTATTTGAACATTATTTTGATGCATTAATGTATATTTATTTACGATTTCAGTTCCATCACTGTATTAAAGTAAGACTTGAAAATATCATAATTTTTTCTTTGGTCAAAAGTATTTACGGTTTAAGAGATACACTGCTTTAAAAAACCAACTTTTTGACCGTTTTCGGAAACCTCCGCCTTAATGGATTGCATTAGCGGCAGCTTAGGTTAGTAATCATAAATTTATTCGTGTAATTCCCAGTAAGGACTACTGGGAATTACTTGCCCACCCTCTCCATGTCGTGTACTTAGGGCGGGTTGTTTCACGTCCACTTGACGCACGCGTAGGTCAAAACTGGCGATCAAAAACTATCGTCAAACCAAAAAATGAGTTGTTTCAAATTACAGTTAGCATGGCCTTGACTTTCGTCAAATAATTACGATTACGTAACCTACTCGTTATTATTTGACGTACGTATGTTACGTTAACTAACCGTTTGAAACAACCTTAGGCGTTATAAGTTATAAATTTTTAAATCTCGTCTTTTGTTTTTTATTTTTTTTATTTGTCGAATAAGTATTAAGGTTTTTGGCTACTTTGTGTTAGCGTGTGTGTTTTATGTTTAAGTACTTTATGATTGTGCGTTTGATTTGTGCAGTATAATCAATGTGTACTTTCTTAATGTTCATTCTTAATGTGTTCTTCCTTCTGTATAATGTTGGGCAACCAGTAAAACGCTACTATCAATCCTGTTGATTTCCATCGTCCAACCATTTACCTTTTACCTTTCACAATCATGTGGTTTTTCGCTGCCTGTGTCACTAAATGGGAAAGACCCTGTGTCCAAGACTGCACACCTACCGGATACCTCAGCTGGTTGAAACCTGCACAGAATCTTAACAAGCTCAGAAATTCCCAAATTCAGTAGTTTGTTGTGCACCTTTTCCTAAAGAAAATACGTCATTCTCTGAATCAATTAGGTACTTTTCGTATCCAAATATTTATATTCTTGTACGTGACCATCTTATCAATATAACCACTGTACTACCGCAAAGCCTACCTACCTTATAAAAATTTATATACCTCAACCTATGAAACATCCACAAAGGAATTCCCAATACCAACCGTTCGAGGAATTTCCTACAAAGCCTTTGACAACCACACAAACTAATCTAAACTTTACCGTTATCAAGATAAGACTCAACATAGACTAACAGAAAATAGACCATTTAACACCCAGGTAAGTTTAACACGACTTATTTCAAAAGTCATGCTTGCGTATCAAAAGGATTCCGACGATACTATTTTTAATTTTGCAGGTTTATTTTAAAACATGCAGCGGCAGCGGTTGAAGGAATTTGTGATGATTTGATGAATGGTATTTTTTCTACTAGGTAATGCATTTGTTGAGACTTGAGACCTTGTAATTATTTTGTAGCTAGCAATTAACCTATAAGTTAATTTTCAATCGTTTTCCAGCTACAGAAACTTGTCGGGGGAATTGGTATCCTGGTGAGGTTACCAGTCGCCATGAATATATTATAAAAAACGTAGCATTTCTTTGACATTCTTGTTGAATAAGATCATAAGGATCTATTGTTCTCCAAACAATTTCACTCCATACATTAATTCCCAAGAGGTCCATAATTTTATTAAAATACCTACTAAAATTGTTCCCATTGCTTTTTTAATTTGGAGCCGCCGGGAATAAAATTATGGAGCGCCTGGGAATAAGCCTATAAGATGAGGCCTTTTCTCAGAAATGGAACAGTTACAAGTCGGTATTACGAGCCAAAACAATCAATCAACTCAGCCTATCGCAGCCCACTGCATGCTGGACATAGGCGTCTCCAAAGGCTGCGCCACAACATCTTGTATTTCATAACGGGTAGACCCTGGTTGTAAGTAGACCTTAGTCTTCAAACATTGCAGGATAGGCGACGAGAAGACTTGACGAAGTTTCCCAAACGCTGCCCAACCCAACTGGACAAAACAGTAAGTTTAATTTAGCAACCCTTAAAGGGTCTCACAACAGTGCGAAAAAAATGCTGACTATGATCCGTTGCGAGACAGAACACAATTGTTTTGATACGAATTATTACCATAGTCCCTACATCAATTCCATATTTCCATAATTTTTTCCTGCTTCAGAAAAAAATCTAAGTATCTTTCATAACATAATCTCTGTGTCTACTACGTTATCAGTATACAGTTTTTAACAAGATGATACACATTACACAAATCTTATATCAGTCCACTATTTGTCTGTTAAGTGCAGCACAAACAAAGACGATAAGATAAAAATTAATTACGACTGCAAACTGCTTTTAGAATACTTTACAAACGAAGATTATTCTCCATATAAGTAGTAGCAAAATATAGATCCTGGACGGTGTCAAAGTTAAGAAAACCTGTGATGTATGATGGCCCAGACAGGACAGGAATGTAGCCCATAAAAGGGGCAATAAAATGGTTTATTACAGAAATCCCCACCAGTGGGGATTGTTATTTCTTTTTCCAGAAATCCCCACCAGGTGTTGGTGTTTCTAAATTATTAAACAAAAAAAGTTTATTATAATAAAAGCAGCTTACAATGAGAACCTATGTAGTTGTTTTGACCTATTACAACACTGACCATCGTATGGACTGTAACAATGAACTGCCAAGGAGTAGGTAAGGAGTGTAATATGTATTCCATAATCGTACAAACAAACAGATTGGTTTATATATAGAAGCCAGAGTTGAAAATATATTGCACTTCCATATTAAAAACGTGTCGTATCAAGTAAATCGATCGACAAATATGCTATAGTGCGCTGCTGCGTAAACATACGCAGCGACGGGCTTCTGACCTCAAAAACCCAAGGCAATTCCGTCTGATATATTCCGACTTAAAACTGTGTGTTGTACTTTTGGGGCAAAGGAATATATTGTACCCATAACAACAACATTAATAGCAGAAGTCTTTTAGCAGGTCCTTGTTCTGCAGACTTCACATGACTTATACTGCATAATTATACTCCTCTGAAGGTCAACACTGTCCTCAATATACAGACTTATCACCACCTACAGCTGTGTGTAATAATCACATATTAACATTAACATATATCGATCACAACAGCTCATTACAAACGACAGCTCATTTCCTAAGAACATTAATGTTGCTTTCACCCTCACTTGCTCCAATATAGACTTAGGTTTCTAAGAAAAACATAATGAAGATAAAACTCGAGTATCTATAAAATCAATCATAGTTCACACGTCTTGATTGAGTCTTTATGTCTTTCACTTTCGATATTGGTATCGCCTACAACATCACTTGCTTCTTGGTGACTGTCTCCAACGGCAACGATAATAAAATGAAGTTTTTAGTCTTTCCCAATCAGTCATATCCTTGATAAATGGTAAGCCAAATAAGCTGTTTGGAAATTGGACCCGAACACAAAGCGTAAGAACAGTAAATTTTAATTGCACCCGAGGAATGAGGACATTTAGAAACAAAATGTCCTCTAGATAAAGCGAAAGCACATGCATTTGGAGACACAATAATGTTGCTTGCTTAAAGTAGAACAGTGTTCTTATTCATAGCCCAGACAAAACGGCAAGCATACAGGCAGATATTATATTCAATTGCATGATATATTAGATCTCAAAATATATATTTTGCACCAACCGAATCAATTAGTGCTACATAAGTTCGCATGTTATCAGCATACTCAATAACTCTGTCACACAAATGGGATTTGTATTGTTATTATAAATTAACGTGAAACTTGCGAGACACGTCTTCAAAAGATAAAAGATCTATATTTAGGTTGTAGAAACAATAATATTAAAGAAGATAGTTCTGTGAATGAGAATTTTGATAACGTGGACGAATAACGAGCGATTTTGGATGAAGAGGATTCTATATCATGATATAGAAGGATCGTGTCCCATTTCCTGATATTGTACGAGTACCAGATGATGCGGTAATTAGCTCAAATGAAATTAAACATAAATAGAATATAATATGTCATTGTACGATATTACTCATGGAAATTCGTGGCTGGAATCGACTGGACACGAAAGGCGGAGAGCCGTATTGAGAACTGTATTGTGGCGCAACTTGGGAGAGGCCTAGATGTCTAGCAGTGGACTATGAGACGCTAAGTTGATTTACTGGTTGATTGACTCATGGAAAAGTAATATCACTACCAACAAAAATCTAGAATAAGCCAGTTCTCATTGGCCAAAGAAAGACAACCGAAGCAAACTTCTAAACCATATCACAACAAGATACCACCTCAGAACATAAAATTTAATATGAAGTGAAGGCCCTAATTGTAATGTAGTAATTTAGAGGCAAATCGTAAAACCCGATTAGTTAAAGGCAAATTACTGTAGTTAACTGGGATCGTTAAAATGAATTTTAGCGCATAGCTTCAGATCTAAACGAGAGACAGAAAGTTAGGTAGATATCTAGTTAAGATGCAACTGATCACTGTCTCAATGACGCATGTTTTGTAATACATGTAAGCATTAGAGTGCAAGACAAATTTGTTTAGCATAATACCTGTGCCCATATTTACGTGTCTCAGTACAACATTTCTTAATACAATCGCTTAATTATATAAAATGCAAATGATTGGGTTAAGCTGTTGAAATACATATAGGTACTATTATCTTTTTCATTTCGTCTTTAATGGGACTAAATATTGCGTTGACAATTTTATCAGCACCGCGACTTTTTTACTTAGTTCGTAAAACTTATGTAGAACAGATTGCCGAGCCGACTCGAGCCCCGTACACTACTGAGTGATGCAGATACGGGTACCTTTTTCAAAGTAGTTTGACTATCCGGAACAGAATTCCTCGTGGTCAAATCAGTTTGACCATTAAGTTTGACCACGAGGAAGGAAGGTACCTTTTCTAGGCTTAGATCAAGATGAATTATTGTTCACTCTGGTGATTTTTTTGGAGTGGAAAGTAAATACAATTTATATTTAATATTTTCTCATGGGTTTATTACTATTACCACAGAATAACTAATAGTATGCTATTACGGTCCGGCCGTCGAGAGAATACGTTCCTGACACCTCTCAAAGCGACAATTTCGTATATTGCACATGGTCCACCCGCCTACTTCACCTAGGTGGACTATGGGAAATTATTTTTCCCATAGTTCACCAGAAAGTCCATGATATCTTTTTTATCGTAGTATTACGAAATAATAATAATTATATTAAATCATAAAGCCAAAATTTTAGCAGCTGATAAGGATTAAATTCGCAAAATACGTATTCGTTTGTATGAGACTGTTAGGTGTCAAGGACGCATTCTCTCGTCGTCTGCCGCACTATAGTTCATTGGGTCTTCCATGAGTTACAGAGGCCGTGGTGTAATAAATTATTGTTCTGTAAATAATAATAATAAAGTGGACGATAAATTAATATTGCCAACGCCTTCGAGACTTCAAAAGACACTGAACTTTACTTATTTAGTGGTTTTAGCCTTCATTATACAATGGCAACTTTCTCTTGAGACTAAATAGCAAATGCAAAAATACATAGTTGAAGCTGAAAATACAGCTGAATATTTACGAAAAGAGAAACGTGTCGTTGTAAATGAGAAAGAAAATTACAGATTAAAAACTAGTGTAAGGATTAAATGTTATTCCAATTTCTTTGTGGGACAATCATGTAAGTAAAAGGATTTGTTTAAAATCTTGTCTGGTCTTTATATTTTCTCATACTTTTTGCTGATTATATTGTTGTAGTGCTTCGGGAAATTGCTATACTTGACCTTTGACACGTCTAGGGACCCTGGGGTCCCGGACCTTTGGAAGGCGTACGAGGGCCCATAGCCAACTCGCAGAGGCGCGTTAAACGTTTTGAATGAATTCAGGCACCAATAGTGCGAATCGTCATTCGCACTATGCAAGTGCACTCAAGGACAACCCTCGGTTGGTGTAGGACTATTGCAGGATATGGATTCAAAGATATTGTGGTTTGATATTTGACCTTATTATAGTTTCTAAATAGATAATAAGTTTACTAACATAGGTATATCTTTTTGATTACCAACCCATATGGATGCTGCTTATCCAAAATAAAGATTATTTCATTTTATTTATTACTTTGAGCGCATTCAGCTAAATTCCAACATATTTTACTAGTGCACGTTGTAGGTGCATTACATGAGGAAAAAAATATATGGTAGGTACTTACACGTTTTATGCCGGGGCCACACCAACGGGAAACGCCGATAATTATCGCGATAAGTTGTGGCTGCAGTGCTGCACCTACGATTAATGCCCGTCATCGCGATAATATCGGCGTTTCCCGTTGGTGTGGCCCCGGCATCACTGGATACGTGCGGGTATGATAGGTGGAATAACCACTTGTCAAGTAATAAGGCTAAGCCTAGATCGTACCAGGTATCAACTCACCATGTCGGGAATTTTGTCATAAATTTGGTCATGTCAAATGTGACGAAATTCGCGAAACATGTCTTGTGGTGCCTTCTCATTGTTGTAGAACCACACCAGGCTAAGCCTAGCTCGTACCACCTCACCATGTCGGGAATTTTGTCGTATTTGGTCATGCTTAATGTGGCAAAATTTGTGAAATATGTCTTGTAGTGCCTTTTGTCTAAGTGGAAGTCACTGATTCGAAAATATTATTACCGAAGTTGTGACATGCTGTTACGACGATTAGTGTTAATGATTTCAACGTCATCTTGATAGACCAGCCTAGCCACCAACCCAAAGCAGACATTGTTTATTTTTTATGAGGCTAGAACCAATGTTGACGACACAGAAATTCATAAAATATATTTTTGAATTAGGTTTAATAAGTTACTTACATTTCTTGTTGATAAACTTAAACCTTAACTTAGATCTAGACATTCAAGAATTATGTTGATTTGGTGACCAATAACTTGTATAACAATTTTACAGTTCACAAAGTTAGTCATAATTACAACCGGTGCACAGCCAAATTATCTACCTATCATAAACCTACGATCAAGTTACATTCAAGTGACGTCACATCAAAACAGCTGTTAGTTGACACAACACTATCGAAAAGTCATAACAAACCGGACGTTTCTCTTTATGAATTTAACAATTTAATTTAGCCTTCTAATCTAATAGGTCGTTATTTTGCAATTAACTTACGACAACATCCAATGTGGAGGTAGAAGACATGTCGATTGTGAAAATCCCCTCGCCACTCGACGCAGGTACCACTTTAGTGCCACGTTTTGGCACTTTGAAGCACCCCACTAGTTTAAAAGTACGCACCATTATCACTATTTGCACAACAAACACTTTTTTAATTCAAAATAGTTCGTGTTTACACTTCGAATAAATCAAATATGGCGGCAAAACACGATGGCCGTGCGAACGCTACGCGCATGCGCGGTTGAATGACAGTTTGGGTCATTATGGCGCGAAGCCGGTGCGGCCAGGCCAGGTAGATTTTGTCTATTTTATCAGGAACTTGATGGTCAGCGATAAACCTTTTTGCATTGTTTCCTAGCTGTTTTGAGAAAAATAGAGATATTTCATACCCGTTTTTTATTCTCACGGTTCTGGTGCATTATGAAGCTGTTATGGATTTTTGTTGGTGAAATATTTTGTTATCTAGAACTATGTATAATATTATTTATTTTTATTATTTCCATTGTGTATTTTTTTTATAAGTATTTCGCTATACTTACAGTTTAAGCCCTTTATTCATAAACATAGCGATTAGCGACTGTTCAACCACACATTTTGACAAAAAACGTTATAATTATAAATAAACCCCATAGAGCATATTGCGTCAAACATAGCATGACATGAAACTTTAGGAAAGGTCCCTTTCCTAAAGTTTTTAAGAAGGCCATGTTCACCCAATTTTTAAGTGGCTATTAGTAACTGTGTCGTAAATTATAGACTAATTTTCAGTACTCACTACCATTTCTAAGGTTTTTGAAAAACTCATAAATAAATAATTTATGTAACTAAATAATAATATAATTCTCGTATATCGGCGTGGGGAGGCACGTTTGCTACAGACTGGTATGCTGCGAGTAGAGAGAGTGCAAAGTGCTTTTAAAGAAGCCTATTAGGTACCCGACTGTAACTTTGTACCAAAAATGCTCTGTACTCACAGTAAGACAATTCTATGTGCTTCAGACCGCGTAAGCATGCTACAATCCCACATAAGCCAAATAAAAAGCGCAAGAAGGACATTGTGTGCGAAATTCAGCCTCATAGAACCGCTCTCGCCAGTAGCCATTTTTATATAAATAGTTCTCGTCTTTATAACCGTATTAACAAAATAGTATACGTACATAACTTAACAAAAAACAAGTGCAAAAAAGAATTACGAATCCTCTTACTAAAGTTAAATTACCGGAAGACTGAAGATCTTCTCAAACCAATCCAAGATGTATTTCAAAAGCAGACGCATACATACACTCACACATACAGAATCACTCACCTGTGCACTCTCGTGCACGCACACGCACAAATGTTCAACATAAGTAAATAAGTAACTTAATTTTAATGTAAATTTAGTTTATTATATTAATTGTTTTATTATTTTTTACTGTTTATTTATTTACGATAAGTAATTTTATATTTTTTACGCGTTCATTAAATAGCACGTTCGAATTTTTAAATATTTTTATGTAACCTATCTTGCAAGGCGCTGGAGTCTGTGATACAATGATTTGTATTCATTAGTACAGGCACACATGCACCAACGATACACTTTTTTCTATAATGTCCATTTTTTTTTGGAAAATATATTTTTTGAACCTTAAATGTGTTTTTTCTGAAATAAAAATTTATTAATTAGGTACAGGCATCTTGAAATGAGCGATGAGACGAGCAGTGGTGGACCAGTGGTAACGACCGCGACTTTCGAGAGGGTCGTAGGTTCGAACCCAGACAAGCACCTTGTGTGAATTTTTTTATCACCACTGTTCTCAAAACGGTGAAGGAAAACATCGTGAGGAAACCGGCATGTCCTAGAACCAAATATTCGAAGACATGTGACATCTACCAACCCGCACTGGGCCCGCGTGGTTGGTGGATTACGGTCCACTCCCTCTCACTCACAGAGAGGAGGCCTGTGTTCCAGCAGTGGGTACATTATAGGCTGATTATGATGATCTTGAAATGATGAGAGTATATAAGATTTTGATAATATATCAATGAATGGATTCACTACAAACAAAAATACAATCTTCAGATGAAACAATAGTAACTGTTAAGCTATTGTTATTAAAAAAACAAAATGAAGAGAAAGCAGGTAAACCCAACAACACTTTGTTTATCCTTCAAACACGTTTTGTTAACTAGCAACACAGTTTTAATGGTCGCGTGCAAGTCTTGCCATTTGCATATAAATCTCGGTGTTGCCAAGTGAAAGTAGCAGCGCTTGCGCAAGGACATTGATCGCACAAGCACCGGTGAATGATTCATAGGAAACAATAAACTGGTCGGTCGATACTTAGAAATGGTCGGAATAGAAGTATTTAAGTTGCAAAATGGTGTGAGATAACTTGGTTGTTTTTTGGTTTGGACGATTGAAATACGATCTTGTGGAGCGACGATCTTCAGGGATGTCTGGTAGGGTAACAGCTGGATGAGGAGACTGGCTGAGGATTGCGTTAAATGGCATACGATTGGAGAGGCCTTTGTCTATCATTGGACTCTTATATGCTGATGATAATGACGATTGAAACGATTGAAAGACTGAAAGCAAACAGAAGGTCAATTCTCGTAATTTAAAACGTTCAAAATCTAGTCGCAGTCTCATCTCAGCGACAAACAAAAGTCAAAAAAACTTGTCAAAATGTAGGGAAATTAGAGGTATTTTGGACAGATTGAGACAGATCAGACTGTGAACGTTCTTAAAATTACGAGAATTGCCCCTCAGGTGCAGGTACAGTATTTTATCTCACAAAGCGACACGCGCTCTATTGTGGTTACGAAGTGTGCAAACATGCTGTGTGCAATAAGAGCTCTCGGAATCGTCCGAGACAATCGCGAAGTCGGAAGTGTGTGTGTCTGTGCGTTATGTGCTGACGTTACTCATCTTCACGCACACATCTTCACAGCGTGTTTGTATACTTGGGTAATACAAGTAAAGCGCGAGACGAAAGGGAGAGCGTGATATAAAATTGTAAGCGTTTGCAAATGTCCTTTATAATGCGCACAGCAAAAGACTGGAACTCTCTACCTGCGTCTGTTTTTCCGAGCGCATACAACCCAAATTTCTTGCAAAGTGAGAGTGAACAGGCTTCTTCTGGATAAGCTCGCTCCATCGTCGACTTTGTCTCTGTCATCTTTGACCTAGACTAGAGTCAAGAGCAAGTCCATTTCAAATAATAAAAAAAAAGTAACAATCTATGGTTACTGATGTGTCGATTTAAAATGTGATTTTGATTAAAGAGTGTTTTTTCTTGATGATATTCAAGTATTGTGACTTTGTGAGACCAATAATCGAATACATTTTGAAAGCACGAGCACAGTCAGTGATATCCTTTCTACACGCAGATGACGATAGCGATGATTATGATAGTATTACCGATTGCCTTTTTATTGCAGTAATCAAATCAAATGGCCTATAAAACAGTTGCCGTAGTAGTAAAAATCGTGATGTTTATTTAAAGCGAGGTTTAGATTAGCAAGTTCTTCCTGCAATTTCTTGAGCGAGTTCTTGCTGGTCCGTTTACATTACGTGCAATATTTGTAGCACAATTCACGGTCGCAAGTGATCCTAAAGATCTTCCTTGCAAGTTCTTGCCCGATTGTTTAGATTTACGATGACTCACAACGATTTCTTGGGAAAGAATTCTCTGGTCCGTTTAGATTGCCTGCAATTTTTGTAACACAAGTCGCTTTCGGAAGTCACCAGCAAGATCTGGCCTATAAGTTATTGCAAGACTGTTTACATTTTTACCAGCATTTCTACGCAATAATTATTGCCAACTGAGTGTCAGTTTATTATTTTGAAGTGTCCGTGCATTTATCAAAACGTCAAAATGCCTAGCTGTAGTAAAATACGTGCTGCTGCTGCTGTTATGATAGTAGGCAGCGTAAAACAACGCAAAGATCGAAAGTGGGTAAAAGACTGGATAAAAAGAAGAGATATTGTTGGTATACAAATGAATTTATTAATTGAGCTGAGAACTGAAGAACCTTCACAATTTAAAAATTTCTTGAGAATGACTGAAGAGAACTTCAATATGTTGTTAACAGAAATTCGTCCAATTATTGAAAAGCAAGATACTAAAATGCGTGCTGCTATTCCCGCCAGGGTCCGTCTGTATGTTACTCTTCGATATCATACTGTTCATACTTTTCTATTAGCGCCACAATTTCATTTCGCGCCCATACTTTTTTAACTGACATCTTGGTCAACACAGAAAACTTTATTTTGCAAACAAATAAATCCAGAAGTTCTCGCGGCAATGTCAAAATAGCGTTTACACGTGTGACTTCCGACAAGTCTGTGCAAGTTGCAACCCTAGCAGAAGTTAACTTGCCGCAGCAGTTTACACAATGGTGACTGCTTGAGGAAGTCAATTTCTGCATTTTTTTTGCTAATCTAAACTCGCAAGCCTTGCAAGCTGAAAAAATTGCAGAAGTAGCTTGCCGCGGCCATATTTTGGCGTTTACACATGTAACTTGTAGCAAGGTCAGCAAGCTGCAGCACTTGCAGAAGTTAGCTTGCCACACCTATTTACACAGTGGTAACAGCTTGCGCAAGTCAACTTCTGCAAGTTTTATTCCTAGTCTAAACCTCGCTTAACAATAGATCTATTGACGTTTATAAGTTTTAGTGTCTGTGTGACCGCGTTTTTCTTCTAAAGTACGCAACGGATGTTGACATTTAGATAATTTATTCCGGATTTTTTATGTGTATTATAATTATATTCATAACTAGCTTTTGCCTGCGACTTCGTCCGCGTGGCATAATGACTTCCGGAAAAAAACAATTTATCCCCCTTTTCTCCCCTTTGGGAGGGAATTTCCAAAAATCCTCTCTTAGTGGTAGCCTAATCCTCCCAACAAACACACATGCCAAATTTCAGCTCTCTACTGCCAGTAGCTTCGGCTGTTAGTTGTCTGTCAGTCACTCAGTAACGGAAGAGTTTTATATTTATATAGATATAGATCAGTGGCGAAGGTACCATACAACTCGATTCCCGGCGGCTTCCCTTCGAAAATTCAGAGCATAACCACTCTATAGTCAATTCATCATTGTAATTTTCTTTTGGTATTTTTTTTTGCTCCGGCCTACCTCTGTCATACATTCACCCTTCGCCACTGAGATAGATAGCTGTGCCCGCAACTCCGTCAGTGTGTAATTCCTTGTGTGTTATTAAGTTAATGTATTGGTAATATTGTTTAGATCACGTTCACATGAGGCTTAAGTACCTATACAACGAAATTACTACTTCACCTAAAAAGAAATAAAATGTAAACTATTAATAATTTGTAATTTGAACGAATATAATACACTACCAAAATAACTAATACCTATTTTATAAAATAACAACAAAAGAAAACTAAATAAACTAAATTAATTTAAAGACTAAAAGTCGCGCTGATAAACAATATTGTCTGTCAATAAGGTCGAATGCTCGGAACGTCTACTCGCATCAACAGCCAAATATTGTATGAAGTTCGCGTTTTTTTTTTTTTTGGGAATGGCATCTCGCAGTTCAACCTATGAGGTTGTCGTCTGCTTAACCGGGCTTGCCTGTGGATGCCTCAAAATTAAGGCCTCCAGCCAGGGCTTAAAAAAAACTTAAAAACTAAGCGACTACACGCTAAGGGCACCCCCTGTGGGGTACGGACCTCGGCTTAGGGCGTCGCTTGCAGCAAGGGACAGGCTGGATCGGAATTATTTAGGGGCGAATTTAATACTACAGGCTCAGCGGCGCGGGCTGGCTCGAGCAAGGGTCGGGGAGGAGAATTTACGGGGCGTCGCGACGGGCGTCCTCGACGGCGAGGACGGAAGGACGGTTGTCGGGTCGTGTTGTACTGGTGGCTTTCCTGCTCTCCTGTAAGAGGGTAGTGGCGTCGTCGGGGATGGTGAGGGTATGCCTTGGTCGGCGAATCCTACTTATGCGGGAGGGAGTATATCGGGAGGCCGCCGCAATCAGGGCAATTGGGGTGCTTTATAGCATAGTCGAAGTATCGCTTGGCGAGGCGCTTCATGAACTGCTGGATGGTGTGAAGTTCGCGTTTGGATCCCCCGACCTTTTATTCCTCCCGCCGCGAGCCGCGTCGAGCGCGGCGACCGCTACACAAAAATAATCCTTATAGCATGATTCAGTATTCACGCGCGATGGCTTATTAGCGTATTTCATGTATAACTTTGGTGTTTCTGTACCGATTTCTATGATTATTTTTTTATTAAATAGGTAATAATGTTAACATTTTTTAATTAGGGATGAGTGAGAGTGCTATAAACGTAAGAGTAGACAAATATAATCAGAAAGCTCCGAACTGCTAAGCTATCGGGAGTTACGCGTATTATTGTGAGTCAACCATAAAAGATAGACATTTGCTGTCGTAGAATATTTTTTATATAATTTTAAGGAAAACATTTCCGTCATACATGATTTCTGTGTAGCTTTAACCATTAAGGCTGCACACGCGACGGAAGCTTCAAAAATGGAGTAAGTTCTCCGGTTTTCCCAACATTTCCCTTCACTGCTCTGCTCCTATTGATCGTAGCGTGATGAAAAGTATACTATAACCTGCCCAGGAGTATGAAGAACAATTGTACCAAGTTTCGTTGAAATCCGTCGAGTGGTTTTTGTTTCTATAAAGAACATACAGACAGACAGACAGACAGACAGACAGACAGACAAAAATTTTACTGATTGCATTTTTGGCGTCAGTATCGATCACTAATCACCCGCTGATAGTTATTTTGGAAATATATTTCATGTACAGAATTGACCTCTCTACAGATTTATTATAAGTATAGATAGATAGAAGAAGATAGAAGAAGATATAGATATTAAATGTAGATTATTCAGGGTGAAATTTTAATCACCGTTTTCCTCTTTAGGCGTCATTGTACTCATCATTATGAACAACTTTTACTATGGGACCAAATCTGAAATCGTAATAAAAAATCAGCTGTTTTTTTTTTAAATTTCATAATGATGAGCACAATGACTCCTTAAGAGGAAAACGGTGATTAAAATTTCACTTAATAATTTCAGTTACTGCCATAGAAATATAAAACATATATCTATGGTTACTGCTCTCCTCTCCGAGCCGGTCTGTGTGAACGGACCCTTATCTTACTAAAACTAATCGCATTGATACCACTATGCTTACAGACACTTCAAAACCGGTTACAAGCTCGAGAATGCAATATATTGCGAAATAGCTTCGATTCAAAATTAACATACGTCCTTCTGAGAACCGGCATTATCAATGAATGACTCACTGGCACATTTTCCGGTATTATAAATACAGCCTTCGTATTTTTACTAGTTGGTTGAATATTCTCACGATTTCATAGGAAACCACAAAATGTTGTAATTTGGCTGATTGCATCTGTAGATTCTTTGGTAGGTAATTTATGTTGTCCCGACGTTTATTTATTTTATCGCCGTAGTTTATGTTTTAGGTAGTTGGAATTTTATCTTGGTTTTTAACCAATTAAGATTTCTGAAAATTATATTGTTAGAAATATTCGATGTACTACCACCTACCTTTAAATATTTTTCCTGTAAATCGAATTAGAATTAAAATCGACAGAACAAAAAAAAGTTTCAGTTTTCAAACACGTTTTATTTTTTTCACGTTGTAAATAAAGTTTTTGTAATAGCTACATTACAAGACTTAAATTGGAATTTATGAATTTTTGATTGGCTCTGAATATTTTTTTTTATTATGAACAATTTTCAACTGGTATCATGGACAGCTGATTCCATGTACATGGTTAAAAAAAAATAAAAAAGATTAGATCATAATCGCTTCAAATTACCGATTCGGCATGAAAAAGTTTCTAAATATTCAATCCAAATATTTTCTTCTACGTTAAATACTTTTCCAATTTGAATTCTTGTACCATAGTGGCATCATAAAAAGCATACTTCAGTTGCTACAACAAAGAAAAAGATTAAAACATTCGAATACACTCAATCCTCTTGAACACCTTGATCTTCATTTGAAGCACGGCCAGAATCCAGTCTGCTTCAAGCGCTACATACCGCATGTCGTGGTCCGTGTGATGACCTTCAATCCTGAACCACATCTGGAAATATAAAAAGCGCTTTAAGGCATTTTAGTTACTGCGATCGTTCATCTTGGCATGGGCAAGCGATGAGGAGAAAAGAAACGCATAAGGTTAAGAGATTGATGAATAAAGTAATTGATGGGTGAAGAGAAAGAGGGGACCAAACGAAAGATGGATGATGAATTGTGAGAGTTGTTAATATGAATGAAAAGAAAGTGAATGCTAACATTACAGCTAACAAGTAACATTTTGCTTGACTCCTACCGATTTCGGTAGGAGTCAAGCCTCCACCTCCTATGGAGGCCTTTGCCCTGCACTGGGACAATACAGGCTAGTTAGATTAGCTTAGAACCTAAGGAGACTGAGGAACCAAGTAGATAATTGACTGATTTTGATAGGTAATACGGGCTGGTGTCCGCAACCCCACCCACGTCAATGCGCGTATTTTGCGTACGGATTTATTATCCCGATTTTGATATACTTAGACATAATGAAAAGCTATTGTGACCAGGTTCCGAGATTATTTCAATTTCGTAAAGTCAGCTAACGGTTTTGTTGTTATTAATTTTAGCAAATATTTACCTACTTATATTATTAGCTGGCGTTACGCCACTACGCGCTCTCACGTCGCTCTAGACGAATTTATTGTTAAAATTTCGCATAAGATGTATATTTTATTACAATTTATGATGACACTTGTGTCACGTACGACATGATGCGTTAGGATGGCCTAAATAACGTCATGACACTCATGACAGCGCCCCACTTACTAATATTACCTAATATTCCACTAAAGGCTTGGGCTTCAATTACTAAAGGGATAAAACTGATCGCTCCCTATCGATAATTGACTGACACCCAAGTAGGCCGCAGCAAGGACAACCTCCAGAAGTGGGAGTTCATGGACGGCTCAGACCTCCAGTGTGTCTGCGGCGTCTCTTCACAGAAAATGGCTCACATCCAATCATAAATGTTCTTATATATCGATTTTATTCAATTTTGTGCGGCCATTGTTGTTTACATCTTTGGAAAATTTAGCGCGGCCGGACCTTACGTGTGTTAGACATCAACGGATTACATACAAGCCAATGCGACGTGAGATCCTCTTCACCACCTGCCGCATCGGTGCGCGGCGTCGTGTGAGAAGCGCCTAACTCCACAAAGACTGCAACCAGACCGCGGCCAAATGACGACACCGTGACATATTTTAAGGCTTACCTAGTAAGACACCTGGCCTACCGGCGGCGATTAACGAGATGCGAGTAGAGATAGTAACAAATGAAACCTACCAAGCTCGAGTCACTCAGCGTGTGTTCTGCCGGCTACGCGAACGTGCTGCGATCAAAGAGTACTCGCCGACGCGACGGGCGATGATGGCGGCGATGTGAACCACAGAACAGTTACTTCTTTTATCTGTTCTGTGGTGTGAACAGTCAGCGATCAACTGTTATTATTCGCGCACTCTATTTTCATCTCACTGCTTAGAGCTGAGGGTTGAAAATCCAGTGCGCGATAAAATCCCGCCGTGATATTTTTACGTACTTGCGAACGCGGGCTAATTGTTTGACTTACCGACGGCACACCACGATTTTCTTGGGGGTCAATGTGTTTGTCTTGAAGCGTGAAAAAGACTGATACTGTAGCCTGAGGTATGGGATACGCGACTGTCGGCTGGCTGAAGATAGCCTGCAATGTAAATCAATCTATAAATCCTTCTAAAAATGGTCCAACACCAGTCCGGCTATAATAGGTCATACAATAAACTTGAACATTGCTGAATGTGGGGCTTTCTATATTCGCTACACTATACTCCATAGGCTTAGGTAGTTAAATAAAGTTAAACAAAAAAACCACGTGACTTAGTTAACCGACTGAACGTAATACCAGTCTATTCAGTTGTCTTGCTACGTCACAGTTTTATTCTTCAATTTAGCAATGTTATAATCCATTAAAAAAGTTGCTAAATTGAAGAGTACAACTGTGACGTAACATGACAACTGAATAGACTGGTATTACGTTTAGTCGGTTAACTAAGTCATGTGGTTTTTTTGTTTACCTTTATTTAACTACCCAAACCTATGGAGTATATAGATGGTCAATAGAGAAGATAAAGCTTACACAATAATCGATTCGTTTCGGAAGCGTATCGAATGGTTGTGAATAGCTGCTATGCTAATGCTCAAAAAATATCTTAAGCCTCCATGCCGATAAAATAAGTTCATCATCATAATCATCATCCACAGCCCAGGATCACACCCAGGATCGACCCGTGATAGTTAAATTCTTACCTCAAAATAGTAATACTGAGAAACTTCATTCCTAGATCCCCCCATGTACCTGACGTGATACTGAAAGGTTTTCGCAAGATCCCAGTCATGTTCAATGGTCTGGTTGATGAACTTCTCACTGGTGATCGCGTATGGCGGTCGAATGGGTTTCAGGGACAGCTTGATATTGGTAGCAAAGTCGCGACTGACTGGAATTTGATAATTAATATTGATGATTAATCATCGCCAAAATTTATTAACCTTTTAAGCGCTTGGCTAAATATTCATTGCCGTGCCCCTAGCGCCCAGCTACAAATCGATAAAATAATATCTACAATAAATAAGGAGGAGAAATCGTTGTATTGATTAAAAAATGGTCAAAAAGTTTTTTCTCTATTTAATAATGGTTTTAGTTGTACCACGCAGTTAATAGGACAAAAATAAAACGAAAAAATCATGCATGTCTCTGTCGCATAAATACGACACGAGGGGTAGGGGCACGGAAATATGTGTCGCATAAATGCGACACAAGCGGATAAAATGTTAAATTTATATGCACATGCAAAAGTAAGAATGAACTATATCAAATCGGATTCTAAGATGTAAACGAAGATGATTAGGTATCTCATTCAATGGTAAAAGTATAACGGAACATATTATTATTTAGCACTTTCACATGTTTATAGTTTGTCTCGCACTGGTGATCGATAGGCTTTTGTTTAATATAAGCACGATGCAAAAGTCGCGTGAATGTAACACTCTCATACCATACATTACGGTGCTAGCAATTATGTAATAGATGTCACAAAACCGCAATGTGACGTTCGAGTGAGTTTGTGTGACGTCTGCACTATGCATAGCAATAGTAATTTTATTTCCAAACTTCATTACACGTTACATCAATGGAGGTTTCGACTCCTGAACTACTAGGACACCCTGTATCACAGGGGTCGGGGTTTTTCCAGTTACAACGGTCAGCATGACAAGACTTAGACTATACAATACACTATACTATTAATGGCTTGGCATACGTTGAGAAGCTCAGTAACTCCTTTCTATTGGGTTCGACAACACCCACTAATCCTTACGGGAAAATGAGAGAAGCATAGAGGGGTCGAGGTTTTTCCAGTTACAAGGGTCAGCATGACAAGAAAGAAAGAAAAAGTATATTGCGACTCCTACAGGAAGATCACAAACACAGTAAAAAATAAAAAATCAAGTTATACAATAAAAAAAAAGTAACAAAAAAAAGAAAAATGAAACAGAAAATCCTATACGAGGCCAAAAGACTCCTATCTCAGCATGATGCTGCGACATTTAAAAAATAATGTCGCAGCGCTGGTAAGACTTAGACTATACAATACACTATACTATTAATGGGTGCTTTTATAATTTACCGTGGCACGGCACGGTACGGCACGTTTTTATCGTCACGGTAAAGTAGGAAAGCAAAATGTATGCATTTGTATGCAAACGCTTTTAATTTACCGTCCACGGCAACGGCACGCCGCCCCGTGAACAGCAACGATCTACCGTGCCGTTGCCGTAGCATACTGCGCTCCCTATCAAATCGTCGCGGCATTGTTGAGAGTGTAGTGTGTGCGTACAAGAAATTTGTATGTGTGCGTGCGTAATAAAACGATTTTGTTGACATCCGAAAATAATTGAAAAACTTATTTGGGTCTTCCTTGAGCTTATCAAATAGCGTGTAGTATGACCCTTCTAAATATTTTACTTTTAAAAGCGGATGTTGCCAATACTTTCTAGTAATATGTCTTTTTTTACGTCTTAAATATAACAAATAGAGCATAAGTAGTCGCTGTCTCTTCGAGAACATGTCTGCACTTTGAAGACGCGCAAAGCGTAATAATTTCACGGCGAATTATAAAATCACCCTACGGCACGGCATGCCGTCCACTGCCACAAAACTTCTATCTCGTCCACGGTAATATCGTGCCGTGCCGTGAAACGGCAAATTATAAAAGCACCTATTGGCTTTGCACACGTTGAGAAGCTCAGTAACTCCTTTCTATTGGGCTCGACAACACCCACCAATCCTTACGGGAAAATAGGAGAAGCGTAGCTGCTGTTAAAGACCACTTAATTCTTATCGAAAAGGCCAGTTTTTGGGGCACTTCATTTGTGGGGGGTTAATGTTGTAAGTGAGTTCCGAATTCGGAGCATGATTAGAGGATTCAAGATCTTACAACGGCAGGGACTTACTTGTTTGAAATGTCTTGTATTTTTAATGCGTGAGACCACCATCATTTCGTGAAAGCTTTGTCTGAAGAAAAGTCAATTTCAACGTGTACGCAATTTGACCGGTAACTGAAATCAAAAGATTTACAGACTTGAACCTCTGACAAAACTTGAGAGTATATTGTTCAATATACAATAATTATTATACATACGTAACCGTCATGCCTCTAGTCCCGAAAAGGGTAGGTAGAGGGATCGGTACTGTCATGCAGCCAATGCTCTTCAAAGACGGTTGACGGGGTTCCCAAGAGTCAGGAGAGCATGTTTGTACGCAAATTCCATCCCCACGCTGCAACTGAGAATTTCCCGAGAGAAAAGTTTGATTAGATGGCCAGATCTGGGGATACTAGTCAGATATGACGAATCAGTTAGAGTTTGGAAAACAGTTTTAGATGCCCATTTCGCATTAAAGATGTGTAGAAGTGCAACAATTGAGAGAAATCAAGCATTGACGTGGCCCGAGCAAAATTTTAGTTTTTCTATTTCAATATCTATAAGTTCAAACTTAGTCCCTGATTACACTTATGACTTCAATATTGAGATAATTGTGCGGAAATCGGTTGTCATGCTATGGGCACGTGATTCGGAGGAATGAAGAAAACGTCGTAAGGAAAGTTTTGAGTATGAATGTAAGCTACGATGGCTATAAGAGTAGGGGAAAACCAAAGAAATTATTGATGGACTGTGTGAAAGATGATATGGTTAGAAAGGAGGTGACTACCGAGATGGCGAATAATAGAGAAGTATGGTAAAGAAAGACATGTTGCGCCGACCCCAAATAAATTGGGATAAGGGCAGATGATTGATATTTATCAAAATACTAGCAGCGCCCCGTGGTTTTACCCGCATAAGTTTCGATCCCGTGGGAATATCGGGATAAAAACTATCCAGTGACCTTTCCCGGGACTCAAAATATCTCTATACCAAATTTCATCTAAATCGGTTCAGCGGTTTAAGCGCGAAGAGGTAACAGACAGACAGACAAACACACTTTCGCATTAAATTTGTAATATCAGTATGGATAGCCTAGACACTAGTTTTTGATTTACTTCGGTCTGATCCCCTGAGCCACCCCTCCACCCCTCCCTCCTCGATCCCCTGCTAGTTCTTATTGTAAATGCGCACGCTCAGCCATCAATGTATTCCATCTGTTTGTAATCGACAACTCTAAAATTGACAGAAGGCTCCAATGCTATTATATTATCAGTTGATATTGATAGAAAATAGCAGGAGAATGAATTGAAATACTTGAAAAGTTACTTAGGGTCGAAAATCGAGTCTGAAATACCACGAGCTTCTCGTACCAGGATTAGCGTTTGACATGCACAGAAAAAAACCACCAGATTCAAATCAATTATGAAAGTACAGACGCCAGCACATTCAAACTAGCTGAAACTGTCAAATTTTCCCAATCAACTTTGAACCTCATGCTTTAGCGATAAAGTTGAAAATCTATTAAAGAAATTTGACAGATTGTAGTAGCTTGATGTGCTGGCGTCTGTACATAACCAAGGCCTATTCCAGTGCGAGAAAACCATATAAGCAGAGAACATGATAGTACCGTGTTTCTTGTGTCAGTAGAGTTGCAACAGAAGCGTTTTTCTAGAGATTGCAGAAGAGCTCGAACCGTGGTGCTGTACTCACTCGCCAGTTGTTTGAGAGTCAGTCTCATCCCCAACTTTTCCTTCGCCCTGTTTATCACAGACACCACGGTGTCAATCGCCTGTTCTTCATACGATTTGATTTCGGGGATATTCATGTTGGAATACTTTGAGGGCTTTTTCAATAGAACTATTTTGTTTTGACAAACGGGTTATGCTTATGTCACGTCATTGTGTTGGATTTTTGTTTTTTAAATATCGTTTTTTTTTTGTTATTGGCTTTGTACAAAGTTTTTAATTGCCTACTTTGTGAGTTTTCTTCGAAATTGTTTTAAGAAGTTTTTTTTTCAATGGTGTCTGTAACAAAAAATACTTTTTAATAAAAACTTAAACCGATTATTCATTAAAATGACTGATTTTGAGTCGGCGCCAAACAAAAAAAGGCGCCAAGTAAAAATATGGCAGCTTGATTGATCTTCGCTAATTGATCTGCGTGGATTTTTTGTTTGGCGCCGACTCAAAATTGGTAATTTAATTTAGGAGCTTATTTATATTGACAGGTTTAGACTTAGACTGACAGGTTTTAACCAGACTACTTTTTAAAAAGATAAGCGTGGTCATAAATTAAAAACATACGATAAATTATTTAAAAATGTATAATTTTTTAAATGATTAAATATTATATTAAAATTTTCGAGTACCTATATACGCGTCGAATTGAGAACCTCCTCCTTTTTTTCGTCAGTTAAAAATGTGAAGGCATTTGTGAGCTAATGGTTTCAATGAAACTGCCATTTAATGATATATTGATGATGATTATGATTGATGAACTTCAGCATGACCAAGGAAGAATATTGCGTACAAAACCTTGATTTTAAATACATGAGTAAACCTTTAAGGCGGAGGTTTCCGAAAACGGTCAAAAAGTTCGTTTTTTAAAGCAGTGTATCTCTTAAACCGTAAATACTTTTGACCATAGAAAAAATTATGATATTTTCAAGTCTTACTTTAATACAGTGATGGAACTGAAATCATAAATAAATATACATTAATGCATCAAAATAATGTTCAAATACACCTCTTAATTTTCTTTAAAAGCAGTTTATCCCTTCATTAACAATTTTAATTACAATTAAAAATATACCATTAAATGTCTAATGCCAAACTGCGTTCAATGATGGATTATTTATTATTAAATAGTTTTTGTAAATAGATAATTGCTTCATATTTGCAATAAATGACCACCGTTGTGTCATCGCGCTTCTCTTTCTTTTCTATGCAGTCCGACAGTGACCGCGCTTTAGGTCATGTAGTCGCCTTAAGCCTGATTAGGCTATCATAAAGTGTTAATTACTGTAAGGGCAGTTTGACGCACTACTCAATAAATTAATTTCAATATTCCTGCTTAAAATTAAAATCCCGGAAGTAACTACTTAATAAATAATCCTAAATATAGTATTTGTCGAAGGACCGATGGCCAGTGGAGCAGACGAGTCCTAGAGTGGAGACCGCGGCAATCGCAGCGTGGGACACCCTCTGCAGCAAGATGGACCGACGATCTAAAGAAAGTGACTGGGACAGACTGGATGCGGAAGGCGGAGAACAGGATGTTGTGCTTCAGCCTGGGAGCGGCCTATGTCCAGCAGTGGACTGTGATAGGCTGAGTTGATTGATAGTATTGCACTCTGTATTACATACGACACTGTCCTCCTTTTACATCCTTATACGAATATAAACATCATTTGAAATCCAGTTCTTAATACTAAGGTAAATACACACATCAAAAGTGTCTAGGGATCAAGCATTTTTATGCGGATTTCTTGAGATTGAGATGTGGCTTTGTAATAAATTTATGATTTTATAAATTTATATGGATCCTTTTTGGTGCATTTCATAATTTGAATCAGGAACTGTGAATCAAATTCGAGTAAAAGATGAAAATCAGCTGTCAATATTTTCCCTATAAAAACATACAACGCATTGAAGACATTATTAGTGCTACTGTTTCCCTACTACTGATTAAAACCAACGTTATTATGGAGCGGCGACGACATTTAAGCAGGGAAGAAATGCTCAGAGCCGTGGGAATGATAGAAGCTGGTTCCCGGCAACGTACTGTGGCTTTAGCTCTGAATACAAGTCAGAGTGTTATCAGTCGACTTTGGACACGTTACCGAAGCACTGGTACCGTGGCTGAGCGCCATGGAGGACGGTATCGCTGCACCACACGGAGACAAGACCGATACATTCAAATCTTAACTCGAAGAGCTCCAACAATAACCGCCATGATGTTAGCCGTGAGGCTTCATCACTCTTCAGGGAACTTAATTAGCGACCAAACAGTCAGAAACCGCTTGCATGAAGTGAACCTTCATTCCCGAAGACCGCTACGGGTACCACCTATAGCAATGCACAATCGTAGGATTCGATATCAATGGGCTCTTGAACACAGAAATTGGGCAGAAGAACAATGGCGTTTCGTGTGCTTTTCTGATGAGTCTCGTTTTGGTATGAGACCGGATACAAGACGTATACGACACTGGAGAACCCCTGGACGCCAACAGCGATTAAAATCCTGCCAGGAAGTCCATCCTTATAGTGGTGGAACCATCATGGTATGGGCGGGTATTTGGATCGGCGGAAGAACTGAGTTGATTTGGATCAGAGGCAACCTCAACGCTCAAATTTATGCTGAGACGATTGTATCAGACGTCATCGTTCCTCTACAAGTGCAAATCGGTCCCTTATTTCAGTTAATGCATGATAATGCACGACCGCACACCGCAAGAGTTGTAAGACAGACTCTCGCCGCAGCTAACATCAATGTCCTGCCCTGGCCTGCTCAGTCGCCAGACTTGAACCCGATTGAGCATGCGTGGGATATGCTACAGAGAAGAGCTCTGCCGAATATGGAGGGTATCCAGTCGCAAGAAGACCTTTTTTTGTTGTTGCAACGAACATGGGCTGCCATTCCACAGCGTGATTTGGATGAACTCATTTTGAGTATGCCAAACCGATGTTCTTGTGTTGTTAGTGTTCGCGGTAGAAACACGGATTATTAATTGTTTAAGTTACCCAATAAAATTTTAAAGAAAACTGTTATTTCAGTCTTTTTTTCGAACTTTTGTGTTAGTGGTTCAAATGTCAAAAATCCCTTTATTAGGAAAATGGCAAATTTCTTTATTAATGCAAAGGTGACTTGGTTTATCGTTACTGTGACAAACGAAAACACTTTATTTGATGAATCCTTAAAGAAAATTTTAATTAATATCAATCAGGAGAAAAGTTATTGCAAAAATATATGTTGATCCCTAGACACTTTTGATGTGTGTATGTAATGCTGGCATTACATATTTTCCTTACTACGTCATAATAACAATGGTATAACAGTTTCTGATACAGCATGTATCAGAAACTTATGGTCAGTTTTAAGGATTTGTGTACAGACCATCAAACAGAAAAACTTTCTCCATGGGACCAACATTGTAGTACGGACGCCAGCACATCGAGCTACTACAATCTGACAAAATTTAATAGATTTTCATCTTTATCGCTAAACCATTAGGTTCAAAATTGATTGGGAAAATTTGACAGTTTCGGGTAGCTTGATGTGCTGGCGTCTGTACCTAGCATAAAAAATTATCAGCCGCTTCATACATTTCGGTCGAGTTGGTATTGAAGTTATGTATGTAACAGTTGATAACTTTTTCTAAGCCATGCTGTACTTATATTTATCACTCATTTGGAGAAACATCGACGTAACTGCTATTTTTTTTTAAGTCTTTGCTTTCGTAATGTAAATACGCTTTCTAAGTGCTTTGGCTTATTTAACAAATTTTTGGGAAAAAATACATTTACGTCGATATTTCTCCAACAGAGCGATGTTACTAGGCCCTTATTATTGATATAGACTCAGTGTGTTCGTTAGTTTAAGTTGACATACACGTCATTTAACCACTGTAATTAGGTACCTAATGTAATGGGTGATGTCTGACTTTCCTGTTATTGTTACCATTGCTCTCTGTTTCCGTGGTTATGGGAAAATACATACAAACACGTAGAAAGTAGGTAATACATGACTGTGTACTGTCATGTTCCTTTTGCGAAAGCTGCCAAATTGTTTGTGCAAATTTTGGGTGCAGTACAGTACAGAAATCAACTACGACAGCTGTCGTAGTTAGTAGCAGTGTTAGTAGTAGGACAGCTGTCCTTAGACGATTTGACACTTCCGATGAGTTTTTGCCCGTCCGAAAAAGTTAATTAATCGGGTGTAGGACTCATTCCGAAGTTTCGAATTAGATTCTAACGGGCACGTATCTTCGTTGACCAACTTTGGAGTAGGTACGTCGGCCCACGTGAGAATAACAACAAGAAGAATTACAAATTAATAACAAAAATCGTTTTCCTTAATTAAATGGTAATTAATGCCTTAATGTCTCGAGAAGTTCCTCAAGGAAGAGTTCTGACCGTAGGGTGTTGTGTACCGCCGGTTTCGTGGCCGGCTACATGACACCAGTCAGCGAAACACGACGCAGACACTTTAGTTAGTTTTTAGTGTAATTATAATGTTGTACGTATGTATTTATAGTATTTTTAAGTTATATTAATATTGTATTGTATATGTTTATATGGGCCTTGATGCCTGAAATAAATGCATAAACAAATAAATAATGTTGTTTTAATGATAGGTAAATGATTTAATTTCTGTAAGTAGGTTTGTACAAACACTTTTACACGTCAATCATAGTTTTTAAAACTAGATGAGGTCGGCGTTTCCGATCTGACTACTCTGAGAAGAAAGGCCGAAACAAACTCAGAGGTCGCAGTCTCTTTTAAAGCCCAGATATAATCTTGGCCAGATCATGTGAAGACCATGTAGATTGGTGGTTTTGACGCATAAAAGTGTTTTTTTTAATCCTATTTACAAAAGTAAATACGCGAGTTGACGAACAAGTCAATTTATCAGGTGCTTATCACGCCCAAACACCTGACAGTAGACAAACAAATGCAGGTGTCATTTCATTTGACTATCTTATCAAAAATCATTATTATTATTATCATTTTACTTTGTCACGTGTTTGTCACTTTTAGCGTCTATCATCATCATAATATTGTTTAGGCGCATTTTGATGGCTATGTTTGTTGGATTTGTATTTGGGTGTGCATTAAAAATAAAACGTCATCGAATACTTTTTTATAGGTAAAACTATTTTACCTATGTACCTTATATTATTTGGCAAACTGCACCCTAATTGCGCAACACACTATCAATCAAAATTAATTTATTAATAATATATTTTTATCTTAATCTGAATCATTTTGAAGGATATTGCTAATCCATTGCTTCATTTATTATGTTCGAAAAATGTGTCTGCTGAACAAAGTAAATAACGCAATGAATGTTGTTTGACTGTCAAAATAAAAACCATTAATTCCTACTGTTAGTATGGTTACGCCGCTCAATTTCAACCGGTTTTCCCTAAACGGTTACGTATGATAACAAGTTGTAACAATAAAGGAGTTTATTTATAAATAAGCTGCTTAAAATTAAGTAATGATTAGGTCACTAATCATGTCAAATGTCAATTTTTGACGATTAAACGTCTCAACTTCAAGCAGCGTTTATAAATAAAGGGGATAAATGATATCGTAAATATCGTATTTGTGGTAAACGCATCGAAAGGGGCTTGCAGTTAGAGTCCGACCGAAAAAATATTTTCAGCCAAAAACGAAATTCGGCGATTTGCAATTTCACCCAAAACCCGGTAACGAAAACTAAGTTTGAGAATTTTCCTTTACCCTTTAAAATTTCCCGAAATCACACCTTAGTAACAGGCTACACTCCCCAAAATATTTTAGACCAGCCAAAAAAGAAATTGGCCTAAAATAAATTAGGACCCAACCTAATTTATTTTAGGCCAATTTCTTTTAGGACAAAAAACTGAGCATAATGGTGTTGGTGTCTACCTTTGGGCAGCGCCTTAACATGGGGCTATTAAACACCTCAACCCACCCAACCTAATATATCTATTCGTATTTTCATGATATTCAATGTTATACTGGATGACCCACATTCCTGCACTAAGAATGGACTCTAGTACATCTCTGCTTCTCAGAACTCATCTACTATAAATGCGTGCCCGCCGGCCGCCGTGCCGTGTGTCCTCTCCTAAGCGCCAGTTGTAAAGTGACTCATCAATAGCGCGAGCGCAACTCGCGAATACACATAATAATTTGTATGCGTCAGTGCGAAAGTAAGTATAATACTGTATAGTAAATATGAGTCATCCATGGTTTCTTAGGAACGTTGGCTGTACTCTCGAATATGAATACCTTTAGTATTTGAACTGCACCCTAATTGCGTAACATACTATCGATCGGAATCTGAATCGTTTTGAAGCAAATTGCTAATTAATGCATTGCTTCATAAGTTCGAAAAATTTGTCTGCCCAGCAGTGTAAATAACGCAATGAATGTTGTTGAACTGTCAAAATGAAACCGATTCCGATTGATAATGTGTTACGCAATTGCCCCGCAGATTATACACACTTGCGGGGTGATTGCGTAACACACTAACGGTAGTAATGGCTTTAATTTTGACAGTTCAACAACATTCATTGCGTTATTTACATTGCTGAGCAGACATATTTTGCAAACATAATGAAACAATGGATTAGCAATATCCTTCAAAATTATTCAGATTGTGATTGAAAATCAAGCTACTACAATATGTCAAACTTCTTAATAGATTTTCAACTTTATCGCTATATTATTATAAGGTTCAAGGTTGATTGGGAAAATTTGCTACATGTTTTTTTACCTACATGTTTGCTATACGGCTCTTCAGCTGGTTTTTATCGGACGTTAACTTCTTTGACTAAGTATTGCTCATCATCAACATCCTTCTGGTCTTATCTCAATTTATTTCGGTCGGAGTAACTTGTCTTCTTGTTTCATACCCGACACCTACTTCTCATTCAATCGTCATCTCAGTATTCACCCTCTTTCTATAGGCCCACCACTTAACTGAGACTTTGCCTGAAGTAGCCGCGCGGTGCGGGAGGACAAACGAATGTCGTCAGTTTTTAAAACAACCTGTATAGTCACATATTTGTGTGCCTGTATTAGAGCAAGGTTAGTTTTAGACTGAGCAATGGTGGCCCAGTGGTAACGGCCGCGACTTATGAGTTCTAGGTCGTAGGTTCGAACCCAGATAGGCGCTACTTTGTCTAAATTATTTTATCACCACTGCTCTCAAAACGGTAAAGGAAAACATCGTGAGGAAACAGGCATGTCCTAGAACCAAGAATTCGAAGACATGTGACATCTACCAACCCGCACTGGGCCCGCGTGGTGGATTACGGCCTACTCCCTCTCACCGAGAGGAGGCCTGTGTCCCAGCAGTGGAAACTCTATAGGCTGATTATGATGATAATTATGATTTTCGTCCCTCGAGTCTATGTAACAATAACACTAATGACTAAGTATAATAATATGATAGTTCAGGGCTAATGTTCTTAAATATATGGTACCCTTTGAACTGTTATTCTACGTTGACTATATCTTAATGATTCACGCTTCTGAAAATATTGACACAAAATGTAATATCATTAAATACACATAACTCGATCGTGGTATTACGTATTATGTACGTTAGTAGTAATTTGTTATATTATGAGTCAGAAATACCAGACGTATTACTTAATAGGTACTCAATCTATTGTTTATCGCTCGTTTGGAGAAACATCGACGTACTCGTAAATGTGCTTTTTTCCAAAAATTTCATAGGTACCTTCTACGCTTTGGAATGGGCAACTAGCTTCATATTTTCTTTCTGATCGACTTCTTGACAGTTCAAAAGTGCCTGTAAATGGATTAATTGAAAGAAATTCTTTGAGTTTGACTTTGAATAGTACGCCTTTTCGCCAGCTATGCTAAATTATACAACATATTTTTTATCGCCTTTTCTGACGATATACAAGAAATTCACGAAGTGATTCGTGAAAAAAAATCAGCTGTTCCCTACATTTATGGTCCCATGTAATTGGGCCCAAATCCAGACTTAGGGCTGCTACTGAGAAATTCCAGATGGAATAACCTAATAAAACTGCCCGACCCGAGAATCGAAGCCAGGGCCTCTGCATGTTCAACTGTAGCGCTGGCGACTACTAGACCAACGCGGCAGTCTTACGTAAATATCAAATCAAAATATTTTGTTTCACATAAACCGACATGGGCACTTATGAGACGTCAAAAGCTATGTGCACGGTTCCAATTGGTCGTTTCCTATGGAGAAGAACCGGCAAGAAACCCCACGTTTACTCTTTTAAAAATAATTGGCTTTTACAAAGTCCTCAAATTTACAAAATAAGAATCTATCAAAAGGATAAATAAAATATAAAAATCGACTAAAACCAAGAGATATGATTGCCATTACAACCACTAATAAAGAGGTGAAAAATTTAAATTGTCTGTATATAATATCAATATTACAAATATCTGTATTAACTAATTTATAAATCTACCTAATACCTACTAAATTATTTCTACAAGATGTTTTCATGGTCCACAGCTGAGACCACGAAAACAAAGTAGCCTCCTACTGGCAAGCGCAAGCGCAGCAGTTGAATCGGAGCAACCGCAAAGAATATTTAAATATGGAAGAAGGGAATTTACATTGGCGCCGGTTACGTGCGAATACCTAATGTGCGAAACACTTGAATTGAATTTTATTATGACGTCATCATTATTTTACTTCAAAAGAAAGTATATAATTCTTCCACCAAAACAATTTCGAAAGTTTGTCCAGTTTAACGAAATCAAACAATATCACCAGTAATTTTGTTTGTATTCTTTAAGGAAAAAATCAATATCAACCCGGCATGCGTGTATCACCAGCGGGGTAGTGGCGTAACACACTGACAGTAGCAATGGCTTAACTTCAAAATGATTCAGATTGTGATTGATAGTGTGTTACGCAATTAGGGTGAAGATGGATGTAAACGAAGCAAAAGGAGTTTGTTAGGATTGTAGCATAGAAAGAAAGAAAGAAAGAAAAAGTATTTATTGCGACTCGTACAGGAAGATCACAAACTAAACTTAACACAGTAAAAAATAAAAAATCAAGTTATAGAATAAAAAAAAGTAATAAAATGAAAAATGAAACAGAAAATCCTATACGAGGCCAAAAGGCTCCTATCTCAGCATGATGCTGCGACATTTAAAAAATAAATGTCACAGCGAGCGCTCGCTGGTATACTGATGGGGCCTTCCGCTGTGATGTTACACGGGCAGTTACAAAAATAAATAAATATTAAAATAGATTTAATATCATGTAAAATATTAGCAAATAAAATAAAATATTATAAGTGGCGTTCTGTAGTTACTGCTTATCCCATGGGAAGAAAGTTGGAGTTTATGTATGGATGTATAGAAAATTAATGTTTTATGAAATACAGCTGATTACTATTGCGAATGTAATCTAAGTATCAGCACAGAATAACTAATAATACTTACTAACGTACTATATACCTGAAGTGAAGATAGAATAAACGACATTTTGTTTACTAGCTGCGCCCCGCGGTTTCACCCGCATAAGGCTGCGTTTACACCAGAGATGAGCGAGGATACGTAGCGAGGGATGTGTGAAACCAACCAATAACATCGCTTCATTTTTATAGCTTGAACTAAGTTAGCGTTGTTATTGGTTAGTTTTACATTGCGCACATCCCTCGCTACGCATCCTCGCTCATCTCTGTTGGAAAGGCAGCCTTAGTCTCGAAACCGTTGGAACATCGTTACAAAAAGTATCCTAGCTATGTCTTAATATAGGTCATGGTCTACCCATGTACCAAATCTCATCCAAATCCGATCAGCCGTTTTGGCGTGAAAGCGTACATACAAACGTAAGAAAAATCAATTCTTTTCTCTTTGTAATAATAGTTTAGATAAATGAAAGAATAATAAGAAATGCAGCGGACTATCGCTAGTTTAAAGAGCAGCTGCCGCCTGACCCAGTCACCTAACTAATTGAGATAGGTACTGTCACTATTCATAGGTTAAAGATCACCTATCATTGAGAAAAAGAGCGGAAACTCCATTCAACTTTTGATAACAAACTATCACTGAACACACTCTTACGCAAGTGACCGGTATCTTAGGCACCTTTCCCACCGCAGCGAGGAAGCGATTAGCTATCAAAGACTTTCTCGATCTGGAGGCCTACCACAAGCTCTTAACGCGATCCATTTTAGGACCTAAACTGAACTGTTCTTCTACACTCGCTGAGAGACCACAAATAAAACAATAAAACATTCATATTTGTTTTTTTACGTTTCGTTTTATCGATTGTGGACGACATTTTAGACCACGGACAGGTACTAGGACAGATTTGGTGGTCAATCGCCCATTTTAACGTTTCGTTTTCACTTTTTATCTGATTTTAGGTTAGATTTTTTTTAAATTAATTTCTCTGTAAACGTGCATTACCTTTTAATAAGAGTGGTAGCGTTAACCCCCAACTCCTGCCAAACGATATTAAATCCAACCCCAAACTACTTTCAGTACTTTCGTTTATTCTGTTACACCTTGTGTAGGTATATGTCACAGGTTTTTCATAAAATTAGGTTTTTGATCAAAAACCTAGGTTTTTGATGAAAAACCGGAAGATGACATATTTTAAACTCAATTTCATCATAAACCTGTAACAATCCAGATTTTTTATCAAAAACCTGAACTAGTTTGGGTTTATGATCAATCTGATATACCTACATTTCCGTTGACAGGTACTTAAGGACTTGAATGAAGGGTATGGATCAAAGATTCTGTGTGATTTATGTCTAAAAGAATAAAACATACTTATCGTAAGGGAACATGCCGTTGAAAATTTAAAAATCTCAGCAAAAAAAATTAAATCAGCTTCATCGGAAAAATTTAAACAGCTTCATACCAGCAAGTAATCGCTCATCGCCGTCGCTGCTCGCTGCTCACCAACATTTTTAGTTGCTAGCTCTATTCGCTTACTCCTTTATCGCCGGCGATGGAACAGAGTACCTAAGAGCCGGAACTCTTCCGTACACAGAATGACCCACAAACTGACATAACGCTCGTTTGTATTAGTATTCACTCCGCTCACCTCAATGATTCATAGTGGAGATATTGTTTTGTTTCATGATTATAATGCGGCTAGATGCGATAACGGTGTTATGTACAGACGCCAGCACATCCAGCTACTACAATCTGTGAAATTTCTTTAATTGATTTTCAACTTTATCGCTAGAGCATAAGGTTCAAAGTTGATTGGGAAATTTTGACAGTTTCGGGTAACTTGATGTGCTGGCGTCTGTACATGTTGCACTCTATCTACCACTCGAAACCTTCAAAATAAAAACAAAAATTGACAGGTACTTACTTCTTTCAAATTGTAAATATCTTTTAGGATAAGTGATATCGGTAAATACATGTTATCTATGTATGTATATTACTCATAGTGGGTTTTAAGGTGTACTGGCAATTGGAATTTAAATCATATTCTTCCAAGTTATTTTGAGGATTTTGGGTTGATTTTGCGAGATTTGGGCAAGGTGCACACAAAATCAGAGGCCTATATTTTTTTTGTTAATTTTGGATCAACAGTAGGTAACCTAAATTATTCTTAAATTAATTACTTACATACAGTCTGAAATTGTTATTTTGTTTAAAATATTGTAATCTATCTTTGATTTTTAGCATTCACCTTTGACTTAGTGCCTTTTTATCAGTTGTGTTGTGATTTTTGCAAGGACAAACAAATATTTATGATACCTAATTGGAGCTAAAAGTGTGCATAGCCAATAAAAAATAATAAGATTTTATAAAATGGTTTAAAAATTAATAAAGGAACGAAGTAGGTATTTTTTCTATCACATGCATGACAAAGAAAAAATATGATTTTAAAATCCAAGGTCCACCCAACCATTCATTTAAAACTCAGTTCATAAGAAACCCAAAAAAAAAAAACAAATTAATTCACAGGAAATCCCAAGTTCCCAACGCTCTAGTTTCCTTCTCACTCTACACCGGTCTACCGATTGACCTTTAAGAACACCACCTACGCTCATAAGGCATCCAGTCGTGATATATCACTGACTGTATACGATCGCTCACTGTTGTTGCGCGCACGCCGCTGACAGTCAGTCGCCGCGATATCTCAACTTAGAACACTTGAGAATTAAGTTTAAAAACTAAAAAAAGAATCAGCCATGTTCTATAATTAAAATTTAAAAAATTGACGTATTTTTTTTGTAACGGTTTTACTGTTTGTGCCAGTGTTTTTTTTAAACTATGGGTGTGTTAGAATGTGTGAATGCGAGTAAAATCTCGCCGACGGAGAGTACTGAAGTTTTTACGATAAACATTCAGAATTCAAATGAAACTTTGAATGGCAGTAATGGGACTGTGACTATGGTAAGTTATTTTGTATTGTTTTATTTAAAAAATCGTGATATTTTAACGTTTATATTAATGCATATCACAGATAAGATAGAGTTTATCTGTTTCCCGCTCTATTGTCCTTGCCAGATGCGCGACAACATTATAAGGAAATTGGTGTTTCAAGTTCGGATTTAAGGTTTGAAAACCGGTTCTTCTGACTGAAAAAATTAAGATCTTAAGTCAAAGTGAACGACGCGACGGTAAATTATTTGGTCCTTCCTGCTTATAAATAACTCTGTGAATTCTGGTTGGGGAAAACCTGACAGAAAAAGTAAAAAAACTGAAACTAAAGAGAAAGGTATTAAGTATAGGTATTTTATATCTAGTCTGTAAACTATTGTTGGGATGAATATAACAATTTCTGAGAGGAAAAATGTCTGCAGCCAACTTAAAAGACAAAAAACTACGGTTATTGGTCCTAACCTCTACGTTAAGTTATAACAATTAAATCATCAGTCTCTGAAAAATAAGAGAAAGAATTGTAGGTTATCTACCTAACAGTAAATAATAGTCATGCGCATACACATACGTATTAGTACAATCATATGAATAGCTATTGTACTCACTTTCTACGTACTTTTGCATGTTTAATCTACAACGCTGATATGGGAAGTAGATACTTTCCTTCTAAAAACTCATAGAGCAACAGCCCGCGGCCATCAGTCGTTATTTTAAAAAAGCTGAAAGTTTTTCACTGTATGTCCCCAATACAGGTAAGACCGACTCCCGACTATGACACACTATCAATCACAATCTGAATCATTTTGTAGGATATTGCTAATCCATTACTTCATATGTTCGAAAAATGTATCTGCTCAACAACATAAATAACGCAATGAATGTTGTTGAAATGTCAAAATGAAATCCATTGCTACTGTTAGTGTGTGAAAGTCGTTACGGGTAGTCAGAAGCCCGAAAGTCTGATAACCCTAGTCTTACCAAGGGGTATCATTATTACCCAGCAACTGGGTTGTGGAGGTCAGATAAGCAGTCGCTCCATGTAAAATACTGGTATTCAGTTGCATCCATTAGACTGGAAGCCGACCCCAACATAGTTGGGAAAAGGCTAGGCAGATGATGATGATGATGGCTGTAAGACTTTTTCACTCGGGAACAAGTGCACTAAATCAGCTAGATAAATAACATAAATTGGTCAGCAATCAACGGAGTTATTGTGAAGTCGTTAAGCCATAATAGGTAGTACATTATCCTTGAACGATTGTGCTCTTTGCGTTCAGTACATGGAGATACAGCTGCACGTTTTTGAACAGGGATATCTGCCAATCCGGTTTTCGGCCGGACGTTGAACCGGTTCCGATTTTCGGGTGACTGAGTTTAGCAGTAATTCAAACAACATATCGGAGTATTATTTAAACCCAAATTGCGTATCTTGTAGCAATAAGGAAACAATGGTGTTTTGAACGTAGCCTTTACCTAAAGAAAATCATAGTTATTCAGAAACATAATCAGCTGCCCCATACATTTGGGTCGAGTATTTATTGAAGTTTTTTATGGGACAGCTGATAAGTTTTTCACGATTAGGATGTTGGTGACACGGAGAAAGTTGTTTTGTTTGATGGCTTGACCACACCCTTAAATATGACCATACGTTACTGATAAACGCTGTATACAGTGTGGGTTCAGCCTAAACCGCTGGTCCTAGAGACATGAAATTTGTAGTTTGATTTTTGTGAAGTGTAAATATCTACTAAGAAAGAATTTTTGGAAATTCCACCCATAATGCCGGGGTCACACCAACGGGAAACGCCGATAATTATCGCGATCCCGGTCGCGGCGTTTCCCGTTGGTGTAGCCTCGGCATAAGAGGGTGAATGGGGAAGGGTGAAATTTCACGCGGACGAAGTCGCGGGCAGAAGCTAGTCAATTATATGATTACATGCCCAAGTTGCTAGCAATAGGGTCGCCCCAGTTACATATATGGCTCTTTATAAAATAGCTGGCGAAATGTGGTAGGTGGTAGGTGTAGTAATGATTACATTTTCCTTAGTACAGCAAATAAAATAAATTTTAATTCATCAATAAAACATTTTATTTGTCGATATTATTTTATTTACCCTCCTTCGGGTTTGCACTTTATTCAGGGACACACTATACCTACGTCTTTGTAACTTCAGTAGTTTCGGGTCTTATCTAACTTAAATGTCGCTGAACGAAGTAAGAATACCTTGAAATATTGCTTACCCTTAACTGAGTAAAATGTTCGTTCTACGGGTGCTACGTGATTCATAATTAATTATGAATTGTTATTATGCAGCATGCAGTGAATTAATAATGCCTTTATCTGACAATAGTACCCACCTAAGTACATTCATCTTCTTCCTGTTTACTCACGAGAGACATAACTTATTTATACCATCATACTTAATAGTATATGAATAGCACAGACCTACTGCTTATTCATATTCAGCCAGTCCTATACTATTGCAGGAACAGCCCTCAGTTTCTGAAACCCGATCCAATTTAATCTGCTGGCAAATCAACAGAGGAACTTTATTTACTACTAGCTGTCCCGGCGAACTTCGTGCCGCCTCAATTTTTGTTTTGTTATTTTTTTCCATGTTTTCATAATTAGGAGCCCTCACGCGCGTCCCCAGAACACCCTACCAAAGTTTCATCACAATCTAACCAATGGTTTCGGAACACATAGAGGACAAACATACAAACATTGATACTTATTTATATAGATTACGTACCACTTTTTTTTTTTTTTGGATGGGAAATCATCTAATGACTCCTCCCGCTCTGGGTGGAGCGGAAGGGAGTGTCAGACTCTTACTGACTAAAACCCACCCGTGTTCCTTCCTTAGCCCTTTATGTTCCGGGCAGCGATAATAACCCTTTCGGACGATCCCGCTACCCCGGCAGGCTTCGGCTCTAGCGGGCCCCTTCCTTTATGCTGACATCTCTTGGCAATGCTTAGCCTCTGGAGAAGGTAATGGTAAACTTGCTTCTTCAATCAGCCCCTCATAACTGAGGATCGTGGTCACTGGACCCCTTTACGCGGACAATCTGCCTCCATATGCTCCGGTCTAAAGTTGCCACCACCAACCCAGTTGAATTTTGGTAAACTTACAGAAATCAATAAATATGTATAGTCGGGCGTTTCTAAATTTGCCAAAGATGTAAACAACAATGGCCGCTCGAAATTGAATAAAATCGATATACATATGACTTATGAGCCTGAATACAACTGCAAACTATCTTGAAACTTCTGTAAAAAGTGTTCAGCTAAAGCGCAATAATAATGATAAAACTATGAGTCCACGCTCCATTGCCCTATATTCCTTGTGGTTGACATGCATTAGATAATTTAAGTTCACACACAGATTTTTTTCTTAACCATTCTCATGAATAATTAATTGTATTGTCGTTTATAATTAGGTTTATGAATAATACAATTTAATAACTATAATAATTTGTGTTCGTCATTCATTATCTGGTAAAAATAGGTATTCATTTTATTAAACGATACTTAGGTAGTGTTAATGTCATTTATTATTACTAATGCAAAACCGAATGGGAAATCCAGGGAAAATAGGTACCTATATCTAATTGGTAGGTACCTTTTTTTCCGGGTTTCGTTTGTTAATAGTATAATTATGCTATTTAATGAGTTTTTTTCTATTCTTTGGATGTAATTTGTTAGATGCCGTACTTATTTGCCCAAGTTTTAATTAAGGCTGGCCGCATACGTCCGGTTTCCTGATTCGGGCTAGTGTTAGTGAAAATGGGCATTAATTCTATGCCCGTGCTCACCAATTTCTGAATTCCAACGAATCCGCAATCATCTCTATACGTAAGTAGGTAGGTTTGTACAAATACTTTTACACGTCAATCATATTTTAAAAACTAGATGAGGTCGGCGTTTCCTGTGTGACTGCTCGTAGAAGAAAGGCCGAAACAAACTCAGAGGTCAGTCTCCTTTAAAGTCCAGACCATGTAGATTGTAGATTCTTTTTTACATTCTCTTGCTGACCTTGTTGTGTAAAAACTATTTATCTTCATCTACAATATATAATTAAATCCCGCAGTTTTTGCAGCCAGGATTACTATTCGAAAAGAAAGTCTTAGGCGATTGGCACAGTGTACCGCATACGCATCGGGACGCAGATAACGTGTCCGCGCGTAATTTTTTACATACAAATTCAATAAAAACGCGCTTCCGTGCGGGGAATTTGGCTCCGTTTCACGCACCCCGCTGCGTAATGCGGTGCAGTGTGTAAATCGCTTTATTGAATTATGTATCGGGAAACATAAAAACAGTATCGGTCGGGTGACGAGACTGCGATCCAATTCTAACAATACTTGTTATGATAATATTTGCTGTACCTACAGCCAGCATGGCTATCGGAACAGCTGCTAGTGAGACTTAGATGACGTTCGCACGGACGGACGTAAATATTTTCGAATCTCGGCGGTGTTGAACCGACCGGCGCGGCGTCCGTTGAGAATCCACCAGTGCATCCCAGCGCGATAAAAAAACACACTGCTGGATTTTCAAATCTCAGCGTCAGCGTCGAGAGTTGAAAATTCAACAGTGTGTTTAAAATAAAGTGCGCAAAAAAAAATCACCTCGGGAAAAACACGTCCTTGCAAACCGTCTTACACTTAGACTCTGTTCTTCGAAGTAGTATCATTGACAGGGCAGTGAATTTAATTATATGTTGGCCCAAAACTTCGCCACGGCAACAAAGTGGGCAGATGTAACTACAACCTCGTAAAGTGGGGCTACCTCGACGGCGGTAGGGTGTGTGGATGTGGAGCTGTGTCACAAACTATGTTCCACCTCTTATCCTGCCCTCTGTGCCCCAAAATATGCAAGCATAGTGACCTCTGCACTGCCAACAATAATATGACGACTAATAGAGAGACTTATTGCTACTAGAGACGTGAGGACAAATAAATTGGGATAGGCAAGAGAATGATATCGAAACGGCCTTAAAAAAACTGCATACCTTTTTCCCAACAATATTGCTGTCGGCTGCCAGGCTCCCGGTCTCTAACCGGATGCAGCTGAATACCAGTATTTTACATAGAGCGACTGCCTATCTGACCCTTGATTGAGCTTCTGACTACCCGTAACCACTATCAAAGATCTGCGAATGACAGCCAGGATCAAGTGCTTGACGTGCTTTCCGAGACAAGGAGGGGTCTTAATATTTAATGTATGGTTACCCATCAATGAACCGACCGCGGCATGTGTAGCTTAACCTTCGTTCGACGAGCCCCTATCGGAAAAGAAGTAGATAAAAATCTATATAAGTTTTTTCATGAACATGCATTGTCATAACTAGTAAAATGTCTCAGACCTGATGGGTATCGATATCAAACGATCTTGTGGATATGTAATCTGTGGTTTCTCAACGCGTGAATGACAGGAATGGGAGAAAAGTTATCGATTGCGAGATAATTCATTTCTTTCAGTAAAAAAGTTAAGTGTTACTTATGTGATGATGTGAGATGCGGCGGTGCGTGTCATTTAATGGAAGAATTTGGAATCGATTTACAGGAATCAGTTTAGAGAGTGGATGACGGACGGACGCTTTTAACACGTAAATCTTTTTTTTTACATCGTTCTCACATATAATTATAAATTCAACATTAATGATGTAACTAATATTTTTGTAAAATTATAATTTAAAAGAGTGTCCATGGAGTTTCCTGCCCGTTCTTCTCCATAGGTACCTAAGCTTTGGATTGGGCAACTAGCTTCGTATTTTCTGACTGACCGATTTCTTGACAATTCAAAAGTGCCTGTAAACGGTTTAATTGTAATAAGTGCTTTGAGTTTGAGTTTGAATGAAAGGCGAGCAACAAAGAAATTCATATAACGGATGTCGATGGTAAAGCAGCGGGGTACGCCCTAGTAGGACATACGCCAATCTTATTCATAAAGAATTATTTCAAAGAGGCCAGGTGCGTACTATTTAAAACCGGTACTGTCAAGATGAATGAACGAAAGGAGTATCAAAAGATTGTGTACTGTAGGTACTGACACACTTAACACGAAATTCGAATGAAAATCTCAAGAAGCAAACTGATGCTTAGAATGCTTCGGAAACGTGATATCTTTCTATCTTATATAGGAGTAGGTTCTATAGATTTATTTCCTAACACTACATATTGGTAGGGGAGCCCAGATGGTTTTTGAGCAAGCAAAAAGTACCTACCATTTCCCCGAAGGCAAGCAAAACAAAAACAAATAACTTGTCCGGCTTTGTGGCCGGTTGTTTCAAACGGTTGTCAAATAATAACGAGTACGTATTCGTAATTATTTGACGTAAGTCAAGGCCATAATTTTGTAATTGTAATTTGAAACAAGTTTTTTTTGGTTTGACGATTGTTAGCGCCATTTTTGACGTATATGCGTGCGTCAAGTGGACGTGAAACAACCCGCTCTTAGTCGAACTAAAGTTCGAAATACAAAAAATAGCTCAAAGGCACTTAAAGCTTAGGTGAGAACTATAATAAGACGTTATCAGTCTTGTTTTATGCTTGTGGTGGTGATTTGGGCGCCACTTAGCCGACGCGAGTTACTCAGAACCGCATTTTCAAAAAGCAATCCGTAAGCCTTAGTCATCTTGGTACCTAAATACTTGGAATTCAAGAGGTATCTTTTCCTTGAAGTGTTTAAATCTCTCACGGACATGGTTCAGGTTGCCTGGTAATATTGCCAATTATCCTGCGTGTTAGTCATTCAGTCTAGATTCCTTAGCTCTTCATGAACAACCCGTTGCTCGAGTAGGCAATCAAGGTACTGTCTATAATTTTTCTTTAGTTTGATGTCTGGCGGGTTGTTTCAGCCTAATTTCAAAATCATGCCTTGTTTCCGCGGGGAGTTAGGCAGAAGTGTAGGTACAGACGCCAGCACATCAATCTACTACAATCTGTCAAATTTATTTAATAGATTTTCAACTTTATCGCTAAAGTATAAGGTTCAAAGTTGATTGGGAAAATTTGACAGTTTCGAGGAGCTTGATGTGTTGGCGTCTGTACATATAGTAGATACATCCACATTTCGCCAATTATGTTTAAGTCACCATACTGTAACAGGGGGCGAGCCTATTGCCATCAACCGGGCACAAATCTAGACTCCGGGCTGCTACAACGCAATTCCTGGTGGAAAAACCAAATAACCGTTTGCCCGACGCGGGAATCTTACCCAGAACCTCTTGCTCGGCAGTAGCGCTTGCGACCACTAGACCAGCGAGACAATACATACATAATATATTTTACATTTCCATACCTATATTATACTTAATACCAGATGATGATTATATCTATACTAATATTAAAAAGACGTAAGTATGTTTGTTTGTAAGTTTGTATGTTGGCGGTAATCTCTGGAACTACCAGTCGCATTTGAAAAAATCTTTTTACATTTGATAGCCCAATTATTGAGGAAGGCTGTAGGCTATATAACATTACGCTGGGTCCCTAAGGAGCCAAGCAATAATACTGAAAGTCAGAAAGAACGCTAAGCGAAAACGAAAGAAGAGCGCGGACAGGCGATGCGATGCGACGGGGTGGGTTGGGGGAATAAGAAATTTCATTTCATGGATGTTGTTGCAGGCAGAAGTTGTCTAAGTATGTATATATCCCAGAAGATGATTATTTATGATGATTTCATCAGTGACACGCACAATTGCGCATGCGCACTGTCACACAATAAAATTACATGCCCATGTATTTGCTATTTACCCACATACCTCCTAATAAACGCTGTATAGCGTCTGTATAGTTACACAATGCTTTGTCTTCTTCTTTCGAAAGTCAAATTACTGACGACTGAAAGAGAGAAATCGGTGTGTAACTATTCACCTGATATACTTAATACGTTTATTAGTAAGGAGGGGATAATAATTACATTACAAAACAAACAAGATTTAATGCTTGTTCATGTTTAATTTTCTTTTGTTATTTTTTTGTAAACTATAAGTATATTTATTTTTATTGTTCTCGTTTTATTGTTAACGTGTGCAGTGTTTGGAACTAATTTATTATTTCGTGTATGTACCTACCATGGATTGACGTCATTGCCTCAATTTGTTGAATGCGGGTGATGCATACATTGAATGTTTGCAAAAAAAGTAATTAGGTACGGTTATTACAGTTCGCTTCACAATGTCACTGGGTTTTCCACAATACCTGAAACTACACAGCACAATATCTGAAAGATTAAACTAATGACGCAATTTCTTAATTTTAATTACAATTTACAAAAAAAAAAAAGTAAGTAAATGAATAGAATCCAGAAAAATAAACAGTACTTATAGATGACTAGCAATTTCAATCAACTGTACTTTTATCAACTGAAATACTGTTTGTAATAGATCTTACCTAATACTTAAGTAAGTAAATTTTTATTTGTTTAAACATGGTGTACATGATACATTGCATGCAGGATAATAATGGAATACAGAAAAGTTCTAACATGTTCAGCCGCATATCGCGGCGTACAAATTGGTAGGAAGACGAGATAGTGCATAAACCGACAAATTATCAAAATTACATTATTTTTATCACTATTAATTAAAGATTAGGTATAATTACAATTCAATAATCATGTTTTTATATACAATTCAAAGTCAAAGTAGTCATTAACAAATTGCCAAAAATTTTTAAGATTAAAAAAAGAAATTAAATTACCAAAGTGCGTAAATAACCCCAAAAAACATACAATTTATTCTGTCACCGTATGCGTTCCATAATTTCAGATTAGCATTAAATTACTCATTCACACACATTAATAAAAGAGACGAACTGAAATTAAACCTAATTGTATACAATTGAGTCCTGAAAACGACACTGTAATTCCTGAAATGCTATATCTATCTACCTAAACAAACGGTATGTAAATTCTCTTTTTTTTTCCGAAGGTGAAGGCAGGGGACTGCATATTCATAAGTTACACGTTACACCAGTGATGTAATAATTCTCATATAGGTACCCAATATGGTGCGACCCTATAACCGCCACCAACCCGAACTTCGGAATACTCCTGAAAATTTCCCTAAAAACACTGTTTGACCCGTGAATCGATACCCAAGACCCCATGTTCAGCAGTCACACCCAACCAATGAGGTAGTCATTTCTTAAATGACGTGGAATCCCCTAGGCTTATGTAAGATAATAAATAATCAAGCATTTGACATGGGGTTAAGGCATAACCTGACATATCGTATTATCCTAGGTCCACGTGGACGTCACTTAAAGCTAATAATAGCCTTATTGGTTCAATTGGAGCGGCTATTATGTACCGATTAGGTTACAAGAAGATAATGACAAGTATGTGGAGCTGGCTAATCCATTATGTAGAGGTGATGTTCAATTGTTTTGTTATTAGGCTTCCGTACCACAACAGGAAAAAACGGAACCCTTATAGGATCACTTTGTTGTCCGTCTGTCTGTCTGTCAAACCCTTTATCTCGGGAACGCGTAGAGGTATCGAGTTGAAATTAAAACCATATACTCAAGTCTACAGTCCCTTGAAGCTGTGAAAAAATCAAACTTCTAAATTAACATAAATAAAAGATACGGCCGTTTATGCCGCAAAAAACGTATATTTCGACACTCTGTCATGTAGCACAAGTAAAGGAAAAAATCCGAAAACCGTAAATATGTATTTACATACCTACACCCCTCGGTGCGCGAGTCCGACTCGCACCTGACCGGATTTTTTTAATTTTTGGTCTTGGTTGTTCTTCGTATCTTCAGTTATGTGTTGGGTACGTACGATGTGAGAGGCTTGTACTCAACAGTTGGTGAAGTCGAGCTATGGATCATGATGTTGATGATGATTAGATACGTCAATACATCTTTCGAAATCCTTTTTCCATATAATATAAAATACATTTCTCGTTAGAGATACATTATGTACCTAACATGTAAAAGCTGTGAACGTCTGTAATTGACGTAAACACTAGTCCATGCCTCTGTTCTCTGTTATTTGTAAATGTTTGTGTTGTTGATGTGCCTCAATAATAAATAAATAAATGTTTACGTTGTCGAGCAGCTGAATTTTCCAAACCTGTGAATTTGTGAAGCAATGGTTTCGGAATTTCCTTCAAAACCCTCAGTTTGTTATTGAAAGTCATCATCTGCCTAGCCTTTTCCCAACTATGTTGGGGTCGTCTTCCAGTCTAACCGGATGCAGCTGAATACCAGTATTTTACTTGGACCGACTGCCTACCTGACCTCCACAACCAAGTTACTGGGTAATACGAAACCCCTTGGTAAGACTGGTTGTCAGACTTTCGGGCTTCTGACCCGTAACGACTGTCAAAGATCCACGAATGACAGCCGGGACCAACAGCTTAACATGCTTTCCGAGGCACGGTGGGTCTTGGTATGTAAAGGTGGTCACCCATCCACGGACCAACCGCGGCAAGCGTAGCTTAGCTTAGCCTGATCGATCGACCTGTGTGGATGTTATTACTTAGCCACAAGCCCCACACATTATGTACCTAACATGTATTCTGAAACCACGATAAACCCAGTATTTATATTTCTAATGACTCATGAGTGATTGGTACCTCTTACTCTCTTACATATCCTTCAGCTGTATCCGCTTAATCAGTGGTTCATCGATTTTCTTGTTAAAAATCATAGCTAACAAACAATTACTACGTAAGCATATACATAACTAAGAAAACCATACATCCGTGAAGCATTCTCGTAGCTGCATGAATTTGGCTGAAAAATTGGAAATGTAAATATAAGATTGTTTTTGTTAGTCTAGATTAGGAAGACCAGATGTTAATGAAAATAAACAATTTTAACAAAAAGCGGTGTATTAGAATCCGGGTGATGAATATGCTGTGAACAATTTCATAATCAGCCTATTAATGTTCCCACTGCTGGGACACAGGCCTCCGCTCAGTGAGATAGTGAGCCGTAATCCACCACGCGGGCCCAGTGCGGGTTGGTAGATGTCACATGTCTTCGAATTTTTGGTTCTAGGACATGCCGGTTTCCTCACGATGTTTTCCTTCACCGTTTTGAGAGCAGTGGTGATGAAATAATTTACACAAAGTTAAGCGCCTGTCAGGGTTCGAAACTACAACAGGTAAGTCGTGTCTTTTACCGCTGGGCCACAACTGCTCTCTGTGAACAATTTAATAGTTGCAAATAGCAGATATGAAATTACCAATAAACAAAGTTGCATCGAAAGTCATGTTGATTTTTATTTTTTATAACCACACATACTCATACAATGTATAAGTAAATAAATTCAAGGCGTACTGTAAGTATTTTTACCTATAATAAACGCTTGACTTTTATGTCTCGGTTTTTAAGGTTTTATTTTTAAATTAACATAGTTCTTCTACTCGATAACAGATGGCGCTGTAACAAAAAATTTGTATCGTTTTTTTTATCAACTTAATATGATAGATTTACGTCTCTACATAATTATACTAGGTGATAATAAATCAAGAAATAAATAAAACTTTAATTAACACTTAGCGGTTTTTAATTAAATTAAAATTAGCGTTGTATCTACAGAATATCAGTTCCATTAGGTTTCACGCTTCTAAAATTACTAATGAGCTTTCAGTAGCTACCGTAATCAGATACTAAAACTTATTTCGTAATTGAATATCTTTAATGCAAAGCATTATAATTGCATAGAAAATTATTTTTGAATATTTTTAGAATATTGCGAAAACCGGTTACATACCTAGTGCAATTACTGAAGTAATCCTTTTACCTTTCATATTTTCAATTTTCAAGATTTGTTTCATGTTTTTCGCCACATTCTTTTTGTGGAATCCTCCAAAAATAATGTGTGGTGACTTTTTACTTTGTGGGCTTTTGTAATAATAATTGTAACACAATAATCGTTTCGTAGATTCGATAGAGCAGCAGCTAACAAAGGCCGCACTATTAGAAAAGATAAAAAAGTTTTTCTCCGAATTATGTCGCTCTGTTCATTATGTGTTTTAAGTCATTTTTATACTTTTTATCACCCAAGAGTTGCCTAGTTTAAGTACACTGACATTCCAATATTAATTATCCTTCCTACTAATATTAGGTCGCTATTGTATTCATTAGGTCTTTAAGCAATTTATATAAGTTATACACTAGATTTATTTTATTTTTGGAATAGCTTAATATTTTCTTCATAATATTAATATGTAACATTGTAATGATGTAACTTCTATGTAATTTATATGTGAACTTATGAATAAAATTTATTCTATTCTATTATAAACGCGAAAGTTTGTGAGGATGGATGGATGTTAGTCTGTTACTCTTTCACGCAAAAACTACTGAACGGATTTCAATAAAATTTGACATGCCCATTTTTTGATGCCCTATGATTCTTTCCCCTCCTCATAATATTTATTTTTTTAATCTAGAATCTTTTCTAGAAAAATACTAGATAAGAAACTTACAAAAATTAAATAAAAACCGTCAATATTCTTGAAATGATCTGCAGAAGCACAGAACCGGTCGAAGAACTTGGGGGAGGCCTATGTCCAGCAGTGGACGTCTTTCGGCTGAAATGATGATCAGCAGTCTGATTCCGTATCACACTCGCAATCACAAAGCAATTGTAGAACTATTAATGAATCATATTAAATGTAGTGCGTAAAACAATCACAATCGCTTCCCATTGCCACTGTAATTATAGAATACTCTTTATTATGTACACCATATAAATACATACGCGATCATCCTGCTTGTAACTTCATTCAAAACGACAAGAAACCAAACAGGTGAAACTAAGTAAATAGCAACATACTATAGGTACTTACGTTACCTATTCACTATCACAAATGAAATGTTTATTAATAAAATAAAGTTGTTTATTTAACGTAAACAATAAAGTTATTTATCGCGCGAACTGACGGTAAACCTATCACTACGCTGCGCTTCGATTATCCGACGCATCTTGAATTATGCGCCGGCGCTTGCGAGATGCGGATGGATGGATTTATGTAGTAGTGAGGCGAGAATAAAAATTATTTATTTAAATGATGCTTCAGTTGATAATAAATTATTAGAGTTAGAAATTAGGGCGATAAATCTTAAAAGATTAATTTTTCTAAACCAAATCATGAATTAGAAGAAATATGAATTAGAGATTAAAAAAATAAAATAAGGACAAAAAAATATCTTATTAGAATTAAATAAAATAAGAAATAAAAATGAATCGCCGAAATGTACCTACGCGCATAACTTCTGAACGACTGCACCAAATTGGATAATTCTTTTTTTGTTGTATTCAGGTATTGTTCGGTATCCTTTCTTTGGTATTGTTCGTCGAATCGTTGAGCTTCTTAAGTTTTGAGTTGAGCTGCACGAATTCTGACAAATAGGTGCACTGACTGGACAGGTCCACTCAATCTGTGTGGTTCTTTCCTCAAAAGACCATCTCGGACTTCGATCTACATGGTCTTCATATAACCTGACCAAGATTATGTCTGGACTTTAAAAGAGACTGTGACCTCTGAGTTTGTTTCGGCCTTTCTTCTCAGAGTAGTCAGATAGGAAACGCCGACCTCATCTAGTTTTTAAAATATGACTGACGTGTAAAAGTGTTTGTGCAAACCTACTTACAGAAATAAAATCATTTATCATTTATTTATCATTTATCATTTATTGCCAGGACAAGGTTTGTATGAAAGAAATTATTGGAAATTCGAAGAAAAAAAATTTGCACCTGTGCGATGCTGGGGCGGGCCGCTAGTCTTATATAAATTTTATATAAATTCTATTCATCCGTCTGCCTTTTATTTAAATTTCTACCAAACAATTGTTTATTCACCTCCTCTTTTTAAAATCAGTTTGGTTCTGTCTCCAATATCAACATTCACTCCAAGATATAACAGATAACCGCTCGACCTGTGACCGGCTGCCGCGGTGAAGTGAGCTTTTATTTATCACCACCCAGCTTATTTATTGTGCCTAAGGGCGTATACAGATGAACATCGAGATACGTCTTATAAGGGCGGTGATGATTTTAAAATTTGGTTCGGTTGTAAATCGGATTCGGTACTTCTTGCCACGTTTTGTTCATCTGAATCCAATTTAAATTGGTGAGAATATAATATACTTACATAATTATATTCGACTCCTACTGTAAAATATTGTATAAGTAATTATGTAGTTCTAAGTGGCTAGCTGCTACATCTAAGTACTCTTACAAAGGTAAGGACATTCATATAAAAACGTTTTCCTGTAGTTAAAACGGTTCTCTTACTTTACTGCCCCGTCTCAAAAATCCATCCTGTCCGAATGACATGATGATATTGCATAAGTTATGGACCAAGTAATAAATAGGGGCATTTTTCATAATGCCCGGGCATTATGAATAATGACAAGCTACTTAGACCTAAATAAATAATTATAATTTGAACTTCCTTAGTTATCACATAGCCTCAATATTATAAATATTGCCGTGTGGTCTTTGGGCAATCTATGTATTCTCATTCGCTCGCTCTTGCTCCTATTTCTGTGTAAAGGGTTTAAAGTAACCTGACCAAACATAACCTCGGGGTGCCCTTCGCCCGCTCTCGCATCCTATGTCGCCTATCGACCGACCCAGTCGAATGAAGAAGTCCAGTCAATTTAAGTTTTTATTATCATAGGTCAGTAGAGTGTAATGGAAAGATTTTATTTTATTTATCAAACTGGCTGAGCATATTTTATAATGCCCTAATAATCACTTGGTCTATAACATATACGTGCAATGAACCACAATCTCCATCGTTATTTTAACTCGTCTTTGAACGGCTTAAGGGTAAACTATCGTATCTCAACCATAGCCTTGGCTATTCTGCGTAACTGTCTCAAGCAGGACACAATATTGCAGTCATGTAGAAACTAACTGTTACCGTCTGAGTATAGCCTAAGGGGGGTAAAATATAGTATCTATTTGTCGAAGGCTAGGTGTCCCGAGTAATGATCATAGATAAACGCATGTGATTTATTCGTATACGATTTGTTGATATTTGTGGTCGGTGTCAGTGTTTAACTTCTCAAACGAGACGGTGAGCCGGTTGTGGAGTCTGCAACAGGCAACGATTTAATTATAAAGTAAGATATATATTGGTGGAGTATTTGACGAAATAATTGTGTTTATTACCTACTCTGATAAGTATTTCGTTGTGGCGACGCTTGGGGGAGGGGAGGCTTATGTCCAACAGTGCGTTGACGTGGCTCAAAACGCTTCCCAGAATTGCTAGACCTGTCTCGCATGCCAATTTCTAACTGTAGGCTCGTAGAATACAGGATTGGCGTCCTAAAAAGCGAGATGGAGTCGCGGAAGACCACGAAGAAGATGGTGGACCGTCGTAAAGAATAGAGTGAGCCCTTTGTACAGCAGTGGGGCAATATAGGCTCATAAAGAAACGGATAAATCTGCTTATTTTCCAATGATAGAACGCCGAGCGACGTACTTGAGGAAGTACTTAAAATATAAACACAGATATATGGGTGGATACAACTTCAAGGCATCCTATGGACGTTGGAGCCAATAATGAGTTACCAAGCGTCAAGCGATAATGCTAACCACATCTATAATAATTTTGCTCCAGCTTCAACTGAGTCACAGTTTCAGTAGGCAGTATACGTAGGATAAGCGAATGCTATAAGAATAAGTTTATTTCCATTATTTTATGTAAGAGCAAAGGCCGGCTCTATGGAAAGCTGTTACCTAGCGTATACAGAAGGTTGCTTGGTGGTCCAGAAGATTTGATGATACAGCAAAGAGGCGCGGTTGAAAAAAGTATTCACTCTTTTCAATACTTTCACTGTACAGGCATCTTCTGGGCTGGCTCGTTCCATTATAGACCCCTTCCTTCGCTTTCCACCAGATGAGAAGCTGGCCCATTTTGCAATAAAAAAATGCCTCATAAGCTTGTACCAGGAAAGAGCATTGCTGGTGCAGGGCAGAATGTCTGAACACTGGACCTCCGTAAAAAAATACGTCTCAAACAAGGCTTGAGTCCCTCCGTTCTGTGAGAGGAAGTAAATTTGAGGAGGCTCAAGTCCCACTAGCCTAGTGAGACTTTGTTAGTTCAAAGTCCTACTCTAGGCCTATTAAGTAATAGTTGGAACTTCTGGGGATAAATTGTTCCCCAAGGAGGTCGTACTACTAACCGCTTTGTCACGATTTTAACCTACCTTAACCAAAAATCGTCACGGATGACGGTTTGACCAATTTCTAGTAAGCTTGCACGGAATATGGGTCAGTAAACTACCGGAACTTGCAATTCATTATGACTGGGTACGGTCAACCGCACGTGTTTAGTAACAATTTGAATTTGACAGCGCCTTAGTTTCAAGACAGTCGGGAGTTTTTGGTTCAAGTTTCTGCAACTGACTTCTTTGTTAACTGTACATGGTTCTTATTAAAAAATATAATGTCATTATTAATTAATATATTAACTAGGCTATAGTGTGACGTACTGCTTGTTAAGGGTTTTCCTTAACTTACTCATCATTGCAGTAATTATTAACTGAAGTCACGTATTGCTTTCAGTTACAATTTAACTGTTTGTTAGTGCGGATAGATTCGTGATTTTAATTAATAAAAAAAAAACTTTAATATTCTTCTAAATTGACTAATACTTTTACGAGACTAAAAGTTACGTTTTTACAAGAGAACATTTCAATACAATATCTGTAAACAATTTATTTGTTAGTGTGAAAATAAAGTTTGTATAAGCAAAATGCCTGCCTCACCGTTGCGCACGAGTTTTCAAGAAATAAAGAGGATAGCTTCAATTACTGTCAATATGAGGAAAGAGGTATGTTTTGTAGTGTTTATTTGATTACGTGTGTTGTGGTGGTTTATATGTTGTGGTGAGGAAGGGGAATCCCTTATAAACTGTATATGAAGTGTATGATCAGGGGGCCTGCACCCTAAGCAAGTTATTCGTAATTTGGACGTAATTACGGGCCTTTCCTACTGCGTATCATCTACATATCAGCCAATAATGTTCCCACTGCTAGGACACAGGCCTCCTCTCTGTGAGAGAGTGTGGGCCGTAACCCACCACGCGGGCCAAATGTGGGTTGGTGGATGTCACATGTCTTCGACTTTTTTTTTCTCGGTGATAAGGAGAAAAAAAAAGTACCCGCGCTTGGTACGAACATGTAGTTTATTACCTAGTTTTTGAACCATCAAAAACATTTTGATCAGACTAAGTTCTTGTGAATCCACGTACATTTGGTTAAGTCATGTTTTCTTGGATAATTGAGTCACAAAATTGATACCTACCTGTAACCGAAATTTGATATGCAAATTCATAAGTAAGTATTTTATCTATTTTATAGACGTACAGTATTATCAGTCTGTGAGAATTTATTGGGTACATTGAAAGTGTTGTTATCTAAGTGAACTCTATCTTATCAACATTCAAATGTGATGTGAGTCAAGCTATTTTCGAAACTATGCAAATTATATTATTTCTAAGCAAGTTAGAGCATATAAAAAAAAATTTATCATGAAACTCGATAATACGAGTTTCTTGATTAAATTAATTATAATTAATTACAACATACTACAAGCTGCACCCTAATGCGTGTTATTTGTGTTTTAACACTATCAATCTCAATCTGAATAATTTTGAAGGATATTGTTAATCTATTGCTTCATAGGTTCGAATATTTATTTGTCTACTCAACTACGTAAATAACGCAATGAATGTTGTTGAACTGTCAAAATAAAACCCATTGCTACTGACAGTGTGTTACGCAATTACCCCGCTGGTCTATTCTGTAAAAAATCTCACCGTGAAACTTAACCGTGGAACTTAGGTGAAGTGTAGTTGAAGTGAGCTGTCATTCCATAGCATATAGGAATATAGCATATAGGCATTGACACTATATTGACAGGTTGGTGAAAATTTTAATTAGGAATTATTTTTTTGCATATATATAATTATAATTATTATAATTATTACTAACACTAGTTTTTAAGCTCGCAATTGTACTAACAAATATGGATGTAGTCGTAGGATGAATCTGAAATAAATTATTATTATTATTATTATTATTATATAGGAATTGACACTATATTGACAGGTTGGTGAAAATTTTGCAGCATAGACTGGTAAAATACCATGTGGTATAACCATAGCATACTCCTTTCGCTTCTTCCGCGACCACTGTGACGACAACGTTCAAAGTTTCAACACAGACAAAGGTACACACGTGCTTGTACTTTACTGTGTTTAGTTTAGTTTGTGATCTTCCTATATGAGTCACAATAAATACTTTTTCTTTCTTTCTTTCTTGTTGGGAGTAGGTGCCACGCAGACTACTCCTACCTTAAAACGTACAATACCTGTCTCCTAGTTCTGATGTATCATTTATTACGTCAGTCCACTGTGACTTTTCATTTCCAAGTTGTCCACCGTTATATATATATTCAGTGGTTTTTTCTAAGGATATAGGGGGTGAGCGAGGAGCTCTGCCTCGTCATGCTGACCTAGTTACTCAAAGTAAATGTAGTCACTCTTCAAGGTATCGCCTTTGTCGAAAGGGTCCTTCGGGAATCCCTTTGATTCAAAGTCAAGTTATTTCGAAGATCGTTTAAATTTGAAACCGCCTTTGTGGGTCAAGAATATGATATTATCTAGTCTATTATTATTTCAAGTTACACAAATATCAACTTTATTTTAATGATGATTAAGTTGATTTCAGAGTAACAGAGCGTAAATTGAACTTTATTGTGTAGGATTTAGTTATTTTTCCATAAATTCATATTTGTTTACATTTTTGGCTAATAAATCGCGAATGCAGATTATGTATGTTATGCGTTGGTACAGTTTTTTTGCTATATACTGACGTCACGCAAAATCCTGCATCTCGCAATTAGAGTTTACCGCGCAACTAGCTTAGATACAACGGCCCGACATGAATCATCCGGCAGTTGCCCGCCAGACATAACACCCGTCTGGTCGGAGGATCTTCCCTTTTCTATGGAGGATGAGTGAACTTTACACCCTGTTCCTCATACCTCTATAGTTTCTTATGTCTTCCCATACCTAAAGACAAAGAAAATAAAGGAATCAACTTATGAAATCAAAGAGATGGCATATACGTCATTTCTTTATCTGCTGACACTCATAAGGGCTTAACCCATTACTCACTAACACAACAAAAGATAGAAGGTCTTGGCACAATTTTACTAGCATTTATTTTCAGCAAGATAAGCCTGCCTAGTTAAAATTAGTCACTTTCAGATAATTTCATATCAGTTGCAAATAGTGTGTCGATATGTCAACATGTTTTATTTGGTTCATAGTTTGTGATATTTATTTAATTTGAACGTGTTTCTTAGTTATTTTGTGTGCGGTGAATAAGTGAAGTTTGGAATTATGCCCCTGTATCGGTCGTACGAATCTGTTGAGGTAAATGAAAAAAAAAAACAGCCTATAATGTTCCCACTGCTGGGACACAGGCCTCCTCTATGTTTGATAGGGAGTCGGCCGTAATCCACCACGCAGGCCCAATGCGGATTGGAACCGACCATGTGTTATTTTTCATAAGCTTAATATTTTTACCACTTTTAATAGTCTTCACTTCACTGTCACATAATTTGCAATGAGTCTTTGAATACTATTTCTTTGGCTAGAAAACTAAACAACTGCGTTTATCTGTAGCAATCACAAAAGGACTTCTCACCTATTGTTATTCAATGTCTAGCGGCCTAGACACCTGTCTATCGAGTGTTTGACTTGATAATGTTAATTGAATCGATTAAAATAATCAATGAACATTGTTTTCTGTCATTGATTGTGAATAGTGCATAGAGTGTGAAAGTGTGATCTTCTTTTGTTTTGTTTCTTGTTAGAGGTGGGAGTATCATGCAGGCTTTTCGGAACTATGAATATATTCAGGTACCGAACCGATTTTTATTACTACTCAATACTCAATACTTTTAATAAGTATAAAGGCTAGGCAGACGGCGACGACTCAATACTTTTATTGCATTCCACATGTAGGTGTTCTTAGGTGGTAAACTTATAACTAGATCATATGGACCCTGTCGGGCACAGCAAAATAAGTGAGTTAGGAGAGAGGAAGCATTTGTTAATTATATAACATTACTTTGCAAACTACTAAGAATGATGATGTATGTATTTTCTGAGATAAACTAATAGCTTTAATATAAAATATAAACAGGTATCTAGATGTAATAATAATTAACAAATCAAATAAAATTTAAAGTCTCGAGTACTTAAGTTATGACTTTATACCTAAGTATAACAAGTATTACACACAAGTACAAGTATTACAGTAATTGACCTTTCTCAAGAACATCACCAAATAAGGTCACAATAATTATGTCCTTCTAGGTCGTTTTCACTCACATCTGCTTTGTTTGTTAGTCTCTTTTCATTCATCCTCTCAAAATGACCAAAGCATCTAAGGTCCGGCGTTTCTAAATTTGTCAAATATGTAAACAACAATGGCCGCTGGAAATTGAATAAAATCGATACACAAGAACATTTATTTTAAGTAATGTTTGTTTTATAACTACTATACCATTTTCTTGTAGGTATATCTATTTTATTCAATTTCGAGCGGCCATTGTTGTTTACATCTTTGGCAAATTTAGAAACGCCGGACTATAAGAATATCCACTTCTCTTCTCATCTTTTCAATCTTTGTCACGAATTACATCTTACTTATTTTAAGCCGCAACGTTGCTTTATCATATCATTCCTCAGCCTATCATTCATAGGCACACCACATGCTTCATATTATAATAATTTCTACAAAATTGCTTAACAAGATCCTTAACGTAAATATTAAACACCTAAAACCGTGTTTTTTTATTTGTTATTAAATGGCGATCGATGACGTGTGAAACGCTTGCATGTGGTCCGTTGCAACATTATTAGGTTGAAATATTGTAGATACAGCTGTTAATAATTTATCCCTATAAATCAATCCATTGTGTAAGGCAAATGTTTCATAAAACTATAATCAGAATAAGTTTTAAAATATGAATATTATGATACGAATTTTTAAGATCACCTGAGGAGCAATTCCCGTATCTTTAAGAAGTTTGTAATAAAAAATAAGTTTAAAAACTAAAACCCGACTACTAAAAAGGATGAAACAAAAAAGCACCTTCCCGTGGTCGCATGCTAGTTTAGTTTTAGTTTTTAAACTTATTTTTAATTAATTATTTTGGGGCTTATTTCAGTAATATTTATATTTTTTAAATGTGCTAATTAAGCCCTTTCATTTGATACCCAACACGGCACGATAAAGAAAAAGTTTTAGGTCACGATTTTATGTCCGCTAGAGGGCGCCATATTCAATTTATTGTGATGTCACATAGCCTATAACCAGCGGACGACCAAGACGCTTCCAACGATATCTCATTTGTCCAATTATGACAAGTAGTTTAGAAGTTATGAGGTAACAGATGAACATACATACATACCTACTGGTCAAAATCATAACCCTCCTTTTTGCTTCGCCGTAGTCGGGTAAAAAGTTGAAAGTTTTAACACGTATTGCATTATGTTTCCTATACACTAAAAACGATTATCCCAAAAATAGTCATTCTCGATGATTAGATAACAAATTGTAGGTCATCTATGACGCGGACATTAGGTCGGTATCCGCATATGTTATCAAATGCTTTACAAAATCACCACATTGATTCATTTCCTGTGTGACGTCATAGAGGTTACTGCCGTTTACTCCAAATCACTTTTATTTACACAAAATACCTACTTACTTAGATCAAGAACTAACTAATATTACTTTAATATTCGGGCTAATTTTTTTAAATTTTAAAAGTGGCTGATATTTTTAATTACGAGGCCCATGACAATAAGCGATACTAGCCCACCAATAAAGGTAACTGAAAAGGCCAGTCGACCTATTCTGTAAAAACCTCATCTTGAAGACTTAGGTGAAGTGAGCTGTCAATAGTGTCATCAGGTGGAATGACAGTTCACTTCAATGTCACTTCTCCTGAAATTCTTCTGAATCATGGTGAGATTTTAACGGAATATACCTACCGGCAGTAGTTATAAGCCTCAGACCCAGTGGCAAATTGCATATTGAGAGAGGCCTATGTCCAAGATGAAATGGACTATGATAGACTGTGTGAGACAGCTGTACGTTTGTAGGAAGTTTGTTACTTCACTTCTTCCCAGCTAAAGCACTAAGAAGTGTTGAAGGGCGGCCATTTTGTGGGACTGTCTTATGTAATTTTGACGTTCGAAAAGTGCTGATTGTCAGCCTAATCTGAATAAATGACTTTCGATTTTGATTTTGTGAAAGCAGTCCCGTATTTCATCTTGGGAGAGACATAGTTCCAGCATTGGGCTGTAATAAGCTGCCTTGATTGATGCACAAAACTTAATATTGTCTTCGGAGTTTCTTCAGTAACAAATCCCGCGAACAAAAGCTGTTATAATTTAAGATTATAGGACAACCACGTTTACGCGTGCTTAATCAGGAATTTAAAGACTTTTTCTACCTTTTGCGATGTCACGCTTCGGTCAGAGAGTTCACGGTCGCAAGGAAACGACAGTTGTTCAAACTGAATCTCACACGACACACTCAAAGGAAAACCTACTCCATCCTTAGCAAAATAAAGTTCAAAATCCTGAGACAAACTCTGGAAGATTCGCTTTGCCATCCAGTCTAGAAAGAACTACTTGCATTTAAAACGAATACTTATTTCTTAGCAGTTAAGGTTTGTATTGTCAAATCAAGGGTCACATTATTTTGGACATGTTTTACATGTCCAGATTTGCAAAAACGACGGAATGAAAATGCTTGAAAACGTCTCTTAAAGCCAGATTAATATATACTTAGTACTTATAGTTAAGCTGCTATTGTTCAGGGCGTTGAATCATCTTATGTTGTAGAGATATTATGGTTTAGGACGTTTTTATTAATGCCTAGAATAATCTGCTAACATTGCGGAGACAATACGCGATTTTGCAACACTGCATCTTGATTTGGCGACTAGCTGTGGTATTATTTGTTCTCCTGAATTCGATTGCCTATGGAATTCGGGCAAACGACCAACTGTAAATGAACGGAGTCGAGTACAATCTAGTCTGGACAATTTAGTCCAGCTTCATCGTTTCGGTTACCCGAATTCTGATATATCCGACGCCAATTTTCCTTGCACTTCTATCAGTGGTTTGCACAAGCACATACATATCTATACTCATTGTGTCGACTACGTCACAATGTCTTCATTCAAATTACTCATAGTCGTTAACCCGTATTCCAGTGCGACGACCAGTGTAATTCATGCCTAAAGTCTTTCAAACACCCGAACACGCGCTAACGACCAAGTGTAATTGCGCCTTTATGTAGTTGAGCGACCGCTTTTTGTGAACCCTCGCCGATGCTAAAAGTACCTATCGTATCTGCTCTGGCCCTAAGGAAGTCGAATGCTTATGATGCGCACTACAGTAACTCTTTCAACCTTTCAACCCTCGTGGGACGAAAGACCCGTTTGTGAAATGCTCAATATGTTTACTAGCAGCACTATGATCGATCGATTAGTCAGTCGTCTTGTCAATATAATCGGCGATTAGGCAACTTTTCCAAACATAACGTGTACGGGTTTGTCAAGTGTCAAATCTGACAGTTTAACTGAACGATTACCTTCTTGACGTGGACTTATATTGACACGTTATTTACTTCATTTATAAACCTGTTTCTTAAGCTTGTTTTTTGGAAAGCTTGGTGACAACGAAAGCACATAAAAAATAGCCTTGGGGCTAAGAGACACAATCATTTGTATCCACTTTATACAACCATCGACTGTAGATTATATGTAATTGCTACGTAGAGCTTACTGAATTCATCTAGGAATTTGTAAAAACACTCAATTTCATAATCTAACCGTAACAAAATTTCTAATAACGACTCATTATAAGACGAAGTACCTACATAATGTAAGTGTATTGTGCCCATAATTTTCTCATTCACGTGGATCGTAAAGATCCGGGTTCTATGTCCGGATGATGTTAAGAGCTCTTAAAACTTGCCATAATATTGTGCGTAAGAGCATTAAGTGCTTGGAATGTATTGAGAATGAACGTTTCACTTTTATAAATGTTTAATATTATTAAAAAGTTTGTTGTCCCAGACATGTGAGAGGAAATTCCAAATATCAACTCGGCCTATCGCAGTTTACTGCTGGATATAGGCCTCTCACAGGCTGCGCTACAACGCGGTCCTCCGCTTTTCGCATTCAGTCTGCCCCAGCCACCTTCTTTAGGTATTCGGTTCATCTAGTTGGGGGGGGCGGCCCACACTACGCTTGCCAATACGTGGTTTCCAGTCCAGGACTCGTCTGCTCCACCGGCCATCGGTCGGTCCAAACATAATGCAGACTTTTTGATAAACCATCACCCTAACTTAGATATTGAACATATTTTAAGCAACTTCGTTTTAATCAGTGTGATTACGACTTCGATAAGAATTATGGACTAGAGAGAGGGTGTTGGAGTATAGCAAAAACAAATCGATCCTACTTCAACACTATCGTCTTTCTCATTCTAACTCATAAATATTACTTTTTAACTATCCGAGCTCGCCCTTACCACTTGACTGAAATCCTTACTTTCCCATTACCATAGTGACTGTATTATTCTTTTAATTGGATCATACGTCTCACCTAATACTAGTAAACGTATCATTTAAATACTTAGAACGGCTTTTACTTTGGTGTCCCCTTTAACCCTAACATGGCATTATAATGCCACAAAAGACATCCCAAAGCAGGATTTTATAAGCATAATACCAAACCAGTGATTCAGCAAATTCAAGCCTACGCAGAATACGTCACGGATTACAAAATTTAAATAAGGTTTTATATCTAGCACAAACCTGTTGACACAGCCTACACGGAACGAGAACAACCGTGCCTAACTGGCACAAAATAATGCCCTATTTCCCTTTAACAACTTACGCTTAGACCTCCTGAACAAACAGTGGAAAATACATTTTAATCTGCTGACCACAAAAAAGTTGTATAAAACAGAGTACCTACACTCCAAAATTTTGACGTTTACTTTTCCACTAAATAAACACAGGGAACCGCAAATGTAAGCAAAATTCGCTAATTCAGTCCCTGTTGGTAGCCCTGAGTAAGTAATTACTAGATAGACCTGGACTGGAGACGCAAAACTGTGGGAGCAGAAGTTCCATTAGTCTCAAAAATATTAGCAAGAAAAAAGCCAGAAAAAACTGCCTACTAGAAGATCTTAGCAGACAGTTTATTCAGCGTTTTTCTTGCCATTCGTATTTGCAGCAGTCTATGTTTAAATATGCTTAGCCTCTGTCTATAAATCTACACTGGTTATTACTCGTATGTATAGTCATATATTAGATCCTATTGCAGCAGCGAGATATCCCAATACGAAAAGCTCATCTAAGAGGTTACTGAAAAGTTACAATCTTGAACTGCACATCAACTACTACAAGATGTAATTTAAATAACTTAAAATCTGAAAAGGGGTCGTTGTTCTCATCTTGTGAACAGCTTTTACTATGTAAGGTACCCTAAAAATGCGAAAAAAAAGCATTTTGTCGTGTTATGCGAACATAAATGTATGTAAAACTGCTGTATTCTTTATCGTGATTTTAGGGTATTGTAAAAATTGTTTCGATTGAACTCGTTTGGATAACTTAGTAAACTTTGTTCATAATGATGAACCCCTTTCCAGGTTTTCAGTTATTTTGATTATAGGTACACCTTGTACCTATATTTCTGCTTATTTCTGCATGTATGTCATACCAGACATTATTGAAACTAAGCTTTCTAGTTCTGTTTAATACACTTTCCGTTAGAGGTCACTACCCTCACGAATATTTAAAGCCAACCGACCTTCGAAGGCCACAGACGCCAAGGCCAAACCGACCTTGCTCCGGAAGGGTCTAAGGTAATCCTACTTTACGCTCGACTTGGCAGGATTCCACTAAGGATTATGTGAATAGCTAAGACTTCTTCTTTTATTCATCATCTAGAAAGTACTTTTGGACTACCTAAGCGTTTATTTTATCCGTTCGAAGTAAGATCCGGGCTTGGTTTATTACTTTTTAGATTGGATTGTTAGGGCTTATGGACTTAGCGGAGTATACCTGAGTTTCAAAAAGGTACAGTAATTTCGGGTGGAGGAGATTCTGTAGCCGAATCGCAACTAACTATGACAATCGAAATAATACCTATAGCTTTCATTGTGAGATCGAAAATAGACTGTAACACCATATTGCTGAATTATCATAGTGAGCAACTTCGATTGAAGCTTAAAAAAAAAGCAAATAAAAAAGTCAAGAGATAGCGCTGCGAACAATACAGTGAAGCATGCTAAAACTACACCTCCGCTCTGTGCATACACGCTCACACGCACACATTTACAATCAAACTACACCTCACTAAGTGCACACATGTTTACGAAACCGGCCTCACTTTAACTGTTGACAGCCCTCTGTCTTGGTTTTTTATTCGGTCTGAGGTTGGATCATGATCATAATGGTGTACCTAATGAGAACTAGGTTTGAACAACTCTTGGGTGATTTTCTAGAGGGTCTTTGCCAGGCTAATTATTCATTTGTTGTTTTCTTTGTTACAGAGAAGAGACGTGGAGTCGCAGTCTACGGGGTCTAGCTTCTGCATAAGACATGGCTTGTGGTGGACATTGGGCGTCGATATTCCTCTCCTTCTAATATGTAAGTAGACAAGATCCTGCTAATTTAATTATATTGGAAGGGTAAAGATGTTAAGAAGGGTTACCTTGCTGGGTTCTTGTTAAAAGTACAGGTTTTGTAACTTAGCCTGTTAAGTTTTCAAGGCATGGACAATTACTTTGTTATTCCAAGAGCCCAACAAATGTCTTCATCAGTAAGATAGTCTGTCAGTCTGCTTGACAACCACAGAGTTCTTACTTTTTGATAGATTGACAACTAATCTACCTGGACAAGTACTAGACAAGCATTAAAAAAATTTGACACGTTATGAAGGGTTGGTATCAGAATGACTTGATCGCAAAGACTAATAAAATTACTTAGTTTCTGCGCTAACCCACAAAACAGAAAGGTATAGTACTTATTTTCTGAGGCCGTTGTGATCTTGTGAGCTCACTAATGTTATACCTACCTACTTGTGTATGAGTTTATTCTTCGCTTATGACCGCCATAAAACCAGACATATCAAGCCATTTCCCTCATTTTATTTCAACACCGTGTGTGGTCATCGTACGAAATTAATACCCAGAATATTTTGTCCATGGAGAACATGCAGATTTTTTCCCTAATTCCAACTATCCAAGTCCAATAAGGAAGCGTCCGAAAGACTTATGCATCCCGAATTAATTGAATAAATTTATTCAATTAATTGATATTGGACTAATAACGGATGCAACTAATTAACGGACAGGAATAACATAAAAATTCATGGCCGTACGTAATACGTTGACTACCAAAAATGGCTCCCATTTCATTGCGACGAAGACAGATATAATGTGGCCAGTAATAATAAATTGAGCTGATTTATTTTTGGGAGAAAAACATGTGCATTCTAGTTTCGACTTTTAACAGAGAGTGTAAAGTTTTGTTTCCAGTGAAAATGTTTATGTAAATAAAATGCTAAAAATGTAATCTTGTAAATTGGTTTTATGCGCGTTCATGCGTAATTTATTTTTTCTATCAATGCAACGCGTGTAGATGCTTATTTTATTTTAAAATATACGAGTACTTTGTATTATGGAATTCTTGATAGGTATTATTAGTAAACAGTATTTTTCATAGCAAAAGGTAGGTAGGTATATTATAGGTATGTAGGAACGTTTTTAGATACAAACAACACCTACTAGGATGCTTTAATACAAATGTTTGGAATAATATACTTACTATTTTTTTAAATATTTTATAAAAATATTTTCGCTGTGTTTTTCATATAATTGTTACAAAATCGTATCTTAGTATAAAATTGTATTTGCTTCAGGAAAATCTTAAGGAAAACCTAAATACACATAATACAAATAAATAATAATAAATTATTCATAAGTAATATATTATTGTTATTTTCATCGTTTAATTTAAAAGTAAACAAGCGATTAATTAATAGGTACCCTTAATAGGTAATAATAATTTATTATTAATTATTGTATGCAATTTTATATGTATTACTCGTAAATTAAAATGTATTAATTTTTTACTTCATATACTTACCTACTAGTAGGTATTTGTTAGGATGTGTTCAGACTTATTTAGGTTCTAAGTGACGTTAAATATGTTTAGGGTCTTTAATCTATACCAGGAAGCTATGATTTGCGTTCCAGCACCCTAATTGCGCAACACACTATCAACCACATTCTAAATCATTTTGATGGATATTGCTAATCCATTGCTACATATGTTCGAAAAAAAAATCTGCTCAACAAACATAAATAACGCAATGAATGTTGCTGAGCTGTCAAAATGAAAGCCATTGCTACTGTCAGTGTGTTACGGAACTATGCTGGGTTCTATTCTGATTCTTAATAAGATAGGTTACGTACATAATGAGGCATTTTAAAAGATTGCATTTAAGTAATGCTTTCAAGGATAGATTCTAAGGAATATTATGGTGGAAAGTTCTAAGGAAACAGGAATTTCCTCCTGTTTATTATGCGTCAAAAACAACGTTGTTTCACATAGACAATAGTGTTGGTTTTTGTCACACACGTACACGGTGTACGAAACTTTTATTGGACATTCATTATTATTGTTAATTGTCATAGGGGATAATATATTTGTTACTTTGTAGTTACCTATTACGTAGTTACTTGAATCGTCTATGGATTTTATTATTGACATTAAAATGCTTACATATACACAATATGTAAGACAACTAACTATTTACAGTAGGTAGTAAAATAAATGACTAACTACACACATCAAAAGTGTCTAGGGATCAAGCATTTTTATGCGGATTTCTTGAGATTGAGATGTGGCTTTGTAATAAATTTATGATTTTATAAATTTATATGGATCCTTTTTGGTGCATTTCATAATTTGAATCAGGAACTGTGAATCAAATTCGAGTAAAAGATGAAAATCAGCTGTCAATATTTTCCCTATAAAAACATACAACGCATTGAAGACATTATTAGTGCTACTGTTTCCCTACTACTGATTAAAACCAACGTTATTATGGAGCGGCGACGTCATTTAAGCAGGGAAGAAATGCTCAGAGCCGTGGGAATGATAGAAGCTGGTTCCCGGCAACGTACTGTGGCTTTAGCTCTGAATACAAGTCAGAGTGTTATCAGTCGACTTTGGACACGTTACCGAAGCACTGGTACCGTGGCTGAGCGCCATGGAGGACGGTATCGCTGCACCACACGGAGACAAGACCGATACATTCAAATCTTAACTCGAAGAGCTCCAACAATAACCGCCATGATGTTAGCCGTGAGGCTTCATCACTCTTCAGGGAACTTAACTAGCGACCAAACAGTCAGAAACCGCTTGCATGAAGTGAACCTTCATTCCCGAAGACCGCTACGGGTACCACCTATAGCAATGCACAATCGTAGGATTCGATATCAATGGGCTCTTGAACACAGAAATTGGGCAGAAGAACAATGGCGTTTCGTGTGCTTTTCTGATGAGTCTCGTTTTGGTATGAGACCGGATACAAGACGTATACGACACTGGAGAACCCCTGGACGCCAACAGCGATTAAAATCCTGCCAGGAAGTCCATCCTTATAGTGGTGGAACCATCATGGTATGGGCGGGTATTTGGATCGGCGGAAGAACTGAGTTGATTTGGATCAGAGGCAACCTCAACGCTCAAATTTATGCTGAGACGATTGTATCAGACGTCATCGTTCCTCTACAAGTGCAAATCGGTCCCTTATTTCAGTTAATGCATGATAATGCACGACCGCACACCGCAAGAGTTGTAAGACAGACTCTCGCCGCAGCTAACATCAATGTCCTGCCCTGGCCTGCTCAGTCGCCAGACTTGAACCCGATTGAGCATGCATGGGATATGCTACAGAGAAGAGCTCTGCCGAATATGGAGGGTATCCAGTCGCAAGAAGACCTTTTTTTGTTGTTGCAACGAACATGGGCTGCCATTCCACAGCGTGATTTGGATGAACTCATTTTGAGTATGCCAAACCGATGTTCGTGCGTTGTTAGTGTTCGCGGTAGAAACACGGATTATTAATTGTTTAAGTTACCCAATAAAATTTTAAAGAAAACTGTTATTTCAGTCTTTTTTTCGAACTTTTGTGTTAGTAGTTCAAATGTCAAAAATCCCTTTATTAGGAAAATGGCAAATTTCTTTATTAATGCAAAGGTGACTTGGTTTATCGTTACTGTGACAAACGAAAACACTTTATTTGATGAATCCTTAAAGTTTTAATTAATATCAATCAGGAGAAAAGTTATTGCAAAAATATATGTTGATCCCTAGACACTTTTGATGTGTGTATATACATACATATCTACTTATTTATAAATCAAAAAAACAAAAGAACACCGTCGAAATACTTACTTAGGTACTCGTACGAATCGCTGTCATCTGGAAACATGCCCAGAAGACTGGCAGCATTGCCACGTTGAATGGAAATGCTGCTAATCATCTATAGGTTATTTATGAACCTACAAAAAGATACAAACTTCTTCAAAACAGAATCGAAATCCATAGCCAGTTCTGTAGCCTAAAGTAAAGCAAAAAAAGACACTACACACACGACACGATAAAAGAGACACTTCAAAATAATAATTAAAAATAGATTATCAGCTTCGACTGGCAAAAAGGTAAAAAATATTTTTATGAAACACACGTGGTAGACCCCACAGTGTCACGTTAAGGGCTGCCACGAATTTAAAGTGACAAAAAAATGTGGGAATATTTTTTTTCCAGTTTATTAATTGTTGCGTTTCTGGCAGGTTAACTTTCAAAGCTACAGTCAATTGAGTCTGTACTTGATCTATGGTGGAAAATATTTTTTTTCTTTTTGATGATTGGTTAATTCGTTAAAACTTCAATAAACAATAGTGACACCTAATAAAGGCATTGGATTCTAAATAAAAAAAATATTTAGGCGTTATATTTGTAATTATCATGCAATGACAAGATGACAAAGTATCCTTTATTAATTGTAAATACAATAACACCCTATATTGTATTACAGTACAGTAAGTTATACCTCATTATTTTACACTACAACTCACAAGGAATAATATGCATAATACTTTACGTGCATAGAATACTGAAAACGAGGGATATCTCTGACGCTTAGTAGACACACTCATAATGTTTCGCATTTATTGACGTCAAATACTTAGTAAATTAATATGGTGCTTGATATATGTAGCTCTCTGTGACAATGCCAACAACGTTATTTGCGTAAGTACTTACTTAGAGAATATAGTGTTCACTTTATGAGCACTACAGCGTATGCCATTACAATGTGCACATAAAACTATAAACACACTAGGAAATCGTATTTATTTTTATATTTAAAATTATATACATAAATGTACCTTTCCGCTTCCAAGAAAATATTGATGAAAGTAATTAAAAAAAGGATCGACGTATAATTAAAAGTTCGCAGCTGGTAACACTCGCCGCATGTGGCAGAATGCACGCAATCGCAGTCACTGTTTACAAACACGAAAAAAAAAAACCGTGTCAACGACCTTTTGACAAGCGTTCATTAGGGCAGCGAGAACATTATTTTATATACTTAGAATGAATATTACCTACGTCATTTTTTTTAAACTACGTTTTACACCATGCAAATCGTAATGTTTTGTTACCTACTCATTTTTTCTTTGAAAAAGTTATCATTCGGTGCTTATTTTAACTTGCATTGCATGTTTTATATAAAATGTTGCGTTTACATGTTAATTATAGTCCAGAACCATAAAATTATTATATTAAATACGTAATGTATAAATTGCTACATGAACCACGCTTTCCAATTAATTGCATCTGTTTTATGAAGAAGTTAGGTAATTCGTATGGAAGGTGAACTGTACTGTTGCCGGACCAGACGGACTAATATTAGTACTACTAAGTCCATTAAGTCTAGGTACCTAACTAAGTCCATTAACTCTTTTTGGCGAACTTTTACGATGGCGGAATGTAGGTATCTAACCAACCAGGATTCGAATCCCGTTTCGGATCAGTTATTAGGTATCATGCCGTTAAAATGTTTACATGTGTACCTACCTATTTTTAGTGTTTAAAAGAATTTTATTATTGTTATTTGTAAGCTTGGTTAAATGTTTATTTAGGTACATCAACAAATCACCTTTGAATATAAGGTAGATAGAAATTAATTTTTCATTGAATGTTACATACCTAAGTATAATTTTTTTATAGCTACTTACCTATTCATGATTCTTTGCAAACTATTTAGCGTTATCGATTTGGGAAATACTTAAAATTTATTATAGTTGTTATCTGCCTAAACATGTCAATCAATAACTATAATTACCAATAGATAATCTTTATTGATAGGTACCTACCCAATGAAATAATGACATACATTTATTTTTAGTAGGTTTTACCTACCAACCATAATTTTTACACATTCATAATAATTTACTGTACTTACTACTTAATTATAATATTTAACACCCCGTTGCGTCCCACGCTGTTCCCGCGTCGTTCAAGTGGTATTTTAATCGATACCTATTTATGGGCGTTCGATTTAACGGTCATTATCGCTTGAAATCGATTCCCGATTAATTGTTGTAATGTTCGTAATCGTGCCCGTAATTATAGCTCTCTTTGTGAATGGACGAAAACTAAACTATAATTCATCTTAATTTGATTAAAGATAAGCGATAATAGTGGAGTTTCACTTGATATTAATTAATTTTATGCATTACATTGTGTTCTTGATCAAATTTTTCCCACCAACACAGAACTGTTAACAGCGCCATCTGTTATCGAGTAGCAGTAGCATTTTTATACCGCAAACTAAAAAAATTCTAGACTGATTTCGCAACAATTTACTATCATGCTATAAATAAACAAATACTAAAAATAATTATATAGCACAGACTATTAACCACTTAAAAATCAAACATCAGTTACGATAAATGTATGTTCAATCTTTCAATTAAGTACCTACGCCCTTAGCTAAAGCGTGGCCATACACTGGACTGGAACGTGTCTGACCACGCAGTTAGGCCACGTGGGTTCTAACGTGGGTCCTAACGTGTCGGATGCAATGCAATTGGTCTATTAGATGCGTGACGTCACTATTCGTAATGGAGTCCTGTGGAACACGTTATCTGAAGTGAGCTGCATCTAAGACTTGTGGATCGATTTACGTAAGCCCTAGAAACTGTTCTAGAAAAGAACAGGTCTCATTACTTTGTGGTATAAAATAAAAATTGCCCAGCTCATAATGCTCATAATGCTCAGCTGTAAACTACAAGCTATTACAAATGCAATAAGTAAGTACCAAGAATTGCATTAGATAAAATAAAAACAATACAGGACGTGTCCTACGTGTCATTGCATTCGTTTTCATTGATTATATTCGAGGAAGGATCATAGCTACATACCTAGGTACTGATATTTTAAGTAAAGTCAATATTATTGGTAAAGGTACCTATAGCATAATCAACCTATAACGAACTGCTGGGACACAGGCCTCTCTGTGAGAGGGAGTAGGCCATAATCCACCACGCGGGCCCAGTGCGGGTTTTTGGTTCTAGGACATGCCGGTTTCCTCACGCTGCCTGTTTTCCTTCACCGTTTTGAGAGCAGTGGTGATGAAATTAAATACACAATTCGAACTCATGATCTACAACTCGCTGATACCACTGGGCCAGCACTGCTCTCAAAGGACTTAAAGTACCAATAATAATGGCTGAACACAAACGCGCTAAGTTAATAATCTAAATGGAAAGAACACAGAAATTACTCAAACATCCTTCCTATAAAAAATTACATTAAAAGTGCACTACATGAGTGATGATTATAAAGCCTATCTAAATCCGATACACCCTGGTACTAAAACGACTTGAAAATAATAAGAAAAACACTATTTTTAGGCAAAAGTAAACAATATAATAAACACAACCATGCAATAAAAATATATTACTTAAGAAGATAATTATGTTGGTACACGACGACGTATCAAACAGTTTTAGCTGACCTCGAATAATAGGGGTGACGACTAATTTTTTTTTCTTCGTCTATCAGGTAGATTATTAAAAAGTATTGGGCACGTATTTTTTCTTTTTTCACATAAACAAAACATTACAGAGATATATTGATTTGAAATGTCGCATGACGTCACGTGTTGGTACAATTTTTACCTACAAGTGACGTCACGAGCCCCCACTCCCAAACTTTGACACGCTTTATCTTTGTAATTTTTTGGTTGATTGACACAAGAAAAAATATGTGTCCATTATTTTTTGATAATCTAACTGACGGACTAAATAGAATTTCGTTTACTTTACCCCGTCTTCATCCCTATTGTATATATAGTTTTTGTTTCGTACAATGAGAAGTCAGCTTATACTGGAAATATATGTAGGTATAGTTTGTTAAGTCGTCTTGTGTACCTATAACTAAGCAAATGTCATAAAAGTCTAGATATTAGATATGCTATCTCAGACGACAATCATTGTGTAAATAATCTAATCTGCTAAGATTTACCACGTGTTTGTAAACGTTCCATTTGTTTAGCTAAAACAATACACAGGTATCTACATATTAAGTTTGTTCAGCATGAGAAAGCACGTTGATGCTTATCGGTCTAAGCTGCAATAAAGATTAGCAAATTAGCATAGCTAATTATGGGCATTCAGAATTCCAGAGTAATTAATATGCTCTAGGTACTATTAGCGAAGTAGTTTTTTTTATTAGTCAGAAGGTAGACGGAGCCTAATAAAGATCGAAACAGCGTCAAATTGCGTCTCCTCCCGCATGGCAGGAGACGCAATTAAAATGACCCTAAGAGGAAACAGCGTTAAAAAAATTAACATAGGAGCATTCCTATGTTAATTTTTTTAACGCTGTTTCCTCTTAGGGTCATTTTAACTGGCCAATCTCGCACTAGTCTCGATAGATTACGTACCTAAGGATTAATCCGTCTCACAGAGAGGAAGCATGTGTCCTGAGTCGCGTAGGTACTAGGTACAGTCCGATTCAAAGTTTTTGCGGCTCGGAACATGAAGCATATTGCTGCGCACTCTACGTAGTAACAAATTTGCAACAATTAGCGCTCTTCAGAGCCGCCATAAAGAATTTGAATCAGGCTGTACCTGCCTATGGCAACAACTTATCGGCATTGAAAGTCTAGAAAACACATTAGTTTAATCACATGGTTTGGTATTTGACTGAAATCTTTTAATTTTTTACGAATCTAGCTTGTATTTCCTTGGCGCGAAGCAGCTGCTCAAATTTTCAACTTTTAAAATTAACGTGTCTTTGTAATGTTTCGTCATCCGTACTTCCCGGACACGCTTTAGTCTAAGACGACTAGAATCAATCCTTTTTATTGTAATTTTTGACGTTCAAAAGTGCCTTTAGTGTGCCTAATTGAAATAAATGATTTGACTTTGACTTTTAAGAACATCAACCAGCCTAATTTGCAGGAACTGCCAAATCCCACTCGGCTATCCACTAACCTCTCACCTTGAAATCCGCACTGCTATTACGTCAGTACAAATCTGCACCAGCATATCTTGGAACACGGCGAAAAGAGGTACTAAAATTAAAATGTACCGAATTTTACTTTCGTGATCCTCTCGCCTTTGACAGCAGCGCCACCTCAAGATGTTATGGTATATTGGCCAGGGAGCTCTGCTTCTGGTAGTTGGCATTGACTTTGAACTTCAACAACATCCACAGTTTGGGGGATTGGCAAATAAATTGGCCATAATGGAGGGCGACGTCCATTTGCAATGTCACGGGGATGAGCGAAACATGCGTGAGTGACTGGTTAGATAATATTAGAACTAGATTTGGAGTGTTCGTTCCGGGTTTATTATGTAGAAGACTTCCTTATGCGTTTTGGACACTCGGAAGGCTGTTAGATCTACGTCCTACTGGTTAAGAGAACGTTTACTTAATTTATTATTTAACAGCATGCTGCTAGCTTTGTTATGCTAGCATAACTGGATAGATAAATAGGAATTCTTAGTCAGAATATATGATTCTTATAATTCTTTCAATTCATCTTCTTCTTATCATCTTTTACAAAATAATAACTTGTACATGTGTGTCACCATTGGAGTTTTGTCTGCGGAAAAATCATTCTGACTCCCAAAAAGTTGTATAAATAACCTACCTATTAGTTAAATTATGTACTTAAGTCAGATATTCATTTTAGCCGACACAAATAAAGCGCAACCTATGTTTTTCCAACCGCTCGATTTTGTAGGACAACACTATAAATACGAATAAACTAGGTACCAAACTAAAAATAAACAAATTAATGAATTAATTACTAATCCATTTATATTTGTACCTAATATTTACTGACCAAAATGGCCGTTAGTAGGTATTTGATTCATTGCTCAGTGACGTGCAGTAACTGGATACTGCGTGCAAGTATGACGCTCGTCTGATTTTCCTTCTATGAATTAACTTTTCTTTCAATTAATTAAAAATATACCTAATATTAAATCTAATATTATTTATTTTTATTTAATTATAATTGTGCGTTATGACGTGTATTTTTTGGATACTAGCTGCGCCCCGCGGTTTCACCCGCATAAGTATCGATCCAGTGGGAATATCAGGATAAAAACTATCGTATGTCCTTTCCCGGGACTCAAACTATTTCTATACCAAATTTCATCTAAATTGGTTTAGCGGTTTAAGTGTGAAGAGGTAACAGACAGACAGACACACTTTCGCATTTATAGGATTAAGTATGGATTGGGTAAGATAAGAATCCAAAATACTTGCAAATCCTGTAATAGCCTGTATTCTGGATTAAATATTAGTCTTACTCAGTGCTTTTCTGGTTTTTGAGTCTTATTCATAGATTTTTATAAGGTTCTAACAAACACCAAAAGATTTTACTTTTTAGTTTAATCCATTGTGTCTTGCATACATCTTCGTTCTTACAGTACTGGTGGCCTATCATGATCTAATTAAAAGCGATTAAAAAACAAGACATTTCAGTTGGTTCCTAAACTGCATCGCTTGAGCTGCTCTATGGACGTCATGGTACCAAACAAGTATGAATGAAACCAAAACTTGCGACTCAGTTTGGGACAATCGCTGTCAGCAGATGGCACAGCCTAAACCGAATAGTTAAACTGACGTCATGGTATGAATTAGAGGAACAGTTCAGTTTAGGTCCTAAAATGGATCACGTTAAGAGCTTGTGGTAGGCCTCCAGTACTGTTCAGGTTTATAAAAACTGAACAGTTTCCCCTATCCACCTTCTAACAGCATTATTTCTTCCACAGTACTAGCTCTGGTTGGACTCTTCGAACTGGGCTTCATCCCGAACCACAAGGCTGGCTTCTACTGCAACGATCCTGCTCTCAGCTTCCCTTTCAACGGAGATACAGTCAACACTGAAATGATTATGTCAACTGTATTTTTATTGCCGTTAATATTTGTAAGTATATAATTAAGATTATTAAGTAACTACCTATTGGATAGCCAACCAGCCTTAGGTCCACCTGGGCTCTATTCCACAAAATTTTACAGTTACAATTTACAATTTGTAAATTTCACAAGTCCGTGTACCACAAAACTCAAAGCCACACAATTTTAACAAAAAAACCTTACAAATTATGTAAATAAATTGTAGTGATAGAAATAGGTATAGCAGTGGTACAGACGCCAGCATATTAAGCTACTACAATCTGTCAAATTTCTAAAGAAATTTATAGATTTTCAACTTTATCTCTAAAGCTCGTTTCAGTTTCTTCGTGCTTGATGTGCTGGCGTCTGTACTTCTTCCGACGAGCTCTTTCACAATTAGCTCTATTACCACATTACTTAAATCCTGCCTACTTTCCCTAAACGGATACACACAAGTGTTCACCCAAATTTCGCCAGTTATTTACATAAGTCCCAAATCAAGTCATATGATTTTTGCCTGCACCGGATTTTTGGGGAATGGATTGGCTATCGCAGTAGATATTATGTTGTCATTTTCGTAAAGAAGGATGCAAAATATTTAATACTCAATACTCAATCAATTCTTTATTGCATTCCACAATGTAGGCTTAGGTAGTAAATATTTGTAAAAAGAAACAATCATGGACCCTGTCAGGCACAGCAAAAGATATATGTGGAGAAGAGGACTTATCATCTACGTATCTTATAATCTAACTTATTCTAAACACATTTAAGTCACTCTTGTGGGGAAGAGGTATATCTTTTAGACCTTGCTAAGAACTAAATGATCGTTCAAAAGTATGTCATCATGTTTGCCTGTTTACAATGTTACTACAGGCATCAGGAGTACCGAAGTATTGCTAATAACGTAACAGACCGCAGATAACATTCATTGTCCTGAAAACTACAGCGTACTCACATGGCTTTTCCTCGCTTTTAATAACGAGGTTATTACCCTAAACGGCTATTAAATGAAAATCCCAGTGTACCAGCAATATTATTTATTGAAACAATTAAAATTCTTGAACATGTAAATCAGTGTACTAGTCCGAAAAAATCTTGGATGGTGGACTTTGTAGAATATTTCTTTCCAGAGGTTTTTTGTTCCCAAAGAGCTTCTAATCCTTCTTCCATTTTAATACTTACTAAGTTTTGAACCTGAATATTCATGAAAAAACAAATCAATAATATTACTATCTTTTATTTTCAGATCGCTATAACGGAGTACATCTTTCTATATGGCGATTTCTCTCAATCAAGATTTCGACGTACCTGCCAGAATACCTTCTATTTATATAGAACTTATATCTACGGTATGATCATCAACCTGACTACTGTGGAGGTCATGAAGGGTCTCGTTGGAAGCCCTAGGCCTACCTTCTTCGATCTATGCGAGCCTGATACTGGCAAGACTTGCAATGGGTAAGAATTCTTTACTTATTTCCAATGTTTTTTTCTTGCCCTTCAAGATTTAAAGATGTTTCCACCTGCAAGCCTAGATACACCACTGTGAGTTTGTAACAAAGTACCTATTGGAAAATGACAACTGTGTAAGCATTCTCTAAGAAACTCACCGTGAAAGCTTAGGTGAAGTGAGCTGTGAATGGAGTCAATCCCTAACATCAGGTAAAATGACAACACTATTCACATAAGTTGGCGAGATTTTTACAGAATGTATAGACTGTACAATTTATATTTACTTTCACCACCACATAAGAAGGGGTTGTAAATGTTGTAATAAATCAATAATTAGTTTTAGAATAGAACTAATTAGGATTTTTAGATGCTTTGTGTTGGTTATTATATGCTATTCTCTCCGTTCATAGTATTATAGCATTGCCATAATTAGTAGAAACTCCATTTTCAGCTTCTTTGGGGTCTATTTGATGTGAATTTAAGCCGAAGATAGTTCCTAACAAATAAAGAAAAAGACGATGACAGTTCTACCCAGAGAGGTCCGGTCACTGACTGTGCATTTTACGACATCCGCATTTACATAGCAATATATTCGACTCGTAGGAGTAATACATTTGACATTGAGTGATCTTGAAGTTGATCTTCAGACTACTTATCTAATCGCAGGATTGACGTGGGCACATCAAACTGTCATTCAGGATGGAAATTCATGAGATTATTGACACTGGGTTGTGTATGGTCGTAAAAGGCGTAACACTAGGAAGTAATTGAATGGTTCCTTACTAGAAGAATCTGAGACGTATCATGTGCTGTCAACAGCAGCATAGGACACAGACCGCTCACAAGTTGCGCCACAACACCCGCCGGGACTCCACCTTCCTTATATGCTTTGAAACTGTTAAATTCCTTTACCAATGGCAATCTAGTATTGTCACTAGCTCAATAGAATTCTCTTTCCACCAGGCCAGCGTAAACTCTGGCGGTTCTAGCACCATCTACTTGCAAATTATAATCTACTAGCTGCGCCCTGCGGTTTCACACGCATAAATCTCGATCTCGTGGGAATATCAGGATAAAAAGTATCATAATTATGTCCTTATCCAGATCATCTACGTTTTAGCGTGAAAGCGTAACGAACAAACATACTAAAAATTAAATATGTTCTCTTTATAATATTAATTTAGACTACTTTCCTTGCTCTTATGCCATGGTCAAGCTTTGTGTAAGTCTAAGAGCATTGACGTTAACTACTTCTACCACTATATATTATTAATGTTCTATTTCTTTTGTTCCAGCTCCCAGTTCGTGAGTGACTTCAAATGCATATCTGAAAAGTACTCCAGCTGGTACCAGATGGACTCATATCGCAGCTTTCCTTCAGGTCATTCTTCTCTGTCAGTGTACTGCGGCTTCTTTATTGCGGTAAGTTTTGCAATAATAACTGGAAAGATGATCGTGACAGGCTTACGGAAATACCTAGTTTTTCTACCCAAATAGTATGATCACTCTCGGAAAAATATGTAGCATGCGCAGATTAAAACCTTAATACAAAAAAACTAAGAAAAAGGCTGTAATTACGTAGTAAACTTATAAACTAAAACTATTTTGGAAGCGTACTTGATTTTCATTTTAAGCATGCATGTTTATTGTGGCTTTGTTCTGATGGAATACTTTCAAATGTTTTGGTGCTAGATTTTCTTTAGCGTACTAGTTAATTGTTGTCATCTTTTTGTTCTCTACTCTACTATCTACGGTCCATCTCAATTTTATCTTATCTGATGTTTTTATCTTGACCTCTCTATTTCCAGTGGTATCTCCAACGTCGTGCCTTCGACTGGACCCACCGCTCCATCTTCCTCGTCCCCATTCTTCAGTTGCTCTGCATCTCGTACGCCGCCATCTGCTCGCTGACCAGGATCACAGACCACAGGCATCACTGGTGGGATGTGCTCGTAGGCACTGCTATTGGACTTGTCACTGTTTATTATACTGTAAGTATTGTTTGTACTATTGAAATGATAGTTATGACTTGAAGAGATATTATGTGCAGTCTCTGTCTGACAAATATTTTGATAAAAAGGCAAAAATGTGTGCTACTGTTACTGTGTAGCAGAATTGACATTATTATAGAATATAGGGGCATTATACATACACACAGGTCACAGACTAGCCGAATAGTGCAAGCTGTGATCTTCTATAAGTGAAGAACTCCACTCATTTAATACCTAATAATATTTCCTATTATTTATGTGTAAATAATGTCATGTGTATATCTTTTGTTGGAGATCCTAAATAAAATAAAAGTTAGTCTTCTCTTTATTTCTTCAAGTATTTCCGCAACATTATTGAAGTGAACTTCTTTAGACGCGTTGGGCATTTTTTGAGATGGGAAAAAAGCCATTGAACTCGCGACACTGTTACCGTAACTGACACCTCTGTATATAAGTATGACGATTCAAAAAATACACACATAATTGTTCAAGTTTTTACTTCTGTCGGAACAGCCGGAGTGCCACTTTTTTTAGCTTTATTCCACTATGATTGCCATCACCAATATTCATTATTTAAATCCTTTCCAGGTTGTGATCAGCAAAAACTTCACATACGAACACTCAAAGACCAGTGACCTAAAGTCAGAAGAGAGCCGACAGACAGTGAGAACTTTGTTATACGACGAACGAAGACCGGTGACAGTGTCCTAGAATAGTGTGTGGCGTAGAGACTGATGGTAACAAATTTTAGAAAGAATTTAAATAATAGTCCTTAGAAATTGTGAAGAAGTCTGTTGAGAAAAATGTACTGTTAATTAGGCAAGGCAAGCCCTCGTTTTAAAAAAAGGGCCTTGCGGGTCCTGAACGTCTGACAGACTCGCCTTAAGGCCTGTTCTGAAATGGACAATAAATCTATACAAAAATCTGCATTAGTCCAATACATTCGGCAGTCTTAAGATTCATTCAGATATCCCTCCGATTAATTTCGTTTCAGTAGTTAATGATAGAGAATAATGAAGACTTCAAAGCAGAAAGGAAGAAAAAAAACTGAATGGAAAAACTCACTGAAAGTGTTTCATAAAAATAATAAGATACAAAAAAATGCAACTGAAAAAATCCGCCATATATTTTTCCAGTAGGTACCTAATACCCGCTTACTTAAGTTTATACTTAGTTCATAAGTTAGGTTTAAGTTATAACTTATGTATGCTTGTACCCTGAAGTTACAATGACACAATGATATTATCATGTAAATACTTTTGTATGTGGTTAGTTATTTATGAACAAAGTATGACAGGGATGCGCTTTCGCGACAGGATGCATTAGTATGGTCCACAACAGGTTTAGACAGTTTATGAGGAAGTATTTTTGCATGGGACTTTCTTTATGATTATAATAATATTCAATTCTAAGCAAAACCTATAATGAAACTACCTACTTAGGTATATAGATTTTAGATTTCTATAGGACCAAATCAAACGGGTTTCACACATTTTTGGTATTGTCTATTTGTTTAGTGCAAAATAAAAATAATTTAATTATTTATTGCATTAGGCTACTTAAGAAATCTGTTTAGTTAGTTTATAAATATTTATTACATTAGAAATTATAGGGATACACAGTATCAGTATTATTAAATTTATTTTTATAATAAAAGATTGTGTTGCTCAAAATTGAGAACGAAGTTGAATAGTTTTTAAGTAATGTATGGAAATTGTATCTTTTACGATTGAATGGAAACAGTTACAATATTATTGTTAATAAAATGTAAAATTGAATGCCTTGCTTTTATTTTCACCATGGCTATAATTATTCAGTACCCGCATCTGGAATCTAGTACAGACGCCAGCACATCAAGCTACCCTAAACTGTCAAAATTTCCCATTCATCTTTGCACTTCATGCTTTAGCGATAAAGTTGAAAATCTATTAAAGAAATTTGACAGATTGTAGTAGCTTGATGTGCTGGCGCCTGTACATAGATGGATTTATCTTATGAAAATAAACACCTGGTGCATCATTGGTCTAGTGATCGCAAACGCTACTATTTATCTGGCTTCGATTCCCAGATTGGGCAAAGTATTACTGGGTTTTTTGGTCAGGGAATTCTCAGTAACAAAATTCAGACCCTGGGTGTCTGGATTTGTGCCTGGTTGATGGCAATAGGCTCGCCCCCTATTACATGGGACTTAATAACTGGCGAAATGTGAGTGTGCTATAGGTACAAATCTGCCTACAGATAGCGCCATCTACAAAGACGCCCACCACTCTTCTTCCCAATCGCTTACAGTACAAGTGTGCACCATTCCGCTAGTGTTTTAGTTTTGTCGATATACAATAATTACTTATTAGTGGGTAATTAGTGTGTATCAACTAAAAAACTAGCAGAATTAACTATAGTCCGCGCGGAACTAGTTGGCCGCGCCTTAGGTATGTGAGCGGTGGGACGGAGGGGCGGGGGCACATTACTCAGTACGTGCGTTGCGAACCACCGCCTCACCCCTGTCCCCACCTCAGCGGCCAACTAGTTCCGCGCGGACTATTTTAAGACATGAAGACTAGACCAACAATATCGTTCGTCTTCTATTTGCCTGCACAAAATATTTCAATATAATGGTCACCTTTTAACCTCGAAATACTGATAATATTAAGGAAACTATATTAACAGTCTAAATAAAAGCGAAAAGACCAAAAGAAGGAAAAAATGTTGCACACCATCAAGCCACAGCATAATGCTGGGAGAGCGGGTGGGCCAAAATCCACCACGCGAACCCAGTGCGAGTTGATGGATGTCACGTATCACGTCTTCGAATAGAATAGAATACTCTTTATTATGTACACCATACAAAAAAAAAAAAAAATATATAATAATACATTTTTGGTTCTACGATATGCTGGACGTTTAATGTTTTTCTTTACCGTTTTGAGAGCAGTTATGATGTAATAAATTATACAAAGTGCCTGGCTGGGTGCGAAGCCACGACCTACGACACGTAAGTCGGGGCCTTTACCACAGGGTCAAGGTCACAAGGGTCTTAATTGTTGTCAAGCCACAGAACGTAGCCAAATGGACGTCCACTATCCACAAAATAATGACGACCCTTGAATCACCATCCAAAACCAATTCAGGAGAGCATAGTAAACAAAATCATTGACACAAATAGCATAATGCCTTTCGTACCACAGGACCACAGGGCACCAGGGCCTCAGGGCCCTAAGGCGAAGGGCCAATATATGGGTCATAATGATAGCGTTGCACAATCGCTGGCCACTTATGTGCTATTACCAAAATAAGGATGCTCGTGATCACCGGTTCGATTCCCATGTGAAGCACGGTGTACTTGTAAAAGTTGTGGGTAAATTGTAGTGTATTAAGATGTTTTGCTTATGGTAAAGCCTGTGGCTGGGGCTAATACATAAGGTATATCTATTCATACAATATTCAATTCAATTCAATTCAAATCTTTATTGCATTCACATGTGTATTATAAAAGATCATAATAATGTTAAATGTTTCAAATAGACGGGCACAACAATTTAGTATAATAAGAAGAGTAGCATGCTTTAATTAATAATTGGAATAAATACATAACATAACAAGGAAAGGTCATTTAAAATACCTACAATTAATAAAATAATTATAATATTGTCACAGATTAAAATTTTACAAGACATTGAATAAATAATAATAAAAGTCGAATAAAAAAAAGGCAAAACAAAAGTCACAATATAAAAGTGATAAAAATAAATGTCTCAAAAATTAACAAATTCATAAAGTCATCCCATTAGGTCATCATTAAAAAAATCATTTAGTGTGTAATAACATTTATCGACAAGTAGTTTTCTAAGACGTGTAATAAATATTTAATCGTTTTTTTTTTCAATGTTATTCTTTCATATTTCATATTCATATAGTGACGCAAACGTGGTAAGCACCCAGTCCCACATCAAACGACTATTTCATAAATTGATTGATTTATTAAATACATTCAAGTAATCAAAACTAATTACTTACACTCGTCTTTCCAATGAATTTCTAAGTACAAGAGCTAAACAAAGACTTATTTCGATATCCCAAAATATACTCCAAATACTTATAGCATTGATGCATTTCACGAGCCCACATCTATCATTGCAATTTAAACCTTATCTCAATGTCATAAAGTCATTATCAGGATTAGCAAAGACTATTGCAAGAAATTGGTGCAGTTCAGGAGTTCACAATGCAAACGCAACTTTTGATGAGCCGTCACTTTTATCTGCTCTCAAATGTAGACTAGGAGCTAGTAATTAATTGTCAAGATGATGTGCCATGTTGAGCTGTCTTGCTCCTTGACTATGAGTGATGCTGTGATTGATAGATTTAGTTAGGAATGTTATTTGTTCTAGTTTCTCCTAATTGGGTTCTTATTAATTGAAACTTCTTAAAAGGTAGTAAAATGTGATTTTCTGACCAACCTGTAATTACGGGAAAAGTTGATTTTGGAGCTGGAAAAATAAAACGTTCAACTACTTCCTTGTATTTAGGTATAAGCAGCACCGGTTGACGTCATCACGTCCACGCCGGCTGTCGCTGAAAACCAGCGCTGCGATGAAATAATTTACACAAAGTAAAGCGCCTGTCTGGGTTCGAACCTACGACCTACAACTCGTAAGTCGCGACCGTAACCACTTGACCACCACTGCTCCTCTGCGTCATGTATGCCGCAAATAAACGATTGTTTTTCTTTTCTTTAAGCTTTACCTAAGTTTTTATTGTGAGAATTTTACAGAATAGAGTATATTATTGAGTGTATTATTGGTTTTCTTTTCAAACTTCAAAGGTTAGTTATTGATTTTCTCTTCAGAAACCCCTCCATCACTAAGTATTTCCACGTGTAAATCCCCATGAACCGTTCATAGCGGGTACTTCTATGTACAGTCAACAAAAGAGATAAGTATGCAGGATCGTCGGATATAGTTGAAGTTTAGTGAGAAACCGATGGATGTTCTGGAATAAAATTTATTTTAGTAATAGAAAACAAACAGCTCATTTATCAAATTACATTTCAGTCGACAACATCCATCGGTTTCTCACTAAACTTCAACTATATCCGACGATCCAGCATACTTATCTCTTTTGTTGACTGTACCTACGTAGGTAATTTATTTTTCCGTCGTGGCCGTAGGGGAAGGGAATATGGCTATAAATTACAATATAACGCGGTCCGTGCGTCAAACATCACGCTAGTTCAAGTGGCAGGTGGTTATTGTTTATGGCCTGAAGGAATTGTCCCGAGAAAATGTGGTACCTACTCATGGAAATAAAAGTAAGACTTTCTGATCAAGCCTTAAAATGATTGAAGACTTGTTCAGAAAATTTGTCAAAAATAACAACTATCAATAAGCAGAAGGTAGGTACGGGGAGGTGGGACCCGCTGAGGAACAGCGGGTCGAGGCCTGTCGGGGGAGCGGTGAATGCTTATGCGAATCCCGCACCCCCGGCCATAGGTAGAGGTGGAACATCGCGGTGGTTTTAGCCGGTAAGAGTCCGGCATGCCCCTCTGTCCCCCCAACGACGGAGGAAGTCCATGAGGATTTCCACCGCGCAACAAAAAAAACAAAGGTACCGTAGAGGCCGCCTAATGAAGCCTCACAGCTGCACCTCGGATGACCTAAATAATACTACTGGGGCCCAAAAGAGATGGAGCTATATTTCTATATAGCTCCATCTCTCATCCACATTGAAGTAAGATTAAAATAATACTGCTATAAGAGGTGGTGGTAGGGCCCCTGATGCAGCAAACAACGTGGCCGCCTACTGGGCTCAAACTATATCAAAATAAAGTACCATCGACCCGAAAAGGAGTACTAACTTGTAAATAGGTAAGTAATAATATTATGTGATAGAGATCATTTCTAAGGTAAGTAAACCCATCAAGAAATTCCTATAAGCGCACTTTCTACCGCTCCACCTATAAATAACGATAACGAAGTAAGCAAATACCTACATCAAGTGCAACCATCAGGTATTAATTGGAGGGAAACCCCACGGACATGAGTCATGCTCCGGAGGTATAGGGTGGCTCAGGTGGGTGCAATTACCCTTGCCCATGGTTTCTCAAAGTAGGGTTAGCGTAATTCTAGGAGTAAATCTGTTGGTCTTCGTTAACGTGACAGGATAGACGTTGTAGCGATAGCGTCTCATCGCATTAGGTCTAGAAAGAAGCCAAATTGATGCAGATTCTGAAAAACGATTGAAACAGACCAAAATTACTTCTGAAATTGACTGAAGAAGAATTCTTGGCGGTCGAGTGAAAATAATTATGTCTACACAAAAAAAATTAAAAGAACACTTTTTCTTCTACAACTAGATTTCTTTTAATCAAGGGGTTTCATAATCGTCTGGGAAATTAAATAGTTTTATCTACTAAAAGTTTGAGGAACTCAGGCCTAACCCGTTCACCGCGACGCCCTCTTTTAAACCGTCTTTATTTTGTTATGTGTGTTTTGTACAAACGGTTTTTTGATAGTGATCCGTAATTATGCAATTGTTTTTATTTTAGGTACTTACAAAAGCATATTATGCGATGTGCAATTGTTTCTGTTTTTAATTTAAGCGGCAGTTATGTCTTTGGAACATGCAACTGTTGTTAGCATATGGTTTGCGTGGTGAAATCATGATAGGATAGATATAATGATAAGGCGGTATTGTTAAAATAAAGAAAAACACTGAAAATGCCTGAATTTTTTATGTCGACTGTTGGATTTTTCCGATGAGTCACGACATTTTTTTTTATATATTTATGAAAAACTTGTCTCAACCCCTACCTGTCAATTCGTTCATGTGGGAGTCATGGTTCGATGTAAATGGATTGAAAATGATGCTGTTACTTATCTCGTCTTAGACTACTAAACTTCTAGCTACCATGAACATAATTATTTACATAACTTATGACTATATGTAGATCTATTTTGTTTTATTTTTCTGGTTACCTACTCTAAGTTAATTATCTTTTTGTATGTACGTTTCTGTGACAAATTAACCTATTTTCCATCCTTTCTTTCATAACAATAAAAGAAGAAGAAAACCCGTAACTAAATCGAATAGTCGTCCATTTCATTGGCAGGCCTCACAGCCATTTCAATTTCATTCCTCACTATATGTTACGATCTCAATTACTACAATAATTAACACTGTTCATGATAATTATTTTAGCAGGATTTCGTCGGACAGAACAGTGCCAATGAACTGGGGTAAACATCTGTTTCGTTCGCAACTCCTCGCGAATATTATTGCTATCATTTTACTTGCGATTTCCTAGACTATTCCTAGATCATTTCTATAATTATAACGTCCTATCATTTCATTGTTTTGGTTGACATACTGTCCTTGTTATGAGATGATAATTGTAATGAGTTAGGTAGGTACTACTGGTAGGTATACAGGGAACCTAATGCAGTTTAATTATCTGGAAAGCAACTATTGGAACCTAAAAAGTTGTAGGCAAAGATCTAGACTTTCCAGTTTTATCAGTACTGAATCCTTTGCCTACTCTGCTCCAAAATTACAACCCATCCATACTAATATTATAAATTCGAAAGTAACTCTGTCTGTCTGTCTGTCTGTATGTTACCTTTTCACGCCTAAGCCGCTGAACCGATTTAGATGAAATTTGGTATAGAGATAGCTTGAGTCCCGGGAAAGGACATAGGATACTTTTTATCCCGATATTCCCACGGGATCGAGACTTATGCGGGTGAAACCGCGGGGCGCAGCTGGTAATAATATTATAAATGCATGTAAGTTTGTTTGTAAACCACTGAACCGATCATGCTGAAATTTTGCATATACGTTGTCAGGTGTACAGAAACGGACCTTTCACCCCGAAAAAAAAGTAGTGTTTTCGAGGAAAACAACAATAACGTTATTATGATAATAGATGGCGCCACGTGTCTATTGAACTTTGTCACATTATTTAATTCTGAGGCGGTACGAAGTTCGCCGGGTCAGTTACTTAGTAATTATATAAATGGATAATGATATGATCTAATACACAGGGCATGTAGGAGTTATCTAGCATTTTTGCTGAACTGGGCCTTTTTTGCGCAGCCTTCAAGAACACTTTCCTGCTAATTTCTTACATGATCGGACTTTTCACTGTTTATTTGTCTTTTATTTGTTGTTATCTGATGTGTTGTGCGTCTTTCAGTCTAAATTGCTAAATAAATATAGGTAAGTATTTTATTTATTTCAATAATTGTCTGAATATAGAGTAGCTTCTTCTGCAATTTACCATAGATGACTATCTTTATTGATACTCCATACAATCTCAAATAACATGTAGATGCTATTTCATTAATATAAGCCTCACCTGTCCCTATGGAGTATGGACATACATTTACCGGACCGGATATCCTCATTGTCACTTACCTACGACAGATATAGATCCGTCGTAAGTGATAATGAGGATATCCGGTGTTATCAGCGCCTACAAATTGGTCTTACGGTAAATTTCAAATTACAAAGATATCCAACTTTCTTTTGGCCAGAAAATTTACTAACGGAAGGAAATCAATTACCATGTTGTTTGGTATTTATTAGCAGCTGATAGTAGCAGACATAACAGTCGCACGGGTCGATCGATCAGGTTAAGCTACGCTTTCCGCGGTTGTTCTGTGGATGGGTGGCCATCTTTACATACCAAGACCCCTCCGTGCCTCGGAAAGCACGTTAAGCCGTTGGTCCCGGCTGTCATTCGTGGATCTTTGACAGTCGTTACGGGTCGTCAGAAGCCTGAAAGTGACAACCAGTCTTACCAAGGGGTATCGTATTACCCAGTAACTGGGTTGTGGAGGTCAGATAGGCAGTCGCTCTATGTAAAGTGCTGGTATTCAGCTGCATTCGGATAGACTGGAAGTCGACCCCAACATAGTTGGGAAAAGGCTAGGCAGATGACTTAGGGACTAGTTTGAGAAACATGTGAATACACATTATTTGGATCTATAGAGGTATGAGGAACAGGGTGTAAAGTTCACTCATCCTTCATAGAAAAGGCAGGATCCCCCGACCAGACGGGTGATGTTTCTGGAGGGCAACTGCCCGATGATTCATGTCGGGCCATAGTAATGCTAGTTGCGCGGTAAACTCTGCTTGCGAGATGCAAGATTTTGCGTGACGTCAGTATGACACGTAGTTAGCATGTGGCGTTGTAGATACCTCTACAGATTTGTAAAACATTTTAAGAATGCATCAATGGTAGAAGTAGAGCCAAAAAAAAATGGTTGAATGACTTCTCACAGTAGGTAAATAGTAGGTACCTTCGTAGGTAATTTACTTCGATTTCCTAAGTTAAACATGTAGGTATGTACAGTCCACAAAAGAAATAACTTTGCAGGATCGTCGGATACAGTTGAAGTTTAGTAAGAAACCGATGGATGTTGTCGACTGAAACATTGAAATTATTATTTTTTTGTTTTGCCATCCATTTTAAAGTTTCGTCCCGATTCACCCCTGCATCCCTATTCACCCCGTCTTACCGGTATTCTCTTGTATGAAATTGACAGGTGACAGGCGTCAAAAACATATTCTCTCCTCGGCCGCACGGTAAACGCATAAGGTAAACGTACCAATAGTCGTCGGGTTTTGAAATTCACTGACTTTGAAGAGATATTGCGTGAAAAGTATTTAATTTAGAATGAAACTTTTTGCATGACGAAATAGAAAAATTATCCGTTATTCTAAATAAGTTGTTAATTTTTATAATTTTTAGTGATAATAAATACTTATTTAAACAAATGTGACAAAAGGGCGATTTGTACCAGTACTCGCCAGATTTGTACTATTACTCATCAAAAGGACCCAGTAGTCGTCAATTTTAGTTGCTAATATGAACTTTCGAGCCTTGAACATAGAGTTCAAGATGATTACACATTAAAACATATTCTAATTGTCTTTCATATGAGTGGCAAGTCTAAGAAACAAAAGGTAGGTAGAAAACCAAATCGCAAAAAATGATTAAAGGTTGTGGGCTGTTAGCAGACTAGGTAGGTAAATACTAATAATTTTTTGCTTAAAAAATTAAGATATCCGAATCACAGAATCAGTTTTTATCAGAATAAAGGAGATCAGCCCATTGTATATTAAGTTTTTGATGTATTTTTTTATGTTATGTATTTTTGTGGTGTTCATAAATAAATAAATCAGCCATATCAGGCCCAAAACCCAAAATGGCCGGCCAACGAAAAGAAATGTATTACCCTGGTCGGGGAAGACTTCCTTATCATTTTTTACTGTTGCGCCGAATCTCTAGGACCATTCCATCAGCTGTTTTTTTAAGTTGAAAAATCAAGTTTTATACATTAAAAAACCTGATTTTAGAACTATATATGAAAAAAACTCGCAGAGGTTTGTTGTTATAGTAGGTAATACTTGTTTAAGGTCACCTTTCTTTTATTTTCGCCAATCGTTAGTTAATATAATGGCCGTAAAAATTCTAAATAATAATAAATTTTATTTCGCTGTCACTTTGGGTTTTGAGCCCAACTCTGTATGAAACGTGACTGGTCTCCTATTGACGTAAAAACGTAGTTTCACTTTGTGGCAAATTCAATATTTCTGAACGACAATAACATGTAACATTTGAACCGTTAATAACTACGAGAATTTGAATGTTTAGGTAATGATTGAGCATTCAATTGATAGGTAATAATTGTACCAAATTTGAAGCAGGATCTAATTTGTCTTTGACCTCACATTGCAAATGCAGTGCGCCCGACCCTCCTTTTTTATTATGCGTTGAAATTTTAATTTGCAAAAACATGTTTAGCTACTAGGTACTGTTCACGTGCCATTGTCAAGAATTGACACAGCACTACTAGGATGTAAAGAGAATCAACAGAAATATTGGCCGAGTTAAAAGTGCATTTGAAGTTGACAATAGCAAAATAATTTCAAATGTCGTCTCATAACGGCCGTAGATCTGGCCAGAAATTAAAAAAAATCTCAATCAAAGTAAGCTTGCATCATAAGAAATTCAATGAGCCTCAAAAACCCAGTACCGAGCAAATGCAATAGCTACGGCAGTATCAGAAAACGAAAGAAAATCTGCAGCAAGTAGTATAAAAATTAAAGATGTCGTCATATCGACCGTAAATCTGCTTAGAACTGAAGAATATCACATACGGAGAAAGGTCGCTTTATGTGAAATGCAATGAGCCTCTTTTTTCGTGGGAAAATCCTCATGGATACCCTCCGTCTGGGAAGAACGGAGGGTTATGTCGGACTCCTACCGACTAAAACTCCACTGTTCCTTTTAGTACCATGAGTCCGGGGCCCGGGAGATACTTGAACATTAGCCGCACCCTCGACTAGTATCAGCCCATCATGCCTAGCGGGCCCCATCACCAAGTGCGGCCGATCCCACGACTGCACGTCGTTCCATTAAGGCGCGCATACTGCGTGCCATCTCTTTCAGCCTGACTGCTTGAGCGACGACACGGCCCCTATTTCACCGCCCGCAGCCCCCTTCTTATGATGACCGGAGATCGTTAAGCGCCTTTCGACACCCGGCTGCTCTTCTGGTGCGGGTGAAATGAGAGCTATGCTCTCTCTCCCTCTCCGCCGCCTCCTTTGCATGCATCATCTCCTCACAAAAAGAGGTCACAGCATCCCACGCGTTTTCGCTTCCGAACATGGACTGAACCACGGCTGGAAGTGAGAGATCACCCGCACCAAGTGTCGCGACGACGGCACAGCGCTATTGGGCCCAAGCTGAGAACTCCTTCAGCGTATGTTGCACCGTATCCTCGTGGCAGTCCATACAATGATGACAAGCGGGCGTCCACTCCCGAAATGCAATGAGCCTACTAAGTCCTTTGTGGGACAAATACATTGATTACGGCTGTATCAGAAACCATTTTTTTTTACAAAAGCCTATAATGTAAAAAAAAGATTTCGCCTCATAATGACTATAAATTTGATCGAAATTAGAAAAAAGCCAACCAAAAAAAGGTTTTAAATCATAAGAAACCCAATAAGCCTACAAAATCTACTTATGAGCGAATTCAAAAGCTAGGGTAATACCTGATAAACTTAATAAAATCATCGCCATCGGTTATTAATCGACGGCGCCCTGTCATCGTGCAAGTATGCGTGAAGATTACGAGAACATTAGGAAGTTTCAACGGCAGAAGACTTAGTGAGAAGACACCTGTAGAGGATTTGATTAGAACTGTAATATCCGCGCTCGATCTGAGTAAGGTACTGTTGAAAAACTTCAGGGCTTATTACAGCTCATTATTATACCTTTCTCAGTAAGGCAGTTTACGTTAGAAATGAGAATACTTTTTACGGGCCGAGCAAGTGGAGCACGTTTACGATACAGCGTGCGAAGCGAGCCCTTCCTATACAAAAGCAAATAAGCAAAGCACGCTTAATTGCACGATGAGCGCGCTTAATCAGAAGATGGCTTACTTCTCTTGCTAGTCTTAACAGCTTCTAAAACCAGTAAGCGAAGCGAGCTCATCTTCGATACGAGTGAGTCGAACGCACTTACACATGACAAGAGCGAGCGAAGCGAGCTCTATCACGAGTGAAGCGCGAGCACAGTTTTGAGCCGAGCTAACGAAGCGAGCCCAATGACGCAACGACCAAGCAGAGCACGCTTACTCAAGCAATGTTAAGAGAAACCCAGTTTTATCGTCAAATGTAGCCCAAACTTTATTATATGTTTGTACAGACGCCAGCACATCAAGCTACCCGAAACTGTCAAATTTTCCCAATCAACTTTGAACCTTATGCTTTAGCGATAAAGTTGAAAATCTATTATAGAAATTTAACATATTTACAATATGACGAGTTTAGAGGCAGGTATTAAGCGTGTCCCAGTAATCGTCAAAAAAAGTACTTAATATGACGAGATTTGGGTCACGTAGGAATTTTTAGGTACCAATAGATGTCACCATCGAAAAAAAATACTTTTATGATAAAAGTGCTCTAAACTTCCAGTTATATCATTAGTAAATTAACTTAACTAATTCATCAAACAATCAGACTTACCGTAGAACCCACTGAAGGTTCGTAAATCAAAACACAAAACTACGTGCTGAGTTTGACATTTAGCAGCTAAACTTGCAAAAATATGAAAAAATTGTGGGACACACTTTTCAAGTGAGATATCTCAGCCACCATTACAGTTAAAACTCAGTGTTTTATTTTAATTGTGCAATATGTTACCAAAAATATGTTGCCATAAAAATCGGCCAGTTAAATGTTTTGTAGAAAAATATATTGATGTTTTTAGACAATTTGACGACTTCTGGGTCACTGTCGACTTCACCCGCGTTTACCTTAATAGCTATAGGGAATCCAGGGTTTTTTTTCTATTCCGTGAATGAGCCAATCCATAAAAGGATAAGAGGTGGCCTATTTTGAACAGGAGCATATAAGAATACCATGGATGACAAAACACAAGAAAAATTGCTGTAAAATTATCCATACTCAGCTTAACATATCTCCTAACCATGTCACTGCGACCGTCGGTCTCAAAGACCGATCAAATAACCAGACGACGGCCATGTTTTATTAGTGAGTAATTAAACGTAATCCCGTGTCAGATATGCATTAGCTGTAATCCGACGCAGTGGGCATTTCAGGCTAAATATAGGCGTACAATCGTAAATAAAGCCTGGTTGTGTATTTACATCAAGCAGCATTCATTATTTACCTCTAATTTTGTTATTGTTGGCTTCTACATTAAAATGAATAAACGCTTTTGTTTAAAAAAAATATTGAGCATAATTATATTATAACTTACAGGGTTATTGGTAAAACATTAACAATTTGACAACCTCTCAGAGGACTATGTTACTAACATCATAAACAACTAAGTACTTTTTGTTCGATGACTATCATCATCAGATTTTAATTCATCAGAATTTCATACAAAATTCAAAATATTTCAATTCAACCAATTGAAATATTCGATTTTCTGTTACCAACTCTACGCGAAGCAAAAGAAAGCGCTAGTTACAGTTAGGTAAATAGGCCCAAAGGCCACGGTATGAAACGTTTATTTTCTCTTGACTGCACTTAGCTGTCAAAAAGAGTAACCTATCATAAAGTGGATAAGACAAAGTTTAAAACAGAAGACGAACAAGCACAAGATCGAGGGCAGGGGCGGAGGTGGGGATCAGACCGGAATAAATCGTATTTTCTATAGTTTTATTCTGAATACAAATTCTTGTCCTGTGTTCCAATCTTTTTGTCTTTTCTTCATCATAGTATCATATCATAACATCACGCCTCGGTGTCCCATAGTACAACCACAGTTCACTAGTTAAATTTAAGTCCCAAGAGTATAGGGGACGAGCCTATTGCCATCAACCGGGCAGAAAACTAGACTCCGGGCTACTACTGAGAAATTCCAGTTGAAAAAACCCAATAAGACTTTGCCCGACTCTGGAATCAAACCCAGGACCTCATGTTCAGCATTACTGCTTTGCGACCACTAGACGAACGATGCAGACTCTTTTCTACCTCTTGTGCGGTATTCCTTTGAAACAACACTAATATGTTTCAACTACTTTAATCTTGAGAGGTGGGGGCCCAGTGGAAACGGCCACGACTTACGAGTACGCGAGTTGTAGGTCGTAGGTTCGAACCCTGACAGGTGCTTTATTTTCTGTGCTCTCAAAACGGTAAAGGAAAACATCGTGAGGAAACCGGCATGTCCTACAACCAAAAAATCGACGACAAGTGACATCTTGGTACCAACCCGCATTGGGCCCGCGTGGTGGTTTACGGCCCACTCCCTCTCACCGAGAGGAGGCCTGTGTCCCAGCAGTGGGAAATATTATAGGTTGATTATGCAATGCTACTTTAATGTTTACATCAGGGGTCGACATTTTAATGCTTGTTCAAAGTAGTATAGGTAGGTACCGAAGTAGCTTTTTAATTTATACATTTTGTTTGACATACTTAATTAACTTAATGCATAAAATATTCTATTAAACTATAAAAAAACAAAAACAATTTAAAAGCAATAAAACCAAAATTCAGAGTGTAGGCGGAATCCCATCAAACTACTATTTCAAACTTTACACAACAACATTTTTTTAAACTGGTCCTAAGTTCCGAAAATAGTTTCGGCCTGTCAAATCACCCGTGTTCCGCGTTGACAGGTTATAAACACTTAATGAATTTAAGTGTGGACTGATAGATGACTCTAAACATAGATTATTTTGTAACAATTTACGGCATGTTGAAAACGGTTATTTATAGAGACTAGTTGAATTTTTATGGCTGATGATTCTTTTATTGGTATTTTATTGTCATTTGATGGAGTTTTGTAAGAGTGTTTTAAAGAGCCATCAATTATCTAGGTACCTACCTACCTATATTTTTTCTACCGCCCCATGCCCCTGCTACTATTTCGCATCTAAACTTGAAAGCCCCGTTTTATTTGCTCAGTAGCGAAACTGCATCAATTCCTTTCTTGGTGCTACCCTACACTCTCAAAGGACCAAACTGGTGTTACTCGCCAACCAAACTTAAATAATTTGTCAGATTGTGGAAGGGGGGAAATAAAAATACAATAGGTGGGTCGAATAACTAACTACAATCGACATATATTATTCTGTAACAATATTATCGTGAAAGCTTTGGTGAAGTGGGCTTTTGGGGGTGCGGCAAATGTATAAGTATCTTCCAGGCCTCAAACTCATGGTACTAGATGGAACAATAGGGTTTTAGTCGGTAGGAGCACGACATAACCCTTTTTTTTATGGATTGGAAATCATCTAATGACTCCAGCCGTTCTGGGTTTAGCGGAAGGGAGTGTCAGACTCTTACTGACTAAAACCCACCCGTGTTCCTTCTTTAGCCCTTTATGTTCCGGGCAGCGGTAACCCTTTCGGACAATCCCGCTGCCCTACGACATAACCCTCCGTTCTTTCCAGATGGAAGGTTATCCATAAGGATACCCACCCTCCTCCACGGAGAAAAAAAAGGTGAAGTAATCTTGAAGTGAGCTGTCAATAGTGTCAGTCCATGGTATCAGATGGGCTGACTCTTCAAGCTCACTTTATTTAAGTGTTCGCGGTGAGATATTTACAGATTAGATCAGCCAGGTAGGTACAACAAACTATCTACTTAATTATTTTGTGCCGCTATTATTACGCTAGGCCACCAGAGGGCGGGCACGATTCGTGCTCGTGCTATTTATTTACACGTTATTTACGTTTCTTTATAAGCTGGTCCTTTTGTACGGGCGCCAACGAGATGATCCTGACTTTGACTTTGTTTGTGTTGTTTGAAGGAAGGTATGGAGTAGCTGTGTGTGTGTTTGTTTATTTTTGGCTTCCAATAAAAATTCTGAGCACGATGAGCACATTTACAGTCTGAAAAATAAAGACCGGGATTGCTGCCAAGTCGGCAGATTGGCCAACCCATAGTCGGCACATGGCTCATAAATAAGAGCATGTTAATTTTTCAACGCAAGTTTTTACCTAAGTACCTAATGTGAAACTAGCAAAAACAAATGATTGATCTAAGTAGAGTTAAGTAGGGTAGCGGGATCGTCCGATAGGGTTACCGCTGCCCGGAACATAAAGGGCTAAGGAAGGAACACGGGTGGGTTTTAGTCAGTAAGAGTCTGACACTCCTTTCCGCTCCACCCAGAGCGGGAGGAGTCATTAGATGATTTCTCATCCAAAAAAAAAAAAGTAGAGTTAAGTACCTACCTACTATTCTATCTCAAAGTAATTTATTAATAGTCAATTTAGCCTGCTTTTATTTTCGTTACTTATTCTGTATCATCATTATTTTCTTCTCTCCCTTCAAATCCATGAAACCTTAATGTAATCCAGCCTCGGACGCAGGCATCGGATAAAAACGAAGTCGACTCCATTCCAAACCCTGTCCACCTATATTTGAAAGAACAGACGCTCAATGGCGCGTCCTAGACAAACAAACAAACTGACATACACAGACAACTACAAACACAAATAGATTCTTTTTATAGTCCCCTTAATTAGAGACGCCCTGTATACAACCCCTTACTCAGTAGATACATATAGGGTGCTCTTTTGTAAAGAGCCCCTTGCTTTTAACAGAGTTGCTGGTGGTTGGGGGTGGAATTCTTTGTTATCTAGGAATGAAAGAATTGTAAAAGCGTGTTCGTCCACCAAAGCATAATTTTCAGGCTAACAAGATGTAGGAATGATCGGTTATGCTTGTCATAATAAAAAGAAAATAAATCATACTATCACACTAATATTATAAAGGCGACAGTTTGTGATTGTGTGCCCCACACACATAGACACATTTATGAAAGAAGGTGTTTTATCCCAACTCAGTGTGTTTTATTTACATTTCTATGACAGATACCGTAATTTGATATTCAAAGCGCCTGCGAAAATGTTAAGAGCAAATCGTGTGTCGGCTACTTACGTTACGTACTGTTTGCAAGACCCTCACAAGATTTTACGCATAATCTTTTAAAGAGCCTTTAACACTTTGTTTAAGATAGTCTGGAGGGTCTCTCGATCTTTCTAGTACATACTTCCCATAATTACTTCCTACTCGTTATAAAATTAGTAGGTGTGCCTCAACATGTGCCAACCGCCCAGCTATATAGCAAAAGAGGGATAACTACACATGACGGGAATAAGTAGATCGTGATGAAAGTAGGAAGACGGAAAGTTCCGAGTTCCGTGTCTTATGATTACTTTATTAATATAGTCTTATAAAAAACCTATAAATTATACATAACTATAATTATTGATAGGCACCCGAATAATAATTGTGTAACACACTTCAAATTACATGAATCTGAATCATTTTGAAGGATATTGCAAATCTATTACTTCATATGTTCGAAAAATGTGTCTGCTCAACAACGTAAATAACGCAATGAATGTTGTTGAACTGTCAAAATTAAAGCCATTGCTACTGTTAGTGTTTTACACAATTATCCTGGTCGATAATAAAGCACTTAGAGAAGAATGCACTTAGGTATGTCCTGAAAAACAGCTCTTACAGCAATCATTCTGTAGAAAATCAAAAAGCTCATGCAATACGCAGGAAAGAGGATTATAAATTGTCAAAGAATGTGTAGTGTGTAAATTACTTATCTGTATGAGAGGAATACTAACCAATAAATAGCTTATGTAAAGCCCTCGAAATGGTGGTTGCATTCAGCAACCCAGCGAAAATCAAGTTAAATAGAAAATAGCAGGCATTCATGAGGCACGAGCAAGTCTAGAGCCCTCCACGACGATAAGGACTTTTGACATCCATTCAATACTACTCCTACACCAATAGCGACGGGAATTTGAACCTTATATCGTTTAAATAAGGTTGGGTATAAAGGGGGTGATTGAAAGTATCGCTTGTATGCCTGAACAAGCTGACTGCATTGTTTTTCTTTGTGAGGACAACGCTGAGATGTTGAGAGTGCTTCATGTCGCCTATTTCCTATGTAGGCAATAAGTACACGTCTCCACTGTTTTACGATAAATTCTACACGAAACAAATGAAGGGCTTCATATTTACGCTATGATAGGGCCGTATTGTATCTGACCGGTTACCAAACAGAATCTGATGAAGTGATGACCAGGCCAGTATTTTTTTTTTATAAATGGAAAATCATCAGATGACCCCTCCAGCTCTGGGTGGAGCGGAAGGGAGTGTCGATCAGACTCTTACTGAATAAAACCCACCCGTGTTCCTTCCTTAGCCCTTTATGTTCCGGGACAGCGGTAACCCTTTCGGACTATCCCGCTACCCCGGCAGGCTTCGGCCCTAGCGGCCTTATGCTGACATCTCTTTGAGGCGCGCGTGGAACACATACGCGCCGTCCGGCACGGGCCCGCAGGATAACATGTAACTAACCTACCCGAATTTATGCTTTTAGTAGCCGCGTTGTCTTTCCTAGGATAATATGGATAACCAGCACCCTAATTGCGTAACACACTATCAATCGGAATCTGAATCATTTTGAAGCAAATTGCTAATCCATTGCTTCATAAGTTCGAAAAATTTGTCTGATCAATACGTAAATAACGCAATGAATGTTGTTGAACTGTTAAAATGAAACCGATTCCGATTGATAATGTGTTATACGCAATTGCCCCGCAGGACACCATGTGTCGTTATAATCACTAATTTCTACTTGCTCAATGTTCTTTTGCCAAAACCTGATAGATCTGTGACGCAGCTCCTTGAGTGAATCTCACTCGAGCTCCATTCAGCTCGGTGGTGCTTCAGACGTAGTGCCAAAAAAAAAGGATCCGAAGAAAGGAATCCCAATCGCAAGCAGTCTTGCCAAGCAGCTAACCGACCAACATTCTCGTGCCTTAAAACAATGTACACTCACTAGAAAGCTGTACTTACATATTGTAGTGGACACGGAAGCGAGTCCAGATTGACGGCGGCTGCTCGAGTAGTCTCGAGATCGCACGAGCGGTGACGAACACTTCTCATAATGAAACACAATAGAAGGACTGCTCATGATGTGGACAAAGACCAACTAGCGGACAGGGTGCCTTTAAACTGGACACCGGAGAGGCAGAAGTGTAGTTAAGAATCAAGTTTATGTCACTGCCCGCTTGCAATACATAGACCTAGACATGAGTATGTCTAGTTCTATGTATGGCAAGCGGGCCAAGTCAGCTAGTACGAGTGTACTAGGTGACTTGACGACATGACATCAGCACTGAAATAAGATGATTTAAAATTAAATGCAACACTTTGTAAGTATTTAGGAACGCCACTTTTTGGGTGTGGCCTTTTCCTCGTCCAACTCTCGGTAAAGTCTGACTTCCTTTCAAACCATTTTTGATAGAATCCTACGTAAAAGTTTCTTTGCTATTTTGTGCATAACTTTGTAAAAGCGTTCACTGTCACTGATCATCTCATTCCAATCACAATGGTCATAAAGGCAAATAACTCCTGCTTAAAAGAACCAAAAAAAAAAAAATTGTCCAAACAAAGAAACTGGTAAAAATTACTGCGTCAGCCAATAAATCATTTTATCACGGTGACACAAAGAACGAAGGAAGTAACAATTTGGCATGTAGTTACCCAATCAGGACCCTCTGTTTTGGGATCCTCGCACTTGACCGATGGATACAAGTTCAGGGTCAGGGGCAAAAGGACGCGGGAGAGTGTCGAGTGGTACTTACGTTCTAGATTAACTGGGGTCAAAAGTAGGTGTCTGGGTTTTTTTAGTTTGTTTGTCTGGCACGGGAAAGCAGAGCAGTAGAGAACAGGGTTTCTAGGAAATAGCTTGTTGGCAGCGATGGAAAATTCAGAGTGGTAGAAAACTCGCAGCCAAGGCTTACAGCTTTTATTTCACATTGTCTTAAAATATATTTAATTTTGATGAATTTTGATGTAATTATCAATACCTAGTCATTTTCAGCTTTTACGTAAGTAGGTACCTACTAGTTTTCATTCCAGTCGCGTATTAGATATTCTGAATGATTATTGAGATAGTTAGGTACTTAGATTTGGGGGAGGAAATAGAATGTCTCTTTATTGCACATATTTTTATCAGCCTACAGACTATTGCTTAACAATGTATGATATATATATATATCGGCTCGCTACTTGTTTGCGTCTGGGCGCCCCTTGCGTGGCTCCGCATCGCTGCCAATGCGGTGAAGGTGTCGACTGCCTCGGACACCATGGCTTATCCTGCAGTAAAAGCGCAGGCCGGATAGCACGGCATGCCAGCATCAATGACATCATCCGTCGTGCTCTTGTCACCGCCGGGGTGCCAGCTGTTTTAGAACCCAATGGCTTGGCACGCGACGATGGTAAGAGACCAGACGGAATGACCATAATGCCTTGGAAGGTAGGTAGGCCTTTGGTGTGGGATGCAACGTGTGTCGACACCCTTGCGCCATCCCATCTTCCAAGCACGGTTAGCTGTGCCGGGGCGGCTGCTGCAGGTGCGGAAAACCTCAAACGGCGCAAATACTCCAATCTCTTTGGAACTTATATATTTGAGCCGTTTGGGGTTGAAACACTAGGGCCATGGGGCCCGAGTGCCCACTTAGTATTTCGAGACATCGCCAAGCGGTTGGTCGACTCTTCACGTGACCAGAGGGCTGGCCTATTTTTTGGCCAAAGAATCAGTATTGCCATACAACGTGGCAATGCTGCCAGCCTTTTGGGCACGTTTCCTATTGACAGCGATGCGGACGAATTTTTTGATGCCCTTTGATTATTTCCCCTCCCTTTTTATATACTTGTACATATTATTATTTTAAGACAGCTTTTAAATATTGTAAATATTTTGATTTGTAAATAAAATATAATTTTGTATGATAATGATAATGTCAAACCTTAACATAAATAAACAAACAAACTGATAATAATTCTTTCGAGAGAATGGAGAGGCTCTAAGGAGTGGGGAGACGGAAAACAGCCGATTTCTATTATTTTCAAGTTTAACTTAGCATCAAACTTCGTCATTGCTTTGTAGCAGCACAATGCAATGTAGGATTATTTTTGTTTTGAATAATACCTAGACAATTATTGTTGTTGGCAATAGAATCACTTAGCATAACTGGTGAAATTAAGGTGTTACTATAACTCTGCCTATCCCCTCGTTTGGAGAACACGGTCGTGATTTTTATATCAAGCTATCTTTGTAAACGCATTTATTCAGTGTGGCCAATTACTCTCAAGAGAACTAACTAGTAGTAATGTTAACTGTTTATGAGCGGTGGTGGGTGGCCCAGTGGTAACGGCTGCGACTTACGAAGTTGTAGGTTGTTGTGGGTCCGAACCCAGACAGGCGCTTTACATTGTGTAAATAATTTCATCACCACTGCTATCAAAACGCCGAAGGAAAACGTCGTCGTGAGGAAGCTGGTATGTCGTAGAACCAAAAATTCGAAGACATGTGACCTACCAGCCCGCACTGGGCTCATATGGTGGATTACGGCCCACTCCCACTCTCCGAGAGGAGGCCTGCGTCCCAGCAGTGAGAACCTTTTATAATTATGATGAATGTTTTTATTGTTTTTGTGGTATTAGAAAATTAAGAAATAATATGAGACATTTTAAAAATGATAAAAATCTACAAATTTTTCTGTCTCATATTGGTTTTTTCCAATAACTATTATTTTCTATCAATGATTTCATAAATACCAAGCAAGAACTTCTTATGGTACATTTTTGGTCCCGAGCTTGCAACCCCAACATAATTGTCATTTGTCAAACATCAATTGTTGTGGTTGTGGTTTTGATTTTTCGAATGGAAAACATTAACGGCCTACGAATAGTTCATCGGTTTACGCGAATTTAAATGTAAATTAATCTTGATTTTCAATAATGAATGCGTTAGATGACATGAGCGATGAAGAATTCGTGCCATTCCTCCATAGTTTGGGTGTGGACACTTATAAAAAATCATTTGAATGGATGTTGAATGACCGAGACTTCGCTGGTGTTTTGCGTTGGCTTCATAACAATTTGGATCATAATAATGCATTGAGTGCACGCGAGGAATGTCGGTAAGAGACATGTTATTGCTTTACTATAATACAGAGCTATGCTTTTGTCTATATCCATGATATCAATATCACAATAATGGCTTTGATTCTGCGCCATTGTTTCTTTTCTATAACTTAATATTCGTGTTTGGTAGTTACCCTAGGCCCAATACCGGTCGTCTTAGGCCTAGCTTAGCTTTACTCTGATCTTATATTAAACTTACTAATTGCTGTAAGTACACTAGCAACCCAAACAAATTACCTGATACACACAATTCATGCAATTACTATCAAATACAGGTACATAGAATTGGAGAAGAAAGGTCTTCTTCTCCCCCCAGAAGATCTAGAATCTTCTATAACAAGCATACAAGAGCAGTATGAAGGTATTTGTCTACCAGGAGATAAGGAAGCGAAGGAGGATGTTGAACAGGACATCAAAATGCTTCAGGAACGGCTCCATATGTTGCAAAAGCAGGAGATCTGCCTTGGTGAATTGAAGAGGCAGAATAAGTAAGTAAAAACTAGATAATTTAAGTTAAGTTTTATCATTCCTATAAACAAATTAATGCTCTTCCTTTTTTGGTTGCACATAACAGAAAGTACAGAATGCTCGGTCCTGTATAACACATACTTTTTATTCATAATGCTTTGGCTACATTCGTAAACATTACTATTGTACAGTGAAATGTTGTGAAAATGGTGTGGGTGAGAGAGTTTGTAAATTTAGTTTGCATTATCGCAACAAATTAGCCATAGCACAAGCCACAGTTCTCTGGCCTGCTGTGGGGCAAGACAGCCTTAAAATAAAATAATCATCAGCTGTTTCCTAATGAATAATGAGTTGTCTATTCAGAATTTTGAATCATCAATGAATACTTTAATATTGAATTTCACAATCTACTACAAATTGATTGACTATTCATGCTTTTCCATTGAATAATGTCTCTGTTTTGAATCAAGCCATCATCATCATCTGTCTAGCTTTTTTCCAACTATGTTGAAGTCTGCTTCCAGTCCAACTGGATGCAGCTGAATACCAGTATGTTATGTGGAGTGACGGCCTATCTAACCTCTACACCCAAAGAGTAATAGTTACCATACCCCCTGGTAAGACTGGATGTCAGACTTCTGGGCTTTTGACGACCCATAATGCCCCTTGTTTCTCATACAAACTTATTATCTTCCACAGATTAACAAAAGAAGAATTATCTGTAGAGATATCAAAGCTGAACTCTTCGCACTTGCAGTGGAAGGATGACGAGAGTGCTGCTGCCGAGGACTGCCTGACCCTCGCTCAGGAAGTGGAGACTATCACCAATGAAGTGATAGACGTGATTGCTGATACATTAGATGTGTACAGCAGTTGTCATAGTGATAAGGTACTAATCATGCATTTCTGAATGCAGGTGAACATAAACTAATTAAGCGGAATATTTACTGCCTCATTTTTCTAGTGGTCATAAACGCTACTGCTGGGCATGAGCTCCAGGGTGTGATTCCCGGGTCAGGCAAAGTGTTATCAGGTTTTTCCATCTGGAATTTCTCAGTAGCAGCCCAGAGGATTTGTGTCCAGTTGATGGCAATATGCTCGCCTGCTATTACATGGGACTTAAACATACTGGTGAAATGTGGATGTACTATAGGTGCACTTCTGCTTAACCCCCTCGGGGAATACAGTCGTTAGGTTATGTAAAAGTCAGTAATGTGTTGCCTTTGAAGTATTATCAGTAGCATTGTTTCAATTATTTTATAATACTCCGAGAAGGCATTCTTTTTTACAACTATTATAGTTTATCTACGGCTAGGGTTGAAAATTCTTGAAATATTTTTTCTTCAGAATTAAAATTACAGTATTTTATTCCAATTTTATAATTACCTACATGGCCAAGTGCCCATGCTATAAAGATATGCCATGTGTATAAATCAACGTGAAGTGTCATTCAGCGAAAAGGTCTTTCCGATAGAGATCCTAAAAAATGCTGTGACAACAACACAACTAGAATATTTTTTTGCCTATTTAGTGTAGAAAACATGGAAAAAGTCTTTTTAACCTTTCCTAATCTATTTTTTTTTTTATAAATTCCAGGAAAATGCAAAGAAATTCTTCACATTTGGCCCCTTCGAGACCTACAGACAGTCACAGGCATTATTTAGATCCCACTTTGACTTGTACACATCCAAGAAGTTTGCCAAGAGAGTGAATGACACCTCTTCTGATGAGGAACTGAGGTCCGCACTGGCTGAGGCCAAGAGTATGGAAGAAAGGTGAGTTGTATGGATTCATTTTACTTTGGCTTAGGTATTTGAATAAGATGTACGCTTTTATAATTTCTAACGTGACGATATTATCCTGGAAGTCCACTTTCATAAAATGTATGGAAATATGTGCACGCTATAACGTTATTGTGGACGGATTTTTGGAAATTTAAAAGCGTCTTCATAATTATATTTCCATACATTTTACTTCCTTGTGTTATCGTGATGCAGTGTCGTGCACGTGGACGTCCTCGACAATATCGTCTCGTTAGAAATTACAAAAGCACATAATGAGAGTTCACATATACATATATAACACATAAATGTTTGTGGAAAGCAAGAAATAAAAATGCGTTTATCAGTGGCGAAGGTACCATACAACTCGATTCCCACCGGCTTCCCTTCGAAAATTCAGAATTTTTCTTTTGGAATGTTTTTTTTGTTCCGGCCTACCTCTGTCATAAATTCACCCTTCGCCACTGGCTTTTATTGGCATTATCTACGAACAGTAAAAAAAAAAAAAATACACCTTAAAACTATAAAAACTGAAAACAATGATTATAAGGACTAAAGGGTCACTGGTGGCACTGTGCAATACTATACTTGTTTTAATAATTGTCCTTTTTGCATATTCCAGATTGTCAGATGCAATGTGCACATACATTGAATCAAAAGCTGAATTATGTGGAGAGCAAGCGAAGGTGGCGTTAGTTGCTAACTACAAAGATGTTCATCCAAGCCAAATAACGTAAGCATATTGTACTATTAACAAAACAAGAAACAAACTTCAGGATTATTATTACTATAGATTTTAAGCATTGTTCTCATGACTGTGTCTTTTTTGAGTTCCACTTGAACCTTGAAACCTAAACCTGAATATCTTTTCCAAACTCTTTCCCAGGTCATGTCTGATGGAAGCTAAAAGTGCAGTGGATCTATTGGAGCAAGAAGAGTCCATCTTATACCAACAAATACACAATGCAGTGAGGCAGCTTGTGGACTCAAGAACGACACTCGCTGTAGAAACCACTGCTTGTTGTGCACTGGCTGTTCGACAGTAAGTTATTTTTCAATAATGTCTACCTGTTAATTAAGCATGTTAAGCCGTTAGTCCCGGCTGTCATTTGTGGATATTTGACAGTTCTTATGGGTCGTCAGAAGCCTGAAACTCTGACAACCAGTCTTACTAAGGGCATCGTATTACCTATAGAGGTATGAGGAACAGGGTGTGTACTCATTCTGTATAGAAAAGGGAGGATCCTCTGACCAGACGGGTGTTGTGTCTGGCGGGCAACTGCCCGATGATTCATGTCGGGCCGTTGTATCTATGCTAGTTGCGCGGTAAACTCGGCTTGCGAGATGCAGGATTTCGTGACGTAAATATGATGCGTTTTTCGCATGTGGCGCTGTAGATACCGCTACAAACCCAGTAACTGGGTTGTGGAGGTCAGATAGGCAGTCGCTTCATGTAAAATACTGGTAATCTGCTGCATTCGGTGTGACTGGAAGCCGACCCCAACACAGTTGGGAAAAGGCTAAGCAAATCATGATGATGTTCTTTGTTAATAGTACAACCTAGTAATCTGCTAGGCTTTATACAAACCACAATCTACTAAGCCTATTGGAGTCCCCTGCAGAAGAAAACAAATCGGAATTAAAAAATATATAGACCTATTGATAGTCCCTCTCCCGAAGAGCAGGATTTTGTCCCAGCAGCAGGATCATCATTGGCTGATCGTGCTAAAGCTATAGGGTAATTATAGCATTAGCACTAGAAGAACAGCTAAACTAATTTATCGTAACGCGAACTCTGACAATTGAGAGCTGACAAAGAAAAAACTAGATTTTTTTCCGTAGCCTGACCATCAGACAATTTTACCATGTCATAAATAGTTGAAAATTAATATTTTTTTATTCTCATTGTTCTCCATTTCATGTCTCCGTTTAGCAAATTCAGTCACTACGTCGCAAGATAGACGTAAGTAATGAGTTTTCATTTCTCCTACTAATATTCCTTGCATCTTCGTTTTACAGACAAATCCACGCCGATATATCCCACCTACTAGAGACGACCAACCGCGCTCTCTGCCTAGACCGTATCGTATATGGCGCGCTACGACACGAACTGCAGTCAGTCCAAGAGTTCCTACAGTTAGCAGCTCACTTACGACAGTACGCCGCGGCTGACGCTAGCGCCGTGATCAGTAGAATAGTGAGTATAAATGTAGCTTATAGCGAGCATAGTAGAACTGAGCTCAGTCCAAGAGTTCCTACAGTTAGCAGCTCACTTACGACAGTACGCCGCGGCTGACGGTAGCGCCGTGATCAGTAGAATTCTGAGTGTAGCAATATGAGACCCATGAGCCATGACCGGACAGGTATCCTAAGTATTTTCATGCAACTATTAGTGGCTTTTCTTATTACGTAACGCTGGGGCATAATAGAGCAGTGGTGGTGAACGAATTGTAGGTCGTGAGTTCGGACCCAGGGAGGCACTTAGTGCATTTAATTTTATCACCACTGCTTTCGAAACAGTGAAGAAAAACATCTTAAGGAAACCGGCATGTCCTAGAAGGCCTGGGTGGTGGATGGCCAACTTCCTCTCACAGAGAGGAGGCTTGTGTCCCAGCAGGACGAACATTATAATCTGATTGTGGTGGTTATAATATTCGCTAGCTCTGAAATATTGCACATGTAACACTACAAATCATTTGCACAATAAGCTTAATCCATCCAATAAATGAATTCATCTTATTTCATTTCCAGAATTCAATGAACGAGATATGCTTAGAACAGAACTCCTGCGAACAAAAGCTGCAATCCTCAGACGTACTGGTGCAAGCATTACTGCACATCCTTGGTGCGCAGTCGGGAGACCCTAGTCTGTTGGTGAAGTTGTACCATGAGGTGCAGCATCAAGTGAAGGAGTTGAAGGATGCTGTTGACGATGGGTATAGGAGCAAGGAGGATATGATGGTGGAGTTGTAAGTATTTTGGAAGTTCTCAATTGTTAGGTGGAGATTCATTCATGACATGATGGAGTTAGCTTCCTTTTCCAGGCGACTCCATCATCTGCTTAGCCTTTTCCCAACTATGTTGGGGTCGGCTTCCAGTCTAACCGGATGCAGCTGAATACCAGTATTTTACATGGAGCGACAGCCTATCTGACTTCCACAACTCAGTTACTGGGTAATACGATTTCGATACCCCTTGGTAAGACTGGTTGTCAGACTTTCGGGCTTCTGACTACCCGTAACGAATGTCAAAGATCCACGAATGACAGCCGGGACCAACGGCTTAACGTGCTTTCCGAGGCACGGAGGGGTCTCGGTATGTAATGATGGTCACCCATCTACAGACCAACCGCGGCAAGCGTAGCTTAACCTGATCGATCAACCTGTGCCGCTGTTATTATTTAGCCACTGGCCCCTCCACGGGCGAATTTTCTAGGCGACTGCGTAGGTTCACTAATGTTTCACCAAACCTCCATTGACAAATTTTTAGTTTACAACCAACGTTTCGTATACTATTTATTTCACAAACAACTAATTCCGCAAATATTTTATTTTATAAACACTCGCTTTACAAACATTTATTTGGCAAATGCTTCTCTTTACAAATGTTTCGGATGATATTTAATCATTTATTTCATAAAAATCACGTTTATACAAACTATCATTTTTTATAATACACTAGCGACTGCATTAAAATCCGTTGCGTAGTTTAAAAGATCTAAGCTTACAGACAGCGGGAGCTACTTTGTTTTATACTATGTAAAGATTTTCTAAACCAGACACAAAGTGATCATGACGGTATTTTCCATTTGGGTCAAATAATTTACAGGCAAGTATTTTTTTCTATATAATCCAGTCGTTTCTGGCACTCGCCGGCCGCTGCCGCGGCACCGCTCGCTTCGCTCGCTCGGCTCGTGCGTAGGGGGTCACAGTTTCAACCTAACCTAACCAAACCATTTTTTTTAATAATTAACCTATTCTAACTAGTTCGGTTCCAAGTAGCCTACTAAAAATAATATCTTTTTTTTCTATTAGCGCAAGTCGTTTCTGGCGCCCATATTTTATGTAAAAGTAGTTTTTTTTCTATATAATCTAGTCGTTTATGGTCACAGTTTTAACCTAACCTAACAATAAAAAAAAAAATATTAACCTAATCTAACTAGTTCGGTTCCTGGTAGCCCACTAAAAATACTGTCTTTTTTTTCTATTAGCCAAGTCGATGAAAGAATGAGTAATTTTTAGGAAATTGTTTTTTCTATGGGATAAAATGAATAAAAAATGAATTGTTTGTCAAATAACACGTTATTAAACAAAAGTTTATAGGGTCATTATTTTGTAAAGTGAATTATTTGGCAAACTTGTTGTTGTGTAATGATGAAATGACAAATCATGTATTTGCCAATCGTTGCTTGTCAAGTAAAAATTTGTAAATAAATTTTTGGTAAACTGACAGGGCACCGACTGCGTAACATAATGTGCACTAGTCCGTTTATTATGAGAATTTGGTCAGTTTAAGTCGCAAATCAGCGTTTAGTTTATTATATTGTAGTAATCATAATTTTGTCTTAAATTCCCCAGCAAACAATCAACGCAGTCTCTCCGCGCCTATATCTGGGACGGCTGCACTCGCCAGCCGAACTGCTGGGACCGCACAGTGGCTGCGCTTGCGCACACACTCAGACAACACATGGATACTGTCGACAAGAAGGTGCTAGACGCCAGTCACCTCTTCACTAGTGTTAAGGTAAGAGTATCATCATCATTCTTCAGCTGAAAAACGTCCACTGTTGGACATAGGCCTCTCCCAAGCATCGCCACATCGACCGGTCCTATAATTTCGCATGCAGAGGATTCCCGCGTCTTTTATCTGGTCATTGGTTGATCTTGTGAGGAGCCTTCCAACCTTTCGGCCCCATGCGTCATCCGAGCAAATGTCACTCCCGACTGCCACTTTACTTTGGCAATTGTTAGGCTATGTCGATTAACTTTGTAAGTAACAGATCGACGCACTCCTTTCGCGCCTACATAATTATAGTAATAATTTAATATCACGCAAGTTTACGGGCTTCATGCAATCTTTTTCTAGAATTTTCTCAATAATCCGTTGTTTGCCATGGAAATGTCACGAGGACAAGTTCATCTAATGCAATTAAATATTTATGAAAGGAAACGTTTTACACGTCAAATTATTGTTGGTTAATATTGTAAAACTAGATGGCGCCGGCATTTCCTAGATGACTGATACCTGAGAAGAAATGCCGAAACAAATTCAGAGGTCATGATCTCTTTTAAAGTCCATAATATCGGCTAATACTCAATACTATTTTCAGAATGGTGATAAACAGTGTCTAAGAAAGCTGTGGCAGTGGTTCCTGACAGATCCTGCCAGACTTCTGCACGCTTTGAAGAACGCCACCTGCAAGATTTATTCATAGTGGTCCCAAGTAACTAACATCGTATTTAAATATGAGCTGTTTCTTGCACAATCTTATGGAGTATTATTGATAAATATGTGTGTTATGTATTGGTACATAATTTCGTCGTAACGCGTTGGTATTAATATTGTAAGCACTATTCCGAGCCGATAAAGTTCCTAACGATATTTTGTTAGGATGCGTTGAACTGCAGAAGTCGACGAATATTTCGGAATGATGAAAGCCTTTGCCTTTATTCTATATTGGTAATACATAAGCTCTCGCCTTTTTTCCATGGGGTTAGGCAAAAACGATGGATCCCTAACAGCTACCTAGAGCGCCCGTGCGTGTATTGTATGACCTGCACCCTAATTGCGTAACACACTATTACTGTCAATTTGAATCATTTTGAAGTTTATTGCTAATCCATTGCTTCAAATGTTCGAAAAATGTGTTTGCTTAGCAACGTAAATAACGCAATGAATGTTGTTAAACTGTCAAAATGAAACCCATTGCTACTGATAGTGTGTTACGCAATTGCCCTGCAGATGTATGAACGTAAATGAAGCAAGTTTAAAAGGAGAAGGTATGTAAGGATTGTAGCAGGTGGGAGTCCCCCTCTTGGCATAAAATTTTAAGGCATAATATTCATTGGCATAACGTTTTCGCATAACTTTTATTAGCATAATAATACTTTGGCATAATGCAAGGTTAGCATAACTATCATTTGATCTAATTTGACAATAAACATTATGACAAATCATTTATGCCTAAAAATATTATGCGTAGTGATCATTATGCTGAATTTCGTTATGCCAATGTAAATTATGACAATATATTTTACGCTTATCATTAACCTTTTAACCGCTTACGTCGGATTAATCCGACAAATATTTTCGTGTCCATTACGCCAGGGTCGTATATATACGACCAAATAATACAGCTCGTTTAATCTGAATTATTATTACATCATCACAGCTCGTTTCATCGGTATTTAAATTTTTTTTTTTCGGGCGCTGGGGGCACGACAACTCATATAAAGTCGGGCGGTTAAAAGGTTAATAAACCGTAACAGGTGGCGATGGCGTTCTGTAGTTACTGCCTATCCATGGGAAGGCGTGCATTTATGTAGTTTATGTATAAGAAAAAAAAAACCTATAAAGTATAATCTACTCCAATATAACCACTGTACAGGATGAAAATGAATAGGTGCGACAAATTAAAACATGTAATTCAACGAGTTATAAAGTAAATTTAGAGCATGTCATTAAAGAAAGGGATGCACATACGTGCGCGTAGGCACGCGATTTGGCAACGTCGTCGCGCGCCCATTTTTTCGCAGGAAAACTCAAAATTAGGTAAATACCGCTAGTTCAACGCGTTGCCAACTTGGTTCATGTTGTGAAATCTGCGATGAATGGATTGCTTATCGGGCGCGCGCTAAAATCTATACTTTAATTTTCTTATTTGTATTGACAATTTTGAAAAAAAAAACATGGAAGACGATAATTAGTGTCTACTTCAAGACAATAACTTAGTTTGCACTATTTAAGATGATAATTACACGATTTTATTTAAAGAATTTATATTTGGGAAATTACATTTTATAATGATTATGTAGCAGTACTGCCCTCCTATTTCGACTCGTTCGTCGCATGTTTTCAATTTCATCCTGTATACATAATGCAACGAATATTTAAACAGTCAACTAATGTTATGGCACTATACATTCTTGATATTTTCATACAACGAAACTACTGTTTTACAATTAGTTTAATTTTATATTCTTCTTTATACATAAGAAATATTCTGTATACATTTAAAGCTGTTAATAGTTTGTATGATAACCCGGTTACAAATGAGTGCCTTTAAAATAAAACATGTACAATTGTATAAAATAACTTTATTTTTATTTACTTAAACCTACTTAATAACAAAGGTATAAAAATCTCTATGAATAAATTACTAAAATTGATCACAATGATTCTTCAAGTATGTACAATGACTTAAAATTATATTTGTTTTAACAACTCAAAATTGTCATGAGACTTTTCCTAAAATTGCAACAAAAGGAACAAAATTCGTAGATATTTTTGTGTAAATTCCATTCCGAATTGTATTCGATAACGAACAATAAAATAATGCCTTGGACTGTTGTTGTTATCATGTAGAAAAGTCAACTTTTCTTCATAATTATTTGACTTATTTTCAGGCCCTTCATTATGCCCCTAAATATTTCTAATCATACCCAAGTTTTGGTCTTTTAATAAAAAACCTTAGGTATAAAATATAAATCTGAGAAACAAAAATGTACAGACGCCAGCACATCTCAACATAACCATCTTTTACACTATTATTCAGTCATATCTTTTTTTTTATAGCGGTGTGTACCTGCAAAGATAATTATTGGTTTAGGTTAGCAAGTTACTACAATCTGTCAAATTTCGTTAATAGATTTTCAACTTTATGGCTAAAGCATAAAGTTCAATGTTGATTGGGAAAATTGGACAGTTTCGGGTAGCTTGATGTGCTGACGTCTGTACTATTCGATGCGTACCTACACATGATTTTGTATACATGTGTACACTCAAAAAAAAAAGTGTGTACTTAGATCAAGTCTTGTTAAGTTTCATGGAGGTTCTACATTATAAGGCAGTGTTTTTATGGGCTAAGAATCAGCCCATTCAAAGGGCTTTGAAGATCCGTGGCATACTTATCTGCCCGCCAATTTTTTTTTTTCTACAGTAAAGATTACGTTCTCTGTTTTCTGTTTGCATTGATGTCAGCTATTTATTTAATAAAATGGCGGACAGGTAGGGATACCAGGTTTCATGAATATAAAAATCTTCTATCCCTTTTATCTAGCTCAGTTTAAATCTCTTAAATTAAACTGTTACCAAGTATCATGTTAAATGATTTGACTGGCTGTTGTTATTTTGATCAAAACCAATCATACAGCCAGTTGCATACTTTATGGCGGCTCTGAACACGAGGCGAGTGCCTGCGCAGTGTTGTCACCCCGCAGCTACTCGGGCCGCCCTTCGCCCCGCAGTCGCATGTGTTTGACTTGACTACTCGTGTGACTGCGGCCGAGGGGCGGCACTTCAAAACCGTCATAAAGTTTGAAGCTCATTGTAACATGAGACTTGATATCAGTCTCACAGATTAGCGACGATCCTGACTTCCCGAAGCCGTCTCATCAGCTAGAATCTGCCTGCAATAAATCCCAAGCTTGAACAAAATTTTGTCTTGCCAACACCGTTCATAAGACACCTGTCCCAATGCGAGAAGCGAGTAGAAACGAGCTGTTTGACAGAGCTCTCGCCGGCCGTGTGAACAGTTATCTATCAACTATTAATAATTACCTAAATCGCTCATTTGGAAAAACAACGACGTAAATGTATTTTTTCCCAAAAAATTAGTTAAATATGCCAAAGCACTTAGAAAGCGTATTTACGTTAGGAAAGCAGACTTAAAAAAAAAATAAAGCAGTTAGATGTTTCTCCAAATGAGCCATATGTATCTCTTTTACTAACACGGGACCTAGAACCTTTTGTACGTTTGTTAAGCGAGAAAATATTCATCGCTTCCTTGGTGGAAGGACAGGTGCCTAACATTGATCCAACTGATAGAATATCATCAGTTTATGGGAAATCTCAATTTCTAACGTTAACCTTGTTGTTTACCTTTCACTTAGCATTTTCATAATTTCAGTCCCACGTAGGTCTCGGTGCCTTCCTTAGTAGCGTGTCTTCTGGTGAGATGTGGATCGGGTTCTTGAAGTCCACCTCTATATGCTCTGGAATCGAGTCGAAGTAGGTAATGTGGTCGGTCAAATTGTCTGGAAAAGAGGGGGTTTGATACAAATGGTTGTTTTAGAAAAGTTCAGATAATTAAGGAAAAAAAAAAACAATATTCACAGAAAAAATATTATAGAACGGACAGTGTACAAAAAAAAATGCTTCTACAGTTTTTTATTGGGCACAAATTAGAAAAATGTCTTCTGCCTGTTTCGGGTCAGGTTTTTGCTCGACTACAATCAATCTGCCTAGCCTTTTCCCAACTATTGGGGTGTTTGCAGCCTAATCGGATGCAGCCGAATATCCAGTATTTTACATGGAGCGACTGCCTATCTGTCCTCCACAATCGAGTTACTGGGTAACACGATACCCCTTGGTATGACTGGATGTCAGACTTTTGGGCTTCTGACTACCCGTAGTCACAGATCTAGGATAGAAATCCGGGACCGACAATCCGAGCTGGGGTCTCGACTACAAAAGAAGAGTATTCTGTTCTATTCTAAACAGATTGTAATCGAGAAAGATAATTACAATAATTTCGATCCACCATTACATGTGTTTTATTTGTCGCCATTTTTGTTCGGCAGCAAGAATGAACGCCGTGCATTAATAGACTATTTAAGTCACACTTATCGTATACAAGTGTTATAGCTCGGGTGACCTAAACGCGCACTTAAGTCATGCATTTTCTATGTCAAAATGGACTATTTAAGTCACAGAAAAGCGTGGCTTAACTGCGGGTTTAGGTCACACAGTGCTATAATAATAATAATTAAAACTGATGATTACTTGTCAAATTCAGCCGCGCAATAATCTCATCTAAATGCTTCTGGTCGAGCGTGGCCTTGACAGTGATCCTGTCAGTCCGCAGACTGCGTCGGTGTCGCGAGGTGCGCCAGGTGACGCGGCTGGTACTGTTGTTGTTGTAGCTGTTGTAACTGTTGCGGTTGAGCAGCGGGAGCGTGAACACCATCTCGGAGAGGGGGGTGTTGTCGGGGCCGAATTCCTGGAAAACATAAAAAATTGTTGTATCCCAGTTTGAAAGACAGTTTCAGTGGCCTGAAAGTTGAAGGATTTGTAAAATTTCTGGGTTCAAAACTACAAAACAAAGAATATCCATGGAGGAAACGTGTCTGGGTTTGGGAACTTCATTTAAGTTAGCGAGTTATTTAATGCCTGTTCTTTCTTCCGTCCTTCTGTGGTTTGAAAAGTCCGTTGCTTTTTTTTAAATCAAAATGCTATTCTTGTTTTGGATTGATTAAATATCTACTTAGCTAGTGCCTATCTGGAGAAACAGATCTTGATGTTGTTTATGGATTAGCATTAAAAACATCTTACCAAGCATTTCCCACTAACGCAGTAGGAAGCATTTCTCTTCCCGCACGACGTTCCTAACGGGAACCAGCCTTCATGTCCGTTGACTAAGTAGAACCGATGGGACACACGCTCGTCTTGACAGGCTATGCGACAGGGTCGGTCTGGGTCCTCTGTAATATTATGAGGGGAGAGAATGATGTGAAAATTGGATTGCATTAGAAAATTACATCACTCGTTTCGCGGGTAAGTACCTACGTTCGATTTATCAGTCTATCATTTGTTCAACACCGTGGTATTTCACACAAGCTTGAAGAGTAGAATTTCGCTTAAACGCAGTATGTACCTACATCTTTTTATAGCACTGTGTGACCTAAACCCGCACTAAGTCACGCTTTTCTGTGACTTACGTACCTTTTTTTTGTCACGCTTTTCTGTGACTTACGTACCTTTTTTTTGTCACGCTTTTCTGTGACTTACGTACCTAGTCCTTTTTTACACAGAAAAGCGTGACTAAGTGCGGGTTTAGGTCACACGAGCTATAAACTAGTATACGATACGTGTGACTTAAGTAGTCTATTAATATCACGCCGTGCAATAATGGACTGTTTAAGTCACACGTATCGTCTGTGTTTCCGAGCGCATACAACCCGAATCTCTTCAAAGTGAGAGTGAACAGGCTTCTTCTGGGTAAGCTCACTCCATGGTTGACTTTGTCTCTGTCACATCTGACCTAAATTAAAGTCAAGAGCAAACCCATTTCAAATAAAAAAATAATTTACTATAACGCTGATGGGAACTTTTTTTGTGTCAAATTTCAAAAGTTTTGTAGTTCAGCGGAGCAATTGCGTAATTATACATCGGAATCGGTTTCATTTTGTCAGTTCAACAACATTCGTTGTGTTATATACGTGTTGAGCAGACACGTTTTTCGAACTTATGAAGCAATGGATCAGCAATTTGCTTCAAAATGATTCCGGTTCCGATTGATAGTGTGTTACGCAATTAGGGTGCTGGTCAGCTGCTTATGCCAACAACTGGAGTCGTGTCTTACCCAAAGCTGGTGATATCTGCATCCCCAATCCGGATAATCTTCTTACTCTATCTTTGTATTTGGTGCAGACCATGGATGCGTACTGGTACGGAGACTTCCTTTGAGTGCAGCCCTGAAAAAAACAATGATATGACCAAGCTCATGATGTCTTATAAAGTATTTTAATACCTATATCAAACTTGAAACAATTGTTCAAAAATATTACGTCAAAAATAATTTTATTTTATCCATGCTGAATGTATAAAGGTTCCGTTTTGCCATTTGGCTGCGGAACCCTAAAAAAGTGTTGAGCAGAGTACCTATTTCCGGAGACGATGTAAGAAAGAAACAGTGTAGTTTTTAGTTATAATTTAAAAACCGATGAAGCTTTGAGTAAGTATATGTACAACGTGGCGCTACAAAATGGCGAAATTAATTTAACACACAGATAGGGCTAGTGGTCAGTGCCTACCTAATCATAAAAATTATAACAACATAAAATAATTCGTAATTTGAAAACTTGCGCCGCTCGTCGACATTGGGCTCTCTTTTTTTTCTTAAATTCGCCTACTCTTTGTACGTTGTTCGTTGTTAGGATTCGTGACCGGCAAATGACCCCTTTTTTTTTTTTTTTTTTTTTTGTGGATGGGAAATCATCTAATGCCTCCTCCCGCTCTGGGTGGAGCGGAAGGGAGTGTCAGACTCTTACTGACTAAAACCCACCCGTGTTCCTTCCTTAGCCCTTTATGTTCCGGGGCAGCGGTAACCCTTTCGGACGATCCCGCTACCCCGGCAGGCTTCGGCCCTGGCGGGCCCCTTCCTTATTGCTGACATCTCTTTGAGGCGCGCGTGGAACACATACGCGCCGTCCGGCACGGGCCCGGTCCTGATCGGACGGAGAGCTACCCACTACTCTCCGTCCGCAGGCCCGCGCGCAAATGACCCCTGCGCTACAGTTCTAAAAGTTCAGGTTGCTCCAAGTTGCTATTTTTAGAAAATTGTAAATATACTTATACAATTTTTTAAATTAAATTAAAATAATTAGGTACCTATGTCCTTAAAACGTAAATGCGAAACCGTATAAGTACGAGTGTTAAATTAATGTTGCTATTAAAGCGCCACGCTGTATAACAGAGTGCCTTTGTGTTCACTAGTTCCTTTAGTAGTTCCTGGTATTCTACTGTTATCAACGGCATAGCTTCTGTGCCAATCGCGCATCAAGCAGTGTTGTTACTAATACCTAGAATTTTTGCTCCAGTTACTCTTTTAGAGAGTATCTCAATACTCACCGAGTCGGGTCTACTGTCAGGTGAGCACAGCTGTATGCTGGTGAGCGTGCGGTCGCGGTGCGCGGCGCTGACGAGGCGCACGCCGGCGCCCGGCGACACGCAGCGGTAGTGGCAGCCTGACGCCGCGCGCCAGCCGCCGCCCACCGCGCGCCGCCACGGACCTGACGACTTGGCGCTGGGGGGAAGGTCAGCTCGAAATATTTTAGTTTTTCTGAAGAGAAAGATTCCGATAGATTCATCATTATCATCGCATAGGTACCTACGTAAAGCTTCACGAAACTACTGATAATTCTGATCGTTTTCACATCCCGTCGGCGTTTTCAACACAGTTTGGTGCAAAATACTAAAACCTTTTATAAGTAGGTGGCCGCCTTTCATGACTCCCAAACTTGACATAATGACAGAACTCAGCTTAATCATCAAAATCATCACTTACGGTGGTGTGTGTGGCGTGGCAGTTCTCAGCGCTTCCCACTCGCAGTCGCTTGGCTTTAGAGAGAACTCCGTGTCGGAACTTGATGAACATGTGAATTTCTGGAAGAAAACAATTTCGTGTAGGGCAAAATAACCAGGAATAAATTACCACAGGAGCAGAACTTTCTACTTTTTTAGGTTATGACGAAAAACCCACCACAAACTCTTTAGATTTTTTTAAATTGTCCTCAGAATTTTGCCTAGTTCCATGCTATCCCAGAACAAAACTGAATTCGATGGGTACACCCTGTGACTCCTAGCTCATACTAGCACATTTAATGTCTTTCTAGAAATAGATTGTAATTGGTCAAGAATGAAAGCTACCTGGCAGATCCCGCTGATGCAGAACATAGGTGACACATTGGAGCAGGCTGTTCCATCCGGTAGGCTCCAGCCGCGAGACTTGTACCCGCCGCCGCGAGTGTCGCACCACACTGCGCACGCGCTGCTCACGTCTAAGACATAGAGAACACTTTACTTAATAAGACTGCAAAGAAAAAAATAAGAAGATATTTTTTTTAACTTGCTGGCATTGATCACTATCTTTTTAGTGATCGATGTTTGTTGGTTAAATAGTCCCCTGGTAAGGTGTCGAACAGGTGTCAAGTGGTTGGATTGAACTCCACATCCATGTTATATTGATGTATAGTTCTACTCCCATCTTACCTGAAGTAGATATTGAAGCTTACTTGGAGGGGTTATATTTTCAAGAACTCACCATCAGAATCGATCCTCTGCAATCCAGTACCAATTAGATCAGGGTCCACATCACGTGCTCTCAAACAGATCTGATCAGCGAACTCTCTGACTGTCATTCTGGGTACATTGCTACACTGCAATTGACAAAATATGATGAGATAAAAAAAAGTTAAGAAGGTAGGTACCTATACAAGGTGGCAGCTACATTGACGCGCGAACTGTAACTATAACCAATTTTTCGCCGGTTTAAAAAAAACTGATATGTTATAGAAAAGCGCAATACCTAGGTATACGGTCAAAATATACGACGTGTTTTGTTTGATATCCCATAACTCTAGGGGGTCATTGTACTCTTCATTATGAACAACTTTTACTATGGGACCAAACCTGAAATCGCGAAAAAAAATCAGCTGTTCCCTAGATTTATGTTCGCATAACTCTTCAAAATGTAGGGAACAGCTGATTTTTTTTTCGCTATTTCAGGTTTGGTCCCATAGTAAAAGTTCTTCATAATGTTGAGTACAATGACCCCTTAGAGTTATGGGTATAAAAAAACACGTTGTATAGAACAGCTGAATTAAAAAAAAAACGAAAAATTTGAAAGCAGGATGGTTCAGAATCATGTACTGAATCCATGGTAACAGGTTGCTGTATAGAAATTAAAAATTACTTACTTGTTGAGCGTGACACGACTGGAACTTCTTGTCGTGTCCTACGCAGTAATTTTTGCCGTTGTCATGTCTGAAAAAGTGTTTTCATTACAGTCCCTGGTATGTTTGAGATGCAATTATGTTAAGCATTTTGTTGATTTAACATCAATTTATTAATTTTGGAGATCTAAAAGTCATTCTAATTTCTTGACTCTTTTCGAGCCCGCTTTACGTATTAGCCCTTTGTGAATTAAGAGCTTCAGATTAGTTAGATGCAGATAAGGTACCTAATAAGAGTGGGCAGAAAAGCATAGTCTTCTAACATTTTGAAAGACTGTGAAAAAAAAAGAAATGAAAGAGAACAAAAAGAATTCAATATTTTTAATAGTTTTTTGTATCATTGTTCCTCTCAACCAAAGCACCTGCCATCTAATCTCTTCACCACCCTTGGTTGACTGGTATCTATACCAGTCAACCAAGGGTGCTTAGTTTCTTAGGCATTCTATAGAATGCCCAAGGCACTAAGTCCGCCTTTGTACTTTTTTAAGTGCGAAAATCACACAAATATTATAAAGGCGAAAGTTTGTGAGTGTGTGTGTGTTTATATGTTTGTTACTTCCTCACGCTCAAACAGCTGGACCAATTTTGTTAAATTTTTGTATGGAGGTAGCTGACACCCTGGATTAACATATAGGCTTCTTTTTATCCCGATATTCTCATGGGATTGATATTTACGCGGGTGAAACCGCGGGGCGTAGCTAGTTTTAAATAAATAAAAGAGAGGGGAAAACGAGAAAGAGTAGCTATTTTGGTTCAAAAAGGCCTAAAATTTGCCTAACAATAATACTTAGCATTCGTTAACAGTTCAAAGTCAAATCATTTATTTCAATAATAAATTATTTGACTTGACAGTTCATGGGAGTGAATGATAGCGTGGCGGTTGACACAGAAGAAAGAACAAAACGTGTTGCTCCGATCCCAAGTAACATGGGACAAGGACAGGAAGATGATGATTCGTGAATAGTTCAAGATTACACTTACCGCGGTCTGTTACATCTCCTGGTAGCTATCGCGACGCCTGCCGCAGCAGGAGCGTGCGTGTCATCCACCAAGCAAGCGGACGCGCACTCCGACCAGCCCGACCAGCGCCCCCACGAGCCGCGGATGACGGTAGAACCTTCACGCTCCACGCACTCACCGCCGCGGCAGTACTGTTGGGAATGAGTAAGGAATTTGTGTGTGCGGTGTATGTGTAATTATCTGTGTGGTTCTTTCCCTAAAAGTCCACTCACTAATCTGCAATAACCTGCATGGTCTTCATATGAGCTGCGACCAAGATAGTGACTGGAATTTAAAAGAGACTTAAACCTCTGAGTTTTTTCGGCGTTTCATCTCAGAGTAATCGGATTGGAATCACCGACCTCATCTTGTTTTTAAAATGTTTTTTTTTGACGTAAGTATAAAGATTCTTGTTAAAACTAATTTACTTACAGAATAAATATCATATTGTATAAGGCAAGATCTAAATCAGATTTAACATAAGGTAGGTAACAGACGGTTTCTGAGGCCTAACATCATCATCTGCTTAAACTTTTCTCAACTATGTTGGAGTCAGCTTCCAGTCTAACCACATGCAGCTGAACAAATACTTTACGTGGATCGACCAAAGCAGTCGATCCTTGATATTTGATGAGGTTTCTTAATACCGCTGGAAAATAATATGGAAACCTAGAATGGGTGTACGATGAACTTCTGCAAAACTGACTGACTTCTCTGATTAAAATTCTTTAAGATAACATCTTCGTTTTGGCAATTTTTAGAGAGATCAGTAGGTATTACAAACGGGTTGTTAAATGATACTTACCATATCCTCGCCACATCTCGTTCCCTCTAGAGCAGGGTGTGATGTCCACGTGTATCTTTCGCGCTGACAATGAAGGTCCCGGCAGATGTCTTCCAAACTCTGGGCTCCTGAGTGTCGACTGCCTCGGCCATATTTTAACATGCCTGAAATTGTCATATACTATGTTAGCTGCTGTTTATTTTATAGTCATTCTCAACTCGGCGGAGTTGAGAATATTAATTTCAGCCCTATGCAGAAGCTTGTAAAATAGAGTTTCTATTGTTGTCCAATCGTGCATTTTGTCTGTACTGCAATGTCTGAGCTGATAGAAAATCAGTTGCATTCTCAGTAGAAAATCAGAGCAGTTCTTACATTGCTGATCGGCATCAAATCGCTCTCCAGGTAGGATGCCCTCTGCACTGTGATCCAACTGGCCGGCTGAGTTGCCATGGTCTAGTAGACATCGAGATTGTACTGTGCTGCAAAAATTATTACATTTATGAATTTACCTCACGAAAGATAGAAAAACAAACAATGTCACTGACTGTCCGACATAGGTAGTTATGTAATATCAGTTGCATCATTTGAATATGTTTTTTATTTATTATATTTTTGGATTGTTGTTTTGTTACTATTTGCTGTACTCTGGATGCTTTTTACGCGTAGGTACGTCTTTTTTTACAACGTTCTCACATATATATATAAAATCAACATTAATGACGTAACAAATATTTCTGTAAAATATAATTTAAAAGAGTCTCCATGGAGTTTCTTGCCCGTTCTTTTCCATAGGTATCTGCGCTTTGGAATGGGCAACTAACTTCATATTTTCTGACTGACCGACTTCTTGACAGTTCAAAAGTGCCTGTAAATGGTTTGATTGAAATAAATGGTTTGAGTTTGATGGAGTTACAAAGTGTGATGTGACTTCTTCTTCGTGTCACTGGCACGACAGTTATTAAAATTTTGTTGGTCCAACTTCGCCACATCCACGGCGATAGATGATATAACAACAAAATCTCTAATATTAACAACATATAACAACGGAACCTATAATTTTATTTAATATAGCGATTAGTTAATATAATGAACGATTGATATAATTTTATAATAACTAATTTTTATAAGCATAACATACATTCAATATAAAATCGTTTGACATACCACTCAAAAGATATAAAACTTATTTAGACTAATATGATGAATTATTATTTATTTAATAAATATTTAAAAGTATTTTTTATTTGTTTTATTCTTTGTAAGTTCTATCGTAGTTATAGGTAATAGTAACCTAAGTAGATATTAAACATAACTAGTAACTGATTACCACCTGCGCTAAGATAGGTCGACGGAGCCCCGCTTCGCGGGGCTCCTATTTCTGGGTGGTTTAAAAAAAATAACCACGAAGGCTAAGGCGGGAGCTCCGCTCCGCTGCGCTCCCGCCTTAGCCTTCTAACCTAACCTATCCGAGTCGGGGTACTCTGAGTCGGGGTACCATAATGACGTTTTTTACATACTTATATTAAACGTTAGACCTAATGATTTTCGATTAAATAAATAATATACATATTAAACGTTAGACCAAATGATTTTCGATTACATAAACGTTATATCAAACAACGTTATACTACTTAAGTTTTAGAATAAATAAATGTTATATGTAAAGAAATTATATCTACAGTTGGTATATCTCACGTTGATTATATCTTATGAACGATAATAAAATGAAATTAGACCAAATGAGTTTATACGTTATGAGACGCACCCATTTTTGTGACGTTCCAGCTAACTACAAGTTGCGGATAATGCAACCTGCATAGCTATTCACAACGGTTCGATACGCTTCCGTAGCGAATCGAATATTAATAAATATTATTAAAAGCGTCCTCTAGAGGCTATTCACAAATCCAAAACCCGAAAATTTTGTCAGTTTAAATCAAATAGACGACCTCCATGGCTGTCGTCGGTGGCAAGACAAATTAGTAATTGAAAAGGTGTAAGTTTCGATTCGAAAAGCTGTCGTATGGTTGTGAATAGCTATGCTGACGTGTTTGCGTTATCTTCAACTTGTAGTTAGCTGGTTTGCTACGTGTTTATATGTCGATGTGTAGGCTGTCTCTTCAGTCTAAACAGTATTTTATGAAAGTCACCAAGAATCTACGTGGGAATTAAAAGTCTTACTCCAGAAACTTCTGCAGGTAACTCTTGCTACATTGCGACCAGGTGATCTTGCCGCTGCCGAGCGTCGGACTCATGATGTAGGCGCTAGGGTCACAGCCGTTATCTGCTAAAGGTCCGTCGTGACGCATGCCAAGACTGGAATATGAGAAAACTGGTGTAAAATGGCGAATGAAAATGAAGATACTCGTGTAAACAATTTCCTAACGTTTTAAAGTTTTGACAAAAAAAATCCGAGATGGTTGTTTTTACAAAGGCTTCTCCCAAACCCATCCAGGAATTCTTTTCCCGCGCCATCTCAAACCAGCCCTCGCGGTACGCGTTATGTAATTATTAAATAAGGCAAAACGTAATCGTGAAAGCAGATCTGTAAACTGAAACTAATTTATTCTAATCACAATAGAATCAATGATTGGTCACCGTCGCTGTTGAATATAAACAAAACTTAGTTGCACTTGCTGATCATCCGCATTTACTCTATAATTTTGTGATGTAACTGTAAACATACAATTTTCCATAGCTTCGCGGTTGCTTCTGGTAAGTGGGTTATCTAAACTTCACGCTGCTCAGCAAGGTCAAAGATACCATGCTGTGCTTAGTCGTTAAGTCACTCTTCGCAATTACTTGGCTACTTTCGTTCTTACCATTCATGCCTGACTAGGCATGTTCTTTTGGCTTTGAAATAATTAGAAATAAGTAATCATGTCAATTTCTATTTGTACCACCAAAAAAATAATTGAGCAATATTGCAAACCAATCTATTGGAAACCACAATGATTGCTGAAATTAGATTGAATTTAGCAGATAACTTACGCAGCTAAGTATAATTCAGTTTATAGTTTTAACAGTTCTGTCTGTAAACTAAATCATAATGACTGAAATGGTATTTTTAACATCTGCAAATGCAGTTTAGAGGAGTATGTATGATGGAATAAAATGATACACAAGTGACATTTTAAATAATGTTGACTCATAGGTGGTATGAACAAATCGGGATCCTGCCGTTTTGCCGAAAAGATTTTGCCAAATTTTCATTACCCAAACAAATTTTAGCAACCTTTTTTTATACCAATGCAATATTTGGAATGATTTTAGTACGCACATTTTCATTTGGTCAAATTTTTACTCGGCAGAATATTACCTGGGATAATGTCATTAAGGCATTTGGTCTTTAATAAAATGATTTATTACAGCAAACAATATTTAGACAATGAACATAATAGTCAAATGTTTGTTATGGAAACGACATTCCGATTTTCAATACTCAGAATAAACTGCTAAAATTAGGATTCTGATCCAATTAGTATAACATTAATTTACGCATATAAATTCAAAATCTTTATGTAACGTTTAATGCAATTTACAAAAGTCTACTTTGTTATTAATATTTGTGTATTAATATAATTTTTTGAGCGCCAGATCCCCTCTATTGTTGGTGAATCATTTGGGTTAGGTTAGGTTAGAACTGCGACCATTAAAGCGCGAAGGCGAGCGAGCGAAGCGAGCGTGCCGCGGCAGCGGCCGCCGAGCGCCAGATCCCCTCTATTGTTGGTGAATCATTTAGGTTAGGTTAAGTTAGAACTGTGACCGTTAAAGCGCGAAGGCGAGCGAGCGAAGCTAGCGTGCCGCGGTAGCGGCCACCGAGCGCCAGATGCCCTCCATTGTTGGTGAATCATTTGGGTTAGGTTAGGTTAGGTAGGTAGGACGACACCAAATATTTGGCTTATTTAATTTTGCGTAAAATATGTTATACCAACTGAAATATTTGACTAGATAAAAAATTGTAAAAGTACTAGTTGGTGAACAAGTTATTGTTCAAACGTTCACTTGCCAAACATAGGTTTTCGTAACAATTATTTGTAAAGAGATTTTTTGGTAAGTAATAATCAATCAATCAATAATAATAATAATCAATCACTGTATGCCTGATGAAAACAAAAATGTCTTATGCCATTTAATTAGTTCGAGTATAGATACCGCGACAACTTCAGAAGAAACAGTAGGTACCTGCCATTTATAAAAAGACCGTGGCCACTTTCAAAGATATGGGTCTAAACTTAACAAACATAACAAAACTACCACGGAACGAAAGTAATAAATAATCATATGTGTTTGTGTAGCGTCATTATTTTTATATTATTACATAAAGTAGTTGTGGAATTTATTTATAAAAAATATTATTGTTGTTGCTTTTTGGTTGTTTATTTATATTAAAAAGAGGTTCCGCACACAAACAAAATACTACGTATTATTGGTTTTTATTTTATTTACCTATGACTAGTAAAGTATGGTGAAGTAGGTAGTTATATTAATATTAATGGTGCAAACAATTTGTCTCTTCTGCACCATTGATGGTGCAGGTCAATGGTGCAAACGGGAAAAGTATGGTGAAGTAGTTGTATTATTATTAATGGTGCAAACGAAACTAATTTGTCTCTCCTGCACCATTGATGGTGCAGGTCAATGGTGCAAACGGTACAACGGGAATTTGGCAAGTGAAATTATGCGAAATTTTTTTTGGGAAGTGATAATTTGGCAATTTCTTTTCGGTAAAACAAGGGAGACCCACACAAAGTAAAGCGCCTAAATGGGTTCGAACCTACGACTCGTAAGTCGGCCGTTACCACTGGGCCATCACTGCTCTCAAACCAGCACCCTAATTGCGTAACATACTATCAATCTCAATCTGAATCATTTTGAAGGATATTGCCAATCCATTGCTTCATATATTCGAAAATGTGTCTGCCTCAACAACGTAAATAAACCAATGAATGTTGTTGAACTGTCAAAATGAAACCCATTGCTACTGATAGTGTGTTACGCAATTACCCTGCTGTTTAGCGCTAATCATTGCTTTTAAATCAGTAATTTTCTGTCATTTTCCAACAATTGACAAAAATAGAAAAATGATTTATATTCGTTTACCGCTAAACGTATTTAGTGATGTGTGTTGCGAGTGGGCTTTAGAGTTAATCCACGTCAATTCCGTTGTACCCGCAGAGAAACAGAACCTCTTTTGTTTGCAGTTGGTTTTGTGTTGATTTTTATTGGTATGCGTTAATCAATAACATTATTTATATCGGTTCACTAATGTTTTACCAAAACTCCATTGACAAATTTTTAGTTTACAACCAACGTTTCGTATTCTATTTATTTCACAAACAACTCATTCCGCAAATATTTTATTTTATAAACACTCGCTTTACAAACATTTATTTGGCAAATGCTTCTCTTTACAAATGTTTCGGATGATATTTAATCATTTATACATTTCTTTTGAAAAAAATACGTTTATACAAACTATCATTTTATAATATACACTGCATTAAACAGACTGCATTAAAATCCGTTGCGTAGTTTAAAAGATCTAAGCTTACAGACAGCGGGAGCTACTTTGTTTTATACTATGTAAAGATTTTCTAAACCAGACACGAAGTGATCATGACGGTATTTCCATTTGGGTCAAATAATTTACAGGCAAGTATTTTTTTCTATATAATCTAGTCGTTTCTGGCACTCGCCGGCCGCTGCCGCGGCACCGCTCGCTTCGCTCGCTCGGCTCGTGCGTAGGGGGTCACAGTTTTAACCTAACCTAACCAAACCAATTTTTATAATAATTAACTTATTCTAACTAGTTCGGTTCCGAGTAGCCTACTAAAAATAACCTATTTTTTTTTTCTATTAGCGCAAGTCGTTTCTGGCACCCATATTTTGTGTAAAAGTATTTTTTTTCTATATAATCTAGTCATTTCTGGCACTCGCCGGCCGCTGCCGCGGCACCGCTCGCTTCGCTCGCTCGGCTCGTGCGTAGGGGTCACAGTTTTAACCTAACCTAACCTAACAATTTTGTTTTAAATAATTAACCTAATCTAACTACCTACTTCGGTTCCGGGTAGCCCACTAAAAATAGCCTCTTTTTTCTATTAGTGCAAGTCGATGAAAGAATGAGTTTCATTTTTAGGAAATTGCGTAATAATAAGTCAATATGTAAAACGTTTTTATCCCAAACGTTTTTTTATAAGATAAAATGAATTGTTTGTCAAATAACACGTTATTAAAGAAAAGTTTATCGGGTAATTATTTTGTAAAGTGAATTATTTGGCAAACTTGTTGTTGTGTAATGATGAAATAACAAATCATGTTTTTGCCAATCGTTGCTTGTCAAGTAAAAATTTGTAAATTAATTTTTGGTAAACTGACAGGGCACCATTTATATCACCTTAGCCTAATTGTTATTAAATAATATTTTAATAAATTAATTGGCGACATGGACGTCTAGTCTGTGCGCACATGTCTACCCGCCCAGTGTTTATTAAATGGCCCATCAATTTTGGTCGCCAGTGTAGCAAGTATGTTGATAGGACTACCCCTGAAACGCCGCAGCATAGACGTACATCGCTTTGATAACAGCTCTTTTTCTGACAAGAAACCGAATTTTTCATTTAAGATTTCAAGCAGGGTTCCCTGTCTCCTCAATGGAGATAGGAAAGAAGAAGGTAAACTGTTGATTGCAAGCACTAACTTGTGTCCGATTTCGTGGGCCACTACGTAGACACTCTCGAAGTGCCTTCCTTCATTGACTGTACAGCTACTGGTGACGGTACACATCCCAGCTACTGGCGCCAATCCTGTAAATGGAAAAATTTAACGTTTTACTGGGTTCTGTTTTTAAATTTAAAGAATAAGAAAGAATGGTTACAGTGAAACCTTTCCTATCTTTTCTGGATACAGTAACCCTATATTATATTCCTCATTCTTTGAATGTTTTTTTTTTATACAAGCTTTTGACAACTTCAAAAAAATCCTTATGTTTGATAACTGTGCTTTCCGTGAGAAATGCTGGGCCTAAAACATACTAATATGGCGACTATACATAATACATCATTGCCACATCAATTGGATGTAGAGCATTATGCCTGATGAAAGCGTCACGAAACGTAATAACAAAAGTTATAGGCGTAATATGGAGTCGTTATAAACTACTTAAAATTATATTATCGTTGCAATTATGGGTGGCGTTATCTCATGGTTTTATTTTTTGTAATGTAAAGCTTTTACTTAAGTAAGAAAATGTTTAAATGAAAGTGTCTAGTAGCAGCTATCTTCATATTCATACGGTTTTCACCATTAGCCTTGCCACAACCGACTGCTTTCCCAGACATTTCATTTTCGCTGATGCTCGGAACAACTTAATTTAACCAATTTTCTATGGTCCTCCCTTTTATATGGGCGTCTGTTATAGGTATATGATAATAAATTTATATCGAGTCTGATGCCCTGACTGCGGAATTACTGACGTGTGGGACGTTTTGGATCATAGATGAATAGTATTGAAGTATGACTTACCCACAACTTGACTGCTAACTTTTCCATTCTTGTTGACAACATACAGGTCCAATCCTGTCAATATAAGTGCATGATCCCAGTGCAACGGATCATTGTCGCCCGGAGGATTCTCCAGTCTTTGCCACGTACAAAAGTTACTCAGAAACCTATCTATGTCATGTGGCCTCTTGAGGTTAGCCGGGTCTTCGTGCAAAATCTCCAGTCTTTTCAATATAAAGTTCACAGGCCTTCCTAACGAAGGATCGTGGTATATCAACTGTACTGCATTGATCATTGCCAGTACGAATCTCACTAATTCTCTCTCCGTATCCTTAGGAAAATTGACTGTCATATGTTTATATAAGTCTCTATCTACAAATACTGCAGTTTCCACAAACACTGCTGGTAGTATTGCTCTTCGTTGCCTGTTAACTCCATTCGATAGTTTCTGTATAAAGTCTGTTAAAGTCTTATTTCTATGTGCTAAATTAATTTTGAATCCTTCTAAATTATTATTATTTACATCATTGACTGGTGCTTCTCGTTTTCTTCTGTGTTTTGACCATGTTTTAGCTGGTAGTGGTTCATTGGAAATTATGTTATCTCTTTCTATACATGCGTCATCTTCATTATCTTGATCTATTTGTTTTTTTACTATGACATGTGCTTTCGCTTGGTCATCGTGAAATCTTTCTGGCAGTGGATGTATAAAGTAGTAAGTGTCATTAGATTTGACTAAGCCTCTCTGTAAAAGAAGTTATGAAATGAAAGTGCAATTAAAATTTCTCATGATTGTGTCTAGAATTAATTGTTGGGTATTAAAATTTCTTCGGCCTAGATATCTCGGACACTAATGATGACTGCCTATGTGTTAAACAACGGATGTATGTAATAACAGCTTTTACCGCTTATTGTGTGCGGAGTTTATTACATTTTCTTTATTAAAATTCTTAAGTGATTCTACATTGGTTTCGTATTAAAAAAAAATCTGATTTAAGTAGCCTGCAGTATCCACACATATTTTACATCGCTATTTTGTTTTTAGCAGTTTTAGACTTACCACATCATCACAAACATAGAGGGCTGCATTATTACTCCTATAATAACATAGGTCCACTTCCTCATCAGTATGGTCCAGTACTGCCTCTGTGTTGTTGGACCACCTTCTCATCAGCAGGAACTGAGGGTCTAGGAAACTGTTTCTGGGACTAAGCTTTATGTCTAGATGCTTCTTCAGCCCGACTAGGTCTTGATCGTCGTACAGGAGTGAGCGTTTACGACGTTTTGGCTGCTTGAGATGTGCTACTTCGAATTGTGCTTCTGAAATTGAAAAGGGAGAATATTTGTTGGGTAGTTCGTTATTAGCCTTTGGTTTACGTTTCATGGTCATCTGCATTTTTTTGTCAGGTAATACCTTCCAAGAAATTGCGATCAACAATATCGTCAAAATGATCACTAAACATGAATGTGTTGTTCAGCAGTTACAATCACACTATTTTGGTTCATGTAAAAAGTTTCGCAAAAGTATCAAATTAGAATCGTTGGCAGACACTTCAATATACATTAATAATGCTATTTATTCGATAACGCGTTTCTGAACACTTAGTCTGGGTAATCAATAAATAAATCTGCCTGTGTTATCCCACTGCAGGGCAAAGGTCTTCCTTGGGAAGAACTTTGTTTAAATAACAACAACTTTGTTTAACTTTGTCGAATCAATGTCTTGAGAGTTGATCAGCGGACCTCAGAAACCGGGCATCAATGATTTGTTAGGACTACAGTTTCTCCTCTCAAGTAATATGTGAACCCTAAAGTCTTGATAGACAAATACGGCTTGTGTATCAAAAAGTGGTTTCTCTCATGGCCTGTCGACACCTTTAATTCACCTTATTTGAGCTCCACAGCTTTCGCGGTATAATAAGCAACATACTTTCTGTTTTTCTTTGATCATTAGTGTTCTACTCATACGCATAAGTAATTACTTTCTTTCGTAATTGTGGTTTGATATCTGGGCAAACTAGAGAAGCAGCAGTGAGTCTATAAATGCTCAAGATAGTGTGGTTAAGATAAGTTCATAGAAAACTTTATGAGGTGTATAATGAGTTGAATGAATTATAAGACTGTTGTAACTTTTTTTATTTATGGCGACTTACTTATTTAATCAGATGTGAAAAGATGGATGGAAGGCAATGCAGTCGGACAGCAATGGCCAAAAATAATAATAATAAAATAGCGCCATACAAGAGCATTGATGGCCACCCCGACTAACGAGTTGAAGGTCGTGGGTTCCAACCCAGGCGGGCGCATTATTTCGTGTAATTTATTTCAACAGTATACGGCTGATACGGCTCTTAAAACGGTGAAGGAAAACATCGTGAGGAAACCTGCATGTCCTAGAACCAAAAATTCGAAGACATGTGACATCCACCAATCTGCACTGGGCCCGCGAGGTGGAATATGGCCTACTCCCAGAGAGGAGACATGTGTCCCAGCAGTGGGAAGATTATAGGCTGATTATGTTATGTAAACATTTCCTAAGAAATGGTGAGCACGACATAAAATAGGTTATTTAGGACTCTATTTTATACAATCTCAATGAAATAACAAATTAATTGCATACAAATGATAGTAGTTCAACAAAAAATACATGACCTTGAAAAAAATGTTGCAACAAGCACTAAATAGATAAGACTATTGACTCGATTATTATCTGTAATAGTCTCTAGATTCATTAAAATTAATTAAGTCTAATTGTGTGAGTTTTAACTAAAACAACTCGTACGCACCGTTAGGGTTCGCACCGAATAGGAATATTTTTTCAGACTCTGTTAAGTGTTCCAATAGCTGCTTCGAGTGATCCTGTAACAAAAGAAAATTTACGTTTACAGCTATAGTTTTTTTTCTTCGAGCCTCAAGAACTTGGTGCACATCAAGCTACTACAATCTGTCGAATTTATTTAATAGATTTTCAACTTTATTGTTAAAGCATTAGGTTCAAAGTTGATTGGGAAAATTTTACAGTTTCGGGTAGCTCTTGATGTGCTGGCGTCTGTACATTGTATCTTCCGGGACGGGGGCCTGGGAGATACATTGTACAGACACCATATGGTAGTACAAGAAACAGTGGGGTTTTAGTCGGTAGGAGTTCGTATCCATGAGGGTTGCCCCACGGAAAAAAAAACCTAGGCTAACTCTGCACGTAGCTAGCCCGACTGGTAGTTAGTTGGGTTAACTGGTGGTTTGGTTAGGTTAATTTTTTTTTTTTATGGCTGATTGGTTTATTTATTTTAATGCTCTTGACCTCTATCACGCCTGATGGAAAGCGATGGATGAGGTCTATGATAGAACGAGCGTGCCCAGAAGATGCCTGAGGCACTGGAAGTCCCACGCATCGACGAAACACAGCAGGCTGCTTGTCGCCGGACTCCGGTGGGAGGGTGGTCGCAAACCAGGCGGGTGTTAGCCCCACCACTGCAAGGGAAGAATTGGCCAGTCAAATAAGGTATTGGACTTGACTGTCCAGGATGCGTCGAGCGCTCGGTTCAGTTGAGTAACTGGCGGAACAACCTGCGCTACACAAGGAGGCTTCTTCATGCATCCAAATATATAATATATACTTGTTTATACACAAGACATCAAATTGTCGACGTCTTATTAACCCTACTGGTTTGTTCAATAGTGTAAAGTCAAAGGGCAAACTAGCTACCTAAATGAAACTTGAACAACAATATCTAGTAGATAGAAAAGTTGACCCAACCAAACAGGAGAAAACATCATCTGCCTAGCCTTTTCCCAACTATGATGGGGTTGGCTTCCAGTCTAACCGGATGTAGCTGAATGCCAGTATTTTACATGAAGCGACTGCCTACCTGAACTCCACAACCCAGTTACTGGGTAATACGATACCCCTTGGTACTGGTTGTCAGACTTTCGGGCTTCTAACGACCCATAACGACTGCCAACGATCCACGAATGACAGCCGGGACCAACGGATTAACGTACTTTCCGAGGCACGGAGGGGCTTGATATGCAAAGATGGTCACCCATCTACGGACCAACCGCGGCAAGCGTAGCTAAACCTGGTCGATCGACCCGTGCGGCTTGTATTACATAGCCACAAGTCCCAAACAAACACCAAACATGAGAAAACTCCAACTTATAAAATACAAACAAACAAGTGGTCGGAAGTGTGAATTCTCCACGCGACTCCCGCTTAGCCTTGCATTATAAATATTATTAGCTAAAGCTATTGTCTCTCCGCCAATGGTTATGCGCAGCCTCGACACGTTATTTTTGACAATAGATGCTTTTCGCACGAAGTTTTGCGATTAAACGGGACCTAATTGCTGTTTAAGTGAAAGGCGATGGCGGTGCATTAAAATCATATTAGTGTGCGATGAATAAAGGGGGACGTCTAATGTGGGAAAATGAAGGGCTTCACATGCGTCGATGATTGGCATAATGGCAAATTCCTGTGTGGTGTTTAGTGTCCCTAAGTTCATACATCTGTTGGAAAGAATAATTTCCTTTAGATAAGAGACACTATAAATTTTAATTCCTGTACACACATAATTACAATATAACTATATACTATACACTAGATACTAAAATAAAAGACTAACTAACCTACTATACAAATAAATCAAAAATAAATCCAGAGACACTATTATTTTAGGTAGGTGTCTAGTATGTTTTATAAGTCTGAAAGTTGTTCCTTGTAATTAAAATGTAGCAGCCACCAGTGGCAATCGATAAAGATAATTGTGTATGATGTATGGTCTACCATTTCAGCGTTTGACTCTGGACAAAGACATATCCAGTATGGTGTATAAAGGATAAATTTATCTTTCTTCACGGCGTGATTCAGATCAGCAATAATTTATCAATAGACATTAATAAAATCAAACATCAATTCATCGCCTTTTCTGGTTACAAAAGTGGTTATTATTACTTGTTCATTAAGAGTGAAAGTTACATTTTCCAATCGCTACTGCTCATGCCTTGGAGCAAACGTTGAATAGTATTGTTTATTATGCGATTAGATACTGTTTCTTTCGATGGGTCAGCCACTCCGGTAGATGTCTTTTTTACAACTTCATTAGCATCATTATTGTGTGTTGTAATGTGGTTGTTAAAGATTAAAATGTCATTGTTGTGTGTGATGCTCTTGACTTTTATGGGACGTTCATCGTCTTCAGCTTTTGATTCTTTTGAATCGTGAAGCGAATTCTGTTACTTTATCAATGCAATACTCACGGATATGTCTAAATTTATATCTGTAAAATCGTGTGTCCTAAATCGTGCGTCATACAGGCCACGGCCTATTTAAAACCCATTTGATTCCGAAATACCTACTGTTGTTGAAATTTCACTTATCGCTTGCAACAGATTAACATATTTAAGGAGGGCTCACACCGTTCTGCTTTTACGAGCACAATCTAAAACAATTCTGTTCACTTTCCTTGGTAATTAACAAATTTTTCATCTCATTTCCGTTTCGTTAATTCTGAGCGCGAAAGTGTGTAATTAGCTTTGATGCGTCGGTTTTGCTGCCGTTTTTCGTAGCAGTAAGGGCGATCTTCGGAGTTCAAATGCTGACCACTGATGCGCGGGTGACAGTACAATGAAAGCATCAGACATGGTGTCTTAGTCTGGTTGAAGCGTTTCTTCTTTTTACGTAATAACAAATTTTATGGTTAATATTTTGTCTGAGAAGTTGTATAAGTAGTGTTGTTTCGGGTTTCAGTGCTGATTGTATGTCCGCAAAATAGTTTGATTTGTTTGTGATTGTAAGACTAGTGTTGTGAGTTTGTTACTCCAAAGAGTCAAGCTTTTCTTCTGTCAGATAAAGTGATTTGATGGTGTATCTAAGTGGCACCGTCTAAACAGTATGTAGACGATGCTAGTCATTTGTTGCTTCAATTTATTGTATGCCACAGGCAAAAATCTTGCATCGTATGTGTCTTTAGTCTATTATACATTTGTGATGTAGCGCGTTAGTTTATAAAGATGATGATTGCTGATAACTGCATCGATGTCCTAAATTCCAACTTGATCCTTTTTCGTATAGGATGAACATTTTTTAGACTATATGGAAATGAAATATTTCACAGATCACGGATATTCGTGTCCCCTTTTAAGGTACAAGTGAAAGCTAATATAGTCATGATCCCAGTATAATCGCCTTGACAGTCTGCCAAGGATACAGGCTTGGCGTCCATTCACGATCTGTCACGCCTTACCGTGATAGTAGGCGACTTTTGTTCTGCACGACAGGCATGAGATAGACAAGGATTGTGTAGTTGCGCTTTTTAGCACGATTGTGTCGTGTCGTGAGTATGTTGGGATTTTTTTGTTGTTGTCTATATCTATTTTGGTAATCAACTACTATACTATCTATTCTGAACTTAGGTAAATCGCCACTCTCAAAACGAAATGACTTTGGTTTTAATTAATAATAATTGAGAAGTCTATCGAAATGATTCTGCTTGCTACCGCTAAGGTAGTGGGCAGAATCTCAGCTTAGTTACTGCAGCGATTGGACCGTCGAGAACCTTAAGATCCTTTATACACAAACGTTTTTCTTGCCGTGAAAAACTACGGCTATTTGTAGGCACCGTCGTCAGTATTGTATGGATCATTATGGAAATTTGCTGACGGTAAGGTTTTTTTACGGCGCGGTTTCAACGACGTGTGTAGGCACGGTCCGTCAGTGTTATATGGATCACTATACACACGGCGAATAAACCGTAGTTTTTCACAGCAATAAAAACTTGTGTTACAAAGGGCCTTAGAATTCAGGAGGTAAAGCATCTACAATAACCAATGAATATCAGAACTTTCACGCAAAGAAATTGTCGTTCGCTCTCGCTTTCGATTTAAAATTGCCTGCAGTAAGTTGTCTATAGACTTTTATAAAGTCAAGGAAGTTCTTCAATAAACAGTTGACCTTTTGAATGTTTCAGGTCATGACATTTTTTGATGGCACTGAATATTAAATATCATGGTCAGAACTGTAAAAAGTCCTTAGAAAAACCCCGTTCTAACTCAGCAGAACGCACGCAGTGCTCATTCGGCAGTTTTGCTTAGGTACTCTAAAGTGCGACTCTCCAGCGCATTAGATTGTTCTGGTGTTACAGCAGATAAATCTTAGCAGGCTGGTTTGTCCCAAGCTGCTTAGAAAATAGTATGATATATTGCATATCTGATGCAGTTTTAGTTAAGACCAATTTCGATTTCCGAAGTAAGTATCTGACCATCGGAGGTAAGTTGCGTCGCTGATGAGCCCTGTCGGCGAAGTGTCGTGTCATGTCGGCGAAGAGTCCCGTCGAAGTAACGTCTTGTCGGTGTTTAGTCGTACACTCAAATATCTGAAGATAAAATATAATCTGTGTGAATGATGATGATAATGATGTGTGTGTGTGATGATAGGGTGAGTACTACCCGAGAGGATGACTAATAGAGAAGTATGGAATAAAAATACATGTTGCGCCAACCACAAATACATTGGGATAAGGACAGGAGAATGATGATGATGGTCTGAAGACAAAATCTAGATTCACAAGCAAAGATACCTTATGCCTAACAATGGATAGAATTTGGACTGTGGATGACGTTGATGTGATTACGATGAGTTTGAGTGACGTTAAAACTAACTCCTCTCCACCCAAAAGGAAATCCATCAAAAAAACACGCAAATACACACATTACCTTTGTTAGCCAAAAGCTGCAATTAAAAGGCGAAGAGACGAAGCGAAACGAAAAATCCGCAGACGTTAACGTTTCGCATACAATAATGTTTGAAACAAAGACGTACTTACAGACGAACAGACAACTGTTAGTTGAGTTCCGGGTTTAAATGGCAATGTGGTAGTTTTGAGGATAAATTTATCATTGTTGTGATGTGTTCAGATGATAATAAAGATAGGGTAAGACCGCTTCTTTATTCCCACGATGGATCCAAGCTTGAAAAAGCTCAATCCGGATTTTTTTTAATTACGAGTTCGAAATAACATAATTATTAGCATTTGGGAGCAGTGGTGGCCCAGTGGTATCGGCCGCGACTTACAAGTCGCAGGTCGTAGGTTCGAACCCAGACAGGCGCTTTACTTTGTGTAAATTATTTCATCACCACTGCTCTCAAAACGGTGAAGGAAAACGTCATGAGGAAACCGGCATGTCCTAGAACCAAAAATTCGAAGACATGTGACATCCACCAACCCGCACTGGGCCCGCGTGGTGGATTACGGCCCACTCCCTCTCACAGAGAGAAGGCCTGTGTCCCAGCAGTGGGAACATTATAGGCTGACTATGTTATGTTATGTAGCATTTGGTGGAAGCAATGCGGGCTTTGTGTCGTCTTCTGTAAACCCTACCATCATCATCCTTTTCAGTCCGGAACTACCCACATCTGGATATAGCCCTCCGTTCCTTGCCATCTGACTTCATGGTTCCGTACGTTCTTCGTCCAGGTGTTTCCGGACAATTTTTGACCCAAAATGAATACTTCTGCTTAGACGTGTTGACGATTGCCAAAAAAAGTACAACATGTAGGGTTCATTCAAACTCACCGTCCCTCAGTCGGTACTGCGTTTAAACAGTTATTGTAGAAAATTGTTGTTTGTTGTAATTGTTTCAGTTGGGTATTCGGATTAGGTAACTTATTTTATATAACTTATTGTTTTTGTGACAATAAATAAATTTTCTTTTTATTTGTTGCACTCATCTTTCACAATGGAAACTATTAACCAAGTATAACATCATTATCACTTGCGTCTGCGACTGTAGCAATTTGTCGGTGATATTAGCCGGATAATATCTCTGACAGCCTTGCGATTCTTTGCGAACTTTGCAATTACTACGATTGTACTAAAAGCGACAGATAATACGGAACTATTTTCCCTTTTCGATTTTATTAGCACTTGGATTTTCATTTAGTCAAATGAGTTTTTGAGTTTGACATTTTAGAATGGATATAATTGCCTCGCGGTGTACGGGGACTGTTCCCCCCCCCCTCCCCCCGACCCTTGCTCGATGAAGTGCCAGCCCGCGCCGCAGCTGAGCCTGTAGATTTAAATTCCCGACCTGAGTTTGTTTCGGCGTTTCTTCTCAGAGTAGTCAAATAGGAAACGCCAGCCTCATCAAGCTTAAATAATAATAATCTGATCCAGCCTGTCCCATCTTGCTGCCCTCCCCCAGCGACGCCCTAAGCCGAGGTTCTTACCCCACAGGGGGTGCCCTTAGCGTGTAATCCTCAGTATATTAGATATTCGCCCCTTGCTGGAGGCTTTGAGTTTACTTAAGGCAACCACAGGATAGTCCGGTTAAGTAGTCACTACCTCTAAAGGTCAACTACGAGATTCCATATAGGAGAAAAAACAGGGGGTGCCCTTAGCGTGTAATCCTCAGTATATTAGATATTCGCCCCTTGCTGGAGGCTTTGAGTTTACTTAAGGCAACCACAGGATAGTCCGGTTAAGTAGTCACTACCTCTAAAGGTCAACTACGAGATTCCATATAGGAGAAAAAAAAAGAAAAAAAATCGGGGATTGTTTATGAGTAAGTATTCCGAACGTATTAGCGTAATGTATTCAGCGGGAATATTTCAGCCGAGCGCGTTGGATTTGATTTATTTGCTTTTAAAAATTATGAGTTATTTTGTAAGTTGTAACTCCTATAGTAATGACAACACAGGGAGTAGCACCTAAGTAGCTAATCTTTTCATCAAAGAATGAGCTATTCTAGTACCTAAAAGTTGAATCGAGTTTTCATGAAACTTTTTGTCTAAGTATTTTGGGCCGATGCGATGGTGCGACCTACCTACTTGTTTTCAAGGTTTTTTTGCAATTATAAAATTAATAATGTTGTTTCTTTTATTCATATCGCTCAAAATAAGAATAAATACATACTTATTTGTTAATTTATTTCTTTTAAAAACCGTTGACCATCCTAATCTGTGTAGGAAAATCTTTTACAAATTAGGGGAAGTAATATAATTGCAAGGCTGAATATATTATAATGAAAACATTACCTGGTTGCGTGTTTGTAAGTAGGTGTACATTACGTTATGAAAAACAGTAAAACTAACTTTAGGATATTGTTTTAGGAGATAATTTATTAATATGATACCCAGGAAGGTTGTATGATTAGGCCAAACCTGGCGAATAACGTATCAGCCTATAATGTTCCCACTGCTGGGACACAGGCCTCCTCTCTGTGAGAGGGAGGGGGCTGTAACGTAATCCACCACTTGGACCCAGTGCAGGTTGGGAGATATCACATGTTTTCGATTTTTTGGTTCTAGAAGATGCCGGTTTCCCCATGATGTTTCCTTTAACGTTTTGAGAGCAGTGGTGATGAAATAATTTACACAAAGTATAGCGCGGCTGTCTGGGTTCGAACCTACAAATAACAACCTGTATGTCACGGCTGTTACCACTGGGCCATCACTGCTCTGACGAATAAAAGACCAAAAAGATTGCGATCATGTGCGAAATTAAATTTTTGAAAAGCTGGTTTTCCTAACTAAGCTTTTCGGATCACTAAACGATCTAGCAATAGATATAACATATTCGTTAAAATCAATAGTCAGATAACTTCTGAGGAATAAATATGACAGGTTGACATACTTTATTTCTATACAAATGCTGTCACACCGCAATATTTATTCCTCAGATAATAATTATCTGATAATTGAAAAAATTGGCCTTAATCTTTTAAAATCAATTAATAAAAGCTTCATTACATAGGATAACAGCATAATTAGCCTATAATGTTCCCACTGTTGGGACAGGCCTAGAGGGTTAGACTTTATTGTTTAAGTTTTACTACAATCACATTTAATTTTACCATAAACATTTTTTGCTTTGTAATTAAGATTGACCCGTCACGCGAAAAAACGAAGATCCAATCAAAACAATATTATAAGCAGCGTGATAAAAATCCTTCCAAACAATTGTTTTAAAACTACTTATGGCTAAAACTTTAATGCACGGCTGCACATAAGTGCTGGCTATTTCTTATAACACTTTAATATTATCATTGTTTATGTTGACGACCTCTGTGCAAAGGTTGAATACTGATTGTTACAGAGTAATTTGTAGGAAGCTGCTCATCAACGTATTTTGATGCTTCCTAATCTAAATGGAAGTCTTTATTGTGGCGTTATGATTCGGAGTTAGTTATTACGTACTGTATATACCTACTAATTTGAAAATAAGCTGAAGTATCCGCATATATTGTGGTTGTGTGTCCCGTGTTGCGGCTTAGCAGTTACCACGTAGATTGATCTGCGAGGTGCTTGCAGTTAACTACATAAACTCTTTCCGTCCTTCTCCATAGGAAGTTCCGAATGCGGAAATAAACATATAATTAAAAAGGGAAATACTTAACTGATTCTCTAAAAAACATATTAGCTACTAATAATGCACACTTTTTAAATAGGTAAATCTCACTGTTGGTCGCAGTAACTAAGGCTATTGGCACACTCCACCGCATTATGCAGCGGGACGCAGATAACGTGCCCCCGCGCGTGATTTTTTACATACAAATTCAATAAAAACGCGCTTCCGTGCGGGGAATTTGGCTCCGTTCGACGCACCTCACTGCGTAATGCGATGCAGTGTGCCAATCGCCTAAGCCAGGGCACCCCGACCAAACGTGTTAGGTTAGATCAGAACTGTGACCAACAGCACGCGAGCCGAGCGAGCGGTGACGCGGTAGCGACCGGCTAGCGGTACATCCAAATTCATCGCAGTTCCTTGGCTATTTCGTATTTTTAGGACCCCAAAATATTAATTAGGTATTAGAGCTTCACAAAAACAGGAGCATCCATTATAATATTAGAGTGTTTATAATAACGAAGACAAGTGACATCCACCAACCCGTACTGGGCCCGCGTTTACTGTCCACTCCCTGTCAGCGAGAGGAGGCCTGTGTCCCAGCAGTGGGAACATTGTAGGCTGATTGTGTTGTGTCATAACAATTTTAGGAAAGTGAAATCGAAGTTATTCGGGGTTCGATTAAATACATGCAATTATTTAAAAAAGATGTATTAAAATATTGCCCAGACGTCAAGATTGCTAGCGGGATTGAACCACGCAGTCGGTGACCGATTATGATACCTGAGTAGTCTCCAGTGGAGGCTCTTTTAATCCACTCCAATTACCTACTAACGGGCTAATAGAGACGCTGGATTTATCATTTTAAAAAGCTTCCAATTAAACTGTCATCACATTCTTCAGCGCAACCGCTAGAGATGCGCGTGAGACGTCAAAACGAACGGTTTTCATGATGCGACGCGCAATTACATGAATTACAGTGATTATGTAACTGTTGTAATGACATAAGATTTTTTAAATTGCAGGTAACCTTAGGTTATTCTTAGATTTATAGATATAAGTGCAGTTCCACACGGAGATTTGATAAGGCCAATTGTTTAAGGAAACATGAATTTTTACTTTGCGGAGTATGAATATGTTTGAAGTGGCGATTGAAATCAGTGCTTATTGTAAGGTATGGTAGGTCCGGTGTGGTAGGCCCAGAGTATGTGGTGGTAGGTACCTATAACATGACCATTAGTTTAAAGGTACTTGTTAAAGAGAAGCCGAGTAGCATCTGTTATAAAAGACCAAGTGCGTGTTGCTGGGGTGTTTGTTGCGTCACGTCTTTTTCCCAGCTAAAGCACTAGGAAGTGGTGAAGGGCGGCCGTTTTGGGGGACTGTCTTATGTAATTTTCAACTTATGTTTTATGTAATTGTCAAAAAGTCCTGATTCTCAGCCTAATTTGAATCAATGATTTTAGATGTTAATTTCGTCCGGCGTTTCTAAATTTGCCAAAGATGTAAACAACAATGGCCGCTCCAAATTTAATGAAATCGATATACAAGAACATTTATTTTAAGTAATGTTTGTTTTCGTCTAAATCTCCGACTTCAGCGGAAAGACGTCCACTGCTGGACATACGCCTCCCCCAAGCACCTCCACATCGACCGGTTCTGTGCTTCTCGCATCCAACGGGTTCCTGCGGCCTTCACAAGGTAGCGTTGGAAGGCCTCCCACAAGGTGGATATCCGAGTTAACTAGACAAAAATAAATTTTACTTAAAACAAATGTTCTTGTATATCGATTTTATTAAATTTTGAGCGGCCATTGTTGTTTACATCTTTGGCAAATTTAGAAACGTCGGACCTTATGTATCTTGTTGTTACTGGCTCTTAGACTACATTTCTTTTTTTATTTAATTGTTTTATTTTTAATGTGGTATCAGAATTTATCCAATGTCTGTCGAAACATTCTTTGAACACTACCAACTACTTACAGTTCATTTATTCTATCTCAAAAACAGAATGTTTGAATTCCTCAATATTGCCAAACTCTCAGAACTAACTTCTGTTACCTTAGTCAGAATATTCAAATTCCAAGTTCCAAATCTCCTAAAATATTCACCTACAGTAAAGTTATTATGACATAACTCGCACTAACGATATAATTATTTCGAGAATGTAGGTTAGGTTTTGACAATAAACGCAGGTACAGTCAGTTATAGCGATTAGCTGACCCACCTTTGCATAAATGGTTGAGATTTTTTAGAATACGAATCGATAAAATTTTATAATTCTTTTATATTTTATTTACTTTGCTCAAATAAATAAAATACAGAAGAATTATAAAATTTTATCTGTTCGTTTTCTAAAAAATCTCAACCATTTATGCAAAGGTGGGTCAGCTAATTGCTATAACTGACTGTACCTACCTACCTTAAACTCGTAGTGCGACTAGATTACTTCAAGAATTCGGCTTGCGTAACCTTTGCTTGTGTAAAACTAAATGGGACAATTACTTAAATTGTACAGAAATCCTAGTCTGAACAACGTGTGGGCTAACAGTTGCAAGTCGAACGCTTTATTACCTCCGGTTCCCGAAAATGTTGCATGTATTGTTGTTCATTTAATTTGTCCTTTGAGAAACACTGTCGGAAATTATTGCACCTTTACACGAATTTCTTTTTGATAAATGGGTCTCAGGCTAAGCTCTGCAGACAAAGCTATGCCGTATCATTTGAAGATTTATATTTGCTTAACATATCCAAGTCGATCTCCTATAGGCTATGTCTGATTTTTAAACTAACGCTTACGTTTTAATAAAAGCTCAATCAGCGATGATTCTTCTCTTAGTAGGTATTACGAGTTATTTGTTCATTATAATACGAAGTTATTGGGGATGAGGATTCTGCTACTTATTGGTATCAAATCTGTAATTAGGGAGAGTGTTATCTATTCAGTATACCTATTCTTTGCTTAAACTGGTCCTTCTGCACGCCTTCTGTTTTGTGGCCTAAAGCTCTAAATTCGTTCCACCTCTCCCAAACCACTTATTACACATTATAAGAAACTGGATACGCAGTACTTGACTTGAATTTAACAAGTGGTCTTAGTTTAACCTCGATTTAGGTACAAATATTATGTGCGTATGTTTCATATTGAACGGTAGCGTGACAATAAATTCATTTAATTGGCCCCGCGGGTCGAATAATTGGTATTTAAATGTATGTATTTATAGTCTTAGTGGGTAATAAATGAAATCACGATTATGTCTCAATCTTTTGGGTCAGAACTCAAGAGCCAGCTAGGCATCGAAGGATTATAATTATAGTTTAAAAATTACCAAAAGTTTACTTGTAATTAGTTATTTTCCTTTAAAGCTAATCATTATAATGCAAATAATAAAAGATGAAACTGTCTCATATGCTATACTATAACATTTCTGTATTCCTAATATTTTTTTTTGTTGGAGATCCCAAATTATTGAAATAGAAAACATTTATTTGGCACGAAATTACTGGGAATAAAAATGTCGTGTCAATACAGTCAATGATTTATGAATGTCGCAGTTTTGATAAATATCATTCGGTAATTAGTTAGCATTACATATCCATTTAATTACCGACATAATCAAGATTTTAATGAGCTGCTAAAACAAAATAATTTCTACAAGACAATTTGTCAGATCATTTATTATGCATTATATAGATAACTGTACTGTCATCATCCATCTTAAGACACTAGCGATCAGAAGATAGCGAGTTATCTTAGGATTCAATCTTAACAAAATAGTTTTTAAATAATTAACAAAACAATGCACGTCTGACTTTCGAGAAAATAATGGTCTGAAAAGTAAAGTCACTTTTACAAAGAAAGTGAGCGCTTTCTTCTTTATAATTTTGAATTTCAATGTTTTAACACAAGTAGCCTGCTGTCTGTACGTATTTGAATTGAAGGATATTTTTTGTCTTATTATTATCAGTTAGGCTCTCGAACTTTCATGGTTTTTGTAGCAGTACCTATAGGATCTGGAAACGTCTGTGCCCCGGATTTTTTAAAGTCAATGCCTTTGAAGTTTTTCGAAAGTCTTGACTAGGCAGTCGCTTTATGTAAAATACTGGTATTCAGCTGCATCCGGTTAGACTGGAAGCCGACCCCAACAAAGTTGGCAAAAGGCTAGGCAGATGATGATGCCTTTTGAAGTTTCTTATCTTCTCTTGGAATCTCATACGGATGATAGTGAAATAGTGAAGCTAAGTACCTACCTAGCTATCGTCACTTTTGAAGGCTCTTGCAAGCTTGCCTATTAAATCCATTATTCTATTCCACTAAAACTGATACAATCTACAAGATTACCCTTCTAATTAGGGGTTGTAAAGCTCAATTAAACATATAGGACAAGAAACGCCATTATATCACGTATTGTTCAACGACATAGTTAGGTAGAGGTATGCGTTTGTAATTACTGTTCTTATGACATAAGAGATATTACTATGTTGTTAATGGGTACCTACAAACATAACTATGGCGAATCCCCACTGCTGAACATGGTCTTAAAGGTACCAACAAACGTTGTGATCACCAGGTTTTGTAAGCAGACCGGTGTTTGGTGATTAGTAGGTGTTAGTGATCTCATAGGAGTAATGGTGGGCCTGTGGTAACGGCCGCGATTTACGAGTTGTAGGTCGTAGGTTCGAACTCATACAGGCGCTTTACTTTGTGTAAATTGTGTCATCGCCACTGCTCTCAAAACGGTAAAGAAAAACATCGTGAGGTAACCGGCATCTTCTAGAACCAAAACTTCGAAGACATGTGACATCTACCAATCCGCACTGGGCCCGCGTGGTGGATTACGATCTAATTGCTCTCACCGAGAGGAGCCCTCTGTCCCAGCAGTGGTAACCTTATAGGCTGATTATGTAGTGATCTCATTATTGTATACCTAATCCATCCCAACCCGTCTATCCAAACTCATAAAAAGGTCCTACATCAACATTAACTGACCACACGAAACCAAACAGAAAAGAATATTCATAACGTTTAATCATTAGTTACAGCGTGCCACAAGGTAGCATTCTCGGGCCAACTTTGTCTGACCTTTTCATTTATTGAATACCGTTGTAACATAATGAAAATGTTGCTTATATTGAAATAAATTAAGTGCTATTTATTTATTTAATACCTACTTAAAGTGAAAAGTTAGAAAATATCTTTAGCAATAATTTCTGTAGCGAGAACAAACCAGTTAGAAGTAAAAGCGTCTATATTATTACAAGTACATACATTAGTACTGTGAATAATTATATATTGAGCATATCTATTAAGGCGCAAGTGGGAAACTGGGAGAGTTTTAATAGTTTTTCCAAGAAAATACAAAGTTCGGTGTCGATAATGATCCTTACCCTATGGTGTTGGCATCTTCACTAGTAATTAAAAATCCTAATTCTGCACAAATTGCAAGCCATTCAATATATGCTTCCCTAACAGTTTCAGTAGTTTTTCTAGATGAAGATGCTGATTTTTTTTTTAACTAAAGCTTTATTCTAAAATTAGGGCTTCCTTAGACTACGTTGTTACCACATAGCGTCCGCAATATACCGTCGAATGATGTCACTTTAGTTATTTATGAAAATCAGCTGGCGTGTTTGCCTATAAAGCTTTTTTTGACAACGTAAAGTCAAACCCCAGTGCCATAACTTTCATGAAAGTCGTCACTGCGGCTATTATGCGGTGGTCATCGCTTTTCTTGGAAACCGTAGCCAATAAATCCACGATGGGTTAACCTAAAACCTACATGCAAAACTTGTACTTATTGACACCTGTCAAAACTTGTACTTATTGACACCTGTCAAAACTTGTACTTATTGACACCTGTCAAAACTTGTACTTATTGACATCTGTCAAACCAGCAAGCCACTTATACCTTCAGCCCGCAGCGGTAATGATTGCGCGATCAATCTGAAACAGCCTTAATAAAACGTTGGCGGAGGACCACACCTACCGACAGATTGCTATAAATTATTATTGAAAGGGCATTGCTTCCACATTGAGCTTCGGGCTAGCTAAGAAGTATTGATTAGTAAACAATGTTGCTATTGTAATAGGATTATATCGGATATTCACGCATGGTTCTCTCTACCCTATAATTTCTTCATTATACAAGAAAAGTTGTCTTTTGTAGCCTGTTATTACAAAACCAGCAAGCAGGTGATGGGGTAAAAGCGATAGCGATTGATATAGACATAGAAGGACAAAGGTAAAGAAAGAAAGCAAGAAAGAAAAAAGTTTATTTGGACACAGTTCGTGAAACACAAAATACAAAATTAATAAAATTAAAAAAAATGTTTCAGACAACAATAGTGTGTGCCTCACGGCTGCGCCAAAAAAGGCTCATTTCAGCATTAATGCCAGACAGATGCTGTCTGACGCTGGTTTTCTAATGAACCTTTAGGGAAAAGTGACGGGGAGTACACACAGTTTCAACATACTTAACGTAACGGTGGGTTAAACATATTCCAGGGTTGGTCTAGGTACAAGCAATTATCGTTTCTTGTAAGAAAAGAGAACCACCGGCCACCAACAAGAAATAATCCATAAGCGATTTCTATCTCCACAATACACCCACTCAACTTTCACAAAAGCCATCAGAACACAACCCTCCTCATCTCTCAAACTTAAAGCATTTATTTCAATCAAACCGTTTGAATTACTGCACGGTTGTTTAGGCACTTTTGAATTGTCATAGGAGTCAGTCATTCAGAAAGAGGAAGCGAGTTGCCAAGTCCAAAGCGTAGTAGGTTCCTATGGAGAAGAACGGGCAAGAAGCTGTATGAACATTCTTTTACATCATCATCTGCCTAGCCTTTTCCCAACAATGTTGGGGTCGGCTTCCAGTCTAACCGGATGCAGCTGAATACCGGTATTTTACATGGAGCGACTGCCTATCTGACCTCCACAACCCAGTTACTGGGTTCTTTTACATCCATACTAATATTATAAATTCGAAAGTAACTCTGTCTGTCTGTCTGTATATTACCTTTTCACGCCTAAACCACTGAACGGATTTCGATAAAATTTGACAGAGAGATAGATTGCATCCCGGGGAAGGACATAGGATAGCTTTTATCTCGATATTCCCACGGGATCGATACTTATGCGGGTGAAACCGCGGGACGCAGCTAGTTACCTATATTTTTACAAAATACTAGTTATATCGGATCATTAATCTCTTTAAAACTTTTGTTAAAAACCCTATGAAACCATAAAAGTTCTTCAATCAGAATTAACCTTACCTATCTGGTTACGATAACCACTAGCAATTGCACACCGCTATGGTTTGATAACCACATGTAATTGTTCGAATGCTATACAACGCAATGCTTTCTTCAATGCCTTCCTATGCATTGCACAGCCAATTAAAAATGTCGGTCAGATTTGCGTTGTGTTATGACAATGAGTTTTCAATTTAAATTGTAGCTTGTATTGGTTTTTTAAATCGATCATTCGATTTCAATTTTGAATAAACAATTTGTCTACTGACTCCTTAACAAGAAATTGAATTTAAATAACACAGTACGAGGGCAATCATTTGGTTTCTGCCGAACTGATGAAAAAGATAAGAGCAGTGTTGGCCCAGTGCTAACGGCCGCGACTTACGAGTTGTAGGTCGTAGGTTCGAACCCAGACTCGCGCTTTACTTTGTGTAAATTATTTCATCACCACTGCTATCAAAAATTTGAAGGAAAACATCGTGAGGAACCGGCATGTCGTAGAACCAAAAATTCGAAGACATGTGACGTCTACCAACCCGCATTGGGCCGGCGTGATGCATTACGGCTCACTTCCTCTCTCAGAGAGGAGGCCTGTGTCCCAGCAGTGGGAAAATTATAGCTGACTAGCTTCTGCCCGCGACTTCGTCTGCGTAAAATTTCTTGTTCCCCCGACCCACCCCGTCGCATCGCATCACCTGCCCGCGCTATCACCTCGCTTTCGCTTAGCGTTCGTTCCGACTTTTATTCTTTTCGCTCGTCTCCTAAAAGACATAGCGTGATGTTAAATAGCCTATAGCATCCCTCAAGAATTGGGCATTTTTCAAATCCGACTGGTAGGTCCAGAGATTACCCCTTACAACCTCACAAACTTTACCTCTTTATAATATTATTAGTATAGAAGTATAGATTATGCTAGGTGATGAATGTTTTTGTTGGTATGAAGCTTTGAAGCTTGAAGTCTACGCTCTGACCAGTGTTAAAAATTAGTAAACCCATAGCACTTCGCAATAATAAAGCGGTCAAAACAGTCGTGTTATTTGCGGTATCTCTTCATTTACAAAATTACTCTGCTATTCACTGTCTAGACCGTGCTATGTAACGGCTAATCTCTTCCAATCTAACATTTAGCCGCACAAAACGTAACACTAGCAACACTGGGCTTATATGAGCAACATCATGAATATTAACAATGTTCCGCAATGTTGCCACACTCTCCGCCACGTTCATGGTGGGTGATTGTGTTTTGTCGGTGTAATGAAATTAAACCTACAATACAATGTTCGGTTTTCTTCCAAAATTAGGGTAATGAGGTGATAATCTACATAACCTCTTCGCAATTATGTTGGGGTCGGCTTCCACTATAACTGGATGCAGCTGAAACCAGTACTTTACATGGAGTGACTGCCTATCTGACCTGCACAACCCAGTTACTGAGTAACACGATATCAAAACAATATGGCTGACGGTACCTACATGTAACTATTTAGGTGATCATCATCATCATCATTTCAGCCGAAAGACGTCCACTGCTGGACATAGGCCTCCCACAAGCATCTCCACTTCGACCGGTTTTTTGCTTCTCGCACCCAACGAGTTCCTGCGGCCTTCACAAGGTCGTCGGTCCACCTTGTGGGAGACCTTCCAACGCTACGTCTTCCGGCATGCGGTCGCCACTCCAGAACCTTTCGGTCCCATCGGCCATCTGTTCTGCGAGCAATGTGCCCTGCCTACTGCCACTTAAGTTTAGCATTTCTTCAGGCTATGTCGGCTACCTTGGTTCTCCTGCAGATTTCTTCATTTCCGATTCGATCACGCAGGGAAACTTCAATCATAGCCCACTCCCAATGGAGTGGGCTATGATTGACGTTTCCCTGCGCTTTGGGTGACTTTCAGCCTTCTAATAAGGTGATAAAAGTAACAAATAAAACATTTTGGGATGCATGAAGAAGCCTCCTCGTGTAGCGCAGTTTGTTCCACCAGTTACTCAACATAACCGAGCGTTCGGCGCATCCTGGACAGTCACACCCAACACCTTATTAATTAACTGGCCAATTCTTCCCTTGCGGTGGTAGGGCTAACGCCCGCCTGGTTTGCTACCGGAGTCCGGCGTCAAGCAGCCTGCTGTGATTCGCGTCCGCGTGAAATTTCACCCTCCCCCCATTCACCCTCTTAGGGGTGGAATTTCGAAAAACCCTTTCTTAGTATCCACTAAGAAAGGGTTTTTCGAAATTCCACCCAATAGGTATCCACCTACTCATCACAGCGAACACACCCTCCAAATTTCATGTCTCTAGGACCAGTGGATTAGGCTGTGCTTTGATATATCAGTCAGTCAGGACTTTGAATTTTATGTATATAGATATATAGTATACTAGCAGCGCGCCGCGGTTTCACCCGCATAAGTCTCGATCGCGTGGGCATATCGGGATAAAAACTATCCTACGTCCTTTCCCGGGACTCAAACTATCTCTATACCAAATTTCATCTAAATCGGTTCAGCGGTTTAAGCGTGAAGAGGTAACAGACGGACAGACACACTTTCGCATTTATAATATTAGTATGGATATAGTATGGATACATAGATTTGCAATCCCTAAGTCCACACACGGATGGCGGAAACCACAGACTGTCTGTGGCGGAAACACAGCATGCCTACCACAATTTAACTGTCAGGCTAACTAAAATTAACCGTGACCGGCTGAAGGTCGCAGATAGTTGTAATGATTGATGTTACATATAATATAAAATGCTACCGTCAAGTACAATAATATGTGAGTTACCTTTTAAATGGTACAGGTATATTAGTCAGAATAACATGTCAAGGCTCGATAAATTGTCTTTTGTCTAGAATTCGAGCAGATTTTTGTAGTCACGACCCTTTTACAGACTAGCTACAATACTCTTGTCTCCTTCTTTATAAGTAGGGATAGTGGAAACTGTTTTATTTTTCTTCTGGCTGAGCAGAAAGTAAATTAGAAATGGTATGGTCGACAGCTAGCCCTCTTAAAAAGTAGGGATGATAAAAACGTCGATTTTCAAATTGGGTTGAGTAAATACGTCCTGAGCCCAAATATCACTAAATTTTACCAACACGATTTACAAGTTACTGTTTAAAAAGGACTTTGAAGCTCATATCTTTTTTTTTCGGGGGTAATTCAAAAGGCACCCGACGTCCGGTGATCCCGGTCGGGAAGGTGGGATTTTTACCTCACTAAAACCACCCCGGTGATCATCATCAGCACGGGGTGGTCCCGGTTCCTCTTAAGACACCAATTCCGGAACCCCTCACTGTGCAGCGCCTGTAAGGCAAAATACCTACTGCCGCGCCATTTTCAAAATGGCGGCCACGCAATGGGCCTATATATCGACAGCTGACATTAATGCACACAGAAAACATATTAACACCAAACCCCGTAACACGTTTCCGAGATGTTTTAACGTTCAAAGTTGACCACGTGACGCAATCATTAACTTTAAACGTCGATATATCTTTACTGAAACTAAAACTTAAACTGAAAGGTTCATGTTTGAAGAGTTAGTAGCCAAAAAACAGTTTCGTAATGTCTAAAATCCAAAACTGACATTTAATTCGCCAACAAAGAACTATTTCACGACCTTCCCCTTTGTCTCACTAGAATATCATTCAGAATATACAACGAACGCATCATAACAATAAAGTGTGACATAGCCATCATTTATTCTTAGTACCTTTGACCTTACAGTCGAGGTCTTATTAGCCGCATTTTGAACATATCAATTGTAATGTGTAATTAACTACACGATAATTAAAAACGTGATACCACGTTGAGACGTGGTTGTACTGTTAGAGGAGCGGAGAATAAAAGTGAAAATAATTCGATTAGAAAAATATTGTAAAAGTGGTCTAAAAGTAAAAATAATAGAAGTTGAAAGAATATAAAAGAAGAAAATAACAGGAAAAGAAGTACAAGAAAGGAAGTGTAAAGAAGTTGTAGAAGTGTTGTATAATTATTGTAACTACCTTCGCGCACTAGAAAATTAGGAAATCTTGTATTAGCTGGAAATAAAATAATATCGAACAATCATAAAATTAAAAACGAGAATAACAGCATAGATACGAGTAGTTATAGACTGCCTAGTTGGTTTAGTGGTCGCAAGCGCTACTACTGAACATGACGATTTCCAGGTCGGGTAGTGTTAGGTATTGGGTTTTGCCAATACACGTAAATAACGCAATAAACCGATTCCGATAGACATATATTATGTTACGCAATTGCCCCGCAGGATCAAGATGGCATCAATGGGGCACCTTGTTTATATAAAATAATGTTTAAATACTGGTTCATTATCCTATATGAATGCGTTCACTAATAAACTCGCGGGTAGGTGTTAAAAAAGTATAGACGTTTCTTTAAAATCGGAATTGTATTTAAAATATAATTAATTTAAAATACTGATTAAGTTTACATCAGTACTTAGTCTGCAATAGCAAACAACCAGTACTCACGTTTGTGGCACATTTATGTGACATAGTAGACATTTTATAAACACCACCTGCCAGCTGATCATCTGCACTATTTTCAACATTTGTCTGCACTACACTACACAGAATGTCTCAATTTGCCGAAGTCCTTGCTGCCCAGAAAGCCCTTGAAGATAACTTTTTGAAGAAGATGGGTGAACTTGAAGCTCAAATCCAGTGTGCCGGTCCTGCCAAGGACACAGTGGCAAAGATAGCCGAGGAGTTTCGCAGTTTCCGGGAGCTCATTTTCTCCATGCTTGGTTTGCTTCGAAGTCAAATCAGCGAGTGTGCCAAACAAATTGATGGCTTAGAGACTAGGCACCGGCGGAAAGCCTTGGTTTTTCAAGGTCTTGCTGAAGTGGAGAACGAAGACAGCACAGCAGTTATTATGGAGGTCCTCAATAACAAGCTTGCCCTCAAGAACCTATCGGCATCCTCAATTAAAGCCTGTCACAGGCTTGGTGCTCAAGGCAAGGAGCATCACAGGCCTATCCTTGTTAGGTTTGCCAGTGTGGACATCAAGGCCTCAGTTTGGAAGGCAAAAACAGGCTTGAAAGGCTCCAAAATATCTATTAAGGAGTTCTTAACCAGGGCCAGGCAATCTGTTTTCGGAAGGGCGCGCGAGCACTTTAGCATGCGGTCGTGCTGGACTCAAGACGGCGTCATCTGCATAAAGGCCTCTGATGGGAGTCGGCATAAGGTTACTTCCATCGACGAGCTGAACCCCTTGATATCCAAGTATCCTAAGGCGCCAGGTGTGACTCCATCAGTGATAAAGAAGTGACCATGATGCCGGGAACCTGAAAAACACATAGCGTAATTATGATGAATGTTTACTTTGATGTTTGTTGTTGTTTCTTAGATTCATAATCTTTACTTACCGTTATGTAGTTGTCCCGTCTCATAGTTATCTTTCTTTTGTTTTGTGCCCCAATTGTTTACTTTATTTCTGTTTCTCAATATTGAGGTGTATTGTTTTTTCAATACCCTCCACACTATTTAAGTATTTATTTTTCAACCTCAACGCATGTCAGGTTATTTTGTTATGATGTGTAAATGTCAGCTTGTCAAATTGACGTTAGTAATATTAAATTGACGTTGACATTTCAAGTAAACGTTCGGAAATTACTCGCTACTTAATATTACTAACGTGCAGTTGGGTGTGCCACTTTTCTTCTTCTTTCTTTTTTTATTTTATTTTTTGGGAACCACGGATTTCGCTTTTTCGCCATAAATGTGAACAATGATTTTGTTATGTGTAATTTGTGCTGCATATTGTGTTTAATTGCTTTTAGTGTTGGTGTTAGCTGGCGGGTGGTGCAGTTGCACCTGTTAGTTGCTCTTGTTTAGCATTAACATAGTTGTTTTATATTCATATTATATTTATTTATTTTAACGTAATAGCTACCTACTTATATTTATGTCAGATAATGAGTCTTATTTTTCTGCCAACCAATCTACTGCTTCTTCTTGCGATGAAAGTTTTTGTTCATTCAATTACACCCTTGGTGACTTTTTAAAACAAAATTTCAATGATCAGTCTAATCGGTTGGTGAATGTCTGTCACATTAACGCTCAAAGTGTGCCAAGCCACTACAGCGAGCTGTACGACGCGTTTAATAACAGCAATGTTCACGCCATCCTGATTTCTGAAACTTGGCTCAAACCACAGCTCCTGTCCACCACTTACCCTCTAACTGATTTCGTTCTTATACGGAATGATCGGATTGATAAAGGAGGGGGTGGTGTGGCCATATACCTTCGCTCTGATTTGCCTTATAAAATTCTTGCTACTTCCTCTTCAAATTATTCTGCTTCTGCGGAGTTTATTTTTCTTGAAGTTTCTATTAAAGGAGCCAAAACCATTATTGGTGTTGTCTACTGTCCTCCAACTGTTGATTACTTCACTGAATTCGAATCAGTACTTGAATCTTTGGGTTCGGAGTATGCACATCACATCATCATGGGTGATTTCAACACAAACCTCCTTGCCCTCAACTCCCCTCGGTCCCGTAAGCTCCTCCATCTTATCGAGTCAGCTAGTCTGCATGTATTGCCACTCAAACCTACTCATCACAACACTGTTGGCGATGACACCTGGCTCGACCTGATCCTCACCTCGAATCCTTCCCTCGTTTCTTCCCACGGTCAACATGACGCTCCTGGCTTTTCTCATCATGACATGATTTTCCTTTCATATATCCTGAAACCTCCCAAACCCAAGCCCAAAGTTCTGTACAGGCGTTGTTTTGCGCGCATGAACGTCGAGAAGCTCATAAAAGATGCATCTGTAGTCGATTGGGAGCCTATGGCGGAAGCTACCTCAGTTGATGACAAGGTTGCCATGTTTAATGATGTTGTAGTCAACCTTTATAACATCCATGCCCCCGTCAAAAAGGTTAAATTAAAACGCCCACCTGCACCATGGATGACTAGAGGTATACAGATGGCAATGCGACGTAGGAACCGCGCGTTCCGTAAATTTAAAAAGGATCGTACTGATGAAAACTGGAAATATTTTAAGGCTGCAAGAAATAGATGTAATCAGATGATACGCAATGCTAAACGCCGCCATATTCTTGATACTATCAATTCTTCCTCTTCTGCCGATATTTGGAAATTTCTTGGAACTCTTGGTATCGGCAAATCGCGACATATAGATCTTCATAGTTCAATTGACTTAGACGATCTTAACCGGCATTTCTCCACTGTCTCTACCATGGATCGTCTAGCCAAGCAACAAACTCTGTCTCTAATTTCTGGTCTATCGCGTCCACATACTAATTCTTTCAGTTTCATTCCAGTTGAACCGGGAGAGATCAGAAAGATCATTCTCTCCATCAAATCTAAAGCGGTGGGTTGTGACAATATCACCCGTGGTATGATCATTACTATTCTGGATCAGCTCCTACCCGCGATTACCCACATTATAAATTTTTCCTTGTACTCCGGAGTATTCCCTTCCCTGTGGCGCAAAGCCTATGTTCGTCCACTACCTAAGGTTTCCAATCCCTCTCTTCCTACCGACTTCCGTCCAATTTCTATCCTTCCCTTCCTATCCAAAGTGCTCGAGGCCTGTGTTCATAAACAATTCTCCAACTTTGTTCATTGTAACTCAATTATTAGTCCTCTCCAATCTGGGTTTAGGCCTGGGCACAGCACTGTTTCCGCACTCCTTAAAGTGACTGGCGATATAAGGGCAGGACTGGAAGACACCAAAGTTACTGTTCTAGTGTTGGTTGATTTCTCGAATGCCTTCAATACCGTCAGTCACGACATCCTGTTAGCCATTCTGTCCTATATTATGGTCTCTCCCGAAGCACTGAAATGGTTCTCCTCTTACCTTCAGGAACGTCAGCAGTCCGTTCATGTTGGGGATTCTATTTCTAGCTGGCGTGATTTGAAAACTGGCGTTCCTCAAGGCGGTATACTTTCTCCTCTTCTGTTTTCTATTTTTATTAATCTTATAACTTCTGAACTTCAGTGTGCGTATCATCTGTATGCAGATGACTTGCAGTTGTACTGTCAAGGGAAGGTTGATGAATTGCCTGACGCTATCGACAAATTAAATAAGGACTTGATAGCCATAAAAACCTGGTCTGATAGGTTTGGCTTAGCAGTAAACCCTACGAAGTGTCAGGCGATCATCATTGGCAGTTCTCGTAGTGTTAGCAAGGTAGATGGTACAACCTTGCCGCCAGTTCTCTTCAATGGTACGATCGTTCCTTTTGGTACTGACGTGAAGGACCTAGGCTTGCACATTGATTGTACCCTGAACTGGAGGACTCAAGTCGCTAGGGTGAGCCAGAAGGTTATTGGAACGCTGCGGGCTCTATACCGTTTGAAAAATTTATTACCTTTAAGTACGAAAGCAATGCTTGTGCAGTCCCTTATTTTCCCTATCATCGATTATGGTGATGTGTGCTACTATGACCTGAATGCAGATCTCCTCAACAAACTTGACCGTCTTCTCAATAATTGCATTCGATTCGTTTTCAATCTGCGTAAATATGATCATGTCTCTGCGCATCGGTCGCTTCTAAAGTGGTTGCCCATACGCCAGCGCAGAGAGCTAAGGGCGCTGACCACCTTGTTCTCTTTTCTTGATTCTCCGTCTTCCCCTGGTTATCTAGCCCCTCACTTTCAGTACATTTGCGCGAACCACAATAAAAATCTGCGTTCATCACACAATCGTCTTCTCCAATGTCCCACTCACCGCACAGACTTCATTCACTCTTCCTTCTTCGTTCAGTCTATCTCTCTGTGGAATGCGCTCCCCCAGGAAATCAGGATGGCTACCAACCGATTATCCTTTAAAGTTAAGGTTCGTGAGCACATTCGCAAGAAGCTGGCAGTATCATCACAACGGTAATATTTTCTCATTGTTTGTCTTATTTCTTTTTATTTTAGTAAGTATATTTGTGTATTTATGTTTATTTATTTATGCTTATATTTATATGTAGTATGTAGGTATATATTATATTCATAGTTTTAATAAGTTTATATTATGCGTATCTTTATATTTATAATATTTATTCCTCAATGTTCAGGATTGCACCTACCACTGTTTGTCTCTGCATCACCCAAAGGTTGACTGGTAGAAAATGCCTATGGCATTAAGTCCGCCTCTGTACATTTGTGCTTAAAGTATTAAATAAATAAATAAATAAATAAATAAACCAAGAAAGTTAAGCAAGCGTTAACGATGAGTAGAAAATTGCCTCAACAGACAATACAGATCCCTTCTTTCTGTGTTAAATAATCAAATAATCTGTTTAATGCGAATTTCAAACCATTGTTTGTGTTAACGACGCCTTACATTACTCTCTCTTACGTAAGGATTCAGTTTTCGAGTAGCTGCAACTCTTTTGTAATGATAGCCTATAGGTACCCTTTGGGTGGGGTATGAACATAAACTTCGTGAGTGGCAAAAACTATTGGAATCAAGAGGCTATATGGATGGAACACATTTATTAACACCACAAATAATATATTATACACAACGACTTTTTCGCCTTGACGGAACAGATTCCAAACAGTTTCACTGGAATCTTAAAACACAGTCATGTAAGTATACTACCTCCAACAATACTAATAAGCGGCCAGCCGTGCTGACTGGCATAAAAACATGCTTGGCTTCAGCCATAGATCATAGCAAGGTTCTAGCATTGATTTGCTAACCAATAAATTTAGTAATCAGTTTTTTCAAGACTCTGAAACTATTTTTTCCTGTTAATACCACTTGCGTTGCTCCTAGGGCCTCGCCTAAAGTTAGGCCGCGCGCACTTTGGACGCGAATTTGTATCCTACGTCTATGTATGGTCGTGGTCGTATGAATTGAGTGCGCAGACTGATTATGCTTTTCTCCGTCAAATGGGTTGTGTTCCGGTGATATCGCCTTCGTGAAGTCCTCTTTGGAGCGCAATGAAACATCTGTAAATCAAGTTAATAATTTTTACTACTTCCATTTTTAATTTTCAACGCACGAAAGTGTTTTAAAATGCACGAATAAAATTCGTGCGAAAACGCGTCCAAAGTACGCGCGGCCATGTTTATTTCGAGTGTTGAAGTACCTATCCTAAACTAGTCTATGAAAATTTCTCGATACTCCACTACGATGGTTAAACCAACGTATCTTAATATATATAAGTGCTGAAAATCATTATTCAACATAAATTAGTATCTATCACGGACGGGGAAATTAGCTCTAAATTGGAAATTAAGCGAAGCGAAGTTCGAACTACCTATTTCACTCCTTGGTCTTACATTGCCGTATGTAGAAACCTCAGTTACAGTACAGACTTGATTTCCATTCCATTCAATTCAAGTTTAATTACCGATGGTACTGTTGCAGTTAAAATAACTTCAAATAGTACCTACAAAATAATTGCTTTATTCTATTTACTTAGCCGTGTTCAAACAAAATGTTGCAAACGTGTGTTAAGATTGTCGTTTGGATTAGACTGGATTGTCTATGGTACATTTCGTAGTTAAGTTCATAAATGCTTCTGGATTCTACATCAAAAACTTTTCGTACAAAAAGCATTTTTGCAAGGGCAACCCTAACTTGTCAGATTATGATCTGATGGTGTGGATTGCAAAGACGGATTCAAGACACTTTTCAAACAAAAATTATATGTGAAAATATAGTAGGTATTACTATATTTATACACCCAGAGGCATAAATGGCAACTTTCTTTCCTACAAAATTTTTAAATTTCTGAAAATCATCATCATAAAATGGAAATGTCGGGTAGCCAACCCTGATTTACAGCGTCAATTAATAATTAATTGAGTGTGAAATTAGGACCACGAAATAAACGGTTACTTATTCACAGATAAGCTCTATTAAACAAAAGGTTACCGTACGTTTTTACTTGAAGTTTTTATGTAAAGGCATGTTGGAATAAAAAAACTTTACTAAACGATGACTGCCTAGCGTTTATCTAAATACGTAGGAAGGTAGCGACTATGTCCGTAAATTACACCTAACGTAACCTGACCTTAGACTAATGCCCATTTTCACACACACTGGGCAACGCCTAAACAAAAGCAGAAAAACTGGATCAAACCGGAATGAGAAAGCTTATCGTGGATAAGACAAAGTTTAAAACAGAAGACGAACTAGCTAGCAGGGGATCGAGGGGGGGGGGGGTGGAGGGAGGGTTCAGGGGATCAGACCTGAATAACTCAGAAATGAACTTCTTCTGTTGTTGAAACGAGCATAAGCATAATCAGCCTATAATGTTCCCACTGCTGGGACACAGGCCTACTCTCTCTCTTCAAGCGGGGGTGGACTGTAATCTACCACGCGGGCCCAGTGCGGGTTGGTAGATGTCACATGTTTTCCAAGACATGGCGGTTTCCTCACGATGTTTTCCTTTACCATTTTATTAAGAGTAGTGGTGATGAAAATATTTACACAAGTAAAGCGCCTCACTGGGTTCGAACCCACGACCTAAAACTCGTACTTCGTGGCTGTTACCACTGGGCCACCACTGCTGCTACTCCTGCTGCTGTAAGTATATGAAAACAGTTAAATAATGCCGTACTTAATTACAATTAAGTACAGCATTATTTAGAGCTAGGTTCTGTATGACATTCACGGGTAAAGACAACGCCTATCGAAAAAGACGACTGTCAACTGTTAAAAGACAACCCTCAAATGCGCAAGCTTTTACTACTATTCAAGCTTCGTATGAGAAGGGGAATTGTAAGCTCCCTGAGTGTCAAATAAAATTTTTGTACGAGCATATACATATCGGGAGTAGGGACAATTTTCAAATCCTGTTGTCTTTCATTTTTAGTTAAGCCCCCGAACTAGTCATATGTCCTAAAAGAGGCGGGCCGCAAACTTAACATCGTTTGGGGTGGGGTTTCCATCGAGCACAGTAACTCCCCTAAATATCTTGGTGTTACTCTGGACAGGTCTCTAACATTCAGCAAAAACTGCAAGAACATCAAGCAGAAGGTGCACACTCGCAACAGTCTTCTTCGTCGACTGGTCTCATCGAAGTGGGGTGCTTCGCCTGACGTTATGCGGACTACTGGACTGGCGCTGTCTTATTCTGCGGGAGAATTCGCGTGCCCTGTGTGGAGTCGTTCTGCTCATGCAAAGCTGGTGGATACAGCTTTGAATGAAACGTGCCGGATCATCACTGGTTGCCTAAAACCGACCCCGGTACAAATGCTGTATCCACTAGCAGGAATAGCGCCACCAGTGATTCCCAGAGCGGTGGCAAGCTCCAGCGAAAGAGCCAAAATGGTCTCCGACACACGACACCCTTTGCACGACAACATCCTTGTGCCACAAAGGCTGAAAAGCCGAAACAGTTTTTTAAAGTGTGTCGTCCCACTCACTGGCGAACCACCACAAGAAAGACTGAAGCTGTGGCGAGACAGTGTTCCGTTACCCAAACCGTTCGTTCCACCCGCTGAAGACCTCCCACCTGGACATGAGTTACCTTGGGTAACCTGGAAGTCTTTAAACAGACTCCGGACTCAGGTTGGCCGAAGCAAGGAAAACCTGTTCAGGTGGAAATTTATAGACGACTCCGCCTTGGAGTGTAAATGTGGTGCAGTTCCACAAACGATGAGACACTTAATATCGTGCCCTGCGTGTCCTGTCAGCTGCACGTTACAGGAATTGATGGACGCTAGTGATGGCGCCAAACAAGTAGCCGAATTCTGGGCCGAGTACATTTAGATTGCTATCGACACGCTAAGAAGAAGAAGAAGTGATACGGAGTGGGAAACTCCCGCAACTTCGGCCGATACTACGGATTTCGTGCTTAGGAAGTAGCCCTCAGATGCAAGCAGATTTTTGTATGGCAACGTTTAGGTACGGTCACCAAAGGAATAAAAAATAATTTAATTAATAAAAAACAAACAGTTAATTTATCAAATTAAATTTCATTCGAAATCATCCATCGATTTCTTACTAATCTTCAACTATATCCGACAACTCTGGTTACTCTGATCTATTTTGGTGACTGTGCATGTTTTAGCTGTTTCTTTTTGTGTGAGCGCATAAGTTAACACGGGACTATTTCATCCGCAACGATCGGAAACGACCTACCCTCTGCTTTTTTATGCGAGCACCCGAAGAGGTTCATACTCTTTGGGGTCTGTTTTTTGGCTTTCTAGGGCACAAAGAAGACTCTACAACTAACCATCATAGATCCTAGATCACATACCATAACAATGATATACATATGAACCAGTCACGACATGATCTGAATTACGACACCGATATTTTTGTACCAGTATTATTGAACTATTAATAATTTTCATTGTTATGCATAATAGTCTGTGTGTGTCTCAATGTCTGTAGGTCGCCGCCATTTTGAATTTGATTTGAAAAGTTCAAGCTGTCTAATTGTATTGTAATATGTGGTCTGAAAAGTAGCCTAATTTGATTTTAGATTGGTAATAGTGATTACTTACTGATAATGAATAATTATAATAAAAATATTAGTCTGAAAATGCAGAGCAAAGAATTCTCCTCAATGAGGAAGTAGATTTGATCACAACTGACTTTGGTCATATTGAATTATGTTGGCCTAAAACTTTGTCATTTCCACTGCGTTGACAGTGACAGCGCAGAAGTCATTTTTTCGCTGCATTTTTTGGGGCACAGACGGCAGGATAGGAGATGGAGCATAGTTTGCGACACAGCTCCATATCCACAGCTTGCTGCCGTTCCGTCGAGGTAACCCCACTTCACGAGGTTGTGATTATATCTTCCCTCTAGCGGAGGCGATTAAGGGACTTACAAGTGAACCACGGAAGATTAGACCCTGCGGGAAGATGCTCGCTTGGTGGCAGGCATGGAGTTGTTGAACAGAGAATATTCTGCCACAGTTTGAAACGGGCGTCGTTCAGGTTTCCTGGTAGAGATGCCGTCGATTTTAAAAACCTGTGCCTGGTCCTTGATTAATATAGGTTTCAAGATGTCATATTTTGCTTAACAGTCCTGAAGACGCGGTAATTTAATGCCTAATAAGACAGGCTGTAAACCCTTGACTTTGTAATAAAGATTGGTATTGAAATTCATAATCCGTATACAAAGTTATACGTAGGTGATATACCTACGTATAACTTTGTATACTTCATCGGTCACGAACTCACGACCCTAGTCCTAGAAAGGGGCGGACAAAGGTTACTTTCGTACAACAAAGTTAAATGATAGAACAAAAATTCTGACCTTCTAATAATCAGTACACTGATTTTTATTTTTTATATTTTTGAATGTTTTTATATATTTTTTTTTATATTCTAATATTTAAAAATATAAATTATATGTATACAGACGAATAAAGGATATAATAAGTACACTGATTTGATTAACACTAAAAACAATCCACGTAGGTCAAAAACATCTTCTTTCTTGCATCAAATTCAATCATCTTGCTATTCAATTATATTTATACTCCACTGATTCTTAACCACTTTCGCACTTTCTTGTTTACCGGAAAAATGTCGCAATTTATCCCTATAATTAACAACCGCAAATCCATTTCCCCAATAAAATGTCACAACCGTCACAGGGTAATATAAACAGAAGGCTAACCCGAACGAAACAAATGAAGGTAAACTTTAGTGACACATGTCCTTCGGGTATACTCAATGGGTTGTTTTGGAATTAATGGAAATAATATATTATCGAATTGAAACAGTCCGTTATTCAAGAGGCAAGATCACAATTTGAATTCCGGAAACTTCACTTGGTGATCCCGAAATAAATAATAAGTATGTGTTTAGCAGCTTTATAAGGATCTTTTGGCGCATAACCATAATCGGTTCTAACGAAAAACGAGATGGCAGATCTTGTTTTTTCAACAGCTTTCCCCCTGTCAACGTCTTTCGAGAGCCAAAAAATCCTTGTAAGCCATTGATTTTTAGCAGTGTTACATTAAATTTAACAAAAAAATCCCTGATTACAAATCCTAAAACAAGTGCCTTTCGCTTGATACAGTATTGGCATATTAAGTTTACATTCTGCATCAATCTGTTATATGGCAGGGTTGCGTGTGCGCTTCTAGTTGCAAGTATTCCGTTGTTCCGTGGCGCGTGTCGGCAATCTGCGAGGATGAGCAAGAAAACACGACGCTCAGCATTCCGCTGTGATGCAGACAATGCTCTGCTGAGCACGGACACTGAACTGTGAGATATGCACAAGGGATGGTGGTGGTTTTTATTCACCTTGGTGAATATTTATAGGAGCTAGTGGGGAAGGGTGAAAATTATCCTATGGTCCGGCCGCGCTAAATTTGCCAAAGATGTAAACAACAATGGCCGCTCGAAATTGAATAAAATCGATATACAAGTAATGTTTGTTCTCGTCTAGTTAGCTCGGAGATTTAGACGATCTTTGGCAATTAAATTTGGCAATTTGGTAATTATGGTTTAGAAAATGAAGTCGCAAGAAATCGTGTTGCACTGATTGGAATTCGAGTGGGCTTCCTGTTCATTAATAATTAGAGGTATTTTAATTTCATGGATATTAAAATGAGAAAAGTTTTGTAGATTGGAATACGTTTGGCCGATTTATGATACCTATCAGCAAAATAGGTAGGGCTTTTGTGTAGGTATCTCTCATTTGCACCATACAATTATTAAACTCTTCTCCATAAAAGCCCGTAGGTACACTATACTATTTTGCCCTTAAACAATCTCTATGTCTTGCCTCACACACTGTTCTAAGCAGAGAATCCACTGACCTGGCTTCAAATGAGATTGCGAAACTTTAGTGTCGTGAAACAATAGCTTGACAAGTAGGTAATGGGTGAACTTGACCTAGCATGATCCAGTTTGGGGTCAGTATTGTATTTGCGTATCTACATTTTGAATGGCACTCAGTACCGACCAGTAACGACATAGTTTTAGGGCACTGTTGAACTATTGTATGCATGCAAATAATTTGTACAAAATTTAAAAATACAAGAGATAATAAACTCAAACAGACTATGGCAAAACAACAACTTGATAAACACACATAACGTGTTTTTTTTTGCGACGCTTCTCTTCATTGTTATGGCCATAATATATAGTCTAGTGTATATTATCAGGTAGGTAAATAAAATAAATAACATTACATTTTGATGAAATCAATCAAGATTATATCTGAATGAGATAACAGCCTGTCTCAAAAACATACACACATACACACAAAAAATCATAACACGTCTTTGCCCTAATAAAATAAAAATAACACATCAACAAAACTCTCTTTTCATCCACACTTCGATCAAAATATCCTTATAGACTCTTCCTAACTGCATTTACATTCAAGAAGTAACATGTTTCCATTATAATAAAGGCAATGGCATTGTGTGGGTGCCAGTGCATCAGGACATTGAACCTAAGTCGATATCTGGTGTCCGGCAGCTGGGAACTTGCTCGCCCTTCATGTAAGTGGTTATGTAAATCAATGATTTTATACTTCGGTATTGTGGAGAAAGGGATATGGATGGATGGCAGGCTGATTTGTAGGCTTGGAAAGTAATTTATGATATTTATTTAATTTATAATTTACTTAGACTAAACAGCCAAAAGTCGTAAAAACATTGTCAGGTTTCAATATTGTCCCATAAACCTCCAAATCCAAATCATTGTTTACTGGTTGAAACAAATAGGATTCTGATTGCAGGATGCATATAGGTAGGACCAGGGTAGGATCTAGGTGAAATACATTCAACTTTCGGACATTGGAAAATCTACTTTATTGCCTTTACGACTAAGCAGTTTGGTACAAGTATTGTGTAGGCAAGCAGACGTAGACGTACTAACCCCAAATCTCAAAATGGATTTTACAACTCGAGGACGACTCTCTGCAAGCTTTGTTGGATAACTTGGTGCTCAAAGCCGGTTCCTCAAAACTGCGAACCACAACAACCGGACACTTCTTAATAATAACTGATAAGCAATAAATACAGCAAATAGTGTTGTGCAACAGTTATTTACTTACTGGTTCAGTAACTCCATCATAAAAACTTGATAATAGCTTCCGAGGCGGTCAACCGCGTTCGTTTCGCGAAAAAAAAGAAATTTCTCTTAAATAGAATCAGATGTTTATTGCAAACACGCGTCGTTTTTATGTAATCGTTGGTTACTTCACGGTTTTTATAGGGTTAAGTGGTGTCGGCGTCAATTTGGTTTGGTTTTCTTTAGCAAAGCGAGATTGTTTTGAAGATGATTATACCCATGGCTATGATGGCTATAGCTGCGTTTAGATTTCGGTTCAATGAGTGATATCATTCTGAGTAGTGGTGGCCCCGTGGCGCTTTAAGGTATGATTTCGATCTCGGCAGCACGCAGTAATGCTGCCGCAGCACGTCTACTGATCCTCATATATTCTCTTTAGATTTACTTATTTGAGATTACATTCCGAGCATGGCAGCATTGCTGCGCGACATTGCTGCGTCACATTGCTGCTGTGCTCGGAATGTAATCTCATATAAACCTATAGAAAATGTATGGCGACCAGTAGTGACGCAGCAGCACTGCTGCTGCGGCAGCATTTCGGCGTGCTGCCGAGATCGGAATCATACCTTTACTTAGTGTAAATTATTTTATTACCATTTCTCTCTCTCTATTGATGAAGGCAAACGTCGTGAGGAATCGTGAGGTCTTAGAACTAAAAATTCGAAGACGTGTTACATCTACCAACCCGCACTGGGCCCACATGGTGGATTACGGCCCACTCCCTCTCACCGACTCCCTCGCACCAGGATGATTATGTGATATCATTCAAACTTGGCGTTTATCTAAATCATTCCATTTCGTATCTTTTCCATTTCTAAAAATAAGTGAATAGATGAGCCTTACAGGAATAAAAGGATAATGTACAACCAACACTTCTGATACTTATATCAGAACTTAGTCGAACAGTCCTATTTACCGTTTTTTATGCAAAATAATGAGAAAGGACCATTAATTTACATAGGAACTCTATGGATAGAATTCTAGTCGCTACCAGCCCACAAACACCCACCATTGAACAAAGGCCTCCCACATAGAAAATACATGAAAGGATATATAAAATCTGCCTCTATCCATTTTCAACGCCGATTCAATCCGTTCCGGCCAAACCTGTCCAAAATCAGTTTAATGATGACTATTTTGTGTAGGCAAATAATTGGAGGTCATTTGCCCATACGGAATCATTACAATAATAATAATCTATTTTTGGTTGTGATAGTTACATTAGGTGAAGGTAATGAACTAATGGTGCTTGAGGTACTTGCCGCTTTGTGGTTTGCTCCTGTTTTGAACAGGAGTGCTGGAGACTATTTATTTACTTGAATGGAAAGTAGGTTTATTATATCACCTATTTATTTATTTATATTCTTCATTTCAATAACATTTCGAAGGAGTAGGAAGTTCCTATGATTTTTTGGTTGATGATCAAAAAGACGAAAAATCCGTCCGTCGTCCGACCAGACAGACCCGAGTTGGCGTTGCAGTGTTCCACGCGCGCCACTCGAGAGTGGGTGCGGCCATTATAGGAATGGGCGCACGGGGAGGTGGGACCCGCTGAGGAACAGCGGGTCGAGGCCTGTCGGGGGAGCGTGAATGCTTATGCGAATCACGCACCCCCGGCCATAGGTAGAGGTGGAACATCGCGGTGGTTTTAGCCGGTAAGAGTCCGGCATGCACCTCTGTGCCCCCTGGAGGAAGTCCATGAGGATTTCCATCGTGCAACAAAAAAAAAGAGGTTCGATAGAGGCTTTTGCTGGCCAAGCGATGTGAAACACACAAGTCTTCCGAAATCTATTATAAGTACCTAGAAAGGCATGGTGAAGAGTAAGACACATCCCATGGCAGATAAATACGTCACTTACATAAACCTAACAATACCTAATTACCATATAAATTAACCCATAAATAATGATAAAATCAGCTTCAAATGAAGTGATATCACTATACAGATGAGTCTGTACCGACTTTCTACAATCAACGCATGACATGCAGAGGGAAGTAAATGAACATTATCGCCGCATCTCATCAGTGTTACCAAGCGTTGCGTATCGACGAAAGTGGCGTAAGTGCATTTTCTCATCTTGCTATTTCTGTGTTCTTAGCTATTGTAGGAAAGTGTCTGTCCTTATGCTCCTTACAAATCCGAAAGTGTATTTGTTTGTTTGTTATTACTTGACGCCTCAATTATTGAACAGATTTCATTAGTTGAAATTTGGTCCAAAGAAGGAGGTTACCTTTGATCTAGAAAAATAACTTGGGTTTCCTTTTCTTCAATTGCAACAGAGTTTAAAAACGACTTAGTAAAAGACACATTTTATCTTATAGGTTAGATTTTCAGGATACCAAGGTTAAGAATATTATAAACATGAGCGAGACCGAGGGCGTGAGCTAATAGATGGTCGATAATTACTTTCCCTTCAATGTTTAGAGGTGTAGTAGAATGTAAGTATCATGTTTATCGATTAGGTGAATGTTGATGCGTAATCTATGGATTCCTATCGTATATGAGCTTCGCGGTTTCATTGCTGGAGTGAGAGAGATTCTTGGATAGCTTTTACTATGTGAGTAATTCATTGTTTAAGGGGGATGCGCTAAGGTAGCTGCGAAATTCAAATTTACTAAGCCATATTTGTTACGGTCTGGAATCATATTTCAATCAACTTCAACACTGATCTACAAATAGCAAAAAACTTAAGACAATTTTCTTACGTGTTTTATCGCGGGTCATCCTGACTCTTTCGCTTTAAAGTAATTAGTCAATGTTTAAGTCGATGAGAGTATTCTCTCTACTACCGAGATTTTAGCTAGAGTTTTTGTTTTTTTGTTTTTCTTTTATTATTATTTTTATTTTTTGTAACGTGAATGTTGTGTTTTTCTCTTCTCTTTTGTTGTGAATGCTGTGCACGTCTGTAATTGACGTAAACACTAGTCCATGTCTCTGTTCTCTGTTATTTGTAAAAGTTTGTGTTTGTGTTGTTGATGTGCCTTAATAATAAACAAATAAAGTTGGTTGCTTTTTATGTAGAAGAATAGGCTATCGTAAGCAATAATTTTTTTTTTGTGGATGGGAAATCATCAAATGACTTCTCCCGCTCTGGGTGGAGCGGAAGGGAGTGTCAGACTCTTACTGACTAAAACGCACCCGTGTTCCTTCCTTAGCCCTTTATCTTCCGGGGTAGCGGTAACCCTTTCGGACAGTCCGGCTATCCCGGCAGGCTTCGGTCCTAACGGACCCCTTCATGTTACGATTTGTATTTGCGACATCACTATCTCGTCGTCTAGGTTTAAATCACACCATCAACCTTCTAATGTCACACCATGGGTGCACAACTAACCAACCCACTATCACCGTTTTGCGCCACAATCACCGCCCGCGACGGCCCCTGCGCCCGCGCCGTTTGACAATTAGTCACAGGTTTGCAGGCGTGCATTGACATTGAGCGCAGAGCGTGCATAATTAGCGCTGGTGCCATCTGGAGCGACACGTTTTGGTCTGAGCGTAAGAATCTCGTGTCAACTCGTGTGACTTGTGCAAGACTAGCTGTTTGAAGACAGGTCAACTTCCACAAGATGCTGCTCAGCTAAAGACTCTACGTTAAGATTAAATAAGAGCTAACTCCTGAAATCTCCACGCTTGCATGAAATATTTCATTGCTTTTTAAAGACCCCCGTTGTCTTTGTCACAGGTAGATTTGTGTGATTCGACCCCAGGGGTGACATATCATATTTTGCTATTTATTTTAAATAAGTTCTCAAACGTTTAAACCTCGCTTGATTTGATTTTTTTTTTACTGTTTTTCCCTTATTTTCCCTACTTAGTTATTAATTTTATAGTATTAGTGCTTGTGGCATAGTTATTACGTTTATGGGACATAGACGGTGTTTACCTATAAGAAATTGTTACACTTAGAATTAAGTATAAAAATATTTTAAAATTATAACCGTGTAAACAATTGTTGGTTGGCCATTAAAGAAAAAACAATGTGTCCTTCTAGCGGCACACGATAATAGACCTTATCATACATGCTTTGTGCACTTGAGTCTCTTGGTAATCCGTTTTCCACAGAACTTCGTCCTTCGTCCAAGATCGTTGCAGCCGGACTTACCATATTACGAAAGTTTAAGTACCCAAGTACCTTCCAAGGTACTTACCTTAGCCGATAAAACGTAGGTAAGTTGTCAAATACCATGTTATTTCCACATAGAAACCTGTCAGTCACAATTTACGTTGAACGGGTTATAGAATGGAATGGTAAATGGATTTCCTTGTTACTATTTCCTTCTTGTTGGTTGGTACGGGCAAAACCTGGGTACCTAACTTACCCGTTAAACGTAGGTACCACAGATTAGATAAAAGCAGGTACATTGTTTGTACCAATTTATGTTTATTAATTTTTATTTCTATATTCATTTTATTGTTTTGATTATTCAAATAAATAAAAAAAAATGATTTATTTTGACTTCATCTAATTTGATTTATTCTGTTTCCATTTAATTTGTTTTGTATTGATTTTATTTATTTTGAAGTTTTTTTGATTTTATACGTGTATGGGTGTTATTTAACTGAAATAAGTGAATTTATTTTTCTTATTATGAATATTTTTTTTTACTTATCATGACAAATATTATTCGGTTTTTGGTATTACAATCATATCTCACGCCTTCTTTCTATACAGCGGTGCTATTCTGTAAAAAGATCGCCGTGATAACTTAGGTGTAGTGAGCTTAAAGTGAGCTGTCGTTCCACCTGATGCTAGAGATTGACACTATTGACAGCTAACTTCACCTTAGTTTTCACGGTGAGATTTTTACAGAATAATATTATTACAGATGCTAGGGATTGACACTAACGATAGCTCACTTTAACCTCACCTCACCCAAGTTATCACGGTGACATTTTTACAGAATAGCACTACTGGTAGGCAGAAACTTCAGAACGCTACCTGCTACGATCCTTACATAAGTACTTCTTTTGCTTTGCAGAGGGGCAATTCTCATAATTTTAAGAACTTTCACAGTCTGATCTCAGTCTCAATCTGTCAAAAATACCTCTAATATCCCTACATTTTTTAAAAAGTTTTTGACATTGATTGTCGCTGAGATGAGATTGCGACTAGAATTTTAACGTTTTTAACTACGGGAATTAGCTTTCTGGTCTTACACTCCCGCCGGTTGTGAGTACTACGGGCCTGAACTTTCTGAAGAACATCATGTACCTAAACATAACGTAGAAAAACATTAAATGCATAGTAGCTCTTCTTTTTTATAACACCTATTAGATGACCTTCCCTAAACCACGACTACGACGAAAATATATTAAAATTCTATTATGTCTTTTCTATTCGACAAACAAGGTCAATACAAGGTGTTAGGATTCTCTTTCTTAGAATTTATTATAATTTAAAGCTAGAGTAGGTAGGTATCGCACCATCCTTTTCAAAACAGATCAATAAAGCTATCTAGAAACCTGGATAACAAAAGTGTCACCCTGACATTATAGTAGCTAAAGATATATATAGATATGATGGTCAGATGGGTCGCAATATTTTACGTCCAAAAATAAATTGCCAATTAGGAATGTTTAACACTTTTTATTGGGAAAATAAAAGAAATCATCGAGTTCTACAATTCCACATACGAGATGCTTATAACAGGTATCTAGGCGGTGACCTGAGGGGCAATTCTTGTAATTTTAAGAACATTCACGGTCTGATCTCAGTCTCAATCTGTCAAAAACATCTGTAATTTCCCTACATTTTTGACATAGATGTTCGTTGAGATGAGATTGCGACTAGATTTTGAACGTTTTAATTTACGGGAATTGGCTTTCTGATATGGTGTTGATAATTTTAAAGCATTGCAATCAAAGTAATTAATTTAATAAAATCTTTTATTTTATTTTTTTAATTCGTCAATGAACGGGGAATACTAAAATAAATATTGAAATTATTAATAATTTGCCCCAGTTAGCGAGCAGGGGCTGGGATAAGTAAAATCCGAGTTTTGTGACTTGTGGTGCAACTTAGGAAAAGCCCAAGTTCTGCGCTGGTAATAGGCTTGCTTAGCTCATAATAGCGACGTCAACAAAGTTAATTCGAAAATTTGTTCTTACAGCACCTGACAATTACTTGTCTTTTATAACAGCATTTTGTCATCTCTGAAATGAACTAGCATCCAACTATTACAAATTACCATTGCAAAAAGAACTTTAGTTGCTTAAAACCGAATTGGAAGATTCGTGACACTTGAATTTTATATAAGACTCCAAATGATCTAGATTGAAATCATGGATACCAATTTAAGTAAGGTGCTAACCTTTCTCAATGTTTTAGCAATCAATTAATAATTTGTCAATTTGTTTGAAATGAGATAAGGCGCTTTAAGTTGAGTAAATTATTTCATCACCATTGCTCTTAAAATGGTGAAGGAAAACATCGTGAGAAAACCTAAAAAAGTCCTAGAACCAAAAATTCGAAGACATGTGACTTTTACCAACCCGCACTAGGCCCGCGCGGTGGACTACGGCCCACTCCCGCTCACCGAGAGGAGGCCTGTGTCCCAGCAGTGGGAACATTATTGGCTGATTATACATGTTTGAAATATTTGTCGTTAGGTAATTAAGTATCTAAACTCTCTAACTTTCGATCCATGACCGTGAGTTCGTGACTTCGAGTTCCAAAGCCATGGTCAAAGTTCGAAAGTGCAATCATTGAGATTGCAATCTGTTCCTCAGGTATTGTTATAAAGAACATTAACATAATATAAATAATATAACATGACATAATCGAAAGGCAAAAAACGGTAAAAATAGCAATAGGTTTATGCTAAATTAAATTAATGAAATCAAGTATAATATTTTAGTTATAGTAGTTTTGAGTATGAATGTCGATGGCTATAAGCGTAGGGGAAGACCAAAAAAACGATGAATGGAATGTGTGAATGATGATATGATTAGAAAGGGGGTGACTACCGAGATGACGTCTAATAGAGAAGTATGGAAGAAAAAGTATTTTGCGCCGACCCCAAATAAATTGGGATAAGGGCAGGAGAATGATGAAGTATAATGCGCGCCACGAAAGATGAGACTTGACAAACTCAGTAGTTACCCATAATGTGTATATCTATTCAGGGATTTATCGATGACATTTAGATAAAAATTCTTAACCATATTATAATATTGATTACGAATTAATAAAGTTGCGAATCGGTAAACGTAACGTGGGACGCCCTCAGGCTAGGTGGAGCGACGATCTTCGCAGGATGGCTGGTAGCAGCTAGATGAGAGTTGCCGAAAATCGAGTTGAATGGCGTGCAATAGGAGAGGCATATGTCCAGCAGTGGACGGCTATAGGCTGATGATGACGATGATGACGAATAAAGTTTAAGATAAAAGTCAAGTCTCATCTTCCGTAGCGCGTAGTATACTCACAACACGAACATAGCGTATAAGCAGAATATGTTACTATAACCACTAACAACTTATGGACTTACTTAGGTCTGAATTAAAGATATTTTATTTTATTTATATCACGCCTAATTACTCCAAAGGGTTTGGCAGAGGTGTACATATAGTACACCCATATTTCGCCTGTAGATTTGTTATGCTTATGTAAGAGAGAGCAAGCCTAATAGGCATCAACCGGGCACAAATCAAGACTCCGAACTGCTGCTAAGAAATTCCCGATATAAAAACCCAGTAACACTTTGCCTAAGAAGAGAAGGTTTAGCTAATCGAAAGTATAACTTTTGAACAGGATGCGTTTAAATCTAGAGGTTAAGGTGCTTGTGTTGGGTAGCGGGATTGTCCGAAAGGGTTACCGCTGCCCCGGAACATAAAGGGCTAAGGAAGGAACACGGGTGGGTTTTAGTCAGTAAGAGTCTGACACTCCCTTCCGCTCCACCCAGAGCGGGAGGAGTCATTAGATGATTTCCCATCCATAAAAAAAAGGTGCTTGTGTTGAGTCTTAGAGCCTTTTTTTTATCAAAACAAGTGATTCCATAATCATTGCTTTATTATCAATGTCTGTGACAAGATTTTTTAAACAGAAACAATAGTGCAGGTTATCTTCACATAATTGACCAACGACCTTTGCACTTTAGTGTTTACAAGCACGTCATTCTCACCCTATTGAGCTTTTCCAAATTATGAAGACCAACCTAACACGCTTTATAGCACCATCTACCAAACCTTTACCTAAACATGTTGGATTCGGCTTCCAGTCTAAACGGATGCAGCTGAATACCAGTATTTTACATGACTGCCTCTCTGATTTCCACAACCCAGTTACTGGATAATACGATTTTATAGGATACCCCTAGTCAAGACTGGTTGTCAAGCTTTCGGGCTTCTGCCAACCTGTAACGACTGTCAAAGATCTGCGATTGAATGACAACCGGCACCAACGGCTTAACGTCGCGGAGGGAACTCGGTATATAAAGATGGTCATTCATTCATGGACCAACTGCGGCAAGAGTAGCTTAAACTAACCGATCGACCCGTGTGGCTGTTTATTTAGCCAACAATGTCATAAAAAAGACAGTTTGCTCCTCCAAAATTCTCACAATAAAACGACACATCTGTTAAATCTATCAATCCGAGACGAAGCGCTCCACATTTTAACCAGAGCCCTCGTTTAGCACCTATGGAGAATATTAGTCGACTACCATTGTTTGCGTGATAATTTCACGAACTCAATGCTCCGGTTGTCATGTGGGTTCCTCTCTAAGATTTAAGCGGCCTTAAGTGTGACGTGCTCGGACGGCGCGTATGTGTTCCACGCGCGCCTCAAAGAGATGCCTGCCGGGGTAGCGGGATCGTCCGAAAGGGTTACCGCTGCCCCGGAACATAAAGGGCTAAGGAAGGAACACGGGTGGGTTTTAGTCAGTAAGAGTCTGACACTCCCTTCCGCTCCACCCAGAGCGGGAGGAGTCATTAGATGATTTCCCATCCACAAAAAAAAAGTGTGACGTGCTAGTGTTGAAGTACCTACACGAGTGCTTCATTGTTGTCATAAGTGTGAAGCTTGCTTCGGTGTTGTGACTTGTTGATAGATGGAAATTGTCTAGTTTGTGAGAGGGTTTCTTCAGCTGTCAAATATGAAAAGATGGTAAGAGTTACCGTAGTCATAGATCCCCAAAATTTCTCATATCATATCGTAATCATAATCAGCCTATAATTTTCCCACTGCTGGGACACAGGCCAAAATTTCTCAATTCATCATCATCTGCCTAGCCTTTTCCCAACTACGTTGGGGTCGGCTTCCAGTCTAACCGGATGCAGCTGAATACCAGTATTTTACATGGAGCGACTGCCTATCTGACCTCCACAACCCAGTTACTGGGTAATACGATACCCCTTGGTAAGACTGGTTGTCAGACTTTCGGGCTTCTGACTACCCGTAACGACTGTCAAAGATCCACGAATGACAATTTCTCATACTCAATTAAACTTACCTAATTTGTAATCATTGAAACGAATTCTTTATTAAAACTACGGTAAATTATTTCAATTCAATGTTGATTTTTAAATTGTTTCCTTCCTTCGTGTGACCCTTCATGCCTCGCGTGACGATAAATATCTTATTCATATTTTTTTTTCTCAGATTATATGACTAAGTATGTACGATTAATTCGATAAACTACCAACATAATTACAACCACATTTTGTCGTGTTTTTTAAGTTAATGCGGTAGTAAAATCACACAACATGCTTTGATTCGATACCTTGAATCTAATTGCCCGATGCAGTAAATGATGAATTAAATTTAAATAACGCTTTGGTTATACAGGTTGATTGGATGATGGATGCAAAGCTTTAAGGCGAAGATAGTACAGCCAATTTAGAATCATTTAAGCCATGGTTGTCTTTAGACGAAGTCTTACCAATTTTTTTTACCTAATTTTTATGTTTTTTATGTCTAATGACACAGAGGCCTAAACATGTTTTGCTAGATTGCTTACACATTACTTTAATTAAATAAAACAAAAATTAATTCATTTATCATTCAATTTGGCCATAATAATAAGCAGTTTACATAAAACTTTGGGAATTTGTAAGACTACTAAAAAAAATTGTTAAGACCGTCTAAGACAACAATGGCTTAAATGGTTCTAAATTGTCTGTACTATCTTCGCCTTGAAGCTTTGCACCCATCTTTCAATCATCCTGTATTTATGGGTTTGAGCATTCAATTTAAATCTATCAATTTAGACGTGACACGTAGACACCAATTAGATACTACTATGTTGATGTATTTCCTACGTTTGAACAAGTAAATATAATTATGACTAATGTGGGAGTGTTGTACTCACGATTTTGTCTTAAATCTTTTATAACTGCTAATTATAGAAATCGTTGCAAGTTTGATTAAAATGTTTTGTTTTATAAACCTACAGACAAAGAGGTTCACGACTTGCCTTACTTAAATTGTCACCATGCTGCGCTCTGGTTCCGAAGCAACTCGTCTACCCGAGCACCTATTCATAAGTTGACAAAGAATTATCATCGTGATCCTCTAGGGCATGTCGTGATAACTTCGCAATTTTGAGCCATTTCAAGCCATTTTGTTGACATGCTCGTGACAGAATGATGAACATGGTAATTAATTTGAACCTCAGCAACGATTTTTGAGTGCAACGACACGAATTTGAAACGTTTTGTGAAATTTTTGTTGCGTTACTAGTGCTGTTTTTGAGTTAACGAAAGTTAGATAGGGTTGTCAAATATTAATTTATTTAAACTTCACGCACAAAAATAAAGTACAAAGGTGGACCTAATTACCTTAGGCTTTCTCTACCAGTCAACCAAGGGTGGTGAAGAGTTAAGATGGCAGGTGATCTGTTTGAGAGGAATCTATAATAATAATAAAGCTGAAGATTTTGTTTGTTTTTCATTTGTTTGTTTGAACGCATTAATCTTTGGAACGACCGGTCAGAAATGAAAAATCTTTTTGGCATTTGATAGCCCAATTTTTGAGGAAGGCTATAGGCTATTGCCGTAACCTTTTAACCGCTTACGTCGGATTAATCCGACAAAAATATTTTCATGTCCATTCCGCCAGGGTCGTATATATACGACCAAATAACACAGCTCGTTTAATCTGTATAATTATTACATCATCACAGCTCGTTTCATCGGTTTCGTTTTTTTTTTCGGGCGCTGGGGGCACGAAAACTCATATAAAGTCGGGCGGTTAAAAGGTTAAACAAGTAAAAAAAAAAACACTAAGCAAAAACGAAGTAATAGCGCGGGCAGGTAATGCAATGCGATGCGATGGGGAGGGTCGGGGAACGAGAAATTTCATGCGGACGAAGTCGTGGGAGATTTGCAGTAATTGTCTGCACAAAATAAACTGCCTATTGTAGGTAAAGTTTATTTTGATTTTCCGAACTAACAGTTAACTTTCGTAAGGGTCCTAACTGTGACTGATATACTCGTATTACGGTTCTTTCTAATTACAAAGGAGAAGAGCGTTGTTGTGTTGCTAAAAACCGCAAAATTATGCATTAACTACAACCAAATTAGCATTAAAACTCATTTAAAACATTTGACGCCACATTTATTTGACTGTCATTGCCTTAAATAGGTAGGTACTCGTAGCTTTTTCTAAAACGTAAGTTTCATAAATAAACGCGAATTGCTATGGCTTGTTTACATAATAAATGGTTTATAATGATGGGTTTACATAGACAGCATGATTAAATAACTTGCGTTATTTTCTGTAAGAGCCATCTTTATCTCGTATGGGTCATTTAAGGGGTAATAATTACCCCATAAATAACCCATACGCGAAAATTATTTTGGTACTGATAATAATGTAAATCGACATCATAACTACACTGATAATTGTTTAATTTTCTATTTTATTGATCATTTTCACACAATAATTATTGCATTTTATGTATTGTTCTTTTGCAATTTTATCAGAAATTTGGGTTTTATTATGTAGTATCTGTATGTATCTACCAACCCACACTGGGCCCGTGTCGTGGATTATTGCCTATGGCCCAGTCCCTCTCACAGAGAGAAAGCCTGTGTCCCGTCCCAACAGTGGGAACAGTATTGGTTGATTATGCTGATGTAGTAGCTGTGCCCGCGACTTTGCTCACTTGAAAGTGTATTCTATTGGCATTTGGTATAAGTTAATGGGAACGTGAAGTACAGTCACCAAAAGAGATAAGTACGTCGTCGTCGGATATAGTTGAAGTTTAGTAAGAAACCGAGGGATATTTTCGAACGAAATTTAATTTGATACATGAACTGTTTGTTTTCTATTAATTAAATTAAATTTTATTCGAAAACATCCACCGGTTTCTTACTAAACTTCAACTATACCGACGACCCTAGTTACTTTTGGTGACCGTACATATCATAAGTACCTATATATTTGTAACTCTTCAAAATTACATAAAATCTTTAAGTATCACTAATCGAAACCCGAAAATAAGAAGAAATTAATGCTGACAAAACATATATAAGCTATTTCCATATTGAATTATTGACATAGCAACTGCAGACACTTAGAAATCTCATTTGAAGATCCAAAGGCTTCTACTATTTTATCTACCTATCTATAAATATTTATCAAAACAATTCTAGACGTGACTTTAGTAAAATAATTGGAATAAAATAGCCATAAAGCTGCCGAGTCGAGACGGTGAACGCTTCGCACGTTCACAGTAACCACCGCCTGATCTAAAGTATTTTGCACTGGTCACTAACTTTTACTCGCGACATCGACTGCATGCTTAGATTATTCTACATTATGTGTTTCTACTGTATGTATTTGAATATAAAGTACCGTATTTTTTTTATTGTCTCGATCTTTCGATTTGTGTTGGACTTGTGGAAATGTTGTGCCAGTCCGATATTTTAATTAACGTTAAATGCTGGCTGCCATTTTTGTTTCGTTTCGGTTATATTATCTGTGGTTTCGGCATCAAATTGCTACCTCACTGGTAGTTATATTGTACGTCACAAAAAATCTTGGATTTCAAAGATTGATTGGAATTTTTGGCTTGTTTTCACTTGACACTTAGAATTTTGCAAAGCAGGTGTGAGTGGAAACCGGGAAGGGTCGCCCTAGGAGGACATAGTGGTGACCTTATTGGTCATGTTCTTCAAAAAGGTCAGGTGCGTAATACTTGCAACCGGCGTGTGTGTATGACCTGCGGGGCAACTGCGTAACACATTATCAATCGGAATCGGTTTCATTTTGACAGTTCAACAACATTCATTGCGTTATTTATGAGTTGAGCAGACAAATTTTTCCAACTTATGAATCAATGGATTAGCAATTTGCTTCAAAATGATTCTGATTCCGATTGATAGGGGTACGCAATTAGGGTGCAGATGTATGAATGTAATCGAAGTAAAACAAGTTTGTTAGGATCGTAGCAGGTGTAGCGCTCTGTAGTTTCTGCCTACCCTAATGGGAAGAAGGCATGAGCATTCTATATGTATTATGTACTAAGGATTTGCAAATAAAACCATCATAGCCCCATGAATATATCAAATGGAATTTATTTCTGGTTGAAAAATTCAGATTATCGCCGATTTGCAGACTACTAAATTACAATATCAGCTGATAAGGCATCGAGAATAGTGGCTGGGAATAACAATTCTATCTTTAGAATTCTGTTGGCTTGCAGATGTTAGCAGAAGCGTGTTTTGAAGTACCTATAGCAACAGGAAACACTGTTATTTTATGAAACAAATTTTGCCCATATTGTTATTTTAATGGTTATTTTATTGGTAAGGTTACGACTACCTGTGTGAATCTGTGACCATCGTCTTATTATGACTATTACATAATCAGTCTATAATGTTCCCAATGCTGGGACACAGGCCTCCTCTCAGTGAGAGGGAGTGGGCCGTAATCCACCACGCGGGCCCAGTGCGGGTTGGCAGATGTCATATGTCTTCGAATTATTGGTTCTAGGACATGCCGGTTTCCTCACAATGTTTTCCTTCACCGTTTTGAGAGCAGTGGTGATGAAATAATTTGCACAAAGTAAAGCGCCTGTCTGGATTCGAACCTACGACCTACAACTCGTAAGTCGCGGCCGATACCACTTGGCCACCACTGCTGTCTCTATTATGACTATTACTCTAAAGAAATTGGTTTTGCTAAAGTTCATATTTTGTATATAAAATATTGTAATACATTTTAAACGAGTAACTATGGGGGTTCTTGCCCATTCTACCTGTGAATAAAAATTCGTGATCAAAGTCTTATTATAACTATTATCTACACTAACGAAATTGGTTTTACTAAAGTTCATATTTTGTATTTACTGTAAACATTTCAAAAGAATAGCTGTGGGGGTTCTTACCCATTCTTCTCCTTACGAAACTACCTTTTTGAAGGGGCAACTAGAAATCTATATTCAATCTTTATTCAATCAATATTCTTTTGTAAATTTTGACGGTCAAAAGTGCCTTTTAGGTGCGAATTTGAAATAAATGATTTGGTTTTGACTTCATATTCAGCAGTAGATAGTTATTTTATATACCGGATGGTATGATTGAAACAATTTTCTTCTTCGTAGTTTACTGAAACAATTAATTAAGGAGAGAAAATTGCTTAATCACCATGATTGGCAAATGGACAAGAGATTTTACAACACTGCAGCTTTCCAAGTGTCTAATGCTCAAAATGTAATGTGTGCCTTTGATAGAATGACATTATCTTTGGTAAAAGGATTGTGGATTAAATCCTCTGTTAAGGCTAAAAATACAGGCTGGCAGGAACATCTACGCCCAAACTGCAACCATAAATTATTCAGCACATGATTCTAGACCACCTCATCATCATCGTCACCATTTCAGCCTAGAATCACCCTATGCTGTGTAGAGGCCTCCCCTTTCTCCTGTCATACTTCCCGGTTCTGTGCGTCCGTCATCCAGGTGTTTCCCGCGACTTGACGATATCGTCATTCCAGCGCGCTTTCGGACGACCCTGACCACCTAGCGTAGAAATTTTTCGTTGGTTATCATGAAAAAAAAAATCAGCAATTCCATTGAAAAATGCAAAACTTATGCGGTCAAAATGCAGCAGAACAGCTGATTTTGTTATGACAACCGAAGAAAATTTTCAACGGAGAGGGAATCATGTACTGAATCCTTGGTAACCGGTTGCGCGTCGATGTCTCTGCCACCCTGTATATTGAGACAGACCACAGACAGACACACACAAAGTCCTTCTAGTACCTACCATATAGATATCGACCCTAGAAATGGACACAGTGCATAGTAATTTGTAAATGTAAGCGGTCTAAGAGCATGCGACCTTCAACTTTGCTATAACACTCCAAGGAGTTACCATTACAAATGACCTTCACAAAACAAACAAATCACAGTACAAACAAATGACCTTCACAAAAAAACGAAATACCCTTCCATCCTCGTATTCGTTGAACAGTGAAACACTGCTGAAGGTTAACTCAATCCGTGATTTGGGAGTCTGCCTCGACAGTCAGCTTACTTTCATTCCACATATAGACAATATTGTCAAAAAAGCAACTAAAATGTTAGGATTTCTGAAGCGTGTCTGCCATGATTTTACGTCTATTCGCACCCTCAAACTTCTCTACTTCACTCTAGTCAGAAGCATACTTGATTATGCATCGCAAGTGTGGAATCCTAACTACCAGGTTCATATCGATCGACTCGAACGTGTCCAAAAAGGCTTCACTAGGTACTTGCGATATAAATCTACCAGCTGCCCTAACACGTATAATTACCCTGAAAGATTGGCCCATTTCAACCTTACATCACTCGAAAACCGCAGAAAACTGATGGATCAAATTATGCTCTTCAAAATTATTAATGGTCTGATACATGTTCCAAAACTCCTAGAAGACATAAATGTATCTGTTCCCCGTAGTAGTCAGCCCAGGACCAACCGTAAATTAGATGTGTTTACACCATCTATAGTTCGAACCAACCTCGGGCGATCAGCGCCAATGAACCGTTTGATGAGGACGTATAATGAAAGCCACTTTTGCGTCGACACCATTGACATCTTCTCCAACACTCTGGCGCAATTTCGCAAACATCTTTTACGACAACTTACAGATTTCTAACAATTGATTCTTGTTTGAATTCCGTCGCTCATGTTTTGTTCTGTATTAATTTGTTACAATTTTAACTTTTTAATTAATGTAATTATTTTATTTAATCTGATTCAATTGATTGTATTATTATTCATTTACTTGATTTTATAATTATTAATTTATTTGATTTTATTATTATTAACTTATTTGATTTGATTTTATACTTATTTGATATTGTTACTATTAACTTATTTGATTATGCCTATTGTTATTTTTATCACTTTAACTACCTACCTAGTAAATCAATTAGGGAAACTATATAAGTGCAGTGCACACCTTTAAGTGATAAGTTCATTGTAGTACTTACATAATAAGGGTTGAGCTCTCTGCTAATGTGTATGTGAACTAATCGTTGGAGTGCCATAATAAATAAATAAATAAATAAATAAATAAATTACCGTTAAATTAACGACTAAGTATTTAGAGTAGGCAATTAATTAAAGGCTTAAAAACGTTGTTATGATTGGTGATTGATTTGTTTGTAATAAGTAAATCCTATTTGATTTAGGGCTGATTTTACCAACGCCAGATTTTATTCGAGGAATAATTTTGATTTTTTGACAGTTTTTCCATTGGGGGAGGCCTATGTCCAGCAGTGGACGTCTTTCGGCTGAAATGATGATGATGATAAAAGTTTTTCCATACAAAATCTGTCAGACGTCAATAATATGCCACGAATAAAAAATATCTGTCGATTGATAAATTAGCCCTTATTTAAGAAAATACCTTTGACACTTACTTTTTAAAGAGAATAAAAAATGTTTGGAAGGAATTTTAACTAGAGTTGTACCTACATCACTACCGAAAATTCGAAGACTTGTGACATCTAACAACCCGAACTGGGCCCGCGCCGCGTGGCGGATTATGGCCCACTCCCTGTTGAAGACAGGAGGCTTGTGTTCCAGCAGAGCGGGAGTGATGATGATAACGTCACGCTGAAGTATTTGCACGAGGGCTGCGCTGACGTTCATTGTTTGGGGTCACCAGTATAGGTATGAGGAACAGGATGTAATGTTCACTCAACCTCCTTAGAAAAGGGAGGATCCTCCTACCAGACGGGTGTTGTGTCTGGCGGACAGCTGCCCGATGATTCATGTCGGGCCTTTGTATCTATGCTAGTTGCGCGGTAAACTCTAAGAGGTTGATTGTTTGGACTTGTAAGTGACTGAAGATGCCTTTCATTCCGGTTTTAAAGATTTTAACTGAATGAATTCAATAGTAAATAATATCTTCTAATAGTATTATACTCATGGATCGGACATAGACTATTAAAATGATATAACTTTTCATGCAGATTTACAAGATAGCCTTCAATTATCGGGTTAAGCGTATTAGTTTGATATTCATTACGAATTATATTATAAACTAGCTGCTGCCCGCGACGTCGTCTGCGTGAAGGCTCTACAGCACCAAAAATACCTAAGATGCCAGTGTCGCTATAGCATTATAAGTAAACAACTTTTAAAATAGCATTAAAATATAAGTTTTTTTTGCAAGCGAAGCAAGTGAAGAGAGTTATATTGGAATCCTGCTGAGTTCAGTCATAAGATGTGACTGAAGGAAATAGAGAAAATAATGCAGGAATACATTCCAGGACACAAAAGAGTAAAAATACGTACAAAGGTATCATACCTTACAACATTTCCCTATAACGTACGTTGGTAGTTATGCTGCCAGGAGCCAAAATGTAAAGAGAGTCAGGACTGGTGACGCGGGAGCAAGCGACGTACAGTTGCCCGTGTGAGAAGCAACTCGTCCTGAGGTCGACACCCGCTGCCCTCAGTGTCTGCCCCTGCGACTTACTGATGGTCATCGCGAAGCAAACACTCGCGGGGAACTGTACGCGCTTGAACTGGAACGGGAAGTTATGAGGTATGAGGGGAATGCGTGGTATAAATACTGCCTCGCCAACGCCACAACTCGTAAGAATTTCCGCCTCAATTTGTGTGTCTGTGGAGCGAGATGACTTTAAGGCGGGTCCCGTTACACAACTTCGGAGGAGATAGGTTCCGAAGAAGCATAATCGGGACACCGACCTTCAGCTTGATGGTATGCGCTGGAAGTCCACTTGCTGACAGGGAGTTCAGAAATTCCACGGGATAATGTGTGGCGTCATCTTGCTCGACAACAGTGTTTATCGAGGTGTAGTCTACTTCATTCCCCTCAATTTCCGAGAGAATGCATTCGTTAATTGCTGCAGCCTGATCGTTTTTAAGCGTCAAAATGGCCCGCTCACACACCCAAGAATTTTGCTGGTGCGGTATACGACTGATGTCCCCGTACACACAGCGAATGAGTTCTTCTATGCTGGATACCACTCTACCGAGAGACTCTGGAAGCACCACCTGTCCACCTCTCTCTTCTGGTAGAGTGCCTTCGCCAAGACTTAGAAGGACATCGGAGAATTCTTGAGCACGTGCATTGCCGCCGAGCCGAGCTCTCATATTAAACGGTTGAATGTCGTAATTACAGACACAATTAAAAAGCCATTGTGTCTCGCGTAGATCTACGTTCCGGCATACGATGGGTTAATGGTCAAGCGCAGCGTACGAACTCGTGACCACAACGAAGATCATTTCAACGAAGCATTCACCTCGTCAGCCCTCGATCCCCGCGTCACCACGGAAAGCGTTTGCCGGAAATCGCCACTGAACAGAACTGTGGAACAGAATCGATGGGAATTTTAAAGTCCCGATTTTCACGGTCTTGATGCGGTGATGATTGGGGAGCTGGTAACCCATATTCGATCAGTGGATTGCCGCCGATAGAAATGACCACATCTTGAAGTGAACTGAGACAGGTGTTCAGCACGCGTTCATCAGTTACTTCGACTTCGTCTCCAGTAACACGCCTCAAAGTTCGTAGAAAATCTTCAGACAGATGATGGCGATACTTCTCCCACAAAGCTACCGGTTTCGCGACTCCACAAAACACCAAGATGACGGCATGCGGCTGGGACTGTCACTGACGCTCGCCTCCGCGAGGGTTTCATCCCAATTTTGGTCACTGTCGAGAAGGTCACGTGTTACCCAGGCTGCGCGGTAAGTGGGATACTCCACGCCATCAAATGTCCTCAGAAAGGCGAAAGACGTTGGGCCTCGGACAGTGTGAAGTAACAACCGCAGAAAATAGCATTCGCCATTATTCGGATGCACGGTATAAACCCTACCCAATGCGGTGTCCTTGAAAATTCCTGGAAAACTTTCCACAGCACCTCCTCGTCGACGTCGGTTAAATAAACCCCTTTGCTTGTCGTACGTGTAATATGAAGGCACCTCGTCATACGTAAGGGATTTGTTTTACATCACATTTAAGTTTATAATTAGGTATACGACATGAAAATATATTAATTACCAAGCAATAATCACACAGATAAATACCGAACAAAAGTATTAACAGTCAATGTTTATTTTGTACTAACATCATAAAATTGATGAAGAAATGATCATCATCAATGAACATAACTTTTTTGTAATACTTAACACCGCATTTTTTTAAATTGTCTTCCTCAACTCTGCTCAAGATTTTGAGGGTTTTGTTGGAACTTGAATTTTTCAAAACGAACTATACGATACAACTTTTATGAAGAAAATGCACATTACCATCTATGAATTTTAAGAATAACTAACTACTAACCTCGCCAACATGATCAAATTTAAATTATTAATTTCCAAAAAGTGTTAACATGTAACTTGATTTGATTTTTATGAAATCTCATAGATGGCGCTGCTTCAAATTTTTCTTTATACTACTAACATTCATTAAACTATGTTTCTCTGCCCAAGTTACTTCAATGGCGTAGTTTTTATAGTGTAAAGCTAGATAATAGCATGGCTTACTCAAAAACAACATTTAAATATGCATCGTTAGATTACACGCTGTCACAGAATGCGTAAGAAAAATAAAGATTCACAGCTCCTCCCCCGTAGGTGATAGCGTGATAATATGTAGCCTATATGTTGACCCGACCTCTTAGTAATACTCATGCAAAATTTGATGTAAATCCATGCAGCACTTTTTGAGATTAGCCCGGACATACATACAGACAATCAGACAAACAGACAAAAATTCTAAAAATTAAATTTTCGGCTTCGAAATCGATTGTAGATCACGCCCCAAGTATTCTTTTAAAAAAATATTCAATGTACAGTTTTGACTTTCCTACGATTTTATTATATGTATAGATAGTATTCAACTTAGGACTTTGAAGAAGAGAATGGATTCACCTGTTTTCTGGTTTTCTGTGTGCGTCTCTTTGTACCAAAATAGTTCTTTTTCTATAAAATAATTAGGTAAGTCACAATCCATTGTACTTTACCTGATTCATATCTTAACATCGTTCGACCATTTTTTTCCTTTTATTAGAATGAACAAAAGAAGACGTAAAATAAAATATAAAAATCCATTCTACAATCTAAACAAAGACGAGAAACACAAGTGTCTGAATCGCAACTTTATTCAACTTAAGATCATTTTATGGCACCGCACCGATTTTTACGTAGATAATATTTTAGTCTAGAAAAAGCTTAACATAATGAACGAATAGATTCACATATATATGCAATCGCTTGTGAAAAATTACTAGGACATAATAACAGTAATCTACTCTATTAAAATACTAATTACTGTATACAACGGTAAATCCAGGGCAATTTATTTTTTTAACCACTGGGAATACATTGGATTGGCTTATCATTGGAGAGATAAGTAAGAAGATGAATTACGATGACATCGGCGGACAAGGGAAAATAGAAAATGAACAACATATAGATATTATAGAAACGCTACGTCTACGTGGTCAACGTAGACGTAAGGCCAAGGTAGACCGATGGCCTTGTGAAGGCCGGAAGAATCTGCTGGATGCGGGAAGTACAGAGTCAGTCGAAGTGGTGGTGCTTGGTGAGGCCTATGTCCTGTAGTGGACGTCTTTCGGCTGAAATTATGATGATGATGATATGACCACAGGAAACAGAGGACTATTAAAAGCAGAAGTAAAATTTAATTTGGACGAAAATAATCAAGACGCTTTGTTTCAATCTCAATACAACCAACGGATTGGCTGTCCTAACATTGAAACCTAAATTACGTAATTTAACCAAATATGAAGTTTTTTTGGGTCTCAACACATTTGATTGAACGTGCAACCTTTTGATCAACGTCAAGACGGAGTCCATAGTATTGTTGACAAACCAATGAAATTGGTAATTGAGCTTGCAAAAATAAGCAATGCTTTGACATTTATATGCGGAAGACTTGCTTCTCATGGTAAAAGCCAGCTGGAACTGATTGATTCAATCAATGATGTAAAAAATGCTGTCCCAGATTTGACTTGGTTTTTCTTTAGGGAGATGGATTCCATTGGTTTAGAAATACGTAAGAGACAACTTGGCACCGATTTGTCAATATACTTTACAGGCTTTATATAGCTGTCCGAGACCGCGAGACGGTAATTAAAAAGAAAAACACTTGCAAAATAGTACCCTAGAGAAAACCCACTCCATCCCAATAAGTCAAACCAGTCTTCAACAGATCATCATTTGACCAAGTAAAGCTAACTAGTACTAAAACTCGACAGATATTTAGACTGCGTACCAGAATGTCACTCACTGAACTCATGTCAAGGTTGCCACCGTCAAAATTCTCAACGAATTCCTGCCATTGTCACAATGACCGTGACCCCGGATTGGGCAAGTTTAGCGAAAAGGCTAGTTTACAGCTACCGGTCGTGATTTCAGCCTTAATTCCTGCCTACGTTCTATTAAAGATAATCCTGCATGATTGGCCTAGTAACAGGATTACGTAAGGATGTTTTACGAGTGTCTAAGAGCTACCCACATGAGTTTTTTGACATCAACGAGGTTGGTAAATTGACTTGATTTGTTGCTAAGGTGATTTCGGAATTTTTCCTTGTGGCAGCCCTGTGAGTTATGTCGTTAGTGCTAAACCTCAATGGAAATTGAAATACACGCGAATTTCTTGTATTGGTTATCTACCATGCTGTGGGTCTTACTGTTTGTCAATCAATTTCATGTATTATATTAGACAATTCTTCATAATCAAGTTTTTCTAAATGAACAGATGCAGCTGTGCTGCTGGGGAGTTTGTTGCGCCACTTCTTCTTCCCAGCTAAAGCACTAGGAAGTGGTGAAGGGCGGGGGTTTTGGGGGACTGTCTTATGTAATTTTGACTTTCGAAAAGTGGTGATTCTCAGCCTAATTTGAATAAATTACTTTTCATAATCTTACATTAACTTACTGATGAAACAACCACCGTTTTTGACGGAAAATTTTAAGAATCCTATGCAGCTGGCGATGTCATTGTGGTTCACACTCTAGCTGAAGACTTCAGAACTGGCATTAGGTATCTAGTTTTTTTTTATAACGTTCTCAATAAAGCTTTTAAATGTATTTACAACTTTTCTATTAAAGCTCTATTACGAAGTACTTACAATAGTTAAGATAAAGGAACCTCTATAAACCACATTATGTAATTCTCGTAGGACGTGACTGGGCCTTATAATGAAAGTCTGCCATATTACGAGAAAGTCCGGGATTGGACATCGTTCTTCTGACAATAACGTGCATACCTCCACGGATTAAGTTAAGACGTGCTTAGGAATAACAACAATGTTAACTCATAAGTAGTCATAAGTTACAACAACTTAAGAAACAATACGGAATATTTTTTTGAAGGTGCTGCCATGTCATGTTGGCTCATGTTTAGAGAACCAGATTTGTTTTAAGTACCGTAAAACGGGGTGAATAGAGATGCAGGGGTGAATCGGGACGAAACTTTAAAATGGATTTTAACATTGAAATAATTGTTTTTTTTTTGCCAAAAAGGACTCTAATGTGTTTATTATAATTATTATAATTAAAGATTAAGTGTCCTTGTTGGCAATAAACTTTATTACATCAACGTTAAAATCCATTTTAAAGTTTCGTCCCGATTCACCCCTGCATCCCTATTCACCCCGTCTTACCGGTAGCTGGTTGCGTGTTATAAACCTCACATGTAAAGTTCACGTGATTAGTGTCTACTTATGCATCTCATTTATGAACAAAACTTCGCGAGAAAACTCCGGTTTTCTGGAAATTCCCAACATGAGTACGCTTTGTGGTCAATGATCGTTTGTTTTCTACATTAGAAGATGGCATTTGTCTCGCTGGTCTAGTAGTCGCAAGCGCAACTCTATAGCATGACGTCCTGGGTACGATTCCCGGGTCTGGCAGTGTTATTGGGTTTTCCATTCGAAATTTCTCAGTAGCAGCCCGGAGTCTGGATTAGTGTCCTGTTGATGGCAATAGGCTCACCCCCTATTACATGGGACTTAAACATAACTGGCGAAATGTGGGTGTAGTATAGGTGTAGCTCTGCCTAAGCCTTTGGGGATTACAGGCGTGATGTTATGGTTATATGGTATGTTAATAATGGCATTTGTCAGGTATTGAGACAGTTAAAGGCATACTTATTAAAATTCTTTATCAAGTTACCTATAAAACTCTTTCTTACCTAGTCTTATCCAGTCTTTTCCCGTTGCCGTTCTTGATCTTTATCAAAGTGTAATCCCATATTTGGAAATGGACGTTTTGGGAATGGGACATTCTGGGAAATGGACGTTATGGGAAAGGGACATTTTGGGAAAGGGACATTCTGAGCCTGAACGAAATTTTATATAAGGAATCTTGGAAGGGTAAAATATTTAGTCTGGTCTCATGTCAGGCGACCGTTAAACAGTAGCCATTAACGAGTTTGATGCTAACAGATATGACGATAACATTATAGTTACTTATAGCTTTATTTTTGCAACTTTCGCACGAATGTATGTCGACTTGAAATAAAATGCTCTACAATTTTACAACCGCGTTTTACGATTGCTGAATTTAAATGTAATGTGGATTTCATCTGATAGATTTTACGATTGTACTCGGAGGTGGTAATAGAATACTGATTTTGCAGCTATGGAGAGTCTTTGGTCTGTTAAAACAGGATTTCTTTTGTTTTTTTCGGAGTGCTACCTGATTTTTAAGTAGTAGTATTGCGAAGAAATTGGCTATGTTACAATTTTTACTGATTTTTGTATTCGAAGTTCATGACATGTTTTTCTAAGTTTTCCTACTGAAGATTTATGTGAAAACAAAATCTGAAGAGACTTTAATATTACGGGAATAGTGACAACTCGTAATACGAAAAAAAATCTGCGAAGAAATAATAGAATACAATAGAATACTCTTTATTATGTACACCAAATAAATTACAAAGGGCAACAATGGACAATGGGCGGTCTTATTGCTAAAAGCGATCTTTAAATAATTGAGATAAGATGATGACTAATCTGTCGTTGTAATTGAACAATTGGAAACACGCACCCAACCTAAGATACCCAGAAAAATCACCGCCAGGCAGGTGCTGTACAGGCTTTACTTTGTGTAAATAGTTTCATCACTACTGCTCTCAAAACGGTGAAGGAATGCATCGTGAGGAAACCGGTATATTCTAGAACCAAAAATTCAAAGACATGTGACATCTTACACTGGTCCTCTGCGTGTTAGATTGTTAGCTTACTGTCTCTCGAAGAGAGAAGGCCTGTTTCCAAGCAGTGGGGACATTATAGGCTGATTATGTTATGTACAGACGCCAGCACATCAACCTACTACAATCTGTCAGATTTCTGTAATAGATTTTCAACTTTATCGCTAAAGCATAAGGTTCAATGTTGATTGGGAAAATTTGACAGTTAGGTGTAGGTTGGTGCGCTGGCGTCTGTACCTAGAAAAATACGGACTATATTTCATCTCATGAGACATAGCTAATATTGGGTAAAGATTCATATTTCAAAACAAGGATAATGGAAGACAACAGACCGAGAAATAGACAGACGAAAAACAAGTAACCTCTTTTACACAAAAACTAGATTACATAAGATAAAACCAAATTGTAATTACGCAGGTTTATGGGCTATTCCGGTAGCTGGAATTACGTCTAATGCTATAATATGCTATACAGTTGTTCCTTTTATGTACCGCAAAAGTTTTTACGTTAATAGACAAAATTGTCTAATCGTCGTCGTTTTGACAAAAATGAGGTAGTCACGTACGAATGAGAATGACTATAAGAAAAATGCAGGCCAAATGAAAAATTAATGGATGCAAAAGATGAGATGACAAGAACGAACTGCGATAAAGGATGATAAAAACTCCAAAATAGGTTTAGGAGGATGATGATCATTTTCTAGTTTATGTAGGACGTTACTGACCTACGATGAAGAAAAACATCGTGGGAAAGTATGATCTTATTATGCCCGGGCCACAACAATGGGAAATGGCGATAATTATCGTGATAATTTGTTTTGGTCACTGCTTTTTGGCAGTTTCTTGGTGATCATAATACACGTTACTTCTCTTGAAGAGAAGATGTTTGAAAGGCCGATATTATTAAAGCATATAAAATGTACGGATTTATAATGAGATCCACTCATGAGTTTAAGCGGACCTCTTCGTACCTCTGTCTGTATAAAACCCTAGTCCGTTCACAGCTCGAATATGCCGTATCCATCTGGAACCCATACTATGGCAAATACATTGACATGATAGAAAATGTCCAACGTAGATTTCTTCGTGCAATGCACTACAGGTGTCACAAAACGTATCTACAGTATAACCAGTTGCTCAGTAAGTACAAGCTTTTGACGCTCAGCTCTAGACGTAAACAATTGGAAGCAATGACATTGTATAACATTGTTAATGGCAATTTTGATTGTATTGATTTAAACAATGTAATTTGCTATGCAGTTCCCAGAACTGTCCATAGACGGCAGGTGCGTGCAGGCGAACTCTTTGCAGTAGGTACCTGCCGATCTAACACTGGTGTACGTTCGCCAGTTCGGCGAATGGCAGCAACCTACAATGAAGTATTCGAACACATAGATATATTTACATGCTCTTTGATTAGGTTTCGTAGCCTTTTGTATGAGACACTTCAACTCTTAGACTAGTTGTTTTAAAAATACTGTTTTTATTTTTTATTATTTTTTTCTCAATTTATTGTTTTTATAATATTAGCGTAACTGTCATGCATGCACAGTTCACCTCCTAGTGACTAAGGTTTTATTTATCAATGGTAATCTGTGAACAGCGTTGTGGGTTACATTATTACTTAAGTAATTTATGTTTTTCTGTTTGTAATATTGTATAATGTAGCTGTTTGTTGTTCCTTTTTTAATAAAATAAAATAAAAATAAAATAAAAATAAAATTATAAAAAAATTATATTAAATATTATAAATTTATAATTGATAACCTCTCATCTCTCATAGTATGGAATAAATCTTAATAATTATGCATAGCTATAATGTGCGACGCATCCAAAAAGGTTATTGAAAAAGTAAACAAACGAATTTGTTAGTAAAAAAGAAAATCAAGTCAATGATGCAAATTGTGGACTGGATTTTATAATGTTTACGTTACAAATTGCAACGAGTTTGTTTATTTTTATAAAATATCAATTTATAAAAAAATACCATTACCAAACTATAACCTATAAATAGTTAGCTCAGCAACTGTAATAAATAATGAGTAAAAAAATAGTTAACCCAAACAAACATTTATCAATGTTTTTGTTGAAAAAAATAGAATAAAAAACTTACATCATTCCCAAATTGTTCGCTGCTGACATCCATAACAGACGACAAGGCAGCAGCCAGTATCACTTTCCTCCAGTACATCACCATATTTACATAAATGCACTATTTTACAACTTAAAATAACTTCACATTTTATAAAACTTTAAAATACAAACAATAAAAAATGTTTTCAAAAAGTCCGCCATTTTTTTGTTATTTACCCGCGCGTCAGTGACAGCTACCATAAATTAGGATTTTTAGGCAAAGGAAATTACATGTTTATAACCTATTTGTTGAGGAGTTTTTATTTGAATTATAAAAGTGGTATCGTATTTATTTACGGTGGTTACCGCGTGGTTGCGAGCGGCAGTTCGCGTGGTTTCGCGGCATGCGACTGCGCGGATTAGTGCAACAGATACAGAACAAAGTGTTAGATAGTGTTGGGATTCTATCGATATAGTTGTTTACGTTTTACTATTCTAATTCATTTACGGTGACTTAAATGGAATTAACACGCTGAGTTTTACGGTTTATTTGATTTTTTTCTGACGGTAGTAAAATTGTAAGTAGGTACTTACAGATTTTCATATACCTATTCACGATTTACCATGGCCCACAACTTTATTTCTATAGGTTAAGTACTTGGAGTGAAACATTCAAATTATCTTTTTCTTAAATATTGGGCACTTAGCAGTAATATTTAACACTTTGAAAATTATTATTCTGATTATAATTTATCAGATAAATATTTTTACTGTCTAATTTACACTAATAATTAAGAAAACCTGAGTAAAAGAATTTTGAAGAAAAGCCACAATAAAAAAATCATTACTTAATTATTTCAATAATCAAACAAATATTGTATCGACGACACCCCCTCACTAGTCTATTGCAATTAGGAATTGTAAAAACTATTTTCCCAAACTGTGTCAGCTGTTTGTTTTAGCCGCGGATTTTACTTTCATTTCAATTAAAATGTTAATGTTACACTAAATAAAAACTGTCTATATGTACTCGCGTTGTTTGGTGTCGTGGGATCGGGCACATGTATCCTGCGAAGCTGTTTTTAGTGTAACTATTTGTAGTCTGCTTGTTGTAATTGTGACAGATTTGTTGTGTCTATGGTTTGGAGTGAGAGTTTCGTCCTTGTATTTCCTGGTTATTTTATTTTGTTGCTACAGGATAACTATGATAGTACTATATGGGGGTAAAAAAATATACTTCAGGCGTATTGTTTGGGACGAACCAGGATTTTTTGAAATGTGGGACGAAACTTCGGGACGAACGAAGAATAAATCGTATGTTATGCTAGGCTTATGTTATGTTTTATGCACGTAAAATCAAGCCTGTAATCAGGTTAGTCGGCACCTCTATCTAACCCTTACCCACATATCGCCAGTAGGTACTGTGTTTTTGTAACCTTAAAATCAGATACAGGGTCAAATTAAATTAGTTAGCGAAACTCCGCAGACGTTATGGGTATCGATATCTAAACATGATGAAATAGAAAAGAAATTAATTTGATGATATTTTTCGTGGGGTCATTGACCGCAGTTAGTGTGGTCACTTGAAATATCAGTTTAAAAAATTAGTTTTTTAAGGTTGATTTTTCCTTGTACTTTTTTCCAATTCCGTCATTGCCTATTGAGTGAAAATGCCAGTTCGAAAAGGAGACACGCGCCGGCTAAAAATAATACGGGTTAATAAAGGATTGTTGATTGTTGTTATTTGTATTTCATAGGTCTCTAACCTAGGTACGAGTATGACACACAAATAACAATCCTTTTACTGATTTATTGTAATAAGTAATAGCAATAGCGGAATAGTGAAAATGTTCGCTATGAGGCAACAGTTCCGCTTCGGTTCGCGCCGCTCTGTGCAGATCGGAACAGATGGACACTAGTGGCATAGAGTTGCTACTCTATTCAAATAAGGTTTTGTTTGTTTTTAATAAATTTTAGATTAGAGATAATGGTGACTACTTACTAGGTCATTCGATTCGAATGTTTGACTCATAATTGAGGTATAAATAAATTTATATTCAAAGCCCCACGTCATCACTACCACAGAACACATAATATTACAGGTTCACTACCTAGTTTTTCACATCATCCAATACTAATAACACTGATTAACCGTCTACAATCTGACTTGCGCTTATACATAAGACCATACTATCAATGCAGTTTCATTTGCACCATTAATGGTGCAAACGAAACTATTTGTCTCTTCTGCACCATTGATGGTGCAGGTCAATGGTGCAAACGGTACAACGGGAATATAAGACGCAGAATTATGACTATGCATTTCTTCCATTAGATAATATAACTGTTTTTATAATAAGGTAACTATTCGAAGTGGGTGTATTTAGCAGCACCCTAGCGTCCTCCTTGTCGGAGGAGGCTAGGATGTTGTGTCGACTGTTGTTCGTTATCTATCAACACGAATAGGGACAACACTATTAAGTAGGTCATAATTATAATAATATGTAAATGTTCATTACCCATTGTTAGTTTTAAGTTGTTGAATGTGTTCTGTTACGGGGGTGACATTATCACTAAGTGATAACACCCTTTCAAATAAGATTAAAAAAAAAATATAATAATAAGGTAATTGAAGGATCCTGCGCCTGGAGAAATGGGGTCGCGGTTACAGGAGAATTTCATACTACTTTCAGATCTTACTCATTTCCAATTCTAGGCACAGGCCCTAACTATGTCCTAAATCTTTTCAAACGGGAGTGCCGACAGAAGTGAAAACAAAACACAAACAAAATGCTTTGCCATCACTCACTGACATATCGGATATATATTAAAACCGAGTACATCCCGAGGACAGCCGAACACATCTGAAGCGGTGTCGATTACGTTAACAGTGGCGCGAGTTCAATAGTTTTTTCCCATCTCAAAAAATATCCAAAGCGCCTAAAGAAGTTTTCACTTTAATATTTAAATTCAAACATCGACTCCACCCCACCTCCCAACCCATGTTACAGATTGGTTTCGATATGTCACCTCACATGCTATTGTTGCGTGCTTTCTCCGCACAGCCACACGTCTGCAACACCATTGTGTACCGCGGAAACTAAAAGAGAAAGGGTTGGTTTATTGCTCTGCTGCCGTCGGAAGGTTTAGACGGGATTTCGTTGGGAAATTACTTGAATATATTGGCTGTATTGCAGAATTGAGGTGTGTTCAAACCCGAGCAGGCACTTTGTGTAAATAACTAAATAATTTCATCACCACTGCTCTCGAAACGGTGAAGGAAAACATTGCAACAAACCGGCATGCCCTAGAAGCAAAAATTCGAAGACATGTGACATCCATCAACCCGCTCTGGGTCCACGTGGTGGATTATTGCCCACTCTCTCTGACAGAAAGAGGAGGCCTATTTCCCAGCAGTGGGAACATTATAGGCTGATTATGATGATTGCAGAATTGGTGTAGAGTATTGAAATGCTGCCAATATAACACAACATCACGCATGCGTTTACCTGGACGGTTTCGAGTCAGTGGTGTACTTATAATATAGCAGTATGTGTAGGTTCACCCACTACCCATGTACATTTCAATAGTTATTTTTAAGTCGCATATTATAAGATTTATTCCGGTCTGATGCCCTGAACCCCCCTCCCCCCTCCCCCTGCTAGTTCTTCTTCTGTTTTAATCTCTGTCTTATCCAATAAGGGGCGAGCCTATTGCTATTAACCATAACCGAATTTTAAGTGGCTCGGGCTACCTATAGGTACGATTACAACTGTACAGTTCTGTGACAGACAGAGAGACAGCGTAGGGTTAAATAAAAATATCAGTTTTCGCCCCTTGGAAGAGAAGCATCCAGTCCGACTTCGTTGACCCCTAGGAACATTTGTCTACCGAACGTGATCTCCAGTGGCCTATATGGAAACGATCACGCACCCAGGTAGGTCGCTGCAAACACAATTTTTCGAAGTGGGGTTTACTGACCCAACCAACAGCCAGTGCGAGTGCGATGATTCTGATTAGATCATGCTCCAATTGCTGGAGTGTCCTAAGTCCCCGATCACCTGCACCTCGGATGACTTAAAGAATGCCACTGATGCCGCAATCAACATGGCCACCTACTGAGCTCAAACCATCGAACTATATAAAAAAAAAAAAACTGCCACTCCGGGAGTGCCGACAGAAGGGAAAACAAAACACAAACGGAATACTTTGCCAGCACTGACTGACATATCAGATACATTAAAACCGAGTACATCCCGAGGACAGCCGAACACATCCGAAGCGGTGTTGTTACGGTAACAGTGGCGCGAATTCATTGGTTTTTCCCATCTCAAAAAATGCCCAACGCGCCTAAAGAAGTTTTCACTTTAAAAAATTAAAAAAAAAACGAGGAAGAGTACCATCGACACGAAAAGAAGAAGACCCTTTGGGTACGGACCCCTAAAAATAATTAAAGTTTTTATTTTTGTTGTTTGAAGGCTTTTCTTTTTCCTTTGTAAAATATTACGAAGACTGTATCAAGTCACCATCGAAGCGTGTCCACCTACCGTTGGTCTTTTGTCTCTGGCCATCCGACTCAAAGGCACATGTTAATGAATTAATGAGTAAAAATAACTGTTCTGTCAGTCTGTATGTTAGTGGGGCAGTGGAAACAAAAGGTGTTGGATAATATTTAGTGTGATTCCGTTTTTAGGGCGTTTAGGGTAATTTGTTTTTCCATTGTTCATTTAGTTTCTGGTCAATAGGTCATCGGATAAAACTCTTTCTTTGGTTTTGGTTGTTGTGAAAAATAAGATATTACCTATAGAAAAAGAATGAAGCTGTCAGATGGCCATCCAAAACTCTTTCTTTGCTATTGGGTGTCGTGAAAACAAAGTAATTAAGTATAAGTTTTTCGAGATATCGCCAAGCGGTTAGTCGACTCTTCACGTGACCAGAGGGCTGCCTGGCCTATTTCTTGGTCAAAGAATTAGCATTGCCATACAACGTGGCAATACTGCCAGCCTTTTGGGCACTGTTCCTGTTGACAGCGATGCGGACGAATTCTTTGATGCCCTATGATTATTTTGCTTTTTTTTTCATAAAAATGTACATATTATTATAGTTTATATGTTAGGTTATATTATGTAAATATTTACAGTATAAGTACAGAGAGAATGACGTAATCTTTGCAATACAGTTTGTCAGAGTCAGATAGGTGTATAATACGTGTAGGTATTATTTTAAGACTATATTTTCTGAAATGAAGTTCCTTATTACGTGTCACTCAAATAAATAAATTGGATCCAAAAAACAGGTGTAGACAGGTAATCCTAACTAATATTATAAATGCGAAAGTACGTTTGTTTGTTACGCTTTCACGCTATAACGACTGAACGGATTTGAATGAAATTTGGCTCACAGATAGACCATGACCTGGATAAGGACACAGGCTACTTTTCATACTGGATGGCAGATAAAGTCGCGTGCAACAGCTAGTTAATGATATATGATGATGAGACAGAAATATGAAGAATTAATCAATACAAACTTTTTGGATATAATTTAATCTGTGCTTATATTTGCATCAATTTAGTTCATTGCGACTACTTTCATCCTCAACGGTAATGACCAGTAAGTAATGTTATTGACAGCATAATCTCTAAACAAGTTTTGCATATATAATAGCATGAATCATCGGCTATACATTACAGGCTCTCCTCCACAGGCGCGTTATTATCGGCCGATATATCGGCTGCGTTATTGCGATATCTGTTTTCAGTACATTTTGTTTTACTCGTAGGACGGTCTCGAAGTTACACACTGCTGCATAACGACGCAATAGAAGTAGGACACTTGCGTTCCTCCGTCCTACGATATTCCGGTATGAGTTCTAAGAACATTTTGTATTAGGACGTATACAAACTTACAAACACCTCACGACCCCAACAACCCCACACAACCCCCCCAACACCACCACCCGACTCCAACATAGTTGGGAAAGGCTAGGCAGATGATGATGACGATCTTACACACACCTGCGTTAATAACGTAGTAACGTGTAGTGCGTACGGGAGCCTGTAGCGTGTAGGATAGACGCACACGTTGGAAATATCGGACACGCAGCTGTGTGGCAAGGAACCCGATATTATCGACCGATAATAACGCGCATGTGGGAGAGAGCCTTTATAACGAGTGCCCGTCGCGTCATTAGGATCATTATCTCATCTGTGAGAGTTCAATGATACCTTTTGACTTAGATGTAATAAATACATTTCCTAGATTTTTTCTTCGCTTGGTTGGTTTGGTGGATGTCACATGTCTTCGAATTTTTGGTTCTAGGACATGTCGGTTTCCTCACGATGTTTTCCTTCACCGTTTTAGGTAAGTAAGTAATATAAGAATATACCCAAAGAAGAATTGAAGAATAATCGTGCGCCGCCGACCTCATTATTTTAAAAAAAAAATTATTTATCTTCAAACGACAGAAGCTCTAATGAATCGATCGATTACGCAAGACAACAAAGTCGTGCAGTAATCGAGTTAACATGTTTTATCGATAAATAAAATGTAACTTTAAATCGACGTACAGTTTCACTTGAGCTCTCTTACTTTCGCTCAAAAGTGTAACTTTCAGTTTCGTGTATACTAAGAATACTAATATTGCGTTTTCGAGATCGGTGTGTACAAACGGACGTGCCCTGAATTTGTATTTATTGACAGTTGTAATAAAATTGGAAACATATTAGGGCTGTTTGTATTTTTTTTTTTGGGAAATAGGGCCAGGGTCCTTTGATTTGTAAATTAAATTACATTAAATTGTTTATTATGTAAATAGAATATCGGAATTGGAATTACTTTTACGAGTCATATTATAAAAAAAAATTAGCTAGATGAGGTCGGCGTTTCCTATCTGACTACTCTGAGAAGACAGGCCGAAATAACCTCAGAGGCCACAGTATTTTTTTAAATCCAGACATAATATCTTGGTCAGATCATGTGAAGGAAGACCATGTAGATTGATGTCTGAAATGGTTTTTTGAGGAAAGTACCAGACTGACTTAAGTGGACCTGTCCAGTCAGTGCAAGCATTTGGCAGTAATCTTGTAGCTCAACTCAGAACTTAAAAGAGCTCAAAGCAGTAGGTAAATGAAACGTACTTGCGCTTGTGCTTGCTGTCAAGTTTTAATCTTACGTGATAAAGAATATCCACGATCTGTGAAATTTCTTTAATAGATTTTCAACTGTATCGCTAAAGAATACGGTTCAAAGTTGATTGGGAAATTTTGACAGTTTCGGGTAGCTTGATGTGCTGGCGTCTGTACCAAGCTGATTGCCTATTAAGCTATCTTTGCCATCTTTGTAAGTTCAGTAGTTTGCAGTTGCGAGTTTGCAAAAATATTGGCAATGTTGTAAGGTAGAAACAAAAGTTGTTGCTCTCATGAAGCCTAATGCTACGGCTACATTGTCGCGATAAAGCGAACTATGTCTACTAACTACGTCGAGCGGTGTGCAAGAAAGAGCGGAGCGCGTGAAGTGTAGGTAGCCTCATCGCGACAATGTTTTAACAATAATATGAGAGATATGGGTAGGTACTTTCACAAGACATCGAAAGATGCAAAAGAAACACACATTCGTAAACAAAGCCGCGGGTAGGTAAAAGCTCGTCACAATAACAACGAAAATGCGAGCATCTCACATCCGCATAATACATATTCAGGAGAAAGTGCAAACTCTTGCAAATGACTCTCATAATAAAGTAATTTTATTGACGGCGGGTAAAAAGAGAAGCTGCCGCCTTATTCAGGTCAAGTGCCGCTATTGTTTTGAACATAAGCCGTCAATTTATATGCTTGCATGTTTTATACAGGATGATGTTTTGAGGAGCTTCAGGGTGAAAATTATGAATAATGAAAAAAAGTTGAGAAACGAAATATTTTAGTTTGTTAATAGCTTTAGGTAGGTTAGGTTATTATATTTTAATATTAATAGTTTGTTAGTTAATTTAGTATAAGAAGTTTATCCAGTGTATATATTTTATTAAAACAATAAATAAATAAAAGTGAAAAAAAACATAACCCTGTCTTTGCAGTCAAGCAGTCAGGTAATAAAAGTGGACGGAGTAATAAAATATGAGCTCGATCTCAGAGGAAACGTAAAAACTAAACTGTGTTAATTAACGACACTGTGTTTTCAGTTATTTTATAAAGTGTTATTTAGAGTATTTTAGCAACACTTTCTTTCAGTGCCAAAATAATTCAAGATTGTATTTTTTTTTTGTAAAAGATCTTGTTCAATTCTTGGCTAAGCAAAGTATGGCTTGGCTTTTTCTAAACGTTTAAATTGCCATTTAAGTTTTTTCAAAATCGAGCTCCTGGCTCCATATTGGCTCGACTTCTCATAAGTTTATGTTGGTTCGGATTTCGCGTTGCAGTTCCAATTCAGCAACAGCCTGTATCGATGTGCTCTGTGTGTAATCTTTAAATTTTTTAAAAGTTGACGTGGTGCGATTTTTCGTTGACATATTATTAGCGTCTTCTCCCGTCTCAGTTTGCACTTGTTTGACATGCTAGGTTTATGATATTATAGCTACTTTCTCTGTGTTTATAACGTCATTTTGTGATCACCTGTTCGTCTGTTAAGTGGTATCATCAACATGTTAACTGGTAATAGTCTAGCGTTAACTATGCATCTCGTAAAAGAAAGACTTCTGTTTTACATTAAGCTTACTGTAAATAAAGAAATTAAGTGTTATTCTTTGAAAATAAATATCTTTTTGCTTGATGTTTAAGCTGCTCAAAAGTAGACACCGTAAAATGATCAGTGTTTTGTCACACAGGCGTATTGGTACATATTACAAGCTAGATTTTTTTTGTGTATTGTCAAATGTTCAAAGAAAAGATTTGTTCAAAAATATTTCATAAATATAAAACAGTATCATGATAATTCAATCATAAAAAACAGAGCTCAAACAATTATTTTTGTCGCATAATTCCCAAAATGTTGAGCATAATCTGTCATATTTTATATAAATTGAAAAAAAAATATATAAAGGGAATTCAATTAAAGAAATACCTAAAAATATTCCACTGAACCGTGCATTTATTTTTTAATTTAACTGCAAAATTACTCATATTTTGGCGGTCATTCGATTAAACTAACCAAACGCATCACTGTTTCGAATTTTATTTGTTGCCGCGATGCGATATTGTCAATTACCTAAAGAATTGCTTCTTACGGCACAGTAAAAATCAATTTTTTAGGTAATTGACCATTTTAAAGGTTCTCATTTTCATTTCATTCAAATAATGATGTGCCGTGAATTTATAAAAGTAGGTACTAAAATTGCTTCCAATCCTATGTTTTTAATGCTGTTCCACAAACGATGGGACACTTAATACCGTGTCCTACGTGTCCTGTCAGCTGCACGTTCCAGGAACTGATGGACGCTGGTGATGGCGCCTAACAAGTAGCCGAATTCTGGGCCGAGTACATTTAGATTGCTATCGACACGCTAAGAAGAAGAAGAATGCTTAATTTTTTTCTCCTATCTAACCAATTGATTAAATACAGGTTCCATACATACCTACACACTTTCGCTCTCATTAGGTTTTTATTTATTTGTACCTAAGATGTTTATCTCGTAGCGTAGACCGTTGGTTAGGTCAGTTATGATTAAATTATTCTCAGTTCTAAAATAATTGGCTTTGGCAACCCTACTCCGCTCTAGTTTTGGGGCGTGCGTGAGAACTGTAGTACTGCGCAATGACAATATTGCACTGCACTGGTCGAGTTTAGATAAAAAATAAGTTCATAGCCTGCACTAGGTTAACTTGTTGCTTTAATTTTATGTAACTTACCGGATATTAACTGTGAGGTGGACATTACTGTTGCTGGGTTTAAAAATATAATATATATGTTACGGCTAATAACAGAAGTGCGGCTACACCTAGGTTTAGCCGGGTACAACTAGGTGCATCCTACGTCGACGAAGCCCCGCTTCGCGGGGCTCCTATTCCTGTGTAAAGGGTTTAAAGTAATCTAACCAAACCTAACCTCGGGGTGCTCTTCACTCGCTCTTGCATCCTACGTCGCCTATCGATCGACCGCAACCATGCAACCGATGTCACCAGAAGTACACACAAACCCCATGTGGCCGGCTACACCTAGTTTTACCCGGCTAAACCTAGGTGTAGCCGCATTTCGGTTATTAGCCGTGACATATATACTAATCGAAACTGCCTTTTATTTGTTCGATTTATACTTGTCATTTTGCGCGGACCTTCGTCTGAGGAAAGTGAAGGTTTATGTCGCTTTCGAAGCGTCTAATAACTACAGACACGTGTGCTCCGTCCTTAGGTTTAGCAACCGGTTCTTGTTCAACGTTGTTTACTGCTTTTAGCTGGGTGTCCACATATTCTCCGGCTTCACCGCGCATATTCTACGTCCATAGGTATTACTCAGAGATAGTGAGTGTGTCTGTAGGGGGTAACTACTGATTTTCGGAACTATTGATCCGAATCCGAAAACTTTTACTAATGGAAAACTACAGTAGTTAAGCTAAAGGAGTGTTATGACACTTGGCAATACTCACGCGGACGAAGTCGTGGCGCGCTAATGTTTGCATAAATCGCCGCAGTGACGAAATTTTTTGGACTACCGACTAAGAACGAGTTTCTATGATTTTTGCAGGCTTAAAATTAGCCAGCCTTTAACGTTCCCACTGCTGGGAAAAAGGCCTCGTCGCTGTGAGAGGGAGCTATAATCTACCACGTGGGCGCATGCGGTTTGGTTAGTAGGTATAGTGTATCGAAACTGGCGATGAAAATTGGTCAGAGCCGTATAATAATGATGTAAAAACGCATTATTCATGTATTGTGGGAGCCAAATGAGAGAGAATCATGCAAAGAAGGAAAGTCACATAAAACTTGTACAGACGCCAGCACATCAACCTACCCGAAACTGTCAAATTTTCCCAATCAACTTTGAACCTTATACTTTAGCGTAAAGTTGAAAATCTATTAAAGAAATTTGACAGATTGTAGCAGCTTGATGTGCTGGCGTCTGTACCTATGTCAGTATTAATACTGCTTATTATTATGCGTAAGCTAAAGATTGTACAAATCTCTCAGTACATAATCAAAGCTTTGAATACTATTGATTGTCTATTGTTTTTAAGTAGGAAAGGCTGGTTAAAGACTACAGTGCAGTGGTGGCGCGTGTGTTGTATCATTTAGCTTCCTTCAAAATGGTTGAGCTGAATGGTGCTAATCCATGGATTACGCATGCGTCACGTTCGTGTGCGGGCGCCATCAATTGAGACTGGTCATAATTATAAATTCAACATTAATTATGTGACTAATATTTAGTAACAATATAATTTATATCAGTTTGCCCATGCACACTGTTATAAATGGACCTAAGAAACTATGGACTTTCTTAGCCGTTCTTGTCCATAGGTACTGTAGAGGCTGAGACCTCCTTCTTAAGACTGGCTGGTAATAATTTGATGACGTGTTCCAGTCGGGCATTCAAGCGTGTGTCAAATAGATTATGATGGTGTCTTTTCCTAGATAAAAGTGATAATTTTAATTAATATAGAAAAGTCTCCCAATATAATATTTAATGGAATCCATATAGGAGTTTCATTTAGTAAATAAGCTCCCATCTGAGTTTCGTTTCAACAATTGGTGGCCGCGCCGAAAATTCGCGAAATTTGCGAAATATATATATATTATAAAAAAAGCGAGACCGCTCGCATGCCAAGCTGAGTAAGAGGCGCAGAAACGTCGCCAGGAGCATAAAGCTAAGTGGTTTAATGATTTTTTTGTAAAGAGAGTAAGATGGCTCAATTTTTTACGGGCACGAATGGCATATGCCTGGAGGAGTTCATAAACCAATTTAAAGTAATTGCCGCCTACAATGAATGGCGTGAAAGCGATTGGGCGCTGATATTTGGCGCATATCTTCAGGGTGCTGCCCTAGCATTGTACAATTACACGTACAACGATGATATTTCATTTGATGCCATGTGTGATGTGTTACGAGCAGAGCTTCCGTGCAGATGTCACAAAGACAAAATTATTTATAAGGTGCAAGAAGCGGAAATCGCACAAGATCTGTCTGACGAAAGCGGACAGGAGAATTTTGTAAATGTAGATGATGATGCTTCTGTATTATTTAGTGGAAAACAAGAAGACCCGCTACAGGACGAGCAAAGCTGCCTAGAAAGCAGCATGGAAGATGCTGATGGAGAAGATGATGACGAGCACAGCAGCCAGGTGTGCACACCCGCAGAGGAGAAGAAGGAGCCGATAGAAGTGTTCGAGAATGAACACAAGAATGAAAATGATGAATCGGGTCAGTCCATTCCATTTACTAATCTATATAGCAATGTTTCAGAGCCACAGGATGAGCATGATAATCACGATGTGGAAACCAATAAAAATAACATCGCTGGTGATAAATTTTTTGAAAATAAGTTTTCGATCGATTTTTCCGAAATAAAGGAGAATGTTCACTTCGTCATCGACACAAATGAAAATAGTAAGGTGAATAGTGATGTTCAGTTAGTTGAGCATGATGTAAAATTATGTGCAGACAGAGATGAAGATGCAGAAGTGTTGAACAATTCTGTGCAGTTTATAGACTCATTTAATTTTCCTACGGATGAGGTTGTAGTCTATAACAGTAGTGATTCCATAATACATCACGTAGATGTCCCTATGTTAGAAAATGTTTATTTAAAATGTGCTGCAATCAATAAAAGAAAAGCACGCAGGAAGAAAAGAATCCCACTTGTCAAAAAAGCTAGAACTAAAAGATTAATTCCAAAAAGTTTATTTCCAAAAAGTATTTCGATTATTTATTTTATAAAAACATTTTCTATAAGCAAACAACATTTTATAAAGAAGTTTTTATTTTCAAAATATAAATTTAGAAAAAGAAAGTTTAACGATAAAAAGCCTTTTTAAGATGATTAAAACCTTTTCATATTAAGATGTAAACGTTTGTTGTTTTCTTTTTTATTGTCATTTATCTTGTCATATCAATGTAAATATGTCAGTTAGATGTAAACATCATTTAGTTCATTATTTTAGTTTGGATAATATGTTATAATTTATTAATATGTTTTATGTGTATCTTTCGCATGTGCTGAGAAAAAAACATCGGACGTGGCCGGGAGTGTGTGAGATACCTCACCTCTGATCTCAGAGGCATGTGAGGTGTGACCTCACAGCTCTTAAGGGGCCCAAGGGAGGAGGAACATATCGTCGTCTTCAATGTTTTGTTTCGAATAGGCTGGGATAGCATGGACGTACTCCAGTATAGTTTGTCGCGAGTTATGGGAGGAAATAATTTTTGAAAACTGTGGTCACTCCTAGAGGGGGGGTGACAGACACTCAGCTTAAGTTGAAACCAATTTTGCTAACGGGGCATAGCCTTCGCAAAGTGTGTTTGGTTGACACATTTGGTTCAGCTTATGTTTGAGGACACAGTTTTATCAGTAAAGACTGATATTTTTATAGAGTTAGAATTTTTTGAGAACGGAGTAGGAGTTTGAAGTTTTACTCTGGAGTACGGGCATATGATAAGATTTCTTCGATGAACCCTGGCCTCTTAAACTTTTCCCTCCCTCTGGCTCAATACCGTCCGATGGGGTTAAAAGAGTTTGATGTTAAGATCCTTTAATTTTTTAAGCCTCTTTCAGGCTGATGTGAACTCTCACATCAATTGTTTGCATTAGGAGGCCGCGTCGCGTCCTTTACGTAGGTTTTGGCGTGACGAGGTTTAAGCATGACGAAGTTAGTTTGTATGAGTGTACATTGGCACTTGTAAGAGTTAACTTACCTGACACTTAACATAGTGTTGGATTCGTTCGTCCTGACTTAAGCCTGCTCTTGCAAGAGACGGACCTTACCATGTAAATTTAATTTCCTACGTTAGGTAAGATTATGGTTAGGATAGGTAGGGAGAGCTTGGATGTCCGAACATGGCGAATAAAAGTCTTGTTTGGTAGTTGAGCTATGCCAATCCTTTTATTCGAAGGTGGGCGTAGCTGATGTAGAGGCTGAGACCTCCTTCTTAAGACTGGCTGGTAATAATTTGATGACGTGTTCCAGTCGGGCATTCAAGCGTGTGTCAAATAGATTATGATGGTGTCTTTTCCTAGATAAAAGTGATAATTTTAATTAATATAGAAAAGTCTCCCAATATAATATTTAATGGAATCCATATAGGAGTTTCATTTAGTAAATAAGCTCCCATCTGAGTTTCGTTTCAACAGTACCTACCTACTACGCTTAATGCTTAATGGGCAACTAACTTCTTCTTTCTGACTGACCGACTCCTTGACAATTGAAAAAGTGCCTTTTATTGGTTAAAATGCAATAAATGACTGATGACTTTGACCTTAATTGTTCCAACAGTTATATTAAGTAGTTTCCTACAAAACATTTAACACTTAACGTTATTCAAAAAAGTGGTTGGAAGCATGGGCCCAGCTAGACATATAAATAAAATATACTGGCAGGCAATTAGTGTTTTGATACAAAACGGTGGTGGTTAATGAAATGGGTACTAACTAAGCTGCTAATAAATAACGGATCGTAAAATATCTCGATTAAGAGCTTAACGTAGTTATCTATTAAAATATCAAGCTGCATTATTTAAATAAAAAGGGCATTAAATCTTGGAGAAAGTGTAGGTACTCAAATGTGTGCCAAAGTTATCTTTACTTAGATTGTGTGAACTCATCTCAATTAATGATGACTAACGGTGAAAATGTATACAGAGAGTGATCGGTGGTTTTAATGTGAAAATCAATTAAGACATGGCTACTTTTACTGAGTTAAATAATAGCTTCGACTTTATGGCGTACTTAATAAATTATTAATCTGAGAACCTTTTACGAGAGGTTAAGGAGAAATTGCAGCGTGTTCATTGGTAGCATTTTCCGACGGATCATTTAACCCCCTGTATGCGTGGAACGTGGATCCACGCGAGACACAATGGCTTTTTAATTGTTTCGGTTAATTTATGTGTAGAACTTCTAATTTCCTATGTTTCTTACTACTTTTTCTTTTTTGAGATTTTTGATCTGAAACAGGATGGATATTTTTGTTAATTTTCGGCTAGTCTTTACTGTAGCGACCATGGGTCTATCCATCATAAAAGAAGTAAGTTGGAGTGTTATTCCCTACGAAATGTGTGGGAAACGTTTTTAGCGATTTCTGACTTTTATACCTACTCAAACCTCAGTGAATCTCATAGAGTTTTTTTTTATCTTTATAAGAAACAGGATCGATTGGCATTAAAAAAAGTATTTGTATAAATCGGCCATTTTCTTGATGACTGTAATTTTTTTTAAACTATGCAAATGCAGATCCAAATTTTTCTAAAGTTAGGCCTAAGTAGTTTGAAAAGACCGTTTTTCTGTAGCTAAAACGGTTAAGGTAGGTATCTCACGTAACGTCAACCTTACTGCTCCTTCTGCAAAATGCAGCCTGTATATCTCGAAATATACAGGTTGCATTTTACTGAGAAGAAAAACGTGGAGGTGGAACCACCTCCACGTTTCGTACCAATCAAATCAAAGTCAAATTATCCATTTTTATAAGAGTTTATTTGGGCTAGATTCTATCAGTCAAAATGTTTCTTATAACAACCGAATAGCCTCATTCAGCTAATCTTTTTAAACAGTGACTCATAGCATAGCGCCTAACAGTCTTGAATAGCACCAACACAGTTTGAGCGTTGCTCAAATCAATTTAACAGGCGCTCAAAATCATAAAGTATCACTTACAGATCTCCAGCATTCTATAATTAGTCTCCTCTGCACCATTGATGGTGCAGTTCAATGATGCATACGGGAAAAGTATGGTGAAGTAGCTGTATTAATATTAATGGTGCAAACGAAACTAATTAGTCTCCTCTGCACCAGTGATGGTGCAGGTCAATGATGCATACGGTACAACGGGCATTCTATTATTAATGAGTTATAAAAATATTAACGTCTAATTAAAGTATGAATTATAATTATATCGTGCTCGGGTCCCGTCTTAAGCACCACGCCTGTTTGCTTCTGAAATAAAAAGAACAGGTAAATACGCATAACTTAATTTAAAACAGTAACCCCCTTACTAATAAACGTAGGTATTATATCAGATGAATAGTTACACACCGATTTCTCTCTTTCAGTCGTCAGTAATTTGACATTCGAAAGAAGAAGACAAAGCGTTGTGTAACTATACAGACGCTATACAACGTTTATTAGTAAGGAGGTAGAACTGTAAAATAGTACATCTATAATCTGATTTTATCAGAATCTAGGAAAAGATAAGGTGCATTTCTCATTATAATCTTTCATGCAATGGTAAGAAATATTATGATTCTGGGCCTTTACTATAAAATATTAAAAAAAATATTCTAAATATTCCAAGTCCATATCGGAAGGTTAAGATATCTACCAAAGTTGTGTCTACAGTAGACAGTGTTATATAAAAGATTGTTTTATTATGATCGCCTTAAACTTACTTCAAGTAATGGTTAAGGTCTCTCCTGTTACACGGTGACCAGGTCTTGGCAGGATTCCTAGGGTTGTATTTAGCGTCCATGATGTGTCTCTGTCCTCGACACTCGTTGTGGGGAGGACCGTCATGTGCCATGCCAAGACTGAAATTGTAAGAAAGAACTTCAATTTAAAACACTGTAAAAAACATTGCACAATGGGTAATGTACTGGGTACGTATCAAAATCCCGAATTTTAAAATACCGATGGACGAAATCCCGAAAATTGAAACGCCGAATGGTTGTTTGGTCGAAAGTTTAAAATCACGAAAGTTCATTTGCCCGAAAGTTTAAAATCCCGAAGTTTAAAAACCCGAAGTTCAAAATCCCGAAATTGTCACCGTTTCCGAGAAAAACTATTTTTTGTAAAACTAACCTCAAAACACTTAAAAGTTGCCTAATTTTTTTTTAATAATTAATCTTCTCTAACTAGTTCGGTTCCAGGTAGCCTACTAAAAATAATCTCTTTTTTTCTATTAGCGCAACTCGTTTCTGGCGCCCATATTTTGTGTAAAAGTAATTTTGTTCTATATAATCCTGTCGTTTCTGGCACTCGCCGGCCGCTGCCGCGGCACCGCTCGCTTCGCTCGCTCGGCTCGTGCGTAGGGGTCACAGTTTTAACCTAACCTAACCTAACAATTTTTTTTTAAATAATTAACCTAATCTTTCGTCTATTCGGGATTTCGTCCTTTCGAGCATTTGAACTATTTTGTGTTTCGATATAACGACTATCGGCATTTAAAACTTTCGGTATTTTGAATTTCGGTGTTTTGGACGTCGGTATTTCAATCATAGGTATTATGAACTTTCGGGATTTTGATACGTACCCAATGTACTGGTTGCATAAGTGACTTTTTATAGTAATTTTGTACTTATTTTCGCCAGCGCTGAGATGTCTGGTACGTACTACTACTTATTGCGAGTAAATGGAATAGGCCAGGCATTCATCTAAGACAAGAGTTCAATGGCGTTTATAAAAGGTGACTTAAGGTCATTGTGATAAATATGTTCACCACCATCATAAGCACTAAAACCAACTTAAAGTTAATCATAATAAATTCCGCTTCAATCAACTAAAATTAGCACTATCTAGTATACCTGCGAAGTCAGGAATTTATTGATATTCGTTTATGCAGACAAATTCAATATATCTAACAAGCCCACATTCACACTTACCAAATATTTCACACTTATTGGCTAGGATTCTGAGAATCTAATTAGCAGCTAGATCTAGTCACACGTCGTCGCTATTATTAGCCTCAATAAATGACTATCGCTTTGATTGACATGATAGAACACGGCTTGTGTCCTAAAAACGGCAATTGGGAATAATATTGTCTACATTTTTGCAATTGGCTAGTGCTAAAACTAACGTTACCTACTCTCAATTTTATCAACCTACCCACGCAACCTGCTGATACAATGTATGGAGAAGATGACAGACAAACGAATGGTAATAAAAACCTCAGGTTTAAGCAAGAAGTAATGTTTACAAACGATCCATCAGCAGATCAGTTGATAGACGAGACGATATAACTAAGTATACATACAATCTATAGACTGCTTGACGATAGAGAAGCAATGATAAGAGAAGAACTGGAAACAATTATTAAAGACATACTTGTCACAAATCAGAGAGAAAAGCTAGAAGGAAAAAGCAGATTATTTTAGAAATCTAGAAAGGTTAGTTACTATAAAACGTTTACCTTACATTACATGGTAAAACAACTTTAAACATTCCAAACACACTGTGTTAACAAATCAATGCATGAACTCTTTGATTTCAACTCCACTCAAAAATATTTTTCTGGCAGCAGATCAATGAGAATCCCTGTTATTTAATGACCTCCATAATTTGCAGGGTGTTCAAAGTCTCTATAGTTTTTGAATCTGTTACAGACGCCAGTCTGAGCTTACCATCAATAGCGGCTGTATTCATATGCATTAGGTATAAACTTAATGTTCTACTTCAATTGATTTCATTCAGCTTAATGATTTATTTTTATTTATAGACTAGATTTGAGAAATAAACTTTACGTAAAAGCTCTTCAGTGTTCTCTTCGCGAATATTAATTGCTAGCTCTGTCCCAGCCCTAGTATACTTTTAGCATTTAACACTCTATAAATGCAGAACCATTTTTTGTTACTTGTATAAATTCTTTTTCTGTGTTGTCCCTTGAAGTTATAGTGAGTAGAGAGTTGTAGAGTGATTTATAAATTCTCGGAGGATTATTCTTAGTAAAATATGCTTTATTTGGATTTGGTAAGTTTAAGCTTTACTTCGGCATCGAGCTTACAAGCCACAACTTAATGTAGGAATGTAAATCAGCTATAGCACATCATAAAAAGTATATTTGTTATGTTCTCTCATTCATAACTCGCGAGTCAAAAAATGACGTCCATCTTCGAACTTTATCATGAGAATAATTCATACCACGTAGTAAATACACAGGTTCATACAGTTGTAAGTGTCCATAAATTTAACCAGTCAGCTGGGTGTTGGAACGTTTATGACACCCACTCCTGGATGGAGGCAGTATGTGAAGGCGCTTTTGTCGTAAAGAGGAACGTAATATTGTGTTGATTACCTGTGTGCTATTTCGTGAGTCAGTATGTAAGCAATGTTCTCTGGATGCCACTCGAGGAGAGTACAGCTGTTTTTGTTGCTGCACATCCCTTTCATGTAGCCTCGACCTGAAATATTTCGATTTTGATTTTAATCATTTTCTCTCATTACGTCACCCTTTTTTTTTATGGATGGGAAATCATCTAATGACTCCTCCCGCTCTGGGTGGAGCGGAAGGGAGTGTCAGACTCTTACTGACTAAAACCCACCCGTGTTCCTTCCTTAGCCCTTTATGTTCCGGGACAGCGGTAACCCATTCGGACAATCCCGCTACCCCGGATTACGTCACCCTTTTTTTTTTTTTTGGATGGGATATCATCTAATGACTCCTCCCGCTCTGGGTGGAGCGGAAGGGAGTGTCAGACTCTTACTGACTAAAACCCACCCGTGTTCCTTCCTTAGCCCTTTATGTTCCGGGGCAGCGGTAACCCTTTCGGACGATCCCGCTACCCCGGCAGGCTTTGGCCCTGGCGGGCCCCTTCCTTAATGCTGACATCTCTTTGAGGCGCGCGTGGAACACATACGCGCCGTCCGGCACGGGCCTGGTCCTGATCGGACGGAGAGCTACCCATTCTCTCCGTCCGCAGGCCCGCGCCTACGGTGGCCGGGAGTCGTCACGCGGCTCCCGACGCCCGTAGCGTCTCCCGCGGCGGCTGAGGCGTGCGGCTCTCTCCCTGAGCCGTCCCGCCACCTCCTTCGCTAGCATGACTGCTTCGCAGAAGGAGGTGACCGCCTCCCACTCCCTCTCGCCCCGGACCATGGCTTGAACCAGGGCCGGACGCGAGAGGACCAGGGCCGGACGCGAGAGGATTACGTCACCCTGAGGTCGATTTTTGAGTAGAGGAGTTTATGTGAGAATGAAATATACATTATTATAAAAAACTTTGAGCGATGTACATTATGCAAAGCTAACCCGTGATTCAAATTTTGATCCAGAAGAGAGATCCCTTTGCAAATATTATGTTAAAACTTACAAAATATATTTTATGTTCACTAGAATATTATACATTCAAATAAAATAAAGACTTTTAAGATTATATCTGATGATTTGCGCAAGATTTCTGCGTTTCCTGTCGTTACAAATGCTTTGCAGGCTTATTTCCATAATTGGTTCGGACTTTTACTGCAGGGAGGATATGGAAACAGGTTATATTATGTACGGTTTATTAAATTTCTAGATAAGCTGTGTTTAAGTCTTTGAGTAGGTAACTGATGCGTGGACTGCAGATGGGCAGTAAGCTTAGCTCGTTTTAGAAATGGGTCTTAACCGTTAAGGTTAAGGTTAAAACATAATAGGGAATATGTTCATCTCTGTAAAGTATTAATGTAAATCTTCTTCTTAGCGTGTCGATGGCAATCTAAATTAAGTCGGCCCAGAATTTAGTTACAAGTTTGGCTCAAAATCATTGTTCTTATCGAATTCCCAATAGACCTCTTCTAAATATAAAAAAACAATTGAATACTAAAATCAGGAGATTAAAATGCATGTCATGAGTGCTATAATTATTTTGCCTTTTACTAGCCTGCTTAGACCATATTAAAACGCCTGTTCCGACGCTTACAGAAATTATAAATTGTAACGAAGTAAACAATGCGCACACGACTAAAGCAATCGTCCACTCGAGTACACGCGTAAGGTCTCAGCGCATACACACATAGACACGCCCGAGCGGGTATAAAAGACGTGCCCGGCTCGCCTAGCGCAGTTCAACTCTGAGAGGGCTTTGTATCCGACGATTCGGAACTACTCCCTGGCAAGTTGAGCGCTCTGCTTATAGTACGTCACGCCTGGTGGTACTTTCGTAACACGGAATATTACCAGTGTGTCGTACTGTTAGTGGAGATATTTTGCTTATAGCGCGTCTCGCTATCTATTTATTTTTTAGGTAGTTAGCTTACTATTTTTGCTCATTCATTCATTAAAGTCATTGTTGATTCATTCTGTTACTTATATTGTTTACTCATATTGTTTTAACTTCATTCCTTGCATTGTATAACTAAGTAGATAACATAGCATTAGCATATCTTTCAATCGCCTAGCTTGCACTGCTTTATTAGCTTTAACTTTTGTTTGTATTACCTACCCTCATTTATTTTTTTATAATGTTGGCTTAAGCAATTTTTTCCCTTGCTACCTACATTTTGCATTGTATAACATTCTTGTTATTTGTGTGTTATTACAAATATAGGTTTTAAGTATTTCTCCTTGGAGTATTATTTACGAAGAACCCCGTTACAAATTGACGCCCCAACGTGGATCCTCTAAAGAAAAACCTTAGGCCTAGACCAACAGCACAAACGCAGAGGTTTACAATACAGGAATACCCGCAGAAAGGGAAGAAAAAAGAAACAATGGATAGTAAGAGTGGTTCTCCTTCAACTTCATCATCAATAACTATGTCGAGTGAACAGTTCCAACAATTACTCACAGCAGTTGCTTCAGGGTCAAAGCATAAGAGTTCTATGATAAGATGTCCAGTAAAATTTAATGGCAATAAGAGCGCTTCTGAGGTCGAGTCTTTTCTAGCAGCGGTGCGTGTGTTCAAGAAGGTTGAGCATACAGAAGATGAAGACGTTTTAACAGGGCTACCATTGATTTTGACGAATGATGCTGCTACTTGGTGGCAAGGCATTCAGAACCAGGTAAAAACTTGGAGCCAGTTTGAAGAACGCTTGCGGCACGCATTTGCGCCCAAGAAGTTGGCATTCAAAATATACCAAGAGTTGGTGGAAAAAAAGCAAAAGAAGGATACATTAACAGAAATATTTATAGCAGAAAAACGTGCCCTCATAGCTGAATTTCCAGCACCAGGTCATACTGAACAGCAAGAGATAGATTTAGTATTCGGCCAAATTCGTTTTGAGATTAGGGAAAAATTATCCAGAGAAGCTATAAAAAGTTTCGATAATTTATTAGAGAAGGCTAGAGAGATTGAGCGAAATTTAGGTGAAAGAACTGAAGAGGATCAGACGTCTAAAGCAGCAGAAAGCATTCGCAAGGGTAAAACTAGATGCAATTACTGCAGACTTCCAGGACACACTTTGGATGTCTGTAGGAAACGTCTGAAAGCTGAGCAGCAGAAACCTGCAGAGAAGTCAGTGGAAACTAAACCCGATGATAAGGTGAAGCCCAAATTTTCATGCTACGGATGCGGCGAACCAGGTGTTGTAAGAAGCCGTTGCCCGAAGTGTAATGTTCAGCGCATAGGAACGGAAAACATCAATTTCTGTTCTATAAATACTCCAAGTGCCAAATGCCTTAGACCGATAGTGCCAATTAGTATTGGAGATATAAAGGGTACTGGATTTGTAGACACATGTGCTAGATCAAGTGTAGCCTCATATCAGCTTTTCATGTGTTTGAAGCAAGATGGATATGACTTCACAAAGGAGACCATGAGCATAACCTTAGCTGATGGTATACCCAAAATACAGACTGTCTTGACTGTTACAGCGCCTGTTAATATTTATGGAAAGGTGATAAACACTTCTTTCATTGTTATGCCTAAAGCCAAAAGTAACAAGACATTACTGGGAGTTGGTTTCATCGAAGATGCCATGATGGTTCTTAACTTACCTCAGTTGACATGTCGGTTCCTTGATGATCCTGTAAAAGTATATGATTTGAAACAAGAAGATATTTGCGAGACAATGATCGCCGATTTGATAAGCATCGCTTGTTTACCGGAAATCATTTCGCCAATGTCTACTTCACCCGAAAAAGCCGTTACTCCGAAATCGGTAACATCGACTCTTGTCGAACAAAATTTGTTCCGACCGTATGGTCCCGTGATGACAGTGTCTTCTCCTGATGTATTAGAAAATGCACCTGTACAATCGCAAAGTGAGCCGTTAGTTGGTAATGACGCACCCACTAAATTGGAGATTTGTCAAGCAAGTGCAGCACGTCCACAGACACCTACGTATGGCCCACTAGTACCAATTGAATTCTCAACACCGCCGAGTAAGCGCCAACGACTGTTTGATGGCCATTCTCCAGTAGTAGATGCATTGTATCAAGATGCTAGAAGGTCGATAGATGAAAGCACCATAGAATTGTCACCAGACACCAGATGTTTGTTCAATTCACCTAGCACGGATATTTCAGCAATAGATGCCGAAAGGTTTGACTGTGTTCTAAGCAATGAGGAGTTAGTACTTTTGCAAAATATTTTAGAGAGGAATGCAAGTACATTTGTTCCTAATGGAAAAGCTACAACCCAAACGGAGCACTTCATTGACACAGGAGATCATAGACCAATTTCCGTCCCACCGTATCGTTTACCACCTGCAAAAACTCAAATCCTGAAAGATGAAGTAAGCAAGATGCTTGCAGAAGGGATAATAGAACCATGCAACTCTCCGTGGTCTGCACCTGTAGTTATGGTTCCTAAGAAAGATGGTGGAACACGAGTTTGCATTGACTATCGCCAACTTAATGCAGTTAATATACCAGATGTGTATCCACTACCTCGTATAGATGATCTGTTACACGATGCTAAACCGACACCGTATATGTCTACCATAGACCTCCGCGCAGGTTACTGGCAGATCAGAGTAAAGCAGGAAGACCAATGCAAAACTGCTTTTGTTACGCCATTCGGCATGTACAAGTTTTTACGGATGCCCTTTGGTTTGCGCAACGCGCCAGCCACCTTTCAACGATTGATGGATGGTTTCCGTGTGTCTCTGAGCCATGTTAAACTGTTTGTCTATATCGACGATCTCATCGTCCTGTCTCCAACGTTTGAGCAACATCTGAGTGATCTTCAAGATGTCTTCTCCCGACTTCAAGAATATAACTTGACAGCCAATAAGGAAAAGTGCAAATTCTGTTGTTCGAGGGTTAAGTACCTGGGACATTATATTACCCCAAACGGACTACAGATGGATCCTAACAAGGTCAGTGCAATAGTAAACATGACTGCACCTACCAATCTAAAACATTTACTTACGTTCTTGCAAATGTGTTCTTGGTACAGAAGATTCATCCCCGGATTTGCTAAAGTTGCTGAACCCTTAACCCGTCTAACCAAGAAACAAGCTAAATGGCTGTGGGAAGACGAACAAGAAGGTGCATATGACAAACTCAAACAACTTCTCACGACTAGTCCCATATTAGCTCAAGCAGATGACTCTAAACCCTATATAATTAAAACCGATGCCAGCAACTATGCTATCGGTGCAGTTCTCGTGCAGGGGGAGGGTGAACAGGAACACCCCGTGGAATACGCAAGTCGATTGCTAAATCAAGCCGAGAGAAATTATTCTACGACTGAACGCGAGGCACTCGCAGTTGTATGGGCACTTAATAAGTTTAGAGGATATATAGAAGGGACGCCTATTACAATCCTGACGGATCATCAAGCCCTCAAATGGCTAATGTCATTAAAATCCCCAACTGGGCGATTAGCAAGATGGGCTCTCCAGTTACAGCCGTATGATATCACAGTAAAATACATCACTGGGAAGACGAACGTCGTAGCAGATGCGTTATCTCGCCCTAATTGTGAAGCTGATACTAAAGAAAACTGTGGAATATGTAGTGTTGTGATAGATATGCCAAGGAAGAATCCTAAAGAAATAAGAGACGAACAAATGAAGGACAAAAACATTGAGAAGATAGTAAAGGCATTTGAAAGTAATAATGAAGAAGAATCACGATATTGGTGTCAAAAGGGTTACGTTATGAATAACGGTTTACTATACCGCTACAACCCTTTTGGTGATACTGATAATAGTCAGATTCTTGTGCCAGAACAAGAACAAACCAATGTTATCTCAGCATATCATGATGAACCTAATGCCGGTCATTATGGTACAGACAAAACGTTTGCTAGGATAGCTCAACGTTATTATTGGAAAGGCATGAGGAAGGACATCGAAAACTATGTTCGAAACTGTTTGTCATGCCAGAGATACAAACCGTCGAATATGAAACCAGCTGGACTCCTTCAAACATCTGCAATGAATAAAAGATTTGAAGTACTCGCTTTCGATCTATTTGGGCCATTACCTACGTCAACCAATGGAATGACCTGGATACTCATCGTTGAGGATCTTGCTTCTAGATGGATAGAACTATTCCCACTAGAACATACAACTGCAACTAATTGCGCGATGACTCTCATTAATGAGGTATTTTTAAGATACGGCATGCCACGAAGAATAATCAGCGACAATGGCACACAATTTGTTAGCGCTGTTATGCAGCAAGTAGCCTACTGCCTTGACATTAAGCATGCATTTACGCCCGTCTACCATCCTGAAACGAATTCGGTAGAACGCCGCAACCGGGATCTTAAAACCCAGCTCGCCATACTTGTAGGAGATGATCATCGAACCTGGTCAGAGAAACTACCAAGCATCCGATTTGCGATGAACACTGCAGTTTGTTCTTCAACTGAGCATACCCCAGCATACCTTACATTCGGTCGAGAATTAAGAACGCCCGATGATAATGAACACGATCTACGTGAAATAATCTCGTCAGAAAATTTCATTCCTGAAATTACACCTAAACTGTTAGTATTAGCAGAAACATTAAAAAGAGTTAAAGAAGTACAAGAAGGAAAAGAAGAAAAACGAAAGCAATATGTAGATAAAAACAGAAGACCTAGCCCTAAATATAAACCTGGAGATCGAGTTCTTGTTGACACACACACCCTCAGTAAGACCGTCCAAGGATTCAGCTCAAAACTTGCCCCACGTCGAGATGGCCCTTATATAATTTTGAAGAATCATGGACCAAGCTCTTACCATGTCGCAGACCCTAATACACCAAACCAGAGTGTAGGGCTGTACCATTCATCTGCATTACGCCCTTTCCAAAGTGACACTGAGAGTCCACTACCAGCGCCAGCTCGGCCAATTCGAAAGCGTGGACGACCACCTAAAACAGCAGACCCACTTACCTCTGCCGAAGTTACAACCTCACAACTTCCGAAACCCACTCGAGGACGACCACGAAGGGATACATCGAGTCTGCCTTCCTCGTCGAGACGTCTTCGGAGCCAGAGGGGGAGATTGTAACGAAGTAAACAATGCGCACACGACTAAAGCAATCGTCCACTCGAGTACACGCGTAAGGTCTCAGCGCATACACACATAGACACGCCCGAGCGGGTATAAAAGACGTGCCCGGCTCGCCTAGCGCAGTTCAACTCTGAGAGGGCTTTGTATCCGACGATTCGGAACTACTCCCTGGCAAGTTGAGCGCTCTGCTTATAGTACGTCACGCCTGGTGGTACTTTCGTAACACGGAATATTACCAGTGTGTCGTACTGTTAGTGGAGATATTTTGCTTATAGCGCGTCTCGCTATCTATTTATTTTTTAGGTAGTTAGCTTACTATTTTTGCTCATTCATTCATTAAAGTCATTGTTGATTCATTCTGTTACTTATATTGTTTACTCATATTGTTTTAACTTCATTCCTTGCATTGTATAACTAAGTAGATAACATAGCATTAGCATATCTTTCAATCGCCTAGCTTGCACTGCTTTATTAGCTTTAACTTTTGTTTGTATTACCTACCCTCATTTATTTTTTTATAATGTTGGCTTAAGCAATTTTTTCCCTTGCTACCTACATTTTGCATTGTATAACATTCTTGTTATTTGTGTGTTATTACAAATATAGGTTTTAACTATTTCTCCTTGGAGTATTATTTACGAAGAACCCCGTTACAAAATTAAAATATGAAATAATTTTGACATTTTAAAACTTACCTGTACTACTTCTAACTTCAGACCCGAAGCGATCCAAATAGAACAAGTCCAATCCCGTAAACAGTACTGAGTAGAACCATCTCTTTTTAGCAATCTTCTTTTCCCCCTGCCATTGGCAGTAGCTCTTCAAATACTTTGAAACATTCTCATTCATTACTACCTTTTTCGTCGTATTCTTTAATATCTTCACATCTAGAAGTTCCAGCTTCACTTTCTGCTCTAGATTTGGATGGGTGAAGAGGTCCTCTACGTCTTTTAATATATCCTTTGCTAGTAGTTTGAATTTCTCTCTTATTTTGTGTTTTGCTTCTTTCGATAGTATCCTTGTTAGTGCTTTGTCTAGGTGCATCATGACTGGGATTGTAATGTCTGTCTGTTTCGTGTAATATTTGATTGAGAGGTCCTTGTGTTGGGTCTTCGGGTTTGTGTGTTTGTTCTGGAATTAAATGAAGAAATGGTTAGTTATTCTTGAAATGAAATGTTTTTTTGACACTTTTACGTCACGTCAATATTTTGTTGGTCAATATTTTAAAAATTAGATGGCGCCTGATTTTCTTAGCTGACTGATCCCTGAGCAGAAATGCTGAAACAAACTCAGAGGTCATTGTCTCTTTTAAAGTATCTGCCTTGCCTTTTCCCAACTATTTTGGGATCGACTTCCAGTCTAACTGGATGCAGCTGCGTACCAGTATTTTACATGGAGCGACTGCCAATCTGACATCCAGAACCCAGTTACTGGTAATACGAAACCTTTTGGCATTCGATCTTCTGACGACCCGTAACGACTGTCAAGGATCCACGAATGACAGCTGGGACCAACCGCTTAACGTGCTTTCCGAGGCACGGAGGGGTCTTGGTATGTAAAGATTGTCACCCATCCACAGAACAACCGCGGCAAGCGTAGCTTAACCTGATCGATCGACCCGTGCGGCTGTTATTACTTAGCCACAAGCCCCTCAAAGTCCCAACGTTATATTATTAGGATTTTTAGTGAGTCTAACAATGCAGGGCCATGTCTGGAAGGCCTTTTAAAGAAAGTGCCATTTCAGCTTTGAGTTGACCTGTCCCATGGCATACATGCATCAGTTATCGTGTAGCTCAACCCTATTTTAGGGAGCTCAACGACCCGTCGCACGACGCTACCAGATCAGGACATTTGGGTTATTTCATTAATACTCATTTTATTAGTGTATCGTGCCCTTTTTTCTACTGAATTTGCGTGACATTTAATATTCGAAAAGACTCATAAGGTTTAGATTTAAAGCCATCGCTATTTGTCATAGGATCGGTGAGGTAAGGGTGTGCAAATACCAATTTCCTGAACGAGCTGTTACACAATGGTCCAAGTCCGAGAGCCTAAGGAAACGTAAATTAACTGCCGAAGTTATGTTCTTCCCACGTATAGAACTGACTAGCGAACGGAAGGTGTACTAAACATTTAAAATCGTCATAAATTTAAGATGTTAAATGTTTAAAAGTACCTATCAAGTAAATATTAATGTTTTTATGACATGTTTCTCAAGGATTGTTGCCGAGTTTCATAATGTTGATGCTTTCAAAATCAAAGCATTTCTCCTTATTCCCTATTCATCATAATCAGCCTATAATGTTCCCGTTTTGCTGGGTTACATGCCTCCTCTCTGTGAGAGGTAGTGGGCCGTATTCCACCACGTGGGCCCAGTTCGGATTGTTTGATGTCACATGTCTTCAAATTTTTGGTTCTAGTACATGCCGCCTTCCTCTCGATGTTTTCCTTTTCCGTTTTGAGAGCAGTGTTAATGAAATAATTTACACAAAGTAAAGCGCCTCTTTGGGTTCGAACCTACAACTCGTAAGTTGCAGCCGTTACCACTGAGCCACCACTGTTCTCCCTTATCACTTCCTTCGAATTAGTTCACAATAGTTCCCTATTCAGGTTTACAGGTTGATATTATATTTAATGTGGATCTGGCCAAAATGATCGCTGAGAAAGTTATATGAATCAAATCTATACTAATGTTATAAAGAGGTACAGTTTGTGAGGTTGTACATTTGATAGCTCAATTCTTGAGGAATGCTATAGGCTATTTAACATCACGCTATGTCTCTTAGGAGCCGAGCGAAAAGAATAAAAGTCAGAAAGAACGCTAATCGAAAGCGAGGTGATAGCGCGGACAGGTGATACGATGCGACGGGGTGGGTCGGGCAGAAGTTAGTTCACAATAATTTAACTAATGTAAGTTTATAAAGACAAATATCAAAACACGAAAATTGTTTTGTTTTTGCATCGTTGATTACCCTTGATGCTTTAATTAATGACAATAAGTCTAGTCTAAATGCTAAAAGACATCGGACAGATGGCATTGCACACTTTTTTTTACATGTCTGTGATGTCAATTTGCACTCCCGAGAAATGGTTATTAAATTGCCTCGTCCAGACAAAGTCCTCCACAGCAATGAAAAGTAATTGTCGAAATCTATGATGAGGAAAGAGAAATGGTTTTTATGACACAGTTTGTAGAACACGTGAAATTCCATTTTTGTTTAACCTTATCAAGGCTTATTGCTGATGATTATTGAACGACAACACATATTTTGTCGGACATAAAAAAATACGCAAAATATAAGAACATTATCAGCAAATAACAATAAAAATCTGTCCATAAAAAAGGCACACAAGCTTGAAGATATTAACAAACATCATAAAACACTTCTTAGAAACACTGATTTGTTAATGACACGGATTTTCAGGAACGCGTAGGTGGCTAGTAAAACAAATATTACCGTTAACTAGCCAAGCGTTGAACCTGGGACCTTTCAGAATGGAGACTCTGACGTAATCGGTCAGTTCAGTGTTTGTATTCATTTGCAAGTTTGAAGACCAAGGTTCCTTTCATAAATGGATCTGCATGGAGTATCTACCTAATTGATAGTTTTTGGTGCACATCCATTACGGTATGGTACGGCACTAAATAGTAAGAAGTCTTACCGAGTCGTAGGTCATGGATTCAAACCCAGGCAGGCGCTTTAATTTGTATTAATAATTTCATCTCCACTGCTCTCAAAACGGTGAAAACATCGTGAGGAAACCGGCATGTCATAGATCCCAAAAATTCGGAGACATGTGACAAATACCAACACTCACCGCGTTGTAGATTACGGCTCGCTCCCTCTCACCGAGAGGAGGCCTGTGTCCCGGCAATGAGAACAGTATACTTAGGTTGATTTATGTACTGTATGGAAATATGAAATATCGTAGGTATTTTTTAGTGCACTATAGAGATAGTGAACTAAAATACCTATCAATTTATTAATTGTATTGGTGGTAGTCAATTTGCTTTAAGTATCATTCATTTTCCTGATTGCACATCGAACCTGCACTGAGATTAAGTGTCACTCTAGGGCCCTAATTCACTATGACAACTTAACGATTCCTTACTCGAAACCACGTCAATTCCCTTAGCTAATCCCGCTATTATCGAGTTCGTTTTGCGCGGTTTCGTTCATTCTGTCAAAGAGAATGAGGCACCAGATTGCAGTCGCTCCGTGTAACATTGGTAAATACATAATGATAAATTAACCAATAGCATAGTTTTATGCTAAGAGCTGTGTTTATCGTGGAATTCGAAGTCAAAGCAGTTATTTCAATTAAAACCATTTACAGGCACTTTTGAATTGTCAAGGTGTAGGTTAGTTATTCAGAGAGTTGAAGCTAGACGAAGAGCTGGACAAAAAAAGTCAAGATGTTGATGACAAAGTGTTTGTTAGTTAGTCATAGAGTTGAAGCTTGAAGAGCTGGATAAAAAAGTCAAAATGTTGATGACAAAGTGTTTGTTAGTTAGTCATAGAGTTGAAGCTTGAAGAGCTGGATAAAAAAGTCAAAATGTTGATGACAAAGTGTTTGTTAGTTAGTCAGAGAGTTGAAGCTAGACGAAGAGCTGGACAAAAAAGTCAAGATGTTGATGACAGAGTAACTATAGGTAAATTCGTAACCAATTATGTAGATTGTAAATCGAGGGTAAAATAAGTCTGTGTCATTAGCTATTGTTTTTGGTTCAGGTACCTATTAATTATAGCAACATAGGTATTGAAGTTTTTCCCTAATATATTTATGGTTAATTTAGATTTAGAGTAAGTGCGCCAAATATGGACTGGTTTTGTAATATGGACTACCTTCATTTCTCAGAAACCGTCCGTCGCACAGTGGGCCCATACTGAAAATTAGTGGACTTAGGCAACAAAGTTCCAATATCGATGCGATTTTTTTTTATATGACGTGTTATGATATTCCTGACAACTTTTATTCTTATAACATTTCTTCTAAAGTTGATAGTTTGTCTTGAAAAAAATTAATTAGATTATTTTGTATGGAGCGAATCACGTTTAATTTTTTTTCTTCAATTGTACTAATATGTTGGGTGTGTGGCGTGAGTATATGATAGCTAGGGTCATTCTCTATCCACGAAAAAAAAAACAGCGCCGGCCATCTGCGGCAGCGCGAGTAATCATTCGGTAAAAAAAAAATGTTATGTAAGATTTTTTTTTGCCATTTAAAATAAATTCAAAGTAATTTTTTTGTGTCATTAGGCTAATTCACCTTCTCTTTATTAAATATATAGTTTTAACAGCGCATAGGTACTTATAACTAATTATTCTGGTAGAAATTTAGTAATTATTGCTATGTTATCGGTAGCACCTGCATTGTGATTGATGACTCATTTGTTATTGCGCTCGGCTAAGCGCATAACTAATGAGTCATCGAAAAATGCTCGTCTCTGATTGGCTGAATAATTTTCACTCACTGATAACAGTGTCCACTACTTGAGTAATTAACACTGTCTATAAATATAAAGACATTCATTAAGTCCATCTAGTTTCGCTCTTGTCGCTTATTTGTGAACACAGTGAAATACTTTTATTTTTATATTTACATTAGAACTATGGCTGGATTTTGTACCAACCTAGATTTTTTTGTGAAATTAAGAAGTGGCGGTGATCTGAAAAATCATATGTTTCTATATGAAAGTATCATTTCTGTCTTGACTACCGAAGTTTCTGAAGAAGACAAGAACCGAATCAAGGAGTTCTGTCGACTTTTTTGTGTAAATCTAAATAAAAAGTGGATAGAGTCAAGTAGAAACCAAAAAACTTTTATGAATCGTGTAAGTAATCGCAAGTGGTTGGAAAAAAACATCAACTGGCCTGTTTGTGACAGTGTTGACCTGAGAAGTGAGATGGGCTTTTCGGACGCAGTCTTATCTGAACCTGTGGATATAGATTCCCATGTTCCTACTCTTGCAGTATGTACTGCGGAAGCGGGAACATCTACAGAAAAGGAGCACAGAAAACCATTCGAAGAGTTAAGTAAGAAGCAAAAAAAAAGACGTTCTACTTCCATAGTAGAAGAAAATTCCGAAGAAGAGTTGCAGACCTGGTACATAACAAAATTGAAAGACAACGGCAAAACGAATCTGGCAAAAGTGATCGAATACCTTTCCAGTAATCCAGATGCCCTATCCGAAGTAGACGAGCGACTATTCAAAAAGCAGGGCTTAAGTACTGTCTCTGAAGATAACTGTTTAGCTCTTTATACATCACTTGCGCTCTCGAAATGGAAGTACTTAGCTCTTCGACAATTTCTGAAAGAAGAAAACTGTGCTGCCTTTCCATCTTATCCAAAGCTTGTAAATGCCAAGAAAAGATGTTACCCACCACAAGAGAGTATGGAGATTACCGAAAAAGGAGCTCAAATTAAATTGCAAGCGCTATTGGACCACACTGTGGAAAGGATTTTACTAGGTATTAGTAATTCTGTTGATAGGTCTCAAAATAAAGAACTCAAGTTGACCTGGAAATGGGGACTTGATGGTTCTTCGTCGCAGAGCAATTATAAACAGAAAACGTCTACAGAGTTCGATGATTCATCAGTAGTCATGATAAGCATCGTCCCTCTTCGGCTAGTGTCTACTAGCCCATCTTCTGGGAATGAAAATATAGTTTGGGAGAACCCCACACCTTGCTCAACTCTGTACTGTCGACCGGTGAAGTTCACTTTCACTTCGGAGACAGCTGATTTTATAATGTCTGAAGAGTCTGAGATGAAAAAACAAATTGATGAACGAATATCTACACAGTGTGGAAATATTATTGTATCACATGAATTGCATATGACCATGATTGATGGAAAAGTGGCCAATATTATTGCTGAAGTACCATCATATGCAACGTGTCCTATTTGCTTGGCAAAACCGAGCGAGATGAATAATTTAGACGCTTTGACTTCCAAACCACTTCGTGAAGAAATTTACAAACAAGGAATTTCTTCGCTGCATATGAAGATTCGGTGTATGGAATGTCTTCTCCATATATCTTATAATCTGGATTTTCAACGATGGACTGCTCGAGGCGAACATAAGGCTTTGAAACAAGCTAAAAAAAATACCACGCAACAAGAGTTTCGTGAGCAAACTGGAATGCTGATTGATATAGTCAAACAGGTATGTATTTAATTTTGGCTCTTTTTATGTTGTTTGTGTATTATATCTCTATGTATTGTATATTACAGTATTGTTTTCCCATTTTAGGGTTTTGGAACTACAAATGACGGGAATACTGCGAGGCGCTTTTTCCAAGATTACAAAAGATCATCCAGAATAACGGGAATTGACGAAAATCTGATTTTCAGATTTTCCGTTATTCTACAAGCCATATCATCAGGCAAAAACATTGACTGTGAAAAATTTAGAAGATACTGCAGAGAAACAGCTGATGTGTACGTGCAACACTATTCGTGGTACTACATGCCAGTTAGTGTACATAAACTTCTAATGCACGGTGCAGACATCTGTAACCACTTTGGTGTTTTGCCAATCGGTAAGTAAAAAATAAATATAGTTTGATGTATTATTTGACTCAATTGCGTTTTGAAATTAAAATGTATGTACTTATTCGTTTTAGGTATCTTATCTGAAGAAGCTTCGGAAGCCCGTAATAAGGACTTCAGAAACGTCAGGGAGTGGCACACTCGGAAAACGGGGAGAATAGCAACAAACGAAGACATCCTCCATGGACTTCTAATAAGCTCTGATCCCCACATATCCTACATAAGGCCTAAAATATTGAAACAGGGTCATAATGAGTTGTTGCCTGAAGCAATTCAGTTGTTACAGACTACTGAGCCTCCCTGTGACAGTGAGATTATGGAGGAAGAAGAATGCCTCATAGCAGAGTCCGAAAATTTGCCGGACCCACTAGCACTTCTGGAACAAGAAATAATGTGATCCGGCTCTAGATTATCCTCACAAAAGCCCATCAGGGCTAGGTATATGACAAACAGCCCTTTTCAGGGCTACAATTACTTCACAGTTTCATACGCTTGATTATGTAGATAATTATCAACGACTTGCCCGTACAAATTTAAATTATTTCACCTATCATTAACAAAATTAGTATAACCTGAAACTTATTACGATATTTATTCAACAATAGATAACGTGCAGTTAAAAAAATAACACAGCCAATCAGAGACAAGCATTTTTCGACGACTCATTAGTTATACGCTTAGACGAGCGCAATAACAAATGAGTCATCAATCACAATGCAGGTGCTACCGATAACATAGCAATAATTACTAAATTTCTACCAGAATAATTAGTTATAAGTACCTATGCGCTGTTAAAACTATATATTTAATAAAGAAAAGGTGAATTAGCCTAATGACACAAAAAAATTACTTTGAATTTATTTTAAATGGCAAAAAAAAATCTTACAAAACATTTTTTTTTACCGAATGATTACTCGCGCTGCCGCAGATGGCCGGCGCTGTTTTTTTTTTCGTGGATAGAGAATGACCCTAGCTATCATATACTCACGCCACACACCCAACATATTAGTACAATTGAAGAAAAAAAATTAAACGTGATTCGCTCCATACAAAATAATCTAATTGATTTTTTTCAAGACAAACTATCAACTTTAGAAGAAATGTTATAAGAATAAAAGTTGTCAGGAATATCATAACACGTCATATAAAAAAAAATCGCATCGATATTGGAACTTTGTTGCCTAAGTCCACTAATTTTCAGTATGGGCCCACTGTGCGTCGTATTAAGCCACCGATCGCCGCGCGCTAAGCTCCACCCCTCCCGCGCCTCGCTAATCGCTTGCCGGTCGGCAGAGAGAGCGCGCGTGTTCACTGCAGTCATTTTTCGTTTTTATCAACGCGCGATGTAATTTTTTACCTAATTTCGTAAGCTCATAATTTCAGCAAATATTACTGTTTGGGAAAGTGGATTAAACTAGGGGAAAGGTCTACAAATTCTACAGCTAAAGGCAAGATCAGACAAACATGGGATAAAGATGATTTAATTTCTGATTTAATTTTAGGCAACACGTCCATTTTTTTATATAATTTTGAACCCAATTTACTGTGGTCCATATTTAAAACCATGTGGTCCATATTTTGTCCACTTTTTGCAAATGCAAAATAATCTTATATTTTAGAAAATGTTGATTATTTCTAAGATGTTCATGTTTCTTAAGAATTCTGATATTCGTTTTTGATACCAAATAATTATCGAACTGTTCAAAATATATAAGGCTGATTAATCTTTATAATTCTGAGTTTTATTTCACAAAATCCTTATGGTGGTCCATAATTGGCGCACTTACTCTATAGGTAAATTTTGTGACCTAATTACCTACCTACGTATTACAAAACAGGTAAATTGTAGTATTCATTAGGTCACCAATTTAATAGAAGTTAGGTATTAAGTTATTTTTAGTGATTCCTTGACTGACTGACTGACACAACGCAACACTCAATAGGTACCTCACAGAACATGAATTTTGGAAATGATGATGATGTTTTGAAAGAATGGTTCACATAAAATAGTTTTTCTCAATTAAATAAATCCCCAAGGATTCAAATACCTACACAGACAATGAAACTTGTCCAAAACGCTTTAAAAATATACCATATATGGATTTTTTTAATAGCCAAGTACTTATGCATAGTTGTTTTGAAGTTGATATGAGAATTTAAGATTGAAATGGCGCTTTGCACTACTGTTCGCGGGTTTGATTCTCGTATGAAACAAATATTTTTACCAATAAAATGGGTCTGGGTGTCTGGGAAGTTTCAAAGGGGGATTTGTGTTTTGTGTTGACTCAAATGCGAAGAAATTGTAGTGTGGGATGAAATTTTCTTTTGGAAAGATGTTATACCTTTTTGAATACTTACTTGTATAGTTATGAAGAAAGAAGATTTATTTATTTACACACACATAATTATTAATTAAGTAATTATCCAATAAAACATAATTAAATAAATTAAAATAAAAAAAGCTTAAAAGTCAACATGAAAAAAAAAACTCACCAATTTACAAACACTCCCATCCAAAATGGCGATCACAATTAAAAGCACATAACACCTCATTGTGGATATTGAGAACCGTATGTCCAGAATGCCTAAGCTACACTAAGCTTTGCAGTATGTCCTAGCCAACCATATTACACATGACAGATGACTCAAAAGGCCCGTTTGAATCAGACAGGAGAAAATATTAATAATAATATTTTACTACAAATGACTATTTATGTAAATATTTACATTTGAGTTTATGTTGGTTTTCCCTTTAGGGCCCATTCCTAAAGAGAAAACTAGCATAAACAAACTTATAATATGCGACGTCAATTAAGGGCACCTATCGCCAATCGAGGATCTACAATTGACCAATGAATGAACACGAGTAACTTGTCGCCGGATGTTACATTGTTGCGCGCCTTATTTGATGTGCAGTCCTAGTACCGCTTTCCAGCGGTAAAAGTATTGTATCCACGGTAGCTGATATCGGGTGAAGCTTGGTAGTTTATAAGTGAGTAGTATAATAATATGGGCTAATTTAGTTTATTGAATTTCAGTAATTTATTGTAATTATGCGCCTGGATTGGTCTTGAATGAGTGAATGTTATAGTGACTGAGTTATTCCATAACCTAGAGATAACATAGATGGTGCTTGCAACTGTCAAAATTACACCTTTTCCCTAAGAATATGGCTTAGGTTTTTTTTTAAAACAGGTTCTTCATTGCGGACACGACAATTTTACTTTAGCCATTAGTGTCATACTGCTGGGCAAAGGCCTCATTACTCTCTTTCCACCTCTCTCTGTCCAGACCTGCCAAGGACCAATCTTTATTATTAAAGGAGTCCAGCTCATCCCACCATCTCCGTCTGGAACTGCCAATTTTACTTAAATGTTATTTTTTCAAAGCTCAGTCAAATTGAACTTCTGCGTTTTCCTGTCCAGTGTACCATGTATGTCGGCCATATAACAGTATTATGTATTATTACTAAGTAAATTATCAGCCGCTACATGAAACTAACAATTAAGTCTTACAATATTGTTTATCGCAAATTTTACTCTGGAAATGATTACATTAACGTGATCTAGAGTTGATTATACCCTTTATATGTAGTTTAAAACTAAAGTCTGACTTCCCAAAAGACCATGACAAAAAACAGTAGGAAACAATGTCTTGGAAAATAGTCTTAAAAAAAAGAATATGTTATTTTCTCTCCTTGGAACTATACCTGCACTTTATTTATAAACACTCTTTTAGGATAAAAAAAATACAGCTTTCAACTTGAGTTTTTACTTAAGAGGGTTTGGCACTCATCATTTTTAAACGGTTCAGGTAGGCTCCTATTCAATTACATACACATCTGTCACTAGTCTCTAAAGAATTGAATAGAATACTAAAGGTATTAAAGGTTCACTTGAAAACCAGAGACTGTTTAATAATTTAGAAACACCAACACCTGTTGGGGATTGTTACTTATTTTTCCAAAAATCCCCACTAGGCTGAGTTTATTTAACTAGTGGGGATTTCTGGAAAAAAAATAACAATCCCCACACTTGACTGGTTGATTTGTCGGTGGGGATTTCTGGAATAAATCCATCTGTGTGGCATCACCGCTGAAATGAACCTTTTTGGCGCAGCTCTGAGGCACTTACTATGACAGCATTACATTTTTGTATTTCGATGTTATTGTAACGTGCGTGTTTCATGAACTCATCATCTGCCTAGTTTTTGTCTCAACTATGTTGGGTTCAGTTTCTGGTCTAATTGGATGAAGCGAATACCGATCTGACTTCCACAACCCAGTTACTGGGTAATACGATACTCGCGTATTTCATGAACTGTATGTAGCCAAATAAATGTTTATCTTTCTGTCTTTCAATTTGCTAGCCAGTAGTGCATGACAACATCTTTACCAGTACGAGAAGACCAGCTCTGCAGTCACCAATATGGTTGGTGTGGACCACAATAGAAAAAAAAAACAATTGTTTATGCCAAAATAAAACGCCCATTACAAAAAAAAGACCTACAATTAAATACACAATAATAATAAATTTCTGTTCATTAATAGATTTCTGTTGAGGATGATGACGTTGCAAATGACGATCAAATAGTTAAGGGAATTGATGACTAAAAGCTTCATGAAAACATTGAGCTGGCATTGCCATTATTTTACATAAACGTGATCTTTTAATCTGATTAGTGATTAATAGGTTTGAATGACAACATCGTGAGGAAACCGGCGTGTCCTAGAATCAAAAATTCAAAGACATGTGACAACTACCAACCCGCACTGGGTCCGCGTAGTGGGTACGGCCCACTCGCTCTCACCAAGAGGAAGGCTGTGTCCCATCAGTGGGAACATTATAGACTTATTATGCATTATGCAGGATTGAATAAACATAAGACAGATTAATCTTATTCGTCAGGATAGCCTGTACTTTTTCTTCTTTTAATATAGTATCCAGTGTTTAGTGTGACTTAATTTTAATAAATTTTACCAATGCTAGGTTTTAGGTATTGTTATAAAACACATGACTAGGCCAGATCGCTACATGAATTCAGGTCCAAAGAATACACATAACTTGGATTAGGACTCCTAAATCCAAGTTATGGTCTACCCATGTGTGTCAAATTTCATCCAAACGTGTTCTGCCGTTATAGCGTGAAAGCGTAACAAAGAAACATACAAAAAAATCAAATCATTTCTCTTTATAATATTAGTTCACTTTAGATATATGAAAGCAAATATAGGTAAAGCGCATAAAGAGAAATTTCTATAGGTACTTAATCGTGCCTTTATATCCAATAATAAACTTCTGCATATCAAACACAGTTAATTATTATAGTAAATATAGATAATTTTGATATAATTAACGAGCGTTAACTTAGCATAGGACATTAATGTGAAAGGGGACTGATTAAAATACATAAATATTGAAATATAATGGACGTTATTGGGTACGACAGACTGTGTGTGTTCTATCCCTGCCCGGGTATGCTTAACACCGACCTACGTGTATGTGCCGTACGTAGCATGTTCACAAATATTTCGGCGTCGGCTTCCAGCTGCAGCGCACATACATTACATATCTAATCTAGGTATGTGAGGATCGCAGCAGATGGCGTTCTGCAGTTCCTGCCTATCCACATGGAAAGATGGCGTGAGTGTATGTACGAAATATTGAAAAATTTAAGCATTTCGAATGTTGGCTCCCAGATAAGAAAATCACGATTTTTTCATAGCATCTGTTTTGGACACTAAAAATATGCTTATCTTTTCGGGGCTTTGCCCTGGGTTCCTGCCTGGATACCTACTATTATGATTAGATTTACATTAAACACCAATGTTTTGGTCGAAAATGATAAATTTATATCCTGGAACTTGCCTTATCTGTGGATTAATATTTTGGCAAAGTTAGGATTAAAATGCATTTTTTTTAATACCTACTTATTTCAGAATGGGAAATATTTAATTGATCCCCAAATACTTATTGATCTTCTGAACGGGATCTACAGTTAACTTAGGTAGACTACATAACATGTCGTGGTGGCTCTCATGCAATGCAACATTTTCAATTCATATGTACTTTCTGAGTTTATCTTGGACAGTACTTACTGACATCGGTGAAGGAAAACAGCGTGAGGAAACCTAGACTTATAGTTAACTAGCACTTTGCCTGCGACATCGTCCGCGTGGGTTTCGTACTTTCCTCAAAAAAAATTACACCCTCTCTATCTCCCGTTGAAAGGTAGTTTTCGAAAATTAATGTTTACGATATTTATAAAATACATAATAACAAAAAGGTTTTACACAGAAGTGGCTATCGACTAAATAATTTTGGAGTGTCACAGGGTAGTGTATTGGGACCTTTCTTATTCCTCATATATATTAATGATCTCCCAAATATCACTTGCTATAACACAATCTTGTTTGCCGATGGCAACTATCATTGTGAAATGTTAAAATGCAGACACATATTGAACAAGACATAAACAAAGCAATAGACAACATATTACACTGGTTAAATTCTAACAACCTACAGATTGAAATCATTTTCTATCAAACTCTGAAATCACCAACAAGCTGTATGAGATGAGGTCTCTGCCCCGCAGTGGGACAATAATAGGCTGGTATAACCCTACCAAAAACCACCCTACCTTCCCCGATTTAAGCTTCAAATTACCTTGAACGATGAAATCCATAGAGTTTCTTAAGCAAACAGTGGGACTGTGGGAGGATATTATAATTAAGTGCACAGTCAAAGCTAGGAGATTTAGAAAAAGTCAAAAGTGAATTTAAATTAAAGTACCTGCATAGTGACACTAAGGAAAACTCATTAAACGATTCAAAACATAATATTTTCCTTAAAAAAGTGTTATTTGAAATTCTTATCTGTTCTTTACCATAACATAAATTATACGTATCCATTGTACTGTTTTCTGGGAAAACCTTATAATAAACTATGGCAGGAGAAATATAATAAAAAATACTGAATAGAATTTCAGTTGGTATTTTTAGTTACCAACGAGTATACCATGAAAACAGATGAATTTAGTAGTACTTAGCTAGTGAATAACTTTTAAAATACCCATTGATTTTTTTAGTATGGCCTTATACAGCAATAACGATGTTGAAAAAGTCAAAATTTTACTGGTTTGACATACTATACGGCAACTGCAAATAAATTGCATTGATAAGGGCAAGATAATGATGATCATGATTGGATTGACATATGATTGTCATAAGGTTTCAATAGCTAACGTTACGCTAAGTTTTAACGTCGTGAAAATACGAATAGCTTTGAAAGCGATTGCCACTTGTCTAAGACCACTGGTAACAGCTAGTTGTGAGTAACCAAGGATCGAGTTGAATGGCGATTGATTGAAGAGGTTTATACCCAGCTGTGGACTGCTGCAATAGATGCCGAGAGGCTTATGATGATGATGCGGTTTCTAGAAGTATACTTAGACAAATTGAAAATAATAAAGTTAAACTAGCAGGTAAGTTTATGAATGAACAATTAAACTAGGTAAGTACGTCTTATACTTAGTTTATAAATAAATTTAACGTTGGTACCTTACGGCGTGTCATTTGCGAGTATGACATAATTTTACGAGAATAATGGATACGGGGAATTAATATTGTTCGAAATAGCAATCGTCACTGACGTAATATTAATTTTATGGAATTGTGACACTTTAGGGCTTCTGTACACAAATAGGTAAGTGGTACACATACATGTTCGGGTCGGCATGATTTGGTAAAGCCGGGCGCATGCCGTGCGGCAAAGTTGAATATATTATTATGTGGTTATTGGAAAAACATCAACAACCTCTTAAGAGGTCATTGCACTCATAATTATGAACACTTTTTACTATAATACCAAACCTGAAATTGCGAAAAAAAAATCAGCTGTTCCCTAAATTTTGACGAGTTAAGTATACGAACATAAATGTAGGGAACAGCAGATTTTTTTTCGTGATTTCAGGTTTGGTCCCATAGTAAAAGTTGTTCATAATGATGAGTGCAATGACCTATTAAGAGGTTGTTAATGTTTTTCCAATAACCCTGTATATTTTGGCGCTCGGTTGTGCCGAATCATCCCGATTAAAGTGTGAAAAAAGTGGATTATCTTTACCTACCTACTTTATCTTTAGATACCTACTTAAGAGATCGAAAATTAATTTTCTGATTTTGCTTCTAATAAGCAATACCTACACTCTTGTCAGACGATCAATGGGCCAAACTTATGACCCACGACATCGCGGCAGGTCCAGACGGATATGGCGGGATGAGCTGGACTCTTATAATAAAGATTAGTTCTTGGCTGTTCTGGACAGAGAGAGATGGAAAAAGAGTATCAGGCCTTTGCCCAGCTGTGGGGGATTAATGACTAATAATAAATGCAATGTACTGATGATGTCATACTGCAAACACTAATGACTAAAGTAACATAGTGATTCGTGTCACACCAATCAATTTCGATATTGCATCTAGGTATAGTCTACCTCGTACTTGCTTTAGCACCCTAAGTTCTATTCTATTTTTAATAAATGGCAAGCAAAGCCGATGTCGACTATTCTGCCAATTTCTAAAGTGAGCTGGAAGAACAAGTGTGCATGAGAGAAAAAAAAAATAAAAAAAGTTATAAACGAATAAAATTGGAGATTAAACGAACTTACCTGAAGTGAAGTTCTATCCAAATTATGCTTCGTTGCTTCGTCCGAAGAGATTAGATAACATTGTAGTAATACGTCTAAGGTATCGCCTTTCACCCACTAAGTTTGATTTTTTTTTTTTTTTTTTTTTTTTTATGTAGGTACTTCGTCTTCCTTCTCGTTACTCATGTAGTGTCATTCATTTAGTTGAAAGCCCTTTAATATTTCACTTAAGATATTGGGAGTTATAGGGTTGGGAGGGAACTAATCTCTTCGGACGAAGCAACGAAGCATAATTTGGATAGAACTTCACTTCAGGTAAGTTCGTTTAATCTCCAATTATACTTCGTTGCTTCGTCCTTCGAGATTAGATAACATTGTAGATTTTGAAAGATGGTGAAATATTAAAACACTGATATTTAACTAATTAAACGTATAATGATCAAACAATATTTATTATAATAATTGTTTACTAAAACTAAAATGTAGTTTCTCATTAATTAGGGGTAACTTATAAGTAATTAAATTTTAATCACATTCTAACATAATGCATCAATCAGAGGTTAGGATTGATAAGGCAAATTGATCAGATTGTTCACATTGAATATCTCTATGATAATATCTAGCGAAGACGTTGGAGGTGCCACTCCACCCAGCGGTCTTTCGTATCGTGTCAATATTGACACCAGCTCTATGAGCGGCTGAAGTGGCTGCGTGTCTGGTGGAGTGAGCAGAAAATATTGAGGTGTCAATTCCGCTAATTGATAACATATCTTTTATCCACCGGCTGATAGTATTTGTGGATACCGGTTTATGTGGTTTTTTAACACTTAGGAATAGGCTATTGACATTGTTCCTTAAAGACTTTGTCCTATCTATATAAGCTACCAACGCTTCAGCCGGACATATTTCCGGACGGTCTTTATAAAATGGAATATTAAGACATGGTTGAGCTGAACCTGGGCGAGATGTTTTTATAAAATCGTGTATCTTGATTAATATAAGCTGACCATGGACAGTTATATTTTCGAGTGTTATTTTGCCAATCGTCTGCACTCTGTGTGCAGTTATTAGCACGAGCAAAGTTACAGTCTTTTTGGTCAATTGTTCTAAACTTAAATTACGGTTTGGATACCATTTTGATAATGAATCTAAAACTATTGAGGGGTCCCAAGTGATATTATATTTGGGAGCTGGAGGACGAAGTCTATAAAAACCTTTAAATAGCCTAGTAACACGGTCGTCAGACCCTACTCTCGATCCTAAGATCAAAGACAGAGCGGAGCGATGACTGTTTAAAGATCCGTATTTTAAACCAGAATTAAATAATTCAGTGAGAAAGTAAATTACGTTTAATTACGAATTGACGCTTCATGTATCTCAATATTCTGAGTTTTACAAAAGCTTACCCAACGTCGAATTGCAACGTCATATTGTTTTATTGAGTTTTCAGACAAGGAAGCTATCATAATATCTAAAGCTGACGGTGGTACTCTTCTGTTCCGTAGTGCCGTCCTGATAACTTCCCTGCAATCAACGTAAGCTTCGGGAGATTGTTGGAAATAGACAATAACACATTAGCAGAAGGTGTAAACTGAATCAATTCGGAACAGAGAAGTTTTTGAAACAGTGGAAACCAGGGTTGCGTGGGCCAATATGGGACCATAACAATACCTTCGGCCTGATCGGTTATTATTTTTCTTAAAACTTTTAGTATAACCGCAAAAGGAGGGAATGCGTAGAAAGATAGATTTTTCCAGCTTAAAGTAAAAGCGTTCACAGCGAAAGCTCCAGGGTCTCTATTCCATGATATGTACTTAACACATTTATTATTTAACCTTGATGCGAAAAGATCAATTTTAGGTTGCCCAAAGGCCTGTACAATCTTTTCAAAAGCATGATCTTTGATCTCCCATTCGGTATCGGGGTGAGATTTTCTAGACTCCGCATCTGCTATTTCGTTATCTTTTGAACTTATGTACGAAGCGAACACAAATATACCGCGAGCTTCACACCACTGCCACAAGAATTTTGTGATATCAGTTAGATGTGGAAATCTTACTCCACCCATACGGTTGATGTACGAAATAGCAGTTGTGTTGTCAATACGTAGTAAAACTTGACGATTTTTTAATCCCTTTGCGAATATTTGTAAACCCAAGAATGCTGCTAGGAGTTCTAGATAATTTATATGTTTGACACATTCTGAATTACTCCACTGGCCACTGGCGGTCTCCTCCCCGCATGCTGCCCCCCACCCTTTTTTTTTTTTTTTTTTTTTGCTAGCATCTGAAAATATTTCTAGCGAGTAGCTGTCTTGTCTAATGGGATTGACTGCGTCATCGATTGATTTTAACCACCAGGAGAAATCGTCCTGTAGGTAATGTGGTAAAGTCATGTGGCTATCGTAACTATTTGTTTGACACAGTGCAAGGTATTTGCATCTTTCCATTTGCTTAGTATAAAGCCAACCGTACTGAATCGCGGGGCAAGATGAAGTGAGGAGGCCTACCAAGCGCGCAAAATGTCTTATTTTACAACGAGTTTTGAATTGAAGCGATTGTAATTCTTGTTTAATCAAATTTCGTTTGTCTTTAGGTAAGATTACATTAAATTTTTTCGTATCTATAACGAAACCAAGGTATTTGCAAACGTTACTCGGAATCATACAGCTCTTTTCTATATTAATAATAAATCCTAAGGACTCTAAAATACTTCTTGTTTGTAAAATATTATCTAGGCAATCTTGATAATTATTAGAAATAATATAAATGTCATCTAAATAAATAGATGACAAATAGCCTAATGATCTCAGTAAACAAATTACCGGTTTTAATAATTTTGTAAAAACAAATGGGGCTGTGTTTAGGCCAAACGGTAATACATTGAATTCGTAAATTTTACCCTCGTACTTAAATCGTAAGTACTTTCTGCAGCTCGGATGTATAGATACGAGAAAATACGCATCCTTCAAATCAAGGGTGGCCATGTAACTGTTTTTTGATACTAGTTTTAAAGTTGTTCTCAGATCTTCAATTTTAAAATGATCTGTTATGATGTGCTTGTTTAGAGACTTTAAATTTAATATAAATCTGTTTTTACCATTAGGTTTTTTAATCAGGAAATAACTAGAAAGAAACTGTCCTTTACATGGTTCGCAATGTGAAATAGCTCCACTATTTATAAGATCAGTGATGGCCGCCCTGTATTGAAGGGATTCTGATGAAGATAATGTAGGTAAACTAGGTTCGTATGTCTGATGCACCGGTTTCGCAAACGGTATCTCATAACCTCTTATCCACGATAATATAACAGGATCACTGGTCATCAATTGCCATTGATCATAAAAATGTGATAATCGTCCTGCGGAACGTACCAGGTCTAGCGTCGGGGGGCTGGGCGCTGCTGCAAGCGCGGCGGCTGTCGCGGTTGCTGCTGCGGCCGCGGGCGTGGCGCCGGCACGGTCCTCCTCGCTGCTCCCGCTGGCCGCGTCGGCGGGAACGGAGGCCTTTGGTTTAAAGCCTGAGTAGGGGCCTGCCTTGGCCTCTGTGCTGGTGCAGGTCTTCTGACTGGTGTGTTTTTTTTTTTTTTTTTTTTTTAATTTCAGCGCCTGATTTGGATATGGCTTTTGCAGCTCTGAGAGTATCGGCCAGCTGTTCACCAAATAAGAATTGATCGATTTCTGTGTTAAACAAATGATCTTTAATATCTTTTTTTTTTTTTTTTTTTTTTTTATTTTTTTTTTTTTTTTATTGTAGAACATATAAAACTACGCCTTGTCATGGACTCGTTGTGTTGTGAGTCACACATCAGTCGACCTGCTTCGATCAGCAATTTTATTACTGTCTGGTCTTTGTGATCCGAAGAAAACAATGTATTGAGAGCTTCACCAATACAAGATATACTTGCGGCGACTTGCACCTGTTTATTCTCCAGTGCTTTGTCTTTTTTGATGAGTACATCCGATAAAGCGGCCTTTATTTCTGGATTTAATATCGGTGCGTCAATCTTTGTGCAGTTTTTTGGAATAGGATGCTTTTCTAGCAGCTCCTTTCTGGCATCCTTTGTCAAGCCTGTCGTTGCGATGTGTTCCCAGCGAACAGATAATTCGCCTGTTATATCCGGTCCATATTTTTTTTTTTTTTTTCTTTGAGGGTGTTTCGCCCAAGAGATTCAGTATCTCTTTATCCAGTTCAGGGGGATCGAGCGCTGCTTCAACGGGCAGTTCCGATTGCATTGTCTGTACCACATCTGTAGCAGGGACATGTGTAATTGAGGTGGAGGTACCCGGTTGTGGCTCTTCTGCACCAAGAATCTGAACTGACTCGACTTCGGGCTGAACGTCCATTTCATCTACATAATTTTTTAGTAGGTCATTAACTAATGTGAAGGTAACATTCCTTTCAAATGTACACAATCACTAAAATGTAGGTAGGTATATAATTTACCCAATGGATTGGGAATCCAAAATTATGTGAAGGTAACATCCCCATAAGATGTACACAACACTATTTGAAACATGAACGTCATGTCAAATTATGATACGGATATAGTCCTAAAAACTATTCAAAAAATGTAGGTAGGTATATAATTTACCCAATGGATTGGGAATCCAAAATTATGTGAAGGTAACATCCCCATAAGATGTACACAACACTATTTGAAACATGAACGTCATGTCAAATTATGATACGGATATATAGTCCTAAAAACTATTCACAATATCTTTCTTTTTTTTTTTTTTTTATGGCATTAATAACAAAACACTTCAGCTTACCTTCATGATCCGATAGCTCAGGCGATAGAACAATATTCGCCGATGAGCTACTGCTTTCAGAACAATTTCGAACTCGCGACCGTTTGGTACGTTTATTGATTTTCTTTTCCAGTTTTCGAATCTTTCTTCTCAAATAATCACTGTCGTCGTTTTTGTGACTACGTTTCGGCATCTTCTTTCAATTTTTAACGAAAAGTAGAAAGTAAGTGGTGATCGGCGACGCACTAAAACGCGAATGGATGACACTACAGGAGTAACGAGAAGGAAGACGAAGTAGGTACCTACATACAAAAAAAAAAAAAAAAAAAAACAAACTTAGTGGGTGAAAGGCGATACCTTAGACGTATTACTACAATGTTATCTAATCTCGAAGGACGAAGCAACGAAGTATAATTATTTGATTGATCCAATTGATACAATGTAACCTGTTAAAATGTAATTTGTTAAAATGTTAGGAATAATCGTTTACGGTTTCAATATTTGTAAATATATGAGCACCATGTCTAATTGAGTATTGAGTATTATCATCATAATTAATTCATGTTGTCTTCATGTTGTTGGCTTGCTGCGCGCTTTGGTGTTTAATGTAAGTGCAGCATGCAATTATTATATAAATAAATAAATAATAAATCTGTAATAATACTTTGTAAGTATCTATTGAGAACGGTCATTTTATTCTAGGCACATCGTCTTCACATTTAATTATTAATAATGTGTACAACACAACATTGTAAAACATCGTAAAAGCGTAGTTATGAGGTTTGTTGCCCATACGAAAGAGTCAACTAAAATCAATTCTATTTTCTTGTAAATTTTGTCGTTCAAAAGTGCTTTTAATACCCACTTGAAAAAAAAATGACTGAATTTTGGAGCTTTTGTCAATAGTTGGGAAGCATTTTTTTCTAAGCTGCATGGTCGCGCTCTTGACCTCGATCACGACTGATGGAAAGTGATGGATGAGGTCTATGATGGAACGAGCATGCCCAGAAGATGCCCAAGGCACTGGAACTCCCACGCATCGACGAAACACAGCAGGCTGCTTGACGCCGGACTCCGGTGGGAGGTCGCAAACCAGGCGGGCGTTAGCCCTAGCACCGCAAGGGAAGAATTGGACAATCAGATAAGGTGTTGGGTGGGACTGTCCAGGATGCGTCGAGCGCTCGGTTTAGTTGAGTAGCTGGCGGAACAAACAGCGCTGCACGAAGAGGCTTCTTCATGCATCCCAACAATCCCCAATTACGAGGTTGACTATAATTATACTAATCTATCAATCAATGTTGCAGATAAGTGAGAAATTACCGCGAATTCTTAGTCACAGTTAATAATACAGTAAATGACGATTATGTTTGTCCATCTCTGTACGCATGATCAGAGGAGTTACATTCGCGAACCGTGTAAATGCGAAATTACCGCTCGAGGCTTTATCACATAAATGTTTGAAGCAACCAGTTGTAATTTTAGTTTAGTTGCTGATTATTTTTTGATGCTCTGTTTGTTACAACATTCCTTACGTTGACAACTTAGGTTCTAAGTCCCCAGAATGTCCTAACTCTTAGGACATGCTGGGGAGCTGTGAGTCCTGAGTTTCTGTCATCAGTCTTTTTACTATTATGACATTTGTCAAAATTTTGTCATCGGCAGAAGTTTAGGCTATATTCTGAGTGGCATGCAGACCTTTAGAATATCATAAAGGGGCGTGCACAAACTAAAGTACAGAAAGAAAGAAGAAGGAAGAATTTAGAAGCAAAACTAACAGTAAACGGATCATGCTTTATTTATCAACTAACTAAACATCTTAAGCAGCAATGGTCGCACAGCAAACGCTTCAAGATCGCCATCGCAAGTTATGTGTTAAAGCCACACAAAGCTTCCTTCACCTCTAACCAGTCAGTGCTCCATTAAATTATTCGTGACGAATTCCTAACCGATGGTTAAATAACTGTTATACAAGGTTAACCATACCCTTCGGTGAGATCATGAATCATGAATTACGTAGTTGTTGATCGATGGTTAATTTAATTTAATATTCGAATTGCTTTTTTTTTCACTTCTCGACTTTTCATTATGGACGCTTTTAACGTTCTGCATCGTTCTCACATGCATAATTTTTAACATGAATGATGTAACCAAGACTTCGTAAACATATTATTTTGATTTAAAAGAGTGTCCATGGAGTTTCTTGCCCGTTCTTCTCCATAGGTACCTACGCTTTGGAATGGGCAACTAGCTTCATCTTTCTGACTGACCGACCCCTTGATAATTCAAAAGTGCCTGTAATTGGTTTAATTGAAATAAATGCTTTGAGTTGAGTTGAGTATCGGAATCTGGGTTACTGGTTAACGGAATGTGTTCAAAACCTCTAGTCTCTTAGTCTCTTTACCTTTGAAATAAATTCATACCTCTCGAATACTTGAAGTAGGAGTCGCATTGACATAATTATTTTTAGATTATTGAGTAAGGCATAATCAGCCTATAATGTTTTCACTGCTGGGACACAGGATTCTTGATGAGATAGAGTGGGTCGTAAATCGTAATCCACCAAGCGGGCCCAGTGCGGGTTGGTAGATGGCACATGTCTTCGAATTTTTAGTTCTAGGATAAACCGGTTTCCCCACGATGTTTTTCTTCACTGTTTTGAGAACAGTGTGCAAGGCAAAGACCTCCCTTTTCATTTTTTCTATTCATCTCGATCCTGAGCCAATATTGACCTGGGTCTTCCGCGATGCCGTTAGACGTTTTCAGGAACCCATGTTGTCGTTGTGTTTGCCCACAATGCATCCTTCTCCTTTCATCCTTAATTATTATTGCCGATATAAATACCGAATGTTTGCTGGTTAGCGGCTGAACAACATCGTTTACTTCTAAAATACTACTAGCGACATCTAGTGAGATGTACATACATATAATATTGCTTCAAGGAGGCTTGAATACTAGTCTTTATCAAAAATATTAGAAGTCTGTATACTTCATGTTTTTGGGAGTAATAAAAACATAGAATTGAATGAATGTGTGTGTGTGAAAATTAATGAATTGAAAAGCCGCAACAAGGCAATTTTGTTGAGACCACTATTATATTACTTTACTCTTTGGTTGAGACTCAGCTAAACGCCTGCGCGATGAATTTACCGCATTGTCGCATTTTTAATCTTGCCAAAACAAAACTTGTAGGCGTTTACAGTATCTATCAATTTTGTTCAAATACTTTGTTCGTACGAACTATTCGTTCATTGTAGTCATTAAGATTCAAGAAGGACAATCAATTTCTATCTATGCATCAATCCGGGAGAAATCAGGAAAACTCGCTTACAAACTGTTGTAGTAGTAATGGACTCCACGAGACAGTCTCGAGAGTTCATAAGCAAAATGCTTCCATTCTGTCTTATTTTTTAATGAAACCTAGCTACTAATGTAGACTTTAAGCAAATGTAAAGCATCGTGTTTGTCAAATAAACGTTATCTTATCTTAATATTAAACAAATAGCACAGGAGAAAATCAAAGTCAAAATTATTTACAAAAGAGTTTTATTACAAAATAATAACATTTAGGTCTACCAGAATCTCACGGCATAAAAAAAAATGTGATTGGCAATGTCAATCCATATGAAAATGACTATTTTTTTTATGCCATGAGTTTTCGGTAGTCCACGACTACAGAACACAGTACTGGCCACTTCGTCCAATCAATCACTGAGAGACTAAATAATAACTTATTTATTAAATTTTGTGCCTGACTGTATTATGGCTTGTACAGTCAACGACTAAGTCGTTACTCAAATTTTTTAGTTTTAGTTTGTTAGTAGGTTTTTTGTGTTAGTTTCAGTAGCCTGCGTCGGCGTCATAGCTGCTTTTATTGCTGTCGTATGCGCCTGAAAACAAATTGATTACATTAACTTAATACTGGGCTGCTATAACCTAAATTATACTATATTGTATGCTATACTTGAAGCTTAGCCTTTTCCCAACTATGTCGGGGTCGGCTTCCAGTCTAACCGGATGCAGCAGAATACCAGTATTTTACATGGAGCGACTGCCTACCTGACCTCCATAACCCAGATACTGGGTAATACGATACCCCTTGGTAAGACTGGTTGTCAGACTTTCGAGCTTCTGAGGACCCGTAACGACTGTCAAATAGCTTAACGTGCTTTCCGAGGCACGGAAGGGTCTTGGTATCTAAAGATGGTCACCCATCCATGGACCAAACGTATAAGGTTAAAAGATGATTGGGAAAATTTTACAGTTTCGGGTAGCTTGATGTGCTGGCGTCTGTACATCTCTGCCTAACCTTCAGGTAATTCAGGTGGTGATGATATATTTTATACTTTTACAAAAAATGCAAACATACCTTGAGACCGACTCGTATCTGTGAGCTGCAAACTCTTCAGGATCGCCTCGGGGATGGGAGGAGGGGTGGGCAGATGGGCTCCCTCAGCATGGAAGCCGTTCTCATCAGCTGTGTAGGTGACGGTGTAGGTCTGGCCATCATCACCGATGTAGGAGTAGGAGCCTGAGACTGAGAGGGAACCTTCTTCAGGCTGCGCACCGGGGATCACGCGGCCTGGAATTTAAATACATACATAAATAATAATGTTCCCACTGCTGGAACACAGGCCTCCTCTCTGTGAGAGGCGCCGCAATCCACCCCGCGGGTCCAGTGCGGGTTGGCAGATGTCACATGTCTTCGAATTTTTGGTTCTAGGACATGCCGGTTTCCTCACAATGTTTTCCTTCACCGTTTTGAGAGCAGTGGTGAATGAAATAATTTACACAAAGTAAAGCGCCTGTCTGGGTTCGAACCTACGACCTACAACTCGTAAGTCGCGGCCGTTACCACTTGGCCACCACTGCTTTTAAAATACAATGTTACCTAATGAAAGCTGAAATAAAAGGAAGGCATCGTACCTTTTAGGTTTCCGATGATTTAGAGGTTCAGAATCGTCTTTATTTTATACGGCATAATCAGCCTATAATGTTCCCACTGCTGGGACACAGGCCTCCTCTCGATCTTGCTTACGGGCTTTGTGAACAAAGTTGTAAATTATGCTTCATAATTATTATAACATTGGAAATTAACAACAGAACAGGTACGTCAGTAAATCAGCTATTATACGTGGTTACATAGGTACTTATTTCAGAATAAAAAGATAATATAATAATTTCCGTTTGATTTGATTATTTTTCCTATCCAGTTCCCGTACACACGTGTAAAGTTACGATTTCTTCTTTAAAAAAAATTTTAAATTTTATTTTCAGTTTATTACTTACATAATTTCTTATGCTGAACGCTGTCTAAATAGTCGGTCAAGATGAAATAGCTTTATGATGATGCCAATTATAATATTGCAATAATGAGAAGTGATATGAAAAAGGTAATGGTCTATTGTAACAACAAGTCATTTATTTAAACAAAGTTCACGATGAAATAATAAATACATCGAATATTTCAGAGTCAGTTACTAACGATCATTAACATTTAACATGCAAGAAGGATATAACACTCATTGCATGTGTTCTAGTTACCTCAAATGTTATGGTTAAAGTAATAGCTTTGTACAACTAAAGCTTATTATTTTCAATGTTCGTAGCACGAGTGCAGTTTAGGATTTTATTTCGTGCGACTAATTTTACAGATGAACTTAAAAGGGCACTTCGGAAACCTTCACCCAAAATAGTGTTTTATTAAAACATGAAAATAATTACCAATAGATTAGCTACAGACGAAGGATTGGGTGATAAATGATGTTATTTCTGTAAGTAGGTTTTACAAACACTTTTACACGTCAATCATATTTTTTGAAACTGTTATGAGGTCGGCGTTTCCTATCTGATTACTCTGAGAAGACGGGCCGAAACAAACTCAGAGGTCGCAGTCTTTTCTAAAGTCCAGATATAATCTTGGTCAGATCATGTGAAGACCATGTAGATTGGTGTCTGAAATGGTTTTTTGAGGAAAGAACCACACATTGAGCGGACCTGTCCAGTTAATGCACGCATTTGTCAGTAATCATGCAGCTCAACTCAAAACTTATGTCGTGAGTACTAAAGACCAACTTGAAGATAGATAGGTAGATGTATGTAAAGTAAAACGAAAGGCAAAGTACCTATCTTTCTTCTAACTACCCATTAAAGAAGTCGTGCTGTAGGCAATATTCCAAATCTGCTGGAATTTATTTACATCCTTAGTAAATAAGGCTACCGCGATTCCACCAACACATTAATTTAGTTAAATACCAAGTTTACGGGAATTTTGGAAGTTACAATCAACAGTGATAACACTTGCACTACGAAAATCTCCCATTCTGCTGCGACAGAAAGGCTCTGACAAAGCCTAAATGTTAGCACTGATGTGCAGTTCCCTGTATCTACCTACTGTATCTACCTAACTACCCGAAAATAGAGTCCCAAGAAAATAATATGAAAATGAATACCCACCTTGCTGTTGGGCCTTAGTCCCGTCACTGGTTTCATAAGCATAATGGTATCCCTCTTCATTGATCTCATTCTCATACTGCAAGATCTTGGCTTGGCTGCCCGCAGACTGCCTACCCTGACCTCCAGTGTTGTAAGCTGCATGGTCCTGGCCTCCTAAAGGTGCTTGGAGTCCAGCGTTGGCTCCACTTGAAGATCTCGCATTGGGAGGAAGGTAGATGGAGTTATCCAGGCGAGCGGACGACGCTGCCGATACCAGGGCTAATACGATGAACTGGAATTGAAAATTAGGAGCATTAGCAGTGTAGAATGGGTTGGAGGCGTGTCGAAGAAGTTATGGATCCACCGTTTCATTTATCATCATCATTTCAGCCAAAAGACGTCCACTGCTGGATATAGGCCTCCCCAAGCACCTCCACTTCGACCGGTTCTGTGCTTCTCGCATCCAACGGGTTCCTGCAGCTTTCACAAGGTCGTCGGTTTCCTTGTGGGAGGCCTTCCAACGCTGCGTCTTCCAGTACGCGGGCGCCACTCCAGAACCTTTCGGCCCCATCGGCCATCTGTTCTGCGAGCAATGTGCCCTGCCCACTGCCACTCAAGTTTGGTAATTTTTCGGGCTATGTCGGTTACCTTGGTTCTCCTGCGGGTCTCCTCATTTCTGATTCGATCACGCAGGGAAACTCCAAGCATAGCCCTCTCCATTGCCCTTTGGATGACTTTCATTAGTGAGTAGATAGCTGTAGACCCTTATGGAATGTAATGTACTGTCCTAAACTTAAGTACCTGCTTATCACCAATGATCTTTATGAAAGGGAGACTTGCCTTGTTCCCACTTATCATAGAGCCCAGCATCGTTATCAGTGATTATTTAATAGGAGTTTGTGCGAAATAGCTGTGGTAACATCACAAAAAGTACAAAATATTATCGGCAGACACTTGCAAGTGCAATGGTTATATTTTAATCCTACCCATATATTGACGCAAAACTCTTCAAAACTAAACTTAGTTGAACTTTACGGAGTATTTTAAGCATTCATTATTTTATGTTTTATGACCCATAAACAAAACTCGCAGATTCTGGTCCTAAAGTAACCGATAAAGCCCAAAGTAACAAAGTTTTACGTTAAACTTAAATGAGTGCAGGTGATTGAGGTGAAGGTAACGCGGCGATGGGAAAGGCTAAGGTTCTGAATGTGACCCCATAGAACTCCGGTCACGATCACAACAGTATGGAAGCCTTCTAAGGACGCATTGGGAAAGTTCGTATGCTGGCTTTTTCAGAAGGTATTTCCCAGGATAGCATATAGATAGGAAACCAAAAATTGTTTTTTTTTGGATCTTACAACCTAATTGCGTACCACTTTCAATCAAAATCTTAATGATTTTGAAGGATATTGCTAATCCATCGCTTCATATTATCAAAAAATTGGTCGGCTCAACAACGTAAATAACGCAATGAATGTTGTTAACTGTCAAAATGAAACCCATTGCTACTGATAGTGTGTTACGCAATCACCCCGCTGCCGCTGATTTAATACCTAATTAAGTTGAGTTAATTTGGTTCGAGTTATTAAGCTAATAAGACACAATTAATTATTTATCTTCTGCTATGGTGCTTCTAGCAGCGCATTAAAAGGATTTTGTTTTATAAAGCTACGAATAAAAAAATCGATTACCCCGATCGATCGATCTTCGATCATTTTAAACTTAACATTTGTAACTGTACCTACTTTCTGTGCAAATAAAGAACTATTCTATTCTATTCGATACTCTTAAGAGACTATGGAAGAATTGAACTATTCTCAGTCTAGATTTTATAATTTTATATTTTTTAAGAGACTTCAACAACCTATAAGGAGGTAATTGAACTTTCAGAAATGAACTAATTAATCAATTCTGGAAAGCTTAATATATGTAATACAGGATGGCTCGCACATCGACGCATAAACTATACCTAACTACAGATAATTTATAACCTAACCATGAATTCAGCTTTTGATTCTACACCCCCTAGCGTAGACATTTTTCGCCAGCTGTTTCATAGAAAAATGCAATACCAACCCGGTCAAAATGTATGGAACACCTGATGTATTTCTAAGGTCATCCCAAATAGTACATTTACTTAAGTTCCAATATTGTGTAACTATGTAGGTACAAGCATCTCGCAGGGAAAGGATTTAGTACAGACACCGAACAGCCAGCATAATAAATTAGGCATTAAACAGTTTAGAACTTTGACCCAGTTACCTCTGCAAACTAATCAGCCAACACAACGAATATATTACTAATACTGGCAAATATCCCAATTAAAATTGTACACATAATATCGAAACTTATTATAGGAAAGGCTCGTTTCTAATAACATTATATCAATCTCTTGTATAAGGATGACATAAAAAAGATTGTTGATGGTTTATGTTTCAATTCGAAATTTAAATCATTTTATATTTATAAGATACTAAATATCTTGTTTTTTTCTTCTTCTTTTGCAACTGTGCCGATGTTGACTATTCTGCCAGCGTCACTAAATATCTTTAACAACTGCAATTAAATCTAAAAATCAGACTTCCGTATTTTTTTACAAATTTTATTGTTTTCAGTCACAAAAACGTCTTTTAAATTCGTTCCAATCTAGACAGATGAAACGTCAAAATTAATGAAACTGTATAATTGGCGTCAATCATTCCGAGGATAATATATGCCTTATTACTATGCAGTGAGGGTCTACGTAAATATGTTATCCTTAAGTGCCGTCGTCACTCGCTTTTCGGTCTTATTATAAATCTCCGAAACTAAGCCGTAAAAATTCGTACTCCCAATAGAATAATCAAGATATGGTATTATTGTTTTACAGGCTTCCAAATCTTGGAATGTTATTAATTAGATGTAAATTTATGTTTGTAAGGGACACATTTACATTGAAAATGAATTACCGAAGGACACTAAATTTGCAAATCATTTTATGAAAAGTTACATAAAATTAATTGTTAAAGACTGTCAAACAAACTTTGAATAGGAACTAAAACGATGAGTAGGTTCATATGAACTTATCATTTTGAAGCATAATCAACTTATAATGTTCCCTATGCTGGGACACAGGCCTCCTGTCTGTGAGAGGAAGTGGGTCATAATCTACGACGCGAGCACAGTGTGGGTAGATGTCACATGTCTTCGATTTTTTGGTTCTATGACATGCCGATGCCCTTTCGTTGTTTTCCTCCACCATTTTGAAAGCAGTGGTGATGAAATGTTTGACACAAAGGAAAGTGCCAACCTGGGTTTGAATCTACAACTCGTAAGCCTCGGCCTTTACCACTAGGACTGTTCTAATACCGAACCAAATCTCAATTTTTTGATTACTCAATTTTCGGGCGGTATTAGTCTTCCGTCACGCGGCGTTGCCTGCGGTTATTTCACTGATGTCATAACATTACCACTGACATTACTGTCACACCAGCAATATCGTGGTGGTTGGTGGTACTCACAAGTGCGGTTGTGAAGTTAAAAGCTTTGATGAGGAAGCTTGGGATGTTTTGACATTTTAGGGAAATTAGGGCCGAAGAGAATTTGTGGTCTCTGGTTTGGAACTACTCTGTCATTGATTAATGTGACGAACTAGAAATGAGATGAGGTTTTTGAAAAAATAAATAGAAATATGTTTTTGAAGTGAAAACTTCTTTAGGCGCGTTGGGCATTTTTTGAGTTTGGAAAAAACTATTGAATTCGCGCCACTGTTACCGTAACCAACACCGCTTCGGATGTGTTCGGCTGTCCTCGGGATGTACTCGGTTTTAATGTATATCCGATATGTCAGTGAGTGATGGCAAAGTATTCTGTTTGTGTTTTGTTTTCACTTCTGTCGGCACTCCCGGAGTTTTTATTTTAATACGTTTGTGAATTGACTCGAAAATGATGCATGAAGCTCTTTTTTTGTCTAAAGCGGGGTTTACATTATGAAACTAGTGTCAAGAAACAATACCTTGACTGTTGTGTTTTGGGCTATAGCTAACAGCTAACGTCTAGTTTTTTAAAAGCTGATAAAATCTACTAACACGATAGTTTCATAATGTAAACCCTGCTTAAAACAAAAATGACATTGGAAGTGTCGACAAAAAATTTTGTTCAACCATGCATTTTGACCGTGTAGGTACGGCACTTTTCTGTGAAATAGCAGATTTTTTGTTTTTGATAACCTTCGACAAATTTCTACGCTACCGGTCTAGAATCATATGCTGAATTCATGGTTTCAGTTTACGTGTCGATGTCCCTGCCAACCTCATCTCATCATCTGCCTAGCCTTTTCCCAACTATGTTAGGGTTGGCTTCCAGTCTAACCGGATGCAGCTGAATACCAGTAATTTACATGGAGCGACAGCCTATCTGACCTCCACAACCCAGTTACTCGGTAATACGATGCCCCTTGGTAAGACTGGTTGTCAGATTTTCGGGCTTCTGACTACCCGTAACGACTGTCAAAGTTCCACGAATGACAACCGGGACTAATGGCTTAACGTGCTTTCCGAGGCACGGAGGGTCCTGGTATGTAAAGATGGTCACCCATCCACGGACCAACCACGGTAAGCGTAGCTTAACGTGATCGATCGAATCGTGCGGCTGTTATTTCTTAGCCACAAGCTCCTCTAACTGACGTCTGTCCCTGCCAATCTGTATAGCAAACATAATATTATAAACTGCTAATTGCCAAACTCATTATTTTACAATGTTAAATGTTACTGACATAGTAATGTCAATAATATAATACATTGTAACATGTTGAGTTTTGATATAAGGTCGAGTTGAATCTTTTGACCCAGAAAGGTCATCAGACCTTTAATATGTACGTAGATCACGTCAGCCTGTCATTACGTCACAATATTATAACAATGCCAGCGTTCTTAGAACAGAAAGATCATGGAATGTTAATGTTAACAGCTTCAGTTCTGGAGTTCAAATGCAATCTGCTTAGCCTTTTACCAACTATGTTGGGGTCAGCATCCAGTCTAACCGGATGCAGCTGAATACCAGTATTTCATATGGACCAGCTACTTGTCTGACCCCCATAAGTCAGTTACACAATTGGTTAGATTTGGGAATCACGATATTCCTTGGTAAGACTGGTCTTTGAGGCTTCTGACTACCCGTTACTACGGTCAAATATTTACAGCCGGGACCAACGGCTGAAAATGCTTGCCGAAGCACGGAGGGGTCTCGATATGTAACGGATAGTCACCCTTCCACGAACAGACCGCGGCAAGCGTAGCTTAACCATCGATATTCATCTTATCATTCGTTATTATTTAGTCACGAACCCCTGCATCTGGAGTGAATGGTTGATAATTGTGATATGAACAGTGATCTGACTTCATAACTCCGATTCCGATTGGACGTGATTATGCAATAAGACCAATAAGTGTAGAATAAGGTCGAACTAGGCTAAGTACAACAGCCCTAATCACGATGGAAGGTTGGTTAACAAATTAGAGGCGCACTGAGAAACAAGATAACTTTGAAAACCAATTGACAATCATTTAAATGTAATTCCTTAGTTAAATAACAATGGATCTTACGAAACTGAAATTCAAAGTTCTATAACTAACGGCAGCTCTCAAAACTGTAGAGGAAAACATCGTGAGGAAACCGGCATGTCCATGTGAACCAGAAAATTCGAAGACATGTGACGACTACCCGCACCGGGCCCGCGTGATAGATTACAGCCCACTCCCTCTCGAAGAGAAGAGCCCTGTGTCCCAGCAGTGGGAATATTATAGGCCAATTATGCATTACGAAGGTAGGTAGGCAAAGCAAGGAAAACCTGCTCAGGAGATTCACAGAGGACTCCGCTCTGGGGTGTATTTGTGGTACTGTCCCACAAACAATGGGACACTTAATATCGTGTCCTGCGTGTCCTGTTATCTGCTCATTGGAGGAGCTGATGGATTCACTAAAAATGCCAAACTCGTAGCCGAATTCTGGGCTGACACTATTAAGATTGGCAGCGACACCCTAAGAAGAACATGTTAAAATACGAACTCGTAAAATCTTATTTTCTAGTTGCTCTGAGGGACGATTCTCGTAATTTTAAGAACGTTCACAGTCTGATCTCAGTCTTAATCTGTCAAAAATACCTCTAATTTCCCTACATTTTTGACAAGTGTTTATGACATTGATTGTCGCTGAGATGAGATTGCGACTAGATTTTGAACGTTTTTTTTATTAAGGGAATTGGTCTTCAGGTAATCTGACTTCTAAAGGAATTAAGTACGCCAATAAGGAATTAACTTTGAATGAGTACGGAACAGGGAAATTCTATCTTAAAGTTAGGTCATTTAAGTACTCCCAAATTAAGATTGAGGTTGAAAGTTGAATGGCTTAAAGCTTGCCTGTTTATCTATTTCAGATTAGACAAGCATTCAGCTTCCAAAGTTATTTTCTCATTGTTTCCCTAAGTGTAAAGTTAATAGACACAGATATAAGTACCAATTTGGTAAAGATATCGTAGAAGAATGTTAAGCAATAAGCAAAGTGGGACTTGTTAAGTATGACATAAATTAAGATACATGAAAACGTTTGCAATCGATGGCTAATAGAGCGGCATGTTGTAATAATATCAATGGCTAGCTTCTGCCCGCGACTTCGTCCGCGTGAAATGTCATCCTCCCCCATTCACCTTCTTAGGGGTGGAATTTCGAAAAAAACCCTTTCTTAGTGGATACCTACTCTTCACAAAGAACACACCCTCCAAATTAACTATGACCAGCGGTTTAGGCTGTGCGTTGATATATCAGTCAGTCAGGGCTATTTTTATTTCTATTGGCGCAGTCGTGTAAAAAATACCTGACAATTCCTTTTCAGTATAAACTTTCAATAGATGATAAAAATAATTATCAAAAAAAGGAGAATTTGTAACGATTTCGATGCGCTTAGCTTGATTTCAGAAAATTTAATAACAACAGCAGTTGTAGAAGGTAAGTTTAGTTTTTGGAGTTAAAAGATGAAATATTTTAACAGGAAATAGACTCAATTCGGTAGATGTTATTGTCGAAAATGGAGTTAAATTAAATTGTTAGATTGACTTTCGTGACGCAACTTTGGATGCGTTTCAGCCTGCATAAAGCTGCGCTGGACATAGATTATTAATTTCAAGCACTCTTGAAAAACCGGTCAACGGTTTAGGAATCATTATTTTGCTCAGAAATTCATTCAGTTAAAGATGGATGGCCCAATCCCAGAAAACACTCCCGTCCTTCAAGTAAAAATTTAACCAAAATATACTTCGAACGATCCCATTGCACAGAACACCCGAAAAACACGAATTTCAAAATCACTGATAACGATTTCTTAACACTCACTCTAAGATGGCACTTATATTAGAAAGGTTTGCACTATTACGATTGCTTAAAACATATACAAATATTTGCACAAATACTAACGAATTTCATTGCTGTGTGTCCTCTAGGGAAGATGCTAGCGAAATGTGACTGAAGAGTGAATCTGCCGTATTTTATACTTGGGCTTACTATGCTCAATATTTTGAGTGATATACATTCTGTCTTACATTCGCAGATCAACTCTTTAAAGCCGCTACTCTCATTCAATTTTTAACTTTATCTAGCTTTGATAAAGTTCGCTTTTCGTTGGCTGGTTTTCGGATTTTGGTATCATCCGTAAGGACCAATAATTTAGTTTATTTATTAACAGAATCACTTACAGATACATTATGTGTTTAAAAATGACCTTGAGGTTGTCTTAAAAATGTTTTGACAAATGAAGATGTAATTTTCAAATGTAAATGGGTCTCCTTATTAGTGTTTGACCTGTCTAGATTATTTTTAGACATTCTATTTCACCTGCAGCTAAACGTTTTAGCTAAACAGTACCTGAGCTCAATAATGAATAGCATTTTGTTGTAATTGGTGTCATTATGTTTTGGTAAAGGTAAAGGTTATCGCTGGATAATTTATTAGCAAGACATTAACACTGTAATAATGTAAAGAGAAAAAACATAATTGCGAGGAAGCATTTGGAAATAATAGCATTGGTGAAGCTTTTAGGATTCCTTGATCATAACACTTATGTAAATAATGTGCTGTGGCCTTGATCTTCATCTGCGAAAGGAGTAGGCGATATTTCCTATACACGTTATGTACCTAACGAGTAGGCACATTTCTATTTATCTGCACGACTGCAGCTATTTGTTAACTCTATAGATACTCGGTTGATTAGGGCATTTAATCTTTCTTGTTTTTCACCCTTTCCTATCTTACTTTTCGTAAGCTTTTTATAAGCTTTCATCCTATTTTTACATTGTAATATAACTTCATTATGATCCCTCAAAAACATCGTGAGGAAACCTGGAATTATCACACTAATATTATAAAATATATAAAAAAAAAAAAATTATAACAAACAAACTTACTTTCGCACTTAATGCGAAAGTAAGTTTGTTTGTTACCTTTTCACACCTAAACCACTGAACCGATCATCCTGAAATTTTCCATATTATACGTTGTCAGGTGTACAGAAACGGACAAAGAGTACCTTTCATCCCGAAACAAAGTGCTGGCGATAGATGGCGCCACGTGTCTATTGAACTTTGAACATTATTTAATTCTGAGGCGGTACGAAGTTCGCTGGGTCAGCTAGTAGTTGATAAAAGTCTGAAATCGCTATTTTTGGTTACCTACTATTTATTACAAAAATTGTTATTTTATCATTGTTGAGATTAAGTAGGTATAGCTTAAATAGATTAATAGATTATAGCTTTCTCAAGGAAAAGAGGATCGAAAGTTAATCTCAATCTTACAATCATCATCATTTCAGCCGAAAGATGTCCATTGCTGGACATAGGCCTCCTCCAAGCTCCGGCACTTCAACCTGTTCTGTGCTTCCAGCAGATTCCTGCGGTCTTCACAAGGTCATCCATCAGTCCACCTTACAATCATAAACTAACATAATTATTACTATTACAGTCATTATATCCCCTATAAAAAAAAACATAACCGACATTTTTTCATTAATATTTCGTGTGATCAAATCAAATCAAAATCAATATATTTTATTTCACATAAACCAACATGGGCATGGTTAGTTATATATTCAAGTTTCATGTTTATGTATTAGGTCTCACAAATGTCGCCAAATAGGAATAGGGCCTCCAAATAGCGTTCGCTAACATTTAACTCAATAAGTTCTTAGTACCTTATATACTTGTATATGTACAGTTATTTAGGTAATAAATGTTTGTGTTAAGGATACGGATTTAAAATGGTATTTAAAGCTATAATGAGTTATTAACTTATTGATTAAATATTATGACGGCATGGTTGGTTATATGGTGTATAGATTTCAGTGTTGCGGTAATAGGTTAAAGACATCACATTGAAAAAAAAAAATGTAAAGTGCGAGTCGGACTCGCGCACCGAGGGTTCCGTACGTAGGCGTGTAAATAGTTTGTTACAGAATTTTTTTTTGTAATGTTACTACAAATTCATTATCATCATCATTATCATTATCATATTATCATAGTCATTTACGAATTTCGGTTTTTTCATTTATATTCCTTCTTGCCAAATTTCATGATTCTAGGTCAACGGGAAGTAGGTACCATATAGCCATCAATCGGGCACTAATCCAGACTTCGGACTGCTACTAAGAAATTCCCGATAAAAGGACCCAATAACACTTTGCCCAACCTGGAAGTCAAACCCAGAACCTTGTGGTTAGATAGATGAGAGAAGGTTGGTTAGATATTGGATGGATATCAGCTGTGCCAGTGGTGGGTTATGGCATGGGACAAATGTATTATTTGAAGGTCCCTAAGACAGTATTCTTCCAATTCTGTGTGTGTAAACCAGCCTTAAAGGAGTAGGAAAGTTGATATGCCTATGATATTTTTATTGCATTTTAGAAAATATATTTATAATCATTTGACATAATAATATTTACTTACAATCATTTATATTATAACTACGAGTATTTACAATCTATTGACATAATATTTATCATAATTATGTTATTGATTATTTTTAGTGAAAACTGTTTGGAATTCATAATTTATTATTTTTAGCTGTAATTAATTAATTAATGTACTACATAATTCAAACACAATGCGAATTGTTATATGAATAAATAAAAATAAATAATAATTAAAATACGTTGAATGATATAGAAAGCAACGTCGATTCGATAAAAAACGTTTGACGTTGCTATACATATGTTTTGTACTTTCTTTTTTCTAAAGAGAATTTTACTTTACGTCATGAAATATCCGTGTCCTTTATTCGTATTAGGTAAGAGTACCTATCCTTTTTGGGAAGACCTTTGGACAGCTTAGCAATAGAATTCTAACAAAGATGATACAAGATATCGTGTCAATTTAAAAAATGACAGAAAGATTTCTGTACGCATATTTGAACATCGATAACGATATCTATTTAAAGATGAACGTTTTTTTCGCAATTCTTATCACGATTTACTTAACTGGCAATGAATTGAAAGATTTACATCTCCAAAAATGCTTTTAATTACATCATATATCAAGATCTGATCAAGAAGTCTGTATGTTTACGCACGAAACTGAAAAATCAAGGTGAAAACGCGAAAATAATCGGAGTTAATTTTTTTTTTCTAAATCTCTGCCGTTTGTACTTTCTAAGACAACATACCGTGATGGATGACACTATAAGAAACCTTGGCTTAACAATCCTGATAACATGTAATTATAACTACTTGATTCTTCAAAGTATTCAAAACAAAGCAGGCATTTCAAAGCAGTCTTACCAAGGGGTATCGTATTACCCAGTAACTGGGTTGTGGAGGTCAGATAGGCAGTCGCTCCATGTAAAATACTGGTATTCAGCTGCATCCGGTTAGACTGGAAACCAAACCCAACATAGTTGGGAAAAGGCTAGGCAGATGATGGACTGGTTACTCGAGTGTAGTTTTTATACTTAGTTTAAAAGAATTTACTTATACCTAGATAAAAAATGTTGATGTTTAAAAAAAAATACGATTGTTGTTGCTTGTCTTTAACATTTTGCATGCTATGTTTTATCCTAGCTAAAGCTTGTGCCTCAATTTGTATTTAACACCCTTGTATACCATGTTTTCGCGAACGGACACACACCACACATCGCTCATATATCATCATCACATTTCACCAGTTATTTTTAAGTCCCATGTAACGAGCGAGCCAATTGCCATCAACCGGGCACAAATTCAGATTACGGGCTGCTACTGAGAAATTCCTGATAGAAAAACCCAATAACACTTTGTCCGACCTGGGAATCGAAAACATGACCCCACGCTCAGCAGAATCGCATGCGACCACTACACCAACAAGGCAGTCCAGTGCAGCAGTGAGTGAGTTCTTTGTATGAAAAGTGTCCTGTAGTGTCCTATGTCATGAATCAAAGGATCAATTTTACAGGTATATAAAAAGGGAGGAGAAATAAACTTATTCATATTATTATTTTAAGACGGTTAGCTTTTGAAATTATGTAAATATTTGAATCGTTAATAAAATTATACAGGGACTGCCAAAAAAAAAGGGTTTCTCGTCTTTTTACTGCTGATGCAACATTTAAAAAATTTGGTTTACATCTAACTTTACGTTAAACTTCAATTTGACCTTCTTACACACATTTCTAAGACCAATGTTTAATTTAATCGACTAATAAGTCCACACTTATTGCATATTATCATAAATCAATCTACAGCTTTTGACTTCAATGTATAAATTACATTAGGTAGTGATTTAGTAGCTGTTGGGGTATCACGACTTAATTAAAATTCAAATACGTTTATTTGAACTCCCTTATATCTAGTTATCATGTTTAATTACTAGTTTTTAACCCATTAGACGTTCAAGCAAGAGTGAACAGGCATCTTCTGGGCACGCTCGTTCCCTCGTAGATTTCATCTATTCTGCCGTCATCAGGAAAAAAGGGCATAATTACTAACATTTTTTCCGAAATTGTAAAAATAATATTAGCAGATGGGCCTTTTTTTCTGATTCCGAATATGTGTAGAACTCAATTTCGGAAAAAATGTTAGTAATGCCCTTTTTCCTTATGACGGCAGTATTGCTTTCTAGGTGAGTTCGAGGTCAAGAGCAGCGGAGTAATTTCGTAAAAACTATCAGTAGCAATGACTTTCATTTTGACAGTTCAACAACATTCATTGCGTTATTTACGTTGTTGGGCAGACAAATTTTTCAAACATTATGAAGCAATGGATTAGCAATATCCTTCAGATTGTGATTGATAATGTGTTACGCAGTTAGGGTGCAGGTCCAACCTGCATTAAATTAAAACAAAAACTAGGGTGTACCGTGTACTATTCCTTCTACGATACTCAAGGTAGAATAGCGGAGAAGGGAGGAAGCATGAGCTGGGGACCCTTCCATCCCCACCATCATTTTTTGGGCTAGGGGTCACAAAAAGTACTTGATTCGTCAGTACATATACTAAAATTGGAACGATACAGAGGATGATACGCAAAAATCATGAAGCGTTCCACATTTTTTATCTAGTCAGGGTAACGGCGAATATACAGACGCCTCAAGTTACTACAATCTGTCAAATTTCTTTAATAGATTTTCAACTTTGTCGGTAAAGTATAAGATTCAAAGTTGATTGGGAAAATTTTACAGTTTCGGGTAGCTTGATGTGCTGGCGTCTGTACATGAATCTCCCGGGCCCCCGACTCATGGTACTGGAAGGAACAGTGGGTTTTCAGTTGGTAGGGGTTCGACATAACCCTCCGTTTTCCCCAGACGGAGGGTATTCATGAGGATTTCCCAAAGGCAAAATAAGTCATCAGTTTGTATAAAATTGCATAATACAGTGTGGCAGGGACAATTTCAGTTCATACTAAAATTGCATAATATACCTCGAATCATTACTTCACTTTTGCTTAATTAAGTCCGGAAGTTATTATGTAGTTCCTATATTTATGTTCCATTATTGTCAGTTTGGCACCACAATGATGTTTCAGGTATTTTGCCTGTTAGGGGCGCTACACACTTATTCGGTTCGGCATGTTTCGGCACAGCCGTGCAACAAAATATATATTTGATTATGCAGCCCATACAGACAGCCTATAATATCAATAGTCAGCCTATAATGTTCCCACTGCTGGGACACAAGCCTCTCTGCGAGAGGAAGTGGACCGTAATCCACTACGCGGGCCCAGTTCGGGTTGGAAGATGTCACATGTCTTCGAATTTTTTGTACTAGGACATGCCGATTTCCTCACAATGTTTTCGTACACCGTTTTGAGAGCAGTGGTAATAAAATAATTTACACCAAGTAAAGCGACTGTCAGGGTTCGAACCTATAACTTACAACTCGTTTAGTCTCAAGTCTCACTGCTCCATTTTCTATTTTGCAGCCCTGTTATGCCGAATCATGCCTACCCGAAATAGTGTGTAGCCTGCCTTAGGGGCCGTCTCCACGAGCGAGAATCGCGGCGATATTATCGTCGTGCCACGTATTTCTATACACTCTCTTAGAACGTGTCTTCACACGGCGATATCATCGCGGCGAAAATTTGATGGCACGACGAGACTATCGCCGCGATTCTCTCGCTCGTGGAGACGGCCCCTTCAAGTACTTCTGCACACAGTTAGCTGAGAAAAAAACAATAACGTATCGCCCGTCACCACTCTAGTTAACGTCGACCATGACAGACATTATCTCAAATCGATTCGTTGTCCAATAAAAATAAAAAAACTCAATTACATACATCAATATGGTGAACTTGACATTTTAATGCCATTATATGCATCAATTCATATTTATTACTAGGCTTCCGTTAGCATCAATATTTGTTTTTTATGTGTTTAAGTATCAATGTAATTGATGTTATTACTTGTAACATTTGTAACATTCAGGTCATAATAGATTTTTAGTGCTTAGTGAAGCCTGCGGTTTTGCTTATAATTTTTTTTAAATTTTATTTTACAAAGAATGTTGTAAATTTCAGAGGTACTTACGACAACGTAAAAAAAAAGAAAGACGGCGCATTGCGAAATCTGAAAAACACGCAATCGATGTCTTTATTTATACAAACCGGTCTATTCTGTTAAACATATAATCGTGAAACTTTGGTGAAGTGAGTTTGAAGTGAGCTGTCAGTCCAGCTGTGGCTAGAGATTGACACTATTCACATCTCACTTCACCTGCTTTAACGGTGAGATTTTTACAGAATAGATCGGATGGTTAGCACAAAGTACCTAAACAGGCATACATTGAAATGGTTGATTTTACCGAATAGTCCTTACAGTTTTTGCAGTTAAAGATGTAACTACACTGTCAACATTTCAACCCAACCTTTCCGAAGATTTAGTTAAGTATTTAGAATGAAAATCAAATTTTGTGGGTCACTAAAAATTTTATTTTTGAAAAACCTACTAACGGTTGGCACCAAAATCAAAGGTCTTCTATTGAAATTAGGCTGAGAATCAGCACTTTTTAAACGTCAAAATTACATGAGACTGGCCCCCAAAACACCCGCCCTTCACTACTTCCTATGGCTATATCTGGGAAGAAGAAACGGCGCAACAAACTCCCCAGCAACACAGCTGTCTCTTCAGTTAGAAAAACTTGATTCTACACATTAATAGTAGGTCTGTTATGTATGCCTTTTCATCAGACATACAGACTCACCATTACATTATTATCAAACTCAAAGCATTTATTTCAATTCAGACACTTTTGAATTGTCAAGAAGTCGAAGTCGGTCAGTCTTAAAAAATGAAGCTAGTTGCCCATTCCAAAGCGTAGGTACCTATGGAGAAGAACGGGCAAGAAACTCCATGGACACTCTTTTAAATTGTATTTTTACAAAAATATTAGTTACTTCTTTAATGTTTAATTTATAATTATAATATGTGAGAACGATGTAAAAAAAAAACGCGTTAAAAGCGTCCAGAGTACAGCAAATAGTAACAAAACAATAATCCAAAAATAAAATAATTGAAAATAAGCCGAGGCAGCCTAAGATACTCATACTCCGGTACTTCAATTAGCAAATATTTATGTATAATTCATTAGTATTGATTGCAAGGTTAACAAGTTAACTGTAAAAGTTTGTTTTTGATAAAGGAGTATTGATGATCTGTCATCAATCTACTGTGTAATTTTAACAGAAATGTTAATTGCATGACATCACACTAATATAATCCGCGATCTGAAATATAATTGATTGGTAACCTGAATCTGTGATTACTTTAAAATGCATGTAATTAAGGACGACTATATTATTATTATTAAGAAAAAATGATGAGTTAATTACCACATAACATGTCATAGTTGAAGTGGAGGTGCTTGGGGGGAGGCCTATATCCAGCAGTGGACGTCTTTCGGCTGAAATGATGATGATGATGTTATAGCCGTGAAGCAGCAGTTGGTGCGTTAGAATTGAAAGAAAAAATTACTACAAAATGTATAGTTGGAAGCATATCAAAAATAAAAAATGGAGGATCGAGGATTTTTATAGTCTCCGCCATTTGGATTTTTTTTCAAAATGGCAGCCACGCATGATGCCTATATAAATCGATAGCTGACATCAATGCAAACAGAAAACATAATAGTACCAAACGTAATAAAGCCAATAGTAAAGCGTCGCGTTTCCGAGACATTTTAACATTCAATGTTAATCACGTGACATACTCGTACATATTTCCATGCGTGGCCGTCATTTTGAAAAAAATCAAAATGGCGGACAGCTAGGTAATGCCACGAACCTTCAAAGCCCTTACTATAATTTTTATAGTGCTTTTTGACATATTTTCTTTGAGGAAAACTGACAAGCTCAGATCCTATTATTATTTTTGTCTTTCACATTGAAAAAGTTGCCAGTGTCAAAAACTATAGGTAATTCTATAACTTACACAAAGTAGGTAAGTAGAGCAGTTTATATAATTCCAACTATAATTTATTAAATCTTATCGTGGGACTTTACATTCGTAATTAGATATGAATATGACATTGTTAAAATAATTAGGTACTAAGATGACCTAGATAGTTAACATTTTTTTTGTCGTTAGCGAATGGTTAAGGGCCTGAACTAACACACGCAATTTTTTGCAACAATGAAAGCCGACACAAGGGGCTTGTGTAATTCAATCGATCAGGTTAAGCTACCCTTGCCGCGGCCATTCCGGGGATGGGTGACCATCTTTACATACCAAGACCCCTGCGTGCCTCTGAAAGCACATTAAACCGTTGGTTTCGGTTGTCATACGTGGATCATTGACAGTCATTACAGGTCGTCAGAATCCCAAAAATCTGACAATCAGCTTACCGAAAGGTTTCGTATTACCCAGTAACTGGGTTGTGGAGATTAGACAGGCCGTCGCTTCATGCAAAATACTGGTATTCATCTAATGGTAGCTGCATCTAGTAAGACTGGATGCTGACTGCAACGTAGTTTGGAAATGGCTAGGCAGATGATGAAGGGCCGACACAAATAAAAGCTGTGCGACGTTGCATTGCATAAATTGGCGACGTCACCTGGTAGTTCTAGGACATGCCGGTTTTCTCACGATGTTTTCCAAAAATTCTGGTGACATGTGACACCCACCACTGGGTCCGTGTGGTAGATCACGGCCTCACAGAGAGGAGGCCTGTGTCCCAGCAGTGGAAACATTATAGGCTGGTTATGCCGTTATGCTGACCCGGTAGTTCTTCCTTCGCAAAGAAGAGGAAGAAGAGATTAAAAGGTCTGAGATTGAGGTTAGGCCTTTTTGATTACTTTTAAGAAGTTCATAATTATCGTTCATTTAAAAGTACTTACATCAAATTCTCGTGATCTATCATCTATGATGAATACAATTCATGATGATCTATTAATTTGCTAACAATTACCTACTTACGATAAAACCATCAATCATTACAATAAATGCTTGATTATGTGACGTAAGATTTCATTTGTAATGTTACGAAGGACAGTTGCCAACGAAAGTGACTTTACTCATCGAAAGTCGTACAAAAGTAGTACATTCGAGATCGGTTCGTTCACAAAATGAAATATGTGCCAAAAAAGACAGGTTCTTCCAGAAATGATATTAGAGATCTTAATGATTTAATGAATCCCTCTTTCACTCTATTTGGTGTGAATTAAAGAGAGTCTTTTAAGATCATTTTTTAAATTTTGCTAGCAACTTTTTCAAATTTAGTCATCATCATCATCATTTCAGCTGAAAGACGTCCACTGCTGGACATAGGCCTCCCCCAAGCACCTCCACTTCGACCGGTTTTGTGCTTCTTGCATCCAACGAGTTCCTGCGGCCATCACAAGGTCGTCGGTCCACCTTGTGGGAGGCCTTCCAACGCTACGTCTTCCGGTAAAGTCCCCGGCAAAGTTAGTAAATTATTTTATTTAAGGATTCACAAACCAAATGCCAATAAAGTGCCTATTGTAATCTGCCGTCGTCGTCAGTACACATTTATTTGTCTTAAGTCTAGCAACTTCTGTTACCGACTGTAGCCAGTATCTGATTATAACTTATTGCCCATGTACATATATACACCATTGTCTTAAACAAAGTTTGGTAATATTAGATTGATTACTTTTCTAAGTTCATAAAAGGGATAAGGGTCATAAGGTCAGGGTGAGTGGACTGATCTGTATGGTCCAATGGTTGATAGGAAAGGTTGTAATCCGTAAGATTCCATTTATCATTCTTATTAATTTCTTCATTATGATAACTATAATAGAGACTAGATGTCAGAATATCGGGATAAAAAGTATCCTATGTGTTATTTTAAATTAATTTATTATTAAGCTATATTACTGTAAAATTTCATCAAAATCCGTTCAGCAGTTTTTGCATGAAAGAGTAACAAACATCCATCCATTCATCCTCACAAACTTTCGCGTTTATAATATTAGTAGGATTTGGTTACCTAATTAGGTACCTAGATAAAAAAAAATATAGGTACCTATGGATTTAGGTTTAGGAAAATGATTTAGATTTCAAAACCCTGACCTCAAAACAACCTTTTGATTTGCCTAGTTGTGATGTTAAGAAACATTTCATACATCTGGTTCAGTCATCACATAACACACAAATCAGCCTATAATGTTCCCACTGCTGGGACACAGGCCTCCTCTCAGTGAGAGGGAGTGGGCCGTAATCCACCACGTGGGCCCAGTGCGGGTTGGCAGATGTCACATGTCTTCGAATTTTTGGTTCTAGGACATGCCGGTTTCCTCACGATGTTTTCCTTCACCGTTTTGAGAGCAGTGGTGATGAAATAATTTACACAAAGTAAAGCGCCTGTCTGTGTGGTTCAGTCATCATGGCTATATATTATAATGTAGAATTCACTCACTCACTTGATTCCTTAATCAAAGTTGAGAAAGACAATCACAAAAGCACATACTTTTGATGAGATCTCATTACGTTTTTATACGAACCTTACAACTTTGAAACAATTTGTTGTTAAAACAATTATTTCTGAAGTTCTCCAAGTCAAATAAATGTTTGGCCTTGGACCACATCGAGATGGTAGCATCAATCTTCATTTGTGACTGATGCACGTATTACATGTGTTTTCTTTGTAAATAACTGTGTGTTTTATGTAATTTAGTTTGCGTTTTTTGGTGAGGTCACCGGAATAGTGGATGGGTAAATAAATTGAGTAAGAACAGGCTCTGTTTTGGTATATGAACGTGTTGAAGATGCATTTGGACAAGGGGCTCTAGCTCTTGATGATATATAAGGTGGTTCAAAATTAACCCAACAAACTTTAAGAGGTGCTTTAGACCATCGAACTGGACAAATTTCAATATGGGACCAACTCTGAAATCACGAAAAAATGTTTCATACATTTTGGTCAAATAGGTATTGAAGTTTTGTATTGATCAGCAGATTTTTTTTTTCGTGATTTCAGAGTTGGTCCCATAGTGAAAGTTGTTCAGTTCGATGGTCTAAAACACCTCTTAAAGCTTGTTGGGTTAATTTTTGAAACACCTTATAGAATGAAGAGCGTTGCATGACTTCTTTGCCTATTACACAGGGTAGCAGGAAAATCGACGCGCAAATTGTGAGTTCAGTACAAGCTTCTGAATTTCTGCGTTGAAATTTTTTGCCGATTATTAAAAAATAAATTGCGGTTCCATAAATTTTGACCGAATAGGTATTGCATTTTTCTATGAAACAGTCGATTTTTTTTGATAACCGACTAAAAATTTCTACGAAGGGTTCAGAATCATGTACTGAATCCATGGTTATAAGTTGCGCGTCGATGTCCCTAGCACCCAGCACCCTAATTGCGTATCACACAATCGGAATCTGAATCATTTTGAAGCAAATTGCCAATCCATTGCTTCATGAGTTCGAAAAATTTGTCTGCTCAACAACGTAAATAACGCAACGAATGTTGTTGAACTGTCAAAATGAAACCCATGGCTACTGGTAGTGTGTTAGGTAATTACCCCGCAGTATTAAAATTTGCATTCATATTACAACTTAGCAAGCCTCCATCATAAGGAAAGAGTATGATCCATTGACACAGTCAATACCAAAGGGACAGTCCATAAGTTGCTAACTTACGAGACTTGAATGCCTCACTTAATTTCACAGCACCAGTTATCATCCTGAAGGCTGTGGCGGCAGAAATTTCCTCCGCCATAATAAGGCAATTTGTGCGAAGACTTATACTCTAGTTTCTATTTCTCTTTGTATCCAGTTGTTGGGTGGTTTTCTCATGAATTCATCTTACAATAGTATTTTAAGTGCAAACCTGTTACTAACAATTTATAGATATTTTAGCTGTCCGAAATAAAATGATTTTATTTATTGTTATATTTTTACAGGACCAGAGCAGAAGGCGACAGAGAGAGGTGGAAACAGAGTTTCTTGGATGCAGACTGTAAGAGGATAGTACTTTCCCGATTGAACTATTTTAGATCTCTAGTCTTTCACAAGGGGTTTACTATTACTCTTAAAATGATGTAATCTTAGTAACTAAATCATTAGAGGTCGTTCGTAAGGTCACAATGAGGTTCAAATCACAACGTATTGGCATGCGCTAATTGACTATTTTATTATAAACTAAATTATAAGTCTTCTGATATATTAATTGCAATGTTTATATGCCATAAATATTAGTAGCAAACTACCAATTTCCGTGTAGGTATGTTGAAATCTTAATTAAATGGCTATCGTCGTCTATCAGCAATATTTTTTTTTTTTTTGAGTGGGAAATTATCAAATAACTTCTCCCGCTCTGGGCGGAGCGAGAGCGCGTGTCAGACTCCTACTGACTAAAACCCACCCGTGTTCCTTCAGGTTGCTTGTGCCAGGGGCCACGGTATATCTTACGAACAACCCGCGACCCCGGCAGGGTCTATCAGCTATCAGGTAATCGCCAAATATTTGGGCAAGTAAAAAATTTAAGGGATATCAAGGACACGTTTTTCTTGCCGTGTAAAACTACGATTCTGTCCCGTGTGTAGGCACGACCGTCAGTGTTGTACCTATAGATCTCCATGGAAGCTTGGTGACGGAGACGTTTTTTCTACGGCGCGGTTTATACGCCGCGTGTAGGCACGGTCGTCACTGGTGCTGTATGGATTACTATCATAATATGTAGAAGCTTGTTGACGGACGCTTTTCTCATACGGCGCGGTTCATATTGTAAAGAAACCGTGCCGTGTAGAAAGGGTCTAACTACATAATTGCAGCGGAGGTTGACAGTCAATTTTTTGAAGTGAAAACTTCTTTAGCGGCGTTGTACACTTTTTTTTGTAATGGGTAAAAAATTTTAAGCTCGCGTCAGGACACGTGACCCTGATCGAAAATTCGTAAGACGGATGGAGAGTAGACAGCCGGCGCGGCGTAGGAGTATCCCCCTCTCTTTCTACGGCGCGAAGTTTTCACTTCTGCCGGCACTCCCGGAGTGCAACCCGTCGTTTTTTTTATGCAAGGCAATGGGTTTTCAGCGATGTTTGCAGGTTAGGGTGCTTATGGATTTCAGATACATTACATAGGGATGCAGACGCTTATCTAAAAGATTGGCCGAACATAAAAATTAATGGAGTAGTGTTGGAAAGTAATGATGAAGAAGTCTCTTAAAATACCGTCCGGAGTGTGACTAAAAAGTAGCCCTGACCCTTTTTTGAAAATTCATCATCAGTTCAGCTGAAAGACGTCCACTGCTGGACATAGGCCTCCCCCAAGCACCTCCATTTCGACCGGCTCTATGCTTCTCGCATCCAACGGGTTCCTGCGCCCTTCACAAGGTCGTCGATCCACCTTGTGGAAGGCCTTCCAACGCTACGTCTGCCAGCACGCGGTAGCCACTCCAGAACCTTTCGGCCCCAAAAGAAAAGTTGGAAAGTAAATTTTATATTTGCTTTAAAAAGTATGATAATATATTCGTCTAGTTACAACTAAAGTGTCAGCATACTAACATGCATGCTGTTGTTGAAGGTAGGTAGGTAGAGCTTCTAGTAGTAACATTTTGATAATAATCATCATCCACAGCCCAACTACACCCACTGATGGGCCTCTCTTTTCTCGTGCACGAGAAAAGTGAGGCCCAGAGAGAGAGAGAGAGAGTGCTCCTGTGCCAGCCTCATCCAAGCTATGCCCGCGATGGCAACAATGTCGTCCGCCCATCTCGCCGCCGGAAAATCGACATATCGTCTTCTAGTCCTTGGATGCCACTCTGTCACAGCCTTATTCCATCTGTCATCACTGCGACTTGTCAGGTATCCTGCCCAACTCCATTTTAGTTCGATAATACGTTTTCCAATATCGAAGACCTTATCTCGATGTTTGGAACTCGGTCTATTAGCCTGATGTGTTCTCTATCTCAGCTTGTACACAGCCTCCTGCGTGAGCGTCCTGCGTCGGTATAACATTTAGTCACATCTAATTGAATATTCCAAAACCATTGATCCCAGTGAGTAATATATTCTTGACAGACGCATCGAGAGCCGAATTTGCAACCGCCGTGATATGTGAAAGGTGACATAAGTTAAATAAATAAGATTTATCATTTAGTAGGTATATTGTTGGCTAAGGTATTTCGTTATTATCATAATAATCTTCACGCTTGCTATACGCGTGGGCTGAGCTGCAAACATAAAACGAAGAGTGTTGAAACAATTATTTAGGACTACAAGTACTGTCTGCCATCCTACAGCATGCCAGGTTTACTATCAATTAAAGTGCCAATCAATAACTTTTAATTAAATGAAGACAAATGAGTTATGAACCTTCTGAAGCCGGTGAAAGGGAGCAGGTATTTTGTCCTTATTTCTAGTGTTAACATTATGAACATCACTGTTTTTAGTGTATAAATCTATATTCTGCCTAATATATAGTAAGATGTTGGCGAAGATGAATTGTGATGCAACCGTGAGATTACCAATATCTTAAAAAAATCTCTCAGAGAAACTCGGGCACCTAGTTGGTAAAACGCTCGAAAAGCGCGCCGTTCGATTTTCAGCGCAAAAAGTTGAAAATTCAACAGAATGCATTTATTTAGGTGAACCCTAGTGTTAGTGAAAATTGATTACAAAAGATTTTCCATGGAGTTCCTTGCCCGTTCTTCTCCATACGCTTTGGAATGGGCAACTAGCTTCATCTTTCTTACTGACCGAATTATTTATTTATTTAATCTTTTCGTATACAAAAAGGTACAAAGGCGGACTTAATGCCTTAGGCATTCTCTACCAGTCAACCAAGAATGGTGAAGAGATAAGATGGTAAGTGCTTTGACTGAGCCGAACAATGATAAAAAAAACTATTAAAATTATTGAATTACAAATAAAAAACGGACATAAATACATAAATAGGTTAAAAACCCTTACCAATTCAAAAGCAAATGGTTCAACTGCTATAATTACCCCGTAGGTATGACTATAGACATTGTGTCTTCGATCAGACTTTCTTAGCCATACGGGCTAAAGAAACAGAACCATAACCTCTCATAGAAACATTACCTTGATATGCTTTCCTGCAATCAAAAATGTCACCGCACACTCATATATTACAACTACGGTGGCAAAAAGCTCACGTTTTGCAGTTAAACAATTACTGCACGCTTTAAACCCTTTTACCAGACATTATGTCGTTCAAAACTGAACCATAACTTCCTTAACATAAACTTTAAATTACCTTGAGATTGTGAGATGTGGGTGATGAGACGAAGGAAGGAAAAGGGAAAATAGATTTTGTAGCTACCAAGTGAAGGTGGGTTTTGGCTTGAGTAGCAAGTAGATGATCTTTAGATAGGATATAGAGCACATGCCGTTCTAAGGTTGGTCCGGAACGACACGTTCTATACGTTGAAAACTTTATTAAACCTTGGAATTAAATGATATTTTGTTAGACTGTGGTATTTGTATGATCTCGCTTGATGATTGAAGGTACTTCTTGAGAAACGCATTGCTGAGTGATAGGTCGATGGCACATAATATCAGACGTTCACTGCCGAAAATGGGCTTCCCGATAAGCGGTTTCAATAGAAGGATATGGCGTTACTGATCACGATTTTTTTCCGATGGATTGGTGTTATGGTGTACATAGTTTTTAGTTATTCATTATTTGCCGACCCTTTTCGCAACTATGTTGAGGTCGGCTTCCAGTCTAACTGGATGGAGCTGAATACCAGTATTTTACATGGAGCGACTTACAGCCTACCCGACCTCCACAACCCAGTTACTGGGTAATACGATACCCCTTGGTAAGACTGGTTGTGAGACTTTCGGGCTTGTGACTAATCGTAACGACCGTCAAAGATCCGCGAATGATAGCCGGGACCAACGACTAAACGTGCTTTCCGAGGCACGGAGGGGTCTCGTTATCTAAAGATGGTCACCCATCCACAAACCAGCATCGGCAAGCGTAGCTTAACCTGATCGATCGACTTATGCGGCTGTAATATTTAGCCACGGGGCCGTTTTACAGTCTTCAGTAATTATCTGATCTCATTTCTGATCAATTGTCTGATCTCAGTCTCAATCTGTCAAAAATACCTCTAATTTCTCTACATTATGACTAGTTTTTGACATTTGTATGTCGCCGAGATGAGACTGCGACTAGATTTTGAACGTTTTAAATTACGAGATTGGCCTTCTGATAACTTTGTTCGAGGAATCATTTTGAAATTTTGGCAGTAATTTCATACAAAAACTGTCAAACGTCAATTTTATTCCTCGAATAAAAGTTATTTGGCGATGCCAAAATCATCCCTTAATAAAATAAATGTTTTAGAGTAGGGTAGGGTTACCTTTAAACTATCATTCGTTGCTGTCCGTACAATAAAACATTAATAGAATTTAATAAAAGATGATCCAATTCATCATTCACAAGTTCAATAATTTAAATTCCTCATTTTTGACAACCTTGTCCCATTACATAAACCATAATGGTTGCCGTAATAGTATGTAGGTAACCACTTAACCTATTGCTGATTGCACCCATGGTAAAAGTAAAAATAATATACCTATGGTATGTACATCAAGTGATATTATTGAAGTTGCCAAATGTTAGCGAGATTAGAACGACCTGTTAATTGTAGGGTATTCACGGTTCAACTTTGAACTTTGGGTTGGTACAAGTCATAGGCGACGCGGATTATAAAAAAAAGTAAGTCATAAACTTAAGGTATGACAAAAACTCCTAACTAAAAAGGTAAAAACAAGACATGGATATCGATTTTTTTTGGTTTTCGTAGAGCCGCAATCTCACGTCATGACGTTGCCATGGCATTGCAGTGCGTAGATGTTTGCGGTGGCGCATGTAGATTGTTTCTACACACTAATACGCAAGCGCACAGCAACGATGGTGGCTCGAGTCATGGCCAGCCTTAACAGGGTTCTAAAAATGATTACTGACAGAGTACACTGTCCATATGAGGTTCACTGCTGTCAGTTACATGTGTCACCGTATCGTGTTGTTTACTAACACTTAACTTTTAAGGACTGTTGGGAGATGATTCGAACGGACGAAATTTCCTTAGTAAAATTTTATTTTTAGGATAGCCGAGCGAGACAAAGATTTGTTTTTATGTTTTTATAGACGCGCGCACTCAGTCCTTGATGTCGTTGTCGTCGAATGGCAGCGAGCGGGTGCTTGCACGGGCGACCCGCGCCGCTCGTTGTTCCCCGCGCCTCTCCCGCGGCCCCCGGTTCGCCATGCGCGTGGACATCTTCCCAGCCTTGAAAGAGCTAACTTTCAACAGGTTCCATATCTACCACTCGGCAAGTGTGGTCTGCGCTCATGTGTAGGAGTGTGATAAATTTTTTCAAATGGCTTTTCTGTCTTTAGGTAACTTACTACCAAAAATCACCATAGTTGTTTATAGTGCAAAAAAAAATGGAACGTAAGTAAAAGGAAATTCGGTACACTATCGTAACCCGATTAAACTGCTACCCTTTATAATTCCTAACTGAACGGAAAAAGAAGATGAATATAATATTATGTTATTTGATATACAAAGCAAATTCAGAAAATCACTCGGATATAAAATGCAAGAAAAAACAAAACTCACAACTTAGACCACACAAATTCGAGTAATATAACATGTCAGTTAATTATAGAACCACCTGCTGAATACTGCGACTCGTTACCTGTCGCATGTGGTCACAACAAACTTAGTTCTTTCAATTATTTTCAGATATTTTGTAACTGTGAAGCAATAGTCTTGTCACGTCTAGGGACTGGATTCACAGATCGCACTTTGACTTTACAAAGTAAAGTATGCATTCAATACGCATATAAACCTTATTCTTTTGCAGATAATGTTTATTTTTGTATACGCGAACGTAATTAAGAAGCGTTTTATTCGAATATGAACATCAACAATATACGAATAATGTTCATATTCGTATGAGACGCTTAACATAGCAGGGAGCAGTGGTGGCCCAGTGGTATCGACCCCAACTTACGAGTTGTAGGTCGTGAGTTCGAACCCAGGTAGGCACTTTACTTTGTGTATATTTAATTTTATCACCACTGCTCTCAAAGCGGTGCAGGAAAATATCGTAAGGAAACCGACATGTCCTAGAACCAAAAAATCGAAGACATGTGACATCTACCAACCCGCACTGGGCCCGTGTGATTATGGCTCACTACCTGTCACAGAGTCCTGTGTCCCAGCAATGGGAACATTATAGGCTGATTATGCTTAACAAAACAAATAAAGTCAAAGTGCAGTTTGTGAATCACGCCCTAGGTAGGCGTGAAGGAAGACATTTTTAATATTTAAAGACAACGCCTGAAGGCTTGATGATTGTCCCGATAAAAGACTTTGGATGTGTCAGAAACTCGGAATTATGACGTAACTCAGGATTAAGGTAAAACACATTTTTAAACCATCATCATCTGCTTAACCTTTTCCCAACAATGTTGGGGCCGGCTTCCAGTCTAACCGGATGCAGCTAAGTACCAGTATTTTACATGGAGCGGCTGCCTATCTGACCTCCACAACCCAGTTACTGGGATTTACGAACCCCTTGGTAAGACTGGTTTTCCGACTTTCGGGCTCAAAGATCCACGAATGACAGCCGGGGCCAACGGCTTAACGTGCTTTCCGTGGCATTTTTTCCTAGACCAGAAGGCAATTCCCGTAATTAAAAACGTTGAAAATCTAGTCGCAATCTCATCTCAGCGACAATCAATGTCAACAAGTTGTCAAAAATGTAGGAAAATTAGAGGTATTTTTGACAGATTGAGACCGAGATACGAGAATTGCCTCTCAGGTCTATTCTGTTAAAATCTTACCGTGAGAATTTAGGTGAAGTGAGCTCATTCTGTGCGAAATCATTCCATCTGATGCTAGGGATTGAGACTAATGACAGCTCACTTTAAGCTCACTTCACCCAAGTTATCTCGGTGGGATTTTTAAAGAATACCACTACAGGTCACCTGTCTATCAAATAATGTCCATTGGTTACCCTCAAGTTAATTGGTTAGAAATTAAGAAACCGTGAGACCACACATACATGTAGATGACCCATGTAATCACTTAATCCGTATAATTTTGTAATACATAAGCAATGTCAATTTATGGAGCTTTAAGTATTTTGACTTGCGTTATACTTAAGTAGACACTTGACAAGATGGTTAATTTTGTATTAGACATTTTTTTTTTGTGAGTAGCCTTTAGTTGTGTAATTGGGTAAATGGTGACTTTGAAGAGTAAAAGGTGACTGTGCAGAAATACGTTTATGGATAACTGTGCTTATGACGTCGCAAAAACAAGTTTTTCTCTTCTTGTTCTCACACACTACCTATTGTGTACATGTCTTTTTCATTTCTCCTTTCGTAGGTCTGCTGGACGAAATGTCCTAATAAATAAACTTTGTACTCAATACTATTATTTCGTATCTGTATCTATTTTACTGTGTGTACATACATTTTAATATGCATAAAAAAGTGGCACTCCGGGAGTGCCGACAGAATAGAATACTTGAACACTTACGTGTGTATTTTTTGAATCGTCATATAAACAAAACACAAACAGAATACTTTGCCATCACTCACTGACATGTCGGAAATACATTAAAACCGAGTACATCCCAAGGACAGTCGAACACATCCGAATGTAGCGCGGTGTCGGTAAGTGTCGCGAGTTCAATTGTTTTTCCCATCTCAAAAAATGTCCAACGCGCCTAAAGAAGTTTTCACTTCAATTAATAAAATGTGCATACAGTTCATTATGCATGAATTTAGATCATAAGAATCATTCTTATCATTATATCGGATTGATATATTTTCGTACAGCGACATAAAGATGATGAAGGTGCTATTAATGGAGTATTTTGCTTACATATCATAGTCTGCCTATTATGTTCCCACTGCTGGGACACAGACCTTCTCTCTTCGAGAGGGAGTGGGCTTTAATCTACGTTGGTTGATGTCACATTTTTTGGTTCTAATTTTTGGTTCTAGGACATACCTACCGGTTTCCTCACGATGTTTTCACGGAGGGGCCTCGGTATGTAAAGATGGTCACCACTCCACAGATCAACCGCTTACCTACTCATCCATATGATCCATAATTTAATTTTCGATCGTCATCGTAGATATTTTCTTGTATAAAAGCATAAAACAAAAAAATATGCCTGCAGCAACATAGTTACCTTATTATAACAAGGTTATATTATATTGATTATATTGTCAAGCCTATAATGAATGCCGAGCCAAGTCATGATACTTACTAAAATCACTAGTCAAGATCATTATATTACAACAAGGTCATTACGTTTATAAATACTAATTTAAAACATTTAAATCCACGCCATCATTAAATAGATTAACTGTATTTCAAACAGTAGTTTCATTTATTGCTCGTGAAGATGAAGCGATCAAGTTATGCGTACTTGAACTATTTAAGTAGTTTAGGTATGGTCTTAGTTGTAAAAGTTATGGTGCATGTGAGGTCGATGTTAAGTGCTATCGATTCTATGTGCGAATGGAATCAATTATTTGGTTGGTTATGTACATAGTGTAGTAATAATGAGAGCGAGTGCTTCAGCGTGCTTTTGGATCATTTTTCCCTGACTTCAAAAAAAGAGGTTCTGTATTCGACCCCTATGTATGTATGTTTGTATGTCCGCGATTTTCTCAAAAACTAATGAACCAATTTTGATAACTCTTTCACCAGTGTGATCTACATAATTTCAGGAAGGTTTAAGTGTATAATACATTTGGTAATTATTCTTATGTACGAAGTTATATGCATAATGCCGCTTACTTACGCACATATATCGCGCAGGCACTATACAAGAATTCCGATGACATTTTCGGAACACCTTGTATCACATCGATAAGCTCGGAATGCGGTGCGCAGTCGCAACCGGAGACGTGTCCGTAGATCACGACGGTGGATCACGCGTCGATCTAGATCGCATCGATACACCGATCATCAATGTCGAATGTTATCATAATCGTTTTGATTGGCGCTTGCGCAGAAAGTTATTCAACAATTAGGCAATTGGTTGAAGAAGTTGTTACTGATGATTTGTGGGTTGATAGTAAGTAATTTTAAGGGATTATAAGGTCGAAGATCATCACGGTTTGCTGATGAATTGCAGGTTCCTATTCTGTTTTAATTTCCCCATCATCTTAGGAAATTAGTGGTTTAATAGTTACGAGTAAAGGAACCACATCGAACGATACATTTTTGATAAACCTATAGATTCATTTAAACAAGGTTTTGTCAGGTAGATATAATATAAAATGACGCCTCTGCTCACCGAAGGGCTAGGTAGAGTGTACCTAAAGTGAGAGCAGTGGTGGCCCAGTGGTAACCGCCCCGACTTACGAGTTGTAGGTAGGTCGTGGCTTCGAACCCAGACAGGCGCTTTACTTTGTGTAGCTTATTTAATCAACATTGCTCTCAAAAACGGTGAAGGAAAACATCGTGAGGAAACCGGCATGTCCTAGGACCAAAAATTCGAAGACATGTAACATGTACCAACCCGCGTGGTGGACTACGGCCCCTTCCCTCTCACAGAGAGGAAGCCTGTGTCCCAGCAGTGGGAACGTTATAGGCTGATAATGTACCTATAGTACCTACTTCTAAATTTCGCCAGTTATGTTTGACTCCCATGTACTAAGGGCCTAGTACCATCAACTGGGCACAAGTTCATACTCTGGGCTGCTACTATGAAATTCTAAAAAACTTAAAGTACGCAGACAGCAGCAGCAGACGACGTGTCGCTACGACACTACTAGTTTGTATATGTATTTCTATGGGATACCTTCCGCAGCTACTGACACGTCGCCCGACTACGATACGATGAAAATTGAAATATTGACAGGTCATTAGCACAATGATGTATGACAATGACCTGACTGTACTCAAGTGAAGACAATCATTGTGTAACTTGTTATCACGAGTCGTTACATAAGATTCAATATCGTGTGAATTGGTTTGACAAATAGAGAGGATGTATTTCAGGAGGAAAATTACTTGATAGTTACCGGCAGAAATTACCTAAAAGGTGGGCAATTGAGGAGTTCTGGGTTCCATTCCTGGCTCGGTTAGTGTTATTGGATTTTTAGTAGTAAATTCTAAGAAGTAGCCCATAGTCTGTAGTTGTGGATGGTGTATGACAGTGGTGAAAGGTGAATTTATGACAGAGGTAGGCCAAAGCAAAAAAAATCCAAAAGAAAATTTCAATGATGAATTGACTATAGAGTGGTTATATTCTGAATTTTCGAAGGGAAGCCGGTGGGAATCGAGTTGTATGGTACCTTCGCCACTGGTGTACGACTATGGCCTAGCAAGAGGTTTTTAATAAATAACTGGAGTGAGTAGGTTGTACATTTCTACCTACAAATTCGGAAAAAAGGCGTGATTTTTATCACAATACGTGACTTACCAAACGTTAGATGGACTGTGTGAATGATGATATGAGTAGAAAGGGGCTGACTGCCGAGATGACGACTAATAGATTAGTAGGTATGGAAGAAAAATACATGTTGCGCCGACCCCAAATAAATTAGGATAAGGGCAGTAGTATCATGAAATCAAAGAAGGAAGGAATCAAAGGAAAGAAAATCAAGAAAGAAGAAGAAAGGAAAGGGGAAGGGAGGAAGGGAGGGGGTGGAAGGGGAATCATGAACGGTTATAGTAATTTCAAAAGCTTTAGGCTGTTTTTCCATCAGAGATGTGCTATGCTACGTTGCTATGGATGCGATTGATATCCACCAATCATATTTATCGGTCCACATAGCATAGCACTGGTGGAAAAAGGTTCAACTAAGCTATGTGTTTTTATACGGATGGACGGTTGCCATGGATAGGAGCTATTGATGCGCGAGTGATGTAGCTATGTGCAGAGCAGAGTACTCCCCGTGCCTTCACTACTACTACTATCGATGCATCGCATAGCTCGAGCTGCGCAACTTCCTCGCACAGCTACCCCACGGCGGCGCATCTTCATAGCACATCTTACTTGCTCTGCTACACAGCTTAGCATTAGTGGAAACGGTCGCATAGTGTCGTAGCTTAGCTTTCACATCCTCGCAGCACAGCTGCATAGCACATCTCTGGTGGAAACGCAGCCTTATACTTCAAAAAATCGTAGCTATGATGATAATGCATAGGGCGAAGTAGTAAAAAAAATACCTAAGCAAAAACTGAACTGAAAATCTGACTCACCTAACAGACTGGCAACAACGCCCTCTAGTAACTGTAAAGGAAACCTCAACTATATTAAAATGACCTGATCGAAACACTCTGAAGGTTCTATGCTCTGAATAATATTAGAATGTTGCTGCAGTGTCGATGCGCATAGATTGTAGATCTGATAGTTTGGTTTGCTTTCGTTAGATGGCGTTGTCTATCCTCACGTTATACTAATAGTTGAAAATAAGATTTTAGTTGAATGTATATTTTGATTGGTACCATGAGTGAGTGGCTGAAATCTAGTCGAAGGCTTTTAGTTCCATCGTACGCGAATAGATGGAGTAGGACATTTGGTGTCTGGACAGAAACTATGATAAATGATTTTATTTCTGTAAGTAAGTTTGCACAAACACTTTTACACGTCAATCATATTTTAAAAACTAGATGAGGTCGGCGTTTCCTATCTGACAACTCTGAGAAGAAAGGCCGAAACAAACGCAAAGGTCACAGTCTCTTTTAAAGTCCAAACATAATCTTGGTCAGGTTATTATGAAGACCATGTAAGTAGATCGATGTCCGAGATGGTCTTTTGAGTAAAGAACCATATTATGTGTGCCTATCCTAACTAATATAGATATAGATACGTATTATAAATGCGAAAGTAACTTTGTTACCTTTTCACGCCTAAACCACTGAACCGATCATCCTGAAAATGAAAGCTGTTCCCGAGGAAAACAACAATAACGGTATTCTGATAATAGATGGCGCCACGTGTCTTTCGAAACTTACGTGGGTGAAACCGCAGGGCTCTGCTACTTTATAATATACATTACTCGTTGCATTTTATATCTCCCGCATAAAAATGAAGAAAACTAAAACCCAGCCCGTCGCATCGCATCGCTTGCCCGCACTATTACATCGTTTTCGCATACTTAGCTTCGTTTCATACTTTTTTTATTTTTGCTCGTTTCCTAAGGGTCCTAGCGCGATGTGAAACATATAGCCTTCCTCAAGAATTGGGTTATGAAATGCAAAAAGAATTTTTCAAATCTGACCGGTAGTTCCAGAGATTAGCGCGTTCAAACAAACAAAAAGACAAACTCTTCAGCTTTATTATTAGTATATCAAATCAAATCAAATCAAAATATTTTTATTTCACATAAACCAACATGGGCACTTATGAAACGTCAGAAGCTAGGTGCACGGTTCCAATTGGTCGTTTCCTATGGAGAAGAACCGGCAAGAAACTCCATGGTTACTCTTTTAAAAATAATTGGCTTTTACAATGTTTTCGAGTTACAGTAGGTATGGGAGGACAGCGTAGGCCTGTCAACAAGTACCAGGTACTTGATAAAAATAAAAAATGGTCTACAGATCTAGTCTACAAGGCTTACAAAGTCCTCACATTTACAAAATAAGGATGTATCAAAAGGATAAACAAAATATAAAAATCTACTAAAACCAAGAGATATGATTGCCATTTCAACTAAGAAAGAGGTAAAAAATTAAAATTGTCTGTATATAATGTCAAATAATAAAAAGATTATGTCATAGAAGTATGTACAAATAAAAAATAAACATCGTAATTTGAGAGCAGTTAATAGACATTTACGTAGAACTTATGCCGTCAAAGAGGTGCCAGGGAAGCCACATGTGCAGAAGGAATTATTGCCAAACTACCTTGTCTTCAACGTAGTCTTTAATCTTATAATATGCTTTTTTGATAAGGACTCGTTTGATGAGGGTTTTGAACTTTCCATCGCTAAGTTCTGTAACCGACTTTGGCAACTTGTTATAAAAACGGATGCTGTTTACAAGAAATGACTTGCTAGTTTTAGTTAGTCTAAATTTAGGTATCACAATTTCATTTTTACTGCGTGTATTTATATTATGGAAATCGCTTCTTATTTTGAAAAGTCCTAAGTTTTTGCGAACATACAAAATACTTTCTAAAATGTAAAGAGAAGGCAGAGTTAGTATATCAATTTCTTTAAATTTGTTTCTAAGAGACTCGCGAGGACCCATTTTATATATTGCGCGGATTGCCCTCTTTTGTAAAATGAAAATTGAATCTACGTCAGCTGCCGATCCCCACAGCAGAACACCATAAGACATAATACTGTGGAAATATGCAAAGTATACTAACCTAGCTGTGGCTATATCTGTCAACTGCCTTATTTTTCTTACTGCATATGCAGCTGAACTTAATCTACCTGAAAGAGCTCTAATGTGTGCGCCCCATTGTAATTTTGAATCTAAAGTAATTCCCAGAAATACAGTTTCCGTAATAGCATCTAGTTTTTTGCCATCAAGTTTTAAATTCAGATCCACTTGAGGTACATTTGGTAATGAGAACTTAAGACATTTAGTTTTGTTCGCATTAAGTAAAAGATTATTAGCTGCAAACCATTTCGAAAGAACAGCCAGACTATCGTTGACATGTAAGACATCCGTATCTTTTCTATCTATTTTAAAAATAAGGGAAGTGTCATCAGCGAATAAAATGATATCCGATAAGTTAGCCATCATGTAAGGAAGGTCATTAATATATACTAGAAATAAGAAAGGGCCAAGAATTGAGCCTTGAGGCACGCCCATCTTAACTAGAGACCCCGATGACGTCGCCCCGTTAACGTTTACTTTTTGCTGCCGTTTTGATAGGTAGGAAAGAACAAGATCAGCAGCTTGTCCACGAATTCCGTAATGGTATAATTTACAGAGCAGTGTATTATGGTCAACGCAGTCAAACGCTTTTGAGAGGTCACAGAAAATGCCAATTGCATCCTGGGACTTCTCCCAGGATTCCAAAATGTGACTGATGAGTTTTGCTCCCGCGTCCGTCGTCGACCTACCTTTCGTGAAACCAAACTGGCGACTATGTAAAATCCCATTTGAGTTAAAATGTGACAACATCTGGTCCAGCATGATTTTTTCATAGATTTTGCTCAATGCTGGTAGCACAGATATAGGTCTATAATTGGAGGGATCAAACTTACTACCCGATTTGAAAATTGGTACTACTTTACTATGTTTCATTAGGTCAGGAAACGTACCGCTGTCTAAACATTGATTAAATATGCCTGTTAGGGCAGGGGCAATTGTGTCAATAATATCTCCGAGAACCTTAACAGAAATCCCCCATAAGTCTTCAGTGTTTTTTATGTTAAGACTTTTAAACGCTTTTTTAATTGTGGCAACAGAAATGGGCTTGAATTCAAAGCTTGGAATATCCTTATTAAAGTTTTCTTTAAGAAGAGCTTCAGCTAACATAGGTGATGAGGGGAGAGATTTCGTAACCTCTATTGGTATGTTGGTAAAGAAATGTTCTAGTGTCTCAGCAACTTTCAACTTATCTGAAATGGTTTCATTATCAATTTTTAGGGACAACTCATTCTGATCTCGCTGATTTGTGTTTCCAGTTTCTTTGTTAATTACTTGCCACACAGTTTTTATTTTATTATTAGACATACTAATTTTGTTACTTATTAATTTAGATTTAGCCACAGCGCAGACTCTTTTGAATATTTTAGAATAGTTTCTTACATAATTATGAAGGGCTTGATCAGAAGTTAGTGATTTCTCGTGGTACAGATTATATAAAGTATCTCTGCTTTTTCTAATGCCAGCAGTGGCCCATTCACTAAATTTTGGTTTAGTATTTATAGTAACTTTTTTTACAGGACATGCTTTATTGAATTCTTGGCATACTGTAGAAAATAATGTACCATAGTTTATGTTGGGGTCTTGTGAATCAAAACTAGCTGTTGAAAGATTGCTATGAACATTATTATTAAACATTTTCAATTTATTTTTAGTTAAAGGTCTCAAATGAATGGATTTTTCCGTGTTTAATTTTTTACCTAAGTCAAATGATACAAGTTGACCAGTATGGTCAGACCTGACGCCACTAATTAAGGACGAGTCTTTTATTTTACAATTAGTAAATACATTGTCGATGCATGAAGCTGAAGTTGCTGTTATTCTAGTTGCTTCATTAAATATACATTTTAAATTAAATGATTTAAACAATGAGATTAGCTTACATTTTTCTGGTGAATTAACTAAAAGATCAATATTTAGATCACCACAAACAAAAACGAATTTACTATCTTTAAAAAGTTTACTCAGGATTTCTTCCATTACAATCAAGAATGATGACAAGTTAGAGGCTGGTGGTCTATAAACACATAAGAAAGTATGGCCTTCAACCTCTGCACATGCTACCTCACATAAGCGATCAACAGAGCAAGCAGTGATATCCTTTCTTTCTTTATATCTAAAAGAACTATTACATAATATTAAAGTACCACCCCCTATTGAGGACCTGTTGTACGCACTGGCAACTGAAAAATTATTTACACTAAACAGCATTCTATCTGGTTTTAACCATGTTTCACAAAAACATAAGATATCCATATGATATTTATCTATTAACATTTCCACGTCTAAGATTTTGCCAGAGATGCGATTTATATTTTGGTGATACAGAAAAATATTATTACGCTTCTCTTTTGTCGACTCTAAAAGTTTAAAGAATTAATGACAGTATTAATAGAAGTACTAGATAATACTGTTTCGTCACTTAACCTAGTCTCAGTTAAATTATCAATAACTGCGTGTATATTGTAAGCTAACAAAGTAGCCAATACATGTTTACTTTTCTTGGGAAGAAACATATGTTCCTGAGCTAATACAAAATCCCTAATAAAATAGTTTGTATCAAAATACAATAAACGGTCACTATGACGACATGTCAAAATATGCATTAAGTTGTTTAAACTATAAATGTAATCGTTTTCTACATCATACAAATTATCAGAATATGGCAATGCACATAATATTAATTTACCTAGTTTTAATTTAAGTAGGGTGTCAATACCGTTAACTATGTCCCTTTTTGTTACGCTCAAACTGTTTCCAATTAAAAGAACTACAGTAGTCTGCTCATTCATTTGTGTATGTTTTATTTTATGAACAAGCTCATTAAAATGCAAGTTATGATAACAACAGTTAGCTATAGCATGTTTAGAGCGGTTATTTAATAATGATCCAAAACCTGATCCTAATCTATCAGAAAATACCAAAACATTACTTTGAGTGGGATATATTGTTTCTGTAGTATGAGCTGAAATGGGTGAAGTAGCAGGTACAACATGCTGTGACATGTGAGGTGAATGGGGTGGTGAGGTGGTGGTGTGAGTGGGAGCACAACTACAAGTGATATTATTTGTTAGTGACTCGTACCTCTCTGCATTGTACTTGACTAGGTCCACTAACTCACAGGCCTCCTGCAAGCGCTCGCTTAGCATTTGTTGACTAGACTCATACTTACAGGATATTTCCTTAAGTGTATTTTCCCTACTCAGTAATTCCTTTTGAAGGTTTTGTATGTCAACATAATACATTTGTCTGCTATTTTCCAAGTTATTATTACATACATTTAGTTGGCTTTGTAAGTTAATACATTGTTTCCTAAGATTAATGTTAAACTTGTGAACACTTTGTGTCTTCAAGAGTTTCTTGTACCTTTTAATGTTTTTACTAATTTTAATATATTTCTTAATTTTATTATGACTAGTTGGAGTTGGACATCTAGTTAAGGTATCGTTCCCAGTCAGGTCTATGGTAATGGTGGGCTTCTCATACTCCAGTCCAGATACACTACCAACCAGCTCGTTGAAAAGGTTATTGGTGTTGGCAACCTGTTCGCTGGCTTTCAGAGAGTTGATGGTGGAAATGGTGTTGTGTGCCACACATAATTCTGCTTCAAGGCCTGATATGCGTTTCAGTGCCTGGTCATGAGTGTCACTACAAGTTTGAAAGTCTGACACTAGTTGACGGAGATGGTGATGCTGGTCAAGTATGTCCATGTGCTGGGTGTGAAGTTCTACAAGCTGTCTTTTGAGTTGAGTATTTTTGTCATTAATCCTCTTGACTTCAACCTCGCTGTCCTCTCTTTCCTGCAGCAGCTGGTTGCATTCCTTCTGTGATGCCTCCAGCTTCTTCAGTGCTACACTCAGTTTTTCATTCATATCACGAACCGTGGCTCCGCGGGTCATCATTTTCAAAAAATTCCCCAAATAGCACCTGAAATATGACAAGAAACAACTGAGTGTATGAGGAATCTAAGAGTTGAGAACTTGAGAAGGTGGGAGGGTAAGACAGTTAGCAGGGAATAAGAAAAACAAAAGATAAAGTTTTAGAAAAGATTAAAGAAAAAAAATAAAATATGAAGGTACAAGAAGATAAGAAGCTATTTAATTTATTCTAGGGCTTATCACAATTTTTAATGTTTACATAAAGACTTTTATTATTATTTAGGATAATAACTATTATTGGGCATTCTAGATTCTACTAAGAATGCTAGGGACATGAGATTAGAAGTACTTAACAAACTGTCATCATTTAAACAATGTTTGGTTTTCAAATAATAGGTAGTTTAATAATTAACTATAGCAATTAGAATTTATTCCATCAAACAATAGTAAGTATATATTAGGGATAAATATGTGTAGTAAAGTTTGTAGTGTAAGTTTATGTCTGAAGCAAGTGTTTTCGTCGTCGATTCTGCTTCCACAATTTGTCAAGCAAAAGGAGACATAAACGGTGCCTGTGTGTACTGGACGTTGCTCATAACTCTGAGCAGTGTTTACAGATGATGTATAGTGTGTAAATACAACTACAATAATGATTATCATAAAACAAAATACTCCCCGGGTTCGATGAATTCAAATCCGCAATCCAAACGTTGACAGCCGGTAGATCGATTTTTCGTAATATCGATTATTATAGATTATCACGACCAAAAACACGGCACAAACACTGCGTGTGACACTTTATACTAAGATTGTATGATAAACAATAGATTTAAAACAAAATAAACACAATTAATTAATATTCTAAAATAATTTATCTACGAGGTCGTTTTTTCACGACCTGTCACCAGTGTTGCCAGCGCGCGTCTTATCTCGTATAGATATATAGATCATCTGCCTAACCTTTTCCCAACTATGTTGGGGTCGGCATCCAGTCTAACCGGATGCAGCTGAAAACCAGTATTTTACATGGAGCGACTGCCTATCTGACCTCCACAACCAGTTACTGGGTAATACGATACCCCTTGGTAAGACTGGTTGTCAGACTTTCGGTCTTCTGACTACCCGTAACGACTGATCAAACGACTGAACAAAGATCTCGAGGCACGGAGGGGTCTCGGTATGTAAAGACGGTCAGCCATCCACAGACCAACCGCGGCCAGCGTAGCTTAACCTGATTGATCGACCTGTGCGGCTGTTATTATTTAGCCACAGGCCTCTCTAGTATATATAGATAGATATATTGTAATTATTATAAGAAATAACCTTACTGTTGACCGACTGCTAAAGCAAAGCATGCCCTTTTGGATGTTGTAAAAGGCGACTACAAAATATTGCAAATAGGAATTGGTGTTCAAATTGCTAGAGCACCTTCTTTTATAACCTACTAGCAGCGCCCCGCGGTTTCACCTGCATAAGTTTCGATCCCGTGGGAATATCGGGATAAAACTATCCTATGTCCTTTCCCGGGACTCAAACTATCTCTATACCAAATTTAATCTAAATCGGTTCAGCGGTTTAAACGTGAAGAGGTAACGGACAGACAGACAGACACACTTTCGCATTTAGAATATTAGTATGGATTTGTTACGAAATGCTGGTGATTTAATTATCTACGCAAAGTTACTTCGAATTAAGGAGTGCCATAGAAAGGACGAGCACAACCATGGAACCTGATTCATTCACTTGACTTTAAGCACTTTTGCATAATCAGAATAATTTGATCCACATCATCTTACTCATTGAACATTGAAATTTGACCACATCTATGCCCGGTTTCTGAAGAATTCTTAAACGGTGTTTAAACTTTCAATAGTTGTTGATTCGACATAATTATCTATTTAAGCGAATTCCTTCCTTATGCTCGGTTTTAAGGTTCTCAGATAAACCCTCGCTAATAATTCACCCGACTTTTAAGCTAAATTATTCCTTAATGACGTGTTCAGAAACACGATATCGAACCAATAATCACTATCAAATGGATAAACTCCGTTTAAAAAACAAAGAAGCCGGGCATTAGTCATAAAGCCTAAAGGCGGGTACTGACCGGCGTTACGAGGCGTAATGTAACGTGTTACACAGCGAGCGTTCGTGCAGTCAGTATGGGGAAACAAGGCGCTTGCAACGAACAACGAGCTGCTCGTTGCTCGCTGCGAGTGCTCCACCCCGCTGTCGGCTTTTTGGCGATAAACTTTATGCGTAACTCGTCTTGAAAGTATCTACAATATAATAATGAGTAAATTTCTTAAACCTAACTCTTACGGCCAGTTTCTTTATAAATAGTAACACGCAAAGTAACGTCACAAAAGTCAAAGTAACGGTTAAATTTGTTTCTTCACTATTTTAGTTGTTACTTGAATGATGAAACACACATGTGCTGTACCTAGTATCAGTAAAAGTCACTTTGACTGATTACGTTAGTTGTTGATGGAAAAACTGGCCATTAGACTTACTCATACTTCGACGCCTAAATATCCTTTTGTTTTTGTATTTGTTTATACAACGTGTTTTTTTTATAGCTCATAACTCTAGGGGGTCACTGTACTCATCATTATGAACAACCTTTAGTATGGGACCAAACCTGAAATCACGAAAAAAAAATCAGCTGTTCCCTACATTTATGTTCGCATAAAAATCGTCAAAATGTAGGGAACAGCTGATTTTTTTCGCGATTTTAGGTTTGGTCTCATAGTAAAAGTTGTTCACAATGATGAGTACAATAAACTCTTAAGAGGTTGTTGGTGTTTTTCCAATAACCCTGTATAGTTAGTCAGTCTTTTATTTTAGTACCTAATGTAAATAGAGAGTTAAGAGATGATGGAATTAAATGTCTTGATTACTCTTAGATGTATTAGAAACCCTACATTAAATAAATCAATCGATTTTAATACCTACTCGATTGATTGATGAAATCAATAATTGCGAATTATTCAACATTTCAATAACGTATGGTAAATCAATTTGTATTTTAATTGAAATAACTCAAGAAATAAATGGCTGATCCATTTATTTTAAATGTTCTAATTTGTCTGATATCAATGTCAGAATTGTTTATAACCGTTACAAGCTATTTACGAATCGTAATCCTCTTCTAATTTCCTGCAGGTATCATTCAAAGATACGAAAAAAATAAGGAAGCAAAGGTATTAAAGAAGAGAGATAAATAATAAGTAATTCAGTTAATCCTGTTAGCTGCATTTTTGTATTAAAGTGACGACACGCTAAGAAAAAGAACATGATCTAAGCAATTCACTTCAGAATGTATCAAAGAAAATCACAATTATAATCAGCCTGTAATATTCCCACTGCTGGAACACAGGCCTCCTCTCTGTGAGAGGGAGTGGGCCATAATCCACCACGCGGGCCCGGTGCGGGTTGGTAGATGTCACATGGCTTCTAATGTTTGGTTCTAGGAATTCTCGTATAACTAGTACTGATTCCAAACTACACTTTTTTTTGTAGCCTTACCACTTCATCTTACAGCAGATAGAACAAATTAAGACATCATCACAATACCCATTTACTTCCTGAACCATGACTCACTACAATACCTGGAACTCTGCTGACATCCGAAACAAGCGTGGGACGTTCATACACACATGCATCTAGCGGCAGATCTCACGAAGCTACTCTAAGATCTGCATTGTTGTGCCATGTTGTAATTTGTTACAGACCGACTATTATTCTTGCTATGTTTTTGGTTACGAGGGGCAAAGATTAAATGGTGTGAGAGGGAAAGTAAAATTTTGGATGTTAAGTGCCTATGGTGGTGTTGACTCTGTGAGGCTAATGAAAGTCAAAGTATTTAATAGGAAACGGGATTGTGCGTTGTATACTAATTTGGCTTGCAAATAAAAAAAATCTTATACAAATGCTTAGTTTGTAATCATCACCATGGACAACTTTTACAGTGGGATCAAACCCGAAACCGCGAAAAAAAAATCAGCTATCCCAGCAACATTATTTGCGTTCACATAAATCGACAAAATATAGGGAACAGTCAATTTCTTTTCGCGTTTTGAGGGTTGGTCCCATCATAAAAGTCCCCTTTAGATAGGATATCCTACTAGTACCTATTATAAACGTGAAAGCTTGAGTTGTGAAGAAGTTTGTTACTCTTTCACGCAAAAACTCTTGAACGGATTTTGATGAAACTTTACAGTAACATAGCCTATAAATCAGAATAACACACAGGATAGTTTTTATTTCGATATTCCCACAGAATCGACACTTATGCGGGTGAAACTGCGGGGCGCTGCTAGTAAGGATATAAGTTTGTGTATAAAAACTTTATTATTTTATGTTAGTATCTCTTAGTAGTAGCAGTTAGTATACTTAACTTACTGTTAGCGTGTATCTTCCCACTGCTAGATAAATGCCTCTCCCCATGACTTCCAGTGCTTGCGATCTAGGGCTAACGTGGACCACTGGTCGTTTGTTTTATCCAGCCCGTTCCGTCATCATCTACGAGGTCTGCCGCCACGCCTTCTAGCTATCTCAGGGCTCCACATAGTAACTATTTTGGCCCACCGTTCATTGGGCATGCGGTAACGTAGCCTGCCCAGTCCCGCTTCAACTTTGCGGCTTTACTTAACTTCTTCTAATATATAAAAATCTCGTGTCACAGTGTTTGTTATCGAACTCCGCCGAAACAGCTTGACCGATTTTTCTGAAATTTTTTGTGTATATTTGGTAGGTCTGAAAATAGGTCGGCAATTTTTTTTTTTTGCAAAACAGCGTTTGCTGGGGTCCGCTAGTAATACTATAAAATAACATTTATAGCACTGTGTGACCTAAACCCGCACAAGACTTAAGTTACGCTTTTGTGTGACTTAAGTAGTCCATTTTTACACAGAAAAGCGTGAAAGTGAGGATTTAGGTCACAAGTGCGATAAAATAGTATACGATACTATTAAACACACATTAAGTAGAAACCTTTTATTTACAGCATATTAACAAATTAGGTACACTCTCAAGCTTTTTGTGCCTATGTCTTACGCCAAGTTATTGTAAGTTAAGAAATATTCTAAACTCCTAATAACAAAATGTCACCGCATCACCTTTCGTTCGATCAATCAATGTGGATCTCGATTAATCTAATATAATCATAATAATGTCAGTTTGTTCTCTGTCCCGTCATTATGAGTACATTATGGAAATACGGAATCTTTAATGAACTGTGCTTTCGTAAATGCCACTTTAGAGGCTGCTCTGGCCTGTGTATCAAATTATTATGGTTATCTATATAATATATGTTTTTAGTTGCTTAGTGAAATGTCAAGTAGGTATGGGTTTTTAATAGATTTTTTTGCTTGTCTCACTGGATATGGAGTATATTAGGATATTATTATTAAAAGGTTGATTTGATGTATAACTTAAAAAAAATTACATAGACTTGTTGAATATATTGACAAAATGTTTGCACACATTATTTTCTTATGTATTCTCGTCCATTTTTTTAACTGAAACAATTGCGATAATTTTTATTTTTTTTTAAGAATTCAAAAAATGGGAGTCCTTTGCCTAGTATTGCAAAAGTGAGAGAAAAAAAGTGGTTTTTTAGAAGATCGTACGGAATTTTGGAGGAAACCATTGCAGAACAACGCGAAGCTAGAGAAAGAGCAGAACGACAAATAGGCACAAAACATATTTAAGGAAAAAAAAGTCACATCTGTTTAAAAATTACTACTCTTTGCCAGGGTGAAGGCCACCTATTCATTTTTGTGAGGTCACCCGCAATATGTCTGCTGATACCATCTCAGTAACCAGGGAAATGTTATGATCAGAAAACAATTGAGATGTTAGGACATTGTTTGATATTTATGTATCGAGGTTTGAACCGAGATTGTAATGACGATAGCCTTGCGTTGTGAGACGGTAATTAAGAGGATAGCTCGTGAAATCTGATTCATGGCATTTCTTAATTTTTTAAGCAATGATAATATCAAAGTTTATTTCTTTAAAAATTAATTATATTCCTTCGGTATCTGTGCGTTAAGCCTCCCACAAGGTGGACCGACGATCTTGTGAAGGCTGCAGGAACCTGCTGGATGCGGGAAGCACAGAACCGGTCGAAGTGGAGGTGCTTGAGGAAGGCCTATGTCCAGCAGTGGACGTCTTTCGGCTGAAATGATGATGATGATTGTGTGCGTTTTATTCACAAAACTTTTTGTGACCCGATTTAATAATTAATTTTTTGTCGTTTTGGCCCAACAAGGAAAGCTGTTTGATCACCGCAGCCCCAACTAGATTCTAGAGGACATTGTACTTGGGTAGCAGATGCCAAGTTAACAAGTTTAGTTTCACATACCCTTATTTACCCTGGCTGGCACCCAGAATGTTCAATTTAGAACAAAGTAGTAGTACTTGGAGTCGGAAATAAGTAAAGTGAAAAATAATTGACACATTTTTACGACATGATTGTTATATTGGCGAATTTTTTGATGATCGCTTGTCGCCTGTCATTGCGAGTTCCGATTTCTTCTTATTATGTCGATGGCAATCTAATTGGACTCGGCCAAGAATTCAGCTACGTGTTTGGCGCCATCACTGGCGTCCATCAGTTCCTGTAACGTGCAAACGACAGGACACGCAGGGCACGGCAAGGCGAGCTCAACTGGCATATAGGAAGACTTGTCTAGTGCACGAACACAAGGTCATTACTGCTTCAAAATTAAAAGTAAAAAGAGATCATACGTCACACAAATCATTTTAGTATGATGAATTAATTGCGTGATGGAATAAATTTAGTCTAGTTTTTTATACGTTTGTGTTAAGTAATAAAATGGTGTATAAAAGCAGGTTTATTAGGTTTGAATTTAGAGCATTTTTTTTAGCGGTTACGTACTAATAAACTGAATAAGCCCTAGGTGATAGTAGGTGAAGTTTTAATTATACTATATGTATAGACTTACCAATGGTAGGGGAATGAAAGATGCCAAGTGCCGAAATCCAACATCGTTGGATCGGTTCATTAATAAATTCATTTTTCACTTTTGATTCATTTTGTGTTCAGGTTAAGCTACGCTTGCCGCGGTTGGTCTGTGGATGGGTGACCATCTTTACATACCGAGACCCCTCCATGCCTCGGAAAGCACGTTAAGCCGTTGGTCCCGGCTGTCATTTGTGGATCTTTGACAGTCGTTACGGGTAGTCAGAAGCCCGAAAGTCTGACAACCAGTCTTACCATGTGGTATCGTATTACTCAGTAACTGGGTTGTGGAGGTCGGATTGGAAATCGCTCCATGTAAAATACTGGTATTCAGCTGCATCCGGTCAGACTGGAAGCCGACCCTAACATAGTTGGGAAAAGGCTAGGCAGATGATGATGATGATTCATTTTGTGTTCAGACGTTTCACTTAGAGTGAATGATGCCTAATGAAAGATGAAGAAAACGTGAAACATCTGAGATCTGCTTTACTGCAATCTGCAAAACACTGCATCATTACCACGTTTAATCATCATGACTATAAATAAATAGGCTTTATACCATAATAGCATTAAAAACCAATTAATATCAGGATCTGCAGACATCAATTCATTATAACCACAATATGATCTTGTTTATAATCCATTGAAGACCATTAGTTCCGGATCGAAGACGCTTTGAAACTTGTCGACCTCTGTATAATAACTTTAGAATAATAATTACAATATAATTGCGATTCTACGTAATTTAATTAAAGTATTGAAATGATGGGTGCCCCAGGCTTGGCTTTAGGTGCGGATTTGTGCGGTTAGTGATAGGCGGAGCGGGGAGCGATTAATACTGGGTAGACCGTTTCTTACGGGTGCTTAAATTGCTGACTGAATTTTCTCACAATACTCTTTCAACAATTTTATGTTTAAAGAAAGAAAAAGTATTTATTTTGACTCGCACAGGGAGATCATAAGGAAAATATATTTTTTAAGCTTTATTTTTAACTAACCATAATTTAAAAGCTAATGATTATTATAATTTAAGCTTTTGTTTACAAAAGTAAACAAAAGCTTAAATTATAATAATTATTAGCTTATTTTAATGCTTTTGCATTGAAGCTTAAAATTGTGAAAAAATCCTCAGCAATCTTCTTCAGAATCTTCTTATTATCAAGAAGATTTAAATAAAGGGCCAAAAACCCCGATCTGAAATTTCCATTTATTTATTTTCTCTTTAATGCACTGTGATTGGTAAAAAATAATCGTTCCATTAGTTGATCTGATTATACATTGGATGGTTGTATCGCCTTCCACTCATTTTATACCGTTAGTAAGATACACATTACCTTTCGGTAAAGTCTATAGATCATAGAACCTGCGATCATAGGATCTATGGTCTATCTCTTTCTCTTTTGCAACTACATCGAGCAGCACGGGCCAAAAGATTGATGAAGAGATATCGGCATCTAATCAAAACAAATCGCCCACATAACTGTACCTTCCGCTCCGCTTATCACCATGGTCTATACCCCTCTTCATCACAAACAACTAGATCAGTGGAAACTCATCTTCTAAATGTCACAGCCTTGCAGCTAATTCCTTATGACTGACAAGACATGTGTCATTACAAGTTAAATGTCACATAAATCATTGCACATGAAAACAGGGATATCTGAAGAATTTCGATCAATTAATATCTTAAGAATTTTAATGCAGCTGCGTTATAATTGTTTATATGACATTATTGCATTTTTGTATTTCATAGATAGGTAGGTATGTGAAAAAAAATGTATTGTATACAATGGTAATTGCATTGTATTAATATAGTTATTAATTGTTTTTTTTTTTTAGATGTGTTGGTCTAGATTTATCACATACGTACTTTGGAATAATGCATACTATTGTTTCACTTGTTTTTTGTTGATTAATTTATTGGAACAAGATAATTAAGATCCGCGTTTGTTGTTGTGTTTTTCTTAGCACAGATGTCAGAATAGACTACCCAACATAACATAACATAACATAATCAGCCTATAATGTTCCCACTGCTGGGACACAGGCCTCCTCTACTACTACCCAAATGTTAGAATAAAAACCAAGATCACCAAGGTCCATCGGGATGGAAAATGCGAAGTTTTGTTTCAATTTAATTGCCTTTTGATCGTACATTGAAGCCATTACACACACGACAAACACTACCCAGTCCCATAGCACCCGAAATTCACCCAATCAACTTAGCCTATCGCAGTCCACTGCTGGACATAGGCCTCTCCCAGGCTGCGCAACAATACTCTATCCTCCGCCTTCCGCAACCAAGCTGTCACACCAACCTTTTTAAGGTCGTCGGTCCATCTAGCTGAGGGGCACGTACGTTCCTCACTACAATTGCCAAAAGTGGAAACTTTAAATTCGAGTAATTATCTGTCAAATCTTGACCAATGAGACACAATCACGTGACTATCAGAGGGGCAATTCTCATAATTTTAAAAACGTTCACAGTCAGAAGGCCAATTCTTGTAATTAAAAACTCTCTCAAAACTCATCTCAGCGACACACAAATGTCAAAAACTGTCAAAATGTAGGGAAATTAGAGGCACCTTTGACAAATTGAGACTGAGATCAGACTGTGAACGTTCTTAAAATTACGAGAATTAGCCCCCTGATCTCAGTCTCAGGCTGTCAAAAACAAATTTCCCTACATTTTTTAAATTTTATTGATTGTCGCTGATATGAGATTGCGACTAGATTTTGAACGTTTGTAATTACGAGAATTAAAAACGTTCAAAACATTCGTTAGCCTTCTGATCTGTTGTTACTTTACGCCCGGGAGGTTTTGAAAGTAGGTAATATATTGAATAACTGTACCCTAATAGATATATACAAAAATTAGTAAAGCTAATGAATTTAAATACTAGTTTCCTATTTAAAATCCAATACTTTATATTCTCAATACGGTTCATACTTTATACCTTTGTAGTTTAAAGTTAAACCGATTATCTCGTGCTCCGCCTTAGGCCTGATGGTTTTATTATAATAATACAATTCAAAGACAAACAAATACGGATGCCATATTTATTTTACAACAAAACAAAGCCTCATTCTCAAATCCCTAATCTCCTTGTCCTTATTTCTAAGTGATAAGGTTGGAAGTCGTATAGCAAAATGGAAAGTTCAAGGAAACATATGGTAGAGTGGGTTATAAGATGAGATGTTTGATCTTTATTGTTTTTTGACTGACAACAATATTAATGTGTTATGTTTATGATGGTTCCAGCGATCCATGATAAACTTTTGTTGTCAAGTAAGTTGATTTAGATTTTAGAGGAGCGTTATGTGAATTATATGTCAGATACTTTACATTCCATCGTCACTTAATCAGTTATATACTTTAGTGAGATGTATTCTAAGTTGATTTTTGAGCGACCATTTGTAACAAAGGTCCTAATAAGTTTTTGGTTGCAATGGAATTTGAACTTTGTTAAGTGTGACATTTAGTTTGTTGTTCCATAACTTGAAAATTATCTCAAATCCTTGGCTCTAATATAGAAGAGACTTTTTTTGGGCTGATTGGCACTAGAGCTTTACAGATTTGATTGTCATTGATGTGTAACCGAGTAAATGCAGCTAAGCATGACCTTTGAAAACAATTGAAGCGAACATAGCTACTGATAAATCTATACAAACATATAAAATTGGAGTTTCTGTTTGTAATATTAAAATAAACGCTTTTTACTAAATGCATATGAATGTATACACGGTACATATACCAAAATATTTTTTTTTTTAAATTTTGTCTGTCTGTCTGTTTGTTCGGGCTGATCACTGAAACGGCAGGGCCGATTTTGACGGGACTTTCACTGGCAGATAGCTGATGTAATAAGGAGTAACTTAGGCTACTTTTATTTTAGAAAAATAATTAGGGTTCCGCGCATAAAAATTAAAACGTTTTCCATCATGCACGCGAACGAAGTCGCGGGCACAGCTAGTTACTAATAATTTGATATTTCTTTGGGAGTCGGAATCGAAAACTTCAACGTCATAATATCTACAGCTCGTAATTATAAAAAAGAGAGCAGTGGTGGCCCAGTGGTAACGGTTCCGTCTTACGAGGTATAGGTCTTGGGTTCGAACCCAGACAGGTGCTTTACTTTGTGTAAATAATTTCACCATCAAAACGGTGAAGGAAAACATCGAGAGGAAACCGGCATGTCCCAGAACTAAAAATTTGAAACCATGTGACAAGTACCAACCCACACTGGGCCCGCGTGGTAGATTACAGCCTCACTCCCTCTCACAGAGAGGAGACCTGTGTCCCAGCAGTGGGAACGTTATAGGCTGATTATGCATAATTATTAAAAGAGCGCATTCAAAAAAGTTATCTGTAGTCGGTCGTGAACCTTATTAAGGATTAGGTACCTATGACTAAGGATGATGAAATCTATCATCATCATCATCTGCTTAGCCTTTTCCCAACTATGTTGGGGTCGGCTTCCAGTCTAACACACAACCCAGTTACTGGGTAATACGATACCCTTTGGTAAGGCTGGTTGTCAGACTTTCGGGCTTCTGACTGCCCGTAACGACTGTCAAAGATCCACGAATGACAGCCGGGACCAACGGCTTAACGTGCTTTCCGAGGCACGGAGGGGTCTCGGTATGTAAAGATGGTCACCCATCCACAGACCAACCGCGGCAAGCGTAGCTTAACCTGATCGATCGACCTGTGCGGCTGTTATTATTTAGCCACAGACCCCTTAATGGTGAAATCAAAAGATAGTTATATTAAAAGCAGCATCCATCTGAATTTCAATAACGTTAATCTATAGAACACTAATCCGTAAATATACGTCAACTCTTTACATGCAGTTTTGACCGGCCATATCTTACCTAGTATATTAGATATGACTGGTCTAAACCATTACCTCTTACCAATTCCTTCAAAATATGTATCAAGTGTGTATCTCATGCATGCCAATTACCGTTAATTTTGGCCATAGATTAGCTTAAGCTTTACTTTTGGGCACGATAAAGCCCTGTATTCATTGGAAGCAATGTTGAGCAATGATTGCGCAACATTCTTTCCTCAACATCAAAATTTAGCTGGCAGCAATGTTGCGCGGCTATTATATGTAGATAACTAGCTGCATCCCGCGGTTTCGCGTATCGATCCCGTCGGAATATCGGGCTAAAAAATAGCCTATATGTTTATCCAGGGTGTCAGCTACCTCCATACAAAATTTTATCAAAATTTGTCCAGCCGTTTGAGCATGAAGAAGTAACAAACATAAATAAAACACACACTCACAAAAAAAATTTCGTCTTTATAATATTAGTGTGATAATCATAATAATTATATCATAAAAAATCAAAAGCTAAAAATCATAAGGTAAAAAATCAGAAGCTAAAAAATCACAAGCTAAAAAATCAGAAGCTAAAAAATCAGAAGCTAAAAAATTAGAAGCTAAAAAATCAGAAGTTAAAAAATCAGAAGCTAAAAAATCAGAAGGTAAAAAACCAGAAGCTAAAAAATCAGAAGCTAAAAAATCTGCTGGATGAGAGTTGCCGAGAATCCAGCTTAATGGCGTGCAATTAGAGAGGCTTATATCCAGCAGTGGGCTGATGATGAAGATCTGGAGAAAAGTCGTGCCAGCAACACGAAAAAGAAGAAGCAACATGTTGTGCAACTTGTTTTGCCAATAAATACGCAGTAGACCATCCCACGTTAGTAACCGCTCGATTTACTTACAAATTGGATTAGTCTGTGTTGTAATAATTGGTGTTGCCATAGTGAATAAACTTTGATGCTATTTAAGACCTATCGCAATGCTTTGAGTTACAAAAGGGGTAGATGTCACAGTACAGAATCCGTATGACAGTAATAAATAAATGAAAATGGCTATTAAATATTATTTATTTCATTTAGATGTCTTAGTCGTGCGAAGATTTACGGAACAGCTTTTAGTTTGATAGAAATAAGCTTTATTAGTTGCAGTTATGAGGACCACATGACCTAAACCGCGGTCTTTGTTGGGCTGCACAGAAAAGAAAGAGAAGCGCGATGACACAACGCTGGTAATTTATTGCAAAATATGAAGTTATCTATTTACGAAAAGAGTTTTAGTATGTTGCTTATAGAATCATCTGACAAAAAATCATACCTAATGATTGTATGTATATTAATATGGTTTTTATTGTAAAAATAAAGTTTTTAGAGGTATCTTCATGATTTTTTTCTATCGTACCAAATAAGTGACAAAAAAGTTTACTTTTGATACTTTACTGTACTGTGTAAGAAGAAGTTTTTGTCGTGAGGCTAACAATACAACTAACTTTTTTCTGTTTCTTTTTTGGGCCTCAACCTGGGTCGAATAAAATTTTATTTCTTTCTTCTTCCATTCTGCACCCTAATTGCGTAATACACTATAAATCGGAATCTGAATCATTTTAAAGCAAATTGCTAATCCATTGCTTCATAAGTTCGAAAAATTTGTCTGCTCAACACGTACATAACGCAATGAATGTTGTTGAACTGTCAAAATGAAACCGATTCCGATTGATGTTACGCAATTGCCCCGCTGATCTGGGAGCAAAAGAAAAACATAGAATTTTTCAGCTGCTTATCATCCACGCAGGTCGTAAAAGTCGATTAAGGAAATCGTTCACTCCCACAGAACAGAAGAAACAGAAGAAACTACAAAAGCCATGACGTCTTTACTCAATACCAGGCGCCAGACATATCGAGCCTTTTCAGGAAGAACATCGTAAGCGCCAAAAATCCCAAAAAACTGTTTTATTATTAATCGCCAGATCAACTGATTTTGCATTTTGCATCACCTTCTCCTGTAAAATATGCAAAATGGCGGTTACGATCTTCTTCCTGAAAAGGCTCGATATTAAGTAGAATCATTTATAATGTGTCATAGTTTGTAAAGAAAAGATTTATGTGACTTCATTAACTTATGAGTTCTGTGCTACTGATGTCCAATGTTGTTATGTAAACATCGGATTTATCACTGTTTGAGAAGGTATGGAGATGACACTGCAATAGAATATTATGGTAAATCGAGAGAAGTGGTGGCCCAGTGGTAACGGCTCTATTGTCGTCCAGACGCAGAATCTGTGTTACATTACACGATATATTACATTATACACGTCTGGACTGGGCTTTAGACAGAAAGTTGAATGTAGTTACCAGTTCCAGTTTTTTGAAGTGAAAACTTCTTTAGGTGGGTTGAGCATTTTTTGAGATGGGAAAAAACCATTGAAATCGCGCCAATGTTACCGTAACCGACACCGCTTCGGATGTGTTCGGCTGTCCTCGGGATGTTACTCGGTTTTAATGTATTTCCGATATGTCAGTGAGTGATGGCAAAGTGCCACTGTTTTTTTTTATCTCTATGTAGAAGAACGGACAAGAAACTCCGTGTATACTCTTTTAGCCGTCCAGAACATAACATAATCAGCCTATAATGTTCCCACTGCTGGGACACAGGCCTCCTTTCTGTGAGAGGGAGTGGGCCGTAATACGCCACGCGGGCCCAGTGCGGGTTGGTAGATGTCACATGTCTTCGAATTTTTGGTTCTAGGACATGCCGGTTTCCTCACGATGTTTCCCTTCACCGTTTTGAGTGGTGATGAAATAATTGCTGATAATGATGGTTGTCTACAAAAACCACTTAAGCCAGTAGCCACATACAAGAATTAAAACCAATTAGAATGCCACCGTAAATCCAATCCCTTGTAGGACAGAACCTTTACTTCTCTAACACCTTACAAAGTTAGGCTGACCAAACAGGTTGCATAGATATCACTTTGATCTCACATTAGATATCATAAATTATTTGAGCATCGTTTCCTTTACCTCGCCATATATTACTGCCATTAACTGTTTGGTAATTCGCAAGCCTTTTGAACGAATTCTAAGCGATTTGATTTCATGGCGAATTATTCATTAATGTTATATAATATATAAGTGGCATTAAATTATACTTGAGTGTTGTGATGATATTAATCATCATTGGCTTTTGTGATTAGATTATGAGAAGGATTTGAAATATATGTGTGCATATATGAGTACCTCATTAAGGGTGTGTGATATTGAAGATGGTAGTTTGTTACTACGCCTGTCGTAGGTAATAAGCATGGACATAAAAGGATTATTAAGAAGATGATTTATGTGTGCGAATCATCTGTGTTTATGTGATAGGAATTCAAACAATAAGTTTCAAAGATACTGTGTTGTTGATTTAAAAAAGTGTCCATGGAGTTTCTTGCCCGTTCTTCTCCATAGGTACGTACGCTTTGGAATGGGCAACTAGCTTCATCTTTCTGACTGACCGACCCCTTGACAATTCAAAAGTGCCTGTAATTGGTTTCATTGAAATAAATGCTTTCAGTTTGAGTTTTGAGTTTGAGTGTACTTATTAAACTTTGTTAAAATGTCATAATGAAAGAGAAAGGGATTCTTGAAGGCGAGTATAAGTAGCATCTGCCCGCGTCTTCGTCCGAGTGAAGACAACGGGAATGGACCAAATTTCTTGTCTCCCCTATCCCGTTCCCCGTCGCATCGCATCGCCTGCCCGCGTTTTTACTTCGTTTTCGCCCCTAACGTGATGTTAAATAGCCTTTAGCCTTCCTCAAGAATTAGTTTATCAAATGCATTTTTTTTTTTTTTAATTAGACTTGTAGTTCCAAAGATAAGCGCGTTCATACAAACACACAAACAAACTCTTCAGCTTTATTATAAGTATAATGAAACGTTTTATAAGCAAATCAAATTATAATGTTTTACACAAAAGAAAATGAGCACTTATCGGCAATCATAATCAACATAAGATTAATTACACTGCTCATTACTCATAACCATCTCATAATGAAGATATTGAATCACTTACAAAAATAAAACCTACGAGATAAAACAATGTATTGGTAAACAATACATACGTAGGTAGATGCGCGTATGAACTAAAATGGCGCATTTTGAACACCTGCTGCACTCAACACAGTGGTTCTCAAACTATAAAATAGAGAAACAAATTGTTTTTTTTTTGTTAACCTATACTGTCCCACTGCTGGGCAAACTCCTCCCCCAAATCCTTCCAGGAACTCTTTTCCCGCGCTACCTCGAACCAGCCCTCGCGGTACGCGTCCAGGTCATCTCGCCATCTCTTTTTGGGCCGGCCTCGGCGGCGCTATATGAGAGAACAATGTAAAAAAAAACACACACAAATGAAGAAACAAATCAAAATATAAGATTAAGCATCCAATTACTTTTAAGATGAAATCCAATGTTAATGAGGCATTTATCCAAATTGAAATGAAATAATTTCGCTTAACCATCTTATTCTCAAGGTCAAATCTTTAACAACCACTGACAGTCCCTCCATTTTGGGAACTGGAGGACGCTAGTGAGCACAAATTAAATTACATTAATGAATCTAAGGCGACCTCAGTAGGCTTCAGTTTAATCAATTAGCTGACTATTTTAGGATTCATGCTAAGGCTGATGTAATTGTTTGGTTAGTACCTAATGACTGTATTTTATTTTGTAAGGTTCCCATTTGTATGTGGTTTGTGTCTGGCTTCGTAGGTCTAGATTTTATGAAGGTAGTCGAGATCCTGTGCATCACGCAATGATAGATGTCAGAGCAAATCGTAAATGGCAATAGGCTGGCATATTTGGGTGTAGCAGACGAGTCCTGGAGTGGTGACTGCGTGTGGGGCGCCCCGCTGCGACGATGGACTGACGACCTTAAAAATATGGCTGGATGCCGAAGGCGGAGATCAGTGTTTTCACGCAGCCTGGGAGATGCCTATACAGGGTGGGCAAAAAATTGTGGATCAAACGAAACAGGGCGATAGTTGGGGTTATTTGTAGTAAAAAATATGTTTGTGCGAGAACCCTAACTTGATCTCCTTAAAAGTTATGACAATTTGAGTGTTTACAGTAAGGTTCTAAAGTTACAAATAATTTTTCGTGAGCCTTAAAAGATATTGAAAAAAGTGCCAATACTGATAAATCATGGTACCCACTGTCATAAAAGCACTGTTGTAGTGATGATACTTTTTAATTTTTTTTTTTTTTTACCGTAAATAACCTCAACTATCGCCCTGTTTGGTTTGATCCACGATTTTTTGCCCACCCTGTATATGTCTAGTATTGGACTGCGATACGCTGAGTTGAAATCTTGAAATCGCAAGGGAATTGTTGCAGTGTTCCATTTTAAATTATAACAGAATCAGCTACCGTACATCGGCTTTAGCAAATTTATATCCGGAAATGGTTATCCTCCATTTTAAATTTCAAATAGCTGATCAGAAATAGTACCTTTTTTTTCAAGTTTACACGGACTTTTGAGACGCTCCTTTCAACACAGACATGATAATATAATCTTTATTTGAAATGCATTGTAAACAAACACTCGTGAAATTAAAAATAAAAGGTTCACAAACAAATAATCCTTACCATTAACATGATACACACTATAAAAAACAAGGCAGTAATTTTTACCTAATCTACAATTTTTATGAACCCCAATGCAGAAATGTAATTATAGAAATCTGCAATCACAATAATTACTTTATTTAAACAATGCTGGCTTTCTACTCTGCCTCAAATAGGCCTAGCGTGACGGTTGTGTAACAATTGTAAGAGTTAAATGTTATATTAAATTATAACTACTTATTATAATTTGGCTGTATGCGCATGCGCTCGGTAAAGGCCCGTAGATTTTAGTTTCGTGATTTTGATACCATATACCGAAATCTATTTCTCCAGTGTGAATTCTTCTACGAAATTCTCGTAAGAGAATTCGTTGCTACAGAAGAAAAATGTCTTTAATATAATATAATAATAATATATTGTTTTATTCCGTATTAAAATTGGTAAAACTATTACATAAAAGTCTTAGAAATTATTTACAAAGGTATAATAATGTTAGATGCCTGTACTAGGATAAACCTGTATCACCTTTAAAATGATATAGACGATTTGGTCCGCATTCGTTTCACAAATTTCACCCCACATTTGATATTGTTCCTTATCCGTCCCCGTTTTTATTTGTATGGGTAAAACTGCTGGAAAACAAAGAAAAACAACTGCCTTTCAATAATTGAAATCACAGGTCTGACCTGTATTACAATACCTTACCTACATTTATTCCAATGGTTAAATTCAGTAAAATAGGTACATAGGGATACGACAAAATTATAAATTGAGTCAAAATGTACTGCTATCGTATATGATCTGTTGTGTCAATCCTAAAAGATTTCTTAAGTAGGTTCACATAAACATTACCTACAATATAAAATCGAAAATACGAAAAGAAATGAACCTTATAAAAACCTTATCGTAATTTTTCACCAAGTTCCGTCCGTCCGTTCCGTCAATTATTAGTCAGTGCTCATTGTATTCTATTAAAGCTGTTTCTTCGCCTACAAACCACTCATCAGTCAAACAAAGTCTTAGGTCACCAGGTGGGCTAAAACAAATTAATGATATTACACTAATAGTATTTTACTAACATTGCCAGTAGGTGCATTATTAATAACAGATGCTAATCATCTCCTATTGTAACTTGCATCAATGTTATTCCTGCTAAGATTGTAATCCGAAAGTTTATCTTTCTGCCTGTCTGTTTGGTTCGTTGTTAGTGTTAAACTGCTGAATCGGTATGATTGAAAATTAGCAAAAGGCTAATTTTCGTAATATAAACATTCACAAATGTAGTCGTAGTCTTATCTCTGCGACAAACAAATGTAAAAAACTAGGGAAAATAGATGTATTTTTGACAGATTGAGACTGAGATCAGACTGTAACGTTCATAAAATTACGAGAATTTCCCCTCAGGTACGTGGCTTGGTAGGAGGGCTTTTGGCTAAATAATAACAGCCGCAGGGGCGATCTTCAGGGTTGAGCAACGCTTGCCAATGTCGTTTCGTCGATAGGCGACCATTCGTAACATACCGAGATTCCTCCATGCCTCGGAAAGCACGATAAGCAGTAGGTTCTGGCTGTCATTCGCTGATCTTTGACAGTCCTTAGGGCAGTAGGTATGGGTAGGCAGAATCCCGAAAGTCTGACAACCAGTCTTACCAAGTATCATGCTACCCAGTAACTGAGTTGTGAAGTCAGATAGGCAGTTGCCCCATGAAAAATACTTGTTTTTCAGCTGCTCCCGTTTAGACTGGAGGCCGACCTCAAAATAGTTGGAAAAAAAGCTAAGCAGATAATGATGTTGCTTGGTAGCTTGAGAAAAATACAGGGTAGTTTTTATCCTGGGATATTCAAAACAATACTCACGAGTAGATCCAGGATACAGTGTCCGTTTATGTATTTATATAGAAATCTCATTGTAGAATTTATGGAATCACATAATATATTTTTATGTCTTTCACATGATAATCAGGTGGCATTGATGTGGTATTACCCATTACTAAGTATCTTTAATTAAACGCTATGCAATAGTTATGCTCGTAATGACCTACAAAACAATTATAACGCTAGCTAAACTATACTCAGACAGCATGCGCTGAACTTACCTATACGTTATTGTGTGTGTTTACTTTCGAGCTTTTATGAACACTCGGCCAGCTCTCTTGCTTGCGAATTCTGACAAAGGATATGATATCCTTTTAACTTTTCTCTCTTCAATTTCTTCGGTGATTTTATAAAGATGATAGTTGTTCATAACTTCCAGCAAGCGATACCAAATCCATACTAATATTATAAATGCGAAAGTGACTGTCTGTCTGTTACTTCTTCACGCTTAAACTGCTGAACCGATTTAGATGAAATTTGGTATAGAGATAGTTTGAGTCCCGGGAAAGGACATAGGATAGTTTTTATTTCGATATTCCCATGGGATCGAAACTTATGTGGGCGAAACCGCGGGGCGCTGCTAGTAATATAATAATAACTAAGTTGCAAAGTTTGGGCGTCACTACAAACAGTGGTGTCCAAACAGGTAGGTAATTCTACTATCTAGGAATTCACAACGAGATCAATCACAAAAAGAATTGGAGGAATAGGAAAACACCATAGATTCTAGAACAAAAAGGACTAGGGTATAAATGCAACCCGAAACTATTATTGAAGTCACAAAATCTCAAACCAAATACCGTAATTCAGGCAATACCTGTTTCATGACTGTTCATTTCAACCAACGCAAGCGAATCTACGAAGAATGCATTACAAAACAATGACGTCATTCACCGTAGAATCATAGGAACATAGAAAATGCGTACAATATTGAATTAATTATCGTTTATATTGTAAGATAAGACAGTTTAATCACAGTATCAATCACAATGAGATACAGATGCGATTTGTCTGTCTGTCTGTTTTGTACATTATGGGAGTTGTGACCAAGAGTTAATGGTTTAGAGGATTTTCTGCAATTAGTAATCTGGTAGGCCTGAATGTCCGAGGACTTCTGGTTTGAACTTTTGTGATAATTATAGCATAATTATTATAGGCTTGTGGGTTTTGCAACAATTATAATATGGTTACGAATTAGGTATGTACTAAGTACCTAAAGTTGATCTTCTTAAAAAGCTGTTGGCCTAATCAAATGTAGAATCATATAAGTCATAAGTCATAAATACATTTTTTGAACATAGGTACAATAATGATGTTATTGTAAAGATAGAATAGTGCGCTATGTTAAGTCAGAGGGCGTACAAATATTTGTGATTAAAAAAAAAAAAAAGATTAAAATCATCATACGAGTACATTTAGAGTAGGCCATTAAAGGAAAATTTTGAAAGGTAAAATTTACAAGAAAATAAAATTGATTCTAGCTACCCCTTCCCATTCGTATAAAGAAGAATGGGCAAGAAACGCCATAGTTGCTCGGTATCTATATGTTTTAAGCCTAGATGAAAATGTTGATAACATATATTATGTATAGGTAATTGTGATCACTTTAGAATATAATATCCTTCAAAAATGGTCTTCCATTGTTCCACAGAGCTGGCGATCTTAACGACATCAAGACAGGAAGGTGTAGTTACACGATGTTGCGCCCACGCACACCGTATTTACATAGACTTGTATTAATTACATTAATCAAAGTATTATGAGGATGAAAGTGAACATTTTGGAAAGTCGTTACGGTAGGTAGCTTATTAGTGAGTTAGTTGTTAGTTAAATTGATGTAACGATAACATAAATTATTATGATAAGAGTACATTTTTATGCTGTATGTACAGACGCCAGCACATCAACCTACTACAATCTGTCAGATTTCTGTAATAGATTTTCAACTTTATCGCTAAAGCATAAGGTTCAATGTTGATTGGGAAAATTTGACAGTTAGGTGTAGGTTGATGTGCTGGCGTCTGTACCTTAATATTGTTGTCATATTTATAGGGAAATAATTTACCTTATGATGGCCCTGGGAATGCCGCCTATGAGAAAAGGAATAAGGTAAAATATTTGTAACGGAGTCGTAATAAGACCTTGATTTTGTGAAGGCCGTGGGAATCCGCTGGATGCGAGAAACACAGGATAAGTCGAGGTGGTGATGCTTGGGAGAGGCGCTTATCCAGCAGTGGACGTCTTTCCGCTCAAGTGATGCTGATGATGATGAAGATGATGAAGCTGGAGGTATCTATAAGCGATTTGAAAACCAGCGCTGGGGCTCTGTCTTGCATAGGGTCGCAGCATAATGCTGAGCGATAGCCGTTTTGCGTGGATGTGACGCATGTTACCCTTGTCTTCTTTTTTTTTTTTTTTTTTTACTTTTGTGTCATATGTATTTTTGCGTCATGTTCACCGCAAATAAACGTATTTTCTTTCTTTCTTTTCTTTTCTTTCTATTTGGCTGTGGTGGCCTCACATAAGTTGTTTCTGATAAGAGCGAGAAACGGCATTGATAGTATTGGTAAAACTTAAAAAACTATTTTAATTGTTTTTTTAACTTTTCGACACCACTGTCAACTGTACCTGCAAAAGTAACACAACCAATACATCTTGAGACATGTAACCTTGTAACTTGTTCCTCAATGAAGGTCCTTTAACTTTTCGTTGACTTAGTTTGATATTTGTTACTGTAACTGTTAGCCTGCATCATCCCACGGCTGGGCAAACGCCTTTCCTCATGATGTCGGTTGTTTGACATTAAATAGTTTTAATAAAATTTTGCCCTGGCTTTTTCAAAAATTTGCTATATTATTTATTTATGAAGCAGTTCTTTACTATGCTTACAGTTGCCCAATCCATTACTTCATTTTAAACCGGAAGTTACTTCTCAAAACCTCATCAACAACATACACCACTAACTCTGCCTACCCAAAAATTCAAAAATCCTTCTCCCAGGCTTCGATTTGCGCGTTCCACCCATTGTGACTCCCACGCACATGTCAAGGTGCCATGATTCACTGGCGAACAATCAGACACGTGTATTAGTATGTAAATAGCTTTATTTAGCTAATGTTTTGGTGTTATTATGTACCGCTGTTTTGGTAGAACGTTTTATATTGTTTCCTCGTCTGATAGGCGTGTGGGAAATGGCTGTCTTGTTTAGAAGGGCGTTTCGTTGTATTTAGTGGGTAGTTGGAATTAATCTTTGGTTTTCTGCTGAAAACTGGAGATTAATATCCAACTATCTAATTGTGCAGTAAGCATCTATGTAGTAAATACTTACTGCACAATTGGATAGTTTGTAAAATACAATTATACTCAATTGTATTTTTTTCACAACATTATACATTTTTCGATTTAAATAATTCCAATGGTTCTTCCCCTGCCAGCCTGCAGGGAGGACTTTGCCCTGCAGTGGGACGCAATATAAGCGAAAAACAAACAAACAATGGTTTTGAAATATAGACGAGAGGCAAATTCTTTCAATATATGTCAATATAATAGGCTCGCACTCTAGTACATGGGACTTAAACATTATTTAGGTGGTACTGTTAGTACTTTTACACCTCTTCCTAACTAGAATCAGGCGTGAATGTTATACAGACGCCAGCACATCTAGCTACTACAATCTGTAAAAATTCTTTAATAGATTTTCAATTTTATCGCTAAAGCATTAGGTTCAATGTTGTTTGGGAAAATTTGACAGTTTCGAGTAGCTTGATGTGCCTGGCGTCTGTACATGCCCTTAGTTTCTGAAGAAAGTACATTAAAGAATTGTGTTTTAGGCGTGTTCCACGCGTTTAAAATATGTGCATATAAAGAAGTTTGTTTGAAGTTACATATTATTATTATTTGTTCTAGTCCAGGATCGAACTCACGACCTCACGTATCGCGGTTTTAGTGATGACTATCTCCGTTTCTAAGAATGGGTTTTAAAATTCCCAATCGTGAACTACTGTTTTAGATAAAACAAGCAAACGATTCATGTGAAATTCTAATCGTGAATTACCCGGAATAAATACTATCTTACATCCTTCTCCAAGTATCAAGCTATATTTCTCCGTAGTTTTTTTGTTCTTGTAATTCTATCCTAAAAACTAGGAAGGAGTGACTGAACTCCCGTTTTTTACGAGTATATTGACAATATGAATGACAATTTTAGGTCAAGTGACAACAGTTACAACATGCAACAGTACAAGGATCTCAAGGATCTTTCGGTGCGTGGTCAAAATCTCGCCATCTTGTTTTGTCAATACATTTTCTATGACAATTTCACAAACACCAACTGCGCCCCCTGTCAATGTCATTCAGATGTCAAAAGATCTTTGTAGCACTCTTTCATGAGATTTAACAGCGGGTAAGTCAATATTTGTTTTAAGCCTTTCAGAAACTTTGTGTTTGCTTGACAGTTTCTTATTCATTTGTTTCTGTCGTAAGAAAGGTAAGAAATAACCTTCTCGTTCTTAAAGTCGCACGAGACTTTTTTTTTTAATATATGTGGACAAACTGTGGGCCCAAATAGCACAGAATTGGTGGCATGAGACAGTGAGGCGGGGTCGCGGCAGACCACGTAGAGATGGCGGGGCGAGCTGGATAGGTTCCGTCAAAACTTGAAGGAGGACGCGCGGGCTCGCGAAAGATGGAAGGAGTGGAGGGAAGCCTTTACCCAGGAGTGGGATAGCGTAGGCTAGCAAAACAAAAATGTAGACTTTCTAGAAGACACTTCAATCAAGTCTCCTGTCCTTGAACTTAATACATTTTTGTTTCAGTCTATGCGCTAGAGCATAGGTACCTACGTAATGCGCATAGCTTTGAAATGAGATACCTGCTAAGTTTGATTGACGTACTTATTTAAACTGCTTATCAGTTACTTAAGGATCTTTTTGTTCTTTTGTTTTTAACATAGGATAGGTATAGATATAAATTCCTAAGATTGAGCCTAGATTATTATTAAATGAGTTGCAGAGTATTTGTGAAAAGTATTACTTTTAAATGAAGTACCTAGTGATGTTTTTATTTTATTAAACTATTTTACAATTTAACACTAAAATATATATATGACATCCAAGTAAGATAATAAAAAAGGAAGAAAAAGAAAGCCAGGAGCTCATTGGGCATCAAAAAATTCGTCCGCGCTGTCACTGGGATAAGTGCCCAAAAGGCTGGCAGCATTATCACGTTGGATGGCAATGCTTATTCTTTGGGCTAAAAATACCAACCGTCAACCAACCGCTTGGCGATATCTCGAAATATTCGATGAGCACTCGGACCTCAAGGTCCTAGTGTTTCAATAGCTCCCAACAAGGTTGTTGTATTTGCGCCGTTTGAGGTTTTCTGCTCCTGTAGCAGCCGGCCTAGCACAGCCCACCGTGCTAGGAAGATACAAGTTAAAAAAAATAGGTAAAAACCTGTATGTCAGATTTCAGCGCCTTCTCCCAATTCATTACATGATATTTTTATTTATTTATACCAACTAAGATTTTTTAAGAACACGATAATTTTGACAAATGGCCTGTAATCCGTGACGGGGTAGGCATACGGAACCTCTGTATAACCCTTAATTTCGCCGGTTATGTTTAAGTTCCATTTAGTAGGCGGCGAGCCTATTGCCATCAACCGGGTACAAGTTTAGACTCAGGGCTGCTAGTGAGAAATTCCTGATTGGAAAACCCAATAACATTTTACTCGACCTGGGAATCGAACTCAGGTACAGCATTAGCGCTTGCGGCTTCTAGACCAACGATTATGAATTGGTATGTGACTTTGATGTTTTGCGGTGTTTTTTTTTTCATATCTACCTACATATTTTTTCTATCTGTATGAAGTTTTATTACTGGTTATGAACATTAGAGTTAAAAGCTTCCGGAAGCAAAATTAAAAATATCAATTGACTGCAATCAATAAAAGTAGGTAGGTATTTAGATAAGTAATTAACATTTAAATATCTACAAATTCATCTATTTACTTTAATTACACCAATATTTGAGAAATCATGATTAGATCTGGATTTTATTTTGTATGAAATACATAATTATGTAAATTGCTTCATTCATTAATAAGAGTATATTAATTTTACGGTTCCCTACGAAATGGTTGAGCTGGATGGTGCTGATCCACGCGTCATTTTCGTGAACGGGCGCCGTCGGTTGAGACTAGTCATGTCTTAACTCCCAAGGCTTATATTTAATCTTATATTTTGAATTGTTTCTTCATTTTTGTGTTTTGTTACATTGCTCTCACCACGATGGTTCTCACATATAGAAGCAATAAGAATAATGTACCCAGGATTTTGTAATACCTTGATTTAAAAAAGTGTCCATGGAGTTTCTTGCCCGTTCTTCTCCATGAGATCTACGTTTTGGAATGAGAAACTAGCTTCAACTTTCTGACTAACTGACCGACTATTTAAATTTGACAATTCAAAAGTGCCTCTACATGTTTTAATTGAAATAAATGCTTTGAGTTTGAGTTTTAAGATTCTGATTATTATTCGTTTTCATAACTAAGTTATTTTTTTTCAGTTAAAACTACTATAAGGTTACAAGGTTACCTACAATTTGGTTCTTAATGTTCAATTCTTCCTCAATATTAAAATAATTGATTGGCACAAAGTCTGTTCGGAGCTATAATTATCAAACAATTGCTGCTCATCATAAAACGGTAATTACTATTAATTTTAAATCAGTAATTTTTTTAGTCACTGAATTAATTATAAAATTGATGATTTTGAATTAATTACAAAAAATCACATAAAGCATTATGTTAGCTTTGTGATAATCTATGAATTAGATGTTTTCAGTGGTCTTGATTTTCATCTTCATTGCAAGTTAATCGAATCGAAGGCAGAGTAATTGTTTAATTATTAAGAGCGTCCATCCCGTGTGACAACGTCACATTTCTAGTGGTTTTTCGTGATTATTTTATTAAATAACCAAAGTACTATTTTTAACAGCCAAGTTGTAAATAGTATGTATAATTATTTTTAACGTTTACTCTTAAATAAAAATATTTAGTCTTAATAAGTACTGTAAATAAAAAATAACTCACAATATAATATTATTATAATAAATCACAATAACCAATAGAAATGCGACGTTGCGATGAAGGCTCTTAAATAGTAGGTAGTTATAATAAATAACATAATTATTTAATGACATAAAACAAAATGTTCACAAATCATGGGATTCTCTGACTCCTGTGGTAGTAATAACTTGTTGCCGGAGCCAATTATGACATGGATTAGTATATTACTGTATTATACTTTTCTATGTAGCCTAGCAAACTTGCTAGGGACCCATCTGAGTGTATGATGCCCTACATTAAATTTATGCTGTCAATCAGGCAGCGGCGGGAAAATTTTGCTATAGTAAAAACCTTTAACAAAAAAAAACAACTGACTTAAGAAGACAGTCTTTGGCTTTGTATTTTCGGTTTTTGCCATCAACTTCCGAAACTATAATTAATTTTCAGTTTGTAGTGTTTTTAGAAGTCGGTTTTTCTTATAAAAATGTTTTTATTTATCACTTTTTAGTTGTTCCCTTAACTAATAAATACCCAAATCGCTTTAGGTTATCAATATTCGAAGAGTTCCCTCGATTTCTCTAGGATCCCATCATCAGATCTTGACCTTATGACAATGGAACCACCTGGGAAGACAAGTATACCCGTTCAAACAAAAAAATCCAATCGGTTCAGCCGTGTTGGAGTAATCGGGGAGTTACGATAAAAAAAAAACCGACGAACCGAGAACTGGTTTTTGTTGAAGTCGGTTAAAAAGGAAATTAAATCCATTGAAACCTTTATGTCTTTGCGCATAGTTTGAAGTGAATAATTTTCTATGCATATTTAAATGTATGTAATGAAAGTATATCCAAGCAGTCAATTTCTAGTGACCTCACGTACGGAGTAATATCCGCTTGCCTTCATTAAATAACAATTAGCGTCGTTCTTTTGTCGTACTTACATACAAATACCTAATTAACGATACACTTTGAAAAATCTGTATGCGTAGGTAAACATTAGAAATAGGATAATGGCCCTTTTGTGGAATAAAAGCTTTTACAAGCTCGTTTACACGACTAGAATTTTTTGCCCTCCACAGGCGATTATTTCTATGCGAGTCTCGCAGGCGAGAGTCGTCAGGCGATTATCATAATCATTCGTTTACACTCTAACAATAAACAAAATCTTGATATTACCTATAAGTATTATCATGTTTTCTCTAATGAATATCATAAGAGACTTTTAACGTAATTTTCTTCAACCATCATTTAAAAAATTAAAATACGATTTTATCGAATCCGGAACGTCGTGATCCGGCAGAGAACCAAAGTTGTCAAAATAGCTCACAGAATATGCAAGTTTATCATTTATAAATCGGTAAACAGAAGGTAGGACGCCCTCAGGCATAGTGGAGACATGACCTTCGCAGGGTGGCTGGTTGCAGCTGGGCGAGAGCTGAGAGAGCACAAAAATCGATTTGAATGGCGAGCATATATGGGCCTCTCCAAGGCCTATATCTACCAGACTACTGTTGATGATGATATCATTTACAGGCAGCAATACACCCTAGGATCGATAGGCGAGAAGATTCTCAAGTGAGTAAGTATTATACAGGATGTTCGGCAGAACCTTGAACACACGAAAATGGCAGATAGGTGGGGTCGTCTGCTACCTACCCAGTTAAAAAACAATACCTAGGCCCCATAGTTTTTTAAATTTTTTTATGTTGTTTTTTTTTTTTAATTCAACAAATTACATACCGTTCGAAATGCCATACACCAAGGATGTTTCGATGAAATCCTAAGTCTTCAATCACTTTTAGTTTTTTTTTTAATGCAATGCAAAGAAAAGCTCAAAATCATGTTTTATCCCTTTTTGTAATGTTTGATGTACCAATAGTCGAGACAAAAAGAAAAAAAGTGTTGCCAGTTTCTCTTTTAGATTCTTATTCAAGGCGAGAAACCCTCCTTGTGTAAATGAGCCATAATCAAAAGGCGGAGTCTCTTTCAATAGCCAAATAATATGGCTGTCAATCCATAATCGTTACTGAAATGTCACCCTTTAATTGACTTTTATTGGGAATCTATTTCAGCAGTGAACTTTACTTGAATATAATTGGTCCTACTGATAATGATGCATTTTCTCATAGGCATTGTAATCGTCAATGAATCTGCAAAAATATGTCACCTATTGCCGATAATACCATAAGGGCCTTTAATAATTGTCTTTACAAATACCGTTGATGTGATTAGATCTCATTAGTCGTAATTAATAATTAGTTTGCTATAATATCATGGTCTGTGCCCCATAGTCGGACAACACAGGCTGTTTTATTTATTGTAACATTATGGGATTATAACGTATCATTGGCAAGGCGGTAACCATAAACGTTACAGCAAAGGTTTTAGACGGATTTTGCCCATAAGGCATAATACCGTAAGGAACCTTTAGTTTTACTGAAGAATGGGGATCTTTAGAATAAGGGTAAGTATATCTGGACTTAAAGAAGTTGTACTGTACAGACGCCAGCACATCAACCTACACCTAACTGTCAAATTTTCCCAATCAACATTGAACCTTATGCTTTAGCGATAAAGTTGAAAATCTATTACAGAAATCTGACAGATTGTAGTAGGTTGATGTGCTGGCGTCTGTACATACACAACATAACATAATCAGCCTATAATGTTCCCACTGTTGGGACACAGGCCTCCTCGCGGTGAGAGGGAGAGGGCCGTAATCCACCACGCGGGCCCAGTGCGGGTTGGCAGATGTCACATGTCTTCGAATTTTTGGTTCTAGGGTATGCCGGTTTCTTCACGATGTTTTCCTTCAACGTTTTGAGAGCAGTGGTGATGAAATAATTTACACAAAGTAAAGCGCCTGTGGGTTCGAACCTACGATCTACACCTCGTAAGTCGCGGCCGTTACCACTTGGCCACCACTGCTCTCTGCACTGTGTAACCACTTAATTCCGGTGAATCAACTCAACCTATCACAGTCTCAGCTTATTGCAGTCCATATAGGCCTCTCCCAGGCTGCGCCACAACATTCTGTCCTCGCCTTCTGCACTCAGTCTGTTCCAAATACCTTTAAGGTTGTCGGTTCGTCTTAGGTCCGGCGTTTCTAAATTTTCCAAAGATGTAAACAACAATGACTGCTCGAAATTGAATAAAATCGATATACAAGAACATTTATTTAAAGTAATGTTTGTTTTCGTCTAAATCTCCGAGCTAACTAGACGAAAACAAACACGAAAGAGCGGCCATTGTTGTTTACATCTTTGGCAACATTTAGAAACACCGGACTATCGGAGCGTCATATAGATACGCGGTCTCCAATCCAAGACTCGTCTGCTCCATCGGTCATCGGCCCTTCCATAAACATGGGCAGCCCAAAGCTTCTTCAGCTTGCTTACTCTACAAGCTATGTCAGTATCTCCGATTCTTTTCCGAATAATTTTAATTCTGATTTTAACCTTTAAAGACACTCTGAGCACAGCCTACTAGTAGGTATTAGCACTTAATTGTCATAGTGTGGGGACGCCACCAAGCTAGACGAACCGACGACAAAATGGCGACTGGAACGGACTGGATGCGGAAGGTGAGATAGCTGGGCCTATGTCCAGCAGAGGACTGCGATAGTCTGCGTTGATTGTAATACAAAATCATTAGCGACCCAACTCTGCTTCGCTCGGTTTTAACTTGATAAAAAACCAAGATTTCTTTATTTGGGATGATAAAGAAGCCTCCTCGTGTAGCGCAGTTTGTTCCGCCAGTTACTCAACTGAACCTGACAGTCACACCCAACACCTTATTTGACCGGCCAATTCTTCCCTTGCGGTGGTAGGGGTAGCGCCCGCCTAGTTTGCGACCACCCCTCCCACCGGAGTCCGGCGTCAAGCAGCCTGCTGTGTTTCGTCTATGCGTGGGAGTTCCAGTGCCTTAGGCATCTTCTGGACACGCTCGTTCCATTATGGACCTCATCCATCGCTTTCCATCAGGCGTGATCGAGGTCAAGAGCGCGCCCATTCAGCAATAAAAAAAAATAAGTTAAATATAAATTTAATGTATTTAGTAGCACTTAGTAGTTTCATTCGGAATAAATACTCAAAATGATAATGAAAACCGCATACCAATCTGTTTCGTAGTTTACAAAAACAACGTGGTAACACAGACAGACACGAAAAGCGACTTTAATTCATAAAATGTATAGAAGTAAACTAGCATATTTTTGTAAACCTCAACAATAAAATAAAGCATGCCAAGTTCAACACAATCATCATTATTTTAGTTTCACATTTCAACAACTATACAACGAAACAACTATAAAAGCTTATTACTATTCTACGATATTCCAACTACGTATTGTGTAAAACGTAGTAGAGAAGAACTTGGCCCCATTTATTATAGCAAGCGATTCAATTTGACATATTCGGAGTAGATCGAAACTCGAAACGTAACTCAATGATTTATATCGTTACATCTTTTATCGATTATTACGTAATTTGTGGGCTAAAAGTTGTATTTTTTATACATTTACGCACATTTGTATGATAATTTGTTTTGTTATTTTAGTTTTGGATTCTGATTTTAAGAGTTTTATGCTCATGTTGGCAACAGGTGTGGCAAGACAGATGTTCGTAATGTTGTCAACGGTCCATTTCAGCCCACTTAGCAGTACTTAACTCGGGTGGTTATAAACGTCTCGGGGAAAAATGGCTTCTTTCATGCACTAATTGTACAATCTACTATACAATTTAAAATTATCTAACAGGAGGTGTGAAAATTAAATTAAATATTAAAAATAATTAAGTGTAATAATCGGAATCTTTAAGACATTATTATTAATATTATCGACATTGTTATAATAATTTCAAATGTTTTACAATAAGAAGTTATGGTCGTTTCAAGGAAAAGCTTACGAACATTGTATAGTTAGGTACCACAATGTTTTTACCGTGACTCTGCCTAGTGTTGTGTTTATCTAGAAAACTTTAAGGGACACTAGATTTGTAGTTAATTTTTTTGAAAAAGACACGCTTCCGCACTATAGCGTAGTGCATAATATGAGCATTTCTCAAAAAGTTGTGTTGATTAAAATATGATTCGCGACCATAACAAAAGTGGCTTTACAGAAATTTAATCATTAGAATCAGCAATATGTAAGAAACATTGAATTTCTCGGGCTACCCTGCTGCAAACCTACCCAGAAAAAAACTAAGCTATACAAAGTGTTAAAAAATTAACCTTACAAACTTTTAGAGGTGCTTTAGACCATCGAATTGAACAACTTTCACTATGGGACCAACTCTGGAATCACAAAAAAAAAAATCAGCTGTTTCATACATTTTGGTCAAGTAGATATTGAACTTTTGTATTAAACAGCTGTTATTTTTTTTTGTGATTCCAGAGTTGGTCCCATAGTAAAAGTTGTTCAGTTAGTTGGTCTAAAGTACCTCTTAACAGCTTATATACAGACGAACAACCGCACTATATGACATAGCATGAAACTAGTCTAAACTCCATAAAACATCAATGATGATAGATTACACGAGTTCAAAGCTCGCCGGATGAATAAAACTAATTAAAGACAATAAAAATCTCACAAACAAGTCTTTTGTACATAAAAGGATATGGAAATATAAATTAATCCTACAGCATTACTTTTAAACGATATTTTGTAGGATGTTGCTCTGTCAATCAATCAAATGGATCAGGATGTTGGAACCGTGACGAGATCTAATCTGATCTTAATTTCGATGACAATGGTTAACTATAAAGTTGATGTTCATTATAAGCTTCATGTTTTGACATTTAAGTTTTGAGATACAGGTGATCCTTGTATTAAAGAAGGGATTTATGATAAAGATGAAGATGACAATACAACAACAAAGCCTGTATTTTTCAAAGGGGTTGGAAGAGATGAGAAAGTACACACATTTCACCAATTATAATTCCATGTAATAGGGGCGACCCTAACTTATCGGGCACATCTTGACTCTGGGCAGCTAACAGACCAGACTGAGAAATTCTAAGGGGTAAATCCCAAAACACTGTCCAACCTGAAGACCCAACTCAGGATCGCATGCTCAACATTCGCAATTGCGACCACTGGACTATAAAGTAGACAATGATTTAAAGACGGTTTTAAAGTAGATATTCATTACAAGACAAGGTTTATGATTTGACATTTGGTTATGTATACCTAAGCAACAGGTGACCCAAGATGTGTTTAGATATGCAGAGTCGGTTTTGGCACAAAGAATCGTGCACTCTTCAAAAGCGCAACTAATCTATGCAGGTCTAAAATGTCAATCCAAATGCAATCTTTGCCACAACCTATAATTAGCATAGGTTATTAGTGCAAGACATTATCATTGATAATAACAGTCTGTAGCAGGCATGTGCTAGATATAGGCCACAAGTGGAAAAAGGCCCCAACAGGAATGCAGGAATTCTCTTATTAGGTGTACCAACTAGAGCCAGAAAAAAATAGTTCTGTGCGTAAAAAGGTTCCAGTTATGCAAACCTCAGAAAATGGTATTATAAAATCATAACCCTGTATTTGCTGTCGCTCAGTCGCGTGATAAGAAATTGTTTCACCATTCTAAAGATGGCCACTGCTGGACACTACTTCCAAAATCATAGTAACAATGACCATGTCTGTGCTTCCCGCATCCATTAAATTCTTTCAGGCTTCACCAAGTGGCTGACCCACCTTATATTTACCTAAAATATGCCACCGATGCCGCAATCAACTGGGCTCAAACAATATAAAGAATTCAAATCAAAGTACCATCGATCCGAAAGGAAAAAGAAGAAGGGCCTAGCCATGCTCTCATCATCACCAGCCTACAGCAGTCCACTACTGGACATAGGCCTCTCTAATTGCACGCCATTAGCTCAATTCTCGGCAACTCTCATCCAGCTGCTACCAGCCACGTCCTAGGCCCTATAAAAAACCCTATTTAAAAACTGCGAATAAAAAATACCTTTTTTGTGCCTACTTAAATAACCAAGGTGTATCTAAACGGGGCCTCCAAACATCTTGTTTTAATGAAACAAATGCTCTACAAAACTGTTAAAAATAATTTTGACAACTGGAACTATAAATATTACGTACAAGGATGTCATACCTGGCGACTACCGGTTGACGTCGCAGAAATAAATTGTTTTTATTACGTTGTACAGACGCCAGCACATCAAGCTACCAGTAACTGTCAAATTTTCCCAATCAAATTTGAACCTAATGCTTTAGCGATAAAGTTGAAATTCTATTAAAGAAATTTGACAGATTGTAGTAGCTTGATGTGCTGGCGTCTGTACATGGTGAATATTTTAGGCTCACTCAACACTCTAAATGGTGATATTAATCTTGCTCTGACGACACTACTTTTCCCTACGACTAGGAACTCCTTGCTGTTCTCCTCATCGCTGTCACTGCGGCGAAGATGTCAACAGCCTCGGACATCATGGCCTGTCTTGCAGCCGCAGTGCGGGTCGCTTAGCGCGCCACGCGAACATCAATGACATCATCCGACGAGCTCTTGTTACTGTCGGCGTTCCAGCTGTATTAGAACCCAATGGCTTGGCACGCGACGATGGCAAGAGACCGGACGGCATGTCTTTATTTCCATGGAAGGTGGGTAGGCCTTTAGTGTGGGATGCAACGTGTGTCGATACTCTTGCGCCATCCCATCTTCCTGGCTCGGCATGCTGTGCTGGCGCTGCTGCTGCGGCTGCTGAAAACCTCAAGCGGCGAAAATATAATAACCTTATCGGAAATTATATTTTCGAGCCGTTTGGGGTTGAAACCCTCGGGCCGTGGGGTCCGAGTGCTCATGGTCTTTTTAAAGAAATTTCAAAACGGCTGGTTGACACTTCCCGTGACCCAAGGGCTGGCTTTTACCTTGGCCAAAGGCTAAGCATTGCCATACAACGTGGCAATGCCGCCAGTCTCTTGGGAACATTACCAGTCGACAGCGATGCGGATGAATTTTTCGACGCTATATTTTAGTTTCTGTATAGTTTTAGTTAAGTTAGGATTTAATTTTGTAATTTTTAGTATTAGATATATGTACATAGATATTTATACATAAACAAATAAATTATGCTCTGATTAAATGTACCTAATCTTAGACCGGATTAAATTTCAATTTACGAAGGACATGTCGTTGAAATTTTAATTGGATATTGTTTTATTTTCAATAATATGGGCTTTTAAATATACTCAGTAAGTTAATTGTGTTATTGATATTACAGATTTTTATAATCTACTAGCTGACCCGACATACGTTGTCTTGTCCAAATTTAAATGATTCATTTGTACTTTTTTGTAAAAGGATTTTCAGTTTTTCACGAATTTGAAGATTTTCCGGGAAACTTTTTCAATTTTTCTGTCCAAAACCTGATTCCGGACATTTTAAATCAAAATAAAGTCAAATCGGTCCAGCCGTTCTCAAGTGACGCGCTTACCAGCGAACAGCATTTAATTTTTATTACATAAAACAAGAACAAAAATAAAATAATAAAATAAATAAATAAACAAGACAATTATAGACTAAGGGCTGATTTTCCCAATTAAATATTTAGCCAAGGAACAATTTTGAATGTTCGGCAGTAATGTTCCGTAGAAATATAGTCAAACATCAATTTTATAACACGGATAAAAAATACGAGTATCTGGATAATCCCTGAGAAACAAAAGTCACCTTACTCAAGTTAATTAAAACTAAGCGATTTTAAGACTTACAACTTGATAATCAGAAACTGAAAGCTATTTTACGTTTTAAATTATTTTTGATTGGTCATTGATTAAATTCTAATCTCATCACACAAAATACCGATATTACAGTTTTTAAAATAATTGATTAAAATGAATTATTTGACAGGCAAACAATCTGACATATTGTCTGAACCAATAAAAAACCAAATTGAATATCGATTTTTTTCAACACAATAAATTAAATCGTAATTAGTTTTATTGGGTCTGTAACCTTTTTTAGACGAGTAAGTTCAAAAGTGTTCAAAAACCGAACGGACGTTTGAATTCCCCTTTCAAATTCCGCAGAGACCTAATTAAAACCATCATCCACGTATAATAGTGAATCAGATCTTCTAATGCAACTTTGCCTGACCATGACCTTGGTTCAGGATATCAGGTCGACACCTATATATAGTGGAACGAGGACCAACACCAGCATTCTTCTGCCAACCTCAGACCAGATAACAACATGAAGTTGGTAGGTGTATCAAAAGCTTTAGACGAATCGAAAAATTTAAGTCACGAGAATTTGTGTCAAAAGAGTTTGTATCGAATTCAATACTCTTTTGTAGTGTCAATTGTTTTTTTTTTTACATCGTGTCGTTTGGTTAAAGTTTTCGTGATTTGTGCAACGGTTTTGTTATGGGGTTTCATTGTGTCTTCTTTGATAATATTGTTGTTGTTAATTCGGTTGTAAAATTTCGGTAACGGTTACCGTAATAGTTTGGGAAGCGTTATTGTTATGGTGTTTGATGGGATATTGTTTTGTATGTTGTAACTGCAGAACAATAAACAAATGGTTTATTAAAAGAGCCCACATAGATAAAATTAACTAATTAATAATGAGACAAAAATGGTTGAGTGCGGATCATTTACATAAAAGTACGAAGTGGAAAACGCGGTAGTAAAAATCTCAACCAGCCCGACATTATTCCAGAAGAAAAAAACTACTTTAATTGTAAATTGTACAGATATTCTTTCTTGAGAAAGTGTATTGAAATAAGCTCCTATAATAACCAATTCCCATTAATTTACGAGATTTTTCATGCAATAAACAAAGATTTTCCTTCTCATATTTCCTTAATTTGATCAATATTTCTTTTTATTCTTCTCGAATGTTAGCCTAGATTTATACCCGCTTAACTGAAATGGGATCTTAGGACACGAGACTTAAACATAACTGACGAAATGTGGGATGTTATATTTAACTTCCTTTCTATCTTCACCAACACCATTCAATCCCATTTTTCTTCAGATCATCCTTGCTTGCATCATCGGCGCCTGTGCCGCCGCCGTCCTCCCCGGCTACGTGGCTCCTGGCTACGTCGCCCCCCAGTACCGGTACCCCTACAACTACCAAGACTCCAGAGCCAGGGCTGCACTCGACAGGAGCGCCGCCATCTTGAGGTCCAATTCTGAGGTCAACGAGCAGGGATTCCGCTACGAATTTGATACGGAGAATGGTGAGTTTTTCGTGTAATTTCTTTGTGTGTGAAAATGGCTGCTAAGATGCCATAGTGAAAATCTTTTATCAGGTGTATGTTTTTCGCAGCTTATGAAAAACGTAAGTTGTCATCCTTCTCAAGTAACAATAGTTATAAAATAATGTCTGAGGCATATAGGTCAGCCCCAAAATACCGACCTAGCTTGAAGATAAATCTTTTTACTAGAGTGTGGCCTATTTTTATGTATCTCGTGTATATATAGAAGTATATTATAATAAAGCTTCGGTCCTTATAACATTTGTACCTAAACGAAAGATTTATCTCAATGCAAAATCCTATGGGCTACAATCTGAATTACTTACAAGAAAAAAAAACAAAGAACCAAAATTCTAATCTGCTCAGTTTTGTGTCTTTACTTTCGGTGCAAACTTTGTTGTTATTAATGTAATCAGATCTGTAAACCGGTCCTACATAAATCAAAATAGTGACATCAGAATCTACTTACCACACAAGTTTTAAAGCGAGATGATACGCATCCACATTATTAACCTAATCAAGCTGAACGTGGGTGCGTCCGTACTTTACGTAATTTTACGTAAAAGACCTAATTTGAAATCTATAGTGTACGGTTTGGTGCAGATCATAAGCATCGAGCGTGTATTTTAGCCGCGTTACTAAATAGCTGGAACTTTTTCTTTAAATTTGGTTTGGTTTGGTATTTATTTATAGTTGTTCCCGATCCATGAGAACATCAAGTACAAAAATTGCTCTTAAAAAATAAAAAAAATATGGTTGGTGATGAGAGTTCGTGAATATTTTACAAACTTCGATACCCTAAAACAAAGGATAACATAATCCCTCTTATAAATATTTTTATTTAAAATCGTTGTGTAAAGTCGAGATAAGCTTTAACACAAAAATGTTTGATGACACTGACGTAAATCATGACTTACACAAGTTAGGCGGAATTTGATCTGTCTAGGAATCAATCTGGAATTCGCAGCATAACAAACCGTATCATAGATACTGCGAAAATCGTGCCATTTAAATTAAATGCACACTCAGATGCATTAGATTCTGCTTTAGATAACATTTCAGACAGTGAGTGATTGTAAAAATAAACAGCAAGCTATTGTAATTTCGTGGTTCAAGCTACTAAGCCTGATTAAAAGTCAAAAGGGTCTGTACGTTACAAAATCGTTCAGAAATAAGCTGGAATCGAACACATTTATGGTAACGATCCATCCATATATTAGCTTGTTGCACATAATTGCAGACCGTACTTAAGTGGGTAGATCTTATCTAGCACATATTACTTGCCATTTTCACAATGAGTTTGAGTTTAGGCAAACATGTGTTACGGTTTGTAACATTGTTTGTGTTAGAATTTGTAACGGTTCGGTTACAATGTGCAAAGAAATTATTTCTTGTCTAGCAATATCCAATTTGGTACCAGAAGGGCAGTTCTTGTAATTTTAAGAACGCTCACAGTCCAAACTCAGTCTCAATCTGTCAAAAATACCTCTAAATTTCCTACAATTTTGACAAGTTTTTGACAGCGACAATCACTGAGATGATTATTGCGACTAGATTTTGAACGTTTTTGTCTATGTGACATACTAAAGCCGCCATACCTTTGTCATGATTTTTGGCGATAAGTATTTATTTTCTGTTATTGAATGCTAGACAATTTCATGCTGTGCTTAATTAAAACCTAGAAAAATGGTCCAGAATCGAATAGACGTTTTACTATTTATTTATTCCTTGACAACTAATAACAATAAACTTTGCAACCACCAATCGGTCCTCCTTGAAGTAAATTGATTTTAGCAATACCCTTTCGCATCATCCTGATGTTTTTTGCAGTCGATATAATATCCTGTGTATTTATAAATGTAACATATATGATTACTTTTTCCGTCTTTCCAGGCATCCACGCCGATGAAACCGGCGTCGAAGCCAACGGCATCCAGGCGGCGGGTAGCTACTCTTACACCGGTGACGACGGCCAGGTCTACAGCGTGACCTACACCGCTGATGCCAACGGCTTCCAGCCCCAGGGTTCTCATCTTCCCACCCCCCCTCCTATTCCTGAGGCCATCGCCAGATCGCTCCAAGAGAACGCGAGGGATGAGGCTGCTGGAATTTTCGATGATGGTAAGGAATCATTTTTATTTTTACGTGCCTCATTTTGATTTCTGGAAGCCTGATCAAAATCTCTCTGTTTTGTTTGAGCGACCAAAATGGCTAATAAAATTCAAAGTCCTGACTGACTGATATATCATCGCACAGCCTAAACCGCTGGTCCTAAAGACATGTTTGGAGGGTGTGTTCTTTGTGAAGAGTAGGTATCCACTAAGAAAGGGCTTTTCGAAATTTCACCCTTAAGAGGGTGAATGGGTTGAGGGTTAAATTTCACGCGGAAGAAGTCGCGGGCAGAAGCTAGTAACAGATAAAACGAATAGGGTTTCTGTACCGGTAAGTCCGGTTGTCCTTCATTATTTTAAATCAGGCAATAGCAGAAGCAATGAAGCCTATGCAGTGGAACAAGTCAGGCTGTGGACGATGATGAGGAATGGCATCGCCAAGCTACTATTTTCCAACTGTTATAGAAATATATATAGGAGAGCAGTGGTGGCCAAGTGGTAACGGCCGCTACTTACGAGTTGTAGGTCGTAGGTTCGAATCCAGATAGGCGCTTTACTTTGTGTAAATTATTTCATCACCACTGCTCTTAAAACGGTGAAGGAAAACATCGTGAGGAAACCGACATGTCCTAGAACCAAAAATTCGAAGACATGTGACATCTGCGAACCCGCACTGGGCCCGCGTGGTGGATTACGGCCCACTCCCTCTCACTGAGAGGAGGCCTGTGTCCCAGCAGTGGGAACATTATAGGCTGATTATGTTATGTTATAGAAATATAGCTTTCCATTGGATACGAATAATTAGCTCACGCGCTCAAGGTTTAAAGAAGTATTGAACTTTGTAATCATAAAAAACCATATTGAAAATTCGCAAACAATTTTGTTCAGATAAACGTAAAGGCTCGTAATTACATACGTCTCCATCGGGTTACAAATAACTTCTAATTGAGACTTCACCTGTAGCCACCGTAATAAAATTAATCGTCAATACGTGACAGCTTCTACAAATCTGCTAATCCCACCAACATTGTGATATCAACCCACATGTTGGACGTCAATCAACATTTTATCGTGTCATATCCATTAATCTAGATATCTTGTTAATAACGCGATAATTATCGCCATAGTGAACGGGCTAGTACACCCATAAGCCATCACCATTATAAGTGAATAATTGCAGCTTTTGCACATGTTATGGTACAGTTCTTACAGTGTGTTAATGTATTTTATTAATCATTAGTTACACTTAATATTTTGTAAGATTGACCAGAATTTTACTATATCTGTCATTGGTAACTAGTCTGTTTTTGCCGTAAATGACTAGGTGTGATTTTATTACTCATACAAACAATGGAAAAAAAACAAACATGAATAATTACGTGTGTATTTTTAAAAGCATAGTCATTTTATAAATATGTTTGAAGGTAATTCATCCCGAAGAAAATTTACCGCGCGTTGATAGAATAGAATAGAATACTCTTTCTTCTTTCTTTTCTTTTTTCTTTCTTTTTCTTTTCTTTTTTTTTCTTTTTTCTTTCTTTCTTTTGATGTCTTTATAATGGCCAAAACTTAAACAGAGGTGTCGGTAACGGTAACAGTGTCGCGAGTTCAATGGTTTTTTCCCTTCTCAAAAAATGCCCAACGCGCCTAAATAAGTTTTCACTTAAAAATATAGGGTTAGGGATCCAGGTTTGTTTTCAGTCGCTCCGTCTAAAATACTGTTATTTGGCTGAATCCGGTTAGACTGGAAGCCGACCCTAAATGGATGGGAAAAAGAAAATTTTAAGACGTAGTATCTACCTACACGCCAAAAACTAATACTATAAACCAGGAATTCGCCATCGAAACTAAATGAATATAACTTTTTGACTGTCCCGTTTCCTCGTTCTGTTCATACGGCAAAGATCAAATATAAAACTTTTCAGAAGGCCATGGAGGCCCCCGGCGGGTCCCAAAGTTTCTGCTTGTGAATGCCGTGAGTTAAAAGTCAAAATTACTACAAGCGGCCGTGGGACACACCGGAGGGTAAAAAAAAACCGCGCTGACCTCCCAAATTCAAATAGTTTTTACAACTACTGGCGTGCTGTTATGGAAAATGTGATAAAAGTATTACAAAAATGTGCTTTGGCCTGCTGAACAAAATTTTTTGGGGGTCGGCGGCGGCTCCCGTGGCAGGGAGAGTGTTATGAACAGTTCACATCTGATCCGCACTTTTTACCATAAAGTATCGTACTTGATTATGAACGAAGTCTGTCCGCCTTATCGTTACTTATATGATTTTTTCTCTTACTATTTTCCAGGAAGCTACCACGACGCCAGATACGCCCCTGGCGTGGTCTTAGCCCGCAACCAATACCCCACGAGATACAACCCCTTCCGGCCCTACCATCGCTACTGAGACAGAACCACAACGAGACAAGACAGCAACATTGTACAGTGCCATTTGATATTAGACATTAAGGATTATATTTACAATGAAAAGAAAAAGCATACAAGATCTACGATGTACAACGCATGATGATAAAGTCGCAAATGCTTTGGTGTCGAATGTGTCAAACGACCGTCAGTTGTTTATTCGAGTGGACTTTGTGAGTTTCTCATCGTATGTTGTAAGGAGTGGCTCTTCTGTACGTTATTTTGTATATTGAAGCAATAAAGTTGCAATAATTATTTTAATTATATTTTTTATTTTGACTCGTTCATAACCTTCACGGTCGAGTTCCTCAAGATGTACATTTAGGTATTTGTAAGCTGAAAAGATGGCTATGTTTCCTTCGGGACAAGTCAAAAGTGTATTATAAAGAGCAAATTTTTTTTTGGTAGGACACAAATTTTCTTCTCTAAAACTTCTTCCTTTTCTCTTCTTCTTGTTGATGTTGAAACCATTTCTTCTTTCTTGAAGGAAACTTCTTACTTCAGTATCCATTATTTGGTGAACAAAGAATGGCTACTGCAGTTAGAAACTTCAAGTAAGAAGTTTCCTTGGCGATTGTGTATATGAATAATGTATTATATACTAAAACCTTCCTGAAAGTATGTAGATCAAATTAGTGAAACAATTATCAAAATTGGTTCATTAGTTTTTGAGAAAATCGCGGACATACAAACATACATACATACGGGTCGAATACAGAACCTCCTTTTTTGAAGTCGGTTAAAAAGACATAAGCCATGAGATCAATTACTGCACATTTTAGAATCCTAACAACAGTAAGCCTTCCGCTTTTCTTTAGGTTAAATTAGATAAGTAATTAAAGAAGAACTCTCATTTATCCCTAAAACTTCAAGTTTTGCAACAAAACATTTTAAGGCATAACAAATTCTATTCTCATATTGATGCAATAAAGTCATAACATTTAATGAACTTCTTTAATTCTTGTACAATTTGAACGCGGCTATAAAATTAACTTTATTACTGTTTTTATACCGAGATGGGATAACCGTTATGCCGTTACTACATTATATTATTGTAGGTTATAATTTGAAGGTGTTAAAACTAGTTTGATGGCAATTAAATTGTTGCTATAATTTTGAGGTAATTAACCTTGGATTATGAAGAATAGTTACAAGTCTTCGGTGTAACTAGTCTTCTAAAGTATTTGAATAACTGAAACGTATAACAATTTGTTGTCGGTTTATTCGTAAAAGTTGCTTAAAGTTAAGAAATGTATAAACGTCAAAAACGTATGGTTAAACAGTCGCTGAACATTACTTAACTTTAAGCAACGTTTATAAATAAAGGGGTATTTTTTCGAGCAGCTGTTGTAAGTTAGTTAAATAGAATACCTGAAACTCCCTGCTACAAAAGTTAATCTGAAACGAACTCAAGTCTATTTATCGATAGGCCTGCACATCTCTAAGCAAGCGGAATTTTGCCTGCTTACTTGCAGAAGTAGTTCATTCGAAAATACTTATGAAACCTCATTTAACAGGTTGAATGCCGTAATTACAGACATAATTAAAAAGCCATTGTGTCTCGCGTGGATCCACGTTTAAGCATACGAAGGGTTAAATGTAGTTGCAAGTAGGCACGTGTTTTCCAGCATCCGTATTATTACTAGCACACAATCAGTAGTTGCAAATCCTATATTAAATACCTCCTAGTATTAAAGCCTCCATTCAGGAAAGACGGCTATACATTAATCATACCGTCATTCCATCGACATGTTACAATTCCTACACTCCTAGTAACCTTTGGAGAATGTCGAGGCATTTCGTTTCATCCTCAATATCAAATCTAATTCACGTCTACACTAATCAACGTCGATTCATCTCAGTCTTTATATAAATATCACATTATTCTGTCCCCCATTCAGTTCAATTTAGTACAGACGCCAGCACATCAAGCTACTACATGAGACATAAACATAACTGGCGAAATGTGGGTGTAGGTGTTCTGCCTTACCCTTCTGGGATTACAGGCATCATGTTGTGTTATGGTACCATCGCGGCCTGATCACTTCAAATTTTTTTCGCCTAAATCCTGCGGCGGCGCCAAGCCACGCCTCCTTAAGGCGACTACATGACCTAAAGCGCGGTCACTGTCGCACTGCATAGAAAAGAAAGAGAAGCGCGATGACAAAACGGTGGTAATTTATTGCAAATATGAAGCAATTATCTATTTACAAAAACTATTTAATAATAAATAATCCATCACTGAATGCAGTTTGGCATTAGAAATTTAATGGTATATTTTTAATTATAATTAAAGTTGTTAATGAAGGGATGCTTTTAAAGACAATTAAGAGGTATATTTGAACATTTTTTTCATGCATTAATGTATAATTAATTATGATTTGAGTTCCATCACTGTATTAAAATAAGACTTGAAAATATCATATATTTTTATTTGGTCAAAATTATTTACGGTTTAAGAGATACACTGCTTTAAAAAACCAACTTTTTGACCGTTTTCAGAAACCTCCGCCTTAAAGTTTTCGCTTATTAGGAAAGCGATAACGCAACTAGTTGCAACCTGCACTGCGCAGCTTAGTGACGCATTGTGTGTACTCCTTTTGTGAATTTTACGGATGAACTATTTTACCTTGGCGCGCTTACTAAAGAACGCTTCTATTTTTTAAGTGCAAGCAAAAATGAACTTAGTGGTGGTCAGGAGGGTGTGTCCGCGATAGTACCTACGGACGCCAGCACATCAAGCTACCCGAAACTCTCAAATGTTCCCAATCAACTTTGAACCTTATGCTTTAGCGATAAAGTTGAAAATCGATTAAAGAAATTTGACATATTTTAGTAGCTTGATGTGCTGGCGTCTGTACGTTGCAATTTTGGGTTATAGGCTAACGAACCTGGCTATGTGCTTGGGTGGTGTTGCCATTAATCATTTGGGACATCGAAATGATTAATGTCATGATAATCATAATTTATTAGTATATTATAATAGCTTAATAATCCTAATTTATTGGTGACTGCATTGTTAATAGAATGTTTAATAATTAAAGATTTTGATGCAAATACATTTTAAGCATTAAACTCCGCTACCATCTTTGCTGATTGGTCAATGTCTTTCGCCATGGATCATAAACCTTCCGGGTAATTGCGTAGCTATGGGTTTCATTTTGACAGTTCAACAACATTCATTGCGTTATTTACGTTGTTGACCGCACATTTTTCGAACATATGACGCAATGGATTAGCAAATATCCTTCAAAATGATTCAGATTGAAATTAATAATGTGTTACTCATGGTTGTTATTATCCACAGCCTAACTACATCTGCAGACCTACTGGGCATACACATCTCTTTTCATGTGCCAATTCCTCCACCCCAGTACAAGCCTCATCTAGGTTCTATCCGCGGTGGTAATAATGTCGTCCCTCCATCTCGCCGTTTACACTCAGTGATACAGTTGTTTATTTAGTTTCACCTTGTTTCCATTTTTTTGTTGGCTATTGAACTGTGTGACTTAATAATTAACTAGATCCAAACCATGTTCTTTATTGCATGTCTTTGGAAATTCCTGTAGTTTTCGTAAACCAACAACTAAAGTAAGACAGTAATACAAGTAGGAGTCTTTTAGAAATATCATTTAATTTCATTTATTCGATAACAATTTACATTGTGTTTGAATGTGTTACATAAAAAAAACAAATACTTATACAAAAAAAAAGAACACTATCTCAAAAATTCAAATCATTTACCTAAAAATCATTTAAATATTTAAAAATGATCATACCGAAACCTCATCAAACGTCAGAAATTAAAATTAAAATCATATTACATAAAATCCACTAAGAAAACATGTCATATAAACTAATAAATAATCAACAATGTTCAATAATAATTCATTTAAATTCATCATACAATTCAAATTCACTGTCATAAACTTTACATAAAATTCATTGAATATTTATTTCAATGAATTTAAATAAACTGTCTTCTACGCGCAACTTCGTCTGCGTGAAATTTCTTGTACGCCAGCACATCAAGCTACTGCAATCTGTCAAATTTCTTTAATATATTTTCAACTTTATCGTTAAAGTATAAGGTTCAAAGTTGATTGGGGAAATTGGACAGTTTCGGGTAGCTTGATGTGCTGGCGTCTGTACACTCGACCCATCCCATCGCATCGCATTGTCTGCCCGCGCTATTATTTCGTTCTTGCTTAGAGTTCTCTCTGACTTTTTCTTTTTGCTTGGCTCCCAAGGACCCTAGCGTGATGTTAAATAGCCTCTCTCAAGAATTAGGCCGTCAAATGCAAATTTTTTTTTTTTTAATCCGAAGGGTACCTACTCGTAGTTCCAGAGGTTAGCGCGTTCAAACAAACCATAGATATCCGAAGCAAACTCATCAGCTTTAGGTATTATATTATAAAGTATTGCAGGAATTGTTGGTTTTACTTCAGACTAATCTTAAAATCCATAATTTATTACAAGAATTCGAAGGCATCCTTCAAAAGCTGTTAGTGGGTAGGTAGAGAGAAGTACTACCTACATAATATTGTAGTGTGAATCAATATGCCTTCATCTTCGAGGCCTTGGAAGCCTTTTTAGACTACATAATTATAAAGTAGAGCTTCCATCAGAAGCTATGCTAGTTTAATGCTATTGCTAAAGCTATTTATAAAATTATGATTCCTGAATCTAGTTGTTTGGAAATCAAAATGAAATTTCCCGAATTTATAATGCTTTTCATGTGCTTTTTTTGAGTGTGACATTTCTCAAGTCAACCTAGGTGAAGGCTTCAAGCCAGAGCATAAAACTTATAAACTAAGCGACTACACGCTAAGGGCACCTCCTGTGAGGTACAGACCTCGGCTACGGGCATAGCTGGGAGAGGTCAGGAAGGCAAGCTGGGCTGGAATACTGGGACGAATTTAAAGCTACAGGCTCAGCGGTGCGGGCTGGATCGAGCAAGGGTATATCGCACGCTTAATGGAATACTGACTTAACTCAAAAAGACGATTTTTGGGAAATCGCAAAAGAAGATCTTGCTATGAGAACTTATCCTACTTGTTGACGCATAAAATTAAAACTGATTTGATTTGATTATTAATTAGGTATGAGTGCTTGTATTTTGAACGTATGATTCACTATTGATGAGATTTGAATTTAAAAAAAAATCTGACCTATCTACTACAGTCCGTCAAATCTAAGAAGTACCGTTTGACAGTTATAAATATGTGTTATTTTGCTTTGTTTGAAAGTTTTCAATTACATTTAGATATTAAGAATTGTACATTTTTAGATACAATAATGAAATCTTTCTAAATTCATGGTTTTATGATGAATTCGTATGAACAAAGTTGAAAAATATGAAACGTCAAACGGTACTTCTTAGATTTGACGGACTGTAATGGGTCAATGTTCCATTAAGCATGCGATATATAGTTTCACTTGTAACCAATAACACAATCTTCTTTTTTAATTTAATATTTTTGTCACTAATATCGAAAATAAATTTCTAATGAAATAAGCAGTACCTTTGTGATCTTCTATCGTTACGTATTTATCTCTATTAAGTGTTTTGTATGTACGCACGGCGACACATCAAGCTATACATAACCAGTATTAAGCTTACTTCTGATTATACGAAAAATCAATACAACACAAAGCTAACAAACAAACCGCTCATTTATCAAATTAAATTTCAGTCGACAACATCCATCGGTTTCTTACTAAACTTCAACTATATCCGACGATCCTGCATACTTATCTCTTTTGTTGACTGTACATTAAAAAGTTTAGCTTGTAACATGAAGTGTAGTAACACCTCTTCCCTCACATTATAAACACTACATTTTGATACAAAAAAAAATACAATTTGAACCATCGAATAACTTAAAATAATGCTATAACTCACTACCAGCAATAGATTCTGACATTTTAAATGGGACTATGTCTAAAAGTGTAGCTAAATTTAAAGAACAAGGATGTCATTAGATATTTATGAGATTTTTTGTGAATTTTATAAACTATATTAAATGTAAATTGATTGAAATTAATATTTTTGATGTTTTCCTTTTTCTGTTTGGAATTCATGATATAACATGATTGTTTTTTTTAGTTTAAAACGTAATTTTTGCTGCTCGTATCTTTCAGTAAAAGATTAAAACGACCGTTTAACGTCCCACAGTTGGGCAAAGGTCTCCTCTTTCCTTCCAAAGTACCTAAGGCTAGCTCTGAATGCATTAAAAAAAGCCAGAAATATCAATCACAAACATCATAATGCAGAGTAACTAAATAGAAATCTAAAGTATATCCTGATTAACCTCCAGAATCATGGAGTCATCTTTCCAACTTTAAACTCATTAAGTAGGTAATCAATCTGCGTTCGGGATTTAGTTGCCAAACATGCAAACAAATATTAGTTTTTGGAAAAATAACTTTTTTAATAATTCCTACACTATAAATTTCAGTTTACGTTAAAAGTTTAAACATTTTTTATAACTTTTTCAATAGTACTAGTCACTCTGAAATCAACTTATTTACCACCATGATAAAGTTGATATTTGCTTAACTTGAAATGTCAAACAATTGGAAACATAAATTTGAATAGACCAGAGATATTTTTCTGTGTTCTTCGTTACTGGCGTAATGTTATCAATAAAATAAAATGTCCTATTTTGGCCCTATTCTGTATGCATCCTAGTACGAAAAATATATGAATAGGTAAGTATTCCCCTTACTAATAAACGTATTATATCAGGATTAATAGTTACACACCAATTTCTCTCTTTCAGTCGTCAGTAATTTGACGTTCGAAAGAAGAAGACAAAGCGTTGTGTTATTAGGACTTAAATAAAGTCTTTATGCATGAACAAAAAGAGAAAAAATAAGATAATGCTAACAACCAAAATAAAGAAATCTGAATGTCGGTCGAGATAAAATGACATTATCTCGCCTCTTGATGGATGCTGCTGTTAATTGCCTTAATCACCAAATTACTTAAAAGTAAATTGATGAATATACATGAACTGGTCTAGTGTTACTGTTGGCTCGGATTCTAAAGCAGTTTCGTTATATTTTGCCAATTGTTTTTGTTCATGCTATTATCCTCCTACTCGATTAACAGGTACAGTAATCAGTGGTAACTAACTTGCACTACAAAAATCGCTCTTACTTGTTCGACATAAAGGCGCTGTCAATGTCTAATTGTTACTACTGATAGATTATTGTTTCACAAATAAATACATTTTTTTTTGCTGACTGTACCTTTAAAGTGTGTACCTACTTGTAATTTGGGACGAGACACAGGTTTCATAGTGATATGGGACAAACTAAATTTTTTTTGGAATGTGGGACAAAACTTCGGGACGAACGAAGAATAAATCGCTGTCAAATGTACCACCATGACTTTTCTAGCTTTTATTCCACCTTTTACCCTAGTATAATTTGCTGCGTAATCTTGGAAATTGAACATAGGTAGGAAAACACTGAAATGACTGGTTAATCAGAAGTCTTATTTTATTTTTTATTTCTGTATGGGCACACTCTTGACCTCGATCACGCCTGATGGAAAGCGATGGATGAGGGTCCATGATGGAACGAGCGTGCCCAGAAGTTGCCTAAGGCATCGACGAAACACAGCAGACTGCTTGACGCGGGACTCCGGTGGGAGTGGTCGCAAACCAGGCGGGCGTTACTCCTACCACCGCAAGGGAAGAATTGGCCAGTCAAATAAGGTGTTGGGTGCGACTGTCCAGGATGCGCCGAGGGCTCAGTTCAGTTGAGTAACTGTGCTATACGAGGAGGCTTCTTCATGCATCCCAAAACGTTAACGTTAGTCTTAAATGTAAGCAAACACACTAAGAGCAAGCGCGTTGTTGATGTTTGCATAAGAGCAATATATTTTTCACAGGACTTAATCTAGCTGTTATACTGGTGTTGCAAACCCATACACAATATTCCTATATTGTTAGCGTAACATGATTAAGTACATAATCATTAGTTATAACCAAACAATCACTTGTCTCGATTCGATTCAAATCGTTACATAACAACCGAATCTTAACCCTGATTCCTACACCATTATTATATCTATGAGACTGTTATATAAGATATTACAATTGTATCATAATATTAGCTAATAATGATAAATAGATTAATTAGGATTACAGTAACTAGGTATCATATGATAACTATTCGTAATTAGGTTTCGTTTAAAATATTTTGCTATCGAATGATGCCTGCCTTGACCAGACGTTTATTTCGCCTGGATAGGAAAGGCCTGCGGCTGGTAATGGGGACCATCACGGAACACTGCTCGCTGAACAAACACTTCCACACAATAGGCATAATGGACAGTCCCCTGTGCAGGGCTTGCATGGAGGCTGATGAGACCGTTGCGCATGTGCTCTTTGAGTGCACAGGCGTCACCCAGATTAGGTCAGAAACCCTCGGGACACCCAGATCTTACACAGATGTTCTCAACAGACCAGGAGACTTGATCAGTTTCTGGAGGGAGGTGGGCTGGTTGGAATAACCATCGACGGCCGCCATGGCCCACGCACAATGGTCCACTTGAAGGACTAAGTGCGGAAACCAAACCCCATAACATGGAAAATAGAACATAGATGCCTTCCTTGGAATAGTAGAAACTGCTTGTTTCCGTACGAAGACTTATTCAGTCTGATGGAAAATAAATGCATAATCAGTCTATAATGTCCCCACTGCTGTGATCTCACAGGGCTCTGATCCGGGTCCCTCTGTGAGAGGGAGTTTGATAGGACCTTTTCATTAAATCCCTGGGGCCTCAATCAACAGGCGACAATCTGACAATTATTTAAGTTTTTTCCAAATTTTTTGCTTTATTAAACAGCACATGTCGTGAAATGTGACAATTATGTAATATTTTCAGTTATACTAAAAAGAACCTTGCTAATTTCAAATTAGAGATACTTAATAACAATTAATTTTGCGTGGCTATTATACAAACTACTGGTGACGACACAGATCATATTATTATTTTATTTTTACGTAAATAAATTATTATTATTATTTTCTTTGATTTTACATAATATATCGGGACCATGGCGTCCCAGTCCTTTGGAAGGGGTACGAGGGACCGAAGCCAACTCGCAGAGGCCTCTTAGGAAATTTTAATGAAATGTGGCACATTATTATTATTATTTTTTATTTTACATATCTCGGGACCATGGGGTCCCGGTCTTTCGGAAGGCGTACGAGGGGCCGAAGCCAACTAGCAGAGGCTCCTTATTATTATTATTATTGTTGACGATATAGCGTCGAAAATGGGTAAGTAGGTAGGTACACAACAAAGTAGGTACATAATAAATAATTGGGTCTGACTTATTCAATTGTGTCTATCATCCCGAGACATAATATATGTTTGAGTCCTCTTGTGAGTTACCTAGTAGAACTGTTTTAGCACCTGTTGCAATTTTGCAAGACGAATTATATAATTATAATATCTCATTAAAATTATTGCCAGGTCATTATCTGATATTAATGTCTGAATCGACTCACATACATATATCGAAATAGCTACCTTGTTATAAATTCTAGAACTAAAGCACTAAGAACACATCACAGAGGTTGGTTGGCTAATTGGCCAAAATCGAAAATGAAAAACCGGCCAAGTGCGTGTCGGACTCGCACACCAAGGGTTCCGTACCACAAGGCAAAAAAACGCCGAAAAAACACGTTTCTTGTATGGACATCCCCTTTTTCGTTATTTGTCGCTAAAGCAGCAATAGAAATACACACTCTGTGAAAATTTCAAATGTCTACCTATTACAGTTCATGAGATACAGCCCGCTGACAGACAGACTGACGGAAGAACGGACAGACGGATGGACAGCGGAGGCTTAGTAATAGGGTCCCGTTGACACCCTTTAGGTACGTAACCCTAAAAACGATCTACCTACCAGCCAATCAATTCACTCCAACACGCGCCAAAATAAAAAGGTATCATTTCAAAAGCGTGCCTATACTTATAATAATAGCATGCAATCATACCAAATGAATGAAACCAAACTTCCAAAGGAATCCAAGCATACTGACCCAGTGATCCAGTTATCAATCATTACCGCCCGATGTGCGAACAGTTATAGTAATAGTTACATCACGTAACTATTGTAAATCAGTTATTAGCTGATACAAATAATATCGACTGTTTGGACACTGCGCCACAGAGTAATGTGGACTTTGTGGACATAGAGTTGAGAATGTTTAGACAGTGCGCGCTTGGAGTTTAATTTTTAGCAGTTTTGTACGGAATATTGTTGTATGTTTATTTATTTATTTTATTTTATTTGGGAAACAAACGGATGTAATAACAAACATAAGTATAAAATTAGTTCAACACAAACCAGTAACAGTTTCCACAGATTACTACACAAGTAAAATATAATTATGTAACTAAGTGTAACAACAACAGGAAAATCACACCGCTAAGTGGACGTGGTGTTGTTTATGTGGATGATCTTTGCTAAAAATATTAGTAGTCCTTAGGGCCTGGATAAAGTGACGTGCTATCAGCGATAACGATTATAGAGAAGTCAAAAATATTGGATTTATTTACTACACTACTACACTGAACAAAAAAAAAAAAAAGGTTCAGTATGCCAATCCTGTCAAAAGCCGTTTTAGAATTACGAAACGCTTTGCTAGCGATTGCCAATTGAAGCGGTTTAAAAAAAAAAAAAAAAAACATACAAACAGCCGAACATAGTACCTCCTCCTTTTTGTGAAGTCGGTAAAAATAAATAAAAGAGCTTTCTACCCGTAACAATCACAAGAAAGCTTCAAGTTGATTGATTGACGGTAATTCTGTGGTTTGCGTATGAAAATTATTATACAGGGTTATTGGAAAAACATCAACATCCTCTTAAGAGGTCATTGTACCTACTCATCATTATGAACAACTTTTACTATGGGACCAAACCTGAAATTGAAAAAAATCAGCTGTTATTTACATTTATGTTCGTATAACTCGTCAAAATGTAGGGAACAGTCATGGAACAGCTGATTTTTTTTTAGGTTTGGTCCCATAGTAAAAGTTGTTCATAATGATGAGTGCAATGAACTCTTAAGAGGTTGTTAATGGTTTTCCAATAACCCTGTATTAAGAAAACAATATTCACACCATTTGGTGAGTTCATATTAAAATTGTTCATAGTCGATTACCAATCCTGCCACTGTACCTACCCCACAAGCTACAAACAGCGTCAACTCCTATCAAAACCACGTGACACAGTCTATCCGTTCCTAAGTCTACAAGTGCTCCAAATGTTCAGCCGGCGGGCGCATCTCGTTACTGCTGTTACCTAACAATGCTCTCGGACTTGAATCACATGCTGATGTGAGTGCGGCGGCTGTGAAGTTAGGCACTTTTTATTAGTTGCTGGGGAGATGCAAAATTGGCTGGTGTGTGTGTCAAAAATATAAACAAGTTGGGGGAAATGATTATTTGACTGACAATTAGGAAAAGTCAATTGTACACTTGGTTTTAAAACGTATGTTATTTTTTTTTGTTTTATAATTATGGTGTCAAATAGTATTTAATAAATAAATAATAATAAAAGAAATTAGGATGGGATCAATTGGGATGTGGACTCAGCGGTCATTGTGCCGATAGTCGTGACAGCTAATGGTTTAATAGCCAAAAGCCTCGACCAACACCTGAGGAGGCTCTCGTTGGGCAGCTGGATCAAGGGCTTGATTCAGAAAGCGGTACTTCTGGACACGGCCCGCATTGTTAGGAGGTTTCTCTCTCTGGAGCCCTGACCGCCGGTAGCTTAGACCCTGTTCCCAATACCGGTGGGCTACTAGTTTTTTATAAAATTGTCTTCAAATGACTAAATTAGGGCTGGTTTCTCGAAAAATAGTACCTATGTACAAAACATCATGACACGTGAAGTCAAGTGACGGCAATGCTAAGAGTACCTACCTAATGGTGCAAAATTGTAATCATGGTCCAAGTCCACAGTTAACAGAGTCATTTCTATCCCAAGTGTGAGTTCATACATCTATGCGTACTCCGAAATTTTTCGCTATATAAACGTAAGAAAGAAATTACAAACTCATTCTACATCCAAGTGCCTTACATTCAAGTGCTAACTACTTACCATCATGAAGCTGGTACGTTCAGTGCTTATAATTAGTTAAGAACTAATTAGATCCATGATTAAGATCTTATAATTAGATGTTTCGTTTTTGGTCTAGGCTTAAAGTTAGGAGTGGTTTTAGTGAAAGTTTTTGGAATCGTTATCCTTGGTGGTTGAGTTGGGGAGAAAGTTGAAGTTGCATCATCCAGTGTTGAGTGTTTGTAAGGGATTTATTTAAGGCTGGGCTAAAAAGCTATCGTGGTATATCAGCCTACTGCATCAATCTTTCTACCCTCTATCAAGATGATAAAACAACTATCTGAAAGGACATTCTGATACTGTAACCCTTGATATTATCTATTGATATGGAAGCAGATTTCATTGTGGAATTAATTATTTTCCTAATAAAGTTGGCAAGTCAAGGAAGAGCCGTAAAATAACTTATGGATAATTAAACTTAACGACCCTAAACTGTAATTTTCCAGCTCGCCCCAATTGCCGCCTTCATCGCCGCTGCATCAGCTGGCCAAATCTACACAAGCCAATCAGCGCAGGGGTACGCGCAGGCAGCAGAGCAGTACCAATCAGCGCTCGAGCACCAGCAGAGTGGATTGTATTCTGAGCAATCACAGGCACCCCAGACGTTCTCGGGGCATGAGGCAGTGGGGCATGAAGTGTTATATAACAGCAGGCCATCTGGGGAGAAGACTGTTAGGATCTTGAGCTTCAATAATGAGAACAATGGACATCAGTACCAGTATTCCTATGAGACTGAAAATGGTGAGTTGGCAGACCCCATACAGCATTGTTTTCTCATTCATTTAAGCTTATTACCAACTTAAGTCAGCATAGATTAAAATATTATTAAGCTATTAACTACAGATAAATCTGTTCCAATGTTGAAGATCAAATGAGCTTTGCTATACATTAGCATAATCATCTTATAACGTTCCCACTGCTGGGACACAGGCCTCCTCTCTGTGAGAGGGAATGGGCCGTAATTCCACCACACGAGCCCAGTGCGGGTTGGTAGATGTCACATGTCTCATAATTTTTGGTTCGAGGACATCCTGTTTCACACGATGTTTTCCTTCACCGTTTTTGAGAGTAGTGGTGATAAAATAAATTACACAAAAATACATTAGCACTTGATGGATAGAACTATTTATCTTCTAATTCATTCCTCTTAGATTTTTGTCCAAACACTCAAAACTAAACCTGAAACTCAGAATGATAGACTTATTGAAATTTGATCCTACAAGCTCACAAGTTTTGAGCCCCAAGAAACATACCATATTTATAATCTTCAAAAATATGTTTTGTATTTAAAAACATGTCTTTCCGCATTCCAGGAATAAAGGCCGATGAAGCAGGCCAGACGTCCGAACATGGTGGCACGGTCTCGCACGGTGCCTACTCCTACAAAGGGGATGATGGCCAGACCTACACCGTGACCTACACAGCTGATGAGCATGGCTTCCACCCTCAGGGTGCTCATCTACCCACACCCCCACCCATTCCTGAAGCTATCGCCAAGAGCTTGGAGCAGAATGCAAAGGATGAGGCTGCTGGTATTTTTGATGATGGTGAGTGGTTTTTGGGTTAATATTTTTCCAATTTATAAAAAAATGTTTTGCTAAAGAGCCTCCAAGAGCTGCGCAATAGTTACGTCTAGATTAATGAACGGGAAAAAATATGGGAACTCATCTAAGCCTGAGTTTGAATATGTTTTCTTGCACTTGTACTTGGCAGTTGCGCGACAGTGACAGGAATAATCTTCAGCGAAAGTACGTGCTAAGTAATGTTTATTTTTCTTAGTCTTATACTCGTTAGTATAAGACCGAAATAAATAAAATTACTTACCAAGACAACCTTTCAGCACTCTAATTGCGTAACACACTGTCATTCTCAATCTGAAACATTTTGAAGGATATCGCTAATCCATTGCTTTATATGTTCCAAAAATTTGTCTGCTCAACAACGTAAATAACGCAATGAAAGTTGTTGAACTCTCAAAATGCAAGCCATTGCTACTGATAGTATGTTACGCAATTACTCTGCAGAACGGAACGGTGGCGGTGTCTGAAAGATTGGAGGTTGGATGTCAAAAATTGGCCCTTCTGAAGCCGGGTGTTAGTACGTCCGATGCACTTTGTAAAGATTGCTTTGGTATAGTATTTGCTAATTCGTCATCTCAATATATTGATTATTTTTATAAGCTTATAGTTCCTTCGCTTTAAACAATATGTTTTATATAATTATATAAAATAAATAGTTTTTTATTTAATTTTTTAAATATTTTATTAAAACTGTGATATATTAATAGACGTAGCGCCATCTATGATATTTAGATTGAACTGTCGACACAATTTCTGTTGAATGTAAGGTCAATAGCAAACTATGCGCACACAAGGTGTTGATGTGCAATAAACAAATTCTTAGTAGTACCACTCTGATACCATTTTCTGACACGAGGCAGCACTGTGCTCTGCGTAGTTTGAGGGTACAAAATATATATGGATGCCGGTGAAATGGTAGTCAGGTATATGAGACTTTCCACATATTGACACTATGAGCGAGGGTTACCAGTTATCAGATGGTGGTCCTGTTTACTTGTGCTTTATCTGGGTACTTCCAATGCGTTCAATTTTTTATTGTTACAGAATTGATACTTCAACATCCAGCGAGGGCTTTAGGTATAAGGGCCTAAACAAACATTTTTTCATACAAATGAAATCTAAATTTTTTCTTAGAAGAATTTCTTAGGAACTCCAAAAATTTGAAAAAATAGTTTTCATAAAAGTTTTTACGGTTCAATCTACATAAAATATTAAGTCCACTAATAGTTTGCTTTTCTCTTGTTTCCAGGTAAATACAAGGAGCAATCTGGCCAAGGCATGACTCATGGCTTCCAGCAGTATGATGCTAGTTACCAAACCGTCGGTTACCAGGCACCGTCAGGTCATTCCTCTGGCGCCGAATTGGCGTATCATATCCCCTCGGGTCATGTCTCTGGCGCCGATTTAGCGTATCACGCTCATTCTGGTAATGCTCTCTCAGGAATCTCGGGTCATTCGTCGGGCGCTCAATCGGCGTATCATGCTTCCTCGGGAATAGGTTCTAGTGCCCAGTTAGCGTATCATGCTCCGTCGGGTCATGGTTCTACCGCCCAATTGGCGTATCATGCTCCATCGGGACATGGTTCGACCGCTCAAATAGCATATCACGTTCCCTCGGGTCATTCTTCTAACGCCCAGTTAGCAAATCATGTTACTTCCAGTCATTCTTCTGGAGCACAAATAGCGTACAGCGCTCATTCGGGTTATGGTCAGTCGGGCCACGCTTCTGCCCCTGAATTGGCGTACCATGGTCATCATTAAGTCCAAGTGAATTTTTTTTGTGAGTTGAAAGTTGTAAAGTGAAATGTGTGAGTGAATTATGAAATAAGTGCAATAAAATAAAAATGACGGATAGATTAAGAATTTTTTTTAACGTACAATTAAACAGTGCAGTGTAGATAAAATATCTACCAACAGACTAACATTATTAGTAATGTTAGTCCCTGTTCATAAACCGGGAAATACTTTAGGGAAGACCTATTCCTAACACTGGACAGGCTTCAGGATTGATTGAGCGTGAATATAAAAAATGTTATAAAAGTTTCTAAATGCAATAAACATACAATGTTACTTTTTACCAATGTAGTTTATTTCATAAATCTGCAATGTAAAGATGACTCGTACAAACTGTATTACAAATATTATTAAAAATAGCAGTCAAATTGTATATGCTTATCAAAAGATTACCAAAGTAAATGATTCATCAAACGTTAATCAAAGTGGCCAAAATGACAGACGTCAATGTCAAACTGTCAAGTCGATGTAGAGATCATGTTACATAATTGATACTTAAACATTCATCGACAGCTTTATTATTGCCTAAGCAAACATTTTTGATACAAATGAAGAAATGGATCTATACAGTTTTTTTTATAGAATTTTTAAACTAAAAAACCTAGTCAATGGATTTGCAATATTGCTAGAGCTTTTTGTAGTAAAATGGCTGGCATATCAGTCCGTGACTAATATTTTAAAACCTAGTATATTAGTCAATATTATTTTTTTAGGTATACATATATACATGTCTAAATTATATTGTTGTTATTGTGAAATAAATGTTTTTATTGATACTGAACGTTTTTCATTGAATATCGCGATATGTTCAACTGCAAATGCAGTGGGATTGACATTATGCAGATGGGACCATAAGACTATAATTATCATCAGTCTTAGGAGACTGAATTTGGGATAAGGGTAGGCCCTTATCCCAAATTCGGTCGATGTTACATGTATTTTTCTTTCATAATTCTCTATTTGTCATCATCTTGGTAGTTACCTCCTTTCTAACCATATCATCATTCACACAGTTCATCCATCGTTTCTTTGGGCCTCCCCAACTCTTATAGCCAAACCCCCTTAGCAATAAACGTATTATATCAGATGAATAGTTACACACCGATTTCTCTCTTTGAGTCGTCAGTAATTTGATTTTCGAAAGAAGAAGACAAAACGTTGTGTATATACAGAATTGAGGAAGGCTATGACATCATGCTAGGATCATTAGGCCGAGCAAGAAGAAAAAAGTATCAAAGAACGTTAAGCTAAACGAAGTAATAGCGCGGACGGGCGATGCGATGCGACCGGTAGGGAAAACAGGAAAATTTCACGTGGACGAAGTCGTGGGCAGATGTAAGTGATCTGTATAAACAAAAAAAAAACGACGGGTTGAAAACCAGCGTCAGGCACTAGTTTTCTGGCATTTTTGCTGAACTGGGACCTTTTTAGCGCAGCCGTGAGGCACACTCCTGTTTTTTTTTTTTTTTTTTCTTGTTTGTTTTTATCTGTTGTATTATGTGTCTTTTGGTCTGTGCTAAATAAATATATTTCCTTCTTTCTTTTTTTCACTCCGGGAGTGCCGGCAGAAGTGAAAACTTCGCCGCGCCGCGCCGTAGAAAGAGAGGGGGATACTCCTACGCCGCGCCGGCTCGGCTGTCTACTCTCCATCCGTCTTACGAATTTTCGATCAGGTCACGTGTCCTGACGCGAGTTTAACATTTTTTACCCATTACAAAAAAAGTGTACAACGCCGCTAAAGAAGATTTCACTTCAAAAAGAAATGTAACCATAGCAACTATGCCTGACCTTTTCAAAACAGACAGAACACCGTTACCCCATACTTTACACAACATTGAAACATTGCTATAACCAATAAAATTAGCGGCTCTCGCACTCACTAATCAGACGCATCCTTTAAAACAAAAAATCATGACGCAACATTAGACGTGGTATATGTACAGGTTGGCCCAAGCCCAAAAGTCGTGGATCAAACAAAACAGGGCGATAGTTGAGGTTATTTTACAGTAAAAAAAAAAAAAAAAAATAGAAAAAAAAAAGTATCATTACTACAACAGTGCTTTTATGACAGTGGGTACCATGATTTATCAGTATTGGCACTTTTTTCAATATCTTTTAAGGCTCAAAAAAAATTATTTGTAACATTAGAAGCTTACTGTAAACACTCAAATTGTCATAACTTTTAAGGAGATCAAGTTAGGGCTCTCGCACAATTTTTTTTTTTAATACAAATAACCCCAACTATCGCCCTGTTTCGTTTGATCCACGACTTTTGGGCCACCCTGTATAGGTAGGTACAATCACTTTCAGCTTGATTCTTAGAATAAAGCCTACTTCATATTCCTTTACCTTGGTTATAGAAAGGAGTGTAGTTATAGAAGGGTCTGTGTCACAGTGACACGTGACTTTTCCTCATAGAAGGGTAGGGTCTCGTGATAGATGGTGTGGCTACGAGTTGTAAGGTAGTACGTTCGAACCCAGGCAGGTGTTTTAGTTTGTGTAAATAATTTCGTCACCACAGCTCTCAAAACGGTAAAGAAAAAAAAAACAACCGACTTCAAAAAAAACTACAAAGTGATAAATAACTTTAATTTCGGAAGTCGGTGTCGTTGGTTCCGCATTTTCGTTTTTTGTTTGACACCGACTTCCGAAATTAAAGTTATTTATCACTTTGTAGTTTTTTTTGAAGTCGGTTGTTTTTTTTGTAAAAAAGTTTTTATTTTTCACTTTTTAGTTGTACCTACTCCACACAAATTCAAATAACACTAGTGCATTGAGGAATTGAAGACACCGACTAGAAGAATCATCAAAATTCGCATAGAAATGCCGGAGATGCAGTACATTTATGCATATAACATCGTACATAAGAATAATTATATAATGTATTATATACTAAAACCTTTCTGAAAGTATGTAGATCACATTAGAGAAAGAATTATCAAAATCGGTTCATTAGTTTGTGAGAAAATCGCGGACAAACAAATATACATACATACATACATACATACATACATACATACGGGTCGAATACAGAACCTCCTTTTTTGAAGTCGGTTAAAAAGATTCTCAATTCTCAATTCTTTATTGCGTACCATTATGTATATAATAGTTGGTAAGAAAATAATAATATTAGTCACAATTATGGACCCTGTCGGGCACAGCATAGATAGTAGGAGAGAGGAGGAAGAACACTGGGTGTTTACTTATTGTGATAAATTTTAATATTAGTTAAGTACCTATTAATTAAGTAGAACTTTGTAAAAAACATTTTTTTTTTAGATCGTAAGTAAACCGGCATATCCCAGAACCAAAAACTCGAAAACATGTGATATCTACCATCCCGCGCTGGGTTCGCGTGGTGGAAAACGCCGGCACACTCCCTTTTACCAAGTGAAGGCCTGTGTCCCAGTACCATTACTGGCTTATGTAAGTCCAATCAAATGTGACTGTGGTGTACCTAAATTGGATAATTGCATCAAGAAAGAGCTACCGAAATTCAATCCCTATAGCTAGGACATGAAATCCTATAACCAATCAAGCTGAAACACACCTAAAACAATAAAACCATGACGTAATACCATTAAGCACAATTACAGCCTACGAGTCTCCTATTGTAACACATTCCTGTCCCATCTCAACAAGTTTGTTCCACTTTGACCTACTGACATTCACACTGTGGCCTCGGGCGAGTATCGGTAAAGTTACGGAAAAATGAGTGGAGGTGCTGTGATTTATATCTAGTTGGGCAAACTTTGGTAACACGTCGTAATAGTGTATTTAAATTTGGCCTTGGGTAGTGTATTAAAGTTATGGATTAACGAGATTAAGTTTTGGTATAAATATTATGGTGTTTTGGTGCGTTATCGTGCGGTATTCACGCTGGACATAATGAGGTATTTTTTATTCATGGACACGTAAATGGCTCATTGTTTAAAAACAATTGACTACCAAGTAGAATTGACTACCAAGTAGAATAAATGCTGCAAATAAATAATTTTACTGTGAATGTGTTTACCCTATGACTTCCAGCACTTTCGATCTAGGGCTAAAGTGGACCACTGGTCGTTTATTTTCTCCAGCTCATCCCGCCATGTTCTACGGGGTCTGTCACGACGCCTTCTAGCTGTGTCAGGGCTCCACGTAGTGGTTATTTCGGCCCACAGCTCATTGGAAGACGTGGCCAAACCAGTCCCACTTAAGCCTGAATCAAATCAATTCAAATCTGAATGATTTACTTAAAAGCTTTGCACAATTTCTTTGGCCACCGTATCGGCACATCAACCCATAAACTAGACAATGAAGTTTTATTCGACAATGAGATGTTCAAATCACAGCAGTCAGCTAAGTGATGGTTATATTACCAAAGTAACTACACTATTATTATAATAAACTAGCGGCCTGCCCCATCTTCGCACGGGTGCAATTTTTTTCGAATTTCCTAAATTTTCTAATTTTCTTTCATACAAACCTTGTCTTGGCAATACCAAACACAACAAAAAAAGAATTATCAAATTTGTTGCAGTCGTTCGGAAGTTATGTGCGTACATACATTTCGGCGATTCATTTTTATTTATATACTAGCTGCTGCCCGCGACGTCGTCTGCGTGAAGGCTCTACAGCACCAAAAATACCTAAGATGCCAGTGTCGCTATAGCATTATAAGTAAACAACTTTTAAAATAGCATTAAAATATAAGTTTTTTTTGCAAGCGAAGCAAGTGAAGAGAGTTATATTGGAATCCTGCTGAGTTCAGTCATAAGATGTGACTGAAGGAAATAGAGAAAATAATGCAGGAATACATTCCAGGACACAAAAGAGTAAAAATACGTACAAAGGTATCATACCTTACAACATTTCCCTATAACGTACGTTGGTAGTTATGCTGCCAGGAGCCAAAATGTAAAGAGAGTCAGGACTGGTGACGCGGGAGCAAGCGACGTACAGTTGCCCGTGTGAGAAGCAACTCGTCCTGAGGTCGACACCCGCTGCCCTCAGTGTCTGCCCCTGCGACTTACTGATGGTCATCGCGAAGCAAACACTCACGGGGAACTGTACGCGCTTGAACTGGAACGGGAAGTTATGAGGTATGAGGGGAATGCGTGGTATAAATACTGCCTCGCCAACGCCACAACTCGTAAGAATTTCCGCCTCAATTTGTGTGTCTGTGGAGCGAGATGACTTTAAGGCGGGTCCCGTTACACAACTTCGGAGGAGATAGGTTCCGAAGAAGCATAATCGGGACACCGACCTTCAGCTTGATGGTATGCGCTGGAAGTCCACTTGCTGACAGGGAGTTCAGAAATTCCACGGGATAATGTGTGGCGTCATCTTGCTCGACAACAGTGTTTATCGAGGTGTAGTCTACTTCATTCCCCTCAATTTCCGAGAGAATGCATTCGTTAATTGCTGCAGCCTGATCGTTTTTAAGCGTCAAAATGGCCCGCTCACACACCCAAGAATTTTGCTGGTGCGGTATACGACTGATGTCCCCGTACACACAGCGAATGAGTTCTTCTATGCTGGATACCACTCTACCGAGAGACTCTGGAAGCACCACCTGTCCACCTCTCTCTTCTGGTAGAGTGCCTTCGCCAAGACTTAGAAGGACATCGGAGAATTCTTGAGCTCTCATATTAAACGGTTGAATGTCGTAATTACAGACACAATTAAAAAGCCATTGTATCTCGCGTAGATCTACGTTCCGGCATACGATGGGTTAATGGTCAAGCGCAGCGTACGAACTCGTGACCACAACGAAGATCATTTCAACGAAGCATTCACCTCGTCAGCACTCGATCCCCGCGTCACCACGGAAAGCGTTTGCCGGAAATCGCCACTGAACAGAACTGTGGAACAGAAACGATGGGAATTTTAAAGTCCCGATTTCCACGGTCTTGATGCGGTGATGATTGGGGACCTGGTAACCCATATTCGATCAGTGGATTGCCGCCGATGGAAATGACCACATCTTGAAGTGAACTGAGACAGGTGTTCAGCACGCGTTCATCAGTTACTTCGACTTCGTCTCCAGTAGCACGCCTCAAACCTCGTAGAAAATCTTCAGACAGATGATGGCGATACTTCTCCCACAAAGCTACCGGTTTCGCGACTCCACAAAACACCAAGATGACGGCATGCGGCTGGGACTGTCACTGACGCTCGCCTCCGCGAGGGTTTCATCCCAATTTTGGTCACTGTCGAGAAGGTCACGTGTTACCCAGGCTGCGCGGTAAGTGGGATACTCCACGCCATCAAATGTCCTCAGAAAGGCGAAAGACGTTGGGCCTCGGACAGTGTGAAGTAACAACCGCAGAAAATAGCATTCGCCATTATTCGGATGCACGGTATAAACCCTACCCAATGCGGTGTCTTTGAAAATTCCTGGAAAACTTTCCACAGCACCTCCTCGTCGACGTCGGTTAAATAAACCCCTTTGCTTGTCGTACGTGTAATATGAAGGCACCTCGTCATACGTAAGGGATTTGTTTTACATCACATTTAAGCTTATAATTAGGTATACGACATGAAAATATATTAATTACCAAGCAATAATCACACAGATAAATACCGAACAAAAGTATTAACAGTCAATGTTTATTTTGTACTAACAACATGAAATTGATGAAGAAATGATCATCATCAATAAACATAACTTTTTTGTAATACTTAACACCGCATTTTTTTAAATTGTCTTCCTCAACTCTGCTCAAGATTTTGAGGGTTTTGTTGGAACTTGAATTTTTCAAAACGAACTATACGATACAACTTTTATGAAGAAAATGCACATTACCATCTATGAATTTTAAGAATAACTAACTACTAACCTCGCCAACATGATCAAATTTAAATTATTAATTTCCAAAAAGTGTTAACATGTAACTTGATTTGATTTTTATGAAATCTTATAGATGGCGCTTCAAATTTTTCTTTATACTACTAACATTCATTAAACTATGTTTCTCTGCCCAAGTTACTTAAATGGCGTAGTTTTTATAGTGTAAAGCTAGATAATAGCATGGCTTACTCAAAAACAACATTTAAATATGCGTCGTTAGATTACACGCTGTCACAGAATGCGTAAGAAAAATAAAGATTCACAGCTCCTCCCCCGTAGGTGATAGCGTGATAATATGTAGCCTATATGTTGACCCGACCTCTTAGTAATACTCATGCAAAATTTGATGTAAATCCATGCAGCACTTTTTGAGATTAGCCCGGACATACATACAGACAATCAGACAAACAGACAAAAATTCTAAAAATTATATTTTCGGCTTCGAAATCGATTGTAGATCACGCCCCAAGTATTCTTTTAAAAAAATATTCAATGTACAGTTTTGACTTTCCTACGATTTTATTATATGTATAGAAGACTAGCTGCGCCCCGCGGTTTCACTCGCATAAGTTTCGATACCGTGGGAATATCGGGATAAAAAGTAGCCTATATGTTAATCCGGGGTGTCAGCTACCTCCATACAATTTTTTTTCAAAATTGGTCCAGTCGTTTGAGCGTGAAGAAGTAACAAACATATAAACACACACACAAATTTTCGCCTTTATAATATTAGTGTGATTATGCAATAAATTATAGTATCCAAGTGAAAATATGATATTGAACTATGATTGACGCTGTTAAGCCTTCTTGCGTAATTTTACTTATTTAGATTTTATGTCGTAACTTTGTGGGTTATAAGTCACTCTGGCATGATGGATTGATTTTCGGTGAAATATTGAATTTTATAATTAATTATGATATATATTATTCAAAGCAAGAGTGAACAGGCATCTTCGTTCCATCATATACCTCATCCATCACATCATTTCAGCATTTTTTTAAGTGTTTACTAGATAGACACTTTCCCAAAAGTAGGTACGCACGGCTACACATCAATGTATACATAACCGGTATAATCTGACTTCTGATTGTACGAAAAACCTATACAAAGCGAGGTCAGCTAAAACTACAAATGTATAGCTTGATGTTTCGCCGTGTGTACAGCACGAAAGTTTAACTACTAAAAAAGACTCACAGAGAGCCTAGTAGTTAATGAGAATAGTGGAGGTAAGTTCTTCCTGGACAATTAATTTCACATGTAGCTCTAGGTACTATGATCTAATGAAATCCTTAAGGCTGGAGGCTGGAGTACGAGGCTTTTGACTACGTTGTATGTGTATATTTTGTCTTTTTTATTTTTATTTTATGTTATTTTATTTGTAATGTGCGTTTAGTTTGTGCAGAATAAACTATTTTTCTTTCTTTCTTTTCCCGCAGACAGGCGCGACGCGACGGTGCGACGCGATTCTGGCGGAACAGTTTTCATAACGTTATCATAGAAATTGTTCTACTAGAGTCGCGTCGTGCTGTCGCGTCGCGTCTGTCTGCGGAAGCCTTTACTATAACTCCATTTCTCTAATAAGTAATTTAAATACCATTTCAATATTTTCGTTGCTAACCTTATAAAAGAAAACGTCAAATGCATTGCTACATTTCGAAGTTGTATAATTTCAAAACAGCGTCCAATCTCCGAGTGCATAACAGAATGAATTCATTGATACGCTTCACAAGGACACAATTACGATCCTACAGACTATAAACGATCTGTGTTGGAAGCTGCGTGGATTACAGATTAGTCACCGATCTATTGTTATGAGGTGCTTATACGTCGGTGCTTGATCGATGAACGGTAATACAGAAACAAGTGGAAAAGCGCAGTTTTTTTAAAGCGGCTATCGCCACACCGCCTTAAGGGGCCTACAGGATCTAAACGCAAAAAACGCAAGTTTTACAATGCCTAAAAGTATTTATGATCGACTACAGTAAACAAAAACTAATTAAGGGAAAACTAAAATAAAATATTATAATAAAATTGAAATATAAAAGATAAAATAACACTTGGTATGCTTTCCGTTTATACAGCATTAATTAGGTAGGTACTTTGATAATTTTTTTGAATAAAATACTTAATGTAGAAGTTGAAATTGGCTACCTGTTGAGCTAGTATAATGTACACATGAATGCAATAAAGAATTTTAATTTGAATTAGTTAGCCTCATCGAGACTACGAAACTAAGTAGGTATACAAACAAAATAACTAATTAAGTGAAAACCTATCCTTGGTTTCCAGTTGTTTCTACAAGTTGGTTACTTATGTCCCTTTTTTTTTTGGGTGGGAAATTATCAAAAAACTTCTCCCGCTCTTGGTGGAGCGGGAAGGCGTGTCCAACTTTTACTGACTAAAACCCACCCGTGTTTCTTCAGTTGCCTGTGCCAGGGGCTACGGTATCTCTTTCGAACAACGCGCGACCCTGGCAGCTTGCTTATGTCCCTTACATAATGAATGACATAATCGAATAAGCAAAAGCGATGACTCGATCAAGGCAACAGACCTGTGTCTATCGGAAGATCATGAATTAGTCATTGGATCTATTGTTATTAAAGAATGCATTAGTCTTGAATTACAAGGTGGAAGACAGGTGAAAAGGTCGTGATTGTCGGTGAAGGTAACATGATACTTATCTTCGGGATTTTTGGAATGTGAACTGAACGGAAATGTCGGTGTGAGGGATGGGTGGAGCAGTATCATACCTTTCTAAAATTGCATGAATGTCGAAAATAGATAGGCTTGCGGATTGGGTAGATTTTTTGGCGTTGGCTTGCTGCGTTTCCTTTAAAAAGATTAATTGATACATTTTAAAACATCGTGAGAAAACCGGCATGACCTAGAATTCCCAAAAACTCGAAGACATGTGACATCTACCAACCCGCACTGGGCCCGCGTGATAAATTACAGCCCACTCCCTCTTGAAGAGAGGAGGCTTGTGTCCCAGTAGTGGGATCATTATAGGATTATGATACGGTTTCACCAATCACCGTGTAGAATAACTTTCGGTTATACCAATTTATTGCTTAAACGTTTGCCAGAATCAAGGTAAGCAAAATAACAGCAGATATACTTAACTAATTTGTTAGATATTATTGGAATATCCCATCAAACGTTTCGAAATATCAATTTATCGATAAAGTTAAAATCTAATATTTAATTAATCTTACTAGTTTATAATCATAAAATAACCTCAGGTTATATTTCGTACCCATTTTAATGGTTAATAAGTCGTTAAGAATGTGTGTTTGTCCGTATGGACTTATTGTTTCTAACATTATTTATTTCAATTAAAACATTTACAATCACTTTTGATTGATTGTCAAGGAGTCGGTCAGTTAGTCAGAAAGTTGAAGGTAGTTTTACAGCGTGTTTGTAACTTAGTTTTCACAAGTATAAAGCGCGCGTCGCTTCATGAAATAGAAAATACTACACTCTATTCACCAGAATACGAAATTTCTATTTCTATTATAAATTCAAAGTCCTGACTGACTGATATATCAATGCACAGCATAAACCGCTGATCCTAGAGACTTGAAATTTGGAGGGTGTTTTTTTTTGTTAAGAGTAGGTATCCACTAAGAAAGGGTTTTTCGACATTCCACCCCTAAGAGGGTGATTGGGGGAGGGTGAACTTTCACGAAAACGAAGTCGCGGGCAGAGGCTAGTATTTATATGTAAACAAGATTTCGGTGGTTTCATCGTTTAAACCATTAAGAAACTTTTGGTACCAGCGAACAGGTTTCAATCCATAAAATTTTATTACATCTTCCTACCACCAAAGCGAACAAGCCAAGTCACAGAGCAAGCTAGTGTCATAATTATATGTTAAGTAAATTGTTTTAATTAAAACAAACTGATGTTATCGCTTAATATATGTATATCCTTTAGTATTCATAGATTTTTAGTCCTACTACAAACACTCTTGACTTGAGACAAAAAAATCAAAAGCAATCAAGAAATATCTATCATCATTCTCCCAAATTCGGTCGGCGCAACATGTCTTTTTCTTCCTTACTCCTCTATTAGTCGTCATCTCGGTAGTCACCCCCTTTCTAACCATATCATCATTCATGCAGTCCATCCATCGTTTCAAGAAAATATCTATTATGGTTTACAGAAGAATCTCGTTGGTTTAGTGGTTGCAACTGTTGAGCGTGGGGTCTTGGGTTGGATTCCCGGGTCGGGGAAAGTCTTATTGGGTTTTCAGCTAGAATTTCTCAGTAGCAGTCCGTAGTCTGGATTTGTGCCCGGTTAATGGCAATAAGCTTGGGGTTGGGGTTTAAGGAGGGGCCCGTGGCTAAATAAAAACCGCCGCACAGGTCGATCGACCAGGTTAAGCTACACTTGCCGCGGTTGGTCTGTGGATGGGTGACCATCCGAGACCCCTCCGTGGCTCGGAAAGCACGTTAAGCCGTTGGTCCCGGCTGTCATTCGTGGATCTTTGACATTCGTTATGGGTAGTCAAAAGCCCGAAAATCTGACAACCAGTCTTACCAAGGGGTATCGTATTACCCAGTAACTGGGTTGTAGAGGTCAGATACGCAGTCACTCCATGTAAAATACTGGTATTCAGCAGCAGCTGCATCCGGTCAGACTGGAAGCCGACCCCAACATAGTTGGGAAAAGGCTATGCAGATGATGAATAGCAATAAGCTCTCCTCCATAAAATGGAACTTGAACATAACGTGCTAATGTGGGTGTAGATCCTATAGGTACACCCCTGCTTAACCCTTTTCGAGAATTACAGGCGTAATGTTATGTCATGTTTAGAAGAATAGGTAAAAGTGAGATAAGGCGCCCTCTGGCTATGTTGAGCGACGATGTTCGAAGGTGGCTGGTAGCAGCTGGATGAAGAGCAGCTGTGGATCGAGTAACAGATAGGAGAGGTCTCACTATCATGCCAGCTCTTAGCTAAAGGCTCATCATTGTGATGATCCTAATCCTGCTTTACTTTTAAACGATGATCATTCTCTCTCAATTTTAAACGACCGAAGAATTAGGTTGCCTATCTACTATCAATATGTCAGTACTGTTGAAATCATACTTGAGAAAAATATTTTTGACGAATACAAAATTCTACCAAATTCAACTCAAGTTTAAATACACTATTAGGTACAGACGCCAGCACATCAAGCTACTACAATCTTTCAAATTTCTTTAATACATTTTCAACTTTATCGCTAAAGTCTAAGGTTCAAGTTGATTACGAACATTTGACAGTTTCGGGTAGCTTGATGTGCTGGCGTCTGTACTTTACCTAACACATTAGAGTTAGACACTTATGAAGAAAACGTCAAACAAGTTGTTACAAAATATTTTCCCGACCGCGCCGAAATAAAGCGAGGTGAAGCCACAATCATCATTAATCATCTCGAGCGCTGATTGTGAACAAATTCTCACGTGTCTTGCGACCGAGTGACTGAATTTTGAGAATTTTCGGAGCTATTTTTAGATAGTAAACTGTCTCATTCTATTTAGATAAAGAGTTATAAGGTCGTCGTTCCACCTAGTGGGAGGCCTTCCAACGCTACGTCTTCTGGTACGCGGTCGCCACTCCAGAACCTTTCGGTCCCATCGGCCTTTATGAGAGTTTAGTTATTAATGCTTCATTTAAATTTTTCACATCTGTAATTTATTTATGAATAATAGGATGTTTCTTTTTATTAATGACCTTTTTTTGGCATATTTACTTTGCATGTTACCATTGATATTTGTATGTCATGGCGAATTATTTTATATGTATGACCTATTGTACACCTATGTATGTTTCACAAATAACCTTTATGATTATGATTAGATAAAGCTGTATGCTGTTCTCACAATAAATCCAAACAATCTTCATTATTCATTAGGTAAGGCTTTACTCAAAATAATTAGAGTTTGGATACATCATAGCATAATCAGCCTTTAACGTTCCTACTGCTAGAACACAGGCCCCCTCTGTGAGATGCGCCGTAATGTACAACGGGGGCCCAGTGTGGATTGATTTGGTCAGAGTTTGAATAATTGTCGCCATCTCGAGATAAAAAATAACATGGACATAACACAACATCATACCTGTTTCCCTGAAGGGATGGGCAGATGTATACCGAAATTTCTTCGGTAAATTCTCATGTAATAGGAGTCGAGGCTATTGTCATCAACCGGGCACAAATCCAGACTCCGGACAAAGTCTTGCTAACTTCATTTTTTTTATCGCTGAATGGGTTCGCTCTTGACCACGACTCTATATGACTGCTACGTCACAGTTGCTGTTGTGTCCATTCTATCTGCACATCTGCACGAGGGGCCATCTCAACGTGGCCTAACATGCTAAAGGACGACGTCATACTTACCACTCTAGGGACGAATCATTAACTTTCTGCCCTTGTTACTCGAGGTCGGTGCGACACGTTTTTTTTCCATTCTCCCCTATCCGTCGTCAGTCTATCATTCACAGATATTTCTTTCATCTTCTTTGGTCTTCATATATTTTAAGGATGTATAATAATAATTATATTATTAACTAATTGTTTTTCTATCGATCGAATAATTCGCAAGATAAAAAAAAACAATTTGAGCAATTCATGAACGCAATGAGCTGTTGATCAAAATACACATCCATAAGGCGTCGCGGCGGACCCCGTAGAAGATGGTGGGACGAGCTGGAGAAAACAAATGACCAGTGGTCCACTTTAGCCGTGGATCGAACTGGAAGTCATGGGGAGAGCTCTTCGCCCATCAGTGGGATGATGCAGGCTAACAATAACAGTAACCAACACAATATACCTACGATAAAGGTCTAGAACGGACATCCATACTAATAATAAATGCGAAAGTGTGATCTCTTCACGCTTAAACCGCTGAACCGATTTAGATGAAATTTGGTATAGAGATAGTTTGAGTCCCGGGAAAGGACATAGGATAGTTTTTATCTTGATATTCCTACGGGATCGTGACTTATGCAGGTGAAACCGCGGGGCGCAGCTAGTATGGCTATAAACCCCGCTAACTTTTAGTAGCATGAAATAAAATATTACTAGTTACAAACATAACATTTTACCACGGCATACACAATTTTCAATTACAATTTACAGTATTAACCTATAATACAATGTATTTCTTTTATTCTAAGAATGTCAGATCCTGATACATTTACATTCAACCTTTGGTCCCTTAAGCCCTTGATCTTCAGGAGACCTTTAACATGAAGACCAGCATCTCACATTAAGTTTATTGCTGACATCGGTTTCGCACTCGATGATGCTCGTTAGCGTGCAAAAAATGTTTATTATTTTTATACACGGTTGAAAAAAATAAAATATTTTAGTGTAGTGGATTTTTTTAAGACAGTCTTGATAATATAAGTGGGTTAAGAAATACAGTCAGGGAACACAACTAATAAAAACAATCAACAAGGTTCAAACATCATCATCAACATCATCATCGCCTATAGCAGTCCACTGTTGGACATAGGCCTCTCCTATTGCACGCCATTCAAATCGATTTTCGGCAACTCTCATCCAGCTGCTACCAGCCAGCCTGCGAAGATCGTCGCTCCACCTAGCCTGAGGGCGTCCCACGCTACGTTTACCGATTCGCGGTCTCCACTCAAGAACACGTCTACCCCAGCGGTCATCGGTTCTACGGCTAATATGGCCGGCCCATTGTCACTTCAGCTTGCTTATTCTGTGAGCTATGTCGATAATGGTATGCTAGGTTCAAACATAACATACCTTTTCTCTCATAATGATCTATATCTATACATATAATAAAATCGTAGGAAAGTCAAAACTGTACATTGAATATTTTTTTAAAAGAATACTTGGGGCGTGATCTACAATCGATTTCGAAGCCGAAAATATAATTTTTAGAATTTTTGTCTGTTTGTCTGATTGTCTGTATGTATGTCCGGGCTAATCTCAAAAAGTGCTGCATGGATTTACATCAAATTTTGCATGAGTATTACTAAGAGGTCGGGTCAACATATAGGCTACATATTATCACGCTATCACCTACGGGGGAGGAGCTGTGAATCTTTATTTTTCTTACGCATTCTGTGACAGCGTGTAATCTAACGATGCATATTTAAATGTTGATTTTG